>CM061547.1:155982264-158689764 GCA_030864215.1 Capsicum pubescens | reverse complement strand
TAACCTGGAACTCATAATGGCCATATTGGGTTTAAAAAGTAGTCTTGGGAATATCAACCTCCATTATTTTGAGCTGATGATAGCCTGAATAAAGATTAATCTTAGAGAAACACCTATCACCCCGAAGCTTGTCGAATAGGTCATCAATCCTAGGAAAAAATACTTATTTTTCATGGTAACCTTGTTCAACTAATGATAGTCTATACATATCCGAAGAGACCCATCCTTCTTTTGCACAAAAAGTATAGGAGCACCCCATAAAAAGATCACTTGGATGAATGAAACCCTTATCAAGAAGATCTTTTAATTGATCCTTTAGATTTTTTAATTCTACCAGAGCCATCCTATAAGGAGAATTAGAAATGGGATGGGTATCCATTAGAAGATCAATCCCAAAATCTATTTCCTTATTGAGAGGAATCTGAGGAAGATCTTTAGGAAACACTTCAGAAAATTCATTAACCACGCTGATAGATTGCAAAGAGGGACTCTTAGAACTAGAATCCTTAACCCGGACTAGATGATATAGAAACCCTTTAGAAACCAACTTCTGGGATCTAAGATAGGAAATAAACCTCCCTTGGCCACTAAAGAACTCCCCTCCCATTTAATCAGTGACTCATTAGGAAAGTGGAAACTAACCTTTCGGGTCCTACAATCTAGAGAAGCATAGCATGAATGAAGCCAATCCATGCCCAAGATTACATCAAAACCCACCATATAAAATTCTACCAAACCCACCAATGTCTCCCTATGAAATATGGACACTACACAACCCTTATAGATTGTCCTAGACACAATAGACTCATCCACTGGAGTAGAATTAGAAAAGAGATCGGATATACTTTTAGGATCGAAACCAAAGTGTATAGCCATATAAGGAGTCACATAATATTAAGAGGAACTCACATAAAAAAAATAATAAACATCTAAAGAGAATAGTTGTAACATACAAGTAATAATATCTGGAGACAATTTTAGCCAGTGCCAATATCAGAAGTGTCGCCCTAGGGGAAGGAGTCGAAGAAGTGGAAACCGAGACCTTATTAGCTCCAATGGAAACCTTAGATATAGGAAAATTCCTTTGTAAATAACCAGGTTGAATTTAATTGAAATAAAAGTTCCTACCCTCCTAACAATAACCATGATGAAGTTGTTCGCAGAATCAACAAAGAGGATAAGGTGGGCTGACTGAGCTCCACTGACCTGAGACTAGGCACCCTATTCCTTAGTACCACTGGTAGTCTAAAATTAACAATCACAAGAAGGCTTAGGATAAGGATCACTAGCTGTCAAATAAGAACTTCCCCAATTCTTCTTCTTGGTCTATTGTCTACCATCTCTCCCACTATTCTACTAACTCCCACCCTACTCTGAATATCTAAACTTCTTGATCTTTCTCTCTCCTATCTCTACCTATTTCTTTTTTTCATCCTTTACATTCTGCATTAAGCCACCAACCTGGAGATGTTCATGTCATTATTCAACATCGCAGCCTTACACTCTAATACAAATCACGGGATAACCTAGAAGCAAACTTTCCCATTATAGACCTCATGGTATCCACTGACTCTGAAACATAACCGGACTACTGCTGAAATTTCAAAGAATATTCCTTTACACTCATAGTTACCTGCTTCAAATTCATAAGCTGTTAGGCCTTAGCTTCCCTCAACTCATGAGGAAATAAGTAATCAAGAAAGGCACCTTAAAGCTCATCCCATATCGCCTGCTCATCATCATAACCCCTCAGTTGTTCCCACTCCTCATACCACTGATAAGCTATATCTTTCAGCTAATACACAACAAACTCTATACTTTCAGAATCAGTAGCATGCATCACCCAAAAAATCTTTTCCATTTCATTAATGAAGCCCTAAGGATCTTCCTCAATCCTAGAGCCTATAAAGTTTGGGATATTCAACCTTAAGAACTTGCCAACCCGAGTGACCCAAAACAAATGATCAACAGAACCAATATGATAAAATTAAAAATACTGCGATGACACCAACTAAGTAAGCATGTGAATGGACTGACAGAACTCTGCATTAGAGATATCTCCTTGAGGCGGCTGATTATAAGTATCACCAGCCCGAGGAGGACTAGTAGGCACTAGTGCAACCCCACATGGAGCAGTACAATCGAGAGCAGGGACCCTAGATGAATTTTGAACTCCATAAATAGGGCGATTCCGTTCTTTATTCTCCCCTGGTAGGAGAGAGGGTCAAGCATAGTTTCTACGAACATCAGATCTTCTGGGAGGGATGATCTAAAATGCAAGGAAGCAAGGAGTTAAAGAAGTTTCATGACACTAGACTCTATAGCCCGAGAAAGAACACAAAAAACAGAAACATTCCTAAGAGCCTTATATCCTCCCCCTTATAAGTATGGCATGTTGCATACCCATAAAAGGGACTCTACTCGACATGGCTTTATGGATACCCAATGACCTTGCTTCTCATGACCAGAATAAAGGCCCAGTCGTGATGGGTATCTCAAGACCTTTATAGACTAGAGACTACCCCCATAGCCTAACCTCAAGAGCACAATAATAATAATAAAATAAAAGCCAATTAAATAGTAATAAAAAAGATATATAATCAAATGTAAACTCTATGAATCAAAACTAACATCCAACCCACATTTGTTCACAAAAGCCTCTAACACCAGAAATGCCAAATAGATTAGGACATGCCCCCTGATAATGACCAAAAGAAAATCCAAGGAACTACTAAGATAGGATAGAAACAATGAAATGATAGGCCTTCTTGAATATGAAGGTTCACCACTTCACAGCAAATCCGCAAGAGCACTCAGCCACCTAACGTTGCACAAGAGCAACAAAAAACCCTTTGAACACTACATTATGAAATGATGTAGCATCTAGGGATGGTTAGTGGGGCAAGAAATGGCATGTAACTCAAGTAATAATGATAAAATAATGCAAATAACAAAATCCAGTCTTACACCATATGCACCAAATTCATATACGTATATATAGGATGTCGGAGTGGGGATAAGGGTTGAGAACATGCGAGTTTAAAATATTAACCTGGACTATGAAGCTCGATTTGTCCTAAAGGAACCCATGGTCTATATTGGTTCAGTTCACCCTGCTAAAAGGGCCCTAGTGCTTGATAGCTTCATGAATCAAGGAAAAACTGGGGGAAAGCTAAAGCTACAAATGCAATAGCCATCCATAATATATATATATATATATATATATATATATATATATATATATATAAATCAAGTGTGCTCCAAGCACAAGGTCATATAGACCCCAAATATCGGTAAATGTGGTTTCTAGTGTTCGCCCATCTAAAGACTTACACCTTCATGGTAAGCTACACAATTCCCATTAAGCCTAAATTAAAACAATTTCCACATAAAATAACCCAGTAACCAAGGAGTCATTCATTAAGGCATTTACCAATTTGGTATCGACATATCAATATGCTTGTAATCTTATATAATTATGCCAAACCAATCCACACAACCAAATTACATTTAAATTCAGATCCATGGCTACCAAGGCTATCCAAAACTATTGTTACATTCATTTATCCTTTAATGAAATGCAATGGGTTCAAAAACAAGTTAAACCGTGCAATTATCCATATTCAAAAAAAATTATAAAATGGGTTAAGGTTAGTACCATTGCCCAACCAAAATTTAACCAATTTGGGGAAACCCATCTCTCTCATTCAAACCATTAAAACAATGCACCAATTTAGTCCCAAAAACATTAATTTAAAGCATGAATAATCAATTTAAAACACGGGACAGGTAATTCAAACAATATCAACCAAAAACCCTCAATCCAATTTCAAACCCAACAATTTAAAACACATAAAAAATCCATTCAATTAATTCCACAATGTAAAATTAAAGTTAGAGAATGAGAAACATGCCTGAAATACACAAGAAACTAAAGTCAATTCAAAGTTTGGAGCTCGGATGATGAATTCACTGTAAAAACCTTAGAATGTTCTTGGGTTTTGAGTTTGAGAGAGAAAAAGAATGATTTGATCTTTTAAATCTAAAGGGAATGGGGTTATTTTATGTTTAAAGGTCGTCAAGGGGCAAAAGATCAAAAGCTCTTAACCCCAAGTAAAAAATCAAAGACTGGGTATTTTTAATACAACAACATGGCACACCAATATCTTAGAAGTTATCCTCCATCACACATTAATATCCCGGACCCTCACTGCGTTGGGGTCCCAAAATAACCTTGGACCCCTTTAAAAAATTCTAAAATTTTCCCAAAACACCCTTTTAACATCTCTAACATAATTCAAGTAAAAAATTGACATTATGAATATAGGAGGGTCAAATATAAAATTGATGAAGTTTTACGATATCTCATACCACTTTCACTCAGGAATGACTAACCTCTGAAGCAAACCGCCCGATTTTAAATGCCCAGCTTTCACCTACTAGAAACAAATGCAATGAGTTAGAAAATATGCTACATCTTTCGTCATACCACCACACCAATAATGTTGTCTCAAGTCACGATACATTTTAGTCATTCCCAGATGTATAGAATACCTAGAACAATAGGCCGCCTCCAAAATCAACCTAATCTAATCACCCACCCTCGGCACATAAACTCAGTCCCCAATCCTAAAAATACCTTCGAAATTAAATGAGGCTTTCTTAGCCTTACCACTCAACACTTTATCCTGAATCAACCTCAACAGGACATCATTAAAATTATGAGCTCAAATTCACTCCATCAAAGAAGACCTAGCCTTCACAATTCCCTAAACAAATCCGGGTGTTAAAACATCAAGCCTAACCATCTGGATAGATAAAGACTAAACCTCCAAGTCCAAAGGCCTCTCCTGGTTCAAAAGATACGCCAATCTACCCATGTTAGTCAACTTTCGACTCAAGGCATCTGCAACCACATTAACCTTGCCCTGATGATACAGAATAATCAAGTCATAATCCATAAGCAACTTAAGCCAACAATGTTGCCTCATATTAAGATCCTATTGGGTGAAGAAGTACTGAAGGCTATGATAATCCTAGAATATCTCACAACGGACTCCATATAAGTAGTGCCTCTACAACTTCAAAGTGAAAATAGTCGCGCACAACTCTAAGTCTTAGGTAGGTTAATTCTTCTCATGAGGCTCAATTGATGAGAAGCATAAGCAATCACCTTACTCTCCTATATTAACACAACACCTAACCAAACACTTTAAGCATCACAAAAGATGGTAAAACCAATGCCCTCCTTGGGAAAAGTCAAGATAGGAACTGAAGTCAACAAATCCTTGATCTTATGGAAGCTTGCCTCACAAGCGTCAGACCACAAAAAGGAAATATTTTTCTAGGTCAACTTGGTCAATGAAGCTGCGATAGATGAGAAACCCTTAATAAAATACCAATAATAACCTGTCAAACCAAAAAAACTCTAAATATCGATGGGCAAAGGAGGCCTAGCCCAATCACAAACCACTTCAATCTTGGTTGGATCGACCATAATACCCTTATTAGTCACTATGTGACCCAAGAAAGAAATAGATTCCAATAAAAACTCACACTTGGAGACTTGGCATACAACTTCTCATCCCTCAATCTATGAAATATAATCCATGAATAATCCTTATGATCGACCTTACTCTAGGAATAAACTAAGATATCATTTATAAATACAATAATAGAAGACTCAAGATATGGTCAAAATACCTGGTTCACCAACTCCATAAATGTGGATAGGGCATTGTTCAACCCAAATGACATGACCAAGAACTCATAATGACCATATCGAGTGTTAAAAGTTGTCTTTAAAATATCTGAAGCTCTAATCCTCAACTGGTGATACCCAAATCTTAAATTAATCTTTAAAAACACTGAAGCGCCCTAAATCTGGTCAAATAAATCATTAATACAAGAAAGAGGATACTTATTCTTAACCATCACCTTATTTAATTACTGATAATCAACACATATGAATAAACCCTTCCTTCTTTTTCATAAATGAGACTGGTAATACACTAGGTCAGATAATTCCCTTATCCAATAACTCCTGGAACTAAACTTTTAGTTCCTTCAATTCAATTGGGGCCATCTCGTAAGGGGGAACATAAATAGGCTTTGTTCCCAGCTCAACATCAATGTAAAAATCAATATCATGATTCGAAGGCATTCCAGGCAAATTCATAAGGAACACATCTATGAACTCATAGACAAAATGATTGGAATCCAAAGAAAGAGTTGAAGAAACACTATTATCACAAATATGAGCAAAATAAGACAAATATTCCCTTTCAACGAATCGATAAGCCTGAACATAAGATATAACCCTCTTACGACCTAAATGAAGAGCACTCTTCCAAGCTATCCTTAGCACACCCGAGGAAGCTAAATTCACAGTCATAGCATAACAATCTAGGATAGTATGATAAGGAGCCAACCAATCCATACCCAAGATGACGTCAAAATCAACCATATCTAAGACAAGAAAATCTCCCTAACTCTCACGCCCTGCAAAAGTCACAACACAGGATTGGTAAAATCGACCCATAAGTAAAGAGTTTCCTACAAGGGTAAATACATGAATAGGCATGGCAAGTGGCTCACTAGTTGAATCAAAACCCAATACAAAATACATTGACACATAGGAAAAAGTCAATCTCAAATCAAATAACACAGATATAGATATGAAACAAATAGGGATAATACTTTTGATCATAGCATCAGAAGCTTTTGCCTCTCGTCTGGCGGGTATAACATAACACTATCCATGACCACTAATTGGCTGAGTAGCCCCGCGACCACCACCACGAGCTCCACTACCCCTACCCTTTGCACCTCTAGTAGAACCTCTACCTTTCATAACTAAAATAGGAGTAGCTTTAATCATATGATAGGGAAAGTCCTTGGAAAAATAGCCAATCTCATCAAATAAAATAAAACTATATGACCAGACTCAATAGGAGAAGGTACCACTAGGCTTGGATAACCACCCTGAACAGCTGGACCAATAGACCTACTAACTAAACTCTACAAAACTGTGTGCACTAGTCTACCATGATACCCACGAGAACCTCTAAAATCTCTACCTCGAGAAGCCTGACCTTTGCACTCACCAAAATAGTGCACTTTCTTGGTGCTTTGACCTACTATACTCCAAGGATATTCCAAATACAACTATTTGAAATGTATCCAACTGAAGATAGATATCAAAACCCATCTTAAACTTTTAAATCTTTTTAGAATCGATGGAAATGCTGGCATAAAAATATCTGGACAAGGCATGAAAGTGTGCCTCATACTTTACAATAGTCATAGAGCCTGGCTCCAGGTGATCAAACTGACCTCTTCTTTGATCACTCAGACTGTACGACATAAATCTCTCTAGAAAGGCATTGACAAATTGATCCAAAGTCATCTAAGGAGAATCAAGTGTTATGCAACTAACTAGTGATCTGCACTAATCTCTAGCAACATCTCTCAACTGATAAGAAATATAAGGAATTGCATGCGACTCAAGCAAACCTAATTTATGTAACTTCTCTTGATAATCAATCAGGAACTCATAGACATCCTCATCTACAATACCACTAAATATAGGAGGACCCAAATAAGTAAATATTTCAAACCTCTTCAGATCCTCAGAGATATGTCATGACCCGAGACTACTCCTAGTCATAATACCGTGCTTAGAGCCATAAGTGATCCCAAGCTAACCTATGTTCTAGCATACTGCTTGAGAAATTGATTTAATATATATATATATATATGAATGCTAAATAACTGAGTGGGAGAATAATCAATATGGTATAAGTTGTTTCAATACATAACTAATCAAAGTTTACAACACTAAAATCTGAGAGAGAGAAAAGAATTTCAATTTCAAATACTGAATCTGACTGACCATCTATGAAACCTCTACTTTACTGACTATAGCTAGCTGGGACATGCCTTCAACTATCCCATATCAATACATAAGAATAAGAAAAATACAATACAAGAACTGCAATTGACT
Source organism: Capsicum pubescens (assembly GCA_030864215.1). Taxonomy (NCBI): domain Eukaryota; kingdom Viridiplantae; phylum Streptophyta; class Magnoliopsida; order Solanales; family Solanaceae; genus Capsicum; species Capsicum pubescens. The sequence continues at coordinate 158,681,759 of CM061547.1, read as the reverse complement.
TGAGTCCTCAAAATAAGAGAACTCATCACTTATTGGCTGGAAACTACAATATGTCTGATCCTAGTGTGTGGACTACATCTAGTACCTACATCATGAAGGAATATAGCCACAAATGCATATATATGGTCAGTACTTTAGAATGTACTGAGTATGTGATAGATGCAGTAAATAATGGAAATATTTAATATATGCTTTAAAATTGAGCACATAAGCTGTTTACTGAAATATGCATTTAAATCATGGTTGTACATAAAATCTTTAAGACATCATAGAATTTCTAAATCATGAGCTAAAATATTTCTGTAAGATGGGAAGTGGTGGAAACATAAGTACTATATGTAAATCTTAAGTTAAAGTTGAATAGGTTGCAAAATAATACTGGGGATCATGTATAAATACTGAGCATGAAAGAATGAACATGTAAAATGAATGCAAGACCAAGTATAGCATGTACTGAAATAATTTATAAAATTGAATAACTGATAAACTAAACACTTGGTCATGCAAACCTGAGCTGATATGGTTTGAATACTAAACTGAGACTGTGGGAGCTAACTACAACTGACATGCCTCAATCTGAGCTAATCGAGGTCTAATCAATAACCCCAATTGGAAGGATGTTGGTACCTTTCTAGGGGTACTAACACATGGCTGACAATATGGAATCCACAAGGTTGATATTCCAAAGGATGAAGGTGTTATGCATCTACTGATGGGGGATCCCTCATAATCTACGGTGGCACCGTAGGTCTGGAACTCAGGGACTACTACTAACGAATCATGCCTAAGTGATGGGATAGCCACCATCCCTGTGTTCACATGGTGCTAAGTGTTACTCCCAACTGAATGACACTAGTATAAACTAGTGCACACACTGATAACTGGTATGCTCTAATGTGGTATTATAAAAATAACAGTGCATGGATAATCTATTATAATTATGAACATGTCAACTGATGTATTTAGAATGATATAATACTGGTGAGTGATTATTTTAAAAATGTTATAAATTTCATGGAATAAACATGGTATGAATAACTTGAAATCTTGAAAACTATAGCATGTATGATTAACTAGGTATCGGGTATTCATAACCCACCAGCATAGAAAATAACATAATTAAATGCAATAATTTCAAAGTAATGACATGATAGGAATGTCATGACTTAAACTCAAGAATTCAACAATGTAATAATTTATCATGATTTGAATACGGAAGAATATTTGGCCTTATGAGGAAACACTAATTCATTATTAAATTCAAGAATTACATGGAAGAATCATGGAATTTATACTTTTCATGGAACCCTAGTTTATGGAATTAATAAAATTTATGAATAAAAATTGTAATTTTAGGCATGAGGATGAAAAGATATCCTCATTGAATACCCACATACCTGAATTCCTTGTTTTCTTGAATGGAACTTGGATGGTTGAATTCTTGGAAAAAGCTTTGATTTTTTTTGTGTTCTTGAGAATGAGAGGGAATTGGGTATCGATAATAGATGGAGAATAGGGAAAATAATTCCCCTCTTAGGTTTTAAATCATGATTGGGTGTTTAGAGAGAGGGTAAAAAGACCAAAATTCCCTCTTTAACTTTAATGAAACTATAGGATTTACACAGCCTCCGTGGCATGAAGTCTATCGCGGAGGCTAGCCTCCATGACATGTTGTGAATTGCAGAGACTAAACTCCGTGGTACGCTATGTATTGTAGTGGTCTAGTCTCAGTGGAATGTCAAAATCACGGAGGATACTGTCGCCGTGGTCCAAAAACACCCCGAACCTCTTCCAAAAATTTAGAAACTCTCCCGGATGAACCTTTTAAAATCCATAAACATATTTTAACTCATAAATCAACATTTCGAACATGAAAGCCAAAAAAAATGTTCAAAATCTTTGGGTGTTAAAGTGGCCATGCCACTTGTACTTGGTATAAATTAAATGGCTTGGGACTTCTAAACATGTGATGAATAGCTGAAAAATAGCCTTAGATCTTGAAGGGTATTACAATATCTCCCCCTTAGGATCATTCTTCCCCGAATAAAACTATTTGAGCTGATATACAAAGAAGACTGAGATCGTGTACTGAACACTTATGAGCTGGATCATGACTAAATAATAAAATCTGAAACATGATACATGGACTGATCTGAATTCATAATTTGCATGGATGTGAATAAATTATCTCATGGAATAACCATATCCATGAAACTTCGGATAATAAGACTAGATAGAAAGATGAAAAACTATAGTTGCTAAACTTAATTGTTGGCTATACGGACTGAATCATACTGAAAGTTTATCATCAACTGGAGTATTCTTTCAACACTCTTTCTAAGAAGTTCTAATAACATTAGGGAGAAAAGAATTTTACGCATGATCTGAATAAGATATCTAAATAAGGAATCGCAACATGGATACAACTCTATAACATGGAATACAAGCCTATAAAACATAATCTAGGATAGAATTACTATGCCTTAAGTAATGCAACTGCTAACTTTCAAGCTCCGCCCTACTTCTTAGATACTCCCTCAACTATGTTGTTTTAGATTCTCTAATACGTCTATCAATAACAACTTTCTTGCACTATTCTTAATAAGACGCATATAGAATTGTCAACTAACCATGACAAATACCAAAGCTTTTCCATGGTTATCCATCATACTTATAGTATTAGATAAATAAGCATACAATAATCTTCCCTTGATATGGAACATTTACTCTCTCCCATGTAAGACATTGTTCATCACCACTATCATTTCATAAAGAGAGGTCAGTGAAAGGTTAGAACATGAGGACATGAAGCATGAAAGAATAATATACATAACTTTGACACTTAACTGAGGCTTGAGGAATACACTACCACAACATGGATTCATTAAAGAGATCTAATCTGAGGACATACATAACATAATGCAAATTTTCATTGTCCATCAAGGGTGTACCATGAGTTCAGGGAACTGAGCACACTGTAAAACATGAGAACATAACTCATGAGCTGCATGACTTGAGTTTAGAGTTCATAAGTTCATGGAATATGTTTTATACTTCTGTGTGAACTAAAACTCACTATACTAGGGACTAATATGAGTTATAATCATAGTGCTGACTTGTGAGGCATGAGTAGATGTTGTGATGATTGAAGTACAAAAATTTGCACTGAGATAAGAATGGGATGTGCATATTCCTCCCCAAATGATGTTCTATAATACACTGGCATCATTACTAAAATCTGAGAGCCTGACTTGGTTCCTTGTTCTATCATCTCCCCTTAGATTTAAGCTATCATTCTAAGTTTGTGGACCTCTTTAATAAACTCTAAACTGAACTGTAACCACTCTACTCTAGAGTTTGAGATATAACAATACACATAACATAATAAACTTACCTTTGAAGATTATATCTTAAAGTGTGAAACCCACTACTAGTACTTGCTTCTGAGATACAACGCTTAACTTTCTATAGCTCCAATAGTCATCATATAATAACTTAAACACTTACTTATAATTTTTAGGAGTATCACCATACCTTGAGTTCACACCATCTAGAATTTCAACTCTTCTTTCTATTTGCTCAAGCCTCTAAGATTTAAACTTAGATTCTAGCACTTAACATGGATATTCCCAAACTTTTTATAAACTATACAAACTTCATTCTTGAACACTCTATTAATATATACTATCCTTAACTTTCTTTAACTTTAAGAATTATCATCACATACTTATACCCCTCTCGACAACATACTTACCTCACTAAACACATAATCTGTGACTTTTCATTTATAGCCTACTAATATCACATCTTTAAACTTATATTTTTCCCTAAACCATGAGAATTATCATTACACCAAAATATCTACCATCAATAACCTATACCCATACCTTAGCTGGTAAGAATATCTTATACTACATTACTAGACTCATTCGCACTTAACAACTCAAGGGTACTATCTAAGCAGCCACACTTTTGAACCATAGAATTAACACAATCCCATATCACCTTGGTTACACCTCTAGATCATACCCACATTATCATACTTAATTTTGAATCAATAAACATAAATTCTTGAACACACTATTTCAAGTCTACTAGCTCACCTTTCATACAGCTAGCACATGGATGCATAATCTACTAAATCTGGACAAACGCTATCCTAATTTACTGCTACTAAACTTCTGGGTTCATTCTTCTAACTCTAGATCATATATTATCATTGGATTCTGAGAAGGGATCTGAAGGAACATCTGACTTTGTCTTGTGTACAATTTTCATGAATAATGTACACTTTCAAACTTTGGAACTTAAAGTCACTGATGGGATCCTTTTGAGCCCACATGCAATCCCTTAACTGTCTGTGGGGACTATCTGAGAAAACTACATCAATGAGAAATTAAGCTTGACAATTTTTGTTACTTTGAAAATAAGGCAGCATTAGCATAAATAGAGAAAGACAAGAATCTGCATAAGTTTCTTAGAGAACATCTTTACAACACGATCGGAGATATGAATAAAGGGAAATATTTCTTAAATTTCTTGTAGCCTCTCAAAGAAAAATACAGATGTATCCATTCCATTCCACAAGAGTCTACTAGATACGACTTCATAACACCCAAGGAAAGTTGAACCTATCTTTGATACCAGGTTTCTCATAACTAGAGACTACCATCTAGGAACACTGTGCTTAGAACCATAAGTGATCCCAAGCTAACCCATGTACTGGCATACTGCTTGAGTAAGTTATTTAATATATATATATATTTACATATATATATATATGAATGCTAAATAACTAAGTGGAAGAATAATAAACATGAGATAATCTATTTCAATACATAACTGATCAAAGTTTACAGTATTAAAATCTTGGAGAGAGAAAAGAACTTAAATTTCAAATACTGACTCTAACTGACCATCTATGAAGCCTCTTCTATACTGACTATAGATAGTTGGGACATGCCTTTAACTATCCCAAATAAATAAATATAAATAATAAAAATACAATATAAGAACTGCAACTGATTTGAGTCCTCGAAATAGGAAAACTCATTACCTGCTAGCTGGAAGCTACAATCTGTCTGACCCTGGTGTGTGGACTAAATTTAGTACTACATCATAAGGGAATGTAGCCACAAATACATATATATGGTCAGTACTTTGGAATGTACTGATTATGTGAAACATATAATAAATAATGGAAATACTAAATATATGCTTTAAAACTGAGGACATAAGTTATTTACTAAGTACCATACCTTTGCAGGTATACACCCATAGGAACAACTTTGAAGGGGGACAAATGTTACATGCACAAAGTTAAGGATTTACTTAAGATAGAGAGGGACCTAGTCCTATATCTTAGGTTTGTATCATGAATGTGCAATTTTTTGTTCTGTCTAAAAAAGTTGTGTCTTCTCTCTCTGTGTGTGTTAGAAATTTATGTAATCCTAAAAGGAAAGATGAGTCACCCCAAAATTAAAATTGATCACATCTCATTCATTCAAAAATCTCTTCCTTATTCTTATTCATTCCCTTAAATCTTGTTTCCCCCAAACCTTCTCTTGTTAAAAGAAAAAATCTAGACACAAATAGCCCTTTTGGGATAAGAATTTCCATATGGCTGCTAATTCCTCATTCTCGTCTCTTTCAAAGGACTCTGAACTTAGAATATATAAAAATCCTCTCTCAAACTTTCTTGAAAAACACCTTTCTTCTCCTACCCTTCTAAAGCTGGACTTCTTCATCACTCAACTCGTTAATGAAGATTCATACTTGAAGCTTCATAACCTTTTTGGTAGTATATTGACGGATGATGACTTGGTTTCTAATAATCTCATCTTGCTATCAAATAGCCAATAAAGAGCACTTGGTACTAAGGAACAAAATATCAGTAAGATAATAAGAAATCTTAGAGAGAAGTTTAAAAGTTCTATTGAGAAGCAGCAGACTTCTGAAGGACCTGGTCCTAAGAAGAGGAAAATAAATAAAGGAGAATCTATCAGTGTTTTTAAAAAAAGGAATACAGAAGAAAGAAGGAAGTTTTATTTCTAAAGAAGTGCAAAATAGGTTCTTGAGAAATCAAAAGGTTCTAACTAGAAGGATCTTTGACTCAAGTATATTAATAAAACCAGGTATGATGGAATTAGTTGAGCTTCTTAAACATCAAATATAGCTGCATCTTATGAAAGGAACCATTCCCACAGTATTTTATGAGGTATTTAAGGAATTCTATTCCACATCAAATTTTTCTAAAGACAAACTGAAGATGACCTTTACAACTCAATGGAAGAAGCTGATCTTGATGTTGAATTACTTGGGAAAATTATGGATGCTCCTATTAGTGCTGTGAGGACTTTCTCAAAACAATAGAACTTAATAGAGTTCATGTATAATGCATCAAAGGTTAAAGAAAAACGTATGGCTACAGTAAATAGGAAATCACTCAAAAGTGAGTTACAATTAGTCTTTGATTTTTTAGCAAAGTGATTCTACCATGATCACACAAGAGGAACATTACTTCAAATATTGATTTGTATGTGATGAAGTGTCTTAGCATTTTTAAGTTCATTAGTTTACTTGCTTTAATGATGAAGCACATGCATAAAGTTGTTCATGGGAAAAATGGAAAACATGGCATGCCTTATGGATATTGGTTGAACAAAGTTTTTGATCATTTTGATATTGTCTATGATAATGGAACTCCTTGAACGGTGATACAACTATTTGGTATGAATACCCTGATCAAAATAGAGTGTATAGAAAGAAAATCAGGTAACATCTCTCAAGAGGAGCTCAACAAAGAAATAGAAGAATTGAAGTTCAACAAAACTGCTAAGGATACAGAGATCAACATATTGCAAATGACAATTCAGAATATTTCTAATAAAGATCCAAGTGTCTCTGAAGAGCTTAGAACTGAGAATAATGAACTATAGAAGAGATTTTTAACTCTAAATGATGAGGTTCTCATCTTGAATTTAGAGACAAGGAATCTAATCAAGGAATTGTTACACTTTCATGCTATAGAAAATAATAACATGGCTCTACTTCTCCAAACCCTCATCCCAAGTCCTTCATCTATTTAATTTTTCTTGATTCCTGTGGCTTTTTCTCTGGATTATTTAAATTATGTACTGAAATGATACTTACCTTTTACATATAAATGAATCTTTATTTGTGTATTTCATCTATATCTCCCCTAATTTTAAAGTTGTTCTTTATGTTAGTGTTTCCCCAGTGGCCATGAGTTAACTAACTCTTTCTTATTTTACACTTAGTTTAATATTATCACTTTTAATATTGTCAAAAAGGGGAATACTTAATTCATGTAGTAGGTACCAGGTGAAGTATGTGTTGCATGATGTGTTAGGGACCATGTACCAGGTGCATATGTGTTGTATGTTGGTGAAGTATAACGACATATCAATAGAGTGAAGAATGTTAGAAGGATGACATAGTAATAGGGAGAATAATATTGGTGAAGCATGATGGCATATTGATGGGGGAGCATGGTGCATAATGATAGAGGGAACATTCATCGGCAGTAGCTGTGATCACTCTAATTAAATAATATGAATGAACATTGATGATAAAAAATATGTGGTTGGTTTATCATTATCAAAAAGGGAGAAATTTCTATATCTTGTTTTGATGCTGATCAGCTGACAACAAGAGACCAAGTCCCTGGGTCTTCATGAATTCAGTACGGTTGTCAGTGTCCTCCATAGTTTTGTCTTTTACTATAACAAACTTTGCAGGTGAGCTTGTACCTATCAAGACTCCTAGGACAATCATATTTCTACCCTAATCATTATGTATCTATAAATAGAAAAGAATGTTCTTCAATACATCAATTTTTGCAATTAGATTTTTCAAAAAGAGAAATCGATGAAAACTTAAATATTGCTCAAGTCCCAATCTTTTGTGTTTTGAGAGTGTGTGTGTTCTTTAGTCAAGTCTTGGTATGTAATTGAATTACTTGTCTTGTAAAAGTAATGCTTTTCTTGTGTTCTTGAGAGTATTTAGGTAGAGTTTCCTAAGTTGATATTGTTTAGAGTTAATCAATATTGAGGTGAGTTCTTGATAGGGTTGTTAAGGTAGGTTTGTAATAGAGTTGTTACAAACTAGTGGAGCTCAGAATTAAGTTACAATTTGAGTGTGTAATCAAGAGTTTGATAGTGGATTCTTGAGTGCTTGTAAGGGCAAGCCATGGTTTTCCTCCCTTGAGCAAGGAGGTTTCCACGTTAAATCTTTATGTTTTTTAATTCCTGCAAAGTTTTGTTTCCTTACTTCTTTACTATTTGATTGCTTGTGTCTAACTCAAAGGGATCTAGTACCTCATAGTATGGTGAAACTCCTCACGTTTCAACACATAAAATAATACATAAAGATAGAAGTGGACCCCAGAAGCATGAAAGTCCAACCTCTACCTTGATCAACTCTGAAGACACCTAAAATTAAGCCACGTGAGACACACCCACACCAAAATCTGCATCGAAAGAACATAGTAGGGAAGAGTATGGTCCACTTGTACTTATTAGGTATCATAGGCCGACCGAGCAAAGTAGAAAATAAAGCATACAAAAGAAACACTAAGGGTTCGTCACATGCAATTAGAAAATGTCCCATAATGGTAGCCCACACCGCTTACACTAACAGTTCCATAATTCCACATCTAATACAGCAAAGCACTAAAAAAGAATACAATTATAAATTTATACCATATATAAGAAAAGAAAGGGGGAACAACACATATAAGAGTATCAAGTACAAGGAAGAGAGGTCAGAACAATGGATATGTAACAAGTAAAAAAGAATATGCAATCAAATATTGAGCATAGTAAAGTAAACATAATAAGAATAATGTTGAAGATGATGATGTAATGCACGAGGTTGCTGCATAATCTCAAGGCCGTTGCACAACCTTTGAGACCATCGCACAGTCTCTATATACATCTATGGAGCTAAAATTACAAAATATAGGACCCATAGGGGTTCTTCAACCCATATGCAATCCATATATTCATATTTCCTTCCCATCACATCCCTCGAGGAGGGTTTTATAAGATGTCATATTTACTGTCAAAAAAATATAGCTAGTATTTCTCAATATTTCTATGATAGTACCATTGTTTCATGAATGAGTATGAGGATTCAATGCTCACAACCAACCACAAAGAGTATTTCCACAACCAACCATAATGAGTTTTTCCACAACCAACCAATATACTATCACTTGATCAAAATATTGACTCATTATTTCCAACCATTCATGAAATCCAACATGATTCATATGCCAATAGAGTATGAATACATCACAACACATACAATTGGTACCACAACACACTTTTTCATCAAACAAGGTACAATTATCATCATGCATACAAGGCTATAAATATCACATAGGACCCCAGTCACACATAGCACATAAAGTTCCAAAACCACCACATAATAAGACAAATAGGCCCCCATAGGAATAATAGAATAAGATATTCAGCTTTTATGATTAGTTCCCACACCTTTAACATAATTTTGTATACAAATTAACTACCCATCCTAGTCTTAAGGAGTTAATTCATAACCTACCTCGAAGGCCGAAAATTGGTCCACAACACTTCGATCCTGCAGCCATACTTTTCACGAATGGACCCATAATCACCTAAAACATCAAAATATAGAATCTAACCATCAAAACAAAGTCAATGACACCTATATTGCCTATTTTTAATTTGGGGTCAAAATTGACCCCCAAAATAGGTTTTTGAAAAAGAAGGGTAAAATCATAACTTTGTTTAAAAAATATGGGATATTTTTAGCAGTACAGCTGAAAATCCAAGAAAAAGTGATTTAAAAATAAGGTCCAAATTAAAGAAAAATTATTTTTAAACTTTACCAAATAAAATCTCCAAAATCCATTTAAAAATCGAGAATCGAAGTTGTTTTAAAGCTAAAATTGAGGAAAATGGTTTATTATTAGATTAGAAACTCACTCATATGAAAAAAAGGAGTGAAATTGGGATTTAAATTGGAGGAATACCATTTTTAGGCCTTACGGGCCAAAATTCCCAAATTCCATACTTTGATTCGTGTTTAAAACAAAAAAATTAGTGTTGAAAATGAAAGAAATTAGTTAAAATGAGTATAATAAAGCTTATCCAAACATAGAAATGGAGAAAGTTGTTCAAAACCACAAAACCCTAAGTTCCAAGTCTAAAAAATGGTGGAAAATGCTGAAACCAGGTATTTATATACAACAGCTTCGTAATCTCGAACCTCGGGTCGCGATCCCAGTACCTTGACTGGAAGGCCTATTGTGATCTCTAAAAGGATGTCATAATCACTAAACTTGCCCTGCTAGGCCAATTGAAATTGTGATACTCCTATCACAATCGGGGGTGCACAAGCTGAGTGGTGCACCAGTTGGAAATTTGGTGCAATTCCAAGTCTCTGCGGGGCCCTCAAAATTCATCCAAAATCATGTGAATTCAAACGAACTATGCTACACTATTGAATTCGATGCTCCAAATTCAATGGCTTTATTAGATTTGCAAAAAAATATCATTTTCACAAAGTTAACCCCCGAAATCCAAAATTATAAATTTTTGAATCGAGGGTCGAAATGAGATTTCAAAGCCATAAAATCACACCAGCCATGTTACCATCCTAAAATTGATGTTTTAGATCTACTAGCACAGTCCGTCCTACCATCTGTTGCACGGATCAAAAGATGACTATTGAAGTCAACTATAAGGCTCTCAAATTCACCAAAAAAAATACAAAATTACATAAATGGTACCAAAATGCATTGCAAACCGTATCAATCATCTCACACCCCAAAAATACCACAACATAACTACAAAGATGGGTAAAATAGTTAAATCATACAAAAACATATATTTTATCAAAATTCAGGTTGTTACACAGAGAAAATTAGATTTATAAGGGCATATTACATAACTGAGATTATGATTTCAATATCACTATATATTAAAGGTAGAAGAATCATAAGTCATAAAAGGTTTAAAATAGATAAAAATGAGATATCAAGAAAAGAGAATTTTCATGTTACTTTTTGTTAGTTTTGAAAATTGTCTTTAAACCTTAATTATTTTTTCACATAGCCTGGGAGACTCTTGTACTTGTTTTCATTTGTCACTTGGATCCTTTTATTCTACTCTTTACCAATTAAAACCATTGAACTTGATGAAATATAATATTTCAAACTCCTTTGACCATTGAGCGAGCCTATGTTACATTAATATTGTTGAGTTGAAAAATATATGTTTGCATGCATTTAAAAGTAAAATAATACTTTACATTAAATTTAAAAACCCTTTATTCTTCATCAACCATCTCTCTGACATACCCCATACCCCAAACTTTTTTTTTTCATCTATAACCCATTTTTTTCTTCTTCTTCAAATCCACCAAATCGCACCACTCTCTTTTTCTTCTTAACGCAACCTTTCCCTAACTCTCGTCAACCTCCCCCACCCCAAATGATTTTTTACTATGAATTAACATCACCACCATCATAATCCCTTCATTATTCCCAAATCCAATTTCATGAATACTTTTCAAGCACAAGTATCCCCTCAAACTATACTCGAAGTTGTTTTAACATATCTAAATTTTATGGGAGTCTTATTACCCCCAAAGTCATTTTTTCTATATTTTTGTGCTTCTTTTGTGCTAACATTGATTTCAAGTCAGTACAAAAGGAGGACAAAATATTTGAATATTTGGCAGCCATGTCAGCAAAAAACACAAAAATACAAAAAAATGAGTTTTGATCGGGAGAGGGGGTAATAGTACCCCCGTAAAATTTAGGTGTCTAATAGCAACTTCGAGTATAATTTTGAGGGATAATTGTGCTTTATCTCATTTTTTCTAACTTTTTAAGTTGTTTGATCTAAAAATAATTGAGGCATGTTTGTGTTAGTTGGTTCAAAGAGGAAATGTGAGTATGCATTAATGTGAAGGAGATGGTGGGTACTATAAGATAAAAAAAATTATTAGTAAACTTGATAAATCTTGAAGATTAATAAATAGGTCTTCTAAAAATATAAAATTAATTCTAAATTGTGATTGTATTTTTTGGGGTTTGTGTTTGTGAACTTATAACTAAAACTAATCTATGGGAACGTGTGTTGGATGTTTATCCCAAGTTATTTAGTACAAACCTTGAATTTCTATTGATATATTATAGATGATGCTTATAGTCTTACAAAATAAAAAATAAAAAAAATAAAAACGTAACAATTCCTTATTTTAGTTAAGTATTCTTGTAATCTTGATGCTACTTTAGTGATCTATATATAGTGATCTAATTTAAGAGAAAATTAAGCATATACTTGAACATAGAATTCGAAGCCTAAAGGACAACTTTTTATCAAAAAATTTAAAAAGACAACAAAAAAATGATAACAAACCAAATAGGTAAAGGTAATGGAAAACCACATGCCTTAGTGCATCGGTTAACGATGGTGTTAGTTCATTTTTTTATAAGGTGGGACAAGAAATATGCTTTTTTATCAAATGTCTTGATGCTGAGTGGTGAATTTACCACTCATTTTCACCTAATATTCGTTCACATTACCATGTTCCAAATGAATAAGTGGAACATATTTGTGATTAAGTGTACTAATATCCACATTTTATAAGAAAACCAATGATGAAATGAAAATATGTGGATACGAGCTGAAAAAGTTCAAAAGAAGAAAAGAAGTGCAGTTTGATGACCTGGAGCAGACATAGCCTCAATTACCACAATCGCGGTTTGAGGACCGCGATCGTGGTCATTCAAGAAGGTCAAACATACCGCGATTGTATGGGTGAGATCATGGTCGTGGTAGATGAAAAAGAAAACAAGATTCTGCAATTACGGCCTAGCAAAAAATACAGCAGAAGGGAAAAAACATAAATGCACGCAGCTGATCCCAAATTTTCTCATCTAGACTCAAACCCCTATCTCTTTGGACATTATTGAATCAATTCCTAACTATTTTTACCTTGTCTACTCCTTAGTTTCCATTTTGAGGACATTTATTGTATTAATTTTGGGTGAAGAATACATTGGAGTAGCTCCCAAGTAAAGGATTATCTAATTCCTATTGAAGATTTGTTAAGTTTAAATTTTGAATTAACATTCACTTTGTATTTCATAAATCTAATCAATGGAGATTATTGGGTAAATCTTTCTCATTACTCTTATGTATAGCTAGTTTTTCCTCTTGGTATTATGTTAGAATAGGGTGTATTTATGTATGGGTTGTGATTCATTGGTGTATATGCTAATGTGTGTTGTTGGGTTCTACTATTTCTTAAGTAAATTGATTGGGATTTATGGGTGAAAGTCCTAAATACGGGTTTGTAGATGAAAACCTCAAACTTTTGAAAGCCCTTTAACCATCCTTGAAAGAGGGGTTTTGGTGAACTTTAGGAACCCTCATCATCCTTGAAAGAGGAATGTGGGAGTCAAGCAATGGTAGAAAATTATTGGGTTTAGTTTGCTAATTTTTACTGTATATCTTAGACATAAGGGTGATTATGAGGTTTACTATCCCTTGGGTACCATCCTAGACATAGTGGTTCCTAATTGAGGTATTGGGTAGTTTTAATTAACACATTTGTTAGGCACTCAAAAGAGTCAATGAGTGACATGTTTGATGTTTTGTTGAAGAACTAGGCTCAAGGACTTTAAACCTATCCTACCACATCATCAACGATTAGAATTTTCACCGAATCATCATATTCCCATGCATAACTTGCCCCTAGGAAAGCATATCCCCAAGATCCATTTTACTTTATTATACTCTAATTATTCGTTTCCCTAAATTAGTCTTTTAAAAGTCCATCTATAAACAGTAGTCTTGATACCCACTTAAACCCCCCAAATTCTTACATATTTGTATCTTAGGTTTGAACTTAGTAAGTACTTTCATTTTGAACTTACCCATTCTCCACTCACATTGTTCCTCATGAATTCGATCCCGACTCTTGTTGGGTTATTATATTGACACCGATCGCTTTGTACTTAAATTTATGTGTAAGTTGAGCGTTATCAAATATGGCACAATTGTCAGGGAACAATTTTGTGTATTGAGTTAGTTTGAAATTTTAGTCTACTTTCTTGAATTCAAACCTGTAAATAAGTTTTTGTAATTTTCTTTTGTTTCTTGTGTTAGGTAGATTCTTGTTTTTGTTTACTTTACTCCATGGAATCTTAGGATAACTATGATTTTGGTAGTTGGATAAGATATCTTGATGATCCATGTCCATATTGCGATGGACCCCACTTTTGGAAAGATTGTGGATATGATCCCCGGAGAGAGATAGAAGCACTATCTCAAACCTATTGGGTGTACAATTGTTCTTTATGCGGTGGTCGCAATAGACATTGGAGTGATTGTCCAAATACTCCCTCCCCTTATTATGCTAACCCAAATGCTAGTTATTCTTATGAGTTTGATAGGTCTTATGATGAAATCAAGGAAGAGCAACACGCCGGGTACAATAGTTTTGAAACAATGCTTCAAACTGTTTTGGATTGAGTAACTACAATAGGGGAGAATGTGCATGACATGCATCAATCCAATGAGGCATTTGGAAGGGAAATTGCCAAGATAGAGGAAATGGGTAAGGAAATAAATATTGCAAATACCATTACCTTTCCCACTTCCTAAGAGGAGGTTAATTAAGAAGAGAAACCAATCTATGTGGTCAATGATGAGTTTGGTAGTGAAGAGTCCTCGGTGATTTCCCAACCAACCAAACCAAATGTTTTTTAAGATGCTGAAGTCAAGAAAATGGTGGTAGATCCAAAAGAAGAAGCCAATCCAATCTCTTAAGACAACCTTAGTCCATTTTGAGGCGATGATGCTAATAAGGATACAACCCCAGAACTAAGGGATGGACCTCATTCAAACCATTTTTCAACATTATGCTTAAAGGATGTGATGAAAGTCCATATACCTAAGAAAATAAAGGATTATGGGGAGAAGGATAAACAACCCTACATTTTGGATTTTGTTATTCCAAAGGATCATATGGGAGCCCCACACTTGAAGGCCAAGGTGCTCAACTTTCGATGTACAACTAGTGGCCTATTGATATTCCCACCATTACTTAAGAAGCTAAACCAAAAATCTGATGTCAGCTTGGGTAAAAGGTTCAAATCTTCAAAGTGGTGAGATAAAAGCTTTATCATTATGTCCTTACCTCTATCAAGTTTCACCTTGGAAGATTTGAATCTTCTGTCCCTCTACTACTCAACTCATGGTGAGCCAAAATTGGGACGGAGATTCAAATCTTCTAAGTGGAAACACAAATGATAGTTGGAGGGGTGACTTGCCACAAAAGATGGGAAGAAACCCATTATGCCACGAAAGTGGAATGTATCCTTTTATTTATGCTTGATAGAGTAGATTTTGTTTTTGTCATAGTTCATGCATAATCCATGAAATTGTGGTACGATGAGGAGTACTGACTTGAATTAAAAAAAAAAGGTGTGATTTTTTTGCATTGGACTGAGTAGGGGAGTGTAAAGGACCTAAAAAGGTTATTAGTTATTGTGATAACGGTAAGTTTCTTCATTATCACGTTAGCCAAGGGTCCGCGATCACAACCATATGAATGCGGTAGCAGTCAATGCAGTTTAAAAAGATCATCTAACTGTCATTCCTTCCCCGCTCCCCTTTTCAAATTCTCTCAATATTTCACTTCAATTTGAACGTGTGTAAGCATCCAAGAGTGCATTTCAACTCATTTTCATCCCCTAAATCGGTATGTGGTCTCAGCTCCCTTGAATTTATATTTTTTTATGCTTGAAACACTTTTGTAGAAGTAGACCTGAAATAGTATTCTAATACTAAATACATGTTTCTTTGTGCTTAATTTTGGTGGCTAAATATTGTAGTAGGTGTACACACCAACAGAGAAGTATTAAGTACCCACATTTAGTCCTAAAAATGATAGAATTAATGTGTACATCATCTGTTTGATTTAATTCCCCAATGAATTTCATGTTGCTTTCCTTATGTTTTGAGGATATAATCTAGCATTCATGGCTTAAGCTTCATGAGCATAATGATTTATAAGTAAATTGGAACTCATTTTGGGGTAAAAAATCTAATTTTTTAGTGGTGTTGCAGAAACTATCAAAAATGGTTTCAGTTACCGCGATCACGATCATTAGGGCCACGATCGTGGCATCGCGATTGCGGTCAAGGGTCCATGATCACCATAACCGAGACCAGTTTTTTGCTTATACCTAATATTCTGCATGCCCATTTCTCACCGCCAAACCCTCTATAACATAGCCACATGAGTTTATATGATTAATCGAGCATGGTTTTGGTGTGAAATTGTTAATGATGGTCTGGGTTGTGTTGCTTATAGGTACTCAACCACAAGAATGGGAGACTACGACTACATCCACTTCATGGCTCTGAAGTGTCACATCCTCTACTACGTTAACCTCCCAAGGACCAAACTGCTTCAAGAAAGAAGCATCTGCATGGATAAGGTGCCAGAAAAGCTTCAAGAATTTTTCAACAGGCTTGCTGCTACTGGATGGATATGTTTTTCCCTAGACCCGTATCTTTCTAATGAGAACTGGGTAAGAGACTTCTATGTTAATCTGAGAATAGTCTCCCTCTCAAACCCAATAATAAAGATTCAGGGAAAAGAGGTACATATTTAGGCAGAGTGGGTGAACGATGTATATGTGATACCGAATGTATACATGGTTGACTTTCATAAGAAGGATGTGAGACAGGGACCTGGATGGCTAGCATACAATGACCTAAGAGAGAGGTCTTCTAGGCTTCCACCAAAAGAGGAATTTCCATGAACAACTTCAGAACAGAGGCCAGAATCTGGTTGAACATCATCTGAAGCAGAGTTTCTCCTAATACACATATGACTTTTATCACCGATTTGCGAGTTTGCATGGTGGGTTGTCTTCTATCTAGTATTGATCTGAACATGGGCCATATTTTTCTTGAATAATGGAGGAATTTTAAGTTTTTGGGGGTACACTTCTTCCCTTTCCTTCTCTTATAACTGAATTGTGCAAAAGGGTCGAGGTAGAAAAGTATCCCACAGATACCTAGGTGAAACCAAACCCCTGCATCTCTCCACTCAAAATCAGGAGTGATGGTGGACCTTGCTAAAGCAAAAGGAGAAAGGTTGACTTGGGCCAGTAGATAGCTGAGGGGTCAAAATCTTGTAGACCATCCACTGTAGGGCTGTTGGAAGACATTGGTGTAGACATTAGGATCATCATCTAGTGTTAGGATTACCTCAGGTCCTGGGAGAGCCCTCTACCAGGTGTCACTCGTATGTGTCCCGAGCAATTTATGATAAGTATAGGGAGAAGCAGGATAAGCTGGAGGCCATAGTTTTCAGACTCGACAGGGAATACTCAGCATTGGCAGAGTCTCACAAGGATTTTTGGGACTCCCATGAGAAGATGAAGAAATGAGAGAAGAAGATGGAAAATTTCTTCAACAAAATATGGAAGAGGGTCAAGGTCCTGTAGAAGGTTTTGAAGCCCCGTGATAGATTGCCTTCTTCCAGTGTTAAGAGTGAGGATGAGACCTCGCTGAGTGGTCTAATGTTGATGCTGGTGAAGATGATGCAGAGTTAGTAGGAGAGCAGCTCTTGATTCTATTTCAGGGAGCACTCCTATCTTTTGCTTGTGTTTTTATTAATCATGAAGTGGGGACACTGCTAGATTTTTAGTTGAGGATTCCTAGCCCTAGATTTGTATTGTTTTAATGAAATTCTGGATTTCTGGATGCTTTTGATATTATTTTGATGACATTGTGGATGATTTTTATTTTTTGTTTTTGGATTTCTACATTTGGGAACTCTGATGGTGCCCATATTTCATGGATTAGTCATTTTGTTTTTTCTTTTAAATTTTCTTATTTACTTTATTTTTATTTTGATTATGGTGATGTACGATGAGCTTTTCCCTATGATAGACTGATTGAAGACATTATTAAGGGAAAAACATTGTTATTGGGTTTTTAACCATAGATGTAAGGGAGGTTTAAGTACATGTGGCATTGTGGATTTGGGATTGCATGCATGCGATTGGCGAAGTCTGAGTAGCCATATGGTTGGTTTTCCCATATTAAGCCAAAATGTAAGACAAAGGCTTGGGTTGTTTCCTTGATTAGAAAATTGTGCGTGAAGTAAATGCAATAGCAAACATCCCCCTCAGTCCAAATTTTTTCAAAAGTCAAAGGCATGGACATGAGAGACCTTGTAACAAAACTTTTTCTCTTTTTTTTATTCCAAATTTTTTTGGCTTGTAAATATTGATAGATACTCCATTTTTTTCTCCAACGTGAGGGGCAATTAATCCTCCTTCATAAGTCCACATGACATGTGTGGTGATTTTATTTGTCTAAATCTCATGTATACTTGTGTCATCTAGAACTTTCCCCATTAATCTCCCAAGGCTAAATTTTGATTGTATTTGGTTGGTGAGATGATCTTAGGCCATCTTGGTGACATTGGAAGCCCACTTATCCTAAAAAGCCTACCCGTGCATAGATGTTGTCCCTAGTCACCCACTTTGAGCCTTTGGACCTTTCTTTGGAAAGCACATTACAAGCCGTGAGCCTTTCAACTTTTATTCCTCTCTTGAACCATACCCTCCTTGAACTTAAAAATACAACTTGAGGATAAAAGCCTAAGTTGGGGGTGGTGAATATTGAAGAAAGTAACTTTGGGCCACGAAGTTGATAGTGAGTGCCTACATGCTTAATCATTAAAACAAATGAATAGAAGAAGAAAGGACCCAATAAAGGAAAGAATTGCATGAAACTAGCAAGAAAAAAATGGAAGAAAATGTGTGAAACAAGGAAATAAAATTAGGAACATTTGTAAAAGAAAAGAAGTGGCCTATAGTGAAAGGTGGATTAAGTAAATGTGATGTAGATGTTCAAGGAGGGTATAAGCCATGATTGTTACTACATGATATCCTACCCTACCCCAAACCTATGTTACAAGCTCAAAAATTCCTTTGAGATCTCCAAACATTTACATTCATTGTAGTGGCGATTGAAAATAGGGGAAAGCCTATGGTATTACACTTGTTAGCATAGAGAGTTCTTATGAGGTAGAGAGTTTTGCACTTAAATTTTTTGTTGCATAATTTATGATTTGGGGTGTGAAATTTTCCTTCTTGTGAGGAGGTATGTGAATAAGTTGAGGTGTTGACACGACCCGACCAGGGGCCTTGTCGTAATGGGCAACCCAAGTCCAACTAAGACCGGAGATCACCCTCGTTACCCAACCCAACCTCCAACCGCTTTCCCTAAGTTGGCTGAATCTCGAGCATGTAGCAAAATATTGCAACAGGTCACATGAAGACTTTGGGATGAGATCACAATCGTTACCAACCTAACCTAGTCCAACCATCCCGTACTAACAATCCAATCATACCAAACCAATTCTGATACAAGGGCTATAAAATAGGCCATGACCAAAAATGTTCCCAAAACATAATATAATTAATGCCAAAAATGAAATAGGATGGAACAACCAACAATATCATCCAATGATGTCAGCCCTTTAGCTTATTCCAATGCCAAGGCCGTCACCTATACCGATCTCGCCCATTCCAACCCATAGAAGTACCACAAAGCCTCCAACCAAAATAATAATAAAACCCGGTTAGGACATGCCCTAACCATGGACAAAACCTATATCCAAAATAAAATCAAAGTATCTAGAAAATATCCATAACATGAAATAGAGCCTTACGAAAGAATGAAAGCTCACTACTTCTGTCCAAGTGCTTCTCCCAAGTCAATCACTATGTAGGAGGAGTAGAACGGTTGGTTCCTGCATAGCGTGGGTATACAGATGCCAGTAGATGGGTTAGTGCGTGACTGCTAGCATGAAGTTAGGATACGAATAAAATAGTTCCATTTATAAAACCAACTAAAATCATCCATATGCACACAACCATAAATAAATATATTATATATAACCATGTAGGGAAAGGGGAACTGCTAACAATCCACCAAGAACATAAGGAAAACAAAAGAAAAATAACAATATAGAAGCAACACCACACACGACTTCCACTAGATTAAGAGAGATAACAACAAGATTACAACGAAAGTAGATAGTTAGTTTGACACACAATATCCCAAAGTCTAAGAACCCTAATATGTATCAAATAAAAGGACCCTAAGACTAAGAGATATCAACACCAAACTCTTACTTGGACCCAAGAGGCACTCAATCACCTCAAGAACCCAAGTCTCTAGCCAAAGAACAACAAAAGTGTCACTACATATGTTTGAAGTTTTGGGTGGACTTTTCTAAGAGTGAGAGAGAAGTCTCAAAAATATTCCAAGTCTTGTTGTGAAATATCTATAATGAACTAAGAGCTAAAAATAACCCTAATATGTTCTTTATATATTCTATTACACAATGAGTGGAAAATGACCAAGACTTCCTTGGTCCAAGGGGCGGCCTTGTAGTGTATTTATAGGCTCTCTTCACACTTCAATAAGTGTAATCCCATAGATGGATTAATAACACACTCACACATGGCCATATTCATGAAAGTGACTTAGAATTTTTGTAATTCCCGAGCTTGTCTCCTTGTGAATGGTGTAGAGATTGTTGTACTCGTATCAGATTCTCCATCTTGAAAGGAATTTGACCTAAAATTCATTGCTTGATCATCCTCAACCGTGTAAACAAGAGAAAGGTCACACACATTGAAGGTGTTGGGAACTTGATACTCTGGAGAAAGGTCAATCTTGTATGCATAGTCATTGATCCTTTCAAGCATTTGAAAAGGACCATTACCCCTCGACATCAACTTAGTTTTCCTTTGTGATGGAAACCAATCTTATCTAAGGTGCACCCATACCCAATCTCTCGATTCTAGAAAAAGTTTTCTTCTCCCTTTGTTGGCCCTTTTGGATACCTCTTGATTTCTCTTCTCAAGTTGTAGCCCTACCTTCTCATGCAACCTCTTCATGGCTTCGGTGCTCTTGATTCCATCTAGGCCTATCTCAAGATCACTTGACAAATGGGTTAGATCTAAAGGGGTAAGGGGGTTTAGGCCATATACACACTCAAAGGGAGTCATATTAATACTTGAGTGGATAACACGATTGTAAGAAAATTCAAAAAAGGGTAGGTGATCCTACCAAGAAGTCATCTTACCTTTAACCATGGATCGTCCTATTTACTACTTCCGTTTGGCAATTGGTTTTTGGGTGGCAAGAGGTTGAGAATAGTAACTTGGTACCAAGTCTACCCAACATTAACTTCCAAAAGTGACTAAGGAACATTTGATTCCCTATCACTCACAATGGTCCTCAAAATGCCATGCAACTTGATAACATTTTAAATCGAAAATGAGGCTACACTAGATGCATCCTCACTTTTAGAGCATGGACTGAAATATGCCATCTTAGTGAACCGGTCAACCATAACAAAAATACTATCCCTACCTCATCTAGTCCTTGGAATCCTCAACACAAAATCTATAGATATATCAAACCAAGGATGTAAATGCGTGGGAATAAGGGTATACAACCCTTGAGGAAGGAGCCATGACTTAGCACTCCTACAACCCATACATTGGCCATAAATTTAAGCAACATCTTTGCACATCTTTGGCCAATAGAATTGTTCCTCCAAAATTTGGAGGGTCTTCTCAACCCTAAAGTTCCCTATTAGGCCACCATCATATGCCTCTATCATAAATAACTCTCTCCATGAACTTAAAGGAACACACAATCATCTTTCTTTGAATAAGTAGCCATTGAATTTGGAATAGGAGATGGATACCCTATCTGTGAGCCATTTCTCCCTACCCACTTCTTCATATTCCCTAAATATAGGAGCAAAGTAAGGGTCCTCTATGTATATTTATTTGAGGCTCTCAAATCCCATTAACTTGGAAGACAAAGTAGACATAAGTACATGTTTCCTAGATAATGCGTCGGCAAACACATTGTCCTTTCCCTTTTTGTATTGAATAACATAAGGGAAAGTGTCTAGGAACTCAATCCACTTTGCATGCCATTTGTTGATCTTATCTTGTGCACTAAGATATTTAAAGGATTCATGGTCCATTCAGATCATAAATTCTTTGGGCCACAAGTAGTGTTGCCAATTACCCAAAGCTCTAATAAAGGTGTATAACTCTAGATCATAAGTGGAATAATTTAGAGTCGCACCCTTGAGCTTCTCACTAAAGTAGGCACTAGGTTTTAGGTCTTGCATCAAAACAACCCTTATACCTACTTTACTAGCATCACATTCAACTTTAAATATTTTGTCAAAGTTGGGTAATTGTAACAAAGGTGCGGAAATGAGCATAGTTTTTTAGGTCTCAAAGACCTTAGTTTGTTCATCACCCCACTTAAATGGTTAGTCTTTCTGAATAATTTCGGTCAAGGGGGAAGCAATGGTGATAAAGCCTTTCACAAACCATCTATAAAAATTAGCCAATCTGTGGAAGCTTCGGACTTCACCAATGGATTATGGAGTTGGCCAATTTTTAATAGCATCTATCTTGGATTCATCCACTTTGACCCCTCTTGAAATAACAAAAAACCCAAAAAAATAACTTCATCAACACCAAACAACACTTCACAAGATTAGAATACAATTTCTCCTTTCTAAAGACATTAAAGACACTTTGCAAATACAACACATGTTCGGCTATGGACTTTCTATAGACCAATACATCATCAAAATACACAACAACAAACTTTCCAATGAACAATTTTATCACATGATTCATTAACCACATGAAAGTGCTAGGAGCATTAGTTAGGCCGAATGGAATGGCCATCCATTCATAGAGGACAAATTTGGTCATGAATGCGGTCTTCTACTTATCACCGAGTTGCATTCTAATTTGGTGATGGCCACTCTTAAGGTTAATTTTGGAAAATACACAAAAACCATTCAACTCATCAAATATATCATCCAATCAAGGAATGGGATGGGGATAATTTACCGTGATTTTGTTGATAGCCCGATAGTCCATATACATGCACCATGTTCTGTCCTTCTTTGGCACTAACTACACCGGAACCTCACATGAATTCATGCTCTCTTTGATGTAACCTTTGTTGAGGAGTTTCTCTACTTGTTATTGTAGTTTTTTGGTGTCCGTAGGGTTACTTCTATAGGCCGATTTGTTTGGCAATTATGAGACCAGCATGAAGTCAATTTGATGTTCAATTCCTCGAAGTGGGGGTAACCCTTGTGGAAGTTCCTTAGTAAAGACACCCTTAAATTCCTGCAAAACAATAGAAATAGAATAGGGAATAGAAGTATTAGAGGGGTTAGTGTTAAAACATGAGCTAAGAGAAGCATAGAAGTGTTGTCATCATGTTCCAAGAAGAGATCCCTCTTCCTAGACAACATCACCATAGTATTCTTGCCTTTAGAAGTTTAGACACCCTCAGTTTCCTTCCCTCCCCCACTCTTGAGTTCCCTCTCTTTCTCGGCCTTCTTGCCTTTCCCCCCCAACTCTCTCATTTTTTGATGCACCTCATTCACTTGAGATGGTTAGAGAGGGTGAAGTGTGAACTTTCGGCCATTTAACTCAAGAGAGTACTGGTTGGTTCTCCCATCATGCTTAGTAGACCTATCATATTTCCAAGGTCTACCCAACAACAAGTGACATGGTTGCATCAGAATCACATCACAAAGCACTTCAGTATGGTAGTTTCCCACCTTAAACCGAATCACACATTGCCTTATGACTTTCAATTCTCCATACTAATTCAACCATTGGAGCTTTTAAGGACTATCATGTGGAGTGGTGGGTACTTTCAATAAATCCACCATAGTGGCACTAGCAACATTGGAATAACTCTCATTATCAATCACCATCATATACACATCTCATTTGACAAGGCACTTAGTATGGAATAAATTCTCCCTTTGTCTAGGATCATTTAAAGCTTGTCTAACCATGACTCATCTCACCATAAAGTTTGGAACTAGACACTCACCCTCTTGAGTCCAAGTATCTTCCCCATCCTTTTCTTCATGCATTTTATTCTTGGGTTTCTCTCTATCTTGAGGTTTGGTCCCATTATCTTTGGATTCAATACCTACCTCCTCTCAAAGTTAGTATAACTTTCTCTCCATGAGGATCACATTCTATTGGTTTGGACATTTATTGGATTTATATCCCCACCCTTGACATTTGAAACATTGGAACCCCTTAGGATTAGGAGTAGGATACTTGTTACCTTCTTACCTTAGATGACCTTGGTATCAGGTTGGGCAGGATTAGAGGGTTTGCCTTTTCCTTTGTTCCATCCTAAGAAGGGTTTAACTATTTATTTATTTCTAGACCAACCCGAGGGTGCTTGTCCCCTTGCCTTGTAAGTTGACCTCTCTTTGAGCTCTCTTTTAATCTCTAGTACTGCTTGGAAGATACCATCAATGGTATCAAACTTGTGAAGAGTCAAGTTAGTAGAGATTTCCTTATTCAACCAAACCTTGAAATGAATAATGTCATGACCTACTTATTCCCATCGATGATCAAGATTCAACATCAAATGTTGGAACTCGTCATTGTAAGCCATGACACTCTTGGTACCTTACCTCAAATTGTACAACTTAGCAAGGAGCTTATGTCTATAGCTCTCAGGTAGATATCTTTGTCTCATGAGGTACCATAATCTAAATCAAGGAGGAGGCTTCCCATCAATCAATTCATTACCAAACCTCTTGATATATTCCCACCAAGTGTTAGCATACCTTTTAAAATGAGCCACAGCATAAGAGCTTTTCTTTTCTTCCGAGAGATCATTGACTTGTAAGATCTTATCACAAGATGATTCCTAAGTAAGGTAGGCCTCAGGATTTTTATTACCCTTGAAGATTGGAAGATTTCTTTCACCCTTGAAGATTGGAAGACTCAACTTGATGGTATTGATACATATATCTCTATCTTTGTGGTGGTTTCCTTGTTGGTTCCATTGACTAACTCTTCCCCCATGCCTTTGGTATTCTCTTTGATCTATACATCCTCCTACCATCTCCTTCTTCTTCATATAAGAATCATAATAAACTCCATACACTTCATTTTCCTCTCTACCATATTTCTCTAAGTGGAATGCCCGGTTTTGGTTAATTGGAACTTGGTTTGGAGGAATTGGATTTAGTAGAGGTTGTGGCCTTTGGTTGAGTGGAGCTTGGAAGGGAGTGTTCAAATTTAGTGATGGTATTTGGATACCAAGTCTTTCTTGTGGTACTTGAGGGGATTATGGGTGGAATGGTCTATTGGAGTCTCAGTTTTGGGGGTAAGGAGTGGCTTGGCTTGCGATATTTAGTGGAGGTCTTGGTGGATTGAGCATTTGATGTAAGGTTTCGGGAGTAATGATAGCGGAAAAGTTTTGATCATGTCCACTTGAAGAAACATGGTAGTGTTGAGGTGTATAAGGATGGGAGTTTCTTTGACTCTCCACTTTTCTAACCTCCCAGTCATTGTTGACACTTCCCCTTTACACGATGACACATCCCCCTTCTTCAAAGTCAAATCTGTTTGCATCTTTTCCATGTTTTGGGTTATGGCCTCAAAAGATGCCATGATAGTACTAAGTGTATTGTTTTCCACGGTTTGTGAAGTATACCCTTACATTGAAAATGTACCTAAAAGAATACCTACAAAACAATAAACAAATTAGTTCAAAATAGCCTCACCACACTCGCACACTTGGATTACCTAACAGTTAGCTCCACAAGTGTTGTAAGTTGGCTAGTAACCCATGAATAGTTGAGGTATGAATCTACTCTTGGTCCGGAATAGATTTTTGTTTGAAGAATCAAATAAATCTCATTGGACTTGAACCAAGAATTTACAACGAATCAAAAAGACAAAAGCACTCATGGAACGCAAACACGAGCAAATGGATTTAAGGACTAATTGAAAACCTAGTAGGAGTTTACTAGCTTGTTAATTAGTACTAGGACCAACAAATGAAACTAAGAAACAATAAAATGAAACTAAGAAACAATAAAATGAAACTAAGAATCAAAAGTTTGATCTCAAAATTGATGTGTGAACAGTAAATGGTGATGTAGAAGTCCACTATTGGTTGCGTTTTTTTATCAAGTTTTAACTTTCCAATTTCAAGTCTTGACCAATTTACAATTTGGAATTGGTGAGATTTTGTTAGAGGAGAGAAATACAAGTTTTGGAGCCCTTTTTCAAATTCAAAATCAAAGGCTTGACTTTACTTGTACTTCTTCCTCAAAACATTGTCCTTAAAACATGGAAGGTGGTTGAAAAGTGGTTGTGAAGTCTTTGAGTGATTTGAGAAAGTCTTTTCACCAATAAGTACTATACCTTTTCCCTTCACCTTTTTGGATCTACCATTCACTTTATGTTTTAACAAGAGATGAAGGTGGTGAAGAATATCAAGAACAACAACAACAAAAATAACCACACGTCCAACTCCAATCTGCAACAACAATGTCACAACGCACGACAAAGTTTTGGGTTCACAACAACAACATCAACAATATAAGCTAAAACTTAGATCTAGACTCCTTTAGTGTTAGTGAAGAAGAAACTAACACAAGAAACATTCAAAACAAATAAAAGACTTCTAGATCTAAGATTAAAAGACAAGTCTCGGCCAAGACACAACAATATCACAAACTCTCGTCCAAGAACACCAACACACGTAGAACACACCCCCTCCCCCTTAATTGATTTTTCAACTAACAAGCCCAATATTGATTTTGTTGAAACAAAATCAACCACAAGCTCTGATACCAAATGATAACAATCAACCAAGAACACAAGGAAAAATAGAGAACAACAACAATATAGAAGCAACACCACATGCGGCTTCCACTAGATTAAGAGAGACAATAACAAGATTACAATGAAAGTAGATAGTTTGACATACAATAGCCCAAGTATAAGAACCCAATATGTATCAAATAAAAGGACCTTAAGACTAAGATATATCAATACCAAACTCTTACTTAGACCTAAGAGGAACTCAATCACCTCAAGAACCCAAGTCTCTAGCCAAAGAACAACACAAGTGTCACAACACTTGTTGGAAGTTTCGGCTGGACTTTCACAAGAGTGAGAGAGAAGTCTCAAAAATATTACAAGTCTTGTTGTGAAATATCTATAATGAACTAAGAACTAAAAATAACCCTAAGACATTTTATATATAGTCTATTACACAATGAGTAGAAAATGACCAAGACACCCTTGGTCCAAGGGGCGGCCTTGTAGTGTATTTATAGGCACTTTTCACACTTCAATAAGTGTAATCCCATATATGGATTAATAACATACTCACACATGTCCATATTCATGAACATGCCTTGGATTTTTTGTAATTTTCAAGCTTGTATCCTCATGAATGGTCTTGATCTTGTTGTACCTATATCAGGATTGGGTTTAGCATGCCTTTAAAATCTTTACCTAGGTTGTGTAGTTTTTCCTTCCTAAACCACCCAAGGGCTATACGGGTTTAGCTTCTCCTACTGAAAGGGACCCAGTGTATGAAGTCACATGACTAGGGAGGTTAACCTGGGATGATTAGTGCATCCCCCAAAATATAGTGAGACATCATGCACACGGTCACCAAGACCAACCTCACATCGTCAAATATGAGTTTCTAGTTTTGGTCCTCCTAGGACCTCCACCTTCCACGACTTAGCTACACCTCCCTCCATTAAAACAAAATTAAAACCATTACCAAGCAACCAATCAATCAATTAACCATTTATTAACCAAGGACATTTAGTGGTGGTATCATCGTACCGACCATACTTGCAAGTACTATCCATAGCCAACCTTATAGAGGTTTAAGTGGACTTTCAAGTGTCCTTCCATTTACCATATTAAACCACTTGGGGTATTCTATGAGCCCCATAAGACTAACCATTAGACATTTACCATTCTAAGCCATCTAAACCATGCATAATTTCTTTCCTAAGTTTTTAAACAAGTAAGATTTCCATTAAAAGTAGTCAATGCAGTGAACATATCTTTATAAGCATTTTGTCAAACACATTGGGGGCATAATATGACCAATACCAATTCCAATTACCATTAAACCATTCCCATGCAATTCAATTATCCAAAAACCACCATTAATACATATAAAAGCATAATTAAAACTATGGGAAACCACAACCAACTATTTAATATCATAACCCCCAATTCATATTTTAAAACCAGAATCATACAATCAATGAAATCATGAAAACATTCATAAAAACCATGCTTCAAGTTAGAATTAATAATGAGGGAAGAGAACATGCCTTAAACCAATATGATGATGGAAATAAATTACCAACACAAGCCCCAAGTCAATAGTCTAGTTGAAACCCTAGCTTCCCATTCCCAAATGATTTTAAGAGAATTATAGACTATTTAGAAGAGTTTTCTAAGTGTTAATGAATGAAATAATAGGGTAAATAAATTCCCAAGTAGGTTAGAAGTCATGGGACATTATTAGCATAAGTAGGGAAATGTCCAGAATACCCCTACTTAAGTTCCACCAAAATCCCATCACAGGGGTACTATTGACCCACATGAGTTGTACCCTCCGATACGAGTGGTACCCTTTAATTATATCCTAGCCTCAACCTTTGGATCCAACACTGTACAATATATGACTCTTCTACCAAGTCGTGTCCAAAGTATACAATCCATACCCTTCATCCATACCCTTGGCAGAGTTAAACCCAAGAAAGATTTAGACATTGTCCATTATATGAGTCCTGGGTATGACTTGTGCCCTTGATTAAGGCTCATGGTGAGCACTCATACTCAAATCCAACCTAAGTAACCAAGTCTAAGATTAAGTTAAGGAACCAAATGATCTATAACCACCAATACGACTCGTACCCCTAAGTTGTATCCATTCCAGTAACCAAAATCCAACCCACTAACCAACACTGGTTAACATATGACTGGACCTTACCATCCGTACCCCAACATATGAATCATACCCATGAGTCGTATTAGGTCCAGAGATCAAAATTTCAAGAAATTTCTAAGTTCCAGAAACTAAGGTGTTTCAGTCTCCCCCACTAGGAAAATTCATCCCTGAATGACAGACAAGGTAGGGGTAACCACACGCACGAGTCATTTGCATTATCAAATATATTCCCAATTTTTAACAAGATTTGAAAACAAAGCAGCAAAGATATTAATATTTCCTTTAACAAACTCTAAAAATAAAGATGTGTTGAAGACACATACCTTCCGCATGAATCCTAGGAGCAAAAAACAAATGTGGATATTTGGACTTTATGTCCTTTGCTTCCCATGTAGCTTTTTCCACTTTATGGTTTTTCCACAGAACCTTAACCAAAGCCACATTCTTGGTCTGCAACCGACAAACCTCCCTATCCAGGATCTCAATTGAGACCTCTGTACAAGACAAAGAATTTGAGATACCCAATCCTTACCTAGGATCAATCAAAGAAGGATCACCAATATACTTCCTCAACATGGAAACATGAAAGACAGGATGAACCAAGCTCAAGCTAGAAGGAAACTCTAGCTCATAAGAAACATTAGCAACTCTCTACAAAATCTCATAAGGACCAATATATCAGAGACTGAGCTTCCCCTTTTTACCAAACTGCACTACCCCTTTCATGGGAGATACCTTGAGGAAAACCTTATCCCCAACCTTAAACTCCAAGTCTCTATACTTAACATCCGCATAGGACTTTTGGCGACTTTAGGCATCCTTAAGCCTCTTCTGAATCACCTTCACCTTCTCCATAGCCTTGTAAACTAAGTCGGGACCAAACATGTCTACCTCACTAAGCTCAAACCAATCAATAGGATACCTACAACTCCTACCATACAATGCCTCAAAAATGGTCATACCAATATTAGAATAATAGTTATTGTTGTAATCAAACTCCACCAAAGATAGATGCCCAACCCAACTACCACCATAATCAATCACGCAAGACCGAAGCATATCCTCCAATGTCTGAATAGTTCTCTCTGCTTTCCCATCCGTCTGTGGATGGAAAGCAATACTCAGACTAACCTTAGTCCCCAACCTTTTCAGAAAAGACCACCAAAAGTGAGATGTAAATTGTGTGCCATGATCAGAAATAATCAAAAAAAGTACCCCATACAGCTTCACAATCTCTGAAAGATACATCTTCACTTAATCTCTCACTGAGAAGGTAGTCTACATTGGCAGAAAGTGCGCAGACATAGTCATCCTATCCATAATGACCCAAATCAAATCATATTGATTCCAAGACTGAGGAAGACCAACAACGAAGTCCATATTGAGCACTTCCCACTTCTATTTAATTAAATAAATTTCTTGATACAACCCTCCTGGCCTCATGTGCTCAATCTTAACCTTTTTACACACCATGAACTTGGCCACAAAATCAACCACATCCCTCTTCATGCCATTCCACCAATAGATATCCTTGACATTATGATACATCTTAGTTGATCTAGGATGAACAACATAGTATGACTCATATGCCTCAGGCAAAATCCTTTGTCATAAACCGTCGACATCAGAACACATAACCTTCCTTGGTACCGTAAAGTACTATCACCGTTGATCTCAAACTCCACTAGATTTTACCCACCAATGTCACTCCTTATTTTCATCAAGATAGGATCTAGCACTTGCTTCTCCTTAATCTCCGCACCAAGAGACGATCGAACAATTTTTTGCACCACCACACCACCATCCTTGAAGTCCAAGAGGCGAACTCTAAGATTAGCCAAGAAGTGAATATCCATCACCAATTCTTGCTTTCCTTTCTCCATATGAGACAAAATCCCCATGGATAACCATCTAAGATCATCAACAACCACATTAGCCTTACCTGGGTTGTAGTAAAGATTCATATTGTAGTCCTTGAGAAGATCAAGCCATCTCTTCTGCATAAGGTTAAGCTCCCTCTGAGTGAACACATACTCTAGACTCTTATGATTGGAAAAGATATCCACATGAACACCATACAAATAATGTCACAATATTTTCAAAGAAAACACAATCACTAATATCTCCTAATCATGAGTAGGATTATTCCTCTCATAAACTTTCAACTACCTAGAAGTATAGACAATTACCTTCCTATGCTGTATCAAAACACAACTAAGCCCTATCTGAGATGCATTACAATAAATCGTGAACCCATCATTGCATTCCGACAAAGTCAAAATTGAAGCCAAAGTTAAATTATCCTTCAACTTATCCAAACTCCCTTCACAAGCATCCGACCAAGAAAAATTGACCTTCTTCTGAGTTAATTTAGTCAAAGGAGCAGATATTGAAGAAAATCATTCCATAAAACACCTATAATACCCGGTAAAACCCAAGAAGCTCCAAATGTTGAATGGAGTTGTGGGTGTAGGCCACCTCTTCATCATAAAAACCTTTTGTGTTTCAACTATGAACTCTTTACTAGAAATAATATGACCCAACAAAGTTACAACATTCAACCAAAACTTACACTTTGAGAACTTGGATTACAACTGCTACTTTTTAAGGTATGCAACACCACATGGAGGTTATTAACATGATCTATCTCACTCTTCAAATAAACCAGAATGTCATTCATAAACACAATAATAAAGAGATTTAAATAATGATGAAAAACCCTATTCATTAGATCCATAAATACTGTCGGAGCATTAGTCAACCCAAATGGAATTACCATAAACTCAAAGTGCCCATACCGAGTACAAAAAAACATCTTAGGGATTTCCACCTTCCTAATCTTTAGCTAATGGTACCCAAATCGAAGGTCTATCTTAGAAAAAATCTTGGCACCCTGCAACTAATTGAATAGTTCATCTATCCTTGGAAGAGGATACTTATTCTTGATTGTCACCTTGTTCATCTTCCTATAGTCAATGTACTTCCTAAGGGAACCATCCTTTTTACACACAAATAACATAGGTGCACCCTATGGGGATACACTATAACGAATAAACCTCTTATCCATAAGATCCTTAAGTTTCTCCTTCAGTTCTCTCAACTCAGCTGGAGCCATTCTGTATGGAGGAATAGAAATTAGATGAGTGTTCGAAACTAGATCAATACCAAACTCAATTTTCCTATCAAGAGAAAAACCAGGAAAATCATCCGAAAAGACCTCTGGAAACTCATTAATCACTGGAACTGACTGGAAAAGAGGACCTTCCAAGTTAGAATCTTTAACTCAGACCAAGTGATAAATACAACCTTTAGAGATTAAACTCTGAGTTCTAAGATAAGAAATAAATCTCCCCCTAGGAACTAAAGAATCACCTTCCCATTCTATAACCAGCTCACCAAGGAACCTCAATATAACCCTACGATTCCGATAATCCAAGAATGCATAGTAAGAATGCAACTAATCCATACTCAGAATAACATCAAAGTCCACACTAACCAACTAAAACAGACCCACTAAGGTCTTATTGCCACTAGGAAACCATACCCCCTATAGACTCCTTTAGTAATAATCGAGTCACCTACTGGGTAGAAATACAAAAAGGATTCAAAATAACT
Organism: Capsicum pubescens; assembly: GCA_030864215.1. Classification (NCBI taxonomy): domain Eukaryota; kingdom Viridiplantae; phylum Streptophyta; class Magnoliopsida; order Solanales; family Solanaceae; genus Capsicum; species Capsicum pubescens. The sequence continues at coordinate 158,649,201 of CM061547.1, read as the reverse complement.
TCTAGATCAAAACCAAAAGATAAAGCAAATAATATATGTTATAAGATAAAAGTTATAACGTACTAGTAACGACATTAGGTGATTCCTCAGATTCATGTCGGGATGCCAAAGCATACAACCTGTTCTGACCAACACCAGAACTAGGTTTAGTAAAAGAAGTAGATACAATACCACCAGGTGTAGGAGTAGAAGATGAAGCCATGAGAATCTTATTCACCCCTGTAGCAACCTTATTAACTAGATAATTCTTGAGTCAATGCCCATCTTGGACACATATGAAGAATTTTTCCCTTCCTTCATCGCAATAACCCCGATAAGGATGACCACAGAACTGACAAGGAGGGCATAAAAAAAACTAACTGACCTCCAGTTGCCTGAGATTGGGCACCCTATTTCCAAAAATTATTATGAACTTGATAACTCCTGTAGCCCTCCTGGTAAGGAGCACTAGTAGAAGAGTAGGAACCAAGACTTCCCTACTTTTTTTTCTGCCATTTTCCACCATCCCAACCACCCTGGTTAGAAAAGCTGTTCCACTTACCCTGCCTATCCCCATACTCTGTATGCTTCCTCTTTTCATCCTCCACTTGATGCATATGAACAATCAACCTAGAGATGTCCATATCTTTAATAAACAAGGCAATCTTGCTTGCTAAAATTAAATTTTGATTCAACCCAGAGGCAAACTTTCTTATTTTTGCCCATATGTCAGCAACTAAATTCGGAGCATACCCTGACAATTGGTGAAACTTCAAGGAATATTCCTTGACAAACATCCTTCCCTACTTGAGGTTCACAAACTCCTCCATATTTGTTTCCCTCAACTCTTGGGGAAAGAACCTATCTAAGAAGGCCTTAAAAAAAGTATCCCATAAGACTAATTCTTCCACATCACCCCTATGCCTGCTCCACTCTTCATACCACTTATATGCAACCTCTTTGAGATAATAAGCTGCAAAGTTTACCCCTTCCTTCTTAGTAGCCTCCATATCCCAAAATATCTTTTCTATTTCATCTAAGAAGCCTTATAGATCCTTCTTCACCTTCACTCCAAAAAAATGAGAGGACTCATCTTTATAAATTAGCCAACCCAAGTGGCCTCAGTACACCCCACTCAAGTTGAGCAATCACCATCTGAGAAATAACATGAATAGATGATGTTGGGTGTATTTATGCATTTTGGTGTTGTTATTCTAGCCTATTTAGCCTTATTTTGAGGATAATTCGTGTTCTTTATGTGTTGATGATTATATAAATAAGAATCTAAGTCTTCAAGTATATTTTTACAATGTTTAGAAGTGTTTTCAAATAAGTTTGGGTTCAAATTGATCATTTAGAGTTCAATCGAGAAAACTAGTTTTACTAGCTTGTGTAAGGTGATGTTCTAGTCTAGCGTGTTGGATTATTAGGTGTTGAATGAGTTACTATTGGTTTTATTGTGTAATATTATGTGTAAAAAATTGTCTATAATGCAAAAAGTATAATTGAGTCAGGTTAATAGCCAAAATAATGAGTCAAAGATCAAATGAGCAAGCCTAGTTTTAGCTCGTATTTCTTACTCGTCGTTGTGAATGTTATGTTGTTTTGAGATCTAATCCATGGTATTTGATGATGTAGGATTCTTTGGGAGTTAATTATAGAAATATATAGATTTTGAATGATCTGGAAATTATAGAAAAACAACACCAAAAGCTTGGAAGGGAAGGCAAAATAACGTCACAAGGCTTTGATAAAAAGAAAGGATGTTTAACACTTAAGTCAAAATATTGGATGCAATTTCCAGAAGCTCATGATATAAGCCTATGAAACAAGATCCATAGAAGGTTCCTTTGCCTTATAAACAATTTTGAAGTGTAATTCTAGTAAGGGCATGCTATATGCCCGCAACGCATAGTCCATGCCAGTGGTGAATAGCATGTGTCGTATGCTCTATACTCATGCTCTCAAGGGTGAGTTGCATGATTCATTTTGTGGAAATGCTTCCCAAGTCTCATGTTGCATTTTAGTGCTCTCATTCACATGATATACTACAATCCTACACGGTGTATGATTGGTTTACAATATATATACACTCTTAAACACTTTGTGAGGTATCTTAGATCTTGGAACATCTTGGACAAAACATTGGAGGCTTTTCCATCTTTGTTTTATATTTTTACATTCTTTATTTAGCTTTGCTATAGATCGTAACATGTATTCAAGAATTTGGATCATGATTATGAATATTAGTGGCTAAAAACTCCCTTTTCGAGGAGAAAGCCAAGAACATGACTACGATTGTTTTGAATTAATTTCATTTAATTTTCTTATCATATTTGGTTGCCTATTCCTTCTTGTTTTTACTATTTTAAGGATTGATCACCCTTAGAATACATATATTGTCTACCTTGTGATCTTGGTATAGGGAATAGAAAGATAGAATATGGGAGTGAACAAAGTAGGATTCTTATTCTTTTATGAAATAAGGAATTTGAATTAGCATCTAGGACAAGGATGTACCTAGAATCCTTACTTGGTTCACATGTAGGATGATAACGTTAAACACTTAATTGGATTATTACATCCCTACTTAACGATGTAGTTGTAATGTCCAAATTAGGTAAACAATTAGAGATCAGGAGATCATGATCATGCAATTAACCCTACGAATCAACAACCCAGATAAGAGAGTTAACGAATGAAGTTAAATAATGTAGTATGATTGTTCGGAGTTCCTTAACCCTGGGCTTTGTCCTATTAATTGTCTCAAGACCTTTATTTTACACATTTTTTACTTTATTTTATAACTTTGGAAATTCTCTCTTGGTTACTCTTGCATCAATTAAATCTAAAGTGTGGACTAAAAGTAAATAGTTGTTGGAACAAGTCCCTGTGGGATCAATATTCGGCTTTCTTAAAGGCAACTATATTACTTGGTAGACCACGTACACTTATGTGTACGCTTTGGCACTATAAATTTTTTGGCACCGTTGTCGGGGACTTGTAATCTGGAACCTGCTTTATTTTTGTTTTTGCTTTTAGATTACTTTGGTGTTTTATGCTTGGTCTTGGTTTTGTATTTGAAGGAAATAGGTTTTCAAAGTAGTAAGTTGGCCAGGGCTCGGGAATTGGTTAAACCAAGACCCAAACCTGAGCAATTCTTCCATGAATGAAGGATAGAAACAATCTTTCTCCCCCTTATTCCATAAATCAAAGAAGATCAAGATAATCCTGCTCTCATGGTTAATGAACAAGCATTCTGCAGGATAATTAGAGAAGTGGCAATCCTACTTCTGACAAATCTGACCTCACCTTTTAAAAAACCAGCTGTTGGAGGGAGGTTCGACCTAAATAATAATATGGTGCAGCTATTTATTAGTAGTGGACACTTTACAGGTCTTGCACATGAAGATCCACAGGTCCACTTACAAAATTTCACTGAGATCACTGACACATTCATTCCGACCGGTGTGAATGCTGATTATGTGAGGCTGACACTCTTCCCTTATTCACTTATTGGGGAAGCTAAAAGGTGGTTGAACTCTGAGCCAACAAATTCAACATCATGCGATGCCTTAGCCCAAAAGTTACTCATCAGATTCTTTACGTCTGGCAAAATAGCAAAACTTTATAGTGAGATAGTGGGATTCAAACAGAGGCTAGATGATAACCTCTATCATGCTTGGGAGAGGTTCAAGGAACTTCTTCGGGACTTTCCATATCATCAACAGTCCAATGAGGTACTTTCTCATACTTTTGAAGAAGCACTTAACCACAACACAAAAATTTTGCTAAATTTAGTTGTAGGTGGTCAAGCACTGGAGTTGACTTATGATGAGCTGTACACCTTATTTAACTATATCGCACAAGGAAATCTAGAGTGTCATGGTGATTCTAAGAGTGCCATGAAGAAATTTGCAGGTGTGTTGGAGGTGGACAAATACACTGCTTTATCATCTCAGGTTGTTGTATTGCAAAATTTGTTAAACACCCAGTTCAGTAGCCCGAAAGTGGGAGCTACACAATCTGCAGTAGCAGTTAATATAGTTTAGTATACCAGTGGTTGGTGTAAGTTTAGTGGCAATAGTGGTCATTCTGTGCTGCAAACCTAAAGTCAGTGATATTTGTGGGAAATGTTTAGAGGCTAATTTATGATAATGCCTATCATAAAAAATGGCAGACTCAGCCACTAAATACCTCATGGAACAACTAGAAGTAGTTTTAGCAACCACAAACATAAGTAAATCAAGCCACAAATAGTAATATGGAAGAGATGCTGAAAAAACTTATAGCCGGTCAAGCACAATTTGCAGCAGACATGAAAAGTTAATAGGCAGAGATAAAAAAGACAAAAAGCAAACAAGAGGATAAAAAAGCCAACAAGCAAACACAAGGAGCTTAAATTATAGATAGGTCAGCTTCAGAAGGCACAAAATACCAAGCCTCAAGGTGGGTTGCCAAGTGATACTGAACCTCCTAAACAAGTAATGGCAATTACTTGAGGAATGGTAAAGATCTTAATAAAGAACCTCCCAAGGAAATTAAGGAGGTAGATATTGAGAAAGCTCTTAAATGGGTCAATAACCAAGTTGCTAAAAATTCGAGGAAGTTTGAGTACTCAAAAACAAGAGTTGATGAAGAGGTGAAGAAGATCCTACCACTACCTTTCTTACAGAGGCATATAAAGTTAAAGGATAATCATGTTTCAAGAATTTTTTTGACATATTTAGAGAGCTACATATTAACTTACCTCTTTTAGATATTTTGCAGAGAATGCCAAAGTACGCTAAGTACTTAAGAGATGTGGTTGCTAACAAAGTTAAGTTACAAGATATAGCTTTGTGGTTACTCAAAAGATACCCATAAAGATTTAGGACTCTAGAAAGTTCACTCTCCCTATTCAGATTGACAACAATGAGGTGGTTCAGGCACTTAGTGATTTAGGGGCAAGCATAAACTTGATGCCCCTATCGTTGTTCAACACATTAGGCTTGGGAAAACCTAGACCAAGCTCTGTGCTACTGCAAATGGAAAACGGTACCATATCCCATCCTAAAGGAGTTATAGATAACGTTCTCATAAAGGTTGATAAATTTATTATTCCTACTGACTTTATTGTTCTAGATTTTCAGGAAGACGAACAGGTACCACTCATCTTGGGGCATTTATTTTTATCAATGGGAGGACCCTTGATAGATGTGAGAGAGGGTGCACTCATAATGTGGTTGGAGAATAAAAAGGTATTTTTTAAAGTGTACAGACTGCTTAACACACTATCCCATTATAAAGACTTATGGATGATTTCTATGATTAAATGGTATAAGTGTAGGGTGGTGGAGCCTATTCCATAAAGAACCTCTTTGGAATACCTCATTGAGAAGCCTAAACTGAAACCACTGCTTTCCAATATGATAAAGATTGATGAGCTTGAGAAGTATAAAGATGAGAATGAGTTTGACCTTGAGTGTTCATACTTAAGGGGTCAGAAATAAATTAGAAGATGACCTCTAAGTGTGAGGAAAATAATGAAGGAATTTGGTTGAGCTGAGTTGGGTCGTGCAATGATACTAAATAAGGCGCTGCTTGGTAGGAAACCCAAGTTAAGTAGGTACGTTTTATTTTTCAATTTTAGTTTTTACTTCATGTAGTTTTTTTTGTTGAGTCACAGGTTAATGGGAAGACTGAGTATCGAAAACCTAAGCTAAAGAGCATGGCCAAGACTAAGTGTGGGGTCCCTAGACCCCCTTGATGTGTAAATATGCTAGTAGCTAGGCCTAGAGGCCTCAGGGAGTATTTTTATCTCTACTTTTAATGCATACTTTACGGACAAAGTAGATTTTTAAGTGAGGGGTGGGGGAATTCCCATTTTTAGGGTAATTTTAAAAAAATTTGTGTTAGGAATAAGTGAGATATTCTTGTTGGTGCTATATTTGACTGCATGATACAAGTGGGTTTGTATGTGAAAAACATATTGATTGTGTAAATTACTACTTATTAGACTCCTAGGCTCATGATTATGACTCTTGAACTTGTTGGCATAATGATTGAATTCATGTTATTTTTTGGTTGAGTATCTATGATGATCCTAAGTGAGTTGAGCATGTGCCATGTGCGTGTGAGGTATTGTATACTCCTTGTTATATGTGATGACTAAAACTTGCCTGGTGTGTGTGCAAAGAAAAATAAAGAGTGTGGGTCTAGGATATGATATAGGCATTTCTTTGATAGACCTATTTTATACCTTCTGTTGACCTATCCTTTGTGACTCATCCTAGTCAGACCCATTGAGCCTTTAGCTTTTTCTTTGGTAGCCTCATGTGTAGCCTAATCCTTTCTTTGATAGACCTTAATTTGATTCAAATTCCTAAGTGCTTTAGTGTAAAATCAGTGAGTTAAGAAGTGTGAAATTGAAGAAGAAAGAGGTGAAAGTGAATCTCCAAAGTGATGGTTACTAGTGTGTAAAAAATTATTGTGTTATGGTGATGAGCTAGAGAAATTTGTGCTTTAAAAGTTCCTATTGTTAGCCTAATTATGTTACAATGAACCTGTTTTGTCCCTGGCCCTACTTGGAAAATGTGCACCTCAACTAAGGCAAATGCTTAAGTTGAGGGTGGCTATCATAGGGGTGCATAACTTAAAGTGGGTGTGAATAAGGATAAAATTGAGTTCTGCATAGAATACTCCCACCATAGTTTTTTGAAATGAGATTAACAAGATGGGGTAAAAACAAAAGAATGAGGTATACAAAAATGGTGTAATCTGGTTGTTAGAGATTAGTCTCAATTGTCAAAAGTGATGTATTAAATCGCTTAATAAAGATAGTCACTATTAATCTAAAATAGTTCCTACCCGTACCTTAGCCTACATTACAACCATTAAAGACCTATTTGATCTTAAGCCTTAACAGTCTGATATTAGTGGAGTACTACACTAAGGGAAAGCCTATGTTTTATCTAGTGCAACCTGTGAATTCCTTGAGAGAGTAAACGTAACTTGATTTTTGTACTTATTGTGTTACAAATTGCATTTATATGAGTGACTATGGGTAACTTTTTTTTTGTGGGGGGAACACGTTTGATGAATGTGGGTGATTTGTATTATGTCATTGCCTAAGAAATATGCATAAGTTTTCCACTTTTTTAGTCAAATCTTGAGGCTAGGATGTTTGTAAGCAGTGTTCTTGAACTATCAATTGTGTACATAACATGTTTAGTGTAGAAACTTGCATTTAGTGTAGTCATTGTAGTAGTAACTTAAGTGTCTTATAGTAGTAGAATCTTAGAGTATCCTCCACTTATGATTCTTAGAGTTAAGATTTGTTCGAGGAAGAAAAAGGCTTTAAGTGTGGGGTGGTGATGTTGGGTGTATTTATGCATTCTAGTGTTACTATTCTAGTCTATTTAGCCTTGTTTTGAGGATAATTCATGTTCTTTATGTGTATATGTTTATATAAATAATCATATAAGTATTCAAGTATGTTTTTAGAATATTTAAAAGTGTTTTCAAACAAGTTTAGGTTCAAATTGATCATTTAGAGTTCAACCGAGAAAACTAGTTTTACTAGCTTGCGCTAGGTGATGTTCTATTATAGCATGTTGGATTCTTTGGTGTCAAATGAGTTACTATTGGTTTTATTGTGTAATATTATGTTAAACAACTTGTTTATAATGTGAAAAGTGTAAATGAGTCAAGTCAAGAGCCAAAATAAAGAGTCAAAGATCAAATGAGCAAGCCTAAACTTAGCTCGTGTTTATTACCTGTTGTAGAATGTTATGTTATTTTGAGCTCTAATCCATGGTGTTTGATGATGTAGGACACTTGTGGAGTTTATTATGGTGATATATGGATGTTGAACAAGCTGTAAATTAAAGGGAAAACAACAGCAAAAGCTTGGAAGGTAGGGCAAAATAACATCACAAGGCTTGGATAAAAAGAATGGACGTTGAACACTTAGACAAAATATTGGATGCAATTTCCAGTAAGCTCGTGATATAAGCCTGTGATGAAGGATCCATAGAAGTATCCTTTGACTTAGAGATAATTTTAAAGTGTAATTCCAGTAACGGAATGCTATATGCCTACGACGCATGGTCTATCCCAGTGGTGAATAACATGTGCCGCATGCTCTATACCCATGCTCTCAAGGGCGCGTCGCGTGATTCATTTAAAGTGATGTTGACCACATCACATGCTGAATTTTAGAACTCTCATTAACTTTATTTACTACAATCCTACACGGTGTATGATTGGTTTACTCTATATATACACTCTTAAACACTTTGTGAGGTATCTTGGATCTTGGAACTTCTTGGACAAACATTGGAGGTTGTTGCATCTTCGTTTTAGGTTTTTACATTCTTTATTTATCTTTTTTATATATCATAACATTTATTCAGGAATTTGGATCATTATTATGAATATTAGTGGCTAGAACCTCCCTTTCCAGGGTTAAAGCCAAGAACATGACTACTATCGTTTTGAATTAATTTCGTTTAATTTGCTTATCATATTTGGTTTCTTTTTCATTCTTGTTTTAACTATTTTAAGGATTTATCACCCTTATAATACATATATTGTTGACCTTGTGATCTTAGGAGAGGGAATATTAAGATAGAACATGGGAATGAACAAAGTAGGGTTCTTATTCTTTTATGAAATAAGGAATTTGAATTAGCATTAGGACAAGGATGTACCTAGAAGCCTTACTTGATTCACATGTAGGATGATAATGTTAAGCACTTAATTAGATTATTACGTCCCTGATCAACGATGTAGTTGTAATGTCCAAATTAGGTAAACAATTAGAGGTCGGGATACCATGATTATGCAATTAACCCTACGAATCAACAACCAAGATAAGCGAGTTAACGAATAAAGTTCAATAACGTAGTACTATTGTTCGGAGTTCTTTAACCCTAGGGTTTCTCCTATTTATTGTATCAAGACCTTTATTTTACGCATTTTTTACTTTACTTTAGTTTATAACTTTCAAAATTCTCTCTTGGTTACTCTTGCAACAATTAAATCTAAAGTGTGAACTGAATTAAATAGTTGTTGGAAAAAGTCCCTGTGGGACCAATATTCGGCTTTATTGTAGACCACTATATTACTTGGTAGACGACATACACTTGCATGTATGTTTGGTCACTATCAATAGACTGGCAAAATTCAGCATTAGTCACCTCGCCTCGAGGAGGACTAGTAGAAACTGGTTGAACACCAGAACTATCAGGGATAGGACCGTGAGATCGAAGATGAACCCCAGAAATAGGATGCACCCCTTCAGCATTACCCCCAGATAGGATAAGAGAATTTCCTTGTGTTCCAAATCTATGAGGCATTATCTAAAATATGAACAAACAAGTATTAGAGAGGATTTCAGGACTAAGACTCCAATCTTGAAAATAGAATACCAACAAAGTGAAACATTCCTAGATGCCTTGTAGCCGCTCCCTTATGAGTGTGGGGCGCTACACACCCCTAAAAGAGACTCTACTCGACACGAATTTGTGGACTCCCAACTGAACATGAACTTGTCTTTGATACCAACCTGACGTGACCCGACTGGGGGCCTTGTTGTAACGGGCGTCCCAAGTCCGACTGGGATTGGATACCACCCCTATTACGCAACCCAACCTCCATCCGCCTGCCCTAAGTTGGTTGAATTTTGAACATGTAGAAAAATAGTTTAACAGCTCACATGAAGACTATGGGAGGAGATCACAACCGTGACCGACCCAAATGAGTCCAACAATCCCATACCAATAATCCAACAATACCAAACCAATATCGAAACAAGGTCCATAAACAAGGCCATGACCAAAGATGTTCCCAAACATAATATAATTAATTCCAAAATGAAATAGGATGGAACAACCAACAATATCTTCCAATAATATAACCTCTTCATATTATTCCAATGCCAAGGCCGACACCAATACCAATCCTGCCCATTCCAACCCATAGAAGTACCACAAAGCCTCTAACCAAAAGAGTAATAAAATTTGGTTGTGACATTCCCCCAACCATAGAAAAAAAATATCCAAAATAAAATCAAAGTATTAAGAAAATATCCATAACATGAAATGAATCATTCCGAAAGGATGGAATCTCACCACTTAAGTCCAAGTGTTGTCCCCGAGTCAATCACTATGTAGGTGGAGTAGAACGGTCGGTTCCTGAATAGCATAGGTATAGAGCCGCTGGTAGACGAGTTAGCGAGTGACCCCTAACATGAATTCAGGATAAGGATAAAATAATGACCTTTATAAAACCAAGTAAGACCATTCATATTCAAAAAACCATACATATATATATAACCATGTCAGGAAAGAGGATTGGGTTTAGCATGCCTTTAAAACCTTTACCTGGGTTGTGAAGCTTAGTCGTCCTAAACCACCCACAGGCTATATGGGTTTAACTTACCCTACTGAAAGGGCCCCAGTGCATGAAGCCATACGACCAGGGAAGTAAACTTGGAATGACTAGTACATCCCCCAAAATATAGTGTGACATCATGCACACGGTCACCAAGACCAACCTCACATCGGTAAATATGAGCTTTCAGTTTTAGTCCCTCTGGGACCTCCACCTTCTATAGTTTACCTACACCTCTTGCCATTATTACCTAATAAAAATGATTACCATGCAACCAATCAATCCATTTACCATTTATTAACCAAGACCATTTAGTGGTGGTATTGTCTTACCGACCATACTTGCAAGTATTATCAAAGTCAACCATATAGAGGTTTAAGGGCACTTTTAAGTCCCCTTCAATTTACCATATTAAACCACTTGGGGGATTCTATGTGACCCACAAGACTAGACATTATCCATTTAAACCATGAATAATTCCTTTACCAAGTTTTTAAACAAGCGAGAGTTCTATTAAAAGTAGTCAATGCGATGAACATATATTTATAAGCATTTTGTCAAACATATTAGGGGCATAATATGACCAAAACCAATTCCAATTACCATTAAACCATTCCCATAAAATCCAATTATCCAAAAAGCACCATTAATGAATATAAAAGCATAATTAAAACCATGGGAAACCATAACCAACCATTTAATATCAAAACCCCCAATTCATATTGAAAACCAAAATCATATAAAATCATAAAAATCATGATTCTAGTTAGAATTCACAATGAGGTAAGAGAACATGCCTTAAATAAGATGATGATGGAAAAAAATCACCAAGACAAGCCCCAAATTAATCCTCTAGTTGAAACCCTAGCTTCCCTTGCCCAAGAGCTTTTGAGAGAAATACAGAGTGTTTAAAAAAGTTCCTGAGTGTTAATGAATGGAATAATAGGGTAAATAACCTTCTAAGTATGTTAGAATTTATGGGACCTTATTAGGATAAGTGGGGAAATGTACAAAATACCCCCACTTAAGTTGCACCAAAATCCCATCATAGGGGTATAACTGACCCATACGAGTCATACCGTTCGATACGAGTGGTTCCCTCCACTCGTATCCTAGCCTCAACCTTTAGATCCAATACTTTCCAGTATAAGACTCATCCAACTAAGTCGTATCCAAAGCATACGATTTGTACCCTTCATCCGTACCCTTGGCAGATTTAAACCCAAGGAAGATTTAGACACTGTCCATCATACGAGTCTTGGGTACAACTCGTACCCTGGATTAATGATCATGGTGAGACACTCATACTCAGATCTAACCTAATTAACCAAGTCTAAGATTTATTTTAGGAACCAAATAATATGTAACTATCAATACAACTCATACCCCTATGTTGTATCCATTCTAGTAGGTAAAATCCATCTCACCAACCAACACTGGTAAGTATACTATAGACCTTATCCACATCCCAACATACAGCTCATACCCATGAGTCATATTGGGTCCAGAGATCAAAATTCAAAAAAAATTCAAAGGTCCAGAAACTAAGGTATTTTAGGTGGGTGATTTTGTCATCTCCCGATAAAAAGAAAAAAGGAATATAGTGTAGTTGAGGTCAAAAAGTGAGTCACATTTAGAGTATTGGTAATTATTGCATTGTTTTTATTTGAAGTCTTTTGCACCCCTAAATATTGGATTTTATATTGAGGGGTGTTGGGAATAGCTTTGCCCATGTTTGAAGAGCTATTTGAGGTAGTAACTAATCCTGATGTCATTGTGATCATTGGGTCATCTGTTTTGAGAATAAATGTGAATTGTGTCATGGTAAAAGGTAGTTCTTCTTGAGGACAAGCAAAGTCTTAAGTAGGGTGTTGATGAGTGGTAAATTTACCACTTATTTGCACCCAACTTTCGTTCACGTTACCATGTTTTGAATGAATAAGTGGGACACATTTATGATTAAGGGCAAATTTTGTAGAAACACAGATGACGAAATAAAAATATGTGGATACAAGCTAAAAAAAGTTCAAAAGAAGGAAACAAGTGCAGTTTGAAGACCTGGAGCAGACATAGCCTCAGTTACCGTGATCGCGGTACCACGATCGTGTGGTTGAGATCAAGGTTGCGATAGTTGCAAATACGGTCAAGTTCTTGAGATCGTAGCTTAGCAGAAAATGCAGCCCAAGGGTATAAACGTAAATGCATGCAACTTATCCCAAATGTCCTCATCTAGAATCAAAACCCTATCTCTTTGGACATTATTGAATCAATTCCCAATTATTGGAACTTTGTGTACTCCTTCGTTTCTATTTGGGGGGGACATTTATTGTATTAGTTTTGGGTGAAGAATACATTGTAGTAGCTCCCAAGTGAAGGATTAGCTAATTCCCATTGAAGATTTGTTGAGTTCAATGTTTGAAGTAACATTCACTTAGTATTTCATAAATCTAATCAATGGAGATTATTGGATATATCTTGCTCATTACTCTTATGTATAGCTAGATCTTCCTCTTGGGATTATGTTAGAATAGGGTGCATTTATGTATGGGTTGTGATTCATTTGTGTATATGCTAATGTGTTGGTGTTAGGTTCTATTATTGTGTAAATTGATTGGGATTTATGGGTGAAAGTCCTAAATACCCAAAATGGGTTTGTAGGTGAAAACCTCAAGATCTTAAAAGCCCAAACCATCCTTGAAAGAGGGGTTTGGGTGAACTTTAGGAACCCTCATCATCCTTGAAAGAGGGATGTGAGAACCAATGCAATGGTAGATAATTATTGGGCTTAGTTTTCTAATTTTTATTATCTTAGACATAAAGGTGATTATGAGGTTGACTATCCCTTGGGTACCATCCTATACATAGAGGGGCCTAATTGAGGTATTGGGTGGTTTTAATTGACACACTCATTAAGTACTTGAAAGAGTCAATGAGTGACATCTTTGAGGTTTTGTTGAAGAAATAACCTCAAGGACTTTAATCCTAGCCTACCATATCATCAACTATTAGAATTTGCACCGAATCATCATGTTCCCATGCATAACTTGCCCCTATGATAGTATAGTCCCATGATCTGTTTTACTTGATTATACTCTAATTATTCATAGCCCCAAATTAGTCTTTTAAAATTCCATCTATAAACACTAGTCTTGGTACCCACTCAAACCCCCCAAATTTTTACTTATTTGTATCTTAGGTTTGAACTTAGTAAGTACTTTTATTTTGAACTTACCCATTTCCCACTCACATTGTTCCTCGTGGATTTGACCCCTACTCTTATTGGGTTATTATATTTAAAATGACTACCTTGCACTTAAATTGACGTTTAAGTTGAGCTTTATCATTTGACTAAGATGTGTAGTACCCATGCTTTATAAGAACACATTCTCGAGGAGTTGACAAGGAAATAAATTCATTTTAAATTCACTACTTACCAACTCTAATATGATTCCACACAACTCTAATATGATTTTCTAGTTCAAAGGTCAACCTATATCAATATCATCTTCTGAAAAATTGAGTTCACTAAACTAACCATTGAACAACATCGAATCAATAAGTTTGTTATAGTAATGATTAAATCCAGTTTATTGATCTCCCAAAAATTATATGACAAAATAAAAACACATAGTTAATAGAAAAAATTATTCAACACTTTGACGGCAAATAAACTATGGAAATATGAAGTTACTTGCTAGAGTTACTACACATTATGCAAATTCAAAAATATGATTATGCATACTTTTACACAACATATCCATTTTCAATCAGAATCACCACACAAAAATAACCTCACGTTATATTGAATGGTTCACTCCTTTTCTTTTACATGTTTGTACATCTCATATGACCTCTAAAAAAGTTTATGAATAACAAATTAACACCATACATTTGGATGGCATCTTAGCACACAAATTGATATTATATTTATATATAGATAGATATATAGATAGATATATGTATATGTATGTATATATATGCATGTATGTATATATATACATATATATATATACACCATACATTTGGATGGCATCTTAGAACAAAAATTGATATCATATTTATATATATATATATATATATATATATATAGAGAGAGAGAGAGAGAGAGATAGACAGACAGATAGATAGATAGATAGATAGATAGATATAGATGTATATATATACATATATATATATACATATGTATATATATACATATATCTATGGGGGGAGAGAGAGAGAGAGATTATATTGTATTTTTAATTCCACGTTGTGATTTTTTTATTACTATTTTTTGGTTTCACGTTTGGGAATGATTGGTTTCATGTTGGCTTTTTTTTAGTTACTATTTTTTTGGTTTCATGTCGGGAAAAGAAAATATTTTTGTTTTTTTATTTTTTTGGTTTCTTGATATTTTAGTTGAGTTTTTTGGGTTGTCCTCTTTTAGTTAGAAATGGTTAGTTTTTTAGATAGTCGAAAAGGAATCCTAATTTTATTAGGAAAGGTTTTTTTTCTTGGTAATATAGACAGTATTTAATATTGCTAAAATAATTGAGAAAAGGTGAAAAGATGATTTTGTATAAACCGGGGTTTTTTAGTGAAGGAAAAAAGTTCAAACAATATTTCTAAGGTCCTTCACACTCTTAATAAACGATAGATAGATATAGATAAACGAAAAAGAATTTCACCTATTTGATATGAATTTGGTACTCAACTTGTGAGCAAATATGGGGAATAATGATTGTTGTGATTTACTTTTTTTAATATTTAATTTCTTACATGTCATTAAAAATGACATGGATTCCATATGTAAACGATTGTATTACATGTACACGGTTTCTATAAGGAAAAAGTTTAAAATATTACTTCATTTATTTCAATTTATTTGTCATTTTTTTTGTTTTTTGAGATTCAAACAAGTTTATTTTTTATCATAATTTTTCATATATCTCTTAAATATTTTAAATTGTTAATAATTTTGGCTTATAATACTTTTTACATATTTTTCAAATATATAAATTTTATATCAAAATTTATGATTAAACCTAGAATATTTGGATTTTGAATAATGAAAAAATGATACATAAATTGAGATAAAAAGGGTGAGTAAGTGGGGGTTTTGAATTATAAGTGATAAAACTCTTAAAATTAAGTGGAGGTGACTCAAGTTTAAATATTTGTGTGAAGGTAACAATTATTTAATTATAGATTAAGAAAGTTTGAGAATAGCACACAAGTTTTTAAATTTGCACTTTCATCCAATATAAACCCTAATATAACTAAAAATGAAGGAAAAACGTGTGTTTCTCTTTTTTTTTGTATTTATTGTTGTTTTCTCTCTCTTTGTGTTTATTGTTGTTCATTGTTGCTACTGTTTTTTCATCATCATCTTCTTTTTTATTATCATCTCTTTTTGTTCATGATCATCATCTTGTTGTTGTTGTACTACTACTTGACTAAATTTTTAGGTCAAATTTTATTCGTATATCACTTGGGCATTACTTCATTAGGTGATTTTGGTAAGTAAAATTATGAGTTTTAGTTGAATTTGTCATATGGGTGCACTATTACTGCTGTTTTTCAATAATGGATAGAACCTGAATATAAATCAAACATATGAGTCATCTGTTGCAACAAGTGAGTAATTTGTTGCAACAGATGAGTCATCTATTGCAATAGATAACTCATCTGTTGGATTCATATTACGGGTTCTATAGTATTGTAATATGAATCCAATAGATGGATCATCTGTTGCAACAGGTGAGTCATTTGTTGCAACAAATGACTCGCCTTGGCAACAAAACCTGAAGTTAATTCTAACAAATGAGTCATTTGTTGCAACGGGTGAGTTATATGGTACAACGGATGACTCACCTATTGGGATTCATGTTACAGCACTCTAAAACCTTAGTTAATTTCAAACGATGAGTCATCTATTGCAATATATTGATAATCTATTGCAACAGATGACTCACTTATTATAATAGATTACCAATCTATTGGAATCGGCTTCAGGTTCTATAAGACTGTTATATGAATCCCAATAGGTGAGTCATCTATTAAAGCATATCACTTATTTATTGCAACATATTACTTACCTGTTGAAATAAATGACTCATCTATTGGTATTCATGTTATAATATGATAGAATCTGAATGTGATTCCAACAAATGAGAATCTGTTGTAACAAGTGAGTAATTCATTGTAATAAATTATCCATATATTACAACAGATGACTCATCTATTGGACTCAGCTTCAGGTTTATAGTACTACAACATGAATCCTAATGGGTGAGTCATCTGTTGCAATAGATGACTCATCTATTACAATAGATATTTTATATGTTATAACAAATTACTCATCTGTTGGAATCAGATTCAAGTTCCATAGTACTGTAACATCAATCCCAATAGATGAGTAATTTATTGCAACAAATGTATAATCTACAACAAATAAGTCACCTGTTGTAACAGATGACTCATCTGTTTGGATTTATGTTACTATTCTGTGAATAAACCTGAAGCTTAATCCAATATATATCTTATCTTTTGCAACACTGATAATGATAGTGTAGTATATATAATTTTTTTGTTGTTGTATAAACTATACTGATGAGTGGTGATCCTACCACTTATTCACACTAATCATGCATGCATACTACCATCTTTTGTATTAGAAAATGAGGCATCATATGGATTTAAGTGCACTAAAACCCATATTTTGCAGATATAAAGTGGAGAAGGTGAACATATATAGAATGGAGCTAAAAAGGGAGCAAATGGAAGCAAAAGGAGTATAGCTAGAAACCTGAAGTAGTAAGCCTCAATTATCGTGACCGCGACCCTCAGGCTATGGTCGCAGTCAGTCCAGGTGGTCAGCAAAGTGCGGTCATAGAACATAAATATAGTCGCATAACCGCGGACACAAACAAACATATGTGATCGCAGATCAACGGGAACAGGCCCAAGGGCAGAGTTGTAAAATATCATGGATGAATCCCAAATCATATATAAGCAAAACCCTTTCTTCTATGGGTATTTCTTACCTCATAAGATAGTTTTGAATTCTAAGCCTAAAAGTCTAATTTGAGCAAGTTGTAATTAGCTTTGGAGACTAAAATTTCTAAGTTATTTTGTAAAGAATGAATTCTTTTGATGACCCACATGGTATAGTTCTCTTTACTTTCTTCATGAGTAGCTAAATAATTTAATATTGGGATTATGTTGAACTAGAGCATGAGTGTGTGTGGGTATTATTGTGTTTGCATAGATTTTAGTTGTTGAATATGGATTCACCATTGCTTGAGCTTGTGTGTTGGAATTTGATGGGTGAAAAATCCAAATCTCCAAATGGGTTTGATGAGTGAAAACTCCAAGTTTTGTAAACCCTTTGTCATCCTTGAAAGAGGGATTTAAGTGAATATTATGTAACCCATAACATCCTCGAAAAAGGGTTATCGGAGGGAAAAGTAATGGTGAACAACTAAGCCTATGGTTTACTACCCTTTTCAATCTTAGAAATAAGTATTTAGGGAGTGTAAATCATGTCAAGAGCATTATCCTAGAAATTGGGATGCTTGGTTGGGGTTTTTGGTGGTTATATAAACTATACACTTGTTAGGTGCTCGAAAGAGCCAATGGGTGAAATCGTTGGGGTTTTATTGAAAGATTGGCCTCAATGATCTTCGAGCTAGCCTATCCATAAATTAACAATTAAATTACATAATAAACCAACATTATCCCGCATGCTTTACCTCTAAGGATACTTAATCCTAAGATCTCTCCAAATATTGAATTCAAACCTAAGATAGCATTTACCACCTACTTGTTGAAGTTTGTGTGAAAATTTTTCAACCAATCCTCGCATTAATTTATACATGTTGTTTTCATTATCATTCTGGGTAACCTTATAGTAACTTGAGCACCCATAGGTTTGAAGTCTATAGCATTCACTCCTTCAGATTCGACCCTAATTCACATTGGTTTACTTGACAATGACTGCCTCACCCCTCAATTATAGAAGTGAGTTGAACGTTATCAAAATGACACCATTGTCGAGGAGTGAAATATAGATTTCACTTTTGTGGTACTATTCTTACTTGGAAACACTTGGAGTGGGGCAATTTACTTTATTTGTTGTTTTTAAATACTTTGTAGGTGATCAAAGTTTGAACAGAGCACTGAGAGATAATGCAAGTAATTTGGGCCCTTTTGATGCCCCACTAAATGATGAGGTCCAATTAAATAAGGAGGGGTAAATAAGTGCAATTCACATCCCGCCAACCAATAAGAATAGTGTGTTTCATGTGACTAGCATTATACATCACATGTTGCAAATGAAAGGATTATATGGGAGTCAAGCATATGAGGACCCAAATGTTCTCTTGAAGAACTTTGTGGAAGTTTGTGCGCTATTTAAAATAGCGCATATTACACAAGAATCCATTCATCTTCAACTCTTCCCATTTTCACTAACGGGGGAAGCAGTGTTATGGCTCCGCTCACTTCCACCCAGTTTAATTACATCTTGGGAGGAGCTTACCATGGTTTTTCTTGATAGATATTTCCCACCATCGAAAACTCTTCAAAAGAGGGATGATATTGAGAACTTCTGACAAATGAATGGAGAACCATTTTTTGAAGATTGGGAGAGATTTAATGGAAAGCTATCTCAATGTCCAAATCACGAAGTCTCGGATAAAATGCTCCTTGAGATTTTCTATAGAGCTCTTGACCCATTGAACAAAACTGTGGTGGATAACGCGGTAGGTAGCTCTATAGTGAAATTACATCATCTTGCAATCTTTCGATTGATAGGTGAAGTATCAATACAAAATTGGGGGTGGAACACCCATGATGCCGATGCTCCTAAGACCTCTTCTACTACCTCTATGGTGACTAATGAGCAAAGAAAATGGGATGAAAAGAAGGAGGAGAACATGGCTAAGTTGATGACCCAACTTGAGCTCTTAATGAAACATGTTATGGGTGCACCCGTGAAAGCAGTAAATGCTATAACATCAAAGCCTTATGGAGATGATGATGAGGCAAAGAAGTTGGATGAAGAAATTCAGTACATGGCAAACTACTCGGGGGGGTCCCGCCCCTCCTATCAAAGGCAAGGTGGATCTAAGGTTGGATGGATTATGACTAAGAGAGAGATTAGAGAGATAGGGAACATAACTATGACTGCTACATTTCTCCTCATGATAGGGCTAAGGAAAAAGAGTCAAATGTCATCGACCCTAAAAAGTTCAATACCGAAGATGTTTTGGAAAAAATCTTGAGTAGAGTTGAAGGTACGGAAAAAATTTCCGTGAGTTGAAGGGTGAATTCTCTCTGCTCTCCTAAATGGTGGTGTCTTACTCTGTGTCCATCAAATAATTAGAGACTCAAGTCGGAAAAATCTCCATACAACTAAATGCAAGGGCTAGAGGTGGAATTTTGAGTGACACAATTGCTAACCCAAAGAATGAAGCACAAGTCCTAGAAATTGTCATTAGAAGTGGAAAAGAACTTGAAGAGCCCCTTAGAGGAGATGTGAGTGAAAATATTCCTAAGGCCAAGACAAAAAAGGTGACACCTCAAGGAAGACAGAAAAATGATGAGAAAGAGATAGATGAAAGCGATGCGGAAGTGGGCGATGTTGAAAAGCTACAAGTAGAAGCATGCTAACCATCCATGTTCCTCCTTCATTCCCTCAACAGTTGCATAAAAAGGAAGAGAGTGACAAATTGAGAAAATTTTTGACAAAACTTAGCAATCTTTCAATAAATATCCCACTACTTGAAGTGATTTAAGAGATTCTAGGATACACTAAGTTAATAAAAAAGTTAATGTCCAAGAAGAAGCTCGTTAAGGGTGATACCATTGAGTTTACTCATCGGTGTAGTTCTACCATAGATAGAAAAGTTGTGGAAAAGAAAAATGACCTTGGATCGTTCACTATCCCTTGCACCATTGGTACTCATGAGTTTGCAAAAGCTCTTTGTGACCTTGGTGCAAGCATCAACCTAATGCCCTTTGTCATATATAAGAAACTTGTCTTGGAAACACCTACACCGACCTCGATGCAACTTTTGATGGCGGACCGGTCCATAAAAAAGTCGGTGGGTATTTTGTTTGATATCCTTGTAAAGGTGGAAAAATTCATTCTCCCAATGAATTTCGTACTATTGGATTGTGAGATGCACCAAGAGGTGCCTATCATTCTTGGTCGCCCTTTCTTATCCACCGAGAGATCTATTGTTGATCTAGAGTTGGGGGAAATGAAATTTAGGGTACAAGAATATGAGGTCTTGTTCAAAATTTATAAGTCAAAGAAGCAAACCTCGGAGCTCCAAGTAGTATCTGTGGTTGATGTTGAAAATGAAAAAGTGGATAATGAGGGGTTTGAGGACCCGCCATGATATTGAAAGAACAAAGATGTCGTGCCACGATGATAACTATGGTGCTAGGTGGGAGGCAACCCACAAATGCCATGAGAGTGGCTCATATCCTTTTTGGTATGTTCTCGTAGAGTAGATATTGTCTTTTGTATTTGAATAACCAATGCATTTGTGTCACTTTGGATTGCATTGAATGAGCTTAAAAAGGGAAAGTGTTTAGTATTATTTGACCAATTTAAGTAGGAAAAAATCTAAGAAAATTGAGTAAAATGTTGAACAGGGGAAAACAAGAGAGATAAATTATTCTCAGTTACTGCGATTGCGGCCCTCATGCACGATCGCAGCCCCTATATACGACCGTGGCCCCCATATGCGATTGTAGTTGCAGGGTGTCAGTGATCATGGTCCCCAGACAGCGTTCGCAGTCACTTCAGTTATTTAACTCCTAGTTTCCCCTCATTCCCCCCACACTCCCTTGTAAGATTGTACTCTCAAATTTAGGCTAAATTTTGGTCAAGTTGTGAGCTCTCAATCAGCCTCATTGCACATCACTTTTTGCATCACAACTATGATAAGTGACATGAATCCATGCTTATATTTTTTTAAAATAGTCCATAGAGTGCATGATTAAGAAAATTCCTAAAATTGCTAATTGTTATGCTTTTCATGTTGTTATATTTATTATTGGTGTAATATTGGCTGCATGATTGAGGTGTGCACAAGTGGGGAAATCTTGAGTACCCAATAGTTGTACAAAAGGTGGACCAATTAGATATGCACGTCAAGTGTTTGATAAATTTCTCAAATGAACTTTCATTAGTAATATTTTTTTTTGAAGGGCACATTCGCACACATCGGTAGCATTGTTCACATGACTTTTATTTGCACCCATATTCTAGAGCATGCTACCTATCTTAAATTGGAAAAAATGTGAACACGTAGAGGTGACATGGAACCAGCCTCAAGTGTCACGATCACGATCCTAGACCGTGACTGCAGTAACACAAATGCGGTTTTAACTCGCGATCGTGGTAACTACGGATAGGTCCCTGCCAGGTCAAAAATTCTGCACTTCTAATTTTTAGCTAGGCAACTCCAAGAACTTAATCCAATGAACTTTAATGATAAATATAGCACAACTTGAATGATTAAAATTACATCGAAAGACATAATGTGTGTTTAGTGCTTTCAGGAAAACCTCATGGATAAGTGTGATCATATCTGATTCATGGCATCCGAATGCCACACTCACTACTACAGTGATCTTTCAAAGATAAAGTTGCTCCTGGAAAAGGGATTTGTTTGGAGAATGTTCCAGAGAAACTAGCGGTCTTCCATGACAAACTTGAAGACACAGGGTGGAAGTGCTTTGCCCCGTATCCGTGCCTTGCAAATAAACAATGGGTCCATGAATTTTATGCTAATATCAGTGAAGTATCTTTCTCGGACCCACTCAATGTGATTTTAAAGATTAGAGGAAATCTAGTGAAAGTTGGGGATACACAAATCAATTATGTTTATGGGCTCAAACATGCAGACATGGGTGAATTCAAAGAAAATGGATGTAAATCGGGGAATTGGTTGGCACAACGTCTATGTCCTGGGAAGGAGTCTCATGGAACAAAACTAAAAATAATATTTACATGAATGACTTCACTTTTGAGGTTCGAATATAGTTGTAAATCATTTGAAGCCGAGTGTCTCCTTGCACTAATATGACATCAGTCCCTGAATTACGTGCTCATATTGTTGCTTATATTTTAGATGGAATTTCATTAGATGTTGGTCAACTCGTGGTCAATGAAATAGATTATTTCGAAAACCAAGGTAGTAAAATCTGTTTTTACCCCTCTTTGATTTTTGAGCTTTGCCAAAGAGTAGGGGTGGAAGAGTATGCTAGTGATATATGGGTGCATCCTAGAACCCCCATCTACCTATTGAGGATTTGAGGATAGGTCGCACCGGGAAAAGCATGAAAAGAAAGATCAACTTGGAAGAGCCAACATGTACGAACCTGAACCTCATAGGCCAACCACCACAGGACCTCTTGAAGAGATTGGAGTTAATACTGCAACCATTAAAGGGCTTTTGTCTAGCTTGCCTCAAGGGCTGGGAGAGCCCTCACACCCATCACTCATATGTGTCACGTGTCGATTATGAAGATTACAAGGAGGAATAAAAGAAGAAAAAATCTACTAATGATCTGCTTGAGAAAGCCTACTCTTTTTTGGTGGCATAATATCGGGACCTCCGGAGCGCACATAAAAAAATGATCACAAGGGAGAAAAATAGGGATGAATTCTTTATCAAGATGTGTAAAGGGGTGAATGGCCTATGGAAAGTCCTAAAACCCCAAAATAGGCTTTCTTCATCTTGGGTGGACAGCGATGATGAGGCCCAGCTACGTGGTTAGATCTTAAAGAGGATGGTGATGATCCAGGGTCCGAGAATGATAACAGCCTTTGATGTGGATTCGGGGAGAACCCTTATCTTTTTTATCCTTGATTATTTATGAAGTGGGGACACTGCTACCTTTTTAGGTGGCGGTGTCTCCTTATTTATTTGATTTGGGAATATATTATTGATATTCTACATATTTTTTTGCTCTTTTGGATAATTCATTTTTTTATTTAGGTTGTAATATTCGGGAACTCTGATGGTGTCCACGTTTGCATGGATTAGTTATGTTGTTCTTGTTTTGTTAATTTGTGATTTTAGTTTGTAATAATAGATATAAGGGAATTCTAAGTACCTGTGGCATCGTTGATTGGGATTCGCATTTACACCCATTGGTGAAGTCTTAGTAATCGTATGGAAGTTTGCCCATACTATAGTTTGAAATATAAGACAATATCTTGGGTTGTTTCCATAATTAGCAGAATAGTGCATGGTTCACGTACAAAATCAAACACCCCCCTCCGTTTGAAAAAAATTGCAAAAGTCGAAGGCATGGACGTGAGAAACTTTGTGACAACATTCTCTCTTTCTTTGACTTTGAAAGTTGATTGTATAAATATAGGGGATAATCCACCCTTGTCTCAAGTGAAGAGAACAATTGACCCCCTTGACAACATTCGCATGTCGTGTGTGTGAGTGTAATTGTCTACATCTCATGTTTACTTATACCATCTAGAACTTGCCCCAATAGTTTTTCAAAACTAAACTTTGGTTATGCTTGGTGGGTAAAATGATCATAGGCCATCTTGTGATTTTGGAAGCCTAATTTAGCCTAAAAATGTCCACGAATACATAAGAGTTACCCCTAGTCACCCTCTTTGAGACTTTGAACTTTTCTTTGGTAACCACATTATAAGTCATGACCCTTCTGCTTACTTTCTCTTGAACCCTATCCTCCTTGAACTTAATAATGCAAGTTGAGGCTAAAATCTTAAGTTGGGGATGATGGAAATAGAAAGGAAGTATAGTGAGCCACGAAGTCATAAAAAGAAAAAGAACCTTCAAAGCTAGCAAGCATCATTTTTCTTTGAAGGAAAATATAGTCCATCAAAAGAATAAGTTGCATAAAGATTAAGGAAAGCATAAGAAGTGAGGAAAAAAGGTGAAAAGACTTTGGGTAAGGCAAAAAAGATAAAGTGAGCAAATAAAAAAAAGACAAAGAAGTGGCCCAATAATCAAAAAGTAATGAGTATATGATGTATAAGTTCAAGGAGGGTATAGCCTTATTTTTCTAAATTTCTATCCTACCCTACCCTAAACCTACATTACAAGCTCAAAAAATCCCTTTGTTATTTCCAACCAAGTGTGGCTATTATAGTGCCGATTAAAAATAGGGTCAATCCTATGGCATGATACTTGTAACATGGAGAGTTCCTTGATAGAGTGAGTGATTTCACTTAAATTTCCTTGTTGTGTAATTGATAACTAGGTATGTAAACCTTTCTTTCTTGTGAGGGGGAATGTGAATTAATTAAGGTGGGTGATTTTGTTATCTTCCACGCAATGAGATAAGTGGATGTATAACATGATTGTAGCCGGCTTGTGAGTCACTTCTAGAGTGTTGGTAATTGTTATATAATCTCTCCCTAAGATCCATTGCATCCGTCGTTACTCTATTTTATGATGAGAGGTATTGTTAATACTTTTATATCCATGTGTGAAAAGCTTTTTGTGGTAGCAACCAAGTTGGGGTCTTCATGGTCATTGGGAACATAAGTAAGGGCATACATAGAAAGGATCTCATGGAAAGAGGTAGTGTTGCTTGAGGACATGAAAGGGTCTAAGTTAGGGGTATTGATGAGTAGTGTTCCTACCACTCATTTGCACTAATCATACATGCATACTACCATGTTTTGTATTAGAAACTGAGGTATTATATGGATTTAAGTGCACTAACACCCACATTTTGCAGATATAAAGTGGAGAAGGTGAATATATGTGTAATGGAGCTATAAAGAGAGCAAATAGAAGCAAAAGAAGTGCAGCTGGAAACCTGAAGCAGTAAGCCTCAGTAATCATGACTGCGGCCCTCAGGCTGCGGTCGCAGTCAGTCCAGGTGGTCAACAAAGCATGGTCGTAGAACATAATCATGGTCGCAGACAAACACATGAGATCACGGATCAGCAGGAACAGGCCAAAGGGAAAAGTTGTAAAATGTCATAAATGAATCCCAAATCATATATAAGCAAAACCCTTTCTTCTTTGGGTATTGCTTACCTCATAAGATAGTTTTGAATTCCAAGATTAAAACCCTAAATTGGGCAAGTTGTAATTAACTTTGGAGACTAAAATTTCTTAGTTGCTTTGTGAAGAATGAATGATTTTGATGACCCACATGGTATAGTTCTCTTTACTTTCTTCATGAATAGCTAAATAATTTAATCTTGGGATTATGTTGAACTAGAGTGTTATTGTGTATGGGTATTGTTGTGTTTTCATGGATTTTAGTTGTTGAATATGGATTTCACCATTGCTTGATCTTATGTGTTAGAATTTGATGGGTGAAAACTCCAAATCTCCAAATGGGTTTGATGAGTGAAAACTCCAAGCTCTAGAAACCCTTTTTCATCCTCGAAAGAGGGATTTAGGTGAATATTAGGTAACCCATAACATCCTCTAAAGAGGGTTATCAGGGGACAGAGCAATGGTGAATAACTAAGCCTATGGTTTACCACCCTTAGCAATCTTATAAATAAGTGTTTAGGGAGTGAAAATCATGTCAAGAGCATCATCCTAGAAATAGGGATGCTTGGTTGAGGTTTTGGGTGGTTATATATACTCCACACTTGTTAGGTGCTCGAAAGAGTTAATGGGTGAAATTGTTGGGGTTTTATTGAAAGATTGACCTCAATAATCTTCGGCCTAGCCTATCAATAAATTATCAACTAAGTTCCATAATAAACCAACATTATCACGCATGTTTTACCTCTAAGGATACATAATCCCAAGATCTCTCCAAACCTTGAGTTCAAACCTAAGATAGCATTTACCGCCTACTTGTTGAAGTTTGTGTGAAAAGTTTTCAAATAATCCCCCCCCCTTTATTTATACATGTTTTTTTCGTTAGCATTCTGGGTAACCTTACAGTAACTTGAGCACCCATAGGTTTGAAGTCTATAGCATTCACTCCTTGAGATTCGACCTCAATTCAGATTGGGTTACTGGACAACCACCGCCTCACCCCTTAATTATGGGAGTGAGTTGAGCATTATCATGTACTATCATTATTAATTTTATTATAATATCATCATTATTATAATATCATTATTAACTTTTTTAACAAATGTGTTTAGGTATCATTAATGGAGTGATCAATAACAATAGGGGTGGATTGTCATGGTGAATGGATCAAGAAGTTAATCTATAAATTTGGCGTTGGAAGGATGGTAAATCTTAGAGACGATAGCAATGACAGTTCAAAGTAATGTTTAGTATGATGATTTTGTAAATGTAATCATCAACTATTTTTTACTGAATTGTCAATCGAAATATCTTGTCATCAGTTACATTAAAATCTCCTTTGAAAATTAGAGGGTCCTATCTTTCAAGATAAATGATTAGGCTAGGTTTCATGCTTATCGGAGTGATGAAGCTATGCCGATGTTAAGGGTGCAAGTGGTCGAAAAACCAATAGAGAAAAAGAATTAGAATGTAGAACAAAAACAACAAGAACAACAAGATATGTTTGATGATAAATTGGATGATGTGGACAAGAATATTCCACATGATGATAAGAGTGGAGATCAAGTGAAGGGGAAGGATGATCAAACACCTACACCCATTGTTACGAGCAATACTGTGGGAACTTCTCTATAAACACAGTCAAGCAATCTTCAAGATAAAGAGACTGTTTTTTACTAGGGAATTTTATTCAAGAATAAGGAAGAACTAGTCACTTCTTTGTATATTTCTTTCTTGACGAAAGATTTCAGACGAAAAAGGTGATTAATTCGCACTATGTATATTGTTTTAGATGTGCTCATCCAAAGTGGAAGTGGTGGTTGAGGTTTGTGAAATGCTTAAGTTCTAACAGATTCGTCATTAAAACTTTTGTAAAGTAACACACATATGGTTTGAAGAATATTTCAATCCATAATACTCACGCCGCGTGACACAGCCCGAACTAGGGCCTGGCCGAGTCGGATATCTCAAGTTCAACCAGGACCGAAAAGCACCCCCAATACCTAAACCATTGACCACCTTACACCCTATTTCGGATGAATTTTAAACATATAACAAGATAAGAAAATATCAATTTAAAGACACTATAACAAGTCTATAACCAAAACCAACCACCAATAACCAAATAGCCAACCAATACCACCCATGTCCACAGAAGTCTGATAAAGCCTCTAATCAAAACCAAAGAATATCCAGTTGGGATATGCCCTCGACCATATCCAAAAACCAAATCCAAGGAAATAGTCAAAACATAAGGTAGAACCAAAGCATGAAATATGGACTTCCAAAGTATGAAAGCTCACCACTTTAGTCTGACTCACAAATTGATCCCAAAGTCACCTATTCACAAAGCAGAAGGAGTGAAAGTATGGAAAGTTACTTGATTGTGTGGGAATACAACATCTGAATAAGATTAGTGGGGTGAATGCTAGCTTGTAACTCAGGGATAAAGATAAAGTAATGCCATCAATCCTAAACTAAATCAAACCAATACAATAACTATATGCAAATACATATATATACATATATACCATGCCGGGAACAAGATTTATCATGCACTTTAAAACTTAACCTACGTTGTGTAGCTTTACCATCATAAGGCCACCCACGAGATATGTGGGTCCAGAACTACCCCCTGAACAGGCCCTAGTGCTTGTTAGCCGCATAAACTGGAGATACCATAGGTGGTCTGGGATTCCCTTGTACCCTTTACCCTCTATGATACATATGTACTTGTATATACTTGGGGGATTACCTTGTACCCCACAAGAACATGGTCATCAAGACTAATCCTCATGTCGGCAAACATGAGTTTCCAGTGTCCGTCCTTCGGACTCACATCTTCATGGCTAGCTATCACAACCCCCATTATTTCCCAATTAAATTATTTAACACATAAACAAACCACCAGGAGTCAATTATTAAGTCATTATTAAGTGGTATCTCCATACCGACTATAGCTTTTAAGTTATTTTACTACACCACACTTAGGGGATTCCTAGGTACCCCACATACTCAATTGTTAAAATCTCTTAGGGGATTCATGTGTACCCCACAAGGATTTTAAAACCATCCTCAACTATTTAACCATATATAGCATGCATTAGTTTCAACCAACATGCCAAGCCAAGTGATAATGCATAAACCAAAATCAATTATGGAAGTGGGTTGCGGTTATTACCAATTTCCATACTAAATCAATTAATTTAGGGATTCCTTTGAACCCGATTTCCATCCACCATTCCCATACACCTCAATGGATTTACCAACCATTAATTTAAGCACATTAGTTTCATAAATATCATGGAA
Organism: Capsicum pubescens; assembly: GCA_030864215.1. Lineage (NCBI taxonomy): Eukaryota > Viridiplantae > Streptophyta > Magnoliopsida > Solanales > Solanaceae > Capsicum > Capsicum pubescens. The sequence continues at coordinate 158,620,531 of CM061547.1, read as the reverse complement.
AAAGCATTTAAGCAATTTATATTAAAAACCCTCAATCCATAGTTCAAAACCCAACATCAATATCTCATGACCAATACTTTAAATCACATGCTTTTAAAAAATTTACAATGAGGGAAGAGTAAAATGCCTTAAACACCAAGAATTACGGAGATAAATCACCCTTGGAAGCCCCAATTGATTAATCTCTTGAAATACCTAAGTGTTCTTGACCTTCGAGATTTGAGAGTATTTTGAGAAATTTGATTTGTTTTTTTAGGGTTAATGATACCCTAAAGAGGTTATAAAACATTGGTTTCAAGTTGGTCAAAAGAGGAAATATCCCGAATGCCCTTAACTTATAATCTAGAAAAAGGTTGCCTTTGATTACGAGTCAACCGTTGACTCATATCCACACCTTACGACTCTTAACCACGAGTCATAAAAAAGGAAGTGACTAGGACCTCCATACATTGTTGACCTTATAACTTGAGCAACCTATTCGTAATGAGACCCTACGACTCATAGGGTCCAGTTGTACTCAACATAGAACACAAATAGGGGTATACACTGGACACCCTACGATTGAACCTAATGACTCATAACTTATCTTTACGGCTTATAGTAATCCACTCGTACTCAGAACAGAATCATGCCAAAAACTTTTATGATTAAGTTCCGACTCATCCTAATAACTTATCAAAATTCTTTACATCTAGTTTATTTAAGTCGTACCCAGGATAGAAACTCAACACCACACAGTGGTTACCTTATGACTAGGGTCACCGGACTCATCAAGCCACCATACAACTCGTGAGGTCAAGTCATAACCAAGATAATAAGCTAAAATCTCAAAAAAGTTTCAAGGGCCCAAAATTTGATGTGTTTCACCACGGCAGAGGTCATTGGTAAATATTTCAAAAATAGATTCCACAATGGAAAAGGCCCTTCCATAAATGATATGGCCAAACAACTCTATATAGAATTGGGTTAAAAGGTTAGTTATTGGAATATTTACAAGGGCGTGGCTATTGCCAAGTCTTTGGTTTGGGAAACAAATGAGCACGGTTATGCAGTCCTTGACATTCTTGAGTCCACAAATCCCGAAAGTAAGACGACATTCTATATTTATAAAAATGGAAGTTTGAAGGTACTTTTTTGTAGCCTATGGTGCTTGAATTCTTGGTTTTCAATAATTAAGAAAAGCCGTAGCCATCGACTTGACTTTATTAAGGAGAAAGTATGAAGGAGTTTTGTTATCGGCAGTGACACATGATATAGAAAATCACCTTTTTCCTATCACTTTTTGTGTAGTGGACAAGGAATGTGATGTCTTAAGTCAATATTCTTTTGAACATATGCAAAGCTATGTAGACGATATTGATGAGTTGTGTATAATTTCTGATAAGCATCCAAGTATTGAAAAGATGGGTTCAATTTTATGCCTTTCGGCTCTTTTTAGTTGCTGCATGAGGCATGTTGGAGAAAATATTTGAAACAACTATCATAACTCAAACGTCTTGTCTAATTTTTATAAATCATCTAAAGCATATGATAGAGCTAAGTTTTTTAACTATATCAATCAAATAAGGAATATGGTACATAAGGCAGCACAATATCTTGAATGTGTCGATTTTGAGAGATGGGGCTAGGCATTTTGTCAAGAAAATAAGTACATTATTATAAATTTAATGTCTTGTTTGACTTTATTGTAATATTGTATGTCGTGTGAAGTGATTTTTTTGTATAGGTATAATATTATAACGTCAAACACAACTGAATCGGTGAATTAAACCTTTGGAATTGAAAGAGAACCCATTGTGGCATTATTTGATGAAATAAATAAGATGCTTGCCAATTTATTTCACGAAAAATGTATGAATTTGGAGAACTCAACAAACATACTTGATCCTTCAATAGAAAAAAATATCAAAGTACGCCAATTTAAGGATGAAACACCGTGAACTTTGGCCCATGCAAAATTTCCTGAGTCTTGGACATTCGGTACATCATACAACCTATCATACTACTCGTATGTTGTAAGTATGGGTCAAGGACCCTAGTTGTATATTGGTCAATGTCACATTGTCAAGGTTTTGTTCTTGGTACGATAACGCATCACATGAGTCGTATGCATGTGATACGAGAAATATAGTGCCAACTGTATATTGTTCAGTATCTAGCCTTGAAATTCTACCGAGGGTACGATTTGAATAGGTACTAGTCATATGGTAGGGTATCACTCTTGATAAGGATTCATATGTTGGATAGATTATTGTGTCAACCATTATAATCAACATATAAGTAGAGAGTACCACTCGTATGATGTAGGTACGAGTGGAGAGGCCAAACTGTACCCTCTTATAAGTCTTTTACGGTTTTTAAGTTGTTGGTATTTTAGTCATTTCCCACCACAAGCCCCCCACATCTTATAACACTATTTGTTCTCTCATTCCTTACTTGGAAAGATCAAAACACTCTCAAAATCCTCTCTAAACTCTCTCTTGAAGATTGGGCTAGGGTTTCTACAAGGTGTTCATCTAGAGTCTCAAGAGTCAAGTTTTTTTCTTGAATCTTCGAGAATAAGGCATGTGACTCTTTATTCATTGTTAGTTCTCAAATATCATATGTTTTAAACATTGTTCTTTAAATAAATGATGGTTTTGTAATCCATATTTGAGGGTTTGAAGGAATATTGTTGAGTATTGTTCTCACATGTCTTAACTTGTGTTGCTGTATGATTTACTAATGGTTTTGCACATGTGGGTTCTTGGGAATTGTAACTTAAACTAAGGGGTCATGATTAACCCTAACTTGATGGTTTGTGACTTGAATAATGGTTTGATAATGGTATGCCCTCAACCTGTTTGTGAAAATGTCTATGAGAAGGATCTTTTCACATGATGAATTATCTTTTGAACTAATGCTTAGTATAAGAATTCTTATAAAGGATAAATGATTTTGTGAAGGTATTGACGACCATAAATTGAATTGAATTGTGATTTGAACTAATGCATTGGCCTAGTAATGCAAATGGTGGGAAAATGATTTCATAAAGACCTTATGGATCACAAATGGTTTTGAATTGTAACCTTGGTGGTTTAATTGGATAAATGAGTTTTAGTCCCTAAATATTGAATCGAATTAAGATCTTTATATAGACTATGGGTTTGATCCCTAAATGTTGAATGATAATGGTCATGGCATGTTGCGCGCTTGTAAGTAAGGTTGGTATGATGATACCAATGAGATGCCTTTGTTAAATGATTAGACTAACAGTTATGTGCATATGTAAGGAATGTTTTAATAGGTCTTTAAAGCGAGATGTTTAGTTGATCCAAGAAAGTGAAGTTCGAAGGAATAACACTGGAAATTGTGCTACCCGATGCGGGTGTCTATTTGATCGTGAGGTTTTAGTTCCCCAAATGGATATATGAATAGGAGGTTCAATTCCCCTATATTATATTTATTAGTTCCTAATTCACCTTGATTATGTCGGGAGGTTCAAGTCCCCCATAATGGCATACACGGATAAGGAAATTCTCTGGTTTGTGCAGTTTTATGCACTGGGGCCCTTCCAATTAGGGGAGATCTAGGCCCATATATCCCGTGGGTGCCTTGTTATAATATGGTCATGCTACATATCCCAATTTAATGTTTTCAAGTTCATGCTAAGCCTTGTCCCCTCTCCCAGCATAATATATATAAATATGTTTGTATACATATGATTTTATATGAGGATTAGACTTGATTTTATTAATGACATTATTTTAATCCTCTATCCCTGAGTTACATGCTACAGTTCCAACCACTAACTATCTTCATACATTGTATCCCCACGCAATACAAGGATAGAAACTTCTTCTTCTTTTCCTGTGCATTAACTAGTTATTTGAGTAGTTTGAGAGTTGATATTGAAGGGGTGGGCTTCTATACTTTGGAAGGCATTCATTTAAAGGTATTTTAACTCTATGTCATAGTCTTTATTATACTTGCATTTTGGATATTGTCGGGGGGGGGGGGGGGGGAGGGGGGTATCCCGACATCTTGTTGACTTTGTAGATTACTATGGACTTGCGCTCGATGGTTTATTGTGTAGTATTAATGAATGGTTTAGACATTTGATGAGTTGTTGTTATTCTTATATTGCTTTATCTTATTATATGGATGGAATTCATCTATCACTTATGGTTAGTATGTTGGTTAGGTTAGGTGAGAGGGTAATCTCTGGATACTCATCACGGATAGCCCTAGTTTGGATCATGACAAAGTTGATATCAAAGACTAGGTTCATGGTCAATTAGGTTTCCACAAAGCCGTGTCAAGTAGAGTCTCTTTTATGGGTGTGTAGCATGTCATACTTATAAGAAAGAGGCTATGAGACATTTAAGAATGTTTCCCTTTCTTGTTGTCTTATTTTAGAGCTATAGAGTCTAAGGTCTTAGATTCTTCTAATTTTCGTCTTCTCTTCTTTTAGATCATACCTCCAAGAAGATCTAATGTTTATGCAAACTCTTCTGTCCCATTTGAGGACAATGCAGATGGAGTTTGTCTAACTTCTGTGGTCCAGACCTGATCTAGGGTCACTGCATTTGATTGTCCTTATGGTGTTCGACCTGCCCACACTAATATTCTTCCTGAGGGTGACACTTATAGTAAGTCATCTCCCAAGGAGGTTACTAATGTTGAGTTTCATCGCTCTATTACTCTATTGACTCAGTTGGTGACATCTTAGTCATAACAGTCTGGTTCTACTAATACTGATATGGGTTCATCTAAGGCCACTAGAGTTGGCCAATTCATGAGGTTTCACCCTCCGATGTTTATTGGTACAAAAGTGGAAGAGGATCCTCAAATCTTCATTGTTGAAATGGAGAAGATATTTTGAGTTATGCATGTTTCGGAGATTGAGGGTGTTGAGTTTGTTGCCTACCAATTGAAGGATATGGTGAACCAATGGTACAAAGAGTGGAGACAGTCGAGGGGTAAGGCTGCTAGTTCAACCATGTGGGATAATTTCTATAGTACATTTCTGGACCATTTCTTTCCTCAAGAGTTGAGGGAAGATAAAGAAGAAGAAGAATTTGTTAACTTAGGGAAAGGAAGGATAATAGTCAAGGAATATGCCTTAAAATTCCATCAATTTTCCTGGTATGCTCTGAATTGGTATGTAATATGAGGGCTCGAATGACAAAGTTTGCTTTGGTATTGTCTCGTGAGTTGATCCCTGAGAATAAGGCTTCCTTGTTAATCAAGGACATGATATCTCCATATTGGTTATGTGTACGTAATAGGTCGAAGAGGAGAAAAAAATAGGCTGAGATTGGTGAGATGAAGCGTAAGAGGTCTAGGTTTTAAGAATAGAGTGGGGGAAAACAACAGAGTGGGAAGTGGCCTAAGTGGAAAAGTTGGGGGAGTCTTAATTCCTAGTCGACAGCTAGTTCTCCCTACTTAAAGTCGTTGGGAGACAAATTTTTTCATGGTGGTGATGCTTCTAGGGCACAGTGTAATACCCCATATTTCCCTAGCTCAGTTTAACTCTCAATACTCGAGTATATCTATATAAATTTTTCAAAATACTCAGAATTTTTAAGTTTAAGGCTTAGAATTGCGTAGGAAATTCAGTCAGCTTTCCAACAATATACAAGTCACCCAAATTCGATAATCGGGTGAGAAGTCAGAGCAATTTTAGTAAAATAGTGTGCCTCCAGGTGCAGCACCGCATCACGGAGCTGATTCAAATAGTATTCATCAATCTCCAGTGAAGATCCATGATAATGGCACATCGCGCTAATGTTCCAGTTCATAATTGTCATTTTCCAGTGAGGGACCGTGATCCCACCGCGTCGCGCTGAGGGCCATTTTCCTAATTGTCACCGATAGTGCTGCATCGCGCCAAGGGTCAATTTCACACTCGTCCTTTTTACATAGTTTCCAATCAAATTCTAGTGGCTCACCGCGATGCCACCGCATTGCGGTGAAGCCCAAAATTGGGATTTTCAGTGACAAATTTTAATAATTTTCCAGGGGTAAATCGGTATTTTTCCACGGCCCTTAATCATTCCTAAACATAAAGATAATCCCTAAAAGAACATTAATTGCTCATTATTTCATTATTCACTCACTTTCTCTCAAGATTAAGTTATTCTCTCTCAAATTAACAAAACCCTAGCTTCACGAAATCAAGAACAATTCTAAAGAAATCCTTCAAGAAGCTTCAAGAAGTTAATTTCTCAGGTATGTTAGGTGTTCATCTTAGGTTTCCTTTCACCCATGGAGTCCAAGAATCCTATTTAAATATACAATTTTATACATTTATGATTTTCATGCTTGAAATTGATTGTATTCATGATTCATGATATTAATTGGGTTTTAATCCATGATTTAAGTGCAAGTTTCATGATATAAAATAGCATCTGTAATGAATATGTGACTATCTTGATGAACCCTTGAATTTTGCAAGTTAGTATTGTATTCACGATGTTAAGTGTTGACAAATTTTATGTGAAATAATCATGATCCCCAAGTGTTTGATAAAATGCCTATGTGAATTGAATAGGGAAATCATAACATGTTATTATGTGTTCCCATTCATGTACAAGTTCATGTATCTCAAGTGTTTGATAAAATGACTAGGTGAATGTATTGTTAACAAGTATCTATTGTTATGCTTTTCAAGATCATGCCATGCTTTACTTTCCATTCTATCGAGTCCTGGGGGTATTTAATACCCAAAAATCTAGTTGTTTGTTTAGAGCTACAGTAGTTATAGAATAGTCTCAGTAATGTTACGAATAGTAGTACTCGGGCAGTTACAGAACTTAGTGAAACTCAGTATCAGTCTAGTTCAACTCAGTATAAAAATTAGTGTCTTCAGTTGGGAGTAGGATTCATCACCGAGTAAACCCAAGGATGAGGTCTCACCTGTCAGTAGAAGGTGTGATCCTTAGAAGAAATCCTTGTATTCTAGAACTATGTAGCCAGCATAGGTTGAGACATCAACCTTCCAGTTGAGGGTTGATGAGGTGTCTTACCTGCCAGTTGAGGATACCACCATTCTCATTCAGGGCACCTGCCAGATGAGGGTGACTCTTTATTTTGTCTTTACTCATGGCACAGTATTGACACCCTTCTAGCTGGGGTTACAGGTTGGACCCCAATCAGTTTATAGAGGGGCATATCGGTTAGATGATTACCTCCTATAGTTTCAGTTTCAGTCTCAGTACAGAACTCAGTTGAGTTCTACAGAATTAGGACTATCAGACACAGTCAATCAGTTATCGATAATTCAGTTATTAGTAATTTCAGATATCAGTTACTCAGTTATCATGACTCAGTACTCAACTTCTGTTAAAGCTTAGAAATAGCATACATGTATATGCACAGTATTGCATACTCAGTATTTTACAGTAGTTTTAGTTATTCATGTATTCTTATTCAACTACTTTATATCATTCTGTCAGTTACTGTTTGTGCATATAAACCCTTGTATTCAGCCTTACCTCATCTAGCATACCATTATGTTCCACGTACTGACTCATACTTTGTCTTTATGCTATGATGTCTCATATCATAGGTTCGGATGCTCAGGCTCCTGACCGCGTATAGATAGATTCAGATAGCAGTAGTAGATTCAGTAGTGAGTCTTCATCTATCGAGGATATTATTTTAATGCAGTATTTCAGTAACTTCAATATTTCAGTAGTCAGAGTTAGTTGGGGGCTTGTCCTATCAACACCCATTTTAGATAGTTCAGTTAGAGGCATTTTAGACTAGACTAGTTCAGAAAGTATTCAGTTTTACAAATGTTCTTATTCAGTTATTATATTCATCAGTATTCAAAATACAAACCTTATGGCATTCATCCTATTTTCTGCATTATTTTAGTATTTTTATTCAGTGCTCACAGAAGGTACCAGTCATGGGTTAGCTTACGGTACTTTGGGGTCGTAAGAACCATGTGGCATCCTGGGTACAGACTTGGGGCATTACAAACTTAGAATCAGAGCCTAAGGTTAAATAGAGTCCTAGGGATTCTGAAAGCCTCGTCAAGTAGAGTCGTGTGCAAGGGTGTGTAGTGCACCACACTTATGGATAGAAGGCTATGAGGCATTTTTAGGAAAGTTTCCCTTCTTTCAGGACTCATGTCGTACGAGTGAGCATGAACTCAAGTTAAAATATCAGTCTAATTCTTTCTTCCTTTCATTTATAGAAAATTCCTCCCAATAAGACCAACGGAAGAAGAATAGAAACCAAGTCAGCACCTAAGCTCGTTCAGGTAGATCCCCTAGACGAGCATGTCTCCCATGCAGAATTTAGAGATGCGTTCACCACTCTATTCCATTTGGTAGTAGCTCAGACTGAATGGCCAGCTTTTTTTTAGGCCAACCCAGTGTCCAATACTGCTACAGCCAGGATTTAAGACTTTACCCAAATGAATCCTCCCCTATTTTTAAGATCTAAGTCGGAAGAGGATCTACAGAAGTTCCTCGATCAGGTTTAGAAAGTCACAGATATTATGGGAGTGACTTCCAGTGAGAGTGATGAGTTAGCTTCCTATTAGCTATAAGATGTAGCTCATATGTGGTTTAAGCAGTGGAAGGTAGACAGGGGCATAGATGCAGAGCTCATAGAATGGGAAGAGTTTGCTACTATTTTTCTAGATAGATTCTTTCCCCTAGAGTTGAGGGAATCCAACGTGTTAGAGTTCATCAATCTTAAGTAAGGAAGTATGAGTGTGAAAGAGTATTCCCTCAAGTTTACTAAGTTAGCCAGGTATTCTCCACATGTAGTAGCGGATAATAGGTCTAGAATGAGAAAGTTTGTGTCTGGGGTGTCAGAGAGTGTAGTTAAGGAGTGAAGAACTGCGATGTTGATTAAGGGAATGGATATATCCAAGATCATAGTCCATGATCAGCAGATAGAAGAGGCTAAGAATAAAAAGAGAGGGGGGAGAACAAGAGAGCTAGAATAGATAGCTTCAATTTCACTTAGCCTAAGTCAGAGGGCGGTAATTGTTCCCAGTTTCATAAAAAATCTTCAGTTCCAGCTCCTTCCTCATCTAGTCCTCCAGTACCTAAGTTCATAAATGGTAACAAATATAGGGCACCAGGCTCTAAATCTCATGGTAGTGTCAGCAGTGCTCAAACAATCCTCTTTGTCAGAAATGTGGCAGAAACCATCAGGTTGTCTATAGAGATGGCAGTGATGTATGTTTTTGTGCGGCAATCTAGGCCATAGAATTAGAGATCATCCTCAGTCAGGTTCTTAGGGTCAGTACAATCGTTCCTCAGCTCAGTCCAGTCGCCCAAATCAGAAATGTGCCACCTCCAGTGCCACCAGTGGGTAACGCCCAAATAGTCTTTATGCACTTCAGTCTAGATACGATCAAGAAAGTTCTCCTGGTATGGTCACTGGTACATTATAGATCTTTTATTTATATGTTTATGCCTTATTGGATCTAGGAGCCTCTCTATTTTTTTAACTCCTTTCATAGCAGTCAACTTTAAGGTCAAACCAGAAGTCTTAACAGAACCCTTCTCAGTCTCTACCCCAGTAGGTCAGTCTATCATAGACCAGCAGATATACAGGAACTGTCTGGTTATGATATCTTAGAAAGTCACTTCAGCAAACTTATTAGAGTTAGAGATAATGGATTTCGACGTCATTCTCAACATGGATTAGGTCGATTCATGTTATTCCTCAGTTGATTGTAGAAACATAATTGTTCATTTTCAGTTTCCAAATGAACTAGTCCTTGAATAGAGGAGTAATACTACAATGCTTAAGGGTCAGTTGATTTCATACCTTAGAGCGAGAAAAATGATATCCAAGGGATATGTTTATCATCTTGTACGAGTCACAGACTCTAGTCCAGAGACTCCTAGTCTTGAGTCAGTTCCAGTAGTAAAAGAATTCCTAGATGTGTTCCCCAAAGATCTTACTAGAGTTCCTCCCTTAAGGGAAATTGACTTCGGAATATAGCTTCTTCCAGATACTCATCCCATATCCATTCTGCCATACAGAATGGCACCAACTGAACTTAGAGAGTTAAAGGACCTTTTAGACAAGGGGTTCATTAGACCTAGTGTTTCCCCGGGGGGAACACCAGTCTTATTCATGCGTAAGAAAGATGGTTCACTCAGGATGTGTATAGACTATTGTCAGTTGAACAAAGTCACAGTCAAGAACTAATACCTATTTTTTAGAATCGATGACTTATTTTATCAACTTCAGGGAGCCAGTTACTTTTCTAAAATAGACCTCAGATCAGGCTATCATCAGCTCAGAGTCATAGAATGTGACATTTTGAAAATAGCTTTTCAAACTCGGTATGGTCACTTCGAGTTTCTAGTCATTTGATTTGATCTCACTAATGCCTCAGCAGCCTTCATGACTTAATGAACCGAGTGTTCAAGAAGTACTTAGATATGTTCATTATAGTCTTCATTGATGACATTCTTGTTTATTCCCAAAGCGAGAATTATCACATAGATCACCTCAAAATCGTACTTCAGACTCTCAGAGTCCATCAGTTGTTTGCCAAATTTAGTAAGTACGAATTTGGGCTAAGGTCAGTAGCATTTCTTAGTCATATTATTTCTTGTTATGGCATTAGAGTTGATCCTCAAAAGACTGAAGCGGTGAGAAATTGGCCTAGACCTATCTCTCCATTAGACATCAGGAGTTTCTTAGGTTTATCTATCTATTACCACTAGTTTGTTGAAGGTTTTTCATCTATTGCATCCCCCATGTCCAAATAAACTCAGAAGAAAGTCAATTTTTAGTGGTCAAATTCTTGTGAGAAGAGTTTTTAGGAGTTGAAGACTCGACTCACTATAGCCCTAGTTTTAACTCTACTAGATTATTTAGATGGGTTTGTTGTGTATTGTGATATATCCAGAGTAGGTTTGGGTTGTGTCCTCACACAGAGAGGTAAGGGTATAGCCTATGCCTCTAGACAGCTTAAGCCCCATGAGAAGAATTACCCTACCCATGATCTTGAGTTAGAAATTATAGTGTTTGATTTAATGATTTGGAGGCATTATTTGTATGGGTGTATGTTGATGTGTTCACAGATCATAAAAGCTTGCAGTATGTGTTCTCTCAGAAAGATTTGAATTTACATCAGAGAAGGTGGTTTGAGTTGTTGAAAGATTATGACATAAGTTTTTTGTATCATCTGGGAAAGGCCAATGTAGTGGCTAATTCTCTCAGTAGGTTGTCTATGGGTAGTGTTGCTCATGTGGAGAATGATAAGAAGAACTTAGTTTAGGAAGTTCATCACTTTGCCTAACTAGGTGTCCGCTTAATCAATTCAGCATAGGGTAGTGTATGGGTGCATAATAGTTCAGAATCATCTCTGGTTTCCAAAGTAAAGGAAAAGAAGGACAAATATCCCAGTCTAGTTCAATTGAAAGAGTCAGTCAGAGATCAGAAAGTAGAGGTTTTCTCTCAGGGGGCGATAGTGTGTTACATTTCCAGGGTCAGTTATGCGTGCCAGGTATAGATGAATTGAGGCAACAAATTATTACAAAAGTGCATGGTGTGCGTTACTCTATTCATCCAGGGGCCACTAAGATATACCGTAATTTGCGGGAGATCTATTAGTGGAGTGGGATGAAGAGGGATTATTACAGAGTTTGCAGCTAAGTGCTCTACATGTCAGTAGGTAAAGATTGAGCACTAAAACCCTAGTGGGTCCATGTAGGAGTTTAGTATTCTCACATAGAAATGGGAAGAAGTGAACATGGACTTTGTGACAGGTACGTAGACAAGATGACCAAATTCGCTCATTTCTTGACAGTCCATACTTCCTTTCTATTTAGAAAAGGACTACACCAAACTCTATATCACGGAGTTGGTCAGGTTACACTGAGTCCCAGTATCCATCATTTCATATAGAGGAACCCAATTTACCTCTTATTTTTGGAAAGCATTCTAGAATTGTCTTGGTACCCAAGTTCACCTTAGTACAGCTTTTCACCCTTAGACAGATGGTCAAGTAGAAAGGATCATTCAGACTCTAGAAGATATGTTAATAACATACGTTGTTAATTTTAAGGGTAGTTGGGATGACCCCTTGCCTTTGATCGAATTCACATATAATAACAGTTATCATTCTAGTATTCAGATGGCTCCATTTGAGGCACTTTATTGTAGGAGATGTAGATCGCCAATCGGTTGGTTCGAGGTAGGTGAGGCCATAGTTATAGGGCCTGATTTAGTTTTTAATGCCTTGGATAAAGTTTAGTTAATTAGAGAAAGTCTTAGGGCAGCTCAAAGACGACAGAAATTGTATGCAAATGTGAGAAGAAAGGATCTCGAGTTTGAGATTAGTGACTTTGTGTTCTTAAAACTCTTTCCCATGAAGGGAGTAAAAAGGTTCGCCAAGAAGGGGAAACTCAGTCCTCGATATGTCGGTCCTTATAAAATTCTCAGTCACTTCAGAAAGGTAGCTTATGAGATTGAGTTGCCTACAGATCTAGCTTCAGTACACCTAGTATTCCACGTCTCCTTGCTAAAGAAATGCATTGGTGACCCTTCAGTTGTAGTCCTATTAGAGGGCATGGATATACAAAATGATCTCTCTTTCAAAGAGGTTCCAGTCCAAATATTTGATCATCAAATTCGTAGATTGAGGAACAAAGAAGTTCTCTTGGTCAAAGTTCTTTGGAAGAATCAGTCTGTTGAGGGAGCTACTTGGGAAGCAGAAGCAGATATGCAGACCAAGTATCCTCGCCTCTTCTCCACAAACTCATACCCCGCCTGAGGTAATAGTCTTTCTTAGATTTACTCAGTCTCATGTTTAGTTATAGTTACAAACTTCAGTTATCGTTCCATCTCATCTTCATGATAGTCATTCATTCATGAATCAGTTCAGCCATGTACTCATGCATCAGATATGCATGTTTAGTATGAAAACTCAGTTTATTAGTAGTATCGTTCATGTATTCCATACTTCAGTTACACATGTTTCGTATGTAAACTTAGTCTATCAGTACTTCCCAGCTTAATCGTCTCATTTGAGGACGAATGTTCCTAAGGGGGAGATATTGTAATACCTCGTATTTCCCTAGCTCAGTTTAACTCTCAATACTTGAGTATCACTATATAAATTTTTCAAAAGACTCAGAATTTTTAAGTTTAAGGCTTACCATTACGTAGGAAATTCAGTTAGCTTTCCAACGATATAAAATTCACCCAAATCTGATAACTGGGTGAGAAATTAGAGCAATTTTAGTAAAATAGTGTACCACTTGGTGCAGCACCACGTCAAAGAGCCAGTTCAAATGGCATTCATCAGTATCAAGTGAAGATCCACAATAATGGCACATCGCGCCGATGTTCAAGCTCATAATTATCATTTTTCAGTGAAGGACCGTGATCTCACCACGTCGCGCCAAGGGCCATTTTCCCAATTGTCACTTTCCAGTGAGACTCTGCAATGGTACCGCATCATGGCAAGGGTCAATTTCATGCTTGTCCCTTTTACACAGTTCCCAGTCAAATTCCAGTGGCTCACCACGATGCCACCGCGTCACGGTGAAGCCCAAACTCAGGATTTTTAGTGAAGAATTTTAATAATTTTCCAGGGTTAAATTGGTATTTTTCCACGACCCTAATAAGTCCTAAACTTGAAATTAATCCCTAAAAAGGCACTAATTTCTCATTATTTCATTATTTACTCACTTTCTCTCAAGATTAAGTTATTCTCTCTCAAATTAACAAAACCCTAGCTTCAAGAAATCAAGAACAATTCTCAAGAAATCCTTTAAGAACCTTCAAGAAGTTAATTTCTCGGGTATGTTAGGTGCTCATCCTGGGTTTCCTTTCACCCATGGAGTCCAAGAACCCTATTAAACATACAAGTTTATACATTTATGATTTCCATGCTTGAAATTGATTGTATTCATGAATCATGGTATTAATTAGGTTTCAATCCATGATTTAATTGCAAGTTTCATGATATTGAATAGCATATGTGATAAATATGTGAGTATCTTGATGAACCCTTGAATTTTACAAGTTAGTATTGTATCCATGATGTTCAAGTGTTGACAAATTTTATGTGAAATAATCATGATCCCCAAGTGTTTGATAAAATGCCTATGTGAATTGTATAGGGAAATCATGACATGTTATTATGTGTTCTCATTCATGTAGAAGTTCATGTATCTCAAGTGTTTGATAAAATGCCTAGGTGAATGTGTTGTTAACAAGTATCTAGTGTTATGCTTTTCAAGATCATGCCATGTTTTACTTTACATGCTATCGAGTCCTGGGGGTATTTAATACCCAAAAATCTAGTTGTTTACCTAGAGCTATAGTAGTTACAGAATAGTCTCAGTAATGTCATAAACAATAGTACTCAACCAGTTATAGAATTCAATGAAACTCAGTATCAGTCCAGTTCAACTCAGTATAAAATAAGTGTCTTCAGTTGGGAGTAGGATTCAGCACCGAGTGAACCCAAGGATGGGGGATCACCTGCAGTAGAGGGTGTGATCCTTAGAAGTAGTCCTTGCATTCTAGAACTACGTATTCAACATAAGTTGAGACATCAACTTGCCAGTTGAGGGTACCACCATTCTCATTCAGAGCACCTGCCAAATAAGGGTGACTCTTTAACTTGTCTTTACTCGTGGCACAGTACTGACACCCTTCCATCTAGGGTTACAGGTTGTACCCCAATCAGTTCAGATAGGGGAATGTCGGTTAGATGATTACCTCCCACAGTTTTAGTTTCAGAGTCAGTACAGAACTAAGTTGAGTTCTACAAAATCAAGACTGTCAGACATTATCAATTAGTTATCAGTAATTCAGTTATTAGTAATTTTAGATATTAGTTACTTATTTATCAGAACTCAATACTCAGCTTCAGTAAAATCTCAGAAATAGTATACATGTATATGCACGGTATTGCATACTCAGTATTTTACAGTAGTTTAAGTTATCCATGCATTCTTATTCAGTTACTCTATATCATTCAGTCAGTTACTGTTCATGCATATGAACCATTGTATTCAGCCTTACCTCATCTAGCATACCAGAATATTCCATGTACTAACGCATACTTTCTCTTTATGCTATGATGTCTCATATCATAGGTTCGGACGTTCAGGTTCCTGACTGCGCATGGACAGATTCAGAGAGCAGTAGTTGATTCAGTAGTGAGTCCTCATCTATCAAGGATATGCTTTTATTTTAGTATTTCAGTAGCTTCAGTATTTCAATAGTTGGAGTTAGTTGGGGGCTTGTCCCATCAACTTTCCTTTTAGACAATTCAGTTAGAGGCTTTTCATACTAGACTATTTCAGACAGTATTCCATTTTACAGATGTTTTTACTCAGTTATTATATTCATCAATATTCAGAATATGAACCTTATGGAATTCAGCCTATTTTCCACATTATTTCAGTATTTTTATTCAGTGCTCATAGCAGGTACCAGTCATGGGTTAGTGATAACGCTCAAACTACAGCTCTCGTAAGAGTGTAAGCGGTCGTTGTCAAATATATAACCCAACTAGGTTGGGTATCGATCCCACAGAGAATACTTGGTCACTAAGTAAGCAAAGATTATTAGACTTTTGGTGCAAGTCTCGTAAAAGGGGGGATTTTGTAGCGTGCAACAATGTAAACAAAATAATAGAGTAAAAATAGAAAATAGCAAAGTAAAAAGAAAGAATGTTTAGTAAGATGTTTAACCAATGAGAATTGAGAGTTGGGGTTATGTCCACCTTATGAGTTATACGTCTCTATTGGCTATGAGTTATGCGGAATTCAGACATGCATGTGCTTATAGAGAGTTGTATTCTATGGTAAATCCAGGCGTCTTTCGACCATCAAGGATTATTTCACTTTAACTCTTTCGAGCTTAAAGCTTGTCTAACGGTACGAACTCTCCAAAAGGTTAATTCAGTTACGGCACTAACTTTTTAACAGGGGTTGGTGCCCTATTACCTTAACATTATCTCTTTTCCAAACATATAACTTTTTTTTCGAACAAGTTAATGCTATACTGGAGTATTCTATGCGTTTGCAACCACAAGAATTTGCATTAAGATGAAGAGAATAATGATATAAGCATCATACGAGTCACGAACTCACAAACTCATAGCAATAGATAGTATCTCATAAGGCTTCCATAACCCCAACAGAGAAGTTTAGCTATTCATGAGTGCGACGGAAATCACAATAGACTTTATCATTATACCAAAATAAAGATCTCACGTGTAGTAGGGTTTGGTATGGCGTTAGGCATGAATTACCTTTTAGAATAGAGGTTCTCTTGTTGTGGAAATTAAGAATTGAATAGATGAAGAGAAAGTAATTAATTGAAAGAGAATTGTTTTCGGAACTAGAAGTAGAATGAATAAAAATCTCTTGCAAAATAGGGTATTTATTACACCCATATCCTATTCCTACTAGGCTACTGCATTACTTAACCTAATCCTACTAGGTTAATGCATCATTATCCTAATCCTAATAAGTTACTGCTGATCCCCAAAGTCTTTGGAAATGTTGTTTTTGCCCGGGACAGATATTCCATGCGTCACTTTTGGTCCTTGGCGTCCAAGCTTTCCCTTCCTTCTTTCGTGAAGCTTCCTTGGGCGTCAAGTTATCCATAATATGCTGAAATCTGCATCATTTATACCTGAAAACTTGCTCATCATGTTTGTTATCTCACTTACAGGAAAAAGGACTAAAAGTGCATGAATTATATATTTTGTTCTCAAAACTTAGCTAAAATATGGGTAAATTATAGTACTTTAGGCGTGTAAATACGCCTATCATCAACACCCCACACTTAAATCTTTGTTCGTCCTCGAACAATATATCATGTCCATATAAACATCTACTTAGGGTTTCACAGTAATAACACAAAATTTTCATCAAGACAGGCACGATAATTATAAACAAAGAGTAGTTTTCTAATCACTATTAGAAACAATTCAACCTCCAACATAGACTCGTGATGATGGTTAATTTGTATCCACAAGTTAAGGCACAAAGAATCATACAAGACTACCCAAAACTCATCAACCATGTGTGTCTCACATAAGATATTACCCATAATCACTCTCAAATATTGCATTTTTCAGAACATGGGTATAAGATTATCCTTACTCTCACTCTCACAAAGAATTCATATGTTGCAACTGATGACCATAGGATTGCCCTTAGTGTAATGTTCCACTAATATCAGAATGTTAAGCTTAGGATCAAATAGGTCTTTTACAGGTTGTAATGTAGGCTAAGGGACTGGTAGGACTATTTTGGCCAAAAATAGTGACTATGTTCCTAAGCGCTTTAATACATCACATTATGTCATTAACACTCTCTTTTAATCAACCCTGCTACCTTTGTTTCATCTATCACCCCTTTTCACCTATTTTACCATTCAAGCATAACTATCTTTTTATTTAATCATTAACACAATTTATCTTTTTGTTTTTCTATTTCTTTTTCTTTTCTCTTTCTTTTTTTTTTCTTTTTTTTATAACACACCTCCATGATAGCCACTCTTTTTCATAACAAATTCAAGTATCAATACACTCTAAGGAATCACTCTCACCCAATTTCCTCTTATTTTGTCACATGACTTCACAAATTAAAGCACTTAGGAATTTGGATCAAATTATGGTCTTGAAAAAAATGGATTAGGCTTACATATGAGGCTGTCAAAGAAAATAGCTAAAGGCTCAAAGGGGTTGACTAGGATAATGTCCACGGGTAGGTAATACAAAGGTAAACAAGTATCGGTTGCCAAAGAAATGCCTAAATCATCTCCTAAACTCACACTCTTTATTTCGCTTTACACACACGCCAGGCAAGTTCTAGCATCAGTCACAAACACAGAATATACTATCATCTCACACACACAAGGCACATGGTCAACTTTATTGGGAGTATTATAGACTCTTGACCCTAACAGATGAATGAATTAAACCACACAATTATCACACAGTGAGTCACACTTAGAGCCTAAATGTCTCAATAGTAATGATTCTAGCACAAACAAATGTCATAACACCATGCCGCCTATCAGAACAATTTCATGCATCAAAATCTAATAAATTTAAAATTTAAACTAACTAATTACGACTAATTAAAACAAACAAGAACTAGAATAAATGCAAATGCAGACAAAGAAGTATAGCATACAAATACCAGCACCCCACACTTAGACGGGACACACTACCCTCAGTGGAAAATAAATAAGAAGAACCTGATTAGTCGGACTCATCTTCTATGTCTGGGGTCATACCCCCTGCATCGGAATCATCATCAGAGTCGTCGTCATCAGAGTTCTCCTCCACGTCGGAGTCTGGCATTCGTCGATCATCATCGGTTGGCATGTCGTCATCAAGAGGTTCCTTAAAATATACACCTACTCCATACATCGCCCTCGCATGCTCATTCATTGGGTAGTCATAATCCAACTGTTGGAGCTCTGCAGCATTTGGAACACGACCCCCGCTCATCATGGTAAACTTCATCATGCCATATAAATGGCGGGAGAAGCTTTCGTCGCGAACATATCTTTCTGCAGTGGTTAGGTTGACGCCATGCATGGATTCAGCATCTTTAACCTTTGTGAGGTCAACCTTCTTCGGATTGTGTGGAAGCTTATGATCAGTCGGTTCCTCTTCGATGTCTTCCATCCTTAATATTACAGTCAACAGGTTGCCAAAGCTGAAGTGGACCTCTTGTGTAGCCTAGCTTTCCGCATTGTAGATCGAATAATTGCCCCAATGTTGATAGGGACATTCGTCATCAATACGTACACCAGGAACACTCTATCTCTTGTTATCTTTGTGTACTGTGTCCCTGGAATGAGGCAAGAGTTGACTATTCATAGCCATATCCTAGCTTCTCTGTTCAAGGAGGCATACGGGAAGGTGTTGTGCCGACCGGTATCCTTGTGACGACTCCACCGTGCCATTGATCTTGTTCCGCATAGTGTGTGTCTGATTGCCCTGTATGGAGGTCTGCGATAAAGCTCCTTGAGTGGTGCGGGATTAACAGATGGCAAGCCTAGAAAGGAGTAAAAGAACTCCGCATTTAGTTGCAGAACTTGGCCCCGAATCTTAACTTCACTCCCTGTAGTTTTCGGTGACCAGTTGGCATAGAATTCTCGTGTTAAATCGAGATTGCACTCTCCCATATCTCGAAAGATGAAATCAAGATGTAACGCCATTATCTTAGCCAACATGCGAGGTTCTTTCTTTGCTAGGCTCTCCTTGTGTATCAACTCCATGTGAACATATTTATTCTCTTTATTGTTCCTATACCACTCCTTTCCTTTCTCCTCTAAGACCCATTTAATTCCGAACATGCGGCGAGGTATTTGCAGCGAGGAGGATTCGCCTTGCTCTTTTCGTCCCCTTTTCTGGCCTTTTTGTGTAGTGGTTGCTTTATCCTTTCCTTGCCTTGCTTTTGGTGCCATTGTACTTGAGATTAAAATAATATTCATGTTAGCTTCATCTCGGTGGATACAATCAATGAACAAGCAGTAGTGGCACCACCCCACACTTAGTTTGTTGGTACGGACTAGTGAAGTGAACGATGTCGATTACTCAGACTTCATTGATATATGTTTTAGGCGCTATATTCCAACAATATAATCAGTGCAGTCATACTTCCAAAAAATCTTGGCAATACTTTCATGGTTGATACATCTTTTGATCAAGACTACTACATAGAGATTGAATCAAGTTATAACATCTAGAAATAATCACAACCTCACAAGTTTGTAGTTTAACCATGATTCTCATCTCGATGAACAAGTCATTCCAACATGTAAGCTTTCTATTTACAAGATTATGCAATTTTCGTGCCCATGTCAATTCCGCAAAAGTATGACAGTGTATGAAAATCAAAGACAAGTTGGAAACAAGTTAAAATCATCCTTACGTATTCTTTCACTCACTTAGTAGTATCACAACAAATCAACCACATTCAAATCACCAACACTACTTCAAGATCTAACAATTTATTGTAGGCTTAGTATTGTAGTACTTACGGAATATAAAAGAAGAACAAAGAAGTACTTACTTGGTTGATGCCTTTGGAAGATGTTCTTGTGAAGTAAAAGAGCAAAAGGAAAATTTTTGAGAGATTTTGGAGAGGTAGGCGGCGCTTTTCTTAGGTTTGCAATGTATTTTTGGTCTAAGACTAAGTTTCTTATTTATAGGGCAAGCTTGGGTCTGGTTTTGACCCATTTAAAATCGGATTTGGAGACCAAAAGTGACCATAGGCGACGCCTTTTACTTTGCCTATGCTTGGCATAGGAGGCGCCTTTTGCAAAGCATTGTTGAGCATAGGCGGAACCTATGCCATGGCATTGTTGGGCATAGGCGGCTCCTATGCCATGGCACATGAGATTCAGAGACAAAATGCTTTTTCATAAGCGGCGTCTATGCTATGGCACACTTAGGCATGGGCGGCGCCTATGCTATGGCACACTAGATTCCGAGAGCTTAGGCCATAGTATAGGCCTTGCCTTGTTCGTGGCCTATATTTTCATAGTCAATGCCTTGTTCTTTGCCTATATTTTCATAGGCAATGCTTAACCCATAGCCTTTTGCTTCTTCAATCCAAACTTACCACCTTGAACATGCAATTCTTCCAAATCAAGATTTGAACTCAATCTCCTCCTTTACACCTCTTGCACCTACACTTACTTAAAAGCAACAAAAACGATTAGAACGATGGGTTGCCTCCCATCAAGTGCCTTAGTTTTGGTCGTGGCACCACTATTCTTTTTGGATTTTTATTTAACAAAAACAAACACTTAGTAGAACGAAAGAAAGAATGAAAAATGATGGGTTGCCTCCCATCTAGCGCTTGATTTATTGTCGCGGCACGACATAGTTACCTCGAGTACTTAGACTTCGTCGAGGTAGATGGTGGCCATATAGTTTATCCAGTCAAGAGGACCGATATATGGTTTTACTCGTTGGTCATTCACCTTAAAGACAACACCATTATTGTCTTCTAGCTCAACTACTCCAGACGAGTAGACTTGGTTGACTTTGTACGGACCAGACCATTTGGACTTTAACTTACCTGGGAATAGCTTCAGTCTGGAATTGAAAAGAAGTACCATATCATCCTTTTGAAAGTTTCGTTGAACAATTCGCTGATCATGATACTTTTTCATCCGTTCTTTGTAGAGGTCTGATCTTTCATATGCATGTAGACGGAATTCATCCATCTCATTCAGCTGCTCCAATCTCAGATTCATGGCATCATCCCAATTCAAATTAAGTTGCTTTAACGCCCACAATTCTTTATGCTCGAGCTCAATGGGCAAGTGACAAGCCTTCCCATAAACTAGTTGGTATGGGGACATGCCAATTGGCGTTTTGAATGCAGTCCTATAAGCCCATAGTGCATCGTCCAGCTTCCGAGACCAATCCTTCCTATTAGCATTTACAGTCTTAGCAAGGATTTGCTTGATCTCTCGATTGGAAACCTCTACTTGTCCACTAGTTTGTGGGTGATAAGGTGTGGCTACCTTATGTTGCTTGACACCATATTTGGCCAATACGGATTTGAATAGCTTGTTGCAAAAGTGAGATCCTCCATCGCTTATGATAGTACGTGGTACTCCAAAGTGAGAGAAGATATTTCTTCTCAAGAATGCTACAACACGCTTTCCTTCATTTTCGGCCAATGCTACTGCTTCGACCCATTTTGAAACATAATCTACAGCGACTAGGATGTATTTCATTCCAAACGAATTTACGAATGGGCCCATGAAATCAATACCCCATACATCAAATAGCTCAACTTCAAGCATTTTCGTCATGGGCATCTCATGGTGTTTCGAAATTGCGCCTTGTCTCTGACATTGGTCGCATCTTCTCACAAATTCGTAGGCATCTCTAAATATCGAAGGCCAATAGTATCCGCTTTGCAATACCTTCCTTGTTGTCCGATTACCTGCGTGATATCCCCCAACTTGGGAAGTGTGACATGCCTCCAATATATTCGGCACCTCTACATGGGATATGCATCGCCTGATAACACCATCCGCGCATCGTCGAAACAAATATGGCTCATCCCAAAAGTAGTGTTTTACATCATGCATGAACTTCCTCTTTTGATGGAAAGATAGATTTGCAGGCATCACATTACTCACCACAAAATTCGCAAAGTCTGCATACCATGGTAACTCTTCCATTATTGTGGCTAAGATCTCTTCATCAGGGAATGCATCATCAATGTCAAGATCAGGCTGCGCTATATGATCATTCTCGAGTCTAGATAGATGATCAGCCACTTGGTTCTCGCAACCTCTTCTATCTTTTACCTCGAAATCAAATTCTTGCAGCAACAATACCCATCGAATTAGCCTTGGTTTCGCATCCTTCTTTGTCATTAGATATCTCAGAGCTGCATGATCAGTATGAACTACCATTTTAGTTCCCAACAAATAAGCACGGAACTTTTCAAAAGCATACACAACCGCTAGAAGCTCTTGTTCTGTGATAGTATAGTTCTTCTGGGCTTTGTTCAGGACCTTTCTTGTGTAGTAGATTGGGTGGAATAACTTTTCCCTTCTCTGGCCAAGTACAGCACCCAAAGCTACCCCGCTAGCATCACACATGACTTCAAACGGTAGAGACCAATCTGGTGCTACAATGATAGGAGCTTCAATTAGCTTCCCTTTGAGGCATTCGAATGCCCTCAAACAGTCTTCATTGAAGTCAAACCTTGCATCTTTCTCCAAAAGTTTGCATAATGGACTAGCAATTTTGGAGAAGTCTTTGATAAACCGCCGATAGAAACCTGCGTGACCGAGGAAACTACGAACTCCCTTTACTGAAATTGGGGGTGGTAGATTCTCGATAACTTTAATTTTAGCTCGATCAACCTCAATTCCTTTTTCGGAGATTTTATGCCCAAGAACAATACCTTCTTTAACCATAAAGTGGCACTTCTCCCAGTTCAGCACTAGGTTGAATTCAACACATCTTTGTAACGCCATACTTAGGTTTGTCAAGCATGATTCAAATGACTCACCCACAACTGAAAAATCATCCATGAACACCTCCAAGGTGTCTTCAACCATATCAGAAAAATGGACATCATACAACGCTGAAAAGTGGCTGGTGCGTTACATAGCCCGAATGGCATGCGTTTGAAGGAAAACGTACCATATGGGCATGTGAACGTTGTCTTCTCTTGGTCTTCGAGGGCAATACAAATCTGATTATAGCCGGAATAACCATCTAAGAAACAGAACCATCCTTTCCCTGCTAATCGATTGAGCATTTGGTCCATGAATGGCATTGGGAAGTGGTCCATAAGCATCCATGAATTTAGCTTTCGGTAGTCCATGCATACTCTCCATCCTGTAACAGGTCTGAGTGGAATAAGCTCATTCTTTTCATTCGCAACTACCGTCATGCCTCCTTTCTTGGGAACACATTGTACCGGGCTCACCCATGTACTGTCAGATATTGGATACACAACCCCTGCATCTAACCACTTAATAATTTCTTTCTTCACCACTTCTTGCATAGGTGGATTGAGACGCCTTTGATGTTCAATAGTGGGTGTGCAATTTTCTTCAAGTTGAATCTTGTGTGTACAAATCCCAGGTGGGATACCAATGATGTCAGCGATGGTCCAACCAATGGCTCTTATATACTTTCGTAAAATAGCAATGAGAGCTGCAACTTTCTGCTCACCCAAATTTGCTACCACAATGACTGGGAGTGTGCTTCCGCTTCCTAAGAATGCATACTTTAAATGATTAGGCAACTCCTTCAACTCTAACGTGGGTGGCTCTTCAATAGATGGTTTAGCTGGTGGTGTGGGTCAATTTTTGAGATCAAGGTCCAGCTTCTTGGGAGCATGAGGATATGACCCAAATCCTGTTAGAGAACCAATAGTTTCTTCATAGTTTTCAGCATCCTTGTGCTCAAAATTCATGAGCGCAACCGCCAATGGGTCGTCAATAATCTACTCCTCTTCAGATAATTCTTTTTCATCATCAACATAAACATCATCTACCGAGAATACGTTCAGCTCTTTGGGGTGCTTCATTGATTTGCACACATCAAAGCGAACTTTTTCGTCATTTATTCGGAATAAAAGCTCATTAGCTCTTAAATCAATAAGCACACTTCCTGTTGCAAGGAAAGGGCGCCCCAAGATTATGGGAACTTTTGAGTCTGCCTCACAATCCAAAATAACGAAGTCTGCTGGAAAGATGAATGAAGAAACCTTCACCAATACATCACATAGAATACCAACAGGTCATTTTACCGACCTATCCGCCATTACGAGCCTCATGTTGGTTGGAGTAGGATCACCCAACCCCAAATTTTTGTAAATAGATAATGGCATCAAATTGATGCTGGCTCCTAAATCACATAATTCCTTGGCAAAATTCAAAGATCCAACGGTGCAAGGAATAGTGAAAGCACCGGGGTCGGCCTTCTTCTGAACTAGTGATCGGGTAGCAATTGCACTGCAATGATGAACAGTGTCTGTCAACTCATAGCTTGCTGCCCGCTTCTTTGTCAAAAGATCTTTCATATATTTCGCATACCCAGACATTTTTTCTAGTGCCTCCACCAACGGAACATTAATGGTCAGCTGTTTTAACATTGCCATGAATTTATTAAATTTGGTATCATCAGCTTTCTTCTTAAATCTTTGAGGAAAAAGAGGTGGTGGAAATGGAAGTGTTTTCTCCACGGCTTTCTTCTCCTCGTGCTTCCGTATTTCGGTAATTTCAGGCTGCAACCTACTAGGGGTGACGTCATGGACGTCTCGGTCAGCTTCTATGGCGTCATCATCTTCCTTATGTTCGGACACTTGCTTTCTCTGGGATGAATTTTCCAGCACCTTACCACTCCTGGTAGTAATAGCCATGCATGATTCGTCATTCCTTGGATTTTGCACAGTGTTGCTAGGTAAAGTGCCAGTCTTTCTTTGATTGAGTGCTGCTGAAAGTTGGCTCAATTGCTGCTCTATTTGTTTTATTGAAGTGGAATGTGAGTCAACCAATTGCTTCATTGAGGACAAATCATTTATTACCTCCGTTACTCCCGCGTTGGTTGCTTCCACTCCTTTCAACAGTTTAGCCATCATCTCTTCCATATTTCCTGACCCAGATGCAGTGGTATCACGTCTTCCTGGGGGAACATACAAACCACCATTGTCATTCTTGTTCTTCCAACTACCTTGGTCCTTGTTTCCAGATTTCTCATAGTAGTTCCGACCTTGTTTTCCTTGGGCATTGCCTCGGAAACCCCCTGATTATTCAAGTAGTTGGCTTCTTCCTCAAAATCAGATTCATCTCTTCCATGTGCTACAATGGCCTTAACTTTTTCGGTCTTCGCTGATAATAAATGCTTGGTAAGAAGATCCATCTGCGTTTTCATGTGGGCCATATCTTGGTCACGTTCCTCTTGTCTATGCCTCTGTTCTGCAGTCATGCCAATAGATACGGTAGAGCTTGCTACCTCAGAGTCCCTGGTATGCCAAGCTCTACTCTGCTTTGTCATACGATCTAGCATATCACTTGCCTGAATAAAAGTGAGGTCCATGAATGATCCACCTGCTGCGTTATCAACCACTGGCTTAGTCACCGAGTTGAAAGATCTATATAATATCTCCATCAAGTGGACATTGGTCATATGATGGTTTGGGCATCTCATAAGCTTCTTCTTGAATCTCTCCCATGTTTCGTGGAGAGCTTCAGTTGGAAGCTGTCGAAAATTTCTGATCTCATCTCTCAACTGTGCTCTCTTGGATGGCGGAAAGAATCTTTCTAGGAAAGTGTCTTTCAATTGCCTCCAATTAGTAATAGAATCAGGAGTCAGCCCATTCAACCATAGAGTTGCCTCCCCAGACAGAGACAATGGAAATAAGCGCAGCCGAATTGCATTCTGTCCAACGCCTGGATTGTCGAATGACTTGCATGTTGAGATAAAGTTGATCAGATGCATATTCGGATCATCGCCTGCTAGTCCACCAAATAAACCTTTGAGCTGCAATAGCTGAATCATGGTGCTAGTGATATTGAACTTTGCTCTAGGTGCCAAGGGCGGAGGATTAATAGCTCCTGTAGCACCTGCTCCATCCAGATCGTCATTATCATCATCAAAAGGAGCCTGCACAGCTCGGCGGTCAGGTCTCATTCTAGCTTGACGATCTCTCATGTGCATAGGTGCTGCCACCTCATCTGCACGCCGTGGATTAAGTAAATCCTCATCACCCAGGTCCTCATCATCAGGATTTATTTCCCGACCTGGGTTATCAATATTCTGTTGATGCACTTGAGCAGCTGCCAGTGCGGCTAGTCTAGCTTGCTCCTGTTGAGCCGCCCTTCTATCAATGTCATGTTGTGCATCCATTTTGCCAATAAATTAAGGTTCAGGATTGATAGGTAATAGAGGTTGACCTGAACTTCGAGTGTTTGGCATGCACTCAAACAAACCTGAATAAAACAAAAACAACAACTAAAAGTAAAATCTGAGAATCTTTGACCAAAGGGTCTAGTAATTATCATAACTTAGTTGACAACCGTATTCCCCGGCAACGGCGCCAATTTTTGATAACGCTCAAACTACAGCTATCGTAAGAGTGTAAGCGGTCGTTGTCAAATATATAACCCAACTGGGTTGGGTATCGATCCCACAGAGAATACTTGGTCACTAAGTAAGCAAAGATTATTAAACTTTTGGTGCAAGTCTCGTAAAAGGGGGGATTTTGTAGCGTTCAACAATGTAAACAAAATAATAGAGTAAAAACAGAAAATAGCAAAGTAAAAAGAAAGAATGTTTAGTAAGATGTTTAACCAATGAGAATTGAGAGTTGGGGTTATGTCCACCTTATGAGTTATACGTCTCTATTGGCTATGAGTTATGCGGAATTCAGACATGCATGTGCTTATAGAGAGTTGTATTCTATGGTAAATCCAGGCGTCTTTCGACCATCAAGGATTATTTCACTTTAAATCTTTCGAGCTTAAAGTGTGTCTAACGGTATGAACTCTCCAAAAGGTTAATCCAGTTACGACACTAACTTTTTAACAGGGGTTGGTGCCCTATTACCTTGACATTATCTCTTTTCCAGACATATAACTTTTCATTCGAACAAGTTAATGCTATACTGGCGTATTCTATGCGTTTGCAACCACAAGAATTTGCATTAAGATGAAGAGAATAATGATATAAGCATCATACGAGTCACGAACTCACAAACTCATAGCAATAGATAGTATCTCATAAGGCTTCCATAACCCCAACAGAGAAGTTTAGCTATTCATGAGTGCGATGAAAATCACAATAGACTTTATCATTATACCAAAATAAAGATCTCACGTGTAGTAGGGTTTGGTATGGCGTTAGGCGTGAATTCCATTTTAGAATAGCGGTTCTCTTGTTGTGGACATTAAGAATTGAATAGATGAAGAGAAAGTAATTAATTGAAAGAGAATTGTTTTCGGAACTAGAAGTAGAATGAATAAAAATCTCTAGCAAAATAGGGTATTTATAACACCCATATCCTATTCCTACTAGGCTACTGCATTACTTAACCTAATCCTACTAGGTTAATGCATCATTATCCTAATCCTAATAAGTTACTGCTGATCCCCAAAGTCTTTGGAAATGTTGTTTTTGCCCGGGACAGATATTCCATGCGTCACTTTTGGTCCTTGGCATCCAAGCTTTCCCTTCCTTCTTTCGTGAAGCTTCCTTGGGCGTCAAGTTATCCATAATATGCTGAAATCTGCATCATTTATACCTGAAAACTTGCTAATCACGTTTGTTAGCTCACTTACAGGAAAAAGGACTAAAAGTGCATGAATTATATATTTTGTTCTCAAAACTTAGCTAAAATATGGGTAAATTATAGTACTTTAGGCGTGTAAATACGCCTATCATCAGTTAGCTTGTGGTCCTTCAGGGTCGTAAGCACCATGTGGCGTCTGGGGTACAGACTCGGGGCATTACACATAGGTTGCGTATTCGTATGCCAGTGGGGCCCAGTCTGCACCATCCTACCCTCCTTGAAATTCTGTGGTCAGCATCACCCTGGTCAGTGTCATCGTGGTCTGCACCATTCTGAGGCTTAGTCATTTTGTTATTGCTTTTAAATTTTCTGTTTTACTTTAGTTTTAGTTTTATTATGGTGATGTACGATGAGATTTTCCCTATGATAGATTAATTATCGACATTCTTAAGGGAAAAGCTTTGTGGTTGGGTTTTGAACCATAGATACAAGTGAAGTTTGATTACCCTTGGCATTGTGGATTCTAGATTGCACGTATACCATTGGCGATGTCTGAGTAGCCATATAGTTGGTTTGCCCATATTAAACCAAAGTATGAGATAAAGGCTTGGGTTGTTTCCTTGATTAGCAAATTGTGCATGTTGCACATGAAATAGCAAACACCCCTGACAACACTTTTGGATCTTTCTTTGGCAAGGACATTACAAGTTGAGAGCCTTTCAACTTTTATACCTCTCCTGAACCATACCCTCTGACAGTGCCTAGGCACATATGAGAGTGTACATAATCTACCAAGTATTAAATTGGACTTAAAGAAAGCCAAGTATTGATCCCACAGGGACTTGATCTCACAACGATTCTATTCCAGTTCACAATTTAGATTCAATTAATGTAACGGTAACCAAAATGAGTTTGAAGATTTGTAATTTCAAGTAAAGTAAACAATGCGTAAAGTAAAGTTCTTGAAACAATTAATGGATTAAAGCCCAGGTTAAAGCACTCTTGAACAATCATACTATGTTGTTGAACTTCATTCATTAACTTGTTTATCTTGGTTATTGATTCGTAGGGTTAATTGCATGATCATGGTCTCCTGACCTCTAATCTTTTACCTAAGTGGGACCTTACAACTACATCGTTGAGTGGGGATGTAATAATCCAATTTAGATCTTTAATATATCATCCTACGTATGAATCAAGTAAGGTATCTAAGTACATCTCTATCCTAGACACTAATTTGAATTCCTTATTGCATAAAAGAATACAAACCATACTTTGTTCATCTCTATGTTCTATCCCCTATTCTCTCTCCCGAGATCAAAAGATAGACAATAGATATATTTTTTTGGTAATCAATCCATCAAATAGTTAAATCAAATATGAGCACATATCTAATAATGATAAGAAAAATTAAACAAACTTAATTCAAAACAATAGTACTCATGTTCCCGGAAAGAGGGCGTTTACCCACAGATAGTCATAGTCGTAATCACAAGGTTGTAATTAACAACTACGAACATGAATGAACTAAATTAAAATAATAAAAAACTAAATGTTGAAGTTATAGCATCCCCTTAATCTTCCAAGACGTCCAAAGATGTGTAGAAAATGTTTACAATGTTTTATTCATAGCCCAAGGTAAGCCAAATCCGTGTAGGACAAGAATTCAAACAATTTGTGAGCAAGGGCGTAGAGGAGGCGCTGCCCTAGGTTGAGACCCGCTCCAGCCAAGGCTCAGCCCTACGTATAGAACTACTCCAGCCAAGGATCCTTGGGCTTATAGCCTTGACACACTGGAAGTTGCCATCCAAATTTTGGTTAAGTGTTGGTCGTCCTTCCTTCCATCCCTTGTCTTGTGGTGTATTTCCCATGGATTTCCAGCCTTTTAAACATCAAATATCATTGTATTCAGATAATAAAGATTCCTATACAATCACAAACCACGAATTCGAGATCATAACACCACAATATCTATGTCGATGAATCAAAAACACAATCTAAGACTAGGCTAATTCGCATTGATCTTTAACTTTATGTTCCAACTCTTAACTTAATTAAATTGAACCTTGCACATTACCAGAAAGTTATTCCACTCATAACTACACATTAAAACCATTTGGAACACATTAAACACAATAGAATCCATCGAAACCAACTAGACACACACCTAGCTCAAGCTAGTAATGCTAGTTTCCAGGATTGAACTCTAAATGACTCATTTAAGTACAAACTTGTTTGGAATTCACTTTGAACATTGTAAACAAATACTTTAACACTTATATGCACATATATCTCATTATCAACCCATAAATCACATTAATCATCCTTAAAACAAGGCTAACAAGACTAGAATAGTGACACTAGAATGCATAAATACACCCAACATCACCACTCCACACTTAAAACCTTGTTCGTCTTTGAACAACTCCTTACTCTAAGAATAATAGGCTAAGGAGAATCTACACTTCTAATACATGTAAAACACTCAAGCTAGTAATACAATGACTACACAGAATGCAAGTTTCTACACTAAGCATGTTATATACACAATTGAAATCTCATGAACACTACTCTAAAACATCCTAGCCTCAAGAACTGACTCACATAGTTGGCAAACTCATGAATATTGCTCAATAAAGGACATCATAAAAATCACCCACATTCATTAAACATGTGCCCCTCATAACAAGAGAGTTACCCATAATCACTCATAATTAAGCTATTTATAACATGATGGGTACAAGAATAAAATTACGCTCACTCTCACAAAGAATTCACAAGTTATGCATAATGAACCATAGGCTTTCCCTTAGTGTAGTACTCCACTAATATTAAAATGATGAAATTAGGATCAATTAGGTCTTTTCGGGTTGTAATAAAGGTTAAGGGACATGTAGGAACTCTTTTGGCTGAATAGTGACTATCTTCCCTAAGCGCTTTAATACATCACTTTTTACACTCAAAACCAATCTCCAATAACCAAATTACACCATTTTTGTTTACTCCATTCTTTTGTTTTCCACCCCATATTATTAAGATCAATTACATACACTATGGTGGAATTATTTTATGCATAACTCATTCAGTTTGAACAAATTTTTATTCTTTTCATTACTTAACTCCCAACCACAACACATAATAATTTTTTTTTTAACACCAATAACTATCCCTTTAGGGGCTTTAATTTCACCTTTTTCTTCTTTAATTTCACACTCCTTACTTGATTTTTCATTAAAGTGCCTAAGATCTTTTTGGATCAAATTATGGTCTATCAAACAAGGGATTAGGCTACTTATGAGGCTGTCAAAGAAAAAGTTAAAGTCTTAACGGAGTTTACTAGGATTAAACATAAAGGTAGGTCAAATAAAATGTATAAAACAAGGCTATCCAAAGAAATGCCTATATCATCTCCTTAACCCACACACTTTATTTTACTTTGCACACACACCGGGCAAGTTCTAGACATCACATGCAACAAGGAATATACAAATACCTTACAAATTCAAATTTAAGATAAAAAGTACAAGAATCATAAAAATGAGCCCACGAGTCTTAAAAGTAGCAATTCACTCATTCAAAATGCTTTTACCATACGAAACACTTGCACATGCAATCAAAAATAGCACCAACAAGAATATCTTACACTAAAAATTTTATATTGAGCCAAAAATTGTGAATTTCCCCACCCCACACCTAAAATCTACTTTGTCCCCAAAGTGAACTTAAAAGTAAGAGATAGAAATAATCCCTAAGGCCTCTAGGCCTAGCTAGTAGCATCTTTCATATTAATGGGCTCTGCGGGACCCCACACTCAATCTTTGTCATGCTCCTTATCTATAATTTCTGGTACTCAAATTTCCCATCAACCTGTGACTCAATCAAAAACAAAAACTACGTGAATAAAAAATACAAAAAACTAAAAATAAAACATACCTACTTAACTTGGGTTGCCTCCCAAGCAGCGCCTGATTTAGTGTCGCGACATGACCCAACTTAATGACTTAGTCATTTTCTTTTCTTCTATTTCTCATGCTTAGTCTCCATCTTCTTATACTTTTCACCCCTCTTGGGTGTGAGTTCTCAAGGACAATCAGTTTTTCAACTTTAGCCTTTTTAGGCTCATCAACTTCCATATTGTTAGGTTGTGGTATTAGAGGCTTTGGCTACTCAATGAGGGTGTCAAAAGAGGCATTTAGTGGACTAGCCACCCCACACTTGTCCCATTCAATAACATTGATCATACATAATTCTTTATATTGGGACGTTATGTTGAGCACTTTGTAAACTTTAAATACTGCCTCTTCATCCTCTAACCTCATAGTGAGTGTATATTCCCTCACATCAACCAACGCTCCTCCGGTTGCTACGAATGGATGCCCCAAGTTTATTATTAGTATTTATCCATCTTTCTGGAAGTCTTGAACAATCTAACCTTTATGAGTACATCTTCAATGATTCCTTCCGGATAGGTAATGGACCCATCTGCCAGTTGTAGACGCATAGTACATGGTCTAGACTCACTCAAACTTAATGTATTGAATAGAGATAGAGGCATCAAGTTGATACTTGCCCCTAAATCACTAAGTGCCTAAACCACCTCGCTATTGCCAATATGGATGGGGAGAGTAAACTTCCCAGGGTCCTTAAGCTTTTTTGGCATCTTTTGTGTCATTACAGTGCTACACTCTTCAGTGAGTGCTACCATTTCCACATCCTGCAACTTTACCTTATTCGCAACCACATCTCTCAAGTACTTAGCGTACTTGGGCATACCCTTAAAAATATCTAACAAAGGTAAGTTAATGTGAATCTCTCTGAACGTGTCAAAGAACTTCTTAAACATTACATCCTCCTTCACTTTTATTTGGCTTTGTTGAAAGGGTAGTTATGGGATCTTCTTCACTTCTTCAGCACCTTTTTCTTTTGAGTAGTCAGACTTCCTCAATTTTTCAACAACTTTTTTGGATACATATTAAGGAGTCAAATCTGTATCTACTTCCTTTGTTGCCTTGGGAGGTTCTCTATGAAGCTCTTTACCACTCCTCAAAGTGATTGCCATAACTTGTTTTGGACATTCTATTTTTGCTGGAAAACCACCCTGAGGCCTATATTCAGTGACTGTTATAACTGCCTCAACTACAACTCTAAGCTTCTCTGGGCTGCTTGCTAACTTTTTATAGCTACAGCTAACTGTGTTGATTAGTTAGAACCTACTTCATTATCTCTTCCAAGCTGCTAGTTGACTGATTTCCTTGTGCCTGTGGTTGCTAAATTTGCTGTTGTTGAGCGTTCCAAGGCTGATTTAGTGGCTGAGATTTCCACTTCATGTTGTAGGCATTACCGTAATTAGGCCTCTGAACATTGCCCACATATATTACTAATTTTGGAGTTGAAGCACACATGGTCGCATAATGGCCACTATTCCCAAAAACTTCACACCAACCTGCAGCTTGTTG
The DNA here is from genome assembly GCA_030864215.1 of Capsicum pubescens. NCBI lineage: Eukaryota > Viridiplantae > Streptophyta > Magnoliopsida > Solanales > Solanaceae > Capsicum > Capsicum pubescens. The sequence continues at coordinate 158,587,329 of CM061547.1, read as the reverse complement.
GATTGCATTAACTGTGGTTGCAGTCTGTGCTACTCCCAACTTCAAGCTGCTAAACTGGGTGTTTATCATATTCTGCAATACATCAACCTGAGCTGATAAAGTGGTAAATTGGTCCACCTTCAATACACCTATAATTTTCTTCATGGCAATCCTAGAATCACCATGCCATTCTGGATTTCCTTGAGCTATGTGGTTTAATAGAGTGTATAGCTTATCATATGTCATCTCAAGAGCTTGACCACCTTTAGCTATATCTAGTAAAAAAAATTTATTGTGATCAAGAGCATCTACAAAAGTATGAGAAAGTACCTCAATAGACTGTTGATGGTGTGGACAGTCCCGAAGAAGTGCTTTGAAGCTCTCCCAAGCATGATAAAGATTCTCATTTGGCTTCTGTTTGAAGCACACTATCTCACTGCGAAGTCTCTTAGTCTTATCAGATGGGAAGAATCGAATAAGGAATTTTCTAGCCATGTCATTCCATGAGGTGATTGAGTTTGTCGGTTCCGCATTCAACCACTTTTTTTCTTCCCTAACCAGTGAAAAATGGAACAAAGTCATCCTCACATAGTCTGCATTCACACCTGTAGGAATGAATGTGTCACTTATTTCTAGAAAATTTTTCAACTGGTCTTGTGGATCTTTATGTGAAAGCCCTATGAATTGTACACTGCTAATTAGAAGATGTATAGGTAAAATTGGTTGGAAATGGGACTGCCACTTCTCTGACTATCCTTCGGGCTACTTGTTCATCATCCATGATGGCAAGATTCTCTTGGTTTTCTACAATTTTCGTAATTTGGGGAAGAAGGTTTGCTTCTCTCCTACGTTGATAGAAAAGTTGCGCAGGTTTGAAACATAGTTCAACCAAGTCCTAACTCCTTGTCATCTTATACTTTGAAACTTGTTTCCTACAAAAACACAACAAGACCAAGCGTAAAAACACCAAATAAATCTAAAAGTAAAACTAAAATAAATAGTTGCCAAATTACAAGTCCCCGATAATGGCGCCAAAAACTTGACAGCGCATACGCAAGTGTACGTTATCAACCAAGTAGTAAAGTGTCCTTAAATAAATACAAGTATCAATCCCATAGGGACTTGATCTCACAACTATTCTATTCCAGATCAAAATTTAGATTCAATTGATGCAAAGGTAACCAAAAAGAGTTTGGAGATTTGTAATTGCAAGTAAAGTAAACAATGCATAAAATAAAGGTCTTGAAACAACCAATGGAGTAAATCCAAGGGTTAAAGCACTCTTGAACAATCATACTATGTTGTTGAACTTCATTTGTTAACTTGCTTATCTTGGTTGTTGATTAATAGGGTTAATTGCATGATGATGGTCTCCCGACATCTAATCATTTACCTAAGTTGGACCTTACAACTACATCATTGAGCGGGAATATAATAATCCAATTTAGATCTTTAATCTATCATCCAACATATGAATCAAGTAAGGTATCTAAGTACATCCCTTTCCTAGCTACTAATTTGAATTCCTTATTGCATAAAACAATACAAACCATACTTTGTTTATCTCCATGTTGTATCCCCTATTCCCTCTCCCGAGATCAAAAGGTAGTCAATAGATATATTTTCTGGGTGATCAATTCATTAAATAGTTAAATAAAAAATGAACACACAACCAATAATGATAATCAAAATTAAATCAACTTAATTCAAAAAATAGTACTCATGTTCCCGGAAAGAGGGTGTTTAGCCACGCATAGTTAAAATCGTAATCGCAAGGTTGTAATTAACAACTATGAGCATGAATGAACTAATTAAACTAATAAAACCTATAGTTGAAGTTATAGCAGACCCTTAATCTTATAATACGTCAAAATATGTGTAAAAAACGTTTACAATGTTGTATTTATAGCCCAAGGTAAGACAAATCCGTGTAGGACAAGAATTCCAACAATTTGTGAGCAAGGGAGTAGAGGAGGCGCCGCCCTGGGTTGAGCCTTGGTCCAGCCAAGGCTCTACCCTGGATTGAGCCCCTATATATCCAAGCCTCCTACCTAGGTATAGCACCACTCTATCCAAGGCTCCACGGGATTATAGCCTTGATGCACTGGAAGTTGCCATCCGAATTTTGGTTAAGTGTTGGTCATCCTTCCTTCCATCCCTTGTTTTGTGGTGTATTTCCCATGGATTTCCAGCCTTTTCAACATTACAATATCATAATATTAAGCTCCCAAAGATTTATACACAATCTCACACCAAGAATTACAGATCTTAACGCCACAATATTGATGCCGATAAATCAAAAACACAATCTAAGACTAGGATAATTTGCATTGATCTTTATCTTTATGTTCCGACTCTTTACTTAATCAAATTGAACCTTTCACATTAACAACAATTTATTCAACTCATAATTACGCATTAAAACCATTTGGAACACATTAAACACACTTGAATCCATCGAAACCAACTAGACACATACCTAGCTTAAGCTAGTAAAGCTAGTTTCCATGATTGAACAATAAATGACTCATTTAAGTACAAACTTGTTTATAATTCACTTTGAAAAATGTAAACATATACTTTAAAACTTACATGCATATTTATCTCATTATCAACTGATATAGCACACGAATCATCCTCAAAACAAAGCTAACAACACTAGAATAGTGACACTAGAATGCATAAATACACCCAACATCACCCTCCTTGAACTTAAAAATGCAACTTGAAGCTGAAATCCTAAGTTGGGGGTGGTGAAGATTGTAGGAAGTAACTTTGGGCCACGAAGTTGATTGTGAGTGACTATGTGCTTAAGCATTGAAACAAATGAATAGAAGAAGAAGAAGAAGAAGAAGAAGAAGAAGAAGAAAGAACCCAACAAAGGAAATAATTGCATGAAATTTGCAAGAAAAAAATAGAAGAAAATGAGTGAAACAAGGAAATAAAAGAAGGAACATTTGTAAAAGAAAATAAGTGGTCCATAGTGAAAGGTAGATTAAGTAAGTGTGATATTGATGTTCAAGGAGGGTATAAGTTGTGATTGTTACTAAATGATATCCTACCCGGGCCCGAACCTATGTTACAAGCTCAAAAAGTCATTTGAGATCTCCAACCATTTACATTAATTGTAGTGGCGATTGAAAATAGGGGCAAGCCTATGGTATGACACTTATTAGCATAAAGAGTTCTTATGAGGGAGAGAGTTTTCCACTTAAATTTTTTGTTGCATAATTGATGATTTGGTGTGTGAAATTTTCCTTCTTATGAGGAGGCATTTGAAAAAGTAGAGGTGGTGAAGCGACCCGACCGGGGGCCTTGTCATAATAGGCATTCCAAGTTTGATCGGGACCAGAAACCACCCCTATTACCCAACCCAACATCTAGCCTCCTGTCCTGAGTTGGATGAATTTTTATAAGGCGGGACCAGCAATAAGCTTTATATAAATGTCTTGATGATGAGTGGTGAATTTACCACTCATTTTCACCCAAAATTCATGCATATTACCATGTTCCAAATGAATTAGTGGGACATAGTTGTGATTAAGTGCACTAATATCGATATTTTGTAGAAACACTGATGATGAAATGAAAATATGTGGATACAAGCTAAAAAGGTTCAAAAGAAGAAAAGAAGTGCAGTTTGAAGACCTAGAGCAGACATAGCCTCAGTTACTGTGATCGCAGTCCTAAGACCACGATCGCAATCAGTTAATAAAGTCAAACATTCCACGATCTCATGGATGAGATCAAGGTCTCGGTAGCCGCAAACGCAGATAAGATCCTGTGATCACGGCCTAGCAGAAAATGCAGCCCAAAGGAAAAAATGTAAATACACGCAGTTGATCCTAAATGTCCTTATCTAGACTCAAAACCCTATCTCTTTGGACATTATTGAAACAATTCCCAATTATTAGAACTTTCTATACTCCTTAGTTTCTATTTTTGGAGGACATTTATTGTATTAATTTTGAGTGAAGAATACATTGGAGTTGCTCCTAAGTGAAGGATTAGCTAATTCTCATTGAAGATTGGTTGAGTTCAATGTTTGAAGTGACATTCACTTAGTATTTCATAAATCTACTCAATGGAGATTATTGGGTATATCTTTCTCATTACTCTTATGTGTAGCTAGTTCTTCCTCTTGGAATTACGTTAGAATAGGGTGCATTTATGTATGGATTGTGATTCATTTTTGTATATGCTAATATGTTGGTGTTGCGTTCTACTATTTCTTGAGTAAATTGATTGGGATTTATGGGTGAAAATCTTAAATACCCAAAATAGGTTTGTGGGTGAAAACCTCAAACTTTTGAAAGCCCTTTAACCATCCTTGAAATAGGGGTTTGGGTAAACTTTAGGAACCCTCATCGTCCTTGAAAGGGGGATGTGGGAATCAAGCAATGGTTGACAATTATTGGGTTTAGTTTTCTAATTTTCACTATATATCTTAGACATAAGGGTGATTATGAGGTTGACTATCCCTTCTGTACCATCCTAGACATAGGGGTGCCTAATTGAGGTACTGGGTGATTTTAATTGACACACTCATTAGGTACTTTAAAGAGTCAATGAGTGACATCTTTGAGGTTTTGTTGAATAAATAGCTTCAAGGATTTAAACCTAGCCTACCACATCATCAATGATTAGAATATTCACTGAATCATCATGTTTCCATGAATAACTTTCCCCTAGGAAAGCGTAGTCCCAAGATTAGTTTTACTTAATTATACTTTAATTATTCTTAGCCCCAAATTAGTCTTTTAAAAGTCCATCTATAAACACTAGCCTTGATACCCACTCAAACCCCCCAAATTTTTACTTATTTGTATCTTAGGTTTGAACTTAGTTAGTACTTTACTTTCGAACTTACCCATTCAAGAATCACATTGTTCCTTGTGGATTCGACCTCGACTTTTCCTAGGCTATTATACTGACAATGATCGCCTTGCACTTAAATTGATTTGTAAGTTGAGCGTAATAAAAAATGGCGCAGTTGCCGATGAACAATTCGGTGTTTTGAGTTAGTTTGAAATTTTAGTCTAATTGCTTCGATTCAAACTTATAAATAAGTGTTTGTAATTTTCTTTTGTTTCTTGTGTTAGGTAGATTCTTTTTTTGTTTACTTTACTCCATGGCATCTTGGGATAACTATGATTTTGGTAGTTGGATATCATATCTTGATGATCCATGTCCATATTGTGATGGACCCCATTTTTGGAAAGATTGTGGATATGCTCCTCGGAGAGAGATAAAATCACCATCTCAAACCTATTGGGAGTATGATTGTTCTTTATGTTGTGGTCGCAATGGACATTGGAGTGATTGTACAAATGCTCCCTCCCCTTATTATGCTAACCTAAATGTTAGTTATTCTTATGAGTTTGATAGGTCTCATGATAAAATAAAGGAAGAGCAACATGTCGGGTACAATAGTTTTAAAGCAATGCTTAAAACTACTTTGGATCGGGTAACTACAATAGGGGAGAATGTGCATGACATGCATCAATCCAATGAGGCATTTGGAAGGGAAATTTCCAAGATAGAGTAAATAGGTAAGGAAACAAATATTGCGAATACCATTGCCTTACCCACTTCCGAAAAGGAGGTTAATCGAGAAGAGAAACCAATCTATGTGGTCAATGATGAGCTTGGTAGTGAAGAGTCCTTAGTGATTTCCCAACCAATCAAACCAAATATTGTTGAAGATGTCGAAGTCAAGGAAATGGTGCTAGAGACAAAACAATAAGCCAAGCCAATCTCTTAAGATGACTCTAGTCCATTTCGAGACAATGATGCTAACAATGATGCAACCCCAGAACTAAGGGATATACCTCATTCAAACTATTTTCCAACATTATTCTTAGAGGGTGTGATAAAAGTCTATCTACCTAAGCAAATAAAGGATCATGGGGAGAAGTAGCAATACCCCTACAATTTGGAGTTCATTATTCCAAAGGAGCACATGTGAGCCCCACACTTGAAGGCCAAAGAGATCAACTTTTGATGTACAACTACTGGCCTATTGATGTTCCCACCATTACCCAAGGAGCTAAACCAGAAATTTAATGTGAGCTTGGGTATAAGGTTCGAATCTTCAAAGTGGCATGTATCCTTTTATTTATGCATGATAGAGTAGATTTTCTTTTTGTTTTAGTTCATGCATAATCCATCAAATTATGGTACGATGAGGAGTATTGACCAAAATTAAAAAATGGAAGGAGTGATTTTTGTACATTGGACTGAGTAGGGGCGTCTAGAGGACCTAAAAAAGGGCTCAGTTGTCATGATCATGGCCAGTGTCTATGTTATCAAGGTAGCTGAGGATCCGCGATCGCGACCATCTGACTGCGATCACGGTCAATGTAGTTTAAAGAGATCATCTAACTATCCTTCCTCCCCCACAACCCTTTTCAAATTCTCTTAATATTTCACTTCAATTTGACTGTGTGTAAGTGTCCAAGTGAGCATTTCAACTCATTGTTATCCCTTAAATTGGTATGTGGTCTCAAATCCCTCAAATTTATATTTTTTTAGGCTTGAAACTTGTGTGCATGAGTAGACCTGAAATAGTATTCTAATACTAAATACATGTTGGTTTATGCTTAATTTTGGTGGTTAAATGTTGTAATGGGTGTACACACAACCGGGGAAGTCTTGTGTAACGACCCAATTTTCTGGAACCAGAACGTCACACGGTGCTCATGATCCCGAAGGACAAAAAGCTAACCCTCTACTGAAATCTGTACCTGAACACTACATAATATAGATAATAAATATGGAAACTAGCCATAAGGATGAAAACATCTAAAAATACTCAAAATTGAAAACTGAATATTGATACATCTGTCCGAAAAGCCTTTAAACTGTCTGAACTGTGGAGTTGATGGGACATGTCCCCAACTAACTCCGTCTACTAAAAATAAACTAAGTCTGATACGATAATAATAAAAATAAGGATCATCCTCGACTGAAGAGGACTCACTGCTATGTCTACTATTGCTAACTGGGACTGAGTTGCTAAGGGTACTTTGGATCTCGTGCCTCCAAACCTATGGAGTCAAATAGAACACCATAGCCCAAATGCATCAGTACGGGAATGTACCGAGTATGAAGAATGGAAGGGCTCATGCATAAACAATTACGTAACTGAATAATCCTGAGAGTACTAAATGAGAACAGATGCATGAATGCACGAACCATAACTGAAATCTTCGTGACTTGAAATACTGAAACTCGGATACTACTTTACTGCCATCTGAACTCACTACTAATGCCTGAGATACTGAACACTGAATCATATGATACTGATAACTGAGTACTGGAGTTGAGATCAATCTCATCTAGCGAGTGATCTCGAAAACTGATGATACTAAAACTGATTAACTAAATCTACTCATATCAATGACTGAATTTTAAGCTTACTACTCTCGACTGACTGCATCGGAGATCAAACCTCTCTAATGGATGATTTCAGAATCTACTATCAATGATAAGAAAAGATTATATCTGAGATCAAACCTATCTAGCGGAAGATCTCTGAATCTGATAATAGGAATACTCAACTGAATCTGAGACTGATATCAAGCCTATCTAGCGGGTGATCTCTGGATCTGATGATGAGATTACTTAATAGAATCTGAGACTAAGATCAAGTCTATCTAGAGGGTGATCTATGGATTTGATAATGAGATTACTCAACTTAATCTGAGACTGATATCAAGCCTATCTAGTGGGTGATCTCTGGATCTGATAATGAGATTACTCAACTGAATCTAAGACTGAGATCAACTAGCTGGTGATCTCTGGATCTAATAATGAGATTACTCAACTGAATATGAGACTGAGATCAAGCCTATCTAGCGGGTGATCTCTAAATCTGATAATGAGATTTCTCAATTGAATTTGAGACTGAGATCAAGCCTATCTAGCGGGTGATCTCGGGATCTGATAATGAGATTACTCCACTGAATCTGAGACTGAGATCAACCCTATCTAGCGGGTGATCTCTAGATCAGATAATGAGATTACTCAACTAAATCTGAGACTGAGATTAAGCCTATCTAATGGGTGATCTCTGGATCAAATAATAACATTACTCAACTAAATCTAAGACTGAGATCAAGCCAATCTAATGGGTGATCTCTGTATTTGATAATGAGATTACTCAATAAATTTATGTGGGACCATGCCTATCTAGTGGGTGGTCCATGAGTCAATGGAACTATCTGAGTTTCTCACTGAGATAGATGATTGTATCTAACAGTCCTAATTGTTGAGTTCTTTTCTGAAGACTGATACTGAAACTATAACTGTGGGAGTGCTCACTTAATCGATATGCCTCGAATCTGAACCGGTAGGGTCCAACCTGTAACCCCAGCTGGAAGGGTGTCAATATCGTGCCACGAGTAAAGACCTCTCTGGTCAAGCCTCTCTAACGGGTGAACCTCACAGGAAGTTAAGCCTAAGGCAGTATAATAGTCAATCCTATCTAGCGAGTGACAATCCTTTTCTAGCGGGTGACTCCTACATCCTACGTTGGCTACGCAGTTCTGGAGTTTAGGGATTTCTCCTAATGACTCTACCTCTCTAACGGGGAGCTGTCATCCCTACACTCGCTCGGTGCTAGCTCCTACTCCCAACTGAAATACTCTGAACTAATTCTTAACTTAAACGAAACTGAATCTGATACTAATCATATTTCTCAAATAATCTGACTAAGTTATGCTGAATTCACTTAGTTTTGTATCTGACGGAATACTACTGAATCTCGTTATCTGACTGCATAATACTGAGTTCCAAACTAAACACTTGAATACTACTAGGTCTGAGTTGAGTACTGAACTGAGGCTAGAATACTAGCGATACTAAGATTACTAAGATTAATGATATTTCTTAAGTTCTGTATCTATCTGAGAGTACAGAGTTCTATAACTCACTGAGTTCTGAGAATCGTGGCTTGACTGAGATTATTGAGAAAACTAACACTAGCTCTAGACTACAACTAAATTATCAAGCATAAATACCCCCAGGACTCAATAACATAAAAGTAAAACATAACCATTCTTGAACAATCAAGACCATGGAATTTCATTCACCATCACAATCACTAGAACATCTCCTCAAGAATTTAGGAATCATAAACATGTAATAACGTAGGGAAACATGATATCGTCTCATACTTCATTCAACAAGGTCTTGCATCAAACACTTAGCATGTATTAAAGTCTTAGAATGTATCGAAGAGAACATAATTGGGGGAACTTCATGCTATAATTTCACGATTAATTCACTAAGGCTTTTCAACAAACACTTGGCATCCATGGGCTTGCACACAATTGGGGATTTCTAGTCAACATGCTATAATGGCTCTAATTCTTTCACATAAGCATTTTATCAATCATATGGGGAGCATGCTATTCAACAATTTCTACACTTAATTGACATGAACACATCACTTAACAAGCAACTTGAAGAGGGTTTATCATGAACATCACATGAATATCACATACTAGGGTCAAATCTTGAAACCTCATAAACAAAACATGAATTAGAAACTCAGTAATAGCATGAACTCCAATTTCAATTCACATGAATCATGAAAACTCATAAACATAAGATCTTTGAAAATTAGAAAAGGGTTCTTGAGCTTCTTGGATGAAAGGGACCCAAGAATCAACATTTGCATACCTTAGAAGACTCTTTCTTGAAGGTTTTTGAAGAAATCCTTAGGCTCGTTCTTGATTTCTTGGCTAGGGTTCTTGATTTCTTGGCTAGGGTTCTTGAATTCTTGAGAGAGAAACTACTTGGATTTGGGGAAAATTGATGAATAATGAAGTATTTTCGTTATTTAGGGTATAGATCCCTTATATAGATTGGTTTGGGGCTTTAGGAAATTACCAATTGATCCTTAAAATTTAAAAATGGAATCTGAAAATCCTGATTTCACATGCAGGCGCGACACAGTGGAATCACGGCAGCTCAGTGGAAACTGGACAATTGGTAAACTGGTTGGTGGTGCGATTCAGTGGAAATTGCGTTGCCACCTTGGTTGCGAACTGGAAAGGAACCATGACGTGGTGGAATCACGTTGGTGCACTGGGAATTAACAACTCTGAAATTAAACCTTAGCGTGAGGCGCCATAATCCCGGAGGCTTACTGTATTTTGATGATTGCCATTTTGGCTGGCTTTGCGACGCGCTAAAGTGCCAGTTGGCACACTGTCTCACTAAAATGGCTTTAACTCTTCGCCCGAGTGTCGGATTTGGGCGAATTTGGTATCGACGGAAAGTTTATTCAATTCTCTACATGACAAAAAGTCGATATTAGGGAAATTCTACATGGTTTAAAATACTTCTCACTTGGGAAGACATTTCTCAACCTTTTAGGGATGGATAAACACTTTACTGAACACGCTCTAAGGCTCAGTGTACGAGAGAATTTCATGGGGTCTTACATCTTGAGTACCCAGATTTAGTCCTAAAAATGATAGAATTAAAGTGTACACCATGTGTTTGATTTAATACCCCAATGTATTTCATGTTGCTTTCCTTATATTTTGAGGGTGTAATCTAGCATTCAAGGCTTAAATTTCATGAGCATAATGATTTATAAGTAAATTGGAACTCATTTTGGGGTCAAAAATCTGGTCTTTTGGTGGTGTTGCTGAAACACTTGAAAATGGTCTTACTTACCGTGATTGCGGTCATGCAACCCTGCAATCGTGGTCAAGGGTCCATGATCTCCATAATCGAGACCATTTTTTTGCTTAGACCTAAAATTCTACATGCCTATTTCTCACCCAAACCCATTATAACATAGCCACATAATTTTATATGATTAATCTAGCATGATTTTGGTTGTGAAATTGTTAATGATTGTCTGGATTGTGTTCCGTACAGGTACTCAGCTACACGAATGGGAGAATGCAACCGCATCTTCTTCATGGATCCAAGGTGTCATAGCCTCTATTACTCTGACCTCCCAAGGACCAAACTGTTTCAGTAAAGAGGCATCTGCATGGATAAGGTGCCAGAAAAACTTCTAGAATTTTTCAACAAGCTTGTTTCTACCGGGTGGATATGTTTTACCTCGAACCCCTGTATTTCTAATAAGTACTGGTTAAGAGAGTTCTATGTGAATCTGATAATAGTTTCCCTCTCAAACTCAGTGATGAAGATTCAGGGAAAGGAGGTACATTTTAGGGCAGAGCGACTGAACGATATATATGTGCTCCTGAATACGGACATGGCTCACTTCCAGGCAAAGGGTTGTGATACAGGGACCTGTATGGATAGCATACTATGCACTGATAGAGAGATCTCTTGGGCTTGCACCAAAAAGGGAATCTCAATGAACGACTTCAGAATAGAGGCTAGAATCTGGTTGAACATCATCTGCAAAAGAGTTTCACCTTGCACACATATGAATTCTATCACTGATTTGTGAGCTTGCATGGTGGCTTGTCTTCTGTCAAGTATTGCTCTGAACATGGTCCATATTGTGCTTTAATAATGGAGGCATTTCAAGATTCAAGGGGTACACTTCTTTTCTTTCCTTCTCTTATAACTGAATTGTGCAAAAGGGCTGAGGTCAAGAAGTATTCCATATATACCTGGGTGCAACCAAACCCTCGTATCTCTCCACTCAAAATTAGGGGTGAGGGTAGACCTGGCCAAATCAAAAAGAGAAAGGTTGACTTGGACAAGTAGACAGCTAACGGGTCCAAATGTTGTAGACCATCCACTGCAGGGCCGTTGGAAGACATCGGTGTAGACATTAGGGTCATCAACTAGTGTCGGGATTGTATCAGGTCTAGGGATATCCTTCTACCAAGAGTCACCCATATGTCTCTTGAGAAGATTATGATAAGTATAGGGAGGAGCAGGAGGAGATGTAGGCCAAATTTTCCAGACTCAAAAGGGCATACTCGGCATTGGAAGAGTCTCACAAGGATCTTCGGTACTCCCATGAGAAGATGCAAAAAAGAGAGAAGAAGAGGGACAATTTCTTTAAAAAAATATGAAAGAGGGTCAAGGATCTGTGGATGGTCCTGAAGCCCCACGACAGATTGCCTTCTTCCAGGGTCGAGAGTAAAGATAAGTCCCCCGCTGAGTGGTCTAATGTTGATACTGGTGGATATGATGTAGAGTCAGCAGGAGAAAGCATCTCCTGATGCTATTTCAGGGAGCACTCCTATCTCTTGCTTTTGTTTTTATTGATCATGAAGTGGGGACACTACTAAATTTTTAGTTGGGGGTTCTTAGCCCTAGATTTGTATTGTTTTGATGGAATTCTAGTTTTCAAGATACTTTTAATATTATTTTTTATAACATTGTGGATGATTTTTATTTTTTGTTTTTGGATTGCTACATTTGGGCACTCTGATGGTGCCCATATTTCATGGATTAATCATTTTTTCCTTTTAGATTTTCTATTTTACGTTAGTTTTATTTTGATTATGGTGATGTACGATGAGCTTTTCCTTAGGATAGATTGATTAACGACATTCATAAGGGAAAAGCATTATTATTGGGTTTTGAACCATAGATGCAAGGGAAGTTTGACTACATGTGGCATTGTGGATTTGGGATTACACGCATGCCATTAGCGAAGCCTAAGTATCCATATGGTTGGTTTACCCATACTAAGACAAAATATGACACAAAGGCTTGGGTGTTTCCTTGATTAGTAAATTGTGCTTGGTGCTAATGCAATAGAAAACACCCCTCTCCGTCCAAAAAATTTCAAAATCAAGGGCATGGACAAGAGCGACCTTGTAACAAAACTTTTTTCTCTTTTTTTGACTAAAAAATTTTTGGCATGTAAATATTGATAGATACTCCATTTTTGTCTCCAACGTGAGGGGAAATTGAGCCTCCATGGCGAGTCCACATGACATGTGTGGTGAGTTTATTTTTCTAAATCTCATGTATACTTGTGTGATCTAGACCTTGCCCCATTAGTCTCTCAAGGATAAATTTTGATTATATTTGGTTGATGAGATGATCTTAGGATATCTTGGTGACATTGGTAGCCCACTTAGCCTAAAAAGCCTACCTGTGCATTATGTCATCCCTAGTCACCCACTTTGAGCCTTTGGACCTTTCTTTAGTAAGCACATTACAAGTTGTGAGTCTTTCAATTTTTTTCCCTCTCTTGAACCATTCCCTCCTTAAACTTAAAAATGCAACTTGAGGCTAAATACCTAAGTTGGGGGTGGTGATGATTGAAGGAAGTAACATTGGGCCACGAAGTTAATAGTGAGTGCCTACGTGCTTAAGCATTGAAAGAAATGAATAGAAGAACTAAGGACCCAACAAAGGAAAGAATTGAATGAAATTTGAAATAAAAAGAAATGGAAGAAAATGGGTGAAACAAGGAAATAAAAGTAGGACAATTTGTAAAAGAAAAGAAGTGGCCCATAGTGAAAGGTGGATTAAGTAAGTGTGATGTAGACGTTCAAGGAGGGAATAAGCTATAATTGTTACTAAATGATATCTTACCCTACCCCGAACGTACATTACAAGCTCAAAATGTCCTTTGAGATCTCTAACCATTAACATTCATTGTAGTGGAGATTGAAAATAAGGGCAAGCCTATGGTATGACACTTATTAGAATAGAGAGTTCTTGTGCGGGAGAGAGTTTTCCACATAAATTTTTTATTGCATAATTGATGATTTGGTGTGTGAAATTTTCCTTCTTGTGAGGAGGAATGTGAACAAGCTGATGTGGTGACGCGACCCAACCGGGGGCCTTGTCGTAATGGCTGTCCCAAGTCCGCTCGGGATCGGAGAACACCCCCATTAAGCAATCCAACCTCCAGCAGCCTTCCCTGAGTTGGTTGAATCTCGAGTATGTAGAAAAATAGTGCAATAGGTCACATGAAGACTCAGGGATGAGATCACAACTGTGACCAACCCAACCTAGTCCAACCATCCCATACCAAACCAATATCGAAATAAGGGTCATAAAATAGGCCATGACCAAAGATGTTCCCAAAACATAATAAAATTAATCCCAAAATGGAATAGGATGGAATAACCAACAATATCATCCAATGATGTCAGCCCTTCAGCTTATTTCAATGCCATGTCCAACACTAATATTGATCCCGCCTATTCCAACCCATATAAGTATCACAAAGCCTCTAACCAAAATATTAATAAAATCTGGTTAGGACGTGCCCCCAACCATAGCCAAAACCAATAACCAAAATTAAATCAAAGTGTCTATAAAATATCCATAACTTGAAATGGAGCCTTACGAAAGGATGGACTCTCACCATTTTAGTACAAGATCTTCCCTCGAGTCAATTACTACGTTGGAGGAGTAGAACAGTTGCTTCCTACATAGCGTGGGTATACAGCCGCCAGTAGACGGGTTAGTGAGGGAACGCTAGCATGAACTCATGATAAGGATAAAATAATGCCATTTATAAAATGAAGTAAAACTATTCATATGCACATAACCATACACACACATATATAACCATGCCGGGAAAGGGGACCGGGTTTAGCATGCCTTTGAAACCTTTACCTGGGTTGTGTAGCTGATAGCGCCCAAGCGCACATGTAAGTGTACGTGGTCTATCAAGTAATATAGTGGCCTTCAAGAAAGACGAATATCGATCCCACAGTGACTTATTATAAATAACTACTAAATTATAATTCAACAATTGAGATACAGTAACTAAGAGAGTTTTAGAGTTATAAACTAAAAGTAAACTAAACTAATGCGGAAAAGTAATGACTTTGTATAATCAGTGGATAGAAATCCATGGTTAAGGCTTACGAACAATCATACTACGCCATTGAACTTCATTTGTCAGATTTCTTATCTGGGTTATTGATTTGTATGTTTTATCGCATGATCATGGTCTCCCAACCTCTAATCTTTTACCTAATTTGGACATTACAACTACATCATTGAGCGAGGATGTAATAATTCAATTAAGAGTGTAAAGTTATCATTCTACATATGAACCAAACAAGGCTTATAGGTATATCCCTATACTAGATGCTAATTGATATTCCTTATTTTATAAAGGAATAAAAACCTTGTTCTATCTACCCCACGTTCTATCTTCCTATTCCCCCTCCCAAGATCACAAGGTCGACAATGAATATATTCTAAGGGCCATGAATCCTTAAAATAGTTAAAATAAGGATAAATAAACAACCAATAATGATAAAAAAAATCCAAAGTAAATCAATTCAAAGCAACATAAATCATGTTCTTGGCCTTAACCCCAGAAAGGGCATTTAGCCACTAATAGACATAACCGTATTCAAGATAATTGAATACAAGATAAAATATATTAAAAAGATAAATTAAATAAATAAAAACCCTAATTGAAGTGTTTTCCATTCTCTCTCCATGTTTCAAAGTATTCCAAGGTGTTTAGCATCAATTACAAGTGCCCTATTTATAGGATGCAAATTTGTTCGTCGGTGGAACAAGGGTCGTGTAGCTAGGGTTATTTGGCTTGAGTAGGGGTCGCAAAGCACCCAAATACAGAGTTCACACTTTTTGAGTTCCTTATGAATCTTTTGGTGTATTTAACGCTCCTAAATACATTTCCACACTCCCTCACTCTCCCTGTACATTCCAGGTGTCCAAATTGAGTTCAAGTTGAGTATTGTGCTTCTATTGATCCATTCCAAGCCTTTTTGAGTTGTTTCCACTTAATTAGAAGCTTGTATATTCTTTATATATCATCATAATCTATTAACAAAGAAACTTATATCATAAAACACAACAATTTAGAACTCAAAACAACACAACATTCAAGACGGTGAACTAGAAACACGAGCTAAGACTAGGCTTGCCCCCATTGATTTTAGGCTAATTGTTTTGACTCTTGTCTTTATCCAATTGACCCTTGAACATTATAACCAAGTTATTTCACATATAAATACACAATAACAACCTTTGGAACTCATTAAACATGTTAGAACCCAACCCGATAGACTAGACAAACACCTAGCTCAAGCTAGTCACACTAATTTTCTCGGTTGAATTCTAAATGATCAATTTGAATCAAAACTTGTGTGAAAGCACCATTAAACATTGTAAGCACATACATGGATACTTATATGCACATTTGTGTCATTATCAACACACTAAGAAGATGAATTATCCTCAAAACAAGGCTAAAAAGGCTAGAATAGTAACACTAGAATGTATAAATTCACCCAACATCAGTAGCTTTGTCATCCTAAACCACCCAGGGCTATATGGATTCAGCTCTCCATGCTTAAAAGGACCCAGTTCATGAAGCTGAAAAACCAGGGAGGTAAACTTGGGATGACTAGTACATCCCCTAAAATTTAGTGTGACATCATGCACACGGTCACCAAGATCACATTGGAAAATATGAGTTTCTAGTTTTGGTCCCCCTGAGACCTCTACCTTCCACAGCTTAGATACACCTCCTTCCATTATTGACCAATTAAAACAATTACCAAGAAATCAATCCATTTACCATTTATTTACCAAGGCCATTTAGTGGTGGTATCATCATACCGACCATACTTGCAAGTACTATCCATAGCCAACCATATAGAGGTTTAAGGGGACTTTCAACTGCCCTTCCATTTACCATATTAAACCACTTGGGGGATTCCATGTGCCCCACAAGCCTAACCATTAGCCATTTACCATTACAAACCATTTAAACCATGCATAATTCCTTTACCAATTTGTAAAATAAGCAAGAGTTCCATTAAAAGTAGTCAATGCAATGAACATATCTTTATAAGCATTTTGTCTAACACATTGGGGGCATAATATGACCAAAACCAATTCCAATTACCATTAAACCATTCCCATGCAATCTAATTATCCAAAAAACACCATTAATGCATATAAAATCCTAATTAAACCATGGAAAACCACAACCAACCATTTAATATCAAAGCCCCCAATTCATATTTGAAAACCAAACTCATACAATCAATGAAATCATGAAAACATTCATAAAAACCATACTTCTAGTAAGATTTAACAAAGAGGGAAGAGAACATGCCTTAAACTAAGATGATGATGGAATGAAATCACCAAGACAAGCCCTAAATCAATACTCTAGTTGAAACCCTAGCTTCCCTTGCCCAAAAGCTTTTAAGAGAATTATATAGTGTTTAGAAGAGTTTCTAAGTTTTAATGAATGGAATAATAGGGTAAATAACCTCCTAAGTAGGTTAGAAGTCGAGGTAAATTATTAGGATAAGTGGAGAAATGTCCAGAATAGCCCTACTTAAGTTGCACCAAAATCCCATCACAGGGGTACGACTAACCCACATGAGTTGTACCCTCCGATACAAGTGGTACCCTCTACTTGTATCCTAGCCTCAACCTTTGGATCCAACACTGTCCAGCATACAACTCATCCAACCAATTCGTATCCAAAGCATATGATATGTACCCTTCATCCGTACCCCTGGAAGATTTAAACGCAAGAAAGATTTAGACACAGTCCACCATACGAGTCCTGGGTACGACTCTTACCCTAGCTTACAGCTCATGGTGAGTCACTCGTACTCAAATCTAACCTAAGTAACCAAGTATAAGATTTAAGTTAAGGAACCAAACATTCTGTAATCACCAATATGACTCGTACCTTAAAGTTGTATATATTCCAGTAACCAAAATCCATCCCACCAACCAACACTAGTCAGCATAAGACTGGACCTTACCATCTGTGCCCCAACATACAACTCGTACCCATGAATCGTGTTGGGTTCAAAGATCATAATTCCAGGAAATTTCTAAGGTCCAGAAACCAAGGTGTTTCAGTCTCCCCTACTAGGAACATTCTTCCCTGAATGGCGGACAAGGTAGGGGTAACCATATGCACGAGTCATTTGCATTAGAAAATATATTCCCAATCTTTAATAAGATTTGAAAAAAAAGAGGCAAAGATAAAAATATTTCCTTTAACAAACTCTGAAAATAAAGATATGTTGAAGACACATACCTTCCGCACGAATCACAGGAGCAGAAAACATATGCAGATAGTTGAACTTCATGTCCTCCTCCGTTTCCCATGTAGCTTTTTCCATCTAATGGTTCCGCCATAGAACCTTAATCGAAGCCACATCCTTGGTACATAACCGACAAACCTGTCTATCCAATATCTCAACCGAGACCTCTTCATAAGACAAAGAATACAAGATACCCAATCCTACCAAAGGAACAACCGAAGAAGGATCATCATTGTACTTCCTCAACATGGAAACGTAAAAGACCGGATGAACCAAGCTCAAGCTAAAAGGAAACTCCAGCTTATAAGCAATATTACCAACTCTCTATAAAATCTCATAAGGACCAACATACCTGGGACTGAGCTTCCCCCTCTTACCAAACCACACTACCCCTTTCATGGGAGATACCTTGAGGAAAACCTTATCTCTAACCTCAAACTCCAAGTCTCTACTCCTAACATCCGCATAGGACTTTTGGCGACTTTGGGCAGCCTTAAGCCTCTCCCGAATCACCTTCACCTTCTCCATAGCCTTGTAAACCAAGTCGGGACCAAAAATGTCTGCCTCACCAATCTCAAACCAACTAATAGAAGACCTACACCTCCTACCATACAATGCCTCAAAAGGGGCTATACTAATCCTAGAATAATAGCTATTGTTGTAAGGAAACTCCACCAAAGGTAGATGCTCAACCCAATTGTCACTATAATCAATCACACAAGACTAAAGCATATCCTCCAATGTCTAAATAGTTCTCTCTCCTTGTCCATCCATCTGTGGATGGAAAACAATACTCAGACTAACCTTAGTCCCTAACCCTTTCTGAAAAGACCGACATAAGTGAGATGTAAACTGTGTTCCATGATCAGAAATAATTAAAACAGGCACCCCATGCAGCTTCACAATCTCCTGAAGATACAGCTTCATTTAATCTTCCACCTAAAAGGTAGTCCGCCTGGCAGAAAGTGCGCAAACTTAGTTATCCTATCCACGATGATCCAAATTGAATCATATTGATTCCAAGATCGAGGAAGACCGACAACAAAGTCCATATTGATCACTTCCCACTTCCATTTGGTCAAATTAATTTCTTGATACAACCTTTCTAGCCTCGTGTGCTCAACCTTAACCTATTGACACACCATACACTTGGCCACAAAATCAGCCACATCCCCCTTCATTCCATTCCACCAATAGATTTCCTTGAGAACATGATACATCTTAGTCAAGCGATGAATATCCTTCACCAATTCCCATTTTCCTTCCTTCGCATGAGCCAAACTCCTCATAGATAACCTGTTAAGAGCATCAACAACCACATTAGCCTTACCTGGGTAGTAGTGAAGATTTCATAGTCCTTGAGAAGATCAAGCCATCTTCTCTGCTTGAGGTTAAGCTCCATCTAAGTGAGCACATACTATAGACTTTTATGATCAGAAAAGATATCCATGTGAACACCATACAATTACTGCCACCATACTTTAAAAGCAAACAGAACTACCAACAGCTTGACATCATTAGTAGGATAATTCCTCTTATGCACTTTCAACTGCCTGGAAGCATAGGAAATCACCTTCCTATGTTGCATCAAAACATAACCAAGCCCTATCTGAGATGCATCACAATAAACCACGAACCCATCATTGTCTTTCGGTAAAGTCATAATTAGAGCCGAAGTTAACTTATCCTTCAACTTCTCAATACTCCTTTTACATGCATTCGGCTAAGAAAACTTGACCTTCTTCTGAGTTAACTTAGTCAAAGGAGCAGTTTTCGATGAACAGCTTTCCATAAATCACCTATAATACCCGGCTAACCCAAGAAGCTCCAAATGTCGAATGGAGTCATAGGTCTAGGCCAACTCTTCACCACAGCATCCTTTTGTGAATCCATCATGATCCCTTTACTAGAAATGATATGGCCCAAGAAAGTTACAGCGTTCAACCAAAACTCATACTTGGAGAACTTCGCATACAACTGTTGTTCCTTTAAGGTCTGCAATATCACACAGAAGTGATTATCATGATCCACCTCACTCTTTAAATAAACCAAAATATCATCAATAAATATGATAATGAAAAGATCTAAATACTGATGAAAAACCCTAATCATTAGATCCATAAATGTCATCGGATAGTCAACCCAAATGGTATTACCATAAACTCAAAGTGACCATACCGAGTATAAAAAGTTGTCTTAGGGATATCCACCTCCCTAATCTTTAGCTAATGGTACCTAGACCAAAGATCTATCTTACAAAAGAACTTGACATCTTGCAACTGGTCAAACAGATCATCTAACTTGGAAGAGGAAACTTATTCTTGATCGTCACTTTTTCAGAGTCCTATAGTCAATGCACTTACAAAGAAAACCATCCTTCTTGCATATAAACAACACTGGTGCACCCCATGGGGATACACTAGGACGAATAAACCTCTTATCCAAAAGATTCTTAAGTTTCTCCTTCAGTTCCCTCAACTCAGCCGGAGCTATTCTATACAGAGGAATAAAAATTAGACAAGTGTCCGAAACTAGATCAATACCCAACTTAATTTCCCTATTTCGAGGAAAACCAGGAAGATCATCTGGAAAGACCTTTGGAAACTCATTAACCACTGGAACTGATAGGAAAGAAGGACCTTCTGAGTTAGAATCTTTACCCAGACCAAGTGATAAAGACAACCTTTAGAGATTAACCTCTGATCTCTAAGATAAGAAATAAATCTCCCCCTAGGAGCTAAAAAACCACTCTCCCAATCTATAACCGTCTCACCAGAGAACCTAAAGATAACCCTACAGGTTCGATAATCCAAGGATGTATAACAAGAATACAACCAATCCATACCCAGAATGACATCGAAGTCTACCATACCCCACTCAAATAGATCCACTAAGGTCTGCTTGCCACCAACAGATACTACATATCCCCTATAGACTCTCTTAGCAATAATTGAGTCACCTACTAGGGTAAAAAGAGAAAATGGATCCAAAATAACTTCCAGATCAAAACCAAAAGATACAACCACATAAGGAGTCACATAGGGGAGAGTGGACCCCGGATCAAGCAAATAATATATGTCATGATAGAAAAGATATAACATACCACTAATGACACCAGGTGATGCCTCAGATTCCTGTGGGCCGCTAAAGCATACAACTTGTTCTGACCAACACTAGAACCAGGAGAAGTGACAGAAGTAGATTCAATACTAGTAGGTGTAGGAGCAGAAGATGAAGCCACAGAAATCTTATTCTCCCTGTAGAAACCTTATTAACCAAACAATTCCTGAGCTGATGGCCTACCTAGCCACACTTAAATAATTTGTCCCTTCTTTCATCGCAATAACCTTGATGAGAACGACCACAGAACTAACAAAGAGGGCATGAAGCAACTGGATAACCTCCATTTACCTAAGATTGGGCACCCTATGCCCATAAATTATCATCACCTTGATGACACCTATCACCCTCCTAGTGAGAAGTACAAGCAGAAAAGTAGGAACCAGAGCTCCCCCATTTCTTTTTCTACTATTTACCACCATCTCGGTCATCCTAAGATTGAGCACCTCCATGGTCAGAAAACCTGCTCCTCTTAATATTTCTATCCCCTAACTCTGCATGCTTCCTCTTTTCATTCTCCACTTGCTGCATATGAATAGTCAACCTAGAGATATCCATATATTTAATCAATAAGGCAGTCTTGCTCTCCAAAATCAAATGTTGATTCAACCCAAATGCAAACTTCCTTATTATTGCCCGCATGTCAGCAACTAAATTAGGAGCATACCTTGATAATTGGTGAAACTTCAAGTTATAGTCCTTGAAAGACATCCTCCCTTGCTTGAGGTTCACAAATTCCTCCATTTTTGTTTCCCTTAACTTTTGAGAAAAGAACCAATCTAAGAAGGCCTTAGAAAAGTATCCCATAAGACTGATTCTTCCATATCACCCTATCCCTATCCCACTCTTCATACCAATGATATGCAATCTCTTTGAGCTGATAAGATGCAAAGTTTACCCCTTCCACATTAGTAGCCTGCATATCCCAAAATATCTTTTTCATTTCATCTAAGAATCCCAGTGCATCCTCCTCCACCTTTACTCTAGAAAAAGTAAAAGGACTTATCTTCATAAATTGACCAACCCTTATGGCCTCAGCAGATAAAGCACCATTCATACCTTGCTCAACCTAAGCAGCGACCATTTGAGCAATAACATAAATATACTGATGGAATTCTGCATTAGTCACCTCGCCTCGAGGAGGACTAGTAGAAATCAGTAGAACATTAGAACTATTAGGGATAGGACCGTGAGATCAAAGATAAACCCCAGAAGAAGGATGCACCCCTTTAGCCTTACCCCTAAATGGGATAGAAGAATTTCCTTGTGTTCATAATCTACGAGGCATGATCTGAAAGATGAACAAACAAGGATTAGAGAGAGTTCTAGGACGGAGACTCCAATCTTGAAAATAGATTACCAAGAAAGTAAAACATTCCTAAATACCTTGTAGCCTCTCCCTTATGAGTATGGTGTGTTGCACATCCCTAAAAGAGACTCTACTCGATATGTATTTGTGGACTCCCAACTGACCATGAACCTAGCTCTGATACCAACTTTATGTTACCTAATTAGGGACCTTGTAGTAATGGGTGTCCTATGTTTAACCAGGAATGGAGAATACCCCTGCTACCCAACCCAACCTCCAGTTGCCTGCCTTGAGTTGGCTGAATCTCAAGCATATAGCAAAATAGTGTAACAGTTCACATGAAGACTTTGGGATGAGGTCATAATCGTGACCAACCCAACCAAGTCCGCCCATCCCATACCAAAAATCTAACCATACCAAACTAATATAGAAATAAGGGCCACAAACTAGGCCATGACCAAAGATGTTCCCAAAACATAATATAATTAATCCTAAAATGAAATAGAATGGAACAACCAACAATATTGTCAATGATGTCACCCTTTTAGCTTATTCCAATGCCAAGGCCGACACCAATATCGATCCCACCCTTTCAAGACCATAGAAGTACCACAAAGACTCTAACAAAAAGAGTAATAAAATTCGATTGGGATATGCCCCCAACCATGGTCAAAACTAATATCCAAAATAAAATTAAAGTGTCTAGAAAATATCTAAAACATGAAATGTAGCCTTCCAAGAGAATGGAAGCTCACCACTTTAGTCCAACTGATGTCCCTAAGTCAATCAATATGTAGATGGAGTATAATGGTCGGTTCCTATATAGCGTGGGTATAGAGCCGCCAGTAGATGGGTTAGCGATTGACCGTTAGCATGAACTCAAGATAAGGGTAGAATAATGCCATTTATAAAAAAAAAAAGTAAAACCATTCATATACACAAAACCATACAAATATATATAACCATGCTGGGAAAGAGGATCGGGTTTAGAATTTCTTTAAAACTTTTACCTGGGTTGTGTAGCTTTGCCGTCCTAAACCACCCATGGGCTATATGTGTTCTGGTCCTCCTGCTGAAAGGGCCCAATGTGTGAAGCCGCAAGACTAGGGATGTAAGACTTGGATGACTAGTACATCCCCCAAAATATAGTACGACATCATTCACACGGTCACCAAGACCAACCTCACATCGGCAAATATGAGTTTTCAATTTTGGTCCCCCCGGGACATCCACCTTCCACGGCTTAGCTACTCCTCCCACTATTATTGCCCAATTAAAATCATTACTAAGCAACCAATCAATCAATTTACCATTTATTAACCATGACCATTTAGTGGTGGTATTGTCATACAGACCATACTTGTAAGTACTATTCATAGCCAACCATATAGAGGTTTAAGGAGACTTTCAAGTGCCCTTCCATTTACCATATTAAACCACTTGGGGGATTCCATGTGCCCCACAATCCTAACCATTAGCCATTTACCATTCCAAACCATTTAAACCATGCATAATTCCTTTACTAAGTTTTTTAACAAGAAAGAGTTCCATTAAAAGTAGTCAATGCAATGAACATATCTTTATAAGTATTTTGTCAAACACATTGGGGGCATAATATGACCAAAACCAATTCCAATTACCATTAAACCATTACCATGCAGTCCAATTATCAAAAAACCATAATTAATACATATAAAAGCATAATTAAAAGCATGGAAAACCATAACCAACCATTTAATATCAAAACCCCCCAATTCATATTTTAAAACCAAAATCATACAATCAATAAAATCATGAAAGCATTCATAAAAAACATGCTTCTAGTTAGAATTAATAATGAGGAAAGAGAACATGCCTTAAACCAAGATGATGATAGAAAGAAATCACTAAGACAAGCCCCAAATTAATCCTCTAGTGAAAACCCTAGCTTCTCTTTCCCAAAAGCTTTTGAAAGAATTATAGAGTGTTTAGAAGAGTTTCTAAGTGTTAATGAATGGAATAATAGGGTTAATAACCTCTCAAGTAGGTTAGAAGTCATGGGACCTTATTAGGATAAGTGGGGAAATATAAAAAATACCCCCACTTAAGTTGCACCAAAATCCCGTCACAGGGGTACGATTAACCCACACAAGTTGTACCCTCCGATACGAGTAGTGCCCTCTCCTCATACCTAGACTTAACCTTTTGGATCCAATACTATCTAGTATATGACTTATCCAACCAAGTCTTATCTAAGGAATATAATTTGTACCCTTCATCCGTAACCCTGGCAAATTTAAACTCAAGAAAGATTTAGACACTGTCCACCTTATGAGTCTTGGGTACAACTCGTACCCTGGCTTATGGCTCATAGTGAGTCACTCATACTCGAATACAACCTTAGTAACCAAATTTAATATTAATTTAAAGAACCAAATAATCCGTAACCACCAATACGACTCATACCCCTTAGTCATAACCATTCCATTAACCAAAATCCATCACACCAACCAACACTGGTCAGTGTACGACTAGACCTTACCATATGTCGTATAAGGTCCAGATATTAGAATTCTAAGAAATTTCAAAGGTCCATAAACCAAAGTATATCAGGTGGGTGATTTGGTCATCTCCTGAGAAAAGAGGCAAAAGGTGTATAGTGTAGTTGATGTCAAAAATTGAGTCACTTCTAGAGTATTGGTAATATTTGCATTATTTCTCTTTGAATTCTTTTGCTCTCTTGAATGTTGTATTTTATGTTGAGGGGTGTTGGGAATAGCTTTTCTCATGTTTGAAGAGCTATTTGAGTTAGTAACAAAGCTTGATATCATTTTGATCATTGGGTCATCTATTTTGGGCGTAAATGTGAATTGTCTCATGGTAAGAGGTAGTGTTTCTTGAGGATAAGAAAATCTTTAAGTTGGGGTGTTGATGTGTGGTGAATTTACCACTCATTTGCACCCAACACTCATGCATATTACCATGTTTCGAATGAATAAGTGGATCATATTTATAATTAAGTGCACTAATATCCATATTTTGTAAGAACATAGGTGATGAAATAAAAATATGTAGATAAAAGCTAAAAAAGTTCAAAAGAAGGAAAGAAGTGCAGTTTGAAGACTTAGAGCAGACATAGCCTCAGTTATTGTGATCGCAGTCTGACGACTATGATCGTGATTAGTTGAGAAGGTCAAATATATCGCTAATGCATGGCTGAGACTGCTATCGCGGTATCTACAAGTGAGAACAAGATCCCGCAATTGCGGCCTAGCAGAAAATTTAGCCCAAGGGTAGAAACGTAAATGCATGCAACAGATCCCAAATGTCCTCATCTAGACTCAAAACCCTATCTCTTTGTACATTATTAAATCAACTCCCAATTATTTGAACTTTGTCTACTCCTTAGTTTCCATTTTTGGGGGATATTTATTGTACTAATTTTGGGTGAAGAATACATTGGAGTAGCTCCCAAGTGAAGGATTAGCTATTTCCCATTAAATATTTATTGAGTTTAAAGTTTGAAGTAACATTTAGTTAGTATTTCATAAATCTAATCAATGGATATTATTGGGTGTATCTTGCTCATCACTCTTATGTGTAGCAAGCTCTTACTTTTGAGATTATGTTAGAATAGGGTGCATTTATGTATGGGTTATGATTCATTTGTGTATATGCTAATGTATGGTGTTGGTTTCTACTATTTAGTGAATT
Organism: Capsicum pubescens; assembly: GCA_030864215.1. Taxonomy (NCBI): domain Eukaryota; kingdom Viridiplantae; phylum Streptophyta; class Magnoliopsida; order Solanales; family Solanaceae; genus Capsicum; species Capsicum pubescens. The sequence continues at coordinate 158,561,244 of CM061547.1, read as the reverse complement.
GATTGGGATTTATGGATGAAAGTCTTAAATACCCAAAATGGGTTTGTGGGTGAAAACCTCAAGCTCTTGAAAATCCAAACCATCCTTAAAAGAGGGGCTTGGGTGAACTTTAGGAACCCTCATCATCCTTGAAAGAGGGATGTGGGAACCAAGGAAATGGTAGACAATTATTGGGTTTAGTTTGCTAATCTTCACTATCTTAGACATAAGGGTGATTTTGAGATTGAATGTTGCTTAGGTACCATTATAGACATAGGGTGTCTAATTGAGGTATTGGGTAGTTTTAATTGACATACTCATTAGGTACTCGAAAGAGTCAGTGAGTGAAATCTTTGAGGTTTTCTTAAAGAACTAGGCTCAAGGACTTTAAACCTAGCGTACCACATCATCAACGATTAGGATTTGCACCAAATCATCATTATCCCATGCATAACATTCCCCTAGGAAAGCATAGTCCCAAGATCCGTTTTACTTGATTATACTCTAATTATTTATTGCCCCAAATTAGTCTTTTAAAAGTCCATATATAAACACTAGTCTTGATACCCACTCAGACCCCCTAATTTTTTACTTATTTGTATCTTAGGTTTGAACTTAGTAAGTACTTTTATTTTGAACTTACCCATTCGCCACTCACATTGTTCCTCATGGATTCGACCAAGACTCTTGTTGGGTTATTATATTGACAATGACCGCATCACACTTAAATTGACGTAAGATGTTTAGTACCCATGCTTTATAAGAACACATTCTAGAGGAGTTGACAAGGGAATAAATTCATTTTAAATTCACCGCTTACCAACTCTAGTATGATTCCACACAACTCTAATATGATTTTCTAGTTCAAAGGTCAACCTATATCAATATCAACTTCATAAAAATTGAGTTCACTAAACTAACCATTAAACAACATCGAATCAATAAATTTGTTATAATAATGATTAAATCCAGTTGATTGATCTCCCCAAAATTATATGACAAAATAAAAACACATAGGTAATATAAAAAATTATTCAACACTTTGACGACAAATAAATGAAGGAAATATGAAGTTACTTGCTAGATTTACTACATATTATACAAATTCAAAAAGATGATTATGCATATTTTTATGCAATATATCCATTTTCAATCAGTTTCACCACACAAAAACAACCTCACGTTATATCAAATGGTTCACTCCTTTTCTTTTGCATGTTTGTACATCTCATATGACCTCTAAGGAAGTTTATGAATAACGAATTAACACCATACATTTGGAAGGCATCTTAGCAGACAAATTCATATCATATCATATCATATATATATATTTATAGATACACATATATATAGAGAGAGAGATTATATTATATTTTTAGATCCACGTTGTGGTTTTTTTATTACTATTTTTTTGGTTTCATATTTGGGAATGATTGGTTTCATGTTGGCTTTTTTTTTAATTACTATTTTTTTTGTTTCATGTCGGGAAAGGAAAATATTTTTGTTTTTTTTTTATTTTTTCGGTTTCAGGATATTTTATTTGCGGTTTTTGGGTTGTCCTCTTTTAGTTAGAAATGGTTAGTTTTTTAGATAGTGGAAAAGGAATCATAATTTTATGAGGAAAGTTTTTTTTTCTCGGCAATATAGACAATATTTAATATTTCCAAAAACTATTGAGAAAAGGTGAAAAGATGATTTTGTATAAACCAGAGTTTTTTAGTGAAGGGAAAAAAACTCAAACAATATTTCTAAGGTCCTTAACACTCTTAATAAACTATAGATAGATATAGATATAGATATAGATTATAGATATAGATATAGATTGTAGATATAGATTTCAAGTTAAACGAAAAAGAATTTCACCTATTCGATATGAATTTGGTACTCAACTTGTGAGCAAATATGGGGAATAATGATTGTTGAAAATTCAAGAATTTACAAAAGTAATTTACTTTTTTTCTATATTTAATTTCTTACATGTCATTAAAAATGACATGGATTCCATATGTAAACGATTGTATTACACGTACACGATTTCGATAAGAAAAAAGTTAAAAATATTACATTATTTGCTTCAATTTATTTGTCATTTTTTTGTTTTTCGAGATTCAAACAAGATTATTTTTCATCATAATTTTTCATTTATCTCTTAAATATTTTAAATTGTTAATAATTTTGTCTTATAATACTTTTTACATAATTTTCAAATATATAAATTTTTTATCTAAATTTATGATTAAACCTAGAATATTTGGCTTTTGAATAATGAAAAAATGATACATAAATTGAGACATTAAAAACATATTTCATTGAGTGTAAGTATTCACTAGACAAAAAGGGTGAGTCAGAGGGGATTTTGAATTATAAGTGATAAAACTCTTAAAATGAAGTGGAGGTGACTCAAGTTTTAATATTTGCGTGAAGGTGACAATTATTTAATTATGGATTAAGAAAGTTTGATAATAGCACACAAGTTTTTTAATTTGCACTTTCATCCAATATAAACCCTAATATAACTAAAATAGAGGGAAAACATATGTTTCTCTCTTTTTGTATTTATTGTTGTTTGTTCTCTCTTTGTGTTTATTGTTTTTCATTTTTGCTACTGTTTTTTCATCATATTTTTCTTTATTATCATCATATTCTTCTTCATTATCATCTCTTCTTGTTCATCATCGTCTTGTTGTTGTTGTTACCGCTACTGCTGCTACTTGACCAAATTTTTAGGTCAAATTTTGTTCGTATATCACTTGGGCATTACTTCATTAGGTGATTTTGGTAAGTAAAATTATGAGTTTTAGTTGAATTTCTCATCTGGGTGCACTGTTATTGCTGTTTTTCAACAATAGATAAAACCAGAATATGAATCCAATATATCAGTCATCCGTTGCAACTGGTGAGTAATTTGTTGCAACTGATGAGTCATCTATTGTAATAGATGACTCATCTATTGGATTCACATTACAATTTATATAGTGTTGTAACATGAATCCACTAGATGGGTTATCTGTTGCAACAGGTGAGTCATTTGTTGCAACAGATAACTCACCTTGGCAACAAAACCTAAAGTTGTTTCCAACAGATGAGTCATCTGTTGCAACGGGTAAGTTATCTGTTGCAACGGATGACTCACCTAGTGGGATTAATGTTACAAAAATATAAAACCTGAAGTTAATTTCAACAGATGAGTCATCTATTGTAATATATGGATAATCTATTAGAACAGATGACTCACTTGTTGTAATAGTACTATAATATTAATCCCAACAGGTGAGTCATCTATTGGAATATATCACTTATTTATTGCAACAGATTACTCACCTATTGCAACAAATGACTCATCTGTTTGTATTCATGTTACAATATGATAGAATCTGAAGGTGATTCCAATCAATGAGAATCGGCTACAAAAAGTGAGTAATTCATTGTAACTGATTATCCATATATTACAACAGATGACTCATCTGTTAGAATCATATTCAAGTTTATAGTCCTACAACATGAATCCTAACAGGTGAGTCATATGTTACAATAGATCACTCATCTATTGCAACAGATTTTTTATATGTTATAAGAAATGACTCATCTGTTGGAATCAGATTCAAGTTCTATAGTACTGTAACATCAATCCCAATAGATGGACAATTTATATCAACAAATGGATAATCTATTGCAACAGATAGGTCAGCTATTATAACAGATGACTCATCTATTTGGATTTATGTTACTATTCTGTAAATAAACCTGAAGCTTAATCGAAGAGATGTCTCATCTATTGCAACATTGATAATGATAGTATAGTGTATATAATTTTTTTGTTGTTGTATATACGATACTATCATTATTAATTTTATTATAATATCATTATTAGCTTTTTTAACAAACGTGTTTAGGTACTATTGATGGAGGGATCAATAACAATAAGGGTGGATTGTCATGGTGAATGGATCGAGAAGAACAAACAATAAATTTGACGTTGGAAGGATGGTAAATCTTAGAGACGATAGCAATGATAGTCTAAAGTAATGTTTTGTATAATGATTTTGAAAATGTAAGCATCAACTATTTTTGACTAAATTGTCAATTGAAAGATCTTGTCATCAGCTATATGTACATCTCCTTTGAAAATCAAAGAGTCCTACCTTTTAAGATAAGTGATCATGTTCGGTTGCGTGCTTATTGGAGTGATGAAGCTAGGCCGATTTTAAGGGTGTATATGGTCAAAAAACCAATAGAGAAAAAGAATCAGAATGTAGAACAAAACCAACAAGAACAACAAGATAAGTTTGATGATAAATTGGATGATGTGGACAAGAATATTCCACATGATGATGAGAGTGGAGATCAAGTGAAGGTGAAGGAGGATCAAACACCTACACCTATTGTTGCGTGCAATATTGAGGGAACTTCTCTATAAACAAAGTCGAGCAATCTTCAAGATGATGAGACTATTTTTAACAAGGGAATTTCATTCAAGAATAAGGAAGACGAGTCACTTCTTTGTATATTTCTTTCTTGAGGAAAGATTTTAGACAAAAGAAGGTGATTAATTCGCACCATGTATATTGTTTTAGATGTGCTCATCTGGAGTACAAGTGATGGTTGAGGGTTGTGAAGTACTTAAGTTCTAATAGATTCGTCATTAAAACTTTTGAAAAGTATTATACATGCGGTTTGAAGAATATTTCTAAACATAATACTCACGCCATATGACATGGCCCGAACCAGGGCGTGGCCTTGTCGGGTATCTCGAGTTCAACCAGGACCGAAAACCAACCCCAATACCAAAACCATTGATCACCTTACACCCCATGTCGAATAAATTTCAAACATATAACAAAATAAGAAAATATCAATTTAAAGACACTATGACAAGTCTATAACCAAAACCAAACAACCAACCAATACCACCCATGTCCACAAAAGTCTGACAAAGCCTCTACTCAAAACTAAAGAATATCCAGTTGAGACATGGCCCCGACCAGAGCCAAAAACCAAATCCAAGGAAATAGTCAACACATAAGGTAGAACCAAAGAATCAAATAGGGACTTCCAAAGTATGAAAGCTGACCACTTTAGTCTAACTCAAGAGATGATCCCAAAATCACCTAGTCACTAAGCAGAAGGAGTGAAAGTATGGCCAGTACCTGCATCACGTGGGAATACAGCATCTAAAAATGGTTAGCGGGGTGAACGCTAGCATGTAACTCATCGATAAAGATAAAGTAATGTCATTAATACAAAACCAAATCAAACCAATGCACATAACCATATGCAAATGCATATATATGTATATATACCATGTTGGGAACAAGATTTAGCATGCACTTTAAAACCTTAATCAGGGTTATGTAGCTTTACCGTCATAAATCCACCTACTGGTTATATGGGGGCGTGTGTTACCCTCTAAATGGTCCCCAGTATGTGTTAGTCGCACAAACTAGAGGTACCATAGGTGGTTGGGTATTTCCTTGTACCCTTCACCCTCTATGATACATATGTATGTGTATATACGTGTGGGATTACCTTGTACCCCACAAGCACATAATCATCAAGACCAACCCTCATGTTGGCAAACATGAGTTTCTAGTGTCCGTCCTTCGGACTCACACCTTCACGTCTAGATATCATAACCCCCATTATTGCCAAATTAAAAAACTTAACACGTAACCAAACAACCAGTTCCAAAAGTTAATTATTGAGGTATTATTAAGTGGTATCGTCATACCGACTATAGCTTGCAATTGATTTCATTAGCCCACACTTAGGGGATTCCCAGGTACCTCGCAGACTCCATTGTTAAAATCTCTTGGGGGATTCCCATATACCCCACAAGGTTTTTAAAACCATACTTAACCATTTATCCATTTATACCATGCATTAGTTTCAAGAAACACGCCAAGCCAAGTGTAATGCATAAACTAAAATCAATTATGCTAGTGGGTTGAGGTTATTACCAATTTCCATACCAAACCAATTAAGTTTGGGATTCCTTTATACCCCTGTTTCCATCCATCATTCCCATGCACCCCAATGCAGTTACCAACCATCAATTTAAGAACAATAGTTTCATAATTATCATGGAAAAAACATTTAATCAATTTATATTAAAAACCCTCAACCCATAGTTCAAAACCAACCATCAATATCTCATGAACAGTACTTTAAATCAGATGCTTTTACAAAATTGACAATGGGGGGAGAGTAACATTCCTTAAACACCAAGAAGTACAGAGATAAATCACCCTTGGAAGCCCCAATTGATTAATCTCTTGAAAACACTAAGTGTTCTTGCCCTTGAGGATTTGAGAGTATTTTGAGAAATTATTTTATTTGTTTCTGAGGGTTAATGAAACCCTAAAGAGGTTATAAAATATGGGTTTCAAGTTGGGAACAAAAGGAAATGTCCCGAATGCCTTTAACTTAAAAGCTGGAAAAAGGTCGCCTCTAATTACGAGTCAATCATCGACTTATATCTACACCTTAAGACTCGTCGCCACGAGTCATAACCAAGGAAGTGACTAGGGGCCCCATACACTGTCGACCTTACTACTTGACCAACCTATTCATAATGAGACACTACAACTCATAGGGTCCAGTCATAGTCAAAACAAAACACAAAAAAGGGGTATACATTGAACACCCTACGATTGAACCTAATGACTCATAACATATCCTTATGGGTCGTAGTGATCCACTCATACTCAGAGCAGAATCATGACACAAACGTTCATGATTTGGCTATGAATCCTATTAATGACTCATCACGAGTCTTTATATTGCGTGCCCTCAAGTCGTATAGAGGACAAAAACTCAACACCACACACTGGTTACCTTATGATGAGTGTCACCTAACCCATCAAAACACTATACGACTCATGGGGTCAAGTTGTAACCAAGAAAGTGAGCTAAAAGCTCAAGAAATTTTCAAGGGCCAAAAATCCAGGGTATTTCAATTCTCCCCCACTTGGATCATTCATCCTCGAATGATGGAACAAGGCATTTACCAGCCCGAGTAGACCCCAAACATCACTACTCTTACCTTTATGATAGAAAACAAGACTATCAAGGAATTTACAATCTTATTTTAACAAAGACAGTAAACAAAGATGTTAAGAACAACACATACCTTAAGCATGATTTTCTAGAACAGGGAATAGGAACTGATACTTGGACTTCATGTCCTCTTCATCTTCCTAAGTAGCCTCTTCAACCTTGTGGTTCCTCCATAAAACCTTTACCGAAGCGACGTCCTTAGGTCACAACTAATGAACTTGCCGATCCAAGATTTCAATCAAGACTTTATTATAAGACAAGAAATCTGAAATACCAATATCCTTGATCGGCATAATTAGCAATGGATCAACTACACACTTCTTCAACATCGGTACATGGAACACCGGTGAACGAAGCTCAAACTAGAGGGAAATTCTAATCCATATACAATATTACCAACCCTTTTCAAGATTAAGTATGGACCAATATATCGGGGACTGAGCTTCCCCTTCTTCCCAAACCGCATTACTCCCTTTATATGAGACACCTTTAATAACACCCAATCACCAACCTCAAACTCTAACTTCCTACGCCTCACATCCACATAGGAATTTTGGTGACTTTAGGTGGTTTTAAGTCTATCCCGAATCACCTTCACCTTCTACATGGCTTGGTGAACCATATCAGGACCAAATATCTTTGCCTTACCAACCTCAAACCACCCAATAGGAGATCTACACTTTTTTAATACAACGCCTCAAACGGGGCCATCCATATACTATTGTGGTAGATATTATTATACACAAACTCCATAAGAGGCAAATAGTCAACCAAACTACTACCATAGTTAATCACGCAAGCTCGAAGCATATCTTCTAATGTCTGAATAGTCCTTTCCATTTTCCCATCTGACTGCGGGTGGAAAGAAGTACTAAGGCTCACCTTGGTTCCCAAACCTCTCTGAAACAAAAGCCAAAAGTGCAATGAAAACTGAGTACCACAGTCCAAAATGATAAAAACAAGCACCACATACAACTTCACAATCTCTTGTAGGTACAACTTTGCATAATCCTCTGCCAAAAAATTAGTCCTCATTGGCAAGAAGTGAGCAGACTTTGTCATTCTATCCACGAGAACTGAAATTGAATCTAACTAATTTTGAGACTAAGGAAGACCAGTAACAAAATCCATATTAATCACTTCCCACTTCTACACTGGCAACTCAATTTATTGACACAACCCTTCGGGCCTCAAGTGCTCAACTTTCACTTGCTGACACACCATACACTTAGCCACAAAACTAGCCACATCCTGCTTCATATTGTTCCACTAATAAATCTCCTTAAAGTTATGATACATCTTCATCGAACTTGGATGAATGGCATAACGCAACTCATGAGTCTCGGCCAAGGTCCTCTCTCGCAACCCATCTACATCAGGAACATATAATCTACCTTGGTACCTTAAGATACCATCGTCACCAGTCTCAAAAGATACAACCTTTTTCTCCCCTACATCTCCCTAATATTGATTACAATAGGATCCAATACCTAGTTCTCTTTTATTTTAGTACCAAGAGATGATTGTGCTATCACTTGCACAAACACACCACCATCCTCAGAGTCCAAGAGATGAACTCCAAGGTTTTCCAGACGGTGAACATCTTTCACCAACTCCCACTTATCCTTATCCTCATGAGCTAGAATTTCCATGGATAACTTTCTAAGAGCATCAGCAACCACATTAGCTTTACCTGGGTAATAATATAGACTCATGTCGTATTCTTTCAGCAATTCAAGCCATCTCTTTTCCCTGAGATTCAGCTCCTTATAGTGAACACATATTGTAGGCTCTTACGATCATAAAAGATATCCAAATGCACTCCATACAAATAGTGACGCTAGATTCTCAACGCGAATACCATAACTAACAACTCCAAGTCATAAGTTGGATAATTCTTCTTATGCACCTTTAATTGTCTAGAGGCATAAGCTACCACCTTACTATGTTGCCTCAAAATTTAACTAAAATCCACACAGGACACATCACAATAGACCACAAAACCATCAGTGACTTCAGGCAATGTTAAGATTGAAACCGAAGTTAGCTTATCCTTCAGTTTCTCGAAACTACTCTCGCAAGCATCAGACCATAAGAACATAACCTTCTTTTAAGTTAACTTGGTCAACGAGGTAGCTATAGAAGAGAAAATTTTCACAAATCTCATGTAGTAACCATCTAAACCCAAGAAGCTTCGGATACTAGTTAAGGACGTTCTAGGATACTTCTTAACCACTGCAACCTTTTGTGGATCCACTATGATCCCTTCACTAGATATGACATAACCTGGAAAAGTAACAACATTCAACTAGAATTCACATTTCAAAAATTTGGCATACAACTTCTGATCATTCAGGGTCTACAACACAATACGAAGGTGGTCGGCATGATTCGCTTCACTCTTAGAGTACACCAAAATATCATCTATAAATTTAATGACGAACTAATCTAGAAATTGACAAAAGACCCTATTCATCAAGTCCATGAATGCCACCAGGGCATTAATCAACCCAAAAGACATAACCAAGAACTCGTAATACCCATATCGGGTATGAAAGGCAGTCTTAGGGATATCCATCTCCCTAATATTTAACTGATGATACCCGAACCAAAGATCAATCTTGGAGAAAAACTTAGCAGCCTAAAGTTGATCAAACAAATCATCTATCCTTGGAAAAGGATACTTATTCTTTACCGTCACCTTATTTAATTAATGGTAATCAATACATATCCAAAGGGAACCATCTTTCATATGCACCAAAAATAGGTTCACCCTATAAAGATACATTTCGATGGATAAAACCCTTGCCTAAAAGATCCTTTAATTGCTTTTTAAGCTTTTTTAACTCCGTTAGAGCCATTCTATATGGGGAATAGAGATAGGATGAGTGTCCAAAACAAGATCAATCCCAAAATCAATTTCTCTATCAAGAGGGACACAAGGAAGGTCATTAGGAAAATCTTTAGGAAATTCATTCACCATCGAGATGGATCATAAGAAAGGACCCTCCGAGTTAAAATCTTTAACTCAGACCAAATAATAAAGGCCTTCCTTGAAGATCAACTTTCGAGCCCTAAGATATGATATGAATCTTCCCTTAGTCACTGAAGAACCCCCTTCCCACTCAATGATCAGCTCATAAGTGAATTTAAACATGACTTAATGAGCCCGACAATCTAAAGAAGCATTGCATGAGTGCAACTAGTCCATCCCTAATATGACATCAAAATCAACCATGTCTAATTCAAACTAATCCACCAAAGTCTCCCTACCACAGATACCATACATCCCCTATAGACTCTCTTGGCCACAATAGAGTTACCCACTGTGGTAGAAATAGAAAAGAAGATTGAAATACACTCAGGACAAAAACCAAAATGTACAGCCACAAATGGGGTCACATAAGAAAGAGTGGACCCTAGATCAAGTAAAGAGTACACATCATAAGAAAAGGGTTTCAATGTACCAGTAATGACATCAGGAGATACCTCAGACTCCTTACGAGTAGTGAGAGTATAGAGATAGTTCTGACTAGTGTCGGAGCTAGATGGGGCACACTTTGGTATCAGAGTTGATGAAGAGGAAACAGGAACCTTGTTTGCCCCAAAAGCAGCCATACATATGGCACAGTTTCTAAGAATATGCCTTGGATGACCATATTTGAAATACCTATCCCTTCTCTCATCACAGAAACCCCGATGCAATCGACCATAAAATATGCAGGGAGGATATAGGAAAGCTGAATGGGCCCTACTAGCTCGATATTAGGCACCCTATGCCTTAAACACACTATTATGCTATGAACTATGATCACAGCACTAGCCGTAGAGTACAAACTAGAACTCCCTCACTTTTTCTTATATCACTTTCCGCTATCTCTGTTGCTCTGCTGATGACCTCCACCCTAATCTTAAAATCTAAACTTCTTATTCTACCTTTCCCCTATCTCCACCTACTTCTTCTTCCCTTTCTCAACCTGTTGTATATACACAACCAGTCTAGAGATATCCATATCCTTGTTTAACAAGGCTGCCTTACTTTCTAGAATCAAATCACAGGATAACCCAGAAGCAAATATTCTCATTCTAGCCCTCATACTAGATACTAACTCAGGAACATACCGGGACAACTGATGAAACTTCAAGGCATACTCCTTATGTAACGCCCCAAATCTAGTACACGAAATGCTACACGGTGCCCATGACCCCGAAGGACCACAAGCTAACCCATAATTGATATCTGTAAACTAAGCACTAAATAATAGTAATAATATCATAAATGGAAAAACATGAACAGAAAGGCCATAAGGTTCAATACTAGTACATAACTAAAAAATATGGTATAACAATACCAAAACAACTGAGATAATTGTCTGAACATACTGTAGTCTGAAAGCCTCTAAACTGTTTGAATAAAGAGTTGATCAGATATGTCCCCAACTAACTCCAACTACTGAAATAAACTAAAAATTGAAATATTAATGTGATCATCATATCCTCGAAGGATGAGGACTCACAGCTTACTCTGATTGCTAAACTAGGATGTTACTGGTTCTCTGGAGCTCTTGCTTCTAAAACTATGGTATAAGACACCACAGCATAAATGCGTCAGTACTTTAAATGTACTGGTATGCAAGTGAGGTAGGATGAATACAATAGGTGCATATGTATGAACAATATTAACTGACTGACTAACATGAATATAAGAATACATGCATGCATACGTAACTATGACTGAGATCATAATAGGACTGAATACTGAGTTCTGACTAATGAGTCTACTGACATTGACATCTGAGTCACTAATGAGTGAGAAACTGATACTATATTACTGAACACTGAGGAACTGATACTATGTTACTGATACATGGATAATTATGTCTGATAGTTTTAATTATGAAGAACTAGCTTGGTTGACTGTATCTGACAGTCCTGAAGCTGAATGTTAATCACATAAGTTCTAATAACTGATATAACAAATAACAGACTATATTTGACTATCCTGAATCTAATGGAACTAGCTGAGTTCTATACTACATCTGAGTAACTGAATCTGAGATCTGTCATATCTAGTGGGTGATCTCTAAATCTGATGATACCATTACTGATTGACTATAGTTGAGATCAATCCTGTCTGGTGGGAGATCCCGGGTCTATTTATAATGATAAGGATTGACTGTATCTGACAGTCCTAAATGTATACTACTGAGCTGAATTGACTGTATCTGACAGTCCTGATTTTGTAACTGATATTATGGGATGTATTCATCTAACCGACATGCCCCATACTAAGCTAAATAGGTTCCAACCTATAACCCTAGTTGGAAGGGTGTCAGTATCGGCCACTGATAAAGACAACTATTGTGGAGTCAGTCCTAATCTAACGGGTGACCCCTGGGATCAGTCCTATACATTTAAATATGCTAACGGTTGATCCCTAAGTATGTCAGTCCTATCTAATGGGTGATATCTCATACCAAAGATGGCTACGTATTTCTAGAACTTAGGGATTTCTTCTAGGGATCTCAGTCCAACCTAGTGGGTGAGTCCCTATCCCTAGGCTCGCTCGGTGCTGAATCCTACTCCCATCTGAAAGACACTGAACTGATTAACTGAACTAAAGTGATTATCTGAACTGAGCTGATACTAATGATATTGTTTAGCAGAGCTAAGCTAAGTTTACTGAGTTTCATTATTTGACAGAATGTACTAAGTTTTAAGGACTGACTGAGAGTACTGAAGTTACTAAGATTGAACGGGAATACTGAGGTTGCTGAGATTACTGAGTACTGAGATCACTAAGATTACTAAACTACTGAGATTACTGAGATTTCTGAGATTTTTGGCTTTTCCTAAGTTACATGACTGACTGAGTTCTATGGATCATATCTTGACTGAGAGTATCTTGAAAACATGACATGCCTCTAGGCACACATCTAAATTGTCGGGTATAAGTACCCCCAGGACTCGATGGAAAGAAACTGACATAGCATGGCTTACTTGAACACATGACCAACAACACAATTCATAATTCATATATTAAAGTACTTCATCAAACATGTGATATGCATAAACTTGTACATAAATAGGGATTTCATAATATCATGCTAGTTGGGCATTTTTCCTTCATATAGGCACTTAATCAAACACATGGTAGGCATAATATATGTAGACAACATTGTACAATAATTAAATATCATGATTCAACATCTAATTTCATCATCCTTGGGTTTAATCATAGGTTCACATGAATATACATCTATACAAATCAATTCCACATAACATTGATCACCCAGCATGGATTTGAATTCAATTGATCATTCTCAGCATAAACAAAACAAACCCAACATGAAATTCATAAAGAAATCCATAAACTAGAACTTAGAAAAGAGATTCTTGGGCTTCATGGACGAAAGGAGTGCATGAATGAACACTATGCATACCTTAGTTCGTGATTTCGTTAAGATTGACGGTGAAACCTTCTTGAATTTGAATCCCCAATAGAAACCCTAGCTTTTTCTTGAGAGAAACTTAAGAGAAACTAGTTTATTTTGGGTGAAGAATGACTAAATCACGTGTTATTGGGTATATATAGGGGTGGGAAATTTACCCTTTTAACCATGGACGTATCTTTAATTTCTGATGCAATTTTCCGATTTTCATCCTTGGCGCGACGCGCCACTATCGTGCCAAGTCACTCGAAAGTGAAAAATGGGAAATAGCATGGTGCACGACACGGAGCTATCGCATTGCCACCTTGTCTGTGACCTAAAAGTTTGGCGCAGCGCACCACTATCATGGAGAAACACTTGAAATTGATAATTTCCATTTGAGCTATCTCCTCAATGCGCTGAAGGCTCAGGTGATACATTGTCTCACTAAAAAGGCTCTAACTCTTCACCCGGGTGTCGAATTTGGGTGAATTTGGTAGCGATGGAAAGCTTATTCAATTCCCCATATGATAAAAAGTGAAAATATTGAAAATACCACATGTACAAAAGTATATTCATCTTTCAAAGAAAGCTTCTAACATTCTTGGGAAACTTTTCAAGCTAGGAAAAGTATGGGGTATTACAATATCTCCCCCTTGAGAACATTCGTCCTCGAATGAGACTGGGTGAGAGGGAAAAAAATACAAACTAACATACATATTGAACATGACTGATTGGAACATGATTTCATGACTGACATGACTAATGGTTGAATATAACATACTGAACATCCATATCTGATGCATGACTAATAAGCTGAATTCATGCATATCTAATGCATGACTGATAATTGACTTATGAGTACATGACTGAATATTCTTATGAACTGAATTTCTCGCTGTGAGAATTCATGTCTAATGCATAATTACATGCCTGGAATGATATATGAATGCATGGTTGAATATGCAAGGGTACTTATTACCAAGTTTGTGATGAATATTGAACATGAAACTGAGTAAGACTAAGGAGAACTGTTATCTTAACTGGAAATGCTAATGAATCCGAGATCATCTTAATAAACATACATGAGCAGAAATATAAGAACCTAACTGAGTCTGGTCTGATATGTGACATACGAACTGGACATCATGAACGGAACTGAGCCTCTGAATACTTGGCCCAAAGCTGAGGTTGGGACTTTGAGGGTCAACTTATGAATACCCTCTACTCTAAACTGGATTCTTCATGTGAAGACAAACTTTATTTAAGACATGAGAATGTTGGGGAATAATGGGGTATCTCCCCCTTGGGACACTATGTGCCTCTAAGAATGCTCACATTATTGAGATACTAGGGTGATGTACAGGGCATCCACGGACCGATTCATGACTGAATAACTCATGCTAAAAATTTTAAGATAAAATGAGAGAAAGAGATCTAGCAATACATATCATGAGTATGAAGGACCTATAACGTACCCGAATCTATACCGAGGGAATTTTCTTGATCATGGCGAGTCCGAAGAGCATAAAACCTATTCTAATGCTGACCACTAGTGGTACTGCTGGCATAAATCTTTTCCCTTCTAAGCCCTTATTCTACATTCCCGCAACCTGTGGGCTGGCTTACCATATCCATAACATACTTCACTATCTACTCTACATATACATAGGTGATTCCTACCACACTCTTCGCAAAGAAGATAGGTAAGACTCTTGTTCTCACTACCTTGGGCCTCAGATCCTCGTGACCCATCACGACTGTCATTCTCAAACTTTGGTACTGGTGCACTAGCTAAAAATGGAGTTGGGACTGAAAACTTATGACTATACTGAGAATGGCTACCACCCCTTGACTTAGGCTGAGCAAAGCTGAAACTATCTGTCCTCGCCCTCTTATTCTGCTTTTGCATTTTCTTAATCTTTTGCTCTTCTAACTGATGAGCATGGGTCATAAGTCTGGCTAAAGTCATGTCACTATTCATCATGGCGGATATGCACTCATTAACCACGCTATCATTCTCCCCTAACACAAACTTACTCATCTTGGCCCTACTGTCTGCAACCATATGAGGGGCATATATGGATGATTAAGTAAACTTAAGAGAATACTATTTCACCATTATGGTGCCCTGCTTGATTTTGATGAATTCTAACACCTTAGCTTCTCTTAGCTCTAGGGGAAAGAATCTATCAAGGAATGCAAAATCAAACTCTTCCCACTCAACAAACCCTGCATCGACTGCCCTCTCTGACTTCTACTACTTGAACCAAGTGTGAGAAATATCCTATAACTGGTATGTATCTAGCTCAGCACTCTCAACAGTAGTCACCCCCATGATGTAGGTCACCTTCTAAACCAGATCTAGGAATTCCTGAGGGTTCTCATCTGACTTTAACCCTAGAAAGGATGGAGGGTTTATTCAGGTGAAGTCTCAAATCCTGGTTGTAGCTGAATTGGCCAATGGGTTGGCCGAAATAATAGTTGGTCATTCATTATGAGTAGAAACTGAATGAGTAAGAGTAGTGAATGCGGCCCTGAACTCCACATGAGAAACATGTTCGCCCAAAGGTTCTTCGGGCTGAGGGGATGACTGATTTCTATTTCTTCTTTTAGGAGTCATGTTCGGTAGAAGAAAGGGAGAAACAGATTAGACTGGGAGATTGACTTGAGATTATGCTCACTAGCATAACATGAATACTGAAAGAAGGGAAACTATTCCTAAAACATCTCATAGCCTCCTAAACATAAGTGTAGTGCACAACACACACATGTACAAGACTCTACTAGATGCGGCTTTTTAGACTTCCTAGGACACTATTGAACCTTAGACTCTGATACCAAGTTTTGTAATACCCCAAATCTTGTACCCAGAACGCTACACGATGCCCATGACCCTGAAGGACCACAAAATAACCCATGACTGGTACCTGTAAACTGAGCACTGAATAATAGTAATAATATCGTAAATGCAGAAATATGAACTGAAAGACCATAAGGTTCAATACTAGCACATAACTGAAAAATATGGTATAACAATACAAAAACAACTAAGATAATTGTCTGAACATACTGTAGTCTGAAAACCTCTAAACTTCCTGAATAAGGAGTTGATGGGACATGTCCCCAACTAACTCCAACTACTGAAATAAACTGAAAACTGAAATAAAAATGTAATCATCATGTCCTCAAAGGATAAGGACTCAGAGCTAACTCTGATCTCTAAACTGGGATGCTACTGGTTCTCTGAAGCTCGTGCTTCTAAACCTATGGTATAAGACACCATAGCGCAAATTCATCAGTACTTTGAATGTACTAGTATGCAAGTGACGTAGGCTGAATGCAATAGGTTCATATATATGAACAATACTAACTGACTTACTAACATGAATGTGAGAATACATACATGCATACGTAACTGTGACTGAGATCATGATAGGGATGAATACTGAGTTCTTACTACTGAGTCGACTGACATTGACATCTGAGTCACTGATGAGTGAGAAACTGATACTATATAACTGAATACTGAGGGATTGATACTATGATACTGATACATGGATAACTGTGTCTGATAGTTCGGATTATGAAGAACTAGTCTGGTTAACTGTATCTGACAGTCCTGAAGTTGAATGCTAATCACATAAGTTCTAATAACTGATATAACTAATAACATGAGTGAATGTATCTGACATTCCTAAATCTGATGGAACTAAATGAGTTATGTACTGTATTTGACTAACTGAATCTGAGATCAGTCCAATCTAGTGGGTGATCTCTAAATATGATGATATTGTTACTATTGACCCTAGTTAAGATTATTCCTATGTGGAGGGTGATCTCGGGGCATATTTATAATGATAAGGATTGACTGCATCTGACAGTCCTAAATCTATACTAGTGAGCTGAATTGACTATATCTGACAGTCCTGATTCTGTAACTGAAACTGTGGGATGTATTCATTTAACCGGCATGCCCCATACTAAGCTAACTGGGGTCCAACCTGTAACCCTAGTTGGAAGGGTTTTAGTACCGTGCCACTGATAAAGACAACTGTTGTGGTGTCAATCCTAATCTAGCAGGTGACCCCTGGGATCAGTCCTATACATTTAAATATGCTAACGGGTGATCCCTAAGTATGTCAGTCCTATCTAACGGGTGACATCTAGTACTTAAGTTGGCTACGTAGTTCTGGAACTTAGGGATTTCTTCTAGGGATCTCAATCCTACCTAGCAGGTGAGTCCCTATCCCTAGGCTCGCTCAGTGCTGAATCCTACTCTCATCTGAAAGACACTGAACTGATTAACTGAACTAAAGTGATTATCTGAACTGAGCTGATACTAATGATATTGTTTAGCGGAGCTAAAGTAAATTTACTGAGTTTTTTGACTGAAAAAATATACTGAGTTTTGAGGAGTGACAGATAGTACTGAAGTTACTTAGATTGACCGGGAATACTGAGGTTACTGAGATTACTGAGAATTGAGATCACTGAGATTATTGAACTACTGAGATTACTGAGATTTCTGAGATTTCTAGGTTTTCCTGAGTCACATGACTGACTGAGTTCTATGGATCATAGTTTGACGGAGAGTATCTTGAAAACATTACATGGCTCTAGGCACACATCTAAATTGTCGGGTACAAGTACCCCCAGGACTCGATGGAAAGAAACTGACATAGCATGGCTTACTTGAACACATGACCAATAACACAATTCATAATTCATATATTGAAGCACTTCATCAAACATCTGATATGCATAAACTTGTACAAAAATGGGGATTTCATAATATCATGCTAGTTGGGAACTTTTCCTTCATATAGGCACTTAATCAAACACATGGTAGGCATAATATATGTAGACAACATTATACAACAATTAAACATCATGATTCAACATCTAATTTCATCATCCTAGGGTTTAATCATAGGTTCACATGAATATATACATCTATACAAATCAATTCCACATAATATTGATCACCCAACATGGATTTGAATTCAATTGATCATTCTCAGCATAAACAAACAAACCCAACATGAAATTCATAAAGAAATCCATAAACGTGAACTTAGAAAAGATATTCTTGGGCTTCATGGCCGAAAAGAGTGCATGAATGAACACTATGCATACCTTAGTTCGTGATTTTGCTAAGATTGACAGTGAAACCTTCTTGAATTTGAATCCCCAATAGAAACCCTAGCTTGTTCTTGAGAGAAACTAATATATTTTAGGTAAATAATGACTAAATAACATGTTATTGGGAATATATAGGGGTGGTAAATTGACCCTTTTAACCCTGGATGCATCCTTACTTTTTGATTCAATTTCCCAATTTTCATCCTTGGCGCGACGCGCCACTATCGCGCCAAGTCACTGAAAAGTGACAAATGGGAAATTGCACAGTGGCGCGATGCAGATCTGTCACGTTGCCACCTTGTCTATGACCTGGAAGTTTGGCACGATGCACCACTATTGCGGAGCAACATTGGAAATTAACAATTTCCATTTGAGCTATCTCTGTGACGCGCTGAAGGCTCAAGTGATACACTGTCTCACTAAAAAGGCTCTAACTCTTCACACTGGTGTTGGATTTGGGAGAATTTGGTATCGATGAAAAGCTTATTCGATTCCCCACATATATAAAGTGAAAATATTGAAAATACCACGTGTACAAAAGTGGATTTATCTTTCAAAGAAAGCTTCTAACATTCTTGGGAAACTTTTCAAGCAAGGAAAAGTACGGGGTATTACTCCTTAACTGTCATTCTACCTTGCCTCAATTTCACAAATTCTTCGGCCTTCACCTCCCTCAAATCCTGAGGAAATAAGCAATTGAGAAAAGCTCTAGAAAAGTCCTCCCATAAGGCAGACTCAGCATCAACACCCCTAAGCTGCTCCCACTTTTCATACCACTGATGTTCTATTTCCTTCAACTGATAGGCTGCAAACTCCACACCTTTCACCTCAATAACATGCATCACACGAAATATCTTTTTATTTTTATCTATGAAACCTTGGCGACCCTCATCAACCTTTGTACCAGTGAAAATAGGTGGATTCAACCTTGTAAATTGGGCAACTCTAGTGGCCTTAGATAAAGGAGAAATAGAATTTGCTCGCTCAACCTGAGAGGTAACCAACTAAGTGAACAGATGGATCGACTAGTAAAACTCAGCATTAGACACATCAGGTTGAGGTGTCTGAAGAAGGACAAGAGAAACTGATGGATATCTATTAGGACCATCAAAGACAGTGGTTGTAGACCTAGTCTGAACCCTTTGAGTAGGACGAGCTCTATTTCCATTGTCCTCAGATGGGATAGAAGGGTTCCAACATACATCAGATTTTCTTAGTGTCTGAAAAGGCGAACAAATATGAATTAGATAGATCCATGTCCTTAGACTCTACAACCCAAAAATAGAACTCAAGAAAGAGAAACATTCTTAAATTCCTCGTAGCCTCTCCCTTATGAGTGTGGTGCACTACACTCTCTTAAAAAAAACTCTACTCAACATGTATTAGTGACACCTAATTGACCATGAACCTACACTCAAATGCCAATCTGACATAGCTCAAACAAGGGCCTAGCCATGTCGGGTATCTCGAGTCCAACCAGGATCGGAGACCACCCCCAATACCTAAACTATTGACCACCTTACACCTCACGTTGGATGAATTTTGAATATATGAAAATATAAGAAAATATCAATTTAAAGACATTATGACAAGTGTATAACCAAAACCAACCACCAATAACCAAATAACGAAGAAATACCACCCATGTCTACAGTAATTCGACAAAGCCTCTAATTAAAACCAAAGAATATCTAGTCGGGACATGTCCTCGGCAATAGCCAAAAACCAAATATAAGGAAATATTTAAAAAGTAAGGTAGAACCAAAGCATGAAATGAGGTTTTCTAAAGTATGGAAGCTCACAACTTTAGTCTGACTCAAGAGATGATCCCAAAATTACCTAGTCACTGAGCGAAAAGAGTGAAAGTATGTCCAATTCTTGTATCACGTAGGGATACAACATTCAAAGATGGTTAGCGGGGTGAACGCTAGTATGTAACTCAAGGATAAAGATAAAGTAATTCCATCAATCCAAAACCAAATCAAACCAATGCACATAACCATATGCAAATACATATATATATACATATATACCATGTCGGGATAAGGAACAAGATTTAACATGCACTTTAAAACCTTAACCTGGGCTATGTATCTTTACCATCATAAGGCTACCCATGGGCTAGATGGGTCCAATGTTACCCCCTGAACAGGCCCTAGTGCTTGTTAGTCGCACAAACTGAAGATACCATAGATGGCTTGGGATTCCTTTGTACCCTTCACCCTCTATGATACATATGTACATGTATATACTTGGAGAATTCCCTTATACCCCATGAGCAGATGGTCATCAAGACTAACCCTCATGTCGGCAAACATGAGTTTCCAGTATCCGCTCTTCAGACTCACACCTTCATGGCTAGCTATCACAACCCCCATTATTGCGCAATTAAAATAATTAACACATAACCAAACCACCAATTCCAGGAGTCAATTATTTAGTATTATCTCCATACCGACTATAGCTTTCAAGTTATTTTATTACACCACACTTAGGAAATTCCCAGGTACCCCACATACTCAATTATTAAAATCTCTTAGGGGATTCCTGTGTACCCCACAAGGTTTTTAAAACTATCCTCAACTATTTAACCATATATAGCATCCATTAGTTTCAACCAACATGCCAAGCCAAGTGATAATGCATAAACCAAAATTAATTATGCAAGTGGGTTAAGGTTATTACCAATTTCCATACTAAACCAATTAATTTGGGGATTCCTTTGAACCCTATTTCCATCCACCATTCCCATCACCCCAATGCCATTACCAACCATCAATTTAAGTGCAATAGTTTCATAAATATCATGGTAAAAGCATTTAAGCAATTTATATTAAAAACCCTCAGCCCATAGTTCAAAACCCAACATTAATATCTCATGAACAATACTTTAAATCACATGTTTTTATAAAATTAACAATGAAAGAAGAGTAACATGCCTTAAACACCAAGAAGTACAAAGATAAATCACCCTTGGAAGCCCAAATCGATTAATCTCTTGAAAGCCCCAAGTGTTCTTGACCTTGAGGATTTAAGAGTATTTTGAGAAGTTATTTGATTAGTTTTTGAGGGTTAATGATACCCTAAAGTAGTTATAAAACATGTGTTTCAAGTTGGGCAAAAGAGAAAATATCCCGAATGCCCTTAACTTAAAATCTAGAAAAAGGTCGCCGTTGATTATGAGTCAACCATCGACTCATAACCAAGACAGTGAGCTCAAATCTCAAGAAATTTTCAAGGGCTAAAAATCCGAGGTGTTTCATGACGGAAGAGGTCATTGGTTAATATTTCCAAAATAGAATCCCCAAAAGCAAAGGCCTTTCTATAAATGATACGGCCAAACAACTTCTTACAGAATTGGGTTATAAGGTTAGTTATTGGAAGATTTATAAGGGCATGGATATTGCCAAGTATTTGGTTAGGGAAACACATGAGCACTGTTATGCAGTCCTTGATACCTATCATTACATTCTTGAGTCCACAAATCCCGAAAGTAAGACGGCATTGTATGTTGATAAAAATGGAAGTTTTCAAGTAATTTTTTATAGCCTATGGTGCTTGAATTCTTGGTTTTTAATAATTGAGAAAATCCATAGCCGTCTATGGGACTTTCTTAAGGATCAAGTATGAATGAGTTCTGTTATTGGCGATGGCACATGATGTAGAAAATCACATCGTTCCTATCACTTTTTATGTAGTGGACCAGGAATATAATTCCTTGAGTCAATATTCTTTTGAACAAATATGAAGTTGGGTAGATGATATCGATGAGTTGTGTATAATTTCAGATAAGCATCCAAGTATTGAAAAGATAGATTCAATTTTCTACCCTTCAGCTCTTTTTGGTTGTTGCATGAGGCATCTTGGGGAAAATATTTGAAACAACTATCATAACTAAAAGGTCTTGTCTAATTTTTATAGAGAAGCGAAAGCATATGATAGAGATAAGTTTTTTTATCATTTTAATCAAATAAGGAATATGGTACCTAAGGTAGTACAACATCTTGAACGTGTCAATTTTGAGAGATAAAGCAGGCATTTTGCCAAGAAAATAGGTACATTATTATAAATTTAATGTCTTGTTTGAGTTTATTGTATGTTGTACAAAGTGATTTTTTGTATAGGTATAATATTATGACGTCAAACTTAACTGAATTGGTGAATTCAATATTTAGCGTTGAAAGGGAATTTCCCATTATGCCATTATTTGATGAAATAAACAAGATATTTGCCAATTTATTTTACAAAAGATGTATGTTCTTGGTGAACTCAACAAGCAGACTTGTTCCTTCAGTAGAAAGAAAATATCATAGTACGTTAATTTAGGGATGAAACACTGTGACCCTTGCAAAATTTCTGGAGTCTTGGACATTCTGTGCATCATACTACTTATCATACTACTCGTATGTTGTGGGTATGGGTCAAGGACCCTAGTCGTATGTTGGTCAGTGCCACATTGGCAAGGTTTTGTTCTTGGTACGATAAGGTATCACACTAGTCGTATGCACATGATACGATAAGTATATTGCTAACCAAATGTTGTTTAGTATCTAGGCATGAAATTCTTTGTAGGGTACAATTTGAATGGGTACTAGTCATATGGTAGGGTATGACTCTTACTAAGGAGTCGTATGTTGGACAGATTATGGTGTCCAATATTATAATCAATATACAAGTAGAGGTTAGCACACATATGATGTGGGTACAAGTGGAGAGGCCAAACTTTACCCTCCTATGAGTCATTTATAGTTTTTAAGCAGAGTGTATTTCAGACATTTCCCACCATAATCCCTTAAGACCCCACGTCTTATAACACTATTTGGTCTCTCATTCCTTACTTGTAAAAATCAAAACACTCTGAAAATCCTCTCTAAACTCCCTCTTAAAGATTGGGCTAGGGTTTCTACACGGTGTTCATCTAGAGGTTCAAGAATCAAGTTCTTTTCGTGAATCTTCGAGAATAAGGCATATGACTCTTCCTTCGTTGTTAGTTCTCAAATATCACGTGTTTTAAAGATTGTTCTTGAATCATAAATAATGGTTTTTAAATCTATGGTTGAGCGTTTGAATGCATATTATTGAGTATTGTTCTTACATATATTAACTTGTGTTTATGCCTGATTTACTAATGGTTTTGCACATGTGCGTGTTTGGAAATTTTAACTTAAACTAAGAGGTCATGATTAACCCTAACTTGATAGTTTGTTACTTGAATAATGGTTTGATAATGGTATGCCCTCAACTTGTTTGTGAAAATGTCTATGAGAAGGATCTTGTCATAGGATGGATTATGTTTCTAACTAATGCTTAGTATAAGAATGCTAATAAAGGATGAATCATTTTGTGAAGGTCTTTACGACCAGAAATTGAATTGAGTGATTTGAACTAAGGCGTTGGCCTAATAATGCAAATGGTGGTAAAATGGTTTCTTAAAGACCTTTTGGGTCACAAATGATTTTGAATTGTAACCTTGGTGGTTTAATTGGCTAAATGGGTTTAAGTCTATAAATATTGAATTGAATTGAGGTCCTTGTATAGATTATGGGTTTGAATCCCAAATGTTAAATAATAATGGTCATAGCATGTTGTGCACTTGCAAGTGGAGTTGGTATGATGATACCAACGGGATGCCTTTGGTAAATGATTGGACTAATAGTTATGTGCATATGTAAGGAATTTTTTAATAGGTATTTAAAGTAGGATGTTTAACCAGGCCATGAATGTGGAGTTTCAAGAACTAACACTGGAAACCGCGTTAGCTGATGTGGGTGTCTATATGACCGAGAGGTTAGAGTCCCCCGAATGGATATATGAATGGGAAGTTTGAGTCCCCCATATTGTATGTATGGGTTCCTAAGTCACCTTGATTATGTCAAGAGGTTCTAGTCCCCCATAATAGCATATACGAATATGGATATTCTCTGGTTCATACAGCTACACGCAGTGGGACCCTTCCAACTAGGAGAGAGTTGGTCCCATAGATCCTGTGGGTGCCTTATTATAAGAAGGTTATGCTACATAGTCCAAGTTAATGTTTTCAAGTTCATGATAAGCCTTTTCCCTTATTCTGGCATAATATATATAAATATGTTTGTCTACATATGATTGTATATGATGATTAGACTAGATTTTATGACGGCATTATTTGAATCTTCTACCCCTGAGTTACATGCTAATGTTCTAATCGCTAACTATCTTCATACATTGTATCCCCATGTGATATAGGGATAAAAGCTTCTTCTTCTTTTCCTATGCAGTGACTAGTTGTTCGATTGGTTTGTAAGTTAATATTGAAGTGGTGAGCTTCCATGCTTCGAAAGGCATTCATTTTATGGTTTTTTAACTCTATGTCATAGACTTTGTTAGACTTGTATTTTTGCTATTGTCGGGGGGTATCCCAACATCTTGTTGACTTTAGATTGTATAGCTTTGTAGATTACTGTGGACTTGCGTGTGATGGTTTAGTCTTATATTGCTCTATCATATTATATGGATGGAATCCATCCGTCACTTATGGTTAGTATGTTGGTTAGGTTAGGTGAGGGGGTAATCTTTGGTCCATGTGTGACTTGATATACTCATTAGGGCTAGACCTAGTTTAGGTCATGACAAAGTTGGTATCAGAGCCTAGGTTTATGGTCAATTAGGTGTCCGCAAATTTGTGTCAAGTAGAGTCTTTTTATGGGTGTGTAGCATGTCATACTTAAAAGAGAGAGTCTGATATATTTAAGAATGTTTTCCTTTCTTGCTGTATTATTTTTGAGCTATAGAGTCTAAGGTCTTAGATTCTTCTGATTTCTATCTGCTCATCTTTTAGATCATGCCTCCAAGCAGATTTGATGTTCATGCAAACTCTTTTGTCTCGTATGAGGATAATGTGGACATAGCTCATCCAACTTCTGAGGTACAAGCCTGATCTAGGGTTGCTATATTTGACTGTCCTTATGGGGTTCCACCTACCCCCACTAATATTCCTCTAGAGGTTGACACTCATACTCAGTCACCTCCCGGGGAGGTTACTAATGCTGACTTTTATCGCTCTGTTACCCTATTGACTCAGTTGGTGACATCTCAATCATAATAGTATGCTTTTGCTGGCGCTGCTATGGGTTCGTCTAAGGCAACTAGAGTTGAAAAATTCATGAGGTTGCACCCTCCGATGTTTATTAGTACGAAAGTGGAGGAGGATCCTAAAATTTTCATTGATGAAATTGAGAAAATTTTCCAAGTTATGCATGCTTCTGAGATTGAGGGTGTAGAGTGTGTTGCCTACCAATTGAAAGATATGGTGTACTAGTGGTACAAAGAGTGGGACAGTCGAGGGGTAAGGATGCTAGTTTAACCATTTGGGATGATTTCTCTAGTGCATTTTTGGTCTGTTTCTTTCCTCATGAGTTAAGGAAAGCTAAAGCAGATGAATTTGTTAACTTGTGGCAAGAAAGGATGACAGTCAAGGAGTTGCCTTAAAATTCCATCAGTTGTCCCGGTATGCTCCTAAATTGATATCTAATATAAGAGCTCAAATGAGAAAGTTTTTTTTGGAATTATCTCATAAGTTGATCCTTGAGAGTAAGATTGCCTTATTGATCAAAGACATGGACATCTCTATATTGGTTATATGTATGCAACAGGTTGAAGAGGAGAAAAATAAATTGGTTGAGATTGGTAAGAGGAAGAGTAAGAGGTGACGGTTTTAAGAACAGAGTGGAGGCAACAGCAGAGTGGGAAGTGTCCCAAGAAAAAGAGTGGAGGATTTTTAATTCCTATTTGACGGCTAATGCGCCCTACTCAAACCCATTGGGAGACAGACGTTTTTAGGGTGGTGATGCTTCTGGGGCACAGGTTGCTCATTCTTAGGTGAGTTGGGCCCAGTCTGCACCATTCTACCCTCTTTATAGATTTTATGGTCAGCATTATCATGGTTAATGTGAGAAGAGGAGGAACCAATATTTTATGTATGGTCAGGTTGGTCATATGCAGCGAGATTGTCCCTATAGAGTTACTTCTGGGGCAAACAATATTTTTGTTGCCTCTTCATCATCTCCTGCATTGAAGGGTTCCACTTCTGGCTCCGGTGTCGGAGCCTCCCTTATGCTCTCACTACTCGTTAACAATCTGAGGCATCTCTAGATATTGTTATTAGTATGTTAAAACTCTTTACATCAGTTGAAACTCTTTTCCCTTTATGTGTACTGTTTACTTAATCCGAGGTCCTCTCTCTTATGTGACCCTATTTGTGGCTGTGTAATTTTGTTTCGTTCTCGAGTGTTTGTCAGACCCTTTTTCTATTTATACCTCGGTAAAATACTCTGTAGTTATCAAAAGAGTCTATAGGGGGTGGTAGTTATTGGTAGTAGAGAAACTGTGATGGACTTAATAGAGTTAGACATGGTTGATTTTGATGTTATTTTGGAAATGGACTAGTTGTACTCATGCTATGCTTTCCTAGATTGTCGGACCTATAAGGTCATGTTTAAATTCCCTAATGAACCAATGGTTGAGAGGGAGGGTGATTCCCTAGATCCTAAAGGGAATTTTATATCATATCTTAGAGCTTAGATATTAATCTCCAATAGTTGGTGTTAACGAATGGTTTAGACATTTTATGAGTTATTGTTAGTCTTATATTGATCTATCTTATTATATGGACGGAATTCATCCATCACTTGTGGTTAGTTGTTGGTTAGATTAGGTGAGGGGGTGATCTGTGGTCCACGTGGTACTTGATATACCTATCACGGCCAGGCCCTGGTTTGGGTCGTGACAGGGGAATAAGTTATTGGCCCATCAAATAGAAAATTACAAGATCAGTATCAACAGTCAAAGTGATGTTGCCACGATCGATCTTCAAAGAATATCTTGTATATGCAAAGTTTTTTACTTGGAAAAAATACCTTGTCCACATGGTATGAAAGTTGTAATACCCCAATTCTGGTACCTGATATGCCCAAATTACAACTCTCAGTAGAAAGTGTAAGCGATCGATGTCAAATATAGAACCCAAATCGGTTGGGTGTCGAATCCCATAAGGAATATTGTGCTCACTAAGTGTCGTAATTTTTATTAGACTGTTGATCAGAGTTTCTTAACCAAAATGGGGGTTTGGTTTTTTTTTATTTGTAAAATGATAAATCGTAACAAGATTAGTTCAACTAATGATTTTCTTTGTATTTCGTAACTTTATGAGATTAATCAAACCAGGGTTATGATCACCGAAATGCCAGCATCATTTGGGTTGTGAATTATTTATGAGTTCCACTTAACAAATTCAATTGCAAGAAAGGTTGAATCCTATTCTATATCCATTAGTTTCTGAACCTAAATGGATAAGTTATCCTATAATTTTCTCAAACTCATAGGATGCCTTATTCTTTCAACCTAATTCTCATGTAAGCTAATCCTATTAGTCCATTAGTTATTACTCTAAAGGTTAAGGCCCTTAGAATTCATGTAAACACCTTCTTTTCCCCACAAACACTTTCCTCTCAGACAAATGGTGTTCTAGGGCTTACTCCTCAAGTTTGCAACCAAGAAAAGTCATGAAATTGAAGAATGGTTTATTCAATTATGGAACTCAAATTGATTCCCAACCCATAGATGCATTTCACATTAAGGATCACATAACCCTAGTTATGAGATTTAGCCACAACACTCCATAGAATATAACAAATTGATTCTTGTATTATTCATAAATAAATGGAAAGTTTACTTACAAAGAACCCCAAGAATCAGTTCTTGAATCTTCAATGATCAGTTGTTTGATACTAAAATTCCCCAAAGTACTTGGATACCATGAGGTTCAATAGATGAAAAGAAAACTTGTAAAAGGTAAAAGATGCGTTCTTAACCCTAAAAGTTGGTATTTATATGTCCCAGCTAAAAAAAAAAATTAATTTTAAAAATGGAAAAACCGTGTCCCATTTGACGGTCCATATGACGGACCGTCAAAGATATGACGGTCCACCATCTTTCCCGTCACACGATTTATCCGAATGGTAGTTTCTGGATAACATCTGACGGTCCACCAGGCGGTCCATCGATGGACTGACGGTCTGCCATCTTTCCCATCGCGGAGTCCTTTTGGAAGGCAGCTTCTGGATAAGAACTGACGGTCAATCTGGTGGTCCATCACATGTATGACGGTCCGCCATATTGTCTGTCACTTGACTCCTCTGGAGGCCTTGTTCTGGTTCAACTTGACGGTGTATGTGGCGGTCCGTCGTAAACCTGACGGTCCATCATTTTGACTGTCAATTCCCCTTTTCTGCTATTTTTTCCAGTTTTCTTCTGTGGTTATCTCCTTTCACCGAAACACTAAAAACCTACATTAAATATCACTTTGGTTGCTTGAAAACATACAATTTTCCTAAGAAAATGATACTAAATGTTCCGTAAGACACCGGAATATCAACACCCTCAACTTAAGATCATTGCTGGTCCTCAAGCAACTCAACACCAAATTGCGCACATGAACAATAAAATGACAGGCAACCAACCATTGAAACATTCTCTTATGCAAACATTCACTCATCATCTTAATCTCATGCATTTAACAAAACAGAATCCACACCCAGCATTTTTTATAATTCAGCACACAATCATGAATGTTACATCCCATGGATAAAAGAAAATTCAGTAAAACTTCGATTTCCCTCACAACAAAGAAGTCCACCACTTATTATATGATGTGGACACTGTCCATCTCTCACACTAACAAAAAAAATACAAACATAGCCTAAGTACCCATAGGCTTGCCCTGGCCATACGAAACGTCCTCACGGTTGACTCACTAGGATCAAACAGGTCTTTTCAAGGCTAACAACAAGGTTTAGGATTAGGTGGGGTATGTTTCCGGGTGAAGTGACTCATTGAAACTTAACTCTCCTTGCCTTAGCATATTTTCACCGTCAATCTGCTACTTATGTCATTTTTTTAATAGAAGAACTAGTCACCCTCAACTTATGCTGATGCAGGCAGTGACCAATTGTTTCTAATTGGATTCTAGATCACACTCCATTGAGGTCTTTCATTTTTTTGACACTAGCCACCCTCAACTTAGATGTTTCGTCTAAGTTAAAATATACAATGTTAGCATTTGGCTAAGGTCAGAGCTGAATGTTAAATTCCTATGGAGAGTTACTAACAGGGGCGGGAGGTTAAACCAATTCTTAAAGGTACAAGATGGGTTCAAACAGGAACAATATTTCAGGTCGGGTTGCTTCTTTAGGTTAGAAGGTTTAGAACTTCAAGGAGGCCTGTTATCCTATCCTAATGACTCCACTAGAAGACTGTATCCATGGCTCGGGTAAGTTCTAGGTCTTATCCTATGAAAGAACTGCAAGTAAATCCTCACACCCACAGGCATCGAAGTTAAACATCCTTTACAATTCTTAGAATGTTCATTACATGATTCATGTACTTTTTTACAGACCAATGTTGAATATAGAATTACTGATGGTTATTTTCACATACTTAACAGAAAAAGTAAATAATTACAGACACATGTTCAACGTCTTATGCCAACATCATTCATTCTCCATATTTACAACTAAGTTCTAAAACAGAACCAATTCATAGATTGTCATTAAACACTTGTTATTTACATTACGCATACCCCCACCCCCACACAGAAAAATAAGCATTATCCTTAAAGCAATAAATTACCATACATGAGAATTGGGATATTTATGTGGCCTCTCACTCCTCTGAGGCATCTTTTAAGTATGGTGAGTCTCCATCATCCTCACCCTTCAAAATGTTAGCCCCTATGGTGGTAGGAGCACTCACAACTTCACCCTCGACATTTTGAGGGATGGTTTCCCGAATTGAACCTGAACTTCGCCCCCTTTCTGGGGAAGCACTAGTAGAAACTCCTGTCGCTTCATTTTTTTGTTCTCTTTGCTTCCTTCTTTGATTTCTTCACAGCTCTCTTCAGGTTGTGCTGGTCTAACTCCTCAGGTGACGTTGTTTCTCTCTTTCTCCTTTTTTCTTCTTTCCTTGCTGCTTGTTCATCCATTTGCTGCTTACCTTTATCCTTTATTAGTTTACCCATCAGATCCAGAATATCCTCATCATCATCACTTACCGCCAGATTCAGATCAAATGCAGGCGGTTGTGATTGTTTCTTCTTTAACTCAGCTATGTCAGCCTTTGCCTGCTCAAATTCAGCCATGAGCTTAGCAAGATTAGGAAGAGATAGTGAATCTAGCCTTTTGTTGATGCGAGCTTCCATGTTATCCATCCTCACTTGAATAGTTTGAAATGGCATGACTACTTCGACCATGATTTCATCCACAAAAGGTTTGAAATATCCAGCCTACTTTTCTAACTGCTTCTAGAACCGCTTTTGATTCTTCACAACTTTGACAAAATTCACCGGGTTGAATCTGTATTCCGCAAAATCTGCTCCACTAGCAAACTGTATAGAATCTGACCCTGCAGACGTACCCTGGGGAACATAATCAGGAGGCACATATGTGGTAATGGGTAAAGGCATACCTTCGGGCATTTTTGTGGCTTCGAGAACTGGTACAGACTGAGACTGATGTGCTGGAGGCTTGTTCACTCGAATGTCAAACTTCGACTCATCTCTGGACTTCTCAATATCCTATTTATGAGTGGCTGAAACTTCATTATCAATGCCTCGAATTAGCGGCACACCAGCTTGTTTGCATAATGCAGTAATCAAACATGGGAAAGGTATGGAAGTAGTCTGCTTATGTACCCTCACAAATATCTCATCTGTAATTAGCTGGCCGAAATCAATGTCCAAACCTGAAATCAAACTGGCTACCGTCATGGCCCTGTGATTATCCAGGTTTCCATCTTCTTTAGTTGGCATTAACCTCAATCGAACAACAGCCCACCAGAACTTAGCCTTGAAACTAAGTGTGATTTTTGCAATGCGTTCTTTGGGGTTAGTTGCCCAGGATGGATTTCCATCATCAGTGATCAATGATGTTGCCCAACATCTCTGGACAGAAGCATTTCTCATTCCATATTCGAAATCAGGGATAACAGGTGGAGCTTCGTATGCTGGCCCAAACAACATTCTATTGATAGTTTGGGCCGAGATATCAACAATAACTCTTCGGACTGGAACAGACTCCCTGTTTGGTCTATTCAAAATCAGAGTCCCTTTCGGACTTTCAACTTTTACCAGAAAAATATAATTTTCAAAGAATTCCCTTAACTAGCTTGGTTGGTACTCCCCTGGTGGCGTGCTCATCCATGCCAATCCATAATTATTGAATCGGCGTTCCAATTCTGGATATTCATGAAGCTTTGTGGCCATAATCTGATATTCTTCAGAGAATGATCTTCGGATCCCTCGAGCAGTGGGATGTAACCCATAATAGAACTCTTTTTGTGCTCCCTCAATTTGCCACCTAATAGCATCTCGTACTTGGGGATCCTTCCGTCCGATCACGTTTTCAACTTCAGGTTCAGGGACTTCTCCTTGGTTCTCCACATTAGCCGCTTCAGTTTCACCTTCTATAGGTAATGGTTTAGTTGAAGCAACTGTCGCTTCATCTGGTCTTGAATCGGTGAAACTAATGCTATTGTCACTCCCCTCCTCTGATTATGATGGCTTATCTTTCTGTTTGCCTGGTGTTATAGGCCGGTGCGGATGTGTTTCTACCTCGCTGAGATTTTTCTCCCTTGGTTTGTGTATTTTTAGGAGCCATGTCACCTAAAAATGGATTAAGAAATCAGTGCAAGGTAAAACACAGGCAAAACAATTCACAGTAAGGCCTAACGGGAGATTTGACAGTCCACCAATGGTGGGATGGTCCATCAGATCCACCGTCAGCTTTATCCAGTATGTTTCATTTTTTTTACTTTTGGGACGGTCAACTTGGTGGTCCGTCGAAAACTTGACGGTCCACCAGTCTGACCGTCAAATACAATCCAGAAACTCATTGTCTTTGACCTTTGGGACGGTCAACTTGGTGGTCGGTCACAAAGTTGACGGTCCTCCATATTGACCTCCAGACCTTCGTCCTCAGGCACATTTATGGGTTCGACTGATTTTCAGCGCAGCTTAAGATCAAATCAATTTTTAGCTTGAGCAACAGCATTAAAACTATATTTTAAGCAAGACTTTATCCACTAAATCAAACTGAAGCATAAATCATTCAAACTTAACACCATTCAACTAAATCAAGAAACAATCCATGCCCTTACTCTTCAAATGAACAAGAGGAAAGAAGTAAATGCTCATACCTTGATGTTGCAGTATTCTACTTGCTTGAGACTTCAGAGACTGAACTACTTGCAACTTCTATCACTTTTGTTACTCTTTAGTTTGTGATGGGGATAGGGAAAGAATGACCTAGCTTAAATAGAAAAGTGATGGATGAGTGGAGGAGTCTCAGATAGGATAACTCAGTTCAGGTTCTTTGAATCTTGGAGAAATGGAAAAAATCAAAGGTCATGGAACGGTTACAATGAGTGTACCCGCTCAATTTTATTCTTAAAATCTCATTCCGGGTCAAATACGAAGTACTTATAAAGAGTACCGATTTAACCCAACCCGATTCAGAATTAGGGTTAAAGTGACGGTCAAATTGATGGTCCGTCATAAGTGTGACAGACCACCACATGGAACGTCACCCCTCAACTGAGTTGATGAGTTTCTGTTTTGGTGTGAAGGTTAATGAGATGGTCAACCACAGTCATGACGGTCCACCAAATTGGCCGTCACTACTTACCAGAATGCAGGTCAGCAGTCTCACTTCTGACGGCTGCTTTGACGGTCCACCATATACTTGATGGTCCTCCACTCATGCCGTCATGCCCTATCCATTGAATGCATTTTCCTTCCTGTTTTTTATGGTTGAGTGTGGTGGTCCGTTAGTAGTTTGGCAGTCTATCAAGTGTACCGTCGCAACTTTCCAGTAGCTCAAATGCGCCCAATTTTCCTCTTTACAGCACTTCTGGTCCTACACACTTCATAAACACATCAAAATTTCCCATAAACATAAAATAGACTCTACCTATGGTTACAACAACATGTTGTGGGTTGGCTCCCACTAGCGCCTGATTTAACGTCGCGGCACGACATAGGTATCTCGAATACTCAGAGTTCATCGAGGTAAAAGACATCAACACTTTTTATTAGGTCTTTTGGACCAATATAAAGTTTGATTCTTTGCCCGTACACTTTGAAGACACTACCATCTTTGTTTTCAAGCTCGACTACTCCAGATGAGTTGACTTGGCTAATTTTAAATGGTCCTTACCATTTAGACTTCAACTTACCCCAAAATAGCTTCAGTAGTATGGAGTTGAAAAGAAGGACCAAATCACCTTTCCTAAATTCTCTCTGTGTAATCCTTTGGTCATGGTATTTTTTTATCCTTTCTTTGTAAAATTAGATCTTTCATAAGCTCTAAGAAGGAATCCGTCCATATCATTAATCTACTCCAATCTTAGATCAGCTGCTTCCTTCCAATGCATATTCAGCCTTTTTAGAGCCCACAAGGCCTTATGTTCTAGCTCAATTGGCAAATGACATTCCTTCCCATAAACTAGCTGATATGGTGACATGCCAATTGGTGTCTTAAAAGCAGTTCGATACTCCCACAAGGCGTCATCAAGCTTTCGAGACCAATCTTGTCTACTGGCATTCACAGTTTTGGCAAGAATGGCCTTGATCTCGCGATTCGACACCTTCATTTTCCCACTAGTTTGTGGGTGATAAGGAGTTGCTACACGGTGTTGTTTTACTCCATACTTTGCCAGCACAGCCCTGAAGACTTTATTGCAGAAATGGGATTCCCCATCACTTATGATTGTTCTTGGTACTCCAAAGCGGGAGAATATGTTCTTTTTCAGAAATGCCACAACTCTTTTTCCTTTATTTTCAGCCAACGCCACAGCTTCTACCCATTTCGATACATAGTCTACAGCTACTAAGATGTATCTTAACCCATACGAGCTTACAAATGGTCCCATGAAGTCAATTCCCCATACATCAAATAACTCTACTTCCATTATCTTGGACATTGGCATCTCATGACATTTGGAGATTGATATTTGTCTCTGACATTGATCACATCTACGAACGAGCTCATATGCATCTCTGAATAGTGTGGGCCAATAGTAGCCACACTACAGTACTTTCTGAGCAGTGCGGTCGCCTGCATGGTGACCACCAACAGGTGAAGCATCGCATGATTCCAAAATATTCAGCATCTCCACATCTGGTACACAGCGCCTAATAACACCATCTGCATATCGCCGAAAAAGATAGGGCTCATCTCAGAAATACTGGGTAACATCATGAAGGAACTTTTTCCTTTGGTGAAAGGAAATATTATCTAGCATCACCTCACTTACCACGTAGTTTGTGAAATCAACATACCATGGAATATGCTCAAACTTAGCAGCTAGTATCTTCTCATCCGGAAAGGAATCATCAATATCTAATTTGTCCTTGATTGCTTGTTCGCATTCAAGTTTGGATAAGTGATCAGCCACCTGATTTTCGCACCCCTTGCGATTCTTTACCTCAAAGTCGAATTCTTGAAGCAACAATACCCACCGGATCAATCTTGGCTTCGTATCTTTTTTAGTCATAAAGTACCTCAGAGATACATGATCCGTGAGGACCACGACCTTAGTCCCTAGCAAATATGCCCTGAATTTGTTAAAGGCGTAAACCACAGCCAGAAGTTCTTGTTCAGTGATAGTGTAGTTATTTTGAGCCCCATTCAGAGCTTTGCTGGCATAGTAGATTGGATGAAACAACTTATCCTTTTTCTGGCCCAACACAGCTCCAAGCGCCACCCCGCTAGCATCGCACATTAGTTCAAACAGCTTTGTCCAGTCGGGAGAAATAATAACTGGAGCCTCCACTAACTTCAGCTTAATGCATTCAAACGCCTTTCTACAGTCATCATCAAAAGAAAACTTGCCCTCTTTTTCAAGAAGTTTTCACAATGGGTTTGCAACCTTCAAGAAATCCTTTATAAATCTACGATAGAATCCTGCATGTTCAAGAAAGCTATGCACCCCTTTTACAGAGATGGGAGGAGGTAGTTTCTCTATAACCTTAACTTTAGCCTTATCCACCTCAATACCTTTTGCATAAATTTTATGACCGAGAATAATGCCCTCTTTCACCATGAAGTGGCATTTTTCCCAGTTAAGGACCAGGTTAAACTCTTCACACTACTATAATGCTTGACTTAGATTTACCAAGAATAAGTCAAAGAAATCTCCAACCACTAAAAAATCATCCATAAACACCTCCAAGGTGTCTTCAACCATATTAGAGAAAATCAACATCATGCACCTCTGGAATGTAGACAGTGCATTACATAATCCAAAGGGCATCCTTTGAAAAGCAAATGTGCCATATGGGCACGTGAATGTCGTTTTCTCCTGATCCTCAGGAGCAATGGAGATCTGATTATACCCGGAATACCTATCCAAGAAATAGTACAAGCTTCTTCCTGCCAATCGATCAAGCATCTGATCCATGAATAGCATTGGAAAGTGATCTTTTAGTGTCCATGAATTTAGCGTTCGGTAGTCCATACACACTCTCCAACCTATGATAGGCCTGAGTGGAATTAGCTCATTCTTCTCATTGTCCACTATCATCATGCCCCCTTTCTTGGGCACACACTGTACATAACTCACCCATTTATTATCTGAGATTGGGTACACCACCCCTGCATCTAGCCACTTGATGATTTCTTTCTTCACCATCTCTTGCATAGGTGGATTTAGGTGATGCTGATGCTCAATAGTGGGTACACAATCTTTCTCTAACTGAATCTTGTGCATACATATGCCAGGAGGGATACCAATGATATCTGCAATAGTCCAACCAATAGCTCTCTTATATCTCTTAAGAACAGAGATGAGAGCTTCCACCTGTTGTTCACCGAGATCAGTAGCAATAATAACTGGCAGGGTATTTCCACTACCCAAGAACACATACCTCATATGACTAGGTAGCTCCTTCAAGTCTAACATTGGTGGCTCTTCAATGGATGGCTTCGTCGGTGGTGAAGGCCAATTCGTAAGGTCAAGATCCAGCTTCTTGGGGGCAGAAGAATACGACCCTATTCCTGTCAATATCCTCACGATAAAAGTTCATGAGCACAGCAGACAATGGCTCAACAGTAAGCTACTCCTCCAAAGATAATTCCAGCTCTTCCTCAAAATAAATATCAACTATAGAGAACACATTTATTTCTTTAGGCTGCTTTATTTATTTGCATACATCGAAACGCACCACTTTATCGTTCATCCGGAATAAAATTTCATTTGCTCGCAGATCAATAAGCACACTTCTGGTTGCAAAGAAAGGTTGACCCAAGATTATGGGCACCTCAAAGTCCACCTCTCAATCCAAAATAACAAAATTTACAGGATAAATAAAGGTAGCCACCTTCACTAATACATCATACAAAACCCCAACATGCTGTTTTACCGACCAATCTGCCACTACAAGCCGCATGTTGGTTGGTGTAGGATCTCCCAACCACAATTATTTATAAATGTCTAGCAGCATCAACTTAATGTTAGCCTCGAGATCACATAAGGCCTTGGCGAAATCCAAAGACCCCACCGTACAAGGCATAGTGAAGGCTCCCGGATCTGCCTTCTTCTGAAATAATAACCTTGTAGCAATCGCACTATAATAATGGAGATTATCAACTGGTTCATAACTTGCTGCTCTCTTCCTTGTCAAAAGGTCCTTCATGAATTTGGCCTACCCTAGCATTTGCTCCAATGCCTCAACCAAAGACACATTTATAGTCAGCTACTTCAACATAGACATAAATCTACTAAACTTCGTGTCGTCAGTCTTCTTTTTCAGTCTTTGAGGGAAGAAAGGTGGTGGATTTGGCAAAGTTTTAACCACAACTTCCTTTTCCTTGTCCTTCTTTTGTTCAAATATAATAGTCTGCTGACAATCAGGTATAGTATCTGGAATAACCCTATCTGATCCTACAGATTCCATAAAATTATCAATATCAGCTTCATCTACATCTTCTGCTATTACATCATCTATCGGCTTACCCATAGATTGGCTCTCCAACACCTTACCACTTCTAGTGGTAATTTCTATGCATGATCCATCCTTCTTAGGATTTTGGACTGTGTCACTAGGTAACGTACCGGCCTTCTTTTGATTAAGTGCCTCAGATAATTGGCCCATTTGTTGCTCCAATTGTTTGATTGACGTAGAATGTGAGTCAACCAATTGGTTCATCGAAGATAAATCATTTTTTACCTCAAGTACTCCAGTGTTTGTTGCTTCTAATCCCTTCAATAGCTTGCCCATCATGTCCTCCATGGACATCTTCCCAGAACAAGACATAGCTGCATCACGACTTCCAAGAGGAATATACAACCCACTCCTGTCATTTTTGCTTTTCCAATTTTCTTGGTCACGATCCTTGTATCCGATTCGATCATAAGAGTTCTGACCTGGGTTTCCTTGGCCACTGCCTCGGAAACCCCCCTGATTGTCTAAGTAATTCACTTTCTCTTCGAAATTAGAGTCAGTTCTTCCCTGTGATGCAACAGCTTTAACCTTCTCTGTCTTCCCTGATAATAAATGCTTAGTGAGAAGGTCCATCTGTGTTTTCATGTGAGCCATATCTTGGTCACATTCCTCTTCCCTTCGCCTTTGTTCTGCAGTCATACCAATAGATACAGTAGAGCTTGTTACCTCAGAATCCCTGGTATGCCAAACTCTACTCTACTTTGTCATACGATCTAGCATCTCAGATGCCTCAAGAAAGGTGAGATCCATGAATGACCTACCCGCAGCATTATCTACCACTGGCTTGGTCACCGAATTTAAGGCTCTATATAATATCTCCATCAAATGGGCATTTGTCATCTGATGATTTGGGCACCACATAAGGTTCTTCTTGAACCTCTCCCAAGTATCGTGGAGAGCCACAGTTGGAAGCTGTCTGAAATTACTTATCTCATCTCTCAATTGTGCTCTCTTGGATGGCGGAAAGAATCTTTCTAAGAAAGCATCTTTCAGCTGCCTCCAATTGGTGATAGAGCCGGGAGTTAGCCCATTCAGCCATAGAGTGGCCTCTCCATATACAGACAATGGAAATAGGCACAGACGAATTGCATTCTGACCAACCCCCAGATTGTCAAACGACTTGCATGTTGAGATAAAATTAATCAGATGCATATTCAGATCGTCGCCTGCAAGTCGACCAAATAACCCTTTGAGTTGCAGCAGCTGGATCATAGTGCTAGTAATGTTGAACTTAGACCCGGGTGCTAAAGGTGGAGGAATAATATCCCCTGTGGCACAAGCCCCATCCAGTTCATCATCGTCATCATCAAAAGCAAATTGCACAGCTCTCCGTTTGGGTCTCATTCTAGCATGGCGATCTCTATTGACAGGTGCAGCCAAATCATCTGCACGCCTTGGATTAAATAGCTCATCATCACCTAGATATTCATCATCAGTATTTGGTGCCCGACCTGGGTTATCAGCGTTCTTCTGATTTACTTGCACAGCTGCCAATGAAGCTAACCTAGCCTACTCTTGTTGAGCAGTTATTCTTTCAGGGTCTCGTTGCGCATCCATTCTGCTAATGAGATGTGGTTTAGGATTTATAGGTAATAATGGTTGACCTGATCTCCGTGTATTTGGCATGCACAAGATTCAACCTGTTAAAACAAAAACAACAAACAAAAAGTAAAGTTTGAAAATCTTTGACCAAAGGGTCTATTAACTATCACAAACTTAGTTGACAACCGTATTCCCCGAAAACGGCGCTAAAATTTAATACACCCAAATTACAACTCTCAGTAGAAAGTGTAAGCGGTCGCTGTCAAATATAGAACCCAACTCGATTGGGTGTCGAATCCCACAAGGAATATTGTGCTCACTAAGTGTCATAATTGTTATTAGACTATTGATCAGAGTTTCTTAACCAAAATGGGGGTTTGGTTTTTTTTTATTTGTAAAATAATAAATCATAACAAGATTAGTTCAACTAATGATTTTCTCTGTATTTTGTAACTTTATGAGATTAATCAAACCAGGGTTAAGATCACCAAAATGCCAGCATCATTTGGGTTGTGAATTATTTATGAGTTCCACTTAACAAATTCAATTGCAAGAAAGGTTGAATCCTATTCTATATCCATTAGTTTCTGAACCTAAATGGATAGGTTATCCTATAATTTTCTCAAACTCATAGGATGCCTTATTCTTTCAACCTAATTCTCATGTAAGCTAATCCTATTAGGGCATTAGCTATTACTCTAAAGGTTAAGGCCCTTAGAATTCATGTAAACACCTTCTTTTCCCCACAAACACTTTTCTCTCAGACAAGTGGTGTTCTAGGGCTTACTCCTTAAGTTTGCAACCAAGAAAAGTCATGAAATTAAAGAAAGGTTTATGCAATGTTATTCAATTATGGAACTCAAATTGATTCCCAACCCATAGAAGCATTTCACATTAAGGATCACATAACCCTAGTTATGAGATTTAGCCACAACACCCCATAGAAGATAAAGAATTCATTCTTGTATTATTCATAAATAAATGGAAATTTTACTTACAAAGAACCCCAAGAATCAGTTCTTGAATCTTCAATGATCAGTTGTTTGATACTAAAATTCCCCAAAGTACTTGGATACCAAGAGATTCAATAGATGAAAAGAAAACTTGTAAAAGGTAAAAGATGCGTTTTTAACCCTAAAATTTGGTATTTATATGTCCCAGCTAAAAAAAATTATAATTTAAAAATAGAAAAACCGCGTCCCATTTGACGGTCCATATGATGGACCGTTAAAGATCTGACGGTCCACCATCTATCCCGTCACTCGATTAATCCGAATGGCAGTTTCTGGATAACATTTGACGGTCCACCTAGCGGTCCGTCGATGGACTGATGGTCTGCCATCTTTACCGTCGCAGAGTTCTTTTGGAAGGCAGCTTCTGGATAAGAACTGACGGTCAATCTGGTGGTCTGTCACATGTCTAACGGTCCACCATATTGTCCGCAACTCGACTCCTCTGGAGGCCTTGTTCTGGTTTAACTTGACGGTATATGTGGCGGTCCATCGTAAACCTGACGGTCCGTCATTTTGACCGTCAATTCCCCTTTTCTACTACTTTTTCCAGTTTTCTTCAGTGGTTATCTCCATTCACTGAAACACTAAAAACCTTTATTAAATATCACTTTGGTTGCTTGAAAACATAAAATTTTCCTAAGAAAATTATGCTAAATGTTCCGTAAGACACCGGAACATCAGTACCCAGAACGTTACAAGGTGCTCATGACCACAAAGGACCACAATCTAACCCATGACTGATATCTGTAACTGCACTGAATAATATACTGTAAAT
Source organism: Capsicum pubescens (assembly GCA_030864215.1). Classification (NCBI taxonomy): domain Eukaryota; kingdom Viridiplantae; phylum Streptophyta; class Magnoliopsida; order Solanales; family Solanaceae; genus Capsicum; species Capsicum pubescens. Next base: position 158,520,270 of record CM061547.1, on the reverse strand, counting down.
ATGCAGAATATAAGCTGTAAGGACATAAGATTCAAAACTAAACTAATACTGAATATAAAATAATGTCTGTAATGGGGTATAACAATACCCAAAACTAAAATAAACTGTCTGAAACATGTTGTAGTTTGAAAGCCTATAAACTATCTGAAATTTGTGGAGTTTATGGGACATGTCCCTAACTAACCCCAAAATATAGAAATAATAAAGTAATAAATTAATCATACTATCCTTGAATGATGAGGATTCACTGCTAGTCTAGCTGTTGAGCATCTGATCTACTAAGGATGCTCGGGATCTCGTGCTTCTAAACCTATGGTATAAAGCACCATAGCACAAATATGCCAGTACGTTGAATGTACTAGTATGCAAGTGAGGTGGCTGAATGCAAAGGTTCATATGCATAAATAATGCTAACTGACAGAATAACATGAATGTGAGAATACATGCATGACTACGTAACTATAACTGAGATTGTGATAACACTGACTCACGAATTATGATAACGTGGATTTTTTTATATCTGAGTACTAATACTAGGATACTGAATGACTAAGTCTATTGAGTACTGGGGAACTGATTTTGTATTACTTATAAAGGAATGATTGTTTCTAACAGTTTTGATTATGAAGAACTGGTCTGATTGACTATATCTGATAGTCCTGATATCTGAATATTGGTAACATAAATTTCATCTAATTAATCTACTATTAACTAGGTGACTATGTCTGACATTTCTGAAATCTGAAGAAACTAGCTGAGTTCTGTATTGTACTGAGTAACTGTATCTGATATCTGAAGAACTATCTGAGTTTTATTACTGAGACTGAGTGACTGTATCTGACATTCCTAATTCTGTAACCGAAACTGTGGGAGAATTTATCTAACTGGCATGCCCCTAATAAGATATTATAGCTAAGTTGGGGTCCAATCTGTAACCCCTATTGGCAGGGTGTCAATACCTCGCCACTAGTAAGGAAAAGCTGTAAGTGTTCCCTCATATAGCAGTTACTCAAAGGAGTATGGTGGGACCCATATATAACAGGTTAATCCACCTCATCTACCCTCAAAATTTCAGGTTTGATATCTCAACCTACGCTGGCTACGTAGTTCTGGAGCGTAAGGACTACTTCTAAGAATCACACCCTCTAATAACATGTTAGTTCCTATCCTTGGGCTCTCTCGGTGTTAACTCCTACTCCCATATGAATAGACACTGAACTTGATTAACTGAACTGAACTGGACTGAGTTCATGGAGTTCCATTGACTGACGGAATACTACAGAGATTACTGAATTAATGTGCTTTCTGAGATTTACTGGGATTACTGAGTTTACTGAATTTTCCTAAGTCACATGACTGGATGAATTTTACTAAACATAGCTTAATTGAGGATATCGTGAAAACATGACACTAGCTCTAGGCGCACAGCTAAATTGTCGGGTATAAGTACCCCCAGGACTCGATAGCATAAAACTGACAAGACTTGACACTTCTTGAACACATGACCAATATCAACAATTCATAATACAATAAGTTGGGGATTTCATGAAGTACATGGTTATCATAATCTTGTAAATGGAAGGAATGCATATAATCAATGTCATAATTCCATATTCTAGCATCATGAGCACTTCAACAAATATCTACATTGCACATTAATATCATCGGAGTAATTCGAACATAAGGGTAAAACATGAATCCATCACTTAAGTCACAATTGAGTTATATTACATAATTTCTAGTCTATTAGGCATTTTGTCAAATACTTAGTGTGCATGACCTAGGTCATGGCATAATCATCAAATTAACATGTCATAACCAACTTAAATTCATGGTTTTCAACTCACATGCTAACATATTCTCATAAAAACACATAAATATTCCTACTTGGGAATCATACAACAACAACCACATGAACATAATCAACACATATTATGAATATCATAATTCATAGTTTAAAACTTGATTCTTGGGATTCATGGATGAAAAGAATCCATGAATGAACACTATGCATACCTGAGTTAATGAATTTGGAAGCATTGATAGAGAGTTCTTGTGATTTGGCCCTTGAATTTGAGAGCTATGGTTCTTGTTCTTGAGAGACAAGGATTTTTGTTCTTTAGAAAAGTGAGGAAAAGTGATATAGTAGGGTTTTTAGGGCATAATTTTGTGGTTAAAGGTTGATCTAGGTCATGGAATAAGACCTAATTTCCCTTAGAAGGTTTTTATTTTTCATCACTGAAAACCCAATTTGGGCACATGGCGCGACGCAACGCAATCGCGTCGTGTTACTGGAAATTGCCAACTGGGAACTGGGCTGATGGCGCGACTCGGTGAAATCACATTGCAATACTGGATGGGACCTGGAATCTCACCGCGATGCATTGGTATCACGCAGAGACACTGGAAAGGGACTATTCTGAATTTGAGCATAAGCACGATGTACCATAATCGTATAGGCCCACTAGATTTTGATGATTGTCGTTTAAGCTAGATCCGCGATGCGCTGATGGCTCAGGTGATACACTGTCTCACTAAAAAGGTTCTAATTCTTCTCCCGGGTGTCGAATTTGGGCGAATTTGATATCGATGTAAAACTTGTTCATTTTCCCACTCAACATAAAGTAAAAGTATTGAAAATTCCACATGTATAAAAGTGAATTTATCTTTTAAAGCAAGTATTTAACATTTTTGGGATGATTTTAAGCTAGGTAGAAGTACGGGGTATTATAATGTCTCCCTCTTGGGAACATTCGTCCTCGAATAAGACTTAATAAAATGGGAGAAACATAAGCTGAAGTACATAACTGAACATGAACAACTGGAACATGACTACATGACTGACATTGCTGAGATTCATACTGAGCATGCATATCTGATGCATGATTTCATGACTAAACTGACTCATGAATACATGACTGAGATTTCTGATAACTGAAATTCTCATAAGGAGAATGCATTTATGATGCATGAACACATAATTGAATAGGCAATGGTAGATGGATACCAAGTTTATGATGGGAATCTGAGCATAAAACTAGTTTGTAACTGGAACTTGAACATGAAACTGAATAAGCTTTAAGGAAAGCTATTACCTTAGGCTGAGTTTGAGTTTTGAAGAAAAGAGGTGAGGGTGCTTGGATCGTATGTCTGCTTCTTCTTTTCAAGTAGCTCCCTCAATGGACTGATTCTGCCAAATAACTTTAACTAGAGGGACGTTTTTGTTCCTCAGTCTACGAGTCTTATAGTCAAGGATTTCGACTGGAATCTCTTCATAAGAGAGGCTGTTCTAAATGTCTACGCCCTCAATAGGGACTACGAATGCTAGGCCTCCTATGCATTTCTTAATCAAGGAGACATAAAAGACCGGATGCACTGAAGTTAGATCTGAAGGTGACTCGAGATCATAAGCTACTTTGCTAAAGAGAATGAGAATTTTGAAGGGACCGACATTTCGGGGATTGAGCTTTTCCTTTTTGCTGAACCTCTTTACTCCTTTCATGGGAGAGATTTTCAAACATATGAAATTTTCTGACATCATCTCAAGATCCTTTCTGAACATGCATGAACGGGAATATGAGAACATGGCTGAGTCTGTAACATGTGATGTGAACTGGTTATCGTGAACTAAACTGATCCATTGATTATATGGCTTACGTCTGATATTGAATCTAGAGGGTCAACCTATGGGTATCCACAACTCTAAACTAGATTCGTTATGCAAAGAGAAATTAGAGGGTTTAGGGAATGATAGCTCGGGGGTTATAGAGCATCTCCCTCTTGGGACATTATGTCCCTAGAAGAATACTAACTTAACTGAGATACTGAGGAAAGATGGGACGATGTATAGGGCACCTACGAACTGAATCATGACTGAATATCTGGGATCTAAAACTGAGACATAATACACGAACTGAGATGATCTTGCAACTACTGGGACTTTCTATATTGGAATAGTTACATTCCTGAGATTTCTGATAGTAAGACTAGGTGGAAAGAGGGGAAACCATACCATACAAACTTGTTGCCTGATTGCTAAACTAAATTACTGGTTGATCAATCTAACTCATACTGAAACTTATACTTAACCGTACTTCTTCTTCACCTGAGACTACTGAAAATATTTGCATGAGCACTGAGCACGAATGCCTAAACATACTAACTTATCAGATTAATTGAATGACTGATAGTTGAATACTGGGTTTGTAAGATGGAACTGTACTTAGTCTTGAATAAATGGACTATAACTATAGAGCATTTTGCATAGGAGATAAGGACTGACTGAGTGACATGAGATAACTGAGTATGAACTGAGGGTAACAGTATTATTTGAGAATGCAACACCAAGAGTACAACACTATTCTGGAATAGTCTTGTAAATTGAGGTACTGGAAGGATGACAACTAAGTGACTGATAATTATACTCTATGAATCGAGTAAACTCGAAACTGAATTGAGTTACCGACCCAATTACTGGTCTAGGACTGGGATTGAGATTGTAGCTATGATAATTGAGACTGTAATTATGACTAAGACTATAGCTGGGACTAAATACTGGTTTCGGATAACTAAGGTTTAGACTAGTACTGAAGTACTGAATTCTAATGGCTAAGTAATTGATAACTGAAACCCATGGTTTTATAGGACTATCTGAGTTCTTTACTAAATATTGATTACTAAACTGACTCCATAACTAAGACTTGAGGGATAGAACATCATCCCAGTGGATTCACCAAGGGATCTAAACTGAGGGTATACGTGACATAGTCTGAGTTTGGCTGATCCTTAGGAGTGAAGCATAAATTATGTGGGTTGAACATACTGTAAGACAGGATATGACTGTATTAGTGATGAGATGCATGACCTGAGTCTAAAATTCCTGTACTCATGGAACATAATTCATAACACTGAGTGAACTGGGATTCCTCATACTAGGAACTTGAAATGCACGCAATCCTAAGGAAAGTGCATGAATGTAAGATGTGTTCATGGAACTGAAATGTAAAGCATGCATAAGTATCATGATTGTTAAAGTACAAAACTTTGCACTGAGGTTGGAATGGGTTGGGAATCGTCTTCCCTTACTAAATTTTTACACATACTAGCACCACTACCAGAATCCTGAAGGCCTGACTTTCTGAGACATCATAACCGGACAATTCCTATATACTTGTCGGGTTGTGTTAGACAGACTCACATGGGTGGAGACAGGAAAGGTCCTGTTAACATTTGTCTGACCTTAAAGTTATAAAAGAAAAAGAAACTCTTATTTATGAAGAAGTGTAAACATGCAAGTGGAAGAACTGTAACATACTAGTGACTACATCAGGAGAACTTTTCTGATCTTGTCAAGACTGAAATGCATAGAGTCTTTTTGGGCGTTGCCCACTGATAGCGCTAGAATTGGAACCCGTCTGATTCAAGCGACTGGACTGAGCTGAAGGACGATCAAGCTGACTTTGAGGACTAGGTTTAGGATAGTCTCAGACCTTGTGACCTGACACACCACATCCGAAACACAGATTACTGTCGGCTCTTCACACACCCTTATGATACTTACCATATTCTTTGCAAGGTGGATGAGTGCAAATAATGCTTGCACTATTCTAGATTTGGACCCTGGTGCCCTATCTTTGCTACCATTTTTGAACTTATGAACTAAAGCACTATCTGAGAAAGGAGCTAGAACTGAAAACTTTTGACTATGCTGAGAATGGTTACCACCCTGCGACCCTGGCTGAGAAAAACTATAACTACCTATTCTGGCTCTCTTATTCTCTCTCTCTCTTTTTCTTAAGTTTCTGCTCTTCAATCTGTTGATCATGGACCATAAGTCTAGGTATGTCTATTTCCTTAATCAACATCGCAGTCCTACACTCCTTAACCACTCTACCTGAAAACCCAGACACAAACTTACTCATTCTGGATCTACTGTTTACTACTACATGGAGAGCATACCTGATAACTGGGTGAACTTGAGGGAGTATTATTTTACACTCATGCTACCTTGTCCAAGATTAATGAACGCTAACACTTTGGCTTCTTTCTTCTCTAGGGGAAAGAATCTATCTAAGAAGGTTGTAGCAAAATCTTCCCATTCTATGGGCTCTACATCTGTACCCATGTCTACCTTCCACTGTTTAAACCACGTATGGGATATATCTTGTAGCTGATAAGTGGCTAACTTTCCACTTTCACAAGAAGCCACTCCCGTGATGTTTATGACTTTTTGAACCTATTCGAGGAACTCCTATGGACCCACTTTGGACTTAGAACCAAAGAATAGGGGAGTATTTATTCGGGTGAAGTGCCAAATCCTAGCTGCAGCTTAATTGGCCACTGGGTTGGATGGATCAGTAGTTGGCCATTCATTCTGGGTTGTGACTGAAATGGCAAGAGTAGAAAATGCAGTCTTGAATTCTGCATACGAAACATGTACGTCCAGAGGATCTGCCTGAATGGGCTGAGGTGTTGATTGATTATCAATTCTCCTTTCGCTAGCCCTTTTGGAAGGCATATTCTGTAAGCGAAAGGAAGAAGTGGATTAGACTGAGAAAATAATTGGAGATTATGCTCACTGACAAGACATGAATACTGGATGAAGGAAAATTATTCCTGAAATATCTCATAACCTCCTGCACATAAGTGTGGTGCACAACACACCCATGCTCAAGACTCTACTAGATGCAGTTTTTCGAACTTCCTAGGACACTGTTGAACCTTAGGCTATGATACAAAGTTTTTAACACCCCGAATCTAGTACCCAGAATGTTACACGGTGCTCATGACCCCAAAGGACCACAAGCTAACCCATGACTGATATCTGTAACTGAGCACTGAATGATATACTATAAATATGTGGAATATAAGTAGTAAGGCTATAAGGTTCAAAACTAAACTAATACTGAATATAAAACAATGTCTGTAATAGGGTATAACAATAACCAAAACTAAAATAAATTGTCTGAAACATGTTGTAGTTTAAAAGCCTCTAAACTGTCTAAAATCTGTGGAGTTAATGGGACATGTCCCCAACTAACTCCAAACTACTGAAATAATAAAGTAATAAATTAATCATTCTATCCTCAAATGATGAGGACTCACTGCTAGTTTGGCTGCTGAACGTCTGATCTACTAAGGATGCTTGGGAGCTCATTCTTCTAAACCTATGGTATAAATATCATAGCTCAAATACGTCAGTACGTTGAATGTACTGGTATGCAAGTGAGGTGGTTGAATGCAAAGGTTCATATACATGAACAATACTAACAGACTGAATATATGAACGTGAGAATACAAGTATGAATATATAACTATAACTGAGCTCGTGATAACACTAACTCATGAATTCTGATAACGTGGATTTTTTTATATCTGAGTAATAATACTGGGATACTGAATGACTAAGTCTATTGAGTACTGAGGAACTGTTGTCGTATTACTTATAAAGGAAACACTATTTCTAACAGTTCTGATTATGAAGAACTGGTCTGATTGACTGTATCTGACAGTCCTGAAATCTGAATATTGGTAACATGAATTTCATATAATTAATATACTATTAACTGAGTGACTGTGTCTGACAGTCCTAAAATCTGATAGAACTAGCTGAGTTCTATACTGTACTCAGTGACTGTATCTGACAGTCCTGATATCTGAAGAACTATCTGAGTTCTATTACTGAGACTGAGTGACTGTATCTGACAATCCTGATTCTGTAACTGAAACTATGGGAGAATTCATCTAACCGACATGCCTTAATAAGATATTATAGCTAAGTTGGGTTCCAATCTGTAACCCCAATTAGAAGGGTGTCAATACCGTGCCACTAGTAAGGACAAACTGTGAGTGATCACTCATATAGCAGGTACCCAAAAGAGAACGGTGGCACGCTCATATAATAGGTTAATCCCCTCATATACCCTCAAAATAGAAGATTTGATATCTCAACCTATGCTGGCTACGTAGTTCTGGAGCGCAAAGACTGCTTCTAAGAATAACACCTTCTATAACAGGTGAGTTCCTATCCTTGGGATAACTCGGTTCTAACTCCTACTCCCATCTAAATAGACACTGAACATGATTAACTAAACTAGACTGAGTTTATGGAGTTTCGTTGACAGACGAAATACTATAGAGATTACTGAATTACTGAACTTTCTGAGATTTACTAGGATTACAGAGTTTACTAAATTTTCCTTTGTCACATGACTGGTTGAATTCTACATGACATGGCTTGACTGAGGATATCATGAAAACATGAAACTGTCTCTAGGGACACAACTAAATTGTCGGGTACAAGTACCCCCAAGACTCGATAGCATGAAACTGACAAAACTTGACACTTCTTGAACACATGACCAATACCAACAATTCATAATACAATAAGTTGGGGATTTCATGAAGTACATGGTTATCATAATCTTGTACATGGAAGGAATACATATAATCAATGTCATAATTCCATATTCTAGCATCATGAGCATTTCAACAAACATTTACAATGCATATCAATAGCATGGGAGTAATTTGAACATAAGGGTAAAACATAAATCAATCACTTAAGTCACAATTGAGCTATATTACATAATTTCTAGTCTCTTAGGCATTTTTTCAAACGCTTAGGGTGCATGACTTAGGGCATGGCATAATCATCAAATCAATAAGTCATAACTAACTAAAATTCATGGTTTTCAACTCACATGCTAACATATTCTCATAAAAACACATAAAGATTCCAACTTGGGAATCATACAACAACAACCACATGAACATAATCAACACATAGCATGAATATCATAATTCGTAGTTTAAAATTTGATTCTTGGGCTTCATGGACGAAAGGAATCCATGAATGAACACTATACATACCTGAGTTAATGAATTTGGAAGAATTGATGGAGAGTTTTTGTGATTTGGACCTTGAATTTGAGAGTTAGAGTTCTTGTTCTTGAGAGAGAAGGATTTTTGTTCATTAGAAAAAGTGAGGAAAAGTGATATAATAGGGTTTTTACGGCATCATTTCGTGGTTAAAGGCTGATCTGGGTCATAGAAAAAAACTCAATTGCCCTTAGAAGGTTTTTATATTTTGTCACTAAAAACCCAATTTGTTCACCTGGCACGACGCGGTGCTATCGCGTTGTGTCACTGGAAATTGTCAACTGGGAACTGGGCTGACGGCGCGATGCGGTGAAATCACGTTGCAATACTGGATGGGACCTGGAATCTCACCGCGATGCAGTGGTATCGCGCTAAGACACTGAAAAGGGACAATTCTGAATTCAAGCCTTGGCGCGATGTGACATAATCGCGGAGGCCCACTGGATTTTGATGATTGCCATTTAAGTTGGCTCTACGATGTACTGATGGCTCAGGTGATACACTGTCTCACTAAAAAGGCTCTAACTCTTCGTCCGGGTGTCGGATTTGGGTGAATTTGATATTGATGGAAAGTTTGTTCTATTTCCCACACAACAAAAAGTAAAAATCTTTAAAATTCCATATGTATAAAAGTGGATTCATCTTTTAAAGCAAGTCTTTAACATTTTTGGGATAATTTTAAGCTAGGTAGAAGTACAGGGTATTACAACAGCGCTTCGGGCCCAATATGGTGCACAATAAAAAAGGCAGCCTGGTGCACTAAAGTTACCACTATATGCGGTGTCCGAGAAAGGGCACCACCACAAGGTTGTATCGTATGGACATTAAATTTATGAGTACTCATCTCCATATTATTCGCTGGAAAGATATATAATGGCATATAGTGAGAATATTAATCCAGTGCCTCTGAAGATTCTTGTGTTATTCCAGTAAAGATTTTTGAGAGAGAAATACCTCCCGAATATATTGACCCAAGTAGTATCAAATTGGGAAGAAGGAGTTATAAGGGGAGGCGTGGAGTCGGAGAATTATTTCTATCAAGAAAAAAAACAAGTTCTCCATATGTAAGAATGTTGGCCACAAAAGAACTATATGCTCTAATCGTAATGCACTATGATCGTTGTATTAGTAAATAGTTTAGCTAAGTTAACTTTTTTGTAATATTAAAAATGTGTTGTGTTTTTGTTTGATTGTAGTATATCACTTTGATAATTTTAACTCATTGTTGGGAATGTATGTTAATTATTATATAAAATATGTTTTTATTATTGGCCCATAATTAGTTTATGCATCAACAAGAAAAGGTAATAAGAAATTAAATAAATACAATAAAGTACAAAAATATTTTTAATCTTCATCTGTTGCAATAGATGGCCCATCTATTGCAACATATAGGTAATTTATTGGAAGAAATCAAAACAGTCTTACCACTGGAATGTGTTCTTCCAGTAGATGGGTCATATATTGGAAGAACACAAAACCCTTGCTACTGGGTTAAGTTTTTCCAATAAATGACCCATTTGTTGCAACAGATGAGCCATCTGTTTGAAGAACTCACAACTCTTGCTACTAGAAAAATTGTGTCAACTTCAATTGGATTTCTTATGATTTTTGTTTAAGTGATAGACTCACTAAATTGTCATTGAGAAATCCATCAAATAGATGTTTTGATTGTTTATGTGATAGACTCAACCAAACACTTTCTTGTAATTGATTCTTTCCACTACCAAATTCTCAAAACCCTACACCCCTCAACATCTTAAGAAAATAAAAATAGACAGAATGAAAAAATAAATAAGAATAAAATCAGTCGACCAAACGTAGAATCTTTCATTCTGTAAATCAAAACATTTACAACATCAGGTCAATCCGATAAAAATAAAACAAAGTACAGAAGATAAAAAAATACATAACCTAATTATTATTATTATTATTATTACTGTAAACCGAAAACCTATTGCACAACAGGCCCTTCAACCTTCGAATCTCATGAAGCACCCTTGCTCTCACGGCGCCCAACTCCTACTAGAGTTCATGAACCGGGCTTTCAAGTTCCTACACGGTGTCGAGTAGAATCGTCATATCCCAAACCGAATTAGCCATATCTAGAACATACATGGTGTAAATACGTAAAACACTAAACAATGTATACTACCAACTGGAAGTTTACCAAAAAAATGGATTCATGTTAACAATTTTGCATGTTAGAACAAAAAAATAAAACATACCTCAATGGATGGAAAAGAAATTTTCTTTTGGAAGAGAAGTGGTAGAAGATGTAATGACATTTTTATACAAGACAAGATTTAAGAAATGGAGTGAAAGAGACCTATCCATAAAGGAATGAATGAGTGAGTAGTGTAGTGTGCTAGGCAAAAAATTACGATAGTTCACCTCTTTTTTAATAATTATATCTCTTAAGTAAAATAAACTAGGAGAATTTTCAATTATTTAAATTAAAAAAACAGATTTAAATACAAAAAAGGATGAAAAGTCATGACTTTTCACCTTTTTAATATTTACATGAGTCATTTAAATTAAATAGCTACAAAATTGTGTTTATCATATTTTTTTTTAGTATTTATTTACAAACTATTTTTTAAAATAAATAATCAAAAAGTCACGACCCTTGAGTTCTTCCAACAGATGACCCATCTATTACAACAAATGGGTCATCTATTGGAAGAACTCAAAACCATTGCTACTGGATTGAGTTCTTCCAAAAGATGACCATCTATTGCAATAGATGGGCCATCTGCGAGAAGAACACAATACAGTTCTTGCTATTGTTTTGAGTTCTTCCAACATATGGTCCATCTATTGCAATAGATTGGTTATTTATTGGAAGAACTCAGAACTTGGATTGAGTTCTTCTAACAGATGGCCCATTTGTTGCTATAGATTGGTCATCTTGTAGGAGAACTAAACACCCTTACTATTGGATTGAGTTCATTCAACGGATGACCAATCTGTTGCAACAGATAGGTCATCTATTTGAAGAACTCAATCCAGTAGCAAGGGTTTGGAGACTTGTGTAAAATTTTAAACTCTATGCTTTTTCAAGTATTCCATTTTGACACCTTAATGCATTTTATGAAATTCGATATCTTTTACAATCATTATATATTTTTATGATGAAATAATGAGGATCATATCCTTTGTCTTATGGGTTATTATTTTACTATATTCATATAACTCCCTTTAGATTTTTTGTTTCTTAATCAAGTTTTTAGTTTTTGAGATTCTAACCCTTTCTAGAAGAAAAAACAAGAAAGGTTTTGAAAATGGTTACCCTTTGAGCCTCCATAGTTTGGTACACTTCTTAATAATGAAAAATGGAGATAAAACACTATATTGTTTCAGTCACTGGGTAGGAAGAATAAGGTACTTACAGATGGATCCACTTTATATGTGGGAGGTATTACTGATCAAGTTATTGTGACAAAGTATACTGATTTTGTGAATGATGTTTTTGACCGATTAGGCATTAATCCTTTAAACAAGATCCTGCATTTTATAGTTAAGCTTGATAGATCCGAATGGATAAGTGGTGTTGATACCCAGTTATAATTTAATGATAGTTTGCTCATGTTTATGTGTCGGGTTTGGAGAATGGATCAAGATTTGATGGCAGTGTAGAGATTCAATAGTGATTGGACTGGTTTTAAGGGTGCAATGGAGTTTGAGAGGGCATTCGAAGCCTCTTACTGCAGCAAATAAGAATGGAAATTCCACAGAAACTGCCCTAGTCCAAATTTATATGGATGGGTTACTCCAAAAGATGATTATACAGCAGAAGGTGCTGTAGAAGAATATCTACAAGAGAATGAGGAGCTGAAGACTATCTCAGACCTTATTAAAGAGGAAAAACATGGTACAAAGGAAGTTGTAGTGAATCTGGCCAATGAAATTGACATGAAAAATAAAAATCTAGATGAGCTACAAACAAAGTACAATTTGAATATACTTTTATTTTAATCTTTTTTTATTTCAGATAGAAAATTACTTTAAAAAAATCTTCCAAAAGATGGGTAATCTATTGCAATAGATGACTTATCTGTTGGAAGAACTCAAACAACTAGCAAGACCAATTTTGATTTCTTCCAACAAATGGGTAATTTGTTACAAGAGACTTCCTATTTGTTTAATAATTTTCGACAGATGAGTCATCTGTTGTAACAGGTTAGTCATATTTTGATTCAAATTAAGCAATTATTAGTAATAACTAAATTAATTTAACTAAAATTAAAGACAAGTATTTAAGACAAGGGGAAAAACATTTGAGTGTAGAGAGAAAGAAGAAAGAGAAAGATTGGTCATCTAAATATTGGCCCTAAGGCGAAAGAGAAAGAGGGAGAAAATAGAAAGGAGAAAATTGTAGGAGAGTTGAGAATAGAAAATTGAATGAGAGTTGAGAAAATAGATAGGTCATCTATTTATTTTAAATATTGGTGGTGGTGGGACCTTTGAGAAGAAAGAGGTGACATTGATAAGACAAGATAAGACAACACAAGGGGACTTTTGAGTTCTCCTAAAAACGTTCGAGTTTCCTAGTATTTTATCTTTTTTATCTCAAAAAGAAAATTGCTTTAAAAAAATCTTTCAACAGATAGGTAATTTGTTGTAACAGATATCCTATCTGTTTGATTATTCCCAACAGATGGGTCATCTGTTGTAATACATGTCTATATCTTTTTGATAATGTCCAACAAATGAGTCATCTGTTGCAATAGTTTGGTCATCTATTGTAACAAACGTCTATACTTATTTGATAATTTTCAAAAGATGTGTCATCTGTTAGAACATGTTAGTCATCTTTTGATTTGAATTAAGCCATTATTTATAATAACTAAATTGATTTAACAAAAATTAAAGATAAATTGATAAGTTCAATTATAATTTCAATAGATCTCATTGTAATTACATGATCGTCTAAGTGTATTCATCCTGAGTAGAGATCAATTGACCAATTTTATTTGAAATTAGTCAAATTAAGCCATTATTAGTATACCTAAACTGATTTAACTAAAATTAAAGATGAATTGATAAGTTCAATTACAGTTTTAATTGATCTCATTGTAATTACATGATCATATAAGTGTATTCGTCCTGAGTAGACTGATCAATTGACCAATTTTATTTGAAATGATTCAAACTAAGCCATTATTAGTAATAACTAAATTTATTTAACTAAAATTAAATATTAATTGAGAAGTTCAATTACAATTTTAATTGACCTTATTATAATTACATGATCAACTAAGTGTATTCGTCCTGAGTAAAGTGATTAATTGACTAATTTACTTGAAATGATTCAAACTAAGTCATTATTTGTAATAACTAAATTGATTTAACTAAAGTTAAAGATGAATTATAAGTTCAATTACAATTTCAATTAATCACGTTGTAATTACATGATCAACTAAGTGTATTCATCCTGAGTAGAGTGATCAATGACCAATTTGATTTGAAATAATTCAAATTAAGCCATTATTTGTTCTAACTAAATTTATTTAACTAAATTTAAATATGAATTAATAAGGTCAATTACAATTTCAGTTAATCTCATAGCAATTGCATGATCAACTAAGTGTATTGGTCCTGAGTAGATTATCAATTGACCAATTTGATTTGAAATGATTCAAATTAAGTCATTATTTGTAGTACATAAATTTATTTATCTAAAATTAAAGATGAATTAATAAGTTCAATTACAGTTTCAATTAATCTCATAACAATTACATGATCAACTAAGTGTATTCGTCATGGGTAGAGTGATCAATTGACTAATTTTACTTGAAATGATTCAAATTAAGACATTATTAGTAATAACTAAATTGATTTAACTAAAATTATAGATGAATAAGTTTAACTACAATTTCAATTGATCTCATTGTAATTACATGATCATCGAAGTGTATTCGTCCTGAGTAGAGTAATCAATTAACCAATTTTATTTTAAATAGTCAAATTAAGTCATTATTAGTAATAACTAAATTGATTTAACTAAAATTAAAAATGAATTGATAAGTTCAATTATAATTTCAATTATTATCATTGTAATTACATGATCAACTAAGTGTTTTCGTGTCACCACCCGAATCAGGGCCTGATCACGACGGGCGTCTAAAGTCCACTGAGGATCGGAGACTGCCACCTGAGCCTATTCCAATATAACCAAGAACTCATTGCAGGGGATGAATACCAATATAAAGCAAGATATGAATAATAAACTCAAGGGTCTATATAAAAATCCATATCCAAACTATCCACAATACCAAAACCAATACCAAATGACAATCATAATACTCAAGTTCATAGTAGTCCAATAAAGCCTCTAACAAACCGAATACCAGTAAAATGTTGGGACATGCCCCCATCCATAGCCAAAACAAATCTAAAATAAAATCTAAGACAGAGGAAATCAAAACATGAAATGAACTCTTCCGAAGGATAGAAGCTCACCACTTCAAGTCAACTCTCGATCTAACCATGAACACCTGATCACTGTGCAGGAAAGGTAGAAGTATGGTTAGTTATTGCATCACAGGGGGATAAAACGTCTGAAGATGGTTAGCGGTTGGAGCTCTAGCATATAACTCAGGGATAAAGGGATAAAGTGATGCCATAATCCATAATACGAAAACCAATAAAACCCAATGCACAACATCATATCTAATGCATGCATACATATATATTTATATATACACCACATGTCGTGAAAGTGAACAAGGCTTAGCATGAGAGTAAAACCTTAACCTGGACTATGTATCTCCACTATCTTAAAGGCACCCATGGGTTGTATAGGTTCAGCTCTCGTTATTGAAAGGGCCCCAGTGCGTTTTAGCTGCACGTACCGGAGAAAATTTGAGAATTCTAATGCCATCCCCAAAATATAAAGTGTGTCTCATAAGCGCAGTCACCATGATGAAACCCCTCCTTCAACAAATATAAGTTTCCAGTATTGGCCCCTTGGGACCTCCACATTCCACGACTTTGCTACACAACCTCCTTTAAGCCAAAACCATTTACACATTTCCAACCATTTACCAAGGAGTATTTTAATTAGGATTTTCCGATTGGTATCGTCATACCATGATTAGAGATTGAAAATTTATCCCTTTATACCATATGAAACTATTAAACCAAATTTGACTCCAAAATTATCAATTAAACCAAAACGGTGGCCACTAAGGACCTTCTATAACCATTTTAAACCAAACCAAACCAATTCATATTCCATTTACCATTTATACAATGCAAGGATTTCCCAGGATAGTCAAGCTATGTGACAAAATCATATTCATTGTCAATTTCACAAACAGGTTGAGGACACATGATTTCCAACACCATAAATCAAAGCAAAATCATTAAATATAAGTTAACCATGACCCCTTTAGTTTAATTACCATTTCCATGCATCCCCCAATGTTCAAAATCATAAACAAAGAATAATTTTTGCATAATACAACAACAACAACAAACATAGTGTATTCCCACATAGTGGAGTTTGGGAGAGTAAAATGTACGCAGTCCATACCACTACCTCCGGAGAAGTAGAAAGGCTCTTTTCGATAGAACCCTGGCTCAAGACAAAGAATAGTAGGCATATTCATAATAAAGCATAAAATAAGATGGAATAACAAAAATAAGGCACCCACAAAGTAATACCCTGCACTAACGAACCAAAGGCACCTCCGCCCCCATACCCTCCTACTAGAAACTCCAACCTATGGAAAAAGCCCTAAGACTACCAGCCCGGCTACCCTAAATCTTCCTAACTACTGGCTACGACCCACCTATAAGCACTAGCCTTCTAACCTAATTTGTGTCCTTCATACCTTCTTATCTATGGTCATGTCCTCAGAAAGTTGTAACTGCTTTATGTCACATTTAATAAACTCTCTCTAGTATTTCTTAGGCCTACCCCTACCCATCCAAAAACCAAAAAAACATATCCATTCATACCTACGAATTGGGGTATCCGTGCCCATCCTCATCACATGCCCGAACCATCTCAATCTATCTTCCCGCATTTTTTTCTCTACCAAAGCCACTCCCACCTTCTCCTGAATAGTCTTATTCCTAAACCTATCACACCTAGTAATCCCATATATCCAATATAATATCCGCATTTTTACCACCTTCAATTTTTAAATGTGGGAGTTCTTGACTGACCAATACTCTGCTCCATACAGCATAGCCTGACGGATTTCCACTTTGTAGAATTTTTCTTTAAGCTTGAGCAGAACCTTCTTATCATATAATACTTCTGACACGAGCCTCCACTTCATCCACTCTACCCCAATATGGCGGGATATATCTTTTTCAATCTCTCCATTCCCCTGAATCATAGACCTGAGATACTTAAAACTATCCCTCTTACAATCAACCTGGGAATCCAACCTTACTACTTCCTCGTTCTCCTGCCTCACATCATTAAACTTGCATTCCATATACTCTGTCTTGATCCTACTCATACTAAACACTTTAGACTTAAGAGTTTGTCTCCAAACCTTTAATTTATCATTCACCCTCTTCCTCCCCCCGTGTTTTATCAATCAAAATAACATCATCTGCAAAAAGCATACACCAAGGAACCTCTCCTTTAATACACTGCGTAAATACATCATCACCTACGCAAACAAAAATGGGATAAGAGTTGATCCCTGATGCAATCCTTTCAAAATGAGAAAATGCTCTAAGTCTCCTCCCGTCGTCCTCACCTGAGTATTTTCTCCAACATACATGTCCTTAATCGATCTAATGTATTCCACTGAGACCCTACTCACCTCTAATCATCTCTAAAGAACCTCCATAAGAACTTTGTCATACGCCTTCTCAGAGTCGATGAACACCATATGTAAGTCCTTTTTCCTTTCCCTATAATGCTCCACCAGTCTCCGCACTAGGAGACTTGCCTCCTTCATCGAGTGACCAAGCATAAATCCAAACTGATTCTTCAAAATATACATTGTCCTTCTCAACCTCTACTCGACCACTCTCTCTCAAATATTCATAGTGTGACTCAATAACTTAATACCTCTATAATTGTTACAACTCTGGATGTCATCCTTATTCTTATATAAAGGAATTATTGTACTCCATCTCCATGCCTTGTGCATTTTTGCAGTCTTGAAAATATCATTAAACAATTCATTCAACCACTTTAAACCAACCCCACTAGTAAGCTTCCGAAAATCCACAGGAATCTCATTAGTCCCTATCGCCCTACCTCTTTGTAACCTTTGAATAGCCTCTCTGACCTCCTCAACCTTAAAACATCTATAATAACTAAAATCACAACCCTCCTCTGAGTGCTCCAGCTTCTCGAACATAATGTTTCTATCCCCCTCATCTTTCAAGAGTCAATGAAAATACGACTGTGATGTTGGGTGTATTTAGACATTCTAGCATCACTAATCTAGCCTTTTAACCATTTTTTAAGGATAATTCATGTCCAATATAGGTTAATAATAAGATAAATGAGTATCAAAGTGTTTAAGAATGTGTTTATGATGTTTAGAGTGAGTTCCAAACAAGTTTCTACCTAAAAGATTCATTTAGAGTTCAACCCAGAAAACTAGTGTTACTAGCTTGAGCTAGGAGTTTGTCTATTTGATTCCGGTGGATTCTATTGTGTTTAATGTGTTAGAAATAATTTTTTTAAGTGATTATGAGTGGAATAACTTGTTGGTGGTGAGAACAGTGTAATTTGAATGAGTCAACAGCTGGAATAATAAGTGAAAGATCAATGCGAATTAGCTATGCTTAGCTCTTGTTTTGATTCGTCGTTATGGGTGTTGTGTTGTGTTTCTCTTTTAATTCGTGTGGAGTAATGATGTATGAGGCTTTTGGAGATGAATATGATGATATTTTGATGTTAAAAAATCTTGGAATTCATGGGAAAGATGCCACAAGTCAAGGAATTAAGAGGGGAGACTCAACACTTAACCAAAATTTGGAGACCAAATTCTAGTAGCTCAAGGCTATGTTGAGGCGCCGACCTAACTGGAGCGGGCCTATAAGCATAGATCAGCCTTGACTGGAGCGGGGCTAGAGCCAGGGTGTAGCCTCACTTGGAGCGGCACTCTATACAAGGCTCAGCCTCACCTAGAGCGGGGCTATAGCCAGGGCGACTCCCCACCCATTCCCATGCTCACAAATTGCTGAAATTCGATTCCAACACAAACTTGTCTTACTCCTATACTATAAATACATGTTATATCACGTTTTTACATACTTTTGGACGTCTTTGGACAAGAGTAGGCTGATCTACACATTATTTAGGTTTTATCATTCTTTAATTTAGTTTCTTTATGGTTTGTATCATCAATCCAAGGGATTGGATGATGAATATTTCCATTAAAGGCTAAAACTCCTTTTTCGGGGTTAAGGCCAAGATCATGACTACTTTCATTTTGAATTAAGTTTATTGTTTTGCTTATCATTATTGGTTGCTTGTTTATTCTTGTTTAAACTATTTTAAGGATTATCTACCCTTAGAATACATCAATTGTCAACCTTGTGATCTCGGGAGAGGGAATAGGGTGATAGAACATGGGAATAAGCAAAGTATGGTTCTTAATTCCTTATAAAATAAGAAACTTGAATTTGTATCTAGGGCAGGAATGTACTTAGATGCCTTACTTGATTCATATGTAGGATGATATTTGTAAAGAACTTAAGTGAACTATTACATCCCCGCTCAACGATGTAGTTGTAAGGTTCAACATAGGTAAAGGATTAGAGGTTGGGAAACCATAATCATGCAATTAACCCTATGAATCAACAACCAAGATAAGCAATTTAATGAATGAAGTTCAATAACATAGTATGATTGCTCGTAAGCCTTAACCCTGGGCTACTATCCATAGACTGTCCTAATTCATTATTTTTTTGCCTTAGTTTAGTTTAGTTTAGTTTTAATTTACAACTTTAAAACTCTATTTGATCCTTTCCTCAATTGGTTAAACTAGAATTAGATAGTCGGCGAATGCAAGTCCCTGAGAGATCAATTCCTAGGCTTTCTTGAAGCTATTTTACTACTTAATAAGACCACGTACACTTGCGTGTGCGCTTGGGCGCTATTACATTTTTGGTGCCATTGCCGGAGACTTGTAACTAGGAAACTATCTTATTTTTAGTTTTTCTATATTGAGTTGTAAATAGTTTTTTCTTAGTTTCTTTTTAGTTTCCTTTTATTTCTCTTTTTATCACATTTCTTGATATGTCAGCCTAGGATAGATGGTTTTCAAGTGATAATTATTCTTGTTGTTTTTATGGGGGACCACATCAAGTAGCTTATTGTCCAGATATTGATGTAATTTCGTGGATGGGACCTTCATAATATGATACGGATGTTGTTCTATCTGTGAAGCAGACTGCAGTTTGGTATTTGGTTTGTGGTCAAATTGGTCATACTACAGCTATGTGTGTTATCAATCCTGATTTTGAATTGTTTGTGGGCTATGTTGAAAGGGAAAATTATATAAACTACTACAATTAAACTGGGTTGAATCAGTCACAAATTCAATCATGGACCAACCAGCAGTAGTTTCAGCAACAACAACAAAATATGCAGGCCACAACTCAAATTAGCTACTTAGAAGAGATGCTGAAACAAGTTTTAGCGTCTCAGGTTGAGTTGTTGGCTTACATGAAGAACCAAAGGGAGGCTACAGAACAAGTGACTTCACAACCTATTATAGATGAAGTTACAGATAATTCGAGAAAATTTTAGTACTCGGAAACTAAAATTGTTGAACAGGTTGAGGAGATACCACTGCCAACATGTCTACAGTGGCTAATCAAAGAAAAATATGAGGAGGATATTAGACAATTTATGGATCAAACACAAAAATTGCATCCACTCGATTGTTATCTTTATCTTAAGACTGAAATTGAGAAGGTGAATAAAAGTGAGTGTGTTGTAGATAGTGTAAATTTTGAAGTAGGATTGGTTGGGCCTCACTCGAAGTATTTTTCTACATTATTTTTAGATGATATCTTGTCTGTAAAATCATTTAAAATAGTGGAAGAGTGTAAATGATGAACAATAATCCTATATTCTTGATTTTACATCGGATAAGCAACATAAAAACATACCTCACTTCAAGGATGAGTGGTTTACCATGCGCATTCCATTACTCGGTTCCTTAATTTTTGTACCACCTCCATATGAGTGGGGCAAAAAGATGGATGCTAAGTTGAGGGTAAAATTTATATCCTCAAGGTGGAGGAAAAAGTTGATTAGGTTGTGCCGCGACACTAAATTAGGTACTTCTTGGGAGGTAACCCAAGATTAGGTATTTTTTTTTGTTTTTTTAGTTTTATTTCACGTAGTTTTTGTTTTTGGTTGAGTCACAAGTTAATGGGATGTCTGAGTACCATAAACTTGAGCTTAAAGCATGGTAAAGACTGAGTGTGGGGTCCCATAGATCTCTTTTATGTGTGAAGATGTTATTAGCTAGGCCTACAGTTCTCAGGGAGTATTTCTGTCTCTTGCTATAAAATTCACTTTGTGGACAAAGTAGATTTTTAAGTGTGGGGTGGGGAAATTCCTAAATTTTGGCTCAATTTAAAAAAATTTGTGTGAAATATGCTTGTTGGTGCTATTTTTTATTACATGCTGCAAGTGGGTTTGTTGTAAAAGTATGTTGATTGAGTGAATTGTTATTTTTGAGACTCTTAGGCTCATGTTTGTGACTCCTGTATTTGTTGGCTTAAATTTGAATTTATTCTATTGTTTAGTTGGGAGTCTATGATAGTCCTATTGAGTTCAGCATATGCCATGTGCATGTGAGATTTTTGCATATTCCTTGTTGCATATGATGTCTAGAACTTGCCCGGTGTGTGTATTAAGAAAAATAAGGAATGTGGGTTTAGGAGATGATATAGGCATTTCTTTGATAACTTTGTTTTATACCTTCTATTTGTCCTACCCTTGTGCATAATCCTAGTTAACCCCCATTGAGCATTTAGATTTTTCTTTGGCAACCTCATATATAGCCTGATCCCCTTCTTTGATAGACCATAATTTGATCCAAAAAGCTCCTAAGTGCTTTAATTGAAAAAAAAAAAGAAATAGTTGATAAAGAAGTTTGAGAAATTGAAGCAGAAAAGGAGTTATTGGTGTTTATAATTGATGTGTGATGGTTGGGAGTGATATAAATAGTGTTAGAAATATTTCCGTAATTGTAGAAAATGAGAAAAAATGAATCTTGAAGGAATAAACAATATGCCCGCCATGTGTTTGTGAAAATGCCTAAAAGAGATGTGGCAAAAAAAGATATGGGTGGATGAAAATTTCACTTTGGATGTTGGAGATTGGTTTTAAATATATAATGTAGTGTATTAAAGCACTTAGAGAGGTTAGTCATTATTCCCAAATAGTTCCTACCCTTCCCTTACACTACATTACAACCTAAAAAAGACCTAATTGATCCTAAACTTTACGTTCGAATATTAGTGGAGCATTACATTAAGGGCAATCCTATGGTTCATTGTGTGTAACTTGTGAATTCTTTGTGAGAGTGAGCATAATTTGATTATTGTACCCATCATGTTCTAAATTGCTTAATGATGAGTGATTATGGGTAACTCTCTTGTTGTGAGGAACACATGTTTGATGAATATGGGTGAATTGTATGATGTCCTTGATTGAATAATAAGAATGAGTTTTCCAACTAGGTGAGTAAATTCTTGAGGATAGGAAGTTTTAGAGTAGTGTTCATTAGCTTTCAATTGTGTTTGTAATATGCTTAGTGTTGTAAACTTGCATTACATGTAGTCATTGTAGTATTAGCTTGAGAGTCTTGCATTTAGTATAAGTGTAGAGTCTCCTTAGTTGATGATGATTATACTTAAGAATTATTCGAGGACGAACAAGGCATTAAGTGTGGGGTGGTGATGTTGGGTGTATTTATGCATTCTAGCTTCACTATTCTAGCCTTTTTAGCCTTGTTTTGAGGATGATTCATGTTCTATATAGCTTGATAATGAGATAAATGTGTATCAAAGTGTTTAAGCATGTGTTTATGATGTTTAGAGTGAGTTCCAAACAAGTTTGTACCTAAAAGACTCATTTAGAGTTCAACCTGGAAAACTAGTGTTACTAGCTTGAGCTAGGTGCTTGTCTAGTTGATTCCGGTGGATTCTATTGTGTTTAATGTGTTCCGAATGGTTTTTATGAGTGATTATGAGTGGAATAACTTATTGGTGGTGATCAAATTTCAACTTGAATGAATCAACAGCTGGAACAATAAGTGAAAGATCAATGTGAACTCGCTATGCTTAGCTCTTGTTTTGATTCGTCGTTATGGGTGTTGTGTTGTGTTTCTCTTTTAATTCGTGTGGTGTGATGATGTAGGAGGCTTTTGGAGATTAAAATGATGATATTTTGATGTTAAATAATATTGGAATTCGTGGGAAAGATTCCACAAGACAAGGAATTAAGAGGGGAGACTCAATACTTAACCAAAATTCGGAGACCAAATTCCAGTAGCTCAAGGCTATGTTGAGGCGCCGCCCTAACTGGAGCGGGGATATAAGTAGGGATCAGCCTTGCCTGGAGAGGGGATATATCTAGGGTGCATCTTTACTTGGAGCAGAACTCTATCCAAGGCTCAGCCTCACCTGGAGCGGATCTATAGTCAGGGCGATGCCTCACCCATTCCCATGCTCACAAATTGCTGAAATTCGATTCCAACACAGACTTGGCTTACTCCTATACTATAAATACATGTTATATCACGTTTTTACAGAATTTTGGACGTCTTTGGACAAGAGGAGGCTTATCTACACATTATTTAGGTTTTATCATTCTTTAATTTAGTTTCTTTATGGTTAGTATCATCAATCCAAGGGATTGGATGATGAATATTTCCATTAAAGGCTAAAACTCCTTTTCCGGGGTTAAGGCCAAGATCATGACTACTTTCGTTTTGAATTAAGTTTGTTGATTTTCTTATCATTATTGGTTGCTTGTTTATTCTTATTTTAACTATTTTAAGTATTAGCTACCCTTAGAATACATCAATTGTCAACCTTCTGATCTCGGGAGGGGGAATAGGGCGATAGAACACGGGAATAAGAAAAGTATGGTTCTTGATTCTTTATAAAATAAGACACTTGAATTAGTATCTAGGACAGGATGTACTTAGATGCCTTACTTGATTCATATGAAGGATGATATTTTTAAAGAACTTAAGTGAACTATTACATCTACGCTCAACGATGTAGTTGTAAGGTTCAACTTAGGTAAAGGATTAGAGGTTAAGAAACCATAACGAATAAAGTTCAATAACGTAGTATGATTGTTCGTAAGCCTTAACCCTGGTCTACTATCCATAGATTGTCCTAAGTGATTACTTTTTTGCCTTAGTTTAGTTTAGTTTTAATTTACAACTTTAAAACTCTATTTGCTCCTCTCCTCAATTGGTTAAACTAGAATTGGATAGGCAGCGAACGCAAGTCCCTGAGAGATCGATACTTGGTCTTTCTTGAAGCCACTTTACTACTTGATAAGACCACGTACACTTGTGTGTTCTCTTGGGTGCTGTCAGACTGCCATCTTCTCTTAATGTGAATGTCCTTCATAAGAACTCTACCATCCTCTCCCTTAATGCACTTCACTTGATCGAGGTCACGACCCTTTCATCCCCTAGACTTAGCAAGCCTATACAACCTCTTTTCCCCGCCTCTCTCATCTAACCCCATATACAAGCTCTCAAATATTATCGTCCTAGCAGCCGTAACTGCTAACTTAGCCTCCTTTATAGCTAACTTATACTCCTTCCTATTCAACCACTTCTCCTCTTCATCTTTACTTTCAACCAACTTGGCATACACCCCATTCTTAGTCTCCACTTTTCTCTTCACTTCTTTATTCCACCACCAGTCCCCTTTAATGTTGTCTAGCCCAGCCCCTTGAGACACCCAATATCTCTCCAGCAGTCTCCTTGATGAACCTATCAGCCCGATCCCACATACCATCCACGTCCCCCCTACACTCACGCACCCTCATCCCCGCCACAGTTTCCCTATCTCCAACGCATTCACCGACATCAAGCCACCTCACTTTATTCTGGATTGACCCTCCCCGCCCCTTCTCTTCTTATCCTTCTTTATACTAAAGTCCATCACCAGAAGCCTGTGCTGGGTCGAATGATTCTCACTCGGAATGACCTTACAATCCTTACACAATACCCTATACCCCTTCCTAAGTAGCAAAAAGTTAATTTGACTCTTGGATATCACGCTTAGAAAGGTAATCAGGTGATCCTCCTTCTTCGAAAAGCTTGAATTCACTACCACCATCCCAAAGGCCCTCACAAAATCCAATAGAGCATCTCCCTCTTTATTCCTCACTCCAAAACCAAAACCTCCATGCATATCACCACAGCCTCCCGATAACACCCCAATATGCCCATTGAAATCCCCTGTTACAATAATCTTCTCAGAGCTAGTCACGCCTCTTACCACCTTGTCTAAAGCCTCCCAAAACCTCTTATTCTCCTCTTCTCCCAAACCCATATGTAGTGTATAAATGCTATACACATTCAGAGTAAACCCCCCAATGACCAACTTAATTGTCATCAACCTATTTCTGACCCTCTTAACCTCTACTACTTGCCCTCTAAGTTCTCCATCTACTAAGATGCCTACTCTATTCCTACGCCTCTCACTTCCTGAGTACCATAGTTTGTACCCATCCACATCCCTAGACTTAGACCCTACCCACTTGGTCTCCTAGACACACGCAATATTGATCCTCCTCTTTTTAAGAATCTTCATAAACTTTATGGACTTACCCTGAAGGGTCCCTATATTCCAAGACCCAACCCTCAACCTATCAACTCTTTCAACACGTCTACCTCTACCACCTCTCACTCCATACCTCAAACTTGTCCTAACACCAGACCTTTCCTCCACTCCCAAACTAGCCCTCCCATCTTCCCCCACTACCAAACCATCCCTCCCTTCTTCCTCAACCCCCAAACCATCCCCCAACCTCAACCCCCTCGAACATGACCCTATCCTACCATCAACCCCCAAAGCCACTACTAAAAAAATATAAACAATGATAGAAACAAAAACAATAGTAGGAAGTAGGAGGCACATGCAAATCACACTATTTGACCTAACACTAAGGACAACAAAATCAAAGCCACTAATAAAAGAAAGCAGTCAATCCCAACAAATTAAAAACAAGGAAATAGACACGAAATAATAAAAGAAAGTAAATAACAAAGGTTAGAAGTCACCGGATTATGCTTGTAAACCAAGTTCTCTTCTCTTACGTGGTATGTTGGATTCTAGAAAATTGATGCAAAAATTTATCTCCAGAATGTTATCATCGAAGCTTCATCGGAATATCACCAGAATCAGATCTGGTCGAGCAAAGCCTGGTAATCTGGACATGCCAGAATTAGATTTGGTCGCCTGATTTCGATGCTACACATTGACAATGTCGTCGGGGTCAAGCCGATGGAAACCTTATCTCGCCGGCGAGATAAATAAAAAGTGTAAAAGGGGAAGAGAGAGAACCAAAGGAGGATAGAGGGGGGAGTTTACTTACCTATCATTGGTATTTCTAAGCCGGCGCTAGAGTAACCTAGGTCACATCAAAGGTGACGTTAAAAGATGTTACGGGGGAGGGTTTAATAGAAAGAAAGAGTCGTTTTCCAATATTTTCACATCAAGTATCAATTATTGCATAATAAACAATAGAAAAACATTTAAACCAATCAGATTCACAACCCTCAACTCATAGTTCAAAACCCATTATAAAAACCATGATTAATAACCAATTTCATGCCATTAATAAAATACAAGTATAGATAAAGAGATAAATGCCTTAATTGCCAAGAATTTTGAAGAAAACCGCACCCTTAGGACCCCAGATGATCACCTCCTTGAACCCTAGCCTTGAGTTGAAAAGGGGATTATGAGAGAGGATGTTTAAGAGTGAATAATGTCCTTCGTACGTTGAAAACTGATAGAAATAGGTCCTTATAGTGATTAAAAATTGTTTACAGGTAAAAGGACCTTACTACCCCTCTTCCCTTTTTAATTAAACAAAATAGTTGCAAAATAAAATAGGTCTGTGTCGCAGACATTATCGCGGAGGATAGCCTTCATGACGCGGACCCTATCACGATGAGTACCTTCCATGTCACGGGGCTATCATGAAGGTTTACTGCCGCCATGACCAAAACTACCCCGAACCCCGTCTGAAAATTCTGAAACTCTTTCGAGTTACCATTTTAATTTGAGTCAAAAATCGATATTTCAAGCATGGGAAGGCTAAAAATGAAATGCCCGAATTTATTAGAGTGTTACATTATCCCCCCTTAGGATCATTCATCCCCGAATGATGAACTAGGACACATTTTGCATGAGGATGATAACAACATGCCAAAATCAAAAGGTAAACTGGATAACAACAAAAAAGAACAGAAGTCATACCTCAAGATTCTTCATCCGTCACATGGAATAGAAATGGATACTTAGCCTTCATATCCTCTTCCGCCTCCCAAGTGGGGTCTTTCACTTTATGATTCCTCCAAAGGACTTTTACCAATGATATAGCTTTAGTCCGCAACCTACAAACTTGTCTCTCCAAGATCTCCATCGGAACCTTTTCATGAGACAAGGAATCTGAGACACCGACATTCTCAATAGGAACCACCAAAGAAGGATCACCCACGCATTTCCTCAACATGGACACATGAAACACAAGTCGAATAGAACCCAAACTCCCTGGAAATTCCAACTCATAAGAAACACTTCCCACTCTCTTCAAAATCAGATAAGGACCAATGTAACGAGGACTAAGCTTCATCTTCTTTCCAAAACATATCACTTCCTTCATGATAGACTCCTTTAAGAACACCCAATCATCTACTTTGAATTCTAACTCTCTTTGTCTCACATCCGCATATGACTTTTGGCGACTTTGGGCAGTCTTAAGCCTTTCCCAAATCACCTTCACCTTCTCCATAGCTTGATGAACTAAATCAGGATCTAATAACCTCACCTCACCAACTTTGAACCACCCAATAGGGGATCAACACCTCCTACCATACAAAGCCTCAAATGGTGCCATATCGATGCTAAAATGATAGCTTAGTTGGTGTCAACCCAACTACCACCAAAGTCAATTACACAAGCTCGAAGTATATATTCTAAAGTCTGGAAGGTCCTTCCGTTTATCCATCATTTATGGGTGGAATGCGGTACTAAGGTTCACTTTAGTCCCCAAACCTCTCTGAAACGACCGCTAAAAATAAGATGAGAACTGATTACCCCAATCAGAAATAATGGAAACTATAACACCGTGCAACTTCACAATCTCCTGAATAAATAACCATGCATAATCCTCAACAGAAAAATTAGTCCTCACTGGCAAGAAGTAGGCAGACTTAGTCATCCTATCCAGGATGACCCAAATAGAATCAAATTGGTTCTGGGACCGCGAAAGACAGATAATAAAATCCATATTTATCACTTCCCATTTCCATAAAAGCATCTCTATTTCCTGAGACAACCTACCAGGGCTCAGGTATTCCACTTTCACTTGTTGACACACCAGGTACTTAGCCAAATAATTTTCCATATCTCTCTTCATGTTATTCCACCAACAGATCTTTTTAAGGTTGTGACACATATTTATTAAACCAAGATGAACCAAATAATGTGACCCATAAGCTCCGACCAAAATTCTATCTCGCAGCCTATCCACATCGGGAACACACAACCTTCTTTGGTACGTCAAGATACCATCACCACTAATCTCAAAAGCCATCACCTTATGCCTCACCTATATCATTCTTGATTTGCATCAAGATAGGATCAAACACCTGCTTCACCTTTACCTCGGCACCAAGAGATGATTTTGCCCCTTCTTATACAAACACACCACCATACTCATAATTGAAGAGATGAACTCCAAGATTAGCCAAATGGTGAATATCATTCACCAAATCTTATTTCTCCTCTTTCACATGGGCCAAGCTCCCTATAGATAACCTGCTAAGAGCATCAACAACCATGTTAACTTTACGTGGGTGATAGTGGAGACTCATGTCGTAGTCTTTGAGCAACTCAAGCCATCTCCTCTACCTAAGATTCAACTCTTTTTAGGTGAAAATATACTGCAGGCTCTTATGATCTAAATAGATGTCAACATAAACCACATATAGATAATGCCACCAAATCTTCAATGCTAACACCACAGCCAACAACCCCAAATCATGATTCGGATAATTCCTTTCATGAACTTTCAGCTGCCTAGAAGTATACACTATCACCTTGCCATGCTATATAAAACCGCAACTAAGTCCCACATGGGACACATCAAAAGAAACCACGAAGCCATCACTACCCTCGGCCAAAGTCAAAACTGGAGCAGAAGTCAATTTATGTTTCAACTTCTCAAAACTCCCTTCACAAGCATCAGACAAGAGAAACTTCACCTTCTTCTGAGTCAACCTACTCAAAGGTGCAGCAATCGATGAAAAACTCTCCACAAAACTCCTATAATAACATGCTAAACCCAAGAAGCTCCAAATATCGATTAGATTCGTGGGTCTAGGCCACTTCTTAACAACTGCAACCTTCTGTAGATCCACCATGATCATTTCACTAGAATTAATATGACCCAAAAAAGTAACAGCATTCAACCCGACCTCACACTTTGAAAACTTAGCATACAATTATTGATCCTTTAGGGTCTGTAATACAACATGCTGGTGATTGGTATGATCCACTACACTCTTTGAATATACCAAAATATCATCTATAAACACAATCATGAATAAGTCCAAAAACTAATGGAATACCTAATTAATGAGATCCATAAATTCCATTGTGGCATTGGTCAACCCAAAATACATGACCAAGAACTCAAAATATCCATACCGAGTATTAAAGGTTGTATTACGGATATCCTCCTCCCTAATCTTTAACTGATGATAACTCGACCAATGATCAATCATGGAGAAATACTTATCACCCTGAAGTAGGTCAAATAGATCATCAATCCTAGGAAGAGGGTACTTATTTTTCATAGTTACCTTGTTCAACTAATGGTAATCAATACACATCCGAAGAGAACCATTCTTCTTACACACGAAGAGAACAGAAGCACCCCACAGAGATACACAAGGGTAGATAAAACCCTTGTCATGAAGATCCTTCAACTGTTTCTTAAGCTCCTTCAACTCACCCGATCCTTTCTATAAGGAGGAATAGAGATAGGACGAGTGTCCGGAATAAGATCAATCCTAAAATTAATTTCCCAATTAGGAGGAACAGCAAGAAGATCATCAAGGAAAACCTCAAGAAATTCACTAACCATGGGAACAGATTGTAAAGAAGGACCCTCCGAGTTATAATCTTTAATCCAGACCAAATGATAAATAAACCCCTTTGGAAATCAATTTTTCGGGATCTAATATATGATATAAACCTTTTCTTGGGCACTAGGGAACTACTTTCCCACTCAATAACTGGCTCATTAGGGAATTAAAAAGGATGCATAGCACAATTGCAATTAGTCTATTCCAAAGATAACATCAAAATCTAAAATGTCTAATTCAAATAGATCCACCAAGGTTTCCCTACCACTAAAAGCTACCATATATCCCCTATAGACCTTTCTAGTAACCACTGAGTCACCCACTGAGGTGGAAACAAAAAAAGGGTCGGAAATATACTCGGGACTAAAATCAAACTGCACAACCACAAATGGATTCATATAAGAAAAAGTAGATCCCAAATCAAGTAAATAGTACACATCATGAAAAAAGAGTTTTAACATACCAATAAAGACATCAGGTGATGCCTCAAACTTTTGCAGGTAGTAAGAGCATACAAGTGATTTTGACTGATGTCGGTATTAGATGTGGCACCCCTAAAGGAAGGAGATAACGACATAGCAATATGAATCTTGTTATCCCTTGAGTCAAGCTTGCCCCCAGGGCAATCCCTCTACATATGTCCCAGTTGGCCACAACTAAAACATTGATTCTTTCCTTCATCATAGAACCCACAATGCAACTGACCACACAGTCTATAAGAAGGATATAATGAAGTTGACTGGGCCCCACTGGCCTAAGATTGGGAACCCTATTCCCTAGAACCATCACTACTCAAAAAATAATAATCTCTGAACGGCTTTAGATTAAGGGCACTAATCGTCAAATATGAACTCGAGTTTCCTCACTTCTTCTTAGACTGTTTCTCACCATCCCTACCACTCTACTGCTGACCTCTACCCTAATCTAAATATTGAAACTTCTTACTCTGTCTCTCCTCCATATCTGCTTCTTTCTTCTTTTCCTCTTCAACCTATTGCATTATACACCACAAGTCCAGGAGATATCCATATCTTTGTTCAATAAGGTAGTCTTACTCTCCAAAATCAATTCACAAGAAAAAACAAAAGCAAATTTCTTCACTCTAGCCTTCATACTAGACACTAGCTCAGGAGCATATCGCATAAGCTGATGAAACTTTAAGGAATACTCCTTTACTGTCATCTGACCTTGCTTCAAATTCACAAATTCCTCATCTTTTGCCTCCCTCAACTCCTAAGGAAAGAAGATATCCAAAAAGGCACTAGAGAAATCTTCCTACAAAAGAAGACTCAGCATCATCACCCCTAAGTGTGGCGCGCTACACAACCATAAAAGAGACTCCACTCGCCACGGCTTTATGGAAATCCCATGACATCAAAACCTAGGCTCTGATACCAACTTTGTCAAGATCCGAACTAGGGCCTAGCTACGATGGGCATCTCAAGTCCACCGAGGACCAGAAACTGCCCCTGAGCCTATTCTAATATAACCAAGAACTCCTAACAATGGATGAATACCAATATAAAGCAAGATATGAAGGATAAACTCAAGGGTTTATATAAAATCCAATATCAAAACTATCCACAATACTAAAACTATTACCAAATAACAACCATAATATTCAAGTTCGTAGTAAAATATTAGGTCATTCCCCGACCATATGCAAAACAAATCAAAAATAAAGTCTAAGACAGAGGAAACTAAAACATGAAATGAAGTCTTCCAAAGGATGAAAGTTCACCACTTCAAGTCAACTCTCGATCTAACCATGAACACCTGATCACTATGAAGGAAAGGTAGAATTATGGTTAGTTCCTACATCACGTGGGGATACAGCATCTAAAGATGGTTAGTAGTTGGAACGCTAGCATGTAACTCAAGGATAAAGGGATAAAGTAATACCATAATTCATAATATGAAAATCAGTAAAACCCAATTCACAACATTATATACAATACATACATATATATATACCACATGCTGGAAAAGGGAAAAAGGCTTAGCCTACGAGTAAAACCTTAACTTGAACTGTGTAGCTCTGCCATCCTAAAGGAACCCATGGACTGCATGTGTTCAGCTCTCCTGCTGAAAAAGTTCCAGTAGGTGTTAGCCACACGTACCGGAGAAAACCTGAGAAGGCTAATGCCATACCCAAAATACAAAGTGTGTCTTATGCACTCGATCACCATGACCAATCCTCACATCAGCAAACATGAGTTTCCAGTACCTCCACCTTCACGACTTTGCTATACAAACCCCTTTAAGCCCATATTAAAATTGTTCACACATTCCCAACCATTTACTTAGGATTCTTTTAATTAAGAATTTCCCGTTGGTATTTTCATACCGTGATTAGAGATTTTAAGTCGATCCTTTTATACCATATGAAACCATTAATCCAAATTTGACTGCATAATTACCATATAAACCAAAACCATCATCACCAAGGCCCTTCCAAAATCATTTGAAAACCAAACTAATTCATGTTCCATTTACCATTTATGCAATGCAAGGATCTCCAACGATAGATAAACTATTTGACAAAGTCATATTCATTGTTAATTTCACAAACAAGTTGAGGGCACATGATTTCCAACACCATATATTAAAGCAAAATTATTAAATTGAGAGTTAACATGACCCTTTATTTTAATTACCATTCCCATGCATCCCCTAATGTTGAAAATCATAAACAAAGCATAATTATTGTATAATAAACTATAGAAAAATATTTAAACCAACCGCATTCACATCCCTTAACCCATAGTTCAAAACCCATAATCAAAACCATGAATTATAATCAATTTCATGCCATTAATAAAATACAAGTATAGAGAAAGAGATGCATGCCTTAATTGCCAAGAATTTTGAAGAAAACCACACCCTTAGGACCCTAGATGATCACCTTCTTAAACCCTATCCTTGAGTTAAAAAGAGAATTTTGAGAGAGGATGTTTAAGAGTGAATAATGACCTTCGTACATTGAAAATTGATAGAAATAGGTCCTTATAGTGATTAAAAATCATTTATAGGTGAAATAACCTTACAACCCCTCTTCCCTATTTAATTAAGAAAAACAGCTTCAAAATACCATAGGCCCATGTCGCGGACCTAATCATGGAGGCCAGCCTCCATGACACGGACCATATCGCGATGAGTACCTTTTATGTCATGGGGCTATCGCGAAGGTTTATTGCCTCCGTGACCCAAAACTACCCCTAACCCCTTCCGAAAATTTCAAAACTCTTTTGGGTTATTCTTTTAGCATCACCAAACATAATTTGAGTCAAAAATTGATATTTCAAGCACGAAAGGCCAAAAATGAAATGCTTGATATTTTGAGGGTGTTACAATTTGTCCTAAGTAAAGTGATCAATTAACTAATTTTACCTTAAATGATTCAAATTAAATCTTTGTTTGTAACAATTAAATTGATTTAACTAAAATTAAAGATTAATTAATATGTTTAATTACAAATTTAATTAATCTTATTGCAATTACATGATTAGCTAAGTGTCTTCATTCTGAGTAGAGTGATCAATAGACCAATTTGATTTGAAATTATTCAAATTAAGCCATTATTTGTAATAACTAAATTGATTTAACTAAAGATGAATTTATAAGTTCAATTACAATTTCAACTAATCTCGTAGCAATTACATGATCAACTAAGTGTATTCGTCCTGAGTAGTATGATCAATCGACTAATTTGATTTGAAATAATTCAAATTAAGCCATTATTTGTAATAACTATATTGATTTAACTACACTTAAAGATGAATTAATAAGTTTAATTACTATTTCAATTAATTTCATAGTGTATTCTTCTGAAGTAGAGTGATCAATTGACTAATTTTACTTGAAATGAATCAAATTAAGACATTATTAGTAATAACTAAATTGATTTAACTAAAATTAAAGATTAATTAATAAATTTAATTACAATTTCAATTAATCTCAAAGTAATTACATGATCAACTAAGTGTATTCGTCCTGAGTAGAGTGATCAAATCACTAATTTTATTTGAAAATTTTCAAATTAAGCCATTATTAGTAATAACTAAATTGACTTAACTAGAATTAAAGATGAAGTAATGAGTTAAATTACAATTTACATTGGTCTCTTAGTAATTACATGGTCATCTAAGTGTTTAACCTATTGCAACAAATTAAACCTGTTGCAAAAGATGAGTGACACGACCTGAATCAGGGCCTCATTGTAATGGGCACCTCTATTCCAACAAGGACCGAAGATCACCCTTCTATTCAATCCAACCAACCAACAACCCTATCATAACTAAAATAATACCCAATTCCATATCTATACCATAGCATAACATACCCAAGTCCATAGTTTGTCTAAACAAAGCCTCTAAAAACAATCTAAGAATATTCGGTCTGGACATGCCCCCGACCCTAGCCAAAACTAATATACAAGTCTAAACCAATGAAGACATAAGAAAACTCAAAGCGAGAAATGGAGACTTTCGCGGTATGGAAGTTTACCACTTCAGATCATCACCAACTGTTCACGAGTCCAATCATTGTGTAGGAGGTGTAAGGATATGATGAACACCTGCATCGCATGGGAATACAACATCAAAGATGGTTAGAAATTAGAGCTAAAATGTAACTCAAGGATAAGGATAAAATAGTGCTAATAGTTCAAAACCATTCAAACAGTGCATATAACCAATTCAATATATATGTAAATATATACACCATATCGGGGTAGGGAGCAAGATTAGCATGAACCTTAAAACTATTAAACTAGGTTTTGTAGCATACCCATCATAGAACAAGGCCTCCACGGGCTATATGGGTCCATCTCTCCCCTAGTTGGAAGGGATCCAGTACATGTAGCCGTACAAACCAGAGAATATCTATAATCGTATATGCCTATATGGGGGACTCGAAGCTCCCGGCATAATTAAGGTGACATAGCACCAATGTATACAACATGGGGGACTCAAACCTCCCATTCATATCTTTCTTTGGGGGACTCAAACCACCCAATCATAAGACACCCATACCGGCTAGTGCGGTTTCCAGTGTTAGTCCTTTGGAGTCCACTTTCACGGTTCAGCTACACATCCCGCTTTAAAGTCCAATTTAAAATCATCATTTAACATACACAACCATTAATCCAATTAATTACCAAAGGTATACAGTTGGTATCATCATACCAACCCCACTTGCAAGCGTACAACAATGTCATAGCTATTATCATTTAACTTTGGAACTCAAACCCATTATATATACAAAGCCAACAATTCAACTCAATATTTAGGGAATCGAACCCATTATCAAATAGAGACATAAATCACTTTAATGTTCAGGGAATCAAACCCTTTTTAGCCAACAAAACCACCAAGGTTGTCATTTAGATCATTACATGGCCAACAAGGCCTTCAATAAATTGTTTACCAACCATTCATATTCATTAGACCAATGCCTTTGTTCAAAACATATTTTAATTTAAGTTATGGTCATCAAGACCTTTACAAAATTATTCATACTTCAATAGCATTCATATACCAAGCATTAGTGCAAAAACCAACTCACCATGTGACTAGTTTATTCTTTTAGGCATTTCACAAACACTTTGCGGGCATGCAATTATCAAGACCAAAATCAAGGTAAAACCATCAAATTTAGGGTAATATATGACCCATTTGTTAAACCATAATTACCAAGCACCCACATGTACAAACCATCATCAAAAGCATGTATAAACACAATTTAAACCAAGAGTAAACAATACTTAACATTATGCAAACAAAACCCGCAACTATAGTTTTCAATACCAACATTAATGATTCAAAATCAATGTTTAAAACACATTATATTTGAGAACTAACAATAAGGGAAGCGTCACATGTCTTATTCACGAAGATTCACGAAAGAAACTTGATCCTTGAGCCTCTAGATAAACACTTGAAGAAAACCCTAGCCCAATCTTTAAGAGAGAGTTTAGAGAGTGTTTTAGAAATATTTGATCTTTCAAAAGTGTGTTATAAGAGTCCACAAAATGTTATAAGATGTGGGTACTTAAGGGTTTTGGGGTGGAAAATTTCCAAAATTATCACGACCGAAGGCTACCCCCTAGTCGAGACAATGGTGCTTACGGACATAAGTGACCACAAGTGAACCCATGAACTGGTACTTACTATGAGCACTGAGTAAAATAGTAATACAAAACATGTGCGGAAGATAAGCTTATAAGATACTGTAAATCTAAATACTGAAATACATAGCAATAAAATATTTGAAATATCTGATAAAAATACTGGAAACTAAATTGTCTGTCTGAAACAACTGATAAAACTAAAAGAACTAATTAGCTGTCTAACTGATTATCTAAAAGCCTCTAGATATCATGAGGAGTTGATGGGAAAAACCTCCAACTAACTCTGACTGACTGAACATGAGGACATACTGAAATAAATGTAAAAACATGACATATCCCCGATAGATAAGGACTCAACACTACTTCTGTTAAGTAATGTTGAGTTATTTAAGAATGATCAGGAAACTGAGCATTCGAACATATATTATAAGACAACATAGCGCAAAGAAAATTATACGGTCAGTACTTTGAATGTACTGGTATGTGAGATAAGGACTAACTAAAATACATTAGATAAATAAAAATAAATGCATGAACATATAATATCTGAGAATGCAAGACCAAGCATAAACATGTTATTGAGATAAATCTGTTATCTAAAAAACTGAAATCTATATAACTGAATAACTGACAATTTATACACTTGGTCAAAAAAAAACTGAGCTGGGATACACTAAAATACTGACTGAAACTGTGGGAGGTATCATGTAACTGACATTCCCCTATCTGAGATGATCGAGGTCCAACCTGTAACCCCAGTTGGAAGCGTGTCAGTATCGTGCCACTGGTGCTAACAATGGCTTTATGGATCCACTAAATTGGTGTCTCGAAGGACTAGGCAGTCACCTTCTACTGGCAGGTGATCTCATGATATATGCGTCAACCCTCAACTGGAAAGAAGACATCTCAAAACTATGCTAGATACGTAGTTTTAGAACTCAGGGACTGCTAATAAAGGTCAAACTCTCTACTGGCAGGTGAGCCCCCATCCTTGGGTTCGGTCGGTGTTAAATCCTACTCCCAACTGAAATGACACTGGTACTGAACTAAACTAAGTTTAACTAAACATTATTTCTGAGAGTTCTCATCATGATCATAAATATCTGAGTACAATGATAAGATTCATGGCTTAACTGATTTATTACTTGAAAATCTGAAATCATGTAAAATACATAGGTATTAGGTGTTTATTACCTACCGATATTGAATGATCATAAAAACATAATATCAAAACTTAAAATTGTAATATGGAATCATGGTTCAAGAACCCCAAACTTGAACATTTCACCAAACGAGTGAGAATCATGAACTTGAACATGGGAATATGTTAAACATGAGAAAACAACATGATTATATGGCTAAATTCATATATTAATATTGTAATATGAAATTCACTTGAACATAACATAGGAAATTATAGTTTAAAACATGAATTAACCTAAACTTTCATGGGATCATATGTGGACATGAAATTAAGTTCAATTACTAAGGAAAGACATGAATTTAACCCATCTGGAACATATAATGTCTTTAATAAAACAAGAACTCATATATTAAATCAAAGAGAAGGTTTTTGGGCTTAATGGGTGAAAGGAACCCATTGATGAATACCCACATACCTCAATAGATAGTTTTTTGAATATTTCTTGAGGGTTTCTTGAACTTTTGATTACTTGAGAAATGGGCTTGGATGTTATTCTTGGGAAAGGAGGAGGGTTTCTTGAGAGTAATTTGGAGAAAAAGGGGAAAATAATTCTCCTATAATTAATCCTATTAGTGTTATGGATGACTTGGGTTGAGGGAAAAGATCTAATTACCCCTTAATTTAAAGACCAAAGAGCTAGACAAAATAGCACTGGTGTGCCGCGGACTTCCATCCGATGGATCAAGCCCTACGCCGCAACCCTCAGTCTGATGGTTCAATCCCATGCCACAACACTCAGTTCGGCAGAGCAAGCCTTGCGTCATGGTCTTATTACAAGGTTACATTATTTTTGTTTTCTAAACACACCCCTACGCTTATCTAAAAATCCTGAAACTCCCACGAGACATACATTTAACAACCCGAATATGTCTTAACCCAAAAACCAATGTCTCAGGGTTGGGAAGGCCAAAATAAAATCCATGAGGTTTAGGGGTCTTGAAAATGACTAAGTGCTTAACACTTAGTGAAAAATCTCAAGCCTTGGACTCCTTAAGCTTGCAAAGAGATGCTGAAATGAGCTTAGAATTGCATGGGGTATTATAATATATCCTCCATGGGAATATTCTTCCTCGAATGAGACTGGTTATACTGAGAATACTAAGTAATCTGGTTCATATATGAAACACCCTGGGTTTTGACCCTTAGAAAATTTCTTAGAATTTCAGTCTCTGGACCCAATACAACTCATCGGTATAAGTTATTTGATTGGGTATGAATGGTATGGTCCTATAGTATACTGACCAGCGCTGGTTGGTGGGATAGATTTTGGTTACTGGAATGGATAAGACTTAGGGGTACGAGTCGTATTGGTGGATACGGATCATTTGGTTCCTTAACTTTATCTTAGACTTGGTTACTTAGATTGGATCTAAGTACGAGTGGATCACCGTGAGCAGTAATCCAGAGTACATATCGTATAATGGACTCATATGGTGGAAAGTGTATAAATCTTTCTTGGGGTTTAATCTGCTAATGAAATGGATGAAGGGTACGGATTGTATGCTTTGGATATGACTTGGTTAGATGAGTAGTATGATGGACAGTTTTGGATCCAAAGGTTGAGGCTAGGATACGAGTAGAGGGTACCAATTGTACTAAAAGGCATGACTCATGAGGGTCAGTCATACCCCTGTGATGAGATTTTATGCAACTTAAGTGAGGGTATTCTGGATATTTCCCCACTTATCCTAAAAGGTCCCACGACTTCTAACCTACTTAGGAGGTTATTTACCCTATTATTCCATTCATTAACATTTCAAAAATCTATAAAAAAAAACTCTATAATTTTCTCAGAAGCTTCTAGGTAAGAAAAGCCAGGGTTTCAACTAGAGGATTAATTTGGGGCTTGTCTTGGTGATTTATTTCCATCATTATATTGGTTTAAGGTATGTTCTCTTTACTCATTGTTAATTCTAACTAAAGGCATGGTTTTTATGAATGTTTTCATGATGCATTGATTGTATAATTTTGGTTTTTAAATATGATCTGGGGGTTTTGATACTAAATGGTAGGTTATGATTGTCGATAGTTTTAATTATGATTTATATGCATTAATGGTTGTTTTAGATAATTGTATTTCATGGGAATGGTTTAATGGTAATTGGAATTGGTTTTGGTTATATTATGCCCCTAATGTGTTTGAATAAATGCCAATAATGATGCTTTCATTGCATTGAGTAATTTTAAATGGAACTCTTGCTTGTTTTAAACTTGGTAAAGGAATTATGCATGGTTTATATGGCTTGGAAAGGTAAATAGTTAAGTTTGTAGGGTACATGGAATCCCCCAAGTGTTTTAATATGCTAAATGGAAGGGCACTTTGAAGTCCTCTTTAAACCTATATGTGGTTGGCTATGGATAGTACTTGAAAGTATGGTCCGTATGACGATACCACCACTAAATGGCCTTGGTTAATAAATGGTAAATGGATTGGTTGGTTGTTTGGTAATGTTTTTAATTGGGTAATAATGCAGGATGTGAAGCAAAGCGGTAGAAGGTGGAGGTCCTGGGGAGACCAAAACTGGAAACTGATATTTATCGATGTGAGGTTTGATCTTGGTAACCATGTGCATGATGTCACATTTTATATTTGGTGGATGTACTAGTCATCTCATATGTATTTCCTTGGTCATGCGGCTATACGCATTGGGGCCCTTTCAGTAGGGGATATGAACCCATATAGTCCGTGGGTGGTTTAGGAAGGCAAAAGCTGCACAGCCCAGGTAAAGGTTTTAAATGTATACTAAACCCGGTCCCTTTTCTCGGCATGGTTATATATATGTATGATTGTGTTCATATGGATGGTTTTACTTGGCTTTATAAAAGGAATTATTTTATCCTTATCTTGAGTTCATGCTAGCGATCACTCGCTAACCTGTCTACTGGCGGTTGTATACCTACGCTATGCAGGAAACGACCGTTCTACTCCTCCTACATAGTGATTGACTCGGGGATCAGTATTTGGACTAAAGTGGTGAGATTCCATTCTTTTAGAAGGCTCCATTTCATGTTATGGATATTTCTAGAAACCTTGATTTTATTTTGGATATTGGTTTTGGCTATGGTCTGGGGCATGTCTCAACTGGATTTTATTACTCTTTCGGCTAGAGGCTTTGTGGTGTTGCTATGGGTTGGAATGGTTGGGATCGGTATTGGTGTCGGACTTGGCATTGGAATAAGTTGGTGGGCTAACATTATTAGACATAATTTCTCACTATTCCATCATATTTTAATTTGGAATTAATTTTATTATGTTTTGGAACTTATTGGATTATGTCCTGGTTTATGGCCTTTGGTATGGTTTGGTATGGTTGGATAGTTGGTATGGGATAGTTAGACTCGATTGGGTCGGTCAAGGTTGTAATCCTATCCCAGAGTCTTTATGTGAGCTATTACACTATCTTGTTATATGTTCAAATTTCAGCCAACTCAGGTTTCTCGAAGTTTATCCAACTCAGGGCAGGCGACTGGAGGTTGGGTTGGGTAACGGGGGTGGTCTCCGGTCCCGGTTATACTTGGGACGCCTATTACGACAAGGACCCCAGTCTGGTCGGGTCAATATACTGAACATGCATGACTTGGAAAATTATTGCAGAACTAAGTCTGAAGCATGATACATGAAAATGAACTAAACTGATTTCGTGGATGCATGTTATGACACGAGATTGGTTACATAGCTTAAATAGACAATGGAAAAGATTCAATCTAAGGAAAATCGTTATCTCAAGCTGAATCTGAGTTTGCGGGGAAAAGATGAGGGTACTTGGCTTGCATATCTGCTTCTGTTTCCCAAGTAGCTTCCTCAACAGACTGATTCCACCATAGAACTTTAACCAAGGGAACTTCTTTATTCCTTAGCCTACGAATCTGCCTATTAAGGATTTCAATTGGAACTTCTTCGTAAGAAAGGCTATCCTGAACATCCATACTTTCTAAAGGAAAATAGAAACTGGATCAACAATACATTTCTTTAACAAAGAAACATGGAACACCAGACGTACTGATGCCAAATCTGCAGGCAACTCAACCTCATAAGCTATCATCCCAAAATGGTTCAATATTCTATATGGGCCAACATAGCGGGGATTGAGTTTCCCCTTCTTGCCAAATATCTTTACTCCCTTTATAGAAAAAATCATCAAATAGACCAAGTCACCAAATCTTTTCCCCTTCTGCGTGAATAGATACTGCAAACTCTTGTGATCCATGAATACATCAACATGAACCCCATAAAGATAATGCCTTCAAATCCTTAAGGCGAAGACAACAGCTGCCAACTCAAGATCATGGGTCGGATAATTCTTTTCATGGGGTTTAAATTGTCTAGAGGTGTAGGCTATGACCTTGCCCGTCTGCATTAAAACACAACTAAGACCAACTCTTGAAGCATCCCAGTAAACTAAAAATCCATCTAAACCATCTGGAAAGGTTAAGACTGGGGCGGAAGTGAGACGAGTCTTCAACTCCTGTCTTCTCGCATGAATCCGACCACTAGAATTTGACCTTATTCTAGGTCAATTGATACATGGGGGGAATCAATAGAAGAGAACCCTTCAACAAACCACCTATAATAGCCATTCAAACCCAAGACACTCCTGATATTTGATGGAGAGATGGGTCTAGGCTAGTTTCTCACTACTTCGATCTTTTGAGAGTCAACTCGGATGACATCATTGGAAACTATTTGGCAAAGCAAAGCTACTGATCATAGCCAAAATTTGCACTTACTGAACTTACAGAATAACTACTGATCTCTAAGGGTCTACAACATAACCCTCAAATAATTTGCATGATCATTCTCACTACGGAAATAAACAAGGATATAATCAATGAAGACTATGACGAACATATCCAAGTCGTGCTTGAACACCCTATTCATCAAGTCTAGGAAATCTGTGGGGGCATTTATTAGTCCAAAGTACATAACTAGGAATTCGAAGTGAGCATACCAAGTTCTGAAGGTTGTCCTCGAAATGTCACATTCTCTGACTCTAAGCTGATAATATCTAAATCTGAGGTATTCTTAGAGAAATAACTGGCACCCTAAAGTTGGTCGAACAAGTCATCAATTTTGGAGAGAGGACACTTATTCTTGATGGTGACTTTGTTCAACTAACGGTAGTTGATGCACATTCTGAGAGAACTATCTTTCTTATGCACGAACAGGACTGGAGCGCCCCATGGAGAAACACTAAGCCTGATGAAACCCTTATCTAAGAGATATTTTAACTGTTCCTTCAATTCCTTAAGCTTAGCTAGAGCTATTCTGTAGGGAATAATAGATATAGGCTTGGTGTTTGGAAGCAGATCTATTTCGAAGTCGATATCTCTCTCGGGAGGACTCCAAGAAGATCTTCAGGGAACACATCTGGAAATCTATTTACTACTGGAACTGACTCAAGACTTGAAGCCTTGGAATTCGAGTCTTTGACTCGGATAAGATGGTAAATAAACCCCTTGGATAACATTTTTCTTGCCTTAAGATATGAGATAATATGACCCCTAAGCACTGAAGTACTACCCCTTCATTCGATAACTAGTTCATTAGGAAACTTAAACTGAACGACTCTACTTTTACAGTCAATGAGGCACAGCATAAGGTGAGCCAATCCATGCCGAGAATGACATCAAAATCAGTCATCTCTAACTCCACAAGATCAATTGAAGTGATTTTATGAGATACTATGATTGAGAAATTTCTATATACCCACCTGGATATAATAGATTTACCCATCAGGGTAGATACTTACAAAGATTCTGCTAATATTTTGGGATTGACACCAAAATTGACGGCTATATAAGGAGTCGTAAAATAAAGTGAATCTTTGAGATCTAATAAAATATAAACATGAAGGTGAAAGACTTGTAACATACCCATAACCACATTAGGAGAACTTTTGTGATCATGTCGAATCTGGAGAGCATACAATCTATTCTGGCGCTGCCCACTGGTTGCACTGGAAGTGTCACCCTACTGAGTTGGGCAACTGGCGGAGCTAAAGAACTATTGGACTATCCCTACTGACTAGCCCCTGAGCAATCCCTAACCTTATGTCCAAGCTTTCCACATCTAAAACATATATCTCTGCCCGTTTTACACTCACACTAATGATTCCTACCACATTTCCTGCAGAGAATATTTGCACGACCACTGCTTAGACTAACCTAGGACTTAGAGCCTAGCGCTCTATCCCAGCTATCTTGCCATAACATAGGCACTGGCGCACTAGTTGAAGATGGATCTAGGGCTGAAAATTTCTAATGGAACTGAGAACAATTACCACCTTCTGACCTTGGTTGAGAAAAGTTGAAACTACCTGTTTTGGACCTCTTATTCTCTCTCTCTCCTTATTCTTACGCTTTTCCTCCTCAATCTATTGAGCATGAACTATGAGTCTAGATAGGTCCATCCCCTTAATCAGCATGGCAGTCCTACACTCCTTAACCATACTATCAGCTACACCAAATACAAACTTACTCATTCTAGACATATTATCTGCCACCATAGTAGGAGAAAACCTCGCCAACTGAGTGAACTTGAGGAGTACTCCTTCACGCTCATATTAATCTTCTTAAAATAGATAAACTCCTTAACCTCATCTTCCCTAAACTCTAGGGGAAAGAACCTATCTAAGAAAGTTGTAGCAAACTCTTCCCACTCTACAGGCTTTGCATCAACACCTCAGTCCGCCTTCCACTGCCTAACCCAGGTGTGAGCTACAGCCTGCAACTAATATGTAGCCAAGTCTTCACTCTAACTAAAAGTGACTCCCATGATATCTGTCACTTTCTTCACCATATCCAGAAACTCATA
Organism: Capsicum pubescens; assembly: GCA_030864215.1. NCBI lineage: Eukaryota > Viridiplantae > Streptophyta > Magnoliopsida > Solanales > Solanaceae > Capsicum > Capsicum pubescens. The sequence goes on along the minus strand of CM061547.1, from coordinate 158,475,877 downwards.
TAGATCCTCCTCAGACTTTGATCTAGAAAAAAGAGAGGATTTATCCGAGTGAAATCTTGAATCCTAACTACAGTTATATTTGCCACTAGATTGGCTGGGGAAATAGCTTGCTGGTTGTTCTGATCATCTACAGAATGATCCAGGGTCGTGAAAGAGGCTCAAAACTCAGCGCGAGAGATATGCTCATTCAGGGGATCTTCCTGAATGGGTGGTAGTGCGGGTTGATACCCGTTCATTATTTCATTGTTTCTTCTGGGAGCCATTGTCTGTAAACGGAATGAAGGATGGGTTAGCAAAAGTAATTCAATAAATATCATTATCTTTTGCACTACGTAAACACTTAAAGAAGGGAAACTTTCCTTAAGCATCTCGTAGACTCTTGTCCATAAGTGTGATGCGCTTCACACCTATGCACAAAACTCTACTCAATGTGGCTTTCAGACTCCCTAGGAGACTTTAAAACCTTAGGCTCTGATACCAAGTTTTGTCACAACCTGAGGCTACCCCCTAGTCAAGACAACGGTGCCTACGGCCACAAGTGACTACAATCAAACCCATGAATTGGAACCTGCTGTGAGCACGGAGTAAAATAGTAATACAAAACATGTGCAGAAGATAAACAGATAAGATACTGTAAATTTAAATACTGAAATATGTAGCAATGACATGTCTGAAATATCAGAAAAAAATACTAGAAACTAAACTGTCTGTCTGAAACAACTAACTAAAAGAACTAACTGACTATCTGACTGGTTTTCTGAAATCCTCTAGACATCATGATGAGTTGATGGGACAATCCCAACTAACTCTGACTGATTGAATATGAGAAAATACTAAAATAATTGTAAAAACATAGCATGTCCCCGATAGATAAGGACTCACCACTACTAATGTTGAGTAACACTGAGATGTCTAAGAACGGTCGGGAAACTGAGCATCCGAACCTATGTTATAAGAAAACATAGCACAAAAAAAATATGCGGTCAGTACTTTGAATGTACTGGTATGTGAGATAAAAGACTGATTGAAATGCATGAGATAACTGAGAATGAATGCATGAACCAAAAATAATTGAGAATGCAAGACCAAGCATAAACATGTAACTGAGATAAATCTGAAATCTGAAAGACTGAAATCTGTATAACTAAACAACTGACAATCTATACACTTGGTCAAGCAAACCTGAGCTGGGATACAATGAAATACTGACTGAAACTGTGGGAGGTATCATGTAACTGACATGCCCCAATCTAAGCTAATCAGGGTCAAACCTGGGTGTCAGTAGCGTGCCACGGGTGCTAACACTGGCTGTGTGGATCCACTAAACTTCTGTACCAAAGAACTAGGGTGTCACCCTCTACTAGAAGGTGCTCTCATGCGATATGCATCAACTCTCAACTGGTAAGAAGACATCTCAAACCTATACTTGCAATGTAGTTCATGAACTCAGGGACTGCTACTAAAGGTCACACCCTCTACTGGCAGATGAGCCTCACTCTCTGAATTCGCTCGGTGCTAAATCCTACTCTGAACTGAACTGACACTGGTAATGAACTAAACTAAGTTTAACTGAACATTATTTCTGATAGTGCTCATCCTGATCATAAATATCTTAGTACAATGATAAGATTCATGTCTTATCATAACCCGCCAGCATTGAATGATCATAAAAACATGATATCAAAACTTAAAATTGTAATATAGAATCATGGTTCAAGAACCCCAAACCTGATCATTTCACAAAACGAGTGAGAATCATGAACTTGAACATGGGAATGTGTTAAACATGATAAAACAACATGATTACATGGCTAAATTCATAATTTGATATTGTAACAAGAAATTCACTCGAACATAACATGGGAAATTGTAGTTTAAAGCATGAATTAACCTAACCTTTCATGGGATCATACGTGGACATGAAATTGAGTTTAGTTACTGAGGAAACACATGAATTTAACCCATCATGAACATATAAACTCCATAATAAAACAAGAACCCATATTTTAAATCAAAGAGAAGGTTTTTGGGCTCAATGGGTGAAAGAAACCCATTTATGAATATCCCCATACCTCAATAGATAGTTTCTTGAAGATTTCTTGAGGGTTTCTTGGACTTGGAAGCTTGAACTCTTGATTTCTTGAGAAAGGGGCTTAAATGTTTTCTTGGGAAAGGAGGAGGGTTTCTTGAGAGTAATTTTGAGAGGAAGGGGCAAAGAATGCACCAATGATTGATACCATTTGTGTTATGGATGACTTGGATTAAGGGAAAAGACCCTATTACCCATTAGTTTAAAGACCAAAGAGCTGGACGGAATATCACTGGCGCGCTGCGGTCCTCCTTCTAGTGGAGCAAGCCCCGCGCTGTAACCTTCAATCCGCTGGAGCAAGCCCCGCACTGCGATACACAGTCCGACAGAGCAAGCCCCGCGCCGCAGGCTAACCGTGAGGGTACACTATTTCCATTTTCCAAATACGCCCCTACGCTTGTCTGAAAATCCTAAAACTCCCTCGAGACATACCTTTATCAACCCCGAACATTTCTAACCCAAAAATCAATGCCTCGGGGTCGGAAAGACCAAAATAAAATCTGTGAAGTTTAGGGGTCTTGAAAATGACTAAGTGCTCAACACTTAGTGAAAAATCTCAAGCCTTGGACTCCTTAAGCTTGCAACTAGAAGCTGAAACAAGATTTGAATTCTATGGGGTATTAGAAAAATGTCCCCATCTTAAAAGCTGAAAATATGGTCGCATGAGGGTATGACCACCCTACTCAAACCGTACCCTATCATACGAGTGGTACCCACCACTCGTACCGCAGGCATCACCTTGGACCATAACACTGACCAACATACTACTACAAGGGCTAACTCATATCATATAATATGACAAGTACCAAAGAACCGTACCATAGGCAGAATAGAATCATTTAGGCAAGACATAGGGCATCATACGATTTGGTATCTTACTTATAGTACCCTAACATATGACTAGTAAGATGCCTAGTCATACCTTGGACAAAATACAACCCAATCACACTGCTTTTCATACAAAAAAAGGACACCGAACCATACCACATCATACGACTAGCATGCACAAGTCGTATGATATCTAGAATACTCAACTTATGAAATTTTCTAAGGGTCCAATTCTAAGGTGTTTCAATTCTCCCCTACTAGGATCATTTGTCCTCAAATGATGGGTAAAGCAAAAACAACCATGAGCTATCACATTATTACACATCAAACAAACCTTTGACTGAGTTAGAAGACAAAGACATAAAACAAAGATATTAAGAACAACACATACCTCAAGCATGAATTTCCAGAACGGGGAACAAATGTGGATACTTGGACTTCATGTCCTCTTCCGTTTCCCAAGTAGCCTCCTCAACCTTATGGTTCCTCCAAAGAACCTTTACCGAAGCTAGATCCTTTGGCCACAATCGACGAACTTAAAAATCCAAGATCCCAACAGGAACTACTTCATAGGACAAAGAATCTGAGATACCCAACCTTTCCAAAGGAACAACCTATGAAGGATCACCTACACACTTTCACAATATAGAAACATGGAAAATTGGATGAATGGAGCTCAAACTTGGAGGCAACTCCAACTCATAAGCAACATTTCCAACCTTCTTCAAAACCATGTATGGATAAACATACCAGGGACTAAGCTTTCCCTTCTTACCGAACCGCATCACTTCCATCATGGGAGACACCTTTAGGAACACCCAATCGCTAACCTTGAACTCCAACTCCTTACGCCTCACATCCACATAGGACTTTTGGCAACTTTGAACAGCTTTTAATCTATCATGAATCATCTTTACCTTTTCCAAGGCATGGTGAACCAATTCTGGGCCAAACAATTTTCCCTCACCAACTTCATACCAGCCAATAGGAGAACGACATCTCCTATCATATAATGTTTCAAAATAAGTCATACCAATGCTACAGTGATAGCTATTATTATAAGCAAATTCAATCAAAGGCAAATAGTCAAACCAACTATCATCATAGTCAATCATGCAAGCACGAAGCATATCTTCCAATTTCTAAATGGTTCTTTCTGCTTGTCTATTTGACTGTGGGTGGAAAGCAGTACTAAAGCAGACCTTAGTTCCCAAACCTTTCTAAAAAGACTTCCAAAAATGAGATGAGAATAGAGAACCATGATCTGAGATAATAGAAATCAGGTCACCATACAACTTCATAATCTCTACAAGATACAACTTAGCATAATCCTCCACCGAAAAACTAGTCCTCACCGACAAAAAGTGAGTGGACTTGGTCATCCTATCCACAATGACCCAAATCAAATCACATTGATTCCGAGACAGAGGAAAACCAGTAACAAAATTCATATTAATCACTTCCCACTTCCATTCGGGCAACTCAATCTCTTGATACAAACCCTTGGGTCTCATGTGCTCAACTTTCACTTATTGACACACCATGCACTTAGCCATATAGTAAGCCACATATCACTTTATATTATTCCACCAATAGAACTCCTTAAGGTCATGATACATTTTCATAGAACCAGGATGAATAGCATAACAAGATCCATGAGCTTCGGCCAAAATCCTTTCTCTAAAACCATCTATATCGGAAACACATAACCTGCCTTGTACCTCAAGATACCATCACCTCTAATTTCTAAGTCAACAACCTTTTGCTGACCCACATTACTCTTAATATTCATCAAATCAGAATCCAACCCTTGTTTTTCCTTTATCTCAATAACAAGAGACGGTTGTGATACCTGATGTACAAATACACCACCATCCTCAGAGTCTGTGAGACGAATTCCAAGACTAGTAATTCCCACTTATCCTCATCCACATGAGCTAGAATCACCATGGATAACATGCTAAGAGCATCAACAACTACGTTAGCTTTACCTAGATGGTAGTGAAGACTTTTATCATGGTCCTTCCGCAACTCAAGCCACCTCATTTGCATGACATTTAACTCTTTCTGAGTAAACACATAATGCAGGACCCTATGATCAGAAAAAATGTCAACATAAACCCCATAGAGATAGTGACGCCAAATCTTTAACGCAAATACCACAGCTAATAACTCTAAATCATAAGTGGGCGGTTTTTCTCATGAACTTTCAATTGCCTAGAAGCATAAGCCACCACCCTACCATGTTGCATTAACACATAACCAAGACCAACATGAGAAGAACCACAATGCACTACGAAGCCATCATTACCCTTGGGCAAGGTCAAAACCAAAGTTGAAGTCAACTTATCCTTTAACTTCTAAAAACTACCCTCAAACGCATCCGACCATAAGAACTTGACCTTTTCCTGGATCAACTTAGTCAATGGGGTAGCTATAGTTGAAAAACTTTCCATAAATCTCCTGTAACCGGCTAAACTTAAGAAGCTCTGAATATCGATTGGATTCGCGGGTCTAGGCCACTTCTTAACCACCGCAACCTTTTGAGGATCCTCCATGATTCCTTCACTAGAAATAACATTACCAAGAAAAGTCATAGCCTTCAACCAAAACTCACACTTTGAGAACTTGGCATACAAATATTGATCCTACAAAGTCTGCAACACAGCACGGGGGTGATCGATATGATTTAACTCACTCTTAGAGCATACCAAAATATCATCTAAGAAGACAACGACAAACAAATCCAAAAACTGACGGAAAACGCTATTCATCAAATCCATAAATATTGCCAGAGCATTGGTCAACCCAAAAGACATAACTAGGAACTCAAAGTGAACATATCGGGTCTAAAAGACAGTCTTGGGGATATACACCTCCCTAACCTTAAGCTGATGATAACCCGACCTAAGATCAATATTAGAGAAACACTTCGCACCCTGAAGCTGATCAAACGAATCATCGATCCTACGAAGAGGATACTTATTTTTTATGGTCACCTTATTCGGCTGTGATAATTTATACAAATTCGAAGGAAACCATCTTTATTATGCATGAACAACACAAGAGAACCCCAAGGAGATACACTAAAATGGATAAAACCTTTATCTAAGAGATTCTTTAATTCCTCTTTAAGCTCCTTCAACTCAGCTGGAGCCATTCTATAAGGATGGGTAAAGATAGGATGAGTCTTCGAAACAAGATCAATCCCAAAGTCAATTTCCCTATTGGAGAAATACTAGGAAGATCAATAGGGAAAACCTTGGGAGACTCATTAACTACAGGAATGAATTCTAGGAAAGGACCTTCTGAGTTAGAATCTTTAACCCGAATCAAATGATACAAACACTCTTTGGAAATCAACTTTTGGTCTATAAGATATGAGATGTGCCTTTTCGTAGGCACTAAAGAACCCTCTTTACCATACATTGACCCACTCATCAGGGAATTTAAATATAACCTTATGGGTCCGACAATCTAAGAAGGCATAACATGAATATAACAAATCCATCCCCAATATAACATTGAAACCCACCATATCTAATTCAAATAGATCCACCAAAGTTTCTTTACTACCACCAGATACCACACACCCCCTATAGACTCTTCTAGAAATAACAGAGTCACCTACTAGGGTAGAAATAAAAAAAGGACTAAAATACACTTGGGACCAAAACCAAAATACACAGCCACAAATGAGGTCACATAAGAAAAGTGGATCCTGGATCAAGTAAACAATACACATCATGGGAGAAAAGTTACAACATACCAGTGACCACATTGGGAGATGCCTCAGAATCCTAGAGAGATACAAGAGCATATAAATAATTTTGGTCGGTGTCGGTACCAGAAGCAGAAGCAGATGTAAAAAGGGCACCCTTTGGTGCAGGAGCAGATAAAGAGGCAACCGGAACCTTGTTAGCCCCAAAATCCATTCTAACATGATAGTCACACTACATATGACCAACCTGACCATAATAAAAAAATTTGTTCTCTCTTTCCTCACATAACCCACTATGCGACCGACAACAAAAGCTACAAAGAGGCTGGGATGGAGCCGACTGAGCCCCACTAGCCTGAGATTGGGCACCCTATGCCTGAAGCCAACCATTATACAGAGATAAATGATCACCCAATGACTTTGGGTAAGTAGCATTAGCCATGGAGAAAGAACCAGAACTTTGCAACTTCTTCTTTAGCTATTTACCACCATCTCTACCACCCTGCTCAGAAGGCCTAAATTTATTCCCTTGCCTCTCACTAAATTTAACCTACTTTATTTTCTCTTTCTCTGCCTGCTGCATATGCACAACCAACCTAGATATATCCATATCCTTAATCAATAAGGCAGTCTTACTTTCAAGGATCAACTCACGAGATAATCCCATAGCGATCTTACGCATTATAGACCACATGATAGAAACCAACTTAGGAGCATACCTGGACAACTGATGAAATTTCAAGGCATACTTCTTGACAAACATCCTGCCTTACCTCAAATTCACAAACTCTTCTGCTTTTGCTTTACTCAACTTCTGGGGGGAAATATGGTCAAGAAAAGCACTAGAGAAATCCTCCCATAAGGTGGAACTAGAATCTTCATCCCTCGACTGTTCCCACTGGTCGTACCACTGGTACACCATATCTTTCAATTAATAAGCAGCAAACTCAACACATTCAACCTCCAAAGCATGTATAATTCAGAGAATCTTCTATATTTCATTAATAAAAGATTGAGGATCCTCCTTAACCTTAGTACCTATAATCATAGGAGGATGCAACCTCATGAATTAGCCAACCCTTGTGGCCTCAAAATATGGAGTAAATGGAATACCATGCTCAGACTGAGAAGCTACCAACTAAGTCAACAGAGTAATGAAGCGATGAAACTCAGCATAAGTGGCCTCCCCTTGAGGTGACTGAGTATGAGTATTTCCCTCATAAGAAAGATCAGTGAGGGCATGTGGAGCCCCACGAGCACAGTCAGATACAGTGACCCTCGATCAGGTATGGACTCCAGAGGTAGAGCGTGTCCTAGCAACATTGTCCCAGTTTTGATAAAGGTGTTTACGTGATCATCAGATCTTCTTGGAAGCATGTTCTGAAAGACAAACAAATGGAAATAGAAGAATCCAAGACCTTAAACTCTATAAATCGAAGTAAGATAATAAGAAAGTGAAATATTCCTAAATGTCTCATAGTCTCTCTCTTATAAGTATGGCATGCTATATACCCATAAAAGAGACTCTACTTTACATAACTTATGGACACCCAACTGACCATGAACCTAGGCTCTGATACCAACTTGACATGACCCAAACTAGGGCCTCATCGTAATAGAAACCTAAAGTCCAACAAGGACCGGAGATCACCCTGCTATTCAATCCAACCAACCAATAACCTTAACATAACTAAAACAATACCCAAGTACATATCCATACCATAGCATAATATACCCAAGTACATAGTTTGTCCATACAAAGCCTCTAAAATAATATAAGAATATTCGATCAGGACATGCCCCCGACCATAGAAAAAATAATATCCAAGTCTAAACTAATGAAAATATAAGAAAACTCAAAGCAGTAAATGGAGCCTTTCGAAGTATGGAAGCTCACCACTTTAGGTCACCACCAGCTATTCCCAAGTCCAATCACTGAGTATGAGGTATAATGATATGACCGACACCTACATCGCATGGGGATACAACATCAAAGATGGTTAGCGATTAGAACCCTAGAATGTAACTCAAGGATAAGGATAAAATAGTGCTAATAGTTCAAAACCATTCAAAACCATTCAACCAGTGCATATAACCAATGTCGGGGTATGAAGCAAGATTAACTTGAACCTTAAAACCTTCAACCTGGGCGTTAAAGCATAATAGTCATAGAATAAGGTGCCCACAGGCTATGTGGGCCTATCTCTCCCCTAGATGGAAGGGCCCCAGTGCGTGTAGTTGTACGAACTAGAGAATATCTATAACTGTATATGCCTATGTAGGTTACTTGAACCTCCTAGCATAATCAAGGTGACATAGAACCAATGTATACAACATGGGGGACTCGAACCTCCCATTCATCTATTTATTCAAGGGACTCGAACCACCCGATCATAATACACCCACACCAGCAAGTGCAGTTTCCAGTGTTAGTCCTTTGGACTCCACTTTTATGGTCTGACTACACATCCCGCTTTAAAGACCAATTTAAAACTATTATTTCACATACACAACCATTAAGCCAATTACTTACCAAAGTCATCCCGTTAGTATCATCATACCAACCCCACTTGCAAGCGTACAACAATGCCATAGCCATTATTATTTCTCTTTAGGACTCGAACCCATTGTTTATACAAAGCCAATAATTCTACTCAACATTTAGGAACTCGAACAACTATCAAATAGAGACATAAATCAATATAATTTTTAGGGACTCAAACCCTTTTGAGCTAACTAAACCACCACGGCTATCATTTATATCATTACATGGCCAACAAGGCCTTCACAAAATCGTTTACCAGCCATTCATATTTATTAGGCCAATGCCTTAGTTCAAAACATATTTCAATTCAATCCATGTTCATCAAGACCTTTACAAAATCATTCATCCTTCATTAGCATTCTTATACCAAGCATTAGTGCAAAATCCAACTCACCATGTGACTAGTTTATTCTCTTAGGTATTTTCATAAACACTTTGAGGGTATGCTATTATCAAGAACAAACTCAAGGTAAAACTATAAAATTTAGGGTAACCCATTACCTATTTGTTAAACCACAATTACCAAGCACCCACATGTGCAAACCATAATTAAAAACATGTATAAACATAATTTAAACTAAGAGTAAATAATACTCAACATTATGCAAACAAAACCCTCAACTATGGTTTTCAAAACCAATATTAATGAATCAAAATTTATGTTTAAAACACATGATATTTGAGAACTAACAATGAGTAAAGAGTCACATGCCTTATTCACAAAGATTCACGAAAGAAACTTGACCCTTGAGCCTCTAGATGAACACTTGAAGAAAACCCTGGCCAAATCTTCAAGGGAGAGTTTAGAGAGTGTCTTTGGAATGTTTTTTTAAGATCCCACAAAATTTGTAAGCTTAAATCATCCTTTTAGTCTTGTCAAGGGGTCTCAGACTTTGAAAATTCTAGCAAAGTTCCCAGACTTAGTTTATTTTTGGCCTTCAAAAGTTGGCAATTCATTTTGTGACCATAATATCCCTTAATGGTCTATATTTTTGTTGATTCATGATCAGAGAGGTTGATAGGTGTTCTCGGACAAGTTTCAAATTTTTCGAAACTCGTTTAGACCATGTTTAGTGTCCCAAAATAGTGGACCAATGCAATCTTGGCGCACCGCATCGCCTATCGCGTTGGTTAACATTGTTACAGGGACTGCCAGTAAAAACAACTGAGGCTTGGTGGGATCATGGCTCGACACGTTGGGTATCGCATCAATGCCATCGATGCGCCATGTCGCCAATCCATCGATGCCCAATTTTTAGTCATTAAATATCCATTTCTTTAAGGGCCAAAAGGTCAATTTACCACCCCTATATAAGCCTATAACACGATATTCAGCTAGGTTGTCACCAAAATATAGTTGTTTCTCTCAAATTCCCACAAGAACAAGTCTAGGGTTTTCAATTAAAGGTTCTAATCCAGGAGATTCCACCATTAATCTAAAAAAAACTTTCATCTAAGGTATGTAAAGGATTGATTCATGGGTTCCTTTCACCCATGAAGCTCAAGAAACCCTTTCAAAAATATAAAGTTTGAATTACATGTTATGAATTGAATCATATCCATGTTTATGTTGTTGTATGATTACCAAGTTAAAATCTTTAATACATATAATGAAATTATGTTAGCATGTGGTTGGAATTCTTATATATGAAGTGAAAAATGTTGCCATGATGTATTATTTTAATGTCCATGCCTAAGCCTCAAGTTATGCATGCAAGGTGGATGCTAAAATGCCTAAGAGAATAAGAATTCTGCTTTATGACTCAATTGTGACCAAATTGATAAATCCATGCTTTACCCTTATATTCATAATGACCTTCATGTTATTGTTATGCATTGTAATCGTTTGGTGGAATACTCATGAGATTAGGCTTATGAAATTATGACATGTTTATATGTATTCCTATTCATGTGTAAGCTTATGACATACAAATACTTCATGAAAATCCCCAACGTTTATACTATGAATTGTTGACTATAGCCATGTGTTCAAAAATGTCATGTCTTGTCAGTATCATGCTATCGAGTCTTGGGTACTTATACCCAACAATTTAGTTGTGTACCTAGAGACAGTGTCAGTTTCAAGGTAATCTCAATCACGCCATGATCTGTAGTATTCTCAGTTAGTTTTAGAACTTAGTAGAATTCAGTCAGTTACATAACTCAGAAAAACTCAGTAATCTCACGAACTCAGTCAGTTAACAGAATTCAGTAACATTCCATCAGTCCACGGAACTCAGTGAACTCAGTCCAATTTATCTCAGTATAATTAGTCCAGTGTCTATTTAGTTAGGAGTAGGATTCAGTACCGAGCAAACCCAAGGATGAGGGCACACACTGATAGTAGAGGGTGTGATCCTTAGAAGCAATCCTTACATTTCATAACTATGTAGACAGCATAGGTTGGGACACCAACACTGATAGTTGAGGGTTGATGAGGTGGATTAACACTGCCAGTTGAGAGTCCCACCATTTTTCTTTAGGGACACTGCCAGATGAGGGTCACTCACAGCTTGTCCTTACCAGTGGCGCGGTATTAACACTCTTCCAATTGGGGTTACAGATTGGACCCCAACTTTATACAGAAAAGGGGAATATCGATTAGATGACTACATCCCACAGTCTCAGTCTTTGTCTCAGTAAAATAACTCAAATAGTTCTTCAAATTCAGGAGTGTCAGACACAGTCACTCAGTTCAGTACGAAACTCAGCTAGTTCCATCAGAATCAGGACTGTCAGACACAGTCACTCAGTTAACAGTATATAAGTTATACGAAACTCATGTTATCAGTATTCATACTCAGTAGTTAATATTATCACGATATCTTTTATAGTTATGTATTCATGCATGTATTCTCACGTTTATGTTATTCAGTCAGTTAGTATTATTCATGCATATGAACCCCATGTATTTAGCCTACCTCACTTTGCATACCAGTACATCCAGACGTACTGACGCATATTTTTCTTCTATGCTATGGTGTTTTATACCATAGATTCAGACGCTCAAGTTCCCGATCATACTTAGCTTCAGATTCAGCTAACAGCAGTAGATTTGCAGTGAGTCCTCATCATTTGAGGATCGCATGATTATTTCATTACTTCATTATTTCAGTTTTAGTAGACGGAGTTAGTTGGGGACATATCCCATTAACTCCACTATTTTCAGAAAGTTTAGAGGCTTCAAACTAGCATGTTCAGATAGTTTATTTCAGTTTTTGTATTGATATACCATATTTCCAAGTGTTATGTTTTATCAAATATTTGAACCTTATGGCCTTTCAGCTCTTTTATTCCATATTTATACAGTATATTATGCAGTGCTCAGTTACAGATATCAGTCATGGGTTAGCTTGTGGTCCTTCTGGATTTCTAGCATCGTGTAGCATTTCGGATATCAAATTCGGGGCATTACAAACTTGGTATTAGAGCCTAAGGCTCAACGGTGTCTTAGAAAGTCTGAAAAGTCATATCTAGTAGAGTCTTGTGCATGGGTGTGTTGCGCGCCATATTTATGTACAGGAGGCTATAAGATGTTTTAGGAACACTTTTCCTTATTTCAGTACTCATGTTGTGCCAGTATGCATGAGCTCAAATTTAACTCTTAGTCTAATTCGTTTCTCCCTTTTCGCTTTTAGAACATCCCTCCCAAAAAAAAATAGAAATCAGTCAGCCCCTCAGCCCGTCCAAGCAGATCCCATGGATGAACATGTTTCTCATGCAGAGTTCAGAGCTGTATTCACTACTCTTGCTAATTTAGTTTCTGCCCAGAATGAATGACCAGCTATTGTTCCATCCAACCTACTGGAAAATTCAGCTGCATCCAGGATTTGGGACTTCACCCGAATGAATCTTCCATCCTTCTTTGGGTCTAAGTCAGATGAGGACCCTCAGGAATTCCTTAATCAGGTTCAGAAGGTTACAGATATCATGGGGGTTACTATTTGTGAGAGTACTGAGCTAGCTACATATCAGTTACAGGATGCGGCTCACACATAGTTCAAACAGTAAAAGAGAGAGAGAGTTATAGATGTAGGGCCTATTGAGTGAAAGGAGTTTGCCATTGCATTTCTAGATAGATTTTTTCCTATAAAGTTGAAAGAAGCTAAAGTGTTAGAATTTATCAACCTCAGGCAAGGCAACATGACAATGAAAGAGTATTCTCTTAAGTTTACTCAATTAGCTTGATACGCTCCTCATGTAGTGGCAGACAGCAGGGCTACGATGAGTAAGTTTTTTTTGGAGTGAATGATAGTGTAGTCAATGAGTGTAGGTCCGTGAAGTTGATTAGTGAGATGGATATATCCAGGCTTATGATATATGCTCAAAAGATAGAAGAGCAGAAGATTAAGATAAGAGAGAAAAGACAGGTAGTTTCAACTTTGTTCAGCCTAAGTCAGAGGGTGGGAATCGTTCTCAGTTCTGCCCATAGTCATCCATTACAGCTCCTTCCTCAGCCAGTGCTCCAATTCTAAAATTTAGAGACTGCGGCAGGGATAGGGCGTCAGGCCCTAAACCTCAGGGCAGTGTTAGAAATGCCCGCACTCATCCTCTTTGTCAGACTTGTGGCAAGAACCATCAGGGTATTTGCAGAGATGGAAGCGACTTCTGTTTAGGATGTGGTAAGACAGGCCACAGGGTCAGAGATTATCCTCAGTCAAGCTTTCAGAGTCAACGTAACCATTTCTCAGCTTAGTTTAGTCGTCCGAACCAGCAGGGTGCCACTTTTAGCGCCACCAGTGGGCAACACCCAAACAGACTATATGTTCTTCAGTCCCGACAAGATCAGGAAAATTCTCCTAATCTGGTCACTGGTACATTACAGATCTTTCATATATATGTTTATGCTTTGCTAGATCCAGGAGTTTCTTTGTCTTTTATTACTCCTTATATAGAAGTTGATTTTGGAGTCAGTCCCAAAATTCTAGCAGAGCCATTTTTAGTCTCTACCCTATTGGGTAAAACTATCATATCCCGGAGGGTATACAGGAACTATCCGGTTATGGTATCTCAGAAAGTTACATCAGTAGACTTAGTTGAATTAGAGATGACTGATTTTGATGTCATTCTCGGTATGGATTGGAATCATTCCTATTAGGCCACAGTAGACTATAGAAATAGAGTTATCCAGTTTTATTTTTTGAATAAACCAGTCCTAGAGTGGAGGGGTAGTACGTCAGCTTTTAGAGGTTAGCTTATTTTCTACTTTTGGGCATGAAAAATGATATCTAAGGGATGTGTCTATCATCTTGTTCGAGTCAAGGACACTAGTTCCAAAACTCCCAGTCTTGAATCAGTCCCAATAGTGAATAAATACTCAGATGTCTTTCCCAAAGATCTTCCAAGAATTCCTCCCGAAAGGGAAATAGACTTCGGCATTGATCTTCTTCCAGATACTCAGCCTATATCTATTCTTCCATATAGAATGGTACCAGTAGAACTCAGAGAATTGAAAGAACAGTTGATGGATCAACTGTATAAGGGATTCATCATACCCAGTGTGTCCCCGTGGGGTACACCAGTTTTATTCGTGCGAAAGAAAGATGGTTCTCTCAGAATGTGCATAAATTGTCGTCAGCTCAATAAAGTCAAGAACAAGTATACACTTCCCAAAATTGATGCCTTGTTTGACCAGCTTCAAGGTGCCAGTTACTTCTCTAAGATAGACCTCAGATCAGGTTATCATCAGCTCAGAGTCAGAGAATGTGACATTCCAAAAATAGCTTTTCAAACTTGGTATGGTCACTATGAATTCTTAGTCATGTTCTTTGGTATTACCAATGCCCTAGCAACTTTCATGGACTTGATGAACCGTGTGTTCAAGCAATACTTGGACATTCTCATCATAGTCTTTATAGATAACATCCTTTTTTACTCCCGTAGTGAACGTGATCATGCAGACCATCTCAAAATAGTATTGTAGACTCTCAGAAATCATCATTTGTTCGCCAAATTCAGTAAGTGTGAATTTTGGCTAAGGTCAGTAGCGTTCCTTGGTCATATCATTTACAGTGATGGCATAAGAGTTGATCCTCAAAAGACCAAAGCAGTAAGAAACTAGCCTCGCTCAGTCTCTCCATCAGACATTAGGAGTTTCTTGGGTCTGGATGGCTATTATAGATGGTTTTTTAAGGGATTTTATTCTATTGCATCCCCTATGTCTAGATTGACTCAGTAGAAAGTCAAGTTTCAGTGGTCAGATCCTTGCGAGAAGAGTTTTCAGAAGTTGAAGACTCGACTCACCTCAGCTCCAGTTTTGGCTCTTCCAGACGATTCAAATGGGTTCGTATTATACTGTGATGCATCCAGAGTAGGTTTGGGTTGTTTCCTCATGAAGCATGGTAAGGTCATAGCCTACGCCTTTAGACAACTTAAACCCCATGAGAAGAATTATCCGACTCATGATCTTGAGTTAGTGGCCGTAGTTTTTGCTTTAAGAATTTAGAGGCACTACTTGTTTGGGGTACATGTAGATGTGTCCACAAATCATAAAAGCCTTCAGTACATATTCTCTCAGAAGGATCTAAATCTTCGTCAGATAAGGTAGTTAGAGTTCTTGAATGATTATGACATGAGTATCATTTATCATCCAAGCAAGGCCAATGTAGTGGCCGACACTCTCAGTAGACTATCTATGGGTAGTGTTACTTATGTTGTGGACAGTAAGAAAAAGTTATCTCAGGAAGTCCATCAGCTTGCCAGACTAGGTGTCCACTTAGTTGATTTTGCTGAAGATAGTATATGGGTTCAGAACAGCTCAGAATCATCTCTAGTTTCCGAGGTGAAAGAAAAATAGGATAGAGATTCTAGTATAGTCAAGTTGAAAGAGTCAGTAAGAGATCAGAAGGTTGAGGTTTTCTCCCAAGGGGGAGATAGTGTATTGCATTATCAGGGCCGTCTGTGTGTGCCAGTTGTAGATAAATTAAGGCAACGAATTCTTACAGAAGTGGATGGTGTGTGATACTCTATTCATCTAGGGGCCACTAATATATACCGTGACTTATGGGAGATCTATTGGTGGAGTGGTATGAAGAGAGATATTGCAGAGTTTATGGCTAAGTGCTTTGTATATCAGCAAGTTAAGATAAAGTATCAAAAGCCCAGTGGGTCTATGGAAGAGTTCAATACTCCTACTTGGAAGTGGGAAAAAGTGAATATAGACTTTGTGATGGGTTTGCCCCGTACTCGTCATCAGCATGATTTAGTTTGGATCATTATAGACAGGATGACCAAATCAGCTTATTTATTTCCAGTCCATACCTCTTATTCAGTCGAGGATTACGCCAAACTCTATATCAGGGAGTTGGTCAGATTACATGGTGTTTCATTGTCTATTGTTTTAGATAGAGGTACCCAGTTCATCTCTCATTTTTGGAAAGCATTCCAAAAGGGTCTAGGTACCTGAGTATACCTGAGTACAGCCTTCCATCCCCAGATAGATGGTCAAGCAGAAAGGACCATCCAGACTTAAAAAAATATGCTGTGAGCTTGTGAAATTGATTTCAAGGGTAGTTGGGATAACCACTTGCCTTTGATTGAGTTTGCATACAACAACAACTATCATTCCAGTATTAAGATGGCTCTATTCGAAGCTCTCTGTGGTAGGAGATCCAGATATCCGACCGATTAATTCGAATTGGGTGAGGCCGCAGTAGTAGGGCCTGGCTTGGTATTCTATACTTTAGAAAAAGTCCCGTTGATCAGAGAAAGGCTCAATATAGCTCAAAGACAACAGAAATCGTATGTAGATGTGCGCAGGAAAGATCTCGAGTTTGAGATTGGTGATCATGTTTATTTGAAAATCTCTCCCATGAAGGGAGTGAAGTGATTCAGCAAGAAGGGAAAGCTCAGTTCCTGATATGTTGGTCCCTTTAAAATTCTTAGTCACTTTGGAAAAGTAGTTTATGATTTTGAATTGCCTTCAGATCTAGCCTCAGTCCAGTCAGTGTTCATGTCTCCTTGCTTAAGAAGTACATATATGACCTAGCAATTGTAGTCCCTATAAAGGAAATAGACATTCATAACAACCTCTTTTATGAAGAGATTCCAATCAAAATCCTTAACTATAAGACTCGCAGACTGAAGAACAAAGAAGTGCCTCTAGTTAAAGTTCTTTGGCAGAATCAGTCCGTTGAGGGAGCTACTTGGGAAGCAGAAATAGACATGTGGACCAAGTACCCTCAGCTTTTCTCTGCAAACTCAGACTCAGCCCAAGGTAATAGCTTTCTTTAAACCTTATTCATTTTCATGTTTAAATTTAAGTTACAAATTGGTATTCATTCTCAAGCTCAGACTTTCATTATAAACTTGGTATCAACTAAAATTGCACATTCAGTCATGTGTTCATGCATCTTTCAGTCATGTATTCGTGCATCAGATATGCATGAATAAGTGAATCAGTACTTCCATTCATGCATCTATGTATCAGCTCAGTCATGAAATCATGCATCAGATATGCATGCTCAGTATAAATCTCAGTAAATCAGTTTTGTCAGTCATGTACTCATGGTTCAGTTATTCATGATCAGTATATACTTTAGATCATCATTTCTCCTATCTCAGTTAGTCTCATTTAAGGATGAATGTTCCCAAGGGGGAGATATTATAAGACCCCACAATATTTCTAAGCTTAATTCATCCTTTTAGGCTTGTCAAGGGGTCTCAGACTTAGAAACTTCTAGCTAAGTTCCCAAACTTAGTTTAGTTTTGGCCTTTAAAAGTTGGAAATTCATTTCGTGACCTTAATGTCCCTTAATGGTCCATATTTTTGTTGATTCATGATCAGGAAGGTCGATTGGTGTTCCCGAACAGGTTTTAGATTTTTCAAAACTTGTTTAGACCACGTTTAGTGTCCCAAAATGGTGGACCAATACGATATTGGTGCGCCGCGTCACTTATCACATTGGTTAACATTGTTGCAGGGACTTCCAGTAAAAACAACTGAGGCTTGGCTCGATCATGGAGCGACGCATCGGGTATCGTGTTGATGCCATCGGCGCGCCGCATCGCCAATCGCGTCGATGCCCAGTTTTCAGTCACTAAATGTCCACGTCTTTAAGGTCAAAAGGGCTAATTTCCCACCCCTATATAAGCCTATAACACTATATTTAGCTAGGTTTTCACCAAAATATAGTTATTTCTCTCAAATTCCCTCAAGAACAAGTCTAGGGTTTTCAATTGAAGGTTCTAATCCAGGAGATTCCACCATTAATCTTTAAGAAACTTCCATCCAAGGTATGTAAAGTGTTGATTCATGGGTTCCTTTCACCCAGGAAGATCAAGAAACCCTTTCAAAAATATAAATTTTGAATTACATGTTATGAATTAAATCATATCCATGTTTATATTGTTGTATGATCACCAAGTTGAAATCATTAATACATATAATAAAATTATGTTTGCATGTGGTTGGAATTCCTTTGTTTGAAGTGAAAAATATTAACATGATGTATTATTTTAATGTCCATGCCTAAACCTCAAGTTATGTATGCAAGATGGTTGCTAAAATGCCTAAGCGAATAAAAATTATGCTTTATGACTCAATTGTAACCAAATTGATGAATTCATTCTTTACCCTTATGTTTACAATGACCTCCATGTTATTGTTATGCATTATAATGGTTTGGTGGAATAATCATGAGATTAGGCTTACGAAATTATGACATATTAATATGTATTCCTATTTATGTGTAAGCTTATGACATATAAATACTTCATGAAAATCCCCAACGTTTATACTATGAATTGTTGACTATGGTCATATGTTCAAGAAGTGTTATGTCTTGTCAGTATCATGCTATCAAGTCCTGGGAGTACTTGTACCCAACAATTTAGCTGTGTGCCTAGAGTTAGTGTCAGTTTCAAGGTAATCTTAGTCACGCCATGATCAGTAGTATTCTCAGTCAGTTTCAGAACTCAGTAGAATTCAGTCAGTTACATGACTCAGGAAAACTCAATAATATAATGAACTCAGTCAGTTAACAGAATTCAGTAACATTCCGTCAGTCCAAGGAACTCAGTGAAATCAATCTAGTTCATCTCAGTATAATTAGCTCAGTGTCTATTCTGTTGGGAGTAGCATTCAACATCGAGCAAACCCAAGGACAAGGGCACACACTGACAGTAGAGGGTGTGACCCTTAGAAGCAATCCTTGCATTCCAAAACTATGTAGCCAGCATAGGTTGAGACATCAACACTGATCGTTGAGAGTTCATGAGGTGGATTAACACTGCCAGTTGAGGGTCCCACCATTTTTTTATGGGGACACTACAGATGAGGGTCTCTCACAGCTTATCCTTACCAGTGACGCGTTATTGACACCCTTCCTATTGGGGTTACAGATTGGACCCCAACTCTATACAGGAAAAGAAAATGTCGGTTAGATGACTACTTTCCACAGTCTTAGTCTTAGTCTCATAAAACAACTCAGATAGTTCTTCAGATTCAAGAGTGTCAGATACAGTCACTCAGTTTAGTATAAAACTCAGCTAGTTCCATCAGAATCAGGACTGTCAGACACAGTCACTCAGTTAACAGTATATCAGTTTTACGAAACTCTTGTTATCAGTATTCAGACTCAGTATTCAGTATTATCACGATCTCTTTTACAGTTACATTCTCATGCATGTATTCTCACGTCTATATTATTCAGTCAGTTAGTATTGTTCATGCATATAAACCCCATGCATTCAACCTACCTCACTTTGTATACCAGTACATTTAGATATACTGACGCATATTTTTCTTCTGTGCTATGGTTTTTTATACCGTAGGTTCGGACGATCAAGTTCCCGATCGCACTTAGCTTCAGATTCAGCCAGCAACAGTAGATTTGCAGTGAGTCCTCATCATTTAAGGATCTCATAATTATTTCATTACTTTATTATTTTATTTTTAGTAGACGGAGTTAGTTGGGGACATGTCCCATCAACTCCACAGTTTTCAGGCAGTTTAGAGGCTTTCTGACTAGCATGTTCAGATAGTTTATTTCAGTTTTGGTATTGATTTACCGTATTTCCAGATGTTATGCTTTATCAAATATTTGAACCTTATGGCCTTTCAGCCTTTTATTCTACATTTATACAGTATATTATGCAGTGCTCAGTTACAGATATCAGTCATGGGTTAGCTTGTGGTCCTTCGGGATTGCTAGCATCGTGTAGTATTTCAGGTATCAGATTTGGGGCGTTACAATTTTATCTTTCAAAAGTATATTATGAGAGGCTACAACATGTTGTAAGATGCAGGGACTAAAGGGTTTTGGGGTGGGAAATATCCAAAATATCATCAGCTTAAAAGCTGAAAACATGGTCGCAGGAGGATACGACTACCTTACTCAAGTCGTACCCTATCTTACGAGTGGTGCCTACCTCTAGTACCCTAGGAATCACCTTGGACCTTAATACTTACCAACATACAACTACAAGATCCAACTCATAGCCTATCATATGACAAGTACCCTAGGCAGAATAGAATCATTTAGGAAAGACATAGGGCATCATACGGTTTGGCATCTTACTTCTAGTAGCCTAACATAAAACTAGTAAGATACCTAATCATATCTAAGATAGAATGCAACCCAATCACACTAATTTTCATATGAAAAGAGGACCCCAAACCATACTAAGTCATACGACTAGCATGCATAGGTCGTATGATATCTTGAATATTAGACTTAGGAATTTTCAAAGGATCCAAAGCCAAGGTATTTCAATGAGTTATCTTATGGAAATTATCAAACAGATATACTCATTTGTTGAAATAGATGAACAATCCATTGCAATAGATGTCATTATCTGCTTAGTCATTTTCAAAAAATTACTCATCTGTCTAACAGATGTCTATATCGGTTTGGTCATTTCCAATAGATTACTCATTTTTGCTAAAAGATAACCCATCTGTTGCAATATATGTCATTAGCTATTTGGTCATTTTCAACAAATTACTCATCTATTTTAATAGATAAATATGTGCTTGATAATTTCCAATAGATGAGAAATCTGTTGCGATAGGTTACTCATATATTGCATTATGCAATGTAGACAAGTTTATATTTGTTTAATCTCATCCAATAGATGTGTCATATGTTGCAACAAGTTAGTCATATGTTGCATTATGCATATGTTTATATCTATATAATGCACTTGTTACAATATTTGAACTTAGTACTTATTTTTTGAACTAATTCATAAGTTTGCAAATTTAATAAAATAATACAATTGTCATCAAACATAAGGAATAAAAATTTGTCATTAACTAAAATACTTAAAATAAAAAATTATTATCATGC
This sequence comes from Capsicum pubescens, assembly GCA_030864215.1. Classification (NCBI taxonomy): domain Eukaryota; kingdom Viridiplantae; phylum Streptophyta; class Magnoliopsida; order Solanales; family Solanaceae; genus Capsicum; species Capsicum pubescens. The sequence goes on along the minus strand of CM061547.1, from coordinate 158,454,404 downwards.
TATGTTATATTTACATTTTCATTTTCATACACAACCACCAGACTTTGATATAATGCCCCAACAGCCCAGACCTCTTGCATCTTTGGCACAGAATTGTCATTTAGAAAGGTCCTTGGAGTTGTCATTTCTATTTTGATTAGCAAATATTTGATATATACAAGCACATATGACCTGTACGCGGCATCGGTATTATTTTTGTTAAGGTTGATTTTTCGACCTTCAAAAGATCATCTTTTGTTGAGTAGTGGCTCTAGTAAGTATTTCATACAGTCACTTTGCTTCAAAATTTTGGAGAACAACTCCAACATTAGTTGTATGAAGGTAAAAAAAAAAAACCACACCTCGAAGACAAGTAAGTTGCAGTCATAAACATTCATGACTCCCTCATAGAGGAGGATCTAAAGAGCCATAAAATGTTTATTCTTAAGGTTCATGACTGGAAGAATTCTCTTTGCACTGACCCAATCCATGTTATTTGGAAATGGCCCCTTTCCTCTAACATATGTGATCATATCTTCATTCCATTTTAACTTAGAAATTAACTCCTTAATTTTTGGGACACCGGGAGTTGTTGCTTGTTTACTGAGTTTCTCGTACCTACCTAAGAAATTATTATAAAAGTTGAGGTCCATTATCCTATCTCCAATATCATAAGTGTCGGTGAATTTGAGGTGCCTTGCCCTTATAAGGCAAAGAATTTCATCAACATACTATGAATTAACAAGAAAATTATTAAATAGGTTAGTAATTTAAAAAATAGAATGATGCAACAGATAGGTCATCTATTGCAATAGATGGGTTAATTGTTGCAACAGATAACTCATTTGCTGCAACTGATGGTCTATCTATTGCATAGGTTCTCCAAACCTATTAACAAATTACCCATCTACTACAACTTATGTAGCAAATAAGTAATTTGTTACAACAGATGGACCACCTATTGTAATAGATTACCCATCTATTGCAACAGATGACTCATCTATCGCGTAGCTTCTTTGAACCAAGTACGGATTTACGGGGATATATGGGGGTTCCCGGGAACCCAGTAACTTTTGTATGGATCTAGTATTTATATTGAGAAATCTAGTAAATATATAAGAATCATAAGTTTGGAACCCATTAATGAAGTGTGTTATTGATTTAGTGGTAGAAAGGAAGATTGCTAAGGCTTTGTATGCTTCTTAGTTATGGGTTCTAACCCAATCAGCCACTATATTTAATTTTATTTTGTCCATAGGAACCCACAAACTTTAAATCCTAGATCTGTCTCTGCTTTGAGCTTGTGTTGACAAATTACCCAGTCTACTACAACTTATGCAGCAGATGGATAATTTGTTAAAAAATATGACTTAGAATATAAGAAATAAAATAAATTAAAATATTAGGTTAGAAAAAGTAAACTTACCTTGTCCTCGTACAACACCGTCATACTTGCCATCTTCTTGAAGTCTTTTGAGAAAAGTGCACTCATGGTGAACGGTCGTGTGACCCTTTTGGCTTTTATGTATCTGAAAAATGAGTCATCCTTTAAGGGGTCAACCAATTTGTATATGTTCACCTTCCTCAGCAGTCCATGCTCTCTAGTGTCCCCTTGAACATTGGAAGGGACCACTTAAACTTTATCAACATTGGAAGGAGAGGGAGTTGAAATTTTTCTTTTTCTTGAGTGTCGTTCTAATTGTTTTTCACTTTATCTTAACCTCATGGGTGTATGGGTATATCACCTTCCTTGATGGTATGACACCCCTTTTGGATGTCAATTTCTTGACATCATCAGTGAGTGCATCGATTCTTTTGATGAGTTTGACATATCTGTCTGTGCACTTTTGGCATTTGCAAATAGATCATGAGCTTGAAGAATGATCATCCCCAGCTTGTTCTCAGTAGGTACAAGCCACGTATGCAAAACCTATAAATAAAAGTAGATATGGTTAGATCAAATAATAATTTGCAGTAAATTGGGTAATATGTTAACACAGTAAACTTATGCAATAGATGAGTAATCTATTGCAACAAGTGGGTAATCTATTGTAATAGTTGAGTCATCTATTGTAATAGATTACCCATCTGTTGCATAAGTTATAGTAGATGGGAAATCTATTAAGTTAGGTTTAGAGAACCAAAGCAACAGATAGGTAATATATTGCAACAAATGACTCAACTATTGCAATAGATTACCTATCTATTGTAACAAATTACCCATTTATTACATCAGCTGCAGTAGATGGGTAATCTGCAGAGAAAAGTTGCAACAGATGGTTTATCTTTTGTAATAAATAACCCATCTGTTGCAGTGTTTTAACTTTACTAAAAATATTCTTCTTGAAAGAAGACTTACTGCATCATTAGGAGGGTTAAAGAGATTAAGGGGATTCATTTTTGGGTTGATCTTGGCAATCAACCACCTAAGGATTTTTGGATGAAAAAACTCATCCAAGTAATCCTTGACCTACTATCGGAGGTGAGGAATGACTTCAAATACCCAAGCCTAAAAATGTAAACATGATGCAAACAAAAAAAGTTAGAATAATTATTCAATATAAATAAATGAAAGAGTAAAGAAATAGTGATTAAATTTATCATAAAAGCCCAAGGATATCCGTATAAGTCAATCATATTTGGGGATAACTTTGTCAATAAATATTTGATAGTCAGCTTATTGCTTTTATATCCCCGGAGATAAATGTTGAATTTATCCAAATCCTGAACAAGCACCAACAATTCAGGTTTTATGACTTTGTTGATGTCTCGTGCCCATATAATGGAATGGAGAAAAACCAAACTAAGCACAATTGCTCCTTATACTTCTTTGGAAATTTTTTATTCTCGAGATAAACTAACAACCTCTTGGGTTTGTAGCTAGGTCCAACAATGTCCAATAACTTATCTATTTTTTTGTTGCCTTTGTAAGTTTTGGTAAGTAGTTGCTTGGTCAATGTCTTCCTTTTCTTTGGTGGTAGTTTTGGTGTCTTGCTTGACTTTGGATTTTTGATGGGTGTTATCTTGGTAAGAGGTTCAAGTGAATGATGGCATCTCAAGCCAGTCACTATGGAAAACTCTTTCATGCCAAAACAAACCGGCATGCCACAGTAGTTAATCCAGATTTCATCCATATTTTTGTCCCCCACCTTCAAATCTTAGACATCACCCATGTACTTGATCATGTGCTTGAGAAGACCATATACCATGGTTACTTCAAAGCAAGTACTATTATCTTCAGGTAGGTCAAGAGAGTATCCAAAGCAGTTGGACATAAAAAAATCCTCAAGTTTTTCCTCCCTCATAATCTTCCTAAATGCATCAAAATTTCTCTCCAAGATAGATTTAACTACAAAATCTCCAGTTAAATCTGCAAGTTATCTATCGGCATCTTAACTTGAAATCTATCATTAAAAAAAGTTTTGATAGGATTTTGCTGGGATTTCGATCTAAATTCACGTCCCATCGATGATGCATTATCATCAGCATCATCTTTTTCGTTCCCTTTTTTATATCCATCTTTTTCCTGATCATATCCTACCTCAATTTCATTTTCCCCTTCTTTCTCACTTTCTACTTCCTCTTCATGTTCATCTTTTTCCTTATCTTCTTTATCTTCATTACCACCCTCTACAAACTCTTTTTCACCTCCCTCAACATTCTTTTCTATATTATCTCTTTCCTCAACTTCATTATCTATAGAAGGTCTACCTTTAATTTTTTTTCTAAAAGAGATTGTTCAGGAAGCTCCTCCAAACCCAATCTATAATTTAGCCTTTTTGTTGGTTAGTCAGAAGTTGATCCACTTTCACTTTGTTTTCTTTTGGGAGACATCTTTTATCTGCAGACAAGAGAAAAATAAAAAAATATTACAATTGATGTCTACATAATTTTTTTTAGTAAAAAAGGTAACACAAAATTCAACAAATACAACACATTACACAAAAAAATTCAATAGATGACCCACCTATTGCAACAAGTGATTCATCTGTTGGAAGACCAATTTTAATATCTTCCAACAGATGTTTCACCTATTACGACAGGTGGGTCATCTGTTGGAAGACCTGATTCAATTTCTTCTAATAGATGACCCATCTGTTGTAACAGATGATTCATCTATTGGAAGTTATCAAACTAATAGTGGTTTTGTTTTGATAAACCCAATATATGACCAATTTGTTTCAACGGATAGGTCATCTATTAAATGAAATTGAATTAGGTCTTCTATATTTCCAACAAATGTCTAATCTATTCGGAAATACACCATCCTAACACCACCAATACCAATGCCAACACCACAAACACCATCACCAATACCTACACCAATAATACGAACAACACCAACAACAATATCAACAAAACAAAAACAAATAACAAAACCAACAACAAAAACCAAGCAAACAACAAACAAACAAACAATACCAATAGTGCCAACAACACCAACACCCCACAAACAACACCACCGACACCCAAATACCCCACCAACAACATCACGACTAACAGAACACTAAGACAAAAACTAGAGTTTTTCGGGTTCTTCCTACTTTTTTAGCATCAAAACTAAAAATTATTAATCCATTCTCAAAAATAATAAAACTAAGAGTCTTTTTTTTCATCATTAACTAAAGATCCCTAATTTAAAAAAAAAATATAGAACTTTTGTCAAACTCTTTTACCTGTAAGAGAGGGAAAATTATAAATACAAGCAAGAAGAAAGTCAAAAATAACAACTATGTGGTAAAAAATAAGAACAAAATAAATCTGTTATGAAGGGTTTGAACAATTTCTAAGTAGTTGTTGAGAGAGAGAAGAGAGAGAAAGGGAAAAAGATGAAACATTTTCCAAAACTGATAAAATGGTTGTAATAATTGGATTGACCCCTTGTATTTTTTACTACGCATTAATTATGGGTTAATTTATATTTTGGAAAATAATAACTAGTTTTAAAAATGTTAATTTGGTCCTAATTGGTCTTAATTAATTTTTCAAAAGAGAATTTATTAATTTCCAACATATGGTTCATCTGTTAGGGGAAATTAAAACAAAGCATTAGCAGGACCTGTGTTAATTTGTTCCAACAGATGACCATCTTGCAATAGAAGGGTCATCTGTTGGGACAAATAAAAATTGTAGGAAGACTTGTTTGATAATTTCCAATAGATGAGACATTTGTTGCAACAGATGTGTCATCTGTTGCAATATTTGAATCTAGTAATCCATTTTAATTAATAAGTTCAAATCTAAGGATAAAATAAAATTCATGACAAAATAAAAAAAATTGAAGCATTCACCAATTACATTAAATAAATCAACAAATAAATAGAGTGTAAGAAATTGTTATGGGTACAAATGACAAATATTTACAATTTAAGTTTTGAAGCCAACGATTCCTAAGGAGAGGTTATTATTACTTTGGTAGACTAAAGTTATAAATATCGACTCAATATTGATAAGTTGTTCTTTATTTGGTGTTATGAAATTCGACTTTGGTTGTTGTGAATCTTCATCGTCGCTTACATACCGTTTCTCAGCCTTCACATTTTCATAATTCCATAAAAGAGTAGCATATCTTTTATGAAGTAATTCAACATCAATTTCATCATTTGGTACTTGTAATCCATCGCTCAAATACTCGGCATAAGCGGAAACATAAAGACTGCAATCCCTGCATTTGTAAAATTTAGATAATATATATCTTGTAATTAATCTAGGAGTTGTGAAATTTATGGAACTAAATCATGATACTTACAGGCTACCACTGGATTGTTGAGAAACTCCTTGAACATATTCTACATCAAATGGATTACCCTATAGAAGATAGTTATCACCCATTTTATCTTGGTATACTTCAATCATCGACCAACCAGTATAAATTTTTTGGTCCAAAAAGCCACTTATATGAAGGTAAGCAGGTAATATTTTGGTCAGCTTTTGTATCTCGAATAATGACTCAGAATGTCTCTTTACCAATATCGAGTCATACACTCAGATGTGCCTCTCTTTTAGAACAACTATAGCCAATACCCAATGAAAATCACCATCACATTTGACTGGGATGTACACTTTATCGATCAAATGCCAAGTTAAGCCAACTGAAATGCTAAAACCTTTGATGATATTGGTTAAATCTTCCTCGTTTCGAGGAACTTCAAGTTGTTGTTGATAATAGCTATCGTAGGCCTTATCGATATATACTTTGAACAAATAGTTGGTTGTCGAGTATCTGTATTTTTGTTGTGTTTGAAATTTAACCTTCTTTCGAAAGTAGTAAAAAAGGGCATTGATGTGTTGCACATATTATCAAACACTCAAATTACATAATAATAAAATTAATAAGCAGATACAATTAAATATAGTATTAATAGTAAGATATATAGCATTTAAACGTCATCATTTCAGCAAGTTTGGGGTTGTAACATCAAATAGAACTAATTCTTCATTTTGGGAAGTGCAATAACAAAGTCGACCATATCAAAACCAACACCTAATCGGTTCACTTTGTAGTGTGCATCATTTTATTTTCTGCATGATTTATATGTGTTAATGTCATGTTTTTACAAAAAGAATTATATAAATCAATAATTTTAAAAATGATTTATGTACCTGTTGGCATGAACCTTTAACAACCCATCGGTAATTCATTTTGAATAAATGTTGATCAACTCTGTTAGAACCTCATTCGAGATGTTGAACCCTTCAAACGGATAATTCTTTCGATCTTCCGGACTGACGGGCTTAACTTTTTCTTCCTCTTTAGAAGAAGTAGATGAATTATCAACTGTTATAGAATAATGTTCTGCAGTAGATTCTACTGTGACATCCACCTGGAAAGTCAAAATTATCAATACTAATCATAAAGATACAAAAAAATAGAAAAAGATAACTCATCTATTGCAACAAATAGTCCATCTATTGCAACAGATGTCTCAAAAAGATAACTCATTTTTTACAACAGATAGTCCATCTGTTGGAGCAGATGTCTCATCTATTGAAGGAAATAAAATAGGTCTTCCTACTTTTTAAATTTATCTTAATATATAACCTATCTGCTATAACAGATGAGTCATCTATTAGAGCACATTCAAATAAGAGGAAGACCTGTATGATAATTTCCAATAGATGACCCATCTGTTGCAACAGATGACTCATCTTTTGGAATAAATTAAAAATAGCAGGAAGTCTTAATTTAATTTATCCCAAAAAATATCTCATCTGTTGTAATAGATGGGTCATCTATTGGGACAAATTAAAATAGTAGAAAAACAAGTTTGATTTTCTGTAATAGATGATACATCTATTGCAATAAATAATGCATCTGATGCAGCTGGTTAGTCATCTGTTGCAACAGATGTCTATATCTACAGATGTGGCATCTATTGAAACAGATATATAATCTATTTGTTTGTTAGAACAGATGATAAATATTCACCTTTTCAGCTTACGTTGCTCTCATATGGCCCTTGTATATTGCTCAACAGTGCAAGACAGAGAAATTGTAATTTTTTTGGATGCTTGATAATGCCTTTGAAATTGCTTTCTTTCTCTCTTATCCTTAACCCCTAACGGATTGTATGGATCTAAAATCCTCTTTGATGGAATAACACCCCTCTTAGATGTTCATTCTTTTACAGTAGCAGTTAATGCATTAATAGTATTAATCACTCCCTCATATTTTTCCTTGCAGTCTTGACATTTGCATGCATAACATAAGCTAGGAGGGGCAACATCTCCAAAAGATTTACTACTCTCTTCGTGTGAGAAATCTATAGTATGTCAATTTAAAGAAGGGGTATATCAACTACCAAAATTAGTAAAACCAGTATGATCATAATCATACTGATTTGTTGTTTCAAAAACCGCAAGAGAAGCATCAACCAACTTATCAACACCACTAGCCCCAACAGTAGCACCATTATCACCAACAACAACAACAACTCCATCACCACCACTATCACCAGTAGCACCATCAACAACAATAAGCCCATTCTTCTAAAGTAATTTTCTTGTGATGGATGTTGCTCCAAGCAATTTATTTTTTATTCTATCAATTACCTTAGGTTCTGATAAAGTTTACACAGATAATAATTTAAGAAAAATGGCATTTTCAACTCTCAGTTGGTCAGAACAAGCCATAGATGCACAATCTAAAATAAATCAGTACATATATTAGAATGATGATTAAATTATTTAAATAAATCATTAATTAATATAAAAACTTAATTAGAATTAGACTTACTGCTTCCTCCGGGGGGTTGAAAAAACTAAGAAATTTTTATTTTTTATCACTTTTGGCCGACAACTATCTTAGGATTTTTGGACATGAAACTTCTTCTTGGTAGTTCACTTGTTGTCTGAGATAAGGAAGGACTTTAAATGTCCAAACCTATAAAATCACATCAATAAATCAAAAGCATTATTTAATAAAAAATAAATGAGTCATAATAAAAGAAATATTTATCATGAAAGCCTATGGAAAGCCATATAAGTTGATTGTCTTGGGCGTTAATGGAGTCAACAAATATTTAACAGTCATTTTAAAGCTTTCATAACCCCAAGGATAACTATTAAATGCCTCAAGATCTTCAGAGAGCTTTATTAAACTAAGTGGTATGTTGTTGTTAACGTCTCTCGCCCAAATAATATTATGTACAAACCAAACCAAGCACAATGATTGCTTTTCCTTCTTTGAAAATCTTTTACCTTTCAATTATCCATCAAATTTGTATTTTTGAAACTTGGACCAATAAGGGACAACAAGTCATCACTGTCACTTGACTTGTCTTTGCCTTTTGGTGTGTGGGGTGTTTTTTAGGGGTTAGAATAGGTATAGGTTGAGAAGGACGACAATATTTTAGTCCAGAAACTAAGGCAAACTCCTTCCAACCAAAATAAGCTAGCATGCCACAGTAATTTGTCCACACCTCATCCGTCTTATCCTTATTTTCATACAGAAATCGATGTTTGAGAAGACCATATACAATGGTTATTTGGATACGAGCATTGTTGTCCTCCGACAAATTAAGATATTACCCAAAGCAGCTATCCCTAAAATAAGCATCCAATTTTTTATCTCAAAGTATTATTCTGAAGGTATCAAAAGATTTTCCCATGGCTGAATTTATCATAAAATCACCAGTTAAATTTTTGGTACAATCGTATTGTATTCTCATAGGATAACTATCAATTCTGAAGGTTTTGATCAACTCTTCAGTGAAAGGACTATTAGCATTTGGATCATGTTGACTTTTTAAAATAAATTCAACATCTTTGTTGAAACTTTCTTCTTCCTCGTGTTCATTTTCTTCTATTTTTTATTGATATATCACTTGTACAACAAGCTCATAAAGTGGTGGATGTAGCCTAACTACTTCACTCATTCCTTTACTTGGACTTGGTTCACTTTTTTTCTCTTGGGAGCCATATTATATAAAAATAAGAGGAAATAAAAAGATTATAATTGATTAATGCATCATTAAAAAAGGATAACATTAAATCTAACAAGTACAACACATTAAAATAACAGTTTCAACAGATCATTCATCTGTTGCAACAGATGAGTGATCTGTTGGAATCAATAAAAATAGTTTCAATATTATTGTGATTTCTTCCAACAAAGCACTCGTCTATTGAAATAAATGACTATTCTGTTGCAATAGATCATTCATCTATTGTAACAGATGAGTAATCTGTTAGAAGAAATCAAAGTCTTCGACATGTCATCTATTAGAATAATTATTAGGATTTCATCCAACAGATGGTTCATCTATTGAAAAAAACAAGTAGCAAGATTTATTCAATAGAAAAACAACAATATCACCATTTATCAATACACCATTTTTACCAAGACCAACAACAACCCACAAATAACCACTACTAAAAAGTTGTAAAAAGAGATCCACAAAATAATAGGTCGAAAATAAGAGAACTCATGAGGTCGCTTATCTCTTCAATTTATTATTTAAATTTATATTTAAATAAAGAGACCACATGAAGTTGATAAATAATTAAAAAAAATCAGCTACACAATATTAGAGACTTCAAGAGGTCGAAAATAAAATGTGAAAAAAGTTAGCGCCAAAATAACTAAAATTATTTTAAAAGAAAATTGTGAAATATAAGCAGGTCTATAAAATTTTAAATAGTGTGACCTCGAGAAGTCTCTACAATTTTAATAAATTAATATTGATTACTAAAAATAATTGTCTATCATTATTTATGAAGTGTAAAGTCAAATATATATTTATTTAATTATTTTAATATTTATTATTATAATTAGAAAAATACAAAACCCAAAATTAAAGATCTATCTCTCTCAAATTCGCTCTCAAATCTGTGCGCTCCCTCTCAAAATCATCATTGTGAAAACTCTCTCACGTAAATCGACCCCTCTCTCAAAATGTCTCTCTGAAAGCTCTCTCAAATCTTAAATAATCCGCTAGCTCTTCCATTTCAAGTAAAGCCTCAACTTTGATTTTCTTCTTATTTATGTATATGAATGACTTGGGTCTTCTTTACTTTTCCCAAATTATGAATGAATAGTTAAGGATTTTGTTGCCTTGTTTTGGAACTGTGTTTATTCTTTATATGCTTTTCGAATTTCTTGTTGATTTCTTCGAGCTTCATTGGAGTTATCGACTTAGTTTTGTACCTCTATGTATTCTGTTTTTTTTTTTGCATTTTTGGTTCTAAGACAGTTTGCATTTTGTTGCATTTTGTTGTCCTGTATATGAATGTTATTCTGTTATTAAGTTTGGGTTTAGGACATATTTTGATACTTGTATTTACAAGAAAAGATTTCTGGTCCAATCTGTAATTGGATAACTTTAGAAAATTGTTTAGAGTCGATATTGAATTCATCTGTCCACTTCCTATTTTAAATCTTACGGTTCAATGCATATGGTGGTAGAGTTTTGAATATCTTGGGTATGATTTGTGACAACGTTTGATAAAGCATTTCCTCGTTAAACTAATATTTGTTTCAAGTTTAAATGACTCTGATGAATTTTAGATAGGCAATAAGTTTCTTGTTTGGGGTTTTTCATCTGGAAAGATACTAGTCCAAATGACTGTAATTGGTGCCTCAATAGCTACGAGTTGAATTAGAATAAATAAAAGACTGATAATTCAAACTATTTGATCACAACTTTTCCTAAATCATTACCAAAACGTTCTTGTAGAATCGTTCTTATGTTTTTTTCTATAAGATAATCATCGATGAAAAGAAAATGAAAAATTAAAACTAGACAACTATATCTTTATAAATGGAAATTCTTCACAACTAATTAAGTACCTGGATGTTCAACCATAATCTTGGAGGTTTGACTTGGTTTACCACATCCTGGACAGTAAGAATTCTTTGTTGTGCTCCATCAAATCTTTGAGTTCGTGAATAAACTCCTTACCTCACTGTCCTAAAAAAGTAATATTTTGAAACCTAGATGTTTGGGAAGCAATGTGGTGTATCCCTTGTTGAAGGTAATGATACAATATCCCTTGGTAAAATTGACAAAAAATAGAAGACTGGAGATGTAAGCTATAAAGTTCGTTGTTGATTATTGTAAATCCTTTGGGTTAAATGACTTCTAACGAGTTTATTTCTAAATAAGTGATTGAACTATTGAAGAAAGCTGGGATTGAAAATATCGATAAGGTCACATTTATGAGTAATCCTAATAACCTCAATCAGAATTGAGGGGTTGCATTTGTTGAGCTTGAAACAAGTAAAGAAGCTCAAATTTCTTTCAGTAAATTCCAAAAGAATGATGCTTTTGGGAAACATGTGAAGGTAAAAGTTGCATAAGCACAACCTTTAATCTAGCTACATGAAGAAAAAATACATAGAGTTAGTTCTGATGGAATGTTTTGGAATTATTATGTTGATGCTTATTAAGTTGTTTACAGAAGTAAATGCTAGATATGCATGAGAGAGGAAACCTCAGTTTGTTCTATTTTATTTCCTTTTATTTCCCTTGCCTTCTAGACTAACAACTTTCATCTGTAATACAACTTTTATTTGAGAAAAGTACTTAATTTCTTTGCATTTGTCAAGGTTAAATCAGTTTATTCTGAATATATACCTTCCTCATGGAATAAAGAAAAAGTGCAAGACTACTTTGGAAAATTTGGTGAAATCGGGAGTATTGTCCTCGCAAAAGATCTTCCTTCCTCAAGGAGGAAAGATTTTTCCTATGTCAGTTATATAAGTAGTGAGTCTGATCTTGCCTGCATTGAGGCATTCAATCATGTACCAGCCAACGAAAGTGGATCTAAGGTTTCACATTTTTTCTGTAATTCGTCATTAAGTTATTGTGAAAATTGTTTTGCCTATGATTATTTTCAATGTTGATTATATTTTAGGTGAACATAAAGGTATGTCTTTCTAAACCCATGTAGAAGGGTAAGCAAACTCAGCATGTAACCCTTCCTACTAAAGGGAACCTCATGAGGAGAAGAAAATATAGGGTCAATGTGAGTCTCTTAAAATCCTTATATTTTAAATTTGATGATAGTTTGGTATAAAATTGTTTGCTTTATGGCATAAACCCTTCGATGAACCTATTTTTGTAAGAAAAGAGAGGAGATTCTTGGGGAATGAATTGCTTGATTATTATGTCAAGTATGTTGGTATTCCAATATGTTCACGGGTAACCAATTGATGTTCCGACTTTCGACGGAACATTTTGCATCTTTTTCTTGAGAAAGTTGTATGTTTCCAAGCAACTAAGGATGCGTTTGATGCTGGTTTTTAATGTTTCAGGGTAAGGATCTAGCTGAAGAAAAAGTCTCAAAAAAGCGGTAGAAAAACACATCTAACGGTCAAAATGGTGGACCGTCGGTATTACGACGAACCACCAAGTTAACCATCAGATCTAACCAGAACTCAGCTTTTCAGAAGACCTTGCGACGGTAGAAATGGTGGATCGTCAGTCTTGCGACAGATCACCAACTTGACCATCAGGCCTAAACAGAACCCAAGACTTCATGTCTTCCAGTGACGGACCAAATGATGGACCGTCAGTCTTACGGCGGATCACCAAGTTGGCTGTCAAGTTCATCCAAAACCTGGATCCCTGAAGGACTCAGCGACTGACCAAATGGTAAACCGTCAGTCTTATGAAGGACCACCAAGTTTTCCATCAGACTTATCCAGAAAGTGACCTTCCCAGATCAGCAGCGATAGGCCAAATGGTGGATCGTCAACCTTGCGACAGACCACCAATTTTTCCGTCACTTTGGATGTGAATTTTATGACTTTGAATTTTAAATCCTTTTAGCTGGGAACATATAAATACTAAGTAATAGGGTTTAGGAGGGAGCCTTTTGTCTTCAATTTCAAATTTTTCTCCTCTATTGAGAGCTTTGTATTACTTTTCATTGGGATTTTAAATCTAGAGATTGAGAATTAATTATTAGTTTTGATATTATCCATCAAAGATTAAGAGGAACAATATTGTGAATTTTGTAAGTACTCTTCTGAAGTTATTTATGAACATCAATATAACTTTGATTTCTGATATGGAGATGAGTAGCAAAACTCCCATAACTAGGGTTATGGGAGCCTTGATGTAGAGAACTATTTTGGGGTTATGAATGGGTTGGTTTTCTAAAATCTATTGAAATTGCATGAATCTTTCTTCATTTTAATAATATCTCTTGGTTGCAAACTTGAGAAGTGAGCCCATGAACTCCACTTGTCTGACAAGAAAGTGGATGTTGGGAAAAAAAGTGATTCACATAAACTTCATAGGTTTACCCATTAGGTTAACGAGTTGATGTCTTAATAGGATCAACGCTCATGAAAGTGTTATTGAATAATGCATGAAACCTTTAAGTTCGAGAGGAGTAAAGGGTAAAATACTCATTAGGTTGAGAAACACGTGGGTAATCTTTAGAAATCAATAATTCTTGCAATTGGATACATAAGTTAGAATTCGAACACAAACTCACAACCCTACTTGTTTGAACATCTTGGTGAGCATAACTCTAGTTAATTTATTCTCATTGGAATTACATCTACATTTACTCTTAGTAGATGGGTTTTTGTGTAACACCAATACAAAAGAACACCGTTAACATTTCCAAACCCCCTTTATTTTGGCGCCTTAGATCAACAGTCTAATAACAGCCATAATACTTAGTGAACACGGTATTCCCAGTGGGATTCGACACCCAACCTAGTTGGGTTCTATATTTGACAGCGATCTCTTACTCTCTCGTAAGAGATTTGTAATTTGGGCGTATCAAATTTTGGCGTCGTTGCTGGGGAATATGGTTGTAAATTAAGTTTATGATTGTTAATTCACCTTTGGTCAAGTTTACCAAATTTTACCTTTAGTTGTTGCTTTTGTTTGTACAGGGGAATTGTTGTATATGCCAAGTACATGAAGATCAGGTGCACCATTATTACCAATACATCTAGAACCGCAACTTATTGGCAGAATGACAGACCCCCACGATGTTGAGAGACTAGCTGCGTTAGCTAGAGCTCAACTAAATCAGCAGAATGATAGCCAGCAGGCACGTTACCCCAATCCCTATGATGATGATTTGGGGGATGATGACTTGTTAGATCCTACTAATCGAAGGCGTTCAGAGAATGTTGTTGCACCAGTGAGCAGAAATGTGAACAGAAATCGTCCTTTCTGGGTGAGACCGGATCGTCAAGCTGTTCAATTTGATCTTAATGATGATTAAGATGGAATGGACAGAGTTGGTGCCACTGAAACCATTATTCCTCCACCTCTAGCACCAAGAGCAAAGTTTAATATTACCAGTACAATGATTCAACTCCTTCATCTGAAGAGGTTGTTTGGTGGACTCCCGGGAGATGATCCCAATATGCATTTGGTGAATTTTATCACTATTTACATGTCCTTTGATAACCTGGAAGTTGGACAGAATGCCATCCAGCTGAATTTATTTTCATTACCTCTATCTGGGGAGGCAACATTATAGCTTAATATACTGACGCCCGATTCCATAACCAACTGGAGGCAATTGAAAGAGGCTTTCCTAGAAAGGTTTTTTCCACCTTCCAGAAGGGTATAGTTGAGGGATGAGATAAGCAACTTTAGGTAGCTCCCAATCAAAACCCTTCATGAGATATGGGAGAGGTTCAAAAAGAAGTTGATGTAGTGTTCGAACCATAATATGACAAATATTTATCTGATGGAGACTCTTTATCAGGCTTTGAACTCTATTACGAAGCCAATTGTTGATAATGCTGCAGGGGGGTCATTTGTGGATCTCACTTTGCAAGAGGCCTCAGAGATACTTGATCGGATGACCAAGCAAACCAAAGTTTGGCATACCAGGGATTCTGTGTAGTAAGCCCTACTGTGTCTATTGGCATGACTGTAGAGCAACGTAAGAAAGAGAAAGAACATGATCAAGACATGGCACACCTGAAGATGTAGATGGATTTGTTGACCAAGCATTTATTATCTGCAAAGAATGAAAAAGTGAAGACTGTTGCAGCTAAAGGTAGAGATAATTCTAATTCAAAAAAAGGCTAACTATTTGAATAATTAGGGGGGTTTCCAAGGCAATAGCCAAGGAAATCAAGGTCGTAACTACTACGACAAGGCTGGTTATAAGGATAGGGAGCAAGGAAATTAGAAAGGTAAAAATGATAAGAGTGGACTATATGTACCTCCTGGAAGCAGAGATAGTGTTGTAACTAGCTCTGGCAAGATGTCCATGGAGGACATCATGGAGAAATTATTAAAGGGAGTTGAAGCTACCAACTCTGGAGTGACTACCATGAAGAGCGATTTATCTTCTATGAGTCAATTGGTGAACTCACACTCTACCTTTATCATGCAATTAGAGAAATAAATTATCCAACTCTCAGCAGCTTTAACTCAGAGGAAGACTAGAACATTGCCAAGCGACACCATTCAGAACCCGCGAAATGATGGCTCTTGAATGGCTATCACTACTAGAAGTGGTAAGGTATTGGTAGTCCCTCCTATGGGTAAGCCTATGGTTGATATTGTATCCAAAGATGTTGAAAAAATAGAGATTTGTCATCTGGTGGAGTCTGGGAAATCAGATGAGGTTATTGATGACACACTATCTAATAGTCAACAGGTTGATGAGTTAGAGAAGAATAAGAAAAAGGAGGCTGAAGTGGTGGTTACCACTCTTCCAAAGCCACCTCCTCCATTTCCTCATTGGTTGAAGAAGAAAGCTAACGACACAAAGTTCAGTAAATTCATGGCTATACTAAAGAATTTGATGATTAATCTACCACTGGTGGAGGCATTAGAGAAAATGCCCGGGTACGAAAAATTCATGAAAGACCTCATCACAAAGAAGCGGTTGATTAGTTTTACGCCTATGAATAATTTTTATCATTGTGGTGAAATTTCCACAAGGTCTCTGGTGTAGAAAAAGGCAGATCCGAGAGCATTTACTATCCCATGCACTATTGGACCTTTTGAGTTTGCAAAAGCTCTATGCAACCTGGGAGCTAGCATCAATCTGATGCCGCTAGTTGTTTACAAAAAGTTGGTTTGAGAGATCCCAAACCCAATAACATGCGACTTGTGATGGCGGATAGGTCGGTCAAACGACCTGTTGTCATTTTGTATGATGTGTTGCCGAAGGTAGCTAGTTTCATATTTTCTGCGGATTTCGTTATTCTGGATTGCGAGGTGGATTTTGAGGTGCCCATAATCTTGGGTTGACCTTTTCTCGCAACCAAAAGTTTGTTGATTGATTTGCCAGTTAATGAGCTCTTATTTAGGATGAATGATGTAGTGGTGCGATTTGATGTGTGTCAATCAATGAAGCAGCAGAAAGAAATGAGTGTGTTCTCCATCGTAGATGTCTATTATGATGAGGAGCAGAAAGTGTCGATAGAAAAGAAATTTGTTATTAAAACCTTGGTTGCAGTGTTGATATATTTTGATCAGGATGGTATAGAAGATTATGAGGAGGCTGTTTGTGCCTTAATGGGAATGGGGTCTTACTCATATGCCCCCAAGAAGTTGGACTTGGACTTAGAAAATCGTCCTAGTCCACCTGCTAAGCCCTCTATAGAAGAACCACCTGTCCTAGAGCTGAAAGAGTTACCCAGTCATTTGAGGTATGTGTTCCTGGGCAGTGGGTGTCAATGCCCTATTTTTACCTGAGGTCAAAACGTGCACGACATTATGGACTCGAAAAGAATTAATTTTCATACAGAGTCACCACCTAATTTTTAAGGAAAATAAGAAAACCTATTTATTAACAAATATGATTAATGTTTTTTAATCTGCGAAAAAATCAATTGAGATTCTAGATAAGGGTTCAAATTATCCCGAAGGGAAGGGGTTAGGCACCCTTCAGGATCCACAACTGTGGTACCCGACTAGACTAAATTTATCAAAGAGGGAGGAGGTATAATGTATGTGTATTGAGTATAAAATAATTCTTTTGAAAAATGTTTAAAATTATGTAAAGGTATATATATATATATTAAATAAAACATATTATTGTAAAAACATGTAAAAGATATGTATAAAAAATGTGTAAATACATGTGAAAAGGGAGTATTTTATGATGTATGAAAAGAAGTGTATTTTGATGTGCCATGTGAAAAGTAATACTTGATTAAAATTACGAAAAAAAATATAGAATTTATTTGAGAAGAAAAAACTACATAATATTTTTTAATGTAAAGAGTATAAATTATTCTGATTAAATAATCTAAGTGAATCTAATATTTTTTATAAATATTAATGTCCTAAATTTGCCTAGATGCGTGGTGAAGATTAAATAAAGAATATCCCACCCAACACCCCAAAAATAAAGTTTTCACTGTGATTGTTATTTGTACAAGTGTAAGAATGAAAATACAAAAATTAAAGTCTTCCTTGAAGCATTCCTGACAAATGTTCCAATAACCTGTATAAGCACTTGTAAAAATTGTTAGTAACAAATTAATGATTATCAAAATAAGTTGAAAAGATATGTAAAAGAAAATAATTTTCATTAAAAGGTGGGCTCAGATTAAATTTTAAATACGCTATGGCTACGAAATGGTTGCTCAAATGATTGGTCGTCCTAAATCGTCTTGCCAAAATACGAATTGTAAAATTTTTTGTGTTGTTATAAAAGTTTCGTCATCTCCCAAAAGTATTTATTTATTATTACGTATTTATATACGTAAAGTCTGTTTTTTATTTACGAAGGCCTCAAAATTAATAATAATTTTAATCATTGGCCAAAATGTGTAGTATCTTATTCTTTTATCAATTTAACCAACTGATGAAGCAATAAGAAGAATAAAATTAATCCAAAAATGGCTCCAAGCCACAAAATTAAAGAGTCATCATTGAACAAACTAACAAAAGTCTTTTCAAAATCATGACTATGCAACAATTTTCACCAAAGCAAGAACAAACAATAATGTTTATTAACAAAAAGTAAAGGTAACATATGGGTCACCAGCAAAAGTAAAATTCTCAAATCAAGATTGACCTTAAATAAACAAAATAGCTCAGAGAATAGCAAAAGTTATATCAGTAGTATAGAAAGAAATAAAAGTAACCCAAAAATCAAAAGCAGATATGTAAATAAACTGCCGAAATCCATGGAGTTCACCGGAAAATGTACATCCCCGGCCAAATAATATCAAAAATCATATTTAATAGTTGAAAGGCAACCCAAAATCTGTTAAGCATCATTAGAGCAAAGAAATGCATAGATCTATTATAAGGAAATAAAGCATAGTAACCAAATAAATCATTAAGTCAGAGACAACAAAGATTATTGGTGGCGTTGCTTCAACGACTTTCACCGTAGCAATGCCAGAATCATAAAACGGCTAGATCTACCGTATTTTCAAGCGGGTAGCAGTGGTAACAGTGCGTTTGGATCTCACCGGTCATCACTTCCGGTGAGCCAGTAGCGAAAAAAGAGGAAAAGGGAGCGGTGGTCGGCTGGTTGGTGGCTAGATTTGGTGGTTCACCGATGCGGGAAAGAAGGGAAAAGAGAGGTGGTTGGTTGGTGGAGCTAGATCGAGGAAGAGAATTGTAATGCCCCGCAAAATCCTCTTTCAGTCTGAGCCTTAGAGCGTATTTGGTAAAGCGAAAAATCTGAGTCTAAATGTTTCAGAAATATCTTCCTAAGTATGAAATACTTTGAATCATGTGGGAATCTAAATACTTTGAATCCGAGTCTTTCAGTTGGGAGTAGAAGCTAGCACCGAGCAAGGGAAGGGATGGCGGCTCTCCCGTCAGAGAGGCCGAGTCTCTAAGAGCAATCCCTGAACTCCAGAACTACATAGCCAGTGCAGGATGCAGGAATCCCCATCAATAGAGACTATCACCGTCAGAGAGGTTTGACTATTATATTGCCTCAGGCTGACTTCCTGTGAGGGTCATCCCGTCAGAGAGGTCTTTACCCGTTGCACGGTATTGACACCCTTTCAGCTGGGGTTACAGGTTGGACCCCACCTGTGGTAGTTTGGGGCATGTCAGTTAAGTAACTACTTCCCACAGTTGCAGTTTCAGTATCAATCTTCAAAAATTAGGACTGTGTGGTACAGTCATCTATCTCAGTGAGGAACTCAGATAGTTCCATTAATTCATGGACCATCCCATCAGATAAGCTTGGTCCCATATACAGATTCTTATTATCATATCTAAAGATCTCCCGTCAGAGAGGATTTATCTCAGTCTCAGACCATGTTGAGTATTCTTATTATCATATCAAGAGATCTCCCGTCAGATAGGCTTGATCTTCATCTCATATTCTGTTGAGTATTCTTGTTGTCAGATTCGGACATGATCATACTTCTTATCATTGATAATTATTTTCAGAATAATCTATTAGAAAAGTTGATCTCTAATTCTGTCAGTAAAAAGCAGTAAGCTCAGAATTCAGTCCTTGATGTAAGTACATCCTGACTCTCAGTTATCAGTATCAGATGAGACAGTGATTCAGTATCTCAGTGTTAGTAGTGAGTTCAGTCTGCAGTAAAGTGGTATCCGAGTTTCAGTATCTAGAGTTGCGGTGATTGTGTTCATGGTTTATGCATTCATGTATGTGTTCTCATGCGGCATATTTATGATTATTCAGTTTAGATATTGTGCATGCATGAGCCCTTGCATTAACCTACCTCGTCTACATACTCGGTACATTTTTGTACTGATGCATTCGCGCTATGGTATTTTATTTGACACCATGGTCCAGAGGCACAGGATCTAGAGTATCCTCATTAGTTCAGTCCCAGTCAGCAGCAGTAGCAGTGAGTCCTTTTTTTCGAGGACGAATTTTAGTTTACTATTATTGCTTCAGTCTTTGTTTTTTTCACTTGATGGAGTTAGTTGGGGACCTGTCCCATCAACTCCAAAGTTCAGATAGTTAGAGGTTTTTCAGACGGATATATTAGTATTCAGTTTTCTGTATTATGAGTATTTATAGATGTGTTGAACCTTATGGGTAGTTTCCGCATTTATTTTAGATATTATGCAGTGTACAGGTACAGATATCAGTAAAGGGTTAGCTTATGGTCCTTCGGGGTCATATGCATCGTGTGACGTCTCGGGATGGGATCTTGGGGCGTTACAAGCATAGAGAGGAAGAGGCGTTAGATTTTTTTGGAGAGAAAAGAAAAGATCTGATATGGTTCCCCTCTCTATGTGGTGGGTATTATGTATATATATCCGTTGGTGTGTATAATATTTCCGTTGGAGTATGTAAATGTGTCCTTTGGGGTGTGTAATAGTGAAGAGATCATTTAAAAATCAAATCTCCACTTTCCAACATTATTCCTTAGATTTAGGAAAATAGGTGTGAAAAAATGCAAAAGTGAAAATACATTGATTTGATTGATTTGTTACTTTGTGTAATAAAAATTATTTAAATCGTTTCAACTTTACGGATTGTAACAAATATGCAAAAATGCGGGTATATGCAATTACAGAAAAAATATAAAGAACATTAAAATTTAATTGATTTGAAAATACTGTAAAAAAATATGACATCCTGTCATGCACATATGCGGATGATTGTAAAATGTTAAAAACGATAATGAATTGATAAGAATCCTAAAATAAGAAAAATTATTAATAGATTATAAAAAGTAAAAAATATAAAAAATAAATTGATAAAATTCTAAAGTAAGGATGAATATCAATAATTTATTAATAATAGTAAAAAAAATATGTAAAAATTATATTTTGTGCCCTTTAACGGTCAGAAAGCCTGAAGACATTAATTTTAAGTATGGAGAGAAAAAATTGGGTGTCAACAGGTTCCCCTTTTCGTTTGAAGGGGATGTAGAAGTCTTCAAACGAAAACATTGACGTGTAGCCAATTTTGCTCAACAAAAATGATTTGATAAAAATTTGACCGAACTCCAATTTAGAGTTACCTACAACCTGGAGTTGTATGAGGATCAGGTCAGAATCAGGTCGGGTGTAGTTGAAAAGATTAGGCAAATTGCCTTGGTATTAATGGTGAAACACCGTGTGAAAATGATTATAAAAAAGGACTATTTGGGAACAGAAGTGTTCATCTATTCCCGATACTCCTTTCAAAATTGCCCCAGCATCAAGTTATGAGATACTGGAGATGCAAGACTATGTACTTGGTGGGGAGAGAGAGTATTATGGTTGTGACGATCGAATTCTGCATAGAGCTTCCTACATGTCTCGAGTATTATGAGAATCAGATCACTGTAATTTTAATCATAGAATATCAAAATTTGCCCCAGTATAGTTATGGTGACATTGGGTTTCTTCGAGGATGATAGCAAAGATTTTAACACGAATAGAATAAATATGGGTGCATGTTCCAAAATTGGTTATTTGGGTAGCTGGGAATGAGGAGATGTCGGATAGTAATATTTGTTGAGGGCTTTGAGAGAAAAGAAGATTGCGAATTTTCAAAGATTACCCAGAGTATCGAACTAAGACGACATTGAGTGATAATAATAAGGATTATAAAAATGAGAGTTTTGGGTCGATCTGAGTTGAGTTTCTTCGCCGAAATTCCTGACGTAACTAGGAATGTCTGACATTCTTCTAGCTTGCCCCAGTTTGCTGCTAAGAGGATAGTTCCACGTTATACTACATGTTCTAGTATTGTCTCTGTTTGTGAAGGCAATCCGACTGGTGGGGCAATAATATAGCCTCCGTCGACTGAGTATCTGCTTGATAGTAAAAGCCTCCGTCGACTGAGTAATAATTGAAACATAAGTAGCTTCGTCAGATGAAATGTAAATAACCTTCGTCGGTTGAGCAGTTGCTGAAATGTAAATAGCCTCCGTCGGCTGAAATATAAATAGCCTCCATCGGCTGAAATGTTTGTTGAGGAAGTAAAAGTTGTATTATATGCCCTATTGTTGGGGGCGGGCATGCCCTGTCCTATTGTTTGGGGCAGACTTGCCCTGTCCTATTGTTCGGGGTGGACTGCCCTGTCCTATTGTTCGGGGCAAACTGCCTTGTCCTATTGTTCGGGGCGGACAACCCAGTCCTATTGTTCGGGGCGGACAACCCTTTGTTATGTTAGAGTTTTGTGAACAACATAACAAAGGGGGATATGTGAACAACCCTAGTGTTGCTACTTGATGATTGGGTCTTAATGGGGATATCTCTTTAATGCGACCTGGATTCTCAGCTTGTAATAATGGTGAGGCAATATTTAGGCTTCCAAGATATTTGAACCTTTGTTGTAGCAACATTGTACCTACGCTCAAAGAAAGTTTCTTAGTTTGGGGAGGAGATGTTGATTTTGTGTTTATCAAGAACTTGGCCTAACATCTATCTCGTCCTTCAATCTTTCGACAATCGGTAATCTATTTGGGATTTGGAGTAGTGATGCCTCCTAATCCCAAATGATGTGCTCATAATGGTATATCTTATAGTGGGGACTTTCTCTGTCTTTATCTTTTCTTTCGGCTTCTGTCAAAGAAACAAGATTGATATGGATTGAGGTGATAAACAAAATTTTTGAAAAGATAGAAGGATTATGTTGTTGATATGATCGAGCCTATCTCGGGCTGCCTATGTATCCTAGAATAGAAATCAGTTCAAAACGTAGTTTCGCGCGAGGAGAATTAAGAAAATTTAGCCACAAGGGTGGGTGGGCGGAGAATGGTAAGGTTGATAATGATGAGTTTGCCTTCAAAGCTCATTTGGTCACTTCTGAGTGATGTCTCTTATGTAAGAGTCTTCAACATCTTATCGCTTTTTTTTCTGCTAACGATTTAACATCAAAGAATTCCTTGATTTGAGTGATGCTTTTATAAGTTGTTGGAGTCGATCAAGCTTTGAGATTTATATCTTAATGTCGATTCTTTCGTGTCATGGTTTTGAGCGGGAGAGTAGTGAACGCGTTGTATAAGCTATCTTCATATATAGTCTTGCTGACTTGCATTTTATGAAAGCAAAAGACCTAGGTACATGCACGAGTCCTCTCTGCATAAACTCTGAATATTTCTTGGGCGCCTTCTTAACAGTCTCCTTATCTTGTGAGTATCTTTGTATATGAATTCTTGTTTGGTCCACTACAGTCGTTCTTTCGTGTACCCATTTGGAAGGAAATAGTTTGCAACAATAGACACAACAACCCTTTTGGTTGTCGCATAATCATTTATTAGTTGAATATGTCTTTAAAGCGGGGTGCCCCTTTTGGACACCGATGAAACTTTATATGCAGAATGATCCTTGTGATGGTGAAATCTTGTGTTGAAGCGGCAACCCTTTTGAGTCACCTATAATGCTTGTGGCATGATAACCTCGTTGGTTATTGCCAATCATTCTTTGCATATGATCTTGGATAAGTCCTATGCATTTTTTATATCAATACGACTTATAGATTCTCCTTGAATTATCAATCTTTGGATTATTTTGCGCATTATTTGATGTTGGATACGAGGCGACTTATAGATATCCTTTGAATTGCTAGCCTTTAGGTAATCCTCCATATTATCCGACCTTGGATAAAAGATGACTTACAGATATCCCTCCAATCGCTAGTTTTCAGGTGCTCCTGCATATCTTCCGACCTTGGACACAACATGACTTATAGATATCTCTCAAATTACTAGTCCTTGGGTAATCTTGCACATAATCGATTTTAGATATGACGCGGATTATAGAGAACCCTTGGACGTATCACTTTGATAATCTCGCATATTCTCCGGTAAGGATTTAGTTGCAACTTATGGATAACCTTTGGACTATCAATTTTTGGGTAACCTTGCATCCTATCCGGTTAGGATGTTATTGCGGCTTACGGATGACCTATGGGCTATCAATTCAGAGGTAATCTTGCACACTATCTTATTTTCAAATAATATGACTTATAGATGATCCTCAAATTGTCAATTTCAAGGAAATCTCATATGTCGTTCACTTTCAGATAGCGACTTAAAGACGTACCTTTGAATCATGTGCTTTTGATGAATTCAGATGTTGATTCATAAGATGATAAGATATCCTCGATGCCAACGTATGCTATCTCGCATGTCAATAGATATTGAATAGTGATATCCTCAATTGATGTATTAGTCATTATCCAAGCTTGAGTGATTTTGAGCATATTTTGGAAATCCTTTTTGGGATTGCAGGTATAAATTATCATTCCTTGTTACGAGGACCTTCTTTTTGGATTTTTCATAAGCATGGGTTGCCTGAACATTTGGTTAACCTCCAATGAATGACGTAATGAGTGTAGTCAGTTGCGTTGATTGTCGATATGATCCCAAAGCATTTGGATCGATAGTCTCATTTAACGATTTTTGTAGTGAAGATCTTTATAGAATTTGTAGAGAAGATCTTTGGTTAAGTGGTGGAAGTGTCTTCTGTATTGACCCTTGTTGTATTTCTCTCGATATTCTAGTCGATTTGTTCCCCGTTGATGTCTTGTAGCTTTAGTGGTGACTTGCATTATCTGGTACAAATCAACCTTAATTGTAACATTTCTAAGTTGAACGTCCCAACCTTCATTGATTTTTGAAGCGTTCTTCAAAATTTTGCCCTAGTCTCTTGGAGAGACTTTCTCGATGATTCTTCGATACATATCTTGGGATAGTCTTGGTGGATCATTTTGGGTTTTCTGGATACCGTCGTGTTCAAGTTTTGCTCGTCGTTAGGGAAAATGAAATTTTGTATTATAAAGGGACCGAGCCTTATATAGGCTGCCTACGTATCCCGCCGAGGGAAATCAGGTCGTAAGTAGTTCTAATTACAAAAGGGAAAATGATTCTACTAAAGTATGACCGAACTCGATGAGGATTACCTACGTACCTCACCATGAGAAATCAGGTCAAAACGTAGTTCTGTTACATGATAATCATAGTGGAATCCTTGCCCTCAAATATAGGACTATATTGACTGCTTCTGAGTTAATCAATTTGGATTCATCACTATTGTATTCCCACTAAAGTTAACACTTCTCTGTAGAGTGGCTTATATGAAAGCGTTGTCGGCTCGACATGGAGGATGGTGTCCCTCATGTCATATATAATCTTGTATTTTCATGACTAGCATCGGATCATTATTTGCATTTGGTTGCACTACGACACATTGGATTGTCCCGGCCTTGATCAAGCACTCAATTATGTGTTGTAACCTTTTACAATCTTCAGTATCGTGCCCCAAAACTCCAGAGTGGAAAGCACATCACTTTGCTTCATCAAACCATTTAAGAAATGGATTAGGAATCTTCCCTAACTCCAGTTGCAATAAATTTACAGCTCTCGGTCTCTAAAACAAAAGTGTCAATGGTTCAACAAATTGAGTGCGGCTTCAATTGCGCTTACCCTTCAAATTTTGTCTTAGCGCAAAAGGTGTCAGATTTTGAAAAACTGACAATTATACTGGTACACATGGTCGTGATGAATTTTGGTATGTGGGAGCTCGGGGTTGAAGGTAATTTGTTGGACATTATAGGTATGATGTAGTTTGTGATTCGATAGTTGCATCAGTTCGTTATTAGGATTTTGAAGTGATTGGGATGATTTAGGTATTGAGTTGTGTGGTATCACAATAGATACTTCTTCTTTATTCTCTACCTTAGCTCCTTCGACAAACTCCAACTGAGTAGATTTTCTCGAGCTGTTTGTCGACTTAATCTTTCCAGAGTTAATTGACTTTTCAATAAAATTCCCCATTTTGACACAATCGGCAACTTTCTTCCCCAATGTGGACATTATTTTTTGGAAATAGACACCCTTTTGACTGCGGATAAAAACTTTATCAATTCACTTTCGTCCATCGGTGGTTGAACTTTTCCTACTTCGGACCTCCATCGTTGAGCATATTCTTGAAATGATTCAGAGGCCTTCTTCTGTATACTAATGAGGAAAAGTCGATCAGGTGCGATTTCTGTGTTAAACTTGAAACGATTCATAAAGTCTTCAGCCATGTCGCTCCATTTGCGCCAATGACGAGGGTCTTGTTTGGTGTACCAAATGAGAGCCTCACCAGACAAACTTCTAATGAACAACTTCATTATGAGCTTCTCATTTTTGCCAATCCCTACCAATTTATCATAATATGCTCTTAAATGAGTATGAGGATCGCCGGTTCCATAAAATAAGTTGAACTTAGGTGGAATGAACCCGACTGGAAAATCAATATCTGGATGGATACATAAATCTTCGTAGTTTAAATGCTCGCTGACTTGAGTTACTTGGAAGTGTTTATCGCTTGCTTTAGATTACGAAGCTCACTTATAATTTTGTCATCTCCCTTTTTTATCCCTGTACTTATCTGAAGCCTAGCTTTAGTAGGCATGGCAGAAATGGGTGTCTCAGTCACGCACATTAGAGAAATATATTGTTCTTGAAAGGTAGCGTGATTTGTTCATTCAATATCACGAGCAGATGTGATAGTATTTGGATGTGGGGTGCAATGAGGAAATTTATGGGAGGTGATGGGTGTAAACGGGGATGATAGATTTATTAAACCAACAGTCATTGTGGGAGGTTGTAATACTCGTGCTTATTCCTAGCTAGAAATCATCTCAAGGATGCTAGTACTTGCTTTGAAATACAAATCTATTTTTGTACCCATGGTGTTTTTAAGATTTCTACTTTCTATCACATGGAAAATTGAGTTAGCTTTCTAACGATACCAATTTTGTCCAAATCCGACACCAGACGAGGAAGTTATGGATGTTTTACTCAAAATTGACCGAAACGCCCAGGTGCGACATCCAAGTTGACAGACCGCCAAACAAGTGACGGACCGCCACTTTGACCATCACAGCCAAGGCAGTAGGGCCACTTTATGGATAAGGGTGGATGGACGAGTTGACGAACCGTCAACTTTTATCCAGTGAACCCCATTTCTGACCCACGATGATGGTGGAAATGACGGATTGTCAAGTTTTTGACGGACCATCAGTCGGGTCATCATACGCCACGTTTGGTTTATTTCTAAGCCGTTATAATAGGGATATTTTGGTCACTTACCACTTGCCTATATATATACCCAAATAAGTCCGAATTCAGCCATTTTGCTCATTATTATTTCACAAACAAAAACTAGGGTTTCTCTCTAAATTTAATCTCCAAGAACAAGACCAAATCTTCTTTAAAAAAATCAAAGTATTTCAAATCCTTCAAGTTCAAAAACATCAAAAACCTTAAGTCAGGTATGCGTAGTGTTCATGTATGGATCCATTTCGTTCATAGACCTCAAGAACCATGATTTAAATATTATTTTGTGATTGTCTTGTTGTGATATGAGCATGTACATGTTGATGATTGTTGTTTTAGTTTCAAGATGATATCTAAAGGCGTTTTCATGAAGTATATGTGTTTGTTAGTTGAAACGCACGATCTTTATGTGGCTTAATATGGTGAAATTCATGAACACACTTAAGATAAAAAAAATGCATGCAAAGTGTTTGATAATATGCCTAGGATGATAGAATTCATGTCCCATGATTTAATAGTGCTTAAATGACAAGTCCATGCTCTATGCTTTACGATTTTCCATGAATTCCATGTGAGTGATATGCGTTGTTTTTGTGATATGAATTGATCATGCTATTGAAGTTATGCAAGTATATACATGTTGTATGAATTTCCCTTCCATATATAAGATGTTGAGAACTATGCTTAGTGTGAAATCCCCTACTTATGATATTGTAAATTGTGGACTCTACTCTTACGATCAAGTCAGTTATGTGTGTCAGTTCCTTCCATCGAGTCCTGGGGGTACTTGTACCCAAAAAATATAGTTGTGTGCCTAGAGCCATGTCATGTTATCACGATAATCTCAATCAAGCCATGATCTATAGAACTCAGTCGGTCATGTGACTCAGAAAACCTCAGAAATCTCATGATCTCAGTTAATTCTCAGATAGTAGTACTATTCCGTTAGTTAACGAAAGTCAGTTACTCAGTCCATAAACTGTCAGTTAAATCACTTTCAGTCTCTTCAGATAAGAGTAAAAGTTAGCACCGACTGAACCTAAGGATGGGAACTCACCTGCCAGTTTAGGGTGTGATTCTTAGTAATCATCCTTGTGTTCCAGAACTACGTAGCAAGCGTAGGTTGAGACATCTTAACCTGTCAGATTAGGGTTGATGAGGTGGCTTAATCTGTCAGTTTTGGGTTTCCACCGTTCTCATTTTGAGTACCTGCCAGTTAAGGGTCACTCACAGTTGTCCTTACCAGTGGCGCGGTATTGACACCCTTCCAGTTGGGGCAGAGATTGGACCTCAACTTAGCTATATGTGTTATTGGGGCATGTCGGTCAAACAACTACCTCCTACAGTTTCAGTCTTAGTCTCAGCAAAAGAACTCAGATAGTTCTTCAGATTTCAGTATTCTCGGACTGTCAAATACAGTCAATTCAGTTACAGTACGAAACTCAGGTAGTTCCATCAAATTCAGGACTGTCAGACACAGCCACCCATGTTATCATGATTCCAGTATTATTAGTGTTAGATATCAGTAAACCATGTATTAGCGTATAGATCTAATTATCACGTATTCACGATTCCAGTTACTATGTATGTATGTTTGCACTATAAAGTTCATATCAGTCAGTCAGTTAGCATCTTTTATGCATGTAAAACCTTTTGCATTTAGCCTACCTCACTCGTATACTCAGTACTCCCAGCTGTACTGACGCATTTGTGCTTGGTGCTTTTTTTCACGTTACACTATAGGTTCACAGATATGAGCTCCAGATCAGTAGTAGCAGTAGCATTCCAGTCGCAGAGTTGTAGTGAGTCCTCATCCATTCGAGGATGATATTATTTATTTCATTTATTATTTCAGTTCAGTTTTGCTAGACGGAGTTAGTTGGAGACATGTTCCTTTAACTCCTTATTCATACAGTATTTAGAGGCTTTCAGATTTAGTTCAGATTTGATTAAGATTTCAGTTGTTTTGGGTATTCGTTACCCCATATGGATGTTATGATTTGTCAGATATTCTATCCAGTTGAACCTTATGGCCTATTGTTCATGTTTTACGCATTATTACATCATATATTGCAGTGTACAGGTACAAAAATCAGTCATGGGTTAGCTTATGGTCCTTCGGGGTCATAAGCACCGTGTAGCATTCCGGTTCAGAAAATTAAGGTGTTACAAACTTGGTATTAGAGCCTAAGGTTCAATAGAGTCCTAGGAAGTCTGAAAGTCGCATCTATTAGAGTCTTATGCATGGGTGTGTTTCGCGCCACATTTATGTGCAAGAGGCTTAAGATGTTTTAGGAACGGTTTCCCTTCTTTCGGTATTCATATCGTGCTAGTGAGCATAATCTCAAGTTAAACTCTCAGTCTAATCCGTTCTTCTCTATTTCAGAATATGCCTCCAAAGAGAAGAAACCCACCAGCTCCTCATCCCGAAGATCCTTTCGGCGAACATGTTTCTCATACGGAGTTTAGGGACGTATTCAACACCCTTGCTCTGTCTGTGGCTCCCCAAAATGAACAGGCACCAGTTATTTTGGCCAATCCAGTGGCCAACTCATCCACATCTAGGATTCGGGACTTCACCTGAATGAACCCTCCATCTTTCTTTGGGTCTAACTCTGATGAAGACCCTCAGGAATTCATTGACCAAGTCTAGAAGGTCATAGACATCATGGGAGTTACTTCTTGTCAGAGTGTCGAGTTAGCTGCATACTAGTTACAGAATATTGCTCACACTTGGTACAAATAGTGGAAGTTCGAGAGGTTAAAGGATGCAGGTCCTATAAAGTGGGAGGAATTTGTCATGACTTTCTTAGACATATTCTTCCCCAAGAGCTGAGAGAGGCAAAAGTTCTAGAGTTAATCAACCTCAAACAGGGAAATATGATGGTTAAGGAGTATTCTCTCAGATTTAATCAACTAGCCAGATATGCCCCTCATGTGGTCGCAGACAACAGGTCTAAGATGAACAAGTTCGTGTCAGGGGTGAATGATAGCATGGTAAATGAGTGTAGGTATGTGATGCTGAACAGTGATATGACTTTAGACAGGATCATGACTCATGCTCAACAAATAAAGGAGTAGAATATTAGGACAAGGGAGAGGCATAACAAGAGAGCAAGGTCAAGCAATTTCAGTTTTACTCAACCAAAATCAGAAGGAGGAAACCGTTTGCAGTTTCGTCCTAAGCCAGCAGTTCTAGCTCCTTCATCCACCAGTGCCCCAGTACCAAAATTCAGAGACGGAAACAGAGATTAAGAACCAGGCTCTAAGTCTCAGGGCAGTATCAGCAGTGCCCGAACTAATCCCCTATGTCAGACTTGTGGTAAGAACCACAAGGGTACCAATAGAGCTGGTAGCGATATTTGTTTTGGTTGTGGTAAGCCAGGCCACAGGGTTAGAGAGTGTTCGCAGTCAGGTCTGTAGGGTCAGCAGAATCATTCCACAGCCCAGTCCGGTCGCCCAAATCAGCAGGGTGCCACTTCTAGTGCTACTAGTGGGCAACGCCCAAACAGACTTTATGCTCTTCAGTCCCGACAGGATCAGGAAAATTCTCCTGATGTCATTACTGGTATATTACAGATTTTCCATGTTCATGTTTATGCTTTGCTAGATCCAGGTGCATCATTTTCTTTTGTTGCTCCTTATATAGCAGGCGATTTCAGAATCAGTCCCAAAATTTTAGCAGAACCCTTTTCAGTCTCTACCCCAGTGGGTAAAACCATCATAGCTCGGTGGGTATACAGAAACTGCCTGGTTATGATATTTCAGAAAGCCATGTCAGCAGATTTAGTCGAGTTAGAGATGATTGATTTTGATGTCATTCTTGGCATAGATTAGCTTCATTCCTGCTATGCTACAGTCAACTGCAGAACCAGGGTAGTTTAGTTTCAGTTTCCGAATGAGCCCGACCTAGAGTGGAAGGGTAGTACTTCATCTTTTAGGGGTCAGCTTGTTTCCTACCTTCGGGCAAGGAAAATGATTTCTAAGGGGTGTGTGTATCATCTCGTGCATGTTAAGGATTCTAGTTTTGAATCAGTCCCAGTTGTAAATGACTATTTAGACGTGTTTTCCGAAGATCTTCCAGGCATTCCTCCCGAAAGGGACATAGACTTCGGCATTGACCTTATTCCAGATACTCAGCCTATTACTATTCCGCCATACAGAATGCCACCAGCAGAACTCAAGGAACTGAAAAATCAGTTAAAGGATCTCTTAGATAAGGGATTCATCAGGCCCAGTGTATCCCCATGGGGTACACCAGTCTTATACGTGCGCAAGAAAGACAGTTCTCTCAGGATGTGTATTAATTACCGTCAGCTTAACAAAGTTACGGTCAAGAACAAGTATCTTCTTCCCAGGATAGATGACTTATTTGACCAACTTCAGGGAGCCAGTTATTTCTCCAAGATAGACCTCAGATCAGGCTACCATTAGCTCAGAGTTAGAGAAAGTGACATCCCGAAGATAGCTTCTCATACTCGGCATGGTCACTTCAAGTTTTTAGTTATGTCCTTTGGTCTTACCAATGCCCCAGCCACTTTTATGGACTTGATGAACCGGGTGTTCAAGCAGTACTTGGACATGTTCATCATAGTCTTCATAGATGATATTCTGGTCTATTCTCGCACTGAGTGTGATCATTCAGACCATCTCAGGATTGTTCTTCAGACTCTCAGAGATCTCCAACTATTTGCCAAATTCAGTAAGTGCGAGTTTTGGCTAAAATCAGTAGCATTCCTTGGCCATAATATTTCCAGTGATGGTATTAGAGTAGATCCTCAGAAGTCCGAAGTGGTAAGAAACTGGCCTCACCCCATCTCTCCATTAGATATCAGGAGTTTCTTGGGATTGGCTGGCTATTACAGATGGTTTGGAGCTCGTCGGTCATCACTTTCGGCAAGCCAATAATGAAAAAGGAGGAAAAGGGAGTGGTGGTCGGCTGGTTGGTGGCTGGATCTGGTGGTTCACCGGTGCGGGAAAAAAGGGAAAAGGGAGGTGACTAGTTGGTGAAGCTAGATTGGGGAAGAGAATAGAGAAGAAGAGGCGTTAGATTTTTTTGGAGAGAAAAAAAAGCTGATTTGGTTCCCCTCTCTATGTGGTGGGTACTGTGTATATATATTTGTTGGTGTGTATAATATGTCCGTTGGAGTGTGTAAATGTGTCTGTTGGGGTGTGTAATAGTGAAGATATCATTTCAAAATCAAATCTCCACTTTCCAACATTATTCCTTAGATTTAGGAAAATAGGTGTGAAAAAATACAAAAGAGAAAATACATTGATTTGATTGATTTGTTACTTTGTGTAATAAAAATATTTAAACCGTTTCAACTTTGCGGATTGTAATAAATATGCAAAAATGTGGGTATATGCAACTATAGAAAAAATATAAAGAACATTGAAATTTGATTGATTTGAAAATACTATAAGAAAATATGACATCATGTCATGCACGTATGCAGATGATTGTAAAATGTTAAAAACGATAATGAATTGATAAGAATGCTAAAATAAGAAAAATTATTAATAAATTATAAAAAGTAAAAAATATAAAAAAATAAATTGATTAAATTCTAAAATAAGGATGAATATCAATAATTTATTAATAATTGTAAAAAAAATTTATAAAAATTATATCTTGTGCCCTTTAACGGTCAGAAAGTCTGAAGACGTTAATTTTAAGTACGGAGAGTAAAAATTGGGTGTCAACAGTGGGAATACACTACCTGTTATTATTCCAGCTGACCTGGGTGAGCAGCAGGTCGAAGCACTTATTTCGGTGCTTCAAAGATACGAAAGAGCAATAAGCTCAACTATTGCTGATATTATTGGCATTCCTCCTGGAATCTGCACTCATAAGATACAACTTGATGAAGAATGTACCCTTACCATTGAGCATCAATGCTGACTTAAACCATCAACGCAAGAGGTGGTTAAGAAGGAAACTATTAAGTGGCTAGATGCAGGAGTGGTTTATCCTATTTCCGACAGTAAATGGGTAAGCCCGGTTCAATGTGTGCCCGAGAAAGGGGGTAAACTATTGTTGCAAATGAAAAGAATGAGTCGATTCCTCTCAGTCCTGTGACTGGTTGGAGAGTTTGCATGGACTACCGCAAACTAAACTCATGGACTTAAAAGGACCACTTCTCAATGCCCTTCTGGATTAAATGCTTGATCGGTTGGCAGGAAGGGAGTGGTATTGCTTCTTGGATGGATATTTTGGCTACAATCAGATCTGTATTGCTCCTGAAGATCAGGAGAAGACAACGTTCATATGCCCGTATGGTACTTTTGCATTCAAGCGGATGCCGTTTGAGTTATGTAATACACCCGCTACCTTTCAAAGGTGTATGGTGCTTATTTTCTCGGATATGGTTGAGGACACCTTGGAGGTGTTCATGGATGATATTTCTGTGGTTGGAGATTCATTTGAGTTGTGTCTGGAGAACTTGAGCAAGGCTTTGCAGAGGTGTATGGAATTTAATCTTGGGCTTAATTGGGAGAAATGCCACTTCATGGTAAAGGAGGGCATTGTTCTCAGGTATAAAATTTCAGCAAAAGAGATAGAGGTCGATTGAGCCAAGGTAGAGGTTATTGAGAAGATACCTCCTCCCATCTCAGTGAAAGGGGTGCGTAGTTTTCTTGGACATGCTGGCTTTTACCGGAGGTTTATAAAAGATTTCTCTAAAATTGCTAATCCACTTTGCAAACTTTTTGAGAAGTAAACTAAGTTCTTCTTTGACGCTGATTACATTAAGTCATTTGAATGCCTTAAGAGAAAGCTAGTTGAGGCCCCTATCATTGTTGCACCGGACTGGTCAAAACCGTTTGAGTTAATGTGTAATGCAAGCGGTATTTCCCTTGGAGTTGTGTTAGGGGAAAAGAAGGACAAATTATTTTATCTAGTTTACTATGCTAGCAAGGCATTAAATGAAGCGGAGCTCAGAAAAACTACACCATCACAGAGTAGGAACTCCTAGCAGTGGTGTATGCTTTTGAGAAGTTTCGAGCATATTTTCTAGGTACCAAGGTAGTGGTACACACTAACCACGCTGCCTTGAGGTACCTAATGGAGAAGATGGATGCTAAACCAAGGTTGATCCGGTGGGTATTTCTACTTTGGGAATTTGTCTTCGAGGTTAAGGATCGTAAGAGATGTGAGAATCAGGTGGTTGATCACTTATCCAGTCTCGAAGGTGAGAAAGCAGTAAAAGACAGGCTTGAGATTGATGATTCCTTTCCTGATAAGAAAGTATTGGCTGTTGTGCTTGAAAAAAGTACCTTGGTATGCTAACTTCGCGAATTCTGTGGTAAGTGGGGTGGTACCAGAAAATCTTTCCTTTCATCAAAGGAAAAAGTTTCTTCATGATGTGGCCCATCACTTCTGGGATGAGCCGTATTTTTTTTGGCGATGTACAGATGGTATTATTAGATGGTGCATCCCAGAAATAGAAATGTTGAGTGTATTGGAAGCAAGCCATGCTTCCCCAGTTAGAGGTCACCATGCCGGTGATTAGACTGCAAAGAAAGTGATTCAGTGTGGCCACTATTGGCCCTCTTTGTTCAAGGATGCTTATGAGTTCGTAAAGAGATGTGACCAATGTCAAAGGGAAGGGTCCATCTCAAAGCACCATGAGATGCCAATGTCTAAAATGTTGGAGGTAGAATTATTTGATGTGTGGGGCATAGATTTCTTGGGGACTTTCGTGAGCTTATTTGGAATGAAGTACATACTTGTTGTTGTTGACTATGTGTCAAAATGGGTTGAGGCTATGGCTCTAGCAGATAATGAAGAAAAGCGGGTTGTTGCATTTTTAAAGAGAAATATCTTCTCTCATTTTGGGGTACCACGTACCATCATAAGCGATGGAGGATCACACTTTTGCAATAAGATGTTCCGAACCGCATTGGCAAAATATGGGGTTAAGCAGCATAAGGTAGCTACGCCATATCACCCGCAAACAAGTGGGCAAGTGGGAATCTCTAATTGGGAAATCAAGGCTATCCTTGCTAAGACTGTGAATGCTAGCAGGAAGGATTAGTCTAGGAAGCTAGACGATGCATTATAGGCATATCAAATTGCTTTCAAGACACCTATTGGCATGTCGTCATACCAATTGGTTTATGGCAAGGCATGGCATTTGCCGATTGAGCTAGAGCATAAAGCATTGTGGGCGCTAAAGCATCTTAATTTGAACTAGAATGAGGCAGCAAATATGAGACTGGGGTAGCTTAATGAGATGGATGAGTTCCGTCTCAGAGCTTATGAGAGAATCGACCTGTACAAGGAACGAATGAAGAAATACCATAATAGCAGAATTGAAAAGAGGGAGTTACAGAAAGGTGACTTGGTGCTTCTATTCAACTCCAGACTCAAACCGTTTCTAGGTAAGCTCAAATCCAAATGGTTCGGCCCATTTAAAGTGAGTCAAGTCTACTCAACTGGAGTAGTGGAACTTAAATATGAAGACGGAAGTGTCTTCAAGGTAAATGGGCAATGTGTGAAACTGTATATCGGTCCAAAGGACTCGATAAAGAATATTACTATTGTATATCTCGATGAAGTCTGAGTAATCGAGATAACTAAGTCGTGCCGCGACAATAAATCAGGCGCTAGTAGGAGGCAACCCACAATGTGTTATTGTAAGGTATTTATTAAATTAAGTTTGTCGTTATTAGTGCATTTTTTATGTGTTTGTGAAGTGTGCAGGATCAAAATTACAGCAAAAAGGAGGAGTGGTATAGTTGAAAACAGAGGTAAAAACCTGAGCTACTGGAACAAAAGTGACGGCCAATTCGGTGGACCGTCACCATGCCTATGATGGTTTACCATTTCCTCCGTCGCAAACAAGCAGAAAAATTCATTCACTGGATCAAGTTGACGATTAAAGTGGTGGAACGTCCCAAAGTTGGTGGGCTGTCTAATCGACCGTCAAAATCAACCTAGATGGCCTGGCTTCTGGTAAGGTATGACGGTGACTTTGGTGTACCGTCCTGATAACTGTCGCAACGAAGTAGAAGTGCTTAGTTCTTAGTAAGTTTTGATGGCCAACCTGGTGGACCGTCGATGATCTGACGGACCATCGGGCCTGTCGTCGTTGTAACCCTAATTATGGGTTGGGTCGGGTTGACTCTGAAGCCTTATTAAATGGCCCATATTTGACCCAAAAGGTTTTAAAGTGATTAAATTGTAACCTCTTCAAATCCTTCAATTGTTCAACTCCCTTTGGATTCACAGAATTCGAAGAAACTTACTACCTCCAGGACTCTAAGTTTCCTTTCTTCTCTCCTATTTAAACACATCCACTCTTCTTTTTCTCTTCATCATAATCAAGTTGACATCACAATTGAAGAGTTGTTTGAATTAGTTTTGTTCTCTAAAGTTGCAAGCTTGTTTCTCTACAAAATCAAGGTATCCGCATAATTCTATTCTTCTTTGTCAAAATGACACATTCAGTTGTGGGTTGTGTTTGGCAAGTTGTTTTGTAAAGGAATTAGCAACTTGTTATAGTTCTGTGGCCTAAAATTGCTGAAGGTTTTGAAGTAGGAGTTTGAGCATAATCTGTTTAGGTGAAGTCTGAGTAACCTACATGATTGAAATGTGAAAAGTTATGTTTGATTATGTTATTGTTGTCAAATATTGTTAAACAAACAAGTGTTGCTCAGCAAAGGCTCAAATATATGTCAAATTGAAAGCTGAACCTGAAGAAGGGGGTGCGACGGTTTAAATGGTGGACCGTCAGAATGGCGATGGATCACCAACTTGACCGTCGCAAGGTTGTGAAAATTCCAGGACACTGGATAAGGCTCGACGGCCAAAGTAGCCGGTCAACTGATCACATGCAAATTCTCGGGTCTTAACTAGGACTTAACCTGGTTCCCGAGTGTTGTACATGCAGATTTTAACATGGTGACTAGAAGAGAATTGTGGAGTGAGTTAGCAGGTGGTAGAAATATCAAAACATCTGTGAGGGACCATGGGTGGTGTGTGGTGACTTTAATGTTACAAGATTTGTCATAGAAAGAACTAATTGTCATAGAATCTCAAGAGCAATGGTCAAATTCTCTGAGAGCATTAATAATCTTGAGTTGGTAGATCCTCCTTTATTTAGATGATCCTTTACTTGGAGGAGAGGGGAGAATCTTAACAGTGCATCCAAGATAGATAGGTTCTTCTGTTCAGATTATTAGGAGGACATTTTTCTACAGGTCAAGCAGACATCACTTCTGAGGATAGGGTGTGATCACAACCTTATTCTTCTCATGTGTGGGGATTAGAAATTCAAGAAGTCTTATTTCAAATTTGATTTTTTTTCGAAAACTGGAGGTTTGAAGTAGAGGGATTTTAAGACAAGGTCAAAGAGTGCTGGAGTCCTTTTCCTAGCAATGGCAGGCCTGCCTTCATTCTATCCAACAAGTTAAAACTCTTCAAAAAGGAGTTGGTGCAATGGAGCAGAAACAATTGGGGAAATTGGAAGCAAAGAAAAGAAGAGGTGCTAGAACAACTGGGGACATGAGAAGGTGTACAAGAGCTAAGAAATCTCACTGCTACTGATGATGAGTTAGTTCAAAAGACCCACTTAGCTATGGAGTTTGAAAAGGTGTCAAAGAAGGAGGAAATAGCATGGAGCCAAAGGTCAAGAGTGAAATGGTTGAAGAATGGAGACATGAACACTAAGTTTTTTTCACTGGATGGTTAATGCACACATGAGATATAACTTTTTAGATTCGTTAGAGGTGGAAGGATAAGCCATCATTAAACCAGAAGCTATTAAAAATGCCATCCAAAGTTACTATCAGGATCTTTACAAAGAAACAGAAGAGTGAAGACCTGA
This sequence comes from Capsicum pubescens, assembly GCA_030864215.1. Lineage (NCBI taxonomy): Eukaryota > Viridiplantae > Streptophyta > Magnoliopsida > Solanales > Solanaceae > Capsicum > Capsicum pubescens. The sequence continues at coordinate 158,416,208 of CM061547.1, read as the reverse complement.
TTTTATACTCCAAGGAGCAACAGTTGTCTCAAATGTTCAAAGGAGCAACAATTGTCTCAAATGTTCAAAGGAGAAACAGTTATCTCAAATGATGAACAAAGTTAGTTGTAAAGAAACTTTGTGGAGGAATAGTTATCGGAAAGCATTAGATCTTTTGCAATTGACAAGGGTCCAGATGGATTCACAATGAACTTTTTCCAGAATTTCTAGGAGTTCGTTAAGGAAGATATCATGGGGACGATGCAATACTTTCATGATCACCAAGTGTTTAAAAAGATCTTGGATGCCACTTACGTAGCTCTTATCCTTGAAAAGGCAGGAACAGTTGAGTTCAGAGCTTCTATTTTAGTTTGAAGTGACATTATACTTAATTGGTGAAATGGCACACAAGGACGGCGTTAAGAAAGTGAATTGTTGTCTTCCAATCTCTCTTTTGTACTAACTGGGAAAAAAAAATTATTTGTATCAAACGATAGAATATTTTTCTACCAGTAAACCTAGTCAGACCGGTAGACTCCGACGCCGGCGATAGAAATAGGTAAGTTGAACCCATTCACCAAGCTTTACCCCCCTCAGTTCTCTCTATCGTTTGCTCTCCCCCTCCCTCGTGGTTGTTGTATATTCACGGGTTGATCGTCGGATCGAATACGGCAACGGACCAATGGTGCAGCAGTGGTCAAATAGGTAGGACGACGTCAGCAGACAGCCTGATCCCAGTGAAACTCCGGTAACACTCCGGCGAAGCACCAGCGACCTTTTTTCCTGGAGACATTTTTTGGCAACCAATTTTTCGACACCAAACTTACCGGTGACATCTATTACTTTAATAGTTAGGCACTCCTGTTAGCTTGGTTACTTTGATCTATTGTGTTTCTTGTCTTACTCCTTGCTTGTTTACTTCTTGTTTGTTTTTTTGTTTCTTGTTTCTGGTCTGTCTCTTGCGTATTTTCCTGTTTCTTGTTGTTGATTTACTTATGTGCATATTTTCTATACTTTCTAGCATCTGTTGTGTTTGAATTTTTGTTGCAGTTTATGTTTTGTGTGTACCTTTATTGTTATTGTTGTTTTTAGCCTTGGTTGTGCTTTGTTTGAGCAGTGGCTTAGGTGGCTCATGGTAGAATAGGGTCATGTCCTGGGGTCTTGGGGCTCGGGGGTGGGGTCAGGGGATGGGGGTAGGTTAGGTATGACAATCGGAGTGCGAGGTGTTAAAGGAGAGAATAAGAGAGTTGATAGTTTTAGGGTAGGGTCGTGGAACATTGGAACCCTACAGGGTAAGTCGATAGAATTGGTTAAGATTCTTAGAAAGAGAAAGATTAGTATTGCGTGTGTCTAGGAGACCAAGTGGGTAGGTTCCAAGGTGAGGGATATAGATGTGTACAAGTTATGGTATTCAGGTAGTGAAAAACATAGGAATGGCGTAGGTATCTTAGTGGACGAGGAGATTAGGGAGCAGGTAGTGGAGGTTAAAAGGGTTAGTGATAGGGTTATGACTATCAAGTTGGTCTTGGTGGGGTCTACTTTGAACTTTCGTAGTGCGTATGCACCACAGGTGGGCCTGGACGAGGAGGAGAAGAGGAGATTTTAGGAGGTTTTAGATGAGGTGGTTAGAGGTGTGCCTAGTTTAGAGAAGCTTTTCATAGGAGGGGATTTCAACGGGCACATTGGATCTTTACCGTTAGGGAATGATGATGTGCATGGGGGCTTTGGGTTCGGGGTTAAGAATGATGAGGGAGCTGTGCTTTTGGATTTTGCGAGGGCCTTCGGGTTGATGGTAGTGAATTCTAGCTTTTCGAAGAAGGAGGAGCACTTGGTTACTTTCGGTAGTAGGATAGCCAAGACTCAGATTGACTTTTTGTTGCTTAGGAAGGGGAATAGAGCTTTGTGTAAGGATTGTAAGGTAATTCCGACGAGAATCGTGAGAGTCAGCATAGACTCCTGGTGATGGACTTAGTTATCAAGAAGGGTAAGGTGCATTGGGGTAGGAAGAGTAGACCTAGTGTTAGGTGGGACAGTCAAACTCCAGTTAGTGCTTTGGAGATAGAGGCAAAGTTAGAGGGGATAGGGGTGTGGGAGTGCAGAGAGGACGTGGATAGCATGTGGGATTGGGTCGTTGGTTATATCAAGGATTTGGCTAGAGAGGTGTTGGGTGTTTTGAGGGGCTGGTCTGGCCGATATCGGGGGGATTGGTGGTGGAATGAAGATGTTAAAAAGGTGGAGATGAAGAAGGCGACTTACGCTAAGTTGGAGGAGTGTAAGGATGAAGAAGAGAAGCGGGTGAGCAGGGAAGAGAAGAGTACAAGGCAACTAACAAGGAGGCTAAGTTATCTGTTACGGCTGGTAAGACAGCAGCTTTTGAGAGTTTGTATAAGGGGTTAGAGGAGAAAGGCAGGGAGAAGAGGTTGTTTAGACTTACCAAGGTTAGGGAGCGGAAGGGTCGTGATCTGAATCAGGTAAAATGCATTAAGGGGGAGGATGGCAGAGTTTTGGTTGACGACGCCCTCATTAAGAGAAGATGGCAGGCGTATTTCCATAGGCTTTTGAATTATGAGGGGGGGTAGAGGTGTTGTGTTAGGAGAGTTGGAGTATTCCGGGAAGTTCTGCAATTTTGGCTTTTGTCATCGATTTAGGGTAGAGGAGGTCAGTGAGGCTATTCGCAAGAAGCGAAGGGGCAGGGCGACGGGGCCCGACGAAATTCCGATGGATTTTTAAAAGTTCTTTGGCGGGTCAGGGTTGAGGTGGCTGACCAATTTGTTTAACAATATTTTCAAGTCAACAAAGATGCCCGAGGCGTGGATATTGAGCACGATGATTCCTCTATATAAGAACAAGGGTGACATTCAGTGTTGCAATAACTACCGGGGTATTAAGTTGTTGAGTCACACGATGAAGATTTGGGAGAGGGTGGTGGAGCAGAGGTTGAGGAAGTTTGTGTCTATTTTGGAGAACCAATTTGGTTTTATGCCTGGTCGCTCCACGACTGAGGCAATTCACCTAGTGAGAAGACTGGTAGAGCAGTATAGAGAGAGGAAGAGGGATCTTCACATGGTGTTTATAGACCTGGAAAAGGCGTATGACAAGGTCCCTAGGGAGGTTCTTTGGAGATGCCTGGAAGCGAGGGGGGTTCCGGTGGAGTAGATCAGAGCGATTAAGAACATGTATAAAGGGGCAAAGACTCGGGTAAGGACAGTGAGAGGAGATTCTGAGCATTTCCCAGTCTTGACAGGGTTGCACCAGGGATAAACTCTTAGTCCGTTGTTATTCATTTTGGTGATGGATGTGCTGACGCGTAATATACAAGGCGAGGTGCCTTGGTGTATGCTTTTCGTGGATGATATAGTTTTGATTGATGAATCGCGATAAGGGGTTAATGATAAGCTGGAGATTTAGAGAGAAACCCTGGAGTCTAAAGGTTTCCGGTTGAGTAGGACCAAGATGGAGTACTTGGAGTGTAAGTTTAATGACTCGAGACTTGAGGAGGAGGTGGTAGTAAAGTTGGATTCTCAGGCGGTTTGCAAGAGGGATAGTTTTAAGTATCTCGGTTCTACGATTCAAGAAAATAGAGAGATAGATATGGATGTCTCTCACCGTATTGGGGCAGGTTGGTTGAAATAGAGGCTCGCTTCGAGAATTTTATGCGATAAGATGGTGCCCCCCAGACTTAAAGGCAAATTCTATAGAGTTGCAGTTCGGCCTACTATGTTGCATGGAGCGGAGTATTGGCCGATTAAAAATTCTCATGTCCAAGAGTTGAAGGTAGCGAAAATGAGAATGTTGCGTTGGATGTGTGAATTCACAAGGGCAGATAAGGTTAGGAGTGAAATTATTTGGAAGAAGGTGGGAGTGGTATCAGTGGAGGATAAAATATGGGAAGTGAGGTTGAGATAGTTTGGTCATGGATGAGGAAGGGCACGGATGCCCCAGTTCATAGGTGTGAGAGGTTGGCCTTAGAAGGTTTCAAGTGGGGTAGGGGTAGACCAAAAAAATACTGGAGAGAAGTGATTAGAGTGACATAGAGCAGTTACAGCTGACTGAGGACATGACCCTTGATAGGAAGATATGACGAAAAAATATTAGGATAGAGGGCTAAGGGTGTGGTTGAGTTGTAGTCAGTAGGTAGGGGCACGGATGCCCCAGTTCGTAGGTGTGAGAGGTTAGCCTTAGAAGGTTTCAAGCGGGGTAGGGGTAGACCAAAGAAATACTGGAGAAAAGTTATTAGACGTGACATAAAGCAGTTACATCTGACTGAGGACATGACCCTGAATAGGAAGATATGGAGGAAAAATATTAGGATAGAGGGCTAAGGGTGTGGTTGAGTTGTAGTCCGTAGTTAGGGTATTTATGGTATCCTTTGTTTCGCAAGGTACTTTTTGTGGATGTCGTATCTATGCTATTTTATCATGTTCTATGCTTTTGACCTTGCCAAGCTGATGGCTAAATTTGAACAAGCAAATGTGGATATTGCAGAGCTAAAGAGTAGGCAGTCACAACAGCCAATTTTTGACCCAACATTGGTGGAAAGTAATGTTGATGAGGGTATTGTGGACTTAATGGGCAGACCAGTGAAAGACAATGAAAAAGAGCAAATGGATGAAAAAGTTGCAAGAAAGAAGCAAAGAGAAGAAAGAGAGAAGAAATGACACCAGAACAACGAGAACGACATGATATTAAGAGAGATCGAAAGAAGTCACTAAAAGATAAAGAAAAGAGGAGAAACAAAGAAGAAGACGAAGCAGCAGGGGTATCCACTAGTGCTGCCCCAGCAAGAGGGCACAGTGTAGGATCAGTTCGAGAGACGATTCCTCCAATCTTGGAGGGTGAGGTTGTGAGTGCCCCTACCACCATAGGGGCCAACATTTCACCAGGTGAGGAGGCAAGAGCCTTGCTACACTTCACAGATGCCTCAGATGAATAAGAGGCAAAACAAGTAAAACCATTTCCTTGTACTTTAAATCTATGCTTTGAGGATAATGCATCTACTTTTATGTGGGGTGGTGTACTTGTACCATGGTGGGTTGTGTTACCGATCTTTTTTCCCTCCATGTGTTATTTAGTAGAATCAGCATGTCTAGGGTGTTTTATTTTTGCATCTCTAATTTCCTAAGCTTGTGATGTAAATATCTGTGTTTTCTATTTTAGTATCCCTTTGTAGATATAAATAATGAATGATATTGGCATAAGACTATGAGCATAAACGTGTAATTATTTACTCTAATCATGTCATATATGTGCATAACCTTCAGTGAGTCTGTATTTGGCATTAACATATAAGAGGTGCATGAATCATGTGACGAAAATCCTAAGAGTAGCAGAAGAAGTTTAACTCAGTTGTCTCTGTGTGTGTGAGAATTTGTCTTGAGTTCTTGCATAGTGTAGTGACTAGAATTTGCCCAAGTCATTGATACTGTTCTCTAACTGATTCAATAAGATAGGATGGCAGGCCTCCTTGTATTTTTAGTCCACTTAGCCTAAATAATTAACCTCTCTAAGATTTTTCTCTCACTTGAACCCGTTTTGAGCTTTTAAGTATTTTTCATTTCTTATAACTATAATTAACTCTTCATAGGGCATTAGCATTCAACTCTGGCCCTGGCTAAATATTGGGTATTGTGCACCTTAACATAGGCAAAACACCTAAGTTGAGGGTGGCTATTGTCAAAATGTAAGCAACCAGTTGAAAGTTGGTTTAGAATATAGTTTAAAGGCATTTGGCCCTGATCTGTCCAAAGATATTGTGCACCTTAGCTTACTGCATCAGCATAAGTTGAGGGTGGATAATGCTTAATAAAAAAAAGAATTTTTTTTAAAGTAGAATTGATTAAGGAAGATTGTAAGCAAGTTGATTAAAATAGCAACTTGGGGCTGAAAAGTTGTTAGGGCAAGGAGAGTTTAGACCTAATGAGTCACTTTACCCAAAAGAGTACCCTCACCTAGCCTGAAGCCTCGTTACAAGCCTAGAAAAGATCTGTTTGATCTTAGCGAATCAGCTTTGAGGGTGTGTTAAATGGCAAGGGAAAACCTATGGGTACCTGGACTATGCTTGTAACTTCTTTGATAAGCGTGAGAGTTTAGATTGTATCCACGTAGTATAAAGAGTGGTGGACTTTATTATTGTGAGGGCAATTGGAGTTTTGCTTAATTCTGTTGTTCGTTGTGGGATATGACATCATGTTTGTATGTGTTGAATTATAATCAATGTTGGGTGTAGACCCTACTGGTTGAAATTTATGTGAGTGAAATGACAAGTGAATGGTTGTGTCAAAGTGATTCATTAGTTGGTTGCTTGTCATGGTATGGTTATGTTTGCAATTGGATGCTGAGTTGCTTAAGGACAAGTAACGATCTTAAGTTGAGGGTGTTGATGTTCCGGCTTTCGACGGAACATTTTGCATCTTTTTCTTGAGAAAGTTGTATGTTTTCAAGCAACTAAGGTTGCGTTTAATGCTGGTTTTTAATGTTTCAGGGTAAGGATCTAGCTGAAGAAAAAGTCTCAGGAAAGTAGCATAAAAACACTTCTAACGGTCAAAATAATGGACCGTCGGTGTTGCGACGAACCACCAAGTTAACCGTCAGATCTAACCAGTATTCAACTTTTTAGAAGACCCTGCGACGGTAGAAATGGTGGACCATCAGTCTTGCGATGGATCACCAACTTGACCGTCGGGCCTAAACAGAATCCAAGACTTTAGGTCTTGCAGTGACAGCCCAAATGGTGGACCGTCAGTCTTACGACGGATCACCAAGTTGGCCGTCAAGTTCATCTAGAACCTGGATCCCTGAATGACTTAGCGACGGACCAAATGGTGGACCGTCAGTCTTATGACGGACCACCAAGTTGGCCGTCAAACTTATCCAGAAAGTGACCTTCCCAGATCAGCAGCGACAGGCCAAATGGTGGACCGTCAACCTTGCGATGAACCACCAATTTGGCCGTCACTTTGGACGCGAATTTTATGACTTCGAATTTTAAATTCTTTTAGCTGGGAACATATAAATACCAAGTATTAGGGTTTAGGAGGGAGCTTTTTGTCTTTAGTTTCATACTTTTTCCTCTATTGAGAGCTTTGTATTACTTTTCATTGGGATTTTGAATCTAGAGATTGAGACTTGATTTTGATATTATCCATTAAAGATTGAGAAGAACAATATTGTGACTTTTGTAAGTACTCTTCTGAAGTTATTTATGAACATCAATATAACTTTGATTTCTAATATGGAGATGAGTAGCTAAACTCCCATAACTAGGGTTATGGGAGCCTTAATGTAGAGAACTATTTTGGGGTTGTGAATGGGTTGGTTTTCTAACATCTATCGAAATTGCATGAATCTTTCTTCATTTTAATGACATCTCTTGGTTGCAAATTTGAGAAGTGAGCCCATGAACCCCACTTGTCTTACAAGAAAGTGGATGTTGGGAAAAGAAGTGATTCACATAAACTTCATAGGTTTACCCTTTGGGTTAACGGGTTGATACCTTAACAGGATCAACCCTCATGAGAGTGTTATTGAATAATGCATGAATCCTTTAAGTTCTAGAGAAGTAAAGGATGAAATACTCATTAGGTTGAGAAACACGTGGGTAATCTTTAGAATTCAATAATTCTTGCAATTGGATACATAAGTTAGAATTCGAACACAAACTCACAACCTTACTTGTTTGAACATCTTGGTGAGCATAACTCTAGTTAATTTATTCTCGTTTGAATATCTTGGTAATCATAACTCTAGTTAATTTATTCTCAGTGGAATTACATCTACATTTACTCTCAGTAGTTGGACTTTTGTGTAACACCAATACAAAAGAACACCATTAACATTTCCAAACCCCTTTTATTTTGGAGCCTTAGATCAACAGTCTAATAACAGTCACAATACTTAGTGAACATGGTATTCCCTGTGGGATTCGACACCCAACCCAGTTGGGTTCTATATTTGATAGCGACCGCTTACTCTCTCGTAAGAGAGTTGTAATTTGGGCATATCACCAATCAAGGAAAATACATGCTTCATTTTTCTACTTAGATAATTACTAGCACTCTAAATTACTAGCCTTTTTTCCATAAGTTTTCAACTGGCAAATATGGATAAGACATTGTTTGTTTTATTAACATTAAGACATTTGAATCACAGTACACATCCGGATATTAAGATGTTGTACTAGGATATGACTACTAAATAATTAAGATTGTTTGTTTTTTCAACATCTGAATATACAAAGTTTATCATTATTAAAAATTCATGAACATAAATTAAAAAGAAAGCACTAATTCTTGTAATAATACAACAGTAATAACAACAACTTACCCAGTGTATTCTCACAAAAGTGCAATCTGGGAAGGGTAAAGTGTACGCCCATACCACTACCTTAGGTGTAGAGAGGTTATTTCCGATTGACCCTCAGCCCAGGACAAATTCATCTAATACTATATCAATAAAATATTAGAAAAATAATTTTTTATACTGGTCAGTGTATGGTTCATAGTGGTGGTTGTGGGTACTAAATAGTGGTTGGATAGTTAGTTGTAGTAGTAGTTGAAGGTAGTAGCTAATGGTGATGATGGTTGATAGTAGTGGTTAATGTTGGTTATTGATGGTGGTAATTGGTAGCGACACTGATAATAATTGTGGATGATGGTGGCAATGATGGATATCAGTGGTTGGCTATATATGCTAGTGGCATATGATGGTGGTGGTTGTGCTGATAGTTGTAAATGGTGGCTAGTGGCAGAGACGACAGGTTGTGGTCACTGGCGATAGTGATAATTGTGGTTGAGATGGTGGTTGTGCCTGATGGATGGCGTATTGATCATAAATGGTAGCTAGTGGCAGTGACACCTGACTTTGATAATTGAAGGCGGTGGTGATTGTGGTTGCGATGGTGGTAGTTGCTAGTGAGGGGCGGCAACGACAATGGGTAGTGATAAAAGTAGATCAAGTAGTGATGAAATACATTCTTTGCATAAATTCTTGAATCACTAGTACGCTAGTAATGTTAACCTTCTTTCAAACTTACCTTTTTCAAACAAAAAATTATTTGTTTTGTATGTGAAATTTATTTAGATCTACTCAAACTCATTAAGTGGTTGTAAAAGAAGAACACACTTAATGATTGATCTCTGAATGATTAAGATTTAAACCTAAAACCACACTTGGCCCAAGTAAAAGAAACATAGTATTATTTTTTTCGTCAATATAATGTTTTTTCCCCGAATGAAAAATCCTTTAACTTGTTATGTGTTATTTTGGCTAGAGTTAAGTATCTTGTCGCAGTTTTTTAGCCCATTGAACATCATTGTATTAAGCGAATATCTCAATTGGTCCCCAAAAAATTAGTACCAGTTGAAAGAAATTAGTAGGAACTAACATAAGAAACTAAATATAGTTCTTTATCAAAAAGAAACTGAATGTAGTTAACGTCATCAAAAAAGAAACTAAATATAGTTAAATTTAAAGTTGCATGGCCATTTCTTTTATTGTTTATCTTGATATGAATTTGAGATTGTCATATTATTGGGAAATATATGAAACTGTGATAGTGTAATATTAAAAAAATTGTCTAGAAAACTAGGATCTTGTGTTGATTTTTTTTGTTCAAAGGATTTTTGAAGTTCTTTTATTTTGGATAAAGTAACAAACTATATTTAAATCTTATACGCATACCATTGGAAACCAAAATGAATTGCTTACATCATGGATCAAAACCAAAAGTATAAATGAAGGATTTTTGTTGTGTCAATTATTTTACTGAAAGAGGTGCTTCTAAAAAATATGATATTTATGGAGTAACGCTATTGTGTCTTGATAGCAACCGTAGTCTTGTTTCTAATGATTAATTCTTTTTTCATGGTTATAACCATTTTGAAAAGGCATGAATCCAACCAAAATGTGACTTACATGAGAAGATATGATGAGGGTCATAGGGTCGATGAAGGATCTTCTATAACCAGTGAACTTCTACACCTTTTAAGACAACAAGGGCCAACTTGTTAGCTCCATCCCAGTTTGAACATGGGTAATTTCTCATCTTTCACTTCCTTTTTCCACGTGTCATTGGACAATATTTGTTGGCCTAGCTTTTCATTTTGAATGTTCTGCCAGTGTAATATATTTTTCTTTAAATAAGCTAAAGATTAGTGTGGAGTACTTGTTCGTGTACTTTTTACAATGGACTCTGCCCAAACTCATCGCCATTTTGATAATTAAGTTGAAAGCTACTTAGAGTATAATGACGTGTAGGGTAGAAGAAAAGCCTGAAAAGGCATAAAGGTTTGTAATATGCCATAAGTAAGGGACCATTTTACAGCTCAGTGCTGAGACATCTCATGAATTTTATTCCTAAATAGAGCCCCTAGTATAAGAAGTTTTTCTTATCCAATCTTACATAGGACGGGAAGTTATTATACTTTAATCTCATTTTATATTTCTTCGTCTTAGAGATTTCTTGAGTGTTGTTGATTAATCTGTCTTTTGGTAGTTTGAAAAGTATTTTGGTGAAGAGGGTCAAGTGTTTCTGTAGTTATTATAGAAGTGAGAAACTGTAAACTAAAGCGAATTTCCTTGTCAATTGTTCGCCTTACAATATTTCTTCCCTAATCCCATTCACTAGTAAAAAACAAAAGAGGAATAGCTACAATGAGCTTAGAATCACAATTTTATTGCTAAGAATTTGTTTTCTTTCATCATCATACCTGCTACCTATTAGAATGAAGTTAACATCAGTGGAAAAAAATATTATACTCTACTTGGATCATAGTCTATGGACATATCTACTATGCCACACGTTTCTTGAAAGACCATCCTAGTAATGTTGACAACATCCTCATCAATACTGGTAGTGATTGCACTAAGAAATTTGATGCACTTCATTTTGATAAAGCTAAGAAGCTCTTGGAGTACTTTAGGATTGGTGAACTCATAACTACCAGTTATATCTCCGATTTCTCTCCAAATAGTTCCGTCTATGGAGTTTCTTCTATCAGTAGCTTTTTAGCACCTATTAAGGAGCTTGTTTAAACACCAATAATGAGTGTGGCCCTTATCCCAAGGGAGAAAATTCCTTATAAACATAGACATAGCTTTATTGATTATATTTTGGTTGTTAATGTGACATGTCTTTGGCAGCTTCACATTCCCATTTTCTCAAGTTATGAAATACATAGAGGGTTTCTGCCGGACTCTGCCAGATGATAGTCAAGACCTGACACTTAGCCAAGAGCAGAATAAGAGAATATGGTTAGATGCGATTGGTGGTTTGAGTAGGTATGGGTATGCTTATGGCTTGCCACAACGAATCTTTCGTGAATTTCATTCGGAACTAAAATGTCTCAGTAGCTCTCAGGATGATGAGTCAATGGAGATGATTTTGACTTTGAAGCAGTAGATAACTGAGCTATCTAATGAAGCTAAGGCCTCACATGCAAAGAAAAGGCAAAATGATATACAATATTGCGGGAATGAAGGACCAATCGATGCATTACTTGCTTCGGGGGATTCCCCCTTATCGTGGTGATATAGTTCACCCTTCTTGATTGCCCCAGTCTCTACCTATTTTACGTGGAGTATATGATCAATACAGAGGTGTGACTAAGAAGCCCAACATTGATGAAGATGATGAGGATTATTATGTGGATAATGCACCACAACATTGTTAAAGTTGAGTGTTGTATTAGATAATTTAAATTATGTACTTTATGATGGTTTATTTGAATTATTAAGTGTAGAGCTTTGAAGTAGTCTAATCAATAGTACTATTGTATAAATACTTGACAAATATATTTTTTCGTTCAATTTCAAGGTACTTTAAGTTGATTTTCATTTAGTGTTCATTGGATGAGATATTTAGTACTCGTGTTTGTTGTTTGATTGATTAGTGTGAGCTCTTGGAGTTCAATTTAGTTGATTAGATTGTATATATTATTGAATTGAATTAAAATGATAGGTATTTGTAAAAGATGTTATTGCCAAATTTTTTTTTGCAAAAAAGAGACTTTATGAGGTCGCTATTTTGCATTTTCATTTTCCAGCAAATGAATTAAAGCGACCACAAGAGGTCTCTTTTTTGCAATTTCATTTTCTAGGCACTCAAACAAGAAACTGCAAGAGGTTTCTTATGTTTTAAATAAACTGTTTATTATAAAAAAAAAAAATAATAGTCACCTGATGAGGCGTCTTTTAATTAAAAAATAAAATCAAATAGAGACCTTATGAGGTCTTTTAATAAAATAATTATAATTATAGAAAATAGTTTAGAGACCTCATGAGGTCTCTTTCTGGAAAATTTGAAAAATAACCTAGTGACCTTGTAAGGTTGCTTTTAAGCGACCTCATAAGGCCTCTTACAAAAAACGACCTATGTTTTAGAGACCATCTATTGAGGTCTCTTTTGAAGTTTTTTTTTCAAGATTTAGGTCTCTTTTTACAACTTTTTAGTATTAGATAAATCAACCCAACACACCAACACAACACCCCCCCTCCCCAAAAAAAAAAAAAAAAAACATCAACATTTACCAACAACACTAAAATTATACAAACAAATAATAAAAAACTTCAAAAAACACCACAAAACACCAACAAATCAAATCAATTGTTGTTTGTTAGATTTTGGTCACAATAGATGTCTCCGAAAAAAAAATTAAAATTCAACTCCCACTATTTTTACAACAATATTTGACAACAAGAATTACAGTAACGAAAAAAATCATGTTTCACTCTGGAAATTGAAGAGAAGAAATATCACAAATTAGAATTTTCTTGAGTCTCCATTTCAAATTTAAACAACAAATATTAAAATTGTTAACTCATACTAGAAGAAAAGTTAAACTCAAGTTCTCCTTTTTCTTCATAACTAAAAAATCTTAATATTTTACTTGTAAAAGTCGAAAATAAACGATGAAGAATTTGAAGTTGTTATCGCCGTCACGCCGATTAATGATTAAAAATTAAAAAGAAACTCAAAACTATTTATTGCGAGAGAGTAAAGAGACAATTAATTTGAAAAAAAGAATAGGGTTTGAGAGGAGTGAATTTATTTGTATTTTTCTAAAATATTAAAACTTTTTAAAAATATTAATTAAATACACAATTCACTTAATCAAATTTCTTAATTATGTTAAATACACAATACAAACAAAGACGTTTCTCTGGTGCTGCTCACTTCGGTAGTTCATGTTCAATAAAATCCGGAATTTCAAAACTTTTCAAACCATTGTTTCAAATGGACACTCTGTCATCGCACTTGACGGCGCCGGGCCGATCCCGGAGTTCACAATCTCCATCACCGTCACATTCTGCGTCGGCCTCAGCAACTTCGTCAATCCACAAGCGCAAGATGGCATCTGATGACCACGCGCCGCCGTTCCCGTCCTCTTTCTCTGACACGCGCGATGGTGCTCTCACCTCCAACGATGACTTAGAGAGTATCAGTGCCCGCGGTGGCGGTGCTGATTCCGACTCCGAAGACGACTCCGAAGAGGTCGGCGATGATGACGAGGAAGATTATGATGCTTCTTCCATGCGTAATTTCACTGCGTCGCGGTTGGAGAATAGTGTGGCTATGGTACCCTCAGGGAGGAACACTAAGCTTAAGAGGGACAACTCGGTGAAAATTGAGTCGTCGGAAGTAGTGAAAGAGGGTGGCCCTGGTTGTTGCGGTAATGTTGCGCCACCTATAGCTACTGGTCCTGTTTCAGGGGCGTTGGTGAAGGATGAGAGTATGAAGAACATATTTACTGACAATTTGCAGACTAGTGGTGCCTATACTGCAAGGGAAGAGAGCTTAAAGAGGGAGGTAATAGTTTTCAGTTATGACCGACTTCTTTTTTTTTTTTTTGCAAATGTTTTCTGAAAAATGTATTATTTAATCCAGAAAATAATCCTCAACAGGGAAAATTTTCCATGGAAAATTGAAGTATATGAGTATCTTTAAATAGCTTTTATGTTCTATCTGTTGAATTGTGGAATAATGCGTGCCTTTTTATTGAGCAGACAGATAGAATGCAAAGGATGCATTCTGTTTGAGATAATGTGAATCACTCTTGAAGACTGTTTATTTATGAATAAGAAACTAGAAACTAAATTTAGGTTTCAAACCTTTTGGAAGTCTCCAAAGGGATTTTTATGTATCCCTCTCTTTAGACGTTCAAAGATTTATGCATCAATTGCAGTTTCAAGAATTTCTTTTCCCCTTCCTATAACTTTCCGTAATTTTATTGACTTGCATGATTGATGTCCTTGTCTATTTGGTCCCACTAGGACTTTGATGTTGCAAGTCAAGATAGGTACTAGCTCACCTTCCACTTTCTACTTGAACTAACTTGAGATGTGAACGGACGTGGTATTCCTTGGTTTGCTGTAAAATAGAGCAAAATAACTTGTTAAAAAGGAAAAATAGAAAAGAAAAGCGACAGAAGAAGGAGAATAGAATAATTTTTGCATGGAGTAGTGAGTAATGTAAATTCAAACATTCTTTTAGCAATGAGAAAACAAACTATAAAGAAAAAGGCCAAGTGGGTTATACCAAATTGGACAATGCACTGATGTCCTATTCCTGTGACTAGAAAAACAAATTATAAAAAAAGAAAGCTAATTAGTGACTGCATACTACAAAATGTTGATATTCGACTATCAGGAAGATAGTGGTGTTGAGAAAGAAGCCACAAGATTTTAAAAGATGTCAATTTCTAGCATGGAATAAAGTGATTAGATCCTTATAACCAACTCTGGGTGATGGACTTAAGCAAATTGTGCTATCCTGGTGATAAGTGTTAATGAAATGGACTTTGGACCTTAACTCAATCTAAAACTAACTTATTAGGGGAGGAACACCCAAAACCATATACGGAGACTAAACCCCAAAAGCTAGATGCTCAAGAGGAGAGAATTGCCCAAGACCATATAAGGAGACTGTTGAATAGTTTGAGAACAAGAGCATTCCTTTCCAGAGCCTAAAGATGAAGTGCCTAGTGACATTTTATTTTTGCTATGCTCATGCTTTATCTAAGGAACAGGGGGGTATCACCCTAATTTTAGATAGCTTATGAAGAAATAGATGACATATAGATCGTAGATCTCTTCTTGTTTTCCCCACTATACAACTGATGAAGTACACTATTGGTGTATTTCTTGTTTATATACCAGTTAACTTTCTCAAAAATAAAATAAAATAAAATAAAATAGAAGAGTCCCACATTGGATTAAAAAGGGATGGGGGTGGCTTCCTAATATGGTCTTGGGCAATTCTTCCCTCATGGTGTCAAAGCGCTGGACCCATCTCAATTCCATTTTCCCGATGTTGGGCCTCTTTGTTTAATTGCTCACACTCCAGATGCCCAACCTTGGGCGTGAGGTGGGGAGTTGAAGAGTCCCACATTGGATGAAAAAGAGATGGGTGGTCTCCTTATATGGTCTTGGACAACCCTCCCTTCTTGAGCTAGATTTTAGGGTTGAGTTAAGCCCAAGATTTCTTTACAGTAAGAATTGAATTAGGAGAGATATTCTATTCAGTTCTCTTTCCTTTTAGGGACTTCATGTTCTTTGCATAAGTTGAGGCTATTAATAGGATTGAGGTTCCAAATCTTTGCAACTGAAAATAACAATAATAAAAAAAATCTTTGCAACTGAAAATCTGAATCCTATATTGATAAAGTTTTGGCTTCCACAACTACTAAACCAATTGGAATACGAATCCTCAGCACATCCTAAATCTTTTTTTGTACACTTTTTTCCATCCATTCACTATCAAAGTAAATTTTAACATTTTGCAGGAGGAATCAGGAAGACTCAAGTTTGTATGTGTTTCAAACGATGGCATTGATGAGCATATGATTTGGTATCAATATTTCTTCTTATGTTGTTAAATATAATGTTTGGACATGCGATCTATCTAGACTACCAGTAATTGATATACGTTCTTTCCAGGTTAATAGGATTGAAGAATATATTTGCAAGGCAACTCCCAAACATGCCTAAGGAATATATTGTCCGTCTTGTGATGGACAGGTGTGAATCTTGAAATGTTTTTTTTTAGTATTTGGATCATTTTTATTTCTCTTGACATGGCTAGAGCTGTGTTTTGTAAATAAGGTATATGCGAATACTCATTGCCAATTTTCTCTTCATCATGAAGAATTAAAATATGTATCAATCTACTGGTGTGTGAAGGCAGCGAGAGCCAGAAGAATGAAGAATCTAGAGGAAGGTAAAAAGAGGAGTTAGCGACATATGCAATAACTCAAGAGATCGGTTGGAGAGGATAATCAAATATTTAATCCTCTCATATGGTAGTAATATCAAATTAGAGCAGGAACTTCATTGAGTCAATAGAGGTGAATGAACGGTTTTTAAGGGTGAGGAGGTAAAACGAGCGGTTGTGTATTTTATGAACATTTGTGTAGGGAGGAGATGAGTTGGAAGCTTGAGATGGGAGAGACAGTGTAAAATCAAATAGGAGAGAAAAAGAGGGAGTGATAAGGCTATTGGAGAAGAGGAGATGTAAGCGGCAATGGAGAGTTGTGCGGCAGACAAGACCCCTAGAACAAATGTATTCACACTGGCTTTTCTCCTAAAATGGTAGATCACAATTAAGGGAGTTGTGATGGAAGCCATAATTGTATTTCAAGAAGCTGGAGAGTATGAATAACCATGGGTCCTGGTTAGTGTAGATGATTGCTGCTCTTCATAGATAATAATATTTCTGTCTAAGCTCTTTTCTGTTTGTTTGATTGACCTGCATTCATTAAGTTTTTGCTTTATCACCCAAAAGAAAAAGAAGAAAAAGAAAAGAAAGAGAGAAAATGCTCATAGTGACCTTCTATAGCTTTTCTTGTTACCTAATAGCGTGTGATTTGTAGTGTTTGTAAAGTATTCTTAGTCTCTTTTTCATTTCTGCTTGTTACAGAAACCATAAGTCTGTAATGGTCATCAGACTTAATCTGGTGGTTGGTGGTATAACATATCGTCCATATGCCAGGTAATTGTCTTGTTCTTTTTGTTATTCTATTCGTACAGCAAGAGGTTGGAGTCATTGTGTGATTCTTTTCATCCAACAGAGTATGCTTTTCCTGATTTTAAAAATGGTTTCCCGCTTTGCTGCTTAAAGTTAGTAATTAAATGCTGAATTTCGTTTCATCCAATCATTAGTGTTTTCATGTTATCTCTTACTTCTGGAGGTGGATTCATATTCATCAGCATGCAGTTTATTTTATTCCCAGTTGATTTATAGTTACTTTTTGGACTATTCATCAGTACTTTTTTTTTCTTTTAATAAGTGAGGACTTGTCAATACTTTCTGGACAGTTGCATAAAGTGGGTTTAAGAGCCCGTTTGGGATTGTTGTTACAAAACTGCTTATTTGAGAAGCACTTCTGTAAAATCTTTTCGAAAAGTGTTTTTGAAAAAAAGCAATTTGTGTTTGATAAATTCATTTGAAAAGTGCTTTTGATAAACTGATTGTGTTTGGATAATCTTTTTCAAGAAGTGTTTTTTTGAGACAAATGACCAAAAAGGACATGTATCAATATATATATGTGTGTGTGTGACAGTGATAGGGATATTTTTTTGTCATGAAAAAAATAATTTTCTGCTTCTGTTTTTTTTGAAAAGTAGAAATATTTTTCTTCTTCCCAGAAACAGAAAAATTGCTCTTTCCAAAAGCAGAAAAACTGCTTCTGCTTCTTTTTAAAAGCACTTTTGTCAGTTTACCAAACACCTTTTAAAAAAAAGTGCTTTTTTTTTGGAAAATAAGCAAATCCCATATAGGCACTAAGAGCCCGTGTGGGCTTACCGTTACAAAACTACTTATTTGAGAAGCACTTTTATAAAGTAGCTTTTTATAAAAGTGCTTTTGAAAAAAAACAATTTGTGTTTGGTAAATTCGTTTGAAAAGTGCTTTTTGATAAACAAATTGTGTTTGGATAGTCTTTTCCAAGAAGTGTTTTTTTGAGGCAAATGACCAAAAATGATATGTATTAATAGACTTTTACTACTAAAATCAATTTATAGAGAAAATTTATCTTAAATATCTATTATAATATTTTTAATTAAAATTTTATTTTTATTTAATTAAAAAGTATGTACTCTAGAATTTTCAATTAATATTATATACATAAATACATTAAAAATATTAAATAATGATATATTACTTAAATAATTTAAATATTATTTAAAAACATCAAACAAAAATGAATATAAAAATTATTCTATAAAATAAATCACTACATATGAAAAAAATTATTTCATAAAGAATTATGATGTAAATATCAAGTATAGAATTTTAAAATTGAACTTTAATTAAACTTATAAGATATGTTAATTAATTAATAAGGGATATAAATATATGTGTGTGTGTGTGTGTGTGTGTGTATATATACATGTATGTATGTATATGCATATGTATATATATATGAGTGCGTGTATGTATATGTATATGTATATGTATATGTATATGTGTTTGAGTGAGAGAGAGAGTGTGATAGGGATATTTTTATATATATGTGTGTGTGTGTGTATGTATATTAAGACTGGCGACGGAACCGAAAAATTTCGTTCCGGTTCGTCAACTCCGTTTTTGGTTCGGTTTCGGTACCGGTAACACAATGGTACCGGTTGGTGCCGGTATACCGGTACCCAATGGTCCGGAATACGGTACCGGTGCAAAACCTCGAAAAATTCCGGTATTTCCGGTACCGATTGACCGGTTCCGGTACCGGTTGACGGTTCCGGTCCGTCGACTCCGTTAAAGTGTGCGCTACAGTAGCCACTTATTTGCTTTCCATTACTCCGTTAAAGTGTTAGAATAATTTCTGCCCTTTTTTTTGTTTTATTTGGATTGGTATAAGATTCGACTGGCAACGACTCTTTTGGCCGTTGCAAATGTAGCCGTTGCCACACAACCCCACACCACCTCTTAAAATTTTTACTATAAATATCCTCCATTTCAATTCTTTTTCCACACAAATATTCTTAATTCTCATACTCTCTCTTAATATTCTCACATTCTCTCTAAATATTTTTAATTATTATATTAGTTGGAGTTGTAGATTTTTTGAAGATATTACAAGCTTCAATTATCATCTTTTAATTTCGACATTTGGTATACGTCTGCGTAATATTCGTTCCTACTTTAATCTCTTTTTATTTACGTTAATATCTATATTTTTGCTTGTTTTAATATTTTAATTTTAATTATGGATTTCGGAAAAAATAGTAGTGGTAAAAAACCAATCTTTGGTAAGTTTTTTCGTAGAAATAAAAAAAGTAAGGCTACTACTAGTACTAGTTCATTACCGCCTAGACTTAATGAAACTTCTTTATCACAGCCTAATGGTTTCGACGTTGGTATCGGTATGGAATTTGATCATGAGACCCTAAGTAGGTGTTATGATAATTTTGAGGAAGACTTATCGGAAGAAGATGATATAGAAAAACAAGAGTTAGGTGATACCCCTACCCCTACTAGTCCGGTTACGGAATTATCGGAACACGGTGAAGAACTTCCCCCTTTACCGGAATTTACTAGGGCCAAAGGTACCGAACGTACTAAAAGGACTTTAGTTTGGAAATTTATGGAGCACGATAGGGTAAAAAGTACTGCTACTTGCAATAAATGCAAGAGTGTTTTTAAACATTTGACCGGGGGAAAAAGTGGCGGGACAGGGTTGCTAACTTCGCATTTGATGAAATGTAATAAAGAATTTATTCGTCTAAAAAAGGAGGCTAAGGAAAAAAAAAGATGGTACACCATTTGTGCATGAATCTGTAGGAGTTAATATGGTTCAAACGCGTTTAGACATGTTTAACCCGGCTGGCCCAAGTTCATCATCGACATATAGTGAAGATCTAGATAGAGAAGAACTAGCGAAAATTGTTGCTGTTATGGGTTTGTCTTTTAGTTTTCCTTCGCATTCCGGTTTTATTCATTATATTCAACGAGTATATAATCCCTCTTTTAAAGGTTTTTCACGAAATACAATTAAAAATGATATTTTTAAATTTCAAGCTGAACATTGCCATTTTCTTCGTTGCTTATTTGATAAATTTGATGGTAGAGTATCTGTTACTTCTGATATGGGTCGTAGTGTTGTCGGTAATGATTATTTTACTCTCACGGCTCATTGGATTAATCACGATTGGAACATGCAAAAAAGAATTATTGCTTATAAATATATTGACGAGTCTAAAACCGGTATGTATATAGCTAGTACAATAACGGAGAACATGAAATATTTTAGATTTATTGGTAAACCTATGGCATACACATTAGATAATGCTTCTAATAGTTTGAAAGCTATTGACGAGTTAAAAACTAGATTATGTCCTATGGATGAAGATCATTTTCATGTTAGATGTACTGCACATATTTTCCTACTCAGGAATGTCAAGGCATACTTTTGTTGTGAAATAACAATACGTCATTTGGATTGATCAACTTCAATACCTAGAAAATACTTTAGTTTGTCGAGATAGTCTAGAAATGTCGAAAGAGATGTTGCTTTAAATTAGTGATACCATCCTGATCATTGCCAGTGATAACAATTAGTAAACACGTCACTAAATGAATTCACAGATTTGGAGCAGAATGCCGATAAAACACAGAGTGATCAACTTCACTGCAGTCATGCTAAATTCTTGAATTACTATACTGAACTTCCCAAACTAGATTCGAGAGATTGTTTTAAACCACAGAGTGATCGGCACAATCGACATACAAGGCTACTAGATTCCCTTCAACCAAAAAAACCAATTGGTTCCTCCGTATAGACTTCTTCATCAAGGTCACTATAGAAAAAGCATTTTCAGTGTTCAAATGCTAAAGAGGCCAATGATGAACAACTAACAACATACCCTGTGTAGTTGCATAAGTGGGGTCTAGGGAGGGTAGTGTGTGTGCAACCTTACCCCCTACCTTATGAAGATAGAGAGACTGTTTCCAATGAGCTCTCAACCTAAGTAACACATGTATAAAAACAATATGAAAAGGAAATATAGTAATCAAGAAGTCATGCTCAAAATAATGGAGAAACAAACAATAACAATAACAAATCGAACAATAACCTAACTAACAGGAATGAGAAGTCCCACTTCATGGTTCCTAACATGTAATTACTTTAAGTCTTCAAGTAATAATTTTGCTATGATGAAAAAAGAACTTTTAGATTTTTCTTCTCTTAACCTTTTATCTACCATGGATAACGTATTTACTTCAGATTAGGAGGAAAATCCTTTAATATCACTGAATCTTAGTTGAGAAGTGAGACTTGGTTCGAGTGGGTTGAAAGCTCTAGGCTTTACCTGAGAAGAATGGTGCTTAGTAAAGCTGGGTAGTTAGTAGACTCATTGAGGCCTTATCTTTCAAAGGAAGATTTCACAAGACATATAGTAGTCGAGATAGGGCGGCAGAGTTGTTCCGTACTCTGAAATTCAACGACTTGGGCAGATTCATATATAGTTAAGGGAACTCTAGATCAGTAATCATTGTGCCAAAGAACAAATTTAATGATGGGTTGTCTGGTCTTGTATCAAAAATTGAACGCTTCATTAATAGGGAGATTAGCACCTAGAAAATGTTAAATGCTGAAAGGACAGAAGAGCCAAGGATGGTGACAGGAGAGAGAAACTTCACGCAGTCTCTAACGAAGTCTAGATGGATTTCAGGGGGATCCGAGTTAGACTATATGAAGGGTATTAACAACAAGAATGGTATTTTCAAATGGTGTCTGGTGGGGAGTTTCCCGGATTGCGATGTAATTCCCTCTCGGAACGATGTCCGAAAGTGGGCAAGCCAGACATGGATAGGCATCCACAATATCCAAGTCTTTAAACGAATGGTACCCAATTTTTGTTTGAATTCCAATAGGAAAAAGATGCTAAACACATTCTAAAGGGAGAATGAAAACAAGGCAAGAGCATTAAGCTGGACTGGTGGTTGCCAACGATGGGGGCGTTCCTATTGCAAACCAAGTTCAAATGGTTTTGGATCAGAGTTTTGGTTCTCCCCTTACAACTCTGGTTTGCAGAAGTGATGAAAGAAATTTGGGAGGAATGTGGTGATTGGCTGGAGACGGAGGAGGCAATGGAACTCAAGAACCATCTGGGATGGGCCTGAATCAAAGTCAAGGGCCGCATAGAGAAAATTTCAACGACAGTCGAAGTGAAAGACAGAGAATGGATTTTCACACTTTCGGTGTGGTGCGAAACTTCGGCAAAAGGTGCAGAAAAGTCAAAAAAGATAACAACAGTAGGTTGGATAAGACCTTTCACAAAAGTGGGGAGAGAAAAGTCAGGTTAGATTGCCGAGGAGAAAAAAGAAAATCAGATAGCTGGAAGAGGAATAGTGATGGAAGAACCGATGGACATTAATGTGGAGGGAGGTTTTTACATGGTGTATAAACTACTCTCATGTGGCAGAAACCAATAACCCTAAGTTGGGACTAAGGCCTTCTGAATTTTGGGCCACCAACTCATTTAAATAAAAGTGGGTCTTTTTCAAAGCTAAACATTTAGCCCGGGGGAAAAATAAGAACCCCTTAACTGCAGAGCCTTTCATAGACACAATTAACTTTGACCTGAACAAAACTATTGAAGGTAGAAGTTCTGTAAGTTTTAACTATGAAACTGAGATGATGAAAACAGATACGCATATGCAAGATGGAAGCCTGACACTCTTGACTATTGTGAGTTTTGGCCAGATGGAAACAAACTTAAAAATTGAGTTAGTTGAAATTGATGAAGGGAGAAGAAAAGCAGCGGAAAATCAAATAATTCCTCTTGAAGAGCCTTCTCCCATTCAATCCGACTCCAGTAATAGTAGTGGGGAGGCAGAGGCAAGAGCAACATCATCGGTACGGAACATCATTAGATGAAGCAAACAATTTGGTGCAATGTTCAATGGGCTAGAAAAAGATGCAGAAATACTTTTCGAGAAACTCGACCAGAGAAGGGGCACACCTAAGACCAGCAACACTACTAAAATACTAATTAATTGGTCCCAAAAGAGGTTCATAATTTTTGATATGTGATATAAAATACAAAGATGGGGAAGTGAATGGTGGAAAGGGAGGAGGCCTCCAATCGGTGATCAATGAAAGTAAAAATCATTTCTTGGATTGTTAGGGGGTTAAATGGGGTGGATAAGAGGAGGCTGGTGAAGCAATTAGTTCACCAGCGGGGAGCTAATATATATGTTCTTATAGAAACTAAATTAGAAGGAAATGTTAAAATCTATTTAGAGTTATGGGATAATAAATGGGTGGGGGAAGAACATTTGGAGGCTAGGGGCAACAAAGCAGGGATTCTGATTATGCGGGATAAAAGGGAATTGGAGGGGGAGCTGGTTGAGGTAGCTGGTCAACTGATCACATGCAAATTCTCGGGTCTTAACTGGGACTTAACCTGGTTCCCTAGTGCTGTATATGCAGATTTTAACATGGTGACTAGAAGAGAATTGTGGAGTGAGTTAGCAGGTGGTAGAAACATCGAAACATCTGTGAGGGACCATGGGTGGTGTGTGGTGACTTCAATGTTACAAGATTTGTCATAGAAAGAACTAATTGTCATAGAATCTCAAGAGCAATGGTCGAATTCTCTGAGAGCATTAATAATCTTGAGTTGGTAGATCCTCCTTTATTTGGATGATCCTTTACTTGGAGGAGAGGGGAGAATCTTAACAGTGCATCCAAGATAGATAGGTTTCTCTGTTCAGTTGATTGGGAGGACATTTTTCTACAGGTCAAGCAAACATCACTTCCGAGGATAGGGTGTGATCACAGCCCTATTCTTCTCATGTGTGGGGATTGGAAATTCAAGAAGTCTTATTTCAAATTTGAATTTTTTTTTCGAAAACTGGCGGTTTGAAGTAGAGGGATTTTAAGACAAGGTCAAAGAGTGCTGGAGTCCTTTTCCTAGCAATGGCAGGCCTGCCTTCATTCTAGCCAACAAGTTAAAACTCTTCAAAAAGGAGTTGGTGCAATGGAGCAGAAACAATTGGGGAAATTGGAAGCAAAGCAAAGAAGAGGTGCTAGAACAACTGGGGACATGGGAAGGTGTACAAGAGCTAAGAAATCTCACTGCTGCTGATGATGAGTTAGTTTAAAAGACCCACTTAGCCATGGAGTTTGAAGAGGTGGCAAAGAGGGAGGAAATAACATGGAGCCAAAGGTCAAGAGTGCAATGGTTGAAGAATGGAGACATGAACACTAAGTTTTTTTCACAGGATGGTTAATGCACACAAGAGATATAATTTTTTAGATTCATTGGAGGTGGAAGGATAAGCCATCATTAAACCAGAAGGTGGTAGTAAAGTTGGATTCTCAGGCGGTTTGCAAAAGGGATAGTTTTAAGTATCTCGGGTTTACGATTCAGGGGAATGGAGAGATAGATGTGGATGTCTCTCACCGTATTGGGGCAGGTTGGTTGAAATGGAGGCTCGCTTCGGGAATTTTATGCTATAAGAAGGTGCCCCCAGGCTTAAAGGAAAATTCTATAGAGTTGTAGTCTGACCTGCTATGTTGTATGGAGCGGAGTGTTGGCCGGTTAAGAATTCTCATGTCCAAAAGTTGAAGGTGGCGGAAATGAGAATGTTGCGTTGGATGTGTGGATTCACAAGGGCAGACAAGGTTAGGAGTGAAATTATTCGGGAGAAGGTGGGAGTGGTATCAGTGGAGGATAAAATGCGGGAAGTGATGTTGAGATGGTTTGGTCATGTGATGAGGAGGGGCACGGATACCCCAGTTCGTAGGTGTGAGAGGTTGGCCTTAGAAGGTTTTAAGCGGGGTAGGGGTAGACCAAAGAAATACTGGAGAGAAGTGATTAGACGTGACATGGAGCAGTTACAGCTGACTGAGGACATGACCCTGGATAGGAAGATATGGAGGAAAAACATTAGGATAGAGGGCTAAGGGTGTGGTTGAGTTGTAGTCAGTAGGTAGGGGCACGGATACCCCAGTTCGTAGGTGTGAGAGGTTGGCCTTAGAAGGTTTCAAGCGGGGTAGGGGTAGACCAAAGAAATACTAGAGAGAAGTGATTAGACGTGACATGGAGCAGTTACAGCTGACTGAGGACATGACCCTGGATAGGAAGATATGGAGGAAAAACATTAGGATAGAGGGCTAAGGGTGTGGTTGAGTTGTAGTCAGTAGGTAGGGGATTTGTGGTGTCCTTTGTTTGGCATGATACTTTTTGTGGATGTCGTATCTATGTTATTTTATCATGTTCTATGCTTTTGATGTTTTTGTATACTGCCTCTTATACTGCCTTTTATCTTAAACCGGGGGTCTATCGGAAACAGCCTCGTTAGAGGTTGTGGTATGGACTGCGTACACTCTACCCTCCCCAGACCCCACTATGTGGGAATATACTGGGTTTGTTGTTGTTGTAGGTGACATGGCACACAATTTCTCGGAAGAGTGTGAAAAGGAAAAAATAACATTAAAAATGCTCCAAACGGTCCATATGTAGTTATACTTAAAAACTATTCTTAATATGTTAATTTTTCTTTTTTTTTTTCTTCTCTTTTCTCTTTTTTGCCACCTAGATTTTCCTACGCCGACCATCTTCCTCAGTCTTTTCCCTTATCTATGATTTTCTCTTTTTCTTTGTAAATAAATTTAATAATGGGCTTAATATTATGAATATATATATATACATATTTAAAGAAAGACCAACTTTGCTTTTTAGACAAATTAGATGTAGGGTTGGTTGGCCGTTGTTCGCCGGTGCCATTTTTCTCCAATGGAGTAGACCATGTATATGTTTTCTTTGGAACCACTATTAGATCAGCTTCCTCAGATTTTACACCTTATAAGTCAAAATCCAAGGTCCAAAAGTAGAGATTGATATCATTCAACCTTCACTAGAAAATCAAATTTTGACAACCTTGCTTTCCTCTATTTGATTGTGTACCTCATTATAAGCTTTCTATTGAGAAACCCTTTGAATTATGAGTGTTTGTGTGTGTTGAGAATGCGATAATTGAAAAAAATTATTACATGAATGTGCAACTTATAGCCATGGATATGGGAAAAAATATTGGGAACTCTTTAAGGTAAGTCAATAAAGCTCGTGAAGATTCTTAGGAAGATGAGGATTAGCATAGCTTGTGTCCAGGAGACTAAATGGGAGACTAAATGGGTAGGTTCTAAGGGGAATGGTGTGGACGGGTATAAGTTATGGTACTCTGGTTGTCTAAGGCATAGAAATGGGGTAGGTATCGTAGTAGATGAAGAGCTTAAGGGGCTGGTGGTGGAGGTTAAGCGGGTCAATGATAGGTTGATGTCGATTAAGTTGATCATTGGAGGGTCTACGTTGAACATTATTAGTG
This sequence comes from Capsicum pubescens, assembly GCA_030864215.1. Classification (NCBI taxonomy): domain Eukaryota; kingdom Viridiplantae; phylum Streptophyta; class Magnoliopsida; order Solanales; family Solanaceae; genus Capsicum; species Capsicum pubescens. The sequence goes on along the minus strand of CM061547.1, from coordinate 158,389,900 downwards.
CCTACGCTCCGTAAACGAGCTTGGACGAGGAGGAGAAGAAAAGCTTTTGGGAGGTTTTGGATGAGGTGGTGAGATGCGACCCGAGCAGTGAGAAGCTTTTTGTGGGTGGTGATTTCAATGGGCATATTTGGTCGTTATCTTTCTTGTGGGTGGTGTATTTATGTCTTGTCATCTTGTTACGTGTTTTTTTGCGGATTTGATTAATATTCTTTGTCTTGAGCCGGGGGTCTATCGGAAACAGCCTTGCTACTTCTTCGGAGGTTGTAGTATGGACTGAGTACATCTTACCCTCCCCAGACCCCACTATGTGGGAATACACTGGGTTTGTTGTTGTTGTTGTATATTTGGTTGTTATCGAGAGGCTATGATGATGTGCATGAAGGTTTGGGTTTTTGGGTAAGGAATGAAAGAAGAGTCTCACTTTTGGATTTTGCTAGGGCATTTGTGTTGGTGGTAGCGAATTCGAGCTTATCGAATAAGAAGGAGCACTGTATTACCTTTCGTAGTTTGGTGACCAAGACTCAGATAGACTTTTTGTTCTTTAGGAAGGGTGATATAACGCTATGTAAAGACCGTAAGGTCATACCTAGCAAGAATCTTTCGACCTAACATAAGCTTCTGGTGATGGACTTGGAAATCAAGAAGGGCAAAAAGAAAAGGGGTGTGGAGGATCGACCTAGAATTAAGTGGGGTAGCTTGACTTTGTCTCCCATTCATATATTCATTCGGGAGACTCAAACCTCTAGGCCATATAGACACGCGCATCGGCTAGCGCGATTTTTAGTGTTAGTCCTTCGGACTCCACTTTCACGGTCTGACTACACATCCCACTTTAAAGCTGAATTAAAACATTCATTACACCTACTCAACCATTATTCCAATTACTTACCAAAGGCATCCTGTTGGTATCGTCATACCAACCCCATTTGCAATCGTGCAACATGCTATAACCATTATTACTCAACTCGAACCTATTGTCTAAACAAAGACATCAATTCAATTCAACATTTAGAGACTCGAACCCATTTAGCTATTCAAACCAATTTATGGCAAACAAGGCTTTCATAAAACCATTTACCAACTACTTACATTATTAGGCCAGTGCCGTAGTTCAAAACATAATTCTATTTGACAAGATCATTCTCATAGGCAATTTCACAAACAAGTTGAGGGCATACCATTATCAAACCATTATTCAAGCCAAAAACCATCAAGTTAGGGTTAACCATGACCTCTTAGTTTAAATCACAATTCCCAAGCACCACATGTGTGAAACCATTATCAAAACATGTATAATCACGATTTAAACTATGAGAAAACAATGCTCAACATTATGCATTCAAAACCTCAACCATGGTTTTCAAAACCACCATTAATGATTCATGAACAATGTAACACATGTTTTTTTTTGTGATCTAACAATGAAGGAAGAGTCACATGCCTGAGTTATGAAGATTCACGGAGTGATTTTGATCCTTAAGCCTCTAAATAACCACCTTGTAGAAACCCTAGCCCAATCTTCTTGAGAGGTTTTTGAGAGAGTTTAGAGAGTGTTTTAATCTTCTCAAGTGTAGATTGAATGACCAAAAAGTGTTATAAGACGTGGGATCTTAAGGGCTTGGGGTGGGAAATGTCTAAAACACCCTCAGCTTAAAAGCTGTGGAAAACTCACAAGTCAACTCGTCACCACAACATACGAGTGGTACCTTCAAGTCATCACAAAATCAAAAGGTTGGACATCACATTCTGTCCAACTTATGACTTCCTTGCTCCAACTCGTCATCACAGCATACGACTTGTACCATCAAGTCGTATCCAAGGCAGAACATCAAGGGCTAGACACTGGGCAACATACGATTAGACCCTAAACCTCTCGTCACAAGACCATACGACTCGTATGGAGTCTCTTGTAACTAGGACAGAACATGGCCAACAACACACTAACCAACATACGACTAGGGTCCCTAGACCCGTCACCACGCCATACGACATGGTGTGAGTCGTTTGATGAACAGAAAGTTCCAAGACTCGAGAAATTTGCAAGGGCCATAGTTCGGGGCGTTTCATTAACACTTTAAGTTATTTCTTTATAGTTGCTAATTTTGAATAATTACCTTACTTTAATAGTTGAATGGTGGAGAAACTTCATGGTTCAGAAACTCCAGAGTTACAAAAGTTTGCCATCAAAATTTTGGGTCTAACTTGTAGAGCATGTGGGTGTGAAAGAAATTGGAGCGTGTTCGAACACGTAAGAGTTAAAGAAAAACTTTAGTATATTGAGATAAGTGTATTATATCTCAAATGTCTTGACTTTCTACTTGCCAATATTTATTTGCAGATCCATACCAAAAAGAGGAATAGACTAACTCTAAAGTGCCTCAGTGACTTGATGTTCATAAGTTACAACAGAACTTTGGGGCGTCGTTACAAGGTTCGCAATGGATTTGATCCAATTAGCTTGGACAACATTGATGATGCCAATGAATGGCTAACTGGTATTGAGAATGCCGAAGATGAATCAATTTTTGATGGAGATATTGATTTCACTTGGGATGTTGTTTCTTAGGCAAGTGGAATTGATGAGTGTTGTTATGGTTTATGGGGTAGTACTTCAAGCTTATACGATAAAGGAAAAGAAGTTGCTATTTCAACACGAGATGGGGAAGTTGAAGGTGATTAGCATTATGGTGATATTCAAGGAATAGAAGATTTGGACAATCTTAATGAACTAAAAGAGCTTTAATTGAAACATTATTAATTTAGATTTGATTTTTCCTTTTTTTGGGTTTGTTTTGCTTTGTTGAACTGTTTTGTTGGTGTTCCAGTGATGTTGGTGTTTCATTCAAACTTTTGCTTATATATATTGTCTTTATTGTTGATTATATAGTTGTTGTGGTCCTTTCAATTATAACTTACTGTTTGAATGCTCTATTAGGTATTTTTTTATTAAATTGCGCTTCACTTCTGTGATGCGGTCACATCGCATAATGCGTGATGCGAAGCGTTGTGTGATACTATTAAGACCTATATTCAATGTCTATTTTGTAACAAGATTACCAAAGGGGTTGTCACAAACATCATCTCATTGGTGGTATCTAAACATTATTGCTTGTCAAAGTTGCTTCATCTGAAAGAATTTGTGTTTTAGTATTGATTTTGCTTTTACGATGGAGGATTTTGTGCTATCTACTTGTTAGTATTTTGATTGGACATTTGCTTATATATCTTGTCGTTGAACTTTTACTTTGGTCTCTTTTAAAAATTGCTCTTCACTGAAGTGAAGCGAGCTTCGTTTCACACTTTAAGCGAAATAGGGCCTTGTTGCCTTTTTCCGCTTCACACTCCCCTGAACGCTACTATATGGATAGAGTTACCTAGTACCTGTTGTTGGTGCGAGGTAACAAGTATACCGTGGAATTAGTTGAGGTGTGCACAAACTGGCCTTGACACCATGGTTATCAAACAAATAAAAATAAAATCCTTATCCTATTCCAATTCTAACTAAAACATTATAACAATAAAATATATTTCTATTAATTCTCAATAGTTATCCAAAATGATTTTAATATATTAATATAGAATGGAAAAAGGGCTCCCATTAGAAGAAATCAACAGTATTTTGCAACTACTTTTGAATAAAATAATAGAAGTTAATATTTTTTGGGGATGGAGTGATAAGTAGATTTTAATTCTAAAATATGCTGATTTACATCTTCTCCGGAAGAAAAAAAAAAGATTGTGGAAGACCTGTTTAATTTGTGCAGTTGTGTCATTTTGTTTTACTAGTCGGCTTACGCCGTGCTACGCACGGCCCAATGTTGATCCTTAAATTTTTTACTTTATGTATAATTCTATTACTTAATTAGAACTTTCATTTGTTTGGTTGATAAATTCTAAGTTAGGTATATATTACTATATTTACATTGATGAAATTTGTATAACAATATTTTAAATTGTTCAAACTTTTATGTCGTTGATAGTCAATTATATTTTTGAAATTATTTAATTTTTTAATTATTGTAATTTATAATATTTTTTCTTCTATTCTACTAATTAGAAGTAATTTAGTAAAATTATTATAAAAAATAGTTGTGAATTTTTTTTAAGTGGTCCCATATAAGACGTCAAGTTAATTTAAAATATCAAAAAATAATTTATTATTTTATCTCTATTTTATTTTTTTATTAAATATTATTAATTTTTTAATATTTAAATGACTTATAATAATTAATTATGAGTGATATAGTAAAATCACGATTGAAGCAGCTGAAGCAGTCATGTCATAAATGTCTATTTTAATTTTTTTTATCAAATATTTTCAATTTTTAATACATAAATGACTTATAATAATTACTTAAAGATAATATTGGGGCAGGTTGGATGAAATGGAGGCTCGCTTCGGGAATTTTATGCGATAAGAAGGTGCCTCCCAAGCTTAAAGACAAATTTTATAGAGTTGCAGAGTCCGACCGGCTATGTTGTATGGAGCGGAGTGTTGGCCAGTTAAGAACTTTCTTATCCAAAAGTTGAAGGTGGCGGAAATGAGGATGTTGCGTTGGATATGTGGTCTTACAAGGACTGACAAGGTTAGAAATGAGATTATTTGGAAGAAGTTGGGAGTGGTATCGGTGGAGGAAAAAATGCGGGAAGTGAGGTTGAGATGGTTTGGTCATGTGATGAGGGGCATCGATGCCCCAGTTCGCAGGTGTGAGAGGTTGGCGTTAGATGGTTTCAACCGGGGTTAGGGCTGTCAACGGACCGGAACCGGAACCGCCGGACCGGTTTGACCGGATCCGGAACGGTACCAGAACCTCATTATCGTTTTATATCGCCGGAACCGGAGTTACCGGAACCGGAATACCGAAAAATTTTCCTTGTTCGGACCGGTCCGCTAGCTACCGGTGTGGAACCGGAACCGACCGGAGCGATACCGGAACGTTACCGGAATATCGCCGCTGGTACCAGTATTTTTTTTTTCTTTTTTTAAGTTTTAATTTAAATTATAACTTAATGAGATTAATATATAAGTTATATATATATATATATATATATTTTTAAAATTTTTTCTAACTTTATAAACTTAAATACTTAATATAATATATATTTTTTTTCATAATTGCAACAAACAAAAGAGAAAATTTAAAACAAAATTAGGCGAATAGCCGTTATATTTATTCAAATTTCGTACGTTGTACATTTATTACAAAGATATTAAATGTAAATCTAATCTACACAGCCACCTTCTAGGAAGTGTTCTGTATGAATTAGATTTCTACTGTAGAATCTTATTAATATCTAAATTGTCTATAATTTTTTTGGCGTAACTTTTGTAATTCTTCGACGGATAAATCCTCCGGAATTGGTCTATTTCCTTGTTGCTCCATTGCTTCCATTCCATCATCACTATTTTCCTCAAAAATTTCATCTATTTCGTCTTCAATATGGGGCGGTAATTTGGGGAGCCCAAAATTTCTTCGTTCGACATTGATCCAATCTCTAAATAATACCGAAATCTCCAAATTATCCTTTGCTAACGAATACCAATGATCTCCTATTATAAATCTTCCTGCGCTGAAAGCTTGCTCCGAAGCAACTGAAGAAGCTTGAGCTGATAATAAATCTCGAACCATCCTTGAAAGTTTTGGAAATTGTCTGATCCGGGTCTTCCACCACGATAAAAGTTGTTGTTTTCCAGTTTCATCTCTAATATTTTCCCGGTCCTGCGAAAGATACGAATCAAAATCATTACTCCTACAACATTGAAGACCAAGTTCTTCGCCCATCTCGTCATCTAAATCATCATATCTACGTCTAGAACTAGGAGGTTCAATCGGCCCAATACTTTGTTCCATAACTTGATACAAGTTATATAAACTCCTAGCTGTAGGTACTATGCTAGCACAACAAGTTTCAACTGATGACTTTTGATCAAGTCCAATTTCTAAATTGTTGTATAATTTTCTAACCAACATCACTGTACCATGTTCTTTATAAAATGGGTTTAATAAATTAGTTGTTAAAAGAATTTGTGGAATTGGAAAATAATATTTTTAAAATTTTTCAATCATAGCTTCAATTGCCTCTTTGTTAGGACATATTTTTTTATATTCAACAAGTACTTTAGAAATAGCAGTAATAGTTACTAAAACAGAACAAATAGTTGGAGTATATTGAGCAGATACTGTGTTCGTAGCTTGATAAAAAGTTTTCAAAAATTTACAAAGTTCTTCTACTTCAGTCCAATCATCTTCATCTAGCATTAAATTAACATCCTCATTATAAGAATTATAAACTAATTGTATAGGTTTACGACAACTTCAAACATTTGAAACAAAGAATTCCATCTAGTAGGAATTTCTTTTGGAATTTTTCTATATGGAAGGCCACATTGTTCACATTTACGTTTAAAATCATCCATTACAACCTTTTTTTTATTTTTAAACATAGAACTACAAGCAATTCGCACTTTAAGACAACCATTTCCAAACAAATGAATACCATCATGTACTATCAAATTTAAAATATGTGCAGAACATCTAACATGAAAATGATCTTGATACATTAAACATAATCTAGTTTTTAACTCGTCAATAGCTTTCAAATTATTAGAAGCATTATCTAATGTGCATGCCATAGGTTTACCAATAAATCTAAAATATTTCATGCTCTCCGCTATTGTATTAGCTATATACATACCGGTTTTAGACTCATCGACATATTTATAAGCAATAATTCTTTTTTGCATGTTCCAATTGTGATCAATCCAATGAGCCGTGAGAGTAAAATAATCATTACCGACAACACTAGTACCCATATCAGAAGTAACAGATATTCTACCATCAAATTTATCAAATAAGCAACGAAGAAAATGACAATGTTCAGCTTGAAATTTAAAAATATCATTTTTAATTGTATTTCGTGAAAAACCTTTAAAAGAGGGATTATATACTCGTTGAATATAATGAATAAAACCGGGATGCGAAGGAAAACTAAAAGGCAAACCCATAACAACAACCATTTTCGCTAGTTCTTCTCTATCTACATCTTCAATATATGTCGAGGATGAACTTGCTTCAGCCGGGTTAAACATGTCTAAACGTGTTTGAACCATATTACCTCCTACAGATTCATGTACAAATGTTGTACCATCATTTTTTGCCTTAGCCTCATTTTTTAGACGAATAAATTCTTTATTACATCTCATCAAATGCGAAGTTAGCAATCCTGTCCCGCCATTTTCCCCCCCAGTCAAATGTTTAAAAACATTCTTGCATTTATTGCAAGTAGCAGTACTTTTTACCCTATCATGCTCCATAGATTTCCAAACTAAAGACCTTTTAGTACGTTCGGTACCTTTGGCCCTAGTAAATTCCGGTAAAGGGGACAGTTCTTCACCGTGTTTCGGTAATTTCGTAACCGGACTAGTAGGGGTAGGGGTATCACCTAATTCTTGTTCTTTTATATCATCTTCCTCTGGTAAGTCTTCCTCAAAATTATTATAACGCCTATTCAGGGTCTCATTATCTAATTCCATACCGATACCAGCATCGAAACCATTAGGTTGTGATAATGAAGTTTCATTAAATCTACCCGGTAATGAACTAGTACTAGCCTTACTTTTTATATTTCTACGAAAGACCTTACCAAAATTTGATTTTTTTACCACTACTATTTTTTTCAAAATCCATATTTCAAAATAAAATATTAAAACAAGCAATACAAATACAAATTGATGTTCGTAAATAAACAAAATATAGATAATTAACGTAAATAAAAAGAGATTAAAGTTGGAACGAATATACCGAACGTCTGCGTAAAAGCAGACGTATAACAAATGTCGGAATTAAAAGATGATAATTGAAGCTTGTAATATCTTCAAAAAATCTTCAACTCCAACTAATATAATAAATGAATCCTCAACTTCAAGTGTTCAACTAATATAATAAAACTAGAAATATTTAGAGAGAATTTGAGAGAATATTAAGAGAGAGTATGAAAATTGATAATATTTGTGTGAAAAAAATAATTGAAATGAAGTATATTTATAGTAAAAATTTTAAAGGGTGGTGGGGGTAATTGGAAGGTGGGGGGGGGGATAACGGTTGAAATGCAACGGCCAAAAGAGCCGTTGCAAACCATTTTTTTTTTTTAAAAAGGCTAAATCTTTAAAAGTTATGGACCGGAAACCGGAACCGGAACCGGAAATACCGGAATTTTTCGTAGGTCCGGATCGGTATCGTTTTCCGGACCATTGGGTACCGGTAAATCGGAACCAACCGGACCGTGTCGTTACCGGTACCGGAAATCAATCGGAAACGACACTATCGGAACGGAACGGAAAGTTCCGGTTCCGTTGCCAGCCCTAACCGGGGTAGGGGTAGACCGAAGAAATACTGGAGAGAAGTGATTAGACGTGACATGAAGCTGTTTCAGTTCACTGAGGACATGACCCTAGATAGGAAGGTTTGGAGGAAAAACATTAGGATGGAGGGATAAGGTGGGTGGATGAATTGTAGTCAGTAGTTAGGGGGGTTTTGGTTTCTTTTGTTTGGTAATGTACATTATTTTTGTGGATGTCGTATCTATGTTAGTTTTATCATGTTTCATACTTTGGATGTTTTTGTATATTGTCCTGTGTCTTGAGCCGGGGGTCTATTGGAAACAACCTCTACTTCTTTAGAGGTAGCGGTATAGATTGCGTACACTCTACCTTTCCCCAGACCCCACTTGGTGGGAATATACTGGGTTTGTTGTTGTTGTTGTTGTTGATAATATAGTAAAATCACGATTGAAGCAGCTGAAGCAGGCTGCTGAAGCAAGCATGTTGACGATGAGTAGCCTGCTTTAGCTTCTTCATTACGCCTTATATATAGGGGTGTGATTATAATATTTTTTCTTCTATTCTACTAATTATTTTATCTATATCTTGTTGATGTAATTCTTTTTGTTGATGCTGTAGCCAGAAGTTTGGGGAGATAGCTTTTTGTGCAATTACAGCCGATGAACAAGTTAAGGGCTATGGCACTAGACTGATGAATCACTTAAAGCAGCATGCGCGCGATGTGGATGGGCTGACTCATTTTCTAACATATGCTGACAACAACGCTGTTGGTTACTTTGTCAAACAGGTACTTAATTGGTTTTTATTTTAGAGTGGTATTATTCTTTGCAACAAACTTCACCACTCAATTCACCAAATTCATGTTTATGTGAATGCACTCTGTTTATGAATCATATATTATTCAAGAGTTCATTGAAAATAATGACTTACCTAACTCTTTGATACAATATGGAATCACGGAAATTGAAACCACATCACTAAGAACAAGAAATTAACATAAAGGACGAGATATAGACATAAGTAAAGGAATTAATTGACAATAATAGCTATAGAAAGCTAAGACCTTCAATTATGGATTTGAACAAGCACATTGTAAAGAAATGGATCTTGGGCATAACTCAATCGCAAAAGTTAGCTCATGAGGGGAGGATTGCCCAAGTCTATATAAGGAGACCATTTTTTCCTCATTCCGCTGATGTGGGACTTTAACACCTCGCCTCATGTCTAGGATTGAACATATGGTGCGTGGACAATTTTTAGTATGGGGGTCAACATTGGTAATCATAATTGGGATGGGCTTAACTCTGATACCATGTCAGAAATATAGGAAAAAAATATTATTGAATTGCGTATCTACATTATTACACTGAGACCCTATTTTTAGACACCACATTTCAATTCTTTTCCAAGTAGAATTCTATATACTATTCATGTTCCTACTCCTATTCTAACCCCCCTCCCCCCAAGCTGGTGCATACAAGTCATATTTATCGAATTTGCTACAAATGTAATTAATACGCGGACCAGTAAGGGATTTGGTGAAAATAACTTCAAGCTGATCACTCGATTTCACAAATTCTGTAACAATATCTCTAGAAAATTTTCTCTGTAACAAAGTGACAATCAATCTCAATGTGCTTAGTCCTTTCATGAAATACCAGATTTGATGCGATATAAAGAGGTTTGGTCACAATGTACATCTGATTGTTTTGTCCAAATTTTAGCTCTCCCAACAGCTGTTTAATCCAAACTAGCTCACAAGTGGCTACCGATATTGCTCGGTATTCTGCTTGTGTATTAGATTGAGGAACCTCACTTTGTTTCTTAGATTTTTGGGACAACAAATTACCTCATACTAAAACACAATATCGGAATGTAGAACGTCTATCACAAGGTGATCTTGCCCAATTAGCGTATGAATACCTAACGATTTGCTCATGACCTCGATCCTCGAAGAGTAATCCTTTACCTAGAGCTGGAGCTGACTTTATAAATCACAAAATAGGAACAACTTCATCTAAATGACTATCACAAGGGAATCCATAAATTGAGTTACAACACTCACAGGATAGGAAATGTCAAGTCTGTTCACCGTAAGATAATTCAACTTACCAACCAAACGCCTATATCTTCCAGGATCACCGAGTGGCTCCTCTTGTACTGGCAGGAGTTTAGTGTTCAGATCCATAGGTGTGTCAATGGGTTTACATCCCATCATTCCTGTCTCCTTGAGAATGTCTAAGGCATACTTGTGTTGCGAAATAACAATACCTGATTTGGACTGAGTAACTTCAATACCTAGAAAATACTTTAGTCTGTCGAGATCTTTAGTTTGGAAATGTTGAAAGAGGTGTTTCTTCAAACTAATGATACCGTCTTGATTATTGTCGGTAATAACAATATCATCGACATAAACCACCAAATAAGTACGTAGATTTGGAGCAGAATATCGATAAAACACATAGTGATCAACTTCATTATGATTTATGCCAAACTCTTGAATTACTATGTTAAACTTTTCAAACCAGGCTCGAGAAGACTGTTTCAGACCATAAAGTGACCGGTTCAATCAACACACTAGACTAGATTCCCCCTAACTAACAAAACAAAGTGGTTGCTCTATAGAGACTTCCTCCTTAGGGTCAACATGGAGAAAAATATTCTTAGTACCAATTGATAAAGAGGCCATTGTCGAACAACAACCATGGATAAATAAAGACGAACATATGTTGTTTTAGCCATGGTAAAGAAAGTATCACTATAATCAAGCCTAAATATCCGAATATACCCTTTGGCAACTAGGCGAACCTTAGGCATATCAATTTGGCCGTTTGGACTAACTTTCACCAGATAAACCCAACGACAACCAACAATTGGTTTAGCTAAAGGTAGAGAAACAAGCTCCCACGTACCATTTGCATGTAAAGCAAACATCTTATCAATCATAACCTGTCGCCATCCTTGATGAGAAAGTGTTTTTTTTGTGGACTTAAGGATGGAAACTAGGGACAAAGATGATACTAAGACATAATGGGGTGATGACAAACGATGATAACAGGGTTAGTATCATGAGTGGACCATTTAAATTTTCGAAGTGTTATCGATTGATTAAGAGGAAACAAGTCTATATTAGGTGTGGGTTAGGTGCAGGACGGGAATCAATTGAGCCTGATGTTGTACGTGGATGACGATGATAAGTCAGGAGTGGTGGCGCTATGAATGGAGTTGTAGAAGGTATTGTAGATTCCTCAATAGTCTGTGCAAGTAAGACTGGTGGACTTATGGGTGGAGATGTCGACGTAATGATAGGATCCGCCAAAGTTGATATAGGTAAGACCTTAGATATGTTAGGATGCTCAGCATCTGAAAAAGATGTAAAGTAAGGTCGAGACTAAAAGAATGTGACATCAGCTGACATAAGGTACCGGCGAAGATCAGGTGCGTAGCAGTGATACCCCTTTTGTGTACCCGAGAATAACCAAGAAAGACACATTTGAGAGCACAAGGGGTTAATTTATCTTGCTGAGTTATGAGCAAAACATGTACTCCCAAAAAAACGAGGGGAAGAGAGTAGAGGTGACCGAGGAAACAATACTGAATAAAGACTTTGATTTTGAATGGAAGATGAGGGCATCTAATTAATTAAATAGTAAGATGAGAGAACTGCATCGCCCAAAAACACAGCGGAACATGGGATTGAATGAGAAGAGTGCGAGCAGTCTCGGTGAAGTGCCTATTCTTTCTCTTTGCTACTCTATTCTGCCAGTGCTATAAAAAATGAAAAGCGCAAAAAAGCCCAAGATCAGTTCGGGCTTTAAGTGCAAAACGTGAATAAAACGTGGGCTATAGTGAAAAAAAGAAAGGTAGAAAAAAATACAAATATATATGGTTAGTTTAAGATTAATAAGTATAAGCATGAATGAAAAAATATGAGCAAAGAAATTGAATAAAATATTACGATAAAGTGAAATATCAATTGTTTAGTGTCGTCTCTTCAGAAGAGGCTTATTGGTAAGGAAAAGTATGCTTTAGAAAATTGATAACGACACTAAAGTGCACATTAAACGAGGCGAAGCGCTCAACACATTTTGAGCTTCAATTCTGAGCTTAAGCGCGCTTTAGATGAGGGCATCCAATTAATTAAATAACAAGATAATTAAATAGCAAGATGGGAGAGCTGCATCACCCAAAAATGCTGTGAAACATAGAATTGAATGAGATAAGTACGAGCAGTCTCAATGAGATGCCTAAACTTCCTCTATGCTACTCCATTTTGCTAAGGGTTGTACGATAAAAAGTCTGATGAATAATTCCATAATGAGTCATAAATTGTTGAAATTGGGAGGACATATATTCTAAGGCATTATCATTACGAAAGGTACGAATAGAGATACATAGTTGATTTTGTATTTTAGCATAACTCTTAAATATAGAAAATAATTCAGAGCGATCTTTCATTAAGAAAGTCCAAGTACATCTTGAATAATCATCAATAAAGCTAACAAAATAAGGAAACCCTAAGGCTGAATTGGTTTTACTAGGACTCTAAATAACAAAGTGAACTGCACGACTCTCAGCACTACGTTGAAAGGTAGTTCGAGTGTATTTACCAAGTTGGCACGACTCACAATCTAATGTTGACAAATTAGACACTATCTTTTGTAGCTAGAATAAACTAGGATTTCCCAAACATTTGTAAATGGAGAAGCTGTAACTGGACCTGCTACAGGGGTGTTAAAAGAGATGAGGTAGTAGAGGCCTTGTGATTCATATCCTACACCAATTGTCTGTACCGCACTATGGTTATGAATGACAGAGTTCTCAAGAAATAGTATGCCAAAATTTAGGGCACGGGTCAAATGACTGACCTATGAAAGATTAAAAGGACAACCGGAGGCTTAAAGAACATAATTTAAAGTGACAGAGGAGAGGACAGGGCATTAGCTTGTCCAACTCCTTTTTCTTTGGTTTGGCTACCATTGGCTAAAGTGACCGTCGGAAGAGACTGTGAATAAACAATATTTGACAAAAGTGATTTATCACTAGAAATATGATCAGAAACGCTAGATTCCACAACCCATTATCGGATCATGATGACCCAAAGGTAGGAGAATGTACAGTTAAGGCTACTGGTATAGATGTCTGCTTGCTTGTTCAATAATGAAGATACTCATTGTATTCTTTTTTAGATAAATAAATCACACTGATTACCTATGGTGTTAGTTTGAGCAACATGAGCATTTTTAGGTGGTTGACCATGCAGAGAATAACATATTTCGGGAGTGTGTCCAAACTTATTACAATAACTGCACTTAGGTTGAGACATATCTTGCGAGTTTATCTAAGCCTATTACAATAACTACATCTAGGTCAAGATCTTTCAAAACGACCTCTCCCTTATGGATTCTTCATAGACTGTGACGTTTGATTTGTGATCTCATTAAGGGTTCAGACTTAATCATACGACAACGAAATTAGTGACGTCGAAAAAATCCTAGATTGCTGAAACTATTCGGAAGCCGTCACATTATTAGATTTGACTACTGAAAAAGTGTGAACTATTATATTGGTGAGAGGCGTTCCGAACACTGAAAAGCTTTTCGTAGGAGGGGATTTCAATCGGCACATCGGGTCATTATCGTGAGGTTATGATAATGTGCATGAAGGCTTTAGTTTTGGGGAGAGAAATGAATAATGAGTCTTTTGATTTTGCTAGGGCATTTAGGTTGGTGGTGAAGAAGGAAGAACACCTTATTACCTTTTGTAGTTCGGTGGCCAAGACTCGGATAAACTTTTTGCTCCTTAGGAAGGGAGATAGAGCGTTATGTAAAGACTGTAAGGTTATTCTTAGTGAGAACCCATCGATCCAGCATAAGCTTTTGATGATGGACTTGGAAATAAAGTACGACAAAAAGTAAGGGAGGGGGGTTGGTGGATCGACCAAAAATTAAGTGGGGTAGCTTGACTTTTGCCAGTGCCTTGGAGATAGGGGAGAATTTGACGACCATAGGGGCTTAGGAGAGTAGAGGGGATGAGGACAATATGTGGGAATCGACTGCTGGTTGCATCAGGGAGATATCTAGAGAGGTATTGGGTGTCTCGAGAGACCGTTCTGACAAACATCAGGGGGACTGGTGGTGGAACAAAGAAGTGAAAAGGAAGTTGGAGACCAAGAAGGTGGCTTATGCTAAGTTGGTTGATAGCAAGGATGAAGATGAGAAGCGGACGAATAGGTAGGAGTATAAGCTAGCCATAAAAAATCTAAGTTAGCAGTTATGACGGCTAGAACAACAACTTTTGAGAGCTTATATGCGGCATTAAAGAAGAAAAACAGGGATAAAAAGTTGTATAGGCTATAACTAAGGCTACACAGTGGAGGGGCAGTGACCTTGACCTAGTGAAGTGCATCAAAGAGGAGGATGGCGAAGAATTGATGGAGGACTTTTTCATTAGGAGGAGGTGGTAGCCATATTTCCATAAACTCTTGAATGATGGGGGACAAAGGCTTTGAGCGGGGGCCTTGGAGCACTTAGAGAGGTGTTGTGACTACAGTTATTGTAGGCGTATAAAGGCTGAGGAGGTTAAGGGTGTTGTTCGTAGGATGCATAGGGGTAGGGCGTCTGGGCCAGATGAGATTTCAGTGGGTTTTTAGAAGAGCACTGGCGGGGTAGGTATGGTGTGGCCGATCGAGTTGTTTAACATTGTTTTTGGGATGCCCGAAGCTTGGGGATGGAGTACGATATCCCTTTATACAAAAATAAAGGTGACATTAAGAGTTGTAACAACTATAGGGGTATCAAGTTGTTGAGTCACACTATGAAGGTTTGGGAAAGGTTGGTAGAGTTGAGGTTAAGGAGGATCGTGACTATTTTCGAGAACCAGTTTGGTTTCATGCCTGGTCGCTCAACTATTGGGGCCATTCATCTCGTGAGGAGACTAGTGGAGGAGTATAGGGAGAGGATGGAGGATTTGCACAGGGGAAAAGAGAGATATTTTCAAGTATCTTAGATCTATGATTCAGGGAGATGGAGAGATAGACGAGGATGTCACACATCGTAGTAGTTTAGGGTGGTTGAACTGGAGGCTCTATTCGGGAGTCTTGTGCAATAAGAAGGTGCCTCCTAAATTGAAAGGAAAGTTCTATAAAGTGGCAATTCGATCGAGTATGTTGTATGAGCGGAGTGTTGGCTAGTCAAGGCATTGTACTTTCAAAAGTTGAAGGTGGCGGAGATGAGGACGTTGCGATAGATGTGCAGACTTACTAGGAGAGATAAGGTTCAAAATAAGAGTATTGGGGAGAAGGTGGGAGTGGCCTTGGTAGATGACAAGATGCGGGAAATGCGATTAAGGTGGTTTGGCCATGTGATGAAAACCTACAAAGAGGAATTCACATGGATTTAGGAAGGGACTGCTGTATTTGTGTACAAGCTAAAGTTTTTAGGCGGTGTACGAATGCCCTAGTTCGAAGTGTGAGAGATTGACTATGGATGGCTTTGGACGGGTTAGAGGTAGGCTGATGAAATATTGGAGGGAGGTGATTAGACATGACATAGAGCAACTACAACTTACTAAGGACATGACCCTAGATAGGAAGGTGTGGAGGGAGCGGATTATAGTAGAAGGTTAGTGGGTAAGAGTGCGTCCTGGCTAGTAGGAAGGTGTGCTTTGTTTTCTTCTGTGCATGTAGTCGTAGTGTTATGCGTGTGTCTTGTAGTTCCTTGTTCGTGGTGTTTTGGTGATGTTTGGGATTTCTGGATAGTTTGTGTATCGCATTACTTTGTGGGTGTCCTGTTTCTTTTATTTTCTATTGGTGTGTTATCCGATTTATTTGTTGTTTTTATGCTTTTCTTATACTGTTATTTGTCATGAGTCAAGGGTCTATCGAAAACAGCCTCTCCACTTCGTCCGAGGTAGTGGTGTGGACTGTGTACACCTTACCCTCTTTAGACCCACTTTGTGGGAATACATCGGGTATGTTGTATTTTTTCCTTATCCCACTAATGCGGGAGTTAACACACCTATTCAATGAAGACGACCCTTGTGAGGAATGATTCCTCAAGCAAGCAATCCTATTAACTTCGAATAGCAACAAAGGCCTTAACCTCACTCTCACGAGATGACCCTTACAAGGAATGATTCCTCAAGCAAGCAATCCCAATAGCAACAAAGGCCTTAACCTCACTCTTACAAGAGTTAAACACATAATCTCAATATCACAGAATAGTCTCAAAATAATCTATTTCTAAAGGAACTATTCTCCACTATTGGCTAAGCTACAACAACATACCTAGTGTATTCCTACAAAGTGGGGTCTTGCGAGGGGAAAATGTACGCAACCTACATCACTACCTCAGATGAAGTAGAGAGGTTGTTTTCGACCCCCGGCTCAGGACAGATAACAGTATAACAAACAAAAAAACATAAAAGCTAACAATAAAAAGGGATATCACAACGCTAGATAATAAAAGAGAAGATACCCACAAAGTAATACTATAAACTAGCTATTCGAAATCATAGACATCACCAAAACACCACGAATAAGAGGCTACTACAAACTACAGACACAAATACAAACAAAGCACTTTTCCCGACTAGTACAGATGTACTCCTGCCTACTATTCCTCTACTCTAATCCACGTACCTTCATACCTTCTTATCAAGGGTCATGTCCTTTGGAAGCTGTAACTGCCCATGTCATGCCTAATCACTTCCCTCAAATATTTTTTCGGCCTACCTCTACCCGACCTAAAATCATCTATAGTCAGCTTCTCACACCTTCGTGGAGCATCCACGTCTCTCCTCATCATATGCCTGAACCAACACAATCTCACTTCTCGCATCTTGTCCTCCACCGAAGCCACTCCCACCTTCTCCAGAATAATCTCATTTCTAACCCTATTGCCTAGTGGCGGAGCCAGGATTTTCATTTAGGGGGTTCAAAAGTAAATATACGAACTAATCAAAGGGGGTTCAACGTCTACTATATATGAATAAAAAATAGTTTTAACCATGTAAAAATAATGTAAAAACAGTATCATTTTCCGTCGAAGGGGGTTCGAATGAACCTCCGGAGCAAAGGTATCTCCTCCACTGCTATTGCCTAAGCTAATTGTTACAAAAATACCCGTAATGAAATAAGGGCATTCTGAAGTATGAGGCTTGCATCTCAATGAATAACCACTTTTGTTCGTAGCCTCTTTGTCCCTTCTCAGTGTAGTCTTCCACGTGGAGCCTTGTACTTCCACTTTAGTATGTTCTTGAGCTTCAATTTTTCAATCCGAGATATCGATGAAGCTCGGCTTGCATCACTCATTGTTTCTGCTTCACTTTTTATGTTATATTTCGTTTGTTCAAGTGTGACAAGCTGGCAATTATCACTATTGCCTACATTGTTTTACTCATTTTCCGAAAGAGAACCCTAGGACAAAAGAACCAGATGAAGATTAGTATGGCTCATAAAAAAATGATCTTCAAGTTGTTTCAATGCTTAAGAAAATTGTGATCAAAGTTTTATCTAGTTGACTTTTGAAAGAGAGCTGTTTGATAAAATATATGGAGGACTTGTTGGCAACATCTTTAATCATAAACGTGCTAGAAAAATGAGTCAACGTCACCTTTGATCAGAATTGTAGTAGAAAAATGGGTCAACCAGTATAAAATTTATACAACTGTTAACTAAGTTACTCGGACTCGGATGTGGGTATCCGAGATGGGTACGGATTCGAGAGTTGGATTCACCAAAATTTAAATTCTATGATTTGGGGGTGCGAATCCGAGTAGTATGGATACGGTTGCGGGGATTCGGCTAAAAAAATTCCAAGTATCATAAAAGTTGAGTTACGTTATTTATCTTTTCGAGTTACTTTTGCAGTTAATTTTACTTTTTCAATTAGGGGTCTCCTAGCCGATATGTCAACTCTCAAAATTGTCGGCCTACTATTTTCCTCGTCATTTTATCGACATACTAGTATTAACTTTACTATTTCTATTATTAATGAGTATTATTTTACTACTGTATTAATATGAATTCTAATAGAAATAGAAGTAATAAAGAGTTCTTGAGATCTGTGTCTCTTTCTTCACTAAAAGTCCGACAACCTTTTTACTCCGAAATTACAGTCATCGGTCTTTCCAAGACGACACGAGAGGTCGGAATTTTTCCCTCTGTTTTGGCCTGAAACTTTAAGCAACTAATATATATATATATATATATCGAATTCTTAATTTCCCTCCAAATTTGTTCTTGATTTTGGTCAAAGTGCTCGGATTCATTTGGCCGAATCCAAGACGCACCCGCATCTGCACCAGTGTCGTTTCGCATTGAGATGGGTTCGGCGGCAAAATCGAAGAGTCAATAAGGTTAGCTCGTGGTGAAAAACGCCTCAAAGTTGTCTACCAGAGCATCACCCCGAAAGCCAAAAATCATCTATATTATTACACCCGAGGCATGCCACCTTTTGCCAAAGCATAGTCCTATTTGTACTTGGATTTTTTTGTTGGTAAATAAATTCAGTTGATTGAAATTTTAAAATATGAGGCTTTTGTGATAAAGCAGATGTCTTTTCATACATATCAGGAAATTTGTATTTTAACTCTTGCAGGATCTTCTAATTAGTTACCTAATCTGTGAGAAACATAACACGGGGAAAGAGTTTATGGGGAATGCGTAATTAATACACCACGCACTTCTATCTATTTACATACATGAATGCAATGAGTACATTCACTTGTTTGTTATGGGACGCTAAGGGGTCGTTGATCGAGTGTATATAACAATAGTACAAAATATAGTGTATTAGTAATGCTTGCATTAGTAATACTAGTATTAGTTATGCCGAGATTTTTCTTATGCAGTGTTAGGTTTGGTTTATTAAAAATAACATGCATTGGATAATTTCTTAAAAAGTATTTGTTTACAAAAATACCCCCCACAAATATGATGGAAAGAATGTAGAAAAGGTTTGAGGGGAGATTTTGTCCTTAACCATGCTTATGCATACATTAGAACCCACCATAGAATCTCATTATTAGTTATTCATACCTTAAAACCATGCAGAGTGTATACTTGCATTAGTTATACATAGGCTGAATAAGTGTACCAAATAAGGTTCTAGTGATACACAAAGCTAATGCATTTTTTTAAGTGCACTCTACCAAACGACCCCCAAGTATAAACACATCTACATTAACTGTCTTAAGACATCCCCTCAAGTTGGTGCATATAAGTCATATGTACTGTGCTTGTTACAGATAACTCCAATAGTTTTGGAACTAAAAGAATAAAAGATGAAAGACATGGTTGGATTGAAGAGATTTCTAACCAAATATTAACAAATAATCACAAAATATAGCCAAGAAATCTGGTGAACTTCCTTGAAAATGGTTAGAGAACTTCTAGCTGGCAGAAAGTGGTCGGAGAGTCGCTGGAAAATACTGAAAATTGAAAGGACGGAGTAGAAGCTGCAGCAAAACCCATAATGAAAGACGAATAGAACTTCTAGCTGGCAGAAAGTGGTCGGAGAGTCGCTGGAAAATACTGAAAATTGAAAGGACAGAGTAGAAGCTGCAGCAAAACCCACAATGAAAGACGAATCCACAGATGTTGATGATAAAGAGAGATATCGCTTGAAAAAGCTATTGGAGCCATTGGATTAGGTTTCCAGTGACCATAAACGGGATAAAAATGGCAAGGGGGTGGGTGCAGAATGAATAGCCAAACACTAAGGAATAGAGACCTGCTTTAAAGGTGGCCAAAAACTGCTCCATCCACCTAACACGTGTCGGAAGCTTGACCCGTATACGTCACTATCGGCGGTGCATCCGATGCATGATGGGAGCTGCTTTTCGGTTTTTGCTCGTCTGAGGCTGATCTACCGTATGATGGTGTTGGTTTTGCACAACACAGAGACTGCGAAGAATGTTAACACAGACAACCTTGTGGTCACTGTAAAAAATTGTGGTGACTGATTTCTTCTCCACAGAGTTGCTGGTATGTTGAGCAGCGATAAATTTTCTCACCAAATTCTGATGCCGTGTGAGAAATATAACATAGGAAAATAGTTCATGCAAACATAGGTACTACGTCCTGTGCTTCTATCTATTTATATACATGGAATTCGATGAGTACATACACACTTGTCCAACGTGGGACATTTAAGTGTAAACATATCTACATTAACTATCTAACATAATCATGGATAACTTCTGGTGATTTACTTGTTATCTTCTTTCTTGGTTGTTTAGAAGCTCTATCATTCCTTATTCCCATCTCATCTTTTCAATGATTTAACTTCTTACAATGGCTTGCAGGGATTCACGAAAGAGATTTACTTAGAGAAAGAGTGTTGGCAAGGGTAAGTTTCCATGGAACAGATTCCATTTCCCGAAGTAATTTTTGTGGCATAATTCAATATGCTTCTATAAGGGTACTCTATTATCTTATTCCACCTGGTCTCCTTAACTCACCTCAAACCCAAAAAAAGAGAGAACAGGAAAATAGAAAATAAAAGAAATAAAAAAAAGGCTCAGACTTCATTTTGATGTTCTGAATTACCTTATATTCTTCAACTGCTTATGCTAATAACAGGAAAATAGAAAATAAAAGAAATAAAAAAAAGGCTCAGACTTCATTTTGATGTTCTGAATTACCTTATTTTCTTCAACTGCTTATGCTAATTCTTTATCCAGGTATATTAAAGATTATGATGGTGGAATCCTTATGGAATGCAAAATAGATCCAAAGCTTCCATATACGGATTTATCTACTATGATACGTCGTCAAAGGCAGGTAGACTAAAATGTTAGCTTCATGATGCTTGCTCTTACTCGCTAGGCTTCCTTAAGTTTTGTTAGAATATGAATAGGAATAAGAATAGTATACAAAATCTTACTTAGAAAAGGATTGTAATGTAGTGTCTATAAATAGGGTGTCAATGTCATTATGTAGACACAACAAGTCAATAATAATTGTTCTCCTTTATTTTCTCACATGGTGTCAGAAAGTTGGTGAGAAACTTCAAAAAAAAAAACTCAATCACCGTGCACCAATTTTGGTCACTGATTTGTGCCTTTTTTATTTTTTGGGTTATGTGACAAATACACCACCACCAAGAGGATTGGGAAGCTCAGGCGACAAACACCCGACCAAAATCGCCGGAAAAATACCATCTACGCGCCTACACGCGCCTTCCTGAATTCTGAAATTTCGGTGAGATATGGTCACGCACCGGCGCGTGAGCCTATTTCCAGTCAAATTTTTTGAGTTGTTCCTTTTCATTGGGGTCGCCGATCCATTCCAACTCCGACCAGGTACTCTTTTCTAGATTTTGACAAGTCTTTCAAGATTCCGATCGTCGGAACCTAAATTTCGGCGACTTTTCCGGCGGTTTCTTTTTTTCAATAGCCTCGCTTATTCATTCCAAGGCTGCTCATATGCTTATTTTCTGATTTCGAGCAACTTTCGAACATCAGATCTTATATCCGACGACTTTTCTTTTTCCCGGCCAAATTCCGACAGTATTTCTTTTTCACGATTAAATCTGAATCTTAATAAGGAGATCAAAAACTCAGATGTCAGAGTTTATGAAGAATCAATGAGGGGAAGGTTGATTTGGAAGATCTCGACCTAGGTGTAGTTATTGTAAAAGGTTTGGACATACTCGTGACGTATGCTATTCTCGACCTAAGTGTAGTTATTGTAATAAAATTGGACATACTCGTGGAATATACTATTCTTTGCATGGTCGACCACCCAAAAATGCTCATATTGCTCAGTCTAACACCACAGGTGATCAACGGGTGTATTCAAGGAATATAATGAGTATCTTCAGTATCAAGCAAGTAAGCATATATTTCTACCAATAGCCTCAACTGCAAAATCTCCTACCTTTGGATCATGGGTTGTGGACTCAGGTGCTTCAGACCATATTTCTGGTGACAAATCACTTCTGTCTGATATTGTTTATTCACAATCTCTTCCTGCTATTACTTTAGCTAATGGAATTCGAACAGAGCCAAAAGGAGTTGGACAAGCCAAACCCTTATCTTCTGTCACTCTAGACTCTGTTCTTTATGTCCTTGGTTGTCCTTTTAATCTTACATCTGTTAGTCGTTTGACATGTGTCCTTTTGTAGTATAACCTTTTTTGATGATTCTTGTCTAATGCAGGACCGCAAAACGGGACAGACAATTGGCATAGGACATGAATCACAAGACCTTTACCATATTACCTCTTCAAATTCCTTCACAACATGCTCTGCTACAGATCCTCCCGACCTTATTCACAAACGTTTAGGACATCCAAGTCTATCCAAGCTACTAAAGATGGTGTCTAGTGTGTCTAGTCTATCCACATTAGATTGTGAGTCGTGTCAACTTGGGAAACACATCCGTGCTACATTTTCATGTAGTATTGAGTCGCTCAGAGTCTATTTTCTCATTAGTTCATTATGATATTTGGGGTCCTAGTAGAGTCAGTTCACCCTTAGGATTTCGTTACTTTGTTACTTTCATTGATGATTTTTCAAGATGTACTTAGATTTACTTGATGAAAGATCGTTCCGAGTTATTCTTTATATTCAAAGTTTTTCGTGCTGAAATACAAAATCAATTTGGTGTTTCTATTCGTGCTTTTCGTAGTGATAATGCCTTAGAATACTTATCCTCCCAGTTTCAGGAGTTTATGACTCATCAAGGAATCATTCACCAGACATCATGTCTATACACCCCTCAGCAGAACGGTATAGCAGAAAGGAAAAATAGGCATCTCATTGAGATTGCTCTCACTCTTCTCATTGAATCCCATGTTCCGCTGCGTTTTTGGGGCAATGCAGTCAATGCCATCATCTTCGATCCAGAATTAGGTTCCCTATTCCATACTATTTCCTCAGTCACATTTCTACTTTAGCCCCCTTCGTGTTTTTTGGAGCACATGTTTTGTTCATAACTTAGCCCCAAGAAAAGATAAATTAGCTCCTTGTGCTCTCAAATGTGTCTTCCTTAGGTACTCTCGAGTTCAAAAAGGGTATCGATGCTATTCACCTGATCTGGGTCGCTATCTTATGTCCGCTCATGTCACATTCTTTGATACTCAACCTTACTATACATCTTCTGATCATCTTAGTATCTCTGAGGTTTTGCCCATATCTCCAGTCTTACCCATACTAATCTTTGAGGAATCTACGGTTACTTCTCCATCTCCAGCTACAGTGCCACCACTTTTGACTTATCACACCCGCCCGCGTCCAGCATTAGTCCCAGATTATTCATGTCATGTGCCTGACGCTTCCCCTACTGCGGACCTGCCTCCTTCTAGCCAATCAGTTGCACTTCAACAAGGTATAAGATCCACTCGTAATGCTAACCCACATGATACTTTCTTGAGTTATCATCGTTTGTCATCACCCTATTATGCTTTTGTATCATCTTTGTCCTCCATTTCCATCCCTAAGACTACAGGTGAAGAACTTTCCCATTCAGAATGGAAACAAGTTATGATTGATGAGATGTCTGCTTTACATACTAGTGGTACTTGGGAGCTTGTTTCCCTTCCTGCAGGTAAATCTACTGTTGGTTGCCGTTAGGTTTATACAGTCAAAGTTGGTCCAGATAGTCAGGTTGATCGGCTGAAGGCTCGCCTTGTTGCCAAAGGATTTACACAGATATTTGGCTTGATTATAGTGACACTTTCTCTCCCGTGGCTAAAATAACATCAGTCCGTCTTTTTCTCTCTATGGCTGTTGTTCGTCATTGGTCTTTCTATCAGTTGGAGATTAAGAATGCTTTTCTGCATGGTGATCTTAAGGAAGAAGTCTATATGGAGCAACCACCTGGTTTTGTTGCTCAGGGAGAGTCTAGTAGCCTTATATGCTGATTGCGCAAGTCACTCTTTGGTTTGAAACAGTCCCCTCGAGCCTGGTTCGAAAAGTTTATCACTGTGACTTAGGAGTTTGGCATGATTGGTAGTGGAGCTGATCATTCAGTGTTTTATCGCCATTCTG
This sequence comes from Capsicum pubescens, assembly GCA_030864215.1. Taxonomy (NCBI): domain Eukaryota; kingdom Viridiplantae; phylum Streptophyta; class Magnoliopsida; order Solanales; family Solanaceae; genus Capsicum; species Capsicum pubescens. The sequence continues at coordinate 158,365,561 of CM061547.1, read as the reverse complement.
AACCAACTCTGTGTATTTATTTGGTGGTTTATGTTGATGATGTTATCACCGGCAATGATCAAGATGTTATCACTAACTTGAAGCAACATCTCTTTCAGCATTTCCAGATTAAAGACCTTGGCAGATTGAAATACTTTCTAGGTATTGAGGTTGCTCAGTTCAGATCATGTATTGTTATTTCTCAACGCAAGTATGCTTTAGACATTCTTGAGGAGACAAGAATGATGGGATGTCGACCCATTGACGTTCCTATGGATCCAAATGCTAATATTTTGCCAGGACAGGAGGAGCCACTCAGTGATCTTGGAAGATATAGGCATTTGATATAGTATTCAATTCGTATGTATATACGTTTATCCTTCACTTCATTCTTTTTTCTTTCTGAATTTTCGATGTAAAGATTCCTCTACCAACACATTTAACTCCATTTGTTAGAATAGCTTCCATTGAGTCTCTGCACCTATCATTTTTTTCTGAACCTTTATTTGTTTTCAGAAAATAGGATTTGGCTCAGGATTGCCCATTTTGTTCATTCCAGGGTTTCTCTGAATTTGAAAGTGATCACTTAGAACTGACATCTCTTTTCCTGTGAGTGTTGTAAGTCAGTTTTTGACTTCCCTTGTGATAGTCATTGGGATGCAATTGTTCGTATTTTGCGATATATAAAGTCATCTCCAGGTAAAGGACTATTCTTCGAGGATCGAGGCCATGAGCATATCGTTGGATATACAAATGCTGTTTGGGCAGGATCACCCTTTGGTAGACGTTCTACATCTGGATATTGTGTTTTAGTAGGAGGTAATTTGGTGTCCTTGAAGAGTAAGAAACAGAGTGTGGTTGCTCGATCTAGTGCCGAAGCAGAATATCGAGCAATGGTTGCAGCAACTTGCGAGCTGGTTTGGATCAAACAATTGCTGAGAGAACTAAAATTTGGAGAAACTGGTAAGATGGAACTTGTATGTGATAATCAAGCAGCCCTTCATATTGCATCTAATCCAGTGTTCCATGAGAGGACCAAACACATAGAGATTGATTGTCACATTGTCAGAGAAACGATACTCTCGGGAGATATTGTTACAAAATTTGTAAAATCAAATGATCAACTTGCAGATATTTTCACCAAGTCCCTCACCGGTCCTCGTATTAATCATTAATCATATTTGTAACAAGCTAGGTACATATGACTTGTATGCACCAGCTTGAGGGGGAGTGTTAGAATATGAATAGGAATCGGAATAGTATACAAAATCCTAGTTAGAAAAGGATTGTAATGTAGTGTATAAATAGGGTGTCAATGTAATTATGTAGACACAACAATTCAATAATAATTTTTCTACATTATTTTCTCACAAGTTTGACATGTAAAATATTGATAAATATTGTTGAAGGGTGTCATCTGGTTTCAATTGTTTATGTTGTTTCACTTTTAGACTTCCAACTCTGTTTTGCTTTAGAGTCTCTCCAACATCCCTGCTTTTGCTCATGAAGTAGTGGAGGAGAAGGGAGGACTTGCTTACAGACATGTAGATAATTTCTTTTTTGATTGGTAGAGACATTCCATTTCGTTGTTTCTCTGAGAATTTTCTGTACCACTTTGGGTCATTAGTTACTGGTTCGGACCTCCATATAATGCTAATTCATGGAATAAAAAGAGAGATTATAACACAGTTCGTCTGTTACATGGATGGCGTTAGAGAATTTAAATATGCACAATATCATAATTAATAAAATTTACATTTGGTAGTTTCTCACATCTCCATCACCCACAGTGCCGACATGCTGTATGGACTGGTAGCAATATGGTGTATTTTTTTTTTCTAAAAAAATAAAAATAAAAAGCACCTGGCTCTACAATGTTGAATTTAGTTTGGCTCTGGTTGTTCTAACCATGAGGCAGGTAAATTATTTTTCAAGTATATTTTCCCTTTTTATGCAACCAAAAATTGACTAGTTACTTGGAGTCTTATCCGGGCAGTTATTACAACATTGTAGAGTAAGCTATCATTCCTGCCCAAATGAGAGGCTATTGACTTGCAGTATTTTCCTTTTGTTATTAGGCAATTGATGAAAAGATAAGGGAGCTATCAAATTGTCATATCGTATACCCAGGAATTGATTTTCAAAAGGTAGGCACTGTTTACCTCTGAACAAAGATCCATCATTGATATTGATTTATCATTACTGCATTGGTCGAATGTGATTCCTGTCTTTGTATTTATTAATTCCTTTTTGTTTTGGTTAACTTTGTATTTATTAATTCAATCTGTTGAGAGAGGGTTCTAGTCCTCAATGGACAAGGGTCTGTTTATAGAAAAAGCATGATGCAATGATTTAGCTAATGAACTTGTGATCATGCTTAAGTTTGAAATAATGAAATTTGAAGGTTCCCAATAGCCCATCTTCACGGAGGGAGGGAAACAGGAATTATAAGAATTTGATTACATGAAAGAGAAACAAGGAAGTAAAGCAGAAACAAAGAAGCAAAAATACGAGGACTAAAGACAAGAAATTAAAGATAGACAAAATTCTAGAAATAAATCCCCAAATCTCGAAAGTAATTACTAAGCACCCCAATTGATTGTTGGATTAGGGCTAATCATGTTTACTAGCGGATTAAATTCAAGAACTTTGATCAAAGTGATCTAGGCCCTAATGAATGATTAAAGACAATAATTAGTATAAGACTAATGACCACCTTCAATTAATCTCGTAAGAATCATAGATATCAAACAAAGAGTTAATCTCACCTTTCAGAAGAATCGTTCTTGTAAGGTTATAACTAATACATAAAGGTCTGAAGAAAAGAACTCTCAATAATATTAATTATGTTGTGTGGAAAAAAGAACAAATCCACCCCAATATATAGAAGAAATTTCGAGCTACCCTATCCGAAATAGCTTGAGAAAATATAAAATAGTAAAACCTAACTAGGAAACTTACAGCTGGGAAAACATGTAAAAATTGATGTCAGACTTCTTCCCAAAACAACCTACAAAATAAGGAAAGAAGTGGGTGGCACTTATAGAAATTAGAAAGAAAATGTACACCCCAATTTGGCATATATTCCAGCCCTTTCGGCAGGTACACCAATTAGCTTTTATTGGACAAGCAAATCAGCCTTTGTTGGGCAGGCAAATCTGCTCCTTTGGAAAGGGGCTTCATGTGGGCCCCAATATTCCCCACTCGTTCCCATAATTCTTGGGCTCGTTCTTGGGAGTGACCTTGGCTTTCATCTCCTTTGCTTGAGACTACGACGATCTCCTGCTCGCAATAATACAAGAACTGCAGGTTCATTAGTATTGTTGCAGTACATGGGGAGAGGAGGTCAGTTCTTATTGTGCCTGAACTAGATCTAAACAAGGGTTGGGGAAATATAGCAGCAAATATTTTAAAATTTACAGATAAAGGAGTGAGGAACATTGTGGCGAGGCAACTTCCTATCTTGGTAAATTCTTTTGCAGAAGCAGTAGCCAAAAGAAAATGGTCTTTTATTGACGGACACCACATGATCGAGCAGTCAAGTAACAATATCTGCTTTGAGGTTGATGATGGTGTTGCAGATGATGGACGTCTAACCAGGTGTTTGGTAGGCAGTTTCTCGAAGAAGTCATGGGTACTCAATTGACCAGATCTTGCAGATGGGTGGTAGAGAAATGGAATGTGGCTGTTGGAGTGTAGATCTATGATTTTAACAATCTCCAATTCTGTTTGAATTCCCAAACAGAAAGATGGCAGAACAAGTGATGCTTGGCAGCTGAAAATGGTGATAAGAACTTATTAATCTCTGATGGTGGTCACCGTAGGAGACATGCATTAATCATGATGATGTGGAGGAGTGACTTTGGGTTAGGATCATTGACTTGCCGCTTCACCTCTGGATAAACGAGGCTATGATGGAAATAGGACAGATGCAGCGGCTGGATTGAAATGGAAGAGAGGAAGACCTTGAAAAATCACCTGAATGATTGAGAATCATGGTCAGAGGGCCACCAGAAATTATTCCTCGTGTCGTTGACCTGGAGAAGAACAGATTAACTTTCTCTTTACTGATCTGGAGTGAGTGCACACCGATGGTGATAGTTGGTCGGAAACGCAATCTTGCAGATCTACTTAGAGACTTGACTCCACAGGGGTCTCTTCGTATATCAGAGGCCGTAGGTAGTAGGGGTGGCTGATCACATGGGTTTGGATGTACGAAAACAATTTAAACTTGTCAAAAGGACATGGGGAGCACGTGAGAGGTGAGTCTAGTAACGGCCAAGTGCAGATTAGAGTACAGGAAAGAGAGGCTTTAAAAAATTGGACCGGATCCTTTATTTATGTTACAACATTCAGTTAGGCCTTCCCAACTTTTAAAGCCTATCCTATGTTCGATGATATCAAAGCCAATGACAAAGAGTAACAATCCAAGGCACCTCTGTTTCTGGTGGAATTAGAGGAAGACAAGGACGGTTTTCTCTAGCTAAATTCACGCGACAATCAAAACACAATTTTTGAGGGGGTTAATACGGAGAATCAGGTTGCTGAGGTCCAGAAGGAGGGTCGGGTTTCATGGAGATTTAAGCTAATGACCCTAATAGATTACGGATGAATATAGTGCATCAATGACAGTCGGAGGGACATATTCCTCTGAATATACAAATACAAATAGCCGAGTGAGATGTGTCATTCTGGGTACGTCAAAATGTGATATATTAAGCAAGCTATTCGGGGTGAATTTTCACGGATGTGAATTTGAGATGTGAGAAATATAAGAGAAGAATATTAATGAATTATCGTATTTACATTAATATACCGAGGCTCTATTTGTAGACACTACATTCCAATCTTTTTCCAAGTAGGACACTACATTACAATCCTTTTCCGAGTAGAATTCTATATACTATTCCTGGTCATATTTCAATTCTAACACTCACGCTCAAGCTGGTGCATACATGTCATATGTATTGAGCTTGTTATAGATGTAATTAATACGAGGACCAGTGAGGGACTTGGGGAATATATCTGCAAGAAAATTGGTAAGGACTCCTCGGGACCTTTGGGCGACCATAGTTGAAAGGGAACAAACTAAAAAAGTGTCGGAAAAGTAGTAAACATCACTGGAAAGTCGATCTGTTGCTGGAAAATTGTCGGAAATCGATATAAAATATATCGGTCATCTCAAAATCAAGATACGAGTAGATCTTGCACAAGAAAGTCGCCGAAAAACTGGCTAGAATAGGCTCATGCACCAGCATGTGGAGGCGTGTAAGAGGTTGATTCATCGTGGTGCTGGTTGGGTTTTGGTCGCATGGAGACACTTGACCTCTTGCTGGTGTTGGTTTTCAAACAACACCGACGAAAAGTGAAACTACATAAATTAGATCTGAAGAGTCACCGACTCACGGAATTATGCAAATCGAATTTGAGGAGTCACTAGAAAGACACAAGGTGCTATGCATCTCAAATATGAGAAAGTAGTCCAGAAAGATGCACAGTGCTACACAGTCAGATATGAGAAAGTAGTCGCATAAAGATGCACGGTGCTACGCAATATGAGAAAGTAGTCACCGAAAAGATGCATGGTGCTACATAAATCAGATATGAGAAAGTAGTCACCTGAAAATGCACGAAGCTATACAAATCAAATATGACAAGGTAGTCACTTGTCATCACATTTTAAGAAAGAAGCATTGGTGTATAATCCAACAATGGATCTTCATAACGGTGAGTAGACTAGGTAAGGAAGTTAATACTAAGACTAGCATCAATTAATTCATGTTCATGTGTTGCATTCCATAGTGGATTACCATATACCTTGTAGCCTTCAAAGTTTGCTACCTCATCTACAACAACAACAACATACCCAGTGTATTCCCACCTAGTGGGAATACTTCACCAAAAATATCACGACATTCATCATTAGAAATGATCATGTTATCTTAACATTATCTTTAAATAGAGAAAAATCAGTCAATGAAGAATCAAAGCATTTACCTTGGCTTGATAGATTTTTGATATCGGGAGAATGGGAACTCTCTTTCAGGAACATCACACAATCAGTACTACAAAGAGTTACCTCGGATCACTGCCCTCTGATCCTTGAATGTTGCAACTGGGAGAGATCAAATTCGTACTTCAAATTTGAGAATTGGAGGCTTCAGACGGAGAACTTCAAAGAGAAAGTAAAGAACTGGTGGGATTCTAGCACTGGCATAGGCAGACCTGATTATATTTTAGCAAGCAAGCTGAAATATTTGAAAGGTAAGCTAAAAGAGTGGAGCAGAACTTGCAAAGGTAATTTGGGGCTGCAGAAACAGGGTATACTCAGTCAATTGGCAGAACTTGAGGAAGTACAGGATCAAAGACCTCTAAATGATGATGAGGCCAGCTGTCCTTACAGTGGGGTTTGAAGAGATTGCATAAAGGGAGGAGGTGGCATGGAGGCAAAGGTCCAAGGCTTTGTAGTTGAAAGAAGGTGACAGAAACACGAAATTCTTTCATAGAACTGCAAACTGTCAGAGGAGATACAACAACATTGACAGGTTGTCAGTTGGTGTATGTACAGGGGACCAGGCAGTGATAAAGGAGGAAATTCTCAAATTTTACCAGGGCCTATATTTAGAATCCGAGACATGGAGACCTCAGTTCAATGCTAGATTGGGGAATGTGATCAGTGAAGAGGATATATAATGCTTGAGAGCCAGTTTAGTGAAAATGAGATAAAAGATTGTGTCATGGCATGCGCCAGGGACAGCTCCTGGCCCTGATGGCTTTACCGTGGCTTTCTTTGTTTCTTGTTGGGATGTGGTGAGTAGAGATGTTATTGCAGCTGTACAGAACTTCCATGATCATGGCATAGTTGAAAAAAGTTTTAATGCTTCTTTCATAGCTTTGATACCAAAGAAGCTGTGGGCTAAAGAATTGAAGGACTTTAGACCTATTAGCCTAATAGGTAGCATTACAAGATCATCTCAAAAGTGTTGACTGAAAGACTGAAGAAAGTAGTGTCTAAATTGGTGGATGCCCATCAAATGGCATTTATCAAAGGTAGACAAATAATGGATGCTATTCTGATAGCCAATGAGTGTGTGGATGTGAGGAAGATTAGTAAGGTCCCCGGTATTAGCTGGACATAGAAAAAGCTTATGACCACTTACTTTGGGGTTTACTCTGGAAGACTATGGAGAATACGGGTTTTGGAGATAAGTGGATAAAATGGATCAATGTACTATAACTCTGAAGTTTTCTGTTTTGGTAAATGGGTCACCTTCCGGATTCTTCCCCTCCGAAAGAGGGTTGAGACAAGAGGACCCTCTATTCCCTTTTCTCTTTATTCTAGCTATTAAGTGGACTCTTCAGTTTTGCCGCCGAACCAGTCTCGACGCAACACCGGCACTGGTGCGGGCGCATCTCGGATTCGGTCAAGCGAATCCGGAGATGTTGACCAAAATCAAGACAAATTTTGTACACTAATATATTGATATTATGGCTAATCATAGTATTTTTGTTTTCATTTCTAGTTTTTGTATGTTGTAAATTTCAATCTATAAATGACTTATTTTTGGTTTGCAAAATGAAATTCAATAATGGAAGTAGTTGCACGAAGCCCATGCTAAATGGGTTCAAATTCATAATATAAAAGTAGCAAATTCAATTAAAAAATGCTACTTCTGTCACACTTTTCGATTGCATAATTAATTTTAATCTAGTAACACATTAATCATGTCTTGTTGATACGTCTTCATAATTATTTAACTTTTTTGGTCACATAATTGAATAACTTCTACAGAACAATTATTTGTAAAGAAGTAAGTTGGTAGGAGAAATAACAAATATAAAGGGATACAAGATTCGATATTCACTAAAGAAGCAAAACTTTTGAGGTTTAGAACAAATAAATGGTGTCTTTGTTATCAACAACAAAAACAACGACAACATACCCAGTGAGTTTCCACACATAGGTTCTAGCGAGGGTAGAGTGTACGTTGACCTTACCACTACCTCGTGTAGGTAGAGAGATTGTTCTCAAGAGACTCTTGACCCAAGTGCAACAAATCTAAGTACAAGAAGAAAAAACAACGATGAAAGCATAATAGTTAATAAGGAAAGCAGTGCAGAGCCTACATGAAAGAAATAACAACATCATAATATTGTGGTAATGGAAACATAATAGACAACATATGACAATAGATATCAAAAGCAATAACTACAAGGATGCGAGTAATACTACGACAGACACCAGCAACCCTAAAGCTTCGAAAGACAAGACAACACTCTACTCCTTACTAACCTTCTACCCTAATATATGGTCTCCACTCCTTCCTATTTAACATCATGTCCGAAGCTGTGCTACATCCTGTATATTCACCTCTTCCCAATACTTTTTAGGCCTACCTCTAACTCTCCGCATACCCCCTTATAACCAGCCGCTTGCACCTTCTCATTAGGGCGTCTACGCACCTCCTCTTCACATACCCATGCCCAAACTATCCCAGTCTCGCTTTTCTCATCTTGTCCGCCACGGAGGCCACTCCCACTGTGTCACGAATAACCTCATTCGTAATCTTTTTTTTTTCTTTTGAGAAAGAACCTCATTCCTAATCTTATAGCTCCTAGTATGCCCACACATCTATCTCAACATCCTCATCTCCGCAGTGTGCATATTCTAAACATGGGAGTTGTTAACTGGCTAGTATGGGGTGGAGGAAGTAAAAGGTACTCTCTAAATTGTTTTTTACTTGTCTCTTGTTGAATTGACATTTCTGTTAAGAAATTATTTATTAGGATTAAATATACTGAATTAATCTTATTAGTTATGTTTTGGAAATTTATGTTTGACCACTTATCCTTTATGTTGTTACATAGTGATAAGGTAATCTAGATAAAAATGAATAAATCTTTCAGATTTGCTAAAATAGAAAACAACAACAAACCCAGTGTATTCCCACAGTGGGGTCTGAGGGGTAAGATGTACGCAGTCCATACCATTACTTCAGGAGAAGTAGAAAGGCTGTTTCCGATAGACCCCCGACATTTGCTAAAATAGACAAATAAAAAATAATTAAAGTTTATTAAAAAAAGTAAAAAGAAATGGAAGGGGTAATCTACTCCCTCTGTCTATCTTTAATTAAAAATTGTTATAAAAAAGTAAAAAGAAATGGAAGGAGTAATCTACTCCCTCCATCTATCTTTACTTATCCATGTTTGACTCGACATATCTCTGAAGAAACAATAAATAAAAAGGTAATTTTTCTATTTCACCCCTATTAATTGTAAGTCATTTAAATATTAATGAATAATATTTAGTAACAAGGGTAAATTAACACAAAATAGTAAATTATCTCTTGATTTTTCAAATTGGACAATTAAAGTTTGAAAACTATTTCTAATATACCGGACAAGTAAAAATGGACAGAGGGAGTGATAAGAAATTAAGAATCAGATGAGGTCCACAAAAAATTACAATATAGTGTCAATATAATCCAATCACAAAGGTCCAAGTGGAAATGGTGATAAGAAATTGAATGAGGACAAAAAATAAAAATATGTAGGGAAAAAGCAATAGCCACATGTAACAACCTCATAGCATCAAAGTGTTATATGAGGGCGACAAAACTTCATTATTCCCGCTTCTATTAAGTAGTAAAGTAAAATGTTTCTTCTAGACTTGTTAACAGATTATGTTAAAAAATTCTCAGGACAAAAGACAGTTTTATCTCAGTGGATGTCTTCTTTTATTTGAGAGGCAGCTCAAATTCTTTTCAGTTGCAGATATGGTCTCATATGGACATTGTTTTATTTGTAATTGGATTGGTCTGCTGTTTCCATACTATGTTATGCTGATCTCGTGAAGAAACTATGTGGATTTTGAAGTTCACTAATCTTGACTAACTTATTTAGAAGGAAGCTGGCATTCCCAAAAAGGCCATCAAGGTTGAGGATATCCCAGGCTTGAGTATGTTCTTTCTATCTGTATTTCCTTATTTTTCGTGGACGTGTAGAATTTCTAAACTCCGCTCTCTATTAGCGTGATCTGAGTTCCTATAACTTGTCTTATGCTGTATTCTTTTTGTGCTCCAACATTCGTAAATTTCTTATGTGAATTTGCTGTTGACATCTTACTAGGGGAGGCTGGATGGACTCCTGATCAATATGGTCATTCTCGGTTCAAAACAGTGAACTCCTTGTCAGATCAGAAGTCCTTGACTGCATTTATGCGCTCACTCCTGAAAGTAAAACTCTTGTTTTACCTTTTCTTGTTGCCTTCATACATCTCTGACTGAATATCTACCTGAATAAACTTTTGTGGGTCTGATGAAATTTTGATGACTATATTTTGTAAAATATTAGTATGAGACTAAACATAGTGAAGTACTTATTTGAAGTATGCAAAACATCACCTAATCTAGATTATAAAAAGAGACTTATTCCCTCCGTCCCAATTTATGTGACATACTTTCTTTTTTGTTCAGTCCAAAGAGAATGTCACCTGTCTATAATTTGAAACAACTTAACTTTAAAATTCATCTTTTGTCCCTTAATGAAATGATTTATTGCCACACCAATGTCTAATGTTTGTTTTAGACCACTAATTTCAAAAGTCTTCCTTTTTTCTTAAACTTTGTGCCTAGTCAAACAATGTCATATAGATTAGGATAGAGGGAATACAAACTGCTACATTCTTAATGGCCTTTGTCCCTAACTTGAATGGACACTAATTCATATATTCTTGGATGAATCCACAAAGCATTCATATAAAATTGATTGATATGCTACCCTAACTATCGATTAGCTAACATCATTATCTGGAGGCTAAAAGAAAAAACAAGTGTTTGTTGTAGTTTTTCTTGAAAGTCAAAAGCAGCATAAAAAATAGTGTATGATATCCTTAAGGCTGAATTCATAGACAATTTCCTAAACTTGTCCAATTATTTTCTAGACACCTAATCTAATTTCATTACCTATTACTACTGGACGCCTGCATAAAGTGTGCCTATTAGACATAGTTTTGTTGAAAGTGTTAAAGTGAGGAAGCGAAGCAAAGTGAGGGTATAGCTCTTTTTCAGTGTAATGTGAAGCGAGGCTGAAAACTGATTGCTTCAGTTAAAGAAGCATGAAGCGCCTTTTTTAAAAAAAAATTAATTTAAAAATGATAATTTTTGAAGAAAAAGAAAAGGAGGGACCTTTTTAGACAAGAAAGGTCTCTCTGCTGTTCTATTAGGTTCTACGGGCTGCTGCTTATTCTTCAAATTTCAGGTAACTGTTCATTCTTCTAAATTTTACTGCTTCACTGTGTGGATTTTTTCCTCCTCGTCTTTCAGTGCCGCCATTGCTGTGTCTTTTAAGAGAAAGGAATACTACTTCCTCCGTCCCAGTTTATGTGGCACCGTTCGGATTTTGAGATTCAAACAAGTCATTCTTCGTTGTAATAATAGTTAAAAAACTAGTTTATTGAGATTATCTGAAAAAAAGATTATTTAAATAAATACTTTCTCAGTTTGTTTAAGAGTCGAATATCAGTTTATTTAAATACATTTTTAATTGTATTTCAGTTTGTTAAAATAATAGATCACTTCCCAGTCATGATGTGGTTGACCCTTTGTACATTCTCTACAATCTTACCACTGCTTAGGGTCCTCCTAGTGTTTGCTGCTGTACCTATCACAGTTCTTGCAGCCATCTTTGGCGGTTGCATATCCTGAACGAATTAAGGATGAGGTATTCTGCATTCTCTTTCTCAGTGACCTTGCAAACAACATTCTAAGCAATTCTTAGAGAGATACTCATATTGGATTTTAATCCACTTTGATTTTAATTCCATTGTAACATCATCCTCTTTACTAATCTTTATCTTTTGTGGTATTTCTGCTAACAAGTCAGCCTCTACCTTAACCTTTGCACAACTAGGCCTAGTCGGATTCTTCGTAGCCATATCCAATGTTAAAGGTCGTCCAACTGCTGCTGCTAGTAAAAAATAGATTCCTTAGAAAAGAAATTTGGTGGAAGATCAGTAAAGCAAATCCAAGCAATTACAATTTTTCAAGGCTTAAACAAAGGTTCCCACTTTCTCATCTGCCAATATTGATTTTGACCTTCAAATAATATGTTGGTGTTGAAAGCATCTCTATATAATCTTCAACAAGAGTTAATCACATCAAAGTTCGCCTATTTTTGATCAAAGCGATATTACATTCCCCTTTGATTTCACATTGACTGATAATAATACCTTCCGTAGCTCCTTCATGTTAATTTGCCCAATACTGCATATTGTAAATTTGTTGCACAATGAATTGTTTCACCTCTGAGGACTTCCATGTTACATGAGGCTCGCCATTGATATAGGTCAAAGGTTGCATTGGAACAGTTTACATGGGGCTCGTGCATGGTTTTAACAAACCAGCGTACGTAGTCGAGCTTGAGGGCTGGTCTATTTCGATGGGTACCAGGGGTGGCTGCAAGGGCTTGGTGGTGGCTACGCAACCTCTGGTGAGGGCCACCCGCCAACCGTAGTGTCCGTCGGAGGCACGAGACCTGAGTTACACTAGGCTTACGGCTTTCCTTGAGAGCTTTTTACACTCTTGGATACTATCTAAATTCATTTGTTTGTAGTTTACGTTCTTTATTAATTCCTCGGATCACAATTTGGTTTTGATTTTGCTTGTCCTAGGGAGGACTATTAGTTTTTAGTTATTTTATTTATTTATGCGCAGTTCATTCTGATATTCTTTTAAAATTATGCTTCACTTCAATGAAGTGTGCGCAATGCGCTTGCTAAGTGCTCCAAGGTCCTTGTCTCCTTTAGCACTACTCGCTTTAAAAACACTGATTAGACATGAGGTGCTGACATGACTCAAAGTGTGAGTGTTACCTATCTTTAGCACCTGAATTAGGCATGACATGAGCAGTTACAGCTTGGACATGACCCTTGATAGGAAGGTGTGGAGGACACGGATTAGGGTAGAGCGTTAGTAGGTAGGAGTACGTCCGTAATAGTAGGAAAGAGTGTTTTGTTTGTCTTTGTGCCTGTAGTTCCTTGTAGTCTCTTGTTTGTGGTGTTTTGGTAGTTTATAGTATTACCTTGTGGGTTTCTTGTCTTCTTTATTATCTAGCGGTGTGATTTCCCTTTTAGTTGTTTGCTTTTATGTTTTTTGTTATCTATCTTGAGCTGGGGGTCTGTCGGAAACAACCTCTCTACTTCATCTGAGGTAGCGGTATGGACTGCGTACACTTTAACCACCCAGACCCCACTTTGTGGGAATACACTGGGTATGTTGTTGTTGTTGTTACATCTACAGAATTTTTATATTCTTGTTTTTTCTTTTGAATTCATCATTTTCTTTTAAAGTTCTATGACATTTCATTGTCTTATTCTATGTTCAACCTGAGATTCAAAAAAAAAAAAGAATAATACCCTCAATGCTCTAAATTCAGAATCTTGCACAATTATTTCAATCTTAACTGCCTCAATCATTGAAGACCTCATAACCGCCCAAGAAACCTTCTTCCATATCCAATACCACTTCTTGCAATTTGAAAAATAAGTCCAAGATCCAACGAAGCTATGAAACTATGTTCCTCTTCGATGATTTCCATCATTGGGTTCAAACATTATTATTCTACTTGTTCTTGTCTTATTTATATGCTCGCAAAGTCTCAAAACTTTGATGTCGTTGAAAATCTTCTTCTGTTTATCCAAACTTTGACTGTAAACGTTCTTCGGTATATCCAAACTTTGATTGCTTGCTTAACATTATTTTCAAGATGTTAGTGGAATATATAAGCCCCAACTAGTTTGAATTTGAGAATAGTTGGTTGGTTGCTTGCTTTGTTTAAGCTTTTGGTGCACAAAGGCCATCTAAGTCTGGGTTTAACTCACTGCTTCGCTATTTAAATAGGCACATCTTTATTGAGTTTTTCCCTCCTGAGCAGATAATGCACGACCATCCTGATTCTTGGCCGTTCAAAGAACCTGTTGATGCACGGGATGTTCCCGATTATTATGACATCATCAAAGATCCAATAGGTAATGGATACTTGTTTTTCGTTACACTGGTGGTTGCTGACAATCTACTTGAAATTTCACTAAATTTCCTCTTTCCTCTTTTTTTTTTTTTTTTTTTTTAAATTTGTAAAAGTAATTTGTGTTTCATAATTTTGATGCACCAAGCTGTTTTTACATGAATTTAAAAGCTAAACTGTTAAATAGACTTTGGACCTAACTCGACCCCAAAAACTAGCTCAAGAGGGGAGGATTGCTCAACAACCATATAAAGAGACATCCCGTATAAATTAGATGCAGATAACTTTAAAAAGTACAAAGGGGGTTAGATATACCTTTTCAAAGTGCAATCGATTGACTAGGAGGCGGCAAGACCTCAGTAGACAGTAGGTGCCAAGGTCCAACGCATGAGATGAATCATCTGACCTAATATTGGACTCGAACGACAATGATAAGTCAGGAGTGTAACACTACGATCGAAGTGAAGGAATCAAAAATTCCTCAAAAGTTTATATAAGTAAGACCTTAGAGGTATCACGATGATCAACATGTAAAGGTTAACAAAAACATACCCAGTATATTCCCACAAAGTGCGTTCTAGGGAGGGTAAGTATGCGTAGTCCATATCACTACCTCAGAGGTGAGATAGAGAGGTTGTTTCCGATAGATTAGGGTTCTGATTGCCGGAAGTTGACAATAACTGGCAGAGCTGGTTCGGAACAGCTTCAAGGAACCAGTGTTATAAGCAAAAAATGCATAAAACCATTAAGATCCATTGGGGCTTTAAGTGCAAAGCTCAAAGAAAGGTGGGCTTTGATGAGAAAGGCGCAACGAGAGAAACAATACAAATGTATATATCCTTACTCCAAGACTAATAAATCTAAGCCTGAATGACCAATATATGCACAAAGAAATTGAAAAAAGAACTGTGATAAAGTGAAATATCAATTGTACGTCGCCTCTTCTGAAGAGGGTCTCGTTGGCAAGGAAAGGTATGCCTTAGAACCTTGATGATGAGGACAACACTGGAGCATACCATTAAAAGAGGCGAAGCGCTCAACATGTTTTGACCTTGCTTCAGGGCTTAGCGCACCTTTGACAACAGTGCAAGGAATCAGATCTACTGCTGGAAGCTGTTGGCGACCTTCCAAGAAACAAGAGCTGTCCCTGGAAGCTGTTGGAGATGAAAAATAAAAATTGATCAGAACTTGAAGAAATTAGTACGGCGTCGGCTCGGCCCAGAATTAATGGGTGGGCCCAACAGGAAAAATAACTGATCGAAAAAGTGGTTGGAAACTTCTCACACGCCGGCGTGTGTTTCAGATTTGTCACTGGCTTCAGATAACTGACAGTCATGTGAGGGTGTGTCGCTGGGTTTCTGATGGAGATTTTTCTGGGGTTTGGTTGCCGGACCTTGCTGCACCTTTTGGTGGTGTTACTTCTCGCAAACTACTGGCGATAAGAGAGATGCGCATGACAGATCTGGAAGTCACCGGAAAGATGCACGGTGACCTAAGTTGCTCGGACTCGGGTGAGGGTATCCGAGACCAGTGTGGATCGGAGAGTCGGATTCATCAAAATTTAAATTTTAAGATTCGGGGATGCGAATCCAAGTATAGTATAGGTTTGTGGGGATTCGGCTAAAAAAAATTCAAATATTATAAAAATAGAGTTACGTTATTTTACCTTAGTTACTTTTGCAATTAATTGTACTTTTTCAATTAGGAGTCCCCTAGCCGACATGTTAACTCTCAGAGTGATGTTTGGTATGAAGGAAAATATTTTCCAATTTTGTCATGTTTGGTTAAGCTTAAATGTTTTGGAAAATATTTTCCAAATTAACTTATTTTCTTCAAATTTAAAGAAAATGAAATATTTTCCAAAACACTCTTTCAACCTCACTCTCCAGTTGAAATGGTCATATAACTCTCAAAATCACCCACCCCTATCCTGAACCTGAATCCCCTACCACCCCCATCCCAAACCCCCCTCCCAGCCCCCTCCCCCATCCACCCACCCACACCCTTTCCAACCCCCTCCCCAAAAAAGATTTAATGTTTTTGTTTGTTTTTTATTTTTTTAATTTAAAGGGAAGCTTTGAAGCAACGGATAAAGTTGCTTTCATGTGACCTGGAGGTCACAGGTTCAAGCCTTGGAAACAGCCTCTGACAGAAATGCAAGGTAAGACTGCGTACAATACACCCTTGTGGTGGAGCCCTTTCCCGGACCTTGCGCATAACGGGAGCGTTAATGCAGTGGGCTGCCCTTTTTTTAGTTTGTTTTTTAAAAAAAGTTTTGAAACTTTTTTACCCCACCTTTCTTGCCCTATTCGTTCTCATTGATTTTTGTTTAATATGTACAAATACTTTTAGAAAATATTTTCCTACTTGCATAACGAACACAAAAAAAAAGTAAGAAACAACTTATATCCCTAGAAAATGTTTTCCTCCTCATATCAAAGACACTCTAGGAAAAAGTATTTTCCGGGGTCACAAATTATTTTTAAAGGTATTTTCTACTCTTTAGCTAAACACTAAAATGTATTTTCTGATAAATATTTTTTCATTCACCAACCAAACACTAGAAAATATTTTCCAGAAAATGTATTTCACTCACCAACCAAACATAAGAAAATAAGTAGGAAACCAACTTGTTTTCCATGAAAACATTTTCCTTCATACCAAACACACCCTCAAAGTTGTCGGCCTACTATTTTCCTTTGACATATTGTCGACATACTAGTATTAACTTTACTATTTTTATTATATTTACTTTATTAATGAGTATTATTTTTTACTATTATATTAATATGCTTTCTAATAGAAATATAAGTAATAAAGAGTCCTTGAGATCTATTTCTTTCTTCCCCCAAAGTCCAATGACTGTCCCTTTCTTTCCCAAAAGTCCGACGACCTCTTTAGTTCCAAATTACATTCGTCGGTCTTTCCAAGACGATGCAAGAGTTGGAATTTTCCCCTTTGTTTTGGCCTGAAACTTTGAGCAACTAATATATATATCAAGAGGAAAAACTACAAAGGAGACAAAGGTAAGGTGTAAATGTATTTTATTTTTATTTTAAGATTGAATTCTCAATTTTTCCTCAAATTTTTTCTTGATTTTTGTCAAGGTGTCCGGGTTCATTTGACCAAATCCGAGACACACCCCGCACCCGCACCAGCGTCAGTTTCGTGTCGATACGGGTTGGGCGGCAAATTGAAGAGTCCGCGCAACATAGGCGGTGACTGTTGTTTTTTGTTCCGGAGGTTTCTCATAATAGCTCTTATGCCGTTTGAGAAATCAAGTCTCGAGATTATTAAGATGCTTACACTAATTATACACTGAGCTCCATTTATAGACAACACATTACCATCCTTTTCTATATAGGATATTATATACAATCCTATTCTAACACTACTATAACACTACTATAACATGGTCGTGAAGGTTGCCGAAAAATATTCCGACAAAATTCTCTTCATATATATTGGTGGCCTTAATAAGGCTTTGATGCCATGTGACACGGAAGAGAAAGTTAGGGAGAACTCGGCTTGATTACTCATCCAAATTATTGTTTTTTAAATTACTATATTTGCATGATCTAAGAAGGAAAGAATATCACTACCAAATTACAATAGAAGAAAATTAAGCCACCAATTATATTTACATATATTCTAGAATATTCGTAAGAATTTTGACACTTTCTGTTGTTGCTAAAAGTATGGACAGAGATTTCCAAAAGGTCCTAACACCGTGGAGGCACTCAGGGACAAACGTCAGAGGCGTGCGCGCGCGCGCACACACACACACACACATATATATATTGACAACTTCGGGGACAGATATACACGTCATGAAATGGATATTTCCTGAGAGGTAAGACCAAGTTTCTTTGATTTAAATAAAAAAAGAAAGAGAGGTAAGACCAAGTCAGACTTTGAAACTTTTAGGAGATGCAAATAATCCTTATTTTTTTTGGTGATGTAAGTACAGTATGGAGAGTTCATGAACGGTTTCTTTCAGTTTGGTCTGATTGTCCCATGCAATCTTCCATTTGCTGATATACATCAAGATTCAAATCTAAATGCTCTTTTGGTGATATCAAATGCTCTTTTAATTTCATTAACATTAAGTTGTGAAATTTCATTATGGGTATGTACAATGCAGATTTAAAAACAATGTCGAAGCGTGTTGAGTCGGAGTTATATTATGTGACATTTGATATGTTTGTGGCGGATGTCAGAAGGATGTTTGCTAATGCTCGCACCTACAACTCTCCTGAGACCATATACTACAAATGTGCAACCAGGCAAGTGTATTGCTCTTCAATGCTCCAATTATTTTTCTTTTTTTTTCCATTTTGTTTTTTTTATGATCATTTTATGCATATCTGCATACAGGCTTGAATCACATTTCTCAAACAAAGTTCAAGCTGGTCTACAGTCTAGCATCAAGATTCAGTAGGAAGTCTTTATTAGCTGTTTAGGTTGAAGTGACTGCACTTGAATCTCGTCATGACTGATGCCATACCTTATCATCCCTCCCATGTATAGACCCGAAGGTGGATAGAGTGTATTTATTTGTATAATTTGTACACTAAATAGATTTATAATAGTTATTTTATTTTAATGTGAAGTTCTTAATTAAGGGCCCGCTTGGTCATGCGATATGAAACCATTTGAGTCATTTGAGGTGAAGTTAAAGTTTTGTTTGGACATGCAATTCGGAATTTTGAAGTTAAATACTTTTTTTCTGATTAACATAGAACCCAATAAGCTGTGAAAACTATCAAAAAAATTTCAAATCTTACACAATCTTACCAAATAAGAAAAAATTCATTTATACTTTCATTGAATCTGTTGCAGCAAGCGTTTTACTCACTGAGAAATTTCAAACAAGTTTCTAAATATGCTATAGTAAGTGAATGACTTGCTGAATATTTTCAAGCAAGTAAATAAATTGTCGCAGAAAATGTTTTACTTTCTGAGAAATTTCAAGTAAGTATTTGAATCTGTTGTAGCAAGTGAATGGGCTCATGGATATATAATAAAATTTATTTAAAACACACCTTATTGGATGTCCATATATAAACGATGATGTATGTAACTATTCTTAATACACATTGTTTATTGCCTCATTAAAGACTTTACCATGAAAATTCAGTGGGATAAAATCTTTTTTTTTTTTAAAAAAAGGAGTCCAGCGTGTATATACTCCTAATGAAAACATTACTTAATATCTCGAAGATGACACATTCAAATCTTGAATCTCAGCTTCTTAAAGGTTGAAATTCACAATGCTTTAGTGAAAATATCTGCTAAATTATCATTGAACTTGTTGAACATCTATTTTATCCTTCTTTTGAAGATCACAAGTAACTCCTTTGATGTTTCTCCTCTTAACTGAGCTATGCATGTAGCATTGTCTTTGTATAATATTGTTGAAGTATCTCTTTCCAAAGGAAGGCCATATGTTTTCAGACTGTGTTGAGTTATTGACGTCAACCAAACACATTCCCGACTTGCTTCATGAATGGCTATGAATGGCTATTATCTCTGCATGATTCAAAGATGTAGTAACCGTACTTTGTTTCTTGAATGTTATGCTATAGGCGTACCTCCACATGTAAACAAATAACCTATATAAGATTGACTTTTATATGGATCAGACAAATATCTTGCATCTATATATCTAATTAATCGTGAATCAAACATATTTGAATAAAATAGTCCCATATCAATGGTTCCTCAAAGATAACTGAATATATGCTTAATACTATATATATATCTTTAGGTTGGAGAAGAGCTAAATCTTGCGAATAAGTTTACAGAGAAAGATATATCTTGTCGAGAATTACTAGCAAGATGTATCGAGAATTACTAGCAAGATATCGTATTTCAACACCAATAAGTTTTTCATCATTTTCATGAGATCGAGATAAATCTTTATTAATAGCCACGAATCTCACAACCATCAAGGTAGTCAATGGATGTGCTTTGTCGATGTAAAATATTCTCGGCATATATGAAGGTAGTCAATAGATGTGCTTTATCGATGTAAAATCTTTTAAAAATATTCGACATATATTGATTGATGGACAAATATTTTATTTGTAAAATGTTCAATCTGTAGACCAAGATTTTTTTTTATTTTTTTGAGATCTTTCATTTCATATTTCCTTTGTCAAACATTCTATCGCCTTTAGAAGCTTTTCAGGAGTTCCAATGATATTTAAATCATCAACATATACAACTATTATGACGAATTCAGATCCAGGCCTTTTAAGAAAAAACTAAGATATATACGAGTCATTTTTGTACCTTTTTTAGTAGATATTTGCTAAGACAATTATACCATATGCGTCCTGATTGTTTTAATCCTTTTAGAGTTTTCTAGAGCTTTATTGAACATGTTTTTTTAAATTTTTTTATATGCTTCAGACATTTTGAATCCTTTAAAGATTTTTATAAAAAATTCATTGTCTAGTAAAGCTTACAAGTAGACTGTGACAACTTCCATCAGATACATATCAATTTTTTTATGAACTACCAGATTATAATATACTTAAAGGTGATTGGATCCACCACCGAAAAATGTCATCATATAATCAATGACAGATCTTTGCAAAAATTCTTGTGCCATAAGTAGTGGTTTATATCTTTTGACTTTATTTTTTTCATTTTGTTTTTGAGAAAAAACTTTTTTGTATCCGTTTGACTTCACACTTTCAGGTGTTTGAGTTATAGGTACGAAAAACTTGAGTTTTTGAAGCAAAGCTTATTCAATTTGAATTGCATTTTCTTATTTCGTCCAATTATTTATCTGTCCACACTTTGATAGATTTTGATTCAAACCCCTCATCTTGTTGCTTTATTTCATTAGTAATATTATTAGCAAAATTATTGTCGATAATTATATCATTTCAATTTCCTATTTTTCTCGATGAGACACACCTTATTGAGAACTTTTATTTTTATTATTTTCTAGTACCTGAACCCCTTTTGAGGTTTCATCAATTTTTATGTCTTATTGCTCTTCTTGAATAGCTTTCTCCATATTATTATCATTTTGATTGTTTCTCCTTTTTTTGAAAATTTTTATCTTTGAAATTGATTGATCTACTGCATTTTAAGTGTGATTTAGACTCGTTTGCATTAATTGTCCTATCGGGACATTAACTTGAATTGAGGCATTAACAATTGAAATATGAGATCTAGTATCTCTTGATACACTAAATGTATCTGCCAGTTGATTTATAGTATTTTGCAAATGGATTGTCTTTTGAACTTCTAGTTCACATTTATTCATACGAGGATCCAACTGAGATAGTGATAATGCATTTCAATCTATTTATTATTTCAACGACTTATTTTCTCCCCCTAATGCTGAGTATATTGATTCATAAAATGCTAATCAACAAATCTTGCCATAAATAAATCTCTTATAATGACTTAATTTTTAGTGATTTTTGTGAATTATTCATTTCTGTGTGATTTGATCATTTTAATCCTTTTCGTGGTTGCTTTGTAGTATTTTTGGGGTGTGGAGATGATTGACACAGTTTTTAATGCATTTCGGTGTGATTTGAGCGAGTTTGTAATTTTTGGTTGTTAAAAATGTATATTAGTTGACTTTAGTCAACATTTATCATTTTGTGCCTCGGATGGCAAAACGTACTGCGCCAACAGATTTGAAACATTGATTTTGAATTGATAATATTGTAAAATTAGGTTTCGAAGGTAAATTTTATGAAAAAGATAATTTTTCAAAAATCTGATATCTGCATTGAGTTCGGAGCATCGAATTTGATAGGGTAGCATAGTTCATTTGCTATCTTGGGATTACGGATGAATCCAAGTCTCTAGCTGATGCACTACTCAACTAGTGCATCCGCCTAAGCGACACTTGGGTCTCTTAAGGGGAGGCTGCTTAAGCAGCCAACTAGTCGCTTGAGCGACCTGGATTGACAGCTAGGTGTGCTTAAGCGAGACTCCCTCCACTTAAGCGACCACTACTTAAGCAAAATTTGATCCGCTTAAGCGGCGTGTCCAGATATGACGGGTACCACTTAAGCAGTTCAGTGACCGCTTAAGCAACACTTGAGTAGTTTAGATACCACTTTCTCGATTTTCGCAATATTTTTAAGACTAGAAGCTTCGGGTTTTACAGTTTTGGGCGATTTCTTTCATTTTCAAGTTTGGGTAAGCTCCAAATCCCTATTTCAATTATTTTTCTTCGATTCTTGTCATGTAAAGCTTATTAAAAATCGATTTCAAAAGTAGAATTTGAGAATTTTGGCTCGAAAGACCTAAATTAGTATTTCTTCAATTTAAACCTATTTTCACCTGTGTTTTCTTTTATGACTTTCTTTAATCATGGAGAATATAATTAAGAACTAAAATTATGGTTTTACCCTCTTTTCAAAAACCCATTTCTGTGGTCCGTTTTGATCCCAATCTGAAAATGGACAATATGGATATTATTGGCTTCCTTATAAAGCGTAGATTCTATATTTGTATGTTTTAATTAATTTTGAATCCTTTTGTGAGGGAAAGTCTTCGTGTTGAAGGCTTTTGAATTGATTTTCTCTTCATTCGAGGTAAGTTATGACTTAACTTTCTTTAGACTGGGCTAGGTAGTTAATACTGATATAAAAACATGTTATGGTATCAAAACTAATCATGAAAATGGCTTTATTATTATTTTATACTTGTGTGGGGGCCTATTGCTGTTATTTGGTGGTTTTGGGATATTATTTGCTATTTGTGATCGTGTGGGCTCTCTATTTGTGATCGTGTGGGCTCTTATATGATATTATTGGCCTAGTATTGATGTAATTGGTTAATTTCTTCTTTATGGAAATTGTCTAAGTTGAGATTTATGTGGTATCAATGGCATATTGTTGTATATCTTACTCTACTAGTATATGGATTATATTAGATCATAGATGGTTGGCTTATTGAGTAGACTTTTGGTTCACGTACTTGGTATACTGGTTGGATTTGAAATTCTCATGCTGGTTGGTTATGAGAATTACATCCTCATATCATATACATTCATGAGACATTGGTACCACTGTGAAAATACTATTTTTTCTGACAGAAAATATGGCATCTTAAAAAAAACCTTTGTCGAAGTATGTACCAGAGAGGAGTTATGGATATTGGATAGGTATTGGTTATGGGATTGTATATGGTTTGCGAACCCTTCATGGGTCCTACCTTAGGAGCACAACTCGTTAGGTTTATACGAAGGCTATGCGACCACCTCAAACATATCACATGTCCATCATCACCATCATCTTCTTAATTGCATTTCATACATTGTGTATATTTTGTGTTGTATTTTCGTGCTTGATTTGATGTTTGTCTATTTATGTTTCTTTCTCGTACTTGTATTTGATATATGTGTATATTTTAGAACTTTTGGTGGAGACAGTGTAGGCTATCATTTGGGATATTTTTTTATTGCAGGTGACGTGCCCATAATGTGTATTTTATATACTTTATTTTCTACTTTGCTCTGTCAACCTATGATACCTACTGAGTACAAGTGGACCGTACTTATCTTTACTGCACCCTTTTGATGTAGATCCAGGTACGAGTGCACTGCACGGTAGCTAATTTGGGCGATGTTTGTAGTATTTTGTGGTAGCGGCCAATCGATGCTTCCAGAGTTGATCTACTACCTTCTTTTGTTTAGTTTATGTCTTATTTTCATATTCAGAGATAAATTATGTTCCTTTTGAACTATTAGTTGTATATTTTGACTTCGAGATGTACTTAGTTGGTTCTTACATTAGTACACCAGATTTTGGATAGATTTATGGTATCATTGTTATGCATATTTTTGCTATTATTGTATATGTGTGGTTCAGATTTGTTCTAAAAGTCTTACCTTGGGTTTTGGTGTTACTTTTCTCATTTTATATCAGTTTGGGTGATAGGCTTACTTGTCAAGGCTTGCCGCGACAAGTGCCATCATGACCCTTAGTTTTTGAGTAATATCAAATTGACATCAGAGCAGACAAGTTCATTGGTCTCATCAGTGTAAGAACATGGAGTCTAGTAGAGTCTCGTGGATTGGTACATAAATATTCATATCTATCTTCGAGAGGCTATACAATATCTTTTGGAAACTTCTTTTCTTTTGTCCTTTATCGTGTGGGTTTTTCCATACCTTGTGTTCTGAACTGAGTTTTACTCTTTTCTGTAAATATGGTGAGGACCAGGACTCTTGAGGCTAGAGATGTAGAGCCATCATCCGAGGATATAACCCAATCTAAGGGTGAGTTGCGAGTCATAGACATGCCCGAGGTAGTGGCCGAGCACGAGGATATGTTGCAGAGGTAGTACTAGGGGGCTCTCCCCTGAGCCTCAGGTTGAGTATGCTAGAGATATGGGACTTACTCAGGTCTTACAGAGTTCTTCTACCTTGGTCTTGGAGGGGTTATTAAATTATTTGCTAACCCATTTGGAGGGTGCTCTTTTGAGTACTCCTAGTGTTCTTATAACTCTAAGTATCGTACCTCCATCTATGGAAGAGTCTACCTATGGTGTTCCTTTGGCTTCGAGTGTGGATCCACCAGTGGTATCGATATCAGCTTATGGTACTGCACAGACTTGGAGTGTTATTCCTCCTTCTGTGCCAGTATCCGAGTATGATATTTCGAGATCAGAGGTTCAACCTTCATCTATGTTACCCACTCAGGTGGGATTTGAGCTAGCCAGATTCACTATTCTTCTTATTATTATAATTATAATTATGTCTTTTGTGGATTAAAAGAGGTTTGAGAGATTCACTCGCTTGAGTCCACCTTGGTTAAGTGGTGTAGTGGGAGAGGATGCCTATGAGTTCTTAACTGACTATCGTGAGAAGTTGCATAACGTTGAATTGCTTGAGTCACACGAAGTTGCTTGCACTATTTATCAATTGGGAGATGCAACCAGGGATTGATGGAGGTAACTTGTTAGTTACAGACCTCTTAGTTTGCTAGAGATGACTTGAGATTAATTTGGCGAGGCCCTGTTAGACAGGTTCATGCCTTTCAGTCTGAAAGATCAGATGAGAGATGAGTTTGATCCCTTGGAGTAGGGCTCCATAACTGTTGTGGAGTATGAGGTACACTTCATACATTATTTAGATATTCTTATGCTCGTATTGCCATCGAGTCTGAGAAGATTCCGAAGTTTGTAAAGGGATTGAATGTTTCACTTTAGATAGATACTACCCTAATGGTGGTGTCAGGGACATCATTTAAGAGTATTGTGGATCATGTTACGATGAGTGAGTCTATTTTTTGAGCGTCTTAGGGAGGCTCCTAGAGGGTGCGCCATCACGTCGTGTTCTGAGGTCACACTCCTTGAGGTAGAGACTTTAGAGGCTTCCATGTTTATCTTGGTAGACCTGTGTAAGCAACATTGCAGGGTTCCAGTAGTGGGTGTTATGGTTCAGCAACTTCGAGTGGTCGTTCTAGGTCAACTGTATCTCTCCCTATTAAGTCAGGCAGTAGAGGTTGCTTTGTGTGTGATGAGGTTGACCATTTGGCCAAGGACTATCTCTGCCGCACTTTCAGACCTACTCTTATATTGGTGGTAAGAGGTAGATGTAGTGGTGCCTATGGTGGTGGTCACGGGGCTACTCAGTCGAGTAGTGGTCGTGGACAGTGCTACGTTATACCTTCCATACCAGAGATAAAGACTTTCGACGTTGTTATTACAAGTATCATCCCTGTTTGTTTCAGATCTGCATCTATGTTGTTTGATCTTGGGTCGACTTTTTCCTATATGTCTGCATATTTTTCTTTGGGTTTTGATTCTTCTAATGAGCCTCTTGATGTGCCTATCCGCGTATCTACCCCATTATGAAACTCTTTAGTGGTGGATCGAGTGTACGATCTTGTATTGTGACCTTTTCTCCTAGCTACACAACCCCCTTTAAGCCCAATTAAAACATTTAGATTATAACCCACCCATAAATTTAAGAAGTAAATTATTAAGGCATTATCAAGTGGTATCATCATACCAAGTACAACTTGCAAGAAAATGTCATTAATCCATCACTTTGGGGAATCCTTGTACCCCGCAAACTCCATTAAATCACTTGGGGATTCCTTGTACCCTACAGGGTGTTCAAGAAAATCATTCACTTGGAGGAATACTTGTACCCCACAAGGTTTTCAAGACCATTACTATCCACTTGGGGGAATCCTTGTACCCGACAAGGTTTTCAAAGCCATCTTTAATTATTTTGCCATTTATACAATGCATTAGTTTTAAAGAAATAAGTCAAGCCAATTGATAACTCACATTCCAAAACCAATTATTCAAGTGGGTTGGGATTCTTACCAATTTCAATACCAAAATCCAAGTATTTGGGGAATCCTTGTACTCCTAATTACATTGTTCACAAATATGGGGAATTCTTGTACCCCTATTTTCATTATTTGCAACTTTGGGGAATCCTTGTACCCATAATTTCATTCACCATTCCTATGCACCCTAATGAGTGTACAAATCAACAATTCAAGTATTAATTAATCCATAATAATCATGGGAAAAGCATTTAAATAAATTAAATCCAAAACCCTCAATTCAAACCATACATAGTTCATAAAAGCCATGGGAAAAGCTATTAATTCAACAATGTTCAATAACCCTCAACCCACATTTAAAATCATCAATAAAATTGCATAGGTACAAGTATAAACACATGTTTCAATAAAATAAGATTTGGGGAAGAGTTACATGCTTGAGATATCATGGAATACGAAGAGAAATCAACCCTTGAAGCTTTAGATGACCAACCTTGAGAAAACCCTAGTATTCTTGACTTAGGGATTTAGAGAGGAGAGAGTAGTGTTTTGATTTGTATAACTGAAAATATTAGGGCATATTGGTATTTTTAAATTATCGAGGAGGATTTTTGGGTAATGAAAAGAACAAAATACCCCTAAAGAAACTAAATAAAATTGCAGGAATTTTCAATTGACCCAAGTTGGAATGTTCACTAAAACTCAATCGATAGAGAAATTCTCAACTCTACTTTGAATTAGGAGATTTTTATCATATCAAATCATCTCCAAAGATGTTCCCACACTGTAGAATTAATCATCACACTTATATTGACATAGAATCATTGGGTTTTGGTCTATACACGTAGTAACGACAGTTTGAATTCTAGCCTAAAAACATGGGGTGTTATATATTTAAAGATGATATCTCTTTTTACTCCAAGAGTGGGTCTGACCATGAGGAGCATTTGAGGATTGTGCTTCAGAGATTGAAGAATGATAAATTGTATGCTAAGTTATCCAAGTGTGAGTTTTGGTTGGAGTCTTTTCTTTCTTGGGTCATGTGGTGACCAAGGATGGTATTGTGGTTGATCTGACTAGGATTGTAGCGGTTTATTATTGGTTTAATCCTACTTCTCCTCTCAAGATTTAGAGTTTTATTGGTTTAGCAGGCTACTATGATGACTCATTGAGTGTTTTTCATTATTGCGGCTCCATCGACTAAGTTGACTCAGAAAAAGATTTCATTTTAGTTGTCTGATTCTTATGAGGCGAGCTTTCAAAAGCTCAAGGATTTTTTGGCCTCAACTCCTATCTTGACTTTGCCCAAGGAGGGGGTAGGTTTTACCCTCTTCTGTGATACTTCAAATATTGGGTTAGGTGATTTGTTAATGCAGGAGGGTAAGATGATTGCATATGCTTCTCGTTAGTTAAAGCTCTTGATGTCGCCCAAATTATACCTTCTACAAAGTATAATGCATTTGCTTGTCAAATATAGAACCCAAGAAAGGTTGGGTCAAACCCACAGGGAATAGGAAAAATATCTGTTAAGAACTTGCTAATGTAGCTAAAAAGTGCAGAAAGTAAATGAGGTTTTTTTTAAGAATAATCATAGTAAATTTTTTTGGATAATTTAGGTTCTTATCAATATAAGATGGTCACTAGGATTATGGTCCCCCTGACTTCTTAATGCCGTAAACTCATATTTCTCGTCAAACTATCTCGATTGCATGCAAAATCTAGCAAGTTATGTATCATCTAACTGTCCGTCGACCTTGGTTTGGGTGGATTTCACTCATATTCTCTCATACTCAAAGTGTTGCATTACTAACCCTTATACTCGAATCCTAGATTTACTATCTCCTATCAATCTCAAGTTAATTAGATGAAGGTTGATTGCTTCAAATTACTATTGTGATCTTCTTTTCCTAATCTCAACCTCTCTCTCGAGTTTGTATCAAATATAGGTAGGTTCTTAATGTCTGCAGCCATCAAGAAACCAATCAATATAAAGAAAACCATAATACATGCAATAATACCAATCAAGAATGACTTTGGACTTCCTCTATTTTGTTAATCCATCAGGTTTCCCACAACCCTAGTTATGCTTCTCATGATTGCAAGAACACACATATAATTCATAATTTCAAGCATATGAATGATCGTACAAATAGTTAAGAATGAAAACCAAAAATCTCAAATTAATATCAAACCTTAAAAGTTAATAACAAAAATTCCCAGATCAAAACCATATCTCAAAACTCAAAATAATGTAATAAGTGTATAAAGTGAATAAACTAAATATATTAATAATGAAACATCCAATGAGTATTTATAGTTACATGAGAAACCCTAAAAAACCTATCCCAAACAAAGTAGGAAAATAGAAACGGCACCAATCTACAACCTCACTTACGGGCCTTAGGTAGTACCTATGAGCGTAGGTGGTTCATAGGAATTAGAGGAGTCTTCAGGACCCTATTCATGAGGAGTACCTATGAGGCCGTAGGTAGTACTTATGCCCCATAGATAGGGTTCGTAGGAATCAGAAGCAATCACCAACTTACATAACTCCCAGAACTCAACCTATGTGGGCCATCTAAAGGCCCGTAGATACGACCCATGACCCATAAATAGGCCCATAGGTAGGACCATCTACTCTGCTTCATTGTTTTTCCTCCTTTTCTGCTTCAATTTTTATTTTACTATAAAACCAATATAAAAACACATCACACCTAACAAAAATACCTAAGTACTTGCCTAATTTACTTATTTTAAGCATCAAAAGTGCTATGAAACCATGGAATATCATCCCCACAAGAAGAATTACCCTATATACTATTTAGAGTTATGCACAGTTGTGTTTACTTGGAAGTTGTGGAGGCACTACTTGTATGGAGTCCATTGTGAGATCTTTTCAGATCACAGTAGCCTTTAGTATGTCTTCACCCAATGATATCTTACTATGAGGCAGTGTTGTTGTGTTAATTTTCTTAAGGATTAATACCCGACTATTCTCTATCATCAGAGCAAGGCTAATGTGGTTGTGGATGCCTTGAGCTGAAAGTCATTTAACATGGGTAGCTTGGTGCATCTTTTAACCCAGGAGAAACTTTTGGACTTAGGGGTTCACTCTTTGGCCAACCATATGGTTAGGCTTGGTATTTGACACCTTGGAATATTTTGGCATTTTTTTAGTCTAGGTCTTCCTTAATAGAGCAAATTCAGGATAATAATTTTAATGATATTGGGTTGAGAGTGATTTAGGATAAAGCATTGAGTGGAGAGGCTAAAGAAGCCTATCTTACTTCAAATGGAGTTTTAAGAATTGGAGGCCGAGTTTGTGTACTAAGAGAGGGTGATTGGGTGAGATTGATATTAGAGTAAGATCATTGTTTTAGGTATTCCATCCATTTAAAAGTGACTAAGATGTATCATGACTTGAGACAACACTATGGGTGAGGTAGTATGAGGAAGGATTTAGCTGATTTTATTGCTCATTGCCTATGTTGTCGGCATGTGAAGTTCGAACATTTGAGGCCTAATGGTTTGCTTTAGAGGTTACCCATTCTGAGTGAAAATAGGAATGAATCACTATGGACTTCGTGATTGGGTTGCCTCATACTTCTCAAGGTTTTAATAGTATTTGGGTCATCTGCTCATTTCATAGGTTCAGGTTTCTTTTCGTATTGAGAGGTTGGCCCATATCTATATTATGAGATAATTTATATTCATGGTGTGCTAGTGTCTATCATCTCAAATAGAGTTTCAGTGTTCACATCTCACTTTTGAAAGACTTTTCTAGAGGAGTTAGGTACCTGGGTTGATCTTAGTATAATTTTTCACCTTGTGATCGATGGTCAGTTAGAGCAAACTATTTTGGTTTTGGAGTGTATGCTCCACGCCTTTGTTATGAACTTTATTGGTTAGTGGGAGTAATATCTAGCCTTGGTGGAGTTTACATATAATAATATCTACCATTCCAATATTTAGATGGATCCTTTTAATTCTTTGTATCGTATGCATTGTCACTCTCTAGTTTGTTCCTTTGAGGTTTTTGAGATTAGACCTCGAGGTATGTACTTGCTTCGCGAGTCCTTGGATAGAGTTTGGATCATTTAGGACAGACTTCGAGTAGGTACAAGTACTTTATGGATTATAGAATTCGTGCCTTGATATTTAGTGTTGGTGAGCAATTCTTCCTCTGTGTGTCACCGATGAAGGGTGTGATGAGGTTTAGAGAGGCAAGCTTAGCCCAGGTATATTAGACCTTTTGAGATTTTTGGACTATTGGGGATGTGGCTTATGGTTAGCATTGCCCTCAGATTTATCAACTGTTCATCTAGTTTTTCATGTTTCTATTCTTCGACATTATATTCCAGATTAGTCTCATGCCATTCCTTGGGATTCACTTTAGTTAGATGAGATGTTATCCTTTGTTGAGAAGTCTGTCTTCTTCTTGCCTGGGATGTTAAACGATTGCATTTTAGAGATATTCTAGTGGTTAAAGTGTAATGGAGACATCAACCTGTAGATGAGGCTACTTGGGAGGTCGTGTTCGATATGTGTGGTAGTTATCCAACGCTTTTTGGTGAATCAGGTGTTTTCCTTACATATAGTTCGAGGATGAACTAGATTTTTTAGTGGTGGATGATGTAATGACTTGTTTTTTTATGATTTTTGTGAATTATTCATTTATGTGCATTTGATCATTTTACCTCTTCCCGTGGTTGCTTTGTGGTATTTCTATGGTGTGGGAATGATTGGGATGGTGTCCAATGTATTTTGATTTAATTTGAGCGAGTTTATAGTTTTTGGCGGTTAAGGAGGCTGATTAGTTGAATTCACTCAACATTTATCCTTCTGAGCATTAAATGGCAAAATGGACTGCGTCAACAAATCTAGAACGTTGATATTGGGTAGGTAAAATGGTTGGTTGGTGGGTGATTTTACGACTTTGTTATCTTATTTTGACCCCTAGTTTGGAAAGTTGTAAAATTAGTTCTCGAAGGTAAATTTTAGGAAAATGACATATTTTTGTAAATCTGATATCACCATTGAGTTTGAAGCGTCAAATTTGATAGAGCTGCGTAGTTCATTTGTATTTTAAGATTCTAGATGAATCCCGAGGGCTCCGCAGAGACTTGGAAGTTGGTGCATCCACTTAAGCGATATTTGGGTCTCTTAAAAGGAGGCCTCTTAAGTAGCTAATCGGTTGCTTAACTGTCCTGTCTTGATAGTTGAGTGTCACTTAAGAGAGACCCTCTCCTCTTCAGAGGCATTTGGTCTGCTTAAGTGATGCATATAGATTTGACAGGTACTGCTTAAGTGTTCTAGTGTCCGCTTAAGAGGAACCTGGGTAGTTTATTGAAACACCCTGGCTTTTGGAACCTCAGAAAAATTCTTAGATTTCTAGTTTCTGGTCAAGATACGACTTGGGGGTACATGTCATATGCTGGGGTACGATTGGTAAGGCTTGGTCGTACACTAATCAGTATTGGTTGGTGGGTTGGACTGGTTTATGGAATGGGTACAACTTGGGTTGGTACGAGTCATATTGTGGTTGACGGGGCATATTATTGGGTTTTCCTCACTTAATATAAGAATTAACAAAGTAACTTAGATCTGAGTATGAGTGGCTCACTATGTGTCATGAGATAGGGTGCAAGTCGCATTATCCCACTCGTATGTTGGACAATATCAACTCTTTTTGGCTCTGTTATGGGTACGGGTTGAGGTTACTAGTCGTACCCTTGGATAATGTTTGTAATGAATATTCATATGTTGACCAATGTGGGGGTCTAAGAAGGGGTCTAGGGTACGAGTGACGGGTACCACTTGTATTGGAGGGTACGACTGGTATGGTTGTGTCGTACCCACCTGTGGGGGTTTTATACAGTTAAGTTGGGGGTAATTTGGATATTTTCTCTCTTAGCACATTATGACCCCATGACTTATATCATACTTGGGAGGTTAATAGCCCTATTATTCTATTCATTAATACTTAGAAAACACTCTCTAATCCTCTCTAATGCTCTTCGGTATAGGAAGGCTAGGGTTTCACTAAGATGATTAATTTGGGGCTTGTGTTGGTGATTTCTTTCCATCATTTACTCAATTTAAGGCAAGATACTTCTCCCTCATTGTTAGTTTTAACTAAAGGCATAAATTATATAATGTTTTCATGGCATGATTATTATATAGTTTTGGGGTTTTCAAATATATGTTGGGGTTTTGGTATTAAATGCTTGGTCATGGTTTTCCCATGTTTTAATTGTGTTTTTGCATGCTTTAATGGTGGTTTGAATAATTGGTTTCATGGGAATGGTTAATTGGTAATTGGAATTGGCTTTGGAAACACTATGTCCCTAATATGTTTGATAAAATGCTCATTATAATGCTTTTACTATACTATTGGACTTTTTACGAAACTATCGCATGGTATGGTTTGGTAATGGAACTCTAAATGGAATAAATGGTTTGGAATGGTTTGGTGGTTATGGTTATGGTTAATTAAAACTTCCTTGTTGGGTACAATAGAATCCCCCAAATAAATATGTTAATGAACAACTTGTGGGGTATATAGGATTCGCCCATGCAAACTTAATAATGGAACACTTGTAGGGTACAAGGGAATCCTCCAAGTTAACTTAATAATGTAATCTATTGGTACATGGGAATCCCTTTACATAAAAAGGTTGACTAAGTACATTGCTTGAAAGCTATAGTCGGTATGGCGATACCACTACTCATAGCCTTGGTTAATAATAAAGGAATAATGGCTTAGCTGGTTGGAAATGGTTTTAATTGGGCAATAATGGCGACGTGTGATAGCTAACCGTGAAGGTGCGAGTCCAATAGATAGACACTGGAAACTCATATTTCCCGACATGAGGGGTTGGTCATAGCGACCATATATGATACTAAGAGGTACATGGGAATCCTCTAAGTACACTGTATATATGTATCATGGAGAGAAAATGGTACTTAGGAATTCCCTACTCTTATGGTATGTCTGGTTCGTGTGGCTACATGCATCGGGGCTTATTTATGGGGTTACTCTGGGCCCATATAGCCCGTGGGTAGTTCTATGATGGTTAAGCTATACATAGCCAGGTTAATGGTTTTAAAAGCATGCTAAATCCAAATCCCTATCCCGGTATGGTTATATATATATATATTTGTATGGTTTGTATACATATGGTTGGTTTACTTGGTTTTAATGGATGACATTATTTTATCCTTATCTTGAGTACTTGCTAAAGTTCACCCGCTAACCCATCCTTGGGTAGCCGTATCCCCCATGTGATGTAGGAACCGACCATTCTACTTCTCCTGCTTAGTGATTGAATTTTGAGATCAGTTCAATTGGATTGAAGTGGTGAGCTTTCATATTCTAGAAGGCTCTATTTCATATCATGAACATCTCTACTTGTTTTGGATACTTAATGGATATTGGTTTGGCAATGATTGGGGGAATGTCCCATCCAGATATTGGTATTCTTTTGGTTAAAGGCTTTTGTGGAACTATTATGGGTTGGTATGGGTGAGATCGATAGCGGTGTCAACCTTAGTATTGGCATTGGTATTGTGGATGATATCGGTTGACTAAATTTCTCAGCTCTCCATCCTTTTATATTATGTTATGGACAGAAACTTAGTTATCTTTTGGTTAAGGCTTATGGTTTTGGGTTTGGTTATAGTTATAAGTTAAATTTGGGATGGTTGGACTCGTTTGGGTCGGTCTCGATCATAGAGCTATCCCAGAGTCTGAATTTATGCAATTATATCCTATCTTGTTATATGTTTAGAATTCATCCGAATTAGGGTAATGCTGGATAATTAGGTTAGGTATCGAGGGTGGTATCCGGTCCTAGTTTGACTTGAGATGCCCATTACGACAAGGCCCTTGGTCGGGTCATGTCAAGCTGGTATCAGAGCTATAGGTTCATGGTCAATTGAGAGTCTACAAAGCCGTGTCGAGTAGAGTCTCTTTTAAGGGTGTGTAGCGTGCCACACTCATAAGGGAGAGGCTACAAGATATTCAGGAATTTTAACTTTATTGGTATTCTATTTTCAAGCTTTGAGTCTAAGTCCAAGAATCTTCTCTAATCTTGGTTTGTTTGCTTTTTAGATCATACTTCGATGATCTGAAATACAAGAAAACTCCTCTTTCTAAACAGGGGACAACATAGAAGGGACACAGGGGATCCATACTCAGTATAAGGGTCCAGTCCCTGATATCTGTGATGTTTTACTAGTTGCTACTAGTCCTTCTTAGAATGAGGTGACTAATGTAGAATTTTTCCAATCGATTCATGTTATTGCTCAGTTGGTTGCTACTCAGGCTGAGAGGGATGCATCTGGTGTCTCATCTATTGAGGACACAAGGGTTGGCTAATTTATGAAGATGAATCCTCATACTTTTACTGGTGTGAAGGTGGAAAAGGATTCTCAGGGTCTGTTGGATGAAATGGAGAAATTTTTTAAGGTAATTCAGGCCACAAATATGGAAGGGGTGAATTTTGCTGCTTACTAGCTTAAGAATGTGGCATCCAATGGTACAAGGAGTAGGATAGGGTGAGAGGTGATGTTGAGGAGTCAACTTTATGGGAGGCTTTCTCTAATACTTTTTTGGACCACTTCTTTCCTTAGGAGCTGAGGGAAACAAAAGTGGAGGAGTTTGTCAATCTAAGACAAGGGAAGATGTCCGTCAAGGAATATGACTTGAAATTTCATCAGCTGTCAAGGTATGCTTTGGAATTGGTGTCTGATATGAGGGCAAAAATGAGAAAGTTTGCTTCTAGACTGTCTCGAGATTGGATCCTTGAAAGCAAGAATGCGTTGCTGATCAAGGATATAGATATGTGTAGATTGGTGGTTCATATCAATAAGTGGAGGAAAAAAAAGCATGGTGAATTTGGGGAAAGGTAGGGTAAGAAGTTTAGGTATTCTGAACAAGGTAGTAGGCAACAACAAGGTGGTTGGGATGGCGGTAAATGGCTAAAGAAGAAGTGGGGGAGTTTTGGTTCCTTCTCTACATCTAGTGCTCCTTACCCGAAGCCTTCGGGTGATAGGCGTCATCAAGGTAGTGATAATTTCCGGGCACAGGGTACCTAATCACAGGCAAGTGGGGCTTAGTCGGCCTCGTCATTCCCTCCTTGTCAGTTTTGTGGTAGGTTGCATAGGGGTTT
The DNA here is from genome assembly GCA_030864215.1 of Capsicum pubescens. Taxonomy (NCBI): domain Eukaryota; kingdom Viridiplantae; phylum Streptophyta; class Magnoliopsida; order Solanales; family Solanaceae; genus Capsicum; species Capsicum pubescens. The sequence goes on along the minus strand of CM061547.1, from coordinate 158,330,097 downwards.
CTGTGATGAAGGGAGGGACAAATTTTTCAAGTATGGCCAACCCGGCCATATGATCAGAAATTGACCGGTTGGTAAGGGTTCTTAGGGAGCAAGTAAGGCTCCAATTGCTTCATCTTCTGTTCCCGTACCAAAGGGTGCTGTTTTTGCATCTATTTCTGCTTTTGGTATCGGCGCAGGTCGGAATAAGTTATATGCTCTTGATACTCGGTAGGAATTTGAGGCATCACCTGATGTCGTGACTGGTATGTTACAACTCTTTTCTCGTGATGTGTATTGCTTGCTTTATTCGAGGTGCACTCTCTCTTATGTGATCCCATTTGGGGATGTGTATTTTTTTTTGATCCTGAGGTTATTTCGGATCTTTTTTCTATTTCTACCCCGGTAGGAAACTCTATGGTTGCTAAAAGGGTCTATAGGTGGTGTGTGGTATCGGTTGGTAGTAGGTTGACTTTAGGGGATTTTTTGAACTTGATATGGTGGATTTTAATGCTATTCTGGATTGGTTACATTCTTGTTACGTGTCATTAGATTGTCGAACCCATAAGGTTGTTTTTAGGTTCCCTGGTGAATTGGTTATAGAGTAGGAGGGTGGTTCCCTAGATCCTAGGGGAAGGTTTATTTCTTATCTTGGTTCTCGAAGATTAATCTCCAAGGGGTATCTTTATCACTTGGTCCGGGTTAAAGATTCTAACTTAGAGAGTCTTTCGTTATGTTCAGTTACGGTGGTAAACGAATTTCCTGAGGTCTTTCCGGATGATCTTACTGGTGTTCCTTCGGATAAAAAGATTGAGTTTGGTATTGATTTGGTTTCGGACACTCGTCCAATATATATTCCTTTTTATAGTATGGCTTGGCTAAGTTGAGGGAACTCTATGAGCAACTCGAGGATCTTTTGAATAAGGGTTTCATTCATCCTAGTGTGTCCCCTTGGGGTGCCCCAGTTTTATTCATGTGTAAGAAGGATGATTCCTTTCGAATGTGCATTGACTCTCGACAATTGAATAAGGTAAAAGTCAAGAACAAGTATCCTTTTTCAAGGATAGATGACTTGTTTGATCAATTACAGGGTGCCAAATTCTTTTCTGAGATACATCTTCGGTCTGGGTAACATAAACTTAAGATTAGGGAGGAAGATATCCCTAAGATGACTTTTCATTCTCAGTACGGGCACTTTGAGTTCTTGGTTATGTAATTCGGTTTGACTTATGCCCAAACGACATTTATGGGTTTGATGAACGGGGTTTTTAGGTAGTTTTTTGGATTTTTTTGTCATTGTGTTTATTGATGAAATATTGGTGTATTCTAAGAGTGAGGTGGATCATGCTAATCACCTCCATATGGTGTTGCATACCTTAAAACAATAGTTGTTGTATGCCAAGTTCTCCAAGTGTGAGTTTTGGCTGAACGTTGTAACTTTTCTTGGTAATATTATTTCTAGTGAGAGGATCATGGTGTATCCGTAAAAGGTGGCTGTAGTTAAAAAGGTGGCCTAGACCCACGACTCCAACCTACATTCAGAGCTTCTTAGGTTTGTCTTGGTATTATAGGTGGTTCATGGAAAGTTTCTCGATGATAGCTTCCCCATTGACTAAGTTGACTTAGAAGAAGGTAAAGTTTCTTAGTTGGATGCCTGTGAGGGAATTTTCGAGAAGCTAAATAATAAGCTAAGTTCGGCTCCATTTTTGACATTGCCAGAAGGTAATGAGGGGTTTGTTATTTATTTTGATGCATCCTGGATGGGACTGGGTTACATTTCATGCAGCATGGTAAGGTGATTTCCTATGCTTCCAGGCAATTAAAGGTACACGAGAGGAATTATCCTACTCATGATTTTGAACTTTTAGCGGTGTTTTTTACTTTAAAAATCTTGCAGCATTACTTATATACAGTGCACATAGACATCTTTTCTGATCATAATAGTCTACAGTATGTGTTCACTTAGACGGATCTAAATCTCATGTAGAGGAAATGGTTGGAGCTTCTCAAAGACTATGATATGAATCTTCACTGCTACCCAGGTAAAGTTAAAGTGGTTGATGATGCTCTTTGCAGGTTATCCATGGGGAGTTTGGCTTATATGGATAAGGAGAAGTGGGAATTGGTTAAGGTTATTCACCGCCTGGATAATCCCGAAGTTCGTCTCTAGGACTCCAATGATGGTGGTGTGATAGTACAGGAAGTGGTTCGGTTTTCTCTTGGTGCAGAAATTAAGGAAAAATAAATGCTAGATCCCATCTTGATGAAAATCAAGAGTGATTTTGGTGGGCAAAAAGTGATGGTATGGGAGATCAGTGGTGATGGTACCTTGAGGTACCAAGGGCAGTTATGTGTTCTTGACGTTGATGGTTTGCGATAGAGGGTTTTGGTTGAGGCGCATGGATCGCGCTATGTTGTTTATCCCTATTCGACAAAAATATATCATAATCTCAAGGAGGTGTATTGGTGGAGTGGTATGAAGAGGGATGTGGCTGATTTTGTGGCCAAATGCATGGTGTGCCAACAAGTCGAAGTTGAGCACATGAGACCTGGTGGGTTGTATCAGGAAATTGAGTTGTAGGAATGAAAATGAGAGGTGATCAATATGGATTTCATTACTGGTCTTCCTCAATCTTGGAATCAATTTGATTCGATTTGGGTCATCGTGGATAGGATGACCATGTTCGCTCATTTCTTGCCGGTGCGGACTAACATTTTTGCTGAGGACTATACAAGGTTGTATCTTCATGAGATTGTAAAGCTTCATGGGGTACCTGTTGTAATTATCTCTGATCATGGTATGTAATTTTCATCTTACTACTGGTGGTCTTTCCAGAAAGGGCTGGGTACTAAAGTTAGTCTGAGTACTGCTTTTCATCCGCAGATGGATGGACAAGTAGAGAGGACTATTTAGACATTAGAGGAGATGATTCGAGTGTTTGTGATTAATTTTGATGGCAATTGGGTTGAGCAGCTACCTTTGGTAGAATTTTGTTACAATAATAGCTATCACTCGAGCATTGGGATGGCCCCCTTTGAGGCATTGTATGGTAGGAGGTATAGATCTCCTATTGTTGGTTCGATCTTGTTGAGGTGGATATGTTTTTCCAGGACTTGGTTTATCAGGCTACGAAAAAGGTAAAAGTGATTCAGGATAGGCTTAAGGCTTCCCAAAGTCACCAAAAGTCCTATGCGTATGTGAGACGTAGAGACTTGGAGTTTGAGGTTGGGGATAAGGCATTCCTAAAGGTATCTCCCATGAAGGGAGTGATCTGGTTCAGTAAAGAGGGTAATCTCAGTCCCCGGTATGTTGGTCCTTATGCAGTTTTGCAGAGGGTTGGTAACAGGGCATATGAATTGGATTTTCCTTCTAATTTAAGCTCCATTCATCTGGTATTTCATGTCTCTATGTTTATAAAGTGTCTTGGTGATCATTCTTCGGTGGTTCCTCTAGAAGGATTGGATATCTTGGATTCTCTGTCTTACAAAGAAGTCCCAATTAAGATATTAGATCAGCAGGTTCATCGATTATGGACCAAGGATGTGGCCTCGGTTAAGGTTCTGTGGTGGAACCAAAAGGTGAAAGAGGCTACGTGGGAAGCAGAAGCGGACATGAATTCCAAATATCCGTATTTATTTTCTGCTTTGGATATTCATATAGATGGTATGTGTTCTTGATCACATCCTTATTTTCTAACTTAATTAAGGGTTAGAATAGATCCTTGCATCTTTATTTTCTAACTTGGTTAAAGGTTGGATTGATATTTGATAATGCAAATGAATCGTGCTTGTTTTTGACATACCTTTTTCATCATTTGGGGATGAATGATCCTAGAGGGGGAGACTGAAACACCCTGGGTTTTGGAACCTTAGAAAAATTCCTAGATTTTTAGTTTTTGGTCAAGATACGACTAGGGGGTACGAGTCGTATGCTAGGGTATGATTGGTAAGTCTTGGTCACACACTGATCAGTGTTGGTTGGTATGTTGGATTAGTTTTGGAATAGGCACGACTTGGGTTGGTACGAGTCATTTGGTGGTTGACGGGTCGTATGGTTGGGTTTTCCTTTACTTAATCTGAGAATTAGTAAAGTAACTTAGATCTGAGTACGAATGGCTCACCATGGGTCATGAGATAGAGTACGAGTTGTATTGTCCCACTCATATTAGAGGGTACGAACGATATGGTTATGTCGTACCCACCTGCGGAGGTTTTATACAGTTAAGTTGGGGTTAATCTGGACATTACCCCTCTTAACCCATTATGACCCCTCGACTTATATCATACTTGGGACGTTAATAGCCCTATTATTCTATTCATTAATACTTAGAAAACACTCTTTAATCCTCTCTAAAGCTCTTGGGTATAGGAAGCTAGGGGTTCACTAAGATGATCAATTTGGGGCTTGTGTTGGTGATTTCTCTCCATCATCTACTCAATTTAAGGTAGGATACTTCTCTCTTATTGTTAGTTCCAACTAACGACATGATTTATACAACGTTTTCATGGCATGATTATTATATGGTTTGGGGTTTTCAAATATATGTTGGGCTTTTGGTATTAAATGCTTGGTCATGGATTTCCCATTTTTTAATTGTGTTTTTGTATGCTTTAATGGTGATTTAGATAATTGGTTTCATGGGAATGGTTAATTTGTAATTGTAATTGGCTTTGGAAATACTATGTCCCCAACATATTTGATAAAATGCCTATGACAATGCTTTGACTATACTATTGGACTTTTTAAGGAACTATCGCTCGGTGTGGTTTGGTAATGGAACCCTAAATGGCACAAATGGTTTAAATGTTTAAATAGAATGGTTTGGTGGTTATGGTTATGGTTAATTAAACTTCCTTGTGGGGTACAACGGAATCCCCTAAGTAAACATGTTAATGAACAACTTGTGTGGTACATGGGATTCAACCAAGCAAACTTAATATTGGAACACTGGTGGGCTACATGGGAATCCTCCAAGTTAACTTGATAATATAATCTATGGGTTCATTGGAATCCCTTTACATAAAAAGGTTGGCCAAGGACATTGCTTTCAAGCTATAGTCGGTATGATGATACCACTACTCATAGCCTTTGTTAATAATAATAATGGAATAATGGTTTGGTTGGTTGGAAATGGTTTTAATTGGGTAATAATGGCGCTGTGTGATAGATAACCATGAAGGTGCGAGTGCAATGGGCGGGCACTAGAAACTCTTGTTTTCCAACATGAGGGGTTGGTCATAGCGACCATATATGATACTAGGTACATAGGAATTCTCTAAGTACACCGTACATATGTATCATGGAGAGCGAAGTGTACTCGGGAATACCCTACTCTTATGGTATCTCCAGTTTATGCGGCTACACGCATCGAGGCCCATTCATGGTGTTACATTGGACCCAAATAGGCTGTGGTTGGTTCAAGGACGGTTAAGCTACACATTGCCAGGTTAATGGTTCTGAATGCATGCTAAACCCAACTTCCTTTCCCAACGTGGTTATATATATATGTATGGTTTGTATTCATATGGTTGGTTTACTTGGTTTTACTAAATGTCATTATTTTATCCTTATCTTGAGTACTTGCTAGCGTTCACCCGCTAACTCGTACTTGCTAGCGTTCACCTGCTAACTCGTCCTCAGGAAGCTGTATCTCTACACGATGCAGTAATTGACCATTCTACTCCTTTTTCTTAGTGATCAAATTTCGAGATCAACTCGGTTGGATTGAAGTGGCGAGCTTTCATATTCTAGAAGGCTCCATTTCATAACATGAACATCTTTTTTATTGTAGATAATTTATGGATATTGGTTTGGGATATGGTTGGGGGTATGTCCCAACTAGATATTGGTTTTCTTTTGGTTAGAGGCTTTTGTGGAACTACAATGGGTTGGTATGGGCGTGATCGGTAGTGGTGTCAGCCTTAGTATTGGGGATGATGCCGGTTGACTAGATTTCTCACTGTTCCATCCTTTTATATTATGTAATAGACAGGAACTTGGTTATCGTTTTGGTTAAGGCTTATGGTTTTGGGTTTGGTTATGGTTATCAGTTGGATTTGGATTGGTTTGGCTCGTTAGGGTCGGTCTCGGTCATAGACCTATCCCAGAGTCTAGATTTGTGCAATTATACGCTATCTTGTTAGATATTCAAAATTCATCCGACTCAGGGTATATGCTGGATGGTTGGGTTGGATATCGGGGGTGGTCTCCGATCCTAGTTGGACTTGAGATGCCCATTACGACAAGGCCCTTGGTCGGGTCGTGTCATTTATATACCTCTTTCGTGATTTTTCATCAATTTTTTGACTTAAAGCAATTTCTTCCATTTTCAAGCTTGGGTAAGCTCCAAATCTCTATTTTAATTATTTTTCTTTGATTTTTGTCATTTAAAGCTTGTTAAAACTCGATTTCCAAAGTGGAATTTGGGGATTTTGGCCTGGAAGTCCTAAATTGGTATTTCTTCAATTCAAACCCTCATTTTTACTCATTTTCACTTGTATTTTCTTCTATGGCTGGCTTCCTTTAATTATGAGGAATATAATTATGAACTAGAATTTTGATTTTACCCTTCTTTTTCGATAACCAATTTGGGGAGTCCATTTTGACCTGACTCGAAAATAAGAAATATGGGTATCGTTGGCTTTCTTGTGATGCGTAGATTCTATATTTGTATGTTTTAGTTGATTTTGATCTTATTTGTAAGGGAATGACTCCGTGTTGAAGTCTTCTTGATCATATTTTTCTCCATTCGAGGTAGGTTATAACTTAACTTTCTTCAGACTGGGCAGAGCCATTAAGATTGATATAAAAGCATGTTATGGGTATGGGAACTAATAATGAAAATGACTTTATTATTATTTTATGACTGTGTAGGGTCCTATGTTGTTTTATTTGGTGGCTTTAGGACATTATTTGTATGTGTGACCGAGTCAGGTCTTATATGATGTTGTTGGCCTGATATTTATGTAATTGGTTCATTTCTCCTTGGTGGAAATTGTCTAACTTGAAATTTATCTAATATCAGTGGTACATTATTGTATATCTTACTCTATTGGTAAATGAATTATATTGCATCATGGATGGTTGGCCCATTGAGTAGATATTTGGCTCACATACTTGGTATACTAGTTGATTTGAAATTTTCATGCTGGTTGGTTTTGAGAATTACATCATCCTATCATATTCATTCATGAGACATTGGTACCATCGTGGAAATACTAGTTTTTGTGACAGAAAATGTGATATCTTTTTAAACAAACCCTCTGCCGAAGTATATGCCGATGAGAGGTTATATATATTGTATTGGTATTGGTTATTGAATTGTATATGAGTTGCTAACCCCCCATGGGTCCTACCTTGGTAGCATCGTTTGGTAGGTGAATACGGAGGTTGTGAGACAACCTCAGACATATTACATCATTATCATCATCATCATTTTCTTCATTACATTTCATACATTGTGTAGATTCTATATTGTATTTTCTTTCTTGAGTTGATGTCTATCTATTTGTGTTCCTTTCTCCTACTTGTATTTGGTATATGTGTATATTATAGAACTGTTAGTGAGATAGTGTGGGTTACCATTTGGCACATGCCCATAGTGTGTATTTTATATATTTTATTTTCTACTTTGCTCAGTCGGCCTATGATACCTACTGAGTACAAGTGGACCATACTTATTTTACTACACCCTTTTGGTGCAGATCCAGGTACGATTGCCCCTGCAGTAGCTGATTCAGGCTGTGTTTGGAGTTTTTTTGAGGTAGAGGTCAGTCTATTCTTCCAGAGTTGATATACTACCTCCTCTTGTTTATTTTATGTCTTGTTTTCATTTCAGAGATAGATTATGTTCTTTTAGACTATCAGTTGTATATTTTGGCTTCATGATGTACTTGGTTCGTGCACTGTGACACCAAATTTTAGAGAGATTTATGGTATCATTGTTATGTATTTTTTGATATTATTGTATATGTGTGGTTCGTCTTGATTTTAAAAGCCTTACCTTGGGTTTTGGCGTTGATTTTCTCATTTCATATCAGTTTGTGTGATAGACTTACTTGTCAAGGCTTGTCGTTACATGTGCCATCATGACCCTTAGTTTTTGGGTCGTGACATCTCTAATCATAGATTTCAAATATTTTATAATAGAATGAGATTCATACCCAATATATATCCCAACCTTCTATAGAATCCATTTTTGTGTGTTGTGGTGGAGCAATTAAAATGTATACTGCACTTTCAAAAATTCTAAGATGAAAAATATTTGACTCGTCAATGAGGAGGCCTTATGATAATTTATGGGTCTGATCTGCAGAAGATTTGGTACATGTAAAATAGCATGAATCAATATCAAATATGAAGTTTTGTCCTCTTAAGTGTTGACCTAGCAATTAATTAAAGGCATTTAATCAATGATTCTACAAGATCATCTTGAGTATGAGTATGAGCTACTGGATGTTCCACTATTATCCCAGCTGATATATAGTAATCATTAAAATCCTAAAATGTAAATTCACCAGCATTATCGAGACGAATTGTCTTAATTACATGATCTGAAAATTGTGCTCTTAACTTTGTTATTTTGAGAAACAATATCGTAAATGTCAACTTGCATGTTGATAATAAACAAACATATGACACTTTGTATATGCATATATTAAAATCATATAATATTTAAATGATCCATATAAAAGGTGAATGTGCTCAAATTTATCGCCCTGTATATGTTTCAGAAATGCAAGGGATTTAATTTTCACTTTAATTGGTGATGCTCTAGTAAGTAATTTGCCTTGAGAACATACAACATAAGAGAATTCTTTAAATTGAAGAATCTTATGGTTCTTCAAAGAACGCCATAAATTTTTTAATTATTTTGTACATCATATTATAATTGGGATGGCCCAACCATTCATGTCAAATAATAAAATCATTTGAAATAGTAAACTTCTGATTTACTATGACACATGTTCCAATCATGCTAATACTTGTGTAGTATAAGAAGAACCAGTAAGTTTTCAAGGAGATATTTTTTACCAACAATCCTTGCAGTAATATAAAGTTTTTCAATCTCTTCATCATTGGTAGTGTCACAACCTGATTTACGAGTCATGATGGCACCTATTAAATGCCGTTAGTAGGTAAGCTAAACCGTAGCCCGAAGTTAATTGCAATGGGCTAACTTGATGGAAATTCCCCAAAAAGGAAAAAATAGACAGTAAAGATAGAAATAAGCAAGCAATTGAACAGTTTATAAGATAGTCATAACATAGAAAACTATCCCTCGACTTTGTAGAGACAGTACAAGAGCTACTACATAAATACAACCCAAGTTCTAAAACAGTCAATACAATCTTGTCTTAATACTAAAGACTAGAAATAGATAAATAGAAGGAAATAGGGAAACTTCGACTCTGAGAGCTCACCCTATCTCTAAAATCCAACACAACACGATCCTCGAATCAATGGCAACAACTAATACTCGGATCTACACCAAAAAGGTACAGAAGTATAGTATGAGTACCCAAACCATAGGTACTTAGTAGGCATCATTGGTCAACTAAGATAAATCATGATATAAGTATGATAAAATACAAGATATCATAACTAAGTCAAGGAAAGGAAAAAACCCTGAAGTAACTCCAACATCACTGTACAACAATAATACAAATAAACCAAAATGATAAAATAAAATAGAAGCAACTACAACTCCAAAATTAGCCCCCATAAGCCAATAAGTGCAGAAAAGTAAATAACCCAACGCAGGCCCCCATAAGCCTGGGGGTACAATCAAGATAGTACAATTCAAACCACCATCATCTACCAATTCCCATGATACAACTTGAATTCATCTATGTCATGCCTCATTATCACCATTTTCCCATTTTTAAAGTCTTAGCCAAAAACCCTATTCTCAATTATTACACCTTAAGTCCTCAATGTCATACAATCAATATCATGATCAATATCATAGTAAACTTTCTAGACTTGAACCTATAAGTTAGTAATACATAACATAATCATCTTCCGAACTTGAACCAGGCATATACATCGTCAATATTACCATCAATATATGAACTTAAATCGATAATTATATAATCAAAAGTCGGACTCGAACTGGAAATCATATCATCAATGACATCATCAATATTCAAACTTAAACCGGTAGTCATGTATCATAATATCATAGTAAATAGCATAATCACTAGCGTAATTGCTAACATAACTAATATAAAATTACTAGGCACTAGCATAATCAATAAGCATCAACTCTCAATGACAACCCACCATAACCATAAAATACCAAAGTTTCACAATATTACCCCAATAAGCATTTTCTAGGCGTACAACAAACTTATAGAAGGTTCCCAATAGCTAACCCGAATCTTGACCTAAGGTGTGTCCAAGGGGCCCACTTCTAAATCCCCAAAATCCATTACAAGGCAAATTCTACATCGAAATAGGATAATGTATTTGAGTCCACTTTTAGATGTCAACTAAGACACAATCAACCCTAAGATGGAATTATTACCTTAACTATGAGAAACTAAATCAGTTACACCTAATCTATGGTTTTCGAATAGCCTAACGGTCCAACTAACCTAAGTATTGCAAATTTGATCAACAATACCTAAAACTAATTCCAAATCTTACAAAATATCAAAACATATAAAGAACTAGCTCAATCTAAGAAAAGGGAAAACCTAGCCTACCTGAACGTCGAAGAAAGTTCTAAGAATCTACTAAATCATTGAATTATCCTTCCAAGAAGCTTCTGCAAGGTGCCACACTATCAAAATCATATCCTGTCTATCAATATGAGAGTAATGATACCCATATTGTACTATTGTGCTTTGGGTTCAAAATTACTCAAAAATCCCATATAGGTCTCATTTATGGAAACCATATTTCCGAAGCCAACCCAACATTCTCTTATGCTCTAGGAGTAATTACCTTAAAAATGGGTGAAATTCGAGTTACATTGGTGCTAAAATTAAGCCACCAAGTATTAGGGATTTTGAGAAAGAAATGAGAAAATCCACCATGAATAAGAAAGAATCTTACCTCAAATTTGAAGGAAAATCATCAAATAATCATTGCTCAAACTTCCAAATCACCCACAAGAGTTAATCCTAAGCTTTCCATAATATTTAGGGTTATAGTTAATGAGTGGTGATTTTACCACTCATTTATACTCAATCTCCGTGCATATTACCTTATTTTGAATGAATAAATGAGACATAATTGCGATGAAATGCACTAATGTCCATACTTTGCAGGCATAGAGTTGATTAGATAAAAAGATGTGGATTGGAGCTTAAAATGATAAAAAGAAAGCAAAGAAGTACAACTGAAGACCTGAAGTAGAATGGCCTTAGTTACCGAGGTCGCGTTCTGATGACCGTGATCGCAACAGTCAAGCATAATCAATCAGCCACGATTTCATAAGCCTATCATTATTGCGGTAGCCGGGGTCCCGGATAAGCTGGAGCGATCACGGCTTAACAAAAGATTTTAGGCCAAGGTCAAAACTGGAAATGCATGTGGCTGACCCCAAATTTTGACAAAAACACTCAAACCCTAGAACAAGGGATAACATTTCATCTTCTCCCAATAGTTAGGTTTTGGTTTTTAGTTCATAGCCTCTATTCATGGAGAAGACAATATTGTATAAATTTTGGGTGAAGAATACATTGGAGAAGCCTCTAAGTGGAGGAATAACTCACTTACATTAGAGATTTGTGGGTGTCCAAACTTTGATGTAACATTCACTTAAGCTTAAATAAATCATTTCATTGGAGATTATGGGTATATCTTTGTTTATTTATCTTATGTGTGGCTATATCTCCCTCTTGTGGTTATGTGTGAATAGGGATTAAAGTGTGTGTGGTCTGTTATTGATAGCTTTTATTTGGTAGTTTATTTTGATGGATTTTATCATTGCATGACCAATTTGGTTGGTATTTGTGGGTGAAAGCCCCAAATACTCATATGGGGTTAATGGGTGAAAACTCCAGACTCTAGAAAGTCCAAACACACCTTCAAAAAAGGGTTTTGGGTGAAATTTAGGAATCCATATCATCCTTGAAAAAGGGATGTGGAGACCAAAGCAATGGTAGACAATTATGTGTGTAGTTTGATAATCTATCATTATCGTAGACATAAGGGTGGTTGTAAAGTTAGCTATGCCATGGGTATTATCCTAGAAGTAGGGATGCCTAAATTGAGGTTTCGTTACCAATTGTTGAACTCACCCATTAGGTATTCGAAAGAATCAATGGGTGAAAGTTTGGTGTTTTGTTGAAAGACTAGCATCAAAATCTTTAACCAAACCTACCCACACTTGATCTACTAAAAATAAGTTGATTATTAGCATCCACATGTCACTTTCCTTAGTATTACATAATCCCAAGATCCGTGCCTAATTGATAAACTCTAATTATTTGTAACCTCGAATTTATACTAGAAAAACCCAAAAAGAAACATTAATGTAGATACCTACATCCCCTATTTTTATCTTCTTGTTACATTGGTTCAAATTTAACTTGTATCTATTATTTCAAATTAACTTAATTGTCACTCACATTGATCCTTGTGGATTCGACCCTAACTCCAAAGTTGGGTAAATATATTGATGACGACCGCCTTGCACTTAAATTGCCGTGTAAGTTGAGAATTATCTATAGTCTCTTGAGAATGGGTACAAAATAGGAAAAATAAGATGAAAAGGGGATATTTATACCTTTCCCAAGTGTTGAGGAGTCATTTTAATACTCTACCCTTGCGAACGCAACAATTAATGCTTGTCCAGGTTAGTCGCTATTGCGACATGCCCCTCGCGATCTCAATACTTGGTTCCCTGCAAAGGGTATTGCGATCACAACCCCTGGCTCGCTATTAGTGAGTGCACCAGCACAACTGAGACTTGGAATTTCACCAAACCCTCGGGATTCATTCAAATCTTGTATTCTCTAACGGACTATGCTACTTTACCAAATATGACATTCTAGACTCAATGACGCAGTCAAAATTCCTATCCGAGGTCGTCTTGATGAAAAGTAGGTCCCACACCCATTTCTATTTTCTTAACTTTCTGACCAATAGCATAAAATGAGCCTAGGTGACTTAGGACCCAACCAAAGGCCCACATAGCCTAAAATGGGCAGTCCAAAGCTATTGTAATAGTCAGATTTAGAATACAAGATTTTTTGACTAAATCTTTTGCTCGATGGCCATTTGGATCCAGCGAAGACTTCAAAATAGGAAATTGGCTCTAAAAACCAAATGAATTGCCGATGACTGAACTATCAGCTCTAATGGAAAATGACCTAAAGGGTCTTTATAATATCCACTACTAAAAGGACTTCATCCGCGAAAGTCAAGGTTTAAGATGTACCTGAAGTATCAAATAGGTGAGGATATTGGGTCTGCATCTTGTTCTCGATCTCCCAAGTAGTCTCCTCTACTAGATGGTGCCTCCACTAAGCCTTAACTACCAAAATCTCCCTAATGTACAATTACCTGACATCACTTTCCAAAATGAGCACAGGCTCTTCCACAAAGGTTAACCGCTCATCCAACTATATTGAATCCCTTCTAAGCATATGAGCAAGACTAGGAATGTATCATCACAACATACAAACATGGAAAGCTGGATAGACAACAACAAAATCTAGGAGTAAGGCTAACTCATAAGCCACCTCACTAACTGTGCGAAGAATCTCAAAAGATTCAATATATCTGGGGCTAAGCTTGCATTTCATCCCGAAGCTTCTCATACCCTTCATGGGTGACACACAGAGGAATGCCTAGTCATCAATGCCAATTATCAAGGCATGAAGCCTATAGTCCGCATAATCCTCCTGCCTACTCTGAGCTACTCTCAATCTGTCCTGAATCACACTGACTCTATGCAACAACTCCTAAAGAAAATCAATACCATGAGGTCTAATCTCAAAAGGCTCAAGCCATCTAATAGAGAAACAATATTTCCTACCATACAAAGCCTTAAAAGGCAAAATCTCAATACTTGATTGATAACTGTTATTATATGCAAACTATGCCTAGGCCAAGTGCTTCTTCCATTGACCTCCAAAGTCCATAATACAGGCTCGATGTATATACTTAGGAGCTTGAATAGTCTGCTCTGACTGACCATCTTTCTACGGATGGAAGGCTATACTAAGATCCACCTGAGTACCCAAATCCTCCTAAAAATCTCTTTAAAAGCTAGAAGTAACTACAAAACTCTGGTCTGAAATGATAGATATAGGCACCCCATGCAAACGGACTATCTTACACACATTGATGCGAGCTAACCTCTTGGCATTGAAGACATCTGAATAGAAATGAAGTGTACTAACTTAGTTAATTGATCCACAATGATCCAAATACCATCGGAACCACGGGAAGTGCTAGGCAAACCACTAAAAAAGTCCATGGTGATCCGTTCATATTTCCACTCGGGAATAGGAAATCTCTGAATCAAACCACCCGATTGCTAATGCTCAATCATATACTGACAACATAAGCAATGAGCTACAAAGTCTTCCGTATATCTCTTCATGCCACTCCACCAATAATGCTACATCAAATCTCTATATATCTTAGCTGTACCTCAATGAAAAAGATATCTAGAGCTATGAGCCTCATGCAAAATCAACTGAATCAAATCATCGATCCTCAAAACACAAATATGGCTATAAAATCTAAAGACACCCTCAAAATATATGGTGGCCCTCTTAGACTCACCAGTTGTTGCACCCAAGCGCACACATAAGTGTACGTGGTCTCACCAAGTAGTAAAGCGACCCTTTAGAAGCTAAGTATCGATCCCACAGGGGCTTGTTTTAACAACTATCTAATTTTAGTTCACAATTGAGATTAAATTGATGTGGAAGTAAGAAAAAGAGTTTGTCAGTTTAAAACTGAAATTAAAATAAACAATGCAATAAAGTAAATTTCTTGGACAATCAATAAGGAGAAGCCCAGGGTTAAGGCTCTGCGAACAATCATACTAAGATATTAAACTTCATTGGTTAGATTACTTATCTTGGTTGTTGATTCACAGGGTTGATATTATGATCATGGTCTCTCGAGCCTCTAATCACCTATATAACTTAGCCCCACAACTACATCGTTGAGCGGGGATATTAGAACTAAGCTAAATGCATTTATATTTCATCCCCTAGTGGACCAAATAGGTCACGTAGGTATGTATCTATCCTACATGCAAATTACAATCTCCATTCTATAGAATTTTATAATCCTACTCTATTTACCCCTCACATTCTATCCTCTTATTCTACTTTTCGAGTTTACAATGATAAGGGATGCATTCTAAAGGTTGCGAATCCTTAAAATAGTTATAAAAAGGATAAATAAACAACCAAATATGATAAGTAATCAAAACCAATTCAATCCATAGCAATAGTAATCATGTTCTTGGCTTTAACCCTGGAAAGAAGGTTTTTAGCCACTCATGGACATAGTCATAATCACCATAGATGAATACAAGATAAAATCCATAAATAAACTAAAGTAAAAGAATAAAAACCTTAATTGAAGTGTTTTACAGCCTCTCTCAAAGTTTCAAAGTCATCCAAGGTTTTTAATATCAAGTTCAAGTGTCCTATTTATAGGAGGACAATTTGTCCGTTTCTTAGAGTAGGCCTGCGACACGGAGCTCATAGAGGAACTAGGGTGAGCGATGCGCCATAATCATGGAGATAAAGTGTTTTGTGTCCCTTAGGAATCTATCTATGTGTATAACGCTCCCAATATCCATGTATAGGGTCAGATACGCGCCATGGACATCCAAAGTGTCTGTTTTACGTCAAATCTTGTCCCGTGCTTTTGTTGATCCATTCCAAGCCTTTTTGTGTTGTTTCCACTTGATTTATAGCTTGTATATCCTTAATATATCATCATCATCAACTCAACAAGCATCCTAAATAATTAAAAATCACAAATTAGAGCTCAAAAAACACACATTCCATAACGGTGAACTAGAAACTTAAGCTAAGAACTAGTTTCGTCCTATTATTTTTTTGCTTTGTGTTTTGACTCTTGGATTTATTAAATTGAACTTTAAGCATTATAAACATGTTGTTCCACACATAATTACACAATCATACCATTCAAAACTCATTATACATACTAGAATTCCTTGAGATCAACTAGAACAACACCTAGCTTAAGCAAGTAACACTAGTTTTCTTATTTGAACTCTAAGTGACCCATTTAAGTACAAACTTGTTTGGAAAACACCATAAACATTGTAATCAAGTACTTAAAAACTTATATGCTCAATTATATCATTATTGACTCATTAAGCACACAAGTAGTCCTTAAAACAAGGCTAAATAAGCTAGTATAACAATGCTAAGATGCATAAATTCACCTTAGATCACAACTCAATACCTGATCATGGAGGATGTGAAGTCTATTATCCTCAAACAGACGATCCCGAATATGCTCAAATAGTGAATATCTAGCTTTAAAACTAGAAAGAATCCTCCTAGAGTTTGAAATATCAAGCCTTACCATCAATTTGGTTAAGGACTGAATGTGCCATGACGACGACCTTTGAGAAATTGAAATACAAGCCAAGCAACCCATACTCACTGCCTTTCGACTCAAGGCGTCTCCTGCTACATTCACCTTGCCCAAATGATACAAAATAGAGATATTATAGTCCTTAAGAAACTCCATACATCTATGATGCTTAACATTAAGTTTTTTCTATCTCATAAGATGCTAAAGACTGAGATGATTGGTGAAAATCTCAAAATGTACACCATAAAGATAATGCCTTCAAATATTATGCGAATAAACTACCGCTGTCAACTCCAAATCATGAGTGAGGTAGTTGAGCTCGTTCACCTTAAGTTTCCTCAAAGAATAATCAATAATACGACCCTACTGCATCAATACACAACCCAAACCAATACGAGAAGCATCAAAATATGCGGTGAATCCCTCACTCTCAATAGTATGAGACAAAATAGGAGCTAATGTAAGAAACTCCTTGAGCTTACCATAGCTCAACTCACACTTCTCAAACCATCAGAAAGAAATCACCTTCTGAGTCAATCTGGTCATAGGTGCTAAAATAGTTGCAAAACCCTCAACAAATCATCTATAATAACCATGCAAGTCAATAAAGCTATGAACCTCAGTTGGAGATATGGGTCTAACCCAATAACGAATAGCCCCAATATTTGCCAGGTCTACAATAATCCCATCCTTAGACACTACATGCCTTAGGAGTGTCACTGACTCAATCCAAAACTCACACTTAGAGAACTTGGCAAAATTCACATGATCTTTTAGCGTTTGAAGCACAATCCTAAAATATTATGCATGCTCCTCTCCACTCCTCGAATACATGATGATATCATCAATGAATACACTCACGAAGAAATCCAAATAAGGTCAAACATATAGTTCATCAAATCCATGAATGCTGCTTAGGCATTAGTCAACCCAAAAGATATCACTAGTAACTCATAATGGCCATAACAGGTCCTAAAAGCTATCTTTGGGATATCCTCAGCCCGAATCCTTAACTGATGGTAATCGGACCTCAAATTAATCATTGAAAACACTGCTGGATCCTGAAGCTGGTCAAATAAGTCATCAATGCGAGGCATAAGATAACGGTACTTTACCGTTGCCTTGTTATGCCACCTATAATCAATACATATTCGCATGAAGGCATCTTTCCTCATCACAAACAACATAGGAACTACCCAAGGAGACAAATTCAGTCTAATGAAACCCTTACCATAAAGACCCTGAAGCTTAAAATTTAGCTGCTAAACTTGGTAGGAGCCATATGGTAAGGTACCATAGAAATAGGTCGGGTTCCAGGCTCAAGATCAATACAAACTCAATCTCATAGGCAGGAGGTATACAAGGTAGATTGGTAGGGAAAACATTATAAAACTCACAGACTATAGGAACAGAGTCAACCGATGAACTCTCCACTCTAACATCATATATATAAGTAAGATAAGACTTTCAACCCCTCGAGATAAGTCTCCTTGAACACATATAGGAAATAATCCAGTCTTTACGTGTCTAAAAACTCTCTGCCACATGATCGGGGGTATGACAAGCATAGATAACGGTCTTGGAAAAGCAATCCATGTCCACATTAATAGTAGAATAACCAGTCTATGCCTAGAATCACATTGAAATTCACCATATCTAATATAATAATATCAACATGAGTATCAATAACCCTAACAGTCATAAAATAAGATTTTAAAACTCGATCCATCTCTAAAAAATTACCCACAAGAGTAGATACACATAATGTCATAGATGATAAATCTCAAGATAACTCTAACTGTGGAGCAAAATAAGCAGACACATAAGAATAAGTGGATCCCAATAAAATTAGGTAAAGTCCAAATGATGGAACCCCAGAATCATACAATTGACAATAATATTTGAAGACTTAGACTCGGGTCTTGAAGGTACTGCATACAACTGACCAGGCCTACTACCTGGCTGGGCTTCTGACCAATATCCTATGCTACCTACCTGAGAACAACCTTGAGCACCCTGGGGACCACTCCTACGATCATGCATACCACCTCTAGTTGAGGGATAAACTACTCTAATAAGGGGAACATTCTGGGCTGAAGAAATAATCTCCCCACAACTAGGGAAATTATGCGAACAATGACCACGACCTCCATAACTATAACATATCCTATGAGCCAAACCAGAACCAGAAAATCTAGCTGACTCAGAATTACCACCATGATTAGAATAATCGGAAGACAAACACCTCAAGATTGACCGCTACCCTGACCTGGGGCGGTCACTGATACTAGACTGACTTTCATTAATAATCTGGAGGCTACTTTAATGGGTTTACTAGTCTAAATTTGAGGCTAATAAAACTGAAAAAGAGGGTACCTACCCTAACAACCACTACCTTTGAATTGAGAGCTACTATGACTCCCACTAAAACCACCTTGATACCGGTCCTCTTATCATTGTCCCTTTGGGCCTTATGATGCATCTCCTTCATTACCCGATCATGATAAAAAACCTTAGAAAAAGACCTAGCCACAATAACCAAACTCAAAATAGACATGCAAAGAGGAAGTCTCAATCCTCAAATAAACCAATAAACCCTCTCATACACAACATCTAGAATAGAAGTAACATGCCTAGATAACTCATAAAAATAATCCTCTTACTCTAGAATAGTCATGGAGCCCTACTCTAATCTAGAGAACTGATCCCTTAAACAATCTCTAAGGCTAGGGGGTATTTACTTCTTATGTAAAAGGAGAAGATCCAGCTATCCTGGAATAAGGATGACCTCTCTACCAATGTTGATCCACTAAGTCCAACTAAAAGGTAGTGTAATCCACAACACGAGTCTCAACTAGGCCCAAATTATAGAGCCTATCCTCACAATCAATTAGAAACTCATAAGCATCCTCTCCTGTGCACCAAAAAGCCTAAGTGGAGCCATTCTCAAGAACCTACCTAACATATTCTTCTACTTGGAAGACATCAAATATTAGTAAACCACTGGCTAAAAAACTACCAGCTGAGAAACTGCTGGCATAGGAGGGACCTCAACTCTGGGAGCCATAGCTACAGGTTGCACCCCTACCTTAGTACCACTCTGATCAATAGATTATGCACCATTAGATGGTTCACCATTAACTAATACCAAAATATGAATCAAAGTATCCCTCAGCACTGAAGAATAAATGAACCTTGGTGGAGCCTAAACTAGTCCTTGTACCACCGCTGGCTGGGGCGAAAGAACCTTTGGCTTAAGAGTAGGAATAGAGTCTGGTGAAGGCCCCCTATCCTGGCCCCTAGCTTGGGTCATATCTTGAGGCTGTCCATGACCTTTAGGTCATCTACGAATATCTAGAGGATCCTTAAGATCAGTCTCAGGATCCTCATCTCGTGTAGAGGTAGCATGTGTCCTAGCCATTAATGAAAGAGTGAAACCAAAGAAATACCCTAGAATCTAAATCAGACACTTAGCATAAAATGAGTGAAAGAAATAAAGAACTCCTAAGAATTTCCCATAGACTCCCAAAGATAAGAAATGAATGTCACCATTCTAATCCACAGGACTCTACTAGACACTTTTTCTTGTACCAATAATGTCGGTGAAACCTAGGCGTTGATATAAATTTGTTGCAACCTAATTTATGAGTCATGATGGCACCTACTAAATCCCACTAGTATGCGAGCTGAACAATTTCTAAAAGCTAATTGCAATAGGCTAACTTTGTGGAAATGCCCTAAAAAGGGCAAAATAAATAGTAAAGAAAGAAATAAGCAAGCAATAGAATAGTCTAAAATTTAAACACCCTGGGTTTGGGACCCTTAGAAAATTTCCTGGATGTAAGGTCTCTGGATAGGATACGATAAGGGGAAATGAATCATACACTGGGATACGAGTGTAAAATAAATAGTAAAGAAAGAAATAAGCAAGCAATAGAATAGTCTAAAATTTAAACACCCTGGGTTTGGGACCCTTAGAAAATTTCCTGGATGTAAGTTATCTGGACAGGATACGATAAGGGGAAATGACTCGTACACTGGGATACTAGTGGTATGGGTTAGTTGTATGCTGACCAGTGTCGGTTAGTAGGTTGGATTTGTTTTCTAGAATAGATACTACTTGGGTGGTATGAGTCGTATCGGTGGATATGGGTCATTTGGTTTGGGTTTTTCTATATCTTAATCTTATACTTGGTAGTCTAACTTGGATCTGAGTACGAGTGTCTCACTATAAGCCATAAGCCAAGGTACAAATCATACTATGGACTTATATGGTCGACAATATTCAAAACTCTTGGGATTCTATTCTGCCAGGGGCACGGATCATGGATACTAGTCTATACTTGGATACAACATGGTTTGTGGTGAGTCGTACCTTAGACAGTATTGGGTCAAAGGGAGATGGCCTTGGGTATGAGTGGTGGGTATGTAACGCCCTAATTTCTGGAGCTGGCATGCCACACGGTGCTCATAACCCTGAGAGACAACAAGCTAACCCTTTCTGATATCTATAACTGAGCACATCATAACATAGGAAATAAATGCAAAAAACTGGCAGAAACTTTCCATAAGGTTCAAACATCTAAAATAATCAATACTGAAAATTGAATACTAATACATCTATCTGAAAAGCCTCTAAACTGTCTGAACTGTGGAGTTGATAGGACATATCCCTAACTAACTCTGTCTACTAAAAATAAATTGAGTCTAATGCCATATAAAATAAGGATCATCCTCTAATGATGAAGACTCACTTCTAAGTCAAATTTTGCTAGTTGAGTCGGCACTGCTAAGGGTGCTCTGGTTCTCGCTTGTCTGAACCTATGGGATAAGGCACCATATCATAAGAGAAAAGTATGCATCAATTCTTTGAATGTACTGGTATGCTAGATGAGGTAAGTCTAAATGAAAGGGCTTATGCATGAGCATAACTTAACTGAATAACATAAGAGTACTGAATGAGGATACATGCATGAATGCATAAACCATAGCTGAAATCATAATGACATTGAATATTGAGACTCGAATACTGCTTTACTGATATATGAAATCACTAGGAATACTGAGATACTGAATAATTGAGTCTTCTAATATTGATAACTGAGTACTAAAGTTGAGATCAGTCCTATCTAGTGGGTGATCTCTGAATCTAATGATAATGAGAATACTTAACTGAATCTGAGATCAGTCCTATCTAGTAGGTGATCTTTCTATCTACTGATAATGAAATGATTTGACTTAGTTTGAGATTAGTCCTATCTAGTAGGTGATCTCTAAATCTGATGATAATGATTAACTATATTTGAGATCAGTCCTATCTAACGGGTGATCTCTGAACATACTGATAATAAGATTAATTGACTAACTCTGAGATCAGTCCTGTCTAGCGGGTGATCTCTAAATCTGCTGATATGCTAAGGGTTGACTGCATCTAACAGTCCTGAATCTATAATACTGATCTGAGTTCTTTTATTGAGATTGATTCTAAAACTGAGACTGTGGGAAGTAGTCATCTAACTGACATGCCCCTTCTAGCTAAGTTGGGGTTCAACCTGTAACCTCAATTGGAAGGGTGTCAGTACCATGCCACAGGTAAAGACCTCTCTTGTGGAGTCAGTCCTATCTAATGGGTGACCCCTGGGATCAGTCCTATATATATAATATACTAACGGGTGATCCCTGAGTATGTCAGTCCTATATAGCGGGTGACATCTCATGCCAATGCTAGCTATATAGTTATAGAACTTAGGGATTGCTCCTAGGGATCTTAGTCCTCTCTAACGGGTGAGTCCCCATCCCTAGGTTTGCTCGGTGCTAAGTCCTACTCCCAATTGAAAGACTCTGAACTAATTCTTTTTCTTAAACTGTACTAGACTGAGCTGAATCTATTACTGATCATACTGATCAACTAAGTTAATCTGAGTTCACTTGATTCCGAAGACTGATGGAATAATACTGAACCTCATTATCTGACTGAATAATACTAAGTTCTAAATTTATTACTTGAATGCTACTGAGGTTAGAAACTAATTTCTTGAATACTACTAAGATCTGAGTTGAGTACTGAACTGAAGCTGGAATGATAATGATACTTAGATTGCAGAAATTCCTTAAGTTCTGTAACTGTCTGAGAGTGCTGAGTTCTCTAATTAACTGAGTTCTAAGAATTGTGGCTTGACTGAGATTATCGTGAAAACTGACACGTGCTCTAGACTTGCAGCTAAATTATCGGGTATAAATACCCAAGGACTCGGTAACATAAAAGTAAAACATAACCATTCTTGAATAATCATGACCATGGACTTTCATTCACCATTGCAATCATTAAAGCATCTCTTCAAGCACATGGGAATCATAAACCTGTGATAGAATTGGGAGACATGCTATTGGCTTATACTCCATTCAACAAGTTCATACATCAAACACCTTAACATGTATTAAAGAACACATAACTGGGGGATTTCATGCTAACATTTCACAACTCATTCACTAAGGCTTTTCAACAAACACTTGGTATGCATAAACTTACACATAATTGGGGACTTCTAATCAACATGCTATAATGGCTCTAATTCCTTCACATTAGCATTTTATCAAACATATGGGGAACATGCTTTGGTTATTCAACAATTTCTACCCTTAATTGACATAAAAACATCACTTTACATACAACTTGAAGAGGGTTTACCATGAACTTCACATGAATATCACATACTAGGATCAAAGCTTGAAACTTTGTAACCAAAAACATGAACTAAAACTCAATAATAACATGAACTTCAACTTTAATTCCCATGAATCATAAAACTCATAAATATAAAATCTTTGAATTTAGAAAAGGATTCTTGAACTTCTTGGGTGGAAGAAACCCAAGAATCAATATCTGCATACCTGGAAATCTAAATTCTTGAAGTTCTTGAAGACTCTTGGAGGGATTCTTGAGATTTTTTTTGAAACTTTGGGGCTAGGGTTTTCTATTTGTTTGAGAGAGAATGATTTATTTCTTGTGAGAGGTGAGTAAATAATGAGGAAATAGGTCTTTTAGGGTTTTAAGGTCGTGTGTAGGCTGATTTGGGGCTTTAGGAATTTACCAACTAGCCCTTGAAATTAAAGTACGAAACATGAAAATTCCCAATTTTACATGCTGGCGTAACGCGGTGAAATCGCGCTAGCTTACTAGAAACTGGACAATTGGGAAACTGCTTGATAGCGCAACACGGTGAAAATCACGTTGCCACCTTGGTTGCAAACTGTAAAGACACCACGATGTGGTGGAATTGTGGAGGCTCATTGGATTTTGACAATTTCTATTTTGGCTGACTCCGCGATGCGCTAAAGTACCAGGTGGTACACTATCTCACTAAAATGGCTCTAACTCTTCGCCAGAGTGTCGGATTTGGGAGAATTTGGTATCAAATAAAATCTTATTTGATTTCCCACATATTCATCAATGAATAAAGATCTTTAATTTTATAAATACAAATCAAAGATAGATAGAAGTACGGGGTATTATAGGGTACCACTCGTATTGGAGGATATGACTAGTAAGGATAGTCGTATCCCCCTAACAGAAATTTTATGCAGTTTAAGTGAGGGAAATATGAACATTTTCCCACTTAAACCTAATAAGTCCCCATGACTTTTAACTCACTTGGGAGGTTATTTTCCCTATTATTTTATTATTTAACACTTAGAAAACACCCCCCAATCCTCTCTAAAGTTCTTGGATAAAAGAAGCTAGGGTTTCATCGTAAGGATTAATTTGGGGCTTATGTTGGTGATTTCTCTCTATTATCTTCTTAATTAAGGTAGGTAACCCTTTCCTAATTGTTATTTCCAACTAAAGGCATATTTGGTAAATTGTTTTCATGGCATAATTGTTACATGATCTTGGGTTTTCAAATATATTTTAGGGGTATTGGTTATGATTTTCCTATGTTTTAATTATGTACTTACATGTTTTAATGATGGTTTGGATACTTGGTTGCATTGGAATGGTTAACTGGTATTTGATTTTGGTTTTGGAAACACTATGCCCCCAATATATTTGATAAAATGCCTATGAGAATGCTTTTAATATGTTGTTGGACTTTTAATGGAACTATTGCATGGTATGGTTTGGTAATGGAACCCTAAATGGTATAAATGGTTTGGAATGGTTAAATAGAATGGTTTGGTTATCATGGTTAAGGTTAATTGAACTCTTTGAGTGGTACAATGGAATGCCCCAAGTAAACATGTTAATGAACAACTTGTGGGGTACATGAGACTCCTCCAAGCAAACATAATAATGGAACATTTGTGGGGTACATGGGATCCACCAAGTTAACTTGGTAAATGGGTACACGGGAATCCCTTAACTTCTTAAGGTTTGGCTAAGGACAATACTTGAAAATATAGTTGGTATGATTATACCACTATTAATAGCCTTGGTTAATAATAATGGAATAATGGATTGGTTGGTAGGAAATGGTTTTAATTGGGAAATAATTATGGGGTGTGATAGCTAACCGTGAAGGTGGCAGTACAATGAAAGAACACCGAAAACTCATTTTTGCCGGCATTATAGGAAGGCCATGGTGACTTTATATGATTCTATGAGGTGTATGGGAATCCTCTAAGTACACTGTACATATGTATTGTGGAGAGCGAAGGGTACTCGGGAATCCCCTACTCTTACGGTATCTTCGGTTCATGCAACTACACGTATCGAGTACCATTCAGGGGGTTACACTAGACCCATTTAGCCCATAGGTGGTTAAGTACGGTTAAGCTACATATACCCAAGTTAATGGTTTCAAATGCAAGCTAAGCCCAATCCCCTTTTTCGGCATGGTTATATATATGAATGGTTTGTATGCACATGGTTGGTTT
Source organism: Capsicum pubescens (assembly GCA_030864215.1). NCBI lineage: Eukaryota > Viridiplantae > Streptophyta > Magnoliopsida > Solanales > Solanaceae > Capsicum > Capsicum pubescens. The sequence goes on along the minus strand of CM061547.1, from coordinate 158,304,692 downwards.
ACTTGATTTTAATGGCTGGAATTATTTTATCCTTAACTTAATTTCATGCTAGCATTTACCCGCTAACCCATCTTTGGGCAGCTACAACCTCATGTGATGTAGGAACCGATCGTTCTACTCCTCCTACACAGTGATTGAATTTTTGGATTAACTATTGGATTGAAGTATTGAGCTTCCATCTTTCTGAAATGCTCCATTTCATGTTATGGACATTTTCATATAATTTGGGGGCACATGCCAATCGGATATTGGTTGTCTTTTTGTTAGAGGATTTTGTGGAACTACTATGGGTAGGCATGGACATGACCGATATTGGCGTCAGCCTTAGTATTGGCATTGGTATTTGGGCTGATATAGTAGGATGAAATTTCTCACCGTTCCATCCTTTTATGTTATGGAACTTGGTTTGATTATTGTTTTGGTTTTGGTTTACGATTTGGTAAAGGTTATCACTTGGTTTGGGATGATTGGACTCGTTTGGGTTGGTCATAGTTATAGACCTATCCTAGAGTTTAGATTTGGATAATTATATGATATCTTGTTAGATGTTCAAAATTCATCCGGATCAGGGTATGCATTGGACGGTCGGGTTGGGTATTGGTGTTGGCCCCTAGTCCTGGTTGGACTTGGGATGCCCATTACGACAAGGCCCCCGGTTGGGTTATGACAAATTGGTATCACAGCCTTAGGTTCATGGTCAATTGGGAGTCTACGAAGCTGTGTCTAGTAGATTCTATTTTAGGGGTGTGTAGAGCACCTCACTTATAAGGGAGAGGCTACAAGGCATTTAGGAATGTGTCACTTTCTTGGTAATCTATCTTCAAGCTTCAAGGTCTAAGGTCTTTTCTAATCCTAGTTTGTTTGCTTTTTAGATCACGCCTCGATGATCTAGAATACAAAGAAACTCTTCTATCCCATCTGTAGACAATGTGGAAGGGACACAAGGGATCCATACTTGGTCTAGGGGTCCAGTCCCTAATATTCTGGAGTTTTACCGGTTTCTACTAGGCCTCTTCAGGATGAGGTGATGAATGCAGAATTTCATCAATCTATTCATACTATTGCTTAGTTAGTTGGTACTCAGGCTGAGAGAGATGTATTTGGTGATTTTTCTGCTGAGGCCACGAGCATTGGCCAGTTTATGAAGATGAATCCTCCTACTTTTATAGGTGTGAAGGTGGAGGAGGATCCATAGGGTTTCTTGGATGAAATAAAGAAGATATTCAGGGTGATGCAGCCACAAATATTGAAGGGGTGAATTTTACATCTTATTATCTCAAGGATGTTACGTGCTAGTAGTAGAGGAGTGGTATAGCGATCGAGATAATGTTGAGAAGTTGTACTTATGGGATACTTTCTCATATACTTTTCTGGATCGCTTCTTTCCTCAGGATCCAAGAGAAGTAAAGGCGGAGGAATTCGTCAATCTGAGATAAGGGAAAATGTCAATCAAGGAATATGCCTTGAAATTTCATCAGCTGTCAAGTTATGCTCTAAAATTGGTGTCTGATTTGACGGAAAGGATGAGAAAGTTCACTTATGGACTATCTCAGGATTTGATCCTTGAAAGAAAGACTGCATTACTGATCAAGGATATGTATATGTCTAGGTTGGTGGTTCATATGCAATAGGAAGAGGAAGAAAAGAGAAAGCAGGTTGAATTTGGGGAAAGATAGAGTAAGAAGTTCATGTCTTCTGAACAAGGTGGGTAGCAATTAGCAAGGTAGTTGGGATGGCGGCAAATGGCCAAAAAGGAAGTGGGGGAGTTCTAGTTCCTTCTCTTCTAATAGTGCTTCTTACCCGAAGCCTTCGGGTGATAGGCGTCAGAAGGGGGTGATAATTTTTGGGCACAGGGTGCCCAATCTTAGGAAAGTGCAACACGGTTGGATTCTTCATGCCCTTCTTTTTGGTTTGATAGATGTATTCATCAGGGATTTTCTGATGAAAGAATGGACAGGTGTTTTAAATATGGTCAATCAGGCCATATGCTAAAAAGCTGTCAGGTTGGTAAGGGTACTTCAGTAGCGGTTAAAGCTCCAGTTGCTTCATCTTCTGCTCCTGCACCTAGTGGTGTGGCTTCTATATCTTCTCCTTCTTCTGGTAATGGCGTAGGCCAGAATAGTTTTTATGCTCTTGCATCTCGGCAAGAATTAGGGGCATCACCTGATGTCTTTACTGGTACGTTACAACTCTTTTCTTGTGATGGTATTGCTTGCATGATCCTAACACGACTTGAACCCCGAGGCATGTCGTATAGGCACCTCAATCTCACATGAACCGGAGGTCGCCCCCAATAACTCATCAAAGAGACTTCATCATACTATAGTAGTCAAAGGGACCCCAACTCTTATATCAACATAGCGGAAATAATAACATAAGTTGACATTAGATTCATTATAATAACTACTTATGCCCAAGTTCATAGTTGTTCACAATACATTTATACAAAACCAAAGTCACTAAATGTATATGTCTGGACAAACCCCCGACTATAGCCAAACTAAGTCTTAAAGAGACCAAGCCTAAGTATAAGGACTAATAAATGAATGTCTTCCAAATATAAGGAAGCTCACCCTTTTAAGTCAATACATGAACCGCCTGATCATCTAATCACTGCGCTGGAGAAGAAGAAGATGCTCCGCCCTTACATCATGTGGAGACGTAGCATTGAAAGACGGTTAGCATTTGGAATGCTAGCATGTAACTCAAGGATAAGTGATAAAGTACATAATCAATAAACAACAAGTAAATATATCACATTTTATCACGTTCATATACTTATCCATACATATAAACACTTCACATACCAATCAAGATATCAAGGCTCATCAACATTTTCAAGTATTCATTCATTAGGCATGAAATGAGGAACCCCAACCCTCTTCACTTATAGATTCAACAAATCACACTAAGCATAGAACTTTCACCACAATCACACATACTTAGACAAGGGACTTCAGCTATGCTTACTCATTCATTAAACAAATGCTTTAACCACATACACATTCATTCCATAGGAAAATCTATCCATACTCATATTCGTTCAAGCAAGGGACTTTAACCACATGATCATACATTGGGGAAGAGGTACTATCATATCAAGACATCTCTTTGAGCAAGGGACTTTAACCTCAAGCCATTCATAAGGCAAGGGACTTCAACCTCAAGCCATCACACTATCATTAGTTGACAATGGGATTTTAACATTATTTTTCTCATGGATGAATCCTACATTCAATACACCACTTAAGGACTTTAACCATTTAGTCAATTTAACACTATACATGACCACATGGTTATTATGGGAGACTTCATTGCTCAACCACTTAAATAGGCCAATGCCTTCATTCAATTCATCATCAATTCAATTCATGGTAAACAAGACCCTTACAATCTATTAACATTTCATTAGAAATTTATTACCACATTCTTACCACATGTGGGTTCAACACACAATTCAAGTTCAACTTCACATTGAGGGACTTCAACTTCTTATTTGGTACTTAGCATAAAAAGGTTATCCTCACACCTTAAATATCTTACAATACCTTTAAAAACATAATTATCACTCGTTTATACTCATTAGACCATTCCTCTAGCTTAAGATATCATCAACATGTACCTAGTAATTTCACTTAGACATTTTCACAAACACCTTGGGTACATACCTTTAACAAGGTCATTTTTATGGAAAAAATCATCAAGATTAGGGTTACTCAAGACCCTCATGTTAAAAAACATACACCAAGAACCCACATATACAATGTACCATCAATAACATGTATCAACACAAGTATAAGCAAGAATTATTACTATTCATTGTTAGATAGCAAAAACCCTTTTCATTTGATTCAAAATCACCATATACACTTACTAATCCAGGTGTGAAATACATGGGTTTTAGAGATATTAAAAGAGGGGAAGAGATACATACCTTAAACCAGGTGACACACCAACAATCTTGACTCTTTCTTGCCACAAGATGAACACCTCCAAACCCTAGACTCCCATCCTGATTCAAGAGCCTTTTGAGTGTTTAGAATGCTTAAGTCTTGTAAAAATGAAGACTTAGGAGGTTACTATGCCTTATATAGTGAGAGGGTTTAGGGTTTTAGCTATGGGAAATGACCAAAAGGTCCTTGATTAAAAGTTGAAAAATCTACACGTGCAGGGGTACTACTCCCCCTTATGGTTCATATAGCAATCGTGACCTAGGTTATGAGTGGTACCCTAAATTATACCCTAGGACTCTCCTAGGTCAACTACACTGTTGTCGGTATGTGTGGGCACCTTTGAGTCATAACCAATGGTATGACTCATGCCCCAATCGTGAGATCCATCTGTAACAAAAATAGTCCACTCGGTTTGGAGACTTCACTCTATACGGTTGAATAGTGTATGACTCGTATGCATGGTTATGACCAAGGGATGGCTGTGTCATATGAAGGATAGTAAACTACCCTAAAATTCTCCATAGGATATGAGAGGGGAGGGGGATAAGGGTATGAATCGTGGCCAAGGGTACGACTCAAATCTCCAAGTTATACCCAACTCAAAGATACCAAAAGTTTTTGTTTTTTAATGATTCAAAGTCTAGGTGTTTCAATTCTCCCCACTTGGGATCATTCGTCTGCGAATGAAGGTTGAGGCAAGCATAAACACAAGTTAACACATCAACATGCATCAAACCAACCTTTGCAAAAATTTGAAACAAGCACACAACAAGGATACAACACAACACGTATAATGATCATCATCAATCAACCATTTCTTTTCATTAACTAGGGAATCCAATCCCATCATTTATCAAGTCCACATGGATCCTTAAAAGTTTAGGGACTCGAACCCATTATCAATTCAAGAAACAAGTCAAATCAAGAAGTTTAACACATACCTCAATCACGAGTTTTTGGAATGGAAAACAAATGTGGATACTAGGACTTCATGTCCTCCTCCGCCTTCCATGTAGCTTCCTCAAAATTTTGGTTCCTCCATAAAACCTTTATCAAAGACTCTTCTTTTATTTGTAACCGGAGAACTTGCCGATCCAAAATCCTCACTGGGATCTCCTTATAGGTCAAAGATTTTGAGATACTAACATCTTTCAAGGGGACAACCAAGGAAGAATTACCCACACATTTCTAACTTATAGACATTTCCAACCCTCTTTACAATCAAGTAAGGTACAACATAGAGGGCACTAAGATTCCCCTTTTTATCGAACCGCATTACTCCCTTCATGGGAGATACTTTCAAGAATACCCAATTTCCGACACTAAACTCCAAGTCCCTACGCCTCACATCCACATAGGACTTTTGGTGACTTTAAGCAGTTTCAATCTACTGTGAATCACCTTCACCTTCTCTAAAGCTTGGTTAACTAAATCGGGCCCAAACAACTTACCCTCGCCAACTTCGTACCACCCAATAGGAGATCGACATCTCCTGCCATACAATGCTTCAAAAGGCTCCATGCCAATACTAGAGTGGTAACTATTATTATAGGCGAACTCAATTAAAGGCAAGTGGTCATACCAACTATCTCCATAATCAATTACACAATGCCATAACATATCTTCAAATATTTGGATAGTTCTATCTGCTTAAACATCCATTTGTGGGTGGAAAGAGTACTATGGCACACCTTAGTTCCCAAACCTCTTTGAAATGACTTCCAAAAGTGGGATGAAAATGTAGGACCACGATCTGAGATAATAGACATCGAAGAACAGTGCAACTTTATGATCTCCACAAGATAGAACTTAACATAATCTTTGACCGAGTAATTAGTTCTCACGAGCAAGAAATAGGTGGACTTGGTCATTCTATCAATAATGACACAAATGGAATCATATTGATTTCAAGATCTAGCAAGACCGGTAACCAAATCCATATTAATCGCCTCCTACTTCCACTCTGCCAACACAATCTCTTGATTAAAACCACCGAGCCTCATATGCTCAACTTTCACTTGTTGACACACCATATACTTGGCCACATAGCTAGCAACATCACACTTCATATTATTCCACCAATAGAACTCTCTAAGGTTATGATATGTTTTGGTGGAACTAGGATGAATAGTATAATGGGCTCTATAAGCCTCATCCATGACTCTTTTCCCTCATTCCATTAACGTTAAGAACACATAGCCTACCTTGGTACCTCAAGATACCATCACCACCAATCACAAAGTCCGTGGATTTATGTTGACCCACATAACCCTTGACCTTAATCAAGTCGGGGTCCAATACTTACTTTTTCTTTATCTCAACAACAAGAGGCGATTGAGATATCGGATGCACAAAGGAACCACCATCCTCACAGTCCACAAGTCAAACTACAAGATTTACCAAATAGTGAATACTTTACCTAACTCCTGCTTATCCTCATCAACATGGGCTAAAATCCCCATAGACAATCTACTAAGAGAATCGACAACTACATTCGCCTTATCGGGATGGTAATGAAGAATCATATCATAGTCTTTTAATATCTCGAGCCACCTTCTTTGCTGGAGATTCAACTCCTTTTGGGTAAATACATATTGCAGGTTCTTATGATAAAAAAAGATATAAACATGAACACTATAGAGATAATGCCGCCAAATTTTGTAAGCAAAGACCACGACCAACAATTCTAAGTCATGGGTGGGGTAGTTCTTTTCATGAATTTTCAACTGCCTAGAATAGGCCACCAACCCACCATGTTGCATCAACAAGCAACCAAGACCGATATGAGAAGCATCATAATAAACCATAAAACCGTCACTACCCTCGGGCAAAGTCAAAATTAGAGCCAAAGTCATTTGTCTTTCAACTTCTCAAAACTAACCTCACACGCATCAGACCATAAGAAATTAATCTTCTTTTAGGTTAGCTTGGTCAATGGGGCAACGATAGGGGAAAATCTCTCCATAAACCTTTTATAATAATCGGCTAGACCCAAGAAGCTCCAAATATTGGTTGGAGTCGTAGGTCGAGGCACCTTTTTAACCACCACAATATTTTGGGGATCTACCATAATTACTTCACTAAAGATGACATGACGAAGAAAATCTATGGATTTCAACCAAAACTCATACTTGGAGAACTTAGCATACAAACGATGATCCCTGAAAGTTCGTAACATGACACGTAGGTGATCTATATTATCACTCTTAGATTAGACCAAGATATCATAAATGAAGACAATGACAAACATGTCCAAGAGTGGATGAAAGACCCTATTCATCAAATCCATGAATGCCGCTGGGGCATTGGTCAACCCAAAGAACATGACACGAAATTCATAGTCACCTTATTGGGTTCTAAAGGAAGTCTTAGGGATATCCACATCCCTAATTTTAAGCTGATGATAATCCTATCTAAGATTAATCTTCAAAAAATACTTTGCACCCTCAAGTTGATCAAATGAATAATCAATCCTAGGAAGAGGATACTTATTCCTTACGGTCACTTTGTTCAACTAACGATAATAAATGCACATATGAAGGAAACCATCCTTCTTATGCATGAACAACATGGGAGCACCCCATAAAGACACACTAAGCCGGATAAAACCTTTTTCTAAGAGGTCTTTCAATTGCTCCTTAAGTTCTTTTAACTCTATCAAAGCCATTTTGTAAGGGTGAATAGAGATCGGGCGAGTGTCCGAAACAAGATCAATCCCAAAATCAATTTCCCTCTCGGGAGAAACACCAAAAAGATTATCGGGGAACACATTAGAAAACTCATTCACCATGGGAACAGACTCTAGATAAGGCTCTTCCAAAATTAGAATCTTTAACTTGCGCCAAAGGATACAAGAAACCTTTGGCAATCAACTTTCGGGCTTTAAGATTGGAAATAAACCTTTCCTTAGGTACTAAGGAACCACCTTCCCATACAATGACCGAATCATCAGGGAATTATAACATGACCCTATGGGTCCGACAATCAAAGGAAGCATAGTAAGAGTGGAACAAATCCATTCCAAAAATAACATAAAATCGACCATGTTTAACTCTATCAAATCAACAAGAGTATACCTACCACCACAAATATCACACATTCCCTGTAGATCCTTTTAACAATCACAGGGTTTCTGACTAGGGTAAAGATAGAAAAAGGAACCGACAGTCTCTTAGGACCACAATCAAGATGCATAGCTACATATGAGGTCACATTAGAAAGAGTAGAACTTAGATCAAGAAAATAAGACACATCACTGGGGAAAAGTCTGAACATACCCATGACAACATCGGGAGACACCTCAGAATCCTGGCAAGTAGCAAGTGCATATAGGTAGTTTCGTCCAATACAATGCTAGAAATAGAAGCAGACATAATGCCCTTTAGTGTAGGAGGAGGAGTAGCAATAGGGGCCCTGTTGGCTGAAGAAACCATTCTAGAGGGGAACTCTCACTTCATATGCCTAACCTAACCATAATAAAAACATTTGCCTCTCCCTTTCTCACACTCACCATGATGACTCTAACCACAAAATCTACGAGGAGGACGGGGTGGAGTCGACTGGCACCACTAGTCTGAAATTGGGCACTCGGTGTCCATGACCTTTTACTGTACTGAAATTGATGACCAACTAGAAACTTCGGGTAAGGAGAGCGAATACTAGCCGAGGTGAATGAAAACGAACTCCCCTACTTCTTTTGTGTCCACTTGCCACCATCTCCATCACTAGTCTAGGAAGGCCTAAACTTCTTCCCTTTTCTCTCACTAAGCTCAGCTTGCCTCATACATAATCAACCTAGAGATATCCATGATGTCAATCAATAACTTTACCTTTCTCTAAAGGACTAACTCACCGGACAATCACGAGACAAACTTGTGTATTCTAGCACTTATTCTAGAAACCATCTCGGGAGCATACCTTGAAAATTGATGGAATTTCAAGGCATACTATTGAATGGACATTCTCCTATGATTTAGGTTCACGAACTCTTTTGCCTTAGCCTCCTTCAACTTTTGAGGAAAGAAGCGGTCAAGGAAAGCCTTGGAGAAATCTTCCCACAAAATGGGACTATCATCAACACCTCTAGACAACTCCTAACTTTCATTCCATTGGTACGTAACATCCTTCAATTGGTTGGATGTAAACTCCATGGCCTCAATTTCCAAACTATGCATGATTAGGAAATTTTTCTCTATTTCATTGATGAAGCCTTAAGGATCTTCCTCAAACTTCATACCAGAGAACATAGGAGGGCTCAACCTCATAAATTGGACAATTCTCATGGACTCAAAATAAACGATATCCAGAGCACCACGCTCCACTTAAGAGACTACCAATTGAGTCAAGAGGTTGATGGAGTAACGAAACTCTGCATTAGTAGTATCTCTTTGAGGAGACTGAGGAGGAATACCACTCTCATGAGCAGAGTTGGTGGTTAAGACCCCATAAGGATGGCCAGATGCTGCAGCCCTAGCCCAGGTCTGAACTGAAGTTGGACGAGCTTCGTCCATAGGACCTTCATTTGGGCCAAAGTATTTTCCTGAGTCTCAGATATCCTTTGAGGCATGATCTGAAAGATAGCAAATAAAAGCAGAGAAGTTCAAGACCTTAGACTTTATAGCTTGAGATTGAAACACAAGAAAGGGAAACATTTCCTAAAATGTCTCATAGCTTCTCTTTTATAAGTGTGGCGCGCTTGACACCCATAAAATAGACTCTAATGTACATGATATTGTGAACACTCAACTGACCATGAACCTAGGCTCTGATACCAACTTGACATGAACCAAACCCCCGAGGCAAGTCGTATAGGTACCTCAAGCTCACATAAACCAAATATTGTCCCCAATAACTTATCACAGATGTCTCATCATACTATAAGAGTTAAAGAGACCCCAACTCTCATATAAACTTATTGGAAATAAAAACATAAGTCAACATTAGATTCATTATAATAACTAAGCATGCCAAAGTTCATAGTTGTTCACAATACCTTAATATAAAACCGAAGTAACTAAATGTATATGTTGGGATAAGCCTCCGACTATAGCCAAACCAAGTCTTAAAGAGACCAAGCCTAAAGATAAGGACTAAGAGATGAATATCTTCCAAATGTAAGAAAGATCACCCCTTCAAGTCAATGCACAAACTGCCTGATCGTCTAATCACATTGCAGGAGAAGAAGATACTCTGACCCCCTACGTCATATGGGGACGTAGCTTTCGGAAATGGTTAGCAGTTGGAATACTAGAATATAACTCATGGATAAGTAATAAAGTACATCATGAATAAACAACAAATCAATATATCATATTTTATCACGTTCATACACTTATCCATACATATAAATTCCTCACATACCAATCAAGATATCAAGGCTCATCAACATTCTCAAGCATTCATTAATTAGGCATAAAATAAAGAACCCCGCCCCTTCACACTTATAGATTTAATAATTCACACTAAGCATAGAACTTTCACCATAATCACACATACTTAGACAAGGGACTTCAACCATGCTTACTCGTTCATTAACCAAAGGCTTTAACCACATAAATATTCATTCCACAAGAAAAACTATCCATACTCATATCATTCAAATAAGGGACTTTAACCACATGCTCATACATTGGGGGAAAGGTACTATAACCCAAGATCTCTTTAAGCAAGGGACTTTAACCTCATGCTATTTCTTTGGGCAAATGACTTTAACCACAATCCATTCATAAGGCAAGGGACTTCAACCTCAATCCATCACTCTATCATTAGTTTACAATGGTACTTTAGCTCCCTTTACTTATGGATCAATCATGCATTCGATACACCACTTAAGGACTTTAACCATTTCATCAATTTAACACTATACATGACCACATGGTCCATATAGGAGCCTTTATTGATCAACCATTTCAATAGGCCAATACCTTTATTCAATTCATCATATAATTCAATTCATGGTCAACAAGACCCTCAAAATTTATTCATATTTTATTAGCAATCTAGTACCACATTCTTACCTCATGTGGGTTCAACACATAATTCAAGTTGAACTTCACCTCGAGGGACTTCAACCTCTTGTTGGTCCTTAGATTGACAAGGTTATCCTTACACCTTACATTGCTTATAATACCTTTAAAACCATCATTATCACTTATATATACACATTAGGCCATTGATCTATCTCAAGATATCATTAACATATACCTAGTCATTTCACTTAGATATTTTCACAAACACCTTAGGTACATACCTTTAACAAGGTCATTATCAAGGTAAAAATCATCAAGATTAGGGTTACTTAATATCCTCATGTTAAACAACATACAACAAGCACCCACATATATAATCTACCATCAATAACATGTTTCAACACAAGTATAAGTATAAGTCTCTAATCTTGCTCCAAGAGCCTTTAGAGTGTTTAGGATGTTTAAGTATTGTATACAAAAAGAATTAGGAGGCTAATATGACTTATATAGTGGGAGGGTTTGGGGTTTTAGGTATGGGAAATGACCAAAAGGTCCTTGGTTAAAAGATGGAAAATCTACATATGCAGGGGTACGACTCCCCTTTATGGTTCATATAACAATTATGACCTAGGGTACGAGTGGTACCCTAAATCGTACACTAGGACTCTCCTTGGTCAACCACACTATTATGGGTACGAGTGGGCACCCTTGATTCATAACCATGGGTACAACTCATGCCCTAATCGTAATCTCCATTCGTAACCTAAATAGTCCACTTAGTTTGGAGACTTCACTCTATACGGTTGAGTAGTGTATGACAAGTATACGTGGTTATGACCAAGGGATTGTCTTTTCATATGAAGGACAATATACTTCCCTAACATACTGCTTAAGATACTAAAGGGGAGGGGAATAAGGGTATAAATTATGACCAAGGGTAGGACTCAATATTCCTAGTTGTACCCAACTTAGAGACACCAAAAGTTTTTGTTTTTCAATGGTTCAAAGTCTAGATGTTTCATATCTAGGGTACACTTTTTATTATGTGACCCCATATATGGCTGCATGTTTTTGTTTTTTATCCCAATGTTATCTCAGATCCTTTTTCTGTTTCTACCCTAATAGATGACCGTTGTTGCTAAAAGATTCTATAGGGGGTGTGTGGTTTCTTTTGGTAGTAGGTAGACCTTGGTGGATTTTTTTGATCTTGATATGGTGTATTTTAATGTTATTCTAGTGATGGATTATTTATACTCTTGTTACACATCCTTAGATTGTTAGACTTGTAAGATTATCTTTAAGTTTCTTAGTGAACCGGTTGTTGAGTGGGAGGGTGGTTCCATAGCTCATAGGGGAAGGTTTATTTATTATATTAGAGCTTATATATTTATCTCCAAAGGGAGTCTCTATCATATAGTCTGAATTAAAGATTCTAACTCGTAAGGTCCTTCTTTTCATTCAGTTATGGTGGTAAATAAGTTTCTTGAGGTTTTTCTAAATGATCTTCTTGGTGTTTTTTTGAATAAAGAGATTGAGTTTGGTTCCGGAAACTCATCCAATAGCTATTTCTCCTTATAGAATGGCTCCAACTGAGTTGAGAGAACTCAAAGAGCAACTTAAGGATCTTCTGGATAAGGGGTTTATTTGTTCTAGTGTATTCTCGTGGGGTACACTGGTATTATTTGTTTACAAGAAGGATGGTTCCTTTTGGATGTGCATTAACTATAGGTAGTTGAGTAAGGTAATGGTTAAGAACAAGTATCCTCTTTCAAGTATAGATGACTTATTTTATCAGTTACAAGGTGCCAAGTTCTTTCTTAAGACAAATCTTTTTTCTGGGTATCATCAACTTAATTTTAGGGAGAAGGATAGCCCCAAACTTGCTTTTTAAACTCAGTATAAACACTTTGAGTTCTTGGTGATGTCATTTGGGTTGACTAATGCCCTAACGATATTTACGAATTTGATGAACAGGGTTTTCAGGTAGTTTCTAAATCTTTTGGTTATTATGTTCATTGATGACATCCTGGTGTCTGCTAAGAGTGAGGTGGATCATGCTAATCACCTTCGTATGGTATTGCAGACCTTGAGGAAATAATAATTTTATGCCAAGTTCTCCAAGTGTAAGTTTTGGTTGAACGTTATAACTTTCCTTGGTTATATTATTTCTAGTGAGGGGATCATGGTGGATCCTCATAAGCTAGCTATGGTTAAAAGGTGGCCTAGACCCATGAATCCAACCGATATTCAGAGCTTTCTGGGTTTGGCTGGGTCTTATAAAAGGTTTGTGAAGGGCTTTTCTTCTATAACCATCCAATTAACTAAGTTGACTTAGAAGAAGGTGAGGTTTTCTTGGTCAGATGCTTGTGAGGGGAGTTTCAAGAATCTAAAAGATAAGCTAACTTCGACTCTGGTTTGTTTATGGTTTATTATAATGCATCTCAGGTAGGGCTTGGTTGTGTTTTGATTGAACATGGGAAGGTTAGAGCCTATGCTTCCAGACAGTTGAAGGTGCATGAGAAGAATTTTCCTACTCATTATTTTTAGCTTTTGGCGGCGGTTTTTGCTTTGAAAATCTGGCGACATTATTTGTATGGAGTGCATATGGATATATTTTCTAGTCATAAGAGTCTACAATATGTGTTCACTCAAAAAGAGCTAACTCTAACACAAAGGAGATGTTTGGATATTCTTGAGGACTATGGTATGAGTCTTCACTACCACCTAGGTAAAGCAAATATGGTTGCTGATTCTCCTAGCAGGTTATTCATGGGGAGTTTAGCTTATGTGAAAAATAATTAGTGGGAATTAGTGAAGGATATTTACCAATTGGCTAATCTTGGAGTTCATCTTTTAGACTCTGAGATTGGTGGTGTATTGGTATAGGGAGTGATTCGATCATCCCTTGGTGTAGAGATTAAGGAGAAACAAGTACTAGATCTTATCATTATGAAAATCAAGAGTGATGTTGGTGTGAAAAAGGTAATGGTATTTGAGATCAATGGTGTTGGTACTTTATGGTACCAAGAGAGGTTATGTGTTCCTAACATGGATAGTTTACGTGAAAGGGTATTGGATGAGGCATATAAATCACACTATGTTATCCAACCTGATTAGAATAAGATGTATCATGATCTCAAAGAGGTGTATTAGTGGAATTGTATGAAGTGGGATGCGGCTAACTATGTAGATAAGTGTATGGTGTGCCAACAAGTTAAAGTTGAGTACATGAGGCCTGGTGGGTTGTAACAAGAAATTGAGTTACCCAAATAGAAATAGGAGGTAATCAATATGGATTTTGTTACTGGTTTTCCTCGGTCTCAAAATTAATTTTATTTGATTTGGGTCCTCATGGATAGGATGATAAAGTCCGCACACTTCGTACCAGTGAGGACTAACTTCTTGGTGGAAGACTATGCGAGGTTGTTTATTCATGAGATAGTAAAGCTGCACGGGGTACCTGTTTTGATTATCTCCGATCGTGGTACATAGTTTTCATCTCACTTCTGGTGGTGTTTTTAGAAAGGATTGGGTACAAAAGTGAGTCTAAGTACTGCTTTTCATTTGCAGATAGATGGACAAGTGAAAACAACTATTTAGAAATTGGTGGATATGCTTTGGGTTTGTGTGATTGACTATAGTGGTAATTGGATTGAGCATCTACCTCTTGTAGAGTTTGCTTATAATAATAGTTGCCATTCTAGTATTAGAATGGCCCTTTTTGAGGTGTTGTATGGTAGGACGTGTAGATCTTCAATTAGGTGGTTTAAGCTTAGTGAGGCAGATATGTTCGGTCCATATTTGGTTTATCATGCTATGAAAAAGGTGAATATGATTTGGGATAGGATTAAGGTTGCCCAAAGTTGCAAAAAGTCCTATGCGAATGTAAGGCATAGAGACTTGGAGTTTGAGATTAGGGATAAGGTGTTCCTAAACGTATCTCTTATGAAGGAAGTAATGCAGTTTGGTAAGAAGGGAAAGCTCAGTCCCCAATTTATTAATCCTTATGTGATTTTCCAGAGGGTTGGTAATGTGGCTTATGAATTGGATTTGCCTTCTGTTTTGAGCTCCATTCATCCAGTATTTCATGTATCTATGTTGAGGAAATGTTTTAGTGATCCTTCTTTAGTGGTTCCTTTAGAGGGCTTGGGTATCTCAAATTCTCTGTCTTATGAGGAGGTCCCAGTTGAGATTTTAGATAGGTAGGTTCATTGGTTATGGACCAAGGATGTGGCCTCGATTAAGGTTCTATGGTGAAACGACAAGGTGAAAGAGGCTACATGGGAAGCAAAGGAGGACATAAAGTCCAAATATCTGCATCTATTTTCTTCTCCTGGGATTCCTGAGGAAAGTATGAGTTCTTCAACATACTTTTGTTTTCAAACTTTATTAAAGGAAAGATTAATATCTTTGCATCTTTATTTTCTAACTTGGTTAAAGGTTGGATTGATATTTGATAATGCAAATGAATTATACTTGTGTTTACCCTACCTTGTCCGTTATTCGGGGATGAATGTTCCTAGTGGGGGAGACTGAAGCACCCTGGGTTTGGGACCCTTAAATTTTTTTATGGATTTTGGGTTTCTGGATAGGATACAACCAGGGGAAATGACTTATATACTGGTATACGAGTGGTATAGGTTAGTCGTATACTAGCCAGTTTTGGTTGTTGGGTTGGATTTGGTCTCTGGAATGAATACGACATGGGTGGTACTAGTCGTATCGGTAGATATGGGTCATTTGGTTTGGGGTTTTCCTTCACTTAATCTTAAACTTAGTAGCCTAACTTGGATCTGTGTACAAGTGGCTCACCATAAACCATTAGCCAGGTTATGAATCGTACCATAGACTCGTATGGTAGACAATGTTCAAACCTCTTGGGATTCTATTCTGCCAGGGGTACAGATCATGGGTACTATTCGTATACTTAGATACAACATGGTCTGAGGTGAATCATACCTTGGACAGTGTTGGGTCCAAGGGAGATAGCCTTGGGTACGAGTGGTGGGTACTACTTGTATTGGAGGATACAACTGGTATGGATAGTCGTATCCCCCTGACAGGAATTTTATGTAGTTTAAGTGAGGGCAATCTGGACATTTCCCCACTTAACGTAATAAGGCTCCATGATTTTTAACTCACTTGGAAGGTTATTTTCCCTATTATTTTATTCTTTAATACTTAGAAAACACTCTCTAATCCTTTCTAAAGTTCTTGGGCAAAGGAAGCTATGGTTTTATTTAAGGATTAATTTGGGGCTTGTGTTGGTGATTTCTCCCCATTATCTTCTCAATTAAGGCATGTACTCCTTCCCTCATTGTTAGTTCCAACTAAAGGCATATTTTGTAAATTGTTTTCATGGCATAATTGTTACATAGTCTTGGTTTTTCAAATATATTTTGGGGTTTTTGGTCATAATGACTTGGTTATGGTTTTCCCATGTTTTAATTATGTACTTACATGTAATAATTGTGGTTTGGATACTTGGTTGCATGGGAATGGTTAATTGGTTTTGATATTGGTTTTGGAAACACTATGTCCCTAATATGTTTGATAAAATGCCTATGAGAATGCTTTTACTATGTTGTTGGACTTTTAATGGAACTATTGCATGGTATGGTTTGGTAATGGAACTCTAAATGTTATAAATGATATAAATGGTTTAAATGGTTTGGAATGGTTAAATGGAATGGTTTGGTGGTCATAGTTATGGTTAATTAAACTCCTTGAGGGGTACAGTGGAATCACCCAAGTAAACATGTTAATGAAAAACTTGTGGGGTACATGGTGTTGACACCTAATTTTTGCCCTCCACAACCCAATTTAATTTTAAGTTTCTTCAATTTTAAAATAAAATCACAACAATTATTTTATTCAAATAAATGCAATTTAAAATATTTATTTGAGTTAATTTTATCATTTAATTAACGATTATACGTTTTCGTATTTATATATACGAGAGTGTATAAATTTTGTTATTTAAATAAATATTTTTTTATCAAAATTAGACTTTTATTGATTAAACTTGAAAATTAATCCAAATGGATAAAGTCTTAATTTTAAATATGATTTGTTCTCAAACTATTTTATTTGGAGGAATATTTGTTTGATTTTTATCAAATCAAGAAACTCGAGGTTAATTTGTTACTTAATTGTCGGATTGCGATTCAATTTAGCGAACCAAATAAATATGACCTTAATTGAAATCAAATTCGCCCCAATTGTAATGCAATTGACTATTGGATATTCAATTTGATTAGAGTTTAAATAAGTCGCTTAAATTATAATTCAATCTTAATCCTCAAAGATTGCCATTTCCTAATTGGGATTATTTTAATCCAATTAAATTTAATTAAAGTTATTTTTAATTCAATTAAATTTAATTATGATTATTCTAATCCAATTAGATTTAATCAGGATTATTTAATAACCCCAATTAAATCTAATTGGGGTTATTAAATAATCCCCAAATCAACCCCAATTTCTAACCCAATACCCAATTTTAAAACCACCAGCCTATTTGTCCCTTTAAAATTTTAGCATCCCAACATCACAAAGGAAAGACCCGGCCCACTATTGATCTTCTCCTTTAGCCAACAACAACAATATACGGCTATCAACATAGCCACAACAACACCAGTGATCTCAATCCACCAACGACATCCATCATAACAACAATGACAAAACTGCGACAACATCGATGGTTTCAACCCAACCAAACTTGACCCATTTCAGGAAAATCAAAACCGACCTGACCTTTACCATACTCATCACGTGTTATCCCCACACAGATTTACTTGAGAAAAGCCTCGAATCTTCTAGAATATAGTTAGTTGTCTCCTCCCAACGTTTAAATCCCTAAAATTTTGAATTAATTCATACAAATTCGTACGTATTTAGGAGAATTCCATTGGTTCTTGAAGATTATTCCCTTCTCCTTATTTCTATTGGTTGCTTATTTTCCCAAATTTTCCAAAAAAATCCAAAATTTGGTGCAAGTTATGGGCTGAAAATTATACCTGGGTTTGAATTTCAAAACAACATCCTATTTAAAAAATCCCTAAATTACCCCCTATTTCAATTTTTCCCATATCTTTGAGCTCCAAGGGGACCCTATTTTTCATCTTCTATAAATAGCTCTCTTTAGAGCAAAAAAGGGGGGGTTCAAAATTCTAAAAAAAATGCAGAAGAAATTTTTTAGAGAATAATTAGTTTTTTTATTAAAAATTATTTTCAAAAAGATCGTCGGAATAGCGGCGAAGCTCTTCGGGTGGCGATCAAAATCCTGACGATAGCTTGTTGTCCAATTTTGCTGCCCCGAAGGAAGTAACACCCTTTTTATTTTTAACTTCTGTTATCGTTTTCTTTGTTTCTACTTCATCTCCTTCATTATAATGTTATGTTGTTGTCTGTGCTTGCTGGGAGTAGCTGTAGATGGCTATGGAGGCTGTAGGATTAACTTGTTACTGGTTGTTATTCTGTTGAATCGATAATTATGTTGAGGTTTTCAATTTGACTGCTTTTTAATGATTTTACTATTTTTGTGTTAATAGTATCATAATAGCTTGACCATAATCGTGTGAGAATTGTTTGCTGTAGAAGGTGGACTTAAGATATTTGATTATGATGGTTACAGTTGTTGTTTAGTCAATATTCATCTTATGTGCACTGTTTGTCGTGGAAATCTCACTTTTAGTTCATCATGCTACTTATTATTCCTTTGGTTAATCATGCCTGTCAACCTAAAAATGTTAAGATTCTCCTTAAATTTACCTTATATAAATCATTGCAAATTAGTTCAATGTTTACATTAACAATATATTTTAGTTCTTAGTTTGTCACTTAATTCGATGCTATTTTGGACCCGGTTTTTGCTCATAAAGGCCTAAAACTCTTAGAGTTTTTCAAGACCGTTACTGAAAAATGTTTTAGCAATCAAGTCAATTCGGTTAGGACTCAAACTTTTCCTACCTGGTCAGTTGGTTTGATTTTCCTCTATTGATTTGTTTCGGTTTGATGAAAATTGTAGTTTCCTAGCATTTTGTGTTAAGTTTACTGTTTCTTTTTAGTTGGTTTGATTTGAAATTTAGTTGCCAGTTTGTTTGATTAAAATTGTTGCTTTGTGGGTTGTCCAGTTTAATTTAGCTTTAATTGTTTTTGCTTTGTGATTCAATTCTTGTTTTTTTTCTTTGTTTGAAAAGTTGTAACATTGTGGCATTTCCAGTTAGATTTTTATGTTTATTTACTTAGTTTTTATGTAGTTAGTTTCTCTATTTTTTGCTTTTGTGACTTGATCGCACTATTTTTTTCCTGAGCCAGGGGCTGTTGGAAACAACCTCTCTACTTCATCTGAGGTAGTGGTACGGATTGTGTACATTTTACTCCCCCATACTCCACTCTGTCGGAATATGTGGGAATATGCTGAATATGTCGTCTGTTGTATTATCTTGATGATCGTCTGTTGTATTATCTTGATGATAGCCAATTGCATGACTTTACTATATTGAGCATGCTCATTTGCATTGGCATTTCTATGTCCGGACCTACTGCATTCTATTTTTTATGGATTACTAAAGTTGTCTTTCAATCTATCGAGTTGTTATATTATTTATCTCTGTGGCATTTCGTACTTTGGATGTATATTTATTTTTTTCTTTCTTCCTTTGCATGAACCCATTTGGGAGTCCAAATGAACTCATTCCCCTTGTATTACGTAATGGGCCATTGAGGCCCACTCCTTTTTAGAGGACTTTCGAAAGCGCCAAAAAAGGCAACCTCGCAGCGTATGAATGCATGGATTCAAAAGAAGAAGAAATGGGTTCAAATCTATCTTTGAAGCGGCTAAGAGACTTAAAAGTCTCATTTATTTTCTTGTGTAGTTATTTATCGTTGTCTCATGTATTCATTATTTGTCGTCTTATTTCTTTATTTAATTCATTTAGGCCTCGAAA
Source organism: Capsicum pubescens (assembly GCA_030864215.1). Lineage (NCBI taxonomy): Eukaryota > Viridiplantae > Streptophyta > Magnoliopsida > Solanales > Solanaceae > Capsicum > Capsicum pubescens. Next base: position 158,284,820 of record CM061547.1, on the reverse strand, counting down.
CCAAAGTTATAAAGTTAATACAAGTGGAGCAAGACTCGAGCCAAAGGCTCAAAACCTAGATTAGGACTGGTGAAATGGGTTGAAAGCCCAATTAGACTAGGACAAGTCTCGTTGATCTGGGCCTAATGGTCCAAATCCTTTACTTTCTCCTCCCTTCCCCCTTTTATGTGTTTATTTATTTATTAGTCTTGTTTAGACTTTGTTAAAATCCCTACTAAGTCGCCTAAATCCATTTTACACAAGTCGTTTTCTAAAATCAATCACTTTTCAACAAATCAGTTTGTTGAAGTTAATCAAAAGATGTTTTCAAATAGTCCGAATAACCGCAAGTTAGTGAACGTTTTAGGTGCCTAACACCTTCCTAAAATGTTAATAAGAACCACTTACACAGAATATTCAAAACTTGAATGATTTTTCTATTTTGGATCATTTAAAGTATCTAATAAGGGTTTCTTAATTCCTTTTCAAAATTAAGTGGCGACTCTCTATAAAAGTCAAATTTTTGTAAAACAGAAATGGCGACTCTGCTGGGGATTTAACTAGGTTCTAACCAAATGTTTGATTTCGTCTTTTGATTAACTGTTTACGTGTTTATATGTTTCAATTTCGGGATATTTAATTATTGCATCTCATAGCATATTCCTGCATTTATTTATAAACTATTTTGGGGTTTCGTGGATGTCTCGGCCCCTGTTGTTCAATTCCAAATAATGTGTTGGAAATACGACGGTTTAATATCACGTGAGTCGTCTGATGGCTGTTCGTATTTTCAAACCCAAGTCGTCCGCTTGGGAACCTGGTTCCAACCCACTCTAGACACCTAGGATCGAGTGAAACCAAAACCCTATTTTAGGCACGAGCCTAGGATGACCCAATACCCGAGCGAGGTATTGGGCCCATTAGAAAACTTGCCCTACGTCTATTGACCCCGAGTCAATTACAGACAAATCATATTTACTTGTCGAAAAGATATATGCTTATTTAATTGAATCCATTATCCTTTGGGTGGTCGGGAGAAAGCTACATTTACTTACTTTCGTAAGAGGAATTAAAACAAGTCAAGCAAGAAATTGATCGATTTGAACGGTTACATCTAAGACAGTTTGATCGTCAACGGATGTCACCAATAACAAAAAGTGGACAAAGCTAAGAAGGCTAAGGGTAATAGAAGAAGCATTCAGGAGTTAGTATTTCCTATCCCCTGCATGGGAACATAGCTTCTTTCATGTTATTTCCCTTTTCCCTAAAGATTGTATCCCTCTTTTGTTATCTTTTGTAGGCCTTTATGCTATTTTTCATATCTATGAAAGTTTTGGGGATAATGGATTGACTTTAAAAAGGCATATGTTTTCTTCAAGATCCGTTAGGCCCAAACCCTTGGCTCAAAAAGGGTTACCCCAGTTAGGGTACGCGCTATTATAATATTTATGTGATATAACTGCCTTATATGTTTATGTGTGTTCGTTTGAAGTCAAAGGTATATTTATCCACTAAGCTCATTTGGATCAATTTGGCTATGGAGCAAACAACTCTATGTGATTACTTCTTGTCGAGTCTCTTGCATTACTTATCACATACGAGAATTAGCACATCTGCCTTTGAGTTATTTTACTTTGCAACTAAAAGAAAATTACTCCGTGTTGAAATAAGCTGGCAGAACATCCTTACTTCACCCGATCAAAAGCGCATAAAATCCTATCCTCCAACAATCATTCAAAAATGACTGGAAATAATGAAGAAAATGCATTGACAATCAGAGATAATGTAATAGCGGAACGGAGCAAGATGATTGCTAAACTCGCGAGAAAATTGGAAATGCTTCAGGTGGAGATGAATCGTACTCGAGATTTGGCTAACTTGGCCATCACTATCAATGCTCCCACTCCAGGAGGACATGGGACTCTACTCCAGATCCCTCTCCTCAGTACACCTATTATCGGGGACCATTCAAATAACATATCATCCATCTCCGATCCTCCACTTGTCCAAAACACCAATCACGAAAATAACCCAGATGCTTACCATCCACAAAATTCATCCTTAACCCCATAAAACCCGTCTTCGAATAAACAAAATTCATTCCCAAATCCCCAGACCCATTTTCAAATCCTCAAAATTCGCTCCCAAATCCACAAAATCCATCTCCAAATCTGCCAAATCCATCAGATCATCTCCGAATCCACCAAATTCGTGTCCAAATCTATAAAATCCTTTTCAGATCCCACCAAACTACTCTTAAATTCCACAAAATTTTTCTAATTTCCAAAATATCCTCCCCACCTACCAACTAACTTTCTTTCATCTTTAAAATCAAGCTGCCTTGCCATATCCTCCTTCTATCATCATATCCCCTGACATTTATAATTCCCTTCCTAATCCCCATATAAACCATTATGCGGAGAGGGATAAAGAGTGGAGGACCGAATATGAAATGAAGTTATTAGCTCTAAATGAAGAGATTATGAGGATCAAGGAATTTCATGGGACGGGGGACAATGATGGCCTAGGTTACGATAATCTATGTGTTCACCCTAGAGTAGAACTACCAGAGGGATACAAGGTCCCTAAATTTGAAGTGTTTGATAGTACTGGAAATCTAATGGCCTATCTAAGAAGGTATTATGATCAAATGGCGGGGATAGGAAAAAATAAGGCATTATTGATGTGCCTGTTCAGCCGGAGCATAAGCGACGAAGCCCTATATTGGTTCACGTCTCAAGAACTGAAAAGATGGACCAGTTGGACGACATTGGTGTAATACCCAGAACTTTCTTTAAGTCAAATCTAGTCTCCAGAAGAGTTAGTGATGACTTCCTAAATGATTAATGTTAAATCAGATATAATTTACCTAATTTTGACTTATTATCATGTGGGAAATTGAATTATCTTTCCAAAGATATCAATTTCATCCAAATCCAGTATCGGATTAAAAAGTTATGGATGTTTTACTGAGAGCTGTCAGAACCGCCTAGGTGCGACGGGCAGGTTGACGGACCGTCGCCTAAACCGTCGCAGCTAAGGCAGTAAGTCATTCTTTTGGCTAAGGTGCGATGGACAGGTTGACGGCCATCCACCTAGAAATGGGCCATCACTACTAAGGCAGTGAGTCCCTATTCTGGCCCAAGTACAACGGTCAGAATGATGAACCGTCGACCTAGTGACGGACCGTCGCACGAGCCATTGCAGATCCTGTTCTGCAATTTAAAGCCATTTTTAAAAGGGTATTTGGGTATTTTTCCACCCGTTTTAACCCCTAATTATACCAGAAAATAGCTCATAACTTCATTATTCATTCACAACATCCAATTAGGGTTTTCTCTCAAAGATCAATCCCCAAGAACAAGAAACCCTAGGTGCTTAATTCCAAGTTAAGAATTCAAGATTTCCTCCATAAATATTTAAGAAATCATCCACCCAGGTATGTCAAGTGTTTATTCATGGATTCCTTTCGTCCATGAAGCCCAAGAATCTAATTTTAAATTATAAGTTGTGATGTTTATGTTGTGGAATAATTACAATCATATTGATGTTGTGTATGATACCCAAGTTGGAATCGTTAAATATGTTTTCATTAATTTATGCTAGCATGTGGATTGAAATTTACTAAATTGTGTTGATTTATGCATCCATGATGAATTAATTTAATGTCCATGCCTAAGCTTATAGTTATGCATGCAAGGTGTTTGATAAAATGCCTTAGAGAATAGGAAACATGCTTTATTACTCAATTGTGACCAAAATGATGAACCTATGTTTCACCCTTAAGTTCAAAAGACTCCCATGTTATTGTTATGCTTTGTGATAGATTGATGTAATGCTCATGAGATTAGGCTTATGAAATTATGACGTATTTACATGCACTTCTATTCATGTGTGAGCTTATGGCATGCAAATACTTCAAGAATATCCCCGATGATTGTACTATGAATTGTTAGCTATGGTCATGTGTCAAGAAGTGTCAAGTCTTGTCAGTTTTATGCTATTGAGTCTGGGGGTACTTGTACCCAACAATTTAGCTGTGAGCCTAGAGCTAGTGTCATGTTTTCAAGATACTCTCAGTCAATCCATGTTCAGTAGAATTCAGTCAGTCTCATGACTCAGGAAAAATCAGTAATCTCAGTTATCTTAGTAATCTCAGTCAGTTATCAAATCTCAGTGATACTCCGCCAGTCAACGAAACTTAGTAAACTCAGTCCAGTCAGTTTAGTATAATTAATTCAGTGTCTAATCAGATGGGAGTATGATTCAGCACCGAGTGAGCCCAAGGATGGGAACTCACTTGCGAGTAGAGGGTGTGATTCTTAGAAGCAATCCTTGCGCTCCAGAACTACATATCCAGCGTAGGTTGAGACATCTAACCTGTTAGATGAGGATTGATGAGGTGGCTTAATCTGTTAGATGAGGGTTCCACCGTTCTCCTTAGAGTACCTATTAGATGAGGGATCACTCATAGCTTGTCCTTACCAGTGGTGTGGTATTGAAACCCTTCCAATTGAGGTTACAGATTGGACCCCAACTCAGCTATAATGCTTTATTTGGGGCATGTCAGCTAGATAACTACTTCCCACAGTTACAGTCTCAGTCTCAGTAATAGAACTCAGATAGTTCTACAGAATTTAGGACTGTCAGATACAGTCACCCAGTTCAGTACGGAACTCAGCTAGTTCCATCAGAAATAGGACTGTCAGACACAGTCATTCAGTATAATATTTATACGAAACCTATGTTATCAGTATTCAGATTCAGTGATATCTTGATCTCAGTTACAGTTCATGTACTCATACATGTATTCTCATGTTCATGTTATTGAGTAAGCTAGAATTGTTCATACATATAAACTCTTTCATTCATCCTACCTCACTTGTATACCAGTACATTCAATCATACAGACACATTTGCGCTATGGTGTTTTATACCATAGGTTCAGAAGCACGAGCTCCAGAGCATCAGTATCATTCCAGTCTCAGCAGTCAGAGTTAGCAGTGAGTCCTCATCCATCGAGGACATGATCATTACTTTATTATTTCATTACTTAGTTTATTTCAGTAGTTGGAGTTAGTTGGGGACATCTCCCATCAAGTCCTTATTTAGATAGTTCAGTTTTAGAGGCTTTCAGACTACAGTATGTTAAGATAGTTTATTTTAGTTAATGTTTTGGTATTGATATACCGTACTCTCAGATAGTATGTTTTATCCATTTTGAACCTTATGGCATGTTTTGGTCTATTATTTCCATATTTTACATGATGTCATATAATATATAGGTACAAATATCAGTCATGGGTTAGCTTATGGTGTTTTGGGGTCATGAGCACAATATAGCATTCTGGGTAATAGATTGGGGCATTATATTTGGCTAAATGTTTCTTTGAAAGTTTTGCATTTAACATTGAAATAGTCCCTAACCGATACTCACTAGATCGGATCAAGCAGAAGAATGATGAGTGCTTTCGAGATGATGCCTTTCGTTGGAGAGAAAAAGATACCAAAGTACAACCTATGTCCGAGGAAGAGATAGTGTCTATGTTCTCTCGCATTCAGGAGGGAGAATATTATACTAGGATGGTATCCACTATCAGGGCAACTTTCGTTGATTTGGTGAAAATTAGGGAATCTATAGAAGAAGGCATTCGAACAGGAATAATTCTCAAAACCCCAACATCATTTGGGACTTTTATGTTCTCAAAGAAGACAACAGAGGATGTAGGTGCGGTCTCTGCTTATTCTGTTGCTAAATTGAAGAAGAAATTCAAGCCTAGGAATATTCCCTCCTCTCCGCCGTCACCAATTTTTCAGCCTATATTCTATGCCCAACCCCAATATCAAGTTCCACTTCCAAATATTTTACCCCAGTATCAAGCTCCACAGTTAAATTATCAGTCTCACGTTCAAGCTACTTTTCCAAACAATCAAAGAAACGTCCAAGCACCTCTAAACTATCATCAAGTACCTCTTCCTGCTAATCAAAATCAGTATAACCCCCACGTATAAACCTCAAAAAGAAGCCTCCTAGAAAATTCACTCCATTGGCTAAAAGTCGTACCCATCTCTTCAGAAGATTGATGAAAGCTGGTTATTTATAGCCTATTCCACCAAAGACTACCAATCTCAATTCCTGATTCTTTCAAACCGATCAATTCTGTTCTTATCATTTAGGAGCGCCCGGTCATAATACTGAAGATCACATCAATCTGAAACACAAGACCAAAACTTGATCGACCAGAAGATCATTACTCTTCAGGCATAGACACCAAATGCCACCAATAATTCACTGCCTAATCATGAGGAAGCTACGGTTAGCATGACCGAAATAGCAGGGGAATGGGTATCTGGCCAGACTATTACTAAGGTGGATTCGCAAAATTCCAAAAAGACAAAAAGAGTGGAAAAGAATTTGGAAGGAATTATTGAGCCCATTATGGTCTCGAAAAAAAAACATTTAAGAATGGAATAGGGTACCAATCAAGAAAAGAAGATGAGATTGAAGATAATTCAAAGATGAGTCAGTCCAAACCATCTCCACTCCTATACGTGAGATGTCTAATAATGATGGTCTTGAGGATAGGATAGAAAATCTGTTCGAGGAATGCAATGCTATACCAGAAGATTTTCCGAAGTCCAGTGGGGTGAAGAAGGTTGCACCAGGAGAGGCTTTGCAAAATTGGACTTTCACTCCGCTCCTAATTTTTCGCCCTTTGGAGTAGATGAAATGGAAATTACTAATGGTTTTAAAAATCGATGATGATCCGAAGGAGGCTCCGTGATCCACCCTTTTATGTATCAAATTTTGTTTCGTGTTTTACCGCTTTAAAAAAGGCATGGGCTCACTTTTGAGCGGGTAATAAGCCATAGTTTTTATTTATTTTCCGAAAGGCCTCCCTTTATTTAAGAAGTTATTTTTAAATATGATTATATTATAATCTTGTATTATCTTTTTATAATCTAACATGTTTTGTTTTGGTAGCAATAATTTAAAAACTTGCCAATATTATGTCATGAAAATGGTTAGTAGAACGAAGCAAAGAGAATGATGATGAATAGAAAGAAGGTGATGGGGAGCAGTTAATGAAAGATATAGAGAAATTAGAAAATCAAAATAAGCCCAATCTGGAGGATCCCTAATCCTACCTGATATGGATGGTCAAGAGGGGACCAAGCCAATCAATTCCTACGTGGTAAAGCGATACTATGTTTGAAAGATGTTTTAGCTTTTGTTTCTTTTATCTGTAATCGCCTTTATGATAGTATTTGTTTTATGATGTGTAATTTCCTAGAATCCTTTCCTTTTATGTATGAACTACGTTTGACCTGAATTCCTAAGAAAGGGATACGTAGGCGGTCTATGTTGGCTTTGGTCAACCCCTTTGAAAAATTTATCCTTTCCTTTCATGTATGAACTACATGATGACCTGAATTCCAAAAAAGGGATACATAGGCGGCCTATGTCGGCTTTGGTCAACCCATTAAAATTTTATATATATCCCTAGTGTAGTATGAACTACGTTTGACCTGAATTCCCAAGAAAGGGATACGTAGGCGGCCTATGTCGGCTTCGGTCAATCCCTTAGGAGAATTTATCCCTTTTTTTATGTCCGAACTACGTTTAACCTAAATTCCCAAGAAAGGGATACGTAGGCGGCCTATGTCGGCTTTGGTCAACTCCTTAGGAGAATTTATCCCTTCTTTTTATGTTCGAACTATGTTTGACCTGAATTCCCAAGAAAGGGATACGTAGGCAGCCTATGTCGGCTTCGGTCAACCCCTTAGGAGAATTTACTCTTTTCTTTATGAACTACTTTTGACCTGAATTCCCAAGAAAAGGATATGTAGGTGGCCTATGTCAACTTTGGTCAACCAATTAGATTTTTCTATATATCCGTAGCATAGTCCTAAACTATGTTTGACCTGATTCCTACTTCAATGAGATACGTAGGTGCCCCAACGGCTCGGTCATATAACCCTAGGAAATGGAAACTGGGGCAGAATTTTCGATAAGGAATCTAAAAAATTCACAAGAAGAAGATCATCATTCAGAAAAAAAAGAACAAAGACTAACAAAGAATTCGAATCCCCTCGAGTTGAGGTCATCTCAAACAACTTTAAACTGGGGCAGATATTTTGAGGAGGTCCTCAAAATTTCCACTAAGATATTGGAATATTGTCATGACCCGACTCGAGGCCCTGGCTGCGAAGGGCATCCCAAACCATCAAGGCCCGAGTCACCCCTATCTCTGCCCAACCCACTAGTGATATTATCTGCTCTGGGCCCAAACTCGTACGGCTTTAAAATGCCTCACTAAGGAGTAAGACTTTCTTACTTATATACCCAACATCACTCCTGTGTTTTGCTGATGTAGGACTCCTTCCTAAGTTGGGGTGTTACATAGACCCCCCTTATGGACTCAGCGTTCTCGCTGAGGTTTGCCCCACCAAACGGGATTCGCCTACACTCAGGACTGAGTTTTGCCCTGCCTTATCGGGATTCGCCTACACTCATTTTGAACTCTGGCCCACATCGACAGGGCTGACATAGGAGCGGCTCTGATACCATTCTGTCATAACTCGACCCGATGCCCTAGCCGTGATAGGCATCCCAAACTATCAAGGGCCGAGATACCCCTATCTCTGTCCAACCATTAATGATATTATCCGCTCTGGGCCCAGGCCCGCACGACTTTAAAATGCGTCACTAGGGAGTAAGACTTTCTTACTTATATACCCAGCATCACTCTTTTGTTTTACCGATGTGGGACTCCTTCCTAAGTTGGGGTGTTACAAATATATTTCAAATCCCCCAGCATAGAGGTCAAAGTCGATTTTTGGAAATCACCAGCTGTGACAGAGTCTAGATAGACTAAATCTCCGACTATGACAAAACTTTTGATAGAGAGCCTCAACAATGATAAATCCCTGACGATCCTCTGTCAAATGTCAGATAAAGTTAGAATTGAGTGGAGGACGTACGTTGAGATAGCACATGACATGACTAGAGGAGATTTCCCAAAGCTTTTGCAGAAATTTTTGAAACTAGTTTCTAAAAATTAAGACTATTTTCAAAAATCTATATAAATCTCTTTAGTGATTGCCTAGGCACCAATTAGGACGGGGAGTCAAGACAGGAAGTCCCAACATGATGAAGTACCTAGAAGATGGTGAGGAGCAAACCAAGGATCGAAGGAGGTCAACACAGAGTAGTTTCACTCAAAACTAATCAATTATTCTGTGGATGAAGGGATCAATACACAAAAATAAGTGTCTTTTTCAAATTTCCTCAAGTGAGTTGTACGCCACTCTAAAGCATAAAATGCTCAATAATGGTATTTTTGGATAGCCCCAAAGACGAGTTTAATACGCATTTATCTAGGACCTTTTGAATTGTCTATCTCATTTCTTACGACCATGAAGGACGAACAAAGGCGCCTTATCTTCTTCACGAATATTGTATTTAGCATTTTTCTAAAAAATAGTCGCTAGCAAAAGCGACTTTGTGTCTACTAAATATTTGCCTTGAGCGCAGGTACATTTAAGAGAGTTGACACAATAAATACAACAATCAGAGGATCACTCAATAGGAGGAAGAGCAGAAAGTCATCCTCAAAATTTGCCTTGAAGCGAAGCAAACGGTATTTGAGTAATCCCCAAACAAGGGTTTTGCCCATTTACCTGCATTCGGTGGATCTGCTAGCTAATTATTTCTTCAAAAAGAGAAGATTAATAGAAGAATACGTTATTCAAATTATGATGCTCAGTATTTGTCATTAAACTATAATAAATCTTGACTGTGGTCGCTAGTGAGAGCAACATCATGTCTACTAACTATCTACCTTAAGTATAGGTACATGCAGAAAGAAAAACACAGACAAACGGACTCAAGTGAAACTATTTTCAAATCACCAAAAGAACCATTTCATGCCATTGCCAAGAGGGTCATTTCATATCATTGCCAAGAGGGCCATTTCATATCATTGCCAAGAGAGCCATTTCATGTCGTTTCCAAGATGGCGATTTTATGTCATTGCTAAGAGGGCCATTTCATGTCATTGCTGAGAGGGCTATTTCATATCATTGCCAAGAGGGTCATTTCATGCCATTTCCATGAGGGCCATTTCATGTAGTTGCCAAGAGGGCCATTTTATACCATTGCCAAGAGGGCCATTTCATATCATTACCAAGAAGGCCATTTCATGCCATTTTCGAGAGGGCCATTTCATATTATATCCAAGAGGCCATTTTGTGCCATTGCTGAGAGGTCCATTGTATTTAATATCTGTTGACACTCAAGATAGCATATGCTGGCATCGAGGATATCATCAACATTTAATATTTGTTGACATATGAGATAGCATACACTGGCGTCGAGGATATCATCAACATTCAATATCTGTTGACACACGAGATAGCATACGCTGGCGTCGAAGATATCATCAACATCTAATATCTGTTGACACGTGAGATAGCATACGCTGGCGTTGAGGATATCATCAGCCTCTAATATCTATTAACACGTCAGATAGCATATGCTGGCATTGAGGATATCTCATTATTTTATGAATCAATATCTAAATACATCAAAAGCATATGGTTCAAAGGGATGTCTGTAAGTCACTATCTGAAAGCGAATGACATATAAGATTTATTTGAAATTGACAATTTGAGGATCATCTATAAGTCATATTATTTGAAATAGGATAATGTACAAGATTACCTCCGAGTTGATAGCCCATAGGTCATTCGTAAACTACAATAATATCCAAATCAGATAGTGTGCAAGGTTACCCAAAAATTGATAGTCCGAAGGTTATCCATAATTCGCAACTAAATCCTTATCGGAGAATATGTGAGATTATCAAATTGATAAGTCCAAGGGTTCTCTATAAGCTACGTCATATCCAAGATCGATTATGTGCAGGATTACCCAAAGACTACCAATTTGAGAGATATTTATAAGTCATATTGTGTCCAAGATCGGATGATGTGAATGAATACATGAGACCTATCAGTTGGAGGGATATCTGTAAGCCATCTCTTATCCAAGGTCGGATAATGTGCAGTATTACCAAAAGTCTAGCAATTCAAAGGATATTTGTAAGTCGCCTCGTATCCAACATAAAATAATGTGCAAGATTATCCAAAGATTGACAACTCAAGGGAAATCTATAAGTCATATTGGTACAAAAGATGCGCAAGACTTACCTAAGATCATATGCAAAGAATTATCATGCCACATGCGACAAACATTATAGATGACCGAAGAGGTTACCATATCAGTACCAGATTACATGGTTTCAGGGACCGTTTTGCATAAAGTGTCATTGGTGTCCAAGAGGGCCACCTCACTTTGAAGACATATTCAACCAATAAATGATATAATTATGCAACAACCAAGAAGGTTGTTGTGTTTGTTATTTCAAGTTATTTTCCTTCCAAACAGGTATATGAAAGGAATGACTTCTCTTTTCAAGTGACAACTTATGAGAAGATATGGTAAAGACTATATACCTCTTTTGTGAATTGTGTTTATCACTAACACTTTTGTTTGAAGCATTGTCGAGAGCATCCGATAGGATGAAAATCTCAAATCAAAACCACAGGTGCGGATGACTTCAACTGGGATGCAACACAATGCGGAACTCTTTCTTTGCAGCAAAATGGGGCATAGTCTAGAGAGTGATGTCAAACTCTCTGGAAACGAGCTAAAGAATGATCACCACCACCATCTAACCACACCCCTATTAGAAGGCATATGGGTATTTTTGGATATTCTAGTTTCAGCTTCACCTTCGGGATATTTCTAAACTCATGCCAAGGGCAACCTTCTCTTTCTTTCAAATTTGGGTGGAAACACACTTAGAGTTTTGGAAATTATGTCCAAGTAAGTTCTTGCCTATGGATGTGAAGGATCCCATATTCATTGTTAAGAGGTTACAAGCCTCTTTTCCATAACTCGATCAACTCGTCACTCATCCTGAGCCAAAGATAGTTAGAAATAAGAGACCATCTTTTCTACCGATTAAGTCAAACTACAAACAATCTGATTCCCTGAGTCTCGGGGATATGTAGGCTGGTCTCTATGTAGAAAACTTGACTGCATTCTAACCTCCCACTAAATTTCTTTATTCCCCAGCTTTTTGGTTTTATCAAAAACTCTAAAACCGAGATAGCTTGTGAATTTTCTTAAAAATCGTGCTTACAATCAAGCTTTATGAACTACAAGTGGCCTGAATTATCATATAACCTGAGATATATAGGAAACCTGATACCGAGTATGACCATGACTCCATGAAACTCGTGCGAAAACCAACCTCTTTCAAATTCGAATTTATGGTTAGACAAAATTTAGGAACGTCAACCTCCCTTTGCCCAGTATTACTTGCATTCAACCTACCCAAAGGGAGGGGGCAGTTGTTGACACCTAATATTTTCCCTCCACAACCCAATTTAAATTTGAGTTTTTTCAATTTTATAATAAAATCACAACAATTATTTTATTTAAATAAATGCAATTTAAAATATTTATTTGAGTTAATTTTATCATTTAATTAACGATTATACATTTTTATATTTATAAATACGAGAGTGTATAAATTTGGTTATTTAAATGAATATTTTTATCAAAATTAGACTTTTATTGATTAAACTTGAAAATTAATCCAAATGGATAAAGTCTTGATTTTAAAGATGATTTGTTCTCAAAATATTTTATTTGGAGGAATATTTGTTTGATTTTTATCAAATCAAGAAACTCGAGGTTAATTTGTTACATAATTCGTGTCGGATTACGCTTCAATTTAGCGAACTAATTAAATATGACCTCAATTGAAATCAAATTGGCCCCAATTGTAATGCAATTGGCCAATGGATATTCAATTTGGTTAGATTTTAAATAAGTTGCTTAAATTGTAATTCAATCTTAATCACCAAAAATTACCATTTCCTAATTGGAATTATTTTAATCCAATTAAATTTATTTAGAGTTATTTTTAATCCAATTAAATTTAATTATGATTATTCTAATCCAATTAGATTTAATCAGGGTTATTTAATAACCCCAATTAAATCTAATTGGGGTTATTAAATAACCCCCAAATCAACCCCAATTTTTAACCTAATACCCAATTTTAAATCCACCAACCCATTTGTCCCTTTAAATTTTTAGCAGCCCAACATCACAAGGGCAAGACCTGACCCACTATTGATCTTCTACTTTAGCCAACAACAGAAACATATAGATTTCAACACAACCACAACAACACCAGTGATCTCAATCCACCAACGACATCCATCAGAAAAATAACGACAAAACTGCAACAACATCGACGATTTTAACCCAACCAAACTAGACCCGTTTTAGGAAAACCCAAACTGACCCGACCTTCATCATACTCATCACGTGCTCTCCCCACGTGGATTTACATGAGAAAAGACTCGAATCTTCTAAAATATAGTGAGTTGTCTCCTCCCAACATTTAAATCCCTAAAATTTTGGATTAATCTGTACAAATTCGTACATATTTAGGAGAATTCCATTGGTTCTTGGAGATTATTTACTTTTCCCAATTTCTATTGGTTGCCTATTTTCCCAAATTCTCCAAAAAATCCGTATTTTAGTACAAGTTATGGGCTTAAAATTGTTCCTGGGTTTGAATTTCAAAGCAAGATCCTATTTCAAAAATCCATAAATTACCCCTATTTCAATTTTTCCAACATTATTGAGCTCCAAGGGGACCCTATTTTTCATCTTCTATAAATAGCTCTCTTTAGAGCAAAAAAGAGGGCTTCGAAATTCTAAAAAAAAGCATTAGAAGAAAAATTTCAGAGCAAAATCAGTTTCTTTATTAAAAAATATTTTTAAAAAGATCATCGAAAAGTGGCGATCAAAATCCTGACGATAGCTTCTTGTCTTATTTTGATACCCCGAAGGAGGTAACAATTTTTATTTTTAACATCTGTTATCGTTTTTTTTGTTTCTGTTTTATCTCCTTCGTTATAATGTTATGTTGTTGTCCGTGCTTGCTGGGAGTAGCTGTAGATGGCAATGAAGGCTGTAGGATTAGCTTGTTACTGGTTGTTATTCTGTTTAATTGATAATTGTGTTGAGGTTTTCAATTTGACTGCTTTTGAATGATTTCACTATTTTCGTGTTAATAGTGTCATAATTGCTTGATCGTAATCGTGTGAGAATTGTTTACTGTAGAAGGTGGCAATAGGATATTTGATTATGATGGTTACAATTGTTGTTTAGTCAATGTTCGTCTTATGTTCACTGTTTGCCGTGGAAATCTCACTTTTAGTTCATCATGCTACTTATTGTTCCTTTGGTTAATCATGCCTGTCAACCTAAAAATGTTAATATTCTCCTTACTTTTACCTTATATAAATCATTGCAAATTGGTTCAGTGTTTACATTAACAATATATTTTAGTTCTTAGTTTGTCACTTAATTCGATGCTATTTTTGACCCGGTTTCTTCTCATAAAGGCCTAAAACTCTTAGAGTTTTGCAAGAACATTACCAAAAAATGTTTTAGCAATCAAGTCAATTCGGTTAGGACTCAAATTTTTCCTACCTGGTCAGTTGGTTTAATTTTAATATTTTGATTTGTTTTGTTGTTTTGGTTTTATTTAAATTGTAGTTTCCTAGCATTTTGTGTTAAGTTTACTATTTCTTTTTAGTTGGTTTGATTTGCGATTTGGTTGCTAGTTTGTTTGATAAAAATTGTAGCTTTGTGGCTTGTCCAGTTTAATTTAGCTATAATTGTCTTTGCTTTGTGATTCAATTCTTGGTCTTTTTATTTGTTTGAAAAGTTGTAACATTGTGGCATTTCTAGTTTAGATTTTTATGTTTCTTTACTTTGTTTTTATATAGTTAGTTTCTCTATTTTAGGCTTTTGTGACTTGATCGTACTATTTTTGTCCTGAGCCGGGGGCTGTTGTAAACAACCTCTCTACTTTATCTGAGGTAGTGGTTTGGATTGTGTACATTTTACCCCCCATACTCCACTCTGTAGGAATATGTAGGAATATTCTGAATATGTCGTTTGTTGTATTATCTTAATGATAGCCAGTTGCATAACTTTACTATATTGAGCATGCTCATTTTCATTGGCATTTCTACATCCGGACCTACTGCATTATATTTTTTCTAGATTACTACAGTTGTCTTTCAATCTATCGAGTTGTTATATTATCTATCTCTGTGGCATTTCGTACTTTGGATGTATATTAATTTCTTTTCTTTTTTTATTTGCATGAACCCATTTGGGAGTCCAAATGAACTCATTCCCCTTGTATTACGTAATGGGCCATTGAGGCCCACTCCTTTTTAGAGGAATTTCAAAAGATACAAAAAAGGCAACCTCACGGCGTATGAATGCAAGGATTCAAAAGAAGAAGAAATGGGTTAAAATCCATCCTTGAATCAGCTAAGAGACTTAAAAGTCTCATTTATTTGCTTGTTTAGTTATTTATCGTTGTCTCATGTATTCATTATTTGTCGTCTTATTTATTTATTTCATTCATTTAGGCCTCGAAACCAAAGTTGTAAATTTAATACAGGTGGAGCAAGACTCGAGCCAAAGGCTCAAAAACTAGATTAGGACAGGTGAAATAGGTCGAAAGCCCAATTAGACTAGGACAAGTCTCATAGATTTGGGCCTAATGGCCCAAATCCTTTACTCTATCCTCCCTTCTCTCTTTTATGTGTTTATTGGTTTATTAGTCTTGTTTAGACTTAGTTAAAATTCCCACTAAGTCACCTAAATCCATTTTACACAAGTTGTTTTCTAAAATCAATCACTTTTCAACAAATTGATTTTTTGAAGTTAATCAAAAGATGTTTTCAAATAGTCCAGATAACCGCAAGTTAGTGGACATTTTAGGTGCCTAACACCTTCCTAAAACGTTAATAGAAACCGCTTGATATCTTGAGTGAATAAGTTGATATCATTATTGTCATATTGATCTCTTTTATGGTCTAGGCAATTGGTACAATTGAAAGGTATAATTTCAATTAATGTGTATCTACTTAGTAATTGAGATTATGTGAAAATTATTGTTGTAAGTCATGATTTTTGACTTGGTGTATTGTATTTAGTCATGATATTGACTTGTTATATTGCCTATATTAACTTATAATTATTTGTATTCATTTAGTGTTGCTTAGAAGGCTAAGTTGAAGTATAATAGTGTATAGGTAATTGTTAAGTGTTCATGATTGCACTTGTCTACAAGGTTATAGTAATTTTTCACATTTATTATCTTTATTATCTTAGGCTAGCCGATGATCCTACTAGTACATTGTGGTTTTGTACTGAAACTACTTCTACTCTTTTTTTTTTGTTTAGTGTATAGAATTTTCCAGCAACTAAATCGAGACCTCGGCCTTAGACCATGACGTGCATCGACTCAAGGGTGTGCTACATTTATGAGGCATCCATAAGTCACCCCTTTTTAGTTTTTGTCCACTTATTTCATACATGGATACTTTTCTTATTATTTTAGGGTTAAATCCAGTGTTGGAATTTGGAAACTTTTTTAATTATTTTAGTGTTAAACCCATTGTTGATATTTGTTAGTTGTTTTTGCAACAATGACTTTCAGTTCTTAGGGTGTTCATCCATTTGTATATTTTTGTATTGTTATGGTTGTTAGAATATTTGAAGATGTCTATTTAGTTAATGGAATTAATAGTTTTTTATTAACTATATTAATTCAAATAATTGGGTATTCGGGTTAAGTACTTCTCCCACCAGTGGGATAGTGTGGGTGCCACTCACGACAGGTTTGGATCTAAAACTTACATTTACTATTTGTAATGTAGTTACCGTGAGATCTTTATTTGGGCTATGCATGTATAACAATCCCTATAGATGATTCCTTTTAGTAGTATATCATTCATGAGTTGATTCACCCTTGCAGTGTAGTGCTTGAATAAATCCTTTTATCTTTGACATAGTGGCTTTGATGTGATCCTAGAGATGGAGGAAAACTCATATTGTAGGCTATTTTTATTTGTTATTATATTAATTTTTGTTGATTCTAAGTTTATAGATTGCTAGACTTGAGTTAGATAGTTTGTATCTCTTTTTATACTATTTTTGTCTGCTTATCTTAGACGACTACCTGGGTTGATTGGCACCCTTCTGGTAGTGAGGTGGGAGGTAAGTGTAATGCCCTGAATCTGGTACCCAGAATGCTACACGGTGCTCATGACCCCGAAGGACCACAAGCTAACCCATGACTGATATCTGTAACTGAGCACTAAATAATACATTTTAAATATGCGGACTATAAGCTGTAAGGCCATAAGGTTCAAAACTGAACTAATACTGATTATAATACAATGTTTATAAAGGGGTATGACAGTACCTAAAACTGAGATAAACTGTCTGAAATATGCTGTAGTCTAAAAGCCTCTAAACTATCTGAAAACTATGGAGTTGATGGGACATGTCCCTAACTAACTCTGAACTATTGAAATAATAAAGTAATAAAATAATCATGTTATCCTCGAATGATGTGGACTCAATGTAAGCCTGACTGCTGAATGTCTGATCTACTAAAGATGTTCGGGAGCTCGTGCTTCTAAACCTATGGTATAAAACACCATAGCGCAAATGCGTTAGTACTTTGGATGTACTGGTATACACGTGAGGTAGGCTAAATGCAAGGGATTTCATATGCATGAATAATACTAACTGACTAACTAACATGAACGTGAGAATACATGCATGCATACGCAACTATAACTAAGATCGTGATAGGACTGAATACTGAGTTTTGACTACTGAATCTACTGATAACAGGGATTTACTGATATCTGAGTTTACTATTACTGGAATACAAATTAACTATATTACTGGTAAGCTGACAACTGAGTTTACTGATATGGATATCTGAATAATTGTTTTTGATAGTTCTAATTATAAAGAACTGATCTGATTGACTATATCTGACAGTCCTGAGTTTGAATACTGATAACATGATTTCTGATAACTGATATAAATGATAACATGAGTGATTGTATCTGACAGTCCTAAATCTGATAGAACTAGTTGAGTTTTGAACTGTATTTGAGTGACTATATCTGACAGTCCTGAAATCTGTAGAACTATCTGAGTTTTATTACTGAGACTGATACTGAGACTGTGGGAAGTAATCATCTAACTGACATGCCCCATACTAAGTTAACTGGGGTCCAACTTGTAACCCAGGTTGGAAGGGTGTCAGTACCGCGCCACTGATAAAGACAACTGCTGTGGAGTCAGTCCTAATCTAGCGGGTGACCCCTAGGATCAGTCTTATACATTTAAATGTGCTAACGGGTGATCCCTGAGTATGTCAGTCCTATATAACGGGTGACATCTCGTACCTACGCTAGCTATGTAGTTCTGGAACTTAGGGATTTCTTCTAGGGATCTCAGTCCTATATAGCGGGTGAGTCCCCATCCCTAGGATCACTCGGTGCTGAATCCTACTCCCATCTAAAAGACACTAAACTGATTAACTAAACTGAAGTGATTATCTAAACTGATCTGATACTACTAGTATTATTTAGCGAAGCTAAACTGAGTTTACTGAGTTTCGTTGACTGATGGAATGTACTGTGTTCTGAGGATTGACTGAGAGTACTGAAGTTACTGAGATTACTAGGAATACTGTGGTTACTGAGATTACTGATATTACTGAGTAGGACTGATCTGATGGATACTGAATTTACAGAGATTTCCTGAGTTATGAGACTGACTAAATTCTACTGATCATGGCTTGACAGAGATTATTATGAAAACCTGACATATTTCTAGGCATACAGTTAAATTGTCAGGTACAAGTACCCCCAGGACTCGATGGTAAGAAACTGACATAGCATGGCTTACTTTAACATATGACCAACAACACAATTCATAATTCATATATTGAAGTACTTCATCAAACATGTGATATGCATAAACTTGTACATAAATGGATATTTCATAATATCATGCTAGTTGGGCCCTTTTCCTTCATATAGGCACATAATCAAACACTTGGTAGGCATAATATATGTAGACAACATTAGACAACAATTAAACATCATAATTCAACATCTAATTTCATCATCCTAGAGTTTAATCATAGGTTCACATGAATATACATCTATACAAATCAATTTCACCAAACATTGATCACCCAATATGGATTTGAATTCAATTGATCATTCTCAGCATAAACAAAACAAACCCAAAATGAAATTCATAAAGAAATCCATAAACTTAAACTTAGAAAAGAGATTCTTGGGCTTCATGGACAAAAGGAGTCCATGAATAAACACTATGCATACCTTGGTTTGTAAATACCCGAAGATTGGCGGAGGAAATTCTTGAACTTGAAACTTCTATGAAAAACCCTAATGTGTTCTTGAGAGGATTTTGAGAGAATAGAGTATATTTTGGTGAAATGGAGGCTCAAATTCATGTTTTTGAACTTATATAGGGTAGGGAAATTAACCCTTTTAACCTTAGGACATGTATTTTAATTCTTGTGAAAATTTCCTAATTTTCATCCTTGGCGCAACGCGCCTCTATCATGCCAAGTCACTGGAACTAGACAATTGGGAATCTGCATGGTGGCGCGATGCGGAGCTATGAAGTTGCCACCTTGTTTGAGACCTAAAAGTTTGGCATGACGTGTCACTATCGCGGAACAACGCTAGAAATTGACAATT
The DNA here is from genome assembly GCA_030864215.1 of Capsicum pubescens. Taxonomy (NCBI): domain Eukaryota; kingdom Viridiplantae; phylum Streptophyta; class Magnoliopsida; order Solanales; family Solanaceae; genus Capsicum; species Capsicum pubescens. Next base: position 158,265,119 of record CM061547.1, on the reverse strand, counting down.
GCCATTTAAGATGGCTCCGCGTCGCGCTGATGGCTTAGGTGCTACACTGTCTCACTAAAAAGGCTCTAACTCTTTGCTCGGGTGTCAGATTTGGGCGAATTTGGTATCGATGGAAATCTTATTGATTTTTTCATATGAAAAAATGTGAAAATCTTGAAAATACCATATGTATAAAAGTGGATTCATCTTTGAAACAAGTCTTTGACATTCTTGGGATAAATTTAAGCTGGTAGAAGTATGGGGTATTACAGTCAGTCATTGAGAGGATTGTATTAAAGAAAGGTATAGCCTTATGTGGTTATGTTTGAAGTAATAGTATTGACATTTTTTCACTCTAATAAGTTCTTAAGGTTAGGGAGTTACCATATTATTCTCCTAGTTTTGTCAATTTGTCACTCTATAATGGTCTTAATTTTTGGGTTGATATTGATTCATGTATTTTGTTCACTCTACTTTATCAGACCAAATAGTTTTAATTGAGTTAGGAGATGTTGAAAATGGGTAGTTTTAGGATCTTCTCAGTGATGAGGTGTGCTTCCACAGAGTGCTCTTGTCTTATTTTAGAAGAGAAAGGGATGATTTGATATGCTTGTTCCTTACCAATCGATAATTAATGAAATTGATTATTAAGTGTTAGTATCCAGTGTTGTGTATTATTGATTTGTTTGAAAATCTTCAAGGTACAATATAGTTTTCTGAGTCCTCTCGAAATCTAGCTTCCATTAGTAGGGATTTGAGATGTGGAAATGTCTAACACTATCTCTGGACTATTTTTAGTCACTGTAAGGCTTGGTTATGTCCTTGGTAATGCCCATGTACCATAGCTGGTTTGTTTTGATAAAGCACATGGCCAAATTTTGTTTTAGCTTGTCCATTATATTGTTCATTGATGACATCACAACTTTAACCCTCATAGGATCAATGGTTATATGCTAAGTTATTGAGTGTGAGGTTGGTTTTGGATCTTGTGATTAACATACAACATATTTTATGGGGATTTGATTCCATTTGGGGCATTGTTGGCAAGTTGAATAGTGATTAGATTTGTTGGCTTACACTTATACTCAAGGAATAGTTTGTTGGCACATGACATCAGTTTCTACCACCTTTGACTTTGATCCTTTACTTGATCTGGGTTTCTTAAAGTCTTTTTAGCAAGAGACAGGTATTCAAGATGAGCATAAATAACTTTTCACCAATGGATCAATCATCCTTTATAGTGGTCTGTTCAAGTTTGGTAGGTATTGATTTAAACTTATGTTATTAGTCTTTAGGGTCATTGGAACCCGTTATTATACTTGGTACAATTTGCATCTAATAGATATTACCATTTTGATTATTTTAGGTAGATTATTTCGAGACATCATTCATGTGCTAAGTAGTAAGGATCTTGGGCGAGTTGGTTTTATCATTTTAAGGTTGGTAGAGGTGTGATTATACAAAGAGATATTAGATGAAGTTGGAGAGATTATGTGTAGCCTAGAATAAGTAGAGGCTTATGGTGACTAGAGGATATTGGCTTAGAGTTTGTGACTGGTGATTTCATTTATGAGTTAGCTTGAATCTACCCCTGATATGTGTTCACTCAGTTTTGCTCGTATATATTTGATGTTATGTGAAACCCCAAATTATGGTACTTGAAAATTTCTAAAATTTTATCCTCAATGTCCTGCCTACGATTCCCCTAATGAGTCATAGGGAGTCTTGACGAGTTGTTGGACCAAAATCGTAGCCTAACCAATGTGTATGGCTAAGTCTTCTGCTCTGAGTATGAGTGGCTCACTATGAGTCATAAGGACTCATTATGAGTCGTTGTGTGTAAATTGTATGATGTACAGTGTCTACCTAAATGGTTTCAATGTTGACTACGACTTAACCCTATGAATCATAGATTCCCATTATGAGCATGGTATATGAGTTGTAAAGTCAATATTATGTGTGACTGATGACACTATCTTGACAACTCCTCGTGGAGACGAGTCATAATGAGTCATTATGAGACCTTTAAAGATTGACAGTTTATTCTTCTAGCTTTTCAAATGAGGTTATTTTTGACATTTCCCTCCTATTCCAATAATAACCCACGACCTATAAACAGACTTGGGTCCCTATTTTCATCGATAACACACTCCTAACAGTTTTTTATCTCTCAAGTCTCTTAAGCCTCTATACTTAGGATTTCCAAGAAGTGGGTCAAGTAGAGCTTCTAGGGTTGAATTTTGTCCATAATCTTGGGTATTTCAGGTATGTTACTCTTCCCAAATTATTACATTGCTAAAATCATATGTTTTAAAGTATTATTCAAATAGTTTTGATGTTGGTTTTGAACATGAGTTGAGGGTTTTGAAGGATTTTTATTTATGTGATATTTGATGTTTGTATATGTAATTGGTTATGTTTAAATAGTGGTTTTGAAACCAATTTAAAGCATGGGTATGGTGAATAAACTAGGGAATTGTGAATTCCCCAAATTTCCAATTAATGACAATTGAATTGGTAATAACATCAACCCTTATTATGAAATTTGTTTTGAATATGAAAAGTATACACATTGAATTACTCTTGAACTGTTGCATAATATGAAGAGTTAATGAAGCATAATGATTTTGAATTAAACTTAAGGGGTCAAGTAATTCCCCAAGCTAATGTATAATTGAACCAAGAAGCTTATAAATTTCCCCAAGTGATGATAATTGTTTTGGCATATTGATGTTACCTTGAAAGTATAGTTGGTATGATGATACCAACAATGTATGCCTAAATATGTATCATGATTCAATGAATGAGAATGTGTGTTAAATGTTTTAATTGGGATTTAATAAAGGTTGTGTAACTAAGCCGTGAAGGTGGAGGTCCCGAGGGACTAACACCAAAAACCACAATTACCGATGCGTGGGTCTACATGACTGGGTGGTTTGTGTCCCCCTTTATTATTATCAAATGATTGAGAGGTTTGAGTCCCCAACATTAAATTACATGAATAGGTACTTCAGTCACCTTGGTATGTCGGGAGGTTCGAGTCCTCCATGGTACATACGTACAACCTCTAGTTTGTACAGTTACACGCACTGAGGCCCTTTTAGTTGAGGGAGGGATGGGCCCATATAGCCCCTAGGTACCTTTTTATGCTATGATAGTTGTGCTACACGACCCATTCTAAGATCTTAAAGGTTCATGCTAAGCCTTGTTTCCTTATCCCGATATATGATATGATGTATATATGTCTTTGTATATGATTATTTGCATTGTATTTTAGACTGGTTTAACTTGTTACCCATGGCATTATTTTATTCCCTATTCTTAATTTACATGCTAGTGCTTAACCCACTAACTGTCTCCAGATGTTGTATCCCCATACGATAAAGGCATCGAAGATACTTCTACTTTTCCTGCATAATGGTAGGTGGATTGGCTTAGTTCTTCGATTCGTTGTGCTGAAGTGGTGAGCTTTCATTCTCTGAAAGACTTAGATATTTCATCAGTTCCTTTCATAGAGTAGTATTTAGAGTTTAGATTATCATTAACATTGTTATTATCATTGTCAAGGTGGGGCATGTCCCGATACTTTATTGATTTTGATTTTGTTTAGAAGGCTTTGTTGGATTACTGTGGACTTGGGTAGTGATGTTGGGTGGTTGTTTTAGGCATTAGTCTCCATTGACTTATCTTGAAGTCTTTGAGTTCATCTTATACTATCTTGTTATACGTTCAAAATTCATTCAAAATTGGGGTATTGTATTCCATTTTGTTAGTTGCAGAGGGTGGTCTCCAATCCTTATTCTACTTGAGATACCCATCATGTCCAGGTCCTGGTTTAGGTCACAATAAAGTTTGTATCATAGCCTAGGTTTGGTGTCATTGGGTGTCCACAAAGCCGTGTCTAGTTGAGTCTCTTTTATGGGTGTGTAGCATGCCACACTTATAAGGGAGATGCTGTGAGGTATTTAGGAATGTTTCCCTTTCTTGTTGTTTCATTTCGAGCAATAAAGTCTAAGATCTTGAAATCATCTCTAATTCTCGTATGTTTGTTTTTTAGATCATGCCTCCCAAAAGATCTGATACTCGTGGAAACTCATCTGTCTTATCTAAGGATAATGTAGATGAAGCTCATCCTACTCAAGGTGTTTAGACTTGGTCTAGGGTCACTTCTTATTATTGCCCTAGTGGAATTCCATCGGTTCCCCCAACCCTCCTCGAATACCTCAGGCAGGTATGTCTGATGCTGAGTTTTGCTAGTCAATCCATTTGCTTACCCAGTTGGTAGACTCTTAGAATGAGCATGCTGCTTCTATTGCTCTATCTTTTGAGGCCACTAGAGTTGGTCAATTTATGAGGTTGAGTCTTTCGACTTTCACTTGTTTTAAAGTTGAGAAAGATCCTCAAAATTTCATTAATGAGATAGAAAAGATTTTTTGTGTGATGCATGCTAGTGATGTGGAGGATGTGCTTTTACTGTCTATTAGTTGAAAGATGTGGTATATCAGTGGTATGAGGAATAAAACCAGTTAATAGGCGATGATGTTGAGTCTGCTTTGTGGGATGATTTCTCTAGTCCTTTTTTGATCACTTCTTTTCTTTGGAGTTGAGAGAGGCAAAGGTTGTGTAATTTGTGAATTTGAAGCAAGGCAGGATTATAGTAAAGAAGTATTCCTTGAAGTTTCATCAGCTATCGTGTTATGCTCTGGAGTTTGTGTCTAGCATGAGGGCTAGAATGAGGAAATTTTCTTTTGACTTATCGCGAGAGTTGATTTTGGAGAGCAAGGCTACCTTGTTGAATAAGGATATAGACATCCTTAGACTTGTGGTGTATATGCAACAAGTTGAAGAGGAAAAGAAAATGCCAGTTGAGATGGATGAAAGGAAGAATAAAAAGTTTTGATACTCGGATTAGGGTGGAGGTCAGCAACAAAATGGTAGTGATGATAGGAAATGGTCTAAGAAGAAATGGGGCAATTTTGTTTCCTACACTAAGGCTAGTGCTCCTTATACGAAGCCATCGGGTGATTGTCATTTTAAAAATATCATTGGTCCTAGGGTACAGGGTGCCCGGCCTCTGGCTAGTAGGGCTTAGTCAGCTTTACATATCCCTCTTGCAAATTTTATGGTTAGGTGCATCATGATGTTTGTGAAGAGAGGAGTAATAGGTGATTTAAAAGTGGTCAGATTGGTCACATGCAGAGGGATTGTCCTTCCAGGGTTGCTTCTGGGGAAAATAAGATCCCTGTTGCTACTTTGTCATCTCTTGAACTAAAGGGTGTTACTTCTATTTTTTCGCTCCGGCATTAGTCAGAATCGTCTGTATGCTCTTGCTACCCGCCAGGATTCTGAGGCATCCCTATATGTTATTACTGGTATGCTCAAACTTTTCTCTCATAATATATATTGTCTACATAATCCCAGGTCTACCCTTTTATGTCTATTCATTTTTGTTTTATTCCCGAGTGTATTTTAGATCCCTTCTCTGTGTCTACCTCAGTAGGTGTCTCTATTGTGGCTAGAAGGATCTATAGGGGTTGTCTGATGTCTGTCTATGGTAAGGAGACCTTGGTTGATCTAATAGAGTTGGACATTTTAGATTTTGATGTGATCTCAGGGATGGATTTGTTGCATTCGTGCTATGCGTCTCTTGATTGTAGGACCCAAAGGGCCAGTTTTCACTTCCCTAATAAGCCGGTGATCGAGTGGGAAGGTATTTCCCAAGTGCCTAAGAGGAGGTTCATTTTGTATCTTAAAGACAAGAAAATAATTTCTACGAGGTGCCTCTACTATCTAGTTTATCTTAAGGATTCTAGATTCGAATGTCCTTCTTTGCAGGCTGTCCTTATGGTATGTGAATTCCCTGAGGTGTTCCCTGATGATATCCCTTGTGTCCCTTGCGATAGGGAAATTGATTTTTGGATTGATCTTCTTCCAGACACTCATCATATTTCTATCCATCCTTAAAAATGGCTTTGTCTTAGTTGAAAGATCTTGATAAGGGTTTTATTCACCCTAGTGTATCTCCTTAGGGTGCATTTGTTCTATTGGTGTATACGAAAGATGGGTCCCTTTCGATGTGCATAGATTACCGGCAATTGAATAAGGTGACTGTGAAGAATAAGTATCCACTTCCTAGGATTGATGATCTTTTTGTTCAACTTTTGGGTGCTAAGTTCTTTTCCAAGATTGATATTCAGTCGGGTTACCATCAATTGAAGATTAGGGAGGTGGATATTCCTAAGACTACTTTTCGAACCCGGTTTGGTCATTTTGAGTTTTTGGTGATGTCCTTTATATTGACTAATGACCCGACAACATTTATAGATCTTATGAATTAGGTATTCTATTAGTTCTTGGATTTATTCATGATTGTGCTTATTGATGATATTTTGATGTATTCTAAGAGTGAGGAGGTTCATGTCTATCACCTTCTCCTTGTATTGCAAACCCTGAAGGAACATTGGTTGTATGCAAAGTTCTTAAAGTGTGAATTTTGGATAAATACTGTGACTTATCTGTATAATGTTATTTCTAGTTAAGGGATTATAGTGGATCCACAGAAAGTTACAGTGGTTAAGAAGTGGCCTAGACCCAAGACTCCAACTGACATTTAGAGTTTTTGGTTTTAGTCAGTTATAATAGAAGGTTTGTGGAAAGTTTTTCTTCTATTGTTGCCCTATTAACTAAGTTGACTCAGAAGATGGTAAAGTTCTTGCGGTCCGACTCTTGTAAGGGTAGTTTTGAGAAGTTGAAGGATAAGTTAACTTCAGCTCTGGTCTTGACTCTACCTGAGGGTACTGATGGTTTTGTTGTCTATTGTGATGCATCTTGAGTAGGACTGGGTTGTGTGTTGATACTGCATGGGAAGGTGGTTGTATATGTTTCTAGACAGTTGAAGGTTAGCTGCGACTCATGAATTGGAATTGTTAGCTGTGGTGTTTGCATTGAAGATCTGGCAGTATTATTTGTATGGGGTTTATGTAGATATTTATGCTGATCATAATAGCCTACAATATGTATTCACTCAGAATGATCTAAATCTCATGCAAAGGAGGTGGCTTGAGTTGCTAAAGGATTTCGACATGAGTCTCCACTATTACCCAGGTAATGCTAATGTGGTTACTGATGCTCTTAACATATTGTCCATAGGGATCTTATCTCATTTGGACAAGGATACGTGGGATTTGGTGAAGGATGTTTACCATTTGGCTAATCTTGGAATCCGTCTCTTGGATTTTGAGGATAGTGGTGTGATTATTCAAGTAGTGGTAAAGTCATCTCTTGGTGCTGAGGTGAAGGAGAAGCAAGTGTTGGACCCTATCTTGATGCAAATCAAGGAGGACGTAGGTAGGTAGAAAGTGATGGCTTTCAAGATTGGTGGTGTTTGTATCTTGAGGTACCAAGGAAGATTATTTCTTCCCAATATTGATGGGTTACGAGGAAGAATTTTGGCCAAAGCACATGAGTCACATTATATGATTCTTCTCGATTCGACAAAAGTGTATCTTGATCTTAAGAAAATTTATTGGTGGAATAATACAAAGCGAGAGATGGATAATTTTGTGGCTAAGTGTATGGTATTTCAGCACGAAGGTGGAACACTTAAGGCCTGGTGGGATGACTCAAGAAATTGAGCTGCCAGTGTGTAAATGGGAAATGATTAATATGGATATCATTATTCGTCCCGCAGTCTCTCCATCAGTGTAATTCTATTTGGGTCATCGGGGATAGGATGACCAAGTCCTCTTATTTCTTGCCGTTGAGCGCTAATTTTTCTGTTGAGGACTATGTGAAGTTGTATAACCCAGATATCATAAGGTTACATAGTGCTCCAATTTCTATAATTTCCGATTGTGGTACCCAATTCTCATCTCACTTTAGAGGTCGTTCCTGCGAGGTTTGGGGACTAAAGTAACCCTTAGTACCACTTTCAACCAATATATAGATAGGAAAGCGGAAAGGATAATTTAGGCCTTGGAAGATATGCTTCGGGCTTGTGTAATAGACTTTGGTTGTTGTTGGGATGATCACTTGCCTCTCATAGATTTCGCATATTACAATAGTTATCACTCTAGCAATAGTATGGTTCAGTTTGAAACTTTGAATAGTTGGAGGTGTAGGTATCCTATTGAGTGGTTTGAGGCTGGTGAAAATAGGTTATTCGGCCCAGATTTGGCTCTCCAAGCCATGGAGAAGGTGAAGGTGATTCGGGAAAGGCTTTAGACCTTCCAAATCACCAAAAGTCCTATATAGATGTTAAATGAAGGGAGTTAGAGTTTAATGTTGGTGACTGGGTGTTCTTAAAGGCGTCTCCCACAAAGGGCATGATGCGGTTTGGGAAGAAAAAGAAGCTCAGTGCACGTTATGTTGGTCCGTATTTGGTTTTGAATAGGGTTGGCAATGTTGCATATGAATTGGAGTTTCCTTCTAGCTTAAGCTCCATTTATTTAATCTTCCATGTTTCAATATTGAGGAATTACATGGGTGATCCTTCATTTATTATTCCTTTTGATGGTGCGCACATTTTGAATTCCTTGTCTTATGAGGAAGCTCCTGTGGAGATCTTGGATTGGCAAGTTTGATGGTTATGGACGAAAGATGTAGCTTCAGTAAAGGTTCTTTGGGGGAACCAAAAGTTTGACGAAGCTACTTGGGAAGTCGAAGAGGACATGATGTCCAAGTATCTTTTCTATTTCTTATTTTGGAAAATCGTGCTCAAGGTATGTGTGATCTTAACATCTTTGTTTTCTATCTTTTTAAGAGTTAAGTGTGGGAGTATTTCTATGTCAAATCATGGTAACGTATGACTTGACCCATCATTGGAGAAAGAATGATCCTGGGGGGTTGAGGGAGGGAGAATGTAACACCCTGGATTTTGGTCCTTGAAAATTTCTGAAATTATATCCTCACTGTCTTGACTATGACTCTCCTAATGAATCGTAGAAAGTTTTGATGAGTCATTGGATCCAAATAGTAGCCTATCCAGTGTGTGTGGATAATACTTTTGTTGTGAGTATGAGTGGCTCACTACGAGTTGTGAGGAGTCATTATGGGTCATTGTTTACAAATCATAGGATGTCCAGTGTATACCCAAATAGTATGTAAAGTGTTGATTCATGGGTTCTTTTCACTCATAAAGCTCAAGAAACCTTTTTCAAATATAAATTTTGAATTTCATGTTGTGGGTTTGATTGTACGCATGTCTACGTTGTGATATGATTTCTGAGATTGAATCCTTATTGAATTCTCATGACATCATGTTAGTATGTGGATTGAAATTCTAAATAAATTGAAGTATTTGATATAGACATTATGTATTAGTTGTCAAGTTATGCCCTAGAAAAGGTTATGCCTTCCATGTGTTTATTAAAATGCCTAAGTGAATGAGAGTTGTGTTTTATGACCTATTTGCGATTTATATGTTGAACTCATGATGCAACCATATGTTCAAATTGACTCCTATGATAAATCTATGACTTGTAATGATTTAGTGGAACGCTCAAAAGTATGGATTCGTGAAATCACGTTATGATAGCATACAATTCCTATTCATGTGTAAGCTTATGACATGCAAATACTTTATGGAATCCCCAATGATTGTACTATGAATTGTTGACTATGGTAATGTGTCAAGAAGTTTCATGTCTTCTCACTTTCATGCTATTGAGTCCTGGGGGCACTTGTACCCAAAAATTTAGCCGTATGCCTAGAGCCAGTGTCAGTTTTCACGATACTCTCAGTCAAGCCATGATCAGTAGAACTCAGTCAGTCATGTGACTCAGGAAAACTCAGTAAATTCAATATCAGTCTAGTAATCTCAGTAATCTCAGTCAGTTATCAGATCTCAGTAGTATTCCATCATTCAACGGAACTAAGCAAACTCAGTTCAGTCTAGTTAATCAGTACAATCAGTAACAACTCAGTCATGCCTTGTGTGAACTAGGAAAATCAGTTTAGTGTAAATTCAGTTGGGAGTAGGATTCAGCACCGAGTGAACCCAAGGATGGGAACACACACTGTCAGCAGAGGGTATGATTCCTAGAAGCAATCCTTGCGTTCCAGAACTATGTAGCCAGCATAGGTTGAGACATCAACACTGTCAGTTGAGGGTTGATAAGGTGAATTAACACTATATGATGAGGGTCCCACTATTCTCCTTTGGGGACACTGTCAGATGAGGGTCACTCACAACTTATCCTTACCAGTGGTGCAGTATTGACACCCTTCTAATTAGGGTTACAGATTAGACCCCAACTCATCTATAATAGCTTATTAGGTACATGCCGATTAGATGAATTCTCCCATAGTTTCAGTTACAGAATCAGGACTATCAGATACAATCACTCAGTCTCAGTAATAGAACTCAGATAGTTCTTAAGATATCAAGACTGTCAGATACAGTCACTCAGTACAGCATGAAACTCAGCGAGTTTTATTAGAATCTAGACTATCAGATACAGTCACTTAGTTATTAATAGCTCATGTTATCAGTATTCAGACTCAGTAGTCAGTATTACCACGTATTCAGTTTTAGTATTTACTGATAATGCTCAAACGACACCTCTTTTACGAGAATGTAAGCGATCGTTGTCAATATATAACCCAACTGGGTTAGGGTCGAATCCCACAGGAAATATGGTGTGAATTTGAGTTATCTGTGGGTTAATCAACAAATAGTTATTAGTTTCCTGTGAATGGGTTTTTTTGGAAAGGTAACAAATAATTACTTCTCAATTAAGTGTTTGAAATCAATATGATATGAAAAACCAGAGTTATATTCACTATGGGTGTTGGGATTTGACACACGCTAGTAACGGTTCAAGATTCTTGTGGTAGGTAGGAACAACAGACTATCCTTGTCGAAGTTATGTATAAATGTCTCTCAACCTATTTAGACATTTAACCACCTAATTCTTTCGAACTTAGGGAATTTATATTTCATAACAAGATGTTATCTCAAGTTAATTAATCTTTTTACAACATTAATTATTAAATGGAAGTTTGATGCTTCCAAGTCCCTGTTGATAATTCACTTCTTACTAAGGTTGATTTCTTATATCAAGCAAATCACCAGTAAGCAAGGCCTATTGTTTGCAACCAATAGTCAGAGTATAAGATAATGTAATTAACAAGAAGTTTCTACCACAGTTATAATCTTGAACACTTAGTTACGTTACAAACCCAAACACATAGATCCCACAACTCGGGTTAAGGGAATTTAGCTACTCATAATAAAATAATCAAGACAACAAGTTGAATTCATAGTTTGATATATGAACTTACAACAAGATGAATAGCAACGAGTTTTTCTAAGATTTAATACACAGTAGAAAATCCCAAAATAATTCTAATAATCTCTCCAAAAATAATTGTAAAGTTAAATTAGAAAAGCTAGAGAGAAGATATTCTCAAAACGTTAGTTCCCCCCTTCTTTATATGATTAGAAAACCCTAACATACTGTTTAAATACTCCATCCTAATTATGGAAACAAAATCATAGATCACAGTATTTTCTCGGATAGGCGACGACGTGTGTGATGGCTTATCATGAGTCTGGCGACTTATCAGGAATTTTGTCAGCTCCTCTTTACTTTTGGCAATCTCTTCCTTAGGGTGATGATAAGACATGACGGCTTATCAGATATGTGATGACTTATTAGAATTGTCGTCACTTCTTCACTTCAAATCCCATTCCCTGCCTAAGCCTAACGACAAACCTGACGGCTTATCTCACTTCTGATGGCCTATCACTGATGTCGTTATGAATTCCAGCTGAAGCTCATTCTCTGTCTAAGGCCAACGACGAGCCTGATGGCTTATCACACTTTTTACAGCCTATCATAGATGTCATCACAAATTCCAGGTGAAGATCATTCTCTGTCTAAGGCTGACGTCAACTCTGATAGCTTATCACAAGGCTGACGGCTTATCAGACAAGTCGTCATCTAAACTTCCCTCTCTACTTGCTCAGAATTCAACTCTTTTACTCCTATTGTTGCTGGTTCTCTTGAATATTGACTTTTATTGCAATATCAAATAGAAAACAATCAAAAACAACAAAAGTTGCTTAAGACTTTGCAATTATTCTTAGTTAAAAGCCTCAAATGTGTTAGCATCTGCTCACACATCAACACTCTCAGCTTAAAACAATTGCTTGTCCTCAAATAACTAAAACACACCCAAGAGGATATAGAATACATTCGGCAGTCAACCATCCATATTATATCAAAACATCTTCACCATCTCCAAGGTCAATTAATTTAAAAACAACAACTGTGCATATTATTGAAGAACAAGAATGTGACACACAGGAATCAAGATATCACATCAATTCATTAACAACAACCATGCATGTATCAAGATTACACTATCCAAACAAGTTAGCAACTAGCACCATAACCAGTGTGCCCTCACTACAAAGAAGTCCCACTCCACTTATATCAGACATCACATATGTAACCATGGGGACAATCAAAAGACACTCACTCTCATAATGAAGTTCCAATCAATGTATGCCAAATACTATTGGCTTGCCCTTATTTTCATTACCAAGTTTTTCAGACAGGTCAGCTAGGATCACTATAGGTCTTCTCTTTGGCTTGTAATGTAGGCTAGGGGCTGGTATGATACTCGATAATATTTAAAGTGACTAAACCTACTTTACACTACACTATCTTCTGGGGTCTCACTTATTAACCTTTTTCTATTCTTCTTTTTTCTTGATCACACATATTCAGGGTGGGTGCAGTCTTTTCTACAATCACTTCTTTTGTTTCATAACTTTTCTTTTCTTGTTCTTTTCAACCGCACCCAGATTTTTATTCTTTTCTTTTATTCTAACTTTATTCATACTCATTTTACATTACACACCCTTATGATAGTCACCCTCAACTTAGGCCATTTGCCTAAGTCAAGGTGCATTGTATCCAAGGAGGACCAGGTTCAAAATAGGTTCATTATGATATAAATGAGATGATGATAGGTATCATAAAAAAAGAAATAGGCTATTAAGGCTCAAAATAAGGATCAAGGGATATTATGCATACAGGGAAGGTCATTTAGGATAAAACTGGCTAATATCAAAATGGCCTATAATCCTTTCCTAACCCCTATCCTTCAATCTAGGTAAGACTAACCGGGTAAGTTCTGGATTCAACATACAAAGGGAGCTAAGTAAGATCTCACATGCACATGGCACACAAGTATATCACAAGTTACTACTTATCCAGTTCATGTAATTGTTTAGCAATGATTATCAAGTCACTAGAACTGATACCATACAAAATGCACAATGGTCACAATTAGATGCAAATCACACAGTTAAACAATCAGACCATTTAAGACGTGTTCACAAAATAACAAAACCAGGTTAACTGCCTCAAGTAATTTTATTTATCCTAGTCAACTACAAAATGTTACAACAATAACTCACCCTACACCCTCAACTTAAAATCAAAGAAAAACTGAACTAAAGGTTAGGGTATACTTGGAGTAGATTAAGCACGGGGATCATGGTTGCCTCCCATGTAGCGCCTGATTTAACGTCATGACACGACTAGGTTATCTTGACTACTCAGACTTCGTCAAGACACCATGATTCTATCTCTTTCCCATTTTCATAAAACACATCCACGATTGAGAAAAAACTCATCTCCTTTTGCTGTGTCATGGATGAGTGCATTTCGAATCTTGCTTCTTTATCATTGAACCTGAACTCCAGCTCATTCATCTCCATGTCCACTACTAATCTTCCATTAGCAAGGAATGGTCTACCCAAAATGATGGGTAATTCAAGATCCACCTCATAGTCTAGGACTACAAAATCAGCAGCAAGTATAAAGTCGGCCACCTTTACCAATACATTATCTAATATTCCTACTGTCCGCTTTACATACCTATCCGCCATCACCAACCATATGTTTTTAGGGGTAGGATCCCTTAAACCTAGCTTATTATACATGGCTAGCGGCATCAGATTTATGCTTGCCCCCAAATCACATAGGGACTTACCAAAATTGAGAGACCCGATTGTACATGGAATAGTGAATGCTCCAGGGTCGGCCTTCTTCTGCACTAAGGATCATGTAGAAATAGCCCTACAATGGTAGAGATTATCCTCCGGTTCGTAGCTCACCAATCTTTTCTTCATCACAAGGTCCTTCATAAATTTAGCATACCCTGGCATTTGCTCGAGTGCCTCCACCAAAGGCATATTTATTGTTAACCGCTCCAATATTTCTGTGAATTTACTAAATTTTGTGTCGTCAACCTTATTCTTTAATCTTTGAGGAAAGAGAGGTGGTGGTCTTGGGAGAGTTTTCACCACTACTTTCTTTTCCTTCTCTTTTCCTTGTTCCAGAGCATCATCAGAACCATCTAGCTTCCCAGACTCCACTGGACATTCTTCTTTGGGTTCATCATCTTCTTCAGTCATATATTCAATCAAAATTTTACCCACAGAAGGTCCAGGTAATATTTTACCACTCCTAGTGGTAATTACCATACATGAGCCATCACTCCGTGGATTCTGAATAGTATCACTTGGTAACGTTCCACTCTTCCTCTGGTTTAGCATTGCATAGAGTTGTCTCATTTACTGTTCCAGCTATTTGATCGAAGAGGAGTGCAAATTTACCAACGGACTCATAGAGGACAAATCAGTCTTCATGTTAGTCACCGCTAAGTTGGTAGCCTCCACTCTCTTTAATAATGTATACATTATGTCCTCTAGGGATATCTTTTCAGAACTTATTGTAGCAGTCTCACAATTTCCAGGAGGGACATATAACCCGCTCCTATCATTATTGATCCTCTAATTACCTTGCTCCTGGTTCTTATATCCAGCCTTGTCATATTAAGTCCGACCTTGATTTCCTTAGAGATTGCCTCGAAAATCCCCCTGATTATTTACATAGTTCGCCTCTTCTTCTGTGTCAGACTCCACTTTGCTCTGCGATCCCACAACCTTCACTTTCTCAGTTTTACCAGATAGTAAATGCTTGGTTAGCAAGTCCATCTGCATTTTTAGGTGAGTCATGTATTGATTACGCTCCTCATCTCTTCTGCGTTATTTCGCAGTCATACCAATAGAAATAGTGGGGATTGCCACCACAGAGTCCTTGGTATGCCTTGCCCGACTCTGTTTGGTCATTCTCTTAAGCATTTCTGAAGCCTATGGGAATGTAAGATCAACAAACAAACCAACAACAACATTATCTATAATCGGTTTTTTCATAGAGTTAAGAGCCCTATACAAAGTCTCCATTAAGTGTATGTCCGTCATGTTGTGGTTCGGACACTGCACCAGCTTCTTTTTGGATCTCTCCCAGGTTTCATACAAGGCTTTAGTTGGGAGCTGTCGAAAGTTGCTGATCTCATCCCTCAGCTGTACCCTCCTGGAAGGTGGAAAGAACCTTTCTAGGAAAGCTCCTTTCAACTGCTTCCAGTTGGTTATAGAATCGGGTGTCAGCTCATTAAGACAAAATGTTGCCTCCACAGACAGAGACAATGGAAATAATCTCAAATGGATAGCATTCTGAACCACTCCTGGGTTATCAAAAGATTTACAAATGGTGACAAAGTTCACTAAATGCAGGTTCGGATCATCCCCAGGAAGGACACTAAACAACCCCTTCAGATTAAGGAGTTGAATCATAGTACTCGTAATGTTGAATTTTGCCCCAGGTGCTAAAGGTAGGAATAATTGCACCCATTTCACCTACTCCATACATTCTATCATCATCATTATTGAGGATATATTAGACCGGCGGGTTTTCTTTCCTTCCTCAGATGCGACGATTTCTTTTAGCATTATGCTGTACTGGTGCAGCTATTTGCTCTGCACTTCTTGGGTTACCAGGGTTTAGCAACTCCTCATCTCCAAAGTCGTCATCCTCAAGATTTGGATGCCGTACTTGTTGACCATTATTCTGCACATTCACTTAAGCTCTAGCTAAGGCTGCTAACCTATCAGCCTCCTGCTGGTCTTCCATTCTGTTGTTTAGTTACAACAATAACAACAACAACAACAAACCCAGTGTATTCCCACACAGTGGAGTTTGAGGAGGGTAAAATGTATGCAGTCCATACCACTACCTCCGGAGAGGTAGCAAGGCTGTTTCCGATAGACCCCCGGCTTAGGACAATGAATAATAAGTAAAGAATAATAAGTAAATTCATAATAAATCATGAAACACATTGGAACAATAAAAATAATGCACCCACACAGTAGGACCCTATATTAACAAACCAAAGGCACCCTCACCCACAATACCCCCACCCCAAAGCTCTCCTAGCTTCCGACTATGCCCACCCGCATGCACTAACATTTTACTCTTATCCGCGTCCTCCACACTTTCCTATCTAGGGTCATGTCCTCTGTAAGCTATAACTACTCCATGTCCCATCTAATCACTTCCCTCCAATATTTCTTCGGCCTACCCCTACCCCGCCTAAATCCATCGAAAGCTAGTCTCTCACACCTACGAACTGGGGCATCCGCGCCCCTCCTCCTCACATGCCTGAACCATCTCAACAGAACTTCCCACATATTGTCCACAACCAAAGCCACTCCAACCTTCTCCTGAATAATCTCATTCCTAACCCTATCACTCCTAGTAATCCTACATATCTAACACAACATCTGCATTTCTGCCACCTTCAATTTTTGGATATGGGCATTCTTTACTGGCCAATACTCTGCTCCATATAACAGGGCTGGACGAACTGCCACTCTGTAAAAATTTTCTTTAAGTTTGAGCGGCACATTCTTATCACACAACACTCTCGAGGCTAGCCTCCACTTCATCCAACCTGCCCCAATCCAGTAGGAGATATCCTCATCAATATCACCATTTCCCTAAATAAAGGATCCAAGATATTTAAAATTATCCCTACTACAAACCACCTGAGTGTAACCCCCCGAAATTGGGTCCCGAGACGTCACACGATGCTTAGGGTCACAAGTGACCCCAAGCTAACCCTTCTATGGGTATAACTCATAAGCAACTGAATAAAAATACAAATCCATACAAATCAGCAGAAATTAACTCTTTTCTGAATTTGATTGATATAAAAATGGAATTTTACAGGATTACAATTCTGCCATTACAACCAAAATTGAAATAAAATACATCAACTTCTACTGACTGTCTATGAAGCCTCTACTAGTACTGACTGTAGATAGCCGGTTCATGACTCCCGACTACCCCAACTCAATACAACTAAATAAAGAAAATACAACACTATAACTCTGCATAACTAACCCAGCCCTTGAATCAAAAGAACTCATCACTTACTGACTGGATACCACAAACTGACTGGATCCGAAGGTGCAACTATACTTTGTACCTATATTTCGAGAAAATGTAGCCCACATACCAATATGTGGGTCAGCACTATGGAAAAATACCGAGCATATGGGGGTGAAATGCATATATAAAATAATATCTTAATATCATCACAGTTTATAAAATTATGCATGCTGATATAGATGACTCACTTAGCTCGAATTAAATCATCGAAATCATGGATGAATAATACATGTAAAGTAAAACAAGTGAGTCATTACAATACGTTCTCAATTCACTTTCATCTCAATTTCAAATCATCAAAACAATCAAATCTCATATCAATTCTCATTAGAATATATTCCTTAAATCTTTTAAGAATAATGTCTTTCTCAAACTCAGCCTTTTAAGCAAATATGTTTTTATCTCAGATAGAAGAGTACACACACACACATTGGGAGATCCTATAACCAACATAAACCATGTGAGCTACATGGAGTCCAATGTACAACCCACATTGGGGAGAGCTGTCCTATACTTGCCATCGGAGTAGGACTTCCAGTATCAATTCAAAAACACTAGTGATCACTATATAAATCAGCCTCAGGCTCACATCCTACGAGGGCACGTAGTTCTAGGGAAGAAAGGTCACTTTATACCTCCCACTCGGTGGTAAAGATTACTCCCAGACTTAGCTCAGAAATTTCAATCAGCCTCAGGCTCACATTAAAGAAAATCCACAATAAACACTTCAACAATTTTCATCGGGAGCCAATTTGCTACCCCTTTATCATAATCAATAAATACGTGGATTTCTTTCACAGTCGAGTTCAAAATAACTCATTCATGAACAAAAGGTCAAATTATTCAAAACATCTCAAATATTCACCATCAACGTGCTTATAACACACATTTTCTCAAAAACACAATTTCAAATGGGGTTCGCGACCCAAATATAAAAATCATGATAAATATCGTTCAAGATTCATGCTAAATATCACCACACATGTAAATTCATCTTTTAAAATCATAAACATCAAGATTTCATAAAAATCATCACAAGTTATGGGTTCATACTTCAAATTCATAAGAAAATCAAATAATAATCATGCCTTTGTAAGGAAAATTACTTTTGGGCACAAGAACGAAAGAGAGTTCTTGTTGAAAACCCCCACATACCTTGAATGATGAACTTTAGATCGATACTCATTTTTGAGATGTTAATCGTGCCTTTGAATGATGGTTCTTGGAGTTCTTGAACTAGGAACTTAGGATCTTGAATAAATTTACAGAATTAATGGTTAACTTTGGAGGTTCTTGAAGTTGGATGTAGGAGCTTAGGGTTTTCTATTTGAGGGAATTTGATGAAATATAACATATAATGCTTCTAATAGGCTTTAATATAGGCTTTGGATGGATTTTGGGTGAGGGGGAATGACCAAAACGCCCCTAAAAATCAAATAATTCTCGCATCTGTCCTTTGGTGGACTGTTTTGATAGTCTGAAGTAGATCAACCATAACGTTTTACTCCGATATCCAAATTGGATGAAACCAATTTCATTAGAAAGAGGAATCTCATATATTTCCATTTATATATAGTATATCATCCAGATTATTGTGTACGAGGAGTTATGATCGTTTGAAGTTGACCCAAAATTTTACTTTTGATAGGCTGATGTAGATCAACCATAACTTTTTTCTCCGATAGAAAAATTGGATGAAACCAATTTCATCGGAAAGAGGACTCGCAGAGATTTCCGTTGATATATAGTATATCACCCACATCATTATGTACAAGGAGTTATGATCGTTTAAAGTTGGAGAAAAAATACGCCAGGCCTCAGTACTTTTTTTTCTTGCACGTTTTACTGTTCACTACTATTCACGGTCCGATCGGAATGTTCATAACTCGTCGCGCGGGTGTCCGTTTTGGATGATCCACATATCGTTGGAAATCTTATTCGATACTCTACGCAATGGTGGGTCATAATCTAAGATATTCTGCACGGAAAATTATAATTCATTCTAGAAGATAGAACCCAACACGTTTACACACAAAATTTCAACGAAAAATTTCCCGGGGTATTACATCATCTCCCCCTTGGAAACATTCGTCCTCGAATGTCAATGAATAAGTAAAGAATACCATGGAAATGGGGACAAAAGTCTGGGATAACAAAGTCAATCCACGTACTTCACTCCAAACTTTTGAATACTTCATAGAACATGCGATTCATAATGAGAATGGTCACATAGTTGGATCTTAAACAAAGGAGACTGATTTTAAGGAATCGATATCTTTGGTTTATTCAGATACTGAGAATCAAAGGTCTCCAAGGGGATCTCATCAAAAGAAGGACCACTTGCGCCCAAATGAAACGTCCCTCAACACTTCCTCCAAAAGATTCAAATGACATTGTTCGGGGAGAAAATGAACCATAATTTGATACAATCCTATCGTATGGGAACAAGGACCCATATGGCATAAATTAAGATAGGAATTTCTAGGTCTTGGGAAACATAACTACTTGCTTCCAAACTTAGAAACACTTCCCAACTACTCCCTCGACTATGTTCAAGCCTAACTCCAAGTACTCATAAGATACGCCACATAACACTATAATATTAATCTATATCATGAACCTCAATACACACTGAGCCTCAGAACTCCTCACTTCAAACATAACTCTTATTGCTACTCCAACAACCATATACAATCTTATACTAGGGATCTGCTAACTTGCGGTGCATTCTTTTAGATATACAACCATAACATTCAAGCCTATACTCATAACCACATACGCATTTCGCACATGCACCTCTAAACTAACACTCATAAAGCATCTTCCTCGCTTTCTCTAAGATTCCATCAACTACATCATTCACACATACTAGTCAATTCTTTAAATGGCACACATAACATTTTCTCAACCAATTGAACTATACACAAAAACTCTGTATTATTATTCCTACAACCTCATAGAAGTGCATAAAACCAACACACAACAATATTTCCAAATAAACATTTAAAACTTCAACTAACCACTACATGTATCAAGGACTTAGCCTCAATCTAACTTCACTTCACCGCCGTGAGAACACCACCTTCTATCATAGATAAGAAAGCATCTTCTCTCCCTTCTAGACAACTGCTCAACACCATTAGCTTGACTTAATGAAAAGGTCATAAAATTTTAAAACATGAAGACCCGAAACATGAAGGGATAATGTAAATAACTTGATTCTCTCTATTGAGGCCTTAGGAATAAAATATCAAATACAATGGGTTCATTAAGGTATCAAAACTGAAGACACCCATAACGGAAACTGAATCTCACTGATCAATAAGTGTATTGCCTGAGTACTGGAACTGAACATACTGTAAAACTTGAGTATATGAGTCATGGGCGGCATGCCCTGAATTTAGAGCTCATAACTTATGGAATGTGATTCCAACTGCTAGAAGAACTGGAATTTCTCATTTTTGGAAACTAGAAGAGTATGTAATTCTCCATCACGTGTATGAACATGAATTAAGATCATGGAACTGAAATGTAAAGCATGAGTAGGTTTTGGGACAGCTGAAAATACTGAAATAACATTGGGTCAAGCACCGATCTTTCTCATAGCAAATTTACAACTTACTGGTACTTCTACTAAAATGTAAAATCTTGACTTGACTACTTGTTCTATCATCTCCCCCTTAGCTTTAAGCCACCACTCAAATTCTCAAATTCTTACTAATTTCGAATCTCTACGAACATCTCTATCGCCGGAATGTACACCATCTAGTGCTTCAACTCTTATTTCTATTAGCTCAACTTGAATACTTTCTAACCTTTTGATAGACCATGCTACTTCTATCTTCTCCCTCTAATACCATGCCTATGAACTTATGTTTCTAACCCATAAGAATCAAAATCACACTTAAGAGGCTCAACATTTCCAATCATACGGCTCGCCTTAACTTAGCCATCAAAACATCATCCATCGTCTAACTAGTATTTATCCATCTAACAATCCCATGGCACGACTCACTACACCACATACACTAATCCTCGAAATTAAAGCAGTCCCATTATATCTTGGGTGAACTTTCTCATCATAATATAATATTAAACTTAATTACAAGTCAACTACACTTAAACTCTTATGTACACTGTTCAAGCCTATTATGTCACTTCAGGCAACTAATACCATTAATCCGGAAACCGTCACATTCGGCTTCATGATCACCAATCGTTCAAACTTAAGGTCTCACACTTCACATAATTTACAACTCCATCTCACGCATAACTCCCACGTGAAGATTATAAAACAACACATCCATGAACACTAGCCCACTTAAACTTCATAACAATAATAATTGGTCCTAATCATATAGCCTATCTTATTCACAATCCATTAACACATCCTTCTTTCATCGGCTATTACTATCTATCCTTCATACATAACTTAACATAGTTCATAGCTCTCTACGTCTTAACTTAACTTCCTCTTGCAATATGGAGAGCGCCTAGATTAACAACACTTACCCACCGAGTACTTCCATCACTAACCTATACTCTTTGTCATACAAATACAGTTAACACCCATTTCATACCTCGAACAAACTATATCACTTCCTATTAACCCAATTACATGCAAAAGGGATTTTGCTATACTTATGCTCAACAAATCACACTTACCATCCTTCGTACTACTACACCTCCACATCCCACATTTTCAGCCAGCACAAGGAACAAGATGAATTACAAGTTGCTAATGGATTGAAATAGGCCTCACATGGCTTCACTAGACTTTGGTTTTGTGTTTTGATCAAGAAAGTTATATGAATAACAAAGTAACTATGCTAGTGAATCGAAATAGGCCCCACAAAGCTTCACTAGACTTTGGTTTGTATTTTGAACAAGAAAATGAGATGAATAACAAAGAAGCTATGCTAGTGAATCGAAAAAGCCCCACACGGCTTTACTAGACTTCGATTTTTCATAATCATAATGATAACAAGATTACATAATACAAGAGATAGAAACTTGACACACAACATTCAACGATCTAAGAATACACCTTACTCTGTATAAATTAAATAGCTCATAAGAATGAGGGCATAACTTTCAACTTAAGGAACTTAACACACTAGAGAGCTCCTCTCAAGCCCTTTATGTAACTTTTAAAATTTCTTCTAGAAAATATAGAAGCATTACCTGGGGAAGAACTGGAGCTTGCGAATCATATTATCTAAAAAATAATACTTAGAGGGAGAAGTATAGATTAACATTGTAGACTCTGAGGAGGAATCTGAAAGCACATCTAACCTAGGCTTAGTTCACGACTTTTATGAACATGAATAAAGTACTTCAATCTTTGGAACTCAAAAAGCACTGACAGGATATTTCTAGCTCTCTTACAATCCCATAACTATCTACAGAGAATTAAGTTTAACAGTTTCTGATACCTTGAAAATGAGGCAGAGTTGGCCAGAATAAAGTAAGATGAGAATCTATATAAGCTTCTTGGAGCACCTTTTTATAGAAGATCTTAGACTTGAAAGAAGGGAAATATTTCCTAAATGCCCTGTAGCCTCTCGAAGAAAAGTACAGACGTCTCCGTACTGTTTCGCAAGAATCTACTAGACACAACTTCATAGACACCCTAGGAAACTTGAACTCTGTGCTCTGATACCAAGTTTGTAACTCCCCAAAATTGGGTCCCGAGACGTCACACGGTTTTTAGGGTCACAAGTGACCCCAAGCTAACCCTTCTACTTGCATAACTTATAAGAAACTGAATAAAAATACAAATCCATATAAATTGGCAAAAATTAACTCTTTTCTGAATCTGATCGATACAAAAATAGAATTTTACAGGATTACAATTCTGCCTTTACAACCAAAATTGAAACAAAATACATCAACTTCTACTGACTGTCTATGAAGCCTCTACTAGTACTAACTGTAGGTAGCCGGGTCATGACTCCCGACTACCCCAATTCAATACGACTGAATAAAGAAAATACAACACTATAACTCTGCATAACTAACCCAAGCCCTTGAATCAAAAGGACTCATCACCTGCTGACTGGATACCACAAACAGACTGGATCCAAAGGTGCAACTATACCTTGTACCTATATTCTGAGAAAATATAGCCTACATACGAATATGTGGGTTAGCACCGTGGAAAAATATCGAGCATATGGGGACGCAATGTATATATAAAATAATATCTTAATATCATCACAGTTTATAAAATTATGCATGCTGATATAGATGACTCACTTAGCTCGAATTAAATCAACGAAATCATGGATGAATAATACATGTAAAGTAAAACAAGTGAGTCATTACAATACGTTCTCAATTCTCTTTCATCTCAATTTCAAATCATCAAAACAATCAAATCTCATGTCAATTCTCATTACAATATATTCCTTAAATCTTTTAAGAATAATGTTTTTCTCAAACTCAGCCTTTTAAGAAAATATGTTTTCATCTCAGATAGAAGAGTACACACACACACATTGGGAGATCCTATAACCGACATAAACCATGTGAGCTACATGGAGTCCAACGTACAACCCACGTTGGGGAGAGCCGTCCTATCCTTGCCATCGTAGTAGGACTTCCAGTATCAATTCAAAAACACTAGTGATCACTATATAAATCAGCCTCAGGCTCACATCCTACGGGGCACGTAGTTCTAGGGAAGTAAGGTCACTTTATACCTCCCACTCGGTGCTAAAGATTACTCCTGGACTTAGCTCAAAAATTTAAATCAGCCTCAGGCTCACATTAAAGAAAATCCACAATAAACACTTCAACAATTTTCATCGGGAGCCAATTTGCTACCCCTTTATCATAATCAATAAAAATGTGGATTTCTTTCACAGTCGAGTTCAAAATAACTCATTCATAACCAAAAGGTCAAATCATTCAAAACATCTCAAATATTCAACATCAACGTGCTTATAGCATACATTTTCTCAAAAACACAATTTCAAATGGGGTTCGCGACCCAAATATCAAAATCATGATGAATATCGTTCAAGATTCATGCTAAATATCACCACACATGTAAATTCATCTTTCAAAATCATAAAAATTAAAATTTCATAATAATCATCATAAGATATGGGTTCATACTTCAAATTCATAAAAAAATCAAATAAAAATCATGCCTTTGTAAGGAAAATTACTTTTGGGCACAAGAACGAAAGAGAGTTCTTGTTGAAAACTCCCACATACCTTGAATGATGAACTTTAGATCGATACTCATTTTTGAGATGTTAATCGTGCCTTTGAATGATGGTTCTTGGAGTTCTTGAACTAGGAACTTGAAATCTTGAATAAATTTGCAGAATTAATGGTGAACTTTGGAGGTTCTTGAAGTTGGATGTAGGAGCTTAGGATTTTCTTTTTGAGGGAATTTGATGAAATATAATATATAATGCTTCTAATAGGCTTTAATATAGGGTTTGGACGGATTTTGGGTGAGGGGAAATGACCAAAACGCCCCTAAAAATCAAATAATTCTCGCATCTGTCCTTTGGTGGACTATTTTGATAGTCTGAAGTAGATCAACCGTAACATTTTACTCTGATATCCAAATTGGATAAAACCAATTTCATTAGAAAGAAGACTCTCATATCTTTCCATTGATATATATTATCTCACCCATATCATTGTGTACGAGGAGTTATGATCGTTTGAAGTTGACCCAAAAATTCACTTTTGATAGGCTGAAGTAGATTGACCATAACTTTTTTCTCCGATAGACAAATTGGATGAAACCAATTTCATCGGAAAGAGGACTCACAGAGATTTCCATTGATATATAGTATTTCACCCATATCATAATGTACAAGGAGTTATGATCATTTAAAGTTGGATAAAAAATACGCCAGGCCTCAGTACTTTTTTTCCTGCACGTTTTACTGTTCACTACTATTCATGGTTCGATCAGAATGTTCATAACTCGTCGCTCGGGTGTCCGTTTTGGATGATCCACATATCGTTGGAAATATTATTCGATACTCTACGCAATGGTGGGTCATAATCTAAGACATTCCACACGAAAAATTTATAATTCATTCTAGAAGATAGAACCCAACATGTTTATGAACAAAATTTCAACGAAACATTTCCTGGAGTATTACACTGAGAGTCCAACCTAACCACCAACTCGTCCTCCTACCTCAAGTCATTAAAATTGCATTCCACATACTCTGTCTTACTCCTACTCAACCTGAACCCTTTAGACTCAAGTGTTTGTCTCCAAACCTTTAATTTATCAATCACACCTCCCCGCCTCTCATCAATCAACACTACATCATCCTCAAAAATCATGCACCAAGGTACCTCACCTTGAATACACCGCGTTAAAACATCCATCACCAAAGCAAACAGAAAATAGCTAAGAGTCGATCCCTGATGAAACCCTGTCAGGACCGAAAAATGCTCAGAATCTCATCCCGCTGTCCTCAACTGGGTCGTAGCTCCTTCATACATGTCCTTAATCGATCTGATGTAAGCCACCGGGACCCCACTCACCTCCAAGAATCTCCAAAGAACCTCCCTAGGAACTTTGTCATATGCCTTCTCCAAGTCGATAAATACCATGTGGAGATCCTTCTTCCTTTCCCTATACTACTCCACAAGTATCCTCACCAGGTAAATTGCCTCCGTCGTCGAGCGACCGAGCATAAAGCCAAACTGGTTTTCTGAAATAGACACTATCTTTCTCAACCTCCAAAACTGTTTAGTTACAGTTCTGAATTAAATTGTAATAATGGTTCTCCAGAACTTCTGGTTCTTGGAATGAACCACAAAAATCCTATATCAAACAAAAACAACAAATAAACGTAAAACTAGGAAACTTGACTAACAGTCAATTAGCACACACAACTTTAATTTATAACCGTATTCCCCGACAATGGCGCTATTTTTGATAACGCTCAAACTACACCTCTCTTATGATAATGTAAGGGATAGTTGTCAATATATAACCCATCTTGGTTGAGGTCAAATTCCACAGGGAATATGGTGTTAATTTGAGTTATCTATGGGTTAGTCAACTGATAGTTATTAGTTTCCTGTGAATAGGGGGTTTTGGAAAGGTAACAAATAATTACTTCCCAATTTAGTGTTTGAAATCAATATGATAAGAAAAACCAGAGTTATGTTCACTATGGGTGTTGGGATTTGAAAGACGCTAGTAACGGTTCAAGATTTTTGTGGTAGGTAGGAACAACAGACTATCCTTATCGAAGTTATTTCTAAATGTTTCTCAACCTATTTAGATATTTAACCAACTAATTCTCTCGAACTTAGAGAATTTATATTTCATAACATGATGTTATCTCAAGTTAATTAATCTTGTTACAACTTTAATTATTAAATGGAAGTTTGATGGTTCTAAGTCCCTGTTGATAATTCACATCTAATTAGGGTTGATTTGTTATCTCAAGCAAATCACCAGTAAGCAAGGCCTATTGTTTGCAACCAATAGTCAGAGTATAAAATAATGGAATTAACAAGAAGTTTCTAGCACCATTATAATCTTGAACACTTAGTTACGTTACAAACCCAAACCCATAGACCCCACAGCTCGGGTTAAGGGAATTTATCTACTCATAATAAAATAATCAATACAACAAGTTGAATTCATAGCTTCATATATGAACTTACAACAAGATGAATTGTAACAAGTTTTTCTCAGATTTGATTCATAGTAGAAAATCCCAAAACAATTGTAATAATCTCTCCAAAAATAATTGTAAAGTTCAAATCAGCAAAGCTAGAGAGAAGATATTCTCAAAACATCAGTTCCCCCCTTATTTATATTATTAGAAAACCCTAACATATGTTTTAAATACTTTAGCCTAATTATGGAAACAAAATCATAGACCACAGTATTTTCTCGGATAGGCGACGACGTGTGTGACGGCTTATCAGGAGTCTGATGACTTATTAGTAATGTCGTCAGCTCCTTTTGACTTTTGAAAATCTCTACCTTAGGTTGACGATGAGACGTGACAGATTATCATACATATGATGACTTATCATACTTATCGTCACTTCTTCACTTCAAATCCCATTCCCTGCCTAACCCTAACAATGAGCCTGCCATCTTATCATACTTCTAATGGCCTATCACAAATGTCGTCATGAATTCTAGCTAAAGCTCATTCTCTGTCTAAGTCTAATAACAAGCCTAACAGCTTATCATACTTCTGATGGCCTATTACAGATGTCGTCACAAATTCCAGCTGAAGCTCATTCTCTGTCTAAGGCTGACGACAACTCTGATAGCTTATCACAAGGCTAACGACTTATCAGATAAGTTGTCAGCTATACTTCCCTCTCTACTTGCTCAGAATTCAACTCTTTTACTTTTATTATTGTTGGTTCTCTTGCGTCTTGACTTCTACTGTAATATCAAACAAAAAACAATCAAAAACGACAAAAGTTGCTTAAGACTTTGCAATTATTCTTAGTTAAAAGACTCAAATATGTTAGCATCTGCTCATACATTACTTACCCATGCATGTATTCTCACGTTCACATTATACAGACTGTTAGTATTGTTCATGCATATGAACCCTTTGCATTCAGCCTACCTCACATGCATACCAGTACATTCAATCATACTGACGCATTTGCGCTATGGTGTTTTTATACCATAGGTTCAGAAGAATGAGCTCTAGAGCATCAGTAGTATTCTAGTTTTAGCAATCAGAGTCATTAGTGAGTCCTTATCATTCGAGGGTGTTATTACTTAATTATTTTATTCCTTCAGTACTTAGTTTATTTTAGTAGTTCAGAGTTAGTTGGAGACATATCCCATCAACTCCACAATTTTCAGATAGTTTAGAGGCTTTCAGACTACCGTATGTTCAGATAATTTATTTTAGTTTTTTAGGTATTTCTATACCCCATTCAGATATTGTTTTATCATACATATTATAGTTTTTAACCTTATGGCCTTACAACTTATATTCTACATTTATACAATATATCATACAGTTCTCAGTTATAGATATCTTTCATGGGTTAGCTTGTGGTCCTTTGGGGTCATGGGCACCATGTAGCATTCTGGGTACCAGACTTGGGACGTTACATATAGTTCTTTTTGTAGATAGAAATTCCCATAGTTCCTTTAGCTCTAAAACATGTAGTGTAGGGTAGGAGGAATTTTAGTTTGGGTCCTTAGGTTATCTTATCAAAATGACCTCGATTGGGAATTTGGTTACTTTGTTGAGTTTGAAATGCTATTTTTGATAAGTCTGCAAATTTTCTTTGACTTTACGAGGTTTCAAATGTATAACAGGGACTCATTTGGATTCATTTTTGTCTTAGCTTTTTTCTGTTTGTTTCCGCTACTGGTGTAGGGCAAAGTTTCCCTTAATATTTATAAAAGGGAGGGTTGTATTTGGAAAGACTCAGAATCTTGGCCATCGTATTTGTGAGCCCATCCTTGCATTAAAAAAGAAAGCCGATTTGGTAAGCTCAAATTTGTTCTTTGCAATCACAAAGAATCGCTTGCGTTTGCAATAGTTTGTCTTGGCCTAGATATCAATCACAACAAGGGTTGCATGATCATAAAGGACCCCTGGCAATGATTATAATTAATCCCTTATTTTGTTTTTTGTATTGACCCTTTCGGTTATTTTTTATATTTCCATTTATTTGTACCATTTAAGCTTCTTAATAGTTTTCCTAAGTCATTTATGACTTGTTAGGATCAACATTTTGGTTACCGGGAAGTTCATGTAGTTTTTAGAGCCAATTCCCTATTTTGAAGTCTTTGTTGGTTCCAAATAGCCACTGGGCAAAAACTTTAGTGAAACAATCTCGGATGAAAATTATGATTGAACCATAAGATTTAAAATATTGATTTTAATCTAGGTAGACCTTTGGTTTGGGTTCCAATGCAGCCGAGCTCATTTTGACCTATTGGTCGAAAAGTTAAAAATAAAAAAGAATAAGTGGGGGACCCATATTTGGTCAAAATGACCTTGGATTGAAAATCTGACTTCGCCATTGCATTTAGAATGTCAATTTTAGGCTAGGGGGGACCTTTGGTTCAGGTCCCAAGGCTCCCAAACTTATTTTGGGCTATTGAACGGATTTTATGAAAAATGATAAAACTATAGGTATGGGCCCCATTTTTTCCTACACAATCTTGAATGCAAGTTTTGATGATCCCAATGTATTTGAAATATGGTATTCACTCAAAATTCACAATTAGATCATATTCTTTAGATTTTGGATGAGTTTCGAGGGTCAAAAACTTGCTTTTGATTTTGCTATCATCTAGTGCAACCGTAATCAATGTAAATAGTGTAGGAATTGTGATAGTGCAACCGCGGCCTATAGGATCACGATAGGGATATCTCTTTACCTGTAGGGAGCTATATATAGACCCAAGACGCATTTGGAATATTTTCCTTTCATTATTTAGACCTAGAAACCCCAAAATTAGTGTAATAATTCAAAATTTAGTCTTGTGGGTACCTTGGAAGCTTGTTTAACATCTATTATCATGATTTTCACCTGGATTAAGGTATGATTTCATCACTTTATTGATGAATTTCTTTTTTTTTTGATCAGAAACCCCAAATTACTTGGGGCTTAATTTTATCCCAAATATTACTTGGTTTTCACCTATTTTTGAGGGTTTTGATTCCTTGTTCATGTAAGAGTATTGGGTGGACCTCAAAAATGCATTTTCTCTAAGTAGGACCCATTTTGGGTTTTTGCTGTTGTTTTTGGACCCAAAGCATAATCGTGCAATATGGGTATCGTTAAAATGGTATTGATCAGTAGATTATGATTTTGATAGTGTGATGACATTTTAGGGATTGTGAAGTGAAGATGAGCAAGTGGTGCATGAAGTGAGGTTTTGCAGTTTGGACTTGATGTAGGATCCTATCTATTTTTCTTCATAGATGATGTGTGATATATATTGCGTGTGAACTTGAATGTTAGGATTTATTATGAGTAGGAGAACTTATGCTTGATTATTGATGCTTGGGGATTAGATAAGGGTTTTGGACCCATAAGATGGTATGTTTATAACCTTTTAGAGTCCTATTGGCTTCTCCCTAGTTTAGATTAGTTTGTAATATGTATATGATATAATACTAGTTTTGGGAAGTGGTTTTAGTATTGAAAACTTGATTAGTATAGTTAATTTTATTGGTCTAGTGTGGTGGTCTTAAAATCGTAATTTGGGTAGAGTTGACTTGAGTGCCCTTGTTTCTAGTCGAAGCTCCTATCTTAGGCTTGAATATGACTTATTTGACATCTAGAAGTTGGATTAGATACCTTAACCTAGTTCAAGGCATAGTGTGACTAATTATGGAAATTGAGGATTAGAAGTGGGATTGTTAGGCCCACTTAGTCCAAGATTTGTGTTAGTCATTGTGGACTTAGTTGTGAATGTTAGGCCTAGTTGGGACTAGTAAGCCTTTAAAATAAGCTTCCCTTGTGACTTGGTAAATTGTGATGATGTTTCCTGGTATCATGACTGATGCATTATGGTTATAATATTCCTTATGGGAGTGATATTGGATCTTTAAAGATGCTTTTCATTTTAGACTTGTTATTTGGCCTATAGAGATCCTATTTCCTCTTAGATATGACGTTGGGCCTATAGAGATGCTATTTTCTCTTAGATATGAAGTTGGACCTATAAAGATGCCATTTCCTCTTAGATATGATATTGGTCCTATAGATATGCTATTTCCTATTAGATATAATGTTGGGCTAATAGAGATGCTATCTTCTTTTAGTTATGATTATTGGACCTATAGAGATGATATTTTTCTTAGATATGATAGTTGGCCTAGAGAGGTAATATTCCTCATATTCAACTCTAAAACCTTTCAATATAAAAAACTAACTTAAAACCCATCCAAACACCTCAAAAACCATGTTACCAACTATCATAGACCACAACCACATATGTGTAGGGGTAAAATAGTCATATTACACCAAAATCTAATATTACAACTACGGAGGCTATTCAAGAGTCTGAAGGTTCGATTTGAATTTGTATGCATTTTTATAATTATCCTTTAGGTCATTTTTTATATTTCTACTTATTTTTTCCATTAGAGATTTTCAATAGTTATCACAGTCATTTATGACTTGCTAGAACTGACAGTTCATTTACTTTTTGAGCCATTTTCCTAGTTTGAAGTCTTTGCTGGTTCCAAATAGCTACCGGGCAAAAAGTTAGTAAAATAATTTGGTATACTAATTTTGACTACGCCAGTGCTCTGAAATATCAATTTTAGGCTGGTTGGACCTTTAGTTTGGGTCCCTAGACACCTCAGTTCATTTCAACCTATTGGTCAAAAAGCTAAGAAAATAAAATATCGGTATGGGACCCATGTTTTGTCAAAACGACCTTTGATGGAAAATTTAACTGTTCTATAGCATCTGAAATATTGAATTTGGTGTGGTTACATAGTTCTTTTTCATATATGGGATTCCAAATAAATCCTGAGGGCTTGACGAAAACTTAAAAGATTTTCCAAGTTTTAGCTGTCATCTGGGGAAATTGCAATTGCAAGCCAAGGGTCGCGATTGCAGTATCCTTGGCAGGAGAAGATAGTGAGATCGCAAAGCATGCGTATGATTGCAAGTCGTACTTGTAGCCACAAAAAGCTACTATCATAGGTTTGGGTCAGCAATAGAAGAACCCGAGTACTTGGAATGCATATTAATAGATGCCAATGCTGTGATTCAACCATTTCTCGCCTCTTTCTTGAGAGTATAAACCCTATATAATATGATAGCTTAAAATTGAGACTTGTGGGTGATTTGGGAGCTTGATTAGCATCAATTTTCGTAATTATCTTTTGATTTGAGGTAAGAATTCACCATTTTCTTGGTGAAATTTCTTGATTACATTCTCATGACCCCAAAACCATAAGGTGTTGATTTTAGCCCTAACTTAGTTTGGATTTCACCCCTTTTTAGGGTAACTATTCCTTGAGCTTGTAAGAATGTTGAGTTGGTTTTGGAAACACAATTTCCATAAGTGAGACCTACATGAGGGCTTTGTGTGATTTTTGACCCGAAGCACAATAGTGAAATATGGGTATCATTATTCTCGTATTGATAAGTAATATGTGATTTTGATAGCTTGGCATCTTGAGAAAGCTTCTCGAAAGAATGAAGTGGTGGTTTAACATTCGTTAAGCTTTCTTCGACATCGAGGTAGGATAGGTTTATCCCTTGTTATATTGAGCTATTCCATATTATTCTTATGATATTGTGTTAGATTTGGGGTGGATTTTAGGTGTTGGATTGATGAAATGCAATACTTGATTAGTTGGACCGTTTAGGCTATTTTGAAACCATAGAGTTAAAACACTTGACTTGTTTCCTTATGCCTTAGGAGAATAGGACTTCATTACTCATATTTAGCATGAGAATTCTTAGATTGCTTAAGTTAGGTAAAAATTCTTTAGATATTAATACTTAGGGTAAATTGGGCTTAGTTGCTTCCACTAATGGAAGTTGCCTTAGTTCCCATTTGAATAAGTTGAAGTTCTTGAGAAGAATCCCTACCTTAGGGCTAATTATGACTTTATATACATCAAAGAGTAGATTTAGATACCTTAGTCTAGTTTAGGGTAGAATTTAACTTAGAATGTATTTTGGGCTTTAGAAGTGCACTCTTTGACCCATCTTAAGTTAATGATGAAGATTAGTTCTCTTGAAACCATTTTATGCTTATTAAATGCCTAGAGAATGCCCTTTTAAGGCAATATTAAGGAGCCATAGTAGATAATTATGGTTATAATGAAAAAGTAATAATCAAGGACTAACTGATTATATTATTGGCTATCCTATGATGAACTATAAATCATGTTATGGTAAGTGATTGGATATGCTATGGATTTCTCTATGAATGTGCTATAAATCATACTTTGATAACTATCAATGATTTAATTGATAAACTATCTTTTATTCTAATGATAAGCATTTAAATATACTTTTGATAAGTCATTTCTCATGACATTTCTTATGATTATTATCATGCTAAGAAATTATGATGGTAATCATGTTAGAAAACATTCATGTTGATGTTATTAGCAATTGTTCCATGAATTATGTTACAAGTCATGCTTATTGATTTTATGGGAAGATATGTTATTAATTATGCTTGAAATTATGATACTTGATGATATGATCACTTATGGTATTGATTTTGAAATAGACAATGATGATGAGGCTACAAGTTTTTGTCCAGATATTTACTATATATATGTATGTATTTATATATATATACATGCATATATATATATACCCGATTAAATTTTGGAAGATAATGTTGATATTGATTGTACATGTTCTATTGCAAAAGATTATTGTAAGGATATATTGATACCCGAAAAGGTTGGAGGATGCTTATGATGATATATTCATACCCGACAAGGCTGGAGGATGATTTTGATGATATATTGATACACGGAAAGAATGAAGGATGATTATGATGATATATTTATTTTTGGGAAGCACAAAGGATGATTATGCTGATATACTAATAGCAGCAAGGCCAGATAATAATTATATTGATGTGTCTATCCTTACATCTATCGATTCGAGTCCAACTATGTCCTATGTATGGCTACTATATATATATGTATCCTTATATGTAGTTAGGTGTGATATTAAATTAGGAATGCCGGTTATAGGCCAAAAATGGTAAAAATATTAATTAATGGACTTATGATGATTAGTGAAAATTGTCAATTAGTGATAAATAATTATAAAGTGGTATTGTTGATGATTAGTGATAAATAAGGATTAGTGGTGGAAATTGTTTAAGTAACAAATCATGACTAGTTGATTAATGAGGATTATTTGGTAATTGATAATTAGTTAATAAATGATGCTAGTTAATAAATCATGGTTATCTAATTAATAGTGATTAGCAAATATGTGGTGAATAGTTGTTAAATAGAGGTTATATGATGACTAGTAATCACATGGATTAGTTAATAGGAGATGGTTACCTAATAAATAGTAAATAGAGAGTATCGATGATAAGGTTGTTAAATGATGGTAATATTATGAAATGTGGGTACTTTTTCAAAGGTTGGTAAATGATCGATAGATGATAAATTATAGAATGATTGGAAAATAACAAATTATTATTTTAAGGGATGAATGGTTGCTTTATTCTATCTTTAAGTGTACTCTTCAGGCATATGGGATTCTGTGATGAGTTATTTACATTTTGTACTAATTTGCATATGGGAACCAATTTGGTACTTTGTGATTACTTGTGTGATGCCTTGTGATGCATTATTATTCTGACTTATTTACTTGTGTGTCACAGTGATGTTGTCATGTGTTTATGCCTTGTGTTGTATTCTTATTTCAGTTAAAGTACTTATTATGTACAATAGTATTAGAGATGATTTAGCTTCGCTTTTATACCTTGACTTATTTATGTTATCTTGAATTTTATCATACTTATATCATGATTTAGCTCAGTCGGCTGATGATACCTACTGAGTACCCTTTATTTTGGTACTCATACTGCACTTCTGTACTTTTTTGGTACGGATCTAAGTACTAGCTGTCGCTGTTAATCGTTGATTGTGTTGTGTTGATATTTTTGGAGATAGGGTGAGCTCTTAGAGTTGGAGTCACCTATTAACTTCTATCTTTAGATATTCAATCTTTTGATATCAAGATAGATGTTGTTTACTATTCTAAGTCTTTAAGTTATAATACTATTAGATGCTCTTGCACTGGCTCTACCAGGTCATGGGATGGTATCTTGTATTGATTGTTATATCTATTTAGAACACTTTGCTTTTTCATAAGTGTGTTGTTTAGTTTTGAATATTTTTGGCATTTCCTATTGAATTAAATCCTTATGTTAGCTCTGGGTTATCATTTGGGTATCATGACACATAAATTAGGTCATGAAAAATTGGTATTAGAGTCGAGGTTACATTGGTATTCTTGGTACAAGAGAAAGTGTCTGGTAGTGTCTTATGGATCGGAATGATGACACTTGTTTCATATCTTTGGGAGGATATGGGACATTCTTAGTATTTCATCATTTCATTAGCTTATATCGTTCTAAAAGTCTGAGTTGCTTTGTAGAAGTATCCCCTTGACTTACTCTTTCAAAAATGGCCAGCGTACGGGCTATCTCTACACGATCTGAGGGTCCCGAGATCAAGCCTAGGGATCCTACCCCTATTCGTGTATGATCTAAAGGTCGTGGACAAATATGTGTTTTGTCCCCATCTAGGGGCCAGGATAGGCCACCTCACCGAGGTCTTATTCCTACTTTTGAGCTAGAGATTCTTTTGCCTTAGCCAGCGGTGGGACAGGGCCATCCTAGGCTCGACCAGGGTTTATTTCTTCTTTAGTGTTTTGAGATGCGTTGGTTCAGCTTTTGAGGATAGTCTGTGTTATGACATCTAATGGTGCACCGTCTATGGATCAAAGCGGTACTGAGGCGGGGGCACAACCAGTAGCTACAGTTCCTAAAGTTGAGGTTCCTCTTACATAAAAAGTTGCTCAACTGGTAGTTTTACAGCCAATGGTTTCTCATCCTGCTATGTCTTCTTAGGTTTAGAAGATGTTTGGTAAATTTTTGAGATTGGATCCATCTAGGATTTTTGGTGCACCAGGCGAGGATTTATATAATTATCTGATTGCTTGTGAGGATAAGCTCTTTAATTTGGTCCTTGTTGAGACTCATGGTGTGGATTACATCATATTTTTGTTGGACTTGGCTGCTCAACATTGGTGGAGAGGTTTTATGGATTCTAGTTCAGCCGAATTTTCTCCCTTGACTTAGGCATAGTTCTTTAAGATATTGTTGGAGTAGTTTATGCCTCACAGCCTTAGAGATTATTTGAAATATCAGTTCTCTTGAGTGCCGCAGGGCCTCATGAAAGTCGTAGCGTATGCCTCTCATTTTCTTGAATTGGCTAGGCGTGTGACTTCTATTCTTGATATGGAGTATGAGAGAGATCACTTCTTTGTTATAAGGTTGAGACTTCCCATTCTTATGTCTACTCAAAGTTTAGTTGATATGGGTAGGTCTTTTACCGAGGCTTCAAATCACGCTCGAGTGATAGAATAGATACACCATGAGGGTCATGAGGGCCATGATAAGAGGCCTAGGTTTTAGGGAAAATTTAGTTGGATCTATCGTAGTTCTCAACCTAAACATAGTAGTTTTAGAGTAGGTATTATATGCGTCCATCCTATAAGTGTCAAAGTCAGCCTAGTCGACCTATACAGGCAATGCTTTAGATTACTAATAAAGGTCAGTCTAGAGTTAGTGAATGCCATGGCAAGGGCAGTGGTCAGTCTTTGAGAGGTTCATTAATTGGTTATTCTAGATGTGGTGGTTATTTTGGGTCAATCAAATCTGTTGGATCTTGTTTAGCTCAGGTGTCATGTTATGGTTATGTAGCTCTTAATCACTATTTAAGAGTTTGCCCTAGTCGTGGGGTGATTATTGTTTGAACTCAAGGTGCTTCCCCTATTAGTTCAGTTTTTCCATCAGCTAAAAGTGGTTCTTATAGTTGAAGGGTTAGTTTCTAGGGTGCTCGAGGAGGTTCCCAGGAATGCACGATAGAAGGTCGGTTAGTGCCTAGCCAGGTAGTGGGCGTGGTCAGTTGTATGTAGTACCTGGTAGGCCCAAGGATCAGACCGAATGTTGTTATTACAGGTACAGTTTTAGTATGCTGCCAATTGGCCCTTGCTTTATTTGATCTGGGATCTATTTTTTTATATATCTAGTTATTGCGCACCACAGTTTGTGTTATATTGTGACTTATTATCTGTGCCATTATGGGTATCTACTCCCATAGGTGATTCTTTAGTAATGGATTGAGTTTTAAGATAATGTGTTATGACTATTAGTGATGTTGATACTTATGTTGATCTTATTATCCTGGATATGGTGGAATTTTATATAATTCTAGGCATAGACTGGTTATCCCACAATCATACAGTCATGAATTGTGTTACCAAGGCCATTACTTTAGCTATGCTGGTATACCTCTAATTGTGTGGTAGAGTGTTGTTAGTCATGATCTGAAAGGGATTATTTCTTATGTGTGTGCTAGGAGACTTATTTCGAGGGTTGCGAGTCTTATCTCACTAATATTTATGATACAAGTAAGGAGAGTCCATTGCTTGACTCTGTTCCTACAGTTTGTGAGTTTCCTTATGTGTTCCCTACAAAGTTTCCTTGTATTCTCCCTGTTTGTGAGATAGAGTTTTCTATTGATTTTGAGCCTGGCACACGACCTATCTTAATAGTACCTTATTGAATAGCTTCTGGCGAGCTTAAGGAGTTGAAATCTCAACTTCAGGATCTTCTTGGTAAGGGATTTATTAGACCGAGAGTGTCCCTTTGGGGAGTTCTTATATTTTTGTGAAGAATAAATATGGCTACATGCATATGTTGATTGATTATAGGAAGCTTAATAAGGTGATAGGGAAGAATCATTATCCTATGCCTCACATTAATGATTTGGTTGACCAGCTTCAGGGTGCAGGAATGCTTTCTAAGATTGATTTGAGATCTGGTTACCATCAGTTGAGCATTCAGGATGAGGATACCCCAAAGATAGACTTTAGAACCTTTTATTGTGTTTATCAGTTCCTAGTGATGTCTTTTGGGTTGGCTAATACCCCAGCTGCGTTTATAGATTTGATGAATTTAGTAATCAGGCCTTATTTGGATTCCTTCATGATTGTGTTTATTGAAGACCATCTTTTTGTGTTCGAGGAGTGGAGAGGAGAGTAGGAAGCATTTCAAGATTATGCTCCAGACATTGAGAGATCATATGTTTTTTGCCAAATTCTCTTAGTGTGAGTTTTTGCTTGAGTCAATTACATTCCTTTGAAATGTGGTGTCTTTGGATGGTATTATGGTACATCCTTCAAAGATTGAAGTTATTTATGATTGGGTTAGACCTACATCTCTGGATGAGGTTCGTTGCTTTATTACTTTGGCCGATTAATATAGGCGATTCATTTATAATTTT
The DNA here is from genome assembly GCA_030864215.1 of Capsicum pubescens. Classification (NCBI taxonomy): domain Eukaryota; kingdom Viridiplantae; phylum Streptophyta; class Magnoliopsida; order Solanales; family Solanaceae; genus Capsicum; species Capsicum pubescens. The sequence goes on along the minus strand of CM061547.1, from coordinate 158,226,793 downwards.
GCTACTACTTTAATATATATGACCAGATTGACATGGAAGGAGGTTCTTTTTCTATGATCCAAGGAGTGTGAGTTGAGCTTTGGAAAGCTCAAGGATTTTTTTACTTCAGCTCTTGTTTTAGTTCTTCCTGAAGAGGGTGAGGGATTCATAGTGTTTTGTGATGCTTTTGGTGTTGGTTTAGGTTGTGTATTGATGAAACAAGGTCATGTTATTTCTTATTCATTGAGACAAATTAAGGTTCATGAGAGCAACTACCCTATTGATGATTTAGAGTTGGTAGTGGTAGTTTTTGCCTTAAAGATTTGGAGGCATTATCTTTATGGTGTCCATTGTGAGATTTTCATTAATCATTGCAATCTTCAGCATATTATGACCCAGAGGTAGATTAATGCTAGACAATATAGATGGATGGAGTTACTTAAGGATTATTATATTTCCATCTTGTATCATCCATACATGGAAAACATGGTAGTAGACGCCATGATTCCGAAGGTAGTGCATATGGGTAGCTTGGCTTGTATTTCAGTTTCTCATAGGCTGTTCGCATGGGATATTCAGTCTTAGACAACTTGATTGTTTGCCTTGATATTTTAGACCCTAGGAGGATTCTGGATAGTGTTGAGGTGAGGTCTTTATTATTAGAGAAGATTCGAGATCATCAATTTAAGGATAGTAAGATTCGTATCCTTTGTGACTACTAGTTAAGAGGTGAGTCCGAGAGGAACACCATAGATTCTAAGGGTGTTTTGAAATTTAATGGCTGCATTTGTGTTTCAAGGATTGATGACTTGATTCAGTTGGTTTTTCATGAGGTTCAAAAATCTTGATATTTCATTATAGGTAGAGTGGTATAAAGACAGATGTGGCAGACTTTATATCTCATTGCCTATCTTGTCAGTAGGTAAAGGTATAACATCAACAATTAAGTGTTTTTTCTCAAAGGTTGCCAATTCCTTAGTGGAAATAGGAGTGAATTACCGTAGATTTCATTAGTGGTTTTCCTTGTACTTACTCTGGTTCTAATCGTATTTGGGTCATTATAGATTGTTTGACAAAGTCAACATATTTCATTCCTATTTCGATATGCTTTAGTATTGAGAGATTAGCCCATATCAATGCCTTGGAGATAGTCCGTTTGCATGGTGTTCCCATTTCTATTATTTCAGATCGTGGTTCTATGTTTACTTTGACATTTTAGAAAGCATTTCCAGAGGAGTTGGGGACTTAGGTGGATCTTACTATAGCCTTTCATCCATAGTCAAATGGTCAGTCAGAGCAGACTATTCAGGTGCTTGAGGATATGCTCTGAGCCTGTGTTATGGATTTCGGAGGCCAGTGGGAGCAATATTTTTCCTTGGCAGAGTTCGTATATAATAACGTCTATCATTTGAGTATTAAGATGGAGCCTTTTAAGGCTTTGTATGGTAGGATATTTCATTCTCTTATTGGATGGTTTGAGACATACAAGATCAAGCCCTATGGTACTGACTTGCTTTAGGAGTCGTTGGATAGAGTCTGGTTTATTCAGGATTGGTTGAGAATAGCTCAGAGTAGGCAATAGGCCTATGCAGATTGTAGGCTTTGTGCCTTCAAATTTGTAGTTGGTGATCATGTATTCCTTTCTATATCACCAATAAACGGTGTGATGGTTTGGGAGGATGGGTAATCTCAGTCCAAGATATATTGGACTTTTTGAGATTCTTCATTCAGTTGGTGAGGTGGCTTATGAGTTAACTCTACCTCAAGATTTTTACACTGTTCATCCAGTTTTCCATGTCTCTATGTTGCTATGATACATTCCTTATCCATCTCATATGCTTAGATGGGATTTAGTCCAGTTGGATAAGTGTTTGACCTTCGTGGAGGAGCCGATGCTTATTTTGGCTAGTGACATAAGGCAACTGCGCACTAGGGAGATTTTTGTAGTTAAAGTTTAGTGGAGGCACCACCTATTGGAAGAGGCTACTTGGGAAATCAAGAGGGAGATATAGACCCATTATCCTTTCCTATTCGAGACTTTAGGTATATCCTAATCTTTAACTTCTGCAGACGAAAGTTCCTTTAGTAGCGGATATTGTAATCACCTTTCAGGTCATTTTCCATATTTATGCTTATTTTCGTCATTAGAGCTTTTCTATAGCTTCCCAAAGTCATTTATGACTTGTTGGAACTGACAGTTTAGTTATCGATTAGTTTTTTTTTGGTTTTTATTGCCAATTCTCTATTTTGAAGTCTTCACTGGTTCCGCATAGCCACTAGGCAAAAACTTCAGCAAAACAATCTCATATGCAAATTATGACTATGCCAGCACCTCTAGAATGTTCATTTTAGGCTAGGTGAACCTTTGGTTCGGGTCTCGAGGCACCCGAGCTCATTTTGACCTTTTGGTCAGAAAATTATAAAAATAAAATAGGGGTTGGGACCCATATTTAGCTAAAACGACCTTCGATGGAAAATTCTAGTGCGCCATCACATTCAAAATGTCAAATTTAGTGTGATTACATAGTTCATTTACGTATATGGGATTTTGGATGAATCTCGAGGCCTTGACGAAAACTTAGACAATTTTCCAAGTTTCAGCTATCATCCAGTGTAGTTGCAATCGTAAGACAAGGGCCATAATCACGATACCATTGGTAGGAGAAGATTTTGCAATTAAGGAGCATATGTGTGATCGTAAATCGCACATACAACCTCAAGAAGCTGTGATCGCAGGTCTGGGCCACAATAGCGGGACCTGAGTACCTTGTATGGGTATAATTGGATCATTATGGAGATCCCAAGCTTCAAGTTCTTGGACCATTTCTCCACCGATGGTATAAAATAATTTCTTTCCGTTGTGGTAAACATTTTGCCTATATAAAATAAAGAGGGAATGGAGGGGAATCCAGCAGTTGGGACGATCATCATCTTGCCGTGTTCTTTTGCAGAAGGCGAGTTTATCATATAAACCGTAACTAACCACAGCTATGCAGTCGTCATCCACAGGAGATAACGAGAGAACAACATCTTAGATGAGGCCTGTATAACAACGTTTTGGGGCTAGGGGTTTGCAGCCGCCAAGGTCTGAAAGAATGCTTTCCACCAAACCAGATTGGCTATTCCGAATGACGCGCTTAATAGAGGGAATTGTTTCAATGGATGGAAGGTTGATTTTTTTTCCAGAAAGTGGGTTGAATACAAAAATTTTTAAATCTATACGTCTTATATAACCCAACCATCCATGAACTGATTGTTCGAAACAACGGGAACTAAAATCAGGTGGGAGGCTCAGCCTACCACTTTCCACTACCAACTTTTTCACATGATCCTTTTTCCCCACAGACTGCAGAATCGGTTGACAGTCGTCCCCGGCAACAGCATCAACAAAGAAAGTTGCATGCTTGGTCTTCTGTTTTCTGTAGGAGTAGCAGGAACACAACTAGTCGAATAAGTCGTCATTGGCAAAGAATAACAATTACCAATACACATGGAAATGAATTCTTTGAGGAGCAAAAACCAATTAATCTCCCTAAACATGAAGTACTACTTTTTGGGAGCGAAAAACCAATTGATCTAGCCATCGCCATAGAATGAATAAATAAATGAATTCTTTGAGAGGCAAAACCAAAAGAAGGATGAGTATTTTACAGAGTCGGGACTCTTTTAACACTTATAATAGGTACCCTAATATCATGAATTCAACTATTTCTTATCCATTTCTTAAGAGCATAACTGCTAAATCGTAAGATACCTAAAAATTAAGACTCATGGGTGACTTTAGAGCTTTATTACCATCTATTATCGTGATTATCTTTTGATTTGAGGTAAGAATTCACCCTTTTCTCGGTGAAATTTCTTGGTTTCTTGCTCAAAACCCCAAAACCTTGAGGGTCTAATTTTAGCCCCAATTTTGCTTGATTTTCACCCATTTTAGGGTAATGATTCTTTGTGCATGTTAGAATGTAAGGTTGGTTTCAGAAATGCAATTTTCGTAATTAGGAACCACATGGGGGTTTTGTGTGTTTTTTGGATCCAAAGTACAATGGTGCAATATGGGTATCATTATTCTTGTATTGATAAGTAGAATGTTTTTTTTTTGATAGATTGGAATCTTGAGGAGGCTTCTTGGAAGGGAGAAGTGGTTATTTTTTGGTTCGTTGAGCTTTCTTCACCCTCGAGGTAGTCTAGGTTTATCCCTTGTTAGATTGACCTATGTCATAGTATTCTTATGATATTGTGTTGGATATGGGATGGGTTTTAGGTGTTGGATAGATTAAATTCAAGACTTGGGTTAGTTGGACCGTTTAGGCTAATTTGAAACCATAGAGTTAAAACACTTGACTTGTTTCCTTAGGCCTTAGGTGAATTGGACTTCATTACTCATGTTTAGCATACAAATGTCTTAGATTGCTCAAATTAGGTAAAGATGATCTAGCTACTCATAGTTAGGGTAAATTGGCCTTATTTTCTCACACTAATGGAGGTTGCCTTAGTTCCCATTTGAATTAGTTAAACTGCTTGAGAACAATCTCTACCTTAGGGACAATTGTGGATTACTATACATCTAAGAGTGGATTTAGATACCTTAGCGTAGTCCGGGATATAATTTGACTTAGAATGTATTTTTGGGATATAGAAGTGGTCTCTTTAACCAACCTTAAGTCAAGATTGATGATTAGTTCTCTTAAAACCCTTATATTCTTATTAAATGCCTAGAGAATGCCCGTTTGTGGCGATATTGAGGAGGCTTGGTAATTGTAATACCCCATATTTCCTTAGCTTAAGATTAAATCTTAGCCTATGAGTTATCCAATATAAAATTTTTGAAGTACTCAGTATTTTTCATTTTATAGCCTACCATTGCGTAGGAAATTCAATTAGCTTTCCAACGATATAAAATTCGCCTAAATCCGATAACCGGGTGAGGAGTTATGACCAATTTAGTGAAATAACATGCCAACTGGCACTCTGGCGCATCGCAGAGCCAGGCGAAATGGCATTTGGCAATTTCTAGTAAAGCTCTGCGATACCATCACATCGCGCCACCAACCAAAATCCTAATTGTCATTTTTCAGTGTTTCATCGCGATCCTGACATATTGCGTCGATGTCCCAGTTCCCAGTTGTCAGTTTTCTGTGAGAGACCGTGATTGTGCTGCGTTGCTCCACTGGCCAAATTCTTAGATGTCAATTTCCAGTGACACGACGCGATAGCATCGCCTTTCGTCAGGGGTTAGTTTTGGAAATTTCTGTCGGAAATCCAAAGTTTTGTCCAGGGTTAAATAGGTCCTTTCCCATAATTTTAATCTACTGAGGTGAGATATTTAAGACATAAAAATACTTTAAACTCATTGTTTAATAGTTTTCCCCAAATCAAATAGGCATTCTCTCTCAAGAAAACAATCCCTAGCTTCAAGAAATCAAGAATAAGCCTAAGAATTCCTTCAAGAGTCTTCAAGAATTGACAATCCAAGGTATGTTGGGTGTTCATCTATGGGTTCCTTTCACCCATAGAGTCCACGAATCCATTTTATTAAAACTACAAGATTGTTGAATTATGAACTTCCATGTTTGAATTACATTAAATTCATGTTCATGATATTAGTTGGGTTTCAATGCATGATTTAAGTGCAAGTTCATGAAATTGAATAACATGTGTGATGAATATGTGATTATCTTGATAAACCCTTGAATTTACAAAGTGTTTAATGTATCAATGATGTTAATTTGGTTTTCAATCCCTGATTATGGTAAGATTCACAAAAATAGAATAGTATTTAGGGGGAATTATATGAATAACATGTTAAACCCATGAAATTGCAAGCTGGGCATTGTAGCTACCATGTTTATATGTTATCCATGAATATATGCAATAGATTGTGCTCCCCAAGTGATTAATAGAATGTTCATGTGAATTAAATGATGAAATCATGACATACTAGTATATGTACAAGCTTATGCCCTACAAGTGTTTGATGAAATGTCTCTATGAATGAATTATGCACAAGTATACATTGTTATGCTCTTCAAGATTATGTTATGCCTTACTTTTTATGCTATCGAGTCTTGGGGGTATTTAATACCCGACAATCTAGCTATTTACCTAGAGCCAATGGCAGTTATAGAATAGTATCAGTCATGTAACAATCAATAGAGCTCAGTCAGTTACAAAACTCAGTAGTACTCAATCAGTTATAGAACTCAGGAAAACTCAGTAATAGTCCAATTCAGTTCAGTTTAATAATCATTGTCTTTCAGTTGGGAGTAGAATTCGACACCGAGCGAACCAGGGATGGGAGCATTCCTGTTAGTGAAGGGTTTAACCCTTAGTAGCAATCCTTGAGTTACAGAACTACGTAGCCAGCGTAGGTTGAGATGACTTCCTGCTAGATAAGGGTTGACACATCTCTTATAAGTTTTCCTGCCAGTTAAGGGTTGACAAAATGTCTTCCTACAAGTTGGAGTTAACTCACAACCATTGTTAGTACCCGTGGAACGGTACTAACACCCTTCCAACTAGGGTCACATGTTGGACAACTATCATCTCAGATTTGGGTCATGTTGGTTAGATGATTACCTCCCATAGTTTTAGTTTCAGTCTTCAGAATATAACTCAATTCAGTTCTACAGAATCAGAAATATCAGATATAGTCAATCAGTATCAGTAACTCAGTTATCAAAAATCTTAGATTATCAGTTACTCTATATCAAAACTGAGTACTTAGCTTTAGAAAAGTCAGTTACAGTATATATATATGCACAGTATTGCATACTTAGTATTTATAGTAGTTCAGATTATCCAAGTACTCTCATGTTTCGTTTATCTATATCATTCAGTCAGTCATTGTTCATGCATATGAACCCTTTTATTCAGCCTTACCTCATTTAGAATACTAGTATATTCCACGTACTGACGCATACTCTTTCTTTTCTCTATGATATCTTATATCATAGGTTCAGATGCTCAAGTTCCTAACCGCGCATAGATAGATCAAAATTTAGCCATCAGTAGATTTAGTAGTGAGTCCTCATCTATCAAGGATATTTTTTCATTTCATTATTACAGTAGACTCGGTATTTCAGTAGATGGAGTTAGTTGGGGGATTGTCCCATCAACTCCACTTTCAGACAGTTTCATATTAGAGGCTTTTCAGACTAGTTTTCAAATAATATTTAGTGTTATATATTTTTGTATAAATTGATACACTTATGAATATTTACATATTTTGAACTTTCTGGCATTTTAGCCTATTTTTCTGTATTTATTACAGTATCATGTATCAGTGCTAACAATAGATATTAGTCATGGGTTAGCTTCTGGTACTTTGGGGTCGTAAGTACCATGTAGCATCAAGGGTACAGACACGGGGCATTACAAACTTGGTATCAGAGCCTAAGGTTCAATAGAGTCCTAGGGATTCTAAAAGCTGCATCTAGTAGAGTCTTGTGCATGGGTGTGTACCGTGCCACATTTATGTATAGGAGGCTATGAGATGTTTTAGGAAAAGTTTCCATTCTTTCAGTATTCATGTCGTGCAAGTGAGCATGAGCTCAAGTTAAACTCTCAGTCTAATTTGCTTCTTCTTTTCATTTACAGCATATACCTCCCAAAATGACTAACGAAAGAAGAACCGAGAATCAATCAACACCTCAACCCATTAAGGCAGATTCCTTGGATAAGCATGTATCTCATGCAGAATTCAGAGATGCATTCACTACTCTAGCTAATTTTGTAGAAGCTCAAAATGAATTGCCAGCTGCTGTTCCGGATAACCCAGTGGCCAATACTGCTGCAACTAGGATTTGGGACTTCACTCGAATAAATCCTCCCTCATTCTTAGGATCTAAGTCAGAAGAGAATCTATAGAAGTTCCTCGATAAGGTTCAAAAAGTCACAGACATCATGGGAGTGACTTCCAGTGAGAGTGCCGAGCAAGCTGCCTATCAGCTACAAGATATAACTCATACGTGGTTTAAGTAGTGAAAGGTAGATAGGGGCACAGATACAGAGCCCTTAGAGTGGAAAGAGTTTGCTACTTTCTTCCTAGATGAATTCTTTTCTTTAGAGATAAGAAAAGCCAAAGTGTTAGATCTCATCAATCTCAGGCAGGGAAGAATGAGTGTGAAAGAGTATTCCCTCAAGTTTACTTAGTTAGCCTGGTATGCTCCTCATGTAGGAGCAGATAATAGGTCCTAACTAAGCAAGTTCATATCTGGGGTGTCAGATAGTATGGTTAAGGAGTGCAAAACAACAATGTTGATTAAGGAGAAGGACATATCTAGGCTTATGGTCCATGCTCAACAGTTTGAGGAGTAGAAGCTTAAGAAAAAGGAGAGTGTAACACCCCGATTTTCTGAACCGAAATGCTACACGGTGCTCATGACCCCGAAGGACCACAAGCTAACCCATGAATGATATCTGTACCTGTATACAAAATAATATATCATAAAATACGGAAACATGAACATGAAAGGCCATATGGTTCAAACTAAATAAACATCTGATAACAAAATGTCTGAAAAATGTATAACAATACCAAAAAAAGTGATAAATAATGAAAATAATGAGATCTGAATATCTAATCTGACATCTAGTCTGAAAGACTCTAACTGAACTGAATAAGGAGTTGAAGGAACATGTCTCCAACTAACTCCATCTAGCAACTGAATAGTAAATATAACAATAATTATATCGTCCTCGAATGAGAAGGACTCACTGCAAACTCTGAACACTGGAATGCTACTGCTGATCTAGAGCTCGTGCCTCTGAACCTATGGTGTAACATAAGAGAAAGCACCATAGCGCAAATGCATCAGTACGTCTGAATATACTGAGTATACGAGTGAGGTAGGCTAAATGCAAAGGGTTATATGCATGAACAATGCTAACTAATATGAACGTTAGAATACATACATGCATAAAAACTATAATTGAACTCGTGATGATGCTGACTATAGAGTCTGAATGCTGACAACATAACTTTACTATTACTGAGGTACTGAATAGATTATTGACTATTTCTGAAAGTTCAAATTATGAAGAACTGGTTTGAATAACTGTGTCTAACAGTCCTAAAATTGAATACTGGTAACGTTAGCTATGACAACTGATATAGCTGATATAAATGTAATGATTGGACTAATTGATATAACCGATGCTGAGTGACTGTATCTGATAGTCTAAGTTCTGATGGAACTATCTGAGTTCCGTTCTACTTGGAGTAACTAAATCTGAGATCAATCTTATATAGCGGGTGATCATGAGTATACTGATAATAAGGATGATTTTACTTAGTCTGAGATCAGTCCTATCTAGCGGGTGATCTTTAAATCTAATGATTATGATACTGATTAATCATAGTTGAGATCAATCCTAGATAATTGGTGATCTTGAAGTCTATTTACAATGATAACCATTGACTATATCTAACAGTACTAAATCTGTACTACTAAGAAGAGTTGACTGTGTCTGAAAGCCCTGATTCTGTAACTGAAACTGTGGGATGTGTTCATCTAATTGACATGCCCCAAGCTAAGATGACTGGGGTCCAATCTCTACCCTGACTGGAAGGGTGTCAGTACCACTCCACCAGTAAAGACATCTATTGTGGAGTCAGTCCTAATCTAGTGGGTGACTCCTGGAATCAGTCCTATACATATAAATATGCTAACGGGTGACCCCTGAGTATGTCAGTCCTATCTAACGGATGATATATTGTACCAATGCTGGCAACGTAGTTCCAGAACTTAGGAATTGCTTCTAGGGATCTCAGTCCTATTCTAGAGGGTGAACCCCCATCCTTAGGTTCGCGCGGTGCTGAATCCTACTCCCATCTGAAAGACACTAAACTGAATAACTGGACTGAACTAAATAACTTGATAGAACTGATTTGTTGAACTGATACTGATTAACTGAATTGATACTAGTGGTATTGTTTAGCAGATAAAAAATTGAGTTTACTGGATTCCGATGATGTATGGAATATAATGCGTTTTGAGGACTGATTAAGAGTACTGAAGTTACTGAGATTTACTGTGATTACTTAGGTTACCGAGCACTAAGATTACTGAGAATACTAAATTACTGAGATTATTGAGTTTTCCTGAGTCACATGACTTACTGATTTCTATAGATCATGGCTTAACTGAGAGTATCGTGAAAACATGACATGGATCTAGGCACACAACTATATTTTTTGGGTACAAGTACCCCCAGGACTCGATGGAAGGAAACTGACACACATGACTGACTTGATCATAAAAGTAGAGTCCATAATACACAATATCATAAATAAGGGATTTCATAGTAAGCATAGTTCTCAATAATCTATTTCATAACATGAAAACCATAATATATAGTTTTAGAAAAGGGTTCTTGAACTTCATGGACGAAAGGAGTTCATGAATGAACACACGCATACCTTAGAAAGGAAACCTTGATGATTTGCTGGAGAGTTCTTGGATTGGGAAACTTAATTCTTGTTTATCATGGAAAAAGGCTTGAATCTTGCTTTTGAAACATGAGTTTGATGGAAACCCTAATTTTGTGGTTGAGAGTGTAAGAGAGGGTTTTTGAGATGCTTAACTAAAGAAAAACCAAAAAGATTACGCATCGCTAGAGTTATAAGTCATGGAAGGAGAAGTAAATGACCAAAATACCCTTTTATAATTACTCTTGAATTGCTGGAAAAATATACTTGACGCCATCCGTGACAGGCCGTCAGGTCCGTGGTAAGCCGTCACAAATGGTCATTACAAAAGGGGTCCAAATTCTTAATTTTCTACCCAGGTTTGACGATGTCATCAAAAATGTCGTCAGAATGTGATGACATCATCAAAAAGGTCTTCAGAACCGCGATGGCCTGTCAAAAATATTGTCACCATTTTCCAGCTTGACATGCTGGAATAAAATGGGGATAACTTTTTGCTCCGATATCGGATTTAGACGAAATTGGTATCGTTGGAAATATAATTCAATTATATATCTGTTGATAGGTCATGAGCTCAAAAATTTCAAGCGTAATGAGAGATATGCTCATTTGAAGTTGACTATACCAATATCCTTCTCAAGAATTTAATCGGTAAGGAATGTTTTGATTCGTCTGATAGCTGGGAGTTATTTGAAGCCTTAATATACATATAACTTACTCATAAAAATATAAAATAACCATGATGTACTATGCATGAGTTTGGTACATCGCTCTAATATTGGTTTGGATTTTTCGGGGTATTACAATATCTCCCCCTTGGAAGCATTTGTCCTCGAATGATGACTTCTTGAGAGGGGAGAAAAGATAAAATTATGCATATATAGCATGAATAACTGATCATGATTTCATGGTTGACATGACTGAAAACTGAGCATATCATACTGTACATGCATATCTGATGCATGGGTAGCTGATTTCTGAATGTAGGACTGAGTGTTTTGATTAACTGAGTTTCTCAAACTGAGAATGCATATCTGATGCTTAATTGATTAGTAGAATCCATGCATATCTTATGAATTATTATATGACTGACATGATACGTGAATGCATGACTAAAAGTACTAATAAGCTAACCACACATATCTGATGTGTGAATACATGACTGAACTGACTCACGAATATGCGACTGAACATGCAATGGTAAAGGCACTAAGATAGAACTGAAACATGAGAACATGACTTATTCTTCTATGTGACATATGGACTAAACATCATGAACTGAACTGAACCTCTGAATACTTGACTTACAGCTGAGGTCTAACTTAAAGGTCAACTTATGAATACCCTTTATTCTAGACTGAATTCGTTATGCAAGGATAAATTGAAGGATCTAAGGCATGAGAGCATTAAGAAAAAGTGGGGTATCTCCCCCTTGGGACGTTATGTCACTCTAAGAATGCTTACCTTATGGAGATACTGGGTGATGCGCAGGGCATCTACGAAATAGATTATAACTAATCTTTGGGAGTATGAAACTAATGCATGATGCATGAGATGAACTGAACTTGCAAATACTAGGAGGTTCTACCTTGAAATAGTTACATTCTCTGAGATTATGGATAGCATGAATAGATGCAAGGATGAGAAAACAAGCTATAAAAATCTAACTGCTCGATTGCTAAACTGACTTGCTGGCTTTACTAGCTAACTCATACTGAAACATATGCTCGAATGAGAGAAGGAGATCTAACAATGCATAATATGAACATGAAAGACTGGTAACATATTTGAATCTAAGTCAGGGAAACTTTCTGGATTAGGACGGGTCTGGAGTGCATAAAGTCTATTCTAACGCTGACCACTATTGGTACCTTGCTGATGCAACTTCTTACCCCTCTGTGCTAGAACTCTGCACTCTCGCATCCTGTGGCCTGGCTTTCCACACCTAAAGCATACATCACTGCCTGTCATACATGCACCTAGATGATTCTTACCACACTCTTCACAAAGCGGATAAGTAAGACCTCTATTTTCACTACCCTGGGCCTCAGATCTTGGCGCTCCATCATGAAGGTCATTTATGGACTTAGGTGATGGTACACTAGCTGAGGATGGAGCTGGGACTGAAAATTTCTGACTATGCTGAGAACGGTTACCACCCTGTGACTTAGGCTGAGCAAAGCTGAAACTACGTGTCCTTGCTCTCTTACTCTATCTCTTTCTCATCCTAATATTCTGCTCCTCTATCTACTGAGCATGTTCCATAAGTCTGGCTAAAGTCATATCACTATTCAACATGGTAGATCTGGACTCGTTTATCATATTATCATTCACCCCTGACACGAACTTACTCATCTTAGCTCAACCGTCTGCAACAACATGAGGGGCTTATCTGGCTAATTGAGTAAACTTGAGAGAATACTCCTTTACCATCATACTTCCCTACCTGAGCTTGATGAACTCTAGTACCCTAGCTTTTCTAAGCTCTAGCAGAAAAAATCTATCAAGGAAAGCAGAGGCAAACTCCTCCTACTCTATAGGGCCTGCATCATCTAACCTTTCCGACTTCCACTTCTTGTACTAAGGATGAGAGATATCCTGTAATTGGTATGTGTCTAACTCAGCACTCTTATATTAGTAACCCCCATAAATTCTATCACTTTATGAACCTGATCTAGGAATTCCTGCGGGTCCTCATCTGACTTAGACCCTGTGAAGGAAGGAGGATTCATTCGGGTGAAGTCCCGAATTCTAGCTGCAGCTGAATTGGCCACTGGGTTAGCTAGAACGATAGATGGTCATTCATTCTGGGTAGCAACTGACTGAGCAAGAGTGGTGAATGCGGCCCAGAACTCCGCATGAGAAACATGATCGCGCAAAGGGGCTTCGGGCTGAGGGGCTGACTGATTCTCGTTTCTTCTTTTAGGAGGCAAGTCTGTAGAAGAAAGGAAGAAATGGATTAGACTGAGATTATGCTCACTGGAACGACATGAATACTAAAAGAAGGGAAACTTTTCCTAAAACATCTCATAACCTCCTGCACATAAGTGTGGTGCACAACACACGCATGTACAAGACTCTACTAGATGCTGCTTGCATACTTCCTAGGACTCTATTGAACCTTAGGCTCTGATACCAAGTTTGTAACACTTCGATTTTCTGAAATGGAATTCTACACGGTGCTCATGACCCCGAAGGACCACAAGCTAACCCATGACTAATATCTGTACCTGTATACTGCATAATATATCATAAAATACGGAAACATAAACATGAAAGGCCATAAGGTTCGAACTGAATAATTGTCTAATAAAAAAATGTCTGAAAAAGGTATAACAATACCGAAACAAGTCATAAATACTGAAAATAATGAGATCTGAATATCTAATCTGACATCTAGTCTGAAAGGCTCTAACTGAACTGAATAGGGAGTTGAATGAACATGTCTCCAACTAACTCCATCTAGCAACTGAATAGTAAATGTAGCAATAATTATATCGTCCTATGTCTCTAATTGGAATGCTACTGCTGATCTGGAGCTCGTGCCTCTGAACCTATGGTGTAACATAAAAAAAAACATCATAGCGCAAATGCGTCAGTACGTCTGCATGTACTAAGTATACGAGTGAGGTAGGCTAAATGCAAAGGGTTATATGCATGAACAATGCTAAATAATATGAACGTGAGAATACATACATGCATAACAACTATAACTGAACTTGTGATGATGCTGACTATAGAGTCTGAATGCTGACAACATGACTTTACTGTTACTGAGGTACTAAATGGATTATTGACTATTTCTAATAGTTCAAATTATGAAGAACTGGTTTGAATGACTGTGTCTAACACTCCTGAAATTGAATATTGGTAACGTTAGCTATGCCAACTGATATAGCTGATATAAATGTAATGATCGGACTAATCAATATAACCGATATTGAGCGACTGTTTCTGACAGTCTAAGTTCTGATGGAACTATCTGAGTTCCGTTCTACTTAGAGTAACTAAATCTTAGATCAGTCCTATCTAGCGGGTGATCATGAGTATACAGATAATAAGGATATTTGACTTAGTCTGAGATAAGTCCTATCTAGCGGGTGATCTTTAAATCTAATGATTCTGCTAATGATTAATAATAGTTGAGATTAGTCCTAGCTAATGGGTGAGCTTGAAGTCAATTTACAATGATAAGCATTGACTGTATCTAATAGTACTGAATCTGTACTACTAAGCTGAGTTGACTGTGTCTGAAAGCCCTGATTTTGTAATTGAACTGTGGGATGTGTTCATCTAACCGACATGCCCCAAGCTATGATGACTAGGGTCCAATCTCTTTCCTGACTGGAAAAGTGTCAGTACCGCTCCACCAGTAAAGACATCTGTTATGGAGTCAGTCCTAATCCAGTGGGAGACTCCTGGTATCAGTCTTATACATATAAATGTGCTAACGGGTGACCCCTGAGTATGTCAGTCCTATCTAATGGGTGACATCTCGTACCTATGCTAGGAACGTAGTTCCAAAACTTAGGGATTGCTTCTAGGGATCTCAGTCCTATTCTAGTGGGTGAGCCCCCATCCCTAGGTTCGCTCAGTGCTGAATCCTACTCCCATCTGAAAGACACTGAACTGAATAACTGGGCTGAACTAAATAACTTAACTGAACTGATTTGCTGAACTAATACTTATAAACTGAACTGATACTAGTGGTATTGTTTAGTGGAGCTAAAACTGAATTTACTGGATTCCGATGACGGATTGAATATAATGAGTTTTGAGGACTAATTAAGAGTACTGAAGTTACTGAGATTTACTGTGATTACTTAGGTTACTGAGCACTGGGATTACTGAGAATACTGAATTACTGAGATTGTTGAGTTTTCCTGAGTCACATGACTTACTGATTTCTATAGATCATGGCTAGACTGAGAGTATCGTGAAAACATGACATGGATCTAGGCACACAACTATATTTTTTGGGTACAAGTACCCCCAGGACTCGATGGAAGGAAACTGATACACATGACTGACTTGATCATAAGAGTAGAGTCCATAATACACAGTATCATAAATAAGGGATTTCATACTAAGCATGGTTCTCAACAATCTATTTCATAACATGGAAACCATAATATATAGTTTTAGAAAATGGTTCTTGAACTTCATGAAAGAAATGAGTCCATGAAGGAACACATGCATACCTTAGAAAGGAAACCTTGATGATTTGCTGGAGAGTTCTTGGATTGGGAAACTTAATTCTTGATTATCTTGGAAAAAGGCTTGAATCTTTCTTTTGAAAGATGAGTTTGATGGAAACCCTAATCTTGTGGTTGAGAGTTAAAGAGAGGGTTTTTGAGATGCTTAACTAAAGAAAAACCAAAAAGATTACGCCTCTCTTGAGTTATAAGTCATGGAAGGTGAAGTAAATGACCAAAATACCCTTTCAAAATTACCCTTGAATTACTGGAAAAATATAGTTGATGCCATCCGTGATAGGCCGTCAGGTCCGTGATAGGCCGTCACGAATGGTCATCACAAAAGGGGTCCAAATTCTTGACTTTTTACCCAGGGTTGACAACGTCATCAGAAATGTCGTCAGAATGTGACGACGCCATCAAAAATGTGATAGCCCGTCAGAAACGTTGTCACCGTTTTCCAGCTTAACATGCTGGAATAAAATGGGGATTACTTTTTGCTCCGATATCAGATTTAGACGAAATTGGTATCATTAGAAATATTATTCAATTATATATCTGTTTATAGGTCATGAGCTCAAAAATTCCAAGTGTAATGATAGATATGCTCATTTGAAGTTGACTATACCAATATCCTTCTTAAGAATTTAATCGGTAAGGAATGTTTTGATTTGTCTGATAGCTGGGAGTTATTTGAAGCCTTAATATACATCTAACTTACTCATAAAAATATAAAAGAACCATGATGTACTATGCATGAGCTTGGTACATTTCTCTAATATTGGTTTGGATTTTTTGGGGTATTACAATATCTCCTCCTTGGAAACATTCATCCTCGAATGATGACTACTTGAGAGGGGAGAAAAGATAAAATGATGCATATATAACATGAATAACTGATCATTATTTCATGGTTGACATGACTTAAAAACTGAGCATATTATACTGTACATGCATATCTGATGCATGGGTAGCTGATTTCTGAATGTAGGACTGAGTGTTTCGATAAACTGAGTTTCTCAAACTGAGAATGCATATCTGATGCTTAACTGGTAAGTTGAATCCATGAATATCTTATGCATTATTATATGACTGACATGATACGTGAATGCATGATTAAAAGTACAGATAAGCTGACCACGCATATCTGATGTGTGAATACATGACTGAACTGACTCACGAATATGCGACTGAACATGCAATGTTAAAGGAACTAAGATTGAATTTAAACATGAGAACATGACTGATTCTGCTATGTGACATATGGACTGAACTTCAGGAACTGAACTGAACCTCTGAATTCTTGACTTACAGCTGAGGTCTAACTTAAAGGTCAACTTATGAGTACCCTTTATTCTAGACTGAATTCGTTATGCAAGGAGAAATTGAAGGATCTAAGGCGTGATATCATTAAGAGAAAGTGGGGTATATCCCCCTTGGGACGCAATGTCACTCTAAGAATGCTTACCTTACGGAGATACTGGGTGATGCGGAGGGCATCTACGAACTAGATTATAACTAAACTTTGGGAGTATAAAAATAATGCATGATGCATAGATGAACTGAACTTGCAACTACTAGGAGGTTCTACCTTGAAATAGTTACATTCTCTGAGATTTTGGATAGCATGAATAGATACAAGGATGAGAAAATAAGCTATAAAAATCTGACTGCTCGATTGCTAAACTGACTTGCTGGCTTTACTAGCTAACTCATACTGAAACATATGCTCGAATGAGAGAAAGAGATCTAACAATGCATACTATGAACATGAAATACTGGTAACATACCCGAATCTAAGTCAGGGAAACTTTCTGGATTAGGACGGGTCTGGAGTGCATAAAGTCTATTCTAACGCTTACCACTATTGGTACCTTGCTGACGCAACTCCTTACCTCTCTGTGGTAGAACTCTGCACTATCGCATCCTGTGGCCTGGCTTTCCACACCAAAAGAATACATCACTGCCTGCCATACATGCACCTAGATGATTCTTACCACACTCTTCGCAAAGCGGATAAGTAAGACCTCTATTTTTACTACCCTGGGCCTCAGAGCTTGGCGTTCCTCATGACGGTCATTTCTGGACTTAGGTGATGCTATACTAGCTGAGGATGGAGTTAGGACTGAACATTTCTGACTATGCTGAGAACAGTTACCACCCTGTGACTTAGGTTGAGCAAAGCAGAAACTACCTGTCATTTCTCTCTTACTCTATCTCTCTCTCATCCTAATATTCTGCTGCTCTATCTGCTGAGCATATGTCATAAGTCTGGATAAAGTCATATCACTATTTAACATGGCAGATATGCACTCATTTACCATATTATCATTCACCCCTAACATGAACTTACTCATCTTAGCTCTACCGTCTGTAACCACATAAGGGGCTTATCTGGCTAATTGAGTAAACTTGAGAGAATACTCCTTTACCATTATACTTCCCTACCTGAGCTTGATGAACTCTAGTACCTTAGCTTCTCTAAGCTCTAGCAGAAAAAATCTATCAAGGAAAGCAGAGGAAAACTTCTCCCACTCTATAGGTCCTGCATCATCTAACCTTTATGACTTCGACTGCTTGTACCAAGTATGAGAGACATCCTATAATTGGTATGTGGCTAACTCATCACTCTAATATTAGTAACCCCCATAACATCTATCACCTTATGAACCTGATCTAGGAATTCCTGCGGGTCCTCATCTGATTTAGATCCTGTGAAGAAAGGAGGATTCATTCGGGCGAAGTCTCGAATTCTAGCTGCAGCTGAATTGGCCACTGGGTTGGCTAGAATGATAGCTGGTCATTCATTCTGGGCAGCAACTGACTGAGCAAGAGTGGTGAATACGGCCCTGAACTCCGCTTGAGAAACATGATCGCCCAAAGGGTCTTCGGGCTAAGGGACTGACTGATTCCCGTTTCTTCTTTTAGGAGGCATGTCTGTAGAAAAAAGAAAGAAATGGATTAGACTGAGATTATTGTTACTGGGATGACATGAATACTAAAAGAAGGGAAACTGTTCCTAAAACATCTCATAACCTCCTGCACATAAGTGTGGTGCACAACACACGCATGTACAAGACTCTACTAGATGCTTCTTTCATACTTTCTAGGACTCTATTGAACCTTAGGCTCTAATACCAAGTTTGTAACACCCCGATTTTCTAAACCGAAATTCTACACGGTGCTCATGACCCCGAAGGACCACAAGCTAACCCATGACTGATATTTATACTAGTATACTGCATAATATATCATAAAATACGGAAACATAAACATGAAAGGCCATAAGGTTCGAACTGAATAAACGCCTGATAACAAAATGTCTGAAAAAGGTATAACAATACCAAAACAAGTCATAAATACTGAAAATAATGAGATCTGAATATCTAATCTGACATCTAGTATGAAAGCCTCTAACTGAACTGAATAGGGAGTTGAAGGAACATGTCTCCAACTAACTCCATCTAGCAACTGAATAGTAAATGTAGCAATAATTATATCATCCTATGTCTCTAACTGGAATGCTATTGCTGATCGAGAGCTCGTGCCTCTGAACCTATGGTGTAACATAAAAGAAAGCACCATAGCGCAAATGCGTTAGTACGTCTGAATGTACTAAGTATACGAGTGAGGTAGGATAAATACAAAGGGTTATATGCATGAACAATGCTAAATAATATGAACATGAGAATACATACATGTATAACAACTATAACTGAACTTGTGATGATGCTGACTATAGAGTCTGAATGCTGACAACATGACTTTACTGTTACTGAGGTACTGAATAAATTATTGACAATTTCTGATAGTTCATATTATGAAGAACTGGCTTGAATGACTGTGTCTAACAATCCTGAAACTGAATATTGGTAACGTTAGCTATGCCAACTGATATAGCTGATATAAATGTAATGATCGGACTAATCGATATAACCAATACTGAGCGACTGTATCTGATAGTCTAAGTTCTGATGGAACTATCTGAGTTCCGTTCTACTTGGAGTAACTAAATCTGAGATCAGTCCTATCTTGCGGGTGATCATGAGTATACAGATAATAAGGATGATTTGACTTAGTCTGAGATCAGTCCTATCTAGCGGGTGATCTTTAAATCTAATGATTCTAATACTGATTAATAATAGTTGAGATCAGTCGTATTTAATGAGTGATCTTGAAGTCTATTTACAATGATAAGCATTGACTGTATCTAACAGTACTGAATCTATACTACTAAGCTGAGTTGACTGTGTCTGAAAGGGTGGAAGGGTGTCAGTACCGCTCCACCAGTAAAGACATCTATTGCGGAGTCAGTCCTAATCCAGCAGGTGACTCCTGGGATCAGTCCTATACATATAAATATGCTAACAGGTGACCCCTGAGTATGTCAGTCCTATCTAACGGGTGACATCTCGTACCTAAGATGGGAACGTAGTTCCAAAACTTAGGGATTGCTTCTAGGGATCTCAGTCCTATTATAGCGGGTGAGCCCCCATCCCTAGGTTCGCTCAGTGTTGAATCCTAATCACATCTAAAAGACATTGAACTGAATAACTGGGCTGAACTAAATAACTTAACTGAACTGATTTGCTGAACTGATACTGATTAACTGAATTAATACTAGTGGTAATTTTTAGCGGATCTAAACCTGAGTTTACTGGATTCCGATGACGAATGAAATATAATGAGTTCTGAGGACTGATTAAGAGTACTGAAGTTACTGAGATTTACTATGATTACTGAGGTTATTGAGTACTGAGATTACTGAGAATACTGAACTATTGAGATTACCGAGTTTTCCTGAGTCACATAACTGACTGATTTCTATAGATCATGGCTTGACTGAGAGTATCGTGAAAACATGACATGGCTCTAGGTACACAACTATATTTTTTTGGTACAAGTACCCCCAGAACTCGATGGAAGGAAACTGACACACATGACTGACTTGATCATAAGAGTAGAGTCCATAATCCACAATATCATAAATAAGGGATTTCATACTAAGCATGGTTCTCAACAATCTATTTCATAACATGAAAACCATAATATATAGTTTTAGAAAAGGGTTCTTGAACTTCATGGACGAAAGGAGTCCATGAATGAACACACGCATACCTTAGAAAAGAAACCTTGATGATTTTCTGGAGAGTTCTTGGATTGGGAAACTTAATTCTTGATTATCTTAGAAAAAGGCATGAATTTTGCTTTTGAGAGATGAGTTTATTGGAAACCCTAATCCTGTGGTTGAGAGTGTAAGAGAGGGTTTTTGAGATGCTGAACTGAAGAAAAATTGGAAAAATTATGCCTGTTTAGGGTTATAAGTCGTGGAAGATGAAGGAAATGACCAAACCACCCTTGCAAAAATGCCCTTGAATTCCTGGCAAAATATACTTGACGCCATCCGTGAATGGCCGTCAGGTCCGTGATAGGCCGTCACGAATGGTCATAAAAAAATGGGTCCAAATTCTTGATTTTCTGTCCAGGGCTGACGATGTCATCATAAATGTCATCATAATATGACGACGTCATAAAAAAGTTCGTCAGAAACGTGATAGCCCGTCAAAAACGTCGTCACCGTTTTCCATCTTGACATGTTGGAATAAAATGGGGATAAATCTTTTCTCCGATATCAGATTTAGTAAAAATTGGTATCATTGGAAAAATAATTCAATTATCTATCTGTTGATAGTTCATGAGATAAAAAATTCTACGTATAATAAGATATATGCTTGTTTTAAGTTGACTATACCAATATCCTTCTCAAGAATTCAATCAATAAGGAATATTTTGATTCGTCTGATAGATGGGAGTTATTTGAAGACTTAACATACATCTAACTTACTAATAAAACTATAAAAGAACCATGATGTACTATGCATGAGCTTGGTACATAGCTCTAATAGTGGTTTGGATTTTTTAGGGTATTACAGAGAGAGAGAATAAGAGAGCCAGAACAGGTAGTTTTAGTTTTGCTCAGCCTAAGTCAGAAGGCGGTAACCATTCCTAGTTTCATCCAAAGTCTTCAGTTCCAGATCCATCTTCATCTAGGGCACCAGTACCAAAGTTCAGGAATGACTGTTGGGATGGGGTTCCAGGATCCAAAACCTAGGGTTGTGTAAGCAGTGGTCGTACCCATCCACTTAGCAAAGAATGTGGTAGAAATGACCTAGGTTTGTGTAAAGCTGACAATGATGTGTGTTTTAGAGGTGGAAAGTTAGGTCACAGAGTCTGAGAATGTCCTAAGGCTGGTCCGTGAAGTCAGTACAGTCATCCTCCAGTTCCATCCGGTCGCCCGACATAGCAGGGCGCCACTTCTAGTATCACTAGTGGTCAACTCCAACATAGTTTTTATGAACTCCAGTCTTGCCATGACTAGGGAAGTTCTCCTAATATAGTTATGGGCACGTTATGTGTCTTTCATCCTTATGTTTATGCCTTGTTAGATATTGAGGCTTTACTTTCTTTAAAACCCCTATATAACGTTCAAATTTGGTGTTAGATCCAAAATATTAGCAGAGCCCTCCTCAGAGTCTACCTAAGACTTTGGAGTAAAGTGGTGACAGTTCAGTTTAGAGTTGTTGATTAAGTGGTTCACAACTTTAAAATGATGACTTTAAGATAAAGGGGAGATGTTAGAACAAGCAACCAAGTCAGGCCTTTAGGTTTTAGTACTAATGTAAGTAATCATGTCTTACATGCCAACTTTATGATCATAGCTCATATTCGTGCACATTAATGAAAATCAGTTACGCTTACAGTTCCTAGTATAAGGAGTTCCAATTCACTCAATATAACAAATCATGTTCCATGAATACAGAACTCCAACTCAGGTCATGCAACTCATGACTCAGGTACTTATACCTCACAGTATGCTGAGTCCCAATGACTCATGCTATGCTCCTAAAAATCAGTTAAATTCAGACTATGTCATGTATATCTTTAGTTTAGACCTCTTGGTTAATCTGTGATGTAAATATTCTAGTCCTCATACCTCAGTAGGTAGGTTTATCAGTGCCCATATTACAAAAATTTTTTCCATGCTGTGGTTTCTTATCCAGATGTCTGATTCAGACTATGCCAAGATTCCTTACCCCCTAAAGTCATTAAAACCTTATAGAAAGAATGTCAAAGAAATGCTCTAGTTGAGTATAAGTTTTTAGTATAAGTTAATCCGTGAAGCCAGCAATTCAGTTTAGTTTAGAAGTCGGGTGGAAAAGTTCATATAGTTTCCCATCTTTCCATCTAGTTGAACTATTTAAAATTTTGTGAGTGTGACTGCTCCAAGATAGAGCATCCTAGTAGTTATGAGTTCAGTCCAGTTTATGTATCATACCTCAGTTTCAGATCTCAGATATTCAGTCATGATTTAGTTCGTAGGTGCCCTGTGCATCGTCTCATCTTTTCCTTAGTATCTCAGCCAAGTCAGCATAGTGTTCTAAGGGGGAGATGCACTATAGTCCCTAAGCTTTCATGTCCTAAATATTCCAGTTTCTCTACATGTAACGAGTCCTGTTTGGAGTATTGGGTACTCATAAGTTGACCCTCAAGTTCAAATATTAGACATAAGCCACGTATTCAAGGGCTCAGTTCAGTTCAGGATATTCAGTTCATGTATCACATTACAGACTTAGTCATGTCCTCATATTCTGATTCATATATGTTTAGTAAATGATCTCAGGTTCATCAGTATTCTTAGCCTAAGGTAACAACCTACCTTAGATTTACTCAGTTTCAGGATTCAGTTATAGTTATAAACATAGTATTCTTTGCTATTGCATAATCAGTCATGTATTCAGGAATCAGTTCAGTCATGTACTCATGCATCAGATATACATGTTCAGTATGAAAACCCAGCTTATCAGTAGCATCAATCATGTATTCCATGCATCAGATATGCATGTTCAGTGTAAGAGATTAGTTTGTTAGTAGTTCAGTCATGTAGTCAAGCTCAGATATGCATGTTCAGTGTATAAACTCAGTCTATCAGTGTCTCATCTTAAGCAGTCTCATTCGAGGACAAATGTTTTCAAGGGGGTAGATATTGTAATACCCTGTATTTCCTAAGCTTAAGATTAACTCACATCCCATGAGTTATCTAATATAAATTTTTTGTAGTACTCAGTATTTTTTAGTTTTGAGCCTTCCATTACGTAGGAAATTCAATTAGCTTTCCAATGATATAAAATTCGCCCAATTCTAAAAAACGGACAAAAAGTTATGACCAATTTAGTGAAATAGCGTTCCAACTAGCACTCCGACGCATCGCGGAGCCAGGCCAAATGTCATTTTGCAATTTCCAATAAAGCTCTGCGATACCACCATGTCGCGCCACCAGCCTAAACCCCAATTGTCATTTTCCAATATTCCATAGCGATCCTGATGTATCGCGCCAATGTCCCAATTCCCAGTTGTCAGTTTCCAGTGAGGGACCACGATTGTGTGTAAGACCCCATAAAATCCTATGCTTAATTCAGTCCTTTAGGCTTTTCAAGGGGTCCCAGACTTAGAATATTATAGCTAAGTACTCAGACTTAGTGTCATTTTAGCCTACAAAGGTTGGCAACCTTTTTTCGCGACCTTTACATCCATTAAATATTGATGTTTAGGTTGACTCATGATCAGAAATATCCGTAGGTGTTTTCGAACAAGTTTTGGATTTTTCAAACTTCGTTTGAAGTCCCTTTGGAATCTTAAAATAGTATATGAACACGATCTTGACATACCACATCGACTATCACGTTGATTAATATTTCCCTATCTACCAGCATCTAATTTTAGTGAATCGACGTGAGTATGGCGTGACATGGTTGCTATCGCATCAATGCCATTAATGTGCCGCATCGACCTGCGCGTCGGTAGCCTAATTTTTAGTCATTAAAAGACCGCATTATTGAGGGTATTTGGGTATTTTCCCCACGTCCTTCAGCCCCCAACTATGAAATTAAGCCCTTTGGAGAGCAAATATACTCATTCATTCTCCAATTAGCTCAAGAACAAAATCCTAGGTGCTTAAATTTCAAATCAACAACTCATGATTCAACCATAAACTTCCAGAAATTCTTCAACAAAGGTATGTGAAGTGTTTATCTAAGGGTTCCTTCCACCCTTGGAGTCCAAGAATCTCTTATGAACTTAAAGTAATCGATTTTATGATTTCCATGGTTGGAATTAAAGTGTATACATGATTGCTATTTGGATTAAGTTCCTAATTCATGATTATATTTATGTAACTCAAGTGAAATTGATCATTATGCATGTAGATTCATGTGAATCCATGACAAACAGTTGATTTGTGAAATTAGAGATGAATTATGATGGTCACTTGTTGTTCAATACTATGTGCATATTCTATGCTCGCCAATCTTCTTGATAAATTGTCCATGTTAACTATTATGAGAATGCAATCATGTCAAGTTAGCTTATGTGCAAGTTATATCATGAAAGTGTTGGTCAAAATTTGCTAATGTATGAATGATGATCAAGTTCATCATTTACATATATCATGTTATGCCGTATTTATTAATTTATGCTATCGAGTCCTGGGGGTACTTGTACCCGAAAATTTAGCTTATTACTTAGAGCCATGGTCATCCATAGAATAGTATCATTCATGACACGATCAGTAGTACTCTAAGTCAGTTACAGAACTCGGGAAAAATTAGTAGAATCCATATTAGTCCAGTCAAATTCAGTATCCAGGTCAGACCTTAGTAAACTCAGTTAGCTAGCAGAATTCAGTAGTATTCCGTTAGTCAACGAAACTTAGTGAACTCAATTCAGTTCAACTAAATAGTAATCTCAGTAACCGTTCAATCCAACCTAGTACAGACTAGAAATTAGTTCAGTGTCTATTCAGTTGGGAGTAGGATTCAACACTGAGTTAACCTAGGGATGGGGGCATTCCTCTCCGTAGAGTGTTTGATCCTTAGAAACAATCCCTATATTATAGAACTATATATCCAGCATAGGTTAAGGTATCTATCTACCAGAAATTATGAGGGTTGATACTTCTCATCTTAGTTATCCTGTCAGTGAGGGTTAACGAAAGAGCATCTTCTCAGAGAGGGTTAACTCATAGTTTGTCCTTACCCGTGGTATGGTATTGACACCCTTCCAATAGTGGTTATAGGTTAGAACTAAAATCAGTTAGAGAAGGGGCATATCAGTTCGATGATTACCTCCCACAGTCTCAGTTTTAATCTCAGTCTCAGAATAGAACTCAGTTAAGTTCTAGAGATTCAGGACTATCAGACATGGCCACTCAGCTCAGTACGAAACTCAGTATGGTTCCATTGTACTCAGAACTGTCAGATACATTCATTCAAATAATCTACAATATAGTCTTCATAAACATAGATATAGGTTATGAGTATTCTGATTCAGTACTCAGTATTAGCGCGATCTTAGTTACAGGCTATGTGTTCATGCATGTACTCTTACTCAGTCATACTCATGTTATTCATCTATTATTGTTCATGAATATGAACCCATGCATTTCAACCTTCCTCACTGAGCATACCAGTACATTCAAAGTACTGACACATGCATTTATTTGCACTATGATGTCTTATATGAGTGTTCATACGTATGGGCTCCAGAGTACCCTTAACAGTTCAGATTCTCAGCTTTTAGAGAAGTGGTGGTTCCTCATAGTTCGAGGACATGATTATTATTTATAGTAATTTAGTTTTATTTTAGTAGATAGAGTTAGTTGGGGGCTTGTCCCATCAACTCCATAGTTCAGACAGTTAGAGGATTTTTCAGATTAGAGTATTTTTAGACAGTTGTTTAGTTTTTCAGTACTTATATTTAGTTTTGGTATTTTGATACTGCATTCAGATTTATTTATAGATTTGAACTTTATGGAATATGTTTCAACCTATTTTTGCAATCATTACAAAATTTATTGTACAGTTATTGCGGAAGGTACCTGTCATGGGTTAGCTTGTGGTCCTTCAAGATTATGAGCACCGTGTAGTATCCAGGGTATAGAATCGGGGTGTTAGAATCTTGGTATTAGAGTCTAAGGTTCAACAGAGTCCTAGGAAGTCTAAAAGTTGCATCTAGTAGAGTCTTGTGCATGGGTATGTTGCGCGCCATGCTTATGGACAAGAGGCTTTGAGATATTTTAGTAAAAGTTTCCCTTCTTTCAGTATTCATGTCGTGCAAGTGAGCATGAGCTCCAGTTACACTCTCTTTCTTATCCTAGATTCTTTTCCATTTACAGAATATGCCTCCAAAGAGGACTCAGGGAAGAAGAATGGGAGATCAGTCAACCCCTCAGCCCATCCATCCAGATCCTTTGGGCGAGCATGTCTCTTTGACGAAGGTCAAAGCAGCCTTCACCACCCTAGATCATTTTGTGGCAGCACAGAATGAATGTCCAGTTGTGGTTCTGGCCAATCCAGTGGTCAATACTATTTTTTCCAGGATTTGAGACTTTACCCAAATGAACCCTCTATCATTTACCGGGTCTAAGTTACATGAGGACCCTAAGGAATTATTGATCAGGTGCAGAAGGTTACTAATATCATGGAGTGTCTTTTATTAAGAACACTGAGTTAGCCGCATTTCAGTTATAAGATGTGTCTCACTCATGGTTCAAACAGTGGAAAGTAGAGAGGGCCGCAGATATAGGGTCCATAGAATGGGAGGAGTTTGCAGTTGTTTTTTTGGATAGGTTCTTCCCGCTAGATTTGAGAGAATCTAAGGTTTTGGAGTTTATAAACCTTAAGTAGGGAAATATGATAGTGCAGGAGTATTCTCTCAAGTTTAATCAGTTAGCAATATATGCGCCACATGTTGTAGCAGATAGCAAAGCAAAGATGAGTAAGTTCGTGTTAGGAGTGTCTAGTAGCGTGGTCAAGGAGTGTAGGAACACAATACTTATTAAGGATATAGACATAGCCAGGCTCATGGTCCATTCTCAATAGATATAAGAGGCCAAGAATAAAGAGAAAGAGAGAGAGAATAAGAGGGTGAGAATAGGTAGTTTTAATTTTGCTCAACATAAGATAGAGGGTGGGAACCGTTCTCATTTTTGCCCAAAATCCTCAGTTCCAGCTCCTTCCTCAGCCAGTGCTCAAGTTCCAAAATTCATAGATGACAACCGAGATAGGAAATAAGGCCCTAAACCCCAGGGAAGTATTAGCAGTGCCCAAACTAATCCTCTTTGCCAGAAGTTCCACAGAAACCACCAGGGTATCTGCAGAGATGGTAGCGAAGTGAGTTCTGGATATGGAAAGCTAGGACATAAAGTCAGACAGTGTCCTCAGGTGGGATCGTAGAGTCAGCATAACCGCCCCCAGCTTAGTCAGGTAGCCCAAATCAGTAGAGTGCCTCTTCCAGTGCCACCAGTTGGCAGCGTCCAAATAGACACTATGCTCTTCAGTCCTGACAGGATTAGGAAAGTTCTCCTGATGTGGTCACAGGTACATTATAAGTTTATCATTTGCATGTTTACGCTTTGTTAGATCTAAGATCTTCTTTGTCTTTTGTTACTCCAAATATAGTAGTTAATTTTGGAGTCAGCCCTAAATTCTAGCAGAGCCCTTCTCAGTTTCTACCCCAGTGGCTAAATTTATCATAGCCCGACTGGTATACAGGAACTATCCGGTTAGGATATCTCAGAAAGTCACTCCAGCAGATTTAGTCAAATTTGAGATAACTAATTTAGAAGTCATTCTCGGAATGGATCTTCATTCTTGTTATGCCTCATTCAACTGTAGAAACAGAGTTGTCTAATTTCAGTTTTTGAATGATCTCATCCTAGAGTGAAGGGGTAGTACTTCAGCACTTAGGGGTCAACTTATTTCTTACTTTCGGGATAGAAATATGATATCTAAGCGATGTGTCTATCATCTCATTTGAGTCCAAGACTCTAGTTCAGAAACCCCTACTCTTGAATCAGTATCAGTAGTATATGAATTCCCAAATGTGTTTCCCGAAGATCTTCCCGGAGTTCCTCCAAAAAGGGAAATTGATCTTCTCCTAGATACTCAACCCATCTCAATCCCGCCATACAGAATGGCACCAGCAGAACTCAAAGAATTAAAGGAATGGTTAAAGGATCTCTTATATAAGGGATTTATCAGACCCAGTGTGTCCCCGTGGGGCGCACCAGTGTTATTCGTACGAAAGAAAGACAGTTCTCTCAGAATGTGCATAGATTACCATTAGTTAAACAAAGTTATGGTCAAGAATAAGTATCCACTCCCCAGAATCAATGACTTGTTTGACCAACTTTAGAGTGCCATTTATTTCTCTAAGATAGACCTCAGATCAGGCTATCATCAGCTCAGAGTCAGAGAAAGTGACATCCCAAAAATAGCTTTTCAAACTCGGTACGTTCACTTCAAATTTTTAATCATGTCCTTTAGTCTTACCAATGCCCCAACAGCCTTCATGGACTTGATGAACCGTGTATTCAAGAAGTACTTGGACATGTTCTTCATAGTCTTCATAGATGACATTCTTGTTTACTCTTGTATTGAACACGATAATGCAGACCCTCTCAGAATAGTATTGCAGACTCTCAGAAACCATCAGATATTCGCCAAATTCAGTAAGTGTGAATTTTAGCTAAAGTCAATAGCATTCCTTGGACATATAATTTCCAGTGGCATTAAAGTTGATCCCCAAAGATCGAAGCAGTGAGAAACTAGACTAGGCCCATCTCTCCGTCAGATATCAGGAGTTTCTTAGGTTTGGATGGCTATTACTGACGGTTTGTTGAGGGATTTTTGTTTATTACATCCTCTATGTCCAGATTGACTTATAAGAAAGTCAAGTTCCAGTGGCCAGATTCTTGTGAGAAGAGTTTTTAGGAGTTGAAGACTCGACTCAACATAGCTCCAATTTTGACCCTACCAGATAGTTCAGACGGTTTTATTCTGTACTGTGATGCTTCCATAGTCAGATTGGGTTGTGTTCTGATGTAGAGAGGTAAGGTCATAGCCTACGCCTCTAGACAACTTAATCCCCATGAGAAGAACTATCCTACTCATGATCTTGAGTTAGAAGTAGTAGTTTTTTCCTTAAAGATTTGGAGGCATTACTTGTATGGTGTGCACGTTGATATGTTCACTGATCATAAGATCCTGCAGTATGTGTTCTCTTAGAAAGACTTAAACCTCCATCAGAGAAGGTGGTTGGAATTGTTGAAAGACTATGACATGAGTTTTCTGTATCATTCAGGCAAGGCCAATGTAGTGGATGACGCTCTTAGTAGAATGTCTATGGGTAGTGTTGCCTATGTTGAGAACAGTAAGAAAAAGTTAGCCCAGGAAGTTCATCAGCTAGCCCAACTAGGTGTTCGCTTAGTTGATTCAACAAAAGGTAGTGTATGGGTGCGGAGTATCTTAGAATCATGCCTAGTTTCTGAAGTGCAGGAAAAGTAGGATAGGGATCCCAGTCTAGTCTAGTTGAAGAAATCAGTCAGAAATCAGAAGGTAGAGGTTTTCTCCCAAGAGGGAGATGGTGTTTTTCATTGTTAGATTCGTATATGTTTGCCAGGTGTAGATGAATTGAGGCAGTAAATTCTTACAGAAGAACATGGTGTGAGTTACTCTATTCATCTAGGGGCCACAAAGATGTACCACAATTTATGGGAGATCTATTGGTGGAGTGGGATGAAAAGAGACATTACAGAGTTTGTCGCTAAGTGCTCAACATGTTACCTGGTTAAGATTAAGCATCAGAATCCTAGTGGGTTCATGCATGAGTTCATTATTCCCACCAGGAAATGGGAAGAAGTGAACATGGACTTTGTGATGGGCTTGCCTTGTATTCATTATCAGCATGATTTACTTTGGATCATTGTAGACAAGATGACCAAATCAGCTTATTTCCTTCCAGTTCATACCTCCTATTTAACCGAGGATTACGCCAAACTCTATATCAAGGAGTTGGTCAGATTACACGGTGTTTCATTGTCCATTATTTTAGATAGAGTTACCCAGTTCACCTCTCATTTCTGGAAAGCATTCCAAAAGGGTCTTGGTACCCGAGTTCATCTCAGTATCGCCTTTCATCCTCAGACAGATGGTCAAGAAGAAAGGACCATTTATACCTTGGAAGATATGCTTCGAGCATGTGCAATAGACTTTTAAAGTAGTTGGGATGACCACTTTTCTTTGATTGAGTTCGCATATAACAACAGCTATCACTCCAATATTCAGATGGATCCATTTGAGGCTCTTTATAGGAGGAGGTGTAGATCTCCTATTGGTTGATTTGAAGTGGGTGAGGATATAGTAGTAGGGCCTTACTTGGTGTTTGATACCTTAGAGAAGGTCCAGTTGATCAGGGAAAGGCTTAAGACAACTCAGAGCTGACAGAAATTGTATGTAGATGTGCGCAGAAAGGATCTCGAGTTCTAGATTGATGACTATGTGTACTTGAAGATTTCTTATATAAAAGGAGTGAAGCATTTTGGCAAAATAGAGAAACTCAGTCCCTAATATGTTGATCCTTATCGAATTCTCAACTATTTTAGAAACGTAGCTTACAAGCTCGAGTTACCTTCAAATTTATCTTCAGTTCATCCAGTGTTTCATGTCTCCTTGCTAAAGAAATGCATAGGTGATCCATCAGTCGTATTCCCTATTGAGAGCATAGATATTTAGAACAACCTCTCTCATGAAGAGATTCCAGTCGAAATCATTGACAATCAGATTCGCAGACTAAGGAACAAAGAAGTTTCTCTAGTCAAAGTTCTTTGGCAGAATCAGTCCGTTGAGGGAGCTACTAGGGAAGTAGAAGCAGACATGTGAATCAAGTATCCTCATCTATTCTCCGCTAATCCAGACTCAACTCAAGGTAATAGTTTCTTTAAGCTTAATAAGTTTCATGTTTAGATTTTAGTTACAAATGTGGTATTAGTTCCTATTGAATTTTCAGTTATACGTTCATAAGATAGTTCAGTCATGTATCCATGCATCAGATATGCATGTTCAGTATATAGATTCAGTTTATCAGTAATGCCAGTCATGTATTCATGAATCATGTTCAGCTATATCCATGCATCATATATGCATGTTCAGTATGATAATTCAGAATACCAGTAATATCAGTCATATAGTCATGTTCTAGATGTTCATGTCTAGTAAGTAAGTCAGTCTCTCAGTATTCTCTATCTCAACAGTCTCATTCAAGGACGAATATTCCCAAGGGGGAGATAATGTAAGACCCCACAAAATCCTAAGCTTAATTCAGTCCTTTAGGCTTGTAAAGGGGTCCCACACATAGAATATTTTATATAAGTACTCAAACATAGTGTCATTTTACCCTACGAAGGTTGGAAACCTTATTTCATGACCTTTACATCCATTAAATGTTGATGTTTAGGTTGACTCATGATCAGGAATGTCTATAGGTGTTTCCAGACAAGTTTTGGATTTTTCAGACTTCGTTTGAAGGCCCTTTGGAACCTTAAAACAGTGGATCAATGCGATCTTGGCACACCACATCGACTATCGCATTGATTAATATTTTCCTTATCTACCAGAGTCAGATTCTAGTGAATCGATGCAAATATGGAGTGACACGTTGGCTATCACGTCGATGGCATCGATGCACCGTGTTGAACTACGCGTCGGTAGCCCAGTTTTCAGTCATTAAAAGAGTGCATTCTTGGGAGTATTTGGGTATTTTACCCACGTACATCAGCCCTCAAAACATGAAATTAATCCCTTTGGAGAGAAAATATACTCATTCATTCTCCAATTAGCTCAAGAACAAAACCCTAGGTACTTAAATTTCAAATCAAGAACTCAAGACTCAACCATAAACTTTCAGAAATTCTTCAACAAAGGTATGTGAAGTGTTCATCCAAGGGTTCCTTCCACCCTTGGAGTCCAAGAATATCTCTTGAACTTCAAGTAATTGTTTTTATGATTTCCATGGTTGGAATTAAAGTGTATCCATGATTGCTATTTGGATTAAGTTCCTAATTCATGATTATATATATGTAGCTCATGTGAAATTGATCATTATGTGAGTAGATTCTTATGAATCTATGACAAACCCTTGACTTGTTAAATTAGAGATGAATTATGATGCTCACTTGTTGTTCAATACTATGTGTATATTCAATGCTCGCCAAATGCTTGATAAATTATCCATGTGAACTATTAAGAGAATGAAATCATGTCAAGTTATCTTATATGCAAGATATATCATCCAAGTATTTGTCAAAATTCCCCAATGTATGACTGATGATCAAGTTCATAGTTTACATGTTTCATGTTATGCCATGTCTCTTAATTTATGCTATAAACTCCTCAGGTACTTGTACCCAATAATTTAGCTGATTACCTATATCCATGGTCAGTCTTAGAAAAGTATCAGTCACGACACGATCAATAGTACTCTCAGTTAGTTACAAAACTCAGGAAAACTCACTAGAATCCATATTAGTCCAGTCTAATTCAGTATCCAGTTTAGACCTCAGTAAACTCAGTCAGCTAAAAAGATTCAGTAGTATTCCATCAGTTAACGAAACTCAGTGAACTCAGTTCAGTTCAGATAAATAGTAATCTCAGTAACCATTTAGTCCAGCCTAGTATAGACTAGAAATCAGTTCAGTTTCTATTCAGTTGGGAGTAGGATTCAGTACCGAGTTAACCCAGGGATAGGGGCATTCCTGTCAGAAGAGAGTTTGACCCTTAGAAGTAATCCCTACGTTACAGAACAATGTAGCTAGCATAGGTTGATGTATCTTTTTACCAGAAATTATGAGGGTTGATACTTCTCATCCAATTTATCCTATCAACGAGGGTTAACGAAAGAGTTTCTTTTCAGAGAGGGTTAACTTACAGCTTGTTCTTACCCATCGCACAATATTAACACCCTTCCAAGTGGGGTTACAGGTTGGACCCTAAATTAGTTGGATAAGGGGCATGTCGATTAGATGATTATCTCCCACAGTCTCAGTCTCAGAATAGAGCTCAATTCAGTTCTACACATTCAGGACTATCAGACATAGCCACTCAGCTCAGTACAAAACTTAGTATGGTTCCACAGTCCTCAGAACTATCAGATACATTCATTTAGATAATCTGTATTATAGTATTCATAAAACCAGATATCGATTATCAGTATTCCAATTCAGTACTAAGTATTAGCATGATCTCAGTTATAGTTTATATGTTTATATATGTACTCTTACTCAGTCATAATCATGTTATTCAGTTATTATTGTTCATGCATATGAACCCATGCATTTCAGCCTACTTCAATGATCATACCAGCATATTCAAAGTATTTCCGCATGTTTTTTTTGCGCTATGATGTCTTATATCATAGGTTCAGATGCACGGGATCCAGAGCACCCTTAGAAGTTTAAATTATTAGCTTTTAGAGTAGTGGTGAGTCCTCATAGTTCAAGGACATGCTTATTATTTATAGTACTTCAGTTTTATTTCAGTAGATAGAGTTAGTTCATGGCTTGTCCCATCAACTCCACAATTCAGACAGTTAGAGACTTTTTTAGACTAAAGTATTTTTAGACAGTTGTTTAGCTTTTCAATGCTTATATTTAGTTTTGGTATTTTGATACCACATTAAGATTTATTTATATATTTGAACCTTATGGCATATGTTTTTTCCTATTTCTGCAATCATTATAGTATTTATTGTATAGTTATGCAGTAGGTACCAGTCATGGGTTAACCTGAGGTCCTTTGGAATTATGAGCACCGTGTAGCATCCAGGGTATAGACTCGGGGTGTTATATTGTGCCGCATCGCACCACAAGCCAAATTCTCAGATGTCAATTTCCAGTGACATGGTGTGATAGCACCGTATCGCGCCAGTGGGTAATTTCAAAATTTTTTGACAAAAATCCAAAGTTTCATCTAGGGTTAAATTGGTAATTTACCAAAATGTTAATCCACCCAGGTGTGATATTTAATCTCTAAAAATGTTTTGAACTCACTGTTTAATAGTTTTCCCCAAATAAAAAAGACATTCTCTTTCAAGAAAAACAAATCCTAGCTTCAAGAAATCAAGAACAAACCTAAGAATTCCTTCAAGAGTCTTCAAGAATTGAAAATCCAAGGTAGGTTAGGTATTCATATATGATTTCCTTTCACCCATAGAGTCCACAAATCCATTTTTTTAAAACTACAAGATTGTTGAATTATGAACTTCCATGTTTAAATTAGATTGAATTCATGTTCATGATATTAGTTGGGTTTTAATCCATGATTTAAGTGCAAGTTCATGAAATTGAATAACATGTGTGATGAATATGTGATTATCTTGATAAACCCTTGAATTTACAAAGTGATTAATGTATCTATGATGTTAATTTGGCTTTCAATCCATGATTATGATAAGATTCTTGAAAATAGAATAGTATTTAGGGGGAATTATATGAATAGCAGTTAAACCTATGAAATTGCAAGTTGGGCATTGTAGTTACCATGTTTATATGTTATCCATGAATATGTGCATTTGGTTGTTATCCACAAGTGATTGATAGAATGTTCATGTAAATTAAATGATGAAATCATGACATGCTAGTATCTGTACAATCTTATGCCTACAAATGTTTGATGAAATATCTATATGAATGTATTATGCACAAGTATACATTGTCATGCTTTTCAAGATTATGTTATGCTTTACTTTTCATGCTATAGAGTCCTAGAGGTATTTAATACCCGACAATCTAGATATTTACCTAAAGCTAGTGTCAGTTACAGAATAGTATCAGTCATGTCATGATCAGTAGAGCTCAGTCAGTTACAGAACTCAGTAGTACTCAGTCAGTTATAGAACTCAGGACAACTCAGTAGCAGTCCAGTTCAGTTCAGTTTAATAATCAGTGTCTTTCAGTTGGGAGTGGTATTTAGTATCGAGCAAACCCAGGGATGTGGGCATTCCTATTAGTATAGGGTTGTCCCTTAGTAGCAATCCCTGAGTTACAAAACTACGTAGCCAACATTGGTTGAGATGACTTCCTGCTAGATAAGGGTTGACACATCTCTTATGAGTTTTCATGCCAGTTAAGGGTTGGAAAAATATCTTCCTTCCAATTAGGGTTAACTTACAGCCATTATTAGTACTCGTGGCATGGTACTAACACCCTTCCAACTTGGGTCATAGGTTTGACCACTATTAGCTCAGATTTGGGGCATGTCGGTTAGATGATTACCTCCCACAGTTTCAGATTTAGTCTTCAAAATAGAACTTAGTTCAATTCTTTAGAATTAGGACTGACAGATACAGTCAATTAGTATCAGTAACTCAGTTATCAGAAATCTCAGACTATCAGTTACTCTATATTAGAACTCATTACTTAGCTTCAAAAAAGCTCAGTTATAATATATATAAATATATATGCATAATATTGCATGCTCAATATTTACAGTAACTTAGATTATCCACGTACTCTCATGTTTAGTTTCTCTATATCATTCAGTAGTCATTGTTCATACATATGAACCCCTGCATTCAACTTTACCTCATCTAGCATACCAGTACATTCCACGTACTGGAGCATACATTTTTTTGTGCTA
The DNA here is from genome assembly GCA_030864215.1 of Capsicum pubescens. NCBI lineage: Eukaryota > Viridiplantae > Streptophyta > Magnoliopsida > Solanales > Solanaceae > Capsicum > Capsicum pubescens. Next base: position 158,190,659 of record CM061547.1, on the reverse strand, counting down.
TGATATCTTATATCATAGGTTCAGAAGCTTAGGTTCCTAACCGCACATAAATAGATCCAGATTCAACCAGTAGTAGATTTAGTAATGATCTTATTTATCGAGGATATTCTTTTATTTCATTATTATAGTAGACTCAGTATATTAGTAGATGGAGTTAGTAGGGGGATTGTCCCATCAACTTCACTTTTAGACAGTTTTAGATTAGAGGCTTTTCAGACTAGTTTTCAGATAGTGTTCAGTTTTACAGAATATTATTTCACTTGATACACTTTATCAGTATTTATAGATTTTGAACCTTATGGAATTTCAACCTATTTTCCCATATTTATTAAAGTATTATATATATTAGTGCTCACAGCAGATATCAGTCATGGGTTAGATATGATCCTTTGGGGTCGTAATCACCGTGTAGCATCCAGGGTACAGACTTGGGGCGTTACAGTAATAGATTATGGTGATAATGACATTAGAAGAAATAACCATGGACAAATTTATTAGATTGTTGACTATCCTATGATGACCTATGGATCATGTTATGGTAAGTGATTGGATATGCTATAGATTACTTTATGAATGTACAATAAATAATACGTTGATAACTATCGATGATTCAATTGATAAACTATCTTTTATGCTAATGATAAGCCATTGAATATACGATTGATAAGTCATTTCTCATGATATTGCATATGACTGTGATCATGCTAAGAAATTATGTTAGTAATCATTCTAGATAACATCCCTATTGATGATATTAGCAATTATGTCATGAATTATGTTATAAGTCATGCTTATTGATTTTATAGGAATTTATGGTATTAATTATGCTTGAAATCATGATGCGTGATCATAGAATAACTTATGCTATTGATTTTTCCACTGACTATTATGATGTGGATACCGATTCAAGTCTTGATATTTACTATATATATACCCGATTAAATTCAGGAAAATGATATTGATATTGATTATATTTAATTTGATTTTGGAGGGTGATTATGATAATATCTTGATACTTGATAAGGCTGAAGGATGATTATGATGATATATTGTTACCCGACGAGGATGGAGGATGATTATGATTATATATTAATACTCGACTAAGGAAGATGATAATTATGATGATATATTTATACTCAACAAGGATGAAGGGTGATTATTATGATATATTGATATCTCGGTAGGGCTGGAGGATGATTATACTGCTATATTAATTCTTAGCAAGGTTAGAGGATGATTATATTGGTGTGCCTATCGTACATCTATTGATTCGAGTTCAGCTATGCCCTATGTATGGATACTATATACATATATATACATACATACATACATATATACATACATACATACATACATACATACATACATAGATCTTCTTTTAGGTAGTTGGGTATGGTTTTGATATTAGGGATGACAGTTATAGCTCGAAAGTAGTAAAAATGATAATTAGTGGCCTTGTGAGGATTAATGATAATTGTTGATTAGTGATAAATGATTATAAAGTGTTATAGTTGATGATTAGTGATAAATAAGGATTAGTGATGAAAATTGTTTAAGTGACTAATCATGACTAATTGATAAATAAGGATTAGTTGGTAAATGGTGATTAGTTAATAAATTATGCTAGTTTATAAATGATGGTTATCTAATAAATAGTGTTTAACGGATATGTGGTGAGTAGTTGTTAAATGATAACTAGAGGTTATATGATGAAAAGTAATCATATGGATTAGTTAATGATAGATGGTTAGCTAATAAATTATGACTAGTGAGTATCGATGATAAGGTTGTTAAAATGATAGTAATATTATAGAATATGGGTACTTGTCAAAGGTTGAAAAATAATTGATTGATGATAAATTGTGGAATGATGGATAAATAATGAGTTAGTTATTTTAAGCAATGAGTGGTTGGTTATGAAAGCCAATTTTGTAGTTTTTTATTTCTTGTGTGATACCTTGTGATGCGTTATTATTCTAGCTTATTTACTTGTATTGCACAACGATGTTGGCATGTGTGGATTCCTTGTGTTATATTGTTATTCTGGTTAAATTACTTATTATGTACAACAATATTGGAGATAATTCAGGTTTGTTTATATGCCTTGACTTAGTTATGTTATCATGCATTTTATCATTGTTCTATCATGATTTAGCTTAGTCGACCGATATTCCTACTGATTAACCATTGTTTTGGTACTCATACTACACTTCTATACCTTTTTTATGCAGATCCAAGTACTAACTGTCGTTCTTGATCGTTAATTGTACTTTGTTGATTTTTCTGGAGATAGGGTGAGCTCTTGGAGTTGGAGTCTCTTATTTCCTTCTATATTTAGATATTCAATCTTTTTTTATTGAAATAAATGTTGTTGACTATTATAAGACTTGAAGTTCTACTACTATTAGATTCTCTTATACTGAGCTTTACCAGGTTATGGGATGGTATCTTGTATTGACAGTTTTATCAATTTAGAACACTTTGCCTATTCATAAGTGTTTTGTTCATTTTTGCCTATGTTGGTAATTTCGTACAAAATTAACTCATTAGATTAGCTACAGGTTATGGTTTAATTTACCTACTAGCAGGATTTAATAGGTTCCACATGACTCATAAATTGGGTTGTGAAAATTTTATAAGGTAAGTTTAGACTTTATTTGACTTTTTTTGAAAGTGCTTATGTATTATATTTTGGTGTGGAGTAATGAGAATGGATATTCCATATAGATTAGATGGCGAACATCTACGCAGGTACTAGTATATTAAAAGGGGTGTAAAATTGGAATAATTGGTTTGATTTGGCTATTTTCCTTTTTTTTAATATATGGATCAGTATAGAAAGTATATTAGTGATTCTATTGGCAGAATAGGTAATCATATTGATTGTACAACCCTTACAAGTAAGATTTGAAGCTTTTAAGCTAAATTGATGATTTTGGGGCTTGTAGACTATATTAAGTTTAATATGGGCCTTATGTGCAAAAATTTGAACAATTTGTGCTTCCTTTATCATTGTGACTTATGCATATTCAAGCATATTTATATCTTTTCTTTTAAAAAGTGATATTTTGAGAAATGTTGATTGTAAAATGGCTTACATGTCTAATGAAAAAGTGTTTCTGATGGTTTCTACTAATTTATGACTTGCATTCCTGAAGGAAAAGTTCTCCAAGTGGATTTTCTAGTTTTTTTAATATAATTTTTGAGGCTTTGTAGCTATTTTATTAATAATTAACCAAAAATAACAAACATTGTCTAGCCTAGTTCCAAAATAAAGACAAATGTTGCGGGAGAAGCCCAATTTCCTATTTAACCTAACTATGTAAATTTAAGAATACTCTACTATTGCCATTTTGAACTTTGTTCTCTTCTTCACCTTCAGTATGCTTTCCAAGCTTTAGCCGACTCTTCCAAGATGATTTTCTTTCTTTCCTCTCAATTTTGCTGAGAATGAAGAAGAATGGGGAGACGTCAAGGGTTTGTAATTCATCCATACATAGCCTTTCATACTTTCTTTATCCCTTTGAATCCATTGTGAGGATTTTTCTTTCCTTTTTCTGTTAGATAGATGATGGATCCATTACTGATGTTGTCTTCTGGTTAACCTCCTATGTCGATGGACAGATATGATACATTTTCCCTTTTTTTTTAATGATAGTTTTTGTGTATACTGTAGTATACGTTGCTTTATATTGCTTTCATTTCATCATTTATATTTGATTGGTGTGTCTATTGCCTTGTATATTATTTCATGTGTTATTGATCCTGACATAATTTAAGTAGTGGTGGCTTTTCGTTAAGAATTATTTAAATTTTGTTGTCATATATCTTGCTAGACTAGGTTAAGCCTTCCTGTTTGTAGCTGTTTCAAGGATTTAGGTGGTAGAACTAGTCTTGGTGGATCCCTCCATCACTTTGAGTTAGGATCGGTCGATGATGTTGTTTAGTACAGATAGTTCTATACTCACACTAGTTAATTTTCTTCTCCTTATGGAGAGGTACTATGGATGTGATTCCAAGACATTGATTTTGTGATTGTTGGTGATTTACTTTCCAGAGATACAAAGTAGTGGTTGTTGATTAAAGTGAACCTCCGATTTTCCTCAATCACATTCTTATGCTTTATTTTGCATTTTAGACATTTTTGGACTTTTTGTTCCATTTATACTATTATAGATTTAGACTTGTGATTACCAGACCTTGAGTTGTCATTAAGATTTGTATTTCATTTATTCTTTGATTTTGAGTTTTTTTTTTGATTTTACTATTATTTCTACTTCTCCCGCTTCTTTATTTCACTATAAGCTTCTGATTAGGATTAGACTTACTTATCATATGGGTATGATAGGTGTCATTATGATCATAGTTCAGAGCCGAGACAAGATGAGGAAAATTTTGATTGATCAATATTTAGCAAAAGATATTCATTCTTTTTTTATACATATGTGCACACACAAATATATATACATATATTTACAGTTAAAATAATATTTAATAATTTTTTTAGCATTTTATTTTACCCATGATAAAATAATTTATGGATATAATTGTGTAATACTTCTTTTAAACGATTAATTTTATTTTTTTAAGAAACTTCTCTTAAATTCATGATTAGTCAATGAAGGTATATTTTCTTCTAGTATAAAGGAAGTATAACTATACACAGTGCAATGATTTTCAAATAACATACAATATTTTTGATGATTGTTTTTGTTATATATAATAATAGAACATTTAAATATTATTTTCTAGAATCACAACTTTTAAAATATTTTTGCATGATTGTCTGATTTTTTTGGGTGGAAGATTGACTTATCTATCAGTAGTATACTATAGGTGCCATCTTGATGTGTTTTTTTTATCGTGACTGTTGATGACAATGATGATGGTGGAATTAAACTCTAGCATGAATACTTTATATGGGTTCTTCAAAATTGAATCAATGAATCACCATGTTACAAGTTAGCTCATTGAATGACCTTACAACTTGGTGACTTAATTATGAAGAATCTATGCAAAAGATTCATGTTTAAATTTAATTCTATCTTCTTCATTGTTATTAATGTCCTTTTCAATATTGAGATATTACTTCATCTCAACCGAAATAAGATGAGTTGATAACAACGAAGTGAAAGAGATCACTAAAACATTACTTTTATAGCAGGGGCAAGTGTCCAAGGTTTTCTAGAAGTTGGTACAAAAGTTGATAAAATCATATTTACTCCCATTATTAATAAAAATATCAAAGTTGTATTTTGTTTTTGCAATTTGAAAGAAATTCGACATCATATGTATTCTTCCAATAAGAAATGTGAATAAAAGTTTTGATTTTATATTTCTTTGATGTTATACCTTATGGAAGTAATAAATATGCAAAAAAGAAACAAGTGAAATCCAAATACGAGACTTTTATGTTAAAGTCGGTCCATACATATGGATAGAATAGACCCTAAATTGATATAAATATAACTCCAATACAAAATTTGGTGCGTGAGTAAAGAACACTAACACTAATAAAGAGTATGCAAAATACATAACTATGTCTCCAAACAATACAAAAAAAACATGATAGATAAGATGAATTCTTGAATCAAGCACCGAATAAGAAATTCATTAGTTTTCTGAAATAGCCTCAACGCAACACTATCTCACCCTTTGTCGGTTACACTCGAATTGGGATCCACACTGAAAGGGTATACAAAGTATGAATGAGTGCGATCAACTTGCTCTCAAGTTTAAAACTAGCACTGTACCATCACACCACAGTTATTACCACTATTTATGGCCGAACAGACTGCCAATCAATCTTACAATACAGTCCTGGCCTCATCTTTAATATCAATAGATACTTTTTCTCATCTATATCACCCTAAATCACCAAAATAATCTATAAATATGTATCATGTGCCTAAGAGTTTGCCTACAGAAAACGAAGATCAGTTGCATAATAATGAAGTTGTTGGTGAGAATCAACTAGAATAAAATGTAAAAATTAAATTTATAACAAAGATAATGAAGTTGGTGAGAATCAATCAGAACAAAATGGAAAAATTAAATTTGTCACCAAGATAAAAAATCCACATTTAATGTTGATGTGTATGAAGAAGGACATATTGCAGATGTACAAAAGAAAAAGATGAAAGAGAATCTAAACGTTATGAGAAAGAAGACACTAGAAGTGAAAATCATTTGCAGGATAAAAAGGTTGAACGGCATAACATAGAAGACGAGCATGTACAAGAATACATAATTTCTACAACATTAATCATAAGTGTAGAAGCTTAAGATACTCAATCACAATCATTAACATAATAAAATAATGAGGAGCACACTTTAGCCATATGTAGTGACATAAATCCTGACCAAAGGGAACACATGCAGATTCAACAAAGGGAGTTTAACAACATAATTGAGCATATAATTGGACAAACATAAAAATTGAAGTACGTGGCTCTCAATATATAACTAATAAGGAAATACTTGATTAGCAACAAGACAAAAAGTTTGAAAAGGAATTAGCAAATGTAGTTTATTAAAAGGTATTGCAAATCAGCTACTCGTAGGAGCAGACATGATATTAGAAGCAATAGCAACTGGATATGAGATTTATATTTTTCCAGAAGCAACATCTGGCACAAAGTTTTGACCAATTAAATTATTGCATAATCTTTTGACACACTAACTAAGAGAGGAAAATAGGCAACATGATTCAGGAACGTTGATAATGCTCAACTCACTCCCATATTTGAGGGGTGAGGCAGTCGTTGTCGATAACCGAACTTGAGTTGGGATCAAATTCACAAAGAGTGAATTATAAATTTCAAGTCCTATAGGTGCTCTAATTACTAAAAGGTTACCCAGAATTCTAACAAACACGCCATGTAAAATAAAATGGGGGGGGATTAGTTTGTAACGATCTTTGATTTAACAATGCACGAGTATGACACTTTTAATTTAAAATCAAGATTTAAGGAGTTCTTGGGATTATGTCTACCTAAAGGTAAAATCATATGGGTTAATGATGGTTTAACATGAAGCTTAGTTTTTAACTAAATGATAGGATAGGTCGAAGGTCATTGTGGTCTATATTTCAATAAAACCACAACTATTTCACCCATTGGCTCTTTCGGGCACCTAACAAATGTGTCATTCGTAATCACCCAAAACGTCAATCAAGCATCCCATATTTCTAGGATAATTCTCTTGACATGATTTACACTCCAATACACTTATTTCTAAGATAGAAAAAGGTAGTAAACCATAGGCTTAATTGTCCACCATTGCCTTGTCTCCCTATAACCCTCTTTTAAGGATATTATGGGTTACCATATGTTCACCTTCATCCCTTTTTCAAGGATGATAAAGGGTTTTTAGAGTTTAGGGTTTTCACCTATCAAACCCATTTTGATATTTGGGGTTTTCACCCACAAAATCCAACTCATAAATTTAAGAAATAGTGGAGTCCATACTCAACAACAAAAACTCATGCAAACATAAAAAAACCTATATAGAATTACACTTTAGTTCAACATAATCTCAAGACTAAATTACTTAGTTACTCATGATAAAATTAAAGAAAGATATACCATCTATATTATTCAAAGCATTCATTCTTCACAAAATACTAAGAAATCAAGCCTCCACAATTAGTTACATACTTTCCCAATTAGGGTTTTTTTATTTCCAATTCAAAATTATCTATGAGGTAAGAAATACCAAATGAAGAAAGGATTTTTGCCTATATAAGGTTTCGGATTCATCCAAGAGAAATTACGAAACTACCCTGGTTTACACTCCCACTTAGCCTTGATCATGGCCAATGTAATCATGGTTGTGTTCCACGATAAAATTTTCTTGACCTTTGTCACTGACCACAACCATGGCTTGAGGACCGCAATTGCAGTAACTGAGGCTGAACTACTCTAGTTCTCCAGCTGCACTCCTTTTGTTTCTATTTGATCCCTTTTTAGCTCCAATCCACATCTTTTCACCTTCACAACTATATACTTGCAAAACATGGATATTAGTGCATTTAAATCATGATGACCCCTCATTTTCTTATACAAAACATAGTAGTGTGTACACTTGTTTGGTGCAAATGAGTGGTAAAATAACCACTCATCAACACCCCCAACTTAAAACCTTTCTTGTCCTGATGCAATATCACCCTTTTCTATGAGACAACTTCACAGGTATGCCCACACTCTGTTACCCAATGATCACGATGACTACAACTTGATTATTACCACAAAAGTTCTTCATCCATGGGAAAAATGATTTTTTAACGATGGCCCTCAACATAAAATAAGATAATGGAGGACGCAATTGACTTTGAGGAGCAACCATGTGAGAATTACTACTCACACTAGAAATGATGCACTTGTTGAACTCAAACATAATATTCTTTGTTTTATATCATTGTGCGGAAGATGACAAAGTCACCACCTCAACTTGTTCACATGTCTTCTCACAAGAAATAAAATTTCACACACCTAGTTACCAACACTGTAACAAGGAGTTTAAGTGCAAACGCTCTCTCTCAAGAAATTCTTAATGTTAACAAGTACCATGCCATAGGCTTAACCTATTTTCAATCACCACTATAATGACCATACTTGGTTGGGAATCATAAAAGACTTTTAGAGATAGTAATGTAGGTTTAGGGTAGGGTAGAATATCAACTTTGGACAATAAGGCTAAACCCTTCTTGAACTTCTACATCACACTTTTTTTTCTTTTTTCTATTGGGTAACTTTTTTTTCCCTTACAATTTTGCCTACTATGACTTTTCTTGGTTTTCCCACTTTTCTTTTCCCCTTTTTTTTTGCATAAGTCATGCGTTTATTTCCTTTGTTGGATCTTTTTATTTTTCTAATCATTTTGATTTCTTAGCTTAAGCTTGTAGGCACTTTCACATGATTTTATGGCCTAACTACACCTTTTTCAATCTCCACCACCCCCAACTTAGGCTTTCAGCCTCAATTTATGCTCTTAAGTTCAATGAGGGTAGGGTTCAAAAGAGAAAAAATAGAAGGGTCACGTCTTGTAATGTGTTTGCCAAACAAAAGTCCAAAGGCTCAAAGAGGATGACTATGGGTAAATCCAATGTATTGGGAGGATTTTTAGTCGAAAGTGGGCTTCCAATGTCACAAGATAACTTATGATCATTTTACCAACCAAGCACAATCAAAATTTAGCCTTGAAAGACTAATAGGGAATGTTCTAGATGGTACAAGTATACATGACATGTAGACAAATAAGCTCACACACATGGCATAAAAATTTCATCAAAGGGGTTCAATTGTTCCTCCTGCTAGAGACAAAGATGGAGTGTTCACTATTTTTCCAAAGTCAATTTTTGGAGTCATAGAAATAGGAAAAGTTTTATCAGAAGGTTGCTCACGTCCATGCCCTCAAATTTTACAAAATTTTTGGACGGATGGGTTTGTTTGTTTTGCATACATACCACGCATAATTTGATAATCATAGAAACAACCCAAGTTATTGTCTCTCAGCATGACTCTAATATAGGCGGACCACCCATATGGCTACTCAGACTTTTCCAATGGGTGTGAATGCGATCCTAATTCATGTACACTTACTAATCCAAGTGTGAAATACATTGGTTTTAGAGATATTAAAAGAGGGGAAGATATACATACCTTAAACCAAGTGACCCACCAACAATCTTGACTCTTTCTTGCCAAAAGATGAACACCACTATACCCTAGACTCCTATCTTAATTCAAGAGCCTTTAGAGTGTTTAGAATTTTTAAGTATTGTAAAAATGAAAACTTAGGAGGTTACTATGCCTTATATAGTGAGAGGGTTTAGGGTTTTAGGCATGGGAAATGAACAAAAGGTTCTTGGTTAAAAGATGGAAAATCTATACGTGCAGGGGTATGACTCCCCCTTATGGTTCATATAGCAATCATGACCTAGGGTACGAGTGGTACCCTAAATTATACCCTAGGTCTCTCCTAGGTCAACCACACTATTGTAGGTACTAGTGGGAACCATTGATTCATAACCAAGGGTATGAATCATGTTCCAATCGTGAGATCCATCTATAACAAAAATAGTCGACTCGGTTTGGAGACTTTACTCTATACAGTTGAGTAGTGCACGACTCGTATGCATGGTTACGACCAAGGGATAGACTTGTCTTATAGAGGATAGTATACTAATCTAACATGCTGCCTAGGATACAAAAGGGGAGGGGGATAAGGGTATGAATCGTGACCAAGGGTATGACTCAATGCTCCAAGTCGTACCCAACTCAAAGATACCAAAAATGTTTCTTTTTCAATGGTTCAAAGTCTAGGTGTTTCAATTCTCCCCCACTTAGGATCATTCGTCCATGAATGAAGGTTGAGTCAAGCATAAACATAAGTTAACACATCAACATGAATCAAACAAACCTTTGCACAAATTAGAAACAAGCACACAACAAGGATACAACACAACATGTATCATGATCATCATCAATCAACCAGTTTATTTCATTAACTAGGGAATCCAATCCCATCATTTATCAAGTCCGTATGGCTTCTTCAAAGTTTAGGGACTTGAACCCATTATCAATTCAAGACACAGGTTAAATCAAGAATTTAACACATACCTCAATCATGAGTTTTCAGAATGGAAAACAAATGTGGATACTTGGACTTCATGTCCTCCTCCGCCTCCCATGTAGCTTCCTCGGACTTTTGGTTCCTCGATAGAACCTTTATCGAAGCCACTTCTTTTGTTTGCATCCGGAGAACTTGATGATCCAAAATCCTCATAGGGATCTCCTCATAGGTCAAGATTTTGAGATACTAACATCTTTCGAGGGGACAACCAAGGAAGGATGACCCATATATTTCTAACTCATAGGCATTGCCAACCCTCTTTACAATCAAGTAAGGTACAACATAGAGGGGACCAATCTTACCCTTTTATCGAACCGCATCACTCCATTCATGGAAGATACTTTTAAGAATACCCAATCGCTGACACTAAAATCCAAGTCCCTATGCCTCATATCTGCATAGGAGTTTTGGCGACTTTGAGCGGTTTTTAATCTACTGTAAATCACCTTCACCTTATCTAAAGCTTGGTGAACTAAATTGGGCCTAAGCAACTTACCCTCGCCAACTTTGTACCACCCAATAGGAGATCAGTATGTCCTACCATATAATGCTTTGAAAGGCACCATGCCAATACTAGAGTGGTAACTATTAATATAGGTTAACTCAATCAAAGACAAGTGGTCACAAAAACTATCGCCATAATCAATTCCACAATGCCACAACATATCTTCCAATTTTGGATATTTCTCTCTGCTTGACCATCCATTTACGGATGGAAAGCGGTACTATGGCACACCTTAGTTCCCAAACATCTTTGGAATGACTTCCAAAAGTGGGATGAAAATAGAGGACCAGAATCCAAGATAATAGACATCGAAGAATCGTGCAACTTCACCATCTCCACAAGATATAACTTAACATAATCTTCCACCGAGTAATTAGTTCTCACATGCAAGAAATGGGCGGACTTGGTCATTCTATCAATGATGACCTAAATGGAATCACATTGATTTCGATATCTAGCAAGACCAGTAACAAAATCCATATTAATCGCATCCCACTTCCACTCTGCCAATGCAATCTCTTGATACAAATCACTGGGCCTTATATGCTCAATTTTCACTTGTTGACACACCATACACTTGGTGACATATCTAGCAACATCAAGCTTCATATTATTCCACCAATAGAACTCTCTAAGGTCATGATACATTTTGGTGGAACCAGGATATATAGTATAACGGGATTTATGAGACTCGCCCATGACTCTTTCCCTCAATCCATTGACGTTGGGAACACATAGCCTACCTTGGTACCTCAAGATACCATCACCACCAATCACAAAGTCCGCGGCTTTATGTTGACCCATATTACCCTTGATCTTAAACAAGTCAGGGTCCAATACTTGTTTTTCCTTTATCTTAACAACAAGAGGCAATTGAGATATCAGATGTACAAATACACCACCATCCTTGTAGTCCACAAGTCGAACTTCAAGATTTGAAAAACAGTGAATATCTTTCCCCAACTCCCACTTATCCTCGTCAACATGGGCAAAAATCCCCATAGATAACCTATTAAGAGCATCAATGACTATATTTGCCTTACCGGGATGGTAATGAAGAATCATATCATTGTCTTTCCATAGCTCGAGCCACATTCTTTGCCAGAGATTCAACTTCTTTTAGGTAAACACATATTGGAGCTTTTATGATCGAAAAAGATATCAACATGAATACCATTGAGATAATGCCACCAAATTTTCAAAGCAAAGACCACGACCAACAATTCTAAGTCATGGGTGGGGTAGTTCTTTTCATGAATTTTCAACTGCCTAGAAGCATAGGCCACCACCCTACCTTGTTGCATCAACAAGAAACAAAGACCATTATGAGAAGCATCATAATAAACCATAACACCATCACTACCCTCGAGCAAAATCTAAACTAGATCCAAAGTCAATTTGTCTTTCAATTTCTTGAAGCTACCCTCACACGCATAGGACCACAAGAAGTTGACCTTCTTTTGGGTCAACTTGGTTAACGGAGCAGCTATAGTGAAAAAACTCTCCACAAACCTTCTATAATAATTGGCTAGACCCAAGAAGCTTTGAATATTGGTTGGAGTCGTAGGTCGAGGCACCTTCTTAACCTCTGAAATCTTTTGGAGATCTACCATGGAGATCTACCATAATCTCATCACTAAAGATGACATAACTAAGAAAATCAATGGATTTTAACCAAAACTTACACTTAGAGAACTTAGCATACAAACGATAATCCCTGAAAGTTTGTAACACGACACGTAGGTGATCTACATGATCACTCTTAGATTAGACCAAGATATAATCAATGAAGACAGTGACAAATATGTCCAAGAATGGATGGAAGACCCTATTCATCAAATCCATGAATGTCGCTGGGGCATTGGTTAACCCAAAGGAAATGAAAAGAAATTCATAGTGACCTTATTGGGTTTTAAAGGCAGTCTTAGGGATATCCACATCCCTAATTTTAAGCTGATGATAACCCTATCTAAGATCAATCTTAGAAAAACACTTCGCACCCTCAACTTGATCAAACGAATAATCAATCCTAGGAAGAGGATACTTATTCCTTATGGTCACTTTGTTCAACTGACGATAATCAATGCACATACGAAGGAAACCATCCTTCTTATGCATGAACAACATAGGAGCACCCCATGAAGACACACTATGCCGGATAAAACCTTTGTCTAAGAGATTTTTGAATTGGTCCTTAAGTTTTTTTAGCTCCTTCAAAGTCATTCTATAAGGAGTAATAGAGATCAGACGAGTGTCCGAAACAAGATCAATCCCAAAATCAATTTCCCTATAGGGAGAAACACCAAAAAGATCATTGGGGAAAATATTGGGAAATTCGTTCACCATGGGAACAGACTCTAGAGAAGGCTCTTCTAAATTAGAATCTTTAACTCTCACCAAATGATACAAGAAACCTTTTGCAATCAACTTTTGGGCTTTAAGATAGGAAATAAACCTTTCTTTAGACACTAAGGAACCACCTTCCCATACAATGAGCAAATTATTAGGGAATCAGCACATGACCCTACAGGTTCGACAATCTAAGAAAGAATAGCAAGAGTGTAATACATCCATTCCCAAAATAACATAAAATCGACCATGTTTAACTCTATCAAATCAATAAGAGTATCCCTACCACCAAAAGATATCACACATCCCCTGTAGACCCTTCTAATAATCACAAGGTTTCTGACTGGGTAAAGATAGAAAAAGAAACCAACAGACTCTTAGGACCATAATCAAGATGCACAGCTACATATAGGGTCACATAAGAAAGAGTAGATCCTAGATCAAGAAAATAATACACATCACTAGATAAAAGTCTCAACATACCCATGATAGCATCGGGAGACACCTCCAAATCCTGGCAAGTAGAAAGTGTATATAGGGAGTTTTGGCCAATACCGTTGCCAGAAATAGAAGCAGATATAGCGCCCTTTGGTGTAGGAGGAGTAGTAGTAATAGGGGCCCTGTTAGCTGAAGCAACCATTCTAGAGGGGAACTCTCAATGCATGTGCCCAACTTGACCATAATAAAAATATCTGCCTCTCTCTTTCTCACACTTACCATGGTGGCTCTAACCACAAATTCTATAAAGTAGGCGGGGAGGGCCGATTGGGAACCACTAGTCTGAAATTGGGCACCTAGTGCCCATGACCTACCATTGAGATGAGACCGACCACCACTGAGAAACTTTAGGTAAGGAGAGCGAATACTAGCCGAGGTGAATGAGAAGGAACTCCCCCACTCCTTTCGTGTCCACTTGCCACCATCTCTATCACTAGTCTAGGAAAGCGTAAACTTTCTCCCTTTCCTCTCACTAAGCTCATATTACCTCATACATAATCAACCTAGAGATATCCATGTTGCCAATCAACAACGCTGCCTTGCTCTCAAGTACTAACTCACCGAACAATCCAGTGACAAACTTGTGCATTTTAGTCCTTATTCTAGAAACCATCTCGGGAGAATACCTTGACAATTAATGGAATTTCAAGGAATACTCTTGAACAAACATTCTACCTTGATTTAGGATCACGAACTCTTCCATCTAAGACTTCCTCAACTTTTGGGGGAAAAAGCGGCCAAGGAAAGCTTTGGAGAAATCTCCCTACAAAATGGGAATAACATCAACACCTTAGACAACTCCCAACTATCATTCCATTGGTATGAAATATCATTCAATTGGCAGGATGCAAACTCCATGGACTCAATTTTTGAAGTATGCATAATTAGGAAGAGCTTCTCAATTTCATCGATAAAGCCTTAAGGATCTTTCTCAAACTTCATACCAGAGAATATAAGAGGGCTCAACCTCATAAATTGGCCAGTTCTCGTGGCCTAAAAAGAAACAATATTCGGTGCACCACGCTCTTCTTGAGAGGCTACCAATTGAATTAAGAGGTTGATGGAGCAATGAAACTCTACATTAGTAGCATCCCTTTGAGGAGAATGAGGAGGAATTCCACTCTCATGAGCAGGGTTGGTGGGTAGGACCCCATGAGGATGGATAGATACCGCAACTCTAGCCCAGGTTTAAACTCCTGAAGTTGGATGAGATTCGTCCATAGGACCTTCATTTAGGGCCGAAGTGTTTTCCTGAGTCTTAGATCTCCTTTGAGGCATGATATGAAGGATAGCAAATAAAATCATAGAAATTCAAGACCTTAGACTTTATCGATTGAGATTGAAACACAAGAAAGGGAAAAATTTCCTAAAATGTCTCATAGCTTCTGTTTTCTATGTGTGGCACACTTCACACCCGTAAAATAGACTCTACTTTACATAATATTGTGAACACCCAACTGACCATGAACCTACGCTCTGATACCAACTTGACATAAACAAAACCCCGAGGCAAGTCGTATAGGCACCTAAAGCTCACATAAACTGGAGATTGCCCCCAATAAGTCATCATATATATCTCATCATACTATAAGAGTAAAAGGGACCCCAACTCTTATATAAACATATCAGAAATAAGAACATAAGTCAACATTACATTCATTATAATAATTACTCATGCCAAAGTTCATAGTTGTTCATAATACCTCTATACAAAACAACTTTCACTAAATGTATATGTTGGGACAAGCCTCTGACTATAGCCAAACCAAGTCTTAAAGAGACCAAGCCTAAATATATGGACTAAGAGATGAGTGTCTTCCAAATGTAAGGAATCTCACCCCTTTAAGTCAATGCACAAACTGCCTGATAGTCTAATCACTGTGTAGGAGGAGAAGATGCTCTGACCTCTATTTCATGTGGGAATGTATCTTTTGAAGATGGTTAGTGATTGGAATACTAGCATGTAACTCAAGGATAAGTTATAAAGTACATCATCAATCAACACTAAATCAATATATCATATTTTATCATGTTCATACACTATCCATACATATAAATACCTCACATAACAATCAATATATCAAGGCTCATTAACATTGTCAAGCATTAATTCATTAGGCATGAAATGAGAAACCCCGACCATCCACATTTATAGAAACAATAATTCACACTAAGCATAGAACATTCCCCAAAATCACACATACTTAGACAAGGGACTTCAACCATGCTTACTCATTTATTAACCAAAGGCTTTAACCACATATATTCATTCAATAATAAACACTATCCATACTCATATTCATTCAAGTAAGGGACTTTAACCACATACTCATACATTGAGGGCGATGTACTATCACCCCAAGAGATCTCTTTGACCAAGGGACTTTAAACTCATGATATTTCTTTGGGCAAGAGACTTTAACATCAAGCCATTCATAAGGAAAGGGACTTCAACCTCAAGCCATCACAATATTATTAGTTTACAATGGTAATTTAGCTCCCTTTACTTATGGATCAATTATATGTTCAATACACCACTTAAGGACTTTAACCATTTAGTCAATTTAATACTATACATAACCACATGGTCCTTATGGGATCCTTCATTGCTCAACCACTTAAGTAGGACAATGCCTTCATTCAATTCATCATACAATTTGATTCATGGTAAATAGGACCCTCACAATATATTCACATTTTATTAGCAATCTATTACACATTCTTGCAACACGTGGGTTCAACACATAATTCAAGTTCAACTTCATATTGAGGGACTTTAACATCTTGTTGGTACTTAACTTACAAGGTTATCCTCACACCTTACATAGCTTACAACACCTTTAACACCATAATTATCACTCATCTATACTCATTAGGCCATTGCTCTAGCTCAAGATATCATCAGCATGTACCTAGTCATTTTTACAAACACCTTGGGTACATACCTTTAACAAGGTCGTTCTCATGGTAGAAATCATCAAGATTAGGGTTACTCAATGCCCTCATTTTAAATAACATACAAAAAGCACCCACATATATAATCTACCATCAATAACATATATTAACACAAGTATAAGAAAGAATCATTATTATTCATTGTTAGATAGCAAAACCCCTTTTTATTTGATTTGAAACCACCATGTACACTTATTAATACAAGTGTGAAATACATGGGCTTAAGAGATAGTTAAAGTGGAGAAGAGATACATGCCTTAAACAAGGTTACACACCAACAATCTTGACCCCTTCTTTCCATAAGATGAACACCTCTAAACCCTAGCCTCTAATTTTGCTTCAAGAGCCTTTAGAGTGTTTAGGATGTTTAAGTATTGTATAAATGAAGACTTAGGAGGATAATATGCCTTATATAGTGAGAAGTATTACGTTTTTAGGCATGGGAAATAACCAAAAGGTCCTTGGTTAAAAGATGGAAAATCTACATATACAGAGGTACGACTTCCTTTTACGGTTTATGTAACAATTATGGCCTAGGGTACGAGTGGTACCCTAAATCGTAAACTAGTCCTTTCCTTTGTCAACCACACTATTGTGGATATAAGTGGGCACCCTTGATTTATAACTAAGGGTATGAATCATGCCTTAATCGTGAGCTCCATTCATAAAAAAAATAGTCCACTTGGTTTGGAGACTTCACTCTATACGGTTGAGTAGTGTACAACAAGTACGCATAGTTATGACCAAGGGATGACCATGTCATATGGAGGACTATATACTACCCTAACATGCTACTTAGGATACAAAAGGGGAGGGGGATAAGGCTAAAATTGTGACGAAGGGTAAGACTCAATGCTCATAGTCGTACCTAACTAAGAGAGACCAAAAGTTTTTTTCAATAGTTCAAAGTCTAGGAGTTTCAGATTCAGCGTCCACTCTTTATTATGTGACCCCATACATGGTTGTATGTTCTGGTTTTTATCCCAATGTTATCTCGGATCCTTTTTCTATTTTTACCCTGGTAGGTGACTCTGTTATTGCTAAAAAATTCTATAGAAGGTGTGTGGATTCTATTGGTAGTAGGTAGACCTTGGTGGATTTGTTTGAGCTTGATATGATGGATTTTAATATTAGTCTAGGGATAGATTGTTTACACTCTTGTTACGCGTCCTTCGATTGTTAGACTTGTAAGATTTTCTTTAAGTTTCCTAGTGAACCAATTGTTGAGTAGGAGGGTGGTTCCCTAGCTCCCAGGGAAAGGTTTATTTCTTATCTTAGATCTAATAGATATATCTCCAAAGGGTGTCTCTATCATATAGTTTGAATTAAAGATTCTAACTCGTAAGGTCCCTCTTTTTATTCAGTTATGGTGGTAAATAAGTTTCTCGAGGTCTTTTCAAGTGATCTTGCTGTTGTTCTTTCAAATAGGGAGATTGTGTTTGGTTAAGGATACTCGTCCAATATCTATTTCTCCTTATAAAATGGCTCCAGCTGAGTTGAGAAAACTCAAAAGAAACTTAAGAATCTTCTAATAAGGGGTTTATTTATTCTAGTGTATCCTCGTGGGGTGCACCAGTATTATTTGTTCTCAAGAATGATGATTCCCTTTGGATGTGCATCAACTATAGTTATTTGAATAAGGTAATGGTTAAGAACAAGTATCCTCTTCCAAGTATAGATGACTTATTTGATCTGTTATAAGGTGCCAAGTTCTTTTCTAAGACTGATCTTTTTTCTGGGTATCATCAGCTTAAGTTTAGGGAGGAGGATATCCCTAAGACAACTTTTCAAACTTGGTATAAGAACTTTGAGTTCTTAGTAATGTCATTTGGGTTGACTAATACCCCAGCAACATTTATGGATTTGAAGAACAGGGTTTACAGGTAGTTTCTAAATCTTTTGGTCATTGTGTTCATTGATGACATCCCTATGTATTCTAGGAGTGAGGCATATCATGCTAATCACCTTCATTTAGTGTTGCAGACCTTGAAGGAACAACAATTGTATGCGAAGTTCACTAATTGTGAGTTTTGGTTGAAAGCTACAACTTTTCTTGGTTATATTATTTCTAGTGAGGGGATCATGGTGGATCCTCATATGCTGGTTGTGGTTAAAAGGTGGCCTAGACCCATGACTCCAACCGACATTTAGAGATTTTTGGGTTTAGCGGGGTCTTATAGGAGACTTATGGAGGGGTTTTCTTCTATAGCCATCCCATTGACTAAGTTGATCAAAATAAGGTGAGGTTTTCATGGTCGGATGCTTGTGTAAGGATTTTCGAGAAGCTTAAGGTTAAGCTAACTTTGACTCTGGTTTTAACATTGCCTGAAGGTAATGAGGGGTTCACGGTTTATTGTGATGTATCTCAGGTAGGGCTTGGTTGTATTTTGACTCAACATGGAAAGGTTAGAGACTATGCTTCCAGGCAGTTGAAGGTGCATGAGAAAAGTTTTCCTACTCATGATTTTTAGCTTCTGGCGGTGGTTTTTGCTTAGAAAATCTGGTGGCATTATTTGTATGGAGTGCATGTGGATATCTTTTCTAATCATAAGAGTCTACAATATGTGTTCACTCAGAAAGAGCTAACTCTTACACAAAGAAGATGGTTGGAGCTTCTCAAGGACTATGATATGACTCTTCACTACCACCTAGGTAAAGCAAACATGGCTGCTGATGCTCTTAGCAGGTTATTCATGGGGAGTTTAGCTCATTTGGAAAAGATTACTGGGAATTGGTGGAGGATATTCACCGACTGGCTAATCTTGGATTCTGCTTTCTAGACTTCAAGGATGGTGGTGTGTTAGTATAGGAAGTGATTCGGTCATTCTTTAGTGTAAAGATTAAGGAGAATCAAGTGTTAAATCCTATCATGATGAAAATTAAGAGTGATGTTGGTGTAAAAAAGGTAATGGTCTTTGATATCAATGGTATTGGTACTTTACGATACCAAGGGAGGTTATATGTTCCTAACATGGATGGTTTTCATAAAAGGGTATTGGATGAGTCACATAAATCACACTATGTTGTCCATCCCGATTTGACTAAGATGTATCATGATCTCAAGGAGGTGTATTGGTGGAATTGTATGAAGAGGGATATGGCTAACTTTGTAGCCAAGTGCATGGTGTGCCAATAAGTCAAAGTTGAGCACATGAGGCCTGGTGTGTTGTATCAATAAATTACCCGAATAGAAATAAGAGGTAATTAATATGGATTTCGTTACTGCTCTTCCTCGGTCTCAGAATTAATTTGATTTAATTTGGGTCATCGTGGATAGGATGAAAAAGTTCTCACGCTTCTTTCCAGTGAGGACTAACTTCTTGGTGGAAGACTATGTGAGGTTGTATATTCATGAGATAGTAAAGCTGCATGGGGTACCTATTTTGATTATCTTCGATCATGGTACACAATTTTCATCTCACTTTTGGCAGTCTTTCCTAGAAAGAATTGGGTACAAAAGTGAGTTTGACTACTGCTTTTCATCTGCAGATGGATGGGCAAGCAAAAAAAACTATTCAGAAATTGGTGGATATGCTTTGGGTATGTGTGATTGACTATAGTTGTAATTTGATTGAGCATCTACCTCTTGTAAAGTATGCTTATAATAATAGTTACCATTCTAGTATTGGAATGGCCCTTTACAAGGTGTCATATGGTAGAAGGTGTAGATCTCCTATTAGGTGGTTTGAGCTTGGTGAGGCGGATATGTTCAGTCCAGATTTGGTTTATCAGGCTATGGAAAAAGTGAAGGTGATTTGAGATAGGATTAAGGCTTCCCAAAGTCGAAAAAAGTCCTATGCGGATATAAGTCGTAAAGACTTAGAGTTTGAGATTAGGGATAAGGTATTCCTAAAGGTATCTCCTATGAAGGGAGTAATGCAGTTTTGTAAGAAGGGAAAGCTCAATCCTCGATTTATTGGTCCTTATGCAATTTTGCAGAGGGTTGGTAATATGGCTTATGAATTACAGTTGCCTTCTGGTTTGATCTTCATTCATCTGGTATTTCATGTATCTATGTTGAGGAAGTGTCTTAGTGATCCTTCTTTAGTAGTTCCTTTGGAGGGCTTGGGTATCTTAAATTCTTTATCTTATGAGGAGGTCCCAGTTGAGATTTTGGATAGGTAGGTTCATCAATTATTGACTAAGGATGTGGCCTTAGTTAAGGCTCTATGAAAAAACCACAAGGTGGAAGAGGCTACATGGGAAGCGGAGGAGGACATAAAGTCCAAATGTCTGCATTTATTTTCTGCTCCTGGGATTCATGCAGAAGGTATGAGTTCTTCAATATACTTTAGTTTTCAAACTTTGTTAAAGGAAATATTAATATCTTTGCATCTTTATTTTCTAACTTGGCTAAAGGTTGGATTGATATTTGATAATGCAAATGAATCGTGCTTGTGTTTACCCTACCTTGTCCGTCATTCGGGGATGAATGTTCCTAGTGGGGGAGACTGAAACACAATGGGATTAGGACCCTTAGAAAATTTCCTGGATTTTGGGTTTCTGGACAGGATATAACTATGGGAAAATAACTCATATACTGGGATACGAGTGGAATGGGTTTGTCGTATACTGGTCAGTTTTTGTTGGTGGGTTGGATTTGGTTTCTAGAATAGATATGTCTTGGGTGGTACTAGTTGTATCGGTGGATATGAGTCGTTTAGTTTGGGGTTTTCCTTTACTTAATTTTACACTTCGTAGCCTAACTTGGATCTGAGTACGAGTGGCTCACCATAAGCCATAAGATAGGATATGAATCATACCATAGACTCATATGGTGGACAGTGTTCAAACCTTTTGGGATTCTATTCTGCCAGGGGTACAGATAATGGGTACTAGTTGTATACTTAGATATGACATGGTCTGGGGTGAATCATACCATGGATAGTGTTGGGTCCAAGGGAGATGTCCTTGGGTATGAGTGATGGGTACCACTCGTATTAGAGGATACAACTAGTAGGGATAGTCATATCCCCCTGACGGGAATTTTATGTAGTTTAAGAGAGGGTAATCTGGACATTTTCCCACTTAACGTATTAAGGCCCCACGATCTTTAACTCACTTGGAAGGTTATTTGCCCTATTATTTTATTCTTTAATACTTAGAAAACACTCTCTGATCCTTTCTAAAGTTATTGGGAAAAGATAGCTAGGGTTTCATCTTAAGAATTAATTTAGGGATTATGTTGGTGATTTCTCTCCATTATCTTCTCAATTAAGGTATGTACTCCTTCCCTCATTGTTAGTTCCAACTAAAGGCATATTTTGTAAATTGTTTTCATGGCATAATTGTTACATAGTTTTGTTTTTTCAAATATATTTTGGAGTTTTTTGTTATAATGGCTTGGTTATGGTTTTTCCATGTTTTAATTATGTACTTGCATGTAATAATGGTGTTATGTATAATTGGTTGCATGGGAATGGTTAATTTGTTTTGGAAACACTATGCCCCTAATATGTTTGATAAAATGCCTATGAGAATGCTTTTACTATTTTGTTGGATTTTTGATGGAACTATTGCATGACATGGTAATGGAACCCTAAATGCTATAAATGAGATAAATGGTTTAAATGGTTTGGTGGTCATAGTTATGGTTAATTAAAATCTTTGAGGGGTACAGTGGAATCCCCCAAGTAAACATATTAATGAACAAGTTGTGGGGTACATGAGACTCACTAAGCAAATATAATAATGGAACACTTGTGGGGTACCTGGGAATCCCCAAGTTAACTTGGTAAATGGATATACGGGAAACCCTTAACCTCTTAAGGTTTGGATAAGGACAATAATTGCAATTTATAGTTGGTATGACGATACCATTATTAATAGCCTTGGTTTATAATAAATGCAATAATGGATTGGTAGGTTGGAAATGGTTTTAATTAGGCAATAATGGTGGGGTGTGATAGCCATCTATGAAGGTAGGAGTCCAATAGATGAACACTAGAAAATCATGTTTGACGTCATGAGGGGTACGTAATGGAGACCTTATATGATACTATGAGGTACACAGGAATGCTGTAAGGACACTGTACATTTGTATCATGGAGGGTAAGGGTGCTCGAGAATCCCCTACTCTTATGGTATCTTTTGTTCGTGAAGCTACATGCATTGGGGCCCGTTCAAGGGGTTACAATGGATCCATATAGCCCGTGGATGGTTAAGCTACCCATACCCAAGTTAATGGTTTCAAATGCATGCTAAGGCCGGTCCCTTTTACCGGCATGGTTATATATATGTATGGTTTGTATGCACATGGTTGGTTTACTTTGTTTTACTGGTTGGAATTATTTTATACTTATCCTGAGTTACTGCTAATGTTCACCCACTAACCCATCTTCGAGAGGCTGTATCCTTACATGATGTAGGAGCCGATCGTTCTATTCCTCCTACATAATGATTGGATTTTGGGATCAGCTATTGGATTAAAATGGTGAGCTTCAATCTTTCCAAAAGGCTCAATTCCATGTTATGGACATTTTCATATACTTTGGTTTATTTTTGTATATTGGTTTTGGCTATGGTTGGGGGCATGTCCCAAATGGATATTGGTTTTCTTTTGGTTAGAGGATTTTGTGGAACTACTATGGGTTGGCATGAGCGGGATCAGTATTGGTGTCACCCTTAGTATTGGCAATGGTATTAGGGCTGATATCGTTGGATGAAATTTATCAGTGTTCCATTCTTTTATGTTATGTTATGGAACTTGGTTTGGTTATTGTTTTTTTTTTTTATGGTTTGGTTAAGGTTATCACTTAGGTTGGGACGGTTGGAGTCATTTGGGTCGGTCACGGTTATAGAACTATCCTAGAGTTTAGATTTGGATAATTATATGCTATCTTGTTATGTGTTCGAAATTTATCTGGATCAGGGTATGCGCTGGATGGTCGAGTTGGGTATTGGAGGTGGTTCCCGATCCTGGTTGGACTTAGGATACCCATTACGACAAGGCCCCCAGTTGGGTCATGTCAAAAATATTTTAATATCATATAAAATCATCCCATTTCCTATTAGAGCCAGTACAAGAGCTACTACATAAATACAACCCAAGTTCTAAAAGAGTCAATACAATCCTATCTCGAAACTAAACACTAGAAATAGTAAGATAGAACGATATAGGGCAACTCTAAGTTTGAGAGATCACCCTATCTCTGAAATCCACCAAAACACAATCCTCAAATTAACGACGATAACTAGTACTTAGATCCACATAAAAAGGGTATAGAAGTGTATTATGAGTACCAAAACCACGGGTACTCACTAGGCATCATCGGTTAACTGAGCTAAATCATGATATAAGTATGATAAATGCAAGATAACATTACTAAATCAAGGTAAGGAAGCAAACCTGAAATAATTCCAACATCACTATACACCAATAATACAAATAAGCCAGAATGATAACTTAAAACACAAGCAATTACAACTACAAAATTTGCCCCATAAGCTTATAAATATGGAAAAGTAAATAACTCAATACAGGCCTCCATAAACCTGGAGGGTGTAATCAAGATAGTTCAACCTCCACTATTATCTACCAATTCCCATGATACAACTAGAATCCATCTATGTCATGCCTCATTATCACTATTTTTCTATTTTTATATACTTAGCCAAAATCCCTATTTTCAATTGTTACACCCCAAAGTCCTAAATGTCACACAATCAATATCATGATCTATATCATAGTAAATTTGTCAGAATTGAATCGGTAAGTAAGTATTCTATAACATAATCATCTTTCAGACTTGAACCAGGCATATACGCCATGAATATCATCATCAATATTTGGACTTGAACTGATAATTATATAATCAATAGCCGGTATTGAACGGGCAACCATATCATCAATATTCAGATTCGAACTGATAGTCATGTATTATCATATCACAGTAAATAGCATAATCACTAGCGTAATCACTAACATAATTATTAGACACTAGCATAATCAATAAGCATCAAATCTCAATACCAACCCATCATAACAATCAAATACCAACGTTTCTCAATATTACCTTAATAAGAAATTTCAAGGCGTACAACATACGTATAAAAGGTTCCCAATAGCTAACTCAAATATTAGCCTAAGCTTGGTTCAAGGAGCCTACTTTTAAATCTCCAAAATCCATTACAAGGAAAATTCTACCTCGGACGAGGCTAAGATATCTAAATACACTTTTAGATGTCAACCAAGCCACAATTAACATTAATATGGAAATATTACTTAAAGCATTAGCAACTAAACCAATTAAACATAATCATTGATTTTTGAATAGTCTAACGGTCCAACTAACCCAAGCATTGCAAATTTCAATGCCAATACCTAAAACCTATACCAAATCTAACACAATATCATAAACATACTATAAACTAACTCAATCTAAGAAAATGAAAAACCTAGCCTACCTGGACACCAAAGAAAGCTTAAAAAATCCACCAAATCACCGACTTTCCCTTTTGAGAAGATTATGCAAGGTGACACACTATCAAAATTACATTCTACTCATCAATATGAGAACAATGATACTCATATTGCACTATTGTACTTTGGTCCAAAATTACTTAAAAATCCCATGTGGGCCCCATTTACAAAAACTGCATTTCCAAAGCCAACCCAACATTCTCTTATGGTGAAGGAGTAATTACCCAAAAGAATGGGTTAAACCTGTGCTACATTGGTGCTAAAATTAAGCCATAAAGTTGTAGGGATTTTGGACAAGTAAGGGGAAAATCCACCATGAATAAGAAGTAATCTTAACTTAAATTCAAAGAAAAATTATGAAATAACCGTTACCTAAGCTTCCAAATCTCCATAAAATTAATACTAACCTTTACCCAATATTTATGGTCTTATTCTCTTGAGAATGGGTACAGAATGGGAAATATGAGCTTAAAAAGGCTATTTATACGTTTCCCAGGTGCTAGTTAGTTTCTATCATAACCCGACCCTCATGATCGTGACAATTGCTACCTGTCCAGGTGAGTTTCTATCGTGACATAACCCTCATGATTATGATACTTGGTTCTCTTACAAGGGTATCACGATCGCGACTCCTGGCTTACTATCAGCGAGTGCACTAGCACAGTTGAGACTTAGAATTTTTTAAGTCTCTACTGACCTCTCGAGATTCATCTGTAATATTGTATATACAAACAGACTATACTACCATAACAAATTTAAAATTTCTAACTCAATGGCATAGTATTCCATTCGGGGTCATCTCAATGAAAAGTGGGTCACTCCCATATTCTATTTTCTTAAAATGAGTTTGGGTGCCTCAAGACAAGAGACAAAGACCCACCTAGCCTAAAATCATCATTTTGGAGCTGTTGGAATAGTCAAATTTAGCATATGAGATCATTTGACTGAGTTTTAGCCTGGTGTCCATTTGGAACCAGCGTAGACTTTAACATAGGGAATTGTCTACAAAAAACAAATAAACTACCCAGTGACCAAACTGTCACTCTCAGCAAGTCATACATTACTTGGGGTAGCTATGGAAAATCTCTATGAACGACAATAAGTGGAAATATGAAAAATAACCTGAAGGGTCATTACATGTAGTCTCAATGTGATAGCCATATTGTCAAATGTCTTTGAAACTTAGTATATTTGTTTGAGACATACTAAAGTATAATGCTTAGTCCATATGCCAAGTTTTTTCCTCTGTTAAGTAATTCATTTTATTTTTTGGAGACTTTAATTACTCCTTTACTACCAAATATAGTATCAACATTGATTTCCTTCACCACCAAATAAGAAAAATATTTCTTTATCTCTTAAAATAGTGCATTCGTAGAACTATCGATAAGGTATATATCACTATGACTGATTTTGGATCCAACTAATGATTGGTATATTTTCATAATCTTAAAAAAATAGAAAGTATATTATAAGAAATATGACAAATTAACAACATAAGAAATTACATTAGAAATGTAGGAATTAGCAAAACATTGCACTTTAGGAAACATATTTAATAAGGAAACATAGTAGAACAATAACTTTTTTTGTAGTTTTATTCCCAATATGATGATAAGTTCTTCAATCAATATCCCCATAGAAAATCTTCAGCTTCTAAATGAGTTTTATTTGGAAGGCCTTTGGAATCATCATATTTATAAGAAAGATTTGCCTTAATATATCATTATATGTCTTCAAGAAAGCTGTTTCATCATCATCACCTCAAAAGATCAAGTGCCCTTCCACATATTTTCTTTTCTTTTGAGGAAAGCTTGATAAAATTTGACAAAATGATCAGGCGTATGACTAGTATGTTCCCTATGAGATTTCATACACCATTGTTGACAATTATTAACTTTACCCCTTAAATAATTATTTTTAAAACCTTTATTGTTCTCTTGTTTATTTCCAGCATGATAATGATAATTATTATATCCTCTTTCACATCCTTGATCATGTCCATGATCATGGCTACGACCATGATCGTGATGATTATTTTGTATATTTTTAGATTGATAATGCACTACTACAACATTCATTTCATTAATAAAGTATTATTCTTCTCATCCATAAGTAATCAATTCAATTTTTTTTAAAACCCCTATTCATGGTATTGTTATTGTAGCAATACATTTGAAGCATGAAAAATGGAAAGAGTTTTCTTGAGTAAGTCCTCATAAGCGAAAGTATCTCCACATAATTGTAATAGGTAACTTACATTATGAGTAGATGAATTATGATTTTAAATTCTTGAAATCAAAGGTGTATCAAGTCATATATAGATTTTGGTAATACCATCAATTTAGGTGGTGATATCGATCCTTCAAATTATTCTGTAATTCAAGTGGATCTTTCATAGTTAAATATTTAATTTTTAATTCAAAATAAAGGTAATGATAAAGGTAATTGAAAGAGCCTCATGCTGATAAAGTATTATAATATAAAGATAATATCTTAAAAAGAAAAAAAAGAGTGATGAGTACAAAAAGAGAGAGAAATATATAATAGAGAGAAGAAAATATGGGATTGGAGCGGGGAAGGAAGAGGGAGCAATAACTTTCTTTCCCTCTTTTTGTGTATCTTCTTTCAATCCCTTATATAGGCAAAATGTTGAAGGAATGTCACTGAGAAGCTAACCATTTTTAGTAATTATGAGCTTATGGACGTACAATAAAATGTTTCTTTATAGCATTGATCAATATTTAGTTTAACAAAAAAGTAAAATTAAATAGAGTTATATTGTACTACTCTTTAATATAATCCTCCACATAGTACAAACAATCTCTTGTAGCTGAGCATGTATTTCTCGATCAGATAACTGAATGATGTTCCAACTTTATTACTTTGAGCAGTTTGTTGGTAAATATAATTAATATGTTTGTAATCACGTCCATATTTAGTGAAGATTTCATTAATCCTTTGGTATTCTTGTAAAAATGGTTATATATGATATAAATGATTTAAAGCATGGTAAGAGTAACAATACAAAATATAAATCTAATTTACAATTGAAATAAATGGTGGATTAGCTTTTTATGAAATATAACCTTGTTGCCCAATCTTTTGTAATGACCTTCCAAGTAATTTTCATCATTTTCAATGTTGTTGAGCTTTCCTATTGCTACCTCAAGTCATTTATGACTTACTGGGATCAATGAAATGATTTTCAAGAAGTTTGTTTGTGTTTTCAACTCATTTCCCTATTTTAGAGCTTTTAAAATAGGTCTTCAGTCAAACTTTGTAGTAAATATCCTTGGATGGAAATTTCAACAGTTCCACTAGCTCCAAAATATAGATGTTAGGCTAGGGGAAACATTAATTTGGGTCTCGATCCTTCCAAGCTTAATTTAAGATATTAAATGGAATTCGGTTAAAATGGATAGAGTAGGGGTGGGTCCTACTTTTCATCAAAACAACCTCATTTAGGAATTTTATCGCCTCTATTGAGTCCAAATTTCTTTTTAATAGGTTTATATATTTTATTTGCATTCACAGAGTTTGAAATGAATCTCTAGGATCCATTTAGATTCATTTCTAACTAAACATTTTGCTATTTTTTCTGCAGCTTGTGGAGGGCATAATTTCCCTTCTCATTAACAAAAGGGAGAGTCGCATTTAGGAGCCCATCGTTACATTCACAAAGAAGGCCTATCAGGACAACTCAACTTTGTTTCTTCAAAATTGCGTAGTACCACCTTTGTTTTGGGATGTTATGGGCCTAGAGTACGATCATGACAGGGGTCCTGCAATCACGAAGGACCCCCTGCAGTGACTATAGATACTCCCTCACTTTATTTTCTTCCTTATTTCTTGGCCCATTTCTACTGTTATTAATCCATAAATCTTGGAATTTATTGGGATTTCATACCATTAAACTCATATATGATAGCTAATCTATACTTAGTTATTTCCTACTAATTCTCGTGTTTTTTCTACCCTAAAATCTATTTAAATTATTGGTTTTTGGTCATTGGTTTCTTGAACCTTTAGGAGCTGATTTGAGCCCCGTCATGGTGGATCTTACTTAGCTAGAATATGGAAACTAGTTCTTAAGGTTGTAACATTCTTAATAATAACAGACCTAATATTGTATGATGGGTGGTTAAGTTGACATCTACTATATGATGCCGTAGTGGCTTAATTGATGACTTATATAATTAGGAGGATAACTAGAAGATAGCTTTGTGATGGGTGAATAAATAATAGTTTTGTAAACTTGTAGCTTTTCTTTATTTGATGACTCGTAAACTATTAGACTTGCAAACTAGTGGCTTATGGAAATAAAGGCTAGCTAGTATAGGCTAGACATGAAGTTTATTAATGAATTAGAGATTAAATAACTATATAACCATGTTAAGGATATATTAGCTTCATTGTGTAAAATTACGGCATTGATGATGACTGTAGACCTCGGTAAGAGGCCATGGTGGGAATGTACAACCCGCGGCTTGGGTGAATTGCTTGTGTAGTTGTGCCTTGATATGTTGATGAATTGATCTTTTGGTGTACTCTACGGTGGTATGGGACGCTGCGACGAGTTCTTTTGTTTGTTTTCCTTGAGTGTACTTTCCAGCGGTATAGGACATCATAGTAAGTACTTTTTTCTTTATACATTAACGATGGTAGTTGTGTTGATTATGGTAATGATATTATTATTATTATATATATGTGGTTTTATGTTTCCAATATGATTACTCATGTTGTATAAAAGTTATGGTATATATGGATATGGAATGTCGTACTATTGTTTTAGTTGATTAGTTATCTTATACAGTGCTATCGATGAAGATTCAGGTTCAATTCTATACATTGACTTTAAGTTATTGTCTTACTCTATACTGTCCTTATCTTATAATTTAGCTTAGTCAGTCGATGATGCCTACTGAGTACCCGTGTTTTGGTACCCATACTAAACTTATGTACCTTTTTGGTGCAGACCCGAGTTCTAGTTAGCGTCGTTGAGTCGAGGTCATGCAGGGTTGATCATCAGGAGACAAAGTAAGCTCTTAGAGTTCGAGTTGCCCTTTTTCCCTTCTATCCTTATTCTATCTTTTGTTTTTAAGAAGAATGTATGAGACTATTTAAGACCATTAGACGTTGAGTTGTAATTTCTATTATCGAATGTAGAGATGCTCTTGTACTACTACAATTAGGTCATGGGATTGGTATTCGACTATTAGTTGTTTCTTTGTGGAATGTCTTTGCTATATTGTGTTCCCAAATATGGTCCATGTTGGACATTTCTACCAAGGTAAACCATTGAATTAGCTCCGGGTTACGGTGTTGGCTTACCTACTAGTGGGTTATGGTAGGTGCCATCATGACTAAAAAATTGGGTCGTGACAAAAAGTGTATGGGCGACCTATCTTTGATAGTGCTAGTTGAGGATGTTGGTGTTAAGGATTCTATGTCCTATGAGGAAATCTGGGTTGAAATATTAGATAGGCAAGTTCGTAGGTTGAGGACAAAGGATATAGCTTCGGTGAGGGTTCTTTGGAGAAATCAGAAGGTGGAAGAAGCTACATGGTAGGCTGAAGAAGATATCAAAATCAAATATCGATTCTATTTCATCGTGTTGGATGAAAGTGATTAAAGTACAAGTTTCATTTCACTCTTGTTGCATTTTGAATTTGTCCTTAGATTCAATAGTGTTCTTTCTAGCATCGTGCTAAAAATATACTAAATCCTTATTTAGGGATGAACGATATAAGGGGGAGGAGGAATAATGTATGTAATGCCCCGACAATCCCAACCGGTAGTAGAACCATGTTTCAAGATCATGAGAAATAAATCTTAGTGATTTGGTCATTTTGTGATCAAGTTTGATGTATACCAATGCCTTAAATATGTCCTAGCTATTAGACGAATCAAAACATCCCTTACCGAATGAATTCTTGAGAAGGACATTTCCATAGTAAACTTCAAACGAGTATATTTACCATTCTACAAAGAGTTTTTAAAATCATTACCCACCAATAGATAGATAATTGAATTATCTTTCCAACGATACAAATTTTGCAAAAATCCAGCATCGGCGTAAAATGTTATGGACGTTATACAGAGAGTTGCCCTAGCTGTCCAGGAGCGACGGGCAAAATGACGGACCGTCACTTTGGCCGTCACAACTGAATCAGTGAGGCCGTTTTTTGGACCAAAAATGATGGTTGGAGTGATGGTTAGCCACCAGAGTGACGGTCCGTCATGCAGACCGTCAGTTTTACCCGAAACAGCGCTGAAACGTCGTTTTAAAGAGATTTTTGGGTTTTATTCCACCCTATTTAACACCCAATCACCTCAAATCAAAGCACATAACTCCTCATTCATCCATAACATCAAAATTAGGGTTTCTTTCAAGATCAAAACCCAAGAACAATATTCAAACCCTTCTTCAAGAATCTAAGATATTAAAGTTCTTCAAACTCAAGAACAACTTATTTTCTCTCAAAGGGACAAGAACCCTAGTCAAAAAAATCATGAAACAAGTCTAAGAATTTCTTCAAGAATCATCAAGAAAACATCAAGATTTGTGTTTCCCAATCCAAGAACAATAAAAAAAAGTTATATTTCCTTCAAGATCAAGCTTCAAGATTTGGGTTTTTTTACTCCATGATTTATCTCAAGCTCCAACAAAACTAGTTGATTGGGGATTCAATTTCAAGAAAGTTCCACCGTTAATCTTCAAGAATCTACCATCTAAAGTATGCATAGTGTTCATCCATGGATTCCTTTCATCCATGGAGATCAATAATCAAGTTTTAAATTATGTATTCTGAATATTTTGTTGTGGGTTAATTGTAACCATGTTGTTGTTGTTGTATGATTCCCAAGTTGGAATCTTTGCGTGATTTTATGAGAACATGTTGGCATATAAGTTGAAATCCATAAATTTGGTGGTTTAAGATTGTTAAATTGATGATTATACCTATGCCCAAAATGGTGCATGTAAGGTATTTGATAAAATGCCTAAGAAACTAAAAATCATGCAATATAGCTAAATTATGACTAAGTGAAGGATTCATGATATGCCCCTATGTTCCAATGACTTCCATGTTGGTAATGTGTCTTGTAAATATTGTTGGACTGCTCATGAACTAGTCTTATGATATTAAGCTATGCTTACTTGCAAATACTACTTATGTACAAAATGTATGATAACCATATACTCTATGAAATCCCATAAGTTATGATATTATGGATTGTTGATGTTGGTCATGTATTTAAGAAGGTCATGTTTTTAGGTTCCTTCGATCGAGTCCTGGGGGTACTTGTACCTAAAAAATATAGTTGTGTGCCTAGAGCCATGTCATGTTATTATGATACTCTCAGTCAAGCCATGATCTATTGAAATCAGTCAGTCATGTGACTAAAGAAACTTCAGTAATCTCAGTGCTCAGTAACCTCAGCAACCTCAGTATTCACAGTCAATATCAGGAACTTCAGTACTCTCAGTTAGTCCTTAGAACTTAGTACATTTCATCAGTCAAAGAAACTTAGAAAACTTAGTTTAGCTCCGCTAAACAATACCACTAGTATCAGTTCAGTTAACTCAGTCCAGTCCTATTCAGCTAATTAGTTCAGTTTAGTCAATCAGTTCAGATCAATTATTCAGTTCAGTATCTTCCAGATGGGAGTAGGATTAAGCACTGCGCGAACCTAAGGATGGGAACTCACCTGTCAGATTAGGGTGTGATTCTTAGCAATCTTCCTTGTGTTACAGAACTACGTAGCCAGCGTAGGTTGAGACATCTTAACCTATCAGATTAGGTTTGATGAGGTGGCTTAACCTATAAGATTAGGGTCCCACCATTCTCATTAGAGTAACCTGCCAGATAAGAGTCACTCATAGCTTGTCCTTACCAGTGGCGCGGTATTGACACCCTTATATTCAGGGTATAGATTGGACCCCAACTAAGATATAATAGCATATATAGGGTATGTCATTTAGATAACTACTTCCCACAGTTTCAGTTTTAGTCTCAGTCTCAGTAAAATAACTCAAATAGTTCTTCAAATTTCAGGACTGTCAGTTACTGTCAACTCAAATTCAGTACGAAACTCAGCTAGTTCCATCAAATTTAGAACTGTCAGATATTATCACTTATGTTATCATATATATCAGTTCTCAGAGCTCATGTTATCAAATATATCAGCTATCAAAACTTATTTAATCAATCTTCAGCTTCAGGACTATCAGATACAGTCAACCAGATCAGTTCTTCATAATCCAAACTCTCAGAAATAATTATTAATGTATTAGTAATACAGTTTCAGTCCTTCAGTAGTCAGCAATACAGTATCAGTTACTCACTTATCTGTTACTCAGATATCAGGATCAGTAAACTCAGTTATTCAGTATCCAATTATTCATATACTCAGATATCAGTAAATCCATGTTATTAGTAACCTCAGTAGCCAAAACTCAGCATTCAGTCCTATCATGGTCTTAGTTACAGTTACGTAGCCATGTATGTATTCTCACGTTCATGTTAGTCAGTCAGTTATTGTTGTTCATGCATATGAACCCCATGTATTTAGCCTACCTCTCTTGCATACCAGTACATTCAAAGTACTGACGCATTCGCACTATGGTGTCTTATACCATAGGTTTAGAAGTACGAGCTCCAGAGCATCAACAGTAGATTCTAGTCTCAGCAGTCAGAGTTAGAAGTGAGTCCTCATCTTTCGAGGACATGATGATTTTATTACTATTTTAGTTTTTAGTTTATTTTAGTAGTTGGAGTTAGTTGGGGATATGTCTCATCAACTCCTTATTCAGACAGTTTAGAGGCTTTCAGACTATAGTATGTCTAGATAGTTATTTCAGATTTGTTTTGGTATTGTTATACCATATTTTCAGTTATGTATTAGTATTGAACTTTATAGCTTTTTAGTTCATGTTTTCACATTTTCTTTAGTCTTTTATGCAGTATACAGGTACAGATATCAGTCATGGGTTAGCTTGTGGTCCTTCGGGGTCATGAGCACCGTGTAGTGTTCCGATTTAGAAAATTGGGGCGTTACAAACTTGGAATCAGAGCCTAAGATTCAACAGTGTCCTAGGAAGTCTAAAAAGCCGTTTCTAGTAGAGTCTTGTACATGTTTATGTTGTGCACCACACTTATATGCAGGAGGCTATGAGATGTTTTAGAAATATTTTCCCTTCTTTCATGTCTCATATCATGCTATTGAAAAGTTTTCTAAGAAAAATCATATAGATTCTCATTATGCTCCACGCATGTTAACTCCACCTTACTTCCAAGGTAATAGAAATAGTGAAGCTCAAGTCCTAGAGGTAGGGCTTTCTCAGATAGTCCCTGTAGTTAGTTATAGGATTGCCCACAGACTCAGAAATACCCCATCAATCCCATGATGTTACAAGTCATACAGAATTCATTCATGACCATGAGAACTCATTCACGAACCCAATTTTAGATATGCCATCAGATCTCTTCTCAGAATCCTTTTATAGCATAGACCTAGAATTTTTAAGCATAAACTCAGGAGTTACCAGTGGTAGAGTTGGGATAGTATTATCCAGTTTGATCAGATTATGTATTCATGGGGATAGTTGTGCCAGATTAAATCAGTAGGCTTGAACAGTTTAAGCTAATATTTAAGTTTATTGATTTGAATTATGAAGGTGTGGAAGTGATATTAGTAGTATATGAAGCAATAGAAGAAGCTAATGGTTTTAGTAAGGCAAGCATATTTTTGACAGAGTGTAAGTACGTGATTAAGATTGTAGTTCAACTCAGAGTTTAGTAAGTGCTCACAGATTTAAGATGATGTCTTAAAGCTTAGGGGGAGATAATAGATCAAGCAACCAAGTCAGGCTCTCAGATTCAAGTAGTAGTGCCAGTATGTATAGAAAAATAGTAAGGGAAGACAATTCTTGACTCATACATATCTCAGTGCAAGGTTTTATACTTCAGTCATCCTGATACCTATGCATGCTTCATATCTCAGTTCCATGAACACAACTTATATTCACACGCTTTCCATAGAATCCTATGCGATTCTAATTTCTATTATAAGGAGTATCATCTCTCTCAGTGTTACGAATCATGTACTACGAATTCAGAAATTTTAGACTCAGGTCATGCAGCTCATGACTCATGTGCAGATGTCACACCTTGTAATATATTCAGTTTCTATGACTCATGCTATGCCCCTGCATATAAGATAAATTCAGACTACATTATGTATATTCTCAGTTCAGACCTTTTATGGTAAATCCATGTTGTTGATATTCTATTCCTCAAATTTCAGTTCAAGTGTCAAGTTCAGTCAGTATCCATTTAAGTTTCTAGTCTTTCTGCTTTAATCCTTCAGTAAGCTTTTCTTGTAAATAGTGTAGTGTGGAGCAATTGCTTAGATGGGAGAGAGTAAATATTTTATGACTAAGAGAAAATTTTTGCATGCTTGTTATATATGAGGGTTTAGTTATGAAGATAGGCTTGAATGTCATGTTAGTTTGCAAGTAAGTGGTTATCATGAGGTCGTATTTAGAAGCTGGGAAAGTACATAGTATGAATGCTTATTCTGATCCTTGACTTATGTCAATCCCTATCGCATACTATGAAAAACTCAGTTTCCATCTTAGTTACGATTTCAGTATTCAGTACCCATTAATTAGTGTTCAGTTCCAGAATTCAGTATTTCAAAATCAGCCTGAACCTCAGTTATCAGAACCCAACATATAGTTCCAGTAAGAATCTTAGTTACAGTTTTAGTTTTAGTACCAACTTCAGTTCAGTAATCAGATTAGAAACTCAGTTCAGTTTCAGACTTTCTTAACCCATGCTACAACTATCAGTTATTCAGTAAGTAGTATTTTAGTACCTCAGTCTACAGGATGTTTCCTAATCATGTTATATGCCTAGCCTTGCATTCTTGAGGTGATGCAGTTTTGCTTATTCATGCTCAGTTACCTCATGTTATCCAGTTAATCATTACCCCCTATGCATAATATTTTTTAGCCTTAGTCCAGTTATTCAGACTAAGTATAGACAAGTCTCACATGCCCAGTATTTAGCTATCAGTTATTCAGTTAAATAGAAAAGTTAGTATATTCATGCAGTCATGCTCAGCACCTCGTAAATCTTTCAGTTGTCTCAGTTGTAGTGCATGAAGTTTAGTTGCTTCATCTTAGATCATGGATCAGGCCTCAAGTTTTAGATCTCAGATAATCAGTCATGATTTAGTTCCTAGGTGCCTTGCGCATCACCTTAGTTTCCCTCAGTAGCTTAGCCAAGACAGTATTTTCTAGAGGGACCTAGTGTCCCAAGGGGGAGATATGCTATGATTCCCCAAACTTTCATAACATAAGCGTCCCATTCTCTTCTCATGTAATGAATCTAGTTTGGAGTAGGTATACTCATAAGTTGACCCTCAAGCTCTAACCTTAGTTGTACTCCATGTATTCAAGACTCAGTTCAGTTCATAGAAATTCAGTTTATGTATCATGTTTCAGCCTCAGTCATGTTCTCAAATTCCCGTTCATGCATACTTCTAGCAAAATCATGGGGTCATCAGTACTTTTCATCTTACATAATAGTTTTCTTGAACTTACTCAGATCCTTGTTCAAATTACCATTGCATGCTAGGTATTCAGTTTATGCTCAGATCCCTATTACAAACTTGATCTAAGTACCCTTGCATATTTAGTCATGCATACATATATTAGTCAAGTCATTAAATCATGCATCAGACATGCATTCTCACTGCGAGAAATTCAATTCATCAGGACGTTCAATCATGTATTCATGAGTCAATTATCCATGCATCAGATATGCACAAATTCAGCTTAACCGTCATGCATTAAATATGCATGTTCAGTATGTTATATTCATCTCTTCAATTATGTCAATCATGAAATCATATCTCAGTTGATCATGCTCAGTATTCACGTCAGTGGTCTTTTCTCCCCTCATAGTCTCATTCGAGGACGAATGTTCTCAAGGGGGAGATATTGTAATACCCCAAGAATCCCAACCGATTGTAGAACCATGCGTCAATCTCATTAGAAATAAATATTATTTATTTGGTAATTTTATGATCAAGTTTGATGTATACTAATGCCTTAAATATGTCCTATCTATTAGACGAATCAAAACATCCCTTACCGATTGAGTTCTTGAGAAGGATATTGCCATAGTGAACTTCAAATGGGTATATTTCCTATTATACAAATAATTTTTGAACTCATGAACCACAAACATATAGATAATTGAATTAGATTTTCAACGATACCAATTTTTCCAAAATC
This sequence comes from Capsicum pubescens, assembly GCA_030864215.1. Taxonomy (NCBI): domain Eukaryota; kingdom Viridiplantae; phylum Streptophyta; class Magnoliopsida; order Solanales; family Solanaceae; genus Capsicum; species Capsicum pubescens. The sequence goes on along the minus strand of CM061547.1, from coordinate 158,152,985 downwards.
CGGCATCGGAGTAAAATGTTATGGCCGTTTTACTGAGAGCTGCCAGAGCTGTCAGGAGCGACGGGCAAAATGACAGAATGTCAAGTCAGCGATGGACCGTCACTTTGGCCATAACAACTGAACCATTGAGGCCAATTTTTGGACAAAAAATGATGTTTGGAGTGACGGTTAGTCACCAGAGTGACGGTCCGTCACTCAGACCGCCAGTTTTGCCCGAAACAACGCTGAAACGTCAATTTAAAGAGATTTTTGGGTCTTTTTCCACCCTTTTTAACACCCAATCACCTCAAATCAAAACACATAACTCCTCATTCATACATAACATCAAAATTAGGTCTTCTTTCAAGATTAAAACCCAAGAACAAGATTCAAACCCTTCTTCAAGAATCTAAGATATTCAAGTTCTTCAAACTCAAGAACAACTTATTTTCTCTCAAAGGGACAAGAACCGTAGTCAAAAAAATCATGAAACAAGTCAAAGAATTTTTTCAATAATCATCAAGAAAACATCAATATTTGTGTTTCCCAATCCAAGAACAATAAAAAAAAAGTTATATTTCTTTCAAGATCAAGCTTCAAGATTTGGGTTTTTTTACTCCATGATTTATCTCAAGCTCCAACAAAACTAGTTGATTGGGGATTCAATTTCAAGAAATTTCCACCGTTAATATTCAAGAATATTTCATCTAAGGTATGCATAATATTCATCCATGGATTCATTTCAACCATGGAGCTCAAGAATCAAGTTTTAAATCATGTATTGTGAATATTTTGTTGTGGGTTAATTGTAACCATGTTGTTGTTGTTTTATGATTCTCAAGTTGGAATCTTTGTGTGATTTTATGAGAACATGTTAGCATATAATTTGAAATCCATAAATTTGGTTTTTTAAGATTGTTGAATTGATGATTATACATATGCCCAAAATGGTTCATGTAAGGTATTTGATAAAATGCCTAAGAAACTAGAAATCATGCAATATAGCTAAATTGTGACTAAGTGAAGGATTCATGATATGCCCCTATGTTCCAATGAATTCCTTGCTGGTAATGTGTCTTGTAAATGTTGTTGGACTGCTCATGAGCTAGTCTTATGAGATTAAGCTATGCTTACTTGCAAATCCTACTTGTGTACAATATGTATGATAACCATGTACTCTATGAAATCCCCCAAGTTATGATATTATGGATTGTTGATGTTGGTTATGTATTCAAGAAAGTCATGTTGTTAATTTCCTTCCATCGATTACTGGGGGTACTTGTATCCTAAAAATATAGTTGTGTGCCTAGAGCCATATCATGTTATCACGATACTCTCAGTCAAGACATGATCTATAGAAATCAGTCAATCATGTGACTTAGGAAAATTCAGTATTCTCAGTAATCTCAGTGCTTAGTAGCCTCAGTAACCTCAGTATTCACAGTCAATCTCAGCAATTTCAGTACTCTCAGTTAGTCCTTAGAAGTCAGTACATTCCGTCAGTCAAAGAAACTTAGTAAACTTAGTTTAGCTCCGCTAAACAATACCACTAGTATCAGTTCAGTTAACTCAGTCCAGTCCAGTTCAGCTAATCAGTTTAGTTTAGTCAATCAGTTCAGTATCTTTCAGATGGGAGTAGGATTCAGCACCGAGCGAACCCAAGGATGGGAACTCACCTGTCAAATTAGGGTGTGATTCTTAGCAGTCATCCTTGTGTTCCAGAACTACGTAGTCAGCGTAGGTTAAGACATCTTAACCTGTCATATTAGGTTTGATGAGGTGGCTTAACCTATCAAATTAGGGTCCCACCATTCTCATTAGTGTAACCTGCTAGATAAGGGTCACTCATAGCTTGTCCTTACCAGTGGCGCAGTATTGACACCCTTCTATTCAGGACAGAGATTGGACCCCAGCTAAGCTATAATAGCATATATGGGGCATGTAGGTTAGATAACTACTTCCCATAGTCTCAGTTTCAGTCTCAGTCTCAATAAAAGAACTCAGATAGTTCTTTAAGTTTCAGGACTGTCAGATACAGTCAACTCAGATTCAGTACGGAACTCAACTAGTTCCATCAGATTCAGGACTGTCAGATACAGTCACTCATGTTATCATATATATCAATTCTCAGAACTCATGTTATCAAATATATCAGCTATCAGAACTTATGTAATTAGTCTTTAGCTTCAGGACTGTCAGATACAGTCAACCAGATCAGTTCTTCATAATCTAAACTGTCAGAAATAATTATTCATGTATAAGTAATATTGTTTCAGTCCTTCAGTATTCAGTAATACAGTATCAGTTCCTCACTTATCAGTGACTCAGATATCAGGATTAGTAAACTCAGTTATTCAGTATCCCAGTATTCACGTACTCAAATATCAGTAAATCCATGTTATTAGTAACCTCAGTAGCCAAAACTCAGTATTCATTCCTATTATGGTCTCTGTTATACTTACGTAGATATGTATGTATTCTCATATTCATGTTAGTCAGTTAGTTATTATTGTTCATGCATATGAACCCTGTGCATTTAGCCTACCACACTTGCATACCAGTACATTCAAACTACTGACGCATTCACGCTATGGTATCTTATACCATAGGTTTAGAAGCATGTGCTCCAGAGCATTAATAGTAGATTCCAGTCTCAGCAGTCAGAGTTAGAAGTGAGTCCTCATCTTTTGAGGACATGGTAATTTCATTAATATTTCAGTTTTCAGTTTATTTCAGTAGTTGGAGTTAGTTGGGGACATGTCTCATGAACTCCTTATTCAGACAGTTTAGAGGCTTTCAAACTATAGTATGTCCAGACAGTTATTTCAGATTTGTTTTGGTATTGTTATACCATATTTTTAGTTATGTATTAGTATTGAACATTAAGGCCTTTCAGTTCTTATTTTTGCATTTTTTAGTCTTTTATGCAGTGTACAGGTACAGATATCAGTCATGGGTTAGCTTGTGGTCCTTCGGGGTCATGAGCACCGTGTAGTGTTCCGATTTAGAAAATCGGGGTGTTATAATGTAATACTGCATAAAACTTTTGATTATTTTATTTCCATATGTGTAATGTTAGTTTTGGGCTTGAATTATATTAAGGGATGTTAAAAGGGTGTCTTAAGAAGGTTTTGGAATTTTTGAAAGAGGTTCAGGGCTATTTTGGAATCCCGAATCAGTGGGGGTCCAATATATTGGTGTGCCATGCCACTTATGCTTTGCATTAGGAGCATGAAATGGAGGCTACTCTCTATGATAGCAGTGTTCCATACTACTTTATTAATTTCATTCAATATCTACTTTTTTTAATTGGGATGAGGGGCTTTTTGGTCCGTTACCCCTAAAACGACTTTAAAACACTTAGATGACCCTTTTCCCCTCTAGTTATCAAGATCAAACACTATTTTCTTCCTCTTTAACTCCTAACACAAGAAAGTTCATGGGTTTTACAAGAAATAACTACTACGAGCTCCAATCTGTGATTTCTCTTCAAACTCTTTTGTATTTCAAGCATGTTTCTCTTTCCATAACTTGAATTTTACATTGTGACATAAATTTATTGAATAATTATGTGATTTGGATTAATGGGTTTGAAATTGGGTTAAGGTTTTTTGGTTGTTATTGCTTGAATTACTTTGACCATATTTTAAATGGTTTAGTCATGCTTTAATTTATGGTTTTGGGACTGAATTTGTGCATTGTAATAATGTTTGAAATGGGTGACATGAGTTTCCCTAAAACTAATGAATTATTGGCTTGGTAATAGCATTAACCTTAAGCCACATTGTAAACTTGGTTTTTAATATGGATTTTTACATAATTTAAATTATCTTTTGAAAGTATTACATTATTAATGGATAAATGGAAGTAAAATGTCCCTGGTGGCCATGGTTATGGATTTTTATAGAACTTGGGAGTGTAATGGTTAAATAAACTTGGTTGACATTATTGAATTAGCATGCAAGCATATTGGTATGAGGATACCAAGTTAGTTAATTCATAAATAAATGAATCCTTGGTTAATGGTTGGTTTATATGCAAACTGGTTTAATCTAGGAATAAAGAGAATTGTGTAGCTCATCGTGATGGTATAGTCCCTAGGTGGAACAACACTATAAACCACGTTTGTTGATCTTGGGTGTCTATATGACCATGTTTCTTGATACACATTATATTTTAGACAGCTATCGCCTTGGTATCTTTAGCCATTCCTCGATACATGCGGCTAACATAGACTGGGGCCCTTCCAGTAGGAGGAGTCGGACCCATATAGCCCATGGGTGCCTTTAGGATGGAGTGATCTATATAGTTCAGGCTAATTTTTTAAGCTATCATGTTAATCGACCTTTGTCCTTATCCCAATATCCTATATATATATGTATAAATGTTGTGTATGTGGTTTATGGCTGATTTTTTTAAAATCATTACTTTATCGCCATCAATTAAGTTATATGATGGTGCTTGCCCAACTGACCGTCCCCAGATGCGACATCATTTCATGATGTAGGTTTGAGGATTTTTCTATTGCTCATGTGCAACGTTAGGCGGTTGTGTACTTCTATTTATTATCTATGAAGTGGTGAGCCTCCATCCTTAAGGCCCGATCAATTTATTGGTTTCCTTATTATCTTAGTATTTTTTATTCTTTATGCCATAATTGGGGGAATATCCCAACTTATTTGGTATTCTTGGTTTAGAGGATTTCATGAACAAGATTTTGATGTAATTGATGCTTTGTTTTGACTCGTTACATTTTCTTTTGGTTTTACTTATCTATAATTGATTTGGTTAACTTTCATTATTTATTTTCATTATGCTCTAGAGGTAAGTCTAAGGGGGTGGTCTCCATCCCGTGGTGGGCTTGAGATGCTCGTCATAGCCATGCCCGAGTTTGGGTTGTGACACAATCCTTTAGCTCCTATGCTATTTTGTTTTGGGGTCATCACACCCATACATTTTACTTACTATAATGAACATTTCTATCATTATGGTAATGTCTAGTGCCAAAATTTGCGTTAATATTCTCTCCAGATAAATAGTTATAAAATTTAGGCTAGGCTAATCTTGAATGAAATTCAAGTTTAGTATGACCTAGGATAATTTGAAAATGGATTAGTTAATGGTTAAATAATTTGAGGTTATCTTGTGATAGCTAAGATGATAAGGAATCCATAGAAATTTTGAAAATGAATTAGGGTTAGTAGAATTCCAAATATTGTATTTGACCTAAAAAGGATAGTTTAGGATATCAATATCCAGGTGTGTGTTGTGAAATGGGAAAATTTAAGGGGTATATGAACTTTCTACCTCCGCCTATGATACTATTGTAAGAGAATGACCGCTAATACTATCTCGCTTGAGCGGGAGTGAGTGTTGGTCAATCCCACCATTCCAGGTGAATCATGCTATAACAATGCAACTATAGCAAAAATTATCCCTCTGTATTGGGATAAGCACTGATCAATGTAGAAAACAAAAAACATATTTTTTCATTCCAAATACGTTCAATGGCTGGAGAAGGCAATGTAGAGCGATTCATTTTTGTTTATGGTAAGTAATTCTATCCTTCTAACTAGTTTTTCTTAGAATTAACCTTAGAATTACAAAATTTTGGGTATGGATAAGGATTAACTTGACTAAAATGGAATTTCTAAAGGCAATTTGGTGGTTTAGGGTTAAACTCTTGGTTATTAAAAATACATAAAATAAGGATTGATGCTTAGAATTCATCCCTATAAACATGAAATTAATAAAATTAACGTGAAATAATGGTGGAAAACTTTAGAATGAGGGAATAAACATGACTTTGAACTTGGGGTTTTGGGAGTAGGGTATAATCTTTGTTAGAAGGTGAAATAATGGTGGAAAACTTTAGAATGAGGGAATAAACATGACTTTGAACTTTGAGCGATTCATAAGTGTTGTATTGTTCTTCTTAGACTTAAATCAAGCTGACATTACGATAAAGTCCAAGGCTCAGGTTTGTTAGAGCAAGAGCAAGCTTGGTTTGATGTAGGTGATGGTAAATATAGTTGAAAACTAAATTTAGTTTAATTTTGCATGCTAACAATATCTTTGTACACTTGTTACAATGTATATTTTAAAAGGTGTAATTGTTTAATGATATCCTAAGTGTCTAATCACATCTAATGAGGTTGTATCAAAGTCTTGTTAGTTGTACATGTATGATTGTCTTCTTCTCATTTGTGATGTATTAGTTTTGATATCAATTATTATTATTAGATGAACCACTAAAGGTCATCATGGCAAAATTGGTGTAACTCAAGGAGTATAAGGGTGGGGTTATTGTAATAAGGGTGGCATCACATTGTCTTGGGATAAAGGTGAAAAACACTAGATGTTTAGGTTGTTTGGTACATGGACTAAGCTTTTTCCTGTAGGTCACAGCTTCTGGGAAACCATAACACCCTTACCATGTGTGTAGACGATCTTGGTGGTTTGTGGTTCCTTGAGTGGATAAATTTTTTTGTTATATATATATTAGGTTCTTTGAGTGAACAGTAGATATTATTTTTATTATATTTGATCCTTATATGGTTTGGGATATTGGTATAATTGAAAGGTATAATTTCTAATGATGTCTATTTAATTAGTAATTGAGGCAGGGTGAAACTTATTATTGTGTCATTGTTTATTTACTTATCATTGTAATTAGTCATGGTCTTAACTTTGTATATTACCTATATTGACTTATACTTTTCTGTATTCATTTTGTGATGTTGAGAAGGCTAAGTAGAAATATAATGATGTAAAGGTAATTGTTAAGTTTCATGGTTGTACTTGTTTATAAGGTTATAATTTTTTGGTCACATTTATATTTATGGGGTGACTAATGACCCTACTAGTACATAATGATTTTGTAATTACTACATGTACTCTTTTTTTTGTTGAGTGTAGAAAATTTTTCAGAGACTACATGAAGACCTTAGCTTTAGACCATGACACGCAACGACTCAAGGGTTATCTACATCTTTCAAACAAGCCTAAGTCATCTCTCTTTAGTTCTTATCCATTTATTTCAAGTTTGGATATTTTTCTTATAACTTTTGGGCTTAACCCATTGTTGACATCTTTTAGTTGTTTTTGGTACAATGACTTTCATTTCTTAGGAGGTATTTTAAACATTCACTTATTTCGATATTGTTATTATTGTTAGAATATTTCAACAATATTGATTAATTTAATAGAATTACAATTTTTTTATAAACTTTGTTAAGTCAAATGATTAGTTATAGGGGTTAAACTATTCTCCCACCATATGGATGGTATGGGTGCCACTCACATCGGGTTAAACTGTCCTTCCCTAGACCGAGCTTACTATACTTGTGGTGTTGTGGGGTACTTTAAGAGAGATTACAGTGGACAAACTTATTTTTTGGGTCAACAACATACTAGAGCTATAGTTCCAAAGAGTAAAGGTAGAAGTTGTAATTGTAGAGGTCATCCATAGGGTGGGAGTAGTAATCATCAAGGTGGACGTGGTGTAAATCAAGCTATTGGTAATGAAGGAAGAGGTGGTGCATATCATGCTATAGAGGTTGCCAATATTTATGATAAATCTCATTGTTATGCCTTCTCAAGAAAATCCAAGATAAAGGGTTTAGATTCTATTATTAGAAGTAATTCTCATCTGTTATTTGATGGTTATGTTTTTTTTATCTATGTTCAACTTATTTTTATGTATCTATAAAATTTACCTAGGGTATAGACACGATTTGTCATATGCTTGAATCACCTTTGTATGTATCTACTCTTGTTGTAGACTTTATGGTAGTGACTTGATTGTATTGTGCTTATTCTATTATGTTTATAGGTTTACAAACTCGATGAGATTTGGTGATTTTAGATATGTTGGATTTTGATATTATCATGGGCAGGACTTAGCTATCTCTGTATCATGATGTTCTGAACTGTAATGCAAAAACTGTGACTATAAAGATGCTTAGGATGGATAAGTTAAAATGGGAAGGTGTGCATAGGTCCTTACATATGAAAATTATTTCTTTATTCAAGCTTAGAAACTAGTTGAGAAGGGGTGTTCGGCCTTTCTATTATATCTTTGGGATGTTAGTGCAGAGGTCTTTTTTATTGAGTCAGTTCTAGCAGTGTTAGAGTTTTTAGAGGTATTTCTTATCGATTTGCTAGGTATGCTGCCAGATTGGGACATTGAATTTTTCATTTATTTGGAGTCAGGCACTCACCCAATTTCTATTGCTACTAATCCAATCGTCTAAGTGAGTTGAGAAAATTCAATACTTAATTACAGAAGTTACTTGATAAGGTATTCAGTTATACTCCATGTATGAAATCCACTGTGCAACTTATGACTCATCTCCATGAGTCATATATACACCTTACAAGTTGTATGTTGTAAGTCGTAGCTAGGTCTGTATGGAGTAGTTTGAGTCTATTGTAGTTATGATTTGACCCTAGAAATCATCACAGGAAGTTATGAGTCATATGAAGTGGAGTTGTGAGGGTACCAATATAGGTTCCCTAAGTTTCTGTCTTGGTTACAACTAGTTATTTCCAAGTCATATAGTAATGTAACAAGTCATAAGATATCACTTGTGTGTTGATCAGTGTGTGCTACCTTTTCCACTACCAAGATAACGAGTTGCTAGACCTAGTAGTATCCTTACCTTACAAGTCGTAAGATTGACTCGTCACAATTGGAGGTCAATTTTCTATAAATTTATTTAAGAAACCTTTTTATCCTTTTCCCTCTTATAACTCCTAACCCATGACATATAACGTAAGAGAGGCATTATTTTCCTCTATCATTCTATCAATTAACAATATATTTTCTCCTCCCATCTTCAAGAACATCAATATTAGGGTTTCTCTCAACAAGTCATCTCTCAAGTCTTAAAATTCATGTTCTCTTTGCAAGGCAAGCAATTCTAGGTATGTGGGGGGTTTTGAACAAGGTTATGTTGGGGGGTTTGAAAAAGGTTAATCTTCCATCCTTGTGCCCAAAAATCATGATTTTTAAGTTGAATTTACATGATTTACATTAGGGTTCATCCCCAATATTCTCATATATTAAAGTATAATCTTACCTTGTGATTTAAAGGTTATAGGTGCATAAAGGTTTACATCTATTCATGTTTTATGCTTAAGATTAATATTGTGATTAGAATTCCATTACTTTGATTTGGATTCTAATAAAAGATTTCTATATGGATATTGAGCATGATATTTTGATATAAGTGTTATGAAAGAAAGAGTTTCAAGATTTAAGAAAAAATATTAAGTTAAAAAGAAATTCTAAGCTTTTAAGCTCCATTCATATGCAATATAACATGATTCAATAAATCTTGATCTTTTGATCTAAATACAAGACATGAAATCCACAAGTGTTCATCGTGATTATGACTAAAAGTAAAGAACCCAACCTCTAAATACGTATACCCTAAGTCGAATGGATTTCAATTATATAACACGATAGCATTGATTACAATTCCAGACTCTGGGATAGGTCTATAATCGTGACCAATCAAAATAAATCCAACCATCAAATAATAATTAAGAACCATGACCAAACCAATATAAAAACCAAGTTTCTGTCCATAACATGACATAAAAGGATGGAACAATCATAAATTCAGCCAAATGGTATCATCACCTTCTATAAACCCTTATGCTATTTTACTGTGGATTTCCTAAGTATGAGCATATTTATATTATGGGGGAAGTATTTAGCACCGAAAAGAAAGTGGGATAAGCGTATCCTAAATTCCTGGACACTACGAGCCACCATAGGTTAAGCTTTTTCCTAATATGGATGAAGTATAGTGTCACTTAAGTTAAGATTCTAATCTGATGGCAAGGGTAGAACAACTCTCGCCAACGTGGGTAAGACCTTGGACTCTATGATAGATCACATGGTTTATATCAGTTAAAAGAATCTCGCATAAGAAAGAGTAAAAGGAAAGATTTTAAAAGCTAAGTGTTATGGGTCACTATGCTTACTCATATGTTTCATTATCTATGTTTTATGATCTTGCAGTTTTTAGTTTTAATCAAGTCCAAGGTAGTCATTTACACTTAGCATGCATCATTTGAAAGTGTATACATATATTCAGTTTTTTTTACTTATGCATTCAACCCCTACATACTTTGTACATTCCAGAAGTACTGACCCACATATATGTGTATGTGCTACATTGTCTTATAATGTAGGTTCTGGTACTTTTTTCCAGCAGCACAATTGACTACGGGCATCATCACCTGCATCCCGACTCTTAGTAAGTCCTCATAGTCCGAGGACCTAGCTTATCAGACTTTTGTTCCTTGATGAAAGTGTTTTAGTTACTTGAATTCCATTTATGTTAAGATTACCTGGGGTATTTCCCAGTGGCTCTCTAGTTAGCAGTAGAGGCTTGTCTGACTGTGTATGTTCTAAGGTTCAAAGATTTTGTCTAAGTTTTTTCAAAGATTAAATATTTACATTAAGAATAAAATTTCTTACCTTCACTTTCTATATATGCTAGTTCACTTTTCATGTGAGTTCTAAGTTGATTAGATATCATAGGTTATCTTGGGGATATTTGTAGTCCAAAGCATCGTGTGACATCTAGGGGGTGCTCCCAGGGCATTACATATTTATTTGTCCCAGTACTTTGCCTTACAGTGATCCAGTTTTGTTAGTTGAGAAAATAAATATTTTTATAAGAATGTATATTGACTATAGGGAGTTAAATAAGGTTAACATTATGAGTAAGTACTTTGCCTCAAATAAATGATCTTTTTGACTAGTTGTAGGGTGCTTTAATTTTCTCCAAGATAGATTCAAGGTCTGGGTATCACCAATTAAGGATTCAACCTGAGTATATACCCAAGATATCTTTTAGGACTCGATGTGGGCATTATGAGTTCTTAGTGATGTCCTTTAGGTTAACCAATATTCCTAAAGCATTCATGAGTTTGATGATTACTATTTTCAAGTTTTTGTTAGATTTATTTGTGATTGTTTTCATTGATGACGTATAATTTTACTCCAAAAGTAAGGATGAAGATGAAGGTCATGTTCGTGTAGTTCTGGGAACTTTATAGGAGAAACAACTTTACACATGCAGTCAAGAGTTGGGTTTTACCTACCTCTATGACTGAGGTTTGAAGTTTTATGGGTCTTGTTAGTTATTATTGCTAGTTTGTCAAGAACTTTGCCTCTTTTTCTACTACTTTGACAATACTAATGAAGAAGGAGGTGATATTTGTTTGGTCTAACAAGTGTGAGGAGAGGTTTAAAAAACTCAAGTCTCTTTTAACCACAATTCCTTTTTGTACCTTGCCAATTGAAGATAAGGATTTATTATGTTTTTTGATGATTTATGATCTAGTTAGGGTGTTGTGTTGATGCATAATAAGAATGTGATTGCTTATGATTTAAGAAAATTAATGTCTCAAGAGAAGAATTATCTAATCCATGATTTGGAGTTAGCACTAGTGGTTTTCACATTTAAGATATGGAAACACTACCTCTATGGTATCAAGTGTAAGTGTTTAAATATCATCAAAATTTATAGCATGTTTTCATCCACAAGGATTTGGATTTAAGGTAGAGGCGACAAATGGAATTTCTAAAAGATTATTATCTGACCATCTAATATCATCCAGGCAAGGCCAATATGGTGGTAGACACATTGGGTTGGTAATTCCTACGTATGGCTATTTTGTCTTTTTTGATAGTATTAAGGTGTCCTTTGGCTAGAGAGATTCAAATCTAGCTATGCAGTTCATGCTGTTTAGTGTGTCTTAAAGGGGGGGAGTGTTCGCTAGTGTGGCAATAAGGTCTACATTCCTTGATAAAATCAAGGCTAGAAAATTTCAGAATGTAAAGTTGAACAAGATTTGGAAAAAAGTAGTGAGTGGTGAAGCTAAATATTCTACACCTGATGTATGTGGAGTGTCAAGGGTGGGAGGATGCATATGCGTGTCTTGTGCTGGTGTTGTCATTTTAAGCTTACTTGCAGAAGCTCATAGTTCCTAATAGTCTATTCATTTGGGTGAAACCAAGATGTATCATGACTTGACATTGGTTTAATAGTGGACCTAAATGAAAAGAGATACAGTGGAGTATATGGACAATTTCCATAATTGTCAATAGGCGAAGTCTGAACATCAAAGGCCTACAGTTTTGCTTTAAGAGAATTCCTATTCCTAAGTTGATGAGGGAGATGATAGCCATGGTTTTTATGATGGTTCTTCCTATGACCATGGGGAATCATGATTCTTTTTGTATCGTAGTGGACAAGCTAACTAAGTATGCTCAGTTCATTCCAGTTAAGGTAAACTACAATTTAGAGAAGTTAGCCAAATCTATGTCAAAGAGAGTTTGAGGTTTCATTGGTTTCCAGTTTCCATCATATCTGAAGGAGTTATACAGTTCACCTTTAAATTTTATCCCAGGTTGCGTGAAGAGTTCAGTACCAAGCTTGACTTTAGCATTGCCTTTAATTCTCAGACCAATGAAAAATTTGTGAGGACTATTTAGGTACTTAAGGATTTGTTACAAGCATGTGTGGTAGATTTTGGTGGTTATTAGGATAAGTTCATTATATTATGTGAATTCTAATACAATAACAACTATCACTTTATTATTGAAATGGCCTTATTAAAATCACTTTATTGGAGAAAGTGTAGATAACCCATTGGCTGGTTTGAAGTTTGTGATATGAAGCCTTTGGGAACATACTTGGTCAAGAAAGCTCAAGAAAAGGGTAAGGTTCATCAAGGACAAGCTGTTGGCAACCTAAAGTAGACAAAAAAATATATGAATTACAACGAATGAAATAAGTTTTTCAAACTAGGTGAGCTTGTAGTATTGAAGTTATCTCTTATGAAGAAAGTTATGTGACTTGGTAAGAAAGGTAAGCTATCCTTTTATAATTGGTCCTTTTGTGGTTTTTCATAATGTTGGTACGGTATCTTACAAGTTGGATTTGCCACCAAGCCTATTAGGAGTCCATCCAGTATTTTATGTATCCATGTTCTAGAAATACTACAGGTATGGTGATCATATTATCAAGTGGGATGCTATTTTCCTTAACAAGAACCATCCATATGAGAATGATCCGATTTTGATTCTTTATTGAGATTTTTAGAAGTTTAAAACTAAGGAAATTTGGTCTGTGAAAGTTTAGTGGAAGCATCGTCCTATTAAGGATGCCACTTGGGAAACCGAGAAGGATATGCATGACAATTACCCTCACATATTTGCAAATTTGACTACTTTCCTTCTTTCTTTGTACCTTTTTTTATTGTTTGACTATTTGGGGATAAATGATGGGTAAATTGGTATCTTTTGTAATGACCCTTTCTATCATTATGGAAAAGTCTAGCATGCCAAATTTAGGTTATGATTCTTCCTACATAAAGAGTTACAAAATTTTGGCTAGGCTAGACATAAATTATATCCAAGTGCAATATGGTCTAGGAAAATCTGGGAATGGATTAGCTAATGGTTATGTTATTTGAGGTTATTTTTGTGGTAGTTAAGATGATAAAGTATCCTTAGAAACTTTTGGAAATTAATTTGTGTTAGTATAACTTTGAATATCGTATTTAACGTAACGGAGATAATTCAGGATGTCAAATATGTAAAAGTGTGTAGTCAAATAGGAAAATTTTAGGAGTAGACAAACTTTCTGCCTCAACTAGGATTCTATAGACAGAGGAAAACAACTACCATTGGCCCGTTATAATGGGAATATTCCCACGATAGTGGGATTCTGGTCAGTTAATCCTACCAAAGAAGGAAAATTCCGCAATAGCAATGCTGCTATAGCAGGATTGGTACTACTATAGTGGGATAAGTGTTGATTAATGTAGAAAATATTCCAAAATATATTTTAAATTCCAAATACGTTCAAGGGATAAAAAAGGTAATTTAGGGCGATATTCTTTGCTTTTCCATCAATTTTCTTTGTTAGGTAATAATTTTATCCTTTAGACTAGTTTTTTAAAATAATTAACCTTAAAATCACTAGTTTTTGGGTATAGGAAAGGATTGAACTTGATCGAGGTGGACTTTCTATTTTAATTCTATGGTTTTGGGTTGAACCCGTGGTTTCTGATTAAAAATAGATGAACTAATATTGAATGCTTAGAATTCATCACTATACACATGAAATTAGTATAATTAAGGTGACTGATGGTATAAAACCCTTGAATAAGGAAATAATCATGACTTTGGCCTTGGGATTTTGGCATTACAGTATAATCCTTGATTTTATTAGGCCATTTATTGAAATACATGTTGTATTGTTCTTTTTAGACTGAAGCCAAGATGAGATTGCAAGAAAGGGCAAGGTTGAGGTTCATTAGAGAAAGAGAAAGATTGGATTAAGGTAGGTGATTGTTAAATGTAGTTAAAAAATGAATTTACTTTATGTGTGCAAATTAACTAGTTCTTTTTTCACTTGCTACAGTGCATGTTTTAAAAGGCGTTGTTAGTGAATGCTATCCTAAGTGTCTTATCACTTCCAATGAGGTTGTATTAAGGGCTTGTTGGTTGTACAACTATAATTATCTTATTCTCATTTGTGATTGGGATTGTTGTGATATCAATTATTATTGTAAGGTGAACTAGTAAAGGCCATCATCACAGAATTAGTGAAACTCAATGAGTATAAGGTTAGGAATTTTTTAAGGGTGAAATCATATTGGTTTGGGATAAGGGTAAAGACACTAGATGTTTGAGATATTTGGTACATTCATTAAGATTGTCCCCTACAGCTAATGGCTACTGGGAAACCATTAGACCCCATGTGTATTTATGGTATTGGTGAGTTTCACGGTTTCTTGAATGAATTTGATTTTGTTGTTATTGATGTATATTGGGTTTCTTGAGTGAATAAGTTGATATTATTATTGTCATATTGATCTCCTTTGTGGTATAGGCTATTGGTACAATTGAAAGGTATAATTTCAATTGATGTGTATTTACTTAGTAATGGAGACTATGTGAAACTTATTATTGTAAGTCATGATTTTTGACTTGGTGTATTGTATTTAGTCATTGACTTGTTATATTGTCTATATTAATTTATAATTATTTGTATTCAGTTAGTGTTTCTTAGAAGGCTAAGTTGAAATATAATAATGTAAAGGTAATTGTTAAGTGATCATGATTGCTCTTGTTTACAAGGTTATAGTAATTTGTTTATATTTATTATCTTTATTATCTTAGGCTGGACGATGATCCTACTAGTACATTGTGGTTTTGTGCTGAAACTACTTGTACTCTTTTTTTTGTTGAGTGTATAGCATTTTCCAGTAACTAAATCGAGACCTCAACCTTCCACCATGACGTGCATCGACTCAAGGGAGGCATCCATAAGTCACCCTTTTTTAGTTTTTGTCCACTTATTTCATACATGGATACTTTTCTTATTATTTTAGGGTTAAGCCCAATGTTGACATTTGGATACTTTTCTTATTATTTCAGTGTTAAACCCATTGTTGATATTTGTTAGTTTTTTTACTACAATGACTTTCAGTTCTTGGGGTATTCATTCATTTGTATATTTTTGTATTGTTATGGTTGTTAGAATATTTTACGGTGTCTATTTTGTTAATGGAATTAATTGTTTTTTATTAACTGTATTAAGTCCAATAATTGGGTATTCGAGTTAAGTAGTTCTCCCACCAGTGGGATAGTGTGGGTGCCACTTACGACAGGTTTGGGTCTGAAGCTTACTTTATTATTTGTAATGTAGTTTTTGTGAGATCTTTATTTGGGCTATGCATGTATAACAATCCCTATAGATGATTCCTTTTAGTAGTGTATCATTCATGAGTTGATTCACCCTTGCAGTGTAGTGCTTGAGTAAATCCCATTATCTTTGACATAGTCGATTTGATGTGATCCTAGAGATGGATAGGTTGTTTTCCTTTTATTCCACTCAAAGTGTAGGCTATTTTTATTTTTTATTACATTAATTGTTGTTGATTCTTAGTTTATAGATTGCTAGATTTGAGTTAGATAGTTAGTATCTCTTTGTATACTATTTTTGTCTGCTTAGCTTAGATTACTACCTGGGTTCATTGGCACCCTTCTGGTAGTGAGGTGGGAGGTCAGTTAATGAGAGGATTGTATTAAAGAAATCTATACCTTCTGTTGTTATGTATGAAGTACTAGTATTGACATTTGGTCACTCTAATAAGTTCTTATGGTTGGGAGTTAACGATATTATTCTCCTAGTTTTGTCAATTTGGCACCTGATAATGGTCTTAATTTTTGGGTTGATGTTGAGTCATGCATTTTGTTCACTCTACTTTATCATACTAGATAGTTTTAATTGAGTTAGGAGATGTTAAAAACGTGTAGTTTTAGGATCTTCTCAATATTTAGGATTTCCAAGAAGTGGGTCAAGCAGAGCTTCTAGGGTTGAATTCTGTCCATAAGCTTAGGTATTTCTGGAATGTTACTCTTCCCAAATTATTACATTGCTAAAATCATATGTTGTAGAGTATTATTCAAACGGTTTTGATAATGTTTTTAACATAGGTTAAGGGTTTTGAATGATTTTTGTTTCTGTGATGTTTCATGTTTGTATATGTTATTGATTATGTTTAAATGGTGGTTTTGAAACCAATATGAAGCATGGGTATGGTGAATAAACTAGGGGATTATGAATTCCCCAAATTTGCAAATAATGATAGTTGAATTGATAAGGACCTCAACCCCTATTGTGAAATTTGTTTTGAATATGAAAAGTATGCACATTGAATTACTCTTGAATTGCTGCATAATGTGAAGAGTTAATGAAGCATAATGATTTTGAATTGAACTTAAGGGGTCATGTGATTCCCCAAGCTAATGTATAATTGAACTAAGAAGTTTGAGAATTTCCCCAAGTGATGATAATTGTTTTGGAATGTTGATGTTACCTTGAAAGTGTAGTTAGTATGATGATACCAACAATGTATGACAAAATATTTATCATGGTTCAATGAATTAGAATGTGTGAGAAATGTTTTAATTGAGCTTTAATGAAGGTTGTGTTGCTAAGCTGTGAAGGTGAAGGTCCCGAAGGACCAACACCAAAAACCACAATTGTTGACGCAGGTGTAACTCCCTGAGTCTGTACTGATGTTGGGCGTATTTATACCCCTAAGAACCATAATTTACCCATATTTTAGCTAAGTTTTGAGGATAAAATATATAATTCCTGCACTTTTAGTACGTTTTCCTTTAAGTGAGCTAACCTATGTGATTAACATGTTTTCAGGTATTAATGATGAAGATTTCAGCACTTTGTAGACCTTTGGGCAGCAAAGGAAAACTTCATATAAGAGGGAAGACAGCTTTTGGAAGCTTGTGGACTGAATGTGATGCATGGAGAACTTGTCCCGGGCAAAATCAGTATTTCTAAATACTTAGGGATGGAGCAGTAACTTAGTAGGACAAGGATGTTATAAAAACCTTATTTGCTGAATTTTTCAGCATTCATTCGATCATTATTATTCAGCACTTTTCATTATTCAGTTTAGAGATTTTGTAAGTTTAGGACAGATAAAAACTCTAAGGCTACACGAACAGCTAAAGGGAAGAAAAACGTCAACCTCTTGTTTGACGCCAAACTCATCCCCATCGTGAGATTATTCTAACTTTGGTATGATGATGATGTCTTCTTTGATTTCAGTTGTACTCATGAGTAGCTAAACTTCTCTGTTAGGGTTATGGAAACCTTGTAAGATACTATTTGTTGCTATGAGTTTGTGAATTCTTGATGTGTATGCTAATTATATCATTACTCTCTTCGTTTTAATTAAATTCTCATGGTTGCAAACATAGAGAACATGCCATTATAGCATTAACTTGTTCGGGAGAAAAGTTACATGTTTGGAAAAGAGAGTGTGACAAGGAAATAGGGCTTCTAACTTCTATTTACACGTTAATGCCTTAACCGGATTAACTTCTTGGAGAATTTGTACCATTTGTTATACACTTTAGGCTCGGGAGAGCTAAAGTGAAATAAATCCTTGATGGTTGGGAAACACTTGGATTTAGAATTAGAATACGATTCTCTATAAGTGCATGCATGTCTAAATTCCGCGTTACTTATAGTTAATAGAGAAATAGAAACTACAAGGTGGACATAACCCTAACTTATTATTCTCTGTGATTAACCTTTACTAAACAAATCATTCATTCGTTACTTTGATATTATTAATTCACGCCTAAATCAAAACCCCCCTTTTCCATGGAATTTTCGACCAACAGTCTACTAACAATTGCAACACTTAGTGACCAAGTATTCCCTGTGGGATTCGACACCCAACCCAGTTGGGTTCTATATTTGACAGCGACCGCTTACACTTTCTAACGAGAGCTGTAGTTTGGGCGTAATCAAATTTTGGCGCCGCTGCCGGGGAATACGGTTGTCAACTAAGTTTATGATAGTTACTAGACCCTTTGGTCAAAGATTCTCGAATTTAATTTTTGTTTGTTGTTTTTGTTTTGTTCAGGTTTGGTAGAGTGCATGCCAAATACATGAAGATCTGGCCAGCCATTATTACCCATAAATCCTGAACCACAACTTATTAGCAGAATGGATGCACAACGTGACATTGAAAGAAGGGCTGCTCAATAGGAGCAGGCTAGGTTAGTTGAGTTGGCAGCTGCTCAAGTGCATCAACAGAATATTGATAACCCAGGTCGGTCAACAAATCTTGATGATGAGGACCTGGGTGATGATGAGTTACTTAATCCATGGTGTGCAGATGAGGTGGCAGCACCTGTGAACAGGAGAGATCGTCAAGCTAGAATGAGACCTGAACGCCGAGCTGTGCAGGCTCCTTTTGATGATGATGATGACGATCTGGATGGAGCTGGTGCCACAGGGGCTATTATTCCTCCGCCCTTGGCACCCGGAGCCAAGTTCAATATCACTAGCACCATGATTCAGCTATTGCAACTTAAAGGGTTATTTGGTGGACTTGCAGGCGATGATCCAAATATGCATCTGATCAACTTTATCTCAACATGTAAGTCGTTTGACAATCCAGGAGTTGGACAAAATGCAATTCGACTGCGCTTATTTCCATTGTATCTATTTGGAGAGGCAACTCTATGGTTGAACGGGCTAACTCCTGATTCTATTACTAATTGGAGGCAACTGAAAGATGCTTTCCTAGAAAGATTCTTTCCACCATCCAAAAGAGCACAATTAAGAGACGAGATCAGTAATTTTCCACAGCTTCCAACTGAAGCTCTCCACGAAACATGAGAGAGGTTCAAGAAGAAGCTTATGCGGTGCCCAAACCATCAGATGACCAATATCCACTTGATGGAGATATTATACAGGTCTTGGAATTCGGTGACTAAGCCAGTGGTTGATAATGCTGCAGTTGGGTCATTCATGGACCTTACTTTTATTGAGGCATGTGATATGCTAGATCATATGACAAAGCAGAGTAGATCTTGGCACACCAGGGATTCTGAGGTAGCAAGCTCTACTGTATCTATTGTCTTGACGGCAGAACAAAGGCGAAGAGAAGAGGAACGTGACCAGGATATGGCTCACATGAAAATGCAGATGGATCTTCTTACCAAGCATTTATTATCAGGGAGGACCGAAAAGGTTAAGGCCGTTGTATCACAGGGAAGAGATGAATCCGATTCTGAGGAGGAAGCAAATTATTTGAATAATCAGGGGGGTTTCCGAGGCAATGCCCAAGGAAACCAAGGTCGAAACTATTATGATAAATCCGGATACAAGAATAAGACTGACAGGAGTGGTTTGTATGTTCCTCCTGGAAATCGTGAGGCCGCGGCATCTGGCTCTGGGAAGATGTCCATGGAAGATATGATGGCTAAGCTGTTGAAAAGAGTGGAGGCAACCAACACGGGAGTAACGGAGGTAAAAAATGATTTGTCCTCAATAAATCAATTGGTTGATTCGCATTCCACTTCAATAAAATAGTTGGAACAACAATTGAGTCAACTATCAGCGGCACTCAATCAAAGAAAAGCTGGCACCCTACCTAGTGATACCGTGCAAAATCCAAGGAATGATGGATCATGTATGGCTATTACTACCAGGAGTGGTAAGGTGTTGGAAAATCCATCCAAAGGCAAGAAGGTGGTTGATAATATAGAAAAGAATGTGATTGAAGCAGATTGTGATGATTCTCTAGAAGCTGAAAATCAGAATGAGAAAGTTCATGACACTACACCTAGACTTCACCAGCCTGAAAAGATTGATAATCGGAAGCAAGATAAAAAGGAAGTGGTGGAGAAAACTCTTCCCCTTCCACCACCACCTTTTCCCCAGAGACTGACGAAGAAAGCTGATGACACCAGGATCAGTAAATTCATGACTATGTTGAAGCAGCTGACTATTAATGTTCCTTTGGTGGAGGCGCTGGAACAGATGCCTGGGTACGCTAAATTCATGAAGGACCTTTTGACAAAGAAGTGGGCAGCAAGCTATGAAATGGAAGATAATGTTCATCATTGCAGTGCAATCGCTACAAGATCGTTAGTTCAGAAGAAGGCAAATCCTGGTGCTTTCACTATTCCTTGCACGGTTGGATCTTTGGATTTTGATAAGGCATTGTGCGATTTGGGAGCTAGCATCAATTTGATGCCGCTATCTATTTACAGAAAGTTGGGGTTTGGTGATCCTACACCAACCAATATGCGGCTCGTGATGGCAGATAGGTCGGTAAAATGACCTGTTGGTATCTTATATGATGTATTGGTGAAGGTTTCCACCTTCATTTTTCCTGCAGACTTTGTTATTTTGGATTGTGAGGTGGATTCTGAAGTTCCCATAATCTTGGGGCGTCCTTTCCTTGCAACAGGAAGTGTGCTTATTGATTTAAGAGCTAATGAGCTTTTATTTCGGATGAATGACGAAGTGGTCCGTTTTGATGTATGCAAATCAATGAAGAAGCCCAAAGATATGAATGTGTTCTCTGTAGCTGATGTTTATTATGAAGATGAGAAAGAATTATCTGTTGAGAATCACCTTATTGTTGATCCATTGGCTGCTGTGCTTATAAATTTTGAGTGTGAGGATGTTGAAGAGTATAAAGAAACTAGTTGTGCTCTAACAGGAATAGGGTCATATTCTCATGCTCCTAAGAAACTGTACCTTGATCTTAAGAATCGACCTTCACCACCAGCAAAGCCATCCATTGAAGAACCACCAGTGCTAGAATTGAAAGAGCTGCCCAGCCACCTGAAGTATGCATTTTTGGGAAGTGGTGATACACTTTCGGTTATTGTTGCGGCTGATTTAGGTAAACAGCAAGTAGCGACTCTCATCTCTGTTCTAAAAAAATACAAGAGAGCCATTGGTTGGACTATTGCTGATATAATTGGTATCCCTCCTAGGATATGTATGCACAAGATTCAGCTCGAAGAAGATTGCGTGCCCACAATTGAGCATCAACGTCGTTTGAATCTACCTATGCAAGAGGTGGTGAAGAAAGAAATTATTAAGTGGTTAGATGCTGGGGTGGTGTATCCAATCTCCGACAGTAAATGGGTGAGTCCGGTACAATGTGTGCCCAAGAAAGGGGGCATGACGGTAGTCGCAAACAAAAAGAATGAGCTAATTCCACTCAGACCTGTCACAGGGTGGAGAGTGTGCATAGACTACCGGAAGCTGAATTCGTGGACGCTAAAGGATCACTTCCCAATGCCATTCATGGACCAAATGCTTGATCGATTGGCAGGGAAGGGATGGTTTTGTTTCTTAGATGGTTATTCCGGCTATAATCAGATTTGCATTGCTCCTGAAGATCAAGAGAAGACAACTTTTACATGCCCGTATGGTACGTTTTCTTTCATACGTATGCCATTTGGGTTATGTAACGCACCTGCCACTTTTCAGCGTTGTATGATGTCCATTTTTTCTGATATGGTTGAAGACACCTTGGAGGTGTTCATGGATGATTTTTTAGTAGTAGGTGAGTCGTTTGAATCATGCTTGGAAAATCTGAGTATGGCGTTGCAGAGATGTGTTGAATTCAACTTGGTGCTAAACTGGGAGAAGTGCCATTTTATGGTGAAGGAAGGCATTGTTCTTGGGCATAAAGTCTCTGAAAGAGGAATTGAGGTGGATCGAGCCAAGATTGAAGTTATCGAGAAACTACCACCTCCAATTTCTGTAAAGAGAGTTCGTTGTTTCCTCGGTCATGCAGGTTTTTATCGGAGGTTTATTAAAGACTTCTCTAAGATTGCTAGTCCATTATGCAAACTTTTGGAGAAGGATGCAAAGTTCGACTTCAGTGAAGATTGATTGAAGGCATTTGAATGCCTCAAAGGGAAGCTAGTTGAAGCTCCTATTATTGTAGAACCCGATTGGTCTCTACCGTTTGAAGTGATGTGTGATGCAAGTGGGGTAGCTTTAGGTGTTGTACTTGGTCAGAAAAGAGAAAGGCTATTTCATCCAATATACTATGCGAGCAAGGACTTGAATGGAGCCCAGAATAACTATACCGTCACGGAACAAGAGCTTCTAGCAGTTGTTTATGCTTTTGAAAAGTTCCGTGCTTACTTGTTGGGAACCAAAGTGGTGGTTCACACAGATCATGCGGCTCTGAGATATTTAATGGAAAAGAAGGATGCTAAGCCAAGGCTAATTCGATGGGTGTTATTGCTTCAAGAATTTTATTTCGAGGTAAAGGATAGAAAAAGTTGCGAAAACCAAGTAGCTGATCATCTATCTAGACTTAAGAGTGAGCTCATAGCGCAACCCGACCTTGAGATTGATGATGCATTTCCAGACGAAGATATCCTAGCCACTATGGTAGAAGACTTACCGTGGTATGCAGACTTTGCGAACTACGTGGTAAGTAAAGTGATGCCTGAGAATTTCTCCTTTCAATAAAAGAGAAAGTTCATGCATGATGTGAAACACTACTTCTGGGATGAACCGTATCTTTTTCGACGATGTGCTGATGGTGTTATTAGGCGATGCATCTCTGATGTGGAGGTGCCTAGCATCATGGAAGAAAGTCATGCTTCCCAAGTTGGGGGTCACCATGCAGGTGATCGAAAATCCAGGAAGGTATTGCAAAATGGCTATTATTGGCCTTCATTATTCAAGGATGCCTATGATTTTGTGAGAAGATGTGATCAGTGTCAGAGGCAAGGCCTGATTTCAAAGCACCATGAGATGCCCATGTCTAAAATTCTTGAAGTGGAGCTATTTGATGTATGGAGTATTGATTTCATGGGCCCATTTATGAATTCGTTTGGGATGAAATATATCCTAGTTGCTGTGGATTATGTATCCAAATGGGTCAAAGCGGTAGCGCTGGCTGATAATGAAGGTAAGCGTGTTGTAGCATTCTTAAAGAGAAATATCTTCTCTCGTTTTGGGGTACCACGTACCATCATAAGCGATGGAGGATCACACTTTTGCAACAAGCTGTTCAGAGCCGTGTTGGTGAAATATGGGGTCAAGCAACATAAGGTAGCTACACCTTACCACCCATAAACTAGTGGGCAGGTAGAGGTTTCTAATCGGGAGATCAAGCTGATCCTTGCTAAGACTGTAAATGCTAGTAGGAAGGATTGGTCCCGAAAGCTGGATGATTCCTTATGGTCTTATAGGACTGCGTTCAAGACACTAATTGGTATGTCACCTTACCAACTAGTTTATGGGAAGGCTTGTCACTTACCAATCGAGCTCGAACATAAAGCGCTGTGGGCGTTGAAGCGTCTTAACTTGAATTGGGATGATGCTATTAATCTGAGATTGGAACATCTGAATGAGATGGATGAATTCCGTCTACACGCGTATGAAAGAGCAGACCTCTACAAGGAACGAATGAAAAAGTACCATGATCGGAGGATTATCCAACGAAACTTACAGAAGGGTGATTTGGTACTTGTTTTCAACTCCAGACTGAAGCTATTTCCAGGTAAGTTGAAGTCTAGATGGTCTGGTCCATTTAAAATTAGCCAAGTCTACTCGTCTGGAGTAGTAGAGATAGAAAACAATGATGGTGGTGTCTTTAAGGTGAATGGCCAACGAGTGAAGCCATATATCGTTCCACTTGACTCGATAAAATGTATAGCCACCGTCTATCTCGATGAAGTATAAAGTAATCGAGATAACTATGTCGTGCCGTGATAATAAATCAAGTGCTACATGGGAGGCAACCCATCGTTTTTAATAGTTTTGTTTTACTAGGAGTTTGTTTTTGTTAAATAAAAATCCAAAAAGAAGAGTCGAGCCACGACCAAAATAAGGCGCTTGGTGGGGGGCAACCCATCCGTCTAATCATTTTTTGTTGTTTTTGATTAAGTGTAGGTGAAAGATGTATAAAGGAGGAGATTGGTCCCAAATTTTGAGTTGAAAGTGAGCCATGCTAAAGGTGGTAAAGTAGGAATGATGTAGCAAATGCTATCGGCTAGGCATTGCCTATGCTAATCTAGGCAATAGACAAGGCAATGCCTATACTAATCTAGGCAATGGACAAGGCAAGGCCTATGCAAATCTAGGCAATGGAAAAGGCAAGGCCTATACCATTACCTATGCTTACTGCCTCACATAGGCAACGGACAAGGCATTGCCTTCGCAAATCTAGGCAATACCATAGGCGCCGCCTATGCCATTGCCTATGCTCACTGTTTTAACTAGGCATTGACAAAGGCTCCGCCTATGCCCAACTAGGCATTGACAAAGGCGCCGCCTATGCCCAACTAGGCATTGACAAAGGCGCCGCCTATGCTAAGCATAGGCAAAGCATTAGGCACCGCCTACTTATGCATTTTTGTCTCCTAACCTGATTATATATGGATCAAACCCGACCCATGGCTTAGTCTATAAATAGATCTTCAACCTTAGAACAAAATGCACTTGTTTGCTCAACCTAGGCGCCACCTAAGCTTCCCAAATCTCTCAAAATTTTTCTTTTTTCTCATCTAATCTTGCAAGATCATCTTCCCGAACCATCACCAAGTAAGTTATTCTTTTATATTCCGTAGTTGTTGCAATACTACGTTTATAATGGTATTTTAGATTTTGAAGTGGTGTTTGGTGATAAGAATATGATTGGTTTGTTATGATACATCTAGATTGAGTAAAAGAATACGTGTGGGTGTTCTTGACTTTGTTCCGACTTGTACTTGATTGTTATACACTCTCATATTTTTATGGAGTCGAAATTGTGAAGTTAATACATAATCTTGTAAGTTGAAAGCTTGAATGTTTGAATGACTCGTTCGTCGAGATACAGATCATGATTGACCACAAGCATGAGACGTGGTGATTATTTCTATGCATTAACTTGATACAATCTCTATGTGGTAGTCTTGTTCAAAAAGTGCGTTAATCCAATGAAATAACGTTGAAAATGATAGTCAAGATTACATGAGAATATGACTGTGCTAAACATGTTGTTGGAACATATCGCCTAAATGTATATCGATGAAGTCTGAGTAATCGACATCACTCACTTAATTAGTCTTGGCAAACAAATTAAGTGTGGGGTGGTGCCATTACTGTTTGTCTTTTGATTGAATCTTCTGAGATGAAGCTAACATGACTCTATTGTGATCTCAGGTAGAATGGCACCGAAAGAACGAAAAGGAAAAGAAAAAGTGTCCACCTCGCAGAAAGGTTAGAAAAGGGGAAGAAAAGATCAAGTTGAGTCCTCCTCTCTACAAATACCTCGACGCACTTTTGGGATAAAGTGGTTCCTAGAGGAGGAAGGAAATGAGTGGTACAAGAACAACAAAGTAAAAAAAATATGTTCACGTGGATTTGATGCAGAAGGAGAGTCTAGCAAAGAGAGAGCCCCGTATTTTGGCTAAAATCCTAGCACTAAATCTTGATTTCATTTTCCGAGATATGGGGGAATGCAATCTTGATCTAACGCGAGAGTTTTATGCCAATTGGTCCCCAAAAACTACCGGAAGTGAAGTAAAGATTCGGGGCCAAGTCTTGCAACTGAATGCGGAGTTCTTCAACTCTTTTCTGGGACTTCCATCTGTGGATCCATCACCGCTCAAGGAGCTTTATCACAGACCTCCCTATAGGAAAATTAGACACACACTGTGCGGAACAAGGTCCATGGCCCGGTGGATTCGTCACAAGGATAACGGTCAGCACAATACCTTCCCGTATGCTTCCTTGAATAGAGAAGCTCGTATATGGTTGAGGATAGTAAACTCTTGCCTGATTCCTGGGACACAGTACACAAAGATC
Source organism: Capsicum pubescens (assembly GCA_030864215.1). Classification (NCBI taxonomy): domain Eukaryota; kingdom Viridiplantae; phylum Streptophyta; class Magnoliopsida; order Solanales; family Solanaceae; genus Capsicum; species Capsicum pubescens. The sequence goes on along the minus strand of CM061547.1, from coordinate 158,126,799 downwards.
ACACGTGATAGAGTATACTTGGTGTACACTCTGATGACTAATATTCCCATCATCATTGGTGCGGTTATACGATCGTCAATGCGTAAGGCTAGGCTGCACAAAAGGTCCCATTTCAGCTTTGGCAATTTGTTGACTGCGATCTTAAGAAAGGAGCACATTGAAGAGGAATCTGCAGATCATAAGCTTCCACACAACCCGAAGAAGGTTGATCTTACGAAAGTTAAAGAGCCTGAAACTGGTCATGGCATCAACCTTACCACTGCAGAAAGACATGCTCGGGATGAATGTTTCTTTTTCCATCTATATGGCATGACTCGGTTTACCATGATGAGTGGGGGTCGGGTTCCGACTGATGCAGAGCTTCAGTAGTTGGATTATGACTACCCGATGAATGAGCATGCGTGGGCTATGTGTGGAGTAGGGGTACATTTTGAGGAACCTCTCGATGATAACGTGCCGACTGAAGATAATCGCCGACTGCCAGACTCAGACGTGGACGACGACTCTAATGATGATTTCGACGCAGGGGGTATGACCCCAGACATAGAGGAAGAGTCCGACTAATCAGGTTCTCCTTATTTATTTTCCACTGAGGGCAGTGTGTCCAGTCTAAGTGTGGGGTGCTAGTATTTGTATGCTGTATGGTTCTTCTTTGCCTACATTTATTCTTGTTTTTGCTAATTAGTCGTAATTAGTTAGTTAAATTTTTGAATTTTTTTTTAGATTTTGCATGAAATTGTTCTGATAGACGGCATGGTATTATAACAAGAGTTTGTGCTAAATCATTACTATTGAGACATTTAGGATCTAAGTGTGACTCACTGTGTGATAATTGTGTGGTTTAATTCATTCATCTGTTGGGTCAAGAGTCTATACTGCTCCCAATAAAGTTGACCATGTGCCTTGTGTGTGTGAGGTTATAGTATATTCTGTGTTGTGACTGATGTTAGAACTTTCCTGGTGTGTGTGTAAAGTGAAATAAAGAGTGTGAGTTTAGGAGATGATTTAGGCATTTCTTTGGCAGCCTGTAATTGTCTACCTTCTTTTTACCTACCTTTGTACATTGTCCTAGTGAACCCCCTTTGAGCCTTTAGCTATTTTCTGTGGCAGCCTCATATGTAGCCTAATCCATTTTTTTTTCAAGACCATAATTTGATCCAAACTCCAAGCGCTTTAAAATTGTAGAATCATGTGGAAAAATAAAAGGAGAATGGTGAAAGTGATGCCTCAGGGTGTATTGGTACTTGAAATTGTTGTGAAAAAGAGTGGCTATTATAGGGATGCTTTCTTAATATAAAAATATATATATATATATAAAATAAAATAAAAAATAGAAAAATAAAAATATAGTTGTGTTTATAATTGAATAACAAAATAGGTGAAAAGGGGTGGTAGATGAAAGGAAAGTATAGGGGTTGTTTAAAAGAGAGTGTTAATGACATAACGTAGTGTATTAAAGCGCTTAGGGAACATAGTCACTATTTCTGGCCAAAATAGTCCTACCTGTCCCTTAGCCTACATTACAACCTATAAAGACCTATTTGATCCTAAGCTTAACATTCCGATATTAGTAGAGCATTACACTAAGGGCAAGCCTATGGTCATCAGTTGCAACATAAGAATTCTTTGTGAGAGTGAGAGAAAGGAGAGTCTTATACCCATGTTTCGAATAATGCAAAACTTTTGAGTGATTATGGGTGATATCTTATGTGAGACAGACATGGTTGATGATATTTGGGTAGTGTTATATGATTCTTTGTGGCTTAACTTGTGGATACGAATTAACCATCCTCACGAGTCTATGTTGGAGGTTGAATTATTTCTAGGAGTGATCAAGAAACCTACTCTTTGTTAATGATTGCCGTGCATGTCTTGTTGAACATTTTGTGTTGCTACTGTGAAATTCTAGTAAGATGTTTGCATGGACGTAATATTTTGTTCGAGGACGAACAAAGCTTTAAGTGTGGGGTGGTGATGTTGGGCGTATTTATACCCCTAAGAACCATAATTTACCCATATTTTAGCTAAGTTTTGACGATAAAATATATAATTCCTGCACTTTTAGTCCATTTTCCTTTAAGTGAGCTAACCTATGTGATTACCATGTTTTCAGGTATTAATGATGAAGATTTCAGCACTTTGTGGACCTTTGGGCAGCAAAGGAAAACTTCATATAAGAGGGAAGGCAGCTTTTGGAAGCTTGTGGACTGAATGTGATGCATGGAGAACTTATCTCGGGCAAAATCAGTATTTCTAAATACTTAGGGATGCAACAGTAACTTAGTAGGACAAGGATGTTATAAAAACCTTATTTGCTGAATTTTTCAGCATTCATTCGATCATTATTATTCAACACTTTTCATTATTCAGTTTAGAGATTCTGTAAGTTTAGGACAGAGAAAAATGCTAAGGCTACACAAACGGCTAAAGGTAAGAAAAACGTCAACCTCTTGTTTGACGCCAAACTCATCCCCATCGTGAGATTATTCTAACTTTGGTATGATGATGATGTCTTCTTTGATTTCAGTTGTACTCATAAGTAGCTAAACTTCTCTGTTAGGGTTATGGAAACCTTGTAAGATACTATTTGTTGCTATGAGTTTGTGAATTCTTGATGTGTATGCTACTTATATCATTACTCTCTTTATTTTAATTAAATTCTCATGGTTGCAAACATAGAGAACATGCCATTATAGCATTAACTTGTTCGGGAGAAAAGTTACATGTTTGGAAAAGAGAGTGTGATAAGGAAATAGGGCTTCTAACCTCTATCTACACGTTAATGCCTTAACCAGATTAACTTCTTGGAGAATTTGTACCATTTGTTATACATTTTAGGCTCGGGAGAGCTAAAGTGAAATAAATCCTTGATGGTTGGGAAACACTTGGATTTAGAATTAGAATACGATTCTCTATAAGTGCATGCATGTCTAAATTCCGCGTTACTCATAGTTAATAGAGAAGTAGAAACTACAAGGTGGACATAACCCTAACTTATTATTCTCTGTGATTAACCTTTACTAAACAAATCATTCATTCGTTACTTTGATATTATTAATTCACGCCTAAATCAAAACCCCCCTTTTCCGTGGAATTTTCGACCAACAGTCTACTAAAAATTGCAACACTTAGTGACCAAATATTCCTTGTGGGATTCGGCACCCAACCCAGTTGGGTTCTATATTTGACAGCGACCGCTTACACTTTCTAACGAGAGCTGTAGTTTGGGCGTTATCATGTACCCCAGACGCTATATTGTGCTCATACTCCTAAGGGACCACAAGCTAACCTATGACTGGTACCTGCTGTAATAACTGAAAAATAATACTGTATTATGCGGAATTTAGGCGGAAACTTGCCATAAGGTTCAAAACTATAAATAAATACTGAGTACTAAAAACTGAATACTGATACATCTGTCTGAAATACTCTAGTTTGATAAGCCTCTACTGTATGAATAAGGAATTGATGGGACAAAACCCTGACTAACTCGTACTATTGAAAAATGATAAATTTAGATACCGAAGTAATAATCATGTTCTCAAACTATAAGGACTCACCACTAGTCTGTTGCTAATGGATTGGGCTGCTAAGTATTGGGAGCCCGTCTGTATGAACCTATGATATAAGACATCATAGTGCAAAAGAAAGGTATGCGTCAGTACTTTGAATGTACTGGTATGCTAAGTGAGGTGGGATGAGATGCATGGGTTCATATGCATGAACAATACTAACTGAATAACATGAGTATAACTAAATAAAAGTACATGCATAAATACGTAAACTAAAACTGAGGTCGTGATAACACTGGATCTGAGTTCTGAATTAATGATTTACTAATATCTGAGTTTACCGATACTGTATTACTATTAACTGGGTGTCTATATCAGACAACCCTAATTCTATGGAACTATTCTGAGTTCTGTACTGAACTGAAAGACTGTGTCTGACAGTCCTGATTTATGTAAAACTAAACTAAGTTCTATTCTAAAGACTTAAACTTTAACTGTGGGAGGTAATCATCTTATCGACATACCCCTTTATGAGTAAATTGGTGTCCAACCCATAACCCCAGTTGGAAGGGTGTTAGTACCATGCCATAGGTAAAGACAATAGTGAGTTAACCCTCTCTGACAGGAAGTTCTTTCATCAACCCTCGCTGGCTACAAAACTCATATGAGATGTATCAACCCTAGTCTGGAAGGAAGATATCTCAACCTATGCTGGCTACGTAGTTCTGTAACATAGGGATTGCTACTAAGAGTCAAACCCTCTGCTGGAAGGAATGCCCCCATTCCTGGGTTCGCTCGGTGCTGAATCCTACTCCCAACTAAATAGACACTGAACTGATTCCTAGTCCATACTAGGCTTGTCTAATACCCCGTACTTCTACTTAGGTTGAAATCATCCTAAGAATGTTAGAAGATTTCTTTGAAATATAAATACACTTTTGTACACGTTGTATTTTTAAGATTTTCTCTTCATACCATGTGGGAAATTGAATTAGCTTTCCAATGATACTAATTTCATCAAAATCCGACATCGGAGGAGAAAGTTATGGCCAAAATACATAAGGCAGTAAAACCGCCCAGATGCGACGGTGAGCCCGACTTACCGTCGGACTAGCGACAGACCATCACCCACGATCGTTGCAGCAAGGAAGTGAGAACTACCTTCTTCGTAGGAGCGACGACCAGGCTGACAGGCCGTCGGTCAGGCCGTCACAAGGGAAATAGTGAGGCCACCTTCTGGATAAGGTGTGACAGTTAGGTTGATGGACCATCGAACTTGCGACGGACCATCTCCCAAGCCATCACAACACAAACAGTGAGATCCCATTCTGCGTAGAAGCAATGGTCAGGGACGACGGACCGTTAACCCAGCGATGGACCTTTGCACCCACCGTCGTAGGTTTCGTTTAGTTATTTTAAGTTGTTTTAATAGGGGTATTTTGGTCATTTACCACCCACTTAAATATACCCAGTTATATTCTATTTTAGCCATTTGGTTTATCATTGTTCCACAAACAAGATTAGGGTTTCTCTCTAACATTAATCTCCAAGAATGAAATTCAATCTTCTTCAAGAACTAAGGGAATTCCAATTATTCATGTTCAACAACATCAAGAATCTTATCCTAGGGATGCATAGTGTTCGTTCATTGACTCTTTCATCCATGAAGCCCAAGAATCTCTTTTCTAAGTTCAAGTTTATGAATTTCTTTATGAATTTCATGTTGGGTTTGTTTTGTTTATGTTGAGAATGATAAATTGAATTCAAATCCATGTTGGGTGATCAATGTTATGTTGAATTAATTGATTTGTATTGATGTATATTCAAGTGAACCTATAATTAAACCCTAGGATGATGAAATTAGAGTTGAATTATGATGTTTAATTGTTGTATAATGATTTTTATATGTACCATGCCTACCATGTGTTTTATTAAATGCCTATATGAAGGAAAAGTGCCCAACTAGTATGATATCTTGAAATCCCCAATTATGTACAAGTTTATGCATACCATATGTTTGATGAAGTGCTTAAGTATGTGAATTATGGATTATGATATTAGTCATGTGTTCAAGTAAGTCATGCTATATCAGTTTCTTTCCATCGAGTCCTGGGGCTACTTGTACCCAAAATATTAGTTGTGTTCCTAGAGCAATGTCATGTTTTCATGATACTCTCAGTCAAGCCATGATCCATAGAACTGAATTAGTCATGTGACTTAGAAAAACACAAAAATCTCAGGAATCTCAGTAGTTCAGTAATCTCAGTGATCTCGTTACTCAGTAATCTCCGTAACCTCAACATTCCCAATCAATCTCAGTAACTACAGTACTCTCAGTCGATCCTCAGAACTCAATACGTTGCGTCAGTCAACAGAACTCAGTAAATTTAGTTTATCTCCGCTAGTCAATACCATTAGTATTAGTTCAGTTCAGTTAATCAGTTAATTAGTTCAGAGTCTTTCAGATGGGAGTAGGATTCAGCACCGAGCGAGCTTAGGGATGGGGACTCACCCGATAGATAGGAATGAGATCTTTAGAAGTAATCCCTAAGTTCCACAACTATGTAGCCAACGTAGGTACAAGATGTCACCTGTTAGATAGGACTGACATACTCAAGGATCACCTGTTTGTACATTTAAATGTAAAGGACTAATCCCAGGGGTCACCCGCTAGACTAGGATTGACTCTACAGTAGTTGCCTTTACGAGTGGTACAGTACTGACCCCCTTCCAATAGGGGTTATAGGTTGGACCCCAATTAGTATAGTATGGGGCATGTCGGTTAGATGAATACATCCTATAATTTTAGTTACAGAATCAGGATGGTTAGATACAGTCAATCCTTATCATTATAAATAGACTTCGAGATCACTCACTAGACAAGGATGATCTCAACTATGGTCAGTCAGTATTACTATCATCAGATTTAGAGATCACCCGCTAGATAGGACTGATCTCAAATTAAGTTACTTAGATATAGTACGGAACTCAGTTAGTTCCATCAGATTTAGGACGATCAGATATAGTCACTCATATTATCAGTTATGACAGTTATAAAAACTCATGTTATTAGTATTAATCTTTAGGACTGTCAGATACAGTTAACCAGACCAGTTCTTCATAATTAGAATGGTTCGACATAGTTATTTATGTATCAGTAACATAGTATCAGACCCTCAGTATTCAGTGATATAGTATCAGTCTTTCTCACACGTCAGTGACTCTAATGTAAATATCAGTAAACTCAGTAGTCAGAACTCAGTATTCAGTCCTATCATGATCTCAATTATAGTTACATAGTCATGCATGTATTCTCATGTTCATGTTAGTAAGTTAGTTTGTATTGCTCATGCATATGAACCATTTGCATTCAGCCTACCTCACTTGGATACCAGTATATTCAAAGTACTGATGCATTTGCGCTATGGTGTCTTATACCATAGGTTTAGAAGCATGAGCTCCGGAGCATCAGTAGCATCCAAGTTTAGCAGTCAGAGTCAGTTGTGATTCCTCATTCTTTGAGGACATGATGATTATATTACTATTTTAGTTTTCAATTTATTTTAGTAGTTGGAGTTAGTTAGGGACATATATCATCAACTCCTTTTTCAGACAGTTTAGAGGCTTTCAGACTATAGCATGCAAGATAGTTATTTTAGTTATTTTGGTATTGATATACCATATTTTTAGTTATGTACTAGTATTGAATCTTATGGGCTTTCAGTTCATATTTCCACATTATACATTCTTTTATGTAGTATACAGGTATAGATATCAGTCATGGGTTAGCTTGTGGTCCTCCAGGGTCATGAGTATCATGTAATATTTTGGGTACTAGATTTGGGGAGTTACAAACATGGTATCAGAGCCTAAGGTTCAATTGCATCCTAGGAAGTTTGAAAAGTCGCATCTAGTAGAGTCTTGTACATGCGTGTGTTGTGCACCACACTTATGTGCAGGAGGCTATGATATTTTTTGGGAACAGTATCCCTTCTTTTAGTATTCATGTCATGCCAGTGATCATAGGCTCAAAGTTAAACTCTCAGTCTAATCCATTTCTCCCTTTCTTCTACTGAACATGCCTCCGAAAAGAAGAAACGAAAATCAGTTATCCCCTTCGCCTGAAGAACCTTTGGGAAATCATGTTTCTCATGCGGTGTTCAGGACCGCATTTACTACTCTTTATCAATTGGTCTCCATCCAAAATGAATGGTCAGTATTTATTTCGGCTAACCTAGTGGCCAACTCAGCTTCAGCCAGGATTCGGGACTTCACCCGAATGAGCCCTCCATCCTTTCTTGGGTGTAAGTCACATGAGGACGCTCAGGAATTCCTAGATCATGTTCAGAAGGTGAAAGATATCATGGGGTGACTACTATTGAGAGTGCTGAGCTAGATGCATATCGGTTATAGGATATTGATCATACTTGGTTCAAGAAGTAGAAGTCAAAAAAGGCAGATGAGGCAAGGACTATAGAATGGGATGAATTTGTCACTGCATTCTTAGAGAGGTTCTTTCTCCTAGATCTTAGAGAATATAAGGTACTAGAGTTCATCAACCTTAGGAAGGGAAATATGACAGTGAAAGATTATTCTCTTAAGTTTACTCAATTAGCCAGATATGCCCCCCCTCATGTGGTTACAGACAGTAGGGATAAGATAAGTAAGTTTGTGTTAGGGGTGAATGATAGCGTGGTTAATGAGTGTAGATCCACCATGATGAATAGTGACTTGACATTAGCCAGACTTATGACCCATGCTCAGCAGATAGAAGGGTAAAACATTAAGATAAAGGAAAAATAGAATAAGAGGGAGAGGACAGGTAGTTTCAATCTTACTCAGCCTAAGTTAGGAGGTAGTAGCCGTTCTTAGTATAGTCATAAGGTTTCAGTCCCAGCTCTATCTTTATCTAGTGCACCAGTACCCAAGTTTTGGAATGACCGTCGTGATGGGTTACTAGGATCCTAGGCCCAGGGTAGTGAGAACAGGAGTCTTACCTATCTGCTTTGCAAAGAGTGTGGTAGGAATCACCTAGGTATGTGTAGAGAAGGTAGCGAGGTATGTTATGGATGTGGTAAGCTAGGCCACAGGCTGCAGGAATGTAGAGTAAGGGCTCAGAAGGGAAAATATTTACACAAGAAGGGCGTCACTTCCAGTACTACTAGTGGTTAGTGTCAGAATAGGTTTTATGCTCTCCAGACTCGCCATGATTAAGGAAATTCCCCCAGCATAGAATCAGATACGTTATAGGCCCTTCATACCCATGATGTGCATTGATTAATTTTAGCTTAAGATTTTCAGCATCAGTTGTTCAGTCATGAATTAGTCCATTGATTCCCTGTGAATCACCCCAGTATCTTAGTAAGGTGAGCGTTCTTAGAGGGACATAGTGTCCCAAGGGGGAGATACTCAATTATTCCTCAATGCTCTCATGTCTTAAATTCAGTTTCTCTTCACATAAAGAATCCAGTTAGAGTAGAGGGTACTCATAAGTTAGCCCTCAAGTTAAGATCTCAGTCGTGAGCCATGTATTTAGGGGAACAGTTCAGTTCACGAAATTCAGTTTATATGTCATGTTTCAGACTCAGTCATGTTCTCAGGTTCCCATTCATGCATACTTCTAGTATAATCATGGGTTCATCAGTACTTTTCAGTTATGTATCATTTTTCTTAAACTTACTCAGTTCCCTGTTCAAATTACCATTACAAACTTGATATTCAGTTCATGCTTAGATCCCCATGAAAAACTTGGTACTAAGTACTCTTTCATAATCAGTCATGCATTCATATATCAGACTAGTCATGTAATTATGCATCACACATGCATTCTCACTACGAGAAATTCAGTTCATCAGTACATTCAGTCATGTATTCATGAGTCAATTATCCATGCATTAGATATACATGAATTCAGTTTATCAGTTATGCATCAGACATGCATGTTCGGTATGTATGTTTGTTTATGTTCTTCCCCTCTCACTCAATCTCATTCGATGATGAATGTTCTCAAGGGGAGATATTGTAATACCCCGCACTTCTACTTAGCTTGAAATCATCCTAAGAATGTTAGAAGATTGCTTTGAAACATAAATCCACTTTTTTACACGTGATATTTTTAATATCTTCACTTTTTATCATGTGGGAAATTGAATTAGCTTACAACGATACCAATTTCGTCAAAATCCGACATTGGAGAAGAAAGTTATGGCCAAAATATAGAAGCCAATAAAACTACCCAGATGCGATGGTGAGGCCGATGGACCATCGGAATAGTGACGTACCGTCGCCCATGACCATCATAGAAGGCAGTGAGAACTACCTTCTTCTTAGGAGCGATATCCAGGCTGACGAACCGTTGGACTAGCGACAGACCGTCGCAAAGTAAATAGTGAGGCCACCTTCTGCATAAGGTACGACAGTCAGGTTGAAGGACCGTCGAGCTTGTGATGGACCATTACCCAAGCCATCGCATCCTAAAAAGTGAGATACCATTCTACCTAGAAGATACGGTCATGGCCGACGGACCGTCAACCCAATGACGGACCATCGCAGGTTCCATTTAGTTATTTTAAGTCATTTTAATAGGGGTATTTTGGTAATTTACCACCCACTTATATATACCCAGTTATATCTTATTTCAGCCATTTGGTTCATCATTATTCCACAAACAAGATTAGGGTTTCTCTCTAACATTAATCTCCAAGAACAAAATCCAATCTTCTTCAAGAACTAAGGAATTTCCAATTCTTCAAGTTCAAGAACATCGAGAATCTTATCCCAGGTATGCATAGTGTTCATTCATGAACTCTTTTCGTCCATGAAGCCCTAGAATCTCTTTTCTAAGTTCAAGTTTATGGATTTATTTATGAATTTCATGTTGGGTTTGTTTTGTTTATGTTGAGAATGATCAATTGAATTCAAATCCATGTTGGGTGATCAATGTTATGTGGAATTGATTTGTACAGATGTATATTCATGTGAACCTATGATAAAACCCTAGGATGATGAAATTAGAGTTGAATTATGATGTTTACTTATTGTACAATGATGTTTATATGTACCATGCCTACCATGTGTTTGATTAAATGCCTATATGAAGGAAAAGTGCCCAACTAGTATGATATCATGAAATCCCCAATTATGTACAAGTTTATGGATATCATATGTTTGATGAAGTGCTTTAGTATATGAATTATAGATTATGATATTAGTCATGTGTTCAAGTAAGTCATGCTATGTCAGTTTCTTTCCATCAAGTCCTGGGGGTACTTGTACCTAAAATATTAGCTGTGTGCCTAGAGCCATGTTATATTTTCACGATACTCTCAGTCAAGCCATGATCCATAGAACTGATCCAGTCATGTGCCTTAGGAAAACCCAGAAATCTCAGTAGTTTAGTAATGTTAGTGATCTCGGTACTCAGTAATCTGCATAACCTCAGCATTCCCAGTCAATTTCAATAACTACAGTACTCTCAATCAGTCCTCAGAACTCAGTACATTCCGTCAGTCAATGGAACTCAGTAAATTCAGTTTAGCTCTGCTAGAAAATACCACTAGTATCAGTTCAGTTTAGTTAATCAGTTCAACTCAGTTAATCAGGTCAGAGTCTTTTAGATCGGAGTAGTATTCAGCACCGAGCGAGCCTAGGGATGGGGAATCACCTTCTAGATAGGACTGGGACCCCTAGAACCAATCCCTAAGTTCTATAACTATGTAGCCGGCGTAGGTATAAGATGTCACCCGTTAGATAGGACTGACATACTAAGGGATCACCCGTTAGTACATTTAAATGTATAGGACTGATCCCAGGGGTCACCCACTAGATTAGGACTGACTCCACAATAGTTGTCTTTACCAGTGGCACGATATTGACACTCTTCCAACTGGGGTTAAAGGTTGGACCTATTTAGCATAGTATAGGGCATGTCGGTTAGATAAATACATCCCACAGTTTCAGTTATAGAATTAGGACGGTCAGATAAAGTCAATCATTATCATTATAAATAAACTCTGGGATCACCCACTAGATAGGGATGATATCAACTATGGTTAGTCAGTATCAGTATCATCAGATTTAGAGATCACCTACTAGATAGGACTGATCTCATATTCAGTTACTCAGTTATAGTACGGAACTCAGCTAGTTCCATTAGATTTAGGAATATCAGATACAGTCACCTATGTTATAAGTTATGTCAGTTATCAGAACTCATGTTATCAGTATTAAGCTTTAGGACTATCAGATACAGTCAACCAGACCAGTTCTTCATAATCTGAATGGTTAGACACAATTATTCATGTATTAGTAACATAGTACCAATACCTCAGTATTTAGTAATATAGTATCAATCTTTCTCACTCATCAGTGACTCTAATGTCAATATCAAAAAAATTAGTAGTCAGAACTCAGTATTCAGTCCTATCATGATCTCAGTTACAGTTACGTAGTCATGTATGTATTCTCACATTCATGTTAGTCAGTCAGCTAGTATTGTTCATGCATATGAACTATTTGCATTTAGCCTACCTCACTTTCATACTAGTACATTCAAAGTACTGATGCATTTGCGCTATGGTGTGTTATACCATAGGTTTAGAAGCACGAGCTCCAGAGCATCAGTAACATCCAAGTTCAGTAGTCAGAGTCAACTGTGAGTCCTTATTCTTGGAGGACATGATGATTATATTACTATTTTAGTTTTCAGTTTATTTCAGTAGTAGAAGTTAGTTGGGGATATATCCTATCAACTTTTTTCCAGACAGTTTAGAGGATTTCAGACTATACCATGTCAGACAGTTATTTAAGTTATTTTGGAATTGATATACCATATTTTCAGTTATGTACTTGTATTGAACCTTATGGACTTTCATTTCATATTTCCGCATTATACAATATTTTATTCAGTATACAGGTACAAATATTAGTCATGGGTTAGCTTTTGGTCCTTCGGGGTCATGAGTACCGTGTAACGTTCTGGGTACCAGATTTGGGGCATTACAACTTGACTGAACTATTACTAATTATAGTTTCTAACTGAACTAAGTTCACTGATTTTCATTGATTAACGGAATACTACTAAATTCTGTTAATTAACTAAACTTACTAAGGTCTGAACTGGATACTGAACTGTATAGGACTGATACTGAGTCTACTAAGTTTTTCCTGAGTTCTATAACTGACTGAGAGTACTACTGAAAGTGACATGACTGAGATTATTCTATAACTGACACTGGCTCTAGGTAAACAGCTAAATTATCATGTATTAAATACCCAAGACTCGATAGCATAAAAAGTAAATCACAGCATAACTTTAGTAGCATAATGGTACTAGCTTGCTAATAATACATTCACTTAGACATCTTTGGTCAAACACTTGTTATACATGAGTTTGTGCATGGTTGAAATCACACAATAACATTTTATGCTTGGACTAGTCTAATCACATGATCATTTTGACAAACACTTGGGGAGCATGGGTATTTCACATATCAATAAACATGCAGTAATATCATGTATTTTACATTCAACTTGAAATTCAATAATTTACATGTAGTTAACAAAATTCAATTCACAAATAAATTATTTTCCATAAAGCATGGGACAAATCATGGAGTCAGATCACCATTAACATCATAATCATTAATACATTCAAAATCCAACATGAAATCCATTAAATCAATTAACTTATATTTAGAAAGAGTTTCTTGAACTCTAAGGGTGTAGGGAAATCCTTGGATGAATACTTCACATACCTTGGTATTTAAATTTTTGAAGAATGATGAAGTGTTCTTGAAGACTGAATCTTGAATTAGAGATCCTAGGGTTTGCTTCTTGAAAATTTTTGAGAAAGATGAATGGATTTTTGCTCTAAAGGGACTTAATTTTGTGTTTTGGGGGATGACATAAGGTGGGAGAAGACCCAATTACACTTGAGTACATGACTTTTTAATGACTAAAAACTGATTTAGTGACGCACAAACCAATGTACCACGTCATTGGCATCGACGTGATAGACAATGCGCCACATTGAGTCTGCGTTGGTTCACTGGAATTTGCACTGGGAGATGGGGAAATATACTCATCGATGCGATGGACGATGCAGCACTTCGAGATTTCATCGATCCACTGGTTTGAGATTTCAAATGTGTTTCAAATGAAGTTCAAAATATTTGAAACTTGTCCGAGAACACCTACTGATATTACTGATCATGAATTAACCTAAAAATTGATATTTGAAGGTCATAAGGGTTGTGAAAAAGGATTTCCAACTTACGAAGGCTAAAATAACTCTAAGTGTATGAACTTAGCTAGATTTTTTTCTAAGTCTGGGACCCTTACTAGCTTTTATAGGACTGAATCAAGCTTCGAATTTTGTGGGGTCTTACAGCGGGGGTCTATATAACTGGGTGGCTTGAGTCCCCCTTTATTATTATCAAATGGTTGAGAGGTTTGAGTCCCTAAATTACATTGCATGAATAGGTGCTTCAGTCATCTTGGTATGTTGGGAGGTTTGAGTCCCCCATGGTGCATACATACAACCTCTGCTTAGTGTAGTTACACGCACTAAGGCCCTTCTAGTTGGGAGACAGCTGGGCCCATATAGCCCCTGGGTACCTTTTTATACTATGATAATTACGCTACACGACCCAAGCTAATATTTTAAAGGTTCATGCTAAGGCTTGTTTCCTTATCCCGACATATGATATGATGTATTTATGTATTTGCATCTGATTTTTTGCATTGTATTTTGGTCTGGTTTAACATGTTACCCATGGCATTATTTTATTCCCTATTCTTAATTTACATGCTAGTGCTCAACCCACTAACAACCTCCAGATGTTGTATCCCCATGCGATGAAGGCATCAAAGATATTTCTACTTTTCCTGCATAATGGTTGGTGGATTTTCTCAGTTCGTTGATTCGGTGTGCCTAAGTGGTGAGCTTCCATTCTCCAGAAGAATTAAACATTTCATCAGTTCCTTTTATAGAGTAGTATTTAGATTTTAGATTATCATTAACATTGTCATTATCATTGTCAAGGTGGGGCATGTCCCGACACTTTATTGATTTTTATTTTATTTAGAAGGCTTTATTGGATTACTGTAGACTTGGGTGGTGATGTTTGGTGGTTATCTTAGGCGTTTGTCTCCATTGACATATCTTGAAATCTTTGAGTTCATCTTATACTATCTTGTTATACATTCAAAATTTATCCGACATTGGGGTATTGTGTTCCATTATGTTAGTTGCAGAGGGTCATCTCTGATCCTTGTTGTACTTGAGATACCCATCATGTCCAGGCCCTAATTTAGGCCATGATACTATTTGTATCAGAGTATAGGTTTGGTGTCATTGGGTGACCACAAAGCCGTGTCAAGTAGTCTTTTTTATTGGTTTGTAGCATGCCACACTTATAAGGGAGATTATATAAGGTATTTAGGAATGTTTACCTTTCTTATTGTTTTATTTCGAGCAATAAAGTCTAAGATCTTGAAATCTCCTCTAATTCTCATATGTTTTTTTTACAGATCATGCCTCCCAGAAGATCTGATGCTTGTGGAAACTCATCTGTCCCATCTAAGGACAATGTGGATGGATCTCATCCTACTTAAGGAGTTTAGACTTGGTATAGGGTCACTGTTTATTATTTCCCTAGTGGAATTCCACAGGTTCCCCCAACCCTCCTCGGATACCTCAAGCTGGTGTGTCTAATGCTGAGTTTTGCTAGTCGATCCATTTGCTTACCCAGTTGGTGGACTCTTAGACTGAGTGTGTTGCTTTAGTTTCTCCATCTTCTCAGGCCACTAGAGTTGATTAATTTATGAGGTTGAGTCTTCTAACTTTCACTGGTTTTAAAGTTGCTAGTGATATTGGACCTATAGAGATGCCATTTCCTCTTAGATATGATGTGGGGCTAATAGATATGCTATTCCTTATTAGATATAATATTTGTCTTATGGAGATGCTATCACTTTTTAGTTATGATTATTGGACCTATAGAGATGATATTCTTCTTAGATATGATAATTCGCCTAGAGAGGTGATATTTCTCATAGTCAACTCAAAAACCTTATAATAGAAAAAACTAACTTTAAACCCAACCAAACACCTCAAAAACTATGTTACCAACTCCCATAGACCACAACCACATATGTGAATGGGTAAAATAGTCATATTACACCAAAATATAATATTACAACTATGGAGGCCGTTCAAGAGTATGAAGGTTTGATTTGAATTTGTATACATTTTTGTAATCATCTTTTAGGTCATTTTTTATATTTCTACTTGTTTTTTCCATTAGAGCTTTTCAATAGTTACCATAAGTCATTTTTGACTTGGTGGAACTGACAGTTCGGTTATAAGGCAGTTCGTTTACCTTTAGAGCCATTTTCCTATTTTGAAGTCTTTGTTGGTTCCAAATGGCCACCGGGAAAAAATATAGTAAAATAATTTGGTATACGAATTTTTGACTATGCCAGTGCTTTGAAATGTTGATTTCAACCTATTGATAAAAAAACTAAGAAAATGAAATATTGGCATGGGACCCATATTTTATCAAAAAGATCTCAGATGGAAAATTTAACTGTGCCATAGCATCTGAAATGTCAAATTTGGTGTAGTTACATAGTTCATTTTCATATATTGGATTTCAGATAAATCTTAAGGTCTTGACGAAAACTTAAAAGATTTTCCATGTTTCAGTTGTCATCTGGGGAAACTGCAATCTCAAGCCAAGGGTTGCGATCGCAGTATCCTTGGAAGGAGAAGATAGTGCGATTGTAGAGCATGCGTACAATTGCAAGTAACACTTATAGCCTCAAAAATCTACGATCACTTGTCTAGGTCTACCATAGAGGGACCTGAGTACCTGATATGCATATTAATAGATGCCAATGCTGTGATTCAGCTATTTCCCACCACTTTCTTGAGAGTATAAACCGTATATAATATGATAGCTTAAAAATGAGTCTTGTTGGTGACTTGAGAGCTTGATTAGCATCAATTTTCATAATTATCTTCCAATTTGAGGTAAGAATTCACCCTTTTCTTGATTTATTGCTCAAGACCCCAAAACCATAAGGTGTTGATTTTAGCCCTAACTTAGTTTATCTTTCACCCATTTTTTAAGGTAACTATTCCTTGATCTTGTAAGAATGTTGAGTTGGTTTTAGAAACACGATTTCTATAAGTGGGACCCACATGGGGGATTTGTGAGATTTTTGACCTGAAGTACAATAGTCCAATATGGGTATCATTATTCTCGTATTGGTGAGTAGAATGTGATTTTGATAGCTTGGCATCTTGAGAAAGTTTCTCGGAAGAAAAATGCGGTGGTTTAGACATTCATTGATCTTTCTTCGGCATCAAGGTAGGATAGGTTTGTCCCTTGTTAGATTGAGCTATCCCATATTATTCTTATGATATTGTGTTGGATTTGGGGTGAAATTTAGGTGTTGGATTGATGAAATGCAATACTTGATTAGATGGACCATTTAGGCTATTTCGAAACCATAGAGTTGAAACACTTGACTTGTTTCCTTATGCCTTAGGAGAATAGGAATTCATTACTCATGTTTAGTATGATAATTCTTAGACTTTTTAAGTTAGCTAAAAATTCTTTAGATATTAATTCTTGGGGTAAGTTGGCCTTAGTTACTTCCACTAAAGGAAGTTGCCTTAGTTCCCATTTGAATAAGTTGAAGTGCTTGAGAAGATTCCTTACCTTAGGGCTAATTGTGACTTACTATACATCTAAGAGTGGATTTAGATACCTTATCCATGTTTGGGGTAGAATTTGACTTAGAATGTATTTCGGGCTTTAGAAGTGCGCTCTTTGACCCACCTTAAGTTAATATTGAAGATTAGTTCTCTTGAAACCATTTTATTCTTATTAAATGCCTAGAGATATTGGTGGCTATCCTATGATGAACTATAAATCATTTTATGGTAAGTGATTGGATATGTTATGGATTTCTCTATGAATGTGCTATAAATCATACTTTGATAACTATTGATGATTTAATTGATAAACTATCTTTTATTCTAATGATAAGCCTTTGAATATACTTTTAATAAGTCATTTCTCATGATATTTCTTATGATTATTATCATGCTAAGAAATTATGATGGTAATCATGTTAGAAAACATCCATGTTGATGTTATTAGCAATTGTACCATGAATTATGTTACAAGTTATGCTTATTGACTTCATGGGAAGATATGTTATTAGTTATGCTTGAAATTGTGATTCTTGATGATATGATCACTTATGGTATTGATTTTGAAATTGACTATGATAATGAGGCAACAAGCTTTTGTCCAGATATTTAATATATATATGTATGTATTTATATATATACATGTATAAGTATATACCCGATTAAATTTTAGAAGATAATGTTGATATTGATTATACCATGTTCAGTTGCAAAAGTTGATTGTGAGGATATATTGATACCCGGCAAGGTTAGAGGATAATTTTGATGATATATTGATACCCGACAAGGCTGGAGGATGATTTTTTGATATATTGATACACGAAAAGGCCGAAGGATGATTATGATGACATATTTATTTCTGGAAAGCACGAAGGATGATTATGCTGATATACTAATAGTAGCAAGGCCAAAGAATGATTATATTGATGTATCTATTCATATATCTATCGATTCAAGTCCGACTATGTCCTATGTATGGCTACTATATATATATATGTATCCATATATGTAGTTGGGTATGATATAAAATTAGGAATGCTGATTATAGCCAAGAAATGGTAAAAATACTAATTAATGGGCTTGTGATGATTAGTGACAAATGTCAATTAGTGATAAATGATTATAAAGTGGTATAGTTGATGATTAGTGATAAATAAGAATTAGTGGTAAAAATTGTTTAGGTGACAAATCATGACTAGTTGATTAACGAGGATTATTTGGTAATTAAGAATTAGTTAATAAATGATGCTAGTTAATAAATTTTGGTTATCTAATGAATAGTGATTAGCAAATATGTGGTGAATAGTTGTTAAATGATGAGTAGAGGTTATATGATGACTAATAATCACATAGATTAGTTAATAAGAGATGGTTACCTAATAAATGGTAACTAGCGAGTATCGATGATAAGGTTGTTAAATGATGGTAATATTATGAAATATGGGTACTTTTTCAAAGGTTGGTAGATGATTGGTTGATGATAAATTATAGAATGATGGGTAAATAACAAATTATTATTTTAAAGGATGAATGATTGCTTTATTCTATCGTTGAGTGTACAATTTAGGCATATGGGATTATGTGATGAGTTATTTAATTTCCGTAGTAATTTGTGTATGGGAGCCAATTTTGTAGTTTGTGATTACTTGTGTGATGCCTTGTGATGCATTATTAATCTGACTTATTTAATTATGTTGCACAGTGATGTTGTCATGTGTTTATGCCTTGTGTTGTATTTTATTTCAGTTAAAGTACTTATTCTGTTCAACAGTATTGGAGATGATTTAACTTAGCTTTTATACCTTGACTTATTTACGTTATCTTGAATTTTATCATACTTATATCATAATTTAGCTCATTCGACTGATGATTCCTACTGAGTACTCTCTATTTTGGTACTCATACTACACTTCTGTACTTTTTTCGTGCAGATCTAAGTACTAGTTGTTGCTGTTAATCATTGATTGTGTTGTGTTGACATTTCTGGAGATAGGGTGAGCTCTTAGAGTTGGAGTCACCTATTAACTTTTATCATAAGATGTTCAATCTTTTGTTATCGAGATAGATTTTGTTCACTATTCTAAGTCTTTAAGTTGTAATACTATTAGATGCTCTTGCACTAGATCTATCAGGTCATGTCTTGGTATCTTATATTGATTGTTATATCTATTTAGAAAACTTTGCTTTTTTATAAGTGTGTTGTTTATTTTTGCATATGTTGGGCGTTTTCTATTGAATTAACCCCTTATGTTAGCTCCGGGTTATGGTTTAGGTATCATGACTCATAAATTGGGTCATGAAAAATTGATATCAGAGTCGAGGTTACATCGGTATTCTTGGTACAAGAGCAAGTGTCTGGTAAAGTCTTATAGATCAGAATAATGACACTTGTTTCCTATCTTTGGGAGGATATGGGATATTCTTAGTAGTTCATCATTTCATTAACTCATATCGTGTTAAGAGCCTGAGTTGCTTTGTAGAATGGCCAGGGCATGGGCTATCACTTACTCTTTCAAAAATGTCCAGGGCATGGGCTATCACTTACTCTTTCAAAAATGGCTAGGGCACGGGCTATCACTACATGATATGAGGGTCTCGAGATCAAGCCTAGGGATCCTACCCCTATTTGTGTATGACCTAAAGGTTGTGGACAAACTCATGTTGTGTCACTATCTAGGGGCCAGGATAGGCCGGCTCACCAAGGTCATATTTCAATTCCTGAGCTAGAGATTCTTCTGCCTCAGCCAGCGGTGGGACAGGGCCATCCTAGGTTCCACCAGGGTTTATTTCTTCTTTAGTGTTTTGAGATACGTTGCTTCAACTTTTGAGGATAGTCAGTATTGTGAAATCTTAAAATATATAGTCTACGGATCAGAGTGGTACTGAGGCGGGGGTACAACTAGTAGATGCAGTTCCTAAAGTTGAGGTTCCTCTTGCACCGAAAGTTGCTCAATCAGTAGTTTCATAACCAGTGGTTGCTCAGCCTGCTATGTCTTCTTAGGTGTAGTAGATGTTTGGTAAATTTTTTAGATTGGCTCCATCTAAGATTTTTGGTGCACCAGGCGAGGATTCATATAATTATCCGATTGCTTGTGAGGATAGGCTCTTTAATTTGGTACTTGTTGAGACTCATGGTGTGGATTATACCATATTTCTGTTGGACTTGGCTGCTCAACATTGGTGGAGAGGTTTTATGGATTCTAGTTCAGCCGAATTTTCTCCCTTGACTTAAACATAGTTCTTTAAGATATTCTTGGAGTAGTTTATGCCTCACAGCCTTAGAGATTGTCTGAAAGATCAGTTCTCTAGAGAGCTGCAGGGCTTCATAAGAGTTGTAGATTATGAGGCTTATTTTTATGATTTGTCTAGGCGTGTGACTTCTATTATGGATATGGAGTATGAGAGAGATCACTGCATTGTTATGAGGTTAAAACTTCCCATTATTATGTCTACTCAAAGTTTAGTTGCTATGGGCAAGTCTTTTGAAGAGGTGTCAGATCACGCTTGAGTGATGGAGTAGATACACCGTGAGGGTCATGAGGTCCATGATAAGAGTCTTAGGTTTCAGGGCAAATTTAGTGGGAGCCATTATAGTTCTCGACCTTGACATAGTAGTTGTCAGAGTAGGTATTCTCCGCATCCATCCTATAAGTGTCAAAGTCAGCATAGTCGACCTGTACATGCAATGCTTCAGATTACTAATGAAGGCCAGTCTAGTGTTAGTCTTCGCGAGGTTCATCAATTAGTTATACTATATGTGGTGGTTATTTTGGATCAATCAAATCTATTGGTTTTTGTTCAACTCAGGTTCCATGTTATAGTTATGTATCTCTTAATCACTATTTATGAGTTTGCCCTAGTCATGGGGTGATTGTTTCTTCAACTCAAGGTGCTTCCCTTATTAGTTCAGTTCTTACCTTAGATAAAGGTGGTTCTTATGGTTGAAGGGTTAGTTTCCAGGGTGCTCGAGGAGGTTTCCAGGCACGCACGAGAGGAGGTTGGTCAGGTGCCTAGCCAGGTGGCGGGCGTGGTTAGTTGTATGTTGTACCTGTTAGGCCTAAGGCTGAGACTTCGGATGCTATTATTACAGGTACAGTTTTGGTGTGTTGACAGTTGGCCCTTGCTTTATTTGATCTGGGATCCACTTTTTTTTATATATCTACTTAATGCACACCACAGTTTGAGTTATCTTGTGACTAAATATCTGTGCCATTATGGGTATCTACTCCTGTAGGTGATTCTTTAGTAATGGACTGAGTTTTTAGATAATGTGTTGTGACTATTATTGATGTTGATACTTATGTTGATCTTATTATTCTTGATATGGTGGATTTTCATGTAATTCTAGGCATAGACCATTTATCCCACTATCATGCGGTCATGAATTGTGTTGATAAGGCCGTTACTTTAGCTATGTCGATATACCTCTAATTGTGTGGACGAGTGTTGTTAGTCATGATCCGACGAGGATTATTTCTTATGTGTGTTCTAGGATACTTATTTCGAGGGTTGCGAGTCTTATCTCACTTATATTTGTGATACTAGTAAGGAGAGTCCTGATACATCTAAATTACAACTCTCTTACGAGAGAGTAAGCGGTTGCTGTTAAAAATAGAACCCAACTGGGTTGGATGTCAAATCCCACAGGGAATACCATGTTCACTAAGTATTGTGACTGTTATTAGACTGTTGATCTAAGGCTCCGAGATAAAAGGGGTTTTAAAATGTTAACAATTTTCTTTTGTATTTGTGTTACATAAAAGCCCAACTACTGAGAGTAAATGTAGATGTAATTCCAGTAAGAATAAATTAACTAGAGTTATGCTCACCAAGTTGTTCAAACAATTAGGATTGTGAGTTTGTGTTCAAATTCTAACTTATGTATGCAATTGCAAGAATTATTGAATTCTAAAGATTACTCACATGTTTCTCAACCTAATGAGTATTTCGCCCTTTACTTCTCTCAAACTTAAAGGGTTCAAGCATTATTCAATAATACTCTCATGAGAATTGATACTGTTAAGGAATCAACCCGTTAACCCAAAAGGGTAAACCTATGGAGTTCATGTAAATCACTTTTTTTCCCAACATCCACTTTCTTGTCAGACAAGTGGAGTTCATGGGCTCACTTCTTAAGTTTGTAACCAGGAGAAGTCATTAAAATGAAGAAAGATTCATTCAATTTCGATAGATGTTAGAAAACAAACCCATTCACAACCCCAAAACAAATCTCTATATCAAGGCTTCTATAACCCTAGTTAGGGGAGTTTAGCTACTCATCTACATGCCAAAAATCAAAGTTGTTTTGATGTTCATAAATAACTTCAGAAGAATACTTATAAAACTCACAATATTGTTCTTCTTAATCTTTGATGGAAAATATTAAAACTAATAATCAAGTCTCAAACTCCAGATTCAAATCTCTATTTAAAGTAGTACAAAGCTCTCAGTAATGGAGAAAGTATGAAACTGAAGACAAAAGATGCAGAATAAAACCTAATACTTGGTATTTATATGATCCAAAAATAGGATTTTAAAATTCAAACTCAGATTCTCCGTGTTTTGGTCGACGGTTCACACCAACCGTTTATCGCAGGGCCGACGATCCATCGCCTGGACCGTCGTAGGTCATCTAGAGTCTATGCCTTTTTCTTTTTATCAATGGTTTAGACCGACTAATCTTCGTAAGGTCGATGGTCTGTCACCTGAGCCGTCACTGCTAAATTTTCCTTTGTTTTGCTCAGGTTGTCCAAGTTATCCTTCACGCTCAGTCCTTACCCTTAAAAAACTAAAATACCATGTTAAATACAACCATGGTTTCTTGAAAGCACACAATTATCCTAAGGAAAAGGCCTAAAATGTTCTATCAAAATCCAAAACATCAAAAACCCTAGACTTAAGGTAATTGCTTGTCCTCAAGCAACACAACACCAGGATACATATATGAGCAACATCATGATGGGCAGTTCACAGTAAAACCAACACAATCATACAATCATTCCACTACCTATTTGTTATGCCATCTCAAGACACATGGATCCACTATTGGTATTAACTACTAATCAGCACATTTATACCTACAGATACAACACCCCAAAGAACTAAATAAAACAGATATAACTTAACATGCCCTCACAGCTAAAGAAGTTCACCTCACATCACACATTTAAATCGTGGTCAAAACTAAGCTTCTCACTCTCAGAAAAGAAGTTGCCAACACAGTGTACACCTATAAGCTTTCCCTTATCATCTAATGTTCTCTTATAATTGACTCTCTAATATCAAGAAGGACATGATAAGGGTTGTAATAAGGTTTTAGGCTTGGTAAAGGTTATTCATTTGTATAAGTGACTTAAAGTAAAACAAGTTCACTCTCTTTACCCTAGTTGGTAGTTACTTACCAAAATTAAGGACCCTCTCATTCAATCACAATTATTCTTCAGCGCTCTTGTCATAACCCGACTCTTTTTTTTATTTAGAACACAGCATCAGCCACCCTTAACTTATGCTAATGCAGAAGATTGAGGTGCACAATATCTATTTAGATTTCTAACTAGACCAGGGCCGGATGCCACCTCTCACATTATTTTCTACTCAACCTCTTAGGCTACTAACAATCAAACAGTAGCCACCCTCAACTTAGGTGATTTGCCTAAGTTAAAGTGCACAATGTACACATTTGAACCAGGGCCAAAGCTAAATGTTTAACACCTTTTAGAGAATGAATCAAACTTTTTTAGACATAAAAACACTACCATAGCTCAAAAGGGTTTACAAAGGGGACACAATGTTTTTGGTGGGTCAATCACTTGACTAAGTGGACTAATAATATAAGAAGGCCTACTATCCTCTCTTATTGATTCAAAACACATGACAACATCTGATGAACCGAGAAAGTTATAGGTGTAACACTTATGCCAGAACTACACAAATACTCACCCACACAGGCACTGAGTTAATTTCTATCCTACTAATTTTTGGGATGCCGATCACATAGCTAGGTTTTGCTTTATTACTAACTTCTAATGCCATTAATAGAGTCACACATGGTTGCACAACACTTTTCCAATTGGTAAGAGGAATTAATTATACAAAAAATGAAAAATGCAATTTTTCCACCATCAATCATCCATATATGTAAAATAAGGTGCCAATAAGAATGGACTTTTATTTCATGCAACCATATTACCAAACAAACATGAAACTGAAAATTCAACAAACAGAACATGAAAATGAAAAATTAACACTTAGAAATGCTGATAATATCGGAAACAAATCCCCCCAACAAGCACATCCACCCCCACATAAAAAAATGCTTTGTCCTTAAATACATAAAATTTTAAGTACAAAGGATGGGAAAATACTTGTCATGCCTTTTAGTCAATCTGAGGTATCAATGAAGTGTGGGGAGGTTCCAGCGTCCTCACCAGGTGAAATATTGATCCTATGGTTGTGGGAGTACTCAAAATATCTCCCTCCAGAGTCGGAGGTAGCACATTTTTGACAAGGTCTGAAATTTGCCGCCTGACTGGGGCCAAACTAGTGGATACTCCAACTGCTTTATCTTGAAGCCTTTTTTGCTGTTTCTCTGCCTCTCTCCTTGACTTCTTTACTTCCCTCCGCATCTGGTAATCTTTGAATTATTCAGGTGACATGGCTGCCAGTCTTCACTTCTTCTCTTCTTTCTTAGCAACTTTCTCAGTCTTCTTGTCTGGTTCTTCTACCTTCTTACCTTTGTCCTTGATCAGATGCCCAAATAATTCCAAAAAACCTTTATTCTCATTACTAGCAACCTGTACTGGACTTATCTTATCGACATCTTCCCAAAGCCATCTAACCTCCTTGATTACTTTAGCAAAATCAGGAATGGACATTTCATCCAACTTTTTGTTTATGCGCTCTTCCATGTTGTCCATGCGTAGTTGGACATTTTTGAAAGGTCACAATGAATCCTCCACAATTTTCTCCACAAAGGGTCTGAAATCTTTCCCCTAAATTGCTATCTGCTTTTCGACCTTTTTAACAGCTTGCACAGTTTTTGCAAAGTTGTCAGGGTTCAGCTTGTACTCAGAAGTTTGTGACAGGAAAAATACAGAGTTTGGGGTCCCTTCCGCCGGCATAGAAGATGAACCTATAGAGGTGGTAGGAGGCACATACATAGTCAAAGGAAATGGCATACCTACAGGAAAATCTGATGGTTTCAGCACCGGTAATGATTGAGTTTTTTGGGCTGGAGGTCTGTTGATTCGCAAACCAAATCTTGAGTCATCCTTTGTATTTTAAATGTCCTACTTGTGTAGTGTGGGACCTCATTGTCTATTCCACTGATTAAAGGAACCTTGTCCTTCTTGCACAACTCAGTGTTGAGGCATGGAAACGGTAGTGTAGTGTGAGTCTTGTGAGCATGAAAAAACAACTCATCAGAAATGATGTGCCCAAAATATACGGTCAACCCTTTGATCCAAGCGAAAATAATCATATATCTGGTTCTCTCTAAACGATCATCACCACCTGTTGGCATAAGCCTCAATTGCACATTCTCTCACCAGAACATGGCCCTGAAAATTAGTGATTTTTTTGATATTTTTTCACGGGGTCCAAGCAACCATGCAGGCTCACCCCCATCTGTCAGTATCCTGGCTATCCATGTCCTTTGTTCATGCCATTTGAATAGCCAATATTACAACTCTGGAATAGGCTCTAGTATCTGATAGGCAAACCCAAATAAAAACCTATTTAAAGTCCTCTTCAAAATATAAATGTTGACTCCTCTCACAGGAACCGTATCAAGCTTGTTTATATCGGCAGCCGATGAACCTTTAGGGAAGTCCTTCTCTAGAAATTCCTAATAGTTGGCAAAAAATTTATGAACCAAGTTTGGTTGGTTAAGTCTAAGTGGCTTGCTCATCCAGGACAACTCATATGCATTGTAACGACGCTCAATTTCTCACTACTCATGCAGGGTTGTTGAGATGATCTGGTGCTCCTAAAAAATTGTCCTTTTGATTGTCAACCTATCCATTGGTGCCATCCCTTTGTTGAAAATTTCACGGGCACCCTCTACTTTCCATCTTATGGATTCCCTTAGATGATGATCTTTGCGTCGAATCACATTTGGATCCTCTTGTTCTGGGAACTATTCTTGAACGGGGTTAGATGTTTCAACCCCCACCTCGAGTGGAACAGAAATGGAGGTACTGCTGATGCTACTTTCCACCATCTCGTCAGATGAGGAGGATGAAGAAACCACTTATTGACTTCACCGAGTGTCATGGATGGTGCGTCAGACCGGGCTGCTTGGCCTCTACCTTGGCCTTTGGTTTGTGGTAATTTGGTAGCCATAGTACCTAAAAATGCCGCATTTATCAGTGTACAGACTTAAAACAGAGGATAAAATTTTTTTAGATCATCGACGGTACTAGGCGACTCTCTGTCGAGCCTTCGATGGCCCGTCGACCTCCACCATTGGGGTCATTCTAGAAAATACGTTTTTGAGTCATGTGCGATGGTTAAAAGAGATGTGTCATTGGGTGTTCGACGGTACGTTGATCGTACCGTCGACTGCAAATTTCGAGTTTTATGGCTCATTGTGGCATTTTGGTGAACACCCTACGTGCACTTCATTTAAGGGAGATTTCACGACATTTTGGTTGATAATATATTACCCTAATCCATTATTTTTGGTTCATGGGTTACTCAGACTTCCCCCAGGACAGTGTACCCTAAATTTCAACTAAAAGCAATGCCATACATCACCAAAACATAGAAAAAGAAAAGCAAAACTCATTTATTCATCATATTGAATAAAGATGAGGAATTAAGAGAAAGATTCATACCTGACTGTTGCAATATCAGTTCCCTACTCTTACTTCACAAAAATACTTCTGATGACTAATGCTTTAGTGAAAAAGATTTAGTTTGCTTGTGAGGGAGAATGAATAAAAAGAGAGAGCATTTAAATAAAGAAGAATAAGGGGAGATAGGAAGTTTTAAAGGCAAATAAAAAGGTGCAGGGGTGTTGAATAGTTGAGAAGTTATTTAAATGCTTCACATTCTCATTTTAAACTGTTTGGATCGAATAGAAATAAAAATCGACTATTTAAAGCAATCCGACCCGATCCACTGAACTAGGGTTAAGTGCGATGGTCAAGCAACGGTCTGTTGCCCATGCGACGGTCCGTCGGCTATATCATTGTACTTCTCCAGGGAACTCACCTGGGACCTACCTACGATGGTTCAATTCAACGGGGCATCACTCATTCGATGGTCCTTCGTGGCTTTTCTAGATTCTCACTTTCTGAACTTGTGTGTGATGTCTTGCCTCGATGGTCCGTCAGGTTAGTGATGGACCGTCGGGTTATACTATCGGTTACCCTTACTTCTTTTAGCATCTGCTTTCCTTCATTTTAGTACCTCACTCTTACATAAACCCTTTAGTTTACACAAACCAACAGAATAACTAAAAAAATAATATTGTACAACAACAAAATGTGGGTTGCCTCCCACTAGCGCCAGATTTATCATTGGGGCACGACTTAGTTATCTCAATTACTCAGACTTCATCAAAATAGATAGTACCAATACTTTTTATCGAGTTTTTTGTACCGATATAAAGCTTGACTATTTTCCCGTTGACTTTGAAGACAGTTCCATCTTTATTTTCAAGTTCGACTACTCCATATGAGTAGACTTGACTACCTTTAAATGGGCCTGACCACTTGGACTTAAGTTTACCTGGGAACAGTTTGAGTCTGGAGTTTAACAAAAGCATCAAGTCACCTTTCTGGAAATCTTATTTTTCAATTCTCTGATCATGATACTTTTTCATCTTCACCTAGTATAGGTTTTCCCTTTCATAAACCCCGAGATGGAATTCATCCATTTTATTCAGTTGCTTCAGTCTTAGCTCAACTGTAACCTTCTAATTCAGATTTAACCTTTTGAGGAACCACAAAGCCTTGTTCTCCAGCTCGATCGGTAAATGACACGCTTTTCCATATACTAGCTAATATGGTGACATGCTAATTGGTGTCTTGAAAGAAGTCCGATATGCCCACAAGGTGTCATCGAACTTTCAAGACCAATCTTGCCTGCTAGTGTTCACCATTTTAGCTAAGATGGCCTTAATTTCCCAATTTGAGACCTCCACTTTCCCACTAGTTTTTGGGTGGTATGGGGTCACCACTCTATGCTGTTTCACCCCATATTTCACCAAAGCCTCTCAAAACACTTTGTTACAAAAATGAGATCCTCCTTTATTTATAATAGTATGTAGTACTCCAAAGCGAGAGAAGATGTTCTTTTTGAGAAATGCAACAACTCTCTTTCCTTCATTATCAAAAAAGGCAACGGCTTTGACCAATTTTTATACATAATCCGCAGCAACTAGAATGTACTTCATCCCGTACGAGCTTACAAAAGGGCCCATGAAATTGATGCCCAAGCCATCAAACAGTTATACTTCAAGCATCTTAGTCAAAGGCATCTTATGCCTCTTGGAGATCAACCCTTACCTCTGACATTGGTCATATTTTAACACAAACTCGTAAGCATCCTTGAATTACATTGGCCAATAGTATCCACTCTACAACACCTTTCTAGCAGTTCGGTCACGTGCACGGTGACCTCCAATGGGAGAAGCATGGCATGCTTCCAATATACTAAATACATCAACTTCTGGGACACATATCCTTATAATATTATCAGCAAACCACCGAAATAGATACGACTCATCCCAGAAGTAATATTTCACATCAAGAAGAAATTTTTTTCTTTGATAAAATGAATGATTTTTTGGAATTAATTCGCTCACCACAGAGTTTGCAAAATCAGAGTACCAAGGCATTTTCTCCATAACAACAGCCAGGATCTCCTCATCCATACAGGAATCATCAATCTAAAACTCATCTATTACTGCCTGCTCACCTTTGAGTCTGGATAGGTTACCAACCACCTGATTTTCACATCTCTTGTGATCCTTGACCTCGAAGTCAAATTCCTGAAGTAGCAATACCCACAGGATCAACCTTGGTTTAGCGTTCTTTTTTGTAATTAGGTACCTCAAAGCAGCGTGGTCAGTGTGTACCACTACCGTGGTACCCAACAAATATGCCTGAAACTTCTCAAAGGCATAAACCACTACTAGAAGCTCCTGCTCTGTCACCGTATAATTCTTCTGAGCCCTATTTAGGGCCTTTCTTGCATAATATATCAGGTGAAATAGCTTCTCTTTATTTTTTTCAAGAACAGATCCAAGTGCTACTTCACTAGCATCACACATAATCTTGAATGGCTTCGTCCAATCAGGAGCAATAATAATTGGAGCTTCCACTAGCTTCAATTTAAGGCATTAAAAGGATCTTCTGTAGTTATCATCAAAAACAAATTTGACTTCCTTATCCAAGAGTTTGAAAAATTGGTTTGCAATCTTTGAGAAATCCTTTATGAACCTGCGGTAAAATCCTGCATGGCCAAGAAAACTATGTACCCTTTTGATCGAGATAGGAGGGGGTAGCTTCTCAATCAACTCTACTTTGGATCGATCTACCTCTATCCCTCTTACTGAAATTTTGTGCCCGAGAACAATGCCCTCTTTTACCATAAAGTGGAATTTCTCCCAATGGAGCACCAAATTAAATTCCACACATCGTTGCAAGGCCTTACTCAGGTTTTCTAAGCACAACTCAAACGAATATCCTAATATAGAAAAATCATCCATGAACACCTCCAAGGTGTCCTCTACCATATATAAGAAAATAGATATCATACACCTTTAGAAGGTGGATGGTGCATTACATAACCTAAATGACATCTTTTTAAAGGAAAAAGTTCCATACGGGCATGTTAATGTCGTCTTCTCCTGATATTCAGGAGAAATACAGATCTGATTGTATCCTGAATAGCCATCCAAGAAGCAATACCACCCCCTTCCTGCATTCCGATCAAGCATTTGATCTATGAAGGGAATAGGGAAGTGGTACTTTAAGGTCCATGAGTTTAGTTTGCGATAGTCCATGCAAACCCCCCACTGAGTCACCGGCCTGAGAGAAATTAACTCATTCTTTTTGTTTACAACAACAGTCATACCATCTTTTTTGGGCACGCATTGCACTGGGCTTACCTATTTACTATCGAAAATAGGATAAACCACTCCTACATCCAGCCACTTAATAATCTATTTGTTAAACACCTCTTGCATTGGTGGGTTAAGTTGGAATTGATGCTCGATGATTGGAGTACAATATTCCTCAAGTTGTATCTTATGAGTAAAGACTCCATGAGGAATGTCAATAATATCAGCAATAGTCCAACCTATTTCTCTTTTGTACCTTTGGAGCACCAAAATAAGTGCTTCCACCTCCTCCTCACCCAAATCAGCTGAAATAATCACGGGTAGTGTGTTTCCATTTCTTGGAAATACGTACCTTAGATGCCCTGGTAGTTCTTTCAATTTCAATATCAGTGGCTCTTCAATAGATGTCTTAGCCGGTGGTGTTAGTCGATTAGCAAGATAAAGATTTAGCTTCTTAGGAGCATAAAAGTATAAAGCCATTCCTGTCAAAGAACAAATAGTCTCTTTATACTGGTCAATGCCTTCACGATAAAAATTAATCAGCACTGCAGCTAGAGGCTCTACAATAAATTTCTCCTCTATTGGCACCTCCTATGCATCCTCATAATATATATCAACAATTGAGAACACACTCATTTCTTTATGCTTCTTCATTGATTGGCATATGTCAAATCGCACCACTTCATTATTCAGCTTAAATAATAGCTCATTAGCTCGCAGATCAATCAACATACTTCCGATTACGAGAAAAGGTTGACCCAAGATTATGGGCACCTCAAAGTCCACCTCACAATCCAGAATGATGAAATCCGCTGGAAATATGAAGCTAGCAAATTTCACTAGCACATCATACAAAATACCAATAGGTCGCTTAACCGACCTATCCGCCATCATAAGTCGCATATTGGTGAGCGTGGGGTCTCCCAAACCCAACTTTTTATAAATAGCTAGCTGCATCAAATTGGTTCTCCCTCCCATATCACATAAGGCCATAGTAAATTCCAGCAACCCAATCGTACAAGGAATAATAAATGCTCCTGGGTCAGGCTTCTTCTGCACCAAGTATCTTGTGGAAATAGCACTATAATGATGGATATTATCCACCGGGTCGTAGCTTACCGCTCTTTTCTTCGTCACCAGATCCTTCATAAATTTAGTATATCCTGGCATTTGCTCAAGTGCCTCTACCAATGGCATATTTATGGTCAACTGCTTCAACATTGCCATGAACTTACTAAACTTCATGTCATTGACCTTTTTTTTCAATCTCTGAGGAAATAGAGGTGGTGGTTTTGGGAGAGTATTCACCACTACTTCCTTTTCCTTCTTTTTCCCTTTTCCAACCCATCAACCAACTAATGATTATAAGGGATATCAATGTCATCCTGTTTCTCAAACTCAATTGGATTACCTTCTTTAAGCTCAACATCTTCTTCGATCACCGCATCATTCACAGCTTTGCCTACAGAAGGGCCTGATAAAACCTTACCATTCCGTGTAGTAATATCCATGTATGAACCATTATTCTAAGGGCAATGAATTGTATCATTGGCAGTGTTCCACTCTTTCTCCAATTCAACACTGCAGAAAGTGTTGTTCCAACTGTTTGATCAAAGTAGAGTGAGAGTTTACCAACTGACTCATAGAAGACAAATCGATCTTCATGGTAGTCACCCCAGAGTTGGTAGCCTCAAATCCCTTCAATAATTTTTCCATCATGTCCTCTATGGACATCTTGCCAGAGCTAGTTGCAGAATTATCTTTACTTCCTGGAGGTACATACAACCCACTTCTATCATTCTTACTCGTCAAGTTTCCTTGATCCTGATCCTTATATCCAGCCTTGTAATAATAAGTTCGACCTTGATTTCCTTGGCTATTTCCTCGGAAACCCCCTGGTTATTCAAATAGTTTTCCTTTTCTTCTTTATTAGAATTATCTCTACCTTGGGATGCAACTGCTTTCATGTTTTCAGTCTTTGCAGATAATACGTGTTTGGTCAACAAATCCATATGCGTCTTCAAGAGTGCCATGTCTTGATCGTGTTCTTCCTCTTTCTTCCGTTGTTCTACAGTCATGCAAATAGACACAATAGGGCTTGCTACCACAGAATCCCTGGTATGCCAAGCTCTACTTTATTTTGTCATCTGATCAAGCATCTTCAAAGCTTCCTAAAATGAGAGATCCACAAATGAACCCCCTGCAACATTATCAATAGTTTTATTTGTAATAGAGTTTAAATCTGGATAAAGAGTCACCATCAGATGAATATCTGTCATATTATGGTTCGGATACTACATCAGCTTCTTTTTAAACCTCTCCCATTCTCGTGAAGGGATTCAGTAGGGAGTTGCCTAAAGTTGCTGATCTTATCCCTCAGTTGTACCCTCCTGGAAGGAGAAAAGAACCTTTCTAGGAAAGCCCATTTTAACTGGATCTAATTGGTTATAGAATCAGGTGTCAGCTCATTAAGCCATAATACTGCCTCCCCAGAT
This sequence comes from Capsicum pubescens, assembly GCA_030864215.1. Taxonomy (NCBI): domain Eukaryota; kingdom Viridiplantae; phylum Streptophyta; class Magnoliopsida; order Solanales; family Solanaceae; genus Capsicum; species Capsicum pubescens. The sequence continues at coordinate 158,093,994 of CM061547.1, read as the reverse complement.
AGATACAATGGAAATAAACGCAAGCAGATGACATTTTTTCCCACTCCCGAGTTATCAAGAAACTTGCAAATAGTGAAAAAATTTACTAAATGCATATTGTGATAATATCCCGGGAGTCCACCAAATAACCCCTTCAACTGAAGGAGCTGAATTATTATACTGGTAATATTGAACTTTTCCCCTGTTTTTAGAGCTTCATGAATAATGGCTCCAGTGGAACCAACTCCGTCCATTCCATCTTTGTCATCATTAAGATTAAATGGAACAGCTTGACGATCAGGTCTTTCCCTAAAAGGACGGTTTCTGTTAATATTTCTGTTTGTTGGTGCAGCTATATTCTCTGCACTCCTTTGATTGGCAGGATCTAACAAGTCATCATCTCCTAAATCATCATTGTTAGGGTTAGGATGACACACCTGCTGGCCATCATTCTGCTGATTTAGTTGAGCTCTAGCCAATGCGGCTAGTCTCTTAGCATCTTGGGGTTTTGTCATTCTGAAAATAAGTTGTGGTTTCGGATGTATTAGTAATAATGGTGAACCCTATCTATGTGTACTTGACATACACAATAATTCCCCTACACAAAGAAAAACAATAAACAGAAATAAAATTTAGGAAACTCGACCAAAGGTCACTTAACAAACACAAACATAATTGACAACCGAATTCCCCATCAATGGGGCCAAAATTTGATATGTCCAAATTACAACTCTCTTATGAGAGAGTAAGTGGTCGCTGTCAAATATAGAACCCAACTGGGTTGGGTGTCGAATCCCATAGGGAATACCGTGTTCACTAAGTGTTGTGACTGTTATTAGAGTATTCATCTAAGGCTCCAAAATAAAGGGGGTTTGGAAATGTTAACAGTGTTCTTTTGTATATGGGATACATAAAATCCTAGATTCTAACATTAAATGTAGATGTAATTCTAATAAGAATAAATTAACTAGATTTATGCTCACCAAGATGTTCAAACAATTAGGTTTGTGAGTTTGTGTTTGAATTCTAACTTATGTATCCAATTGTAAGAATTATTGAATTCTAAAGATTACCCACATGTTTTTCAACCTAATGAGTATTTTACCCTTTACTTTTATCGAACTTAAAGGGTTCATGCATTATTCAATAATACTCTCATGAGGATTGATCCTGTTAAGGCATCAACCCGTTAACCCAAAAGGGTAAACCTATGGAGTTCATGTGAGTCACTTGTTTTTCGAACATCCACTTTCTTATAAGACAAGTGGAGTTCATAGGCTTTTTTCTCAAGTTTGCAACAAGGAGAAGTCATTAAAATGAAGAAAGATTCATTCAATTTTGATAGATGTTTGAAAACAAACCCTTGCACAACCCTAAAACAGTTCTCTATATAAGGGCTCCCATAACCCTAGTTATGGGAGTTTAGATACTCATCTCTATGCTAGAAATCAAAGTTGTTTTGTTGTTCATAAATAAGTTCAGAAGCATACTTACAAAAGTCATAATATTTTTCTTCTCATTCTTTGATGGAAAATATTAAAACTAATAATCGAGTCTCAAACTCCAGATTCAAATCCCCATAAAAAGTATTACAAATCTCTCAATAATGGAGAAAGTATGAAACTGAAGACAAAAGATAAGGAATAAACCCTAATTCTTGGTATTTATATGATTCTAGAACTGGGGTTTTAAAATTCAAACTCAGATTCTCCATGTTTTAGTCGATGGGTCAAGCGACGGTTCATCGTAGGTTCGATGATCCATCGCCTGTATCATCGTAGGGTGTCCAGTGACTCCATGTTCTACTTTTGAGCGACGGGTAGTACGACGGCCTATCACAAGGTCGATGGTCCATCTCTTGAACCATCGCAGGATTTCCAATGATGATGCCTTCTGTATTATCACGATGGTTCACACCGACGGTTCATTGCAGGGCCGATTTTCCGTCTCCTGGACCATCGAAGGTCATCAAGAGTCTATGCCTTTTGTTTTTTATTGATGATTTAGACCGATATATGGTCGTAAGGTCGATGGTCTGTTGCTTGAGCCATCGCTGCTCAATTTGCCTTTGTTTTGCTCACATTGTCCAATTTATCCTTTATGCCCAGTCCTTACCCTGGAAACACTAAAACACTATGTTAAATACAACCATGGTTGCTTGAAAAAATATAATTATCCTAAGCAAAAGGCCTAAAATATTTCGTCAAAAGTCGAAACATCAAGTCCATTGCTTGAATTTGTTCCTACAGTTTGTGAGTTTCCTGATGTGTTATCTACTGAGTTTCCTGGTATTCTCCTTATTTTTTAAATTAATTTTTCTATTGATATCAAGCCTGGTACACGACCTATTTTAATAGCACCTTACTGTATGACTTTTGTCGAGCTTAAGGAGTTGAATTTTGAACTTCAGTATTTTTTTTGGTAAGGGTTTTATTAGACCAAGCGTGTACCTTTAGGGAGATCCTATATTATTTATGAATAATAAAAATGGTTGCATGCATATGTTTATTGATTATAGGCATCTTAATAAGGTGACGGGGAAGAATCATTAACCTATGCCTCATATTAATGATTTTCTTGACCAGCTTTAGGGTGCAGCTGTGTTTTCTAAGATTGATTTGAGATCCGGTTACCATCAGTTGAGCATTCGAGATGACGATACCCGAAATATAGACTTTAGAACCTTTTATGGTCTTTATGAGTTCCTAGTGATGTGTTTTGGGTTAACTAATACCCTAACCGCGTACATAGATTTTATGAATTTAGTAATCAGGCCTTATTTGGATTCCTTCGTGATTGCGTTCATTGATGACATCTTTGTTTGTTTGAGGAATAGAGAGGAGCATAGAAAGCATTTGTGGATTGTGCTCCAGACATTGAGAGATCATATACTTTTTGCCAAATTCTCTTAGTATAAGTTTTAGCTTGTGTCAATGACATCTCTTTGAAATGTGGTATATATGGATGGTATTATAGTAGATCCATCAAAGATTAAAGTTATTCATGATTGGTCTAGACCTACATCTCTGGATGAGGTTCGTTGCTTTACTTTGGCCAATTATTATAGGTGATTCATTGACGATTTTTCTACTACTTTAATGCATATGACCAGATTGACATGGAAGGAGGTTCCTTTTCAATGATCTAATGAGTGTTAGTTAATCTTTGGAAAGATCAAGGATTTTCTCAATTTAGCTCTTGTTTTAGCTCATCCTGTAGAGGGTGAGGATTCACCATTTTTTGCGATGCTTCTGGTATCGTTTTAGGTTGTGTATTGATGCAGCAAGGTCGTGTTATTGCTTATGCATTGAGACAAATGAAGGTTCATGAGTGAAACTACCCCACTGATGATTTAGAGTTGGCACTGGTAGTTTTTCCCTTAAGATTCAGAGGCATTATCTTTATGGTGTCAATTGTGAGATTTTCATTGATCATTGCAGTCTTCAGCATCTTATAACCCAGAGGCATATTAATTCTAGACAACATAGATGGATAGATTTACTTAAGGATTATTATATTTCCATTTTGTATTATCCATGCATAGAAAACATAGTAGCAGATCTCATGATTCCAAAGGCAGTGCATATGGATAGCTTGGCTTGTATTTCAATTTCTCATAGGTCGTTTGCATGGGATATTCAGTCTTAGACATCTTGATTGTTTTCCTTGATATTTTAGACCCTAGGAGGATTCTTTCTAGTGTTGAGGCGAGTCTTCATTATTAGAGAAGATTTGAGATCATCAATTTAAGGATAGTAAGCTTCGTATCCTTTGTGACTAGTTGTTGAGGGGTGTGTCCGAGAAGAACACCATATATTCTAAGGGTATTTTGAGATTTGATGGCTCCATTTATGTTTTGAGGATTGATGACTTGATTCAGTTATTTTTTCATGAGGATTAAAACTCTAGATATTGCATTATAGGTGGAGTGGTATGAATATAGTTGGACCATTTTATATCTCATTGCCATCTTATCAGCAGGGAAAGGTAGAGCATCAACAACTAGGATTTTTTCTCAGAGGTTGCCCATTCCTTAGTGGAAATAGAAGTGAATTACCATGGATTTTGTTAGTGGTTTTCCTTGTACTTACTCTGGTTTTGATCGTATTTGGGTCATTATAGATTGTTTGATAAAGTCAACATATTTTATTCCAATTTCGATATGCTTTAGTGTTGAGAGATTAGACCATATCAATGCTTGTAAGATAGTCCATTTGCATGGTGTTCCCATTTCTATTATTTCAAATCATGGTTCTATGTTTACTTTGACATTTTTGAGTATATTTCTAGAGGAGTTAGGAACTTAGGTGGATCTTACTACAACCTTTCATCCGTTGTCAAATGGTGGTCAGTCAGAGCAGACCATTCAGGTGCTTGAGGATATGCTCTGAGCCTATGTTATGGATTTTGGAGGCTAATGGGAGGAATATTTTTCCTTGGCAGAGTTTGTATATAATAACTTCTATCATTTAATTATTGATATGTAGCCTTTTGAGGCTTTGTATGGAAGGAGATGTCACTCTCTTATTTGATGGTTTGAGACACCCAACATTAGGCCATGTGGTACTTACTTTCTTTAAGAGTTATTGGATAGAGTCAGGTTTATTCAGTAATTGTTAAGAACTACTCAGAGTAGACAAATAGCCAATGAAGACTGTAGGCTTTATGACTTCAGATTTGGAGTTGGTGATCGTGTATTCCTTCATATATAACCCATGAAGGGTATGATGGTTCGGAAGGACAAGTAAGCTCAGTCCTAGATATATTAGACTTTTTGAGATTCTTCGCTCAGTTGGTAAGGTAGCTTATGAGTTAACTATACCTCAAGATTTAACACTGTTCATCTAGTTTTCTATGTCTCCATATTGCGATGATACATTTCTTATCCATCTTATGTGCTTAGATGGGACTCAGTCCAGTTGGATGAGTGTTTGACCTTCGTGGAGGAGCCGGTGCTTATTTTGGCTAGTGATATAAGACAACTGCGTACAAGGGAGATTTTTCTAGTTAAGGTTTAGTGGAGGCACCACCTAGTGGAAGAGGATACTTGGGAAATTGAGAGAGAGATGTAGACCTAATATCCTTTCATATTGAAGACTTTAGGTATATATAAATCTTTAACTTCTACAGACGAAAGTTCCTTTAGTAGTGGATATTGTAATCACCCTTCAGGTCATTTTCCATATTTATTCTTATTTTCGTCTTTAGAGATTTTCTATAGCTTCCCAAAGTCATTTATGACTTGATGGAACTGACAGTTCAGTTATCAAGCAGTTTTCTTGTTTTTTAGAGCCAATTCTCTATTTTGAAGTCTTCACTGGTTCCACATAGCCACCAGGGAAAAAACTTCAGTAAAATAATCTTATATGCAAATTCTGACTATGCCAACACCTCTAGAATGTCGATTATAGGCTAGGTGAATATTTGGTTCGGGTCTCGAGGCGCCCGAGCTCATTTCGACCTTTTGGTCGGAAAGTTATAAAAATGAAATATAGGTTGGGACCCACAATTGGTTAAAATGACCTTCGATGGAAAATTCTAGTGCACCATCACATTTAAAATGTCAAATTTGGTGCGATTACATAGTTTATTTAAGTATACGGGATTTTGGATGAATCCCGAGGGCTTGACCAAAACTTAGACTATTTTCCAAGTTTCAGCTATCATCTGGTACAGTTGCAATCATAATCAAAGGTCCACAATCACGGTACCATTTGCAGGAGAAGATTGTGTGGTTGAGGAGCATTTGTGTGATCGTAACTCGTACATGCAACCTCAAGAAGAAGTGATCACAGGTCTGGGCCGCGATAGCTGGACTTGAGTACCTGGTATGGGTATAAATAGACCCTAATATGATGAATTTAACAATTTCTCAGCCTTTTCTTAAGATCATAAATCCTAAATCGTGTGATACCAAAAATTGATAATCATGGGTGATTTGGGAGCTTTATTACTATCTATTATCGTGATTATCTTTTGATTTGAGGTAAGAATTCACCCTTTCCTCGGTAAAATTTCTTCATTTCTGGCTCAAAACCCCAAAACCTTAAGGGTCTAATTTTATCCCCAATTTAGCTTGATTTTCACCCATTTTTAGGGTAATGATTCTTTGAGCATGTTAGAATGTTGGGTTGTTTTAGAAATGCAATTTTCATAAGTGGGAACCACATGGGAGTTTTGTGTGATTTTTGGACCCAAAGCACAATGGTGCAATATGGGTATCATTATTCTCATATTATTAAGTAGAATATGTTTTTGATAGCTTGGCATCTTGAGGAGGATTCTTGGAAGGGAAAAGTGGTTATTTAGTGGTTCGTTGAGCTTTCTTCGCCATCGAGGTAGTCTAGGTTTATCCCTTGTTAGATTGAGCTATGTCATAGTATTCTTATGAATTTGTATTGGATATGGAATGGGTTTTAGGTGTTGGATTGATAAAATTCAAGACTTGGGTTAGTTGGACCGTTTAGGCTATATTGAAACCACAGAGTTAAAACACTTGACTTGTTTCCTTATGCCTTAGGTGAATTGGACTTCATTACTCATGTTTATCATGAGAATGCCTTAGATTGCTAAAGTTAGGTAAAGATGATCTAGCTACTCATAGTTAGGGTAAATTGGACTTAGTTGCTCACACTAATGGAGGTTGTCTTATTTCCCATTTGAATTAGTTAAAGTGCTCGAGAACAATCTCTACCTTAGGGACAATTGTGGATTTCTATACATCTAAGAGTGGATTTAGATACCTTAGCCAAGTTCGGGGTATAATTTTACTTAGAATGTATTTTGGAAATTTAGAAGTGGGCTCTTTGACCAACCTTAAGTCAAGATTGATGATTTGTTCTCTTGAAACCCTTATATGCTTATTAAATATCTAGATAATGCCCATTTGTGGAAATATTAAGGAGCCATGGTAATTGTAATACCCCGTATTTCCTTTGCTTAAGATTAAGTCTCATCCCATGAGTTATCCAACATAAAATTTTTGAAGTACTCATTATTTTTCAGTTTAGAGCCTCCATTGCGTAGGAAATTCAATTAGCTTTCCAATGATATAAAATTCGCCCAAATCCGATAACCGGGCAAAAATTTATGACCAATTTAGTGAAACAATGTGGCAACTGGCACTCCGGCATGTCGCGGAGCTAGGCCAAAAGGCATTTTTGAATTTCTAGTAAAGCTCCGCGATACCACCGCGTCGCGCCACAAACTAAAATCCCAATTATTTATTTTCAGTGTTCTGTCGCGATCCTGATGCGTTGCGCTAATGTTCCAGTTACCAGTTATCAGTTTCCAGTAAAGGACCAGGATTGTGCCGCATCATGCCATAGGCCAAATTCTCAAATGTCAATTTCCAGTGACACGGCGCGAAAGCGCCGCATTGAGCCAGGGGTAGATTCAGAAATTTTTGATGGACATCAAAAGTTTTGTCCAGGGTTAAATTGGTCCTTTCCCATAATTTTAATCAGCCCAGGTGTGATATTTAAGCCCTAAAAACATTTTGAACTCATTGTTTAATAGTTTTCTCCAAATCAAAAAGGAATTCTCTCTCAAGAAAACAAACCCTATCTTCAAGAAATCAAGACAAAGCCTAAGAATTTCTTCAAGAGTCTTCAAGAATTGACAATCCAAGGTATGTTAGGTGTTCATCAATGGGTTACTTTCACCCATAGAGTCCACGAATCCATTTTTTACAACTACAAGATTGTTGAATTATGAACTTCCACGTTTGAATTAGATTGAATTAATATTCATGATATTAGTTGGGTTTCAATCCATGATTTAAGTGCAAGTTCATGAAATTGAATAGCATGTGTGATGAATATGTGATTATCTTGATAAACCCTTAAATTTACAAAGTGATTAATGTATCTATGATGTTAATTTGGTTTTCAATCCATGATTATGATAAAATTCATGAAAATAGAATAGTATTTAGGCGGATTTATATGAATAGCATGTAAAACCCATAAAATTTCAAGTTGGGCATTGTAGTTACCATGTTTATATGTTATCCATGAATATGTGCATTAGTTTGTGCTCCCCAAGTGTTTGATAGAATGTTTATGTGAATTAAATGATGAAATCATGACATGCTAGTATATGTACAAGCTTATTCCCTACAAGTGTTTGATGTCTATATGAATGAATTATGCACAAGTATACATTGTTATACTTTTCAAGATTATATTATGCTTTACTTTTCTTGATACCGAATCCTGGGGGTATTTAATACCCGACAATATAGCTGTATATCTAAAGACAGTATCAGTTATAGAATAGTATCAGTCATGTCATGATCAGTAGAGCTCTGTCAGTTACAGAACTCAATAGTAATCTTGTTAGTTAGAGAACTTAGGAAAACTTAGTAACAGTCCAGTTCAATTTATTTGAATAATCAGTGTCTTTCGGTTGGGAGTAGGATTCAGCACCAGTTCAATTTAGTTTAATAATTAGTGTATTTTTGTTGGGAGTAGGATTCAGCACCGAGTGAACCCAGGGATGGGGACATACCTGTTAGTGTAGGGTTTAACCCTTAGTAGTAATCCCTGATTTACAGAACTACGTAGCCAGTGTAGGTTGAGATGACTTCCTTCTAGATAAGGGTTGACACTTATCTTATGAATTTTCCTACCAGTTAAGGGTTGACAAAATATCTTCCTACAAGTTAGCGTTAACTAACAGACATTGTTAGTTCCCGTGGCACAGAACTAACACCCTTCCAACTGGTGTCACAGGTTGGACCCCTACAATCTCTGATTTGGGGCATGTCAGTTAGATGATTACCTCCCACAATTTCAATTTTAGTCTTCAGAATAGAACTTAGTCCAGTTCTACAGAATCAGGAATGTCAGATATAGTTAGTCAGTATCAGTAACACAGTTATCAAAAATCCCAGATTATCAGTTACTTTGTATCAAAACTCAGTACTTAGCATCAGAAAAGCTTAGTTACATTATATATATATGCATAGAATTGCATGCTCAGTATTTATAGTAGTTCATATTATCCACGTACTCTCATGTTCAGTTTCTCTATATCATTTAGTCAGTCATTATTCATGCATATGAACTCGTGCATTCATCCTTAACTCATCTAGCATGCCAATATATTCTTCTTACTGACAGATACTCTTTCTTTGCACTATGATGACTTATATCATAGGTTCAAATTCTCAGGTTCCTGACCGTGCATAGATAGATGCAAATTCAGCCAACAGTAGATTTAGTAGTGATTTCTCATCTTTCAAGGATATTCTTTTATTTCATTATTACATAGACTCAGTATTTCAATATATGGATTAGTTTAGGGATTGTCCTATTAACTCCACATTCAGACAGTTTCAGATTAGAGGCTTTTCAGACTAGTTTTCAGACAACGTTCAGTTTTATAAATTATTATTTCAGTTGATACACTTTATCAGTATTTACAAATTTTAAACCTTATGGCATTTCAGCCTATTTTTCCATATTTATTACAGTATCATGTATCAGTACGCACAACAACTATCACTCATAGGTTAGCTTGTGGTTCTTTAGGGTCGTAAGCACCGTGTAGCATATGGGGTACAGACTCGGGGTGTTACAAACTTGGTATTAGAGCCTAAGGTTCAACAGAGTTCTAGGGAATCTGAAAGCCGCATCTAGTAGAGTCTTGTGCATGGGTGTGTAGCATGCCACACTTATGGATAAGAGACTATAAGATGTTTTAGGAAAAGTTTCCCTTCTTTCAGTATTCATGTCGTGTGAGTTAGCATGAGGTCAAGTTAAGCTCTCATTCGAATCCACTTCTTTTTTTATTTACAGAACATGCCTCCCAAAAGGACTAATAAAAGAAGAACTGGGAATCAGTCAGCACCTCAATCCGTTCAGGTAGATCCCCTGGACGAGCATGTCTCTCATACAGAATTTAGAGTTGCATTCACTACTCTAGACAATGTCCTTGCAACTCAGAATGAATGGCCAATTGCTATTCCGGTTAACACAGTGGCTAATACTACTGCATCCAGGATTCAGGACTACACCCGAATGAATCCTCCCCTATTCTCAGGATCTAAGTCAGAAGATGATCCATAGGAGTTCCTCTATCAGGTTCACAAAGTCACATACATCATGGGAGTGACTTCCAGTGAGAGTGCTGAGCTAGCTTCCTATTAATTACAAGAGGTAGCTTATACGTGGTTTAAGTAGTGAAAGATAGACAGGAGCACATATGCAGAGCCCTTATAGTGGGAAGAGTTTTCTAATGCCTTGCTAGATAGATTCTTTCCATTAGACCTAAGAGAAACCAAGGTGTTAGATCTCATCAATCTCAGACAGGGAAGTATGAGTGTGAAAGAGTATTCCCTCAAGTTTCCTTAGTTAGCCAGGTATGCTCCCCATGTAGTAGCAGATAATAGGTCTAGAATGAGCAAGTTTGTATATGGGGTGTCAGATAGTGTGGTTATGAAGTTCAGAATAGTGATGTTGATAAAGGAGATGAACATATCTAGGCTTATGATCCATTCTCAATAGATTGAGGAGCATAAGCTTAAGAAGAAGGAGAGAGAGAAAAAGAGAGCCAGAATGGGTAGCTTTAGTTTTACTAAGCCTAAGTAAGAAAGTGGTAACCGTTCTAGGTTTCATCAGAAGTCTTCAGTTACTGCTCCATCTTCATCTAGTATGCCAGTACCAAAGTTTAGGAATGACCATTGGGATGGGGCGCCAGGCTCCAAAACTCAGGGTAGTGTGAGTAGTGGTCGTACCCATCCACTTTGCAAAGAATTTGGTAGAAATCACCTAGGTGTGTGTAAATCCCTCAGTGATGTGTGTTTTGGATGTGGCAAGTCAGGTCATAAAGTTCGAGAATGTCTTAAGGCTGGTCAACGAAGTCAGAACAATCATCCTCCAGTTCCATTCGATCGTCTGACTCGGCAGGGCGCCGCTTTTAGTACCACTAGTGGTCAATGCCAGAATAGGTTTTATGCACTCCAGTCTCGCCATGACCCGGGAAGTTCTCCTAATATAGTTATGGGTAAGTTATGAGTCTTTATCCTTATTTTTATACCTTATTAGATCTCGAGGCTTTACTTCCTTTATTACCCCTATATAACGTTCAACTTTGGTGTCAGATCCAAAATATTAGCAGATCCCTCCTCAGTGTCTACCCTAGACTTTAGAGTAAAGTGGTGATAGTTTAGTTTAAAGTTATTGAATAAGTGGTTCACAACTTTAGATGATGGCTTTAAGATAAGGGGGAGATGTTAGAATAAGTAATCATGTCAGGCTTTCAGGTTTTTGTAGTAATGTCAGTAATGTCAGTACTCATGATTTACATGTCAACTTTATAATCATAGCTCATAATCATGCACATTAACGAAAATTAGGTACACTTATAGTTCCTAGTATAAGGAGTTCTAGTTCACTCAGTATAACGAATCATGTTCCATGAATACAGAAACTCCAACTCAGGTCATGCAACTCATGACTCAAGTACTCATACCTTATAGTATGATCAGTTCCCATGACTCATTCTACGCTCCTAATGATCAGTTAAATTTGTACTATGTTATGTATATCATCAATTTAGACCTCTTGTTTAATCCATGATGTAAATATTCTATTCATCAAACCTCAGTAGGTAGGGTTATCAGTGCCCATATTACAAAATTTTTGGCCATGTTGTGGATTCTTATTCAGATGTCTTATTCAGACCATGCCAAGATTCCTTACCCCCTGAAGTCATTAGAACCTCATATAAAGAGTGTCAAAGAATTTCTCTAATTGAGTATAGGTTTTCAGCATGAGTTAATCCGTAAAGCCAATAATTCAATTTAGTTTTGCAGTCGGGTGGATATGTTCGTATGGTTTCCTATCTTTCCATCTAGTTGAACTATTTGAAATTTCATGAGTGTGACTGCTCCAAGATAGAGCTTCCTTGTAGTTATGAGTGCAGTCCAGTTCATGTATTATGCCATAGTTTCAAATCCTAGATATTTAGTCATGAATTAGTACGTAGGTGCCCCGTACATCATCTTATCTTTTCCTTAGTATCTCAGCCAAGTCAGCATTCTTCAAGAGACATAGGGTCCTAAGGAGCAGATGCACTATAATCCCGAGCTTTCATGTCCTAAACTTTTAAGTTTCTCTACGCGTAACGAGTCCATTTTGGAGTAGTGGGTACTCATAATTTGACCATCAAGTTCTAATCTTAGTCATAAGAAACATATTCAGAGGCTCAGTTTAGTCATGCCCTCATGTTCCCTTTCATACATGTTAAGTAAATGATCTCAGGTTCTTCAATATTCTCAGCCTAAGGTAATAACCTTCCTTAGATTTACTCGGTTTCATAATTCAGTTATAATTATAAACTTGGTATTCTTTGTTGTTGTATAATCAGTCTTGCATTCAGGAATCTGTTCAGTCATGTACTCATGCATAAGATATGCACGTTCAGTATGAAAACCCAGCTTATCGGTAGCTTGAGTCATGTATTCCATGCATTAGATATGAATGTCCAGTGTAAGATCTTAGTATGTCAGTAGTTCAGTCATGTTGTCGTGCATCAGATATGCATGTTCAGTGTGTAAACTCAGTCTATCAGTGTCTCGGCTTAATCAATCTTATTCGAGGACGAATGTTCCCAAGGGAGAGATATTTTAACAACCCATATTTCCTTAGCATAAGATTAAATCTTAGCCCATGAGTTATCCATTATAAAATTTTTGAAGTACTCAGTATTTTTTAGTTTAGTGACTGCCAATGCATAGGAAATTCAATTAGCTTTCCAACGATAATAAATTCGCCCAAATTCGATAATTGGGCGAAGAGTTATGAACAATTTAGTGAAACAGTGGGCCAACTGGCACTCCAGCATATCGCGAAGCCAGGACAAATGGCATTTGGAAATTTTCAGTAAAGATCCGGGATACCACCGCGTCATGCCACCAGCCAAAATCCTAATTACCATTTTCCAGCATTCCGTTGCGATCCTGACGTGACGCGCCGATGTCCCAGTTTCCAGTTGTCAGCTTCCAGTAAGGAACCACAATTATGCTGCATTTTTCCATAGGATAAATTCTCAGATGTCAATTTCTAGTGACAGCGCGATAGCGCCACATCGCGCCAGGGAGTAATTTTAGAATTTTTTGACGAAAATCCAAAAACTTTTTCCAGGGTTAAATTGGTCCTTTCCCATAATTTTAATCTTCCTAGGTGTGATATTTAATCCCTAAAAACCTTTTGAACTCATTGTTTAATAGCTTTCCCCAAATCAAAAAGACACTCTCTCTCAAGAAAACAAACCCTAGCTTTAAGAAATAAAAAATAAGCCTAAGAGTTCCTTCATGAGTCTTCAAGAATTGACAATCAAAGGTATGTTAGGTGTTCATCTATGGGTTGTTTTCACCCATAGATTCCATAAATTCATTTCTTTTAAAACCACAAGATTGTTGAATTATGAACTTCCATATTTGAATTAGATTGAAATCATTTTCATGATATTTGTTGGGTTTCAATCCATGATTTAAGTGCAATTTCATGAAATGTAATAGCACGTGTGATGAATATGTCATTATATTGATAAACCGTTTAATTTACAAAGTGATTAATGTATCTATGATGTAAATTTGATTTTCAATCCATGATTATGATAAGATTCATGAAAATAGAATAGTATTTAGGGGGAATTATATGAATATCATGTTAAACACATGAAATTTTAAGTAGGGCATTGTAGTTACCATGTTTATATGTTATCCATGAATATGTTCATTAGGTTATGCTCCCCAAGTGATTGATAGAATGTTCATGTGAATTAAATGATGAAATTATGACATGCTAGTATATGTACAAGCTTATGCCCTACATGTGTTTGATGAAATGTCTATATGAATGAATTATGCACAAGTATACATTGTTATGCTTTTCAAGATTATGTTATGCTTTACTTTTCATGCTATCAAGACCTAGGGATATTTAATATCCGACAATCTAGTTGTTTACCTAGAGCCAGTGTTAGTTATAGAATAGTATCAGTCATGTCACGATCAGTAGAGCTCAGTTATTTACTAAACTCAGTAGTACTCAGTTAGTTATAGAACTCAGCAAAACTCAGCAACAGTCTAGTTCAGCTTAGTTTAATAATTAGTGTGTATCAGTTGGGAGTAGGATTCAGCATCGAGCGAACCCAGGGATGGGGGCATTCCTGTTAGTGTTGGGTTTGATCCTTAGTAGCAATCCCTGAGTTACAGAACTACGTAGCCAGTGTAGGTTGTGATGAATTCCTGCTAGACAAGGGTTGACACATATCTTACGAGTTTTCCTTCCCGATAAGGGTTGACAAAATGTCTTCCTGCAAGTTAGGGTTAACTCACAACCATTGTTAGGACTCGTGTCATGGTAATAACACCCTTCTAACGAGGGTCATAGGTTGGACCCCTATCAGCTCAGATTTGGGGCATGTCAGTTAGATGATTACCTCCCATAATTTTAGTTTCAGTCTTCAGAATATAACTCAGTTCAGTTCTACAGAATCAAGACTCTCAGATATAGTCAATCAGTATCAATAACTCAGTTATCAAAAATCTCAGATTATCAGTTAATCTATCAGAACTCAGTACTTAGCTTCAAAAAATCTTAGTTACAGTATATATATATGCACAGTATTACATGCTCAGTATTCACAGTAGTTTAGATTATCCACGCACTCTGTTGTTCAGTTTCTCTATATCATTCACACAGTCATTATTCATGCATATGAACCATTGCATTCAGCCTTACCTCATCTAGCATACCAGTATATTCCACGTACTGATGCATACTCTTTCTTTGAGATATGATGTCTTATATCATAGGTTCAGATGCTCAGGTTTCTAACCGCGCATAAATAGATCTAGATTAAGCCAATAGTAGATTTAGTAGTGAGTCCTCATCTATCAAGGATATTCTTTTTTAATTATTACAGTAGACTTAGTATTTTAGTAGATGGAGTTAGTTGGGGGATTGTCCCATCAACTCCACTTTTAGAAAGTTTCAGATTAGATGCTTTTTAAACTAGTTTTCATATAGTGTTCAGTTTTACATATTGTTATTTCAGTTGATACATTTTATCAGTATTTATAAATTTTGAACCTTATGGCATTTGAAACTATTTTTCCACATTTATTATAGTATTATGTATCCGTGCTCATAACAGATTTCAGTCATGGGTTAACTTATGGTCCTTCAAGATCGTAAGCACTGTGTAGCATTTGGTGTACAAACTCAGGCGTTACAGTAATAGATTATGGTGATAATGACATTAGAAGTAATAATCATGGACAAATTTATTAGATTGTTGACTATACTATGATGGGCTATGGATTATGTTATGGTAAGTGATTGGATGAGCTATGGATTTCTCTATGAATGTACAATAAATAATACTTTGATAACTATCGATGATTCAATTGATAAACTATCTTTTATGCTAATGATAAGCCATTGAATATATTATTAATAAGTCATTTCTCATGATATTGCTTATGACTGTGACCATGCTAAGAAATTATTCTAGTAATCATGCTAGATAACATCCCTATTGATGATATTAACAATTGTGCCATGAATTATGTTAGAAGTCATGCTTATTGATTTTATGGAAATTTATGGTGTTAATTATGCTTGAAATCATGATGGTTGATCATAAGATAACTTATGCTATTGATTTCTCCACCAACTATTATGATGCATCTACCGATTCGAGTCTTGATATTAACTATATATATACCTGGTTAAATTCTGGAAGACGATGTTGATATTGATTATATTCAATTTGATTTGGGAGTATGATTATGATAATATATTGATACCTGCCAAGGCTGAAGGATGATTACGATGATATATTATTACCCAACGAGGTTGGAGGATGATTATGATTATATATTGATACTCGACTAGGGAGGAGGATGATTATGATGATATATTTATACTCTGCAATGATGAAGGGTGATTATTATGATATATTGATATCCCGGTAGGGCCGGAGGATGATCATACTACTATATTGATTCTTGGAAAGGTCGGAGGATTATTATATTGGTGTGCCTATCATACATCTACTGATTTGGGTTCAGCTATGCCCTATGTATGTATACTATATACATATATAAACATACATATATATATATATACATACATACATATATATTTCTTCTTATATGTAGTTGGGTATGGTATTGATATTAGGGATTCCGGTTATAGCTCGAAAGTGATAAAAATGATAATTAGTGGACTTGTGAGGATTAGTGATAATTGTTGATTAGTGATAAATGATTATAAAGTGTTATAGTTGATGATTAGTGATAAATAAGGATTAGTGATGGAAATTGTTTAAGTGACTAATCATGACTAGTTGATAAATAAGGATTAGTTGGTAAATGAATATTAATTAATAAATTATTCTAGTTGATAAATTATGGTTATCTAATAAATAGTGTTTAACGAATATGTGGTGAGTAGTTGGTAAATGATGACTAGAGGTTACATGTGACAAGTAATCACATGGATTAGTTCATTATAGATGGTTAGCTAATAAATTATGACTAGTGGGTATCAATGATAAGGTTGTTAAAACGATAGTAATATTATAGAATGTAGGTACTTGTCAAAGGTTGAAAAATAACCGATTGATGATAAAAGGTGGAATGATGGGTAAATAACGAGTTGGTTATTTTAAGCAATGAGTGGTTGCTTATGGAAGCCAATTTTATAGTTTTTTATTTTTGTGTGATGCGTTGTTATTGTGTCTTATTTACTTGTATTGTACAACAATGTTGGCATGTGTTGATTCCTTGTGTTATATTGTTATGCCAGTTAAATTACTTATTATGTACAACAACATTGGAGATGATTCAGGTTTATTTTTATACCTTGACTTAGTTATGTTATCATGTATTTTATCATAGTTGTATCATTATTTAGCTTAGTTGGGGGATGATTCCTATTGATTACTCGTTGTTTTGATACTCATGCTACACTTCTATATCTTTTTTATGCAGATCCAAGTACTAACTATCATTGTTGATCATTGATTGTACTGTGTTGATTTTTTTAGAGATAGGGTGAGCTCTTGGAGTTGGAGTCTCTTATTTCCTTCTATCTTTAGATATTTAGTCTTTTGTTATTGAAATAAATTTTGTTGACTATTATAAGTCTTTAAGTTGTAATACCATTAGATTCTCTTATACTGAGCTTTACTAGGTTGTGGGATTGTATCTTGTATTGACAGTTTTATCAATTTAGAATACTTTGCCTTTTCATAAGTGTTTTGTTCATTTTTTCCTATGTTGGGAATTTCCTACAGAAGTAACTCATTACATTAGCTACGGGTTTTGGTTTAACTTACCTATTAGCGGGATTTAGTAGGGTTCCACATGACTCATAAATTGGGTCGTGACAATTTTATAAGGTAATTTTAGACTTTATTTGACACTTTTTAAAAGTGCTTATGTGTTATATTTTGGTGTGAAGTCATGAGAATGGATATCCCGTATAGATTAGATAGCGATCATCTACACAGGTATTAGTGTATTAAAATGAGTTAAAATTGGAATAATTGGTTTGATTTGGCTATTTTCCTTTTTTATAATTGATGGATTTTAGTATAAAAAGTATATTAGTGATTAAATCGGCAGAATAGGCAATCACATTGATTGTACCACCCTTAGAAGTGAGATTTTAAGCTTTTAAGCCAAATTGATGATTTTGGGGCTTGTAGACTATATTGTTAAGTTTAATATGGGCGTTATGTGAAAAAATTTGAACAGTTTGTGCTTCCTTTATCATTGTGACTCATGCATATTCAATCATATTTATATCTTTTCTTTTAAAAAAGTGATATTTTGAGAAATGATGATTGAAAAATGGCTTACATGTCTAATGAAAAAGTGTTTCTGATGGTTTCTACTAACTTATGACTTGCATTCCTAATGGAAAAGTTCTCCAAGTGGATTTTCTAGTTTTTAGTATAATTTTTGTGGCTTTGCATCCATTTTATTAATAATTAATCAAAAATAACAAGCATTGCCTTTCCCAGTGCCAAAACTAAAGACAAATGTTATGGGTCAAGTCCAATTTCCTATTTGACCTAACTATGTAAATGTAAGAATATTCTACTACTGCAATTTTTAGCTTTGTTCTCTTCTCCACCATCAGTATGTTTCCCAAGCTGTAGCCGGATCTTCCAATCCGATTTTCCTTCCCCCCTCTCGATTTTATTGATAATGAAGAAGAAATAGGAGACGTCAAAGGTTTGTAATTCATCCATACATAGCCCTCCATCCTTTCTTTATTGCTTCAAATCCACTGTGAGGATTTTTCTTTTCTTTTTTTGTTAGATAGATGATGGATCCATTGCTAATGTAGGCTTCTGGTTGACCTCGTGTACCGATGGATATATATGATACATTTCTCCTTTGTTTTTAATGATAGTTTTTGTGTATACTATAGCATACATTGCTTCATATTTCATTCATTTCATCATTTACATTTGATTGGTGTGGCTATTGCCTTGTATATTATTTCATGTGCTACTGATCCTGACACAATTTGAGTAGTGGTGGCTTTTCGTTAAGAATTATTTAAATTTTGTTTTCATATATCTTGCTAGACTAGGTTAAGCCTTCCTGTTTGTAGGTGTTTCAAGGATTTAGGTGGTAGAATTAGTCTTGATGGATCTCTCCATCACTTTGAGTTAGGATCAGTCGATGATGTTGTTTAGTACACGTAGTTCTGTACTCCCACTAGTTAATTTTTTGCTCCTTATGGAGAGGTACTATGGATGTGATTCCCATACATTGATTTTTTGATTGTTTGTGATTTACTTTCTAGATATTCTAAGGTAGTAGTTGTTGATTAAAGTGAACCTCAGATTTTCCTCAATCACATTCTTATGCTTTATTTTGCATTTTAGACATTTTTGGCCTTATTGTTCCATTTATAGTGTTATAGGTTTGGACTTGTGATTACCAGACCTTGAGTTGTCATTAAGATTTGTATTTCATTTATTCTTTGATTTTGATTTTTTTTTGGATTTTACTATTATTTCTACTTCTCCCGCTTCTTCTTCATTTCACTATAAACTTCTGATTAGGATTAGGCTTACTTATCATATGGGTGTGATAGGTGTCATTACGATGACAGAAATTTTGATTGATCAATATTTATCAATAGATATTCAGTCTTTTTTTATACATATGTGTACACACAAATATGTATCCATATATTTGCACTTAAAATAATATTTAATAATTTTTTTAGCATTTTATTTTACCCATGATAAAATAATTTATAGATATAATTATGTAATACTTCTTTTAAACGATAAATTTTATTTTTTTTAAGAAACTTCTCTTAATTTCATGATTAGTCAATGAAGATATATTTTCTTATAGTATAAAACAAGTATAACTATACACAGTGCAATAATTTTCAAATAACATACAATATTTTTTATGATTGTTTTTGTTATATATAATAATAGCACATTTAAATATTATTTTCTAGAATCACAATTTTTAAAATATTTTTGCATGATTGTCTGATTTTTTTGGGTGGAAGATTGACTTATCTATTGGTAGTATACTATAGGTGCCATCTTGATGTCGATTTTTGTTCGCGATTGTTGATGACAATGATGATGGTGGAACTAAACTCTAGCATGAATCCTCTATATGGGTTCTTCAAAACTGAATCAATGAATCACCATGTTACAAGTTAGCTCATTGAATGAACTTACAACTTGGTGACTTAATTATGAAGAATCTATGCAAAAGATTCATGTTAAAATTTAATTCTATCTTCGTCATTGTTATTAATGTCCTTTTCAATATTGATGAATTACTTCATCTGAACTGCAATAAGATGAGTTGAGAACAACGAAGTGAAAGAGATCACTAAAGCATTACTTTTATAGCAGGGGCAAGTGTCCAAGGTTTTCTAGAAGTTGGTACAAAAGTTGATAAAATCATATTTACTCCCATTATTAATAAAAATAACTAAATTGTTTTTTGTTTTTGCAATTTGAAAGAAATTAGACATCATATGTATTCGTCAAGTAAGAAATGTGAATAAAAGTTTTGATTTTATATATCTTTGATGTTATTCCTTATGAAAGTAATAAATATGCAAAAATGAAACAAATGATATCCAAATACGAGACTTTTATGTTAAAGTCGGTCCATACATATTATCCATAGACCCAAAATTGATATAAATATAACTCCAATCCAAAATTTGGTGCGTGAGTAAAGACATGATAGATAAGATGAATTCTTGAATGAAGTACCGAATGAGCAACTCATTAATGTTCTGAAATAGCCTCAACACAACACTATCTCACCCTTTGTGGGTCACACTCGAATTAGGATCTGCACTGAAAGGGTAGGAAAAATATGAATAAGTGTGATCAACTTGCTATCGAGGAAAAAACTAGCATCGTACCATCACACCACCATTTTTACCACCATTTATGATCGAACAGACTGCCGACTAATCTTATAATACAGGCCTGGCCTCATCTTTAATATCAATAGATACTTTTTCTCATCTATATCACCCTAAATCACCATAATAACCTATAAATATGCATCACGTGCCTAAGAGTTTACCTATAAATAACGATGATCAGTTGTATAATAATGAAGTTGTTGGTGAGAATCAATTAGAATAAAATGAAAAATTTAAATTTGTCACAAAAATAATGAGGTTGGTGATAATCAATCAGAACAAAATGCAAAAAATAAATTTGTCACCAAGATAATAAAGCCACATTTAATGTTGATATGTCAGAAGAAGGACATAGTGCAGATGTACAAAAGGAAAAGATGAAAAAGAATCTGAAGGTTATGAGAAAGAAGACACTAGAAGTGAAAATCATTTACAGGATAAAAAGGTTGAAGGACATAACATAGAAGACGATCATGTATAGGAATACACAATTTCTACTATAATAATCATAAGTGTAGAAAATTAGGATACTCAATCACAATCATTAACATAATAAAATAATAAGGAGCAAACTTTAGACATATGTAGTGACATAAATCCTGACCAAAGGGAACACATGTAGATTCAACAAGGGAGATTAACAACATGATGGAGCATATAATTGAACAAAAATAAAAATTGAAGTACGTGGCTCTCAATATATAATTAATAAGGAAATACTTGATTAGTAACAAGAGAAATTTTTTGAAAAGGAATTAGCATGATTTTGGCTATAGATAGGGCATGTACCAATACTTTATTGATATTCTATTTTGTTTACTTTTTTAGAAGGATTTGTTTGCACTACTGAGGTTATTGGTCGGTGTCGTTCAGTTGTTTGGCCGATCATCGGTCGGTAGTTATGGACTTGTTTTGAAATTTGCTATGATTGTTGTATGCTATCTTGTTATATGTTCATAATTCATCCTACATTAGGGTGTGTTATGTTTGGGTTGGTTAGGTTCAAGGTTTAATCTCTGGTCCATGTAGGACTTGAGATACCTATCACCGACAGGCCCTGGTTTTGGTTATAATATTTTCGCTCATGTTGAGAAAAACCTAATTTTCCTTATTTTTGGGTCTTGGGAGCTCGGATTTTGGCGATTCCAAAGGGGGTTTTGAGATTTATTCCATGGGTAAGTTTTAATCTTATAATTATCATTTTCCCCTTTGATTTCATCGTTAAAATAACTTAAATTCTTTATCACAAAAGGGGGTTTAGGGTTTTTGGTGATAAAGCTTGAAATGGTTTTTCTTTTAATTGAACATTATTTTTAACTCGATTTCACATGGATTTTCAGCATCAGACTCCTATATGTATGGTAAATGTATTTCAAAAATTAAATTATGGTTTTACCCCTTTATTTTAAAACTCATTTACATAGTTCGTTTTGAGACCCGTCTTGAATATAGCAATATGGGTCTTGTTTTACTTCTAATGACGTATAGATTATGATTTTGAAAGCATCACAGAATTTCGTGATCGTGGAGTGACAATAGATGATTATTGAACTATTCAAGAAATTTTGGCCCAACATCAAGGTAGGCTTCTCTCTACTCTTCTTCAAGAGATAATGTATTTTATATTTTGCATGTTAAATAGGGATGTTAGGATTTAATTTTGGATAGAACACCGTGACTTAGACTAAACTATGATTTTGGGGCCTAGAAGAGTAATTGAACCTTAAGGTGACATACTTATTTTACTTCTATAATCCTATTAGCTACCTAATAAATTGAGTTAATTCGTAGAATAATTGTGATATAATGCTATTGGGATAGGATATAGGTATTTATGTGTGATTAATATGATTAGTCTTATTTGTACTGTTTAGTCTATCTTGAGACTGCCATACAAGTGAAATTGACTTATTGCTCATGTTTTAAGTGGAATTGCTATCTTAGGTCTAATTATTGATTATTTAACATCCAGAAGTGAGTTTAGATACCTTATCTTATTTTGGGGTAGAATTTATCTGAATATTAATTTAGGGATTTGAATTGGGTTCCTCCATCCTATCATAGACCAATACATGTGTAAACTTTGCAGGCTTATTTATGCATGATTTACCCTTATTAATGTTCGATTTGAGGCTTGAGGTGATTGTATATATCTAGTCAGTGTGTTAGTGGGATATGTAAAGGCTGGTGCTAATTCTAGCTATGCCAAATTATATAACTTACAGATTTAATTATTAATATGGATTTTTATATGGCTAATAATATGACTTATGGTCAGGATTTTTGGTCCGGTGCAGATATATGAGTAAAGAGATTGTTCGTAGTGATGGTATATTGCTATTGTTACTGAGTTTGTTAGTATGTTAGACAAAGTTTCTACTAATGAACCATTATTATTAAGTTTCTATGATAATCGGTTGATTGTTATGATATCTTGAATTATGCTATGGTTATGTTGGATATATTATTAGGCCCAAGGCCGTGATTATAACATTCGTTGGATTTTGAAAATTATTCTATCCTTGTAGAGGTGTGATAGTAGGTTTTAGATGTTTTGGTGCTTATGATCACATTGTTTTGATACTGGTAATGAAATGCATTGATTCGGTACATTCATGATCACTAAAGCAGTAAATGGTACGATTCCAACTTAAATATTATTTTATTACTCCTCTTCCTAAAAATGGATTTATTTGTGCTTTTCACTTTTAAAATAGATTTCTTCATCACGGGAATCGTACCATCTTAATGAATAACTTACGAACCTTTGAGATGAAAAATGATGATTTGGATATTTGACCGAGATAGATTCTAGTCGATGATTTTTTTTACAACTATTTACCCTGATCGTGAGAGATTCTGAACTATTCTATGCTTTTATAAAGACTTAGTCCTGGAGTTTAATTCGGGCAATATATTTATGGAATTATACTCTTTTAGCTATGGTCCTAGCCATGTATTTTATATTTAAACATATATAAATATATATTTATATATCTGATACTGGGTAGAGTAGATTGATGATGATATTAACGATATGAGTTCTAATTCAAGTTCAACGATTGATAATATTCATGATATGAGATCTGATTCAAGTCCAGTGATTAAAGATATTGATGGTATGAGTTTCAGTTCAAGCTCGACAATTGATGATGATATAGTTGTTAAGGTATTATGGATTCTCCTCGCATTTATTCATGTATATGTATTGCTTATCACCAGTATGCACCTGTATCTATCAGCCTTATGAGGGGTTGCATAAGTGTGGGTAATGTGTATGGCTTGTGGTGTGTTGTGTGTATATTGTACTAGTATTGTGATTTGAGGTATGATTTTGGTTATTTTATCTTATGATTTATAATGATGCATGATTGTCCATTGGTTAGACATTATGGTTTTAGACACTGATATTTTGATTTCTTTCTTTATGGCTTCTTTATTCTGGTATTTATAACATGTTTAAACGTATGGATTAAGGATCTAGACTATAGTAGTACTAGTTCCTACTATGATTAGGATGCCATTAGATGCTAGTATGACTACTTTGGGTTGTACCCTTAGGTTAGCCTTGATTATGTACATACATTTATATATGTAGTTATGGTATTACCGTATATCCCTTCCCCTCTTCATTCATGTTGTGTATCAATTCCTTGGCCTTGGATGCATATATATATATATACACATATATATACATACATATATATATATATCCCTTTCTGTCCATAACACGTATATTGGAAAGTTATATAAGATATAATGTTTTATTCCTGAGTATGGATGAATAGAATAGTTCATCCTTATTGTCTCCAAAGATTTATTATGTAGTATTATAGATATTTAGGAGTAATGACTCTCCAGGTCAATTCCTTGATTTGTGTGCATTTTTGACATTTCAAGCCTTCCTACACTAGCTATAGGTTTTTTATTACTTGTTGGAACTGTCGGCTTGGTGATCGGATAATTCATTTGAATTTTAGGATCATTTCCTTAATTTAGAGCTTTTTCTTGTTAGTATTAGGTGTTGGACCAAAACTCCTAGTAGATGGCCTTAGATATGAATTTTGACTGATCCAGCAGCTCTGGAATGTCGATTTTAGGCTAGGTAGACCTTTTGTTTGGGTCACGATTTACCCTAGCTCATTTCGACCTATTGGTAGAAAAGTTGAGTAATTGAAAATTTATGTGTGGGACCCACATTTGGTAGAAACGACCTCAGATGAAAATTTTGATTATGCCATTGGGTCTCGTACATTGAATTTTATATGGTTACTCAGTTCATTTTTGTATACAGAATTCCAGACCAATCTTGAGGTCATAGAAGAGACTTAGAAGAATTCCAAGTCTTCAACTGTCATATGGTGTGTTGGATATTGTGAGCCAAGGATCGCAATCTTGATTACCTGAGCATGCACCAAGAGGGTGTGATCACATAGGTTGATTCACGGTCATGACAAACCTGACATCCGAGGGGGTAGTGTGATCGAATACCTGCATGTCGACATCTAATTACCTTGATGGGGGTATAAATAGACCCCTTATGATGCAAATTAGCAAATTTTTAATTTATATCTTGAGAGCCAAAACCCTAAAACTGAAGCAAAGCTTGGTACTAAGCTTGTAGTTGATTTAGGGGAGCTTGGTTATCAATTATTATGTGACTTCCCTTCGAATCCATGGTAAGATTCCTTTAATATCTTGATCAATTCTTAGAAACTAGGTCTTTCAATTCCTTATGTTTTAAGGTTAATTTGAGACAAGAATTGTGTTCTGTTAGTTTTCAACTTTTGAGTACAACTTCTTTATCCTTCGAGGGAACTCAGAAAAATTTTAATTTTTTGATTCCGTTAGTGGGCCTCGCGTGCTCGTTCCTGACCCAAAATTTGACCCGACCTATTATGTGGAAATATGGGTCTTGTTTTACTCCTAATAAAATGTAGGTTATGATTTTCATAGCATAGCAGTATTTTGGGATCGTGGAGTGAAGACGAACATGTTAGCCTCTAAAGTTTCTATTTTAATAATGACAAACTTACAAGTGGATCCTTGATGGCTATTGAAAACTACTAATGAAGGAACCCAACTCTATTAATGGAAGGAAATCCAATCATAAGAAGATCACAACACTTATACAAACATGTCAAGGAATAGAAGGACATCTAATTATAAGAAAATCACGACACTCAAACAAGCATGGAAAATAAATAAATCAAATATCTTGGAAATGGAAGGAGAATCACCATCCCAGAATCACGACAGACTAGATCAATAAGAAAATCAATCGGGATATGAACTAAATGAAGGAAGGCCACAAATATCACATGGACATCAATCTCTACATGACTAAAAGGAAAGATAGATCATGGACATATCTGATATGGACGTGATATTAAAGTCATATGTGGACATATTTGATATGGACATATCAAATAGCTACATTCCTCAATCAAGAATCAATTTAAATCCTTGATTGAGAAGAATTATCTTGGGTTTCCTTGTGAAGACTAGCAACCAAAGACTATAAATGATAATGAATAAAGACAGACATGAGTTACAAAACTTCAAGGAGAAAATTCAAAGTATCTCATTCTTAGTCCTACAAAGCTTTGTAACTTTAGTTTACACTTTTTATATAAAGAGTTGGAACGAGTGAACTTTGTAACATCAACGAAAGTTGTGTCAAAAGATCTAAAGAGAAAAATAAGTTTTTAGAACTTGTTTCCTATAATTTTAGTATGGTCCGGCTGGGACTAGTGGGCTCAAAGAAGAAGGAGTTAAGATGTTCTCTCGAGTGCTCTCTTGCATAGACTCTTTGAAATCCCAAGTCTCTTCCTCGAATGATGATTTGTCTTTCTGTGTCCAAAACTCCTACTCTTCCTTTGTTAAGAATGTTGAAAAATCCTATGGAAAGTTCTGTTAAAACATGCATAACACTCTCACCTACTTTCTGGCAAAATGATGAATTATGAACTTTCTTATTCTAAAGGGGATCATGTCCCTTATGTTTATGAGTTGTAAGATAAGTTTTATCATATTTTCTGACAATTTTTTTTCTATGCCTAGTTTATAGATTATAACTATCCATGGTTATCTACTACCTCTATTTATATGTAATGTTTGATGCTCTTATTTGTGTACTATTTTTTCTCTACCGCCATTTTTTTTATTATGCCAAAAATGGGAGAAAGATAGCAAGTGAAACACCCACTAAATATGAGAAACAAGTCGACTGTTGGCACACAAAGGATGATTGAATATCCAAGAAACTTAGAACAACAAAGATTCTCACAAGTCAGGGGAGCAAAGTCGAATCTCACTACACAAAGGCCGACTGATACTTACAAGAAAGGGGGAGCAACCTGGCTAAAAGGGAATTCAATTGATGTTTACTTATATTTGTCATTATCAAAAAGGCAGAGATTGTTTGCCTCCAAATTTATATTTTAATAATGACAAACTAACAAGTGGATCCTTGTAGGATATTGAAAACTACTAATGAAGGAAGACGACTCTAGGAATGGAATGACATCCAATCATGAGAAAATCACGACATTCAAATAAGCATCGTAAGAAATTGAAGGACATCCAATCATAAGAAGATCACAACAGTCAAACAAGTATGGCAAGTAAATTAATCAAATAACTTGGAAATGGTAGGAGAATCACTATCCCAGAATCACGATAGCCTAAATTAATCTAAAAAATCAATCGAGCTCCAATCAAAAGGAAGGCCATAAATGTCACATGGAAATCAATATCTACACGAGTAAACGGAAATATAGATCATGGACATATCTTATATGGATGTGATCCAAAGCCGTATATGGACATATCTTATAAGGACATATCAAATGACTATATTTCTCAATCAATGAATCAATTTTAATCTTTGACTGAGAAGAAATATCTTGGTTTTCCTTGTAAAAAATAGCAGTCGAAGACTATAAATGATAAAAACTGAGACATAAACGGGTTACGCAATTTCAAGGTGAAAATTGAAAGAGTCCCATTCTTAGACTTACAAAGCTCTGTAACTTTAGTTTACAATTGTTAAATAATATGTAGGAACGAATCAACTTTATAACATCAACTAAAACTGTGTCACAAGATCTGAAGAGCATAATAAGTCTTCAGAACTTATTTCCTATCATTGTACTCGATCAAAACTTTAAACGATCTAAGGGAACTTTGAAAACCAAGGGGACTGGACGTAGGCACTACATTGGTGTGATGAACCAGGATAAATCTTTGTGTTATTACCTTATGTTTGTTATTTACTGACTTGATTGTTCTAACTATAATCTGTTTGTGAAGTATTCTGATCTGTAGG
Source organism: Capsicum pubescens (assembly GCA_030864215.1). Taxonomy (NCBI): domain Eukaryota; kingdom Viridiplantae; phylum Streptophyta; class Magnoliopsida; order Solanales; family Solanaceae; genus Capsicum; species Capsicum pubescens. The sequence goes on along the minus strand of CM061547.1, from coordinate 158,066,223 downwards.
TGAGTCAACTATAAGGAGTCAGTAGTCGACTCATAGAGAAAATTTTTAATTTACCACCCTCTTGAATTTTAGATCATTTTATGGACGATTAAAGAATTTGAGGTTTGGCTTTGAGGTAGGTTTATGCCTACTCTTCTTTACAAGATGATGTGATTTATCTATAACATGTGAATGTGAATATTATGATTATGGGTAGAATACTATAACTTAGTCTTAAGTACTGAAGCTTGGGATTAGATGAATGACTTGACCTGTAAGGCTAAATACTTGTTGTAGTCCTAGGATCCTATTGCTATCTTGATAGATTGAGCATATCAATAGAATAATTATGAATTTTGAATAGATTTGAGATATGGTCTACGCATTAGAAGAGTGATTGGTATGATTAACCTTATTTGGGATATTTAGGTACCTTGAAACCATAAAATAGGTGGAGTTAACTAAATGGCTTATGTTTCTAGGCATAATTCCAATCTTAGGATTGTTTATAGCCTATGTACCATCAAGAAGTGAATTTAGGTAACTTAGCCTAGCACGGGGTATTAATTGCCTAAATATGAAATATTGGGACCTACCTTAGGCAATGACTTGTGTTCGCCCTTATGGATATAGTTATGGATGTTATACATAGTTGAGACAATTAAGCCTTTAGTATTAGCTTACTTTGTGATTTGGTGAATTATGATGACTTCCCCCAGATTATGATTAATTGCTTGTAGATATGATATGTCTTTCTGACATGAGTTATGATGTGGTCCATCAGCATTCTTAATAATATAGGCTTAGACATATTTATGATATATGGCCTATAGATATGCGATGCCTCCTAGATGTGAGGTGCCTCAAAGTTATGCGATTTCTCTAAGATATGAGATGTCTTATTGATATATTGTTCCTCCTAGATATGAGATGCCTCATTAATATATTGTGCCTCCTAGAAGTGAGATGCCTTATTAATTAGTGGTGATTTTACCAGTGATTTACACTCAACATCCATGCACACTACTATGATTTGAATGTCTAAATGAGAAATATTTGTGGGTAAATGCACTAATTCTCATATTTTGCAGGCATACAAGTGCTGAGAACAAAAGAAGAAACCTTGAGATAATAAGGATCGAAAAGAGAATAGACGTGCAAGAGCTGGACAAGCTAAAGTAGGAGCAGGATTTGGCCCTCAGTTACCGCGATCATGGGCTGAGGGCCATGATAGCGATCAGTAAAGTTAGTCAACAAATGGTGATCCCGATCCATCCTCCATGACCGCAGCAGATGCGATCTCAATCAAGCCTCTACAATCGCATGAGATCAGAAAATAATCTAAGAGAAAAAATGTCATTTGGCCAGCCGACCCAAATCCCATTTAAGGCTAAAAACCCTTTCATTCAACGAATCATCATCATTCTATAACCATACCTCCTATTATTAGTCTAGGATTTTTGTAATTTCTTAGTGCTTGGAGCAAAACTTGTACTAATCTTGATCTAAGAAGACATTATAGTGAGTTTTAAGTGTAGATTTCCCATCACCCATTGAAGATTCATTGGATTCTAAAGTGTCATTTGTCCTCTCTTTATTTTCTTATGGATAACTTTTATTGAAATATTGGTTTATATGTGTTGATTATAATAATGATTTGCTAGATCTACCTCTTGGAATTATGCTAGAAAAGGATGCAATTGTGTATGGGCTGCAATATATTTTTGTATATTTTAGTTGTTGATGATGGGTACAATTATTTCTTGAACAAATTTGTAGGGATTTGTGGGTGAAAGCCCCAAATGCCCAAAAGGTTTTGATGGATGAAAATCCCAAGCTCTTGAAAGCTTAAACCATCCTTAAAAGAGGGGTTTTGAGTGAACTTTGGGAACTCGCCTCATCCTTAAAAGAGGAATGTGGGAACCAAAGTAATAGTTGTCAACTTATGGGTATGTCTTTCCAATTTTTTCTATTTTAGACATAAGGGTGATTAGGAGGTTGACTCTACCATAGGTATCATTCTAGAAATAGGGATACCTAATTGAGGTAATGGGTAACTTTAATTGACACACTCGTTAGGTACTCAAACGGGTCAATTAGTGTAATATTTGAGGTTTTGTTGAAAAACTAGCCTTAAAAACCTTAAACCTAGCCTACCACATCATCAACGATTCAAATTTGCATCGAATCATCATGATCGTATGCCTAATTTTCCTCTAGGAAAGTATAGTCCCAAGATCGATTATAATTAATTATACTCTAATTATTCTTACTCTCAAATTTGTCCATTATAAGAACAAGAATTACTTTCACATTTGACAAGATTGAAAACCTCCTAAATCATTTTGTACCATAGGTTTGACCCAAGAAAGAAACTTTTATTTCAAATTGACCCGATCGTCCCTCACATTATTCCTCGTGAATACGACCCCGTCTCTTAGTTGGGTAAGTATATTGACAATAGCCGCCTTGAACTTAAATTGATGTATAACTTGAGTGTTATTAAAAATGGCGTCGTTGCCAGAGAACAATTTTCCGTATTGAGTTTGTTTGGAATTTTAGCTTACTTGCTTGAATTCAAACATGTAAATATTTGTTTGTGATTTTATTTTGTTTCTTTTTTAGGTAGGTTTTTATTTTTATTTGTTTGTCACTATGGCATCATGGAATGAATGTGAGTTCAGTGGTTGGAGATGCTATCATGACAATCCATGTCTATGTTATAATGGACCCCACTTTTTAAAAGATTATAGTTATGTTTCTCGAGGAAAGATATGTGCACTATCTCGATATTATAGGGAGTATGGTTGTTCTCTACAAGGTTGTCGATATGGATATTGGAGTGATTGTGCAAATTCCCCTACCCCTATTATGCTAACCCAAGTTCTAGTTCTCCTTATGATTTTATAAGTCTAATGATCAAGAAAAAGAAGAACGAATCACCAAAAATAATAGTGTTGGAGCAATGCTTCTACTTATCTTGGATCAGGTGACATCAATGGGGGATAATATACATGACATGCATCAATACATGGAGGTATGTAATGAGAAAAGAAAGAGGATAGAAGAGATGGGCATGGAGGTCAACCATGCAACTACTACGACCATACCCATGTCTCTAAATCAAATTGATGTTGAAGAATTCTCAGTGATTTCCCAATCGAACGAACCAAACATGAGAAAGAATGCCAAGATTAAGGATATGGTGTTAGATTCGATAGAAGAAGTCGAGCAAATTCCTTATCAATACTCTATCCACTTATCAACATTATGCTAGGTTGATTTAATAAAAGTTAATCCACCCAAGCAAGTGATGAATATTAGAGAGAATGAGTAATTTCCTTACTTATATTCTGGATTTTGACATTCCAAATGGGCATTCTAAAGCCCCAATTTTGAAGGCCAACATGCTTAAAGACCAATTTCCAAGTAGTTCCCTTCTAATGCTCTCACCGTTGTCCAAGGATCCCATCTGGAGGTTTGATGAAAAATTAGGCAAACGGTTCAAGTCTTCAAAGTGGCGCGATTGAGCATGCATCACCGTGCCATTATTTTTTCCCCAAGAGCCTCAGAGATTGACTAATTAAAATTTGGGCAAAAGATTCAAATCTTCTTAGTGGGGACATAAATGATGATTAGAAAGGCATCGTGCCATGACGTTAAACCAAGAACTTTATGGGAGGCAACCCATTTTTTCATGATTATGTAATTTCTTTTTAAATAAGTCACAAAATTTTAATGCTTTGCAGGTGCTTGGGGCAGGTTGAAAACCAAAAACAAGGAAAAACCAAGTTTGGAAGTGCAGCAGCCATGCAGAAAAATAGGGCAAAACAGAGAAGTAGATGGCCTCAGTTACCGCGATTGTAGATTAAGGATCGCAATCGTAGTACCGCGATCGCACCTAGCAGCCTATAATCGCGCTTCTCTATCTAGCTTTCTTCATGGTTATCAACCTGGTTTCAGGGAGTCCTTTAGACCTTTCTTCTTCTTTTTGTGATGTAGTGAGGTCACTACAAGTTTTATAGTTTTTGGGTGCAGCCCTACCCTTGTGTGTATTCATTGGTTTGCAATACTCAAACTTAGTTCTCTCAAAGAATGGAAATTTTTTCGAATTAATTGTTTACATTGTTTAGTTTTCTAATTCTTTTAATAATGATATTAGACGATCCTTTCCCTGTGATATATTAGTTGACGACATTCTTAAGGGAAAAGTGTTATGATTGGGTTTTGACTCACAGATACAAGGGAATGCTGAGTACCCATAGCATCAAGGCTATAAATACATGGAAAGTCTGAGTACCTGTGGCATTATCGATTTGGTATTACATTTATTCATTGGCAAAATCTGAGTAGCCATAGAGTTGGTTTGCCTATATGAAGCCAAAATGTGAGACCGAGACTTAGGTTGTTGCCACAGTTAAAAAATTATGCATGGTGCAAATTTAAAGGGAACAACACCCCTCCCCCCTTGTCCAAGATTTTTCAAAAATTATCAAGGGCATGGGCGTGAGAAGCATTGTAACAATTCTTTTTCTCTTTTTGTGACTCTAAATTTTTGACTTGTGAGAATTGATAGATACTCTATTTTTTCTCTAGCGGGAGGGACAATTGAGCCACCTTGGTGAATTTACAAGCCATGTGTGGTGAGCTTAGTTTTTTGAATCTCATGTTTAATTATACCATCTACAACTTATCCCATTAGTCTCTCAAAAATAATTTTGATTGTATTTGGTTAGGTATATGATCTTAGGCCATCTTTGAGACATTGAAAGTCCACTTTAACCTAATAAGCCTACCCTTGCATAGATTTTATCCCTAATCACCCACTTTGAGCCTTTATACCTTTCTTTGGAAAACATATTGCACGTCATGAGCCTTTAAATTCTTATTTATCTTTTGAAACCTATCCTCCTTTGACTTAAAAATTCAAATTAAGGCTAAAAGACTAAGTGTGGGGTAGTGAAGATTGGAAGAGTTGACTTTGGGCCCCGAGAATGCAAATTAGTTCCTAAGAGCTAAATTTTGATAACAAATAAATACGAAAAAGTAGGGACCCAAGAAAGGAAAGAAAACCATGAAATGTACAAGGAAAAAAGGTGAGAATAAAATCCTTTCTAAAATATGTGTGAATCAAGATAATAAAAGTAGGCACATGTTTAAAGAGTGAAAACAAAAGAAGTGGCCCTTGGTAAAAGTTGAATGAAAAAGTATAGTGTAGATGTTCAAGGAGGGTATAGTCACTTTGTTCCCATATATTATCCTACCCTACCCCAAACCTACTTTATATGCTTAAAAATCCTTTTGAGATTGCAAACCAAATGCATTCATTATAGTGATGATTGACAATAGGGTCAAGCCTATGGTATGGTACTTGTTAACATTGATAGTTATTGACAGAGAGATAGTTTCATACTTAAATTCCTTTTTGCATATTTGATAACTTAGTGTTTGAAATTTTCTTTCTTGTAAGGGGGCAAGTTCACAAGTTGAGGTGGGTGATTTTGTCATCTCCCGATAAATGAGGCAAAATGGATATAATGTATTTGAGGTCAAAGAGGATTCATTTATTAAGTATTCGTGATTGTTACATGATTGCTCTTTGAAGTCTTTTAAATCCTTGAAAATTACGTGTTATGTTGAGGGGTATCATGAAAATAGTCTTTTCTATGTTTGAAGAGATTTTTGTGGTAGTAATCAAGTTAAAGTCATCATGATCATTTGGGTAATCTAATTTGGGAATAAAAGTACCTTGTATCATGGTAATAGGTAGTGTTGCTTAACGACATGCAAAACTTTAAGTTGGGGGTATTGATGAGTGGTGAATTTACCACTCATTTGCACTCAACATTCATGCACGTTACTATGATTTGATTATCTAAATGAGAAATATTTGTGGTTAAATGCACTAATTTACATATTTTGTAGGTATACAAGCACTAAGAAGAAAATAAAAAATCTTTAGCTAAAAAGGATCAAAAAGGGAATAGAAGTGCTAGAGCTGGACAAGCTGAAACAGGAGTAGGATTTGGCCCTCAGTTACTGCGATTGTGGGATGAGGCCCGCGATCGTGGTCAGTCGAGTTATTCAATCAATGGTAATTGCGATCCATCCTCTGCGGATGCAGTAAGTGCAATCATGATCAAGTTTTCGCGATCACGTGAGAGTGGAATATGATCCAGGGGCAAAAATGTTATTTGGCCAGCCGACCCCAAATCCCATTTAAGGCTCAAAACCCTTTCATTCAAGGCATCATAATCATTATATAACCCTACCTCCCATCCTTAGTTAAAGGTTTTTCTAATTTCTTGGATCTTGGAGAAAAACTTGTACTAATCTTAGGCTAAGAAGACAATAGAGTGATTATTAAGTGTAGATTTCATATCACCCATTGAAGATCCATTGGATTGTAAAGTGTGGTTTTCCCTCTCTTTTTTTATTATGGATAACTTTGATGGAAATATTGGTTTGTTTGTGTTGATTATTATTATGGTTTTCTTGATCTTCCTCTTAGAATTTTGCTAGAATAGGATGCAATTGTGTGTGGATTGTGATATATTTGTGTATATTTTAGTTGTTGTTGATGGTTTCAATTATTTTTTGATTAAATTGGTTAGGATTTATGGGTGTGATCCCCAAATGCCCAAATGAGTTTGATGGATGAAAATCCCAAGCTCCTGAAAGCTTAAACCATCCTTGAAAAAGGGGTTTTGAGTGAACTTTAGGAACCCACCTCGTCCTTGAAAGAGGGTTATGGGAATGAAAGCAATAGTAGATAATTTATGGGTATGTCTTGCCAATTTTTTCTATCTTAGATATAAGGGTGATTAAGAGGTTGACTATACCAAGGGTATTTCCTATAAATAGGAATACCCAATTAAGGTATTGGGTGGATTTAATTGACACACTTGTTAGGTACTCTAAAGGGTAAATGAGTGACATCTTTGAGTATTTGTTGAAAAACTAGCCTCAAAGACTTCAAACCTTGCCTACCACATCATCAACAATTCAAATTTGCACCGAATCATCATGATCTTACACATAATTTTCCCCTAGGAATGCACAGTCCCAAGATGATTTTCATTTATTATACTCTAATTATTCTTAGTCTCAAGTTATTCCATTAGAATCCCAAGAATTACTTTCACATATGACAAGATTAAAAAAAACCCAAACTATTTTGTACCATAGGTTTGACCCCATAAACCAAATTTTAATTTGAATTGACTCAATCGTCACTCAAATTGTTCCTCATGGATTTTACCCTGACTCTAAGTTGGATAATATATTGGCAACGACCGTCTTGCACTTAAATTGACGTGTAAGTTTAGAGTTATCACTTATTGATATATTGTGCCTCCTAGATGTGAGATACTTTATTGAGATATTGTTTCTCCTAGATGTGAGATGCCTCACAGAGATGATTTATGTCCTATAGAAGTATTATGCCACATAGTGATGTTACAATTTATCAATATGAAATGCCTTATGATATCATTATTGATATGAGTTCCAGATATGTATGTGGGCTAAAGTCATGATTATGATATTGTATTTAATTCGTACACATTATTATGCCTAAGGTTGTGTTATAAAATAGGTTGGACATCCGAAAAGTGTTTATCTATGTAAAGGATGTGGTTGTAGTTTATGATTATATTGATGCTTGTGGTTTCATTATTTGGATACTAGTGATGGAATGCATAGATATTCTATATTCATGATCATTAAATCGATAAATAGTGAAATACTATCAAAAATATGATCTTGTTACTATTTTCCTAATTAAGTGTTAAACCCCACCTTTCACCTTTAAAACAGACTTCTTTATACTAATAATTTCCTTTATAATGAATAACTTATGTGTAATAAGACCGATAATGATGTTTTAAAGATTTGGCCGAGACATAGTCCAGTCCATGATATTGATGATACTAAATTACTCTAGTCATAAGAGATTCTGACCTTTTCTATACTTTTATAATGATTTAGTCCAGATGTTAACCCAGGTAATGGATTTACAGTTTTATACTCTTTTAAGCTATGACTTATGTTTGTGTACCTATTATATATCTATATACACATCACTCCGATATTGGATGAAAGAAGATGGTGTATGAGTGATATAAATTCTGGGTAAAACCCGATGATAGATTATAGTATTGATGTTATATATATATTTATGATTATGATTATATGCTTATATATTTATCAAGGTCAGAGGATGATTATGATGATATACTAATATACCCGACAAGGCCAGAGGATGATTATGATGATATACTTATATACCCGACAAGGCCATAGGGTGGTTGTGATACTAATTATATACCAAATAAGGTCGGGGGATGATTCTTATGCTGATTATATACCCGCTTCAAGTTTGAAGGATGATTGTGATTTTTATTATATATTTGGCATTCATTCTTGTATGCGCATTCCCTAATACCAGTATGCACATATATCTATCAGCCTTATGGGGAGTTGCATATGTATGAGTCATGAATATTCCTTGTGGTGTGTATTATATTGATTGAACCTCCTAAGCCTGGGGATGTGGGGGTTCATTATAGGCTCAAATAGGTATTATTTGTCTGGACTAGCTGGTTACTCGCGCTGTCATTGGTATTGCTATTATTATAGTAGTGGTCATTGTTATAGGTAGTTTGTGACATATTTTTTAAATAAACAGTATCAATATTTGAGATAAGATTTTCTCTTTTCTATGTTATGATTTCATTACTATGCGTGATTAACTCATGATTAGACGTATGGATTAGAAACCCCGAGCACTAGCACTAGTTCCTGCTAGGATTATGAGTCCTAAAAATGTTAGTTTGATGATTTTGGCTAGACATATGTATATATATGTTTGTGTGTGTGTGTGGAAGTATATATCTATGAATATATACCTAGATATAGGTAGATATGGTGTTACATTATATCCCTTCCTTTTATTCATTCACATTGTATATTTATTCCTTGGCCTTGTATTCTAATATATATATCTTCCTTTGTCCATTACTTTGTACATTGGCTAGTCATATACGATATAGTGTTGAGATTATAGAGTATGGCTATAATAGGATAGTTCATTCGTAATACCTTATTAACCTTATTATGTTGGTTTCTTGGACATGAATAGGATAGTTATCCTCACTAACTCATTGGATTTTATGTGATGGCTTGACATTTGGGTGTAGTTTTCCATGTTGTTTATATTTTATATATATATGCATTATCCTTGCATCTCAGTCGGTAGTTGCCTACTGAGTACCACATATTTGGTTCTGATACTACACTTCTGCAACTTATAGATCAGGTACGGGTTATCACTGTTGTTATGTACATTGTGCCGAGCAGCTGTGGTTTGTAGACATAGGGTGATCTCCTGACTTTTGGATCATTACTTTCCTCCCTCTTATGTTCTATACTATTCTTTATGTTGTTTTTAGTGATGAGTTGTATCAGTGTAATTCCCTTGATATTTTATTTTTGTACTCCTATTATATAAAAAGCTCTTCTACTGATACCTCCAGGTTTTGGGACTATGTTATAGATATTTTATTATATTATTCTGTATTCATTTCTTCATTCTTTTGGTAGTTCGTTACTAATAGTTTTGTACTATGGGTTTGGCTCGCCTATATGTAATGACCCGATTTTCTGGAACCGGAATGTCACACAGTGCTCATGATCGCGAAGGACCACAAGCAAACCCTCTTCTGATATCTGTACCTGAACACTTCATAATATAGATAATAAATGCGAAAACTGGCCATAAGGTTTAAAACATCTAAAAATACTCAAAACTAAAAACTAAATACTAATACATCTATCCGGAAAGCCTCTAAACGGTCTGAACTGTGGAGTTGATGGGACATGTCCCCAACTAACTCCGTCTACTGAAAATAAACTAAGTCTGATATAACAATAATAAAAATAAGGATCATCCTTGACTGAAGAGGACTCACTGCTATGTCTACTGCTACTGACTGGGACTGAGCTGCTAAGGGTACTTTGTATCTCGTGCCACTGAACCTATGGTGTCAAATAAAATACCATAGCACAAATACGTCAGTACGGGAATGTACCGAGTATGAAGATGAGGTAAGTCTAAATGCAAGGGCTTATGCATGAACAATTACTTAATTGAATAATCATGAGAATACTGACTGAGGACATATGCATGAATGCACAAACCATAACTGAAAACATCGCAACTTGAAATAATGGAACTCGAATACTGCTTTACTGACATCTGAACTCCCTACTAATACTGAGATACTGAATAACAGAATCTTTGGATATTGATAACTAAGTACTGAAGTTGAGATCAGTCTTATCTATCAAGTGGTCTTTAAAACTGATGATACTGAAACTGATTAACTGAATCTACTCATATCAATGACTGAATTCTAAGCTTTCTACTCTCAACTGAAAGTATCGGAGATCAAACCTCTCTAACAAATGATTCCGGAATCTACAATCATTGATAAGAAAAGATTATATCTGAGATCAAACCTAGCTAGCGAAAGATCTCTGAATCTGATAATGAGAATAATCACTGAATTTGAGAATGAGATTAAGCCTATCTAACGGGAGATCTCTGGATCTGATAATTAGAATACTCAACTAAATCTGATACTGAGATCAAGCCTATCTGACATGTGATCTCTGGATTTGATAATAAGAATACTCAACTGAATCTGAGACTGAGATCAAGCTTATCTGATAGGTGATCTTAGGATCTGATAATGAGATTACTCAAATGACTCTGAGACTGAGATCAAGCCTATCTAATGGGTGATCTCTGGATCTGATAATGAGATTACTCAATAACTTTATATGGGACCATACCTATCTAGAGGGTGGTCCATGAATTAATGGAACTATCTGAGTTCCTTACTAAGTCAGGGGACTATATCTAACAGTCTTGATTTCTGAGTTCTACTCTGAAGATTGATACTAAAACTAAAACTTTGGGAGTGATCACTTAACCGACATGCCTCGAATCTGAACTGGTGGGGTCTAACCTGTAACCCCAGCTGGAAAGGTACCGATACCGTACCATGGGTAAAGACCTCTCTGGTCAAGCCTCTCTAATAGGTGACCCTTGCAACAAGTCAAGCCTAAGGCAGTATAATAGTGAAGCCTATCTAGCGGGTAACAAGCTTTTTCTAACGGGTGACTCCTGCATCCTGCGTTGGCTATGCAGTTTTGGAGTTCAGGGATTGCTCCTAACGACTTTACCTCTCTAACGGGGAGCCTCCATCCCTACAATCGCTCAGTGCTAGCTCCTACCCCCAACTTAAATACTCTGAACTTATTCTCAATGAAACTTAAACTGAGCCAAATCTAATACTACATGTGTTTCTCGACTTATCTGACGGAGTTATACTGAATTCACTTAGTTCCATAGCTGACGGAATATTACTAAATCTCATTATTTGACTAAATGATACTAAGCTTGGGATAGATTCTAGTAGAAACACATGGCGCGTGCTACTATATTCATCCATGGTCCATAAATATGTACCGCAACTTGTACAAAATCTATTGGTGCAGTGGGATGAAGAGAGATATTTTAGAGTTTGCGGATAAGTGCTCTACATGTCAGCAAGTTAAGATAGAGCATCAGAAGCCTAGTGGATCCATGCAGGAGTTCAGTATTCCTACTTGGAAGTGGGAAGTTGTGAACATGGACTTCGTGATGGGTTTTCCTCGAAATCGTCATCAGCATGATTCATTTTGGGTCATTGTAGACAGAATTACCAAATTAGCTTATTTCCTTCCATTTCATAACTCTTATTCAATCGACGATTATGGAAAACTCTATATATATGAGTTGGTCAGATTGCACGGTGTTCCTCTATATATTATCTCAGATAGAGGTACCCAGTTCACCTCTCATTTCTGGAAAGCGTTCCAAAAGGGTCTCGATACCCAAGTTCATCTCAGGACAACCTTCCATCCTTAGAAAGATGGTCAAGAAGAAAGAACCATTCAGACTTTATAAGATATGCTAAGGGTATGTGCAATTGATTTCAAGGGAAGTTGGGATGACCACTTGCCTTTAATTGAGTTTGCATACAACAAAAACTATCATTCTAGTATTCAGATGGCTCTATTCAAAGCTCTCTATGGTAGGATATGTAGATCTACAATTGGTTGGTTCAAAGTTAGTGAGGCCTAAGTCATAGGTCCTGACTTAGTATTCGACGCCTAAGAAAAAGTCCAGTTAATCAGAGAAAGACTCCGGGATGCTCAAAGCCGACAAAAGTCTTATACAGATGTTTATAGAAAAGACCTCGAGTTTGAGGTTGGTGATCATTTCTATCTAAAGATCTCTCCCATGAAGGGAGTGAAGAGATTCGGAAAGAAGGGAAAGCTCAGTCACCGATATATTGGTCCCTTCAAGATTCTCAGTCATTTCAGCAAGGTAGCTTATGAGCTCGAATTGCCTTTAGATCTTGCCTCAGTTCATCCAATATTCCATGTATCTTTGCTCAAGAAGTGTATAGGTGATCCACCAGTCGTAGTCCCTATTCAGAGCATTGATGTTCAGAACAGTTTCTCTTATGAAAAGATTCTAGTCGAAATCTTAGATTATCAGACTCGTAGATTGAGGAACAAAGAAGTCCCTCTTGTTAAATTTCTTTTGAGAAATCAATCCATCGAAGGATATACTTGGTAATAAGAAGCAGACATACGTACCAAGTATCCTTACCTCTTCTTCGCCAGCTCAGATCAAGCTCAAGATAATAGTTCTCCTTAATCTTACTCAGTTTCATGATCAGTGTTAATCACGAACTTGGTATTCAGTTTCATGTTCATGTTCAATTACCATTGCATATTCAGTCATGCATTTATATATTAGCTCAGTTATATAATTTTGCATCAGAAATGCATACTCATTTTGAGAAACTTAGTTCCTCGGAACATTCAGTCATGTATTCATGAATTAGTTACATATGCATCAGATATGCATGTTCAGTATGTTATGTTCATCATGTCAGTCATGAGATCATGTTCAAGTTATTCATGTTCAGTTTATATTCAGCTTATTATTTCCCCTCTCAGTCAGTCTCATTAGAGGATGAATGTTCTCAAGCGGTAGATATTGTAATACCCCAAAGATTTCTAGAAAATTTCATCCCAAGAATACCTAGTATTAGCTTATAAAGTTAATGATAATTATTACATGAGGAATTTTCAAGATTTTCACTTCTTTTCATGTGGAAAATTCAATAAGCTTTCCATCGATATATGATTCGCTTAAATCATATAACTGGGTAAGAAGTTATGACTATTTCAAGTTCCCATCGAAAAACAAAGCCATATTAGTCAGTGGCGTGCCGCACCACAAGAGGAAATGGAATTTGGCAATTTCCATTACATGTCCGCAATTATTGCGCGTCGCATCAGCATAAAAATTCAGAATTCTCCTTTTTCCAGTGTCTTAGCGCGATTTCCCCTACGTCGTGCCAAAGTTCCAGGTCACGAAGGAAGGGGCAATGCGATGGCTCCACATCGCGCCATCCATCATTTTCCTAATTTTCATATTACAGTGACATAGTGCGATAGTGCCGCATCGCACTAGGGGTTCAATTCGGGAAATTTTTACTGAAATTACAAGACGCGTCAAGGGTTAAAAGGGTCAATTTCCCACACCTATTTAAGTCAATTAACGCATGATTCAGCCACTTTTCACCTAAAATACACCCTCTTTTCTCAAGTTTCTCTCAAGAACAAGCTAGGGTTTTCCTAAAATATCTAATTTCAAGAAGGTTTCACCATCAATCTTCATGAAATCACGAATTAAGATATGCATAGTGTTCTTTCATGGACTCATTTCATCCATGAAGCCCAAAAATCCCGTTTATAAATGCAAGTAATGGATTTTCTTATGAATTTCATGATTGGGCTGCTTTTTTTCATGTTGATAATGAGTAATTGAATTGTATTCCATGAATGAGTGTTAAATTCCATATGGGTTGATTTGTATCGGTATAGATTCATAAAACCCTAGGACTAAACCCTTGAATGATTAAATAGGAGTTGAATCACGACAGTTAATTGTTGTATGATGTTGTTTACACATTCTATGCCTACTATGTGTTTGGTTGAATGCCTAGATGAAGGGAAAGTGTCCAATTAGCATGATATCATTAAATCCCCATGTACGTACAAGATTATGCCTATAACATGTTTGATGAAATACTTCAATAAATATATTATGATGATTATTATGTATTCAAGTAAGTCATGTTTTGTTAGTTTCCTTTCATCGAGTCCAAGGGGTACTTGTACCCCAAACATTTGCTTTGTACCTAGATCTATGTAATGTTTTCACGATACTCTCAGTCAAGCCATGATCCTTAGACTTCAGATAGTCTTATGACTCAGAAAATCTCGATGATCTCATGAACTCAGTCAATTGTCAGATATCAGTAATATTCCGTCAGTCAACGGAATTCAGTAACTCAGTCCATATTTAAGTCAGTAAATCATGTTCAATGTTCATTCAGATACGAGTAGAAATTAGCACCGAGTGAACCCAAGGATGGGGACACACACTTTCAGATAAAGGTGTGATCCTTAGCAGTCATCCTTGCATTACAGAACTATGTAGCCAACATAGGTTGATACATCAACATTGTTGATGAGTGTTGATGAGGTGGATAAGCACTGTCAGATAAGGGCCCCACCATTCTCGTATAGGGGACACTATCAGATGAGGGTCGCTCAAAGCTTGTCCTTACCAGTGGTGCGGTATTGACACCCTTCCAATTAGGGTTACAGATTGGACCCCATCTCAGTCATAATGGCATATCAGGGGAATGTCGGTTAAATATTACCTCCCACAGTTTCATGTTATAGAATTAGGACTATAATACACAGTCAATCAATCTCAATAATAGAACTTAGATAGTTCTTTAGATTTCAGGACTGTCAGGTATAGTCAACTCAGATACAGTACGGGACTCAGCTAGTTCGATCAAAGTCAGGACTGTCAGATACAGTCACCCATGTTATCAGTTATATTTAGATATAGATATTTATGTGATCAGATATATCAATTTTTAGTATGTCATGTCATCAGTATTCAGATTTAGTAGTCACTATATCACAGTGTCAGTTACAGTTACGTATTTATATATGCATTCTCAAATTCATGTTAGACAGTAAGCTAGCATTATTCATGCATGTTAACCCTTGAATTAGCCTATCTCACATGTATACTCAGTACATTTCATTGTACTGACGCATTGGTGCTATGGTGCTTTCTTTTTATGTTACACCATAGGTTCAGAGACACGAGTTCCAGATCAATAGTAGATTCCAGTCTTAGTAGTCAGAATAGAGGTGATTCCTCATCCTTCGAGGACATGATTATTTATCCACTATTTCATTGATTAGTTATTAGTTGGAGATAGTTGGGGACATGTCCCATCAATTCCTTATTCAGATTATTCAAATAGTAGAGGCTTTCAGACTAGATGCAGACTATTATATTTCAGAATCTAGTGTTTACAGTTTTGTTTTGGGTATTGTATTACCCCACAAAAGTTATCTCATTCATGTTAAGTTTAGTATTGAACCTTATGGCCTTTTAGTGTATGTTTCCACATTATTCAGTATTTTATTCAGTGTACAGGTACAAATATCAGTATGGGTTAGCTTATGATCTTTCGAGGTCATGAGCACCATGTAGCATTCCAGTTAAGCAAATCGGGGCGTTACAGGATCTTTGTTAAGGCCTAGGGTACGAGTTAGGGTACCACTCGTACGATACGGTATGGTTGAGCTAAGTGAGTCATGCCCACCTAGGAAGTCAGTTTTCACCTTCTAAGTCAAGGGCTCTATGGACATTTCCCACCCCAAAACCCTTAAGTGCCTTAACTATATAATGTATTGTGGCCTCCCAAACATCCATTTTTTCAAGATCAAAACCTCCCAAATACTCTCTCATATACACTTTTGAAGATTGTAGGTTGGGATTCCAAGGGGCGTTCATCTAGAGGCAAAAGTGGAGTCAAGTTCTATGGGGGATCATCTTATTTAAGGCATGTGAATCGTTCACTTTTTATTAATTCAAATATCATGTATTTTAAACATTGATTATGACCTATAAATGTTGACTTTGAAATCAAATTCGAAGGGTTTTTTATACGTAGTGATGAGTAATGTTTTCTCTTGCTTAGACTTATGTTTATACATAATATTGGTGATGATTTACACATGTGGGTTCTTTTTCTTTGTGGTTTAACAAATAGTTATTAAGTAACCCTAAGAATGACAATTTCTACTTTTATTTTGTCCTTGGTAAAGGCATACCTACAAGGTGTTTGTGAAAATGTGTGTGAGAAATGTCTAGTCACATGCTGATGATGTTTTGAACTATGGAAATAGACTAGTAAGTATAAGTTATTGGTCAATGGTATGGTAAAGACCTTGTTTTCCATGTAATAAGTTAATTTATGATTTCGATAGTTTGATGGCTAAAAGGGTTAAAGTCCCAAAACATGAACTTGAATTGTGTTTGAACTAAAATACGGAGTAAGAATGTTAATGAAAATAAATGGTTTTGTATGGGTGTTGATGTCTATAAATTGAGTTGAATGATGAATTGATTTATGTGATTGGTTTATTAAAGTGTTTGATTGACAAATGGTTCCATGTAGACAACCTAGTCATTTATGGTGATGAATTAGTTAAATGGGCTGTAGTCCCTAAGTGTTGAATTGAATGGATGTGGATGTATGGACAAAGGGTTAGAGTCCAAATGTCGACTAATGATAACACGATGACTTGTAATTAAAATCCCTTGACTAATAAGGTGGCTTGAGGTTAGAGTCCCCTGCTTAATTAAATTTCTATGGTTAGAGTCCCTTGCCAAATAAGCGCACTTGTGGTTAAATTCCCTTGCCTAATGAAATGGCATGAGGTTAAAGTATCTTTCCTAATAAAACGACTTGAGGTTAAAGTCCCCTGCCTGGTGAAATTGCTTGAGTTTAGAGTCCCTTGCCTAACGAAATGACTTAAGGTAAAAGACCTCTTGCTTGATATGATAGGGAAGTTCAATTACTCAAAAATGTGAGTGTGGAAGGTTAAAGTCCTCCCCTTCATGCCTCGTGATTAAGTGCATAAGAAATTCTTGCTAATTCTTGTTTCCTTTTGGCACGTTATGAATATGTTATGTACCTACATGTATGTCTATGTATATAAATGCAATTGAATATGATATTTTGACTTGGTTTTTAAATTATGTCTCTATTTTTTCCTTATCCTTGAGTTATACGCTAGCGTTACAACCGCTAACAGTCTCCGAACACAATGTCCCCATATGATATAGAGGCTTGATCTTCTTCTTCTCTTCCTGTGCAATGACTAGGTGATTGAAGTGGTTAGTGTGTTTACTTTGAAGTGGTGAGATTTAGTACTTCGGAAGACATACATTTCATAGTTTCTTATCTTTGGTTCGAGACTTATTTTGACTTGGTTTGGCTATTGTCAGGGGCTTGTCCCTACTTATATAGACATCGGATTTGGGTAGAGGCATTACAGATGATAGTGGACTTGGGTATGTTTGTTAGTATGTTAATTTGAATGAAATGCTTAGACATATTCTAATTTATGATATTAGTTTTGTTTCTGTAATCTTGATTTATGGTCGGAGCTCATAAGACGTTTGTGGTTTGGGGTGAGGGTTAGTTTGGGTTAATCGTGCAATCTCAGGTCCATGATGGGCTTGAGATGCCCATACGACATGGACTGGTTTTGGATCATGTCCTAAATATCTGAAGAGACCCATCCTTCTTACGCATAAAAGTACAGGAGAACCCCACTGAGAAACAATAGGATGAATGAAACCCTTATCCCGAAGATCCTTCAATTCTCCCTTAGCTCATTTAATTCAGCCTGAGACATTCTATAAGGAGGAATGGAAATGACATGGGTATCTGGTAGAATATCAATTCCAAAATCATTTTCCCTATTGGGATGAATCCCAATAAGATCATTAGGAAGTAGTTTAGGAAATTCATTAACCAAAGGGACAGATTGCAGAGGATTTTAAAAATTCGAATCTTTAACCCAAACTAGATGGTATAGACATCCTTTGGAAATCAACTTCTGAGATCTAAGATAATAAATAAACATATTTTGGGGTACTAAGGAACTGACCACCCAATCAATATCCTATTTATTAGGAAAATGGAAACAGACCTTCTTGGTCATCCAATCCAGAGAAGCATATCATGAATGAGCCAATCCATCCCCAAGAATACATCAAAATCTATGATGCCAAGATCTATCAAATCCCCCGAGGTCTCCCTATAAAGAATGGACAACACACAACCCCTATAGATTTTTCTTGCAACAATTGAATCACCCACTAGAGTAGACAACGAAAAGAGGTCAAAAATACTTTCAGGACCAAAAAAAAAGTGTACAGCCACATATTGAGTCACATAAGATAGGGTAGAACCTAGATCAAAAAAATAATAAATATCACTTGAGAAGAGCTGTAACATTCCAGTGACAATATCGGGGGATACCACAGATTCCTAGCGAGTAGTAATAGCATAGAGAGGAGTTCGACCAGTGTCCATGCCCAAAGTGGAACCCATAAGCTCAGGGACTGAAAAAGTAGTGACCAAAACATTATTAGCCACAGTAGAAGCCTTAGCTATAGGATAATTTCTCTACAGATTAAAAGGATAACCTCAATTATAACACAAGTTCCTCTAATCCTCACAGTAACAATGATGAAGCTACCCACAAAATTGGCAATGAGGATCAAGTGGGGTCGACTGTGCTACACTAACCTTAGACTGGGCACCCTGTGCCTTAGAACCACTACTAGTCCGAAACCAACGATCAGCAAAAAGCTTAGGATAAGGATCACTAGCTATCCAATAAGAACTTCCTCAATTCTTCTTCTTAGTCCACTGTCTACCATCTCTCCCACTATTCTACTGATCCCCACCTTAAATGAATATCCTAACTTCTTGTTCAACCTCTCTCCAATATCTACTTGTTTCTTCTTTCATACTTTACCTACTATATATAATCCACCTACCTGGAGATTTCCATATCATTGTTAAACATTGTAGTCTTAAACTCCGATACCAAATCACGAGACAACCTAGAAGCAAACTTCCTTATTTTTTATATCATGTTGGCAACTAACTTCGGAGCATAACGGCACAACTACTGAAATTTTAGAGCATGATCCTTCAGACTCATCTTACCCTACATTAAATTCACAAGATCTTCAACCTTAGCTTTCCTTAATTCCTTCTCCCCTCATAGCTTACCACTCTTCATACCACTGATAAGGAACATCTTTCAATTGAGAGGCAGCAAACTCTACACCCTTATTATCAGTAACATGCACCACCCTAAAAATCTTCTCTATCTCATTGATAAACCCCTAAGGATACTTTGATACATTAGAGCCTATAAATATTTGGGGATTCAACCTCATAAATTATCCATCCCGAGTCACCTCAGATGAATGAGCAACCAAACCAACACGGTCAGAAAAAATAGGTTGAGACGCCACCAACTAAGTAAATATATGAATAGAATGATGGAACTCAGCATTAGAGATATCTCCCTAAGGTGTCTGAGCATGAGTTTCACTAGCCCGGCAGACTATGGAGGAGTAGTAAGGATAAGTGGAACCCCACATTGAGAAATACAATATGGAGTAGCAACCTCAGACCGGGTCTACACTCCATAAATAGTTCGAGACCCTATAAATTTTCCTTAGATGGAACAGAGGTTACAACAGAGTTTCTACGAATGCCAGATCATCGAGGAGACATGATGTAAAATACAATTAAGGCAGGAGTTAGAGAAGTTTAATAGCACTCAACTTTATAGCTCGAATAGAATGTAATCAAGGAAAACATTCCTAATATGTCATAGCCTCCACATTATAAGGGTGGTGCACTACATACTAATAAAATAGACTCTATTTGACACGACTTTGTGGACACCCAATGACACTAATTTGTTCTCTGATACTATGCTTTTACGACCCAAATCGGGGCCTAGTCGTTACGGGTATCTCAAACCTACTTTGAGCCAGAGACCAGCCCCTTAGTTGAACATCCGCAACACAATAAAATAATATAGAGAAAGACAACCAAATATACCTAAGAAGGATAGATAATCAAATGTAAACTCAATGAATAAAAAACCAATACTTGACCACAAAAGCCTCTAGAAACCAGAAATGCCAAAATAGGTTGGGACATTCCCTCGGCCATAATCAAAATAAATCCAAAATAAAATACTAAGAAATAGAGGAAATAGATGAAATAACCACGCCTTCCGAAATATGGAGGCTCACAGCTTGACATAAACTCAACTATTGTATCGAATCACCTAACGCTACACAGGAGTAATAGAACACCCGTTAAAATGTATATCATTATACAATGTAGCGTCCAGGGACATGCGATGGTATAAGCACTGACATTTAACTCAGGTAAAGTAATAAAATATTTTCATTTCCAAAAGAAGTCAAAACCGCATCCACACATTCATAGATACATATATAGGATATCGGGATATGATAAAGGGTCATAAACATGAGAGTTAAAAATTATGCATTTTTAACACAACAACAAGGCACACAAATATCGTGGAGGCTAGACTTGGTGCCATGCTACTATCGTGGAGATTATCCACCTTGACACTCCAATAATGTGGACCTTCACTACCTCGGGATACAAAAATAACCCCGAACCCCTCTCAACAATACCAAAACTTTCCTAAAACACTCTTTTAACATCTTTAAACATAATTCAAGTCAGACATTCTAGACAACTAGTGCCTACCACCCTTATTCCAAATCAATGTGCTGCCATTTTTATTCCAATATCACCATCATTATCCTTCTTGAACTCCACAAATTTAATCATAATCAAACTTTAACATTTATTTGTTCATCCAATAATAACAAATTGTATCAATAATGAGTAGAGGTATATAACAAGTGAAATTAACCACTTTGTACAACAAACAAGGTCCCTTTATATATGACTTATCAAAGATTATAACTTTCCAACTTTTATGTACAATTAAAAAGTTCAACATATAATTGCACGTGTTGCAACTAGTAAACTAATAATCAACTAACATGAAGACATACGATCAGCTTGAGTTTTAACTCTGATTCAACCATAACCTACTTCAATTCAAGCCTTACAATGGTCTTACTTATAACTTTAATATTGCCTTTTCTTGAATCTTTGATTTAATTGTATTCCAAAATAACCATATAAAATACTAGCCAACTAATGTTATAATAATCCTAAAAATTATAACCTAATCATTACCTAGTTATAAGGTTAACTACATGGATTATTCACTAGTTCCATGATTTTTATACATTCATTCCACTTTCATTCAATCAATTTCACATTTACAAGAGTACATTCAAGCATAGTAATCTAAAACTAAAAATCCTTCACAAAATCTCAAGTCTTTACATCTCTTTTCACTATTTTACACTAGATAAATTGACCAGGTCAAGTCTTCCACCATAATAAAAACTTAGAGATTTTAAGGATTAAGGAATTAAAATCTTTAAAAATAAGATGATTAAATTACCTCAACAATGCAAATTGATTGGAAACTTATGAAATTCACCCATAATTTCCCTATTCTAAAGGCTGAGCCTTTTTGGAACTAAAATAAAATTAAAGTCTAAAAGATGACATTAACTGTGTATATCCTTCTATAGCACCCTAATTCCTACTACAGAAACCTTACTATAGCAGGATTTGCCCGCTATTGCAAGACTGTCAAACCTTGACTTCCACCTTAACTGGAAAATTTCCACTATAATAAGCCCATTGTATCGGTCTATCTCCTACAGTAGGGAGTAGGTGAGATAGAATGTTTGGACAATCTCAATTTTTTGCCAATTTTACTACACACTCCTATATTTCAACCTCACAAACTATGCCCTTTACATTAAACACTAAATTCTGAGTTCTACAAAGCCAAATTCAATCCCAAGAATTTATATGAACTCCATAACCTCTTAGCTAACATCTTATAGTGTCAAATCATATAGTCCTAAACCTATCCATTACTAGATTTACCTAGACCACACTACACTTTAAATTCATTCAATCGTATCCTATCCTAATCTTTTAAACACAATATTTGAGAAAAATCTTAACCCAAATATTTGCATGTTAAGCTATATCGTAATGATGGAAGGGATTTTTATAATTACCATAACTTAAACTGACATTTTAAAATCAACAAAATTATAAAATGTAATATTGAGAAAAGTAAACACATTTTTTTTTATTTTACTAACGAATCGACCAAAGTTCCCGAAACGAGTCTGAAAGACTCGTGACCCAAATTAGAGGCCCCCAAGGTTAAAATCCATGTCTGGAGCTAAAGAAACAAAAAAAATTATAATCCGAGTTTTTTTACTAAGAATGTTGATCGAAGTAAAACTTCTCAACTTTGAAATCTCAAAAATAAGGAAATTAGTTTAAAATTTGACTGAATACTTTGAAAACCACACCACTCATCCCCACATGTATCAAATACCATATGGAAGCTATGGATAAGTAGAAATTAAGAAAAAACACAATAGTATAAAAAATAAACCGAAAAGGTAATTACAACCTTTTATAAGAAAAAACATCAACGGATAACAACTATCAAAATCTTTCTATCCCAAAATTAAAATGTCAAATTCTATTTTCGTCTCCTATACTTATAGTTTTATTTTTGATTTTTTTATTTCCATTTATTGATGTCAAAATGTAAATACTTTGATTTTCTTTGGAGTTAAATAATCAAATGATAGTTTTGGGTTTAAATTTTTCTTTGATGTTTATCTATTTCTTACGTATTACAAGTTAAGAACTTCAGATTTGACCAATCTTCGACACAGTTTTTAAATCATTATACTGATCTCACATATGTATTTACTGGATGTTATATTATTGGAATTTTGCGGCTTTCATTATTATATTTAAGTAAAATTTAGCTATAAATTTATTTTTGCTTCATTATTGAATGTTTTTGGAAAATCGTTAAAATGGTATTAGTTGTTAAATCAAGTAAGAATATATGAATAAACTCTGTCAAAATAAGCTTTTGTAGTAGACAAATATTTTTTGTAAAGAAAATGAGAATGATTCTTTCTTTTTATAGATTATAGTTTAAAGGAGTATTAGTTGACTATTATTTTTCAAGGATTGTCCTAAATCTATATCAATCAGAATTGATAAAGTAGTCACGAGATTAAAAATTGGGCAACTGAGCTCTTGTGATACTATTTCACTCATTGCTTCATCCAGGCCTTTAAAATGTTAATACAGCCCCTTCAAATAATGATTTTGAATATTTAAAAAAAGACCCAATAGAAGAAAGGCCTATAGTATAATATGATCCCAATATACGTGATGAATTTCGAATATAATATATTTAAAAGGACCTTGTCAACCAATAATACCTAAATTTCCAAATGCTTAATTTGAGGACCAGAAATAACAATATGTAAATTTCATCGTAGTAGGCTAAAGCGTCAATATATCAAGTGGTTAGAGTATAATGTATCAAAAATGTTGATTATGTTTTATGCATCTATTTAATTACAAAAGAGCATGAATTTTGTTAAAAATATAAGAGATGTTGCTTTTACAAGAAAAGATGTTAAGAATTAGAATGAGGCTAAGGAGAGATTCGAATCTCATATTAGCGTGGTAAGTAGCTTTCATAACAATTTTTTTAACATGATGATTGATTTTATGAATCAATCACAATCAATTTAAATATTTTTGACAACCATTTGAGAAAAAAATGAATTCCAGTGTCATTTATTGGATGTTTCAATAGATGTGGCAATATTACTCCCAAGATTATGATTTGTTTGTCATAGTTATGATAAAAGTGTATCTTCTAATATTAGAGGTTTATATCTTGAAATTTTACAATGGTATGGAGTCATGAATTAGGATGTTAGGAGCATTATATTGAAAAATGCCCCAAAAAATAAACTGATTTGATGTCCAAAAATATAAAAATATATTGTTGATGCTAGTGAAAAATAAACAATCAAAGCTATAATGAATGACTTAGATGGTCATTATTTTGAAATACTAGATGATGATTCAAAATATATATAACATAAGGAGCAAATGAAATAGGTTTATGATATTTTGACAAACAAGTGTGGTGATAGATCAATTTGTTGGTGTTGCCAATATTAATAATACATCTGCACAGGAATTAAAGGAGATAATATATTTCTTTAGTTTGGATTACTCATTAATAACATCTTAAATACATAGACAAGGTTATGATAATGTTAGTAACTTGCAAGAAAACCAAAATGGTCTAAAAAAATTATTTTCTATTGTACTCCATCTGCATATTTCACTTATTGTTTTGCTCACCAATTACCACTGACACTTATGGTTCTTTTGAAGAATAATTCAGATATGGGTAATTTGTTTATTTCGATTACTAATATGTTGATGTAACGCCCCGTACTTTTACCTAGCTTAAATTCATCCAAAAAATATCAAAGACTTTCTTTAAATATGGATACACTTTTATTAATGTGGAATCTTCAAGATTTTGACTTTTGTTGTGTGGGAAATTAAATAAGCTTTCCATCGATACAAAATTCTACCAAATCCAAAACCCAGGCGAAGAGTTAGAGTCGTTTTAGTAAGACAGTGTTCCACCTGAGCCATCACTGCATCGCGGACCCAGGAAAAATGGCAATTATCAAAAACTAGTGAGCCTCCACTATATTGGCGCTTTGCGCCAAGGCTCAATTTCAGAATTTTCCTTTTTCACTGTTCCGATGCGATACCACCGCGTTGTTGTGAGATTCCAGGTCACATCCAAGGTGGCAATGTGATTGTACCGCGTTGCACCACCATGTAATTTACCAGTCATCATTTTATAGTGGCCTAGCGCGATAGTGGCACGTCGCGCCAGGGGTCTAGATCAAGAAAATTTCACAAAAAGCTAAAGTTACACCCAGGATTAAAATAGTTTTTTCCATGATTTGATTTTGCCCTGATGTGGGATTTAACCCTAAAGACGTGTAAAACCCTTCATTATTTACTTTTCTCCAAAATCAAAAGGTAGTTCTATTTAAAGAAAATAAACCCTAGCTCTCAAGAATCAAGGTCAATCCCAAGAATTTCTTCAAGAACTTCAAAAATCTCATAAATTAAGGTATGTTAAATGTTCATCTATGGGTCCCTTCAACCCATAAAGTCAAAGAATCCATTTTTAAAACTTCAAGAATTATGATTCATGATTTACATGTATGAATTGGATTATGTTCATGTTTTGACATCTATTGAGTTTTAATATATGATTAATGGTAGATTCCATGAAGTTTTATAGCATGCATATTGAATTGAGTAATCCCCATGTTATAATCCATGAATTTGCATATTGATTGTTGTATCCATGTTAACTCTAAGTGTTTATGATTTAATGAACCGAGTATGTTTCCCATGTGTTTGATAAATATTCTATGAGAATGAAATAATGCCATTATAGCATGCTAACATGTAATCCTCATTCAAGTACAAGTTAATGCATCACAAGTGTTTGATGAAATGTCTCTACGAATGAATTATGACCAAGTAAACATTGTTATGTTATTCAAGATTATGTTTTTATTTACTTTTCATGCTATCGAGTCCCAGGGTATTTAATACCTGACAATTTAGCTATTTACCTAGAGCCAGTGTCAGTAACGGAATAATATCAGTCATGTAACGATCAGTAGTACTCTCAGTAGTACTCTTAGTCTGTTACAGAACTCAGTAGAATTCAGTAAGTTATAGAACTTAGGAAAACTCAGTAATCTTAGTATCAATCCAGTTCAGTTCGGTGTACTTAGTTCAGTGTCTTTCAGTTGGGAGTAGGATTCAGCACCGAGCAAGCCTAGGAATGGGGCACACCCGTTAGGTAGGACTGGGTCCTTAGAAGCCATATCTAAGCTCCAGAACTACGTAGACAGCGTAGGTTTTGAGATTTCACCTTTTAGATAGGAATGACATACTCAGGGATCATCCGCAGGATTAGGACTGATCTCAGGGGTCACCCATTAGTTAGGACTGACTCTACAACATTTGTCTTTACCCGTGGTACAGTACTGACATCCTTTCAATTGGGGTTACAGATTAGACCCCATCTTAGTTATATTCTATTATTTGGGGCATATCGGTTAGATGATTATCTCCCACAGTTTTAGTTTCATTCTTCAGTTTAGAACTCATCTCAGTTTTACAGAATTAGGACTATCAGACATAGTCAATCAGTATTTGTAATTCATTTATCAGTAATTTCAGATATCAGTTATACAATTATCAAAAATCAGTACTTAGCTTCAAGAAATCTCAGTTATAGTAAACACGTACTCTTATACTCAGTTAATCTATATCATTTAGTCAGTTATTTTTCATGCATATGAACCCTTGCATTCTGCCATACATTATCTAGCATACCAGTACATTCCCACGTACTGATGCATACTTTCCTGTACTATGATGTTTCATATCATAAGTTTAGACGCTTAGGTTCCCGACCATGCATAGTAGATTCAGATTCAGCCAGCAACATATTTAGTAGTGAGTTGTCATCATTCGAGTACATTCTTTTATTTTATTATCTCACTAGACTAAGTATTTTAGTAGATAGAGTTAGTTGGGGAAATTTTCCCATCAACTCCACTTTCAGACAGTTTCAGTTAGAGGCTTTTTGGAATAGTTTCATTTAGTATATAGTGTTACAGATATTATCACAGATGCTATATTTTATCAGTATTTTAGATATTTTGAACCATATGGTATTTCAGCCTATTATTCTGCATTTATTTCAGTTCTATTGTTTAGTAGTCACAGTAGATATCATTCATGGGTTAGCTCGTGGTTCTTCGGGGTCGTAAGAACCTTGTGATGACTAAGGGGTAGTCCTGGATCATTATAGTTGAATATTGTTGGAGTATCTTTTGAATATTGTTGGATCATATTGTAAGTCCGGGAATTTTTGCAAACAACGTGGAGCTACAAAGTTACAAAAGTTACTCCTTTTTGGTGAAGTACATATACAACAGGGATTAAATCATAGATCTGAACTTTGACTTCCATGTGACACTCGCTGAGGTTCTCATAATAAGACGTCAAAGAAATTCATTGACATTTTTGAGTGAATTCTTTATTTACTTGAATTTATTTTATGTGAATGTCCAAATTATATTGATAAACTTACAACTTAAACTCTTATGAATATGATTAAGGAGTCTGATTTTGCCTTTATGTTGCTCTTGTTGCCGCATGACCCTACCAACCAGGCTTTGTGGGAACCTACTCTAATCTATCAATATAGGAGAACCTTTACCACCCATTCATAAAACATGTGTAAGTTATAAACATTTTTAATAAAAATTTCAAAATCTGATAAATATTACAACCTTTTTGAGAACTTGGCCTAGATATGTAAAATAGATTCTAAAATAAAGTAAAGAATAACACAAGAATCAACTTCCACCATGTAAATGAGATGACGAAAGCGGTTGGAGGTATCTAACCGCATCATGTAAGAAACATCATGTCACAACCCAAATGATCATTATTGGCACCCACCCTAACACAATGGTGGAGAACCATCTAACCCAACCAATACAAAGTCAGTCAAACACTTTATAAAGTTATTTTCATCAAATTTTGATTTCAAAGTTAATAAACACAATAATAATTAATCAAAAGAAAGTCAAACAAAATCAATATCATAACTACAAAATAATGTATTGAATCTTTGTCATGACCCAAAACCATCGTTAGTGGTACCCACTCTGCTCACACAATGGGAGAACCATGTTCAGTTAAACACCATTTGAAAATCAAGACTTAAAGAGATAGAAAAACTAATCCGTCAATAAAGATATCCAATACTTGATCAAAATATAAGTACAACTAAAATACAAAACATTATACTTAACCAAACTATCCCTACATTCCAAAAGATGTCTGTACCAAAACATCTAAAGATTGTCAAGAAAGAGGTGCAACCCCCAAAACTAAAATGAAAAACATAAGAAAAAATAAAGACTTTATCATACAAGAAGGACTAATAGTACTATAAAAAATGTTTCTCACCCTTGAAAACAAATTCAATCGCTGGAGTCAAAAGTGTGATTTTGTAGGAGCCACTGGAATCTATTTTGCACTCATAAAAGTATGACTATGTGTAGTTTCAACATTTAAGTAAACAACGGTGTACTATTAGGGTCATTTGGCCAATTCAATATGAGAACATAAACACATAACCAAGTTATAGTACAACAAGTTAATCCATGCTCAACCATCATATACATTGCAACCAAGTATCACTTATATGACTTAGGATTTCAATAAATATGTCAACATATTTTCACCAAGTTAAGTTCATTAAAACCAAGTAAACATAAGACAAGAAGTTAAACAATTATCAATTGTATAATTATATTCCCTGGTTCACTCATGGAATGATCAAAGTCACCTAGCCCTTATACATACACACTATAGGTTAAACATCAACTCTCTAGTCATAACCTGTAGGGGAAAATTTCTATCCATGTACTAAAATTAAAGACACAAGTGTCTGCATAGTTTGTTTCTCCAATAACCCGTGAGAACTTTCAAATACTAAACATTTCATATTTAGTAGTGAGGTAGGTCAAATCACACAATATTATAAAGTCATTTAAATTTTCCACACCAAAAAACCTACACTAACAAGATACACTACAAAGTAATTAATATTCACATATATCATAAATTGGTTTAAACAATAATAACATCACCCACCTCAAACAAAACTTTCAGAACTCCTCTAATCCATAGTTTTTCCCTTCCATTCAATCTATGCTTTCTCTTGGTATAGAATATGCATATAAACACATAAATTAGTAAAATCACCTACCATGATGGGATTATAAATCACATCCAACCCCTAAGGTCATGTTCATGATCACTCATTTCTTATTCTAGGTCTTTTCTATTGTAATTTACTTAAAACTACCAATTCCATAGATTAATTAGTTATTAGTGAAATGCAAGGGTGCGTTTACCATTAAAATCAAAACTCATTAAATTATTACATTATTTTCTCCCTTGCACCAAAAATATCAAAAATAAGTCCTACCCTTACCCCTTCTCGAACTCCAAATATTAGCATTTCACTGGCTTAATTACCAATTACGAGTTAATGGAGATGAATTCCATACCTTAGAAATGCCAACAATGAAAATCCAATGGGAATTGCCTAAGCTCACCATTTTTTAACCCAGAAAGAGTTTTTGAAAAATAAATTATTTAGGTATATTATCTATTAAATCTATAACTTTTGCTTATATAGCAGGTGCTGATCAGGTCTAACCATCACCATTACAAAAATTTCTCTGTTATAGTAAGACCGCGCTATAGAGGCGTGCATTCCACTCTAGAGGCATCAATGGGATATAATGTAAAATTTTGCCTAAAAATTCCAATTTTTTAACCACACCTTAAATCTATGACATTCCACATAATGTCCTTTAAGCTAAGGTAAATTCCAAGAGTTCTACTTACCCAAATTCAAATATGTAAATTGGTATGAGTTCCTTATTTTCTTAGCTAACTAAAAATCAAAGCTAACAGAACTAAATTCTCTTAAATTAGTCCCATATTTCCCTATATCATACCTCACTTTGACAACGTATAAAACTAGCCTTGCCAAGAATTTGTAACTTTAAAATTTGAAAGAATTTTAACATGAGATTTTAAAAGAGAGATTCATACATAATGAATATGGTCATTACAACCGATAACAATTACCCATCATTCATCCCAAGTTGTCAAACGTGAAAAATAAGCTAAAAAGAAGAGAGAAGAGAGTAGCTGTATCCTCAAGTAATTAAGGGTACTTGTCCCACATGTCATTATCAGTTTCCATACGTGGATTATTTAATTGGTTTATGCTTCCTTTAAACCTTAATAGAATGACTTTTCTTTGTCTTTAATTTTAAAATATCTCAATTTACAAGCACTACTGATTCATTCTCATAAGCCAAGTCATTATCTAGAAGAACTGAGTCCTACTTAATAATGTAGTCCCCATCCCCATGGTATCTCTTGAGCATAAAGACATAAAATACCGGATGGACTCCAATTAATCCAGATGGTAGAGATTACTTGTAAATAAATAGACCCACCTATCAATAACCTCAAAAGAACCAATATACCAATGTTTGAGCTTATTTCTATTGCCAAAACTTGTGACTCCTTTCATGAGAGACACCTTAAGAAAATACTTGCACACCAACCTTGGAGCTCATGTCTCTTACATATGGTTTGCATACTCTATCTTCATACTTTTAGCAACCGATAACATGGTTTTAATGAAACTTACTTTATCTTAATCCTCTTTTACCGAATTAGTTACCAAAGGTTTTATATCACCAGTCTCAAGCAACTCAATAGGTGGACTACATTGCTTTTAATAAACTGCCTTAAATGGTGCCACATCAATATTGGAGTGATAGTTTATATTGTATTAAAACTTAAAAAATGAAAGAAAATGGTCCCAATGACCACCAAAATCAATCCCTTAAGACAAAAACATATCCTATGCACCATAATTGTCCTCTCTGAGTTCCCATTAGTTTGAACATAAGAAGTCATGTAAGCTTGGTGTTCATCTGCTCATACAACCTATCCCAAATGTTAGAAGTGTACTTTTTTCATGACCTTATTTTGAAATTCATGTGATGTTCCATGGTTTTATGGTACGTTTGATATTTAAAAATAGAAATTATATAGGTACTTAGGTCTTTTTTGTTAAATGTGATGTATTTTTGTGTTTGTTTTACAAGAAAACAAAGTTTGGAGCCAAAAAAAAGAGGAAAGTATTGAAGTGTATTAGAGGACCCACTTACGGACTGTAAGTGTGACATTCGTTCACCGTAAGTCCCTCCGTACGTAGCATAAGAAAAATTCCTAAATGTTAAAAATACGCCAAGTTGTTCTGAGACCTATGAAGGCCTACTTATGGAGTGTAAGTGGGACTTACAATCCTCATAAGTGCTCTTGTAAGTGGGTAATCTAAAGTTGATGATTTCCTTAGAGACCAACAAGCCACCTAAGGTTTGTAAGTAGTACCTATGGCTCGTAAGTAGGTCCGTAGGTAGGTGTTGAGTGAATTTTTCTATTTTATTTTAATTAGAATTTTTAGTTTTTTGATATATCCTATAACTACCCTATAGATTTTTTTCTATTAGTTTATGCACTCTTTAAACTTACAATAGTATATTGATACGGAGATACACTTTTTATCTTGGAATCCTTGTTGATGACATTTACCATTTGAGATTCTTCCTTTCATTCTTAATTTATTATACGATTATTCATATGTATTCTCTCGTGAATTCTAAGGTTGTTCTTACAAACAAGAGCAGCTAAATGTCTTAACTAGGTTGTGGGAACCCTAGTGGAATAACAAAGTAGAGGAACTGCAAAGTTTTTCTTTATTGATGTTTTTGCATGTATTGTGATTTTTTTTATTTGATTTCATTCTTAATGACTGTAGATGTTAAGAACCTACCTGTATTTGATACTAACTCGAGAGAGAGGTTGATATTAGGAAAATAAGATCACAAGAGTAATTTAAAGATATCAAACTTCATCTAATTAACTTAAGACCCAAAAGGAGATAGCTAATCAGGGATCCAGGATAAGGGTCAGTAAAACAACACTCTGATGCCCAAAATAAGATAAGTGAAATTCACCAAAGAGTGTTGATTGACATATCTAACTTGTTAGATTCTTCATGCAAGGTATTAAGATAGTTTAAAATATCATGATAATTCTGCAGAGTTAGAAAGTTAGGAGAAAATAGTCCTAATATTTATTTCATATTGATTTTGACCTAAAATGTTTAAGATTTGTTACTACTGCTAATGTTTTCACAACCCCAATTTACTTTATACACTTTTTGACTGCTTCAACAAGTTACTGATAGAGATTTGACATATTCTCTATTAGTTTGACCCCAACTGTTGTTGGGTTCTATATTTGATAGCTACAACATTATAATTTCTTAGAGGTGTAATTTTAGGTAACATCAAATTTTGATGTTTTTGCTAGGGAATATGGTTATGGATTGATTGATTGAAGTTGTTTGTTTTCATTTTTCTATTATTGTTGGGGTGAACGACGGTGTATGCCCATTACTCAGAGTCAAGAAAATCCCTTGATACCACTTGATATTGAGCTGTAGTGGACCTTATGAATGAATAATAAGATACAAGAACATGAACATGGAGTTTAAGATGACCGTAATATGATTTTTCCACCTCCATATGGTATTCAAGAAATAGTCACGCAAACTACTACATGGTTACTAGCTGAAGTGAAATTGAGGAAAAAAACTTTTTTTCGTGCAACTCAAGAGGAAAAAGCAATACAAGAAGAAGATAATAGAGAAACACTCGACAAAGATATAGTTAAAGCCCTCACTTTTCACTACTTACCAATGTCTGATGCTTCGATGGAAGATTTAGGGTATGTTAAGCCTATTATCCTTCCTTCTGAGTTGTCCTAGGGAATTTAGTTTGAAACTACAAGTGTTATAATTTAGCTACTTAATTTGAAGTATGTGTTTACTGGTTTACCAACTTATTATGCAAACATGCACATCAGGAATTTCATTGGGATTTGCACTTTATATAATTTACCTACGGTGAGTCGAAAAGCTTTGAGACTCAGGTGGTTCCATTCTATCATCTATCTCATGGGTTCATCAACAATTGGAATGTGTTATAGAAATTCTTTTTTGTCCAATTCTTCCACCTTTTAGAATGTTGTAATTTAAGAATGAGATTTATAATATCAAGCAATTTCATTCAAAAGAATTATACGAGACATGGTTGAGGTTTAAGAAGAAGTTGGTGATTGTGTCCAATCATAGAATTTTAGAAAAGAACTTTCTTAAGTTATTTAATAGAGAATTAAATATAAACAACAAACATACTAATGATGTTATTACCAGTAGGCTCTCACGAGCCTTCATTGAAAATTAGGTGCAAAAATCTTAGATCAGGTTAGTAATACCAATTAAGGATGGCCTACTCATGAGGAAATAAAGGAGTTAGTACTTATTCTATTGGTTCTTCTAGTAAGCACTAAGCCCTAGATGATACTATAGATCAAGAGGTAACATAACTGAGGATGGAGATTGGGTTACTTACCAAAAATTTTGTAAGTATGAATATTAAAAAGGTGAATATAGTGGGCATGCAAGGTTAGTCTGTTAGATATGATGAGTATGACTCAGAGTAGGAGGATAAGTATTTAGAAAGAGAGATGGCAAGTTTCTGAGCTAAGGTTTAAGGGTCAAATTAGGACTTTTAGAACTCAAGGCAAAGGAATCAAGGTTGGAAATATTATGGGGATACATATAGGGATCAAAGCAAAGAGATATGGTGAATGGAGGACAACGAATAATTATAAGGATAAGAGTGGTGTGTATGTTTAACTGGGGAGCCGTGATACTAATTTGAGGATGGGAGAATTACTTGCAAAGCAGTTTAAGGGTTTCCTTAAGGAGATTAAAGTAAACATTTTAGGAATACGCTAAGAAGTAGACTCATATATTACTATGGTGAGATAACTAGAGCACCAATTTAGTCTGATGTCGACAACTCTAAATCAATGTTAATCAGGCACTCTTCCGAGTAACCTTATTCATAATCAAAAAAATAATTGTGCAGCCTAGCCATCACCACTTAGAGTGGTAGGGCTACTATATATACTCATATTCCAGTAGTTGATGAGTTGGGAAATATTTCCATTGATATGGTTGATGCACCCAAAGCTAAAACTAAAAAGTTATTGACTGATGATGAGACATTATAGAAATTAATGAGGGTTAAGAAATAAGTTGATACTAATAAAGGAAAGGGTAAGGAGTTCAAAATAGTGTTAAAGACCATTAAAAACCTCCCATGCCTTATCTTTAAAGGTTTAAGAAAAAAAGGAAGAAGGGAAAAATCAAAAGTTCATATCGATGTTGAAAGAATTATTTGTGAATATCCTTCTCGTAGAAACATTGAAGCAGATGCTCGACTCTTCCAAGTTTATGGAACATTTAGTAATTAAGAAGCGAATGGTAAGTTTTGAGCCTGCAGATAATATGCACCATTGTAGTTCTATTGCTTCCCGATTTTTTTTTGAGAAGAAATAGGTTCCCCGAGATTTTACTATTCCTTACACTATTGGGTCCCCAAATTCACTTGAGCATTATGTGACTTGAGGACTAGCGTTAATTTGATGCTACTATTTGTGTGCAAGTAGTTAGGGTTATGGTCACCTAAGCTGACATGGATGATATTGTTAATGTATGATCAAAATGTGAAGAAACCAGTTGGTATTTTGTGTGATGTTTTGGTGAAGGTAGCTTCTTTTATATTCCTAGCTTGTTTTGTGATTTTCAACTATGAGGTAGATTTTGATGTCCTCATTATCTTAGAAAGGCTTTTTCTAACCAGGGGTAGGGGTTTGGTTTATATGGAGATGAGACATATTAAATTCAGGCTTAGTTATGAATAAGTTACTTTTAATGTGGGGAAGTTGATGAGATAGTTGAAAGACATATGTTTGGAATTTACGATGGATATTGTTGAGGATAATGTAGTGAGTGTGCATATTGAGGAAAGACTTAGTGTATAGGCATTAGCAGATGTTACCATGAACTTTGGTTGTAACAGTATTGATAAGTATGATCAGGTGGTGAACACTCTTATTGGTAGAGGTTTTTACACTTATGATACATAAAGTTTTCTTGGGACTTGAAGATTATAGAGACTCCACCAGCTCGACCATCAATTAAGAATCCACCATTCTTGGAATTGAAGTCCCTCTCTTCTCACTCGCGTTATGTATTTTTGGTAGAAAAATTACCCTATCAATTATTATTGATGCAAATTTCTTAGATACATCAGTTGAGGCCTTACTTATAATTTTTTAGAGTTATAAATAGGCCATCCGTTGGACCATATTGAATATTGTCTGGATTCCACCTGGAATTTGTACTCATAGCTTTAACTAGAATGTCTGCATAACATTAATCATCAATATCATATAAATTTTTCAATGCAAAAGGTGGTGAAGAAGGAGATCATTACGCAGTTAGATATAGGTCTGGTTTACCCTGTTGCCGACAAAAAATAGGTGAGCCTGATTTAGTGTGTGCCTAAGAAGTATGGGATCATTGTTGTACCTAATCAGAAGAATGAGTTAGTGACCATGAGACTAGTTACAGGATGTAGATTTTGTATGGAATTTCAGAAACTGAATATTTAGACATAGAAGAATCAATTTCCTATGCCATTCAAGTACCAAATGTTAGACTTTCTTATAGTTAAGGATGGTATTGTTTTATTGATGGTTATTCAAGGTATAATATGGTTTCTATTTCCTCCAAAGATAAAGAGAAGACTACTTTCACTTGTTTATATGGTACGTTCGCATTCAAGAGAATGCCTTTAGGACTTTATAATGCTCCCGACACCTTTCAGCGTTGTATGATGTCTATATTTTTTGATATAGTAGAGGATACTATAAAGGTCCTTATGGATGATTTGTCAATTATGGTTGGCTCTTTTGATGACTCTTTGGCCCATTTGGCTAGCACACTTAAGAGATGTAAAGAGTGCAACTTCGTGTTAATTTAGAAGAAGTGTTACTTTATGGTGAAAGAGGGGGATAATTTTAGAACAAAAGATTTTGAAGAATGATATAGAGGTTGACAGAGCTAAAATTGAGGTGATCAAAAAATTGCCTCAACCTATTTTTGTCAAAGGTATTCAGAGCTTCTGTGGTCACGCAGGGTCCTATAAGTGTTTCATCAAGGACTTCTCCAAAATTGTAAATCCTTTGTGCAAGTTATTTTAGAAGTAGTTTAGGTTTGTGTTTTATGATGCTTGTACAATGCCATTGAGTGCCTAAAAGAGAGGTTGATTTATGCTCCTATCATTGTGTCTCTAGATTGGTCTCTTCTATTTTAGGTGATGGTCAAGCAAGGTTCTATAGGTTGTTTATCAAGTACTTCTCTAAAATTGTAAATCCTTCATGAAATTTATTGTAGAAGTAGTTTAAGTTTGTGTTTTATGATGCTTGTATTAAGGCCATTGAGTCCCTAAAAGAGAGGTTGATTTCTACTCCAATCATTATGTCTCCAAATTAGTCTTTTCTATTTGAGGTTATGTGTGATGCTAGTGATGTTGCACTAGAAGTTTTCCTATGCCAAATGTATGAGAAAATACTTCATCCCATCAATTTTTCTAGTAAAGAACCTAACCCCATACAAAACAATTATACATTGTTTAAGCAGGTTTTACTTATTACTACTTTTGAATTTTTTATCCTTTTTAATTAAGACCAAATTCATTATGTATACTGATCATATAGGCCTGAGGTACCTTATGGCATAGAAAGATACAAATCCTAGGTTTATTTGACTGGTAAATTACTGCAAGAGTTTTATTTTGAGGTCAAGGATCAGAAGTGTATTAAAAATTAGGTTGCACTGTGGTTACTATTGGTCGGCTATTTTTAAAGATGCACCTTACTTTGCTCAGGATTGTGACCATTTCTAATGCAAAGGAAATATCTCACGGAAGTATGATCTCCTTATAACACCTATTCTTAAGCTTAAGTTATTTGATATATGGGGAATTGCTTTCATCAGTCTGTTTGTGATTTATTATGGTATGATGTATATATTGGGGTCCATTCAATATGATTCTAAATGGGTGAAAGCAATTGCGCTTCCTAATAATAAGGGTCAAAGTGTCACAACAATTTTGAAAAAGAAAATATTCTCTCAATTTTGTACTCCACATGATATCATTAGTGATGTGGGTCACATTTTTCCAATTATATGTTTAAGGTCTTGATTAAAAAATATAGTGTAAAATATATAGTGGAAACAATTTACCATCAATAGACAAGTAGGAAAGTTGAGTTCTCCAATTGTGAGATAAAAACTATTTTGGTGAAGACAGTGAATGCCAATTTTATTGATTGGTCAAGAAATCTAGACGATACACTTTGGGCTTACCGTACTAATTTTAAAACTAATATAGGTGCCCCCATATTAGGGTATGTATGAAAAGCCACGCAACTTGTCGGTTTAACATGAGCGCAAGGCACTATAGGCATTAAAGAAGCTAAATTTTAAGTGGAGCAATGCTATAAACATGAGAATGGGTAATATGAATGAGTTGGATGACTTTTGGCTTCGCGTTTATAAGAGTTCTACATTGTACAATAAAAAGATGAAGTTGTACCATGACAAAAAGATTAGGAAAAGGTATTCCAGACTTGTGATATGGTTTTGCTGTTTAATTTAGGGCTTCTCTTATTTCCACAAAATTTAAAATCTAGGTAGTTTGGACCATTCACGGTGGTTAGAGTGTTACCTGATGGTGCAATTGAGAAGAAAAAGATGGAGAAACCTCATTCAGGGTGAATGAGCATTGTGTTAAGAACCATATGAGGAGTTTGGAGGAGTTAAAAATCTTGTGATGATGTATTCCTTAGCGAGGTCTGGGTAGCAAAGGCTACTGAGTCATGCCACGACATTAAATCAAGCGCTACATGGGTGAAAAACCATGGGTTTGTTGGTGAAGCTTGAGCATCCAACATAGCCATGATGTGCCATAAAATTAAATTAAGAGCTGCTTGGGAGGAAACCCAAGGTATTGGTGTTTACATTTTTTTGTTTTTTGTACGTTAAAGCATGGAGAAACACCTGGAAACATGCCAAAAATTGCAAAATTCAGGCAAGTCTAAGTAAGTTGACCTATAACCCTACTTATGAGGGTCGTAGGTATGAGGGTTGTAGGTATAAGATACGATAGGTAAGTGGTGTCATAGGTGCTAGAAAAATATTAGATATTTCTTCGTTCTTTTACTTTTTAGTTTCAAAACCACATATGATGGTCAAAAGTATAACAATTGACCCCGTAAGTAGGGCCTTTGAATTTACAGAAGAAAAAAACCTATAGGTCCTACTTATAGACCCACTTACGGGGGCCGTAAGAAGTTCCTACGAACCTTCTTACTAGAAATGTAAGTAGTACTTACGGGTCATAAGTGGCTCCATAAGTTGATCGAATATTTGTGGGTCAATGGTTAAAAATATAGGTTGGTCCCATTTGACTAGACCCGATCAAACCTTACCTCTCCAATTTAAACCTAAACCCGACCTCCCATTACCCCCACTTCTTAAAAATTTATAACTCCCACTTAACATCAAACTCCTCAACTTCCCTCTTAATCTATGAAATGCAAAATACTCTCATAACCTCCCCACTTACACGCAAAATCCATCAAAGTAAGGCTAACTTCACATTGTTATATTTTACTTCCAAATTCTTCAAATACAGGTAATAATTCATGGCTCCAACTTACTAAAAATATGTTCTTGATCATTGAACTTGAGATAATACTTGATATAACCCTGAATTTTTTTCTGGCTCATAATTTTTTAAAGTTATGGAGCCTTAACAGAATCAAAATTTAAATTGTTGCTTGATTTCTTCTTTAGAAACTGATGATCATATGATAAACAGAAGTAGAAGTTCAATAGTGAAAGGAAATCCCAAAATATCAGTGAAATACCTATGGAAATTAACTGGTTGCATGTTGTAATGTACGAATTGGGTTAAAAAATTGAAATTAGATTTGGTTTGGGATGAAATTTTTGAGGAAAATCTCACTCACTCTCCAAGAGGTACTTACGAGCCTCATAAGTAGTACCTATAAGGGCGTAAGTGGCCTCATAAGTATCAAACTTAACGCCCTAAAGCTTCAGGCTTTGTCTAGTACTTACAAAGGTGCGACCCATAGGTAGGGCTCGTAGGTAACCCTGTCCTTGGGTCATCAATTTTCTTAAAAATTTTTGTTCCTTTCTTGTGTTTCAAGTAATAACAATAATTTTTTAATGTACGATATCAAAAAAATTGCACAAAATAAGGAAGTTCAATCTAGGTTGTGTGACAAGTCCCATGAATGAAGTTGTTCCATTGAGGAGTACTTCTTAATATAGTATAGGACATTATTGGTCCCACAGGCCCCACATAAACAACAATCAGATCCACCACTAGCACCCGCAAGTTTTTCATACGAACTGAGATCCGAATAAAGATTCCAAGTCAGTTACCACCACACTCTACCCAGGTTGAGGAGAGAAAGGATTAATTGGATGTTTTAGAGGAGGAGTTTGAGTTAGGATCAGGTACAATATCTAGAAAAGAGGAGGATGTAGTTGGCTCCCAGTTTGAAGAGGGGTGAAAGTTGTATCCAGTTTTGGGAGAGATGCAGGCTCAATTGCACCCTAGTCTAATGAGGGTGTTAATGCAGAAAAGGTCCCATAGGAGATATTATTGTCATCATATTAGGTCACTGAGAAAAATAATTGGGTCACTCAGCCTTTTACTTTCGTACCTATTACACCGGATTCTGACTACATACATATCTTGATCATAACTATAGAAGATATTCCACCAATATGGTGTATGGAGAGGATGCAACAACTTTATGAGAGAGATGAATCTCACAGAGAATCTCTAATCACTATGTAGTATCATGGGAGAGGTTCAGATAGAGTTGCCAGAGTCTCAGGAACTCTAGACTTATATTTTTCTTTTGAGAGATACAGGTTGGGGTTGATGAAGCATCCTTCAGTTTTTCATAGCCTGACTCTTTTACATCCTATGTATCTATGATATAACGGGTTACACAAGCCAAGAGTAGAGCAGTTGAGCTACCCCAGCGGACCATAATTTGGTAAGTGGGTTAGAGTTTATATTTCTAAGGTGGTATGTTATTTGGGACGTATTATGAAGGGACGACCACGACAGATGAGTTTGATTAGTACATGAGGATTTCACAGAGTAGGCACACTGAAGGGATGAAGATCATAAAGCACTTCGAGTAGATTTAGATTGATCAATATCCCCACAGATAGTTGAGTTAGGCACTGATGCCCCATAGGTTGAGGGATGTAGAGATCAAGAAGGCAATCAAGAAGGCATCGCTGCACTTTGTAGAGAAGTTTTGGTGGGCTCTGGTATGATAATATTGATCTTGACTTCTGCAGCCAACATTCTCACATGGGATAAAGCAACCTTGATTGCTAGCTTGATTGTTGGATATTATAAAGATTTCACTGGATGGATTCAGGCTGAGATCCATGTCAGAGCATTTAGTGACATCACCACAATTGCTTTTTTGTGTCTGATATAGTTCCTTTGTGATACATCTAGGGTGTCACCTATTTAGAGGTAGATCATAGGATCTAGTTAACCTGCATAGAAGACATTATCTTAATTAAGGATGTGGCAAACCCAATCCTTACACATAGAGCACAACTACCTTTTACTTTTGGTACAACCCATTTTGAGGGGCCCTCTATTCTGACCGAGCCTATTAAGAGGTCATGTTGAGATGGGAAATTAAATATCTAATTCCATGACTAGTACCGGTAATAGCTCCATGGGCATATATGCACCAACCATAACGTCTACTTCAGCACTAGCCAAAGATTTCACTTTGATTCTTAGACCTAAAACTAGTAGGATTGTTGGATTATCGCATGAGTTCTTATAGATGATGGTTGAGAGATAGCATGAGGTGACTGATCACCTCACCTAGAAAGAGACTCAGTTATCCATGTTATTCGAAGATATTGGGCTATGGGTCCCGTCTACTTTAGAGGATTCTGAGGCTAGATTTTAGAGAAAGAGAATGGCAATGATGGAGGAGTATACTATAGATATGCATATACATATACATATTTTTGAGACTTGGATGAGTGTATGGCTGTGATGAGATGGCTACTTTGTATTTAGAGGTCTGATTAATATCTGAGAGACATAGTATGATCGTCCCTCCAATCATTCTAGGATTTTCACAACCTCTATCCTGAGATCCTCCTTGGTATTTGATCTATTCATAGATTATGATATGGTCCCAATTGTTAGGGACAAAATAGGTCATAAGTAGGAGCTATATGACCCAACTGTGGACTTTCAGAAGGCTCTAAAAAGGGTAGCTCATTATTTGGTTGTGTCCATTTTAGTTGATGAGTAGAAGTTGGCTGACATGGAAATGGGCGCATGATCTAGTCACATATTACCTCATTTAGTTTAGCCATGTTATGTCCCAGATAGGGGCGTGTTAGATTCGAATGCCTAAAGCATCCCAGGCATGTCTTAATCTCTTCTTCTTACATTGTAGCTATAGACTGGGGACAGTGTATAGTCTTTAGTTAGGGGTAGTGGTATACCATATTCTAGGTTTTTTCTTGTAATGTTTCTTTTTTGATTGGCTATGTTATCCTAGTAAAACCAATATACTTAATTCATATTATGTTAGATATTTTGTGCTTTGTGTTGTTTGTGTTTAATGAGGAAAAAATAAGGAACCTAAAGTTAGTTACATGTTTTATTTGTTCTTAAGTGTTTTGAAAAAAAAGATACCCCTCAAAAAAAATTTGTGAATTGTATGATGAAAATATATGTGTGACTATTATTAATCTTGTTATGGCATTAGGAATAGGAAAAAAAATAATCATAGCTTAGGATTAGCATGAACTGGATGGGTAGTAGTTGGTAATATAACCATGTACCATATGTGTATGAGATAATTACCTTGTTCCCTTTGTGCATTTAATATAGAACTTTCTCGACAAGTCTTGCCTAGGTTGTAGGATAGTTGGTTAGAAAATGATCATAGGACCTTTTTAACTTAATCAACTCTTAGCCTAAATAACCTTCAAAATATGAGTAAGTGTCCCTTGATCCTTTATTTTAGTGTACATTGACTTTCTTTCTTTGTTTTAACCTTTTCAACTTCCCAATTGATTACAATGAACCTATTTTATCCCTGGTCCCTCCTTGGACATTTTACACCTCAACTTAAGCAAATTACCTAAGTCAAGGGTGGCTTTCATATGGGTGTATAGTTAAAGTTTGGTATGTAGAAGGGTGTAAAGTAAATTAAAAAGAAAGTATGGTTGGGTGTGGTAGAAAAATAAAAAATAAATAAATAACTTGAGAAAATAAAAGAAAAGAGAATAAATGAAAAACAAAAAGAAAACCATACCCAATCTGAAATATCAATAAAGGAGAAAATGGAAGGAATAAAAGAAGATGATTAAGAAGTGGAGCAAAAATTTAAGTGTAGTGTCAAGAAGGGTGAGTCATTATAACCTAACTGTGTTGTACCATCCCTTAGGCCTACATTCCTAGCATGCTCGGACTCAGGATCCACATTTAATGTAGCAATAACGTGTGTACTAGTCATCTGCGTAGGAGTGAAACTAATGAAATCTTTAGAAATAAACTCAAATTCTTTGAACAAAAAAAGTGAAAAAATCCTAAAAATTATCATATAGCCTCCCGAAGATAAGAAACAAATGCCATCATTTTGATCAGCGGGGATTCTAATAGACACTTGCTTCTACATAATTGGTAAACCTCGAGCTTTGATACAAATTTGTCACAACCCGATTTAAGGGTCATGATTGGACCTACTTTATCCCACCAGTAGCTAAGTCAAATCATAGCCCAATGCTAGAAGAAATAGGTTAATTAGGTGGATAAAGGCATAAAATCCAAAAAATTACATGTGAAGTCTTATAATAGTAATTTAAGTACTAATAATAGTCTAAAAGATAGATCAAATAATAATAACCATCCCCTGATTTAGTAGTGTTGGTACAAGAGAAATTAGAAAATAGAACTTAAGTATTTCATTTGTCAATTTACTTCATTCTCAAATAATAAAAGATCAAATAAAAAAAGTTGAAGAAAAAAAGGGGAACTGAAGATTTAAGTGCAGACCCCACCTCCGAAACTTTAAAAAGCATAATTAAAATGGTGTCAACCACTAGTACTTAGATTTTCACTAAAAAGGTACAGAAGTGTAGTATGAGTAAAAAATCCATGGATACTACGTAGGCATCATTCGCCGACTGAGCTAAATCATAATATGAGAACAATACTATGCAAATAAATAGCTAAGTCAAGGTAAAAGGGAAAACCTAGATAGAGCTCCAATAATTTAAAAAAATAATCAGAAAAAATATTATATGGAAGAAGGAATTATTAATACTAGAAGGATGGCTTCAATAAGCCAGTAAGTGAAGAAAAAAAAACTAATGCAAGTCCCCATAAGCCGAAAGGGTGTAATCATAAAACACCCTTGGTTTTATCCCTTTGAGATTTCCTGTGTTTTGAACTCATGTCCTAGTAATGACTCACCATATGCATCATATGTTGTGGGTACGAGTTGGGAGACCTTAGTCATTAGGAGTCCAGTAGATAGTTGTTAGGATTCTACTATGGTTTTAATTAGGGTGAACAAGTCGTTAGGGGTGGTGACCGTTCGTTGGGTTAGTCCCTTAATCAAATAAGTAACTAAGTGACTTAACTTATCTCTGAGCATGAGT
The DNA here is from genome assembly GCA_030864215.1 of Capsicum pubescens. Lineage (NCBI taxonomy): Eukaryota > Viridiplantae > Streptophyta > Magnoliopsida > Solanales > Solanaceae > Capsicum > Capsicum pubescens. The sequence goes on along the minus strand of CM061547.1, from coordinate 158,022,684 downwards.
GGATCACTAAGATCCATCAGTAAAGGTTACCAATTATAAGGTAGTGTCGTATGTTGTCTTGTGTCAATCCCTTTGGATTCTATCTATGGTATGACGGAACATACAAGTCGTATAGTTTGGTCATGAGTAGGGGTCAGAGAGTCATATGGTGGATAGTGTATGTGTATCCAACTCACTGTCTTGGTGAAGTATCAATGGTACAAGTTGTATGTTGTGGTTATGAGTTATAGGGTCAACTCAAACACCTGTGGTATTCTTAAAGTTTTTTAAGTTGGGGGCATTCTGGAAATTTCCCCTTTTTAACTCCCTTTGACACCATGACATAAAAAACCTTTTTGGACTTCATTAACCTATTATTCCCAATCATACGCTCTCAAATTCACTCTCAAACTCTCTCTTTAAGAAAAATCTTGGGTCTCTTCAAGATAATTAATTAAGTCTTTCAAAGGTGTTTTCTCTTTGTCTTACTTGGTGTCTAAGTCATGTTACTTCTACCTCATAGTTATTTCACAAAAATCATGTGTTTTAATGTATGATTTTCAAGATAATTTTTATAATTTGAAATAATGGTTGGGGTTTTTGGATGTTCATGGTTGAATAATGGTTATCATTGTTTAATTATGTTTTCTCTTATCCTTTAAGTATGATTTTGACATTGTGGGATACATGTTTATGGAAAATGGATTTTGGGGTATTATGGATTCCCTAAATTACTTGGTTATGGTTTTAAACTGATATGCCCTCAACTTGTTTGTTAATATGCCAATAAGAAGGATTTTGTCACATTTTCTTGACTACTCTTGATATCTTTGCATTGCATAAATGGTAATGGAACCTGAATTGGTCTTTTTTATTTTAAATGGTTTAGGAAGGCCTTGGTGGCCATGGTATTGGTTTAATTGGAAAATTGTCATCAACATAGTTTAATGGTTCTTGTAAAGCATAAAAGGATAGACTTTTAAGCTCCAATTTCGGTATGACAATACCAATGGTTAATACCTAAATTTTAGACTCCTTTGTAAATGGTTTGGTTCTGTGTAAAATGTTAAATTAGTCATAAAGAGGGTCGAGCAGCAAATATGTTAAAGATGGGGGGTCCAAAGGGAATCGACACTGTAAACTCACATTTGATGATATGAGTGTGGTCTTAGTGACCATATGTGTGATTTTACACTTTATATTTTAGGAGATGTACCATTCATCTCATGTTTTCTCTCTGGTTGTGCAGCTATCACTCACTGGGGCCATTTCATCAGGGGAGCTAAACCCATATATCCTATGGGTGGTTTTAGGACAGTCAACCTACTCAACCCAGATTAAAGTTTTAAATGCATGATAAACTCGATTCCCTATCCCGACATGGTATATATGTATATGTGTGTTTGGAGATAATTATTTTATTTGATTTTAAATAATGGTATTATTTTCTCTTTATCCATGAATACATGCTAGCGTTCACTCTACTAACTTCCATTGGGTGCTACATCCCCATGCGATGTAGGAATCGGCTAAACTACCATTCCTCATGCTCAGTGACATGGATTTAGGGACAACTTAGAGTCATATTTAGATTGTAAGCTTCCATACTCTGTAAGATCCAATTTCATGATATGGACTTCTTTTAATTATTGTTATATCTATGGTTATGGTTTTGGCTATGGTCGCGGGTTGTCCCAACTGAATATTATTTGCTTCTGGTTAGAGGATTTGTTAGACTACTATGGGCATAGGCATTGTCTGTGTTTGTGTATTATAGAAATGATTTATTATTTTTGAATTATTTTTTATTTTTCTTTATATATGATTGGAATTCATCTGACATAGGCTGTAGGGTGGTTAAGGTTGGATATTAGGAATGGTCTCCAGTCCTGGTTGGACTGAAGATGACTGATATGACTAGTCTCTGGTTCGGGTTATGTCAGATTAGTATCAAAGCCCTAGGTTCATAGTCAATTAGGTGTTGGGAAAAGCCATGTCGAGTAGAGTCTCTTTTAGAGAGGTGTAGTGTACCACACTTATAATGAAGAGGCTATGGGGAATCTAAGAATATTTCTCTTTCTTGTTTCTCTTTTCGAGTTGTAGAGTCTAAGGTACTAAAATATTCTCTAATACCCATTATTTGTATTTCAGATCATGTCTCGTCAATAATCTAAAACTCTAGAAAAAAATCCTTTGTCCTACTTGGAGACGATGCTAATGGGACACATTCTGGTTATGGGGTCTAGACCCGATCTAGTGGTCTAGTTCATGATTATCCTCTTGGATTTACACCATCCCTCCTCGAGCTACTCAAACGGATGTAACGAATGCTGAGTTTCATCAGTCTATCCATATGTTGGCATAGTTTGTAGATTCTCAGGATGACCATGGTATCTCTGTTACTCCATCTTCTGAGGTCACAAGGGTTGGCCAGTTTATGAGGTTGAGTCCTCTTGTGTTCACTAGTGTTAGGGTTGAGGAGGATACTCAAGTTTTATTAATGAAATAAAAAATATTTTCTGCATTATGCATGCTCCTAATATGGAGGGTGTGGAGATTACAGCCTACCAACTGAACAATGCAGCATACCAATTGTATGACGATTAAAAGCAGTCAATGGGTGATGATGCAAAGTCAGCCCTGTGGGATGATTTCTCTAGTGCTTTCCTGGAATGTTTCTTTCCTCGGGAGTTGAGGAAAGTGAAGGCAGAAATGTTTGCAAATCTAAAGCAAGGCAAGATATTAGGTAAGGAGTATGCGTTGAAGTTTCACCAGTTATCTCGGTATGCTCTGATGTTGGTTTCGAGCATGAGGTCTAGAATGAAGAAACTTGCTTTTGGGTTGTCTCAAGACTTGAATTTTAAGAGTAAGGTTGCCATTTGAACAACTATTTGGATATATTTAGGTTCGTTTTGTACATGCAGCAGGTCGAGGAAGAAAAGAAAAAGCAAGAAGAATTTAGGGAAAGGTAGAGTAAGAATTTTATATTTTCCAATCAGGGTGGCAGTCAACAACAGTGTGACAGGGATGGCGGAAAGTGGTTTAAGAAGAGATGTGGTAATCATGGGTCTCATTTGATGGATAGTGCTCCCTACCTAAACACCTATAGTGACAAACATTATCATAGTGGTGAAAATTATAGGGCACATGGTGCCTAATCTCGGGCTAGTGGGGCCTAATAAGCTCTATCATATCATATTTATAAATTTTATAGTCGATTGCATCAGGGTTACTATAATCAAGGAAAGCATAAGAGGTTCATTTTCATCAGCCAATGAACATAATTAGAAATTGTCCTATTGGTGAGGTTGCTTGTAGGGCAATCAAAGTTTTTGTTGCCTCTTCTTCAGCTCCAGCACCAAAGGGTGCACCATCTAGCTTCGATACTGGTTAAAACCGACTTTATGTTCTTACTACATGTCAGGTGTCCGAGGCATCACCTAATGTCGTTACTAGTAAGTTGAAACTCTTTTCCCATGATGTTTACTGTTTACCCAATCTGGGTCCACTCTTCCTTATGCAACCCTATTTGTGATTGTGGATTTTTCTTTTTATCCCGGATGTATTTTAGACCCTTTTCTATTTCTACCACGGTGGGTAACTCTATAGTTATCATGCTAGTATAAAGGGGATATGTGGTATCTGTGGGTAGTCGGGAGACTTTGGTGGATTTGTTTGAATTAGACATTGTTGACTTTGATGTTATATTGGTGATGGATTGGTTGCACTCTTGCTATGCATCATTAGACTGTTAAACCCATAAGGTCGTCTTTAAATTCGCTATGAGTTGGTTATTAAATGGGAGGGTAGTTTCCTAGATACTAAGGGAGGTTCATATCGTCTCTTAGAGCTCGTAGATTGATCTCCAAGGGGTGTGTCTACCATCTGGTCTGGGTTAGAGATTCTAAAAAGGAGGGTCCTTCTTTACATTTCATCCTGATGATAAATAAATTTCCTAAAGTCTTCTCTGATGGCCTTCCTGGTGTTCTTCCCGATAGGGAGGTTAATTTTAGTATAGATCTTGTTCTGAAGACTCATCCTATCTTTATTCCCCCATATAAAATGGCTTCGGCAGAGTTGAGGGATATTAAGGAGAAATTAAAGGATCTTTGAGACAAGGGTTTCATTCGTCCTAGTATGTCTCCTTGGGGTGCACCAATTTTTTTCATTTGCAAGAAGAATGGTTACCTTTGGATGTATATTGATATCGACAGTAGAATAAGGTGACAATAAAGAATAAGTACCCTCTTCCAAGGATAGATATTTTGTTTTATCAGGTTCGGGTTGTATGTTTTTCTCCAAGATTGATCTTTGGGCTGGGTATCATCAGTTAAATATTAAGGATGTGGATATCCCTAAGATGTCTTTCAATATTAGGTATGGTCCTTTTGATTCCCTAGTTATGTCATTTGGGTTAACTAATGCCCCGACAGCATTCATGGATTTGATGAATAGATTCTTTTATCGGTTTCTAGATTTGTTTATCATTAGATTCATAGACTATATTTTAGTATATTCAAAGAGTGAGGTAGATCATGTAATCACCTACGTATTGTATTACAGACCCTGAAAGAACAACAATTGTATGCCAAAATTTTGAAATATGAGTTCTGGTTGAACGCTGTCACTTTTTTTGGTTATGTCATTTATTGTGGAGAGATCATGGTGGATCTACAAATATTTGTCGTGGTTAACAGTTTCCTAGACCCACAACTCCAATCGATATTCAGAGTTTCTTAGATCTAGATGGTTAATACAAAAGGTTTGTGGAAAGTTTCTCTTCTATAGTTGCCTCGTTGACTAAGTTGACTTAGAAAAAGGTAAAGTTCTTTTGGTCTGATGCTTGTAAGGGTAGTTCTGAGAAGCTTAAGGATAAGCTAACTTCATCTCCAATTCAGACCTTGCCTAAAGGAACTAATGGTTTTGTAGTCTACTGTGATGCATCTCATATGGGGCTTGGTTGCGTGTTGAGGCCGCATAACAAGGTGATATCTTATTCCTTTAGACAGTTAAAGGTGCATGAGAAGAATTATCCAATTTAGGACTTGGAATTGTTAGTTGTGGTATTCGCGTTGAAAAGCTGGAGTCACTATTTATATTGGGTGCATATGGATATTTTTTTCAATCATAAGAGCCTATAGTATGTGTTTACTCAGAATGAGTTGAACCTTAAGCAATGGATATGTCTTGAGCTGCTAAATATTATGACATAAGTCTTCACCACAATCCAGGTAAAGCTAATGTGGTTGTTGATGCTCATACCAGGTTATCCATGGAATGTCTGGATCATGTGGGACGAAAACATGAATTGCTGAATGATATTAACCATTTGGCTAACCTTTATGTTCGTATCCTAGACCTTGATGATTGTGGTATGTTTGTGCAGTAGGTGGTGCAGTCATCTCTTGGTGCTGAATAAAGGAGAAAAAAGTGTTGGATCTTCTCTTACCAAGAATATAGGGTGATGTATGTGGGTAAAAGGTTATAGCCTTCGATATTAGTGGTGATTGTACCTTGCGGTACCAAAGGAGGTTATGTGTTCTCGATGTAGACGGATTATGTGAGAAGATCTTGGTTGAGGCGCATGAGTCGCACTATGCAATTCATTTAGGTTCGATAAAAATAAATCATGACCTTAAGGAAATGTAATAGTGGAACACTATGAAGTGAGGTGTGGCTAGTTTTATGGCTAAGTGCATGGCTTGTCAACAAGTGAAAGTTGAGCACATGAGTCCCAGAAGATTGCTGACTTCTTGCTTGTTCAAACAAATTTTTTGACAGAGCGTTATGAAAGGTTGTACCTCCAAGAGATTGTGAAGTTTCATGTGGTTCCTATTTCTATAATCTCAGATCATGGCATGTCATTTTCATCTCACTTGTGGCGGTTATTACATAAAGCTTTTGGGACTAAGGTGAATCTTAGTACTATTTTCCATCTGCAGTCGGATAAGCAAGGGGAAATGACTATTCATACATTGGAAAATATTCTCTGTATATGCTTGATTTACTATGGTGGTAGTTGGGTCAAACATTTTTCTCTTATAGAGTTTGCATATAATAATAGCAACAACTCTAGAATTGGGATGGCTCCATTTGAGGCCTTGTATGGTAGGTAGTATAGATCTCCTAGTGAGAGGTTTGAGGTTGGAGAGGCACAGATGTTTGGCCCGAATTTTGTTCACCAAGTTGTGAAGAAGTTGAAAGTGATTTAGGATAGGCTTAAATCCACCCAAAGTTGCTAAAAGTTTTATGCAGATGTGAGACGTAGGAAGTTAGAGTGTTAGTTAGGCGATACGGTGTTCTTGAAGGTGTCACCCATGAAGGGAATGATTTAGTTTAGGAAAAAGGGAAAGATCATTCCCCAATATGTTGGTCTGTACTTGGTTTTTTAAAGGGTTGGTAATGTTGTGCATGTATTGGAATTGCCCTCTAGTTTGAGATCCATTTACCATGTGTTCCATGTTTCTGTGTTGAGGAAGTGTCTGGGTGATTCTTCGCAGATTGTGCCAACTAAGGATATTGGTATTTTAGATTCTCTATCTTATGAGAAGGTTCGAGTTGAAATCTTGGATCAACAGGTTTGTCGGCTGTGGACCAAGGATGTAGCTTTGGTGAAGGTTCTATAGAGGAACCACAAGATAAAAGAGACTACATGGGAAACGGATGAGGACCTGAAGTCTAAGTCCTATTTCCCATTCTAAAAAATCATGCTTAAGGTATGTGATGCTCTTATCAACTTTGTTTTTTGTCTTTGTTAATGGTAAGAGTGGATTGTGAATTTCTTTGTAATGTATTTTCAATCATAAAGGTAAGCGTATAGATGTTTGGGTTTTTAATCATGCTAATAACCGCCTTATACTGTCATTCAGATATGAATGATCCAAGTAGGGGAGAATTAAAATACCCTGGGTTTTGTCCCTTGGAAATTTCCTGAGTTTTGAACTCACTGTCCTAGTAATGACTCACCATATAAGACGTATAGTGTGGGTACGGGTTATGAGACCCTAGGTATTAGAATTCCAATAAATGGTGGTTAGGATTCTACTATGGTTATGATTAGGGTGGTATGAGTCACTAGGGTTGGTGATGGTTCGTTGGTTCGGTTTCTTAATCAAATCAGTAACTTAGTGACTTTACTTGGCTTTGAGTATGAGTGGCTTAGTAAGAGCCGGTAGGATAGGTTATGGATGGTAAGGTTGTGTCGTATATTGTTCAGTGTCAAGCCCATTGAATTCTATCTTGGGTACGACTGGACTATACAAGTCATATGGTCTGGTCACAAGTAGGGGTCAGGGGATCGTATGGTGTATAGTGTATGGGTGTCCAACTCACTGTTTTGGTGACAAATAAATGGTACGAGTCATATATTGTTCTCATGAGTTACGAGGTCAACTCATACCCACCTGCGATATTTTTATAGTTTAAAGTTGGGGGAATTCTATACATTTCCCCTTTTTATCTCCCTTTAACACCACGACATAAAACACCTTTTGGCACTTCATTAAACTATTATTCCTAATCAAACTCTCTCAAATTCTCTCTTAAACTCTCTATTTAAGCAAAAGCTAGGGTTTCTTCAAAATAATCAATTAAGGCTTTAGAGGGTGGTTTTTTTTTATCATTTCCTTATTGTCTAAGACATGTTACTTCTCCCTCATTGTTATGTCACAAAGAGTATGTGTTTTAATGTATGACTTTCATGATATTGTTATGATTTGAAATAATGCTTAAGGTTTTTTTATGTTCATTGTTGAATAATGGTTCTAATGGTTTAATGTTGTTTCTTACATACTTTTAGTATAATTTTGAAATTATGGTATACATGTTAATGGTAAATGGATTTTGGGTTACTATGGTTTTAAAATTTATGTACCCTCAACCTGTTTGTTAAAATGCCAATGAGAAGGATTTTTTCTCATTGCTCGACTACCTTTGATATCTTTACATTGCATAAATGGTAATAGAACTTGAATTGGTCTATTTGATTTTAAATGGTTTAGAAAGGCCTTGGTGGCTATGGTTTTTGTTTAATTGGAAACTTTGGAGTCAACTTAGTTTAATGGTTTTTCCTTAGAATAAAATGATAGACTTACAAGCTCTACTTTTTGATATGACAATAGCAACAATTAATGCCTAAACAAAAGACTCTTTGGTAAATGATTTTAGTATGTGTATAAGGTTTAATTGGGATTAAAGAGGGTCGAGTATCAAAGCTATGGAAGGTGGGGCTCCCAGGGGGGTCAACACTGGAAACTCCCTTTTTCCAATATGATTGTGGTCTTGGTGACTATGTGCGTGATGTCACACTCCATATTTTGGGAGATGTAATAGTTATCTTAGGTTTTTTCCTCCAGCCGTGTGGCAAACACGCACTGGAGCTCTTTAAGCAGGGGGAGCTGAACCCATATAGCCCATGGGTGATTTTAGGACCATCAATCTCTTCAACCCAGGTTAAGGTTTTAAATGCACGCTAAACCCGATTCCTTACCTCGGCACGACATATATGTATATGTGTGATTGCATATGGTTATTTGATTTGGTTTTGAATAATGGCATTATTTTATATTTATCCCTGAGTACATGCTAGCTCTCACTCCGCTAACCGTCTTTGGGCACTGTATCCCCACGCGATGCAGAAACCGACCATACTATAATTCCTCCTGCTCATTGACTTGGATTTCGTGACAACATAGAGTCAGATTCAAGTGGTTAGCATCCATACTCCGGAAGACCCCATTTCACGCAATGGGCTTCTTTTTATTATTTTTATTTCTTTGGTTATGGTTTTTGCTATGGTTGTGGGCATGTCCTGATTGAACGTTCTTTGATTCTTGTTACAGGCTTTGTTAGACTACTATGGGCATGGACGGTGTCGGTATTTGTGTCAGCATTGGTATTGATATCTGCATTAGGGTTTCTACCATTTGGATATTTGGTTGAGGTTGTTGGATTATGATTATAGACCTGATTTAATGATTTTGAATTATTATTGATTTATATTATTATATGTTCGGAATTCATTTGACTTAGGGTGTAGGGAAGTTACGATTTGGTATTGGGGGTGGTATTCGGTCCTGGTTGGATATGAGATTGCCGACATGAATAGGTCTTGGTTCGAGTCATGTCAAATCAACAAAGTTAATCACAAAAATTCCATAAGTTCACAAAAATTCAATCTAAATGTGAACCCATCCGTGCTTTTATGTCGAACTTGAATTTGAACACATATCATCATCAACATCATCATTTACCGGACTTAAATCAAAACTCCTTTCATCAATTGCCAGACTTGACTGGAACTTAGTATCAATAAATCACTAGACTCAGTTCGGAACTAGCACCAACTCCCAAGTACCAATATAGAACAAAAATCAAGAATCTAGTCTTTTCAACAATGTAATATAAAGATGTAACATGCAATAAGTATAAAGGAGCTAACAAGAGTCTGGGACTAAGATAGGTCAGAGGGACCCACTTTTTATCCCTAAAATTTTTTCTAAGACAAAATCTACCTTGGATAAAGATAATGTATGTAGATTTACTTCGATATTTCAAATAAGCCACAATTAGCCCTAAGATAGCAATTCTACCCTAAACATAGTAACTAAGTTAATTAAGCCTAATTTATGGTTCCAAAATTATCTAAATAGTCCAAATAATTCTAATTATGCCAATATACCGCCAAGAACTAATTCCCATTCCATATCTAGCATAATATCATAAATATACTACAAATTAGCTCAATCTAAAAGGAAGGTAAACCTAGCCAAACTGGACGCCGAACAAAATCCTAACAAAGTTTGTTAAACCATCGATTTCCACCTTTCAAGAATCTTTCACAAGATGCAACGCTATCAAAGTCATAGTCTATTCATCAAAGCGAGAACAATTAGACCCATATAGCATTTTATAATTTAGGTACATAATTATATAAAAGTCACATATGGGGAACACTTATGGGATTGCACCTTCAAAATTGACAATACATATCTCTATGCTCAAGGAACATTTACCCCAAGATTGGCTAAATTACAAGGTCTAATGGATCTACGATTAACCCACCAATATTCTAGGGATTTTGGGGAAATTATGTGTAATTAACTATGGAATTGGTGAAAACTTACCATGAATTCAGAGAACAAATGTGTAATCCAAGCTTACGAACACTCCTAAATCATTTACTAATATCTCTCCCATGTTTTCAAACATTCTAGATTTTTTCACTCTTGAACTTGTGTGAAAATGGGAGAGAATTTGGGATATTGGGGAATTTAAAAGAAGCTCGGTTGTCACTTAATCGAACTCTAGTACACTTAAGCAGCCACTACTTTTGCTGCCAAGTACCACTTTGGTGATACCTGCCTAGTTTGTTCCTGTCGCATGAGTGATAAAACTCAACTTACACATCAATTTAAGTGGAAGGCGATCGTTGTCAATATAATTACCCAGCTTTAAGGTGGCACCGAATCCACGAGGAATAATGTGAGTGGGGATTAAATAAGTTCGAAATTCAAGTTACTTGCTAAATTTAAAACTAAGGTACAAAATATTTTGGGGGCTTTTAAATGTTTTCAAAGATATAATTAATTTCCTAGGGGTACATTATGCATGGGAACATGATTATTCAGTGCAAATTCTAATCATTAATGAAGTGGTAGGCTAGGTTGAAAGTCCTTGAGGCTTGTTTGTCAACAAAGTCTCAAAGATATCACTCATTGAACTTTTCAAGTTGGTAATGAGTGTACAAATTAAAACCACCCAACACCTCAATTGGGCATCCTTATTTCTAGGAAGATGTCCAACACATAGTGTACTCTTTATTCACCCTTATTTCTACAATAGCAAAAAGATGGTAAACTACATTCATTATTGTCCACTATTGCTTTTTCTCCCATATCCCTCTTTAAAGGATGCCATGGATTCTAAAGGTTCACCCATATCCCTCTTTTCAAGGATGATGTGAGATAGTAAGAGTTTGAGGTTTTCACCCACAAACCCATTTTGGGTGTTTGGGGTTTTCACTCATAAATAACAACTAATTAAACCAATCAATAGCGAAACCCATCATAAAAAAAATAGAGTCTACACAAATAAATCACAACCCATACACAATTGCATCCTATTCTAACATAATCCCAAGTGGAAGAGCTAGCAACTCAGGAAAATAATAAACAAAAATATCCATCAATTTTATTCATGAAAGATAAGGAGAATGCAAACGACACTTTAAATTCCAATGAATCCTCAATAGGATTTGTCAATTCTTCACTTAGGAGTCACTCTAATACTTTCTCATCTCAATATTAGTATAAATTTAGCTTCAAGTTCCAAGTGATGAGATAAAAAGGGAAGATGCCATAAAAAATAAAAAGATGGTGAAAAATGAGATAAAAACCCTTATTTGAGCCTTAATTCCATATTTTCTAAATATTACAAAAGTTCCCTTGAAACTTTTCTGCTATACTGTGATCGCTGCCTCTTCACCGAGTTGTGACTCCCGAAATCGCAATAGTCATATCGCGGTCACCCTCCGATTGACTTATTCATTGGTCGCGATCGCGACCCTCAAGCCGTGATCACGGTAACTGAGGGTTGATTATTAGGCTTGATTTCTAGCATTTGTCTCTTTTATTTCACATTTAACCTCTTAATTACTTTAATGACTTGCTCATCTTTCCTTTTCAACATTTCCTATACAAATAACCATTAAATAAATAATTAACATAGAATCAATGAGAAAGCATGGTAATTTGGGTTTAAAAGGTGCTAGAAAATCCTCAAATTGACGACTTAAACACACCCCCAAACTTAAACTAATGCCTGTCCTCAAGAAACTAAGAGTAATTCAATGAGATAGGGTATTTAACTCAAATTCTCCCAAAATAAAGGTATACTAAAGGAATAAACTAACAAAGCTCTACAAAGACTTTCAAACATATCATGGCAATAAGTGAACAATTTTTTATTTCAATAAGCACGTCTTTATGAAGCATGGATGTAAGTTTGTATCGGATGAACATTCCAAATCAACAAAGCATCTTAAGAGTAGAAACAAAATCTTCAAAGATTGTCTCAATCTTCACAATGCAACTTACTTAATCCATTTACCCAAACCTAGACTAAGACTTCACCCTCTACCCTAAAGTATCGATGTTGCTTACAAGAAATAATTAGCTCCACACACACATAAGACATTTAAATTTCTGAAGGAGCTCAAATAATGAAAGAATTCACACTCATTCTCGCAAAGAAATTCAAGTGCAACAAGTAGAACCATAGGCTTTCCCTATGTGCTTTTCCCCACTAATGTAAACTTACCTAGTTTGGAATCACTAAGGTCTTGCCGGTAAACATGATGCTTTAAGGTAAGGGAAGGAATATAAATAGATCAAGTGACTAAAATACCTCATTCAATTCAATTCCTCGACCCTTTTACCCCAAATTTTTCAAACTATCCCCCTTATTCTACATCAAATCATATCTCATATTTCCCTAACTTTTGATCAGCATTTACAAAATAATTCAAAGCCACCATTTTCTTTCTTTATTTCTTTGACTTTTTTAAGAGACTTTCTAACCTTAAGCGTTTCTTAGCCCCGTCATTTGCCTCTTTTCTCTTCACATTCTATGGGCTAGGCTATAGAACTTTAAGATTAAGTATGTCTCTTGTCCCTTAAGCACATAATTTGACAACCTTACATACACTTTTCTTGGCTCATCATAGCACATCACATTAACCCCCCTAAACTTTGAGTTTGAACCGCCATTACATTATTTTCCCAACAACATAAACGCCCCAAACTTAGGCTTTCACCTACATTTCATTACTTTGAATCATTAGATGCAAGAAAGGAAGTTAAGTGCCAACAGGAATACTTTAAAAAGGGTTAGGTGTTTTTGCAAGGTTATCATTACAAAAAGTAAAAAAAATTGGCAAAAATGATCAAAAGGGATAACTAGAGAACGATGTTAAGGTGGGAATTTGGCTATGCGAAGGGTCAAAAATGTCCTCGGGGTTTTTCTCTAAACCAAGCTTGTCTAGAATTTCACTTTGAACACACTCGGGGAAAGTTCTAAACTACACATATTTATAATAATTATTCAAAAATCTCACCACACATGGCATCATATTTAAAGAGCAAAAAGTTTGTCTCCCAAATAATTTGAGCAATTTGAGCTTAATAAGTTACTCCGATTCAAGGACTCATACTTGTAAAGAGAGCCAAAAATAGAATTTAATGGTCTTATTCAAAAGAAATCTCAAAAACATCCTTGATAATTTTCACAAAGAAAACTATAATTTTTTTGTTTTTTCTCAAAATTATTTCATTTCTTGCCAACAAGATTTTTAAAGCATTTTTTACTTTTAGCCTCTTCCTAAATAATTAAAGAAAAACTTCGGGGAATGCAAGGAAACATTATTATTAAACTTCATGGGATTCTTTCCTCACATCTTCAAATATCTCCCATTTAGATCATAAAACACTCATAACACCAATAGAAACACAAACGACCCTATACCCTTAAGAATGGTGTCACCCAATCTATCATAGGGCAAGGCAAGCATTTATGTATCTCATACCATGGGCGCTACATTTCTCTATAATTTCAACCAAATACCACCGGTTATTCATCATTCAAGACCAATTGGACTCAAAGATATACTCCTAAAATGATCACAAAAATCTCCAAGAAAGTTTACATTAACCTTTACAAGCATATGAGGCATTTCTCTCTTATTGACGTTTTAACAAACATGTGGTGTGCATGAAAAGTAAGAGCTTGAATAGATAAAATAACAACACATGTGAGCAAGACCAATGCAACAATTCATAACCAAACACATCACTTATAATCATACTAACCAAATTAAATCACCCATCACTCAATTAAGCAAGCAAACCTCAAGTGGGTGTTTCATCAAACACACGGTGTACACTAGTGTATGGAAATAATAATTTATCAATTTAGCATTTGAGACAAGGCATTCATTCAAAAATCTATATCCCAAAAACAAAATTACACCAAATTACGCTCAAATGAATTAAATTCAAACCAAAAGAAACCATGGAATGTGGTCATCTTTCGTATTTTAAAGATCATACCTTGAGAAAAGTGATGAAAAGAAAGTCCAATATAATTATCCGGGGTTTAATTCTTGAGGTACCAATCCCAACTTATTGTATGACCTATAAACACCAAAGAACAAGCTAAAAATTGAACAACAAACATTAGAATACATCAAGAAAAATTCCTTGGGTTGCCTCCCAAGAAGAGCCTTAGTTAAAGTTGCGGTACGACATCTTTTGACTATCATTTATGTCTACATTTAGAAGATTTGAATTGACAGCCAACTTTAGGTCAATATATCTTTGAGGTACTTTGGGAAAAGGTAAGGACACAATGAAATTGACACGGCCAGAAACCCAGGCCATGTTTAATGGTCACCCCAAGCTCACATGAACTGTAGGTCGCCCTAATAACCCGACCAAACCATCTCATCATACCATAAGAGTTGAAGGGACTACAACTAACAAGTCAAGATTGCTGAAATAATACCGTAATTAAACATTAGATTCATAATACCTAACATACACCCAAGTTCACAGTTGTTCATAATACCTCTATACCAAACAAGGTCAATAAATATATATGTCGGGACAAGCCCCCGACAATAGCCAAACAAAGTCTTAATGAGATTGAGTCTAAAGATAAGAGACCAGGAGATGAAGATCTTTCGGAGTAAGGAAGCTCACCACTTCAAGTTAATTCACAAACTGCTTTGATCAACTAATCACCGTGTAGGAAGAAAAGAAGATGCTCCTGCCCCTATGTCGCGTGGGGACATAGCGTCACGAGTCGGTTAGCAGGTTGAACACTAGAATGTATCACAAGGATAACTGATAAAATATCATAATCAATCAACGTCAAGTCAATATATCATATTTCATCTCATTCACAAACTTACCATACATATAGATATACCACATGCTAATCAAGATATCAAGGCTTATCATCATTCTCAAGCATTCATTCATTAGACAGAAAGTGGGGGACTCCGACCCTCCACACTTTTAGGTTCAACAATTCACATTAAGCATAGAACTTTAACCACATTCACATGTACTTAGACAAAGAACTTCAACCATTCTTACACATTCATTAGCCAATGACTTTAACCGCACACACAATCATTCAAACATAGGGCTCTAGCCATACACACATAAAATTGGGCATAAGAAATCAACCACATGTCCACACATTCAATTGGGCATAGGAATTTTATCTCATGCTCACATATTAGGCAAGTGACTCTAACCTCTTCCTACTCTTGGACACTAACCTCAAGTTGTTCCATTCGGTGAGATTCTCTAACCTCAAGAGATCTCTTTAAGCAAGGGACTTTTACCTCAAGCAATATCAATGGGCAAGGCACTTTAGCCTCAAGACATTAATAAGGCAACTGATTTCAACCTCAAGCCACCATAGAAGTCAAGGGATTTTGACCTCAAGCCATCACAACTATCATTAGTTAGCATTTGGGACTTTAACCCTTTGCCCATGCATCAACTTACACTCAATAAAACATTTAAGTACTTTAACCATTGTAGTCAATTCAACACTATACATGACCACATGGTCCTTATGGGAGCCTTCATTGCTCGACCATTTCAATAGTTCAATTCCTTCACTTAATTCAACATACAACTGAAGGTACAGTCATTAATAACCTTATAATAAATCATATTTCAATAACAATCTTATGCCATATTCTCACCTTACTTGGGTTTAAGACACAATTTATGTTTATCTTTATATCTAGGCACTTTACACTCTCATTAGCCATCAACAAAAAAGGATATCAATTTCACCACACATGGTTCATAATTCCTTTAACATATTATTTATCAACCATTCATTCTCATGGGTCCAATGTTCTAGTTCAATATATCACCAACATATGACTAAATAATTCACTTAGATATTTTTACAAACTACTTGAGTGAATACCTTCAACAAGGCTATTTACATGGTAGATATTATCAAGATTAGGGTTACTCAAGATCCTCATGTAAAAAAACATACAACGAGAACTAACACATGCAAATAATCATCAATATTATATATAAACATAAGTCTAGGCAACATTTAACATTATACAATATTAGGCAACAAACCCTTTTTATTTGATTTCAAAATCACCATGTACACCTACTAATAAAAGTATGAAATACATGGGTTTAGAGATATTTAAAGAGGGGATGAGATATATTCCTCAAAAGAGATGACACACCAACAATCTTGACCACTTCTTTCCACTAGAGGAGCACCCTCAAAACCCTAGCCTGAAATCTTGCTTAAAGAAGCTTTTAAAGGGTTTTGGAGTATTTGAGTATTGTAAATGAGGGCTTAGGAGGCCATAATTCCTTATATGGTGATGGGAATTTGGGCTTTAGGCAAGGTAAATACCAAAAAGCCCTTAGTTAAAAGCTAAAAAGTGAACTCACCCAGGGGTACGACTCCCTCATACTATTCTCTTACTAATCGTACCATAGGGTACGAGTGGTACCCTAACTCGTACCCTTGGTTTCTACTAGGTCAACCAAACTATTGTGGGTAAAAGTGGGAACCCATTAGTCAGAACCAAAGGGTACGACTCACCCCCTAATCGTATACACAAACCGTATACCCAGCAGTCCACTTCAAATAGAGACGACCCTTTATACGATTGAGTTGCATACGACTCATATGTATAGGGTACGAACAAGGGAAGTTTATGTCATATAGAAAATAGTATGCTACCCTAACATGCTGTCCAAGGAACTAGAGGGGCAGGGGAGAGTGTATACAAACTGTATCCATGGGTACGACTCAAGGTCCTTATCGAACCTAACTCAGAGAAACAAAAAGTTGTTTTTTTCTCAAGGTTGAAGACATAGGTGTTTCAATTCTCCCAAACTTGGATCTTTTCTCCGCGAATGAAGGGTAAGGTAAGTGTGTACACAGGCTAGCAAATTATCACACATCACTTCAATCAATGTTAAAACAAGCACTCATCAAGGATACAAGATACATCATGCTCATTATCAATCAATCATTCATCTCATCGTCTTCAGAACTTTAACCCACTGCTTATTAACACTTACTCATTTCACAACTTAGGGACTTCAACCCATCAACTTTCAAAGACGTCAAGAAATACAAAGCATAGGGGACTTTAATCCATTATCTCTCAAAACATAAATTAATTCAATGCCATAGGGACTTTAACTCATGGTCTAACAAGGCACAAATCATTTCACACATTGGGAACTTTAATGTATTGTCTAACAAAGACTTACAACAAAGTAAGGAGATTAATACATACCTCCAATATATGCTTCCGTATTGGGAAACAAATATGGGTACTTGGATTTCATTTCCTCTCCTACCTTCCAAGTAGCTTCCTCAGACTTTTAGTTCCTCCATTGAACCTTCACCAAACCCATTTATTTTATTCACAACAAGCCAACTCGCCGATCCAAGATCCTCACTGGAACCTCATCATAGGACAAAGTGTCTGAGATACAAACATCTTATGAGTGAACAACCAAGGAACAATCACCCACATATTTCCTCAACATAAAGACATGAAAAACCAGGTGAATGGAGTCTATACTAGAAGGAAACTCCAACTCATAGGCCACATTGCCAACCCTCTTTACAATCAAATAGGACCCAACATAGCAGAGACTAAGCATCCCTTTTTTTTCCAAACCGCATCACTCCCTTCATGGGTGACACTTTCAAGAATACCCAATCGCCAACACAAAACACTAAGTCTCTACACCTCATATCATCATAGGACTTTTAGCGACTTTAAATTGATTTCAATCTATCACGAATCACCTTTACTTTCTCTAAGTCTTGGTGAACTAAATTGGGGCCAACAAACTTACCCTCGTAACCTTCGTACCACCCAATAGGAGAACGACATCTCCTACCATACAATGCCTCAAAAGGAAATATACCAATACTAGAGTGGTAACTATTTTTTTTTGGCGAACGCAATCAAAGGCAAGTGGTCATACCAACTACCACCATAAACAATTACACAAGACAGCAACATATCCTCTAATGTATGGATAGTTCTCTCTACTTTCCCATCATTTTTTGGGTGGAATGCGGTACTAAGGCACAACTTAGTTCCCAAAACTCTTTGGAATGATTTGAGTAAGTAGGATGAAAATATAGGACCATGATTCAAGATAATAGACACCGAAGCACCGTGGAAATTCACGATATCCATAAGATAGAACTTAACATAATCTTCCACCGAGAAATTAGTTCTCATGGGCAAGAAATGAGCTGACTTGGTCATTCTATCAACAATGACCCAAATAGAATCACATAGATTCAAAGATCTAGAAAGACCGGTAACGAAATCCATAATAATTACCTACCACTTCCACTTGGGCAACACAATTTCTTGGTACAAACCACCGGACTTCATGTTATCAACTTTCACTTTTTGACACACAATACACTTGGCCACATAGCTAAACATATCATATTTCATATTAATCCATCAATAGAACTCCCTAAGGTCATGATACATCTTGGTGGAACCGGGATGAATAGCATAATGGGATCCATGAGCATCGGCCATTACACTTTTCCTCAATACATCAACGTCGGGAACACATAGCCTACCTTGGTATCTCAAGATACCATCACCACTAATCACAAAGTTTGCGTCTTTTGTTGACCCACATTACTCATGATCTTCATCAAGTCAGGGTCAAACACATTCTTCTCTTTTATCTCAACAATAAGAGATGACTAACATACCGGAAACACAAATACACTACCATCCCTGGAGTGTACAAGTCAAACTCCAAGACTAGCTATATGGTGAATGACCTTTACCAACTCCCACTTGTCCTCATCTATATGGACCACACTTCCCATGAAAACACTTCTAAGAGCATCGGCGACCACATTCGCCTTACCAGGATGGTAATGAAGACTCATATCATAGTCTTTTAATAGCTTGAGCCACCTTTTTTGCCAAAGATTCAACTCCTTTTGATTTAAAACATATTGGAGACTCTTATGATCAAAAAATATATTGATATGAACACCATTGAGATAATGTCTCCAAATTTTTAATGCAAAGACCATGTCTAATAACTCTAAGTCATGGGTGGGGTAGTTCTTCGTATGGACATTCAATTGCCTGGAAGCATAGGCCATCACCCTACCATGTTGCATCAATACACAACCGAGAGTGACAGAGAAGCATAATAATACACCAAAAACCATCACTACCCTCGGCAAGGTCATAATTGGAGATGAAGTTAATTTTCTTTCAACTTCTCAAAACTACCCTCATATGCATCGAACCATAATAACTTGACCTTCTTTTGGGTCAACTTGGTCAATGGGGAAGCTATAGTTGAAAAAACTCTCCACAAACCTTCTATAATAACCGACTAGATCCAAGAAGCTTCAAATATCGATTGGAGTCGTAGGTCTAGGCCATTTTCTAACCGTTGCAACCTTTTGGGGATCTACTATAATCCCTTCAATAGAGATGACATGAACAAGAAAAGCTACGGCTTTCAACCAAAACTCACACTTAGAGAACTTTGTATACAAACGATGACCCTTCAAAGTTTGCAATACAACACAGAGGTGAGTTACATGATCCACCTCACTCTTAGAATACACTATAATGTCATCAATAAAGACAATGACAAATATGTCTAAGAACGAACTAAAGACCCTATTCAATAAATCCATGAATGCCATCGCGGCATTGGTCAACCTAAAAGACATGGCAAGAAACTCATAGTGACCATATCGAGCTGTAAAGGAATTTTTAGGGATATTTGCATCCCTAATATTAAGTTGATGATTATTCGACCTAAGATTAATCTTTGCAAAACATTTCGCACCCTGAAGTTGATAAAAAAATCATCGATCCTAGGAAGAGGATATTTATATTTTATATTCACTTTGTTCAACTGATGATAATCAATGCACATACGAAGGAAACTATCCTTTTTGCGCACGAACAACATGGTAGAACACTACAGAGACCCACAGGGGAAGATAAAACCTTTATCTAAGAGGTATTTCAATTTGTCCTTAAGGTATTTTGGCTCTGCCAGAGCTATTTTATAAAGAGGGATGGAAATCAAACGAGTATCTGGAACAAGATCAATCCCAAAATCAATTTCCGTATCAGGCGGAGCACCGGGAAGATCATCAGGAAACATCTTGGGAAACTCGTTCACCATGGGAACGGATTCTAGAATAGGCTATTTTGAGTTAGAATCTTTAACATGGACCAAGTGATACAAACACTTCTTGGCAATCAACTTTTGAGCTTTAAGATAAGAAATGAATCTTCCCTTAGGAACTAAAGAACCATCTTTCCATACAATGATCGACTCGTATGGAAGTTTGAACATAACTCTACGGGTCCGACAATCTGAGGAAGCATACCAAAAGTGCAACTAATCCATCCCCAAAATGACATAAAAATCAACTATGTCTAACTTTATCAAGTCTACAAGAGTATCTTTATCACCGACAGATATCACACCCCCCTATAAACCATTCTAAAAATCATCGAGACTCAGATTGGAGTAGAAAAAAAGAAAGGAACCGACAGACTCTAGGGACCACAATAAAGATATAAAGCCACATACAAAATAGTAGACCCTGGATAATGCAAACAATACACATCATGGGAGAAAACTCTCAACATACCCTTGATAATATCGGGAGACGCCTCTGAATCCTTGTCAGTAGCAAGTGCATACAAGAAGTTCTGACCAGTGTTGATACAAAAAATAGAAGCAGAGGCAGACATAGTACCCTTTTATATAGGAAAGGTAGAGTTGCAATAATTGAGCTGTCAGCAGAGTTGCAATAATTGAGCTGTCAGCCTAAGAAAATGCTAGAGAGGGGCACTCACTTTGTATGTGCCCCACCTGACCATAATGAAAATACTAGTTTCTCCCCTTCTTACAATGACCATGATGACTCTAATCATAGAATTTACAAGGAGGTCGGGTTGGATCCAACTGAGCACCACTAGCCTGGAATAAGGTATCCTCTGCCCCAAAACTCACCAAGAAAATAAGACTGACGATCACCCAATGACTTCTTTTAATAAGAGTGAACAAAAGATGAGAAGAACAAACTCAAACTCTCCCGCTTCTTTCCTGAACACTTTCTTCCACTTTTCTTATAAGATATAAATTTTCTTCCTTGCATGTTATTAAGCTCAACTTGCTTCTTTTTCTTATCCTCTACTTATTGCATATACACAATCAATATATAGATATCCATGTTCTTAATCAACAAAGTTGCCTTGCTCCTTAGACCTCACTCACAGGACAATGCTGAGACAAACATGTGCATCCTAGACCTTATACTAGCAACCATATCGGGAGCATTCCTTGAAAACTGATGGAATTTCAAGGCACACTCTTGAATGTTTATCCTCCCTTATTTTAAGTTCATAAAATATTTCACCTTTCTTCCCTTAACTATTGAGGAAAGAAGCAATCTAAGAAAGCCTCAGAGAAATCCACCCATGAAGACGGACTAGCATCAACGCCTACAGACAACTCCTACCTTTCGTACCATTGGTATGCTACATCTTTAAACTGGTAGGAAGAAAGTTCAACACCCTCAATTTCTTAAGCATGCATGATTCAAAAAATCTTGTCTATTTCATCGATGAAACCTTGAGGATCTTCCTCAACCTTCGTACCCGTGAACATAGGAGGGCTCAACCTAATAAATTGGCCAATTCTTGTGGCCTCAAAAGAAATGATAGTTGAAGCACCATGCTCTGATTAAGAGGCTACCAATTGAGTAATGTGTTTGATGGAGTTATAGAACTCCGCATTAGTAGCATTTTCTTGAGGGGATAGGGAGGAGAGTCACCATCATAGCAGGTTTAGGGGTGGAATCCTACAAAAATTGCCTGATGCTGTAGCCCTAGCCTGGGTTTAGAATCCAGAAGTTGGACGAGCTTCGTTGATAGGACCCTTATTCGGAGCAAAAGTGTTTGCCTGAGTATAGAATATCCTTGGAGGCATTATCAGAAAGATAGTAAATGGAATTTGACTTTATAGCTTGAGATTTAAACCTTAGACTTTATAGTTTGAGATTTAAACACAAGAAAGGAAAACATTCCTAAGATGTCTCATAGACCCTTTTTTATAAGTGTGGCCTACTCCACGCCCATAAAAGAGACTTTACATGACAAGGCATTATGAATACCTAACTAACCATGAACCTAGGTTTTGATACAAACTTGATATTACTCGAAACCCAGTCCATGTAATATGGGAACCCCAAGATCACACGAATCGAAGGTTTCCCGAATGACCTACCCAAACTTATCATACTACCATCAGAGTCAAGGGAACTCCAACACAAAAGTCAAGATTGCATAAATAATACCATAAGTCAACATTAGATTCATAATATCTAACACCCACCCAAGTTCATAGTTGTTCACAATACCTCTATACCAAATGAAGTCAATAAATATATATGTCGGGAAAAGCCTCCGATAATAACCACACTAAGTCTTAATGAGACCGAGTCAAAAGATAAGAGACTAAGAGATGAAGATCTTCTAGAGTAAGGAAGATCACTACTTCAAGTGAATGAACGAACCGCTTTGATCTACTAATCACTATGTACGAAGATAAGAAGATTATCCGGCCCCTATGTCACCTGGGGACATAGAGTCCAAAGATGGTTAGTGGTTGGAATTCTAGCATGTAACTCAAGGATAAATGATAAAACATCATCATCTATCAAAATCAAGTCAATGTATCACATTTTATCACATTAACAAACTTATACATACATATATATTTATCACATGCTAACCAAGATATCAAATCTTATCATCATTCTCAAGCATCCATTCATTAGACATGAGGTGGGGGACTCCAACCCCCCATATTATAGGTTCAACAATTCACATTATGCATAGGAATTTATCCACATTCACGTGCACTTAGACAATGGACTTCAACCATGATTACTCATTGATTAGCAAGGGACTTTAACTGCATAAGCAATCATTTAAACAAGGGTCTCTAGCCATGCACACATCCAATTAGACATAGAAATTTCACCAAATAACCATACATTTAATTGGGAATGGGACTTTGATCTCATGCTCACACATTAGTCATGGGACTCTAACCTCATGCTACACTTAGACTCTAACCATAAGTCATTCCATTCGGCGAAGTTCTCTAACCTCAATAGATCTCTTTAAGTAGGAGACTTTAACCTTGTGAAATATCATTGGTAAATGGACTTCCATCTCAAGTAATTCATAAGTTAAGGGACTTCAACCTCAAGCCACCAAAAAAGGCAAAGGACTTTGACTTCAAGACATCACGTTATCATTAGTTGGCATTTGGGACTTTAACCCTGTGCCCATGAATCAATATAAATTTAATAAAACATTTAAGGAGTTTAACCATTTTAGCAAATTCAACACTATACATGACCAAATGCCCCTTTTGGGAGCATTCATTGCTCAACCATTTCAATGGGCTAATGACTTAAATCCATTACACATCTAACTCAAGTTACGGTCATCAATACCCTCACAAAAAATCACGTTTCAATAACAATCTTTGATAATGCTCAACTCGCTCCCATGTTTGAGGGTTAAGGCAGTCGTTTTTAATAACCCAACTAGAGTTGGGGTCGAATCCACAAGGATCGAATTATAAATTTCAAGTCCTATGTGTTCTCTAATTACTAAAAGGAACTGGAATGATAATAAACACGACATGTAAAATAAAATGAGGAAATTTGATTTGGGATTGGTTTGTAATAATTTTCGACTAACAATGCATGAATGTAATACTTTTGATTTAAAATCAAGATTTGAGGAGATCTTGGGATTATGTCTACTTAAAGGTAAAGCATGTGGGTTGATGATGGTTTAGATTGAAGTTTGGATGTTAACTCATTATGTTAATATTTCAATAATTCCAAAATGATTTCATCCATTGGATTTTTTTAGCACGTAAAAAGTGTGTAATTGTTAATCACCCAAAACCTCAATCAAACATCCTTATTTCTAGGATGATGCTCTTTACATAATGTGCACTCCAAATACAATTATTTCTAAGATTGCAAAAGGTAGTAAATTGCAGGCTCAATTGTCCACCATTGTTATGTCCCTCTATAACCCTCTTTCAATGATGCTATGGGTTATATCAAGTTCACCTCCATCCCTCTTTCAAGGATGCTGAAGGGTTTTTAGAGTTTGAGGTTTTCACCCAGCAAACCCATTTGGAGATTGGGGGTTTTAACCCGCAAATTCAAAATGATAAATTCAAGAAATGGTGGAATACATACTCAATAACTAAGAATGATGCAAATAAAACAACACCCACAAACAATTACACTTTATGTCAACATAATCCCAAGACTAAATTACTTTGATACTCATGAAGAATTAAAGTTAGATATACTATAAGGATTATCCAATGCATTCATTCTTCACAAAATTACTATGAAATCAAGCCTCCAAAATTAGGTACACACTTGTGCAATTAGGGTTTCTTACTTTCAATTCAAAAATATCTATGAGGTAAGTAATAACCCAAGAATAAAGGATTTTTTCCAACATATGGTTTGGGATTCGCCTATGCAATTTTGCAAACATGTCGTGGGTCATATTTCCGCTGAACCGTGATTGTGTAGGTCTGACCGCGAGAACGACTACATTGCTATGGTTATGATCAACGATTGCATTGTGCTGACCATCTTGACTAACTACGATCACGGCGTAAGGACCACAGTCGCTGTAACTGAGGCTGAACTACTTCAGGTCTCCGACTGCACTCTGTTTCTTTTCATCTGATCCCTTTTTGAGTTTTAATCCACATCATTTCACCTTATCATCTAGATACTAGATACCTTCAAAATATTGATATTAGTGAATTTAAATCATGTTGATATCTCATTTTCCAATACAAAATATGGTAGTGTACCTAAATGTTTGGTGAAAATGAGTGGTAAAATAAACACTCAGCAATACCCCAACTTAAAACTTTTCTTATCCTCTAGATACACCTCCCTTTTCTATGAAATAATTTCACATGGATGCCCTTATTGTATCATCCAATGATCATGATGACTTAAACATGATTGCTACCAGAAAAATCTCTTTGCATATGGGCAAAATGGTTTCAACTATACCCCTAAATAAAATGGAATATTTGAAATATGCATTAGAATTTAGGGAGTAACCATGTAACAACCAGTAACACTTTAGAAATGGGCCACTTTTTGAATACAACAATGTTATACTTATTTTTTATCTCATTGTGCAGAAGATGACAAAATTATCCACCTCAACTTGTTCACATGTCTTCTCACAAGAAAGAAGATTTCACACACCTAGTTTCCAATCATGCAACAAGGAATTTTAAGTGCAAAAACTCTTTCTCAAGAAATTCCCCATGTTAGCAAGTACCATGCCATAGTCTTTCCCCTATTTTCTATCGCCACTCTAATGACCATACCTAGTTGGGAATCACCAAAAAAATTTTGAGCTTGTAAGGAAGGTTTAGGGATGGGTAGGATATCGACATAGGACAATAGGGCTAAACCCTCCTTGAACTTCAACATCATACGGCCACTTCTTTTTTCTTTTACTATTTTTCCTATTCTTGGTTTTCCCACTTTTCTCTTTTTCTCTCTTTCTTTTTTTGTGAGTAGATAATGTCTTTCTTTCCTTTGTTGGATATCTCCTTTCTTTAAATTAAAATGCTTTTTTAGATTTAAGCTCGTAGGTACCTTCTTATTAATTAGTGGCCCTACTACATCTCTTTTAATTTCCACCACCACAACTTAGGCTTTTAGAGTCAACTTGTATTCTTAAGTTCAAGGAGGGTAGAGTTAAAACAAGGACAAATAGAAGGGTCACAACTTGTAATGTGTTTGCCAAAGAAAAGTCCAAAGGCTCAAAGAGGGTGGCGAGGGGTAACTCCTATGTATTAGTAAGCTTTTTAGGCTAAAGTGGACTTCCAATGTCACAACATCGCCTATGATCATTTTACTAACCAAGCATACTCAAAATTTAGCTTTGAAAGACTAAAGGGCCAAGTTCTAGATAGTGCAAGCACACATGGGATGTAGATAATAAAGATCATAAACATGGCATATGAATCTCGTAAAGGGGTTCAATTGTTCCTCCCGCTCGAGACTAAGATGAAGTATTCACTATTCTTCTAAAGTCAATTTTCGGAGTCATAGAAAGAGAAAAAGTTATATCACAAGGTTGCACACGTCTATGACCTGGAATTTCATAAAATTTTTGGATGGGGGGGTCATTTGTTTTGCATACGCACCAGCATAATTTGTTAATCATGGGAACAACCTAAGTTAATGTCTCACATTGTGTCCCGAAAATGGGCGAACCACCCACATAGATACTCAGACGCCACTAATAGTTATGAATGTGATCCCAATTAATCAATGGCAAAGGTACTCAGACTTTTCTTGTATTTATGACCCTGATGCTATGGGTACTCAAACTTTCCCTGCATCTATGTCTAAAAACCTAACCACGACACTTTCCCATTAATAATATTGTTACTCAATCTATCATAAGGAGAAGCTCATTGATTAAAACTAAAATAAAGTAACAAACCAATAACAAAGTAACTAATCCTTACAAATATAGGCACCATCAGAGTGCTCAAATATTACAACCCACATAAAAATAAGAATTATCCAAAAGAGCAAAAAAGAATGTAGAAATATCCATAATACAGTCCCAAATCAAATGAATAATGAGAAACCCCAACTGAAAAAGGTAGTAGTGTCCCCACTGCATAAATAATCAAGGATAAAAGAGATAAGGGTTCTCCCTAAAAATAAATCAAGGTCTACTTTCACTCTCGGATTCTGCATCATCACTATTCTCCTCAAGATCAGTCAACTCAGCTTGGGCCTCATCATCACTCTCCACCCAAGAGGAAGGAAGTCTATCTCAGGGTTTTAGGACCTTCACCCCTTCCATATATTGATAAATAACTAATTCATCTTCTTCTATCTTGTAACAATTTTTTTCATGTGCAATTCGAAGGCCTCGGTGTGACTCTGGCAAAGAGGAGTAGGCTTTCTAAAGCTTATCTATGGTAGCTTATTGCTTTATTTGGTCCTTCTATAACTCTCATAATCGGCATGTGACACATATGAATGATGGGTGATGGAAGGGTCTCCCGATCCTGGGGTAAACCTAAACACAACGTCTCTAATGGATAAAATATCATCTCTAATCTCCTCAAGAGGTCAGGTAGTGGTTGGCCTATGACACTCATACTGAATACGTGCCTACTATTCCAAGTTGATCTTTCGCTTCTTTCATTTGCTAGGTCTTCCCTCTTCTCGAATATTCAAGGGGTAGATAGGAGCATAAGAATGCACCCCTGTATCACTAACATACCTTCAACACCTGCTCTCTTACAAATCTTAGTAATCAAAGAAAGGAAGAAGAGATGAGTACCACCTTGGTTCTTCATGTGATCTATTTCAATTACCACTAGCTGACCAACATCTAAAGGGATGTCATCCAGAATGTAAGAAACCATTCAGGCATGTAGATCTGGGATTGTTTTCATGTGGGTGCAAACAGAGACTCGGCTACAAATAATGTACAATCATATTCGAGCATCATAAGTGAAGTCATTCTGGGAGATATTACTTTTATTCTTTGCCCAAGAGACTTCCTTTCTAGGGCATAGCTGTTGTGCCAACCAACACCCCGGTTTACTCCCCTTTTCTTAGAATTCACCCATGTCTGCATGTTGGAGCCCATAAACATCATTGATTTTCTTAACCCTATATTTCACTGGTTTTCCCCGAATCTTAATATTCACATTGAATAGGTATGAGAAGTACACTTCAATGATGTTGGCATATAATTCATGGACCCATTATTTATTTTCAACACAGGGATTCAGGGTAAAGCATTGCCACCCTATATATTCAAATGTTCCATGAAATGCCGGTAGTTTCTCCGATTTATTCTACATGCAAATACCTCTTTTTGGGAGAAGATTTGTCCTTGGAAGATCAATGTAGTAGTGAGTGTGGCGCTCGGGTGACATTAATCGTATGCAATCATACTTGTCCATGAGGTTGTCCTTAAAATACTAGGTATACTTTATATCAAGCCATGACATTTTATCATGCAAACTATACCTTATTTTTCACTAAAGCTCATTGGAAAAGGTGTTTGATGGAGCTAGGCTAGAAATTTAGGAATGCAGGATTTTTGGCATAGCAGGGAACGGGCCCAGATTACCGCAATTGCGCGGCATGACCATGATTGCATAGCCACGATCGCGGACCATGACCGCAGTTTTGATACCTGAGGCTGGTTTTGTGCCAGCTCCTTGTGTTCAAATCTCTTCTATGTTTTTAGGCTACTACCATTCTATACAACATAGATTCACATGAAGACCAATTGAACAATGCAAATAAGTGTTTGAATGTGCCCTTTCGAATACAAATATCTCTATTGAAAGTTCATTTGGGAAAAGTATCAAACACTTGGTGTGCACATCTTATTTATATATATTTTTTTCACATTATTAGGTACTCAAGATTTCCCTAATTGTGTGCACATCTTATTCAAGAAGCCAACACCAAACTAACACCAAGTATGACAACATGGAAATCATAACAATCAAAACTTTAGGCCCTCCCATAATCATGTATTCTAGGGCCTATTTTTAGAAATAAAAAAAATTGATTCATGATACCTACTAGAGTTGTGATGCAAGAGAGACGCAAGGATGTTATTGGAGAGCTCACAAACTTGGCTAGAATCAATCCAAAATTATAGAATACAATTATTAAGGGTAATGTGAGGGAAATAAGGGAAATTAGGGATTAAGAGGCTGAAGTGACCGCGACCGTGGTCAGTTGGCTACGATCGTGGACACATAGGTTGATGTGATCATACTTAGGGACCAAAACCACGATAACTGAGAGCGGTTCTTCTCCTTTATTTTCCCCTGTTCAGCTCTTTGCTAAATTTTTACCAAATTTTCCCCTATTCAGTTTTTAATGCAAAGTTGATCACTTCCCCATTTCCATGTTCATACAATACACTCCATAGTTCCACAAATACATGAGTTATTCAAATGCAAAAGCCAACATCTATACTATAGAAACATGAAAAAAAAAATACTAGCTACTTTCGTGGCATTTGTGGGTTGCCTCCCACATAGCACCTTAGTTATTATCGTGGCATAACTTCTTTCTTCCCCAATGATCAAGGTGGGTTTTCAAGCCCCTCCTTGTTCACCATCTCACTTTCAATATCCACCACGGATACCACTTAAAGCTCTGTGATTTGCTTCCTTATCATGCAAATTTTAAAAAACACCTCATTCTCTTGCAGCCTAAACTTCATTTCCCCCATCTCAAAATCGACAATGGCCCTTCTAGTGACTAACAAAGAACGACCAAGGTTGATAGGTACCTCTTGGTCAATTTCATAATCCAATACCACGAAGTCCACTGGAAGTATAAACTTGTTCAATTTAACAAGGACATCAAACAAAATTCCCACTAGCATTTTGATGGAACGGTCTGCCATTAAAAGTCTCATAGAGGTCGGTGTAGGGGCATCTAATTTGAGATTCTTGTAGATGACAAAAGGCTTTAAGTTGAGGCTCGCACCAAGGTCACATAGAGCTTTTGCAAACTTATGTGTCCCGATTGTAAAAGGAATGGTGAATGCTCTGGGATCATTTTTTTTATCCACAACCTTACTATACATGATAGAACTACACCCATGAGTGACCTCAATGGTGCCACCTTCAACAAGGTTCTTTTTGGACATCAACTTTTTTATTAACTTAGCGTATCCGGGGATCTCTTGGAATTCCTCGAGAAATGGGATATTTATAGATAAATTACTAAGTTTTGCCATGAATTTATTCAATTTGTGACCCTCCTCTTTTTTATGCAAACTTTGGGGGAATTGGAGAGGGATTTGGATTATTGACCTTGCTTGACCTTGTGTCTTTTTAACTTCATCCACTTTTTCATCACTTTCCTCGAACTCTTTTTCATAATTTGCTTCTCTACTTTGAGGTATTACCTTATTTTCTTTAGCCTTTGGCATATTATTACTCAACTCTCCTTTAAAGGGCTCATCAATTGCCTTTCCAGTTCTTGTGACAATTTCTAGGACTTGCACATCATTTTTTCGGTTAGTAATCATGTAACTCAGAAGTCCACCTCTAGGCCAAGCATTTAATTGCATGGATAATTGGTCGACTTGGGTCTCCAATTACTTGATAGAGGTGGAGTGAGACACCAGTATTTGGGAAAGTTGGGAGAAATCATCCTTTAAATCAAGGACCATTTTGTCTGTACCTTCCATTTTATTCAAGATCCTTGTTAACACATCCTTTGTCTTGAACTTTTTGGGGTCACTGGTAGTTGATTCCTTGTCCTTAGCTCGATAATGATGGGTTATATAAAGTTCATAATCATGGTGATGATCTCTCCAATCTCTATCCCAATCGTGGTCCATCTAACTTTGATTCCCATCTTTCCTTTGATAGGTGGGGCGGGAATCCCCGAGTAGTTAGCCAAATACTAAGTTTCCTTATCCAACTTTCTTGCTTCTTCATCATCTTCATAAGATTTTAATGTTACGGCATTTATCGCTTTCCCGAGTGCACCCATAACATGGTTTGTCAAGAGTTCAAGTTGGATCATTTTTTTCCATAGTCTCGTCCTTCTCTTTATTCTGCTTTCTTTGTTCATTTTTTACTATGGAAGGAGTGGAAGGGATCTTGGGAACTTTAGTATCCTAGGTATGCCAACCTTGGTTTTGCTTTAAAACTTCTCCTGCCAATATAAAGGCCACATGGTAGTGCATCTTTACTATGTATCTACCCACCACATTATCCTCCGCAATTTTGTTTAATGGATCAAGATCACGGTAAAAGCTCACAAGAAGAATCTTCTCTAGGACTTCATGATTTGAGAATTGAGCCAAATTTCCATTAAATCATTCCCAACCTTCAAACAATGGCTATGTATTTATTTTCCAAAAATTCATAATCTCATCCCACTTTTGAAGCATTTTAGATGGTGGGAAGTATCTATCAAGAAAGACCATAGTAAGCTCATCCCAGGATGTAATTGAGCTGGGTGGATATGAGCGGAGCCATAAAACTCCTTGCCCATTATTGAGAATGGGAAGAGGTGAAGATGAATGGATTCTTGAGTAGTGTGTGCTATATTGAATGGTGCATAAACTTCCACGAAAATTTTGAAATGGACATTTTGGGTCCTCAAAGGCCTGACCCCCATACAATCCTTTCATTTTCAACATGTGAAGCATGACACTAGTCACATGGAAGACTCCATTCCTATTAGTTGGAGGGATACGGATTGCACATATTTCTCCCGTTTCATTTAGTTGGCCTTCATCATCTAGGGGACTATCACAGGGGCCCATGTTGATTGTGTTATCACTCATTGTGCCATTAAAACTTTGATCACCTAAAAAAATTAAAAATAAAGTAAATTATACTACCCCGGTGATTACCAAGTAAGAATCACACCGCATAAGTGAAATTTATGTTTCACACCCCAACAATGTTTCCATTTTAATAACGCTTGACTCACTCCCGTGTTTGAAGGGTGAGGCGATCATTGTCATTAACCCAACTAGAGTTCGGGTTGAATCCACAAAGAGCAAATTATAAATTTCAAGTCCTATCGGTGCTCTAATTACTAAATGGTTACCCGGAATGATAATAAACACAATATGTAAAATAAAATGGGGTAATTAAATTTGGGATGGGTTTGTAACAATTTCAGCTAATAATGTGAGAATGTAATACTTTTGATTTAGATTCAAGATTTGAGGAGATCTTGGGATTATGTCTACCTAAAGGTAAAGCATGTGAGTTTATGATGGTTTATCTTAAAATTTGGTTGTTAACTAAAGGATAGGCTATGTCAAACATCATTGTGTTTAATCAATCAATAAAACCTCAACGATTTCATCTATTGTCTCTTTCGAGCACCTAACAAGTATGTAATTTGTAATCATCCAAAACCTCAATCAAGAATCCCTATTTCTAGGATGATTCTCTTGACATGATTTACACTCCAAATACACTTATTTATAATATTGCAAAAGGCAGTAAACCATAGGCTCAAATGTCCACCACTGCCTTGTCAC
Organism: Capsicum pubescens; assembly: GCA_030864215.1. Lineage (NCBI taxonomy): Eukaryota > Viridiplantae > Streptophyta > Magnoliopsida > Solanales > Solanaceae > Capsicum > Capsicum pubescens. The sequence goes on along the minus strand of CM061547.1, from coordinate 157,990,424 downwards.
CCTATAACCCTCTTTCAAGGATGTTGTGGGTTACCTCAAGTTCGCTTTCATCTCTCGTTCAAGGATAATGAAAAGAATTTAGAGTTTGGGGTTTTCACTCATCAAACCCATTTGGAGATTTGGTGTTTTCACCCACAAATTCTAACTAATAAATACAAGAAAAGGTGGAATCCATACTCAACAACTAAGAATCATGTAAACAAAACAACACCCACACACAAGTACACTTAAGTTAACCATAATCCCAAGAATAAATTACTTAGATATTCATGAAGAAAGTAAAGAGAGATATACCATAAGGATTATCCAAGGCATTCATTCTTCGCAATTTTTCCAAGAAATCATGCCTCCAAAATTAGTTACACCGTTGCCGCATTAGTGTTTTTTGGTTTTAATTCAAAAATATCTATGAGGTAATAAATACTCTAAGAAGAAAGGGTTTTTGCCTATATATGGTTTGGGATTCGTCTATGCAATTTTACAAAACTGCCCCGGGTTATATTCCTGATGAACCGCGATCGCGTAGGTTTGACTGCGACCACAACTATATGATCGCAGTTGTAATCCACAATCGCATTATTCTTACCATCTTGACAGACAGCGACCGCGGCCTGAGACCGAAGCCACAGTAACTAAGGCTGAATATCTTCAGTTCTCCAGCTACACTCTGTTTCCTTCTATTTGATCCCTTTTTGAGCTTCAATCCACATCATTTCACCTTCTCAACTAGATACCTAAAATGTAGATATTAGTGCATTTAAATCATGTTGATGTCTCATTTTCTAATACTAAACATGGTAGTGTGCATAAATGTTTGGTGCAAATGAGTGTTAAAATAGCCACTCATCAATCTTATACAAAATTCACACCTCACTTGGGTTCAACAAATAATTTAAGTTCATCTTTATATCTAGGAATTTTACCTTCTCATTAGGCATCTACTAACAAGGTTATCAATTACACAAAACATGGTTCATAATTCCTTTAACATATTATTTATCAATCATTCATACTCATGGGGCCATTTTCCTAGTTCAATACATTGCCAACATATGACTAAAAAATTCACTTAAATATTTTCACAAACACCTTGGGTTCATACCCTCAACAAGGCTATTAATATGGTAGATATTATCAAGATTAGGGTAACTCAAGACCCTCATGTTAAACCACAGACAACAAGTACCCACACATGCAAATCATCATCAATATCACATATAAACATAAGTCTAAGCAAGATTTAACATTATAAATCATTAGGCAACAAAACCATATTCATATGATTTATTTAACATTATAATTCATTAGGCAACAAAATCCTATTCATTTGATTTCAAAACCACCATGCACACTTACAAATCCAAGTGTGAAATACATATATTTTTAGAGATATTTAAAGAGGACAAGAGATGAATGCCTCAAACAAGATGACATACTATCAATATTTACTCATTGTCACTAGAGAAGAACCCTCGAAACCCTAGCCTCTAATCCTACTTCAAGAAGCTTTAAGAGTGTTTTGGAGTGTTTTAGTCTTGTAAATGAGAGATTGGGAGGCCATAATTCTTTATATAGTGAAGGGTATTAGGTTTTGAAGCAAAGGAAATGATCACAAAGACCATAGTTAAAATCTGAAAATTTAACTCGCCCAGGGGTACGACTCCCCTTATACAATTCCCTTAGTAATCGTACCCTAGGGTACGAGTGGTACCCTAACTTGTACCCTAGGCTTCTGCTAGGTCAACCATACTGTTGTGGGTACGAGTGGTCACACTTGAGTCATAGGTAAAGACTAACCCCCTAGTCGTATACACTAAATGTATACCCAACATTAAACTCCAAATGGAGACTACTCTTTATACAATTGAGTTGAATACGACTCAAATGCATGGGGTATGATGAAGGGAAGGTCATGTCATATAGAAAATAGTATTCTACCCTAACATGTTGTCTAAGATATGAGAGGGGGTGGGGATAGTGGATATGACCCATATCCATAGGTACGACTTAAGCTCGTAGTCGTACCCAAATCAGAGACACAAAAAATTATTTTTCTGAAGGTTCAAGACTTAGGTGTTTCAAAAATATTTTCTATCTTGCCACCTTTACGACTTGCACCTTTTACCCAACTTCACATCAAACTTCCTAATAGGCTCATTGGGTATCGACGAGAACATCAAGAATTCACTTGTTACATATCGTATTTTTCATTTCTTGGCCTTCAAGTAAGGGGCTTAATTTTTAACTTTCTGAATGACAGACTCCAAATTGTAAATATTATTCCTCCTCTTCTCCAAAATTCATCATTTGATTGAGTGGTTCGACTTTCATCACATCCACCAAGACTAATATTGAAAGATTGTTTAAGTAAGGTCTTCTTCCTAATTTCGAAGTCACATCCTTCTCGACATTCTCAACCCGAAATGAACTAGAACCTTCACAAAGGATTTGTTTGGCTTTTTCTGTTGGCTGTAGTGACATTTCCTCAATATTTACATCATCTTTCTTATTTGGTTTGGTTGGTTGGGAAATCATTGAGGGTTTTTCACTATCAAGCTCGTTGTCCATGACATGGATTGTTATCTTTTCCTTATTCTCCTTATTTTAAAGATTGGGAGTATTCATGGTACTTGAAAGATTGACACTCTCACCCTCTTCTTTTTCTTTTTCACTCTCCTTTCCAAATGCTGCCATGGATTGATGAAAGTCATGCATGTCCTCCTCCAATGTTGGTTCCCTATCCAAAAGAGTTTGACGCATTGCTTTAAAACTATTGTACCTGACATATTGTTCTTCCTTTATCGCATCGTGAGACCTATCAAACTCATAAAAAAAATGACAATTTGGGTTAGCATAACAAGGGGAGGGTCAATTGGACAATCACTCCAATGTCCATCCCAACCACCACAAAAAGAACAATCATATCCCCAATAGGATCGAGGTGGTGCATACACCTCTTTTTGAGGAGCATATCTATAATTTTGTCAAAAGTGGGGTCCATCATATTATGGGCATGGTTTATCAAGATAAGATTTCCAGTCACCAAACTCACATTTATTCCAAGATGCCATAGTAACAAGCAAACAAAACTAAGAATCTATCTAACACAAGAAAATAAGAAAATCACAAACAAATATTTACAAGTTTGAATCCAAGCAAGTGGGATAAAACTCAAAACTTACTCAATATGCAAAATTGTACCCTGGCAACAGCGCCATTTTTTATAATGGTTAACATACACGTCAATTTAAGTGCAAGGTATTCGTTGTCACTAAGATTACCCAACTTTGATTTGTTGTTGAATCCATGAGGAACAATGTGAGTGATGATTAAATAAGTTCAAAATTAAAGTTACTTTCTAAATTCAAACCTAAGATACAAAATAATTTGGGGGATTATAAATGTTTTCAAAGATATAATTGTTTTTTCCTTCTGAAGGACTAAAGTGAGGCTAAGAACAATTAGAGTGTAATCAATTAGGAATGGGTCTTGGGATTATTCTTTCCTAAGGAACGTTATGGATGGGAACATGATCATTTGGTGAAAATTCTAATCATTAATGATATGGTAGGCTAGGTTGAAAGTCCTTGAGTCTTGTTTTTCAGCAAAGTCTAAAAGATTTCACTCATTGGCCCTTTCAAGTACGTAACGAGTGTGTCAATTAAGGCCATCCAACACCTCAATTGGGTATCCCTATTTCTTGAAAGATTCTCAAAACATAGCCTACCCTATATTCACCCTTATTTATGAGATAGCAAAATGATAGTAAACTACATCCATTATCATCCACTATTGCTTTGTCTCCCATAGCCCTCTTTCAAGGATGCCATGGATTCCAAAGGTTCACCTACATCTCTCTTTCAAGGATGATGTGATCTTTCAAGAGTTTGACGTTTTCACCCACAACCATATTTTGGTTGTTTGGTGTCTTCACCAACATATACCACCTAATTAAACCATGCAATAGTGAAAGCCATTATCAACACACTAGAGTCTACACAAATACATCACAACTCATAGGCAAGTACACCCTATTCTAACATAATCCCAAGAAGATAGACTAGCAACTCAGGAAGATAATAAAAAAATTATACCAAAATCTCCATCAATTTGATTCATGAAAAATAAAGAGAATGCAAACTAAACTTTAAATTCTAGTGAATCCTCAATGGGATTTCCCAATTCTTCACTTAGTAGTCACTCTAATACCTCCTTATCGCAAGATTATTACAAATTTAGCTCCATGATCAAAGTGATGAGATAAAAAGTGAAGATGGCCCAAAAAATAAAAAGATGGTGAAAATGAGATAAAAACCCTTATTTGAGCCCCAATTCCATATTTTCCAAATAATACAAAAATACCCTTAGAATTTTTCCGCTATATCGCGATCACCACATCTTCACTATATTCGCAACTCTCGTAATTATGGTAGTCCTATGTGATCACACTTTGATTTACTTGTTCACTTGATGCAATCGCGACCCTCACGCCGCGATTGCGGTAACTGAGGGTCGATTCTTAGGCTTGATTTATAGCATTTGGATCTTTTCTTTCACATTTAACCTCATTTTGACTTGAATGACTTTCTCATCTTCCATTTTCAACTTTTCCTATACAAATAAGCATTAAGTAAGCGATTAACATAAAATTAATTTAAAATCATGGTAATTTGGGCTTAAAAGATGCTAGAAAATCCTCTAATTGATGACTTATCAATTAGTCACCCCAGTGTCTCTTAAGAGATATTTGCTTATGCGATGAAGGGCTCTCTTACGTGGCCCTCAGCTGATAGCCTAATCACTTAAGCGATCAGCTTTCCTTGATAGCGGGCTCTACTTAAGCGACCAACTATTTGAGTGATGCATTAGCTGGGGACTTGAAAAGTTCCAAGTCTCTACTGACATCTCGAGATTCATCCAAATTCCTTTATAAATGAATACAATATGATACCCTATTAAATTTGATATTTCAAACTCAATAGTGCAGTCGAAATTTTAATTCGAGGTTGTTTTGATGAAAAGGAGGTTCCACACCAAAGTGACATTTTTTTATATTCTGGACAATATCCCAAAATAATTCACGATTCCTTGTGACCCAAACCAAGTGTCCACCTAGCCTAAAATCAATGATTCAAATTTGTTGGGACTATCAGAATAGGCATATGAGGTTATTTGACTGTATTTTTCACCCAGTCGTCAATTTGAACTAGCGAAGACTTTAAAACAAAGAATTGACTCAAATATCCAAGTGAACTGCCTGATAACTAAACTGTCAGGTTCAACAAGTCATAAATTACCTGTGGTATCTATAGAAAAGTGCTAAATGGTGAAAATGAGCAAAAATGCATAAAATGACTAGGAAGGTCGTTACAGAATAAAATATACAAGTTATAGTACAACAAGTTAATACATGCTCAACCATCATACACTTTGCATCATGATTATCACATAAAAAACTTAGGATTTCAATCAACAAGTCAACATATTATCCCCAAATAAAGTTCAGTAAAATCAAGTCAAAACAAGTCAAGAAGTTAAACAATTATCAATCGTAAAAATATTTACGAATTTACTCATGGAACCATCAAACTCACCTGACCCTAGTACATACATGCGATAGGATAAACAACCACCTTTTTCCATTGCCTGTGGGGGGAAATTTCAGTCCATTTCTTAAAATCGCATGCAAAAATATGTGCCAACCTTTTTTCACCAATAACCCAGAGAATGTTTCAAATATCAAAACACCTTATATTTAGCAATGAGGTAGGTAAAAATCATACAATACCATAAAATTAGTTACATTGACCATACCAAATAACCTCTAATAAAAAGACATACTAAAAAAGTAGTTAATATGCATATATAACACAAATTGGACTAAACTACAATACCATCACCTAGCTCGAACCAAGCTTACACTACTGCTTTAAGATGGAGCTTTTCCCTTACTTACAATTTACCCTAGCTCTTAGTCTAGAACTTTTATATAAATAGATAATTAATGAAATGACCTACCATATTGGTAATTATAACTCACACCCAATCCCTAAGGTAAAGTTCATTGTCGTTCTTTCTTGTTCTAAGGCTTTTCGACTGTAATTCACTTAAAACTATCAATTTTATGAATTAATTAGTAAATTAATAAAATGTAAGGGTAAATTATCCATTAAAATCTAGGCCCATTTCTACTTTAAGTCGGAGTTTTTCCCCTTCGTACAATTTCCTCCCTTGCACCAAAAAAGCCCCACAATCATCCTTAAAACCCTCCTCAAATTCTGTAAATTATTACTTCTTAAACTTAATTATTAATTACAAGTTAAGAAGGATGAATATCTTACCTAAATGATGTCAAACAATGAAATTACGATGGGAATCGTCAAAAATCACTCCTCTTTTTTGGAAAATTGAGTTGTAAAAGAATAAATTATTAGGGAAAATGTATTAAATATTTTACTTTTTCCGCTATATCAGTACCTGTCGCAATATCGAGTGTTGACCAAGTTGTATCGTTTCTGTAGTGGTGTTTATACAATAGAATATAAGTTTAACTCAAAAATCTCAAATTTTTCCCCACACCTTAAACTAGACATATTTCAAACAATGTCCTTTACGCTAATATCAATTCCAGGATTTCTAGTTATTCAAATTAAATTCTTACGGGATATTTATCATCTTAGATATCTAGAAATCAAATGAAACACCAAAAACCTTTCTCAAATTATTCTCGGATTTTTGTATGCAATACCTCACTCTGCTTATGCTCGAAGTTAACCTAGCCTAGAATTTATAACTTCAAAACTAGAAAGAGTTTTAACATGGGATTTTCAATAGGAGGTTTATATATAATGTTTGAAATGGTCGTTACAATCTCTCTATTTATTGCAACCCTAGGAACTGAAGTTACCGCACAAAAACATCAAAGATTATCAAAAAAATGTAACTAAGAAAATATCCAAAATTACTAAAGAAATACAAAAATGTCTTTACCCAAAAAAATGAAATAAAAAAAGTTAGATTATTCAATGGTCACCCGATCACGATGACCAACCTTGAATCAAAGTATGAAACTTCTTGACTTCACTCTACATCAATAAAAAGAGAATACATAGTATCAGTTCATGAACAAGTACTTGTAGCATCATAGGCAAGATCACTCAACACCATACAAACAAGCAAATCAAATATGAGAAACAACAATTATGGCATAACTTATAACTAAGGACAAGAAATCACAAGTTATGACACTTCATTTCAGTGAGAATACACACTCATATCTACTCTTTTGCACTTAGTCAAATTCATAAACTAGTTATATCATAAAAAATTAGTATAAATGTAAATTTAAACGCATATGATGAATATATGTATGCATGATGTACATCTCATCTCTTTCCCTTCTTAATACAATCAAGATTTATCAACTTATAATGATTTAATTATTATCATCATTATCATCAATATAATTATCATCAATATCATTGCCAATATCATCAACTCATCTTAAAAGAACCACCAGAAATCATCATCAACATGTATGAATATGCAAATGCAGTCAATAATTACAAGTAATGCTCGAAAGTAGTTACAAATATTCAACTTACTTATAAGCAAAGAATCAAAAGAGTTTAGTAGCTACAAATAAACCATTTCTTGATCTATAAAAATAAATTTACACATTTATTTAAATTACGTCATCCTTTATAACCATCAGTTTCAATCATAAATTTGCCCTAGTTGACTATGTTAGGATTTTCTATCCATAAACTCCATGAATTCTACTTTATTTTGCATTAACGACATTAATTATACTCTAAATAGTGTTTTTTAACACCCTGGGATCATTAATAATTTATTTTACTCCTATTACCATCAATTTGTGCTTAGTTCATAAATTAGGGTTAAACCTTAATTTCTTCCATGAACATGATTCTAGCCATTCCTTATAATTCTAAGCGTAATTCAAGTTTAGATTGTTAAGGAATGTTACATCTAAAGATGAAAACAACAAAAAAATCTTAGAATATTACCTTACCTAGAGACTTTGTTTGTTTTTTTGAAAATAGGAATGAAAAATATGTTTCTAGGTCTTTAAAAAATTGAACACTAAATTTTTACCGCTGTAGGTTTGCAATGTAATTGAGAATACTATTTTGGTGGTATTTTAACTACTGTAGTGGTTACTTTATCAATTATGTAGTCTCGTAGTAGAATATCGAGGCCTATACATAAATAAATTTAGTTACAACACATCCCTCATAATATGATATTACAAACCAACCCTTTCACGGTAAACTCTACAACCAGAGTTCTATTGATCTGTTTTACATACCAAAAATTATTAGGACTTCCTAAACTCATTCTCTATCATAAAGTCAGACCATAAAAGTCCATTGATGCTCAAATTACTCTCAAATTTTCTAAGACTATCACACCCTCAAAAAGCACCTAAGACTAAGCTAACCCAAGATTGTCAAAAGATTGTCTGAAGAAAAAACTAACAAAGGTTCTACTTTGTATTTTAGTGTAACAATGAATTAGTCATTTCATTAGATACCAATTTATCACTCCTTCATCCTCAAACAACAACTATACAAAAATAACATAAGTAATTCAAAGTAATTACCTGAGATTCATGACCCAAAGTAAAGGGTCATGATGGCACTTATCATGGCAAGCCTTCACAAGTAAGCCAATCATTCAAACTAACATAAAATGAGAAATCAACACCAAAACCCAAGATAAAGATTCTAGAATGAAGCTGAAATACACATATACAATAATAGCAGAAAAATACATAATAATAATACAATAAATCACCCCAAAACTGGTGTCACAATGTAAGAACCAACTAAATAAATCTTAAATTCAAAATATACAACTAGTAGTCCAAAAAGGAACATAATTTGACTCTAAATATGAAAGAAAAATAAGAAAATAGAAAAGAAGAGGCAGGAGATCGATTCTGGAAGCATAAACCGACCACTACCTCAAAAATACTCTAAGTTCCACTCGTAATCACCACTCATACAATGCACTCGTACCTGAATCTGCACCGAAAGTGTGCAGTATGGATGAGTGTGGTCCACCTGTACTCAGTGGCATCATAGGCCGACTAAGCAAAGTAGAAAATAAATTATTTAAAATACACACTATAGGCAAGTTACTTGGATTCAAAAAATCTTCCAACGGTTTCCCACATTGATGTGCAATAGAAATATAAACCTTTGGACGCTTAAAACAATGAAAATATGCAAGTTTCTTATTTTGTTTTGTTAGATATAAGGTGTTTTTGGTACGTTTTTTAGGAAATCAAGTTTTGGATGCTAAGTTCAAAAAAAAGATGAAAAATAGAGTTTTTGGCTACTTGAGAAAATTTTGGCCATTATTGGCTTTTACTTTATGCGTGTGACCAAAGCGGATACCAAAAGTTGAAGTCCAGAAACTTTGTTGCGAGACATGGAAGACCTAGAATATACCTATGTCTATATATGGACAACATGTAGCACTCGTGGTCCATATGTGACTAAGGTAAGTACCAGAATTGAAGATCTAGAAAGTGCAAGACCTAAAGGAAAACTTCTAGCATGTACCCTTGTCTAGATGCGGACTCCATGTAGTACTTATAGCTATATATTAGTAAGGTAAGTACCAGAAGACCAAATCCAAAGAGCAAACAATGATAAAAAAAATTTAGCACTTACGTGCGTCTACATGCGGACCGCGTGTGGTACTTATGGACCACATGTCGCCTAAGTAAGTGGCCACCGACCCTTTTTGTCTTTTTTCATTCGGGATTTGATTTTTAGGATTTTCTCATATACTATATACAAACACTTTATGTGTTTTAAGTAGAGGTTACGCACTCTTTATACATAAAAACATATATTTCATTCTGAGATCCATCTTTGGTCTTTGAATTACTTTTTATTGAGTTGTTAATTAAGTTAAAATTTTAGGTTTTTCAGTTGTTGATTATTGTGTGATTGTTGAATTCTTTCAAATATGAATTCTTTTAATTATTACGCAAGAATGAGCAGCTAATCTTCTTTAGCTAGGGTTGTGGGAACCCTTGCTACATAATAAAGTAGGGGAAGCATTCAATCCTTCTAGAGTATTATTGTTGTATACATTGGGGATTCCTTTATTTTGATTGATTTCCTAATGGGTGCACACATTATGATCCATACTATATTCACTATGAACCAAAGTGGGAGGTAGAGATTGGGAAAAGGAAATTACAACGGTAATTTGGGGTTTATTGTCAAAATAAGCTTACTTTTACTATCTTCTTAAGCCAGTTAACTCCCATCTAATCAACTTGAGATCGAGAGGAGATAGTTGTCACTGGGTCCAATGTAAGGTTTAGCAATGTGACACTCTATGATTGAGAGGACATGAGTGAAATTTACCAAAAAGTGCTGAGAGAAGGTTGTTGATACCTATCTTACTAGACTTTACATGTGCAACAGTTTTATAGTTGGATTGAGCATGAGAATCCTACTAAGTTAGAATCCATGGGGAATACAACCTTATTGTTTATCTATGACTGAATTACAACCAGAGTTAACATTAGTTACTTATTCGATATAGTCACTATAAACTCTCATTTTTATTGTTCAACGTCTACCTATTGATTATAATAGTTAAAAGCCAAGATTCCACGTATTCCCTTGAGATTCGACCCAACCTTTCTTGGGTTACTACATTTGACAACAACCGCATAATCTTTAGATTAAAGGTGTAGCTTGGGCGTGATCACATACTTTCTCCACTAATAGTTACAAAATATAGACATATACTAAATACATATACAAGAAAGAAACACAAATAAATTTACATCAAGTCAAGCACAAAAACATATCACAAATTGTACACAACGTATGAAGTGCAGTGAAGATAATGATAATAATGTAATATGTCTGAGGTTTTTGCACAACCTCTGTATATACCTACCGAGCTTAACTCCCGAGGTAGGACCCATGGGGGTTCAAAACTGATCTTGGACATATTTATATGTCCAAACACCGCTATTCCCCCATATTTGGACTTGTTTTGAGAATAAAAACCAACGTGATTAGTGATGCAGGGTGAATTTCTAATGGAAATTCAACAAAGATGGACTGAAAAATATGAAACAAGTAAGGATTGATGCCCAGAATTAGTTACAAGGATTCGAGAAAACACTTTCACTGGATGTATAGAGAATTCATGGATAGCTGAAGTGAACACGGGGAGAAACTAGCGAGTGAAGATTTTTCTTTGCCTAAATTTGTGATCACACTTCCAGTGGCCTCACACGATATGATCACATAGAGAGGCCCATAAATGCAAATAATTCTTACCTCGCGAGGCCCAGTGAGGAGTAAGACTTTGCAAAAATTCTTGATGATATTTCTAGATAATTCTCATAAATATCTCACATAGCGACCTACAGAAATGGGTATAACTCTCATGTCATGTGGCCCAATAGGGAGAAGGACATAGCCATAAAATTTAAAGGCAATTCCAGTGTGCTCTTACAAATTGCTCGCGTCGTGAGCCTAAAAAATGAGTAGTACATCTCGCGGCATGAGATTCAGAAATGAGGAATATACCTCACAGCGTGACACTCTTTCCTACATAGTAAATATCTTCCCAACTATATAAGAAATACTTCAGCACAATTGTAAACACTTTTTGGAAAAGCATAGCAGCGGCGGAAAAACATAGAATTCTTTCTTTTAGGGTTCTTATTATTTCTTTTAAACTTCTTTACTTCAAGATTACCTTTGGGTATGATTAATTACATGTTTTTTATTTTTAATTCAAATATTAGTGGCTAAATACCCTTGTTCTGGGGTTGAGCCATGAACTTGATTACTTTTTAATATTCTTTATAGCAGTTCCTTTTGGATTATCATCTGGGTTGTTCTTAATTTAATGAGATTACTATTTTAATGAGCCACCACCATTAGAATAAATCTATATTTCTATGTGAATCCAGGAGGAGAATCGTGGGATAGAACAAAGAAATTAAGGAGCAAGGTTCTTACCCTTTTATAAAATAAGGGGTGTGAATTAGCTTTTAGGATAGGGATATACCTAGAAGCTTTGTTTGGTTCAATTTCAAGAGGATTACTTTATAAATCTAGAAGAATTATTGTATCTCTGCGGTAGTTGTAGCTGCAATATTCAATAGATAGAAAATTTAAGGTCGGGAGACTAAAACCGTAGCCTAAACCTTGCGAACCAACAACCCAATAACCAATTAGACTACTATAAGAATAGAGATTTGTATGATTGTTCGAAAATCCTTAACCCTAGAATTCTTATTATTATTGTTTACAATTATTGCTTGCTTTTCTCTAGTCATCAACTTTTATTTCTTATTTACCAATTTATATTTTTATGCGCAATTTCAAAATCATCTTGATACTTTACAACACTTAATACTCATTGTCTAAAACTAAAAATTGGTTAAATTTCTAGTTGCTTAGTCCTCGTGGGAACAATATCTGATTGTCTAAATCACTATATTACTTGTACGATCAGGTGCACTTGCGTGTAAGTATGAGTCGCAATAATTTTTTGGCACCGTTGCCGAGGACTAGTATAATTAGTAAATTGCTAAATTTTTTGTTTTTGATATTAAGTTTAAATGTTAACAACTTGATCTTAGAGGCTGAATTTTTGTAGATTTAGCTGAATAAAAGAATGGCTAAAGATAAAGTATTGGTAGAGCCATTTGCAGATTCAGAACAGATCTTTCAACAAAGGTGAAGAATGGCTGAACAAAGAAACGAACCAGTCGATCCAAATGTCAAAAATGTCATGCCTCAGGTTATTCAAGTTGTTCCTGCTCAACCAACTGCTAGAACTATTCGTGAAGTGTCAATCCCACTCATGAACCATGTGAGGAACAGAATTCGCAAGCCCGAACTAGGACATCGATTTAAATTGAAGAAGAGTATAGTGAAATTGCCGAATTCAGCAGGGCAATTACATGGCCTTTCACACGAAGATCCGCAGCAGCACCTACAAACCTTTCTGGAAATAAGCGATACTTCCATTCCTGAAGGGGTGAGTTTTGATTATGTCAGATTTACACTCTTTTTATTCTCTCTAATGGGGGAAGCAAAGAGGTGGTTACATGCTAAACCACCACTCTCCATAACTTCATGGGAAGTTCTATCTCGGAAGTTCCTCATTCGATTCTTTCTATCTGGTACATTACACGCTTGAGAAGTGTGATCTTAAGTTTTAGACAGAAAGAAGGAGAGAATCTCTACCATGCTTGGGATAGATTTAAGGGTATGCTCAAATATTTCCCTCACCATCATCAGTCCAATGATGTTCTTGTTCATACTTTCTTTGAGAGATTGGAGCCAAATTCTAAGATTCTCTTGGATTCAGCAGCAGGTGGACAGGCTCTTGAAAAAACTTTTGAAGAACTGTACACACTGCTGAATTGGATTTCACAAGGGAATCCTGACTGGAATGCTTATTTAAGGAGTACTCATAGGAAGGTTGTAGGGGTATCGGGGGTAGACCAATTCACAACATTATAGGCACAGATCGCAGCAATGAAAAATCATATGATTACTCAGCTGTATAACATAAAGCTGGGTGTCACACAAATAGCAGCCATAGCTAATCCAGTACAACAGGCAAATTCTTGGTGTGAGGTTTGTGGAAGTGGTGAGCACACAACAATTTCATGTTTTGTTAATCCAAATTCTATCAACTATGTGGGAAATGTGAATTGGCAGTGATAGCAAAATTTTAATTACACATATAATCCCAATTAGAGAAACCATCCCAATTTCTCATAGGGTGGAAATCAGGCACAAAATACAAACCCGTTCAAGGGACCAGTGAAACCAAATCAATAGCTGGCTTAGAATAATTAGGAAACTACTGAAGCTAGCAATATGTAGGAGTTAATGAAGCAGTTTATGGCTCAACAAGTATAGTTTGCAGCAGAAATAAAGAATCAATAGGCACAGTTTGTAGCGGATTTGAAGAGTCAACAATTGCTTACTAGAAATCTAGAGTTTCAACTGGGTCAAATTGCAGGAGCACAAAATACAAAACCTCAAGAAGCATTACCTAGCGATACAAAGATAAATCCTAAGTAGGTGAATGTGATTACAACAAGGAGTGGGATAAAAACCAAGGAGATAGTTCAGGAGTAGGTGATCCCAACAATCACTGATGATGGTTCTAAAGATAATGCAGAGAAAAAAGTCAAGGAAAAAATGTCAAGTGATGAAATTCATGTGGAGAAGAAGACTTTCCCCTTACCCTTTCCTCAAAGTTCAAGGAAGCATCAAGAGGAGGAAAGTTACAAGAAGTTATTAGTTCTTTTAATGCAAGTTCATGTAAATTTACCTCTTATTGACATTCTGCAGAGTGTGACAAAATATGCAAAATACTTGAAGGATATAGTTGCAAATAAGAACCGATTGACTGAATATGCTACAGTTGCACTTACTGAAGAGTGCACATCCAAGATTCAAAACAAATTGCCTATGAAGCTGAAGATCTAGGTAGTTTCACTTTGCAAATGACCATTAAACAAACCATTAGTGCGCGTGGATTGTGTGATTTTTAGGCTAGAATCAATCTTATGCACATATCTTGGTACTAGAAGATGGGTCTTAGGAGTCCCAAAACTACTACTATTGTATTGCAGTTGGCAGATTGGTCCCTTTCTAGACCTGATGGTATTACCAAAGATGTCTTGGTGAAAGTGGGATCCTTAATCTTTCTGGTGGATTTTGTAATTCTTGACTTTGAAGCTGATCCTATTGTTCTATTTATTTTGGGATGCTTGTTCTTACCAATAGTACAATTATTAATTGATGTAGCGGCAGAAAAAATGACAATGAGAGCTCATGATAAAGTGGAGGTTTTTGATGTGTATAAAATGCTAAAATTGCCAGTAATTTATAAGAATTTATCATCTATATTTGTTGTCGATCTTGAGTCTGATCAGAGGCTGCTATTATCAAATGATCCCTTAGAGAAAGCTTTGGTAGATCGGGATGTGTATGGAGATATGGATGCATTGGCATTAGTCTAATTCATGAATTTGGCACTTATTAAAATAAGAAAATTGACTTTCGAGTCATTGAATAGGCCAATTGGTCCATCCCCCAAAGCTTTAATTGATGAAGCTCTAAAATTGGAGCTTAAGGTTCTTTCTCCTCACTTGAAATATGTTTATTGGTAAGATTATCTAATATATAGGTACAAAAAGCAATGACAATGTTGAAAAGGAGGAAGAAGGGGATCGACTGGCAAATGTCTGACATTACAGGAATAAATCCAGCTTTTTGCATGTGCAAAATTCACATAGAGGAAGGTTTCAAGCCAAGAGTGCAGCACCAACACAGGTTGAATCTAGTGATAAAAGATGTGTTGCGGAAAGAGGTCTTAAAGTGGCTCGATAATGGGATTGTTTATTCAATTTGAGACAGCAAGTGGGTAAGCCCAATACATTGTGTACCAAAGAAAGGCGGGATAATGGTGATTACTAATGAAGTAAATGATATAATACCCACTCGTATGGTGACTGGATGGAGAATTTGTATCAACTACCAGATGCTAAATGAAGCTACAAGGAAGGATCACTATCCTATTCCATTCATTGATCAGGTTTTGGATAGGTTGGAAGGGAAGGAGTATTACTATTTTCTGGATGGTTACTCGAGCTATAATCAAATAACCATTGCACCCGAGGATCAAGAGAATATGGCTTTTACTTGCCCATATGGTACCTAAGCCTTCAGATGTATGCTCTTTGGCCTTTACAATGCGCCTGCGATGTTTTAAAGATGTATGATGGCAATCTTATATGACATGGTGAAAGAAGTTGTTGAGTTATTCATGGGTGATTTCTCGGTTTATGGTGATTCTTTTAATAAATTCTTGAAGAATTTAGATCGAGTCCTAGCTCGATGTGAAGAGATAAATTTGGTGCTGAATTGGGAGAAGTGGCACTTTTTGGTAAAAGAAGGAATTGTCGTTGGCCACAAAGTGTCATGTAAAAGAACTTGAAGTTGATCGGGCCAAAATTGAAGTGATTAAAAAGTTGCCACATCCAGTCATTGTGAAAGGAATGCAAAGATTCTTGGGGCATGCAGGTTTCTACAGGCATTTTATGCAAGATTTCTTAAAGATTGTAAGCCTGATATGCAAACTATTAGAAAAAGAGGCCAAGTTTGATTTTGGGTCAGATTGTAAAGAAGCATTTGAGAAGCTAAAAAAAAGTTGATCGAAGCACCTATTTTGATTTCTCTTGATTAGGCGCTGCCATTCGAATTAATGTGTGATGCTAGTGATGTGGCTATAGAAGATGTTTTAGGGAAAAGAAAGGACAAGGTATTTCGCTCTATTTACTATGCTTGTAAAGTGTTGAACAATGGCCAAATAAATTATACAGTCACTAAAAAGGAGATGCTAGCGGTGGTTTATGCATTCGATAAATTTAGAGCACATTTTGTAGGTACAAAGGTCATTGTTCACACTGACCATTCAACCATAAAATAGCTCTTTAATAAAAAAGATATGGAGCCTCGATTGATTCGGTGGATTATGTTACTACAAGAGTTTGACTTAGAGGTTCATGATAGTAAAGTAGAAGAAAATCAAGTCGCAGATCATTTTTCAAGGCTAGAAACTCATGATCATGTTGTTGATGACTCTCTTTGCATTCGGGAAGAGTTTTTGGATGAAAAATTATTGTCTATAAAGGAGTGTGAAGTTCCTTGGTATGCGTACATTGTGAATTTCCTGGAAAGTAGCTTTGACCCTCCTGAAAGTACAACGCAACAGAGAATGAAATTACTTCATGATTCTCATGCTTATATATAGGATGAGCCATATATTTTCAAGTAGGGACCAGATAGAATTATACGAAGATGTATTCTAGAGGCTGAATTCTCACAAGTTCTACAAGAATATCATTTATATCCTTATGGTTGACATCATAGTGGTGAGAGAACTTCTAGAAAAGTACTGCAATCTAGTTTTTTTTGTCCTACGATGTTTAGGGATGTAATTACTTTCGTGAAGAATTCTGATCAATGTCAAAGGTTGGGCACGATATCTAGGCATCATGAGATGCCCCTCAACATTATTCTCGAAGTTAAAGACTTTGATGTTTAGGGGATCGATTTCATGGGTTCATTCCCACCTTCACATGGCAATCTGTACATTCTTGTGGCAATTGATTACTTCTCCAAATAGGTGAAAGCTACAGCTTGTCTGACTAATGATACAAGAGTAGTGCTGAAGTTTGTGAAAAAGAACATATTCGCCTGATTTGGTACACCAAGAGCGATAATCAGTGATAGAGGTACGCACTTTATAAACACTTGGTTTAAGAATCTCCTTGCTAAATATGGTGTTAGGCACAAGGTGGCCTCTGCATATGTAACACCCCGATTTTCTAAACCGGAATACTACACGGTGCTAATGACCCCAAAGGATAACAAGCTAATCCATGACTGATATTTGTACCTGTAAACTGCATAAGGCTCATGAAATACAGAATACGTAATACTGTAAGGCCGTAAGTTTCAAACTAAATAAAACATACTAAGTTATAACATCTAAAATGGGGTATAAATTACCCAAAACAACTGAAATAAACTAAAGTCTGAACATAATAGTCTGAAAAGACTCTAAACTGTCTGAATAGGGAGTTGAAGAAATATGTCTCCAACTAACTCCAACTACTGAAATAAACTGAAAACTAAAATATTCATGTCCTCGAAAGATAAGGACTTACTTCTAACTTTGACTGCTGAGACTGGAATCTATTGCTGATCTGGAGCTCGTGCCTCTGCACCTATGGCGTAAAATAAAACACCATAGCATAAATGCATCAGTACGTTTGAATGTACTGAGTATACGAGTGAGGTAGGGTAAATACAAATGGTTATATGCATGACCAATGCTACCTAATATGGACGTGAGAATACATACATGCATAAACAACTATTACTAAACTCGTGATGATACTGACTACTGAATCTAAATGCTGACGATATGACTTTACTGTTACTGAGATACTGAATAGATTATTGACTATTTCTGACAATTTGAATTATGAAGAACTGGTATGAATGACTATGTCTAACAGCCCTGAGACTGAATTTTGGTAACATAATCTATGACAACTTATATAACTGATGAAACTATATAGATCAGACTAACCAATATAACCAATACTGAGCGACTATATCTGACAGTCTAAGTACTCATGGAACTATCTGAGTTTCGTTCTACATGGAGTAACTAAATCTGAGATCAGTCCTATTTAACGGGTGATCATAAGTATATTGATAATAAGGATGATTTGACTTAGTTTGTGATCAGTCCTATCTAGATATTGATCTTTAAATATAATGATTCTGATACTGATTAATCATAGTTGAGATCAGTCTAAGCTAATGGGTGATCTTGAAGTTTATTTATAAATATAAGCATTGACTGTATCTAACAGTACTGAATCTGTACTACTAAGCTGAGTTGACAGTGTTTGACTGTCTTGATTCTGTAACTAAAACTGTGGGATGTGTTCATCTAACCGATATGCCCCAAACTAAGCTGACTGGGGTCCAATCTCTTCCCAGACTGGAAGGGTATCAGTACTGCTCCACCAGTAAAGACAACTACTGTGGAGTCAGTCCTAATCTAGTGGGTGACTCCTGGGATCAGTCCTATACATATAAATATGC
This sequence comes from Capsicum pubescens, assembly GCA_030864215.1. Taxonomy (NCBI): domain Eukaryota; kingdom Viridiplantae; phylum Streptophyta; class Magnoliopsida; order Solanales; family Solanaceae; genus Capsicum; species Capsicum pubescens. Next base: position 157,971,693 of record CM061547.1, on the reverse strand, counting down.
TAATGGGTGACCCCTGAGTATGTCAGTCCTATCTAACGGGTGACATCTCATACCTACATTGGAAACATAGTTCTGGAACTTAGGGATTGCTTCTAGGGATCTTAGTCCTATTCTAGTGGGTGAGTCCATATACCTAGGCTCACTCGGTGTTAAATCCTACACTCATCTGAAACACACTAAACTGAATAACAGAGATGAACTGAATAACTGAACTAAATAGATTAGCCGAACTGATACTTGTGGTATTGTTTAGCGGAGCTAAACTGAGTTTACTGAATTCTAATGACTAACAAAATATACTGAGTTCTGAGGACTGATTGAGACTACCGAAGTTACTGATATTGACTGTGACTACTGAAGTCGCTAAATCTGAATTAGCGGAGAAAAGATGAGGGTACTTGGTTCGCATGTCTTCATCTTCTTCCCAAGTAGATTATAACTAAACTTTGGGAGTCTGAAACTAATGCATGATGCATGAGATAAACTGGACTTGCAACTACTAGGAGGTTCTACCTTGAAATAATTACATTCTCTGAGATTTTGGATAGCATGAATAGATGCAAGGATGAGAAAATAAACTATAAAAATCTGACTACTCGATTGCTAAACTGACTTGCTGGCTTTACGAGCTAACTCATACTGAAACATATGCTCAAATGAGAGAAATAGATCTAATAATGCAAACTATGAACATGAAAGACTGGTAACATACCCGAATCTAGGTCAGGGAAACTTTCTGGATTAGGATGGGTCTGGAGTGCATAAAGTCTATTCTGACGCTGACCATTGTTGGTACCTTGCTAATGCAAATCCTTACACCTCTGTGCTAAAACTCTGAACTCTTGCATCCTATGGCCTGGATTGCCACACCCAAAGCATACATAACTGCCTTCCATACATGCACCTAGATGATTCTTACCACACTCTTTGTAAAGTGGATAAGTAAGACCTCTATTTTCACTAACCTGGGCCTCGGAGCCTTGAGCTACATCATGATGGTTATTTCTGGAGTTAGGTACTAGTATACTAGTTGAGATAGTGCTGGGACTGAAAATTTCTAACTATGCTGAGAACGCTTACCACCCTGTGACTTAGGCTGAGCAAAGCTGAAACAACCTGTCCTTGCTCTCTTACTATGTCTCTCTCTCGTCCTAATCTTCTGCTCCTCTATCTGCTAAGCATGTGTCATAAGTAAGGACAAAGTCATATCACTATTCAACATGAAAGATCTATACTCGTTTACCATACTATTATTCACCCCTGACACGAACTTACTCATCTTAGCTCTACTATCTGCAACCACATGAGAGGTATACCTGGCTAATTGACTAAACTTGAGAGAATACTTCTTTATTATCATAAGGACCTTCCTGAGGTTGATGAACTCTAGTACCTTAGCTTCCCTAAGCTCTAGCGTAAAGAATCCATCAAGAAAAGTAGATGGAAACTCTTCCCACTCTATAGGGCCTGCATCATCAAACCTTTTTAACTTCCACTGCTTGTACCAAGTATAAGTGACATATTGTAATTGGTATGTAGCTAACTCATCACTCTGAACAGTAGTAACCTCCTTAACATCAATCACCTTCTGAACCTGATTTAGGAATTCCTGTGGGTCCTCATCTGACTTAGACCCTGTGAAGGAAGGAGGATTTATTCGGGTAAAGTCCCAAATTCTAGCTTCAACTGAATTGGCCACTGGGTTGGCCAGAACAATAGCTTGTCATTCATTCTTGGCAGTGACTGACTGAAAAAGAGTGGTAAATGCGGCCCTAAACTCCACATGAGAAACATGATCGCACAAAGGGTCTTTAGGCTGAGGGGCTAACTGATTCCCATTTCTTCTTTTAGGAGGCATGTCTGTAGAAGAAAGGGAGAAATAGATTAGACTGAGATTATGCTCACTGGAATAACATGAATACTGAAAGAAGGGAAACTATTCCTAAAATATCTCATAGCCTTCTGCACATAAATATGGTGGACAACACACGCATGTACAAGACTCTACTAGATGTGGCTTTCAGACTTCCTAGGACTCTATTGAACCTTAGGCTCTGATACCAATTTTTTAACACCCCAATTTTCTGAACTGGAATACTACACAGTGCTCATGACCCAGAACGACCACAAGCTAACCCATGATTGATATCTGTACTAGTAAACTTCATAATATCTCATAAAATGAAGAATACGTAATACTGTAAGGCCGTAAGGTTCAAACTAAACAAAACATACTAAGTTATAACATCTCAAATGGGGTATAAACTACCCAAAACAACTGAAAAAAACCAAAGTCTGAAAAGCCTCTAAACTGTCTGAATAGGGAGTTGAAGGAATATGTCTCCGACTAACTCCAACTACTGAAATAAACTGAAAACTGAAATCATCATGTCCTCAAAAGATGAGGACTTACTTCTAACTCTGACTGCTGAGACTGGAATCTACTGCTGATCTGGAGCTCGTGTCTCTGAACCTATGGCGTAAAATAAAACACCAAAGCGCAAATGCATCAGTACGTCTGAATGTACTGAGTATACGAGTGAGGTAGGCTAAATGAAAAGGGTTATATGCATGAACAATGCTAACTAATATGGATATGAGAATACATACATACATAAACAACTTTTACTGAATTCGTGATGATACTGACTACTGAATCTGAATGGTGATGACATGACTTTACTGTTACTGAGGTACTGAATAGATTATTGACTATTTCTGCCAGTTTGAATTATGAAGAACTAGTTAGAATAATTGTGTCTAAGAGTTCTGAGACTGAATACTGGTAACATAAACTATGACAACTGATATAACTGATATAACTATAATGATCGGACTAACCAATATAATCGATACTGAGAGACTGTATCTGACAGTCTAAGTACTGATGGAACTATCTGAGTTTCGTTCTACATAGAGTAACTAAATCTGAGATCAGTCCTGTCTAGCGGGTGATCATGAGTATACTGATAATATGGATGATTTGACTTAGTCTGATATCAGTCCTATCTAGTGGGTGATCTTTAAATCTAATGATTCTGATACTGATTAATCATAGTTGTGATCAGTCCTAGCTAATGGGAGATCTTGAAGTCTATTTACAATGATAAGCATTGACTGTATCTAACAGTACTGAATCTGTACTACTAAGTTGAGTTGACTGTGTCTGACATCCCTGATTCTGTAACTGAAACTGTGGGATGTGTTCATCTAACCAACATGCCCCAAGCTAAGCTAACTGGGGTCCAATCTCTGCCCTAACTGGAAGGGTGTCAGTACCGCGCCACCAGTACCGACATCTGCTATGGAGTCAGTCCTCATCTAGCGGGTGACTCCTGGGATCGGTCCTATACATATAAATGTGCTAATGGGTGACCCTTGAGTATGTTAGTCCTATATAACGGATGACATCTCATACCTACACTAGAAACATAGTTCTGGAACTTAGGGATTACTTCTAGGGATCTCAGTCCTATTCTAGTGGGTGAGTCCCCATCCCTAGGCTCACTCGGTGCTGAATCCTACTCCCATCTGATATACACTAAACTGAATAACAAAGATGAACTGAATAACTAAACTAAACTGATTAGCTGAAATGATACTTGTGGTATTGTTTAGCGGAGCTAAACTGAGTTTACTGAATTCCGATGACAAACAAAATGTACTGAGTTCTGGGGACTGATTGAGAGTACTGAAGTTACTGTGATTGACTGTGAATACTGAAGTTACAGACTAAGTACTGGGATCACTGAGATTATTGAACTACTGAAACTAATGAGATTTCTGAGTTTTCCTGAGTCACATGACTGACTGAATTCTATAGATCATGGCTTAACTAAAGTTTCGTGATAACATGACATGGCTCCAGTCACACAACTATATTTTTGGATACGAATACCCCCAGGACTCGATGGAAGGAAACTGACACACATAAATGACTTGAGTACATAACCTGCATCAACAACCCATAATATCATAAGTTGGGGAATTCCATGAAGTGCATAGATATCATACATTTTGTAAATAAGTAGGATTTGCAAGTAATCATGGCATAATATCATAAGACTAGTTCATAAACATCCTAATAACATTTACAAGACACAATATCAACATGAAAATCATTGGAATATGGGGGCATATCATGAATCCTTCACTTAGTCACAATTTATCTATAATGCATGATTTCTAGTCTCTTAGGTGTTTTATCAAACACCTTACATGTACAACTTAGGCATAGGTGTAAATCATACAATTACTCATCATAAATAATCAAACTTACATGTTTTCAACTCATATGATGTCATAGATTCATAAAAACACATAAAGATTTTATCTTGGCATCATTCCACATATAAACATGATCAACAATACTTTCATAACATGAAAACCATAATATAAAGTTTTAGAAAAAGGTTCTTGAACTTCATGGACGGAAGGAGTCCATGAATGAACACACGCATACCTTAGAAAGGGGACCTTGATGATTTGCTGAAGATTTCTTGGATTGGGAAACTTAATTCTCGATTATCTTGGAAAAAGGCTTGAATCTTGCTTTTGAGAGATGAGTTTGATAAAAACCCTAATCATGTGGTTGAGAGTGTAAGAGAGGGTTTTTGAGATACTTAACTGGAGAAAAATGTGAAAAATTATGCCTCTTTAGGGTTATAAGTCATGGAAGGTGAAGAAAATAACCAAAATACCCTTGCAAAAATGCCCTTGAATTTCTGGAAAAATATACTTGACGACATCCGTGACAGGCCATAAGGTCCGTGATAGGCCGTCACGAATGGTCGTCACGAATGGTCGTCACAAAAGGGGTCCAAATTCTTGATTTTTTATCCAGGGATGACGATATCGTCAGAAATGTTGTCAGAATGTGACGACGTTGTCAAAAAGGTCGTCAGAAATGCGATAGCCCATCAGAAACGTCGTCACCGTGTTCCAGCTTGACATGCTGGAATAAAATAGGGATAACTCTTTGCTCTGATATCGGATTTAGGATAAATTGGTATCGTTGGAAAGATAATTCAATTATCTATCTGTTGATAGGTTATGAGCTCAAAAATTCCAACTATAATGAGATATGCTCATTTGAAGTTGACTATACCAATATCCTTCTCAAGAATTCAATTGGTAAGGAATGTTTTGATTCATCTGATAGCTGAGAGTTATTTGAAGCCTTAATATACATCTAAATTGCTCATAAAACTATAAAAGAACCATGATGTACTATTTATTATCTTTGTACATAGCTCTAATATTGTTTTGGATTTTTTGGGGTATTATAGCGTACCATCCCCGAACAAATGGACAAGTTGAGTTGTCAAATTGGTAGATTAAGCAGATACTACAGAAGACTGTGAAATGGAAGTGAAAAGATTGGGTAGAGATGTTGGATGATGTACTTCGGGCTTATAGAATAGCTTGCAAGATACCCATTGGGATGTCTCCATATCGCTTGGTTTATGGTAAAGTATGCCATCTGCCCGTGGAGTTAGAACATCAAGCATATTGGGCCGTAAAAAGGTAAAATTGTGAGATAAAAGATATGGGGGAGAAATAATTATTGCATCTAAATAATCTTGATGAGTTTAGAATTTATGTCTACGAAAATTCAAAGCTATATAAAGAGAAGACCAAAAGGTAGCTTGATAAAAAATTCAAGAGAGAGTATATGAACCCAGACAACTTGTTTTGTTGTTCAATACTAGGCTTAAGTTGTTTCCAGGTAAATTGCATTCTAAATGGTCTAGACCTTTTGAGGTGGTGGGAATGACAATTCATGGTGTTGTGGAATTATGGAACAAAGAAAAGACGGAGAAGTTTCTGGTGAATAGACAACATGTAAAACGTTATTGGATAATCATCCGGATAAGCACAATGTTTCCATCAACTTTGCTTATGAGTAGAACTAAGCTAAGTAGTGCCACAACATAAAATAAGGCACTATGTGGGAGGTAACCCATAAATGTAATGTAATAGGTAGTTTAATTTTTAGTTGTTGAGGATAAAAAAAAACACAAAAAGATGAGTCGTGCCATGACAGAAAGTAAGGCGCTTGTTGGGAGGCAACCCACTTTTTCTTACGTTTGTTTATTGTTTTTATTTTGTATGCAGGAATAAGAAACATATCATGGATGCAAGCAAGAGGTAAGTGAAGTAATTTTGGGGAAGCAGGTAAGTAAATCTTTACTCTAGCAAGAATTCAGGGTGAAAAAGGGGGAATGAAATATTCCCCCAAGATGTAATGGATTTGTAAGAAAATTGCCTCAGCCAATTTTTTTTATGTAAATTCCAGTAACCTCTTGTGATATGCTCGCATCGCGAGGCCCACAAATGGAAATATTTCTTATGTCGCGAGTCCCATAAACTAGACTAAATCTCGCATCGCGAGGTATAAAAATGTGGCCCATTCGCACGTCGCTAGATACAAATTCATTATATTCCCTATAAATGCTCACTTGTAGCCATTTTTTCCTTTTCCTCAATACCCTAATAGCGCCACCCTAAAATTCCCCACATAAAATTCTTCGAACTAAGGGTGTTCTTGAAAACAAAGAAGCACTACCACTTTATATTCTTCATCATTTAAAAGGTAAGTTCTTATTTTTTCTTTATTTTAATTGATATAGTGCATGAAATGAGTTTCTTAGTGCTTTAATTATCAATCTAGTACATTTTTTGCTGTGGGAGTATGAAGTTGAACATTTTGAACTCTTGTGATCGTTAGTTTATGCTAAATCCTTTGCTATTAGTGCCCTCTTATTCTTAAATTTTCATGGATAAATCATTTTGGTTGGAGTAATTTGACCTTACCTAGTTTGTGAAGCTATGTTATGTGAAATAATTCTTGTCCTATGCACCTGTATTGTAGAATAAAGTTTGCGGGTCAATGAGTTGATGCACTTTTCTATAAGATGGTATAGACTGTTTACTGTGATGTGGGTAAAGTGAAAAAATGAATGCTTTATTTCTTGAGAGAAAGTTGTTGTGAATTTGTTGTGTTATGAGGTGTTCTAATTGCCTTAATTCTTGTAAGGCTTATTCTACTATGTGCTTTGGATACCATTTATCTTCTTGGATGAGAAGTAATGCACCCGTGCTGCAATATTGAGTTTGTTCATCTACAGTTATTTTGATGATGTGAGAATGTCTTCACGTGTAATAAATGAATTAAAAGAAAGATGAATTATTTTGTTGCAAATGTAGGAAATCATGCTTGTGTTCTGCGGATCGATAATATAGGGGAAGACTGAGTACCCGAGTTTTTTTTGCCCAAACAATTGTACTAGAAACTAAGTGTGGGGTGTTTCAACACCAACACACTTAATGGGTGCTAGTTCAAAATTTTCCATATGCTTAACATGGTTGATGCATGTTTTTCTTAAATAGGCATAATGTCTAGCTGATAACAAAAGGGTAAGACCCCAATAGGACCATCTGAGCTGGCACGTAAGCGAAGTAGACAATCTATTCAAGTACCATGACCTCCAGCTATTCCACAAGGATAACATAGGAAATATGGAACTAGATGGGTCTTAGAGGCTAGAAAAAATGGTATGCAAAGCATGATGAGTCCAGATATTGTGCATACCATTTTATTAATAGAGTCAGCTTGTTGAGAGAATTCCTGAGCATCGTGCGCCACATAGAGGCTTTTATGTTTGACCAGCCCACCGACTGCAACTTGAGCCTTGTAAGAGAGTTTTACACAAACTAGGATCCGCATGATAAGGAATCAGAAGTAAACATAAGGGTCCAAGTGATTACCTTTAATACTCATACACTAAATGTACTCCTCAGTACACCAGAGGTGGATGTTGAGACTTTGAAGCTGCTGAACATTGAACCATCTTATATAGATATCCACCATCTACTTTTTGGAAACAACTCTACAGCATGGTGGGAATGTAAGATAGGCAGTCGCATTCACCTAGGTCTTCTTTTCAGTCAGATGAATAGGGAAACCCGCATGTTGGCTAAGATAATCTATACTTTTCTGATTCATGGGACACATATGACCGAGGTTTCATGTAATAGGGTGTGTCTAATTTAGGCCTTAATACATAAAGATATTGATGTGAATGTGGGGGCGATCATCTTTTTAGCTATGAAGAAGGCAAGGAATCATGTGTTATACAGGTATAGTTTTGGGGGGTTGCTGACACAATTTCTTAAGGGAGAGGGTGTAGATAAACAGGATTTAGATTATAGGCCACCTGTGGTCACAAAACTGGTAGATATATCCCGTACTAAGGAGATTGGTGGTTCTCAGGGCCCGATATTGACTATGCCCGAGTGTCAGGCTCTGACTGATGAGATCACAACATATATATGTGGGTTGCAGCTTCTACAGTTAAGAATTGGGGGTCGTCCAGCTACCAAAAAGGAGATTCGATATGTGGAGTTTTACTATCCTCTTGGTTCACATGCAAAAGCACAATTGTGGATTGGTCCAAACATTTTAGAGCCGGTCGATAATGATGTGCCACCGACGAGGAGCATCGGATGTCGGATTCAGACATAGAGTAAGATGAGGATGATGATGATGCTGTTGATCCAAACTTGGGAGCCGGGGCTTATGGCGCAGAATTTGATGCTGACATATGAATAGGGAGTCCCTCCCACCTCATACTATGTTTATTTTTGCTAGCACTGAGACAATGTTTCATTTGAAGTATGGGGTGGAGGAGTGAAAATTCTTATTTCATTTTCATTCTTATGTTTTATGAGGTAGTTGAACAATTTCTATCTCGTTTATGTTTTTTTTGTTGTATTGTAAGTTGACAAGTTTGAATTGTTGCCCTCTTTGGAAAATTCATTTTATATTTGTTTTATTTAGTTTTGACCTCTATAACTTTCAGTTTACAGTAATTAATTGTCCTCTTTTTGGCAATTCGCATCGTCATAGTTAGTGGCCTTCCCCTATGATAGATGGATGACGACCGTCTTAAGGGGAGGGCTTCTTTAGAAGCTGAGAAAGTGATAAGATCCCTATTTCAACCTTTGAGAAATTCTTCGTGTTAGGAAAGATTTTTTTATTTTGTAACTAGAAATGCAATAGTTTTGAAACAAAAAAATGAGTTGTTTTTAGATAGTAAAACCTAACAAGTGTAGTTCAATTTGATTGGCTTGATATTTAATTTAATAAAGAGCAATATTAAAAACCATAAGGATCCAACTTCATTCTAAGAATGCACCGAGTGAGGGAGTATTTGTTTTTATTCTACATGTATAGGAATGACTAGAACTTTCCCAGTGTGTTTACAAAGCAATATAAAGTGTGTTGGTATAGGAAGGGATTTAGGCATTTCTTTGTTAACCGAATTGTAAAGACTTTATTTAACTACCCTTATGCATGTCCTTAGTTATCCCTGTTGAGCCTATAGCTTAATTTGTTTGGTAGCTTCATCCATAGCTAAATCCTTTCTTTGACAAACCTTAACTCGATCCATATTTCCTAAGCGCTTTAATGCAGATAATGGAATAAGAGGGGAATGTAAAAATTAAGAAAAAGGTGATAGTGAAGCTCTAAAGAAGTGTTCATTGTGTGTTTAATTGTGAAGGTTAGGAGTTAAAAAAAGTGATTGAATTTTCAATTATTGTTGCCCAATTTTTGTTACAATGAGCCTGTTTTGGCCCTGGTCCGTTTAGGACAATTTGTACCTCAACCAAGTCAAATTGCTTAGGTTGAGGGTGACTACTATAGGGGTGCATAACAAGAATTAGGTTGTGAAAAAAAAATTGAGAATTAAATTATGAGGTAAAGAGAAAAATACTCCTACCGTAGCATTGGTAATATGCTTAGAAAGATTGGGGGTGAAACACTGGATGTGTAAAGATAATGAAGTGAAAAGTTGGGTTGGTGAAATGCAATTTTGAATGTGATTATAATTGAAGATGGTTATGTATTAAAGTGCTTATGGAGATTAGTCACTATTTCCCGAATAGTTCCTACCCATCCCTTAGCCTGCATTACAACCATGAAAGACCTAGTTGATCCTACATTCAACATTCGACTATTAGTGGAGTATTACACTAAGGGCAAGCTTATAGTTCATTACCTATTATGTATGATTCTTTGTTGAGAGTGAGTGATTGAATTTTGATATTCCCCTCAAGATAAAGATTTAAAAATTATGAGTGATAGGGGGAAAATTTTTTTGTTGTGAGGGTGCATGCAGATAAAAGTCCAGATTACTTACTGTGTTGCTTGATTGAGTGCATTGATTAAGTTTGCCAATGAATTGTATGTCACTGTTGGGATAATCAAGGGTGAAATAAAGTGTTTATATGCCCAATGCTAGCATGACTCTTGGGTTGTGATTAGAAGGTTTGGTGAATGTGCTTCTTGAAGTTGTTCAAGGACAAACAAGGTTTTATGTGTATGGTGGTGATATTCGGCGTATTTATATGTCCAAACACTGCTATTCACCCATAGTTGGACTTGTTTCGAGAATAAAAACTATGTTAGTTATATTTAATTGCATCCTAATGTTGTTTTGTATCTAACCAACGTGATTAGTGATGCAGGGTGAATTTATAACGAAAATTGAACAAAGGTGGAATGAATGATCTGAAGCAAGTAAGGATTGATGCTCGAAATTAATTACAATGATTCGAGAAAACACTTTCACTAGACGTATGGAGAATTCATGGATAGCTTAAACTAATACAAGGAGAAACTAGCGAGTGAAGATTTTCCTCTACCTAAATTTGTGATCACACTTTCAGTGGCATCTCACAATATTCTCGAATCGCCAGGCCAACAAATGGAAATAATTCTCTCGGCGCGAGGTCCAGTGAGGAGTAAGACTTAGCCAAAATTATTGATGACATTTCCAGAGGCTTCTCGCAAATAGCTCGCATGGTAAACTACAGAAACGGGTATAACTCTCGCATCGCGTGGCTCAGTAGGTAAAAGAACTTAGCCATAAAAGTTGAAGGCAATTCAAGTGTGCTCTCGCGAATTGCTCGCATCACGAGCCTAAAAAATTAGTAGTACATCTCGCGTTGTGAGATTCAGAAATGAGGAATATACCTCGCGGTGTGAAACACTTTCCTACGTAGGAAAAATTGGTCAACGAGGTAGTAATAAATGAAAAATCTTCAACAAAGCAACAATAGTAACTTCTCAAACCAAAAAAACTCTTAATCTATATAGTAGAAGCAAGCATGGCCTAATCATAAACCACTGCAATCTTGGTTGGATCACCCATAATACCATCCTTGGTAACCATATGACTCAAGAAAGAAACAACCTTCAACCAAAATTCACACTTGGAGAACATGGCATACAACTTCTAATCTCTTTATCTCTAAAGTAAAATCCATAAATATTCCTCATGATCAGCCTTACTCTTGGAATAAACCAAGATATTAGCTATAAATACAATAACAAAGGAGTTAAGATAAGGTTGAAATACCCAATTCATCAACCCCGTGATTGCGACCTGGGCATTGGTCAACCCGAAGGACATGATTAAGAATCATAATAACCATACCAAGTTTAAAAGGTTGTCTTCAAAATATCCAAAGCTCTAATCCTCAAATGGTGATACCAAAACCTCAAATCAATCTTTGAAAACACCTAAGCACCCTAAAGCTGATCTAACAAATCATCAATACGAGAAGACGATACTAATTCATAACTGTCACCTATGTCAACTGTCAATAATCAATACACATATCGATAGACCCATCTCCTTTATTATCAAGCAAGATAGGCATACCCCAAGGTGATATACTAGGTCAGATAAATCCCTTATCTATCAACTAATGAAACTGATCCTTCAATTCCTTCAACTATACTAGGGCCATCCTATTACGAAGAATAGAAATGGGCTTGGTGCCCATCTTAACTTTAATGGCAAAGAAAAGATCATGATCCTATGGCATACCAAGAAAGTACGTACGGAAAAAATCTATGAAGTAACGGACAATATGAATAGAGTTCAAAAAGGGTAAGGAATCAATACTAGTATTATGAATATTGACCAAATATGACATAATCCCTTCTTAACCAAGAGATGAACCTGAATGAAAGATATAAATCTATTGGCACCAAACTAAAGCGCACCCTTCAAATTTATCCTTTCTACACACAGTAGAGCTAAATTCAAGGTTTAAAATAAAAATATAGGACAACAATATAGTGAAGTAAAAAAATCCATACAGAAGATGAAGTCAAAATCTACCATGTCTAGGATAATCGGATCTACCAAAGTTTCATAGCTAGTAAAAGTTACAACATAGGATTAGTGCTCTAGATCCACAACTAAAGAATGTTCCACAGGGATAAAGACATGGCTAGGCATGGAAAAAGGCTCACCAGTAGAATCAAAACCCAAAGCAAAATATGTAGACACATAGGAAAAAGTCAACCTCATATCAAATAAAACATGTACGAATCTAAAATAAATAAAGATGATGCATGTGATAACAATGTCAGATGCCTTGAAATATGGTATTTTGGATATAACATAGCACATCCCACATCCACCACCTAACTGAGTAGCCCTACGACCACCAGCACAATCTCCACTACCTCTGTCCCACGCATCTCTAATAGAACCTTTACCTCTCACTACCGATATAGAAGTAGGCCTATAAACATAGCGATGACCGTTCTTAGCCAATTGGCTAGCCTCGTTAAACACAAATAAAACCCTATGACCTGAGTCAATTGAGGTTACATCGAAACTAGAATGACCACCCCAAGATTCTACACTAGAAGACACACTACCTAAATTTTGTAATGTTTCTTGCACGGGTTTGCCATAGTACCCATGGGATACACTAAAATATCATTCTAAAGAAGAGTAACCATAGAACTGACCTTGATGGTGCACCCATTTGATACCTCCCTAAGATGTTTGAAGAATTAGTTTAGTAATCTTTCCATTATCTACAATACTCTAAAATGATGCCCCTAACACTACCATCTTAGTAGTAGCTAGATGAAGTGAAACCTATAACCCCTACATGAATTTCTTAATCTTTTCAGACTCATTGGCAATACTAACATAAGAAAATATGTATAGGGAATTAAAATGTGCCTTATACTTCGCAAAAATTATAGAGCCCTACTCTAGGTGATCAAACTCATCACTTATCTGATCCCTTGGACTAAAAATCATAAAAGTATTAAAAAAGGTCTTACCAAACTATCCCAATTCATCTATATAAAAATAAGAGGTCTACAACTAAGAATTGACCTCCCTAAATCCCAAGTTGTATCTATTAACTGGTTAGGAGTGTAAGCAAACCCATGCAACTCAAGGATCTAAGATTATGCAACTTCTCATGATAATTGATCAGGAATTCAAAGACATCCTCTCCTACAACATCATTAAACATGGGAGAACCTAAGTGAGTGAATCTTTGAAACCTCTTTTGAACCTCAAAAGACATAATTGTAATCACAATAATAGGTCACAAGGTGAATCTGGCTGGATGAAATCCCACCTGAAGGGAAACATAGATAAAGGCTAAAACTCTAATCTCCATATACCATACACAAATATTAGCACAAAAGGAGGGACAATACTAAAAGTATGTGGAGTACCATAACTAGATGTCATTACCACTAAAGGATCTACACTCAGAATCAAAGGAACATCATAGGAATGCTCTGGAAAAGATGGATCTACAATACTTGGAGATGGAGGAATACCAGGTACACTCAAAGGAACACTTTCCAAATGAGTCAATAAGCGAATCAATAACCTCTCTAAAATTAGGGTAGAAGATCTCTATGGAACCAGAGTATGATTTATATCTCTAGTATACTCTAACTGAGGCTCAAGTTAGAGTTTTCTAGTACAACCTCTAGATAGTGAAGATACTCTTTCCCGGCCTCTACCTCAGGCCTATCTACGACTTGTAACTTACCCACAAGACTAGCCTCTCTCCTCAAATGATCGATTTGTATCTCTAGCCTTATGTGATTTATTTCTCTCTATTTTCATAGAAAAAATGAAATTTGATTTAGAATGCAAGTTATGAAAGATCCATATGATAAAGAACAAAATAAGTTAAGTTGCCTAAAGATATCTTATAGCCTGTAACGCCCCCAAAAATGGGTCCCAAGACATCACACAGTGCTTAAGAATATGAGTAGCCTCAAGATAACCCTATAAGACTTCTACTAAATGTGAAGCTCATAATAGAGAAATATAGGCATATAATAAAAGCTAAAATGTGGAATTTTGTATGAGCTAAGATGAAACCTTCTGGATATAATATCTAAAAGTACTAGACTCGAGAGTCTGATCTATAAATACTAGAAATATGAATCATATCTTGCAGTATGACGGCCCTCTACTACTAATGACTAGAGAGAAACTGGGACAAGTCTCCATCTAACTTAAATTGAATGAAAAATACTAAATCAACTACTATAAAATACTAGAGAATCTGAATGACTGGGTCCCTGAACTATGAGTACACACCAACTATCGGAATGTAAATGGAGATGCTCGAACTCACTCACGCTGCTAAAACTGAGACCTTTAACCTATATTAAGAGATAATATATCATATAGACGTTTACGTGGATCAATACTTCGAAATTGTACAGAGTATATGGAGGTGAATGCATAAGTAAAATAGTGTCTCAACATTATCACAATTTGTAACATAATGCATGTGAAATGTAGATGACTCTCATAAGCTTGAATAACTGAAAACTGAGAATCATGATAATGAGTAGCAAAACATACTATATAAATCTAGTGAGCCATAGCATTTAGTTTCTAAATGACGTACTAGTGTTCTGTCTGAAAATCAGGTTTTCTATGTGTAGAAAGGACTCACTTTTATATCTGAAATCTTAAAACTAAAAGAGCTAATGTCTTTTAAAAAGAAAAATCTAATTAATGATGTGAGCCTTTACACTTTATTATAAAACATTTTCTATTATTCTTTTCTATAGGCTGTAGGGAGGTTATTCTAACCGACATACACTATGTGAGCTATCATAGTGTCCCACATCTAGTTCCCATAGGGGAAACCCTCACGTTAGGGAGAGGTGTCATACTCTTGCCAAGGAGTATAACCTAATCTAATTGATCACATTTGTATCTGTCATCCATATAAAAATAGGAATAATCTGATAATTTGAACCCACGTTGGCTCATATTTCTAAGGTATTTGAACATACCCAACTCACTAGTAACTACTACTCCCTTTAATCTGTATGCTCATTCTGTTGGAAATCCACTTTAAAACTAGTATAAAGGTTTACAATGAAAACCAATTGTGTATCTGTTAATCTATTTTGTAACTGAAATAGTAAAGTGGATTCCATATCGAAGCTAAGATCAAAAGATCAAATCTTTATCAAAATCTGAAAATAACTAATCATGGGATGCTTAAAGCATAGTCATTCTTGAAATATCATCATACAAACTAGGGCTTAATAATCCATGCTTCAAATTTATGTCAAAACATCATAATGTTCATGCTAGATAATGTAAATATTGGTAATTCAATTCAAAATCTAGAAATTCTTACAATACACATAAAAATACGAATGAAGACATACAATTCAACATCTACATTACTTAAAATATCATAATCTTCAATTAGTGATAAGTGGGTATAAACCTCAAACTGAAAGCCATGTAATTTCATATAAAAATCAAATTTAAAACTAGTTTTTGGCACAAGGATGAAAGGATTATCCTAGTTGAAAAATCTCACATACCTCAATTGATGAAATTTATGAAGAAACTTGAACTTGAATTCCTATTTCTGATCTTAAAGATTGATTCTTGAAGTTCTTGAATTGGGAATCCTTAATTTTGAGTTATCTTGGAAAATGAATGGTGGAATTTGGATTTATTGGGGATTAAGATGTAATGTTCAAGGGTTTCTTGGAGAAAAATTATGTGAAAAGAATGCATAACATTCTTAGAATAGGCTAGATTCTATTTTTTACACGATCAGGGGCTTGGGGAATTGACTAGATTCCCTTTGTAAAATTTAACTCAAAACTTAAAAATCTCAATTTTAGGGCACATCGCGATGCGGTACAATCGAGGTGGCTCACTGGAAAAAGGATGACCGCTAATTTGGCCGCTGGCGTGATGCATTGTCTATCCAATTTGGAATTTTGACGCGATATAAGCAAATCAGATTGGGCTACTAGAAAGGGACGAACGGGATTTCGAACTTCTCCGTGACACGGGATAATTGCGGTGCTCCACTGGAATTCGGACAGTTGCAAATTTGTCCTTCTCTCGATGCGATGCTTATCGCAATGCCTACTATTTTCACTAAAATTCCCATATCTTCTCAATCAAGTTTTGGATTAAGGAAAAATTGATATCGTTGGAAAGCTAATTCAATTATCTACATATATTTATGTCTAAAATATGAGATTTCTATAAGAATCAAGAGTTATACGCTTTTAAAGTTAACCCTTGACACACTATGAGCTAAACTAAGCTAAGAAAATTACGGGATATTACAATATCTCACCCTTGGGAACGTTCGTGTTCGAATGAGACTAATTAAACTGAAGATACTGAGGAACTGAGGTTATATGTCGGTATGCACAACTGAAAAAAACTGCATGACTAGATGTAAAACATATTGAGCGACTAAACTAATTTGTGAGTGCATAAATATACATGAAGATAACAATATAGGTGAATCAAAGACTGGAAAAAAAACTGAATTAAGGAGGAATGTTACCTTCGGCTAAATCTATGTTCGTGGAGAAAAGGTGAGGATACTTGGTATGCATGTCTACTTCTGCTTCCCAAGTAGCACCCTCAACGGACTGATTTCGCCAAAGAAATTTAACGAAGGGAACTTCTTTGTTCCTTAGTCTACGGATCTGATGTTCAAGAATCTCTACTGGAACTTCTTCGTATGAAAGTCTATTCTTAATATTTATGCTTTCTAGAGGGATTACAATAGCTTAATCATCCATGCACTTCTCTAATAAGGACACATGGAACACTTGGTGAACTGATGACAAGTCTGCAGGTAGCTCAAGCTCATACACTACCTTCCCCACACGACTCAAAATCATGTAGAGGCCTGCAAACCGGGGACTAAGTTTCCCCTTTTTGCCTAACCTCTTCACCCACTTCATGGGTGACACCTACAAATACAGAAGATCATCTACTTCAAACTCCAGATCTCTTCTTCTTACATCTGGATAAGATTTTTGACGACTCTGAGCTACTTTCAATCTCTCTCGAATAAACTAAACTTTCTCCATGGTTTCAAACACCATATCTGGCTCAATCATAGCAATCTCACCTATCACGACCCGAGTCGGGGCCCTTGCTGCAACGATTATCCCTAACCATGAAGGCCTGGGCACCCCTTTCTATCGAGAAATCATAAACACCATTCATATACAATAAGGGGATATGCGGAACATAATACTAACGGAATCATGGTCACTTTAATATCTCACCTAAGTAATATGAAATGAGGTTCAAAAAATTCAAAGTACATGACTCTGGTCTGCGAAATATCTACCAACTGAAAATATCATCTGCTTGAACTCTGGGACAAAGCCTCTAGGTGGACTATGAATCAATCAAACTAACCATATTCTAGAATAGGCCTTCCAAAATATGGTAGGCTCACCAATCTGCAATCTCTGACATAATTCAACATACTGCTTAGCGGGACCTCGGGGCTGTGCCTCAGATCCTAAAATATAGGGTGTCAATACAGATGTATTGTTACGCACAAAATCAAAAATAATGTGTTTACATATAGAGAACATGGATAAGAGAAAGTCTGAAACATCACATATTAAATAGTTAAAAGCACATGGGCAATTTCAATGATCTTAAAATGATTTTGATAATGCGGTTCTAATCTTTGTATTACTTCTAAGTTAGGAGGTACACCTTACAATTCTACGGCCCCACAGGCTATATGAAATCTGCCCTTAACTTGGCAGCCAAGCTCTCAACCTAAGTTTGCCACAAGAGTTGGTGTTTTTGATCTTTATTTTGATATGCCATAGGGCACTACTCCAGCGTATAATCCCTCTTGGGGATACAATAACCCACATCGGCAAAACACGGTTTTGGGCAATGAGTTTTTTGAACTCATGCCTTCTTCGGGTTACCACCAAACATCTCTTGAGCCAATTTTTAATCTTTTCTGAACAATCATCATTAAAAACTCATATTCTAAAAAATATAAGTGAAATTTGACTTCTATTATGGTCTGAATATATTATGGCATTATCTGGGTTGGTGTGGTCACACCAAGACTTGCAGGTCATATTTTTGAGCCATAAAATATCATAATAAAGTCTATTATTTCAAACATAATGTTTATACCACCATACTTCCAATAATTTATGAAAATTCATACTTCAAAACATTTATCAAATTATGCAAAGGTCACTCTTTTCAATATTTCAACAAAACATGTGGTGGTCATGAAGTTTGTGAAAAAATATACAACTCTTTCTCTATATATCTTCAACATTTATCAACATGTAAAAGAACCCTCTCTTCAATTCAAAGCTATAATCATGTCATAAACAATAATTAAGACATTTGTATCTAGCTTCTCTAAATGCAATTTAAATCTCATAGCATACGAAAACAAAAGGCTTAGTAACAAGAGAGGGGTTATAATTGTTCATGCTCTCAATTAAACATTCAAACTTAATTTAATACATACATATATATGACTACAAATCAATTTAGGGGAAAGGCCTCAAGACCAAAACAATAATATCATTTAAAGAGTTCATAATGCATAATTGCAAATGCAAATTCCAAAGCCCCTTTATAAATTTATGATAATTATAAATTTAAACCGTATTCAATGTTTTTTCAACAAGCCCATGTAGTGTAGGAAAACCCCACGTACCTTAGTTAAAAAGAAATCATGAAAAACTTTCAAAAAGATTAGACCTTTAAGATTGATTGCCCGAACCCTAGTAGTTTTCTCCTCTTGTGTTTTGGAAGATGATTTAGGGATTTTTAAGGAGCTTAAACGTTACTAATGACCTTAATTTGATTAAAGGATGAGTAGGGATGGTTTTGGAGCGTAAAAAGACTTGGTTTCCCTCAGAATACCTCAAAAATGAAATGTCTAGGTTGTTGTGCCATAGGGTTTGCGTCGCACAAACTTTGGCAAACTTTATGGTTTGCGTCGCACTCCCTATGGAAAACTTTATGGTTTGCGTCACACTGCCTATGGCAAACTCTTTCCATTGAACGTTTGTGATTGTTAGACAATGCACACCCCTTTGCAAAGCCATAATTTTTCGTTCGGGTGTCAGATTAAGGCGAAATTGGTATCGTTGGAAAGCTACTTCAAAGACCTTTCATTTTATATATAGTAGGCCCTATAATTCGTTAAATACAAAAAGTTATGTTCAATAGAACTTGACCCAAGTTGAAAAGTCCACTAAAACTTAATCGATAGAAATGTTTTCAACTCATCTTAGAGTTAGGGGATTTTTGTTACCTCAATTCATATTCAAAGGTATTCACACACTATAGGATTGATCACCACACATATATTAACATGAAATCATTTAGTTCGGGTCTATACGCGTAGGAACAATGGTCTAAATTCTAGCCTGAATGTACCCGGTGTTACATTATATCCTCTTGGGATCATTCATCCCCGAATGATGGGTAGGGACTTGCTGAAGCTTTAAAGGTATGGAATAAGGAATGTTACCTCGCATGAACATTTTTCCACAACAAAAGATGGAAAGGTTCAAAAGAACTTTATGACAACCCCTAGTGAAACGCTTAAGCACGAAACATGAGGTAACGAAAACTGGTATGTGTTTTATTGTACATGATCAAAACATTGTAAGACATGAATTTTTCCTACGAGTCCTTTGACTGATTAAGATTAATACAAGACATTAGATAAAATTCTTGTGGGACTTATGAATATTATCATTCTCCATCTTACAAGATACAATGAAAAGACTTAAATTTAGAGACACTACTCATCTATACCTCAACATTAATAAACATACTTCATCATTTCCAACTTACAATTCTCTCGTAACACATCTAACCTCAAGAATTTATGTCCCGCCATATAATACTTCTATGTTCAAGCCTAACTTGGAGGAGAGAGATGCTATTTTAAAATACAAGATCCTGCTCTCTACATCACATTAAGAAATCACCTCACCTCATCACTATTTCTGAACAACCTCAATCCTTAATTCAAAGAATACTAACCACATGGCACATAGGTTTGTGTTTTCATCAATCAGAACAATCAAGCCTAATCATTACTACACCCACTACATGTATCTCCCCACCAAGACCAGAAATTTCAATAACTCTCAAAAATATTTTTGCAACATTCTTCTGCTTAGCTATTTCACACAACAAAAGGTCATCTCCCTCTTTTCCCTTTCACATATAACCTTAGCTCGAGAATCATATAAAAAAATTTCACCTTCAAGATTATCTACTCTCCCACCTAACACACAACTAAACTTCCACAACAACTATTATACTAACATATAGAGGGCCATTGAGTGACCTGAGAATAAATATCATGAATGCAAGTAACGCTATTAGACCATAAATTATACTTATTACACTACCCAAGGAGAAACATGGAACAAAGATACGATAGAATAGACACGAAGTGCTTAATATATCAAGTGGCTGGATCATAAGTAAAGAATCGTTCTGCATAAACACGAGGCAACATGATTTCTTAGGACAGACTATAGTGAGAAACATGGGTGCTTTCATCACGAGTCGTATAACATAAGTTTTGAATTCATGAAGTCAATGATTGAGACAAGGACTCCTACTCGAAGCTATCACTTTTCATTTTTAGGGCTAAAATAGTCATGAGTTCACACAACCTTATCATTTTTTGACTAATCCCGGCATAAAATAAATCTTATAACATATAGAATCATTGTTCCTTAGAACCAAGCACGATTTGGGATACAAATTTATGTTTCATGAGAAACATAACATAGATCTTGGGTACATGGAATATTGGATCACTGAGGGAAATTATTACTTCTGGTTTGTAAGTCGGGACATGACATGAGTTACAATGAGATCTCAAACCTTCGACATAGGCTGGGTTGTGTACATAAGACATGGGTAGAATGAAATTTTAAACTTAAGTAGGAGGGACATGCTTGAATAGGAATAGGTTTATCATGACTCTTCCCTAACTTGCCACAATGAGAAACTTCAGTAACTACCTTAACTCACCATCTCCCCCTTAGATCAAAGTCACAATCCTAGACTTAAGAACATAAACTCTCATCAATCTATAACCACAACTCTCAATACAATAAAAGAGGTATCTGTATACACATGAACACAAACTTCCCTCAATAATTTAACATAAAGGTGCTAAATTCTTTCTGGGACATCCCCCCCCAGGAATACTAATCATAACTTCCTCTAACCCCATAGTCATTAACACATGACTAACATTATTATGGGCATGGATATCCATGCTTCTAAAAACATAACACTCCATCTTCAACTCCTTAGAATACTAGCATTACACCTCTAATCACATAACTTACAACTTAACAAAATTTGTAAAACCATACCCAAGGCTCATATTGCCTACCAATATTTTCTCAATTCAACTCTAACGAACACCATACAACAACTCACCAGACTTTTCTATACTACAATTTCAAGAACACAAACTAGTTACGCAAAACACTTATACACATAAATGCTAAAATTTCCCTTTTTAAGCATACTCTCAAGTCATTGATGCTACTCTTAGTTTTTTTTCTATCCTCTATCGTCATCAACCTACAACTCGCACTATTATGAGCATACACATCCTCACTCCTTGTCACATAAAAATCCACTATTCACTACTTAACCTTCTAACATTAGACCATTAATCACATAACTTATAGCATAAAATCTTACCTAACGCCATACTACCGGGGGGGTACAACTTATTCTTATATACTTACACCATTATCTAGTTAATCACTCACCCATAATTCATCATTTTAACACAAGTCCTCATATACAAATATACCTCATAATTACCACTTAAACTTTTCATAAACTATCAACCTAGGCTCTTTCATAATTCATATCAAGCCTACTAATTCATTCCCATGAAAGATATATTATTAATCTTAATCTACTAATCTTACCACCACATTCTACATCAAAAATTCAAGCCTATAGTCTAGCATTAATCATCTACTAGCAATGATGTATGCAACATAACATACTAGTTCATCAAATTGGGAAATTCAAGCCAAATACCTCATTTCACCTAGATACTATCTACAACCAAATCACCTCAATGGCATTACTACTACACCTCAAAATTGACTACATACCTTTTCACAAATAGTACTAGTTTACAACTACTAAATAAAATAAGGTCAAGGGGGGTAAAGTCAAATAATAGAAATGGCCAACCTTAATCTTATATTATAACCCAATATGATGTTATCTACATATTATACTTTCTCACATCATACTTACTTACCCAAGCAAACATTTAGACTACCTTCAAATTCCACAAACAATGATGAGTCTATAATTATAACTTATTGACTAATCTAACCATTTTCATTCACAACCTATCCAGGATTTCTATAACCACCATAACTATCCACTCTAGGCTCCTTCCCTATTTTTAATAGATAATAATCACAGCCA
Organism: Capsicum pubescens; assembly: GCA_030864215.1. Lineage (NCBI taxonomy): Eukaryota > Viridiplantae > Streptophyta > Magnoliopsida > Solanales > Solanaceae > Capsicum > Capsicum pubescens. The sequence goes on along the minus strand of CM061547.1, from coordinate 157,949,038 downwards.
AACACTTCTTCACAATTATCGTACAATATACAAGTATTGCTACCACACTAGTCTATCACCATAAAATGACAAATCATTCCTCAAACAACATTTATACCATAAAAAAAATTATTTACATAAAAGCCTCCCTCATTCAGACTTCTAACCTCGTGACTTCATATCACCAACTTCTTAGCCCAATCTCACTACCAATAGGTCATTGCACTTTAACATACACTACTACTCAGGTGGAAATACAGTTTCAAGATTCGGCTACTCATCATTCCCCTTATGAATGACATCTGTAACAAGAATTTTGAAAGGGAATGGATACACTTAATACCTTAGGATGAAGAGCACAATTTCACCAGGATCAAAGTTTACACTAGTATCAATACACATGGAAGCACTAACGACCCAATCTAGGGACCTGGGAACATGAACCATGCTATGATACCAAGTTTGTCACGACCCGAGCCAAGGCCCTGGCCGTGATGAGCATCCCGAATCATAAAGGTCCGGGTACACCTTTCTATCTAGCAATCATGAACACCATTCATATACAATAAGAAAAAATATGAAACATAAGACAAACGGAATCATGGTCACTTTAATATCTCAACCAAGTAATAAAAAATGAGGTTAATAACATTAAAAGTACATGACTCTGGTCTGTGAATTCTCTACCAACTAAAAATATCATCTTCTTGAATTCTGGGACAAAGCCCCCAAGTGGACTGTGAATCTATTAAATTAACAATGTTCTAGAATAGGCCTTCTGGAATAAGGTAGGCTCTCCAATCTACAATCTCTGACAGAATTCAACCTACCGCTTAGTGGGATGCTGGGGCTGTGCCTCAGATCCTGAAATATAGGGGGTCAAAATAGATGTACTGGTACGCAGAGCAATCAAAAATAATATGTTTACATATAGATAACATAAATGAGAGCAAGTCTGAAACATCATGCATGAAATAGTTAAAAGTACATGGGCAATTTCAATGATCTTAAAATGATTTTGACAATATAGTTCTAATCTTTGTATTACTTCAGAGTTAGGTAGTATGCCCTACAATTCTATGACCCCACGAGCTATATGGAGTCCGACTTTGACTTGGCAGCCAAGCCCCAACCTAAGTTTGCTGCAAGAGTTGGAGTTTCTGATTCTGATTCTAATTCTCATACGCCATAGGGCACTAGGACAGTGTATAATCTCTCTTCAAGATATAATAAGTTGTATTGGCAAAACATGATTTTGGGCAATGAGTTTCTGAACTCGTGCTTTCTTCAGGTAACCACCTAACATCTCTTGAACCCATTTTTAACCATTTCTAAACAATCATCATTCAAAACTCACATTCTAAAAATAAAAGTGAAATCTAACTTCTATTTTGGTCTGAATCTATTATGGCATTATTTGTATTGCTGTCGTTACACCAAGACCTGCAAGTAATATTTCTCAGCCATAAAATATCATAGTAAAGTATCTTCTTTCAATCATAAAGTTTGGACCACCATACATCCAATAATTTACAAAAATTCATACTTTAAAATATTTATCAAATTGTGCAAAGGTAACTCTTTTCAACATTTCAACAAAACATGTGGTGGTCATGAAGTTTGTGATAAAATATGCAAATCTTTTGCTATATATCTTCAACATTTATCAACACGTAAAAACACCCTATCCTCAATTCAAAACTATAATCAAGACATAAATAATAATCAAGACATTTGTATCTAGCTTCTCTAAATATAATTTAAATAACTCATAACATACGAAAACAAAAGGCTTAGTAAAAAGAGATGGGTTATAATTGTTCATGCTCTCAATTAAATATTCAAACTCAATTTAATGCATACATATATGTGAGAACAAATAAATTTAGGGGAAGGACTCATGACCAAAACAATAATATCATTAAAAGAGTTCATAATGCATAATTACAAATGCAAATTCCAAAACCCCTTTATAAATTGATGATCTTTATAACTTTAAAACTTATTCAATGTTTTTTCAACAAGCGCATGTAGTTTAGGAAAATCCCACATACCTTAGTTGTGAAGAAATCACGAAGAAATTTCAAAAAAATTGGACCTTTAAGCTTGATTGCCCAGACCCTATTTGTTTTCTCCTATTTTTTTTGGAAGATGATTTAGGGTTTTTTAAGGAGTTAAAACATTACTAATGATCTTAATTTCATTAAAGTATGATTAGGGATGGTTTTGGTGATGAAAAATACTTAGTTTCCCTTGAAATACCTCAAAAATAAAATGTCCAGGTCGTTGTTCCATGGGGTTTGCATAGCACAAGATATAACAAAATTTATGGTTTGAGTCGCACTCACTATGGCAAACTTTATGGTTTGCGTTGCACTGCCTATGGAAAACTATTTCCAGTGAACGTTTGTAATTGTTAGGCGATGCACACCCCTTTGCAAAGCCATAACTTTTCTCTCGGGAGTCGGATTAAGGCAAAATTGGTATCGTTGGAAAGTTACTTTATAGACCTTTAATTTGATATATAGTAGGCCCTCTAAGTCGTTATATACATGAAGTTATGGTTGATGGAACTTGAACCAAGTTGAAACATCCACTAAAACTTAATCGATAGAAATGTTTTCAACTCGTCTTAGAGTTAGGGAATTTTGTGACCTCAATTCATATCCAAAGGTATTCCCATACTATAAGATTGATCACCACACATATATTAGCATGGAATAAATTAGTTTGGGTATATATGCTTAGGAACAGAGGTCTAAATTCTAGCTCAAATGTACGGGGTGTTACATCACCCCACTTCGAACCAACCGACTTGTGATCTACATCTCTGCCCATAATAAGCCTCAAATGGGGCCATATGAATACTATAATAGTAACTGTTATTGTAGGAAAACTCAGTCAATGGAAAATGGTCATCCCAACTGCCTTTGAAATCAAGAACACGTGTCCTCAACATATCTTCTAAGATCTGAATAGTTATCTCTGCCTAACCATCTTTCTGCGGAGGATAACCTGATCTGAGATGAACTTGGGTACCAAGACCCTTCTAAAAGGATTTCCAAAAGTGCGAGGTAAACAGAGTACCCTTATCTGAGATGATGGAAAAGTGAACACCATGAAATCTAACCAACTCTCTAATATACAACTTAGCATAATCTTCAGTTGTGTAAGATGTGTGAACTGGTAAGAAATAGGCTGATTTGGTCAATCTATCTATAATAACCCAAATCAAATTATGCTGATGAAGTGAATGGTGTAATCTAGTCACAAAGTCCATATTCACCTTTTCCCCTTCCAAGTGGGAATAGTAAACTCCTACATTATGCCACTAGGTCTTTGGTTCTCTACCTTAACCTGTTGACAAGTCGCACACTTGGCTAAAAATTTTGCGATATCTTTCTTCATACCAGTAAACCAATAGACTTCCCACAGATCGCTGAACAACTCGGTGGCTCCTGGATGAATGGAGTAACGTGCACCATGCGCTTCTTTAGTAATATGCTACCCCAAATCGTCAACACAAGGAACACGCAATCTACTCTAGTATCTCAACATACCATCTCCCCTTGGGAGAAAACCTCAACCTTTTGGTCTTTAACTGAACCCTTCAGTTTCACCAAACTAGAATCCTTATCCTGCTTCTCTTTCACTTCAGAAACTAGAGAATATTATGAACTACTCGAAACAAAACATTTTCTTCAGCTAAGTCAACCAACCTCACACCCAATCTAGCTAACTGGTTAACTTCCAAAACCAAATCTCTCTTATCATTCTCCACATGAGTAACACTGCCCATCTATAGTCCACGAAGGCTATCTGCCACAACATTGGCATTGCCTGGTTGATACAAAACACTCATGTCGTAATCTTTAAACAATTCTAGCCACCTTATATGATGAAGATTTAACTTTCTCTGAGTGAACACATTCTGCAAACTTTTGTGATCCGTAAACACATAAACATGCACCCCATAATGATAGTGCCTCAAAATTTTCAATGCAAACACAACAGCAGCTAACTCAAAGTCATTAGTAGGGTAGTTCTTTTCGTGAGGCTTAAGCTTTCTAGAGGATAGGCTATAACCTTACCTCTCTACATCAAAACACAATCCATACCAATTCTAGAGGCATCACAATATACAAATAACCTATTAGTACCATCAGGTTGTGCTAAAACTGCGGCTAAGGTGAGTCGAGTCTTCAACTCCTGAAAACTCTTCTCACAGGAATCTGACCACTAAAATGTAATCTTCTTCTGAGTTAATATAGACATAGGGGATGGAATAGAATAAAAACCCTCAACAAAGCATCTGTAATAGCTAGCTGAACTTAAAAAACTTTGAATGTCTGACGGAGAGATAATTTTAGGCTCGTTTCTTACTGCTTTTGTCTTTTGGGGATCAACACTAATACCATCACAGAAAATAACATGATCGAGGGAAGATACTGATCATAGCCAAAATTCACATATGCTGAATTTGGCGAACAATTGGTATCCGTAAGAGTTTGCAACACAATTCTAAGGTGGTATGCATGATCATTCTCACTACAAGAATAGACAAGAATATCATCGATAAAGACTATGACAAATATGTCCAAATACTGTTTGAACACTCTATTCATCAAGTTCATAAAGACTGTTGGGGCATTGGTAAGACCAAATGACATAACTAGAAACTCAAAATAACCGTAACGAGTTCTAAAAGTTGTCTCTGGAATATCACATTCCCTTACTCTAAGGTAATGATAGCCAGATCTAAGGTCTATCTTGGAGAAGTAAATTGCACCTTGGAGCTGGTCGAATAAGTCATCAATCCTAGGAAGAGGATATTTGTTCTATGACTTTATTCAGCTGACGATAGTAAATGTACATTCGCAAAGAACCATATTTCTTTTGCATGAATCAGATGTGAGCACCCCATGAAGAGATACTAAGACGTATAAAACCTTTATCTAAGAGGTCTTTACGTTGTTATTTTAAATCTTTAAGCTCGACTGGAGCCATATGAAATAGAGGAATAGAGATGGGCTGAGTATCTGGAAGAAGGTCTATACCAAATTCTATTTCCCTATCGGGAGGTACCCATGGAAAAAATCTTTGGAAAAAATATCTGGAAACTCATTGACTACACGAACTAACAGAACTGTTGGAGTCTCAGACTTAGCGTCTTTGACTCAAACTATATGATAAATACAACTCTTTGACATCAACTTTCTATCTTTAATATCAGATATGAAATAACTCTTGGAAGACACTGAATTACCTTCCTACTCAAAGACTAGCTCATCTGGAAACTGAAACTTCACCACTCGCATACGATAATCTATGGATGTATAACAAGAATGGAGCAAATCCATTCCAAGAATAAGGTCAAAGTCGACCATATATAACTCTATTAAGTCTGCTAACATGATTTTATGAAGGACAGTGATAGGAAACTTTTATAGATCTGTTTGGCAACAACTGACTGACCTACTGGGGGTAGAAACCAAGAAAGGCTCAAAAAGCTTTTCAGGACCTATTTCAAAATATACTACATCTAATAGGGTCACATAAGAGAAATTCATCCCAGGTTCTAATAACACAGAAATATCAAGATGAAAGACACAAAGTATCCCAGTAAAAACATTTGGTGAATCCTCCTGCTCCTGAATGGATGGTAAAGCATAAAAGCAATTCTGCCACTGACCGCCACCGGTACTAGATGATGCACTCTAAGGAGGGACTGGGTGACCTAGAGGAGCTGGTGCGCTAGTATGCTGAGTCTGTGGATGAACATCTTTGTTTCCCTTCCTAGCATATAGATAATCTTTGATTCCATGACCCAACTTACCACAACCATAATAACCTTTCTGTCCCAACAAATGCTCACCAAGATGATTCTTAGCACACTTAGCACATGGAGGATAATTGGACTTCCCACTTATACTATTTTGAGGTCTGGACATAGAAATCTTACCCCACTGCTCTTGTCTAGCTCTGGGTGGAGCGCTAGATAAAGATGGTGCTGGCATAGATGAATGATTCTAAAATTGCAAATGATTTCCCCCTCCAAACCTTGTCTGGCCATACTCAAACTACCCAGTTTTAGCCTTTTTATTTCACTTCTCTTTTCCCTTTAACTTTTCTACCTTAATCTGATGGGCATGAATTATCAACCTAGAAAGATCCATTTCCCCAATAAGCATTGAAGTCCTACACTACTTGACTACTAAACTAGATACTCTAGTAACAAACTTACTCATACTCGCCCTAGGTTCAGCCATCTTATCAGGGGTAGACTTAAACAACTAGTTGAACTTAAGGTAGTATTCTTTCATAGTAATCGAGCCTGTCCTTAGGTTCAAAAACTCCTCTACCTTAGCTTCTCTCATTTTATGCGGAAAAAACCTATCTAGAGACGCATCTTGAAACACCTGCAAACACATAGGAGTAGTATTCTCACCTCTACCATTTTTCCATATAACCAACCAATCATACGCCACATCCTTCAGCCTACAGGATGCGAACTCTTTACTCTCTTTCTCAATAACATACATAATCTGGGTGATCTTTCTTATCTCCTCTAAGTAAAGTTGTGCGTCCTCACCTACTTTTGACCCAAAGAACTCAGGTGGATTAATTCTCATGAAGTCTAGAATTCTGGCTGTTACTAAATCCCCATTCTACTAAAGTGGGATTACCTACTGTTGGTTTCCCTAAACAATAACAGTCACAGCTTGGGCTAACACCTGAATGGCATCCCAAAATTAAGCATGGGATACATTCTCATTCATATGGTCAGTAGGCTTGGGTGGCTGGTAATTATTTATGTCGGCATTAGCTAAACAAGGAGGCATATTCAACTATAACGTAAGAGAATGAGTTAAAGAAGATAGAGATACTGTAGGAACAATAGATCATGAAAGAAAGAAATGATTTCCTAAAAAATCCCATAGCCTCTTTCTCATAAATGTGTCGCGATTTACATCTGTGATCAAGACTCTATGTAGCGTGGCTTATTTGAATCCCTAGGAATCTTATAACCTTAGTCTATGATAGCAAAGTTTGTAATACCCCAAAAATAGGTCGCGAGATGTCAGACAGTGCTCAAGACTACGAGTAGCCTCAAGCTAACCACGTAAGCCTTCTACTAAATTTGAAGCTTATAATAAATAAATATAGGCATATAATCAAAGCTAAAATAATGAATCTGTATGAGATAAGCTAAAACCTTCGGAATTTAATATCTAAAAATACTAGACTCGAGAGTCTAATCAATCAATATTTTAAATCTGAATCATATCTAGCAATCTGACAAGCCTCTACTACTAATAACTAGAGAGCCACTGGGACAAGTCCCTAGCTGACTCAAGTTGACTCAAAAATACTAAATCAACTATTGTAGTAAACTATAGAATCTGAATGACTGGGTCCCCAAACTATGAGAACTCACCAACTGTCGGGATGTAGATAGAGATGCTCGAACTCATTTACGCTGCTGAAACTGAGCACCATAACCTACATTATGAGACAATGTAGCACATAGATGTATATATGGATCAGTACTTTTGAATTGTACAGAGTATATGAGAGTGAATTCATAAGTAAAATAGTGTCTCAACATCATCATAATTTGTAAGATAATGCATGCTAAATATAAATAACTCATATAAGTTTGAATAACTAAAAAATGAGAATCATGATAATGAATAGAAAAACATACATTATAAATATAGTGAGTCATAACATTAAGTTTCAAAAAGTTCTACTAGTGTTCTATCTAAAAATCAGGTTGTCTAAGTGTAGAAAGGACTCACTTTTATTTCTGAAATTTGAAAACTAAAATCTGTAGCTAATATCTTTTTTAAAGAAATATCTATTTAAAGTTGTGAGCCTTTACACTTAGTTCTAAAATCTTTTCTTTTATTCTTTTCTGTAGGCTATTGGGAGGTTCTTCTAACTGATATACACTAAGTGAGATATCATAGTATCCAATGTCTAGTTCCCTAATGGGAAAACCTCACGTTAGGAAGAGGTGTCATACTATTGCCAAGGAGTTTAACCTAATCTAATTGATCATATTTATATTTGTCATCTATATAAAAATGGGAATAATCTGACAATCTAAACATATGTTGGATCGTAGTTCTGGGGCATGTGAACATACCCAACTCGGTGCTAAATACTACTCCCTTTAATCTGTATTCTCATTTTGTTGGAAATCCACTTTAAAACTAGTATAAATGTTTATAATGAAAACCAATTGTGTATCTATTAATCTATTCTGTAACTAAAACTGTAAAGTGAATTCCATATCAAAGCTAAGATCAAAAGATCAAATCTTTATCAAAATTTGAAAATAACTAATCATGGGATTCTTAAAACATAGTCATTCTTGAAATATCAACATACAAACTAAGGCTTAATAACCCATGCTTCAAATTCATCTCAAAACATCATAATGTTCATACTTTATAATGTAAATATTGGAAATTCAATTCAAAATCTATAAATTTCTACAATATGCATAAAAATACAAAAGAAGACATGCAATTCAACATCTACATTACTTGAAATCTCATAATCTTCAATTAGTGATAAGTGGGTATAAACCCCAAACTGAAATTCATGTAATTTCATATAAAAATCAACTTTAAAACTAGTTTTGGGCACAAGGATGAAAGGATTATCCTTGTTGAAAAATCCCACATCCCTTAGTTGATGAAATTTATGAAGAAACTTGAACTTGAATTTCTATTGTTCTCTTGATGATTGATTCTTGAAGTTCTTGAATTGGAAATCTTTAATTTTGAGTTATCTTGAAAAAAGAATGGTGGAATTTAAATTTCTTGGGGATAAAGATTTAATATTCTAGAGTTTCTTGGAGAGAAATTATGTGAAAAGCATGCATAATATGCTTAGAATAGGCTAGATTCTTTGTTTTACATGATTTGGGGCTTGGGGAATTGACTAGATTGCCCTTTGTAAAATTTTACTCAAAATTTGAAAATCTCTATTTTGGGCCCCACCGCGATGCGGTACAATCACGATGGCTCACTTGAAAATGGATGATCGCCATTTTCGCCTGTAGCACGATGCAGTGAAATCACATTGCGTCACTGGAAAAGGACGAGTGCCATTTTACACTCCACAGCGATGCGGTGTCTGTCTAATTATGAATTTTGACGCGATACAGGCAAATCGCGTTGAGCTACTGGAAAGGGATGAACGGGAACTGGAACTTCTCCTAGAATTTGGACAATTGCGGTGCTCCACTAGAATTTGGACAATTGCAAATTTTTCCTTCTCCGCGAAGCGATGCTTATCGCGATGCCCAACTATTTTCACTAAAATCACCATAACTTCTCAACCGAGTATCGGATTAAGGCGAAATTAGTATTCTTGAAAAGATGATTAAGTTATCTACACATTGGTGGGTCTAAAGCTGGAAAATTCTATAAACATCAAGAATAATATGCTTTTGAACTTACCCTTGACACACTAGAAGCTAAACTGAGCTAAGAAAAGTTCAGGGTATTACATATCCTCTCAAAGATAGATATAAATGTCTAAGTACCAACCTGCGAGACTCTACAAGAGATTCTATTTTTACACTAATGAGAACAATTATCCTTGCTATGAAACCAATTTGTCACGATCGAAAACTAAGGGTCATGATGGCACTTATTACGGCAAGCCTTAACAAGTAAGCCAATCACCCAAACTAATATGAAAATAAGAAAACAATACCCAAACCTAAGGTAAGTCTTCTAGAATGAAGTTGAACTACTCATATATAATAATAATAATAGAAAAATACATATTGATACCATAAATTACCCCAAAATCCGGTGCCATATTGTAGGAACCTACTAAATACATTTTGAAGTCAAAATATATAATTGATAGTCAAAAAGGAACATAATTTTTCTCAAAATATTAAAAAACATGAAAACTAGATAAGAAGAGGTAAGATAATGACTCTGGAAGCATAGACTGACCACTACCTCAAAAATACTCCAAGCTCCCCCCAAAATTAACTGCATGTGGCACACTCGTACCTAGATCTGCACTAAAAGGGAATAGTAGGGGTGAGTACAGTCAATTTATACTAAGTAGGTATCATAGGCCAACTGAGTAATGTAGAAAATAAAGTATATAAAATCCACACTATGGGCACGTCACCTAAAATGAGAAAATGACCCAAAAGTAGCCTATACCGTCTCCACTAATAGTTTTAAAATATGCACATATACCAAATACAAATATGGGTTAGAAACACAAATAGATAGACATCAAGTCAAGTATGAAAACTGAGCACAAAATATACACAATGTAAGGAGTGCAATGAAGATGATGATGATTTTATATGCCCGAGGTTGTCACACAACCTTTGTATAAACCTATAATGCTCATATCCCAAGTTTTAACCCATAGGGTTTTCTTTACCCATATACAATCCAATAATCAATACCAATACCGATCCAAAATCCATAACTTATCTCTAGAATGTGTCTTTAGCAGAGGGTTTTTAAAGATGTTACATTTTCTATTAGAAAAATTAGTATTTCCATAATGGTACCAATGTCTCATGAATGTGTATTTTAGGAGAATGTTATGTTCAAAACCAACCAGAATGAGAATTTCCAAATCAAACTAATATACCAAGCACGTGAGCCAAAATCCACTCAATAAGCCAACCATCCAGGATTCGATATAATCCATATACCAGTAGAGTAGGATACACAATAATATGTCAATAATACAATATTAATTCCGACATAGACAATTTCCACCAAGAGAAAACAACCAAATATATAAATACCATGAAATAACATCATAAAATACCACACACGACCACTCACTGCAAATAATATCTCAAAACTACAAAATAACCATACATAGTCCCACATATGAGCACAAAATAGTTAACATTTTTTTCATTATTAGTACCAATAGCCATAACATGCTTTTATATCCATATTAATTATCTAAGCCAGTTTGACGAAAGCTAAGACATAACCTACCTCAAATAAAGAAAACTCTTTCCAAAAGCCTTTAACACAGTGCCTTCCCCTCACAAATGGTATCAAAATCAAATAAAACATACTAATATAGAATATACAGTTCAAAAGAAAGCCAACAATACACATATTTCCCATTTTTGAGTAAAGGTAAAAATAGACCTTCAAAAGGATTATTGAAAATTTAGGTTCATAAATATACTACTAGTGATTAAAGATACCCATAGAAGAAAACCTAAGTATAAATGTGTTAAAATTGGGATTAAATCGAAGAATTACTAAGTTAGTCCTTTTGATCCAAAATTTCCAACTTCTACTTTTGTAATTGTGATTAAACAAGTTTTAAATTATAAGAATCAAAGAAAAAAATTGAAGTAGGAATTTGAAGCTTAATCAAGTTTGAAAGTGGATGAAATCTCCCAAAAAATCTAAAATCCGAAGCTCCAAGTATAAAAAATGATGGAAAATTGAGAAAAATGCCTTTTTATATGTTATACCACCTGTGATTGCTTAAGAGACTAAATGTTCACTTAAAATATCATCGTTTAAGTGACCCTATACTGACATAAGTGGTAATGGTCCAACTCAGTAGGTTCACTTATGCGACCCCTTGGTAGCTGATGTGCCATGGTTTCATGGAACTTTCAATGCTTAAAACCAAGAAATATGGAAGTACTGTGGCCTATTTTGGGAGATATAATTTGTTTTGTGTATTATTTTTGTAGAAAAAAAGGTTTTAGGTGCTAAACAAAGTTTAAATATACATTTTGGGTCTTCCTAAGTTGGCACCTACGGGGCATAGGAGTCAAAAGACAAAGTCTAGAGAATCAAAAGTTGCAAAATTCATCTTCTACCTATAGCCTATTAAATTTGGAAATGGAAGGAGAATCACCATCCCAGAATCACGATAGACTAGATCAATCAAAAAATCAATCGAGATCAAAACAAAAGGAATAAAGGCCACAAATATCATATGGACATCAATCTCTACAAGAATAAAGAAAAGATAGATCATGGATATATCTGATATGGACGTGATATTAAAGTCGTATATGGACATATTTGATATGGACTTATCAAATGGGGTTTCCTTGTGAAGAATAACAACCAAAGACTATAAATGATATTGACTAAAGACAGACACGAGTTACACAACTTCAAGGAGAAAATTCAAAGTATATCATTCTTAGTCTTACAAAGCTCTGTAACTTTAGTTTACAATTGTTATATAAAGAGTAGGATTGAGTGAACTTTGTGACTTCAGCGGAAGCTATGTCACAAGATCTAAAGAAAAAAATAAGTCTTCAGAACTTGTTGTCTATTATTGTACTTGAACCAAACTTTCAACAATCTAAGGAAACTTTGAAACCCAAGGGGACTGGATGTAGGCACTAAATTGGTGTGCCGAACCAGGACTAACATTTGTGTTATTACTTTATGTTTTGTTATTTAATTACTTGATGTTCTAAATTTAATTTATTTCTGAAGTGTTCTGATATATAGGCGAGTTGACTGTAAGGAGTCAGCAGTTCACAGAAGAAAATTTTAGTTCACCCCACCCTTCTTGAATTTCAATTGGTATCAGAGCAAGGTCTCACCAAATGCATTACATAACTGCAAGTAAGCAAAGATCAAATGGCAAATTATCAGATACGTGGTGATCTTCTACAGGATGGTCACTTCTCCACAATACCACACTACTTTAACGAGCAACATTACCCTCATTGAAAAACAGGTTCAAATTTTTTTTCTAATAAAATGACTTCCAAGCCTGGGTTGTCATCAGTAAGGGTCAAAAGCAAATTCTGGGACTTAAGGAGAAGAGAAGTCAAAGGACAAAGGCAACCAATCTAGAAGAATTGACTTAGAAGATCTTAAAAACTTTGAGGTTAATAAAGAAAAACAAAAGGTAATTCAAACTAATGCACGTGCTATAAGTTTGCTTTTATGTGTAGGTAGCGGAGAAAAATACGACAAGATTTCAACATGTAAAACAAAAAATGAAATACGGTACAAATTAGAGGTAACCTATGAAGGAACCACCAAAGTCAGAAGTCAAAAATTATTTCCCTGGTTAATGAGTACAAACTATTCATAATGGAAGAAAATGAGGACATTGAAACAATGTTTTCCAAATTCAGTAAAATCATCAGCGAACTGAAATCACTTGTGATGATCTACCCAAATAGCCTGTAAGTACAGAAGCTAGTTCAAAGTCTTCCAAAGACATGGGAAACCAAGGCTGTCACTTTGGAAGATGGAGATATTCACAACATGACATATGAAGAACTACGAGGTTACCTTATTGTATATGAGAAAAATTATATCAACAGGTTTCATAAGGATAAAAAAAAGAACCTAGTAGCCATCAACGCTACTCCAATAAGAGATGAGGAGATTCTTGGAATAAGCTAATTGCAAAGGAATTGCCATCATCAACCGTAGGGTAAGGAAGATCATGAGAAAGAGACAAACAATATCCCAGTAGGCATGAATAATAACTCCACCAGAAATGATGATATTTGTTACTACTGTGGAAATCCTTGTCATTCAAACAAACTTGTCGAGAACTGAGACAACGATCATCTATAAATAATTAAAACCATGGATCCTAGTGTGTTGAATATGAAACTGAAAAAGAAGTAAAAATCCTCCAATAGATGCTTTATGGCAATAGGTGGACCTAGCGAGGTAAGACAACATGAGTATTATAACTGGAATACTCTTGAATCCAACTTGGATATGATAACTAATGATCTTCCAAAAGTCATAGATGAATATAATAAACTGGACCAAGATAAAAAGAGTTATGAATCCCGATTTAAACAAAAACTCAAAGAGGGACATAAAAACTTGCAAATAAAAGTAGAAGTATGTAAAATTGAATTTGACACACTTTATAAAGAGCTTGATGATGAAAAAATAAAATTAAATAGTTTTAGGACTTTGTCGAGACTTAGTTTCGTAAGATCAGATTCTTTCAAAAATTGTTCAAGTTCCTCATCATGTTTGTTTAAATCTGCTAAAACCTATTTCTCTACTTGAGAAACTATCTATTTTACCTATGGACAAAGAGGGCACAAATCTTACTACTGCAGGCATAAGGCTAAAAGTATGTGGATTTGGAATCCCAAGGGAAGAACAACTAATCCACATGGACCCTAGAACGCTTAGGTACCAAAGTAGAATTCATCTTCTTATTTTCTAGAAATATGTCTGCAAGATCTATAAAAAGAAGGTATTAATAGCGAATGTTCTAAAAGTATAGCAGGAGATAAAGAGATCTCCTCTATGTTAGAGAATATAGATGGAAATATAGTCAAATTCATTGACAATGACAGAAACGGAGTCATCATAGTCGACTATACCTCTCTTAGAGTCGACTCTTTTATCCGAAATAATGAAATAAAGATAAAGATAGAATCATTCCAGGAGGGTACGGACCTCAATAAAGTCTTTTTTTTCAATGACAAGGTCAGAATTAAATATAAATTATCCTTTATCAATTAATTCCCTCAAATATTTTAAGTTGCTTCATGAATTCCCCATTATGAAGAAATTCTCATGAAACAATTTCAAGAATTTGAAAAAAAAAATTTTAAAAAAAGAAGGAAAACTTTTGATACATTTATAAGTCTTTAAAAATTAATTCTTGTTTTTACTATACATTCTCTAACAATATTCAAGATAACTCTAACATTTTCTTGTGAGAATTTTGTCATTCTGATGAAAGTTTTGATGCCCCAAACGTATGACTTGGCAAGAAACAAACTTTACTTGACTTGCCAACAACTAAAGCAGAATACAAAACTCTTGAAAGCTATTGTACTTAAATTCTTTGAATCTTGTATCAACTACTTATTTTTTGTTAGTCTTTTGAGATTTTTCCTAGAACATGTGTTAATACTGTGTTGATAGTCTACCTAAATGTTTCTTGTATTTATGGAAAAGTATCTTAGCTTTGATTATTTTTTGTTCATGACATAGTAGAAAATTGTATTTTAAAAAAAATCTTGTTTTCTCAAAAAAAGATTTGATGTCAATAATTCATGAGTCATATTTTTGGACACAAATCATTTTACCTAGTGCAACTTTATTTCTATACTAGAAGAAAGATCTTGAGAAAGATTTAGCATTAATGACTTATGAGTCATATTTTTTGTCACAATATCTTTTACTTAGTCTAATTTTGCTTATTTTACCTAAAAGTCCTCTTCTTAAAAGGATGTCATCATTAATTCACCGTTTCCCATAACAACTCTGCCGCCTCTCTCACTCTATTACCCATGTAGTATCCTTTCACCTCCATCAGTCCCCTTTTACCTCATGCCCCTTCACTTCTCCATTTCTATCCCCTCATAAAAGTCGCCTCCTCTAGATTCTCTTAACCGACTCTCCTTCTTCCTTTCTCTTTTATTTTGAATATCACCCTCTCTCTATTATAGAAAAAATTGATTCATGGCCAACATTTCTAGAATCTCCTCCAATGGTCATGTTCCTCTATCAAAATCCTCTGATAAGTCTACGTCTTAGTCCATTCTTCGCACGAGACAACAACTCTTTTCCTGCCTTGTTTCCTCTACAAAAAACCCCTATCCAAATCCCTCTAACTCTCTCCCTATATATAACATGCATCAATTCTTGAAAAAACTCGCAAAATAAAATTTCCTCTCAGTCAAAAATCACTCAATCGTTCATGGTCATACTGTCATTCTCATCCAACTTAAAGAAGCCTCTTTCAATGTTAACCACTTTTTAATATTTCAAGATTTGTCCTTCATTTTTCGCCTGTGTACTTATTGTTTATCAAGGCCCTGTTTGTATGTCCTATGCCAATCTAAGATTGTTCCCAAACATTGGTGAATTTGAAACTTAGGTGCTAGGCACAAGAATTGTCTTGAATAATTTTTTGTTTGAGAATTTTTTGATACTAAATTTTACATTGTGGACCCCTTTATGAACAATAAGTGGCCTGAGTACTTTGATTCAGGCTCTGAGGAATCAAAGAAAATTCTTTCTGACCCTCACCCGATATCTACAATTTTTGGTCCTCTATCGCTTTATTTTAAATTTTGCATTATGGCCCATATCAACGCCACCGCTTTGATTTTGCGAAAAGGATCCCTAATAAACATCACTTGTCATGATTTATTTGTGTTGTACTATCAGTTCAAGACTATAAAAAAAAATTGGGCCACTTGGATTCGCGAGTACATGCTTCAGAGCGCGAGGGATGTTAAGGAATCTGCCAGTTTTTTGTACGGACTGCTTATCACTCGGATCCTCTTGTTCTACTCCATAGATCTCTCTGCTTATACCACAATAGAAGTATCTACAACTTATGATGCAAGAACCTTCATCAGTATGGGATATGTTCTAGTAGAAAATGAATGGTGCAGGAAGGATTCAACCCATAAATTGTCAGAAAATATGCTATAAACATGTGTATTATGGGATATGTTCTAGTGGGATAAGATATAAGCTAGGCATAGAAAAGAAATTGTCAGTAAATTTATCTCTAACCTCTCTGTCTCTTTGGTGAAGGAACTTAAAAATGTTAAGCAACAGTTCAATGCCATCGAGGAAGGTATCATGAAAATCCAAGAGTCTACTACCAAACTGTTAGAACTTGGGAAAAGTATGATCTCCAATGTTAGTATGGTACGGCTGGGACTTGATGAGCTCAAACAAGAAGGAGTCAATATGTTCTCTCGATCTCTCTCTCGCATAGACTCTTCGAAATCCCAAGTCTCTTCCTCAAATGATGATTTGTCTTTCTGTGTCATAAAATCCTACTCTTCCTTTGTAAAGAATGTTGAAAAATCCTATGGGAAGTTTTGTTAAAACATACATATCACTCTCACCTACTTTTAGGCAAAACGGTGAATTATGAACTTTCTTATTCTAAAGGGGGTCATGTCCAATATGTTTATGGGTTGTAAGATAATTTTTATTATATTTTTTGATAATTTATTTTGCTATGCCTATTTTATAGATTATAACTATCAATGGATATCTAATGTCTCTATTTATATGTATTGTTTGATGCTCTATATGTGTGTACTATTTTCTCTCTACCACTATTTTTTTATTATGCCAAAAGGGGGAGAAAGACAACAAATGAAGCACCCACTAATGATGAGAAACAAGTCATCTATTGACACATAAAGGATGATTGAATATCCAAAAAACATAGAACAACAAATATGCTCACAAGTGAGGGGAGAAAAGTCAAATTTCACTACACAAAGGCCGACTGATTCTTACAAGAAAGGGGGAGCAAGCTGGCTAAAAGGGAATTCAACTGATGTTTACTCATGTTTGTCATTATAAAAAAGGGGGACATTGTTTTCCTCCAATGTTTATATTTTAATAATGACAAACTAACAAGTGAATCCTTGTAGGATATTGAAAACTACTAATGAAGGAAGCCGTCTCTAGGAATGGAAGGACATCCAATCATGAGAAGATCACGACACTCAAATAAGCATGACAAGGAATGGAAGGACATCCTATCATAAAAATATCATGATAGTCAAACAAGAATGGCAAGTAAATTAATCAAATATCTTGGAAATGGAAGGAGAATCACCATCCCAGAATCACAATAGCCTAGATCAATATGAAAACCAATCGAGCTCCAATCAAAAGGAAGGCCATAAACGTCACATGGACATCAATATCTACATGACTAAAAGGAAATATAGATCATGGACATATCCGATATAAATGTTATCCAAAGTCATATATGGACATATCAAATGACTACATTTCTAAATCAAGAAATAAATTTTAATCTTTGATTAAGAAGAAATATCTTGGGTTTCCTTGTAAAAAATAGCAAACAAAGACTATAAATGATAAAGACTTAAGACAGACACGGGTTACGCAATTTTAAGGTGAAAATTGAAAGTGTCCCATTCTTAGTCTTACAAAGCTCTGTAAGTTTAGTTTACAATTGTTAAATAATATGTAGGATCGAGTCAACTTTGTAACATCAACTAAAGCTGTGTCACAAGATATGAAGAGTAAAATAAGTTTTCAGAACTTATTTCCTATCATTGTACTCGAACCAAACTTTAAAATATCTAAGGAAACATTAAAAACCAAGGGGACTGGACGTAGGCACTATATTGGTGTGACAAACAAAAATAAATTTTGTGTTATTACTTTATGTTTTGTTATTTACTGACTTGATTGTTCTAAATTTAATTTGTTTGTGAAGTATTCTAATCTGTAGGTGAGTCGATTGTGAGGAGTCAGTAGTCAACTCACAAAGGAAAATTTCAATTTACCCCCTTCTTGAATTTCAGATCATTTTGTGGACGATTAAAGAATTTGAGGTTTGGCTTTGAGGTAGGTTTATGACTACTCTTCTTCACAAGATCATATGTTTTATCTATAATATTTGAATGTAAATGTGAATGTTATGATTATGGATAGAATACTATAACTTATTCTTGAGTACTGAAGCTTGGGGATTAGATGAATGACTTGACCCAAAAGGTAAAGTACTTGTTATAGTCCTAGGATCCGATTTCTATCTTGATAGATTAATTATATAAATAGAATAATTATGACTTTATACAAGATTTGAGATATGGTCTAGGCATTAGAAGAGTGATTGGTGTGATTAACCTTATTTGGGATATTTAGCTACCTTGAAACCACAAAATTGGTGGAGTTCACTAAATGGATTATGTTTCTTGGTGGAATTCCAATCTTAGGATTGTTTATGGATTATGTACCATCAAGAAGTGAATTTAAATACCTTATCCTAGTTTGGGGTATAAATTACCTAAATATGGAATATTGGGACCCACCTTAGGCAATGACTTGTGTTCATCCTTGTGGACTTAGCTACGGATGTTAGACATAGTTGAGAAAGTTGAGCCTTCATTATTAGTATACTTTGTGATTTGGTGAATTGTGATGACTTTCCCCAACTTATGATTAATTTCTTGTAGCTATGATATTGCTTTCTAACTTGAGTTATTATGTGGTCCATCGGTATGCTTAATAATATAGGCTTAGACATATTTATGATATATGGCCTATAGATATGTGATGCCTCCTAGATATGAGGTGCCTCACAGATGTGAGATTCCTCTAAGATGTGAGATGTCTTATTGGTATATTGTGCCTCCTAGATGTGAGATGCCTTATTAATATATAGTGTCTCCTTGATATGAGATGTCTTATAGATTAGTGGTGACTTTACCACTAATTTACACTCAACATTCATGCACACTACTATGATTTGAATGTCTAAATGAGAAATATTTGTGGTTAAATGCACTAATTCCCATATTTTGCAAGCATATAAGTGTTGAGAGCAAAAGAAGAAACCTTGATATAAAAAGGATCAAAAAGAGAATAGATGTGCAAGATCTAGATAGGCTAAAGAGGGAGGAGGATCTGGCCTTCAATTACCACGATCGAGGGCTGAGGGACACCATAACGATCAGTAAAGTTATCCAACCAATGGTGATCCTGATCCATCCTTCATGACCACAGTAGCTGCAATATCAATCAAGCCCCTACGATTGCATGAGATCGGAAAATGATATAGGAGCAAAAATCTTATTTGGCCAGCCGACCCAAATCCCATTTAAGGCTAAAAAACCCTTCATCCAAGTAATTGTCGTCATTCTATAACCCTACCTCCTCTCTTTAGTTTAGGGTTTTGTAATTTATTAGTTCTTGGAGCAAAACTTGTCCTAATCTTGATCTAAAAAGACATTAGAGTGAGTTTTAAGAATAGATTTCACATTACCCATTGAAGATTCATTGGATTCTAAAGTGTCATTATCCCTCTCTTTATTTTCTTATGGATAACATTTATTGCAATATTGGTTTATGTGTTGATTATCATAATGATTTGCTTGATCTACCTCTTGTGATTATTCTAGAAAAGAATGCAATTGTGTATGGGTTGTGATATATTTCTGTATATTTTAGTTGTTGATGATGGGTTCAATTATTGCCTGGTTAAATTGGTAGGGATTTATGGGTGAAAGCCCCAAATACCGAAAAGGGTTTGATGGATGAAAATCCCAAGCTCTTGAAAGCTTAAACCATTCTTAAAAGAGGGGTTTTGAATGAACTTTTGGAACTAACCTAATCCTTGAAAGAGGGATGTGCGAACCAAAGTAATAGTTGACAATTTATGGGTATGTCTTTCCAATTTTTTTCAATCTTAGACATAAGGGTGATTAGGAGGTTCACTATACCATAGGTATCATTCTAGAAATAGGGATACCCAATTTAGGTTTTGGGTAACTTTAATTGACACACTCGTTAGGTACTCAAAAGGGTCAATTAGTGTTATCTGTAAGGCTTTTTTGAAAAACTAGCCTTAAAGACCTTAAACCTAGCTTACCACATCATGAACGATTCAAATTTGCATCGAATCATCATGATTGTATGCATAATTTTCCCCTAGGAAAGCATAGTCCCAAGATTCATTTTAATTAATTATACTCTAATTATTCTTACTCTCAAGTTAGTCCTTTATAAGCACAAGAATTACTTTCATATTTGACAAGATTGAAAGCCTCCCAAACCATTTTGTACCATAAGTTTGACCCTAGGAAGAAACTTTTATTCTTAATTGACCCAATCGTCACTCACATTGTTCCTCGTGAATACGACCCTGATTCTTAGTTGGGTAAATATATTGACAATGACTGCCTTGAACTTAAATTGACGTATAAGTTGAGTGTTATCAAAAATGGCGTCGTTGCCAGAGAACAATTTGGCATATTGAGTTAGTTTGGAATTTTAGCTTACTTACTTGAATTCAAACTTGTAAATATTTTTTTGTGATTTTCTTTTGTTTCTTTTTAGGCATGTTTTTATTTTTATTTGTTTGTGACTATGGAATCATGGAATGAATGTGAGTTCAGTGGTTGGAGATCCTATCATGACAATCCATGTACATGTTATAATGGACCTCACTTTTTAAAAGATTATAGATATGTTTCTTGAGGAGATATATATGCACCATATCGATCTTATAGGGAGTATGGTTGTTCTCTATATATTTGTCGATATGGACATTGGAGTGATTTTCCAAATTCCCCTACCCCTATTATTCTAACCCAAGTTCTAGTTCTCCTTATGATTTTATAAGTCTGATGATCAAGAAAAAAAGAACGAATCACCATAAATAATAGTGGTGGAGCACTGCTTCTACTTATCTTGGATCAAGTGGCATCAATAGGGGATAATATACATGAAATCCATTAATCCATAGAGGTATGTAAGGAGAAACGAAAGATAATATAAGAGAAGGGAATAGAGGTCAATCATGCAAGTACTACAACCATGCCCTCGTCTCAAAATGAGATTGATGTTGAAGAATTCTCGATGATTTCCCAATCGACCAAACCAAACACGATAGAGGATGCCAAGATTAAGGATATAGTGGTATAGACGATAGAAAAAGTTGAGCAAATTGCTTATGAAGAATATAGCCCATTTCGAGGTGAAGATGACAAATAGAATTCAACACTGAAATTATGGAAAAGGCCCCATTCTATCCACTTATCAAAATTATGCATGGTGGATTTAATAAAAGTCAATCCACCCAAGAAAGTAATGAATATCTGAGAGAATGAGTATTTTCCTTATATTTTGGAGTTTGACATTCCAAATGGGCATTCTAAAGCCCCAATTTTGAAGGCCAAGAAACTTAAAGACTGATTTCCAAGTAGTTTTCTTCTAATTCTCTCACCGTTTCCCAATGATCCAACATGGAAGTTTGTGTCAAAATTAGGCAAACAGTTCAAGTCTTCAAAGTGGCGTGATCGAGCATGCATCACCGTACCGTTATTTTTTGCCCAAGATCCTTAGAGATTGACTGATTAAACTTTGGGCAAAAGATTCAAATCTTCTAAGTGAAGACAGAAATGATGATTAGAAAGGCATTGTGCCACGACGTTAAACAAATCACTTTATGGGAGGCAACCTATTTTTTCATGATTATGTCATATCTTTTTAAATAAGTCACAAAATTTTAATGACTTGCAGGTGCTTAGGGCAGGTTGAAAACCAAAAACAAGGAAAAACCAAGTTTGGAAGTGTAGAAGCCATGCAAAAAAATAGGGTAAAACAGAGGAGTAGATGGCCTAAGTTCCCACGATTGCGGACTTAGGATCGTGATAGGATCGTGATCGCAGTGCTGTGATTGCACCTAGCATCCTGCAATCGTGCCTCTGTGTCCAGCTTTCTGCATGGTTATCAATACGGTTTCAGGGAGTCCTTTAGACCTTCTTTTTCTTTTTGTGAGGTAGTGAGGACACTACAAGTCTTATAGTTTTTGGGTGCAGCCCTACCCTTGTATGTATTCATTGATTTGCAATACTTAAACTTAGTTCACTCAAAGTATGGAAATTTTTTTGAATTAATTATTTTCATTGTTTAGTTTTCTAATTCTTTTAAAAATATTATTAGACGATCCTTTCCCTGTGATAGATTAATTGAAAATATTCTTAAGGTAAGAGTGTCATGATTGGGTTTTGATCTATAGATACAGGGGAATGCTGAGTACCCAATGCATCAAGGCTACAAATGAAAGGGAAGTCTGAGAACCTGTGGCATTTTGGATTTGGTATTACATTTATACATTGGCGAAGTCTGAGTAGCCATATGGTTGGTTTTCCTATATGAAGCCAAAATATGAGACCGAGACTTAGGTTATTTCCATAGTTAGAAAATTGTGCATGGTTCAAATGCAAAGCGAACAACCCCCCCCCCCCCAAGATTTTTCAAAAAATATGAAGGGCATGGGTGTAAGCAACATTGTAACAATTCTTTTTCTCTTTTTTTGACTCTAAATTTTTGACTTGTGAAAATTGATAGATACTCGATTTTTTCCCTAGCGGGAGGGACAACTAAGTCACCTTGGCAAATTTACATGCCATGTGTGGTGAGCTTATTTTTTTAAATATCATGTTTAATTATACCATCTACAACTTGCCCCATTAGTCTCTCAAAAATAATTTTGTTTGTATTTGGTTGGGGAGATGATCTTAGGCCATATTTGAGACATTGGAAGTGTACTTTAACCTAAAAAGCCTACCCTTGCATAGATTTTATCCCTAGTCATCCACTTTGAGCCTTTATACCTTTCTTTGGAAAACATATTGCAAGAAGTGAGCCTTTCAATTCTTATTTCTCTTTTGAACCCTATCCTCCTTTGACTTAAAAATACAAATTAAGGAAAAAAGCCTAAGTGTGGGGTGGTGAATATTGGAAGAGTTGACTTTGGGCCTAAGAATGCAAGTTATCTCCTAAGAGCTAAATTTTGAGAACAAATAAGTACAAAAAAGTAGGGACCCAAGAAAGAAAAGAAAGGCATGAAATGTACAAAGAAAAAAGATGAGAAGAAAATGCTTTCCAAAAGATGGGTGAATCAATATAGTAAAAGTAGGCACATTTTTAAAGAATGAAAACAAAAGAAGTGGCCCTTGGTAAAAAGTTGGATGAAAAAGTATAGTGCAGATGTTCAAGGAGGGTATAGTCAGTTTGTTCCCAAATAATATCCTACCCTACCCAAAACCTACATTACAAGCTTAAAAAGCCCTTTGAGATTGCCAACCAAATGCATTTATTGTAGTGGCGATTGAAAATAGTATCAAGCATATGGCATGGTACTTGTTAACATCTACAGTTCTTGATACAGAGATAGTTTCATACTTAAATTCCTTATTGTATATTTGATAACTTGGTGTGTGGAATTTTCTTTCTTGTAAGGAGGCATGTACAAAAGTTGAGGTGGGTGATTTTGTCATCTCCCGATAAATGAGGCAAAAGTGGTATAATGTAGTTGAGGTCAAAGAGGAGTCATTTCTTGAGTAGTAGTGATTGTTGCATGATTTCTCTTTGAAGTCTTTTGAATCCATGAAAATTACGTTTTATGTTAAGGGGTATCGTGAAAATTGTCTTGACTATGTTTGAAGAGCTTTTTTTGGTAGTAATCAAGTTAAATTCATCATGATCATTTGGGTCATCTAATTTGGGCATATAAGTGCCTTTTCTCATGGTAAAGGGTAGTGTTTCTTAAGGACATACAAATCTTTAAGTTGGGGGTATTGATGAGTGGTGAATTTACCACTCATTTGCACTTAACATTCATGCATGTTACTATGATTTGAATATTTAAATGAGACATATTTGTGGTTAAATTCACTAATTCACATATTTTGCAGGTATACAAGCGTTGAGAAGAAAAGAAGAAACCTTTAGCTAAAAAGGATCAAAAAGGGAATACAAGTGTAAGAGCTGGACAAGCTGAAGGAGGAGCAGGATCTGTCCCTCAATTACCGCAATCGTGGGAAGAGGGTCGTGATCTATCCCTCTATTTTTGCAATCGTGGGATGAGGTCCACGATTGCAGTCAGTCGAGTGAGTCAATAAATGGTAATTGTGATCCATCCTCTATGGCTGCAGTAGGTGCGATCACGATCAAGTCTCCGCGATCGTGTGAGAGTGGAATATGACCCAGGGGAAAAAATGTCATTTGGTCAGCCGACCCAAAATCTCATGTAAGGCTCAAAACCCTTTCATTCAAGACATCATAATAGTTTTATCACCCTACCTCCCATTCTTAGTTAAGGGTTTTTCTAATTTCTAGGATCTTGGAGAAAAACTTGCACTAATCTTGAGCTAAGAAGATATGAGAGTGATTATTAAGTATAGATTTCATATCACCCATTGAAGATCCATTGGACTCTAAAGTGTGGTTTGCCCTTTCTTTATTTTCTTATGAATAACTTTGATGGAAATATTGGTTTATTTGTGTTGATTATCATTATAGTTTGCTTGATCTTCCTCTTGGGATTTTTCTAGAATATGATGTAATTGTGTGTAGATTGTGATATATTTGTGTATATTTTAATTATTGATGATGGTTTCAATTATTGTTTGATTAAATTGGTTAGGATTTATGGGTGAGATCACCAAATGCCCAAATGGGTTTGATGGATGAAAATCCCAAGCTCCTGAAAGCTTAAACCATCCTTGAAAGAGGGGTTTTGAGTGAACTTTGTGAACCCACCTCATCCTTGAAAGAGGGTTATGGGAACCAAAGTAGTAGTAGAAAATTTATGGGTATTTCTTGGCAATTTTTTGCTATCTTAGACATAAGGGTGATTAGGAGGTTGACTATACCAAGGGCATCATCCTAGAAATAGGAATATCCAATTAAGGTATTGGGTGGATTTAATTGACACACTTGTTAGGTACTCTAAAGGGTTAATGAGTTATATCTTTGAGTCTTTGTTGAAAAACTAGCCTTAAAGACCTCAAACCTAGCCTACCACATCATTAACAATTCCAATTTTCACCGAATCATCATGATCCCATGCATAATTTTCCCCTAGGAATGCATAGTCCCATGATGATTTTAATTGATTATACTCTAATTATTCTTAGTATCAAGTTAGTCCTTTAGAATCCCAGGAATTACTTTCACCTTTGACAAGAATGAAAACCCTCCAAAGTATTTTTTACCTTAGGTTTGACCCTATCAACCAATTTTTAATTTGAATTGACTCAATCGTCACTTAAATTGTTCCTCATGGATTTGACTCTGACTCTTAGTTGGGTAAATATATTGACAACAACCGCCTTGCACTTAAATTGACTTGTAAGTTGAGCGTTATCAGTTATTGATATATTATGCCTCCTAGATGTGAGATGCCTTATTGAAATATTATTTCTCCTAGATGTGAGATGCCTCACAAAGATGATTTATGGAGTATAGAAGCATTATGCCACATAGTGATGTTACGGCTTATCGATACGAAATGCCTCATGAATATCATTATTGATAAGAGTTCCAGATATGTATGTGGGCCAAAGTCATGATTATGATATTGTATTTAATTCGTACACATTATTACGCCCAAGGTTGTGTTATAATATAGGGTGGACATCCGGGAAGTGTTTATCTATGTAAAGGATGTGGTTGTAGTTTATGATTATATTGATGCTTTTGGTTTCATTGTTCGGATACTGGTGATGGCATGCATAGATTTTCTACATTCATGATCATTAAATGGGTAAATGGTGAAATACTATCTAAAATATGATCTTGTTACTGTTTTTCCTAATTAAGTGTTAAACCCCTCCTTTTACCTTTAAAACAGACTTCTTTATAACAATAATTTCTTTCCTTAATAAATAACTTATGTGTAATAAGACCGATAATTATTTTTTAAAGAAGATTCGGCCGAGACGTAGTCCAGTCCATGATATTTATGATAATAAATTACTCTAGTCATAAGAGATTCCGACCTTTTCTATACTTTTATAATGATTTAGTCCAGATGTTAACCCAGGTAATGGATTTACAGTTTTATACTCTTTTAAGCCATGCTTATGTCAGTGTACCTATTATATATCTATATACACTTCACTCCGATATTGGATAGAGAGAGATGGTGTATAAATGATATAAATTATGGGTAAAACTCGATGATAGATTATAGTATTGATGTTATATATATATTTATGATTATGATTATACGCTTATATATTTATCAAGGTCGGAGTATGATTATAATGATATACTTATATACCCGACAAGGCTAGAGGATGATTATGATGACATGCTTATATACCCGACAAGACCAGACGGTGATTGTGATACTGATTATATACTCGATAAGGTCGGGGGATGTTCTGATACTGATTATATACCCAGTTCGAGTTTGAAGAATGATTGTGATTTTTATTATATATTTGGCATTCACTCTTGTATGTACATTGACTAACACCAGTATGCACATTTATCTATCAGCCTTATGGGTAGTTGCATACGTATGAGTGATGAATTTTCCTTGTGGTGTCTAGTATATTGATTGAACCTCCTGAGCCTAGGGATGTGGGGGTTCGTTATAGGCTCAAATAGGTATTGTTTGTCTGGACTAGCTGGTTACTCGCGTTGTCATTGGTATTGTTATTATTATAGTTGTGGTCATTGTTATGGGTAGTTTGTGACATATTTTTTAAATAAATAGTATCAAGATTTGAGATATGATTTTCTCTTTTCTTTGTTATGATTTCATTACTATGCGTGATTAACTCATGATTAGACATATGGATTAGAAACCCCGCGTACTAGCACTAGTTCTTACTAGGATTATGAGGCCTAAAAATGCTAGCTCAATGATTTTGGATAGACATATAAATATAGTTATAGGCATGTATGTATGTATGTATAACTAGCTATAGGTAGATATGGTATTACATTATATCCCTTCCTTTTATTTATTCAAATTGTATATTCATTCCTTGTCCTTGTATACTAATATATATATCTTTCTTTGTCCATTACTTTGTACATTGGCTAGTCATAGACGATATAGTGTTAAAATTCCTGAGTATGGATATAATAGGATAGTTCATTCTTAATACTTTATTAACCTTATTATTCTAGTTTCTTGGACATAAATAGGATAGTTATCCTTATTAACTCATTGGATTTTATGTGATGGCTTGACATTTGGGTGCAGTTTCCCATGTTGTTTATATTTTATATGTATCTACATTATTTTTAGATCTCAGTTGGTAGTTGCCTACTGAGTGCCACATATTTGGTACTGATAATACAGTTCTACAACCTGTAGATCAGGTACGGGTTATCGTCGTTGATATGTACATTGTGCCGAGCAGCCGTGGTTTAGAGACATAGGGTGATCTCCTAACTTTTGGATCATTACTTTCCTCCTACTTATGTGCTATACTATTCTTTATGTTATTTTTAGAGATGAGTTGTCTCAGTGTAATTCCCTTGATATTTCATTTTTGTACTCTTATTATATCAGAAGCTCATGTACTGATACCTCCAGGCTTTGGGACTATGTTATAGATATTTTATTATATTATTCTGGATTCATTTCTTCATTCTTTTGGTAGTTGGTTACAAACAGTTTTGTACTATGGGTTTGGATTTCCTACAGGTGGGTTATAGTAGGTGCCATTATTATCGGAGAAATCGGGTCGTGACCAATTAATATTAGAGCATAGGTTTCACTGGTGTGTTAGTATATGAGAGAAATGTTTAGTAGAATCCTGCGGAGACATTCGTTACCTATCATCGGAAGGTTAAAAGGACATTCTTATGACATTCATTTCTTGATTCCTTCTAGTGTGTCCGCATTGATATGAGCCTCAAGCACATTCTTTGATCCTATTTATCCCTACTATTCGATGTGAGGTTGTCTATGGATGTGGATGAGACTTCAACCCGTGTTTTCAGTGCTTCAATGTTGCATCAGACTAGAGAGTCAAAGATGGATATCGAATATCTTTATCATCAATCAAAGGATTTGGATCCAGCTCAGGCTCCAAAAGAGCCCGCGACTACTCTGGCCTATCAAGATTTAGCATTGGGGATCTCGACTCTATAGCGGATTCTTACCAATTTGGGATGACATCTGGATCATCGAGAAATTCTTAAATCGAAGTTGGGTCTATTGATGTTCATCATGGTTCTTTATTAGTTTTAGAGTTCGAGATTGGGTTTGTTAAGTGGGCCAGGCATATTCCTATGAAATATCCTTCTGAGCAAGACATGGTGCATATATATATTATAAAAATAGCACTGCCACTCAATTTTGCATCATAACACTTGATAAGAGTTGGGTCTTATTTCTCTCAGGATATGAATTATGCAAGGGCTACAGAGAGAGAAAGTATTGAGACTTATAGAGGAGGTAGAAAGAGACTATGCCATCAATATAGTACTATAGGTATTTAATCAAGGAGTGAGATGATAATGTCCAAAAGTACAATTCCTTAGAAGTAAAAAAAGGTCGCAGTCAAAATATAGTAGGGCAATTAGGATAGGGTCGATACCGCAGATAATATGTCAGAAATATTCCTCGAACTTGTTGAAATTACCGGGCAGTGAACAAAAGTAAAAGGGGAGATTTGAAGTATTTAACAAGAAGCAATTAGAATTGGAAGATTTTTGCTGTAAATAATTTAAGATGAACAATAGTCTTGAATTCCCCATGGCTTATAACTCCATGGACTTATTGTGCACTGTCGAACTATTTTGATACCTTGCATGCAAAATTTGATAAGTTATGTACCGTCAACTGTCTTGTGGACTTATTGACGGATTTTACCCTTTACCTTTTGCATCTCTGAGTGTGCCCTTACTAACCCTTATTGTGGATCACATACTATCTATTAGCTTTTGATTGTCAAGTTATTAGATGATAGATAACCGTTTTACAAAGATGATACTGATTAGCCTTGATCGACAATTAATCTTCACATTACTTTGTGATTATTTTTTCTGAGTCACTACTTTTATGGAGTAAGTAATGATATTCTAGGTGGGATATTACCATTTTCAACTGCTAAGATATCTATTAAACTAAATATGATACAATACATTCAAGAGTCTTTATCTAAAATGACTTGGCTTTTCCTCTACTTCATTAATTCGTCAGGGTTTCCATAACCATAGCTAAAGGAATTAGCCACTCATAGTTATAAGATCATTCGTGGAATTTATAGACAAATTCATATAATCAATCTCATAATAATGAGAGAATAAAACCCAAAGTCTCAAATTGAAGAACCAAACAAAAAAACAAACTAAGAACAATACGATCCCAAAATTACAAATCAATCTTGGAATTAAAAAGTGTTTGTGAATGATATAAACTTAGCCCTAAAGGGCCTCTCTAGAACCTCCCTACTAAATAATGCCTAAAGGGTATTTATAGCTAACAAGAAACCCTCGAAATCAAATCCTAAATAAAAAAGGAAAACTTGACGAACATACATTATAATTACTAAAATCGTCATAGGAGTTTGTGTAGGTTGCATGAAAACCCTAGGAATAAAATTCGAAATGATTTGATAAAATTGAGGTCAGTGACTTCTTACTAAAGTCACCTATGGACCGTAAGTGGTCCTTGGTAACTGCCTTGACCTCCAAAAGTGCTGAAAACTCTCTGGAATTTATGGTTCTGCAACCTACTATGGCACCTACGGACAATAGGTAGAACCTACGGGTCGTAGATGCCCTTAGTAAGTGTCAGGGTCTTTTCTTTCCTATTCCTAAGCCTCTGGACTTCAAGTTCTAACACCTACTTAGATACCTATTTAAGTAAGTGGCACCTACTCCTAGTAAGTGCCTAGGTAAGTGGCCCAAAACTTTAACTTTTTATCTTTTTCTTCCGTTAGTTCCAAAACCTAGTTTTTCTCTAGTTTGGCAACCAAAACCAAGTTTTTCTTTCATGTAGAATCAAAAACCTAGATTCCTACAAAATCACTACAAAAACACATCAAATCCAACAAAATAGCTATAAGCAAAAGCAAATTTTCCAACTTTAAGCATCGTAAGTGTTATGAATTCATAGCACACGAAGACCATCAACATAGAATGTTCCATGTCCTCATGCATCAAATACAACACAATATATGACGATGCTTGACCAAGAGAAACATAAGATACATATGGCAATCAATTATCAAACTTTTGTCAAATCACCTTACCTTCTTCAAGTTCAATACATGAAAACCAACTGTGAGTATACAGGAATCAAGCTACGACATTACGTTAGCAAGAAAGAACCATGAAAATGTGAAAGTTACACTACCCAAACTAGTAAGCGGACAGCAAAACAACCAATGTGCCCTCACAACAACAAAGTCCCAATCATTCATATGAAATCATGTATGTCAATACAGTGACAGTCAAGTAACACTCACGCTCATAAAGAAGTTCCAATCAATATGCATCAAATACCAAAGGCTTGCCCATATTTTCTCTACCTAAGCTTTTCATATGAAATCATGTATGTTAATGGAGGGACAGTCAAGTGACACTTAAGCTCATAAAGAAGTTCCAATCAATATGTGTCAAATATCAAAGGCTTGCCCTTATTTTCTCTACCTAAGCTTTCTGACAATCAAGCTAGGATTACTATAGGACTTTATTTGGCTTGTAATGTAGGTTTGGGGGCTGGTAAGGTACACATAGGAATATAGTGACTAAGCCTCATTGGCACTACACTTACTTTGGGCTCCATTTATCAGCCAATTTCTTTTTATTCCACGATTATTTATCCCTTTTTATTCTTTTATCACACATTCAGGTAGGGTGTGGTTTCTTTATTCTTTTCTATCTTTTTTTTTTCTTTTCCTACCACATCCAGCCTTACTATCTTTTTCTCTTATTCTACCCTTCTTCATACCCACTTTACATTACACACCCCTATGATAGACACCCTCAATGTAGTTAATTTTCCTGAGTTCACAATGTCCAAGAAGGACCAGGTCAAAAATATATTTATTATGAAAAAATAAGAAGGTGAAAGGTGTAACAAGAAAAATAGTTTATAAGGCTCAAAAATTGGGATCAAGGGATACTTATTCATACATGGAAGGTTATTTAGGTTAAAAGTGAACTACTATAAAAAACAGCCTATGATCCGTTCCTAACCGACTATCCTACAACATAGGCAAGACTAACTAGACCAGTTCTGGATACAACAAACAATGGGAATTAAGTAGCATATCACACACATATGGCACAAGGTTACATCATATTTTACAACCTATCCGGAATAGGACTCTGAAAAAAAAAATCCTAATGCAACAACGAGATCCACAATGATCACACATATATACGCATTAAACAAAACAAAACATATCAAATGCCCTAGATATTTAATTTTCTCTTAATTAAACATAAAACATCACAAAACAAAACACAGTATGCCTAAACATGCCAACTCTACTAGGAACAGGACTCTGAGGAAAAGACACATGACAACAAAATCCCCAAGAGGACATTAAGACCCACAAAAAGTGCCAACCTCAACTTAAAATCATGGATTGTCCCCAATGCATTATACCGCTACAAAATAAGAGAGTTAGAAACATACCTGCGGCACCATAGGTGAGAAGATCTGATATCAATTATAATAACATGTACAAACTAAACAATACCTTGGGTTGCTGTAATACCCCGTATTTCTCTAGCTTAAATTAAGGGAAAAAGAGATTGTGTAGAATTTTTAAAAAAAATAGCCCAAGTTTGGGCATACGGTCATATAATGTCCAGTCGGCTAAAAAAATGTCACTTTATGGCCAGTTCCTATTCTTTTCCAATTTGGATCATTTTGGCCTACGTAGTTTATATACAATCCATATACAATACTGATATAGTCTATACTGATACAGTATATTCAACTTGGGCAATTTGGCCCTTTTAAAAATATTTCAATTTTTTTTTATAAATTTTTTAACTAATCAAATATTCTACTTTTTTATTGTTTAGAAATAATAATTAAATTATATAAAAATGATATAATTATTAAATAGAATATGTATCTATAAAAGATATATGTATAGAAATTGTATAGTTCTCTCAAATATGTATATGTATAAAATATATATAAAATATATATCAAAACTGTATGAAAATTATATAATTATTGTATAAAATATGTACAGTTATTGGATAAATTGTGTATCAAAACTATATAATTTTTGTATAAGATATTATATGTATAAGATTTATATAGAAACTATACGGAAGGTGTGTATAAATGGTATAGAACAAGCCAATAAATTGAAATGGCTAGAAAGTGGAATTTAAATTCTATGGCCATTTTTTTGGAAATAGTTTAATTTGAAGTGTCGTTTCTGTCCTTTCCCCTTAAATTAACTCTCAGTCCATGTGTTATCCTATATAAAAATTTTGAAATACTTAGTATTTTTAATTTTAGATCTTACCAATGCGTAGGAAATTTAGTCATTTTTCCAACGATATAAAATTTTTCAAAATTCGATACCCGGGCTAAGAGTTAGAGCCATATTTGAGAAAATAGTGGACCACCTGGTACTTCAGCGCATCGTGGAGGCCGTATAAATGGAAATAGTCATTTTCCAGTGAGCCAACGCGATACGATAAGGTTGCGCCATAAGCCAAGTTCACAATTGTCAAAATCCAGTAAGGCAATGCGATCATGGCACATCGAGCCAAGGGTGAAATTCGCATCCCATGTTGCTCCGCAATTACACCGCGTTGTGCCACCAGCCGAATTCCCAGTATTCAATTTCCAATGACACGGAGCGATAGTGCTGCGTCGCGCCAAGGGTGAAAATCGAGAATTTTTAGTTAATTTCTAGTTTTAAATCCCAAGGACTTTTAGGTCTTTTCCCTCATTCCAATCAGCCTAAAATGCAAAATTTAGCCCTAAAGGAGCACTAATTGCTAATTATTTCAATATTCACTCAAGGATTACAACATTCTCTCTTAAGAGGCAAAAACCCTAGCTTCAAGAATCAAGACTAATCCTCAAGAAATCCTTCAAGAAATCCAAGAATCCATAAGATTCATGTATGTTAGGTGTTCATCTATGGGTCCCTTTCACCCATAGAGTCCAAGAATCCATTTTTAAAACCACAAGATTGATGATTTATGATTTAGATGTTTTAAATTGGATTGTATTCAGATTCAAGACATTATTGTGTTCTAATCCATGATTAATTATGGTTTCTATGAAATTAAAATGGCATGTATGTTGAGTTGAGTAATTTCCATATTATAACCCATTAATTTGCAAGTTTGGGCATTGTAGTTGCAATTTTATGTGTTATCCATGATTATGTGCATTAATTTGTGCTCCCCAAGTGTTTGATAGAATGACTATGTGAATTAAATGATGAAATCATGTCATTCTAGTATATGTGCAAGCTTATTCCCTACAAGTGTTTGATAAAATGCCTCTATGAATGAATTATACATAAGTATACATTGTTATGTTTTTCAAGATCATGCTATGCTTTATTTTTCATGCTATCGAGTCCTGGGGGTATTTAATACCCGACAAATATAGTTGTTTACTTAGAGCCAGTATGAGTTATAGAATAGTATCAGTCATGTCATGATCTGTAGTATTTAGTCTATTACTAGAACTTAGTAGAACGCAGTCAGTTACAGAACTCAGGAAACAGTTCAGTATATTTTAGATGGGAGTAGGATTTAGCATCGAGCAAGTGCAGGGATGACAGCTTCCCCGTTAGAGAGGTACAGTTGTTAGTAGCAGTCCCTATACTCCAGAACTGCGTAGCCAGCGCAGGATGAGGAGCTACCTATCAGACTAGGCTTGACTACCTCCCAGGGGTCACCCATTAGATTAGGCTTGGCTCCGCCAAGGTGTCACCTGTTAGTTAGGCTTAGCTTTCTAGTTTACCAGTGTTAGTACCCGTGGAATGGTATTAGTGATAACACTCAACTTACACGTTAATTTAGTGCAAGGCATTCGTCGTCAATATATTTACCCAACATTGGAGTCGGAGTCGAATCATTGAGGAAAAATGTGAGTGACGATTAAACTAATTTGAAACTATAGCTATAAGTTGAATTCAAACAAATGATATGAAAAGAGAAAATGGGGGTTTTTGATGATCAAACCAATATTAAAGTTTTAACTTGCTTCAGAGCTCAAAACTAAAATTTCCATCATTCAAATCAATGATAAAGAAAAACTAGTGTTGTGATGATTATGATTACTAATCTCCATTAAATAATAACTATAGAATTGGGTTCTCATGACCTGCAGGAGACACCAGATTATCAGTTTCGACAGTCCATCTAAGTTTTTCTCAACGTACCTAGATGTTGAACTCCTTAATTCTCTCTAACATAGGGAAACATTCTATTCATACTGATTTATCTCAAGTTGATCAATCTTTTTATAGCATTAATCATTAGATGAGAACTTAACCTTCCCAAATCCTCGTTGATAATTTGCTACCTTTAGTTTATTTCTCAGTTTGAGCAAATCAACCTAAGGCGGGATCTATTGTTTGCAACCAATAGATAACTATCATTACAAAGAAATTATCAAGATATCCCCATAATGTGTGAGCCCATGATAACATATTTGAAGCTTTTAACTCTAAATAATTGTGAAGTCTTAAGCAACTTTAGTCATTTTTGATAATTTTACTTTGATTTGGCAGCAAAAGTAGAGGAGAGGGGGAACCATAAATAAAAGAAGCA
The DNA here is from genome assembly GCA_030864215.1 of Capsicum pubescens. Lineage (NCBI taxonomy): Eukaryota > Viridiplantae > Streptophyta > Magnoliopsida > Solanales > Solanaceae > Capsicum > Capsicum pubescens. The sequence goes on along the minus strand of CM061547.1, from coordinate 157,914,002 downwards.
AAAAACATGAAATCGGAAGCAAATAGAGAGCCAAGTGTGGCTTATGACATCTATGATAGACCTTCAGCCAGGTGATAGGCTTTCACGGATGCCGTCAACCTTAAACAAAAGATTTAAAGCGGAAGGAAATTTTTGTGACGGCAATCATGCCACGCCGTCAAGATGATGATAGGGTGTCACCATCGTCGTCAACCTTAGGCATCAGGAGATGAATTTGTAGAGAAGTTGACGACGTTAGTGACAGGCCGTCAAGATCATAATAGACAATCACGGGCGCCATCATCTAATTCGAAGAAAATCAGAAACTTTAATTTTATTTCCTTATTTATGGTTAACTATTTAAAATCTTGTTTTAGGGTTTTTAGGAGGACATATTTTTTTTTTATTTTTATCCATCATCCATTGACATATTGACAATATATGACTTTTCTCTCTCTATCTCTCAAAACCAATATTTCATTGTTTGCTTTGTGATTCAATTACAAGTTCACTTTTGATTTCCTTCATTACTGTAAGTTAATCTTGTCAATTATAAATTCTATTTGTGTGCTTATTTCTTGCATCATGAGTGGCTGATCAATCTTAACCTGGATTATGGAATCTAGGGTTAGGTCATGATAAGGGGTTAATTAATTACTCAAGGTTTAATAAATGTTAGGATTTCTTGGTAATTCTGAGATTAGTATTTATGTTTGTTGGTTGCAAACAATAGACGTACCTACCTACTTTGGTTTGCTTGAGAAAGAAATCATAAATAGTAGGAAGTGAAGTATCAATAGGGACTCGGAAAGGCTTCGTTTAATAATCAGCGTTGTAATAAGGTTGATTAACCTGAGGTAAAATCTGGGCAGTGAGTTGCGAGTCCCTAAGTCTGAGAGGATTAGGAAATTAGACGCTCGACTAGGTCAAGAGATATTTGAGAATATCATCGATGAAGATAGCTTGTCATCCTAACCACCATGAGAACCTTGAGTTAATGGTAGCATCTGTCATGTTTCGTAAGCCCTAGTGAACATAATCCATGTTATCTCATAAAATATTGGTTACAAACACTAAGTTCAATGTGATAAACAATTTTCCGCAAAACTAAAACCCCCATTTCAGGAAACAATAAACTACCAGTGAATTATATCATAAACAACTTGAGTTCACACCCTATTCCCAGTGGGATTCGACCCCAACCTAGTTGGTTTTTATATTGACAACGATCGCTTACACCCATTTAAGAGTGTAATTTGAGCGTTATAAAAAATGGCGCCGTTGCCGGGGAATATGGTTGTAAACTAAAAGTTTGTGAGCACTAATTTGTTGTTAGTTAGTATCCTTGATTTACGTTTATTTGTTTTTGTCTATTGTTGGTACTGTGTTGTTTATACCCAAAACAAGAAGCTCTGGAGAACAGTTATTACCAATCAATTCGGAACCTCAGTTGATAGGGAGAATGGCTGAACAATAAGAGGTGGACATACTAGCCGCTTTGGCCATAGATCAGGTGAACGTACAAAATTTGGGCCAACAAGTACTCCACCTGAACCCTGATGATGAAGACTTAGGTGATAAGGAATTGCTGAATCCTCAAAACCCAAGGCAAGCTGAGCAAATTACTGCACCATTGCAATGAAATATCAATAGAAACCATCCAGTCCGAGAATGGTATGGTCTACAGCCTATTCATTATGAGGCTGATGAAGATGATGAAGAAATGGATGGATCTAGTGCAACTGTTGCTATCATTCCTCCATCGTTGGCACCGGGTGTAAAATTCAGCATAACAAGCACCATGATATAACTCCTGAATCTAAAGGGGTTGTTTGGAGGCTTTTCTGGTGATGATTCAAACATGCATTTGGTGAAATTCATCACTATTTGCAAATCTTTCGACAATTCGAGAGTGAGACAAAATACGATCAGGTTGAGATTATTTCCATAGTCTCTGTCCGAAGAGGCAACAATGTGGCTAAATGAGCTAGAGCCCAATTCTATAACCAACTGGAGACAGTTGAAAGAGGCGTTCCTAGAACGGTTCTTTCCACCCTTCAGGAGGGTACGCTGACGGACGAAATCAGTAACTTTAGACAACTTCCAACTAAAGCATTGCACAAAACCTGGGAGAGATTTAAGAAGAAGCTGGCGCAATGTCCAAATCATAACATGACGGACTTGCACTTGATGGAGACTTTGTACAGATCTTTCAACTTTGTGACAAAGTCAATTCTAAACAATGCTGCATGTGGTTCATTCATTCACCTCTCTTTTCTGGATGCTTCAGACATGCTGAATAGAATGACCTAGCAGAGTCGGCCTTGGAATACCAAGGATTTTGTGGTGGCTAGTCTGGCTATTTTTGGTGGTATGACTTCGGAGTAGCTCAGAAAGGATGAGGAGAGAGACCAGGACATGGCCCACTTAAAGACACAGATGGACTTGCTGACCAAGCACTTGCTGTCTAGCAAGACAAAAATGGTTAAGGCTGTGGAATCTCAGGGTACTTTGGCTACGAGTGCTGATGAAGAAGCAAACTATGAGAGTAATTAGGGGGTTTTCTAAGGAAATAGCCAAGGGAACCAAGGTCGGAACTTTTATGACAAGCCTGATTATAAAGATAGGGAGCAGGGAAATTGAAGAAGCAATAATGACAAGAGTGGTTTGTATGTTCCTCCTGGAATTCAGGATGCTGCAACAACTAGCTCGGGAAAGATGTCCATGGAGGACATGATGGAAAAGTTGTTGAAAGGAGTGGAAGCTATCATCTCGGGGGTAACTACTATGAAGAGTGAATTCTCTACCCTCAGTTAGTTGGCACACTCTGCTTTTACTAGGTAGTTGGAGCAATAGATGAGTCAACTTTCTGCTACATTGAACTAGAGAAAAAGTGGTACTTTACCTAGTGATATGATTCAAAATCCACATAATGATGTCTCATGTATGGCGATTACCACTTTGAGTGGTAAGCTATTACTTGGCCCTTCTATTGGAAAATCTGTAGAAGATGAGGTAAGAGTTGATGAACCCGAAGAAAGTAATCTAGTGGAGTTTGAGAAGATGGATAGTTCAACTGATGATTTGGAGAAGGAAGAGGAGGTTGTGTTAAATACTATTCTTAGACCACCATCTACCTTTCCTTAACGATTGAAGAAAAAGGTCGAGGATGCAAAATTCAGAAAGTTCATGGCAATGCTCAAGCAACTGACAATTAATGTGAATTTGATTGAAGTACTTGATCAAATGCCAGGCTATGAAAGGTTCATGAAAGACCTCATCACGAAGAAGAAAAAGGTTAACAGTGAGCAGGTGGACAATCTTCAGCATTGCAGCGTGACTTCCACGCGATTCTTAGTTCAAAAGCAGGTTGACCCAGGAGCGTTCACTATTCTATGTAAAATTGGGTCTCTGGATGTTGCAAAGGCATTATGTGATTTGGGTTCCAGCATGAATCTGATGTCACTAGCTGAATATAAGAATCTAGGTTTAGAAGCTCCTATACCCACTAACATGTAACTCGTAATGGCAGATAGGTCGATAAAATGGCTGGTTGGAATTTTGCATGATGTGTTGGTAAAAGTGGCAGACTTTATTCTTCCTACTAATTTTGTGGTATTTGATTGTGATGTGGACTTTGAGGTACCCATTATTTTGGGTAGGCTATTCTTAGCAACAGGAAGAGTAATAATGGACAACGAGTTGAACGAGCTTAAATTTAGGCTCGATAAGAAAGAGGCAAAATTCAAAATACATCAACCTATGTTGCAGTAAAATGCTTTGAATGTCTTCTCGATCGTTGACATCATCTATGATGATGTAAAAAGGGGATCAACAGGTAGTCTTGGCAAAGTCTCAGTAGTCAAGATAACTAAGTCATGCCGCGATAGTAAATCAGGCGCTATTGGGAGGCAACCCAAAGTTTTTTTTATTTCAGCTGGAAGGTCATGACGACATCCATGACAAGGCATCACAACTGTGACAAGCTATCACGAATGCCATCAGCTAGACCAGGCTTGGGGAAATATCTGCCTAAGGGTGATGACGTTCATGACAGGATATCATAATCATGACAAACCATCACGAATTGTCGTTAGCCCAGAGCCTTAAAATCCAAAAACTGGACCTAAATTTAAGCAGATTCGATCCAGCCTAGTCACGAACCTTTTTAAATTCCCACTGATTTTAACTTCTTTTTCTTTAGTATTTCTTTCCTTAGTTAAAATATTTCCCATCATTTGCAAAAACATAAAAAGAAAGCAATAAATAGAAAATCACTTTTCATTTGGTGCGTGATTTTAGTTTAACAGCTCTATCAGGTATACTCTAATCTAACTCTTCTCTTTTCTGATAATGTATGATGAAAGAAAGATAACCCAATGTCCCCAAGATGCTTGAACAAAATGCAACATGGAAAGTGGCTAAAAACGTACCTAGGGTTTGCTGTACAAGACCAAAGGTTGAAAAGATAGCTCACAATTCTAATTCAAGTAAATCTTGAGCAAGAATGGGGAATAAAAATTTAGTTAAAGTCAAAAGTGGTTCCTGATAAGTGTGACGACATCCATGATAGACTATCATCATCGTGACAACTTATCAGGAATGTTATCAAAATATGATAAAAATGAAGTTGGTTCTGGATAGAGCTGACGACAATTGTGACGGGCTATCACAATTCTGATGGCCTATTATGAATATCGTCAGAAAGTGTAAAAAAATTTTTGGGTTCTGTATGAGGTTGACGACAACCGTGATAAGCTATCACGGTCATGACGGCTTGTCACAAATTTTCGTCACACCTGGGGCCTGAAACATAAATGAGCTTAAATGATTAATGTACCTATGTTTGTGATCTTTAGGGTTGACTAATGCTTTTCTAATGTCTCTAGGTACTTTAAAATGGCACCAAAAAGAAAGAGTCCCACAGAACCAAAGAAAGCAGCCAAATATGATGTACATCGTAAGCTCATCAATGAGGAATCTAACTATAAGGAGGAGGAACCCTCGCTCAGGAAGTGAAAGAAGAAAAGTCCAAAGTAAACTCCACCAATTGATGTGGAGGACATTGATGATACTAAGTCGACCACAACTTCTAAGCAAGAGGGGTCTGAAAAGGGTGATTTTGAACAGCATGAGTCTGAACATGCTGACTCTGATGAAGGAGATCAAGAAGAGTATAAAGAATCTGAGTACGGAGGAACAACTTCCGGGTCCCCATCTACTGAGCAACAAAATAATAAAGAGTCTCCACCTCGGACGACTCTTATCAAGTGTAAGAACCCAAAAATGAGGAACAATGCTAGATGGAAAATCCCTAGAGCTGAGGACATCTACATTGATGGGCTACAAAGAACTGATAGAAGGAATGCGAAGAGGCCAATCCAAGAAGAAAAGATAATCAGCACGAAAGGGTTGAGCTGATACCCTGAATTGGAGAAAAAATTCAAGAAATATGGCTTAGGACAGACTACAGAAAGGGGAGGTTCATTTTGTCCCGCACTAGTTCAGGAGTTCTATGTGAACTACCAAGCTTGGTTGGAGAACATGTGCAAACTAGGTGAGAAAGTACCGGATCAGCCTCTTCTTGATATAGTTCGGGTGAGGGGCATAATGGTTGATGTTTCAGTCAAGACCATCAAAAGATTCTTGCACGGCCTCGACTTCATGCCTCAAGCCACCATACTATCATTTTATGCTCGGATAAAGAATAAGGAGAAAGAACGTCCTTGGTTGGCCAACATCATAGCTGACGGAGAACCGACTTGGGTGATAAACCCAAATGAGAGAATCTGTAAGTCCTCGTTGACTCAGAAGGTAAAATTTTGGTGGGGCATAGTGAGAGTCTAGATAATTCCTACTAAGGGAGAAAATATTCTAGGCGATGACCGGCCTATTTTGGTCACAAGCTTGGTGCAGCAGCTTTCCTTGAACTTCGGGGAAATCATTGCGGATGAGATGAAGATAAGGATGTCAAGGACCGACACTGCTTATCCTTTTCCTTATCTTGTTACAAAATTGTGCAGAGCTGCTGAGGCACCAAAATTTTTAGGATTTTATGAACAAGTTCATGCTCGGAAGACTCACAACCCCATCTGGTTTGATGAGGTGCAGCCAGGACTTAGGCTTGACTGGGGTGTAGAGGTAGCAGCGGACCCTCCGATTACAGATAAAGGAGCAGCACATCATGTAGATATACCAAATTCTTCAGCACAGGCGGCTTCAGTGCCTGAGACTGAAGCCAGCCCCTTAGTTTCTCCAGCAACAATAGGTTCTGTATTTCAGCTGATTGATATCAAGAAGGTGGATAAGCAAGCCAACTGGTGCGAGGCACAGCTACATACCTTCGCCAAATAGTTCGCTGCTTCTGTGGACAAAATAATCAAGGATGCACTAGAGCCCTTTGTGACATTGCCTGCGAGAGTTGCAGAACAGATTTAATGCCCGGGGAAAGGAGATCACAGGTGCAGATCTTGCTGCATTCAGGGCTGCGTTGAATAAAGTAAAGGAAGATGTTGGAGTGCTACAACAACACCAAATTATGATGCCAACAGGTCTGGCTGTGGAAGAATTGGAGGAAGAAATTCCTATACTTGATCTCACTACAGACTCCTCAAAGAAAAAAGAAGAAAAAGAGGGAAAAAATGGCAAGAATACGAAAGAAGAGCCAAACAGGGAGGAAGAAAGAAAAATAAAAAAGAAGGTGAAAAAGATAGATGAGAAGGAGGAGGTGAAGAAAGAAAGATTGGAGTCCCTGGCTGATACTGAGAAATGGGAGACAGCCATTAGAGCTAGGGCTGTAGGTGCTTCATCTAGCTAGGCTCCAACCACCACAAAACCAGATGCTCCTGATGGGGAGAAGATAAAAGATATTGCAGTAGCGGGGTAGAAGACCCAAGATCCACGTGCTTGAGTGTCTTCAGGTATACCCTAACCCTTAGTGCATCTTATTTTTTATTTTAAGTTGAGGGTGTAGGGTAAATTGTTGTTGTAACATATTCTGTAGATAATTAGGAGTAGTACAAGTACTTGAGGCAGTTAGCTTATTCTGTGATTTTAGTACCTATCCAATGGTTTGATCTATTGTGTACTGTGTAAATTGCATCTATTATGACCACTATGTATCTTTTTAGGGCGTTAGTATGGAATATAAATGACCTGTGTTAAACAAGTTCATAAACCGGATAAGTAGTGATATGCAAGATACTTGTGTTCCACGTCTGTGTAAGGCCTTACTCAGTTCCCGTTGTGTGTTGAATCTAGAACTTGCCCTGTTAATCGTTCCATAGTCATATGATAGGCGTTAGGAAAAGATCATAGGCCATTTTTGCATGTTAGCCTATTTTAGCCTAAATGACCTTCTCAATGTGAATAATATCCCTTGATCCTTGTTTGAGCCTCAATAGCCTATTTCTTTTTTAACCCCTTTCACCTTCCCATTTACATCACAATGAACCTGTCTTGGCCTTGTTCCTCCTTGGATACTATGTATCTTGACTTAGGCAAATGACCTAAGTTGAGGGTGGATATTATAGGGGTGCGTGATGCAATCTGTGTATGAAGAGAGGTAGATTAAGAAGGATGAATAAAAAGTTGGGTGCAGTGAAAAGGAAATAAGAAAAAAGAAAACTGTGTGAAAAAATGATAGAAAGAAAATATGATAAATGAAAAGACCCCATCCATCTTGAGCATGCATAGTCAATAACAGAGGAAAGAAAAGAAGGGTTAAGAGTTGAAACCCCGAGAGTTTAATGTAGTGTCAAGGAGGCATAGTCACTATGAAATATCCATGAATATCATACCAGCCCCTAGCCTACGTTACAATCTTAAGAAAAGCCCTATAGTGATCCTAACTGACCTATCTGAAGACTTGGGTACTGACTATAAGGGCAAGCCTATGGAATTTGATGCGCAATTTTGGAACTTCGTTCTGAGAGTGAGTTTTTTATTTATCCCTGTGTTTATAAATTTTGATATGAGTGAAAAACGAATTTCTTTGTTGTGAGGGCACACTAGGTATGTTTCTAATCACTGTCTTATTTGGATAAGTGTGATTTGGGTATGTGCTGGGTTGTTATTGATGGATGTTTTGCCATATCTTGATCCTTGTGAGTTGCATGGCCATTTTCAATAATAGACACAATTGCTCTTATTTTGACTGACCTTGGAGTTAGTGCATGTATTCTGAACTGATATGAGTAGTTAGCTGGCAAATTGTACTTTGAGTACTCTTAGTTATGTTATGGTTGCTTGAGGACAAGCAATTGTTTAAGTTGAGGGTGTTGATGTGTGATCCCATGCTAACACATTTGAAGCTTTTAGCTCTAAATAATTGTGAAGTCATGAGCAACTTTAGTCATTTTTTATTATTTTACTTATATTTGGAAGCAAAAGTAGAGGAGATGGGGAACCATAAATAAAAGAACCAAAAAACATGAAATCGGAAGCAAATAGAGAGCCAAGTGTGGCTGACGACATCAATGAAACGACGTCAGCCTAGTGATAGGCTGTCACGGATGCCGTTAACCTTAAACAGAAGATGTAAAGCTGTAGGAAGTTTTTGTGATGGTAATCATGACACGCCGTCAAGTTAATGATAGGGCATCACCATCGTCGTCAACCTTAGGTAGCAGGAGATGAATTTGTGGAGAAGTTTACGACGTCCGTGACAGGCCGTCAAGATCATGGTAGGCCGTCGCGGGCCCCGTCATCTAATCCAAGGAAAATCAGAAACTTTAATTTTATGTCTTTATTTATGGTTAACTATTTAAAACCTTGTTTCAGGGTTTTTATGAGGACATATTTTTTTGTTATTTTTATCCATCATCGAATGACATATTGACAATATACGACTTCTCTCTCTCTCTCTGTTAAAACCAAAATTTCAGTTACCCACTTGGGTAGAGACTGAAAAGGGATCTGCTATAGTTTTGGGGCTGGTTTCAAAATAGCTAGCTATGTAAGGAGTAATAAAAGACAAGGATACACCTGGGTCGAGCAATGTATAAACATGAATATGGAAAAATTTTAATGTACCAGTAACGACATCAGGAGAATTTCCCTGATCCTGTCGAGTCTGAAGAGCATAAAGTCTGTTTGGGCGTTGCCCACTAGTAGCACTGGAAGAGGCACCCTGCTAATTTGGGCGACCGGACAGGGCTGTGGAACAATTTTGCAGACCCTGTAGACCTGACTGCAACACTCTCTAATCCTATTTCCTGGTTTGCCACAACCAAAATAGACATCACTACTGGATCTGCAAATACCGCTGTGGTTCCTACCACATGTCTGAAAAAGGGGATTTGTGTGGGAACTACCAACATTTCCGTGAGAATGAGGGCCTGGGACTCTATCCCTAAACTTAGGAGCTGGAGCACTGGCTGAAGAATGAACTGGAGCTGATGACTTAGGAAGAAACTGTGAACGGTTGCGTCCATCTAATTTGGGTTGATCAAAACTGAAACTGCCTGACCTTTCTCTCTTGTTCTTCCTATCCCTAGTCCTAACCTTCTGCTCCTCTATTTTCTGAGCATGGGTCATGATCCTGGCTAAAGTCATATCACTATTCAGGATCGCAGACCTACACTCATTTACCTCACTATCATTCATCCCTGACACGAACTTGCTCATCTTAGACTTTTTGTCTGCAACGACATGAGGGGCATATCTGGATAACTTAGTAAATCTGAGAGAATACTCCTTAACTATCATATTTCCCTGCCTGAGGTTGATGAACTCTAGAACTTTTCCCTCCACCAACTCTTGGGGAAAGAATCTGTCTAAGAAAGCCATGAAAAATACTTTCCACTCTATGGGACCTGTATGCTCTAACCTCACAGACTTCCACTTTGTGTACCAAGTGTGAGAAACATACTGTAACTGGTATGCGGATAACTCGGCACTCTGAAAAGAAGTAACTCCCGTGATATCTATGACCTTCTTAACTAGGTCAATGAATTCTTGAGGGTCTTCATCAGACTTAGACCCAAAGAAAGATGAAGGGTTCATTCGAGTGAAGTTTCAAATCCTAGTTGCTGTGGAATTGGCCACTGGGTTAGCTGAAATAACTTGTGGCCATTCATTTTGGGCAGCCATAAACTGAGAATGTGTGGTAAATATGGCTCTAAGCTCTGTATAAGAAACATGTTCGCCCAGAGGATCTTCGGGATAAGGAGCAGGCTGGTTTCTTCTCTTTGGAGGAATATTCTGAAATAAGGTAAGAACGGATTAGACTGAGAGTTTAACTTGAGATTATGCTTACTAGCACAATATGAATACTAAAAGAAGGGGAAACTGTTCCAAAAACATCTTATAGCCTCCTCCACATAAATGTGGCGCGCAACACACCCATGCACAAGACTCTACTAGATGTGGATTTTAGACTACCTCATTAACCCTAATTTGATAGTTTAAGATGTCTCAACCTACGCTAGCTACGTAATTCTGGAACACAAGGATGACTGCTAAGAATCACACCCTAAACTGGCAGGTGAGTTCCCATCCTTGTGTTCACTCCGGGCTAACTTCTACTCCCATCTAAAGAGACTGAACGTGATTTAACTGATTGTACATGGACTAAGTAACTGACTTCCATTGAATGACGTAATAGTATTACTATCAGAAAATTAACTGAGATGTCACATGACTAATTGAGTTCTATAGATCAAGGATTGACTGAGATTATCGTGATAACATGACAAGGCTCTAGGTACACAACTATATTTCTTTTGGGTATGAATACCCCCAGGAATCGATGGAAGGAAACTGACATAACATGACTTTATTCATCATGAGAATAGAGTTCACAGTTCATAACATTATAAATTGGGGATATTATACCTTATAAAGATCTCAATATCTTATACATGGTAGAGAGTGCATACATATCATGTACATAATGTATTACTCAATTATTATGAATGTTTCATACCACAACAATAATAACAAAACAATGGCATGGCATGGAGCTCATATTGAATTACATAGTTATCATGGACTTGTCATTTAGGTACTATGGAACCATGAAAACATGAATTTCGAACATACTAATCATTTTATCAAACACCTTGCATGCACTCTTTAAGGCATAGGTATATTCATAAGCTTCACCATATTAAATCACTCAAATTCGTGGGTTCCAACTAACATGATCATAATATCCATTAGAATACATCAAAATACTACTCTATAACACAATTAACAACCACCAACATGAGTATGATCTCTTCACCACAAAATAATCATAATTTAATATTTAAAGATTGATTCTTGAACTCCACGGACGAAAGGGATATGTGGATGAACATTATGCATACCTGACTTAAGGTTCTTGATGTTTTTTAACTTGAAGGATTTGAAATCCTTTGATTTCTTGAAGAAGTTTGGTTATTTCTCTTGGAGATTAAATTTAGAGGGAAACCCTAACTTTTGTTTGTAAAATAATAATAAGCAAAATGGCTGAATTTGAACTTATCTAGGTATATATATAGGCGAGTGGTAAGTGACCAAAATATCCCTATTAAAATGACCTGGAAAGAAAATGAACATGGCATGTGATGGACCTACTGACGATCCATCAGAAACTTAATGGTCCATCATTTCGATAGTCATACATACACCAGAAATGGTGTTCACTGGATAAGGGTTGACGGACTGGATGAATGTCCGTCTAAAATCTGACGGCCCGTCAACTCGTCCTCCAATTATTATCCAGAACATGGCCCTACTGCCTTGGCTTTGATGGTTAAAGTGGCGGTCCTTCACTAAATTGGCGGTCCGTCAACTTGGACGTCGCACCTGTGCGTTTCAGACAGTTCTGAGTAAAACGTCCATAACTTCCTAGTCTGATATCGGATTTGGATAAAATTATTATCGTTGGAAAGCTAACCCAATTTACCACGTGATAGAAAGTAAAAATCCCAAAAATATCACGTGTAAAAAATAGATTTGCATTTCAAAGTAACTCCTAGCATCCTTGAGATGATTTCTAGTTTGAAAAAAAACGGGAATTACAATCACACACCCCTATGATAGCCACCCTCAACTTACGCTATTTGCATAAGTCAATGTGCACAATGTCCAAGGAGGACCAGGGCCAAAAAAGGTTCATTGTAATCCAAATAGAAAGGTGATAGGTATAATAAAAGTAACGACCCAAAATCGCCTCCCAAGATGTCACACGGTGCTTAAGGCAACCAGTATCCCCAAGCTAACCCTTTGAGCCCATTTCTACTAATAACACTCAATTCAAGACAAAATAATTCAAACACTAGCATATTCATATCATATGAAAGGAAATATTGAGCTCGGTCCAAATGACCACAATAATGGAAACCTCAACACAACCACAATGTGATAACTAGTCTGACAAAGCCTCTACTAATCCATGAACTAGAGAGCCATTGGGACAGGTCCCCCAACTGACTCGAAATGAATTGGAAATAACAATATAGTCTCTCAAAATATGGAGATGTCTGAATATAGGTCCTTGAACCATGAGGACTCACCACTGTAGAAATATAGATAGAGGTACTCGAAAATCACTAACGAGGTTGGGACTGAGAACCTAAACCTACATTATAAGACAATGTAGCACATAGACTTATATGTGGATCAACACTTGAGAATGTATTGTGCATGTGGGGATGCATGCATATATATAAAACAACATCAATACTTTTTAATCAAATCATGTATGTAATAAGTAATGGACTCACATGGCTTGAATAAGTATAAAATGCAAAGCTCATGAATCATGTAAAATGGAACATTTAACACAATCTCGTGAGTCATTATAATTTTAGATTTGAAATTTGTACTCTTCGCTTATTCTCATTACTCAAGGCTAAAGAAAACATTAAGAAATACTTTTAACTCATGCATATATCTCATGGAGAGTAAAGGGCATCTTGGTCATTTCCGCTTCTTATGGACTTATATATATATATATCTATGTAGAGAAGAGAAGATCATTTTCTCTCAATTTCTCTCCAAATTTCTTTCAAGAATTCTCTAGAAACCTAGGGTTTCTTCCAAACCCAAAAATCAAATCATCTCCAAGAAATTCAAGAAATCTCCCATAAATTTCTTCAAGTTGTTCAGGAACTAAATTCCTCAAGTCAAAGGCAACAAAAATCTTGGCCTAAAAGTGTGAGAAGAGTTCCAAACAAGCTTCCAAATCTTCAAATCAAAATCCAAGGTATGTGGGGTTTCAACAAGAACACTCTTTTCGTTCTTGTGCTTAAAGACTTACTTTCTATTATTGATTTACATGATTATGCAAGTAGGTTTACACCCAAATTTCTTTATGTATAATTTATGAGACTTGAGTTGAATAAGCTTGATATTTACGGTTATTTCACCATCATGCTTCTTAAATTGAGTATTTATTCCATGAGATGTATATTGTCATTATATATTGATGATTTCTAAGTGATATATGATAAGTGTCAAGATTTGTGTTTTTCTATGAGAAATTTGACTATTGAATATATATATATTGATATTTGAATTGAAAGTCAAGAATGAGTTTGATGATGTTTCCTTGAAGCTTTGGCATTTGAAATGATTTGATAAGAAAATGTACTTGATGTTAAGAAACATTGTTTGAATTTGAGTAGAGTTAGGAATCCACAGTCGTATATGATTTACCGATGAGATATACTATTGTTTTGGTCATCATGATAGACCCATGAGTTGATATTGATTAAGGTGGATTTTCTAACTCGTTCTGAACTGAGTCTGGGAGGAGTATTTAGCACTGAGCGGGAAATGCGGTATTTCCAAAGAACTACGTGCCCTCGCAGGATTGATGTTGACATTTGTGGACCAAAGGCCGAGTATGAGATTATGGTGATGCTCTTGAGATTGTACACCCTGGAAAGAGTACGACACCTCTGCCAATGTGGGGTTCTCTCCTTAGGAGGGAAAAACCTTGGACTCCATGCAGCTCACATGGTGTAGTTATGTCGGTTATAAGAAACTCCCATGTCCATAATAATATAAGTCTCTTGAGTTACGCAGTCACTCTGAGTCACGAGTTAAGGAGTTTGAGTTGAGTTAAATGATTTACGAGATTTATGAAGCATATGTTATTATTGATGACTTTCGGAAATGATGTTTTAGATAATTCAAGGGAAGCGAGTTGTTATTGTTAGCATGCATGATTTTCTTATACATTTATGATATTATATAAAATGATGCATCCACCCCCACATACTCAGTACATTCCCAAGTACTGACTCCCATACTCTTTGGTATTCTATATTTTCTCGTGATATAGGTTCAGGTGCTTAGTTTCAGTCGTGATAGTTATCTACGAGTACCTTCATCTACATTCCTGCAGTTGGTGAGTACTCATGGTTCGAGGACATATGTTCATGATTTTATCTTGCTAATTGATGGTTGTTTATTTTTTCGTTCAGTATCCCAATGGCTCTTTAGTCTTATATAGTAGAGGTTTTGTCAAACTAGAGTACCAGTATGTACAGAAGGTTGGTAGTTTGATTGTACAAGATAGTATTACTTTGTATCTCAATATATTCATGGCATGATTATTCTTCCTTATTACCGGTCGATTATTGTCATGGTGAATTATAGGAGTAAAGTAGCCTCAGAGGGTTAGCTTAAGGCTGTGTGTTACCTTAAGAACTGTGTAACATCTCGGGATAGGTTCTTGGGGAATTACAAGCTTGGTATCACAGCCTAATGTTCGAGGAGTCTTAGTGAGTCTGAAAAACGCGTTACGTAGAGTCTTGATCATTGGTGTGTAGCATGCTATATCTATAAGAAAGAGGCTACGGGACATTTTAGGTAAGGTTGTTTCTTTATTTCAAGAGTCTATCTTGCCTATAATTATTTCTCTCTGCTGTTAATTCTTGCCCTCTTATGAAAAAAACTGCCTCCTCGTAGATCTCGCAGAAACAACGAACGATCTCAATCCGTTGATCCTTTAGGTGAGATGATGTCCCATGCCGAATTTCGGGTAGCTTTCCAAGCACTAGCCAAGGTGGTCACCGCCAACGCTCAAGCCAACACCCAGGATACTGTTCCACCTCCGCAAGGGAATAATTCCACTGCATCCCAAGTTTTTGACTTTATGCGAATGAATCCACCTGAGTTCTTTGCATCAAAAGTAGGTGAAGACCCATAAATGTATTTAGATGAAATGAGAAAGATAACTCAGATTATGCATGTGACTGGGGAGGAGAGTGTTGAATTGGCTTTCTATCGAAAAAAAGATGTTGCTTATGATTGGGTGGAGATGTGGAGGAAAAGTAGAGGGGAGAATGATGCTCCTGTGATTTGGCAATTATACCAAGATGCCTTCTTAGAAAGAATCTTTCCCTCGGATCTGAGGGAAGAAAAATTAGAAGAATTTAGGAACTTGAGACAGGGCCCCATGACAGTTAAGGAGTATTGCCATAAGTTTAATCAGTTATCTAAGTATGCTCCTAATATGATGGATAATTCTAGAACTAGTATGAGTAAGTTCTTGGATGGTGTATCTGGTTATGTTGTGAAAGAGTGTAGATCCGCTATGCTTAATAAGTACATAGACATTTTAAGACTAATGATTCATGCTTAGCAGATTGAAGCAGACAAAGTGAAGGAAACAGAGAGAGTGAAAGGGAATAAGAGAGTTAGATCAGAGAAACAGGGGTATAGTCAGGCTAGATTTTCTGGAGCCATCCGCCCTCAGTTCCAGAGCTATTCTCTTCTTCCAACGCCTTCATCAGCCAGTACTCCTACTTTCAGAATGAGGCTGGAGTAGGGTAATAGGCCTACTATGTCCAGGTCCCAGGATAGTGTGAGTAACTGACTTCTTCCTCCCCCATGCTCGAAGTGTGGTAGGGACCATTCAGGTGAGTGCTTATTGGGTCAGAGAGGTTATTTTAGGGGCGGTAAGATGGGCCACAGGTTCAGGGATTGCCTGTATGCTAGATAGGGGAGTCGCAATGTTCGTCCTTAGAGTCAGACTATTAGTCCTCCATCCCCTATAGTTCATCCTACTCCTTTCAGGGTGCCTCATTTAGTACTGTCGACGGTCAGCGCCAGAATCACTTTTAAGCTATACCACCCCACCAGGAGTAGGAAGATTCACCAGATGTTATTATTGGTACACTACATGTATTTCATTTTGATGTGTATGTATTGATGGAACCTGGGTCAAGTCTTTCTTATGTGACTCCATTGGTGGCTGTGAATTTTGAAATCTGTGCTGAAAAGATCCCCGAGCCTTTCCTAGTTTCTACACCCGTGGGTGAATCTGTTGTTGCCAAGAAAGTATATAAAAAGTGTCCTATCATTGTTCTTAACAGAGTCATATTTGCAGATTTGATTGAGCTAGACATGGTTGATTTTGATATTATTCTGTGTATGGATTCACTACACTCTTGTTATGAGTCTATAGACTATCGTACCCGTGTCGTCAAGTTTCAGTTTCCTAATGAGCCAATCTTTAAGTGGTCCAGAAATTCTGTATCTCCTAAAATTCATTTCATATCCTATCTAAAATCTAGGAAATTGGTATCCAAGGGTTGTATCTATCATTTTATTTGAGTTAAGGACACTAAGTCTGAGACTCTAACTATTCAGTCTCTTAGTGTTGTCAATAAGTTTCCTAATGTTTTCCCAGAAGATCTTTCAAGGGTACCTCCCGATGGAGAGATAGAATTCGGAATTGATCTTCTCCTTGGTACACATTCTATTTCTATTCCTCCGTGTCGTATGGCCTCCACAGAACTTAAAGAGTTGAAAGAGTAACTCAAAGATCTTCTTGATAAGTTTTTTATAAGGCCTAGTGTGTCTCCTTGGGGTGCACCCATTTTATTCGTGAGAAAGAAAGATGGTTCATTGCGCATGTGCATTGACTATCGTCAGCTCAACAAGGTCACAGTCAAGAATAATTATCCTCTTCCTAGAATTTATAACTTGTTTGATCAGCTGCAAGGTGCCAGTTATTTCTCAAAAATAGATTTGAGATCCGGTTATCACCAACTTAAAGTCAGAGAGTGTGATATTTCAAAGACAACTTTCCGCACTTGTTATGGTCATTTTGAATTCTTGGTCATATCCTTCGGATTAACTAATGCCCAACAGCTTTTATGGACCTCATGAATCGAGTGTTCAGACTATACCTAGATATGTTCGTTATTATGTTCATAGATGATATTCTTGTATACTCCCTAAGTAAGAACGACCATGAAGATCATCTTCAAATTATCTTACATACCCTTAGGGATCAACAGTTGTTTCCCAAATTTAGCAAGTGTGAATTCTGGCTAAGGTCAGTTGCTTTTCTGGGTCATATTGTTTCTTCTTATGGTATTCGAGTTGATCCTCAAAAGGTAGAAGCTGTGAAGAATTGGCCTAGACGTATTTCCCCATCGGATATTAGGAGTTTCTTGGGTCTAGCTGGCTACTACCATCATTTTGTCAAAGGTTTCTCTTCCATTGCTGCTCCTTTGACCCGGTTGACCCAAAAAAAGGTTAAATTCCAGTGGTTAGATTCTTGCGAGAAGAGTTTTTAGGAGTTGAAGACTCGACTCACTTTAGTCCCTGTGATGACCCTGCCCAATGGTGAAGATGATTTTGTGGTGTATTATGATGCTTCCAGAATTGGTTTGGGTTATGTGTTGATGTAGAAGGGTAAAGTTATAGCCTATGCCTCTCGACAGTTGAAATCTCATGAAAAGAATTATCCCACCCATGACCTCGAGTTAGCTGCATTGGTTTTTGATTTGAAAATTTGGAGACACTATTTGTACGGTGTTTATGTTGATGTCTTTACCGATCATAAGAGGTTATAGTAGGTGTTCACTCAGAGAGAGTTGAATATTCGGCAGATGCAATGGTTAGAATTACTAAAGGATTATGATATGAGTGTGTTATATCACCCGGGCAAGGCCAATGTAGTGGTAGATTCTCTTAGCAGGTCGTCCATGGATAGTGTAGTACATGTCGAGGAAGATAAGAGGGACTTAGCCCATGAAGTGCATCATTTGGATAGGTTAGGTGTTAGATTTCTTGACTCAGCTGAGGGTAGTGCTTGGGTCCAAAGTAGTTCCAAATCTTCCCTAGTTTTTGAAGTAAAGGAGAAGCATGATACAGATTCTCGTTTGGTCGAACTGAAAGAATCAGTTAAAGACCAAAAGGTGGAGGTTTTCTCCCAAGGGGGAGATGGTGTATTGAAATTTCAAAATAGATTGTGCGTGCATGATGTTGATGATCTGAGGTAGAGAATTATGGCTGAGGCGCATGGCGCACGGTATTCTATTCATCCCGGTGATACCAAGATGTACCGTGATTTACGAGAAATTTATTGGTGGAATGGTATGAAAAAGGATATAGCGAAGTTCGTAGAAAAGTGTACAACTTGCCAGCCGGTAATGATAGAGCACCAGAGACCCAGTGGTGTGATCCAAGAATTTAACATTCCTACTTGGAAGTGGGAAGTGGTGAACATGGATTTCGTGACTGATTTACCTCTCTCTCATCGTCATCATGATTCTATTTGGGTCGTTGTAGACAGGTTGACTAAGTCAGCATATTTTCTTCTAGTACATACATCGTTCACCGTAGAGGACTATGCTAAGTTGTATATTCGAGAGTTAGTCAGGTTTCTTGGAGTTTCGTTGTCTATCATCTCCGATAGAGGTACTCAGTTTACTTCTCAGTTTTAGAGAGCCTTCCAGAAGGGTCTTGGCACCAAAGTTCATCTTAGCTCCAGTTTTCATCCGCTGATAGAGGGTCAGGTTGAGAGGACTATTCAGACTTTGGAGGATATGTTAAGGGCTTGTGTTCTTGATTTTAAAGGAAGTTGGGATGAACATTTACCGTTGATTGAATTTTCTTACAATAATAGTTTTCATGCTATCATTGGAATGGCTCCATTTGAAGCTTTGTATGAGAGAAGATGTAGATCTCCCATAGGTTGGTTCAAAGTGGGTAAAGCTGCTATGATTGGACTTGATGCTGTATTTGAGGCTATGGAGAAAGTTAATTTAATTTGGGAGAGGTTAAAGACAGCCCAGAGTCGTCAGAAGTCATATGCAGATGTGAGAAGAAGAGCTCTTGAGTTTGAAGTATATGATTTGGTGTATTTGAAAATCTCACCCATAAAAGGGGTGAAAAGATTTGGAAAGAAAGGGAAGTTGAGCCCCAGATATGTTGGCCCTTATAGAGTTTTGGATCATGTTGGGAAAGCACATTGTTTCTATGCTCAAGACTATGTTGTTGTTGATCCATCGGAAGGTTGTGATATTCAGGATAGCCTTTCGTATGATGAAATCCTGGTTAAAATCCTCGATTATCAAGTCCGTTGACTGAGGAACAAGGAAGTTCCCTTGGTTAAAGTTCTGTGGTGAAATCAATCTGTTGAGGGTGCCACTTGGGAAACAGAAGTGGATATGTGAGCCAGTTACCCTCATCTTTTCTCCACGAGTTTGAATGAAGCTGAAGGTACTATTCCCTTAATTCAGTTTCCTCCTAATCTAATGTATTAATCTATATGGTTATTCCCTATAAGATTCGTGCATTAGGTGAAGTACACAAAAGTTTAGAGTAAAGTAAGCCCTTAGATTTGAGTCATTCCAGCTATACGTCCTCATTTTCTCTTGTTCTTGGCCTATTTGGCAACATTCAAGGACGAATGTGTCCAAAGGGGAGATATTGTAATACCCCGATCGTTTCTTAAGCCTAAATTTGTCTTTCGAGTGGATATGTATTACTTCCAAAGTGATTGATGTTTAAATCATGTTGTCATGTAGATCATTATATAACTTTTCCATATATACAAATTATATCGAAATCCGACCTCGGATTAGTGAGTTATGGCCGTTTTACTGAATGCTATCGGATCACCCAGGTTTGACAGTCGACCTGGTGGACCGTCAAGTGTCCCGTCAAGCCAAGGCTGTAGCTCCCTTTTTGGGATGTCGTGTGACGGTCAAAGTGGTGGACCATTACAAAGTTGATGTACTGTCAAGGTGTCAGTCAGACCGAGGCAGAATGTCCCATTCCTGAGCCCCGAGTGACGGACAATATGGTGGACCGTCAGTCCCTCTGACGGACCGTCAAATCGACTGTCACAGGCCCCGATCTGAAATTTTCAAATTTTTTCAAAAGGGCATCTTGATCATTTCCTCTCTTTGTGACCTTATATATATATATATCTATGTAGAGAAGAGAAGATCATTTTCTCTCCATTTCTCTCCAAATTTCCTTCAAGAATTCTCTAGAAACCTAGGGTTTCTTCCAAACCCAAAAATCAAATCATCTCTAAGAAATTCAAGAAATCTCCCATAAATTTCTTCAAGTTGTTCAATAACTAAGTTCCTCAAGCCAAAGGCAACAAAAATCTTGTCCTAAAAGTGTGAGAAGAGTTTCAAACAAGTTTCCACATCTTCAAATCAAAATCCAAGGTATGTGGGGTTTCAATAAGAACACTCCTTTGGTTCTTGTGCCTAAAGATTTACTTTCTATTATTGATTTAAATGATTTTGCAAGTGGGTTTACACTCAAATTTCTTTATGTATGATTTATGAGACTTGAGTTGAATAAGCTTGATATTTATGGTTATTTCACCATCATGATTCTTAAATTGAGTATTTATTCCATGAGATGTATATTGTCATTATATATTGATGATTTCTAAGTGATTTATGATAAGAGTCAAGATTTGTGTTTTTCTATGAGAAATTTGACTATTGAATATAGATATATATCGATATTTTAATTGAAAGTGAAGAATGAGTTTGATGATGGTTCCTTGAAGCTTTGGCATTTTAAATGATTTGATAAGAAAATGTACTCGATGTTGAGAAACGTTGTTTGAATTTGAGTCGAGTTAGGAATCCACAGTCGTATATGATTTACCGATGAGATATATTGTTGTTTTGGTCATCATAATAGACCCATGAGTTTATATTGATTGAGGTGGATTTCCCAACGCATTCTGAGATGAGTCTGGGAGGAGTATTTAGCACCGAGCGGGAAATGTGGTATTTCCCCAAAACTACGTGCCACCGTAGTATTGATGTTGACAGTTGTGGGCCAAAGTCCGAGTATGAGATTGTGATGATTAGATTGAGGTTTTACTCCCTGGCAATAGTATGATAACACTGCCAATGTAGGGTTCTCTCCTTAGGAGGGCAAAACGTTTGACTCCATGCGGCTCACATGGTGTAGTTATGTCGGTTATAAGAAACTCCCACATCCATAATGATATGTCTCTTGAGTTAAGGAGTCACTCTGAGTCATGAGTTAAAGAGTTTGAGTTGAGTTAAATGATTTACAAGATTTATGAAGCATACGTTACTACTGATGACTTTCGTAAATGATGTTTTAGATAATTCAAGCGAAGAGAGTTGTTATTGTTAGCATGCATGATTTTTTTATACATTTATGACATTATTTAAAATGATGCATCCACCCCTACATACTTAGTACATTCCCAAGTACTGACTCCCATACTCTTTTGTATTCTATATTTCCTTGTGATATAGGTTTAGGTGCTCAGTCTCAGCCGCGATAGTGATCTACGAGTACCTTCATCTATATTCCCGCAGATGGTGAGTCCTCATGGCTCAAGGACCTATGTTCGTGATTTTGTCTTGCTAATTGATGGTTGTTTATTTTTCTATTCAGTATGAGCCAGTTAGGGATTAGTCCCAATTGCTCTTCAATCTTATGTAGTAGAGGTTTTGTCAGACTAGAGTACTAGTATGTAAAGAACGTTAGTATTTTGATTCTACAAGAAAGTATTACTTTGTATCTCAGTATGTTCATGGCATGATTATTCTTCCTTATTACCGCTCGATTATTGTCATGGTGAATTATAGGAGTAAAGACAGGCTCAGAGGGTTAGCTTAAGGTTTTGTGTGGCCTTAAGCACCGTGTGACATCTCGGGATAGGTTCTTGGGGAGTTACAACAATAGTTCATAAAATCGCAAGTATCAAATAGGGATTAATAACCCATAATTCAATCTCAAGTTAGAACTCATCAAAAACATAATAGATAGCATATAGATTCATAACTCATGTAGAAATCTGGAAATTTCAGCAATTTGTCTCAAAATCTCAACATACTCAAATACTTCAATATCTTAAACATTTCAACTATTAACTTCTCAACGATTAAAATCATGGGGTATAGACCCAACTGTAATTTCTCAAGAAAACATGTAAAAATCGTGCCATTAGACTCTCAATTCAAGGAAAACATCAAAAACTTGCAACCAATAAGAATAGGTGAAAACCCCCAATTCAATTTCATGTAAAATCTCATAAATTGTAGAGAATTGTAGTTTAAATAAGCCTTTGGGAACAAGGGTGAAAGGATTACCCTTGTTCAAAACCTCACATACTTTGAATTTGAAGCTTTGGATGAACTCTCACTTTTGGAACTCTATTCGTACTCTTGAATGAGGGTTCTTGAAGTCCTTGACTTGGGAACCTTGAATCTTGACACAATTTAGAAAATCTATGGTGGATTCTTGAGATTCTGGGAAGTGGTATTAGATACTTAGGGATTTTATTGAGAGAAAAATTGAGAAAAACTTCATAGAATGCTTGTAAATTACTTTAATTTGGTGTTTGCATGGTTTAAGAGGCTTGGAAAAAGTCCAAAGTGCCTTTTTTAACTTCTGTATGAATCTGGAAAAATTAAACTGGGAACCCAATTTTATGGGCCACCGCGATGCGCCACTATCACGGTGGCTCACTGGAAATTGACAAATGGGAAATGGGAGTCACCGCGACGCGGAGCCATCTCATTGTCCCACTAGTTGGGACCTTGAACTTCAGCGCGATGAGTCACAATCTCGCTAGGACACTGGAAATTTACTATTGAGAAATTAGGGTCCTCTGCAATGCGCCACTATCACAGAGTTCCACTGGAATTTTAAAATTGTCAAATAGATCCTCTCCGCGATGCACCAAACACTAAAATGATGTTGTTTTACGACTAGGACTTAAATTATCCATAACTTCTTACCCAGGTATCGGATTTGGGCGAATCTTATATCGACGGAAAGCTTATCAAAATTAGGGAAATTATATATTGTTAACACGATACTAACTTAGGAAGTAACTTCTCAATCTTTTAAGGCCGGAATTACGCCTCACTTGACACGTCCTAAGGTTCATTCTACAAGAGAATTTTGCATAGTCTTACATAAAAAGAATAGTCATTCAGGATCAAAATTAGGATCAAGGGATATTATTCACACATGGAAGGTCATTTAGGCTAAAAGTGAACTAATATCAACAATGGCCTATGATCCTTTCCTAACCGCTATCCTATAACCAAGGCAAGACCAACCGGGTAAGTTCTGGATTTAACACACAACGGGAACTAGGTAGTATCTCACACACATAGCATAAAGGTATATCACAAGATACTACCTATTCGGTTCATGCAATAGTTTAGCAATGGCTATTATGTCACTAGTACTAATGCCATAACAAGATGCATAGTGGTCACATATAAATGCATATCACACAAACAGACCATTGGAGAGCTGTTCAAAAATTAACAAAAATATGTTAACTGCCTAAGGTACTTGTATTTCTCCTAGTCAACTACAACATTTTACAAAAAATAACAATACACCTAAACATGCTGGCTATACTAGGAATAAGACTTCGGGGAAAAGAGACACGGCAACAAAAACCCCAAGAGGACATCAACACCCACAAGTAACCCTACCCTAAACTTAAAATCATGCAATGTCCCCAATGCGTATAACCAAAATAAGAGATTTAGAAACATACTTGTGGCAACATGGGTGCGAAGATCTGATGTCAATCACATAATATGAATACAAAAAATAAAATACCTTGGGTTGACTCCCAAGTAGCGCCTAATTTAATGTCGTGGTACGACTAGGTTATCTTGACTACTCAAAATTCATAAAGATACCTTGAAAGTGCTTCATCCTTTATCCCTTCAGTTAGACGATTTGAATTTCACCCCCAACTTAGAGTCCATCTTCTTGAATCGATCATAGGGGGTGGTACAAAAATTAAGAAGTCGAGTAATGGATTGAGCATGGTAAACCGCTCGGCCTTAAAGTGAGGTGTGTTTTTATGTTGCTTGTCTAATGTAAAATCAAGAATATAGGATTCTTGTTCCTTATCTTCACACTCTTCAACTATTTTAAATGATTCCACAGACAAGATATCATCTAAACAAAATGTAGAAAATTACTTTGAATGAGGCCCAATCAATCCTACTTCAAAATTTACACTATCTACTACACACTCACTTTTATTCACCTTCTCGACATCTTCAGTTTGAATTAGACTAGAGTCTTTATTAGAGATTTTCTTTTTTTCTTCTTTTACCTCTAGCACCATGTCCTCAATCTTAGCATCATCTCTCATGGTTGGTTTTGTTGGTTGGGAAATCACTGAGGGTAGCTCAACATCAAGATCAACATCAATATAGGGTTCTTACTCCTCATCTTCACACTCTTCCATTATATTAAATGATTCCACAGACAAGATATCATCTAAACATGATATAGAAGAATGCTTTGAATAATATACTTCTATATCTATCTCCTCAGGAATTATTGGATCCATGTCTTGACATATATCACATACGATATCATACGTTTCTTTCTGGAGATCCAATATTCGTTGAAACATAGCTTCAATACCACTCTTCCTGGTGCTTTGTTCTTAATTTTCTTGACCATAAGACCTATCAAACTCATAAGAAGAAGTAGAATTTGCATTAGCAAAATAGGGGGAGGGGAAATTTGGGCATTCACTCCAATGTCCATATTGACCACCACATAAAGAACAATCATAATCCCAGTAGGATGGAGATGGTGCACATATCTCTCTCCGGGGAGCATATCTACAATCTTGCCAAAAGTGAGGTCCATCACAATATGGACATTGATCATCAAGAAAAGATTTCCAACCACCAAACACATGTTCATTCCACGATGCCATAGTAATAAGTAAACTAAAATAAAAATCTACCTAACACATGAAATAAAAGAAAACTAAAAACAAATATTTACAAGTTTGAATTCAAGAAAGTAGGCTAAAATTATAAACCAACTAAATACGCCAAATTGTTCCCCAACAACGGCCCATTTTAGATAAAGCTAAACTTACACGTCAATTTAGTGCAGGGCTATCGTCGTCAATATATTTACCTAACTTTGGAGTTGGGGTCGAATCCACGAGGAACAATGTGAATGGAAATTAAACTAATTTGAAACTATAGATATAAGTTGAATTCAAACAAATGATACAAAAAGATAAAATGGGGGTTTTTGATGATCAAACAAATGTTAAAGTTTTAACTTGCTTCAGAGCTCAAAACTAAAATTTCAATGGTTCAAATCAATGATAAAGAAAAACTAGGGTTGTGATCACTATGATTACTAATCCCCATTAAATAATAACTATAGCATTGGATTCTCATGACTTGTGGGAAACACCAGATTATCAGTTTCGACAGTCCATCTAAGTATTTGTCAACCTATATAGATGTTGAACTCCCTAATTATCTCTAACTTAGGGAAATATTCTTTTCATACTGATTTATTTCAAGTTGATCAATTTTGTTTCAATATTAATCATTATATGAGAACTTAACCTTCCCAAATCCTCATTGATAATTCACTACCTTTAGTTTATTTTTCAGTTCGAGCAAATCAAAATAAGGCGGGATCTATTGTTTGCAACTAATAGATAACTATCATTACAAAGGAATTATCAAGATGTCCCAATAATCACTCAAACCCTAACAAACTATTAAATCCATGGAGGAATAATCATAGATGCCACAACTCTAGTTGTAGGATTTAGTTCAACATGATAAAGTAAAAGATAACAACAATTATAATCATCATTCAAAGTAATTAAACTTACAAAAGATGAAGTCTGAAGTTGATTCTCTTTTAAGTTCAAGAGAAAATTTCCACAACCAAATCAAAGAGTTGAAAATTTAATTCTAAGTTTCGAGCCCCAAAGATAGGTAAACTGGCCTTTGGAATGAGTTCCAGCCATTTTAAGATGATTAGAAAACCCTAACATATGCTTTAAATTCTTCAACCTAATTAAGGAAACAAAATCATAGATCACAGTATTTTTTCGGATAGGTGACGACGTGTGTGAAAGCTTATCAGGAGTTTGACGACTTATCAAGAATGTCGTCAGCTCCTCTTCACTTTTGACAATCTCTTCCTTAGGTTGATGATGAGGAATAACGGCTTATCAGACATGTGATGAATTATCAAAAATATTGTCACTTCTTAACTTCAAACTCCATTCCCTTCCTAAGCATAACAACGAGCCTAGCGGCTTATCAGACTTCTAATGGCCTATCACAAATATCATCACAAATTCCAGTTGAAGCCCATTCTTTGATAGCTTATCACAAAGTTGACAACTTAATAAACAAGTCATCAGCTATACTTCATTCTCTACTTGCTCAAAAATCAACTCTTTTACCTCTATTCATGTTGATTCTCTTGCATCTCAACTTTTACTGCAATATCAAAGATAAAACAATAAAAAATGACAAAAGTTGCTTAAGACTTTGCAACTATTCTCAATTAAAAGTCTCAAATGTGTTAGCACCTGCTCACACATCAATTATCACCCTTCCAACTGGGGTCAAAGGTTTGACCCCTATCAACTCAGATTTAGGGCATGTCGGTTAGATAATTACCTTTCATAGTCTCAGTTTCAGTCTTAGTTTAGAACTCAGTTCAGTTCTACAGAATTAGGATTGTTAGACACAGTCAACCAGTATCAGTAATTCAGTTATTAGTAAAGTTAAATATCAGTTACTCAGTATCAGAACACATGACTTAGCTTCAGAAAAGCTCAGTCGTAGTATTTATTTATATGCACAGTAGTGCATACTCAATATTTACAGTAGTATCAGTTATCTATGTACTCTCATGTTCAGTCACTCTATTTTATTCAGTCAGATTGTTCATGCATATGAACCATTATATTCAACCTTACCTCATTTATCATACCAGTACATTCCATATACTGACGCATTCTTTCTTTGTGTTATGATATCTCAAATCATAGAGGCTTTCAGACTAGACCAGTTCAGATAGTGTTTAGTTTTCAGATGTTTTAAAAAATGTTATTATTTATTAGTATTTTGATTTTGGACATTATAGAAATTTATCCTAATTCTGCATTTATGTTAGTATTATTATTCAGTGCTCACAACAGATATCAGTCATGGGTTAGCTTGTGGTCTTCATGGTCATAAGCATCATGTAGCATTTGGGGTACAGACTCGGGCATTAAAAACTTGGTATCATAGAATAAGTTTCAATAGAGTCCTTCGGAGTCTGAAAGATATGTCTAGTAGAGTCTAGTGCATGTGTGTGTAGCACACCACACTTATGGACAGGAGGCTATGAGATATTTTAGGAAAATTTTCAGTTCTTTCAGTATTCATGTCATGTGAGTGAGCATGAGATCAAGCTAAATTCTCAGTCTAATCCTTTTCTTCCTTCTAGTTACAAAACATGCCTCCTTAAAAGACTAACGCAAGAAGAACTAGAAATCAGTCAGTACCTCATCCCGTTCAGGAAAATCTCCTGGATGAGCATGTCTCCCATGCCGAATTCAGTAATGCTTTCACTACCTTAGATTATTCAGTAGTTTCTTAGAACAACCTACAGGTTGTTGTACCATCTAGTCTTGGGGTTCATACTCAATAGAGAAAGGGGAAAAGCATAGGCAGGAAGATAGAAAGAATAAGAGAGCCAGAATGGGTAGCTTTAGTTTTGTTCAGCCTAGGTCAGAGGGTGGTAACCATTCTCAGTATTCTGAGAAGTTTTCAACCCCAGCTCCATCTTTAGCTAGTGCACCAGTACCAAAGTTGATGAATGACCATCGGGATAGGGCGCCAGGCTCCAAAACCCAAGGTAGTGTAAGCGATGGTTGTAGCCATCCATTTTTTCGAAAAATATTGTAAAAATCACCTAGGTGTCTGTAGATCCGATAGTGATGTGTGTTTTGGATATAGCGATTCAAGCCACATAGTCCGAGAATGTCCTAAGTCTAGTTCACAAAGTTATCACAGTCGTCCTTTAGTTCTATCTAGTTGACTGAATCAGCAAGGTGCCACCTCCAGTATCACCAGTGGGTAATGCCCAAATAGGTTTTCTGCACATCAGTCCAGAAAAGATCAGAAAAGTTCTCCCTATGTGGTCACTGGTATGTTATAGATCTTTCATTTACATATTCATGCCTTATTAGATCCAGGAGTTTCTCTGTATTTTGTAACTCTATGTATAGCAGCCAACATTAAGTCAGACTAGAAATCTTAAAAGAACCTTTCTTAGTACTTACCTCATTAGGTAAATCTATTCCGGAAAGACAAGAATACAAAAATTGCTCGGTTACAGTATTTCAAAAAGTCCCTTCAGATATTTTAGTAATGGAGTCATTCTATTTTAGTTTTCTAATGGACCAATCATTGAATAAAGGGGTAGTATCACAATTTTTGTTGATTTAAGTTTGAATCTCTAGATTGTACTAGTAGAAAGAGAAGTTGTGAATTCTAAGATAGTCAGTATTGAGGTTGCTATATGATAATTATTGGGGAAATAGAAAGCTAACAATCATGTATTAGAAGGAAGTACTAGAAGTGGACCTTACAATATAAGGAGTAGTCCTTCAGAATGAGTTTAGTGTTTATGAGCATTGTCATATCTTAGACTCTAGAGTAAAGTGGTTTATGTTCGATTTAGAGTTTATTAAGTGGCTTACAAACTTAGAATAACGGCTTTAAGCTAAGGTGGAGATGGTAGCACAAGTAACCAAGTCTAACTTTTAGATTTTAGTAGTAATGTCAGTATGTGTAGAGAAGCAGTGAGAGAGGTTGATGCCCAACCCATCATTACCTCAGTGCAAAATTTTACACTTCAGCTATCACGATATCTACTCATGCCTTACGTGTCAGCTCTATGATCATAGCTTTTATTTGTGCACATTATCGAAAATCATTTATGCTTACAGTTCCTAGTGTAAGGAGTTCCAGTTCACTCAGTTTTACGAATCATGTTGAATGAATACAAAATCTCCAAACTCAGGTCATGCAGCTCAAGACTCATATACTCATGCTTTATAGTATGCTCAGTTCCCATGAATCCTAATACAGACCTAATGATCAGCTAAATTCATATTTATGTCATGTATATCCTCGGTCTAGATCTCTTGATAAAATCCTGGATGTTGATGTTCTATTCCTTAGGCCTCAGTTACGTTTTAAGTTTTGTATAGTGTCATTCATGTTTCCAGTCCTAATTTTGTAACCTTCATTGAACTCTTCTTATTAAATAATGTAGTGATGAGTAGTTTCTTAGAAGGGATAGAGTGAATATATTAGATTAAGAAGAGATTGTTGCATTCTAGTTTTACATGAGGCTGTAGTTATGAAGATAGGCTTGAATGTCATATTCATGTGTAAGTGGCTAAGTGCATTTTGCAGATTTGAGTAGGCATCAACATAGTTGGATAATTTCATCTAGATCAAACCTCATTAGGTAGAGTTATCAGTGACCATGTAAATATTTTTATTAGCCCCAAGTGAAATGCAGTGTTGAAGTAGAAATAATAGTTGAGGGAATAGTTGAGGAATGTGGATATGATGGAAAGTTAGTAGTTTTAGTTCATGAGGCTTAGTAACTCTGTCTTAAATGACGTTTCGTAGTCCTTTCTCCATATTACAAAATTTGAGCCATATTGTGATTTCTTGTTCAGATGTCTTATTTAGACCATACCAAGATTCCCTTGCTCCCAAAAGTTAGTAGAACTTTATATAAAGAGCGTCAATAAATGCTCCAGTTGAGTATAAGTTTCACTATGTGTTAGTTTGTATAGCCAGGAATGCAGTTTAGCAGTCAGGCGGACAAGTTCATACGATTTCCCCATCTTTCCACCCAGTCGTACTATTCGTAGCTTCGTCAATATGACTATTCAAATATAGAGCATCCTAGTAGTTAATAGTTTAGCCTAGTTCATGTATGATGCCTCAGTTCTAGATCTCAGATATTCAGTGATGATTTAGTTCGTAGGTGCCCCGTGCATCACTCAGTTTTTCTCTGAATCCCAGCCAAGTCAACATTCTTCGAGGGACATAATGTCCCAAGGGAGAGATACACTATAACCCCCGAGTTTTCATGTCCTGAACCTTCTAGTTTCTCATCACCTAAAAAATCTAGTTTGAAGTAACGTGTACTCATAAGTTGACTCTCTCATTCCAAATCTCAGTCGCATGACCATTCCCAAGGCATGGCATGTATTCAAGGAATCAATTTAGTTCATGATATTTAGTTCAGACTCAGTCATGTTCTCATGTTCCCGTTCAAGCATGTTCAATAAATGATCTCAGTTTCATCAGTATTCTCAACTTAAAGTGGTAATCTTCCTTACATTTAATTAGTTCCATGATTCAATTACATTTGTAAACTTTGTATTCTTTACCGTTGTATATTCAGTCATGCATTCATGAATCAGCTCAGTCATGTACTCATACATTAGCTATGCATGTTTAGTATGAAAATTAAGCTTATTAGTAGCTTCATTAAAGCATTCCATGCATAACATATGTATGTTCAGTGTGCAAACTCAGTCTATCAGTGTTTCTTAGCTTAATCAGTCTAATTCGAGGACGAATGTTCCCATGGGGGAGATATTGTAATACCCCGTATTTCCCTAGCTTAAATTAACTCCCAATCCATGAGTTATCCTATATAATTTTTTTGAAATACTAAGTTTTTTTCAGTTTAGAACTTACCAATGCATAGGAAATTCAGCCATCTTGCCAACGATATAAAATTCGCCCAAATTTGATTC
Organism: Capsicum pubescens; assembly: GCA_030864215.1. NCBI lineage: Eukaryota > Viridiplantae > Streptophyta > Magnoliopsida > Solanales > Solanaceae > Capsicum > Capsicum pubescens. The sequence goes on along the minus strand of CM061547.1, from coordinate 157,883,164 downwards.
CCTAGCGAAGAGTTAGAGCTATTTTTGTGAAAATAGTGTACCACCTAGTACCTCAGTACTTTGTGCACGCCGTCTAAATGGAAACAATCATTTTCCCATGAGCCAATGCAATACCACTGCGTCATTCCATAAGCTCAGTTCATAATTGTCAAAATCCAGTAAGGCAACGCGATCATGGCACGTCTCTCCAAGGGTGAAATTTGCATTCAATATTGCTCCGCGATTCCTCCGCGTTGAGCCACCAGCCACATTCCCAGTTGTCAATTTCCAGTGACACGGTGTGATAGCGTTGTGTCACGCCAAGTGTGAAAATTGGGAAATTTCAGTTAATTTCAAGTTTTAAATCCCAAGGACTTTTAGGTCTTTTTCCCTCATTCTGGTCAACCTAAAACACAAAATTTAGCCCTAAATGAGCACTAATTGCTCATTATTTGAATATTCACTCAAGGATTACGATATTCTCTCTCAAGAGGAAAAAACCCTCGCTTCAAAAACCAAGACTAATCCTCAAGAAATCCTTCAACAACTTCAAGAATCCATAAGATTCAGGTATGTTAGGTGTTCATCTATGGGTCCCTTTAACCCATAGAGTCCAAGAATCCATTTTTAAAACAACAAGATTGTTGATTTATGATTTATATGCTTGTAATTGGATTGTATTCATGTTCATGAAATTAATTGAGTTCCAATCCATGATTAATTGTAGTTTTTATAAAATTGAAATAACATGTATATTGAATCATGTAATTTCCATGTTATAACCCTTGACTATGCAAGTTTGGGCATTGTAGGTTCAATGTTATATGTTATCCATGATAATGTGCATTAAGTTGTGCTCCCCAAGTGTTTGATAGAATGTCCATGAGAATTAAATGATGAAATCATGACATGCTAGTATGTGTGAAAGCTTATGCCCTACAAGTGTTTGATAAAATGCCTCTATGAGAAAATTATGCACAAGTATACATTGTTACGTCTTTCAAGATCATGTTGTGATTTATTTTTCATGCTATTGAGTCCTAGGGTAATCTAATACTCAAAAACTCTAGTTGTTTACCTAGAGCCAGTATTAGTTCTAAAATAGTAACTGTCATGTAATGATTAGTAGTATTTAGTCCGTTAGTAGAACTTAGTAGAACTCAGTCACTTACAGAACTCAGGAAAACTCATATACTCAGTATCAGTCTAGTACAGTTCAATTTACTCAGTTCAGTGTCTTTTAGTTGGGAGTAGTATTTAACATTGAGCGAGTGCAGGGATGAAAACTTCCCCGTCAGAGAGGTAGAGTCTCTAGAAGAAATCCCTGTACTACAAAACTACGTAGCCAGTGTAGGATGAGGAGTCACCCATCATACTAGGCTTGAATACCTTCCAGGGGTGACTAGTTAGATTAGGCGCAGCTTTGCCCAGTTGTCACCCGTTAGTTAGGCTTGGCATCCTGATTTTCCAGTGTTAGTACCTGTGGTATGGTATTAGCACCCTTCCAACTGGGTCACAAGATAGAAACCTATCAGCTCAAATTTGGTGCATGTCAATTAGATGATTATCTTCCACAGTCTCAATTTCAATCTTAGTTTAGAACTCAGTTCAGTTCTACAGAATCAGGACTTTCACAGTAATTTAGTTATCAGTAACTTCAGATATTAGTTACTCTATATCAAAACTTGGTACTTAGCTTTAGACAAGCTCAGTCACAGTATTTATTTATATGCACAGTTGTGCATACTCAGTATTTACAGCAGTATCTGTTATCCATGTGCTCTCATGTTTAGTTACTCTATATCATTCAGACAGTTATTATTGATGCATATGAAGCCTTGAATTTATCCTTACCTCATCTATCGTACCAGTACATTTTTCATACTAACTCATACTCTTTCTTTGCGCTATGATGTCTGATATCATAGGTTCGGATGCTCAGGTTCTCAACCGCGCATAGATAGATTTTGATTCAGCCAGTAGTATCAAAGTTAGTAGTGAGTCCTCATCTATTGAGGATATTATATTATTTCAGTTTATTAGTAGAAGCAATATTTCAGTAGATGGAGTTAGTTGGGGGATTATCCCATCAACTCCACTATTCAGATAGTTTAGTTAGAGGCTTTCAGACTAAACCAGTTCAGATAGTGTTTAGTTTTCAGATGTCTTACAAGATATTATTATTTACCAGTATTTAGATTTTGAACCTTATGGATATTTAGCCTAATTCCGCATTTATTTTAGTATTATTATTTAGTGCTTAGAGCAGATTTCAGTCATGGGTTAGCTTATGGTCTTTTTGGGTCATAAGCACCACTTATCGTTTGGGGTACAAACTCAGGGCATTACAGTTGCCTCCCAATAAACACGTGTTTTAATGTCGCAGTATGATGGGGCTTGGTTGGGTACTCAGACTACCCCAACAAGTACATGGGTACCTTGATTACTCAAACTTCATCAAGGTAGCCCAAGAGTTGGATTCTAATTTTCTCTTTCCACTATGAACTTATGAATGTAGCCTGTAATTGATTTTTTGATTGTCCATTATGTTCAAGGGGTGGTGGAATAAAAATAAAAGACCCAAGCAATAGATGAGGCATGATGTACTTTTTTTCCCTTACATGAGAAATATAATTCTTTCTTTTCGACACAACAAATTCAAGAATGTAGACATATGTTTCCTCCTTCTTTCACTCTTCTTTTGGTTTGGATACCTCGATCAATATTTAACTATCCAGACACAATGTGGAAAAATGATTTAAATGAGGTTAAATATGACCCAACTCAAGAATTATTGTCTTATTTACATCCCACCCAACTCTAATATTATTTCCTTAAGAGTGAAAATATCCATAATACTATGAGAAATTTTAGACTCCTCTACTTTTATCTCCTTATATTGTCTTCTCAGAAATTTTAAGTTTCACACCACCCATAATGAAGTTGTTGGGTATTTCACGTTACAACTTTTGCCTCCAACTCTACTTGTAAGTGGTGAACATCTAAGCCAAATATTTAACCCTTTTGAATAATATTATGATTTTTGTGGACAAGGTGTGTCAATGTTTCCAATAGGATATCCTTGTGTTAACAAACAATATGTGCCACACTCATGCAATAACAAACCATACTGAAATAATAAGGATCAATAATCAAGAAGTCTTCATCACTCCATGCTTTCTATGGACAAGTTTTCATATCAAGAAAAGTAGACACGCACTAGCTTATGCCCAAAGAAGAATAGGAAAAAAAAAGCTGACCATTTCAACAACTCCAATCAGTCAATCCACAATCGTATTCCACAACATCAACACCAAAATTTGGTAAAACCCAAAAGTAAACTGCCTTAGAAGTATAATGTGGTCTCTATTAAAATATAGTAACCCAACTAGGTTGGGGTTAATCCTACAACGATTACATCAGAAATCCTTCTCAAACTTATTGAAATCACTAGGTAGTGCAGAAATTTAAAAGGGGGATTCGTAGTAGCTAGCAGGAATTAACAAGAATTAGATGTTTTTGGTTGTAAACAATTTAAGACAAATACTAGACATGCATTCACCCCATATTCTAATATCGTAGACTTATCATGCACTATTGAACTATTCTGATTCCTTGCATGCAGAATTTGATAAGTTATTCACCATCAACTATCTTGTGGACTCATTGACATATTTCACACTTTACCTTTTGATTCTCAGGGTGTTACCTTACTAACCCTTATCCAGGATCCCAACTTAACTTTTACCTTTTGAGTCTCAAGTTATTAGATGATAGATAACCATCATAAAAAGATGATATTGATTATCCTAGATCGACAATTAATTTTCAAATTACTGTTGTAATTATCTTTTCCTAGTCACTACTCCTCTTTTGAAGTAGTTATATTTTTTGTGGGATCTTATTGTTTGAAACCGCCGCGATATCAGAATAAATACATGGAATATTCTTTATCTAGAATGACTTGGAACTTCATCTACTTCGTTAATCCGCTAGGGTTCCCAAAACCTTAGCTAAGGGAATTATTTGATCATATTTATGAAATATTTCATGGAATTTATAGAAAAATTCATATAATCAATCTCACAATAATGAAATAAGAAAACCCAAAATCTTTAATTGAAGAACCAAACCTAAAACAAACTAACAACAATATGATCCCAAGATTAGAAATCAATCGTGGAATCAAAAGTATATGAAAGATGTAAACTTAACCCCAAATGGCCTTTTTAGCACCTCTCTACTAAATAATGACTAAAGGTTATTTACAGCATAAAAAACCCTACAAATCAAATCATGAATAAATTAGGAAAATTTGACTAAACGTACATAATAATTACTAAAAACTTCATAGGAGTGTATGTAGGTTACATGGAAACACTGGGAAAGAATTCTAAAATGATATGAGAAAATTAAGGTCGGTGACCACTTTCTAAAGTCACCTACAAACAATATGTTGTACCTATGAACCATAAGTGGTCCTAGGTAAGTGACCAGAGGACCAAAAGTGCTAAAACCTTTCTAGACTTCATGGTTCTGCAATCTACTCTGGCACCTATGGACATTATGTGGCACCTATGTGTTGTAGGTGCACTTAGTAAGTGTCAAGGTCCTTTTTTTTCTACTCTTAAGTTCTGGACTTCATGTTTTGACACCTAATTAGGCACCAAATTCGGAACCTACTCCTTGTTAGTGCCCATGTATATGGCCCAAAACTTCAAATTTTCATTTTTTTTGTTAAAACCTAGTTTTTCTTTCGATTAGTATCCAAAACCTCAGTTTTTTTGTTTAACATCCAAAACCTAATTTTTCTTCCATTTACCATCCAAAACCTAGTTTCCTATAAAATTACTCAAAAAACACATCAAATACAACAAAATAGTCATAATTACATGCATATTTTCCAAGTTTAAGCATCATAAGTGCTATGAATGCATAGCACATCATGAGTATCCTTTTTGTCTATGGTTAGCTTCATAAATATCCCATTAGCTCTATGCCGGTAGTATTTCATACAACAAGTGGTTCTCAGATTAGTCATGGTGTTTATAGTAGGCAGAGTTATCGTTGGACCTTGAAAAGTTTTATATATGGGTATTCAGTCCATGGAGGACATTCCGGATTAGAAAGGGAAATACCTCATTGTATTCTAGGAGCATGTTGTAGTTTTATAGAGATGGTATATTCATTAAGAGAGTACCGCAAAGGCAAGTTAGTTGATCAGATAGAGTCAATATATATTCCCCGCCAGCCTAGAGTTCTTGAGGTATGATTTGAATGTAGGAAGGATGATCATGGTAGTAGAGAGTTCTCTCAGCAATATTTGGCCATCCACTTGGGCTTAATTTGTGTTTCTCGCCATGTTAGTTATTTAGAAGTTTTCTACGACTGTAGAGATATCGATCACTAGTCTAGACTGTGTCTCCGACATGGGATTGCTAGTCATTAAACTCATAGAGATCATGGTTTTTATGATTGAAGAATCTTCAATTATAGATAGTAAGCTTGGTGCCTCAATAAATGATTTAGTCGGTCGATCCGAGTTTGGACCTATTTAGATTTTTTCTTCCTTAGATCCGTTATGCTTATGGTTGTGGATTTAAACATTATTGGTGTGCGTTTAATTTCCCACATTTAAGATGATAGCATATGGACCTAGTATTGTATTCTTTCATCTTTGACCTCGAGTTTTTAGTTTTCATTGGGATTTTATGTTGTTATACTCAATGGAAGTATCATTCTTGAGTTGGATTCCGCTTGGTTTTATTCTTAGTTGATGGGATATCCTTGAGTGTATCATTCACTAATGATTAGTTATGCTTTAGACTTCAGGATTTTAGTTTTGTTTACTGCTCGGACTAGTTATTGCATTGGCAAAGATTGCATTCCTTGATTATATTGTGTGCCCAGAGAAAGCCTAATGAGCTTATTCTCATGTTTTTCATATGGACTTTCAGTAGATCAGCCTCAATTCTTTGAGTTCACTGTGATAAGATTGTGTGTATTCCGGTGATCGTACTTCTAGTTGGGTGTGGATTGTTAGTGTTGAATGGTAAAAAAAGGTTATAGTTGGAATTAAATTCGATTGTATGACTCATGCCTTGGTTTGATTTTGTATAGGATAAGCCTTCGATAGATTTATGTGGGTATAGAGATGGTATCAGTGTGTTGTGGTTTAGATTTATGTGACTAAGCCTTATTCAATTCAGTTACAGTCCAGTTGGTAGTCGAGGATGAGTTTTGACTATTTGGAAATGAAGTGAGAGAGCTGGTTGAAAAGAGAATACTTGTGGAAAAATTCTCTAGAAATGTTCTTTCTTTCTAGAGGTTATCTGAGAAGTCATGCTTGGAGTATACGGGCCCAGAAACTTATCCTTTGGAGCTTTTGGCTCCAACGGAGCTAAAAGAGCTTAAGGAGAAATTGAAAGACCTCTTAGATAAAGGTTTTATTAGTCCTAGTATGTCTTTATGGGGTGATCCTGTATTGTTTGTGTACAAAAAGGATGGTTGCTTTCGTATGTGCATTGATTATTGTAAGTTGAACAAAGTAACCTTACAGAATAAATATCCTCTTACTAGGATCGATGATTTGTTTGATAAACTTCAGGGTACGATGTGCTTCTTTAAGATTGATCTTAGATCTAGTTATCATAAGCTAAAGATTAGGGAAGTGGATATCCCTAAGGCTGCTTTTAGAACCTGGTACAATCAAAATGAGTTTCTAGTTATGTCCTTTAGGTTGACCAATGCCCCGAAGACATTTATGGACTTGATGAATAGGGACTTCCATCTGTTCCTGGACATGTTTGTCATTGTCTTCATCAATGACACGCTGGTCTATTGTAAGAGTGAGGTGGATCATGTCAATCACCTTTTTTCCTTATTATGAACTTTGAAGGATCATCGTTTGTGTGTCAAGTTCTCCAAGTGTGAGTTTTGGTTTAAGGTTTTGACCTTTCTTTGTCATGTTATCTTGAGTGAAGGGATCATAGAAAATCCTTATAATGACCCGAGACTACCTCTTAGTTGTCACACAGTGCTTAAGACCATAAGTTATCTCAAGCTAACCCTTGTACTGGCATATTGTTAAGCAACTGATTTAAATTTGTAAATAACTGAGTTTACTGTGCGAAAACATAATCATGATGAAATCTGGGGAAAATACAATACTAATACAATTTAACATTCTAATAAAACTGAAAAGAGGAACTGAAATTACATGAATGACTCTGAGCAACATCTATGAAGCCTCTACTATACTGAGTATAGATAGCTGGGACGCGACTTCAACTACCACTAATCAATACATATAAGTAATAAAGTAAAGTACATGAATAACATCTAATAGAAGTCCGCGAAGTATGAGAACTCATCACCTATTGGCTGGAATCTACAACTGTCAGAATATGATGTGCATGCTACAACTGGTACCTACATTATTATACCCTGTACTACATTTTATCCAATATATGACTTAGCCTCCCCATGGTCATATATTAGGTTCTCAGTCGTACACGACCTTGTCATATGGAGTGTTGAGTTGGCCTAGTGAAACTATTTTGGGTATAGTTTGGGGATATGATTTAGGGTACCATTCGTACATTTGGGTACGATTCATGTGTGTTTGGTCATACCTTAGTCAGTGTAGGGGTCCTTGGTGATACCTAGGGTATGATTTAGTGTACCACTCGTACCCTTGGGTACGGTTGAGCTATGTGAGTCGTACCGACCTAGGAAGTCATTTTTTATATTTTAAGTCAAGGGTTGTATGGATATTTCCCACCCCAAAACCCTTAAGTATCCTCACTATTTAATGTATTATGGCCTCCCAAACACTCATTTTTTCATGATAAAAACCTCCCAAATACTCTCTCAAACAAACTTTTGAAGATTTGAGGCTAAGGTTCCAAGTGGCGTTCATCTAGAGGAAAAAAAGGAGTCAAGTTCTTTGGGGGATCATCTTGTTTAAGGAATGGGACTCTTTGCCTTATTATTAATTCAAATATCATGTATTTTAAACATGGATTATCACTTGTAAATGTTGATTTTGAAATCAAATGTTAAGGGTTTTTTATGCCTAATAATGAGTAATGTTTTCTCTTATTTAAAGTTCTGTTTATACATAATATTTTTGATGATTTTTACATATGGGTTCTTTTTGATAGTTTTTAATAAATGGGTCTTAAGTCACCCTAAGAATAATGATTTCTACATTGATTTTAGCCTTGGTAATGGCATGTCAATAAGGTGTTTGTGAAAATATCTAAGAGAAATTTCTAGTCACATTTTGATGATGTTTTGAACTAGGGCAATGGCCCAATAAGTATAAGTGGTTTGTAAATTGTATGTTAATGACCTTGTTACCCATGTATCAAATTAATTTAATATTTTGATCATTTGATGGCTAAAAGGGATAAAGTCCCTAAACATGAACTTGAATTATGTTTGAACTGAAGTGTGGCTTAAGAATGTTAATAAAGAATGAATGGTTTTGTAAGGGTATTGATGGCTATAAATTACAAGGAATGATGAATTGATTTATGGAATTGGATTATTAAAATATTTGATTAATAAATGGTTCAATGAAGACCTCGTGGTTATTTATGGTGATAAATTGAGTAAATGGCATAGAGTCTCTAAGTGTTGAATTGAATGGATGTTGATGTATGAAAAAAGGGCTAGAGTCCCAATGTCTACTAATAATAGTCACGATAACTTGTTGTTAAAGTCCCTATCCTACTAAGGTGGCTTGTGGTTAAAGTACCTTGACTAATAAGGTGGCTGGTTGTTAAAGTCCCTTGCCTAATAAGGTGGCTTATGGTTAGAGTCCCTTGCTTAATGAAATTGCTTATGGTTAGAGTCTCTCACCAAATGATCTCACTTGTGGTTAAATTCCCTTGCCTAATGAAATAGCATGAGGTTAAAGTCCTTTGCCTAATGAAACGGCTTGAGGTTAATGTCCCTTGCCTAGTGAAATTGATTGATGTAAGAGTCCCTTGCCTAAAGAAATGACTTGAGGTAAAATACCTCTTTCTTGATATGATCGGGAAGTTTAATTCCTTTATAATGTGAGCGTGGAAGGTTTGAGTCCTTCACTTCATGACTCGTGATTGAGTGCATCAAGAATGCTTGCTAAGTCTTTTTTACTTTTGGCACATTATAAACATGTTATATGTATTGACATCGGGGGCTTGTCCCGACTTATATTAACATCGGATTTGTGTACACGCATTACGGATGATAGTGGACTTGGGTATGTTGGTTTGTATGCTAATTTGAATGAAATTCTTAGACATTGTCTAATTTATGATATTAGTTTTGTTTCTTCTATCTTGATTTATGGCCGGAGTTCATACGATACTTGTTGTTTGGGGTGATGGTTAGGTTCGGTTAATGGGGTGATCTCCGGTAAATGTTGGGCTTCAGATGCCCATACGACATGGAACGGTTTTGGGTTATGTCATACATATCCAAAGAGACCCATCCTTCTTACGAATAAAAGTACAGGAGCACCGTACGGAGAAAAAATAGGATGAATGAAGCCCTTATCCAGAAGATCCTCCAATTTCTCCTTTAGCTAATTTAATTTAGCCGGAGACATCTTATAAGGAGGAATAGAAATGACATGGGTATCTGGTAGAAGATCAATCCCAAAATCATTTTCCCTATTGGGATGAATCCTAAGAAGATCATCGGGAAATAGTTTAGGAAATTCATTAACCAAAGGGACAGATTACAGAGAAGGACTTTCAAAATTTAAATCTTTAACCTGAACTAGATAGTATAGATATCCTTTGAAAATCAACTTCTGAGATCTAAGATAATAAATAAACATCTTTGTGGGTAATAAGGAACTCCCCACCCAATCAATTTCCTATTCATTAGGAAAATGGAAACATACCTTCTTGGTCCATCAATCCATAGAAGCATAGCAAGAATGAGCCAATCCATCCCCAATAATACATCAAAATCTATGATGCCAAGATCTATCAAATCCACCAAGGTTTACCTATTAAGAATGGACAACACACAACCCCTATAGATTTTTCTAGCAACAATTGAATCACCCACTGGAGTAGACAACAAAAAGGGGTCAAAAATACTTTTAGAAAAAAGGAAATGTACAACCACATAAGGACTCACATAAGATAGGGTAGAACCTAGATCAAGAAAACAATAAACATCACTTGAGAAGAGCTGTAACATACCAGTGAAAATATCGGGGGATGCCACAGATTCATAGCGAGTAGTAATAGCGAAGAGAGGACTTCGACCAGTTTCCATGCCCAAAGTAGAATCCATAAGTGAAGGAGCTGAAAAAGTAGCGACCAGAACTTTATTAGCCACAGTAGAAACCTTAGCTATAGGATAATTTCTCTACTGATTAAAAGACTGACCTCAATTGTACCACAAGTTCCTCTCATCTTCACAGTAACAATGATGAAGCTACCCACAAAATTGGCAAGAAGGATCCGGTGGGGTCGATTGTGCTACACTAACCTTAGACTGGGCACCCTATGCCTTAGGAACACTGCTAGTCTGAAAAAAAACATCACAAGAAAGCTTAGGATAAGGATCACTAGCTATCCAATAAGAACCTCCCCAATTCTTTTTATTGGTCCACTGTCTACCATCTCTCCCACTATTCTACTGACCCGAACCTTAAATTAATATCTTAACTTTTTGTTCAGCCTTTCTCCTATATCTACTTGCTTCTTCTTTCACCCTTTACCTACTATATATAATCCACCTACCTGGAGATGTCCATATCATTGTTTAAAATTGTAGCCTTAAACTCCAATATCAAATAACGAGACAACCTAGAAGTAAAATTCCTCATTTTTTATATCATCTTGTCCACTAACTTCGAAGAATAACGACACAATTACTGAAATTTTAGAGCATGCTTCTTCAGACTCATCTTACCCTACTTTAAATTCAAAAACTCTTCAACCTTAGCTTCCCTTAAATCCTTCACCCCTCATAACTTACCACTCCTCATACCACTGATAAGGCACATCTTTCAATTGATAGGCAGCAAACTCTACACCTTTATTATCAGTTACATGCATCACCCTAAAAATCTTCTCCATCTTATTGATAAACCCCTAAGTATCCTTTTCTATATTAGAGCCTATAAAGGTTGGCGGATTCAACCTCATAAATTATCCAACTCGAGTAACCTTGGATGAATGAGCAACAAAACCAACACAGTCAGACTAAAAAGGCCAAGACGCCACCACCTGAGTAAGTATATGAATAGACTGATGGAACTCCACATTAGAGATATCTCCCTAAGGTGTCTGAGCATAAGTGTCACCATCTCGACAATCCTGTGGAGGACTAGTAAGGACAAGTGGAACCCTACATTGAGCAGTACATTCATAAGAGCGACCCTAGACCGGGTCTACACTTCATAAATAGTCTGAGTCCCTATAAATTTTCCTTAGATGGAATAGAGGTTCCAACAGAGTTTCTACGAATGTCAGATCTTCGGGGAGACATAATCTAAAATACGAGTAAGGTAGGATTTAGAGAAGTTTAATAGCACTAAACTCTATAGCCCGAAATAGAATGAAAGAAAGGAAAACATTCCTAAATATGTCGTATCCTCCACATTATAAGGGTGGTGCACTACACACCCATAAAATGGACTATACTCGACACGGCTTTTTGGACGCCCAATGACACTGAATTGTTCTCTGATACTATGCTTTCCATGACCCAAACCAAGGCCTAGTTATGATGGGTATCTCAAGCTTACTTTGAGCCGTAGACCATCCCCTTAGTCAAACATCCATAACACAATAAAATAATATAGAGAAAGCCAACCAAATATCACTAAGAAGGATAGAGAATCAAATATAAACTCTATGAATCAAAAACCTACATCCAACCCATACTTGACCATAAAAGACTCTAGAAACCAGAAATGCCAAAATAGGTCGGGACATTCCCTCGACCATAATAAAAATGAATCCAAAATGAAATGCTAAGAAATAAAGGAAATAGATGAAATAAGCAGGCCTTCCAAAAGATGGAGGCTCACAACTTCAAATAAACTCAACTATTGTATCAAACCACTTATCGCTACACAGGAGAAATAGAACACCCTTCAAAATCTATATCATTAAACGATGTAGCTTCCAGGGACAGGTGATGGTATAAGCACTGACATTTAACTCAGGTAAAGTGATAAAATATTTTCATGTCCAAAATAAGTCAAAATCAAATCCACACATTCAAATATACATATATAGGATGTCGGGATAGGGTAAAGGATCATGAACATGAGAGTTAAAAATTAGGCATTTTTAACACAGCAGTAAGGCACGCATATATCGTGGAGGCTAGACTTGGTGTCATGCTACTATCGTGGAGATTATCCACCTTGACACTCCAATATTGTGGACTTCACTACCTCGGGATCCAAAAATAACCCCAAACCCCTCTCAAAAATATCAAAACTTTTCTAAAACACCCTTTTAACATCCTTAAACATAATTCAAGTCAAAAATTCCAGTGAACTAGTGCCTACCACCCTTATTCTAAATCAATGTGCTTCCATTTTTTTTCCAATGTCACCACCTTTATCCTTCTTGAATTCCACAAATTTAATCATAATCAAACTTTAACATTTATATGTTCATCCAACAATAATAAATTGTATCAATAATAAGTAGAGGTATATAACAAGTGAAATCAACCACTTTGTAAAACAAAAAAGGTTCCTTTATATATGACTTATCATAGATTATCACGTTCCAACTTTTATTTACAATTAAAAAGTTCAACATATAATTACACGTGTTGCAACTAGTAAACTAATAATCAACTAACATGAAGAGAAACAATCATCTTGAGTTTTAACTCTGATTCAACCATAACCTACTTTAATCCAAGCCTTGCAATGGTATTACTTATAACTTTAATATTGCCTTTTCTTGAATCTTTGGCTTAATTGTATTCCAAAATCAATATATAAAATACTAGCCAACCAATTTTATAACAATCTTAAAAATTATAACCTAATCACCTAGCTATAAGGTTAAATTCATGAATTATTCCCTAGTTCCATGATTTTTATACCTTCATTCCACTTTGATTCCATCAATTTCACATTTACAAGAGTACATTAAAGCATAGTAATCAAAACTAACAATCCTTGAAAAATCTCCAGTCTTTACATCTCTTTTAACTATTTTACACTAGAAAAATTGACTAGGTAAATCTTCCACCATAATCAAAACTTAGAGATTTTAAGGATTAAGGAATAAAAATTTTATTAAAAAAGAGGATTAAATTACCTCACTAATGCAAATTGATTGGAAACTGATGGAATTTGCCCATAATTTCCCTATAATAAAGGCTGGGATTTTTTGGAATTAAAATAAAATTAAAGTCTAAAAGTTGACATTAACCGTGTGTATTCTGCTATAGCACCCTAATTCCTACTATAGAAACCTCACTATAGCAGGATCTACCCGCTATTGCAAGACTGCCTAACCTTGACTTCCACCTTAGCTGGAAAATTTCCACTATAATGGGCCTATAGTATAGGTCTACCTCCTACTATTGGGCGTAGGTGAGATAGAATATTTGGACAGTCTCAGTTTTTTGTAAATTTTACTACACACTCCTAAATTTCAACCTCTCAAACTATGCCCTTTACATTAAACACTAAATTTTGAGTTCTACTAACCGAAATTCAATCCAAAAGTTTATATGAACTCCCTAACCTCTTAGTTAATATCTTATAGTGTCAAATCATATTGTCCTAAACCTATCCATTACTGGATTTACCTAGACCACACTACACTTTGAATTCGTTCAATCGTAGCCTATCCTAATCTTTTAAACACAACATTTGAGAAGAATCTTAACCGAAATATTTGCATGTTAAACTATATCATAATGATGGAAGGGATTTTTATAATTACCAAAACTTAAAATAACATTTTAAAATCAACAAAATTATAAAAATAATGAAATATTAAGAAAAGTAAAATCTTTTTTTATTTTACTAAAGAATCCATGAAGTGCCCAAACGAGTCTGAAAGACTCGTGATCCAAGTTAGAGGCCCCCAAGGTTAAAATCCATGTCTGGAGCTGAAGAAACAAAAAAATGGTCATCTGAGTTTGTTTACTAAGAATGTTGATCAAAGTAAAACTTCTCAACTTTGAAATCTCAAAAATAAGAAAATTGTTTTAAAATTTGACTGAATACTTTGAAAACCACACCACACATCCCCACATATATCAAATACCATATGGAGGCTATGGATAAGTCAAAATTAAGAAAAAACATAAATGTATGAGAAATAACCCAAAAAGGTAATTACAACCTTTTATAAAAAAAGCATCAACGGACAACAACTATCAAAATCTTTCTATCCCAAAATTTAAATGTCGAATTCAATTTTCGTCTCCTATACTTATAATTTTATTTTTGATTTTTTTTATTTCCATTTATTGATATCAAAATGTAAATACTTTGATTTTCTTTGGAGTTAAATAATCAAATGATGGTTTTGGGTTTAAATTTTCCTTTGATATTTATCTATTTCTTACGTATTACAAGTTAAGAACTTTAGATTTGACCAATCTTCGACATAATTTTTAAATTATTATAGTGATCTCACATATCTATTTACTGGATTTTATATTATTTGACTTTTGTGGCTTTCATTATTTTATTTAAGAAAAATTTAGCTATAAATTTATTTTTGTTTCATTGTTGAATGAATTGGGGAAATCAATCAAATGGTATTAGTTGTTAAATAAAGTAAAAATATATGAATAAACTCTGTCAAAATAAGCTTTTGTAGTTGACAAATATTTTTTGTAAAGAAAATGAGAATGATTCTTTCCTTTTTTATAGATTATAGTTTACAAGAGTATCAGTTGAATATTGTTTTTCAAGGATTTTCCTAAATCTATGTCAATCAGAATGGATAAAGTAGTCATAAGATTAAAAATTAGGCAACCTAGCACTTGTGATACTATTTCACTCGTTGCTTCATCTAGGCCTTTAAAATTTTAATACAACCCCTTCAAGTGATGATTTTGAATATTTAAAAGAAGACCCAATAGAAGAAAGGACTATAGTAGAATATGATCCCTATATACGTGATGAATTTCAAATATATTATATTTAAAAGGACCTTGTCAACCTATAAAACATAATTCTCTAAAAGCTTAGTTTGAGGAGAAGAAATACCAATGTGTAAATTTCATCATAGTAGGTTCAAGCATCAATATATCAAGTGGTTAGAGTATAATGTATCAAAAAAAATTGATTATGTTTTATGAATCTATTTAATTAGAAAAGAGCATGAATTTTGTTAAAAAAAATGAGAGATGTTGTTATTACGAGAAAAGACGTTAAGAATTAGAATGAGGCTAAGGAGAGATTCGAATCTCATATTGGCGTGGTAAATAGATTTCATAACAAGTTTTTAAACATGATGATTGATTTTATGAATCAATCACAATCAATTTACACATTTTTGACAACCATTTGAGAAAAAAAATTACAATGTCATTTATTGGATGTTTCAATAGATGTGGCAATATTACTCCTAAGATTATGATTTTTTTGTAATATTTATGATGAAAGTATATCATCTATGAGTAGAGTCTTATATCCTTAATTTTTACAATGGTATGGAGTCATGAATTAGGATGTTAGGAACATTATATTGAAAAATGCCCCAAAAATAAACTGATGTGATGTCGAAAAGCATAAAAATATATTGTTGATGCTAGTGCAAGATAAACAATCAAAGCTATCATGAATGACTTAGATGTTCATTATTTTGAAATACTAGATGATGATTCTAAAGATATATCACATAACGGGCAAATGAAATAGGTTTATGATATTTTGACAAACAGGTGTAGTGATAGATCAATTTGTTGGAGTTTTCCATATTAATAATACATTTGCACATGCATTAAGGAGATAATATATTTCTTTAGTTTGGATTACACATTAATTCCATCTTAAATACATGAACAAGGTTATGATAATGTTAGTAACTTGCAAGAAAACCTAAATGGTCTTAAAACTTTATTTTCTATGATACTCCAACTGCATATTTCACTTATTTTTTTTCTCAACAATTACCACTGACACATGTGATTCATTTGAAGAATAATTTAGATATGGGTAATTTGTTTGTTTTGATTACTAATATGTTGATGTAACACCCCGTACTTTTACCTAGCTTAAATTCATCTTAAAATATCAAAGACTTTCTTTAAAGATGGATACACTTTTATACATGTGGAATATTCAATATTTTAACTTTGTGTTGTGGGAAAAATTAAATAAGCTTTCCATTGATACCAAATTTGCCTAAATCCGAAACACGAGCAAAAAGTTAGAGCCATTTTAGTAAGACAGTGTACCACCTGAGCCATCAGCGCATCGCGGAGCTAGGTGAAATGGCAATTGTCAAAAAACAGTGAGCCTCCATGATATTGGTGCTTCGCGCAAAGGTTCAATTTCAGAATTATCCTTTTCTAGTGTTCTGATGCGAAACCACTGCGTCGCGGTGAGCTTCCAGGTCGCGTCCAAGGTGGAAATGCGATTGTACCACGTCGCGCCACCATTAAATTTCCCAGTCGTCATTTTCTAGTGGCCTACCGCGATAGTTGTTCATCGCGCTAGGGGTCCAGATCGAGAAAATTTCATAAAAAGCTAAAGTTGCGCCCAGGGTTAAAACAGTCTTTTCCCATGATTTTATTCTGTCCAGATGTTGGATTTAACCATAAAAACATGTAAAACCCTTCATTATTCACTTTTCCCCAAAATTAAAAGGTAGTTCTCTCTAAAAAAAACAAACCCTAGCTTTCAAGAATCAAGGTCAATACCAAGAATTTCTTCAAGAACTTCAAAATCCTCATAAATTAAGGTATGTTAAATGTTCATCTATGGGTCCCTTCCACCCATAGAGTCAAAATTCATTTTTAAAGCTTCAAGAATTATGATTCATGATTTACATGTATGAAATTGGATTGTGTTCATGTTTTGACATTTATTGAGTTTCAATCCATGATTAATGGTAGATTCCATGAAGTTTTATAGAATGATGTTGAATTGAGTAATCCCCATGTTATAATCCTTGAATTTGTAAGTTGATTGTTGTATCCATGTTAACCCTAAGTGTTTATGATTTAATGAACCAAGTATGCTTCCCATGTGTTTGATAAATTGTCTATGGGAATGAAATAATGCCATTATAGCATGCTAATATGTAATCATCATTCATGGACAAGTTAATGCATCACAAGTGTTTGATGAAATCTCTCTACGAATGAATTATGACCAAGTGAACATTGTTATGTTATTCAAGATTATGTTTTTATTTACTTTTCATGCTATCAAGTCCTGGGGATATTTAATAACCAATAATTTAGATATTTAGCTAGAACCAGTGTTAATTACAGAATAGTATCAGTCATGTCACGATCAGTAGTACTCTCAGTCTGTCACAGAACTCAGTAGAATTTAGTAAGTTATAGAACTTAGGAAAACTCAGTAATCTCAATATCAGTCTAATCCAATTCAGTATATTCAGTTCAGTGTCTTTCAGTTGGGAGTAGTATTCAACACCGAGTGAGCCCAGGTATGGGGAACACTCGTTAGTTAGGACTGGGACCATAGAAGCAATATCAGGGGACATACTCAAGGATCACCCGCAAGATTAGGACTGATCTCAGGGGTCACCCGTTAGTTAGGACTAACTCCAAAATAGTTGTCTTTACCCGAGGCACTATACTGACACCCTTCCAATTGGGGTTACAGATTGGACCCCATCTTAGTTATCTTCTCTTAGTTGGGGCATGCCGGTTAGATGATTACCTCTCACAGTTTCAGTTTTAGTCTTCAGCTTAGAACTTAGTTCTGTTTTACAAAATCAGGACTGTCAGACACAGTCAATCAATAGAAGTAATTCAGTTATCATTAATTTTAGATATCAGTTATACAGTTATCAAAACTCAGTACTTAGCTTCAAAAAAGCTCAGTTATAGTATACACGTACTCTTATATTCAGTTACTCTATATCATTTAGTTAGTTATTGTTCATGCATCGAAACCCTTGCATTCACCCTTACATTATCTATCATACCAATACATTCCCACATACTAACACATACTTTCCTGTGCTTTGATGTTTCATATCATAAGTTCGGATGCTCAGGTTCCCAACCACACGTAGTAGATTCAGATTCAGCCAGCATCATATTGAGCAGTGAGTCCTCCTCATTCGAGGACAATCTTTTATTTCATTATATTAGTAGACTCAGTATTTTAGTACATGGAGTTAGTTGGGGGATTGTCCTATCAACTCCACTTTCAAACAGTTTTAGTTAGAGGCTTTTCGGACTAGTTTCAGTTAGTATTCAGTTTTATAGATATTATCACATATGTTATATTTTATCAGTATTTTAGATATTTTTAACCTTATGGAATTTCAGCCTTTTGTTCCTCATTTATTTCCGATTGTTCAGTGCTCACAACAGATATCATTCATGGGTTAGCTTGTGGTCCTTCGGGGTCGTAAGCATCGTGTGACGACTAGGGGGTAGTCCCAGTTCATTACAATTGAATATTGTTGGATCATATTTTGAAAATTATTGGATCATATTGTAAGTGCGGGAATTTTCTCAAACAACATCGATCTACAAAGTTAGAAAAGTTACTCCTTTTTGGTGAAGTACATATATAACAAGGATTAAATCATGGATCTGAACTTTGACTTCCCTGTGACACTCGCTGAGGTTCTCCTAATAAGACGTCAAAGAAATTCATTGATATTTTTGAGTGAATTCTTTATTTACTTGAATTTACTTTGTGTGAATGAGCAAATTATATTGATAGACTTAGAACTGAAACTCTTATGAATATGTTAAGGAGTCTGATTTTGATTTTATGTTGCTCTTGATGTCTCACGACCTTACCAATAAGGATTTGTGGGAACTTACTCTAATCCACCAATATAGGAGAATTCTTACAACCCATTCAAAAAATATGAAAAAGTTATAAAAAATTTTAATAAAAATTCAAAATTTGATAAATATTACAACCTTTTACTAGGATACAATAAATGAAAACACATTTTTGAGCACCTGGCCTAGATATGTACAAGAGATTCTAAAATAAAGTAAAGAATAACACAAGAATCAACTTCCACCATGAAAATGAGAAGACAGAAGCAATTGGAGGTCTCTAACCGCATCATATAAGAAACATCATGTCACAACCCAAATGATCATTATTGGCACCCACCCTAACATAATGGAGGAGAACCATCTACCCCAACCCATACAAAGTCTGCCAAACACTTCATAAAGTTATTTTCATCAAATACTGATTTCAAAGTTAATAAACACAATAATAAATAATCAAAATGAAAGTCCAACTAAATCAATATCATAAATACAGAATAATGTATGGAATCTTTATCATGACATAACACCATCGTTAGTGGTACCCACACTGCTCACACAATGGGAGAACCATGTTCAGTTAAACACCATTTGAAAATCAAGACTTAAAGAGATAGAAAAATAATCCGTTCATTCAGATATCCAATACTTGATGAAAATATAAGTACAACTAAAGTACATAACATTATACTTAACCAAACCATCCCTACATTCCAAAAGATGTCTCTACCAAAATTTCTAAAGATTGTCAAGAAAGAGGTGCAACCCCAAAAAGTAAAATGAAAAACATAAGACAAAATAAAGACTTGGTCATACAAGAAGGACTTATAGTACTATAAAATATGTTTCTCACCCTTGAAAACAAAGTCAATCGTTGGAGTCAAAAGTGAGGTTTTTTAGGAGCCACTGGAATCTATGTTGCACTTACAAAAGTAAGAGTATGTGTAGTTTCAACATTTAAGAAAACAACGGTGTACTATTAGGTTCATTTGGCCAATTCAATATGAGAACATAAACACATAACCAAGTTATAGTACAATAAGTTAATCTATGCTCATCCATCATATACTTTGCAATACAAGTATCACATAAATGACTTAGGATTTCAATAAACATGTCAACATATTTTCACCAAGTTAAGTTTAGTAAAACCAAGTAAAAATAAGACAAGAAGTTAAACAATTATCAATCGTATAAATATATTCCCTGGTTCACTCATGGAACCATCAAACTCACCTAGCCCTTATACATACACACTTTAGGTTAAACATAAACTCTTTAGTCATAACTTGTAGGGGGAAATTTCTATCCATGTACTAAAATTCAAGACACAAGTGTCTGCCTAGTTTGTTTCTCCAATAACCCGTGAGAACTTTCAAATACTAAACATTTTATATTTAGTAGTAAGGTAGGTCAAATCACACAACAATATAAAGTCATTTAAATTTTTGACACCAAACAACCTACACTAACAAGCTACACTACAAAGTAATTAATATGCACATATATCATAAATTGGTTTAAACAATAATAACATCACTCACCTCAAACAAAACTTTCACAACTCTTCTAATCTATAGTTTTCCCCTTCCATGCAATCTATGTTTGCTCTTGGTATAGAACATCCATATAAATACATAAATTAGTAAAATTGCCTGCCATGTTGGGATTATAACTCACACCCAACCCCTAAGGTCATGTTCATGATCACTCTTTTCTTATTCTGGGTCTTTTCTATTGTAATTTACTTAAAACTACCAATTCCATAGATTAATTAGTTATTAGTGAAATGCAAGGGTGCTAAATTATGAATAAGTTACTTTTATTGTTGGAAGTCGATGAGATAGTCGAAAGACATATGTGTGGAATTTGTGATGGATATTATTGAGGATAATTTAGTGAGTGTGCCTATTGAGGAAAGACTAAGTGTAGAGGCATTAGTAGTGGTTACCATGAACTTTGGTTGTAACAATATTGATGAGTATAATCAGATGGTGAACGCTCTTATTGGTAGAGGTTTTAACACTTATGCTCCATGAAGTTGGATTTGGACTTAAAGATTATAGAGACTCCACTAGCTCAACCATTAATTAAGGATCCACCATTCTTAGAATTGAAGGTCCTCTCTTCTCACTTGTGTTATCTATTTTTGGTGGAAAACAATACCCTATCGATTATTATTGCTGCAAATTTCTTAGATACATAAGTTGAGGCCTTACTTTCAATTTTGTAGAGTTATAAATAGGCCATTAGTTGGACCCTATTGAATATATTCCACCTGGAATTTGTACTCATAGCTTGAACTAGAATGTATTCCTAGCATTAATCATCAATATCATCTAAATTTTTCAATACAAAAGGTTATGTAGAAGGAGATCATCAAGCGGTTAGATGTAGGTGTGGTTTACCTTATTGAAGACAACAAATAGGTGAGCCTGATTTAGTGTGTGCCTAAGAAGGATGGGATAATTGTTGTCCCTAATTATAAAAATGAGTTAGTTCCCATGCGACTAGTTACAAAATGTATATTTTGTATGGATTATCAGAAACTGAACACTTAGACACAGAAGAATCAGTTTGCTATGCCATTCATGGAACAAATATTAGACCGTCTTGTAGTTAAGGATGGTATTGTTTTCTTAATGGATATTCAAGGTATAATATGATTTCTATTTCCTCCAAAGACAAATAGAAGACCACTTTCACTTGTTTATATGGTACGTTCGCATTCTAGAGGATGACTTTTGGACTTTATAATCTCCCACCACCTTTCAGCATTGTATGATGTCCATATTTTCTGATATAGTAGAGAATACTATAAGGTCCCTTATGGATGATTTTTCAATTGTGGGATGCTCTTTTAACAAATGTTTGGCCCATTTGACTAACACACTTAAGAGATATAAGGAATGCAACTTTATGTCCATTTGGAAGGAGTGTTACTTTATGGTGAAAAGGGGGGATAATTTTAGAACACAAGATTTTGAAAAAGGATATAGAGGTTGACAGAGCTAAAATTGAGGTGATTGAAAAATTACCTCAGCCTATTTCTGTCAAAGGTATTCGGAGCTTCTATGGTCACGCATGGTTCTATAAGTGTTTCATCAAGGACTTCTCCAAAATTGTAAATACTTTGTGCAAGTTATTTTAGAAGTAGTTTAAGTTTGTGTATTATGATGCTTGTATCAAGGATATTGAGTGCCTAAAAGAGAGGTTGATTTTTGCTCCGATCAATATGTCTCTAGATTGGTCTCTTCCATTTTAGGTAATGGTTAAGCAGGATTCTATTAGTTGTTTATCAAGGACTTCTCTAAAATTATAAATCCTTTGTTTAATTTATTGTAAAAGTAGTATAATTTTGTGTTTTATGATGCTTGTATCAAGGACATTGAGTGCCTAAAAGAGAGGTTGATTTCTGCTTCGATCATTGTGTATCCAGCTTAGTATTTTCCATTTGAGGTGATGTGTGCTGCTAGTGATGTTGCACTAGGATTTTTCAAGGACAAAGGCATGAGAAAATACTTCATCCCATCACGTTTGCTTGCAAAGCAGCTAACCCTGCACAGAATAATTATACAGTGATTAAGTAGGTTTTACTTATTACTGCTTTTGAATTTTTTTTATCCTTTTTGATTGGGACCAAATTCATTTTACAAACTGATCATGTAAGCTTGAGGTACCTTATGGAAAATAAAGATACAAAGCCTAGTTTTATTCAACTGGTAAATTACTACAAGAGTTTTATTTTGAGGTAAAGGATAAGAAGTATATTGAAAATTAGGTTGCAGACTATCTGTCTTGCCTAGAAGGGGAGCAGATGCTCAAATTAGGGTATGAGGTTGAGATTGATGATACTTTTTTTGCATGAGCGGGTCCTGGTAGCATCATAAGATTAAATATCCTAGTTTGCTAATTTTGTTAATTATTTAGCATATGACCTCATCCTAGAAGACTTGTCATTTTAATAGACAAAGCAATTTATGCATAAAGTACGAAAGTGTTTTTGGGATGAGCCTTTCTTATTTTGGGTGTGTGTGAATAGTGTTATTTTGAGGTGTATTCCCAAAGTAGATAGGATGAACATTCTTGAGGCCGGTCACTCATCTGCAGTTAGAGGCCACCCCAGTGGTACACTCACGGACCATAATATGATTCACTATGGTTACTGTTGGCCAACTATTTATAAAGATTCACCTGACTTTGCTAGGGCTTGTGACTAATTCCAATGCCAAGGAAATATCTCACGGAAGTATGAGCTCCTCATGACACCTATTCTAAAGCTTGAGTTGTTTGATATATGGGGAATTGATTTCATTGGTCTTTTTGTGATTTCTTATGGACTGATGTATATATTGGTGGCCGTTCACTATGTTTTATAATGGGTGGAAGCAGTTGTGCTTCCCAATGATGAGGGTCAAAGTGTCACAACAATTTTGAAAAAGAATATATTCTCTCAATTTTGTACTCCACATGATATCATTAGTGATGTAGGTCATATTTTTCCGATTATATGTTTAAGGTCTTGATTGAAAAATATGGTGTTAAATATATAGTGGCAACACCTTACCATGAATATACAAGTAGGAAATTTGAGGTCTCTAATTATGAGATAAAAACTATTTTGGTGAAGACTGTGAATGCCAATGTTATTGATTTGTCAAGAAAGCTAGACGATGCACTTTCGGCTTATAGTACTAATTTTAAAACTTATATAGGTTCCCCCATATTAGCTTATGTATGAAAAGCCATGCCATTTGTCGGGTTAACATGAGCGCAGGGCACTATAGGCATTAAAGAAGCTAAATTTTGAGTGGAGCAGTGCTATAAACATGAGAATGGGTAATATGAATGAGTTGGATGAATTTTTGCTTCGCGTTTATAAGATTTCTACATTGTACAATGAGAAGATGAAGTTTTACCATGACAAAAAGATTAGGAAAAGTTATTCCAACCTTGTGATATGGTCTTGTTGTTTAATTTAAGGCTTCTCTTGTTTCCTAAAAAGTTAAAGTCTAGGTAGTTTTGACCATTCACAGTGGTTAGAGTGTTACCTTATGGTGCAATTGAGATGAAAAAGATGGAGAAGCCTCATTCAAGGTGAATGAGCATCGTGTTAAGCACCATATGGGGAGTTTAAAGGAGTTAAAAATTTTATGATGATGTAATCCTTGGAAAAGTCTAGGTACCCAAGGCTACTGAGTCATGCCACGATGTTAAATAAAGCACTACATGGGTGAAAACCCATGGGTTTGTGGGTGAATCCTGAGCATCCAACATACCCACGCTGTGCCGCGACATTAAATTAAGCGTTGCTTGGAGGAAACCTAAGGTATTGGTGTTTACATTTTTTTGTATTTTGTAGGTTAAAACATGGAGAAACACGTGGAAACTGGTAAGAAATTGCAAAATACAAACATGTCTAAGTAAGTTGACCTATAACCCTACTTATGAGGGTTGTAGGTATGAGGGTTGTAGGTCCAACCTACAATAGGTAAGTGGCGTCATAGGTGTTAGAAAAATATTAGGTATTTCTTCATTCTTTTACTTTTTTCTTACAAAACCACATATGATGGTCATAAGAATAACAATTGACCCCATAAGTAGGGCCTTAGAATTTACAGAAGAAAACAAACTATAGGTCCTTCTTATGGGTCCACTTATGGAGGCCGTAAGAAGTACTTGCGGATCTACTTACTAGGGATGTAAGTAGTACTTACGGGTCGTAAGTGGCTCCATAATTTGATTGAATATTTGTGGGTCAATAGTTAAAATTCTAGGTTGGGACCATTTGACTAGACACGATCACACCCTACCCCTCAAATTTAAACCTAAACTTGATCCCCCATTACTCCCACTTCTTAAGAATTTAAAACTCCCACTTAACATCAAACTCCTCAACTTCCCTCTTAGTCTATGAAATGCAATATACTCTCATAACTTCCCCACTTATATGCAAAATCCATCAAAGTAATGCTAACTTCACATAGGTATATTTTAATTCTAAATTCTTAAAATACAGGTAATAATTCATGGCTCCAACTTACTAAAAATATGTTCTTGATCATTGAACTTGATATAATGCTTGATATAGCCCTGAATTGTTTTCAGTCTCATGATTCTTGAAAGGTATGGAGCCTAAACAGAATCAAAATTTAAATTGTTGCTTGATTTCTTCTTTGTAAATCGATGATCATATGATAAACAGAAGTAGAAGTTGAATAATGAGATGAAATCCCAAAATATCAATGAAATACCATTGGAAATTAACTGGTTGTATGTCGTAATGTATGAACTGGGTCCAAAAATTGAAATTAGATTTGGGTTGGGATGAAAATTTTAAGGAAAATCTCACTCACACTCCAAGGGGTACTTACAAAGCCACTTACAAGCCTTATAAGTAGTACCTATGAGGGCGTAAGTGGACTCATAAATATCAAACTTGACGCCCTAAAGCTTCTGTCTTTGTCTGGTACTTACAAGGGTACGACACATAGGTAGGGCTCATAGGTAGCCCCTACTTTAGGTCAGAAATTTTCTTAAAAATAGTTTGTTCCTTTCTTTTGTTTCAAGCAATAACAATAATTTTTTGAAGTACGATGTCAAAAAAAATTGCACAAATGAAGGAAGATCAGTCTAGGTTGTGCGAAAAGTCCCATGGATGAAGTTGTTCCATTAAGGAGTACATATTTATATAGAATAGCAAACTATTGTTCCCAAAGGCCCCACATAAACTACAATCAGAGCCACTACCAGCACCAGCAAGTTTCATACAAACTGAGATCCGAATAAAGATTCCAAGTCAGTCACCACCACACTCTGCCCAGGTTGAGGAGGGAAAGGATTAATTATATGTTGTTTTAGAGGAGGAGGTTGAGTTAGGATCAGGTACAACATCTAGAAAAGAGGAGGATGCAGTTGGCTCCGAGTTTTAGTAAGGGTCGAAGGTTGCATCCAGTTCTGGGAGAGATGCAAGCTCAATTGCACCCTAGTCTAATGAGGGTGTTGATGAAGAAAAGGTCCCAGAGGAGATATTATTCTCATCAATTTAGGGCACTTAGACCACTACTCAGGTCACTCAGCCTTTTACTTTCGTACCTGCTAAAACAGAGTAGGACTCCATATATGTCTCGATCATAACTATAGAAGAAATTTCACCAATATGGTGTATGAAGAAGATACAACAACTTTATGAGAGATATAAATCTCACAAAGAATCTCTAACCATTAAGTATTATCATGGGAGAGGTTCAGATAGAGTTGCCAGAGTCTCCGGAAATCTAGACTTATACGTTTCTTTAGAGAGATACAGGTTGGGGTGGATGAGGCACCCTTCAGGTTTTCATAGCCCTACTTTTTTTTGGAATTTATATACATCCTATGCATCTATGATATACCGGGTTACCCAAGCCAATAGTACAATAGTTGAGCAATCCCACTGACCCATAATTTGGTAAGTGGGTTAGATCTGACATTTCTAACATGGTATGTTATTTGGGCCGTATTATGAGGGAACAACCACAACAGCTGAGTTTGATTAGCGCATGAGGATTTTATAGAGTAGGCACACCATATGAGATATAGATAATAGAGCACTTCGAGTAGATTTATCTTGATCGATAACCACACAGATAGTTGAGTTAGTCACTGATTCCCCATGGGTTGATGGATGTAGAGATCAAGAAGGCATCGCTACACTTTGTAATGAAGTTTTTGTGTGCTTTGGTATGACAAGATTGAGTTTGACTTCTGCAGCCAACTTTCTCACATGAGATAGAGCAACCTTGATTTCCAACCTTATTATTGGATATTATATAGATTTCACCAGATGGATTCGGACTGAGATCTATGTCAGAGAATTTAGTATTACCACCACTATCGTTTTTTTGTGTCTGATATAGTTTTTTTGTGATACAACTAGAGTGATGCCTATTTAGAAGTAGATCAGATGACCTAGTTAACCTGCATAGAATACATTACCTTAATTAAGGATGCGGCATACCCAATACTTACACATAGAGCACAACTACCTTCTACTTTTGGTATAACCCATTTTGATGGGCCCTTTATTATGGCCGAGCCTATTAAGAGGTCATGTTCAGATGGGAGATCAACGATTTAATTCTATGACTACTACAGGTATTAGGTCCATGGGCACATATGCACCAACCTCGACGTCTACTTCAGCACTAGCAAAGGATTTCACTTTTCCCCTTAGACCTAAAACTAGTGGGATTGTTGAATTATCAAATTAGTTCTTATAGAAAATGTTTGAGAGATAGCATGAGGTGACTGATCACCTCACTTAGACAGAGACTAACATATTCGGCTATGGGTCCCGATTACTTTAGAGAATTGTGATGCTAGATTTAATAGAAAGAGGATATCAATGATGGAGGAGTATACTAGAGAGATTCATATACATATATATATATTTGAGACTTGGATGAGTGTATGGATGCGAAGAGATGGCTACTTTGTATTTAGAGGTCTGATTAATATCTGAGAGACATAGTCTGATCGTCCCTCCAGTCATTCCTGGATTTACACAACCTCTACCATTCACAGATGATGATATGGTCCCAATTTTTAGGGCCAAAAGAGTTCATAAAGATGAGATACATGACCCAACTGTTGACTTTTAGAAGTCCCTAAAAAGGGTAGCTCATAATTTGGTTGTGTCTGCTTTAGTTGATGAGTAGAAGCTGGATGACATGGCAGTGGGCGCCTTATGTAGTCACGCTTTACCTCCTTTAGTTAAGCCACATTATGTCCCAGATAGGGGAGTGTTAGATTCGGATGCCTAAAGTATCCCAGGTATGTCTTAATCCCTTCTTCTTACATTGTAGTTATAGACTGGGGACAGTGTATAGTCTTTAGTTAGCGGTAGTGGTATACCATATTCTAGGTTGTTTCTTGTAGTTTTTCTTTTTCTATTGGCTATGTTATCCTAGTAGAACCGATATGCTTAGTTCATATTATGTTATCTATTTTGTGTTTTATGTTGTTTGTGTTTAATGAGGAGAAAAATAAGGAACCTAAAGTTAGTTACATGTTTTATTTGTTCTTGAGTGTTTTAAAAAAAATGATACCCCTCAAAAAATTTTGTGAATTTTATGATGTAAATATATGTGTGACTATTATGTATCTTGTTATGACATTAGGAATAGGAAAAAAATAATCATAGCTTAGGATTAACATGAACTGGATGGGTAGTAGTTGGTAATATAACCATGTACCATATGTGTATGAGATAATTACCTAGTTCCTATGTTTATTTAATATAGAACTTTATCGACAAGTCTTGCCTAGGTTGTAGGATAGTTGGTTAGGAAATGATCATAGGCCCTTTTTGACTTAATCAACTCTTAGCGAAAATAACCTTCAAAATGTGAATAAGTGTCCCTTGATCCTTGATTTTAGCCTACATTGACCTTATTTCTTGGTTTTAACCTTTTCAACTTCCTAGTTGATTACAATGAACTTATTTTGTCCTTGGTCCCTCCTTGGAAACTGTGCACCTCAACTCAAGCAAATTACCTAAGTTAATGGTGGCTATCATATGGATGTATAGTTAAAGTTGGGTATGTAGAAGGGTGTAAAGTAAAATAAAAATAAAGTATGGTTGGGTGTGGTAGAAAAATAGAAAAAACAAATAACTTGAGAAAATAAAAGAAAAGAGAATAAATGAAAAACAAAAAGAAAACCACACACAATCTGAAATATCAAAAAAGGAGAAAATAGACGGAATAGAAGAAGAATGATTAAGAAACGGAGCAAAAATTTAAGTGTAGTATCATTAAGGGTGAGTCATTATAACCTAACTGTTCCATATCATCCCCCAGGCCTACATTCCAAGCGTGCTCGGACTCAGGATCCTCATTTAATGTAGCAATAATATATGTACTAATCATCTGCGTAAGAGTGAAACTAATAAAATCTTTAGAAATAAACTCAAACTCTTAGAACGAAAAAAGTGAAGAAATCCTAAAAATTATCATATAGCCTCCTGAAGATAAGAAACAAACGCCATCATTTTGATCAGTGGGGACTCTAATAGACACTTTCTTCTGCTTTATTGGTGAACCTCAAGCTTTGATACCAATTTTTCACAACCCGATTTACGAGTCATGATTTGACCTACTTTATCCTACAAGTCGTTAAGTCGAATCATAGCCTAAATCTAGAAGAAATAGGTTAATTCGGTGGATAAAGGCATAGAATTCAAAAAATTATGTGTAAAGTCTTACAATAGTAATTTAAGTACTTATAATAGTCTAAAAGATATATCAAACAATAATAACCATCCCATGATTTAGTAGTGTTGGTAAAAGAGCCATTAGAAAAAGGAACTTAAGTATTGCATTTGTCAATATACTTCATTCTCGAATAATGAAATATTAAATAAAAGTAGTTGAAGGAAAAAAGGGCAACTGTAGATCTAAGAGCAGACCCCACCTCCGAAACAATAAAAAGCATGATTAAAATGATGGCAACCACTAGTGCTTATATTTGTACAAAAAAGGTATAGAAGTGTAGTATGAGTACCAAAGTCGTGGATACTACGTAGGCATTATTTGCCGACTGAGCTAAATAATAATGTAAGAACAATATTATGCAAATAAATAGCTAAGTCAACGTAAAAGGTAAAACCTTGATAGAGCTCCAATACTGTAAATAAATAATTAGAAAAAATATAATATGGAAGAAGGAATTATTAATACTAGAAGACTAGCCCCAATAAGCTAGTAAGTGAAGAAAAAAAACAACCCAATGTGAGTCCCCATAATCCAAAAGGGTTCAATCATAAAACACCCTTGGTTTTGTCCCTTTGAGATTTCCAGTATTTTTAACTCATGTCCTAGTAATGACTCACCATACGTGTCATATGTTGTGGGTACGGATTGGGAGACCCTAGTAATTAGAAGTCCAGTAGATGGTTGTTAGGATTTTTCTATGCTTACGATTGGGGTGAACAAGTCATTAGGGGTGGTTATGGTTCGTTGATTAGGTCCCTTAATTAAATAAGTAACTTAGTGACTTGACTTGTCTCTGAGTATGAGTGGATCGCTAAGAGCCATGAGTTGTAATACCCCAAAAAATCCAAACCATTATTAGATCCATGTACCAAGCTCATTCATAGTACATCATGGTTCTTTTATAGTTTTATGATTAAGTTAGATTTACATTAAGGTTTTAAATAACTCCCAGCTATCAGACGAATCAAAACATTCCTTACCGATTGAGTTCTTGAGAAGGATATTGGTATAGTCAACTTCAAACGAGCATATATCTCATTATACTTTAAATTTTTGAGGTCATGATCTATCAATAGATATATAATTGAATTATCTTTCCAACGATACCAATTTTGCCTAAATCCAATATCGAAGCAAAGAGTAATTCCTATTTTACTCCAGCATATCAGGCTGGAAGCAGTGTGACGACATTTGTGGTACCTTACCACATTTGTGATGCCCTATCATGAAGGTGGTCAGCCTTATATAGAAACCATCTCCAAAGTGACGACATTCGTGGTAGCTTACCACATTTTTTATGCCCTATAACGAAGGTAGAAACCAGTTCCTAAGTGACGACATTCGTGGTAGCTTACCAAATTTATGACGCCCTATCACGAAGGTCGTCATCCTTAGGCAGAATCCAGCTTCTGTGTGATGACATTTCTTTGGCTTGTCACATTTTTGATGCCATGTTACAAATGTCGTCAGCCTTAGGCAGTATCCAGCTTCTGTGTGACGACATTTTTTACGGCTTGTCACATTTTTTACGCCATGTCACAAATGTCGTCAGCCTTAGGAAGTATCCAACTTCCGTGTGATCACATTTTTGACGGCTTTTCACATTTTCTATTCCTTGTCACAAATATCGTCAGCTATTATTTTCAGCAATTGGGAATTTATTTCATAAGGGTATTTTGGTCATTTCCCTTCACTTCCCACGACTTATAACCCTCAAGAAACGTATTATATTCCATTATCTTTAGTTA
This sequence comes from Capsicum pubescens, assembly GCA_030864215.1. NCBI lineage: Eukaryota > Viridiplantae > Streptophyta > Magnoliopsida > Solanales > Solanaceae > Capsicum > Capsicum pubescens. The sequence continues at coordinate 157,852,224 of CM061547.1, read as the reverse complement.
AACATCTCAAAAGTCTCTCTCTTACACTCTCAACCTCAAAGATTATGTTTTCCATAAAACTCATCTCTCAAAAGCAAGATTCAAGCCTTTTTCCAAGATAATCAAGAATTAAGTTTCCCAATCCAAGAAATCTCCAACAAATCATCAAGGTTTCCTTTCTAAGGTATGTGTGTGTTCATTACTGGACTCCTTTCGTCCATGAAGTTCATGAACCATTTTCTAAAACTATATATTATGGTTTTCATGTTATGAATGGATTTTTGATCATGCTTATGTGTTGAATAATGCCAAGATAGAATATTTATGTGTTATTATGAATATATGACATCATATGAGTTGAAAACATGTAAGTTTGATTATTTATGATGAATAATTGTATGATTTACACCTATTCCTAAGTTGTTCATGTAAGGTGTTTGATAAAATACCGAAGAGATTATAAATCATGCATTATATCTAAATTGTGACTAAGTGAAGGATTCATGATAGGCCTCTATGATTCAATGTCATCCATGTTGATAAGGTGTCTTGTGAACACTATTGGATTACTCATGAACTAGTCTTATGGAATTATGCTATGCTTACTTGCTAAACCCACTCATGTAAAGATGTAGAATACCCATGTAATTCATGAAATTCCCCAAGTTATGATATTATGGATTGTGGTTTTAATATGTCATGAGCATGATATTGAAAGCTATGCAAGTACGTACATGTTGCATGAAATTCCCTTCCATGAAATAGATTGTTGAGAACCATGCTTAGTATTAAATCCCTTATTTATGATATTGTTGATTGTGGACTCTACTCTTATGATCAAATCAGTCATGTGTGTCAGTTTCCTTCCATCGAGTCCTGGGGGTACTTGTACCCAAAAAATATAGTTTTGTGCCTAGAGCCTTGTCATGTTATCATGATACTCTCAGTCGAGCCATGATCTATAGAATTTAGTCAGTCATGTGACTCAGTTAAACTCAGAAATCTCAGCAGTCTCACTAGTTCGGTAATCTCAATACTCAGTGATCTCAGAAGTCTCAGTAATAGCATTATTCCTAGAAATTTCAGTAATTTAAGTACTCTCAGTCAGTCCTCAAAACACAGTACGTTCCGTCAGTCAAAAGAAATCAGTAAGCTTAGTTTAGCTCCGCTAAACAATTCCACTAATATCAGTCAAGTTAATCTGTATCAGTTCAACTATTCAGTTCAGTTCAGTTATTCAGTTCAACTTAGTTATTCAGTTCAGTTTCCTTCAGATGGGAGTAGAAGTTAGCACCGAGTGAACCCAAGGATGGGAACTCACCTACCAGTTCAGGGTGTGATTCTTAGAAGTCATCCTTGTATTCTAGAACTACGTAGCCAGCATAGGTTGATACATCTTAACCTATCAGATTAGGGTTGATCAGGTGGCATAACCTGTCAGTTTAGGGTTCCCACCATTCTCATTTGAGTACCTTCCAGATAAGGGTCACTCATAGCTATCCTTACTAGTGGCACGGTATTGACACCCCTCCAGTTGGGACAGAGACTGGACCCCAACTTAGCTATGTGAGTTATTGGGGAATGACGGTTAAACAACTACTTTCCACTGTTTAAGTTACAGTATATCAGGACTGTCAGATACAGTCAACTCAGTACATTCAGATGTATTGACGCATTTTCCCTCTAGTGCTTTCTCTTATGTTACACCATAGGTTCAGAGGCACGAGGTCGAGATCAGCAGTAGCATTCCAGTGTTCAGATTTTGAAGTGAGTCCTTCTTATTCGAGGACAATATGATTATTGCTACATTTACTATTCAGTTGCTAGATGAAGTTAGTTGGAGACATTTTCCTTCAACTACTTATTCAGTTCAGTTAGAGGCTTTCAGACTAGATGTCAGATTAGCTATTCAAATCTTATTATTTTTAGTATTTATGACTTGTTTTGGTATTGTTATACCTTTTTCAGACATTTTGTTATCAGACGTTTATTCGGTTATAACCTTATGTTCTTTCATGTTCATGTTTTTGTATTTTATGAATATATTATGCAGTATACAGGTACAAATATCAGTAATGGGTTAGCTTGTGGTCCTTCGGGGTCATGAGCACCGTGTAACATTCCAGTTCAGAAAATTGGGGTGTTACAAACTTGGTATCAGAGCCTAAGGTTCAATAGAGTCCTAGGAAGTCTGAAAGTTGCATCTAGTAGAGTCTTGTACATGCGTATGTTATGCACCACACTTATGTGCAGGAGGCTATGAGATGTTTTGGGAACAGTTTCCCTTCTTTCATGTCTTATATGGTGCGATAGAAAGGTTCTCTAAGAAAATTCATGTAGATTCTCATCATGCTTTAGTCATGTCAACTTTACCTTACTTTCAAGGTAACTGAAGTAGTGAAGATCAAGTCCTACAGATAGGGATTTCTCAAATAGTCCCTACAGATAGCTATGAATTTTCCCTCATGCTCAACAGTATCCCATCAGTTTAGTTATGTCCCAAAGTTGTACGGATCTCATTCATGATCATGAGAACTCAGTCTTGAACCCAGACTTAGATATGCCAGCAGATGACTTCTCAAAATCCTATGATAGCATATGACTAGAGTTAGAAGCATGAACCCAGGAGTTTAGCAGTAGTAGAGTTGGGATAATGATATCTAGATTGAACAGACTATGTATTTATGGGAATAGTTATGCCAGAATGAATTAGTAGGCCTGAACAGTATGAGTTAGAAATTTAAGTTTATTGACTCGAAATTAAGTATGAAGGTGTGAATGTGATTCTAGTAGTATGTGAGGGAAACAGGGGTAGATGATGTGTTTAGTAAAGCAAGCATGTGTTAATCAGAGTGTAAGTATATGATGATGATTGCAGTTCAGTTCAGAGATTAGTTTAGTGTTCATAGACGTATGATGATGGCTTAAATCTAAGGGAGAGATAATAGATCAAGTAACCAAGTCAGGCTCTCAGATTGCAGTAGTAGTGCCAGTATGTATAGAAAAGCAGTTAGGGAAGGCGATTCCCGACCCATCCTTATCTCAGCATAAAGTTTCGTACTTCAGTCAGAATAGTGCCTATGCATGCTTTATGTCTCAGATTCCATGGAGATAGCTTATGTTCACATGTATTCTTTAGAATTGTGTGTGCTTTCAGTTCCCAGTATAGAAAGTTAAGTTCTAGATTACTCAGTGTTACAAATTATGTTCCATGAACTCAGAAATTCCAGACTCAGGTTATGCAGCTTATGACTCATGTACACGTATCATGCTCCCTAGTATACTCACTTCAGACCTTTTTGATAAATCCATGTTGTTGATATTCTATTCTTCAGGTTTCAGTCATGTTTCAAGTTTAGTCAATATCCATTCATGTTTCAGGTTCCCCTAATTTAACCCTTCGTGAGCTCTCTTTATGAGAATAGTGTAGTGTTGAGAAATTGCTTAGATGGTAGAGAGTTAATGTTTCATGTTAAGAGAAGATTATTGTGTGCATGTTTTATACGAGGGTGTAGATACGAACATAGGCTTAAATATCCTGTCAGTATGCAAGTAAAGGGCTAGCAAGAGGTAGTACTTAGAAATTGGGAAAATTCAGAGTGTGAATGTATATTCAGATCCTTAACTTATGTCAGCCTTCATTGTGCAACTATCACAACTCAGCTTTTATCTTAGTTACAGTTCAGTACTCGGTAATTAGTGCTCAGTCTCAGAATTAATCACTTCAGTATCAGTTTAAACCTCAGTTTCAATATTCAGTTATCAAGACCCACCATTTAGATCCATTATGGATCACCATTACAGTCTTAAGTTATAGTGTCAGCTTTAGATCAGTATTCATCTCAGAAATTCAGTTCAGTTTTAGACTTTCTTGACCATAGCATACAGTTATCAGCTACTCAGTTATAGGTATTTCAATACCTCAGTCTATGAAATGTTTCCAAATCATGTAATACGTTTGGTCCTGCATTTTCAGACAATATAGCTTTCATGAAATCCATGATTAGTTACCTCATGTTATCCAGTCAGTCCCTTATCATATGCATAATACTTTATGGCATCAGCCCAGCTACTCAGATTAAGTGCAATTCAGTCTTGCATACCCAGCGTTCAGTTACCAGTTACTCAGTTAATCAGATAAGTAAGTATGTATATGCATTCGTGCATCATGCTTCAGTTTTAGATCTCAGATAATCAATCACAATTTCCTACCTAGGTGCCTTGTGCATCGCCTCTACTTCCTCAATATCTCAGAAAGGTCAGTCCAGCATCCTTTAAGGGATATAGTGTCCCAAGGGGGATATACACTATATCCCCCAAACTTCCTTGATTTAGACAGGTCGTTTTCTTTGATAAATCTATCTTGGAGGAAGTGTTACTTATGAGACGACCCTCTAGCTTCAAAACTCAGTAGTAAGCCATGTACGCAATAGCTCACTGTAGCCACGATATGATACTCTGTCCATTTCACGCATTAGAGACTCAGTTCAGTTAATGTATCATGTTCCAGACTCAGTTATGTTCTTATGTCTCCGCTCATGCATATTGAGTAATCATTCTCAGACTCATCGATATTTTTGGTTCAAGGTAACAACCTTCCTAGAAGTTACTCATTCTCATGTTCATATTTCAGTAACAAACTTGGTATTTAGTTCCATGCTTAGTTTTCAGTTCAAACTTTGTATCTTTACCATTACATGTTTAGTCACATATTCATAATTCAGTTCAGTCATGTATTAATGCATCAGATATGTGTGGTCAGCGTATCAGTACTTTCAGTCATGCATTCATGTATCATGTCAGTCATATAATCATGCATCAGATTTGCATGGATTCAACTTATCAGTTAATAATCAGATATCTATTCTCAGTTTGAGAAACTCAATTTATCAGAACACTCAGTCCTACATTCATAAATCAGCTACCCATGCATCAGATATGCATGTACAGTATGATATGCTCAGTTTTAAGTTATGTCAGCGATGAAATCATGATCAGTCATTCATTCTATATATGCATCATTTTATCTTTTCTCCCCTCTCAAGCAGTCATCATTCGAGGATGAATGTTTCCAAGGGGAAGATATTATAATACCCTAAAAATCCAAACCAATATTAGAGCCATGTACCAAGATCAAGCATAGTAAATCATGGTTCTTTTATAGTTTTATGATTAAGTTAGATGTATATTAAGGCTTCAAATAACTCCCAGCTATCAGACGAATCAAAACATTCCTTATCGATTGAATTCTTGAGAAGGAAATTGGTATAGTCAACTTCAAATGAGTATATATCTCATTATACTTGGAATTTTTGAGCTCATGACTAATCAACAGATAGATAATTGAATTATATTTCAAACGATACTAATTTTTCCTATATCCAATATCAGAGAAAAGAGTTATTCTTAATTTACTCCAGCATATCAGGCTGGAAATAGTGTGACGACATTCGTGGTAACTTACCACATTTGTGATGCCCTATGACAAAGGTCATCGGCCTTAGGCAGAAACCATATCCTATGTGACGACATTCGTGGTAGCTTACCACATTTGTGACGCCCTATCACGAAGGTCGTCAGCCTTAGGCAGAAACTAGCTCCTAAATGACGATATTTGTGGTAGCTTACCATATTTATGATGCCCTATCATGAAGGTCATCAGCCTTAGGCAGAATCCAGCTTCTGTGTGATGACATTTTGATGGATTTTCACATTTTTGATGTCATGTTACAAATGTCGTCAGCCTTAGGCAGTATCCAGCTTCTGTGTTACCACATTTTTTATGGCTTGTCATATTTTTGATGCCATGTCAGAAATTTCGTTACCCTTAGGCAGTATCGACCTTTTCTGTGATGATATTTTTTACGGCTTGTCACATTTTTGATGCCTTTTCACAAATGTCATTAGCTATTATTTTAGCAACTGGGAATTTATTTCATAAGGGTACTTTGGTCTTTTCCCTTCACTTCCCACGACTTAGAACTCTCAAGGAACGTATTATCTTTCATTCTTTTTATTTAAATATCTCAAAAATCTCTCTCTTACACTCTCAACCTCAAGATTAGGGTTTCCATCAAACTCATCTCTCAAAAGCAAGATTCAAGCCTTTTTCCAAGATAATCAAGAATTAAGTTTCCTAATCCAAGAACTCTCCAGTAAATCATCAAGGTTTTCTTTCTAAGGTATGTGTGTGTTTATTCATGGACTACTTTCATCCATGAAGTTCAAGAACCCTTTTCTAAAACTATATATTATGGTTTTCATGTTATGAATGGATTGTTGATCATGTTTATGTGTTGAATGATACCAAGATAGAATCTTTATGTGTTATTATGAATCTATGACATCATATGAGTTAAAAATATGTAATTTTGATTATTTATGATGAGTAATTGTATAATTTATTCCTATTCCTAAGTTGTGTATGTAAGGTGTTTGTTAAAATACCTAAGAGACTAGAAATCATGCATTATAGCTAAATTATGACTAAGGGAAGGATTCATGATAGACCTCTATGATTCAATGTCATCCATGTTGATAAGGTGTCTTGTGAACACTGTTGGATTACTTATGAACTAGTCTTATGGAATTATGCTATGCTTACTTGCAAAACCCACTCATGTACAAGATGTAGAATACCTTTGTACTTCATGAAATTCCCTAAGTTATGATATTATGGATTGTTGTTGTAATATGTAATGAGCATGATATTGAAAGCTATTCAAGTATATACATGTTGTATGAAATTCTCTTCCATGAAATAGATTGTTGACAACCATGCTTAGTATGAAATCCCTTACTTATGATATTATGGTTTATGGACTCTACTCTTATGATCAAATCAGTCATGTGTGTCAGTTTCCATCCATCTAGTCCTAGGGGTACTTATACCCAAAAAATATAGATCTGTGCTTAGATCCATGTCATGTTATCATGATACTCTCAGTCGATCCATGATCAATAGAATTTAGTAAGTCATGTGACTCAAGAAAACTCAGAAATCTCAGCAGTCTCACTAGTTAAGTAATCTCAATACTCAGTGATCTCAGAAGTATCAGTAACAGTAGTATTCCTAGCAATTTGAGTAATTCCAGTACTCTTATTCAGTCCTCAGAACAAAGTACGTTTCATCAGTCAAAAGAAATCAGTAAACTTAGTTTAGCTCCACTAAACAATACCACTAGTATCAGTCAAGTTAATCAGTATCAGTTCAGCAAATCAGTTTAGTTCAGTTATTTAGTTCATCTTAGTTATTCAGTTCAGTATCCTTCAGATGGGAGTAGAAGTTAGCACTGAGTGAACCCAAGGATGGGAACTCACCTACCAGTTCAGGGTGTAATTCTTAGAAGTCATCCTTGTTTTCCAGAACTACGTAGCTAGCGTAGGTTGAGACATCTTAACCTGTCAGATTAGGGTTGATGAGGTGGCTTAACTTATCAGTTTAGGGTTCCCACCATTCTAATTTGAGTACCTGCCAGATAAGGTTCACTCATAGCTGTCCTTACCAGTGGAACGGTATTGACAACCCTCCAGTTGGGGCAGAGATTGGACCTCAACTTAGCTATATGCATTATTGGGGCATGTCGGTTAAACAACTACTTCCCATAGTTTTAGTGACAGTAAATCAGAACTATCAAATATAGTCAACTCAGATACAGTAAGGGGCTCAGATAGTTCCATCAGAACTTAGACTGTCAGATACAGTTGCTCAGTATCAGTTACATCAGTTAGGTTGATCATCATAGTTATATCAGTTATATCAGTTTTCTGACCTCACATATCGGTCATATCAGTTAGTATAATTCATGATATGAGTATTCAGCTTCAGGACTGTCAGATACAGTCAACCAGACCAGTTCTTCATAATTTGAACTATCAGAAATAGTCATTTATCTATTCAGTATGTCAGTATCAGTACACTCATTTTGTCAGTATTCAGACTCATTAGTCAGTATCTCTATGAGTTCAGTTACAGTTATGTATGCATGTATGTATTCTCACGATCATATTATTTAGTATTATTCATGCATATAACCCTTTCCATTTAGCCTACCTTACTCGTATATCAGTATATTCAGACGTACTGACACATTTGAGCTATGGTGCTTTCTCTTATGTTACACCATAGGTTCAAAGGCACAAGCTCCAGATCAGCAGTAGCATTCCAGTTTTCAGAGTTTATAGTGAGTCCTTCTTATTCGAGGATGATATGATTATTTCTATATTTACTATTCAGTTACTTGATGGAGTTAGTTGGAGACATATCCCTTCAAATCCTTATTCAGTTCAGTTAGAGTCTTTCAGACTAGATGTAAGATTAGATATTTAGATCTCATTATTTTCAGTATTTATGACTTGTTTTGGTATTGTTATACCTTTTTCAGATATTTTGTTATCAGACGTTTATTCAGTTTGAACCTTATGTCCTTTCATGTTCATGTTTCCATATTTTATGATATATTATGAAGTATGCAGGTATAGATATTAGTCATGATTTAGCTTGTGGTCCTTCGGGGTCATGAGCATCGTGTAGCATTCCGGTTCAAAAAATTGGGGTGTTACATGAGTAAAGGTTACAAATTGTAAGGTTGTGTTGTATGTTTTCTTGTGTCAATCCCTTTGGATTCTATCTTGGGTATGACCAGACCATACAAGTCGTATAGTATGGTCATAAGTGGGGGTAAGGGAGTTATATGGCGGACAGTGTATGTGTATCTAACTCACTGTCTTGGTGAAGAATCAATGGTACGAATCGTATATTATGGTTACGAGTTATATGTTCAACTCAAACACCTGTGCTATTCTTACATTTTTTTAAGTTGGGGGCATTCTGGACATTTTCTCTTTTTAACTCCCTTTGACACCATGACATAAAAAACCTTTTGAAACTTCATTAACCCATTATTCCCAATAAACGCTCTCCAATTCTCTCTCAAACTCTCTCTTCAGGCAAAATCTAGGGTCTTTTCAAGATAATCAATTAAGGCTTTCAAATGTGGTTTCTCTTTGTCTTACTTGGTGTCTAAGGCATGTTACTTCTACCTCATTGTTATTTCACAAAGAGCATGTTCTTTACTGTATGATTTTCATGATAATTTTTATAATTTGAAAAAATGGTTGGAGGTTTTGGATGTTCATGGTTTAATAATGGTTATCATTGTTTAATTATGTTTTCCTTCATCTTTTTAGTATGATTTTGACATTGTGGATACATGTTAATGGAAAATGGATTTCGGGGCATTATGGATTCTCTAAATTACTTGGTTGTGATTTTAAACGTATATTCCCTCAACTTGTTTGTTAATATGCCAATAAAAAGGATTTTGTCACATTTGCTTGACTACTCTTGATATCTTTGCATTGTATAAATTGTAATGGAACCTGAATTAGTCTTTTTTTTTTATTTTAAATGGTTTATAAAGGCCTTGGTGGCCATGGTATTGGTTTAATTGGAAACTTTGCTATCAACATAGTTTATAGTTTTTGTATAACATAAAAAGATAGACTTGTAATCTTTAATTTTGGTATGACAGTACCAACGGTTAATATCTAAACAAAAGACTCCTTGGTAAATGGTTTGGTTATGTGTAAAATGTTTAATTGGGCATAAAGAGGGTCGAGTAGCAATTATAATGAAGATGGGGGGCCCTGAAGGAACCGATACTGGAGACTCACATTTTCTTATATGAGTGTGGTCTTGGTGACTATGTGCATAATGTTACACTTTATATTTTAGGAGATATACTAGTCATCTCATGTTTTCTCTCTAGTTTTGTGGCTACTACTCACTGGGACCACTTCATTAAGAGCGCGAAACCCATATATCTTATGAGTGGTTATAGGACAGTCAAGCTACTCAGCCCAGATTAAATTTTTAAATACAACATAATCTCGGTTCCCTATCCCTACATGGTATATATGTATATATTTGTTTGGATATAGTTATTTTATTTGGTTTTGAATAATGGTATTATTTTATATTTATCCATGAATACATGCTAGTGTTCACTCTACTAACTGCCTTTGGGCGCTATATCCCTATGCGATCCAGGAATCGGCCATACAACCATTCCCCATGCTTAGTGACATAGATTTAGGGACAACTTAGAGTCATATTAAAATTAGGAGCTTTCATACTCTGTAAGACCCCATTTCATGATATGGACTTCTTTTTATTATTTTTATATCATTAGTTATGGTTTTGGCTATGGTTAGAGGCTTTGTCAAACTACTATGGGCATGGGCATTATCTGTGTTAGCATATTATAGACCTGATTTATTATTTTTGAATTATTTTTTATTCTTCTTTATATATGATCAGAATTCATCTGACATAGGATGTAGGGTGGTTAAGGTTTTGTATTAGGGATGGTCTCTGATCCTAGTTGGACTTGAGATGACAGACATGACTAGGCCCTGGTTTGGGATATGTCAGATTGGTATCAAAGCCCTAGGTTCATGGTCAATTGGGTGTCTGGAAAAGTAGTGTTGAGTAGAATCTCTTTTAGAGGGGTGTAGTGTGCCACACCTATAATGAAGAAGCTATGGGGAATCTAAGAATGTTTATCTTTCTTGTTTCTATTTTTGAGCTGTAGAGTCTAAGGTATTGAAATCTTCTCTAATACCCAATATTTGCATTTCAGATCATGCCTCCTCGATGATCTAAACCTCAAGAAAAAATCCTCTATCCTACTTGGGGATGATGCTAATGGGACACATTCTACTTATGGGGTCCAGACCCAATCTAGTGATCCAGTTTATGATTGTCCTCTTGGATTTCCACCAGCCCTCCTCAAGCTACTCAGACAGATGTAACGAATGCTGAGTTTCATCAGTCTATCCATATATTGGCATAGTATGTAGATTCTCAGGCTGATCATAGTATCTCTGTTACTCCATCTTCTGAGGTCACAAGGGTTGGCTAGTTTATGAGGTTGAGTCCTCTTGTGTTCACTAGTGTTAGGGTTAAGGAGGATCCTCAGGTTTTATTGATGAAATAGGAAATGTTTTCCGCATTATGCCTGCTACTAATATGGAGGGTACGGAGATTGCAGCCTACCAACTGAATAATACAGCATACCAATGGTATGAGGAATAGAAATAGTCAATGGGTGACGAAGTTAAGTCAACCCTGTGGGATGGTTCCTATAGTTCTTTACTGGACTGTTTCTTTCTTCGAGAGTTGAGGGAATTCAAGGCAGAGGAGTTTGTAAATTTGAAGCAAGGCAAGATGTCAGTTAAAGAGTATGCCTTAAAGTTTCACTAGTTATCTCAGTATGCTCCGGTGTTGGTGTCTAGTATGAGGTCTAGAATGAGGAAATTTGCTTCTGGGTTGTCTCAAGACTTGATTTTTAAATGTAAGGCTTCCATGTTGAACAAGGATTTGGACGTCTCAAGGCTGGTTGTGTTCATGCACTAGGTCGAGGAAGAAAAGAAAAAAAGGAAGAATTTAGGAAAACGTAGAGTAAGAATTTTAGATTTTCCAATCAAGCTAGCAGTCAACAACAGTGTGACAAGGATGGTGGAAAGTGGTTCAAGAATAGATGTGGTAATCCTGGTTCTCATTTGATGGATAGTGCTTCCTACCCAAACACCTCTAGTGATAGACATTATCAGAGTGGTGAAAATTATAGGGCACATGGTACCCAATCTTGGGGAAGTAGGGCCTAATAAGCTTCATTATATTATCTTTACAAATTTTATATTCGATTGCATTGGGGTTACTATGATGAAGGAAAGCATAAGAGCTTTATTTTTGTCAGACAAGGCACATAATTAGAAATTTTCCTATTGGTAAGGTTGCTTCTAGGGCAATCAAAGTTTTTGTTGCCTCTTCTTCACCTCCAGCCCCAAAGGTTGCACCATCTAACTTCGATACTTATTAAAACCAACTCTTTGTTCTCATTACACGTCTGGAGTCTGAGGCATCACCTAATATCATTACTAGTAAGTTGAAACTCTTTTCACATGATGTATACTATTTACACAATCTAGCATCCACTCTTCCTTATGTGACCCTATTTATGTTTATGCATTTTGGTTTTAGTCCCGGATGTATTTTGGACCCTTTTTTGTTTCTACCCCGGTGGGTGACTCTATAGGTACCTTGATAGTCTAAAAGGGATATATGGTATCTGTGGGTAGTCAGGAGACTTTGGTGGATCTGTTTCAATTACACATTATTGACTTCGATGTCATATTGGGGATGGATTGGTTGCACTCGTGCTATGCATCATTAAAATGTCAAACCCATAAGGTCGTCTTTAAATTCCCTAATGAGTTGGCTATTGAATGGAAGGGTAGTTCCCTAGCTACTAAGAGAAGGTTCATATCGTATCTTAGAGCTCAGAGATTGATCTTCAAGGGGTGTCTCTACCATCAGGTCTGGGTTAGAGATTCTAACTCAGAGGGTCCTTCTTTACATTTCGTCTCGATGGTAAATGAATTTCCTAACATCTTCTATGATGACCTTCCTGGTGTTCTTCCCGATAGAGAGGTTAATTTTAGTATAGATCTTGTTCCGAAGACTCGTCCTCTCTTTATTCCCCCGTATAAAATGGCTCTGATTGAGTTAAAGGAGCTTACGGAGCAATTAAAAGATATTTTAGGCAAGGGTTTCATTCGTCCTAGTATGTCCTCATGGGGTTCACCAATTTTATTTGTGCATAAGAATAATGGTTACCTTCAGGTGTGTATTGATTATTTATAATAGAATAAGGTGACAATAAAGAATGACTACCCTCTTCTAAGGATAGATGTTTTGTTTGTTCAGGTTCAAGGTTCTATGTTTTTCTCCAAGATTGATCTTTGGTCTGGGTATCATCAGTTAAATATTAAGGATGTGGATATCCCTAATGCGTATTTCCATACTTGGTATGTTTCTTTTGAGTTCCTAGTATGTCATTTGGGTTAACTAATGCCCCGACGACATTCATGGATTTGATAAATAGTCTTTCATCGGTTTTTAGATTTGTTTAATATTACTTTCATATACTATATTTTTGTGTATTCAAAGAGTAAGGTAGATCATGCAATCACCTCCGTATTGTATTACAGACCCTGAAAGAACAACAATTGTATGCTAAAATTTTGAATTATGAATTCTGGTTGAATGCTGTCACTTTTTTGGGTCATGTCATTTCTAGTTGAGATATCATGGTGGATCTACAAAAATTTGTCATGGTTAACAGTGTCCTAGACCCATGACACCAACCAATATTCAGAGTTTCTTAGGTCTAGATGGTTATTACAAAAGGTTTGAAAAGTTTCTTTTCAATAGTTACCCCGTTGACTAAGTTGACTCAGAAGAAGATAAAGTTCATTTGGTCTGATGCTTGTAAGGGTAGTTCTGAGAAGCTGAAGGATAAGCTGACTTCAACTCCAATTTAGACCTTGCCTAAAGGCACTGATGGTTTTGTAGTCTATTGTGATGTATCTCGTGTGGGGCTTAGTTACGTGTTGAGACAACATAACAAGGTGATATCTTATGCCTTTAGAAAGTTAAAGGTTCATGTTAAGATTTCTATAACTCAGGAATTGGAACTGTTGGCTATGGTATTCGTGTTGAAAATCTCGAGTCACTATTTATATGGTGTGAATATGGATATTTTTTTCGATTTGAAGAGCCTTTAGAATGTGTTTACTCAGAATAAGTTGAACCTCAAGCAATGGATATGTATTGAGCTTATAAATGATTATGACATGAGTCTTGACAACCATCCAAGTAAAGATAATATGGTTAAAGATATTAAATGTTTGGCTAACCTTTGTGTTCATCTCTAAACCCTGATAATTAAGGTATGTTTATGCAGAAGGTGGTGCAGTCATCTCTTGTACTAAATAAAAGAGAAGAAAGTGTTAGATCTTGTCTTAACATTAATAAAGGGTGATGTAGGTGGGAAAAAGGTGAGAGCCTTCAAGATTAGTGGTGATGGTACCTTATGGTACAAAGGGAGGTTATGTGTTCCCGACGTAGATGGATTATGTGAGAGGATCTTGGCTGAGGCACATGAGTCGCTCTATGTAATTCATTTAGGTTTGATAAAAATGCATCAAGACCTTAAGAAAATGTAGTGGTGGAACACTATGAAGAAGGATGTGGCTAGTTTTGTGGCTAAGTGCATGATTTGACAACAAGTGAAAGTTGAGCACATGAGGCCCGGAGGATTGCTGACTTCTTGCTTGTTCAAACAAATTTTTCGACAGATCATCATAAAAGGTTGTACCTCCAAGAGATTGTGAAGTTTCTTGGGGTGCCTATTTCTATAATCTCGGATCATGGCATATCATTTTTATCTCATTTGTGGTGGTCATTACATAAAGCTTTGGAGACTAAGTTGAGTCTTAGTACTGCTTTCCATTCGCAGTCGAATGAGCAAGGGAAAAGGACTATTCATACATTAGAAGATATTCTCTGTGTTTGCATGAATGACTATGGTGGTTGTTGGGTCGAGCATTATTCTCTTATAGAGTTTGCAAATAATAATATCAACAACTCTAGCATTGGGATGGCTCCGTTTGAGACCTTGTATGGTAGGAAATATAGATCTCTTATTGAGTGGTTTGAGGTTGGTGAGGCATAGATGTTTGGCCCAAATTTTGTTCACCAAGCCATGAAGAAGTTGAAGGTGATTTGGGATAGGCTTAAAGTCTCCCAAAGTTGCCAATAGTCCTATGTGGATGTGAGACATAGAAAGTTAGAGTTTTAGTTTGGCGATACGGTGTTCTTTAAGGTGTCACACATGAAGGGAGTGATGTAATTTAGGAAAAAGGGGAAGCTCAGTCCCCGATATGTTAGTCTGTACTTGTTTTATTAAAGAGTTTGCAATGTTGTGCATGAATTGAGTTTCCCTCTAGTTTGAGATCTATTTACCCACTGTTCCATGTTTCTATGTTGAGGAAGTGTCTGGGTGATTCTTCATAGATTTTTCCTACCTAGGATATTGGTATTTTAGATTCTCTATCTTATGAGAAGGTCCAAGTTGAAATTTTGGATCGGCAGGTCTATCGGTTGTAGACCAAGGATGTAGCTTTGGTGAAGGTTCTATGGAGGAACCATAAGATAAAAGAGACTACATGGGAAATGAAAGAGGACTTGAAGTCCAAGTCCAATTTCCTATTCTAGAAAGTCATACTTAAGGTATGCGGTGCTCTTAGCAACTTTGTTTTTTGTCTTTGTTAATGGTAAGAGTGGATTGTGAATTTCTTTGTAATCTATTTTCTATCGTAAAGGTAAGAGCATAGATGTTTGGTGTTTTAATCATGCTAATAAATGCCTTATTCCTCCATTCAGAGATGAATGATCCAAGTAGGGGAGAATTAAAATACCCTGGGTTTTGTCCCTTGGAAATTTCCTGAGTTTTGAACTCACTATCCTAGTAATGAATCACCATATAATTCTTATGGTGTGGGTACGGGTTGGTAGATCCTAGTCATTAGAAGTCCAGTCGATGGTGGTTAGGATTCTACTATGGTAATAATTAGGGTGGTACGAGTCATTAGGGTTGGTGATGGTTCGTTGGGTCAGTTTCTTAATCAAATTTGTAACTTAGTGACTTGACTTGGCTTTGAGTATGAGTGGCTCAGTAAGATCCGTGAGGATAGGTTGTGGATGGTAAGGTTGTGTCGTATATTGTACAATGTCAATCCCATTGGATTCTGTCTTGGGTACGACTGACCTATACAAGTCGTATGGTCTGGTCACAAGTAGGGGTCAAGGGATTGTATGGTGTATACTGAATGGGTGTCCAACTCACTGTCTTGGTGACAAATCAATGGTACGAGTCTTATGTTGTGGTCATGAGTTATGGGGTCAACTCATACCACCTGCGATATTTTTATAGTTTTAAGTTGGGGGAATTCTGTATATTTCCCCATTTTAACTCCTTTTGACACCATGACATAAAACACTTTTTGGGACTTCATAAACTATTATTCCTAATCAAACTCCCTCAAATTCTCTTTAAAACTCTCTATTTAAGTAAAATCTATGGTTTCACAAAATAATCAATTAAGGCTTTTGAGGGTGTTTTTTTATCATTTTCCTTATTGTCTAAGGCATGTTACTTCTCCCTCATTGTTATGTCACAAAAAGCATGTGTTTTAAATTATGATTTTCATGATATTGTTATGATTTGAAATAATGGTTGAGGTTTTTGGATGTTCATGGTTGAATAATGGTTCTCATGGTTTAATTGTGTTTCTTACATGCTTTTAGTATGATTTTGAAATTATGGTATGCATGTTAACGGTAAATGGATTTTGGGGTATTATGGTTTTAAAATTTATGTGCCCTCAACGTGGTTGTTAAAATGCCAATGAGAAGGATTTTTCACATTGCTCGACTACCCTTGATATCTTTGCATTGCATAAATGGTAATGGAACTTGAATTGGTCTGGTTGATTTTAAATGGTTTAGAAAGGACTTGGTTGCTATGGTTTTTGTTTAATTGGAAACTTTGGAGTTAACTTAGTTTAATTATTTTTGCATAGAATAAAAGGATAGACTTACAAGCTCTAATTTTTGTATGACAATACCAACGGTTAATGCCTAAACAAAAGACTCTTTGGTAAATGATTTTAGTATGTGTATAAGGTTTAATTAGGCTTAAAGAGGGTCGAATATCAAAGCCATGGAAGGTGGGGGTCCCAGGGGGGCCAACACTGGAAACTCCCGTTTGCCAATATGATTGTGGTCTTGGTGACTGTGTGCGTGATGTAACACTCTATATGATGTACTAGTCATCTTAGATTGTTTCCTCCAGTCGTGTGGCTAACACGCACTTGAGCCCTTTTAGCAGGGGGAGCTGAACCCATATAACCCATGGGTGGTTTTAGGACCATCAAGCTCTTCAACCCATGTTAAGGATTGAAATGCAAGTTGAACCCAATTTCCTACCTCGGCATGACATATATGTATATGTGTGATTGCATATGGTTATTTGATTTGGTTTTGAATAATGGCATTATTTTATCTGTATCCCTTAGTACATGCTAGAGCTTACTCCGCTAACCATCTTCGGGCACTGTATCCCCACGTAATGCAGAAACCAGCCATACTACCATTCCTCCTGCTCATTGACTTGGATTCGGGGACAACATAGAGTCAGATTCAAGTGGTTAGCATCCATACTTCGAAAGATCCCATTTCATGCTATGGACTTCTTTTTATTATTTTTATTTCTTTGGTTATGGTTTTTTCTATGGTTGGGGGCATGTCCCGACACTTTGATTCTTGTTAGAGGCTTTGTCAGACTACTATGGCCATGGATGGTGTTGGTATTTGTGTCAGCCTTGGTATTGATTTTGTCATTAGGGTTACTATCGGTTGGATATTTGGTTGAGGTTGTTGGATTATGATTATAGACCTGATTTAATGTTTTTGAATAATTATTGATTTTTCTTATTATATGTTCGGAATTCATTTGACATAGGGTGTAGGGCGGTTACGATTGGGTATTGGGGGATGTATTCGGTCCTTGTTGGACTTGAGCTGCCCGGCACGAATAGGCCTTGATTCGAGTCATGTCAAATCAACAAAGTTAATAACCAAACTTCCATAAGTTCACAAAAATTCAATTTAAACGTGAACCCATCCGTGCTTTTATGTCGAACTTGAATTTGAACACATATCATCATCAACATCATCATTTACCGTACTTAAAATCAAAACTCCTGTCATCAATCCCCAGACTTGACCAGAACATAGTATCAATAAATCACTGGACTTAGTTCGGAACTATCACCAACTCCCAAGTACCAATATAGAACAAGAATCAAGAATCTAGTCTCTTCAACACTGTAATATAAAGATGTAACATACAATAAGTATAAAGGAGCTAACAAGAGTCTTGGCCTAAGATGGGTCAGAGGGGCCCACTTGTTATCCCTAAAATTTGTTGTAAGAAAAAATCTACCTTCGATAAAGAAAAGGTATCTAGATTCACTTCGAGATTTCAAATAAGACACAATTAGACCTAAGATAGCAATTCTACCCTAAACATATTAACTAAGTTAATTAAGCCTAATTTACGATTACAAAATTATCTAAATAGTCCAAATAATTCCAATTATGCCAATATACCACAAAGACCTAATTCCCATCCCATATCTAGCATAATATCATAAATATACTTCAAATTATCTCAATCTACAAGGAAGGTAAACCTAGCCTAACTGGACGACGAAGAAAATCCTAACAAAGTCTGTTAAACCAGCGACTTCCCCCTTTCAAGAATCTTTCACAAGATGAAACACTATCAATGTCATAGTTTATTCATCAAAACGAGAACAATCACACCCATATAGCATTTTATAATTCAGGTCCATAATTGCATAAAAATCGTATATGGGGAATGCTTGTGGAATCTCACCTTCAAAACTAGCATTACATCTCTCTATGCTCAAGGAACATTTACCCCAAAATTGGGTAAATTACAAGATCTAATGGTGCTAAGATTAACCCACCAATATTATAGGGATTTTGGGGAAATTATGTGTTATTAACTATGGAATTGGTGAAAACTTACCATGTATTCTGAGAAGAAATGTGTAATCTAAGCATACGAACGCTCTTAAATCATCTACTAATATATCTCCTATGTTTTCAAACGTATTAGATTTTTTAACTCTTGAACTTGAGTTAAAATGGGAGAGAATTTGGAATATTGGGGAATTTAAAAGAATCTTGGCTATCACTTAAGTGAACTCTAGTCCGCTTAAGCAGCCACTGCTTTTGTAGCCAAGTACCACTTTCGTGATACTTTCCTAGTCTTTTCATCTCGCATAAGTGATAACACTCAACTTACCTGTCAATTTAAGTTGAAGGCGATCATTGTCAATGTAATTACCTAGCTTTGAGGCAACGCTGAATCCACGAGGAATAATGTGAGTGGGGATTATATAAGTTTGAAATTCAAGTTACTTGCTAAATTCAAACCTAAGTTACAAAATATTTTGGGGAATTTTAAATGTTTTCAAGGATATAATTATTTTTAGGCTTCTAAAGGACTAACTTAAATCTAAAAACAATTAGAGTGTAATGAATTAGGAATGGGTCTTGGGATTATGCTTTCCTAGGGGTACATAATACATGGGACATGATGATTCGGTGCAAATTCTAATCATTAATGAAGTGGTAGGCTAGGTTGAAAGTCCTTGAGGCTTGTCTGTCAACAAAGTCTCAAAGATGTCACTCATTGACCCTTTCAAGTCGGTAATGAGTGTATAAATTAAAACCACCCAACACCTTAATTGGGCATCCTTATTTCTAGGAAGTTCCCAAAACATAGTCTGTTCTCTATTCACCCTTATTTCTACACTAGAAAAAAGATGGTAAACTGTATTCATTATTGTCCACTATTTCTTTGTCTCCCATAGCCCTCTTTCAAGGATTCCATAGGTTCTAAAGGTTTACCCATATCCCTCTTTTCAAGGATGATTTGAGATTTTAAGAGTTTGGGGTTTTCACCCACAAACACATTTTGGGTGTTTGGGGTTTTCACTCATAAATCACAACTAATTAAACTAATCAATAGCGAAACCCATCATCAAAAAACTAGACTCTACACAAATACATCACAACCCATACACAATTGCACCCTATTCTAGCATAATCCCAAGAGGAAGAACTAGCAACTCATGAATATAATAAACCAAAATATACCAAAATATCCATCAATTTTATTCATGAAAAATAAAGAGAATGCAAACCACACTTTAAATTCCAATGAATCCTTAATGGGATTTGTCAATTCTTCACTTAGGAGTCACTCTAATACCTTTTCATCTCAAGATTAGTAAAAATTAAGCTCCAAGCTCCAAGTGATGACATAAAAAGTGAAGATGCGATAAAAATCCAAAGATGGTGAAAAATGAGCTAAAAACCCTTATTTGAGCCTCAATTCCATATTTTCTAGATAATACAAAAGTACCCTTGAAACTTTTCTTCTATACTATGATCGCCACCTCTTCACCGTTTTATGACTACTGCAATCGCAGTAGTGATATCGTGGTCACCCTCCGATTGACTTATTCATTGGTCGCAATCGCGACTTCAGGCTGTGATCGCGGTAAATGAGGGTTGATTATTAGGCTTGATTTCTAGAATTTGTCTCTTTTCTTTCAAATTTAACCTTTCTTTTACTTGAATGACTTACTCATCTTTCCTTTTCAACATTTCCCATACAAATAAGCATTAAGTAAATTATTAACATAGAATCAATGAAAAAGCATGGTAATTTGGGCTTAAAAGGTGCTAGAAAATCTTCAAATTGACGACTTATCCACACCCCCAAACTTAAACTAATGCTTGTCCTCGAGAAACTAAGAGTAATTCAATGAAATAGGGTATTTGACTCAAATCCACCCAAAAGAAAAGTATACAAAGGAAAAAGATAACAAATCTCTACAAAGACTTTCAAACATATCATGGCAATAAGTGAACAATTTATTTTTAATTAGCACGTCTTTATGAAGAAAGGATGCAAGTTTGTATCGCATGAACCATCCAAATCAACAAAGCATCTTAAGAGGAAACTCAAAATCTTCAAAGATTGTCTCAATCTTCACAATGCAACTTACTTAACCCATTTACCCAAACCGAGACTAAGACTTCACCCTCTACCCCAAAGTATCGATGTCACCCAAAATAAAGAGTTATCTCCATACATACATAAGACGTTGAACTTTCAAAAAGAGCTCAAACATTGAAAGAATTCACACTCATTCTCGCAAAGAAATTCAAGTGGAACGAGTAGAACCATAGGCTTTCCCTTTGCATTTTCACCACTAATGTAGACTTACCTAGTTTGGAATCACCAAGGTATTGCGGGTAAATATGATGGTTTAAGGTGATCGAAGGAATATAAATGGATCAAGTGACTAAAATACCTCCTTCTATTCAATTCCTCAACCCTTCTACCCTAAATTTTTCAAACTATCCATCTTACTCTCCTTCAAATCATATCTCATATTTCCCTACCTTTTTATCAGCATGTACAAAATAATTCAAAGCCATCATTTTCTTTCTTTATTTCTTTGAATTTTTCAAGAGACTTTCTAACCTGAAGTGCTTCTTAGCCCCCTTATTTGCCTCTTTTCTGCTCACATTCTATGGGCTAGGCTATACAATTTTACCATTTAGTATGTCTCTTGTCCCTTAAGCACATGATTTGACCACCTTACATACACCTTTCTTTGATCATCTTAGCATATTACACTAACCCCCCACCCCCCAAACTTGTAGTTTGAACCACTATTACATTATTTTCCCAACTACATAAACCCCTCAAACTTAGGCTTTCACCTATATTTCATTACTCTAAATCATTAGATGCATCAAAGGAGGTTAAGTGCCAACAGGAAGATTTTAAAAGGGTTTACGTGTTTTAGCAAGGTTATCATTACAAAAAGTAAAAAAAATTGGCAAAACTGATCAAAAGGGATAACTAGGGAATGATTTTAAGGTGGTAATTTGACTATGCGAAGGGTCAAAAATGTCCTCGGGTTGTTCTCTATACCAAGCTTGTCTAGAATTTTGCTTTGAACACACGCGGGGCATGTTATAAACTACACATATGCAAAATAATTATTCAAAAATCTCACCACATATGGCATCATACTCAAAGAGCAAAAAGTTAGTCTCCCAACCAATTTGATTATTTTGAGCTTAATAAGTTACTCTGATTCAAGGACTCATCCTTGTAAAGAGAGACAAAATAGAATTTTATGGTCTCATTCAAACAAAAGCTCAAAAACATCCTTGATCACTATCACAAAGAAAACTATAATTTTTTTTGTTTTCCTCAAAATTATTTCATTTCTTGCCAACAACATTTTGAAAGCATTTTTTACATTTAGCCTCTTCCTAAATAATTAAAGAAAAACTTAGAGGAATGAAAGGAAATATTATCATTAGACTTCATGGGATTCTTTCCTAACATCTTCA
The DNA here is from genome assembly GCA_030864215.1 of Capsicum pubescens. NCBI lineage: Eukaryota > Viridiplantae > Streptophyta > Magnoliopsida > Solanales > Solanaceae > Capsicum > Capsicum pubescens. The sequence continues at coordinate 157,830,299 of CM061547.1, read as the reverse complement.
AATATCGCCAAGTTAGATCATAAAATACTCATAATACCAATAGAAACACAAACGACCCTATTCCCTTAAGAATTGTGTCACCCAATCTATCATAGGGAAAGGAAAGCATTCATGTCTCTCATACCATGGGCGCTACATTTCTCTACAATTTCAACCAAATACTACCGATTATTCAGCATTCAAGACCAATTGGAATCAAAGCTATACTCCTAAAATAATCACAAAAATCCCCAAGAAACTTTACATTAACTTTTACAAGCATATGAGGCATTTCTCTCTTATTGACATTTTAACAAACATGTGGTGTGCATGAAAAGTAAGAGCTTTAATAGATAAAATAACAACATATGTGAGAAAGCCTAATGCAACAATTCATTACCAAACACACCACTTGTAATCATACAAAACCAAATTAAATCACCCATCACTCAATTAAGCAATCAAACCTCAAGTGGATGTTTCATCAACCACACGGTGTGCACTAGTGTATGGAAACAATAATTTATCAATTTAGCATTTGAGACAAGGAATACATTCAAAAATATTTATCCCAACAACCACATTATACCAAATTAAGCTCAAATAAATTAAATTCAAACCAAAATAAATCATGGAATGTGGTCATCTTTCGTATTTTAAAGATCATACCTTGAGAAAAGTGATGAAAAGAAAGTCCAATATACTTATCTGGGGTTTAATTCTTGAGATACCCATCCCAACTTGGTCTATGAACTACAAACACCAAAAAAAAAGATAAAAATTGAACAACAAATATTAGAATACGTCAAAAAAAATTCCTTGGGTTGCTTCCCAAGAAGCGCCTTAGTTAAAGTCACGGCACGACATCTTTTGACTATCATTTATGTCTACATTTAGAAGATTTGAATTGATGGCCATCTTTAGATCAATACATCTTTGAGGTACTTTAGGCAAAGGTGAGGACACAATGAAATTGACACGGTTAGAAACTCGGGCCATGTTTTATGGGCACCCCAAGCTCACATGAACTGTAGTCGCCCCAGTAACCCGACCCAACCATCTCATCATACCATAGGAGTCGAAGGGACTACAACTCACAATTCAAGATTGTGGAAATAATACCATAATTCAACATTAGATTGATAATACCTAACTCACACCCAAGTTCATAGTTGTTGACAATACCTCTATACGAAAAAGGTCAATAAATATATATGTCGGGATAAACCCCCGAGAATAGCCAAACCAAGCCTTAATGAGATCGAGTCTAAAGATAAGACACCAGGACATGTTCTTTCTGAGTAAGGAAGATCACAACTTCTAGTTAATGCACAAACCACGTTGATCTACTAATCACCAAGCAGGAAGAAAAGAAGATGCTTCGGCACCTAAGTCGCATGGGGACATAGCGTCCTGAGAAGGTTAGTGATATGCCCAAATTACACCTCTCTTACGAGAGAGTAAGTAGCATTGTCAAATATATAACCCAACTAGGTTGGGGTCGAATCCCGCAGGGAATATGGTGCTATTTAAGTTGTATGCAGATTAGTTGACTTTTAATCGTTCGTTTCCGTAAAATAAATAGGGGGGATTTGATTCAGTTCACAAATTAATGGTTTTAGTTTAACAAGATGAAATATGTGTAGTAGTATTCGAATTTAGAGAAATAGCAAGCTAGGGTTATGTCCACCTTGTAGTTTTCAATACTTTCTAACTATGGGCTTTACGAATTCATACATGCATCGTGCTTACAGAGAAACGTATTGTATTTAATAACATAATCCTAGTGTTTCTCAACCATTAAGAACTAATTCACTTTAGTTCTCTCGAATTAAAAGCGTTTACCAACAATAATATGAAATATCCAAGTAGTTAATCCTGCTAATGAATTAACATATGAAATAGGAGTTGGAAATCCTATTTTCTTATCACTACTCTCTTTTCCGAACATCAACCTTTCTTTCGAACAAGTTGTGTTTTAAGGCATATCCTCTATGTTTGCAACCATGAGAATTCAAGATAAACGAAGAGAGTATGATGTAAACACATCAATGCATAATGAATTCAAAACCCAAAGTAATAGATTATATGCTACAAGGCTTCCATAACTCTAACTAATAAACTTAGCTACTCATGAATAAAACGAAAATCACAATAGAAATATTCATCATACCAAAAAATAGAAGATGATCCTGGTGTACGAATTGTGAGAACAAGAGAAAAATGGTTTTCTCTCTCTCCAAGCTAAGCTGACACTCTCCCTCTTCAAAAACTAATACAAAATAATGAATAATCAATAAAAATTCAACATTAAGCCTTTTAATAATCTTTTCAATCATAATTTCCTTCTAAGTCCCTGAACTAATTATAAATAATAAATTAGTCTTGGACATAGTTTCTAGGCGTCACATTTGGTCCAGACTGCAACTCTCTCTTATGTCATATGCCATCCACATTCCATAGTCCCATTATGTCTTCATCTACCTCATTAATACCTGAAATCATGCTAATCATATCGGTTAGCTCAATTACATAGAAGTAGAGTAAAAACATAAGAAACTAGGCATTTTGTTCTCTAAACTTAGCTAAAATATGGATAAGTTATGGTGCTTAGGCGTATAAATACATCCAAGATCAGTTAGCAGGTTGAACACTAGAATGTATCTCAAGGATAAGTGATAAAATATCATAATCAATCAATGTGAAGTCAATATATCACATTTCACCTCATTCACACACTTACCCATACATATAGATATACCACATGTTAATCAAGATATCAAAGCTTATCATCATTCTCAAGCATTCATTAATTAAACATGAAGTGGGGGACTCCGACCCACCACACTTATAGATTCAACAATTCACATTATGCATAGAACTTTAGCCAAATTCACATGCACTTAGACAAAGGACTTCAACCATGCTTACACATTCATTATCCAAGACTTTAACCGTACACACAATCATTCAAACAAAGGGCTCTAGCACACATCCAATTGGGCATAAGACTTTAACCATAAGTCCACATATTCAATTGGGCATGGGACTTTTATCTCATGCTCACACACTAGGCATGCGACTCTAACCTCTTGCTACTCTTGTACACTAACCACAAGTTGTTCCATTTGGCGAGATTCACTAACCTCAAGAGATCTCTTTAAACAAGGGACTTTTACCTCAAGCGATATCAATGGGCAAGAGACTTTAGCCTCAAGTCATTCATAAGGCAAGGGATTTCAACCTCAAGCCACCACATAAGGCAAGGGACTTTAACCTCAAGCCATCATAACTATCATTAGTTAGCATTTGGGACTATAACCCTTTGCCCATGCATCAACTTACATTCAATACAACATTTAAAAACTTTAACCATTTTAGTCAATTCAACACTATACATGACCTCATGGTCCTTATGGGAGCCTTCATTGCTCAACTGTTTCAATAATTCAATTCCATCACTTAATTGAACATACAACTCAAGGTACGGTCATTAATACCCTTGCAATAAATCATATTTTAATAACAATCTTATGCCATATTCTCACCTTTCTTGGGTTTAAGACATAATTTAAGTTTATCTTTATATCTAGGTAATTTACACTCTCATTAGCCATCAACAAACAAGGTTATCAATTTCACCACACATAGTTCATAATTTCTTTAACATATTATTTATCAATCATTGATTCTTATGGGTCCACTGTCCTAGTTCAATATATCACCAACATATGACTAAATAATTCACGTAGATATTTTCACAAACTCCTTGAGTGAATACCTTCAACAAGGCTATTTACATGGTAGATATTATCAAGATTAGGGTTACTCAAGACCCTCATGTTAAACCACATACAACAACAACCCACACATGAAAATCATAATCAATATCATATATAAACATAAGTCTAAGAAACATTCAACATTATACATCATTAGGAAACAAAACCCTTTATTTGATTTCAAAACCACCATGTACACTTACTAATCAAAGTATGAAAAACGTGGGTTTAGAGATATTTAAAGAGGGGAAGAGATATATGCCTCAAAAGAGATGACACAAAACCAATCTTGACTCTTTCTTGCCACTAGAGGAGCACCCTCAAAACCCTAATCTGTAATTTTGCTTAAAGAAGCTTTTAAAGTGTTTTGGAGTATTTGAGTGGTGTAAATGATGATTTAGGAGGCCACAATGACTTATGTAGTGAACGGAATTGGGGTTTTAGGCAAGAAAAATGACCACAAAGCCCTTAGTTAAAAGCAAAAAAATAAACTTGCCCAGGGGTATGACTCCCCCATAGTATTCCCTTACTAAGGTACCCAAGGGTACGAGTGGTACCCTAACTCGTACCCTTGGGTTCTACTAGGTCAACCAAACTACTCTGGGTACGAGTGGGAACCCTTGATTCATAACCAAAGGGTACGACTCATCCCCTAGTCGTATACACAAACTGTATACCCAACAGTCCACTTCAAATAGAGACTACCCTCAATAAGATTGAGTTGCATACGACTCATATGCATAGGGTACGAACAAGGGAAGGTCATGTCATATACAAAATAGTATGCTACCCTAACATGCTATCCAAGGTAGAAGAGGGGAAGGGGGGAGTGTATACGGCCCGTATCCATGGGTACAACTCATGCTCCTAGTCGTACCTAACTCAGAGATACAAAAAGTTGTTTTTTCCTCAAGGTTCAAGACATAGGTGTTTCAAATCTCCCCCACTTGGATCATTCGTCTGCGAATGAAGGGTAAGGTAAGTGTGTGCACATGCTAGCAAATCATCACACATCACTTCAATCAATGTTAAAACAAGCACTCATCAAGGATACAACATACATCATGCTCATTATCAATCAATCATTCATCTTATCGTCTTTGGGACTCTAACCCATTTCTTATTAACACTTACTCATTTCCCAACTTTGAGACTTCAACCCATCAACTTTAAAAGTCATCAAGCAACTCAAAGCATAGGGGACTTTAATCTATCATCTATCAAAACATGAATTATTTCAATGCCCTAGGACTTTAACTCATGGTCTAATAAGGCACAAATCATTTCACACATTGGGAACTTTAATCCATTGTCTAACAAAGACATACAAAAAAGTAAGGAGATTAACACATACCTCCAATACATGCTTCCGGAATGGGAAACAAATACGGGTACTTGGACTTCATGTCCTCCTCCGCCTCCCAAGTTGCTTTCTCAGACTTTTGGTTCCTCTATAGAACCTTCACCAAACCCACTTATTTTGTTCACAACAGGACAACTCGCTGATCCAAGATCCTCACTGGGACCTCCTTATAGGACAAAGATTCTGAGATACCAACATCTTATGAGTGAACAACCAAGGAATGATCACCCACATATTTCCTCAACATAGAGACTTGGAAAACTGGGTGAATGGAGTCCATACTAGAAGGCAACTCCAACTCTTAGGCAACATTGCCAACCCACTTCATAATCAAATAGAGCCCAACATAGTGGGGACTAAGTTTCCCCTTTTTTCCAAACCATATCACTCCCTTTATGGGTGATACTTTCAAGAATACCCAGTCTCTAACACAAAACACTAAGTCCCTACACCTCACATCTGTATAGGACTTTTGGCGAATTTGAACAGTTTTCAATCTATCACGAATCACTTTTACTTTCTCTAAGTCTTGGTGAACTAAATCGGGGCCAAGCAAATTACCCTCACAAACTTCATACCACCCAATAGGAGAACGACATCCCCTACCATACAATGCCTCATAATGAAATATGCCAATACTAGAGTGGTAACTATTTTTTTAGGCGAATCCAATCAAAGGCAAGTTCTCTCTGGATACCACCATAAACAATCACACAAGCCCGCAACATATCCTCCAATGTATGGATAGTTCTCTCTGCTTTCGCATCAGTTTTTGGGTGAAATACGGTACTAAGGAACACCTTAGTTCCCAAACCTCTTTGGAACAATTTGCTAAAGTAGGATGAAAATGGAGGACCACGGTTTAAGATAATAGACACCAAAGCACCATGAAAATTCATAATGTCCATAAGATAGAACTTAGCATAATCTTCCACCGAGAAATTAGTTCTCATGGGCAAGAAATGAGCTGACTTCTTCATTCTATCAACAATGACCCAAATAGAATAAAATTGATTCAAAGATCTAGAAAGACCGATAACAAAATCCATAATAATTACCTACCACTTCCACTTGGACAGCATAATTTCTTGGTACAAACCACCCGGCTTCATGTTATCAACTTTCATTTTTTGATACACAATACACTTGGCCACATAGCTAGACACATCACATTTCATATTACTCCATCAATAGAACTCCCTAACGTCATGATATATCTTAATGGAACTGGGATGAATAGCATAACTGGCTCCATGAGCATTGGCCATTACCCTTTTCCTCAATACATCTCCATCGGGAACACATAGCCTACCTTGGTATCTCAAGATACCATCACAACTAATCACCAAGTTTGCAGCTTTTTTTGACCCACATTACTCTTGATCTTTATCAAGTCAAGGTCAAACACATTCTTCTCCTTTATCTCAACAACAAGAGATGACTAAGATACCGGAAGCACAAATACACTACCATCCCCGGAGTCTACATGTCAAACTCCAAGACTAGCTATATGGTTAATGTCCTTCACCTTCTCCCGCTTGTCATCATCTATATGGGCTAAACTTTCCATGAAAACACATCTAAGAGCATTAGTGACCATATTCGCCTTACCAAGATGGTAATGAAGACTCATATCATAGTCTTTTAATAGCTCGATCTAGCTTCTTTGCCAAAGATTCAATTTCTTTTGAGTTAACACATATTAGAGGCTCTTATGATCGAAAAATATATTAATATGAACACTATTGAGATAATGTCACCAAATTTTTAATGTAAAGACCACGGCTAATAACTCTATGTTATGGGTGGGGTAGTTCTTCGCAAGGACTTTCAATTGCCTAGAAGCATAGGAGATCACCCTACCATATTGCATCAACATGCAACCGAGACTGACACAAGAAGCATCATAATACACCACAAAACCATCACTACCCTCGGCAAGATCATAATTGGAGCTGAAGTTAATTATCTTTCAACTTCTCAAAACTACCCTCATATTCATCGAACCATAACAACTTGACCTTCTTTTGGGTCAACTTGGTCAACGGGGAAGCTATAGTTAAAAAACTCTCCACAACACTTCTATAATAACTGCCTAGATCCAAGAAGCTCTGAATATCGATTGGAGTCATAGGTCTAGGTCACTTTCTAACCACTACAACCTTTTGGGGATTGACTATAAACCCTTCACTAGAGATGTCATAAGCAAGAAAAGCTACGGCTTTCAACCAAAACTCATACTTGGAGAACTTGGCATACAAACGATGATCCTTCAAAGTTTGCAATACAACACGAAGGTGATTTACATGATCCACCTCACTCTTAGAATACACTAAGATGTCATCAATAAAGACAATGATAAATATGTCCAAGAACGAACTCTAATATTAAGCTGATGATTACTCGACCTAAGATTAATCTTAGCAAAGCACTTCACACCCTGAAGTTGATAAAAAAAATCATCGATCCTAGGAAGAGGATATTTTTTTTTTACTATCACTTTGTTCAACTAATGATAATCAATGCACATGCGAAAGGAACCATCCTTCTAGCGCACGAACAACACGGTAGAACCCCACAGAGACGTACTAGGGTAGATAAAACCTTTATATAAGAGGTATTTCAATTTCTCTTTAAGGTCTTTTAGCTTTGCCGGAGCCATTCTATACGTAGGGATGGAAATCGAACGAGTGTCCGGAACAAAATTAATCCCAAAATCAATTTCCCTATCAGGAGGATCACTGGGAAGATCATCAGGAAACACCTTGGGAAACTCATTCACCATCGTAACGGAATCTAGAAAAGGCTTTTTCGAGTTAGAATACTTAACTTGGAACAAGTGAAACAAACACCACTTAGCAATCAACTTTCTATCTTTAAGATAAGAAATGAATCTTCCCTTAGACACTAGAGAACCACCTTCCCATACAATGACCGACTCATAGGGGAGTTTGGACATAACCCTACGGGTCCGACAATCTAAGGAAGCATACCAAGAGTGCAACCAATCCATCCCTAAAATAACATAAAAATCAACTATGTTTACCTCTATCAAGTCTACAAGAGTATCTTTATCACCGACATATATCACACACCCCTATAAACCCTTCTAACAATCACCGAGACTCCAATTGGGGTAGTAAAAAAAAGGAACCGACAGACTCTTGGGACCACAACCAAGATGCAAAGCCACATATGGAGTCACATAAGAAATAGTAGACCCTGGATAAAGAAAACAATACACATTATGGGAGAAAAATCTCAACATACCCTTGAAAACATCGGGAGATGCCTCATAATCCTTGTCAGTAGCAAACACATACAAGCGGTTCCGACCAGTGTTGATACAAAAAATAGAAGAAAAGGCAGACATAGCACCCTTTTATATAGGGGAGGTAGAGTTGAAATAGGTGACCTATTAGCCCAGGAAAATGCTAGAGAGGGGCACTCACTTTCTATGTGCCCCACCTGACCATAATAAAAACACTAGTTTCTCCCATTCTCACAATGACTACAATGACTCTGATCACAGAATTTACAAGGAGGTCGGGTTGGAGCCAACTGAGAACTACTAGCCTTGAATCAGGCATCCTCTACCCAAAAACTCACCAAGAAAATAAGACCGACGATCACCCAATGACTTCTGGTAAGGAGAGTGAACAAAAGCTGAGGAAAATGAACTCGAACTTTCCCACTTCTTTCCTAAATAATTTTTTTTACTTTTCTTATAAGACATAAATTTACTTCTTTGTTTATCATTAAGCTCAACTTGCTTCATTTTCTCATCCTCTACTTATTTCATATACACAATCAATATATAGATATCCATGTTCTTAATCAACAAAGCTGCATTGCTCCTTAGAACTCACTCATGGGAAAATTCTGAGACAAACTTGTGCATTCTAGCCCTTATGCTAGCAACCATATCAGGAGCATACCTTGAGAACTGATAGAATTTTAAGTCATAATCTTGAATGGACATCCTCTCTTACTTTAAGTTCACAAAATCTTTTGCCTTTCTTTCCTTAACTATTGAAGAAAGAAGCAATCTAAGAAAGCCTCAGATAAATCCACCCATGAAGATGGACTAGCATCAACGCCTCTACAAAACTCCCACCTTTCATACCATTGGTACGATACATCTTTAAACTGGTAGGAAGAAAGTTCAACACCCTCAATTTCTTAAGAATGCATGATTCAAAAAAATTTCTCTATTTCGTTGATGAAACCTTGAGGAAATTTCTCAACCTTCATAGCCGTGAACATAGGAGGGCTCAACCTCATAAATTGGCCAATTCTTGTTTCCACAGAAGAAGTGATAGCCGAAGCACCATGCTCTAATTAAAAAACTACCAATTGAGTAATGAGGTTGATGAAGTGATGGAACTCCACATTAGTAGCATTCCCTTAAGGGGGCTGGGGAGGAGAGTCACTCTCATAAGCAGGTTTAGGGGTGGAATCCCACAATAATGGCCTAATGCCACAGCCGTAGCCTGGGTTTGCACTCTAGAATTTGGATGAGCTTCGTCGATAGGACCCTCAGTCGGAGCAAAAGTGTTTGCCTGGGTCTCAAATCTCCTTGGAAGAATTATCTGAAAGATAGCAAATGGAATTTGACTTTGTAGCTTGAGATTTAAACCTTAGACTTTATAGCTTGATATTTACACACAAGAAAGGGAAACATTCCTAAGATGTCTCATAGACCCTTTTTTATAAGTATGGCCTGCTCCACAACCATAAAAGAGAGTTTACTTGACAAGGCATTATGAACACATAAATGACCATGAAACTAGGCTTTGATACCAATTAGACAATGCTCAAAACCCGGGCTATTTCATATGGGTACCCCAAGATCACACTAACCGAAGGTCTCCCCAATAACCCAACCCAAACATATCATACTACCATCGAAGTCAAGGGGACTCCAACACATAAGTCAAGATTTCGGAAATAATACCATAAGTCAACATTAGATTCATAATATCTAACTCATGCCCAAGTTCACAGTTGTTCACAATACCTCTGTACCAAATGAAGTCAATAAATATATATGTCAGGAAAAGCCCCGACAATAGCCAAACCAAGTCTTAATGAGATTGAGTCAAAATATAAGAGACTAAGAGATGAAGATCTTCCAGAGTAAGGAAGATCACTACTTCAAGTTAATACACAAACCACTTTGATCTACTCATCACTATGCACGAAGATAAGAAGATGCCCCGGCCCCTATGTCACATGGGGACATAGACCAAAGATAGTTAGTGGTTGGAATTCAAGCATGCAACTAAAGGATAAATGATAAAACATTATCATCAATCAAAATCAAGTCAATGTATAACATTTTATCACATTAACAAACTTATGCATACATATATAAATATCACATGTTAATTAAGATATCAAGGCTAATCATCATTCTCAAGCATTCATTCATTAGACATAAAGTGGGGGACTCCAACCCTCCACATTATAGGTTCAACAATTTATCTTATGCATAGGACTTTAGCGATATTCATATGCACTTAGACAATGGACTTCAACCATGATTACTCATTCATTAGCAAGGGACTTTAACTGCATACACAATTATTCAAATAAGGGTCTCTAGCCATACACACATCCAATTAGACATAGGACTTCGGTCAAATATCTACAAATTTAATTGAGAATGGGACTTTGATCTCATGCTCACACATTAGTCATGGGACTCTAATCTCATGCTACACTTGGACTCTAACCATAAGTCATTCCATTCGGTGAAGTTCACTAACCTCAAGAGATCTCTTTAACTATGAGACTTTAACCTTGAGAAATATCATTGGGAAAAGGACTTCAATATCAAGCCATTCATAATTTAAGGGACTTCAACCTCAAGCCACCACATAAGGCAAGGGACTTTGACCTAAAACCATCACAATATCATTAGTTGGCATTTGGGACTTTAAATTTGTTCCCATGAATCAACATAAATTTAATACAACATTTAAAGATTTTAACCATTTTAGAAAATTCAACACTATACAAGACCACATGGTCTTTTTGGGAGCCTTCGTTGCTCAACCATTTTAATAGGCCAACGCCTTAACTCAATTCAACATACAACTCAAATTACGGTCATCAATACCCTCACAAAAAATCATATTTCAATAAAAATCTTTGATAATGGTCAACTCACTCCCATGTTTGAGGGTTGAGGCAGTCGTTGTTAATAACCCAACTATAGTTGGGGTCAAATCCACAAGGAGAAAATTATAAATTTCAAGTCCTATGTGTGCTCTAATTACTAAAAGGACCCAAAATGATAATAAACATGACATGTAAAATAAAATAAGGTAATTTAATTTGGGATTGGTTTGTAAGAATTTTTGACTAACAATGCATGAATGTAATACTTTTGATTTAAAATCAAGATTTGAGGAAATCTTGGGATTATGTCTAATTAAAGGTAAAGCATGTGGGTTGATGATGGTTAAGCATGAAGTTTGGATGTTAACTCATTGTGGTTAGTATTTTACTAAAACCAAAATAATTTCACCCATTGTTTTTTTCGAGCACGTAACAAGTGTCTAATTCTTAATCACCCAAAACCTCAATCAAGCATCCTTATTTCTAGGATGATGCTCTTGACATAATGTACACTCCAAATACAATTATTTCTAAGATTGCAAAAGGTAGTAAACTACAGGCTCAATTGTTCACATTGTCATGTCCCCCTATAACCCTCTTTCAATGATGTTATGGGTTACCTAAAGTTCACTGACATCCCTCTTTCAAGGATGATGAAGGTTTTCAGAGTTTGAGGTTTTCACCCATCAAACCCGTTTGGAGATTGGGGGTTTTAACCCATAAGTTCCAAATAATAAATTCAAACAATGGTGGAATACATACTCAGCAACTAAGAATGATGCAAACACAACACCCACAAACAATTACACTTTAGATCAACATAATCCCAAGATAAATTAGTTTTCTACTCATGAAGAAAGTAAAGTGAGATATACCATAATGATTATCCAAGGCATTCATTCTTCACAAAATTACTATAAAATTAAGCCTCCAAAATTAGGTACACACTTTCCCAATTAGGGTTTCTTATTTTCAATTCAAAAATATCTATGAGGTAAGTAATAACCCAAGAAGAAAGGGTTTTTTCCAATATATGGTTTGGGATTCACCTATGTAATTTTGCAAAACTGCCCTGGGTCATATTCCCGCTGAACCGCGATCGCGTAGGTATGATCGCGAGCTCAGCTACATTAGTGTGGTTTTGATCCACGATTGCATTATACTAACCATCTTGACTAACTGTAACCACGTTCTAAGGACTGCGGTTGCGGTAACTGAGGCTGAACTACTTCAGGTCTCCAATTGCACTTCATTTCCTCTCATTTGATCCATTTTTGAGTTTTAATCCACATTATTTCACCTTCTTATTTAGATACCTACAAAATATAGATATTAGTGCATTTAAATCATGTTGATGTCTCATTTTCTAATACAAAACATGGTAGTATGTCTAAATGTTTGGTGCAAATGGGTGTTAAAATAACCACTCATCAACACCCCCAACTTAAATTTTTTATCATCCTCAAGACATACCACCCTTTTCTACCAGACAATTTCACATGTATACCCTTATTTTATTACCCAATGATCATGATGACTTAAACTTGATTGCTAACACAAAAATCTCTTTGCATATGATAAAAATGGTTTCAACTATACCCCTCAATAAAATGGAATATTTGAAATATGCATTAGACATTAGGGAGTAACCATGTAACAACCCCTAAAACTCTAGAAATGACCCACTTGTTGAATTCAACCATGTTATACTTCTTTTTTATCTCATTGTGTGGAAGATGACAAAATTATCCACCTCAACTTGTTCACATGTCTCCTCACAAGAAAGAATATTTCACACACCTAGTTACCAATCATGCAACAAGGAATTTTAAGTACAAACACACTCTCTCTCAAGAAATTCTCCATGTTAACAAGTACCATGCCATAGGCTTTCCCCTATTTTCATTCGCTACTATAATAACAACACTTGGTTGGGAATCACAAAAAACTTTTTGAGCTTGTAATTTAGGGTTAGGGATGGGTAGGATATTGACATATGACAATAGGGCTAAGCCCTCCTTGAACTTCTACATAATACTCTATTCACTTTTTTCTATTGGGACACTTCTTTTTTCTTTTACTATTTTGCCTATTCTTGGTTTTCCGACTTTCCTCTTTTTCTCTCTTTCTTTTTTTGTGCATAGATAATGCCTTTCTTTTTTTTATGGGATCTCTCCTTTCATCAAATTAAAATGCTTTATTTTATTTAAGCTCATCAGCACCTCTTTATGAATTAGTGTACCAACTACATCTCTTGCAATTTCCACCACCCCCAACTTAAGCTTTTAGTCTCAACTTATATTCTTAAGTTCAAGGAGGGTAGGGTTAAAATAAGGACAAATAAAAGGGTCACAACTTGTAATGTGTTTTCCAAAGAAAATTCCAAAGGCTCAATGAGGGTGACTAGGGGTAACTCCTATGTATTGTTAAAATTTTTAGGCTAAAGTGGACTTCCAATGTCACAAGATGTCCTATGATCATTTTACCTACAAAGCATACTCAAAATTTAGCTTTGAAAGACTAAAGGGGCAAGTTCTAGATAGTACAAGCATACATGATATGTATATAATTAAGATCATAAACATGTCATGTAAATCTCGTCAAAGGGGTTAAATTGTTCCTCCCGCTCGAGACAAAGATGGAGTATTCACTATTCTTCTGAAGTCAATTTATGGAGTCATAGAAAGAGAAAAAATTATATCACAAGGTTGCTCATATCTATGCCCTGGAATTTTGCAAAATTTTTGGGTGGGGGTATTGTTTGTTTTGTATCCGCACCAGCATAATTTGTTAATCATGGGAACAACCCAAGCTAAGGTCTCAGATTGTGGCTCTAATATGGGCGAACCACCCACATGGCTACTCAGTCGTCAATAATAGTTATGAATGTGATCCCAATTAATCAATGCCACAGGTACTCAGACTTTTCTTGAATTTATGACCCTGATGCTATGGGTATTCATACTTTTCCTGCATCCATGTCTAAAAACCCAACCACGACACTTTTTCCTTAAGAATGTTGTCACTCAATATATCATAAAGAGAAGCTCGTTGATTAAAACTAAAATAAAGTAACAAACCAAGAACAAAGTAACTAATCAATGAAAATATGGGCACCATAAGAGTGCTCGAATATTACAACCTAAATAAAAATAAAAATAAGAATTATCAAAAAGAGCAAAAAAGTATGCAAAAATATCCATAATTCAGGTCCAAATCAAATGAATAATGAGAAACCCTAACTGAAAATGTAGTAGTGTCCCCACTACATAAATAATCAAGGATAAAAGAGATAAGAGTTCTTCCTGAAAATAAATCAAGGGTTGCTTTCACTCTCAGATTCTGCATCGTCACTATTCACCTCAAGATCAGTCCACTCGGCTGGGGAATCATTATCACTCTCCACTCAATAGGAAAGAAGTCTATCCCAGGGTTTTAGGACCTTCACCCATTCCATAAATTTATACAGAACTCATTTATCTTCTTCTATCTTGTAACTATTTTTTTCATGTGCAATCCTAAAGTCTTAGTGTGACTCCGCCAAAGAGGAGTAGGCTTTATCAAGATTATATATGGTAGATTCTTGCTTATTTTGGTCATTTTATACTTCTCATATTTGGCACGTGACACATATGAATGATGGGTGGGGGAAGAGTCTCCCGGTCCTTGGGGAAACCTAAATACAAGCTCCCTGAAGGCTGGAATATCACCTCTAATCTCCTCAAGAGGTCAAGTAGTGGTTTTCCTATGAAACTCAAAGTCAATACATGCCTACTATTCTAAGTTTATCTTTCGCTTCTTTCATTTGCCAGGTGCGCCCTCTCCTCGAATCCTCAAGGGGTAGATAGGAGCATAAGGATGCACCCCTGTATCACTAGCATACTTTTCAACACCCTCTCTCCATCAAAGCTTAATAATCAAAGAGGAGAATAAGATATGCATACCACCTTGGTTATTCAAGTGATCTAGTTCAATTACCACTAGCTGACCAAAATACAAAGGGATGCCATCTAGAATGCAAGAAACCATTCAGGCATGCAGATCTGGAAATGTTGTCATGTGTGTACAAATAGAGACTTGGATACAAATAATGTGCAACCATATCCGATCATCAGAAGTGAAGTCATTCATAGAGAAATTGCTTTTAGTCTTTTCCCAAGAGACTTCCTTTCTGGGGCATAGCCGTTGTGCCAACCAACACCCTGGTTTACTCCCCTTTTCTTGGAATTCACCCATGTCTGCATGTTGGATCCCATAAATATCATTGATTTGATTGACCCTATCTTTCACTAGTTTTCCCCAAATCTTAATATTCACATTGAATGGGTCTGAGAAGTACCCTTCACTGATGTTGGCATAGAATTCATGGACCCATTATTCAATTTTAACACAGGGATTCAAGGCAAAGCATTGCCACCCTATAGATTCAAGTGTTCCATGAAATGACGGTAGTTTCTCCGACATATTCTCCAAGCAAATACCTCTTTTTGGGAGAAGATTTGTCCTTGGAAGATCACAGTAGTGGTGAGTGTTGCACTCGGGTGACATTAATCGGATGTGATCATACTTTCCCATGAGGTTGTCCTTAAAACACTAGGTATACTTTATATCAAGCCATGATATTTTATCATGAAAACTGTACCTTATTTTTCACAAAAGCTCTTTGGAAAAGGTGTTTGATGGAGCTAGGCTAGAAATTTGGGAATGCAGAATTTTTGGCATGGCAGGGAACTGGCCCAGGTTACCGCAATCACTGGCCATGATCGTGATTGCATGGCCACTATCGCGGACCATGACCGCGGTTGCGATACCTGAGGATGGTTTTGTACCAACTCCCTGTGTTCAAATCTCTTCCATGTTTTTAGGCTACTAGCATGCTATACAACATGGATTCACATGAAGACCAATTGAACAATGTTAATAAGTGTTTGAATGTTCCCTTTCGAATACAAATATCACTATTAAAAGTTCATTTCAACAAAATATCAAACACTTGGTGTGCACATCTTATTTATCTAAATTTTTCACATATTATTGGGTACTCAAGATTTCCCTACTTATGTGCACACCTTATTCAAGAAGCCAGCACCAAACCAACACCAAGTATGAAAATATGGAAATCATAACAATCAAAACTTTAGGCCCTCTCTTAATCATGCATTCTAGGGCCTATTTTCAGAAATAAAAAACATCGATTCATGATACCTACTAGAGTTGTGATGCAAGAGGGATAAAAGGATACCATTGGAAAGCTCACAAACTTGGCTAGAATCTAGCCAAAATTATATAATACAATCATGAAAGGTAGTGTGAGAGAAATTAGGGATTAAGAGGCTGAAGTGATCGCGACCGCGGTCAGTTGGCTACAATTGCAGACCCATGGATTGATGTCATCATGCTTGGGGACCGCAATCGCAGTAACTGAGAGCAGTTCTACTACTTTATTTTGCCCTATTCAACTCTTTGCTAAATTTTTACCAATTTTTCCCCTTTTCGGTTTTCAATGCAAAGTTGCACACTAACCCCTTTCAAAGTTCGTTCAATTCACTCCATAGTTCCAAAAATACATGAGTTATTCATATGCAAAAGCTAACATCTATACTACAGAAACACGAAAAAAAAAGGTACGAGCCACTTTTGTTGTAT
Source organism: Capsicum pubescens (assembly GCA_030864215.1). Classification (NCBI taxonomy): domain Eukaryota; kingdom Viridiplantae; phylum Streptophyta; class Magnoliopsida; order Solanales; family Solanaceae; genus Capsicum; species Capsicum pubescens. Next base: position 157,813,403 of record CM061547.1, on the reverse strand, counting down.
TTGTGGGTTGCCTCCTATATAGCACCTTAGTTAATATTGTGGTATAATGTATTTATTCCCCAATGCTCAAGGTGGGTTGTCAAGCCCCTCCTCGTTTACCTTCTCACTTTCAACATCCACCATGGATACCACTTGAAGCTCTATGATTTGCTTCTTTGTCATGCAAATTTTAAAAGATACCTCACCCTCTTGCAACCTAAACTTAATTTTCCCCATCGTTAAATCAACAATGGCCCTTCTAGTGACTAAGAAAGAACGATCAAGGTTGATAGGTACCTCTTGGTCCATTCCATAATCCAATACCATAAAGTCTGCTGGAAGTATAAACTTATCCAATTTAACAAGGACATCAAACAAAATTCCCACTGGCATTTTGATGGACCAATCTGCCATTAAAAGTCTCATAGAGGTTGGGGTAGGGGCATCCAATATGAGCTTCATGTAGATGACAAAAGGATTTAAGTTGAGGCTCACACCAAGGTCATATAGAGCTTTTGCAAACTCATGCATCCCGATTGTACAAGGAAAGGTAAATGCTCCGAGATCATCTTTCTTATCCACAACCTTACTATACATGATAGCACTACACCCATGAGTGACCTCAACGGTGCCACCTTTTAACAAGGTTCTTTTTGGAAATCAACTTTTTCGGTAACTTAGCGTATCCGGGGATCTCTTGGAATTCCTCGAGAAATGGGATATTTGTAGATAAATTGCTAAGTTTTTCCATGAATTTCTTCAATTTGTCACCCTCAATTTTTTTATGCAAACTCTGGGGGAATGGGATAGGGATTTGGATTATTGACCTTGCTTCACCTTGTGGCTTTTTAACTTCATCCACTTCTTCATCACTTTCCTCGAACACTTTCTCATCATTTGCTTCTCTACTTTGAGGTATCACCTTATTTTCTTTAGACTTTGGCATATTCTTACTCAACTCTACTTTAAAGGGTTCATCAATTGTCTTCCCACTTCTTGTGACAATTTCTAGGACTTCCACATCATTCTTTGGGTTAGTAATCATGTATCTCAGATGTCCACCTCTAGGCCAAGCATTTAATTACATGAAGAATTTCCCGACTTGGGTCTCCAATTACTTGATACAGGTGGAGTGAGACACTACTATTTGGGGAAGTTGGGAGAAATCACCCTTTAACTCATGGACTATTTTGTCCATACCTTCCACTCTATTCAAGATCCTTGTTAGAACATCCTTGTTCTTGAACTTTTTGGGGTCACTGGTGCTGGATTCCTTATCCTTACATCTTTCATGAAGGGGTACATAAAGTTCATAATCACGCTCATGATCTCTTTAATATCTATCCCAATCGTGGTCCATCTAACCTTGATTCCCACCTTTCCTTTGATAGGCAGGGCGGGAACCCTCGAGTAGTTATCCAAATACTGAGTTTCCTCATCCAACTTCTTGCTTCTTCATCATCTTCATAATATTTTGATGCTACGGCATTTACCTCTTTCACGGGTGCACCCATAACATGCTTTGTCAAGAGTTCAAGTTGGGTCATTATTTTTTCCATGGTCTTGTCCTTCTCTTTATTCCGCTTTCTTGTTCATTTTCTACCATGAAAGGAGTGGAAGGGATCTTGGGAGCTTCAGTATCCCGAGTATGCCAACATCGGTTTTTCTTTGAAAATTCTCCTATCAATAGAAAGGCCGCAAGGTGGTGCATCTTCACTATGTATCCACCCACCGCATTATCCACCACAATTTTATTTAATTGATCAAGAGCACGGTAAAAGATCTCAAAAAGTATCTTCTCTAGGACTTCATCATTTGGGAATTGAGTTAATTTTCCATTAAATCATTCCCAAGCTTCAAACTATGGCTCTACATTTATTTTCCAAAAATTCACAATCTCGTCCCACTTTTGAAGTATTTTAGATGGTGGGAAGTATCTATCAAGAAAGACCATAGTAAGCTCATCTCAAGATATAATTAAGTCGGGTGGATGTGAGTGTAGCCATAAAACTTCTTGGCCATTATTGAGAACGGGAAGAGGCAAAGATGAATGGATTCTAGAGTAGTGTGTGCTATATTGAATGGCGCATACACTTTCACGAAAATTTTAAAATAGACATTTAGGTCCTCAAAGGCTTGAGCCCCATACAATCCTTTTATTTTTAACATGTGAAGAATGACACTAGTCACATGGAAGACTCTGTTCCCGTTAGTTGGAGGGATACGGATTGCAATTGTTTCTCCTGTTTCATTTAGTTGGCCCTCATCATCTAGGGGACCATCAACGGGGCCCATGTTGATTGCGTTATCACTCATTGTTCCATTAAAACTTTGATCACCTAAAAAAAATTAAAAATAACAAATAAAGTAAATTATACTACCCCGGTGATTACCAAGTAAGAATCACACCACATAAGCAAAATTTACATTTTACTCCCCGATAATGTTGCCATTTTGATAACGCTCAACTCACTCCCATGCTAGAGGGGTGAGGCAATCGTTGTCATTAACCCAACTAGAGTTAGGGTCGAATCCACCAGGAGCGAATTATAAATTTTAAGTCCTATAGGTTCTCTAATTAATAAAAAGTTACCCAGAATAATGATAAACACAACATGTAAAATAAAATGGGGTGATTAAATTCGGGATGGGTTTGTAACAATTTTCGGCAAACAATGCACGAATGTAATACTTTTGATTTTGACTTAAGATTTAAAGAGATATTGGGAATATGTCTACCTAAAGGTAAAGCATGTGAGTAGATGATGGTTAATCTTAAAGTTTGGTTGTTAACTAAAGGATGGGCTAGGACGAACGTCATTGTGGTTAATCAATCAATAAAACCACAACGGTTTCATACATTGTCTCTTTCGAACACCTAACAAGTGTGTAATTCGTAATCACCCAAAACCTCAATCAAGAATCCCTATTTCTAGGATAATTCTCTTGACATGATTTATACTCCAAATACACTTATTTCAATGATTGCAATAGGCAGAAAACCATAGTCTCAATTGTCCACAATTGCCTTGTCACCCTATAACCCTCTTTCAAGGATGTTATGGGTTACCTCAAGTTCATTTTCATCCCTCGTTCAAGGATAATAAAGGTAATTTAGAGTTTGGGGTTTTCCCCCATCAAACCCATTTGGAGATTTGGTGTTTTCACCCACAAATTCTAACTCATAAATTCAAGCAACAGTGGATTCCATACTAAACAACTAAGAATCATTCCAATACAACAACACCCACACATAATTATAATTTAGTTAACCATAATCCCAAGACTAAATTACTTAGATACTCATGAAGAAAGTAAATAAAGATATACCATAAAGATTATCCAAGGCATTCATTCTTTGTAAAATTACTAAGAAATCATGCCTCCAAAATTAGTTACACACCTGCCGAATTAGTGTTTCTTCCTTTAATTAAAAAATATCTAAGAGGTAAGAAATACCCCAAGAATAAAGTATTTTTTCCTATATATGGTTTGGGATTCATCTATGCAATTTTACAAAACAAACTAGGGTCATATTCCCGATGAACTGCGATTGCGTAGGTTTGACCGTGATCGCAGCTACATGACAGCAGTTGTGATCCACAATCATATTATTTTGACCACCTTAAAAGACAACGACTATGGCCTGAGGACTTTAGTTGTAGTAACTAATGCTGAATTTCTTCAGTTCTCCAGCTACACTCTGTTTCCTTCTATTTGATCCCTTTTTGAGCTTCAATCCACATCATTTCACTTTCTCAACTAGATACCTACAAAATGTAGATGTTAGTGCATTTAAATCATGTTGAGGTCTCATTTTCTAATACTAAACATGGTAGTGTGCATAAAGGTTTGGTGCAAATGAGTGGTGAAATCACCACTCATCAATCTTATACAAAATTCACACCTCACTTAGGTTCAATAAATAATTTAAGTTCATCTTTATATCTAGGAACTTTACCCTCTCATTAGGCATCAACCAACAGGGTTATCAATTTCACAACACATGGTTCATAATTCCTTTAACATATCATTTATTAATCATTCATGCTCATGGGGCCATTGCCCTAGTTCAATACATCGCCAACATATGACTAAACAATTCACTTTGACATTTGCACAAACACCTTGGGTTCATAGCCTCAATAAGGCTATTAACATGGTAGATATTATCAATATTAGGGTTACTCAATACACTCATGTTAAACCACAGACAACAAGTACTCACACATGCAAATCATCATCAATATCATATATAAACATAAGACTAAGCAAGATTTAACATTATAAATCATTATGCAAACAACATCTTATTCATTTCATTTCAAAACCACCATGTACACTTACTAATCCAAGTGTGAAATACATAGGTTTTTAGAGATATTTAAAGAGTAGAAGAGATGCATGCCTCAAACAAGATAACATACTATCAATCTTGACTCCTTGCCACAAGAGACGCACCCTCCAAACACTAGCCTTCAATCTTGCTTCAAGAAGATTTAAGAGTGTTTTTGAGTGTTTAAGTCTTTTAAATAAGGGATTGGGAGGACAAAATGCCTTATATAGTGAAGGGGATTAGGGTTTAAGGCAAGGGAAATGATCACAAAGCACATAGTTAAAAGCTGAAAAATGAACTTGCCCAGGGGTACGACTCCCCTTATACAATTCCCTTAGTAATCGTACCCTAGGGTATGAGTGGTACCATAACTTGTACCCTAGGCTTCTCCTAGGTCAACCCTACTGTTGTGGGTATGAGTAGGCACCCTTGACTCTTAGGTAATGACTCACCCCTAGTCGTATACACTAACTGTATACCTAACATAAAACTCCAAATGGAGACTACCCTTTATACAATTGAGTTAAATACGACTCGAATGAATGGGGTATGATGAAGGGAAGGTCATGTTGTATAGAAAAGAGTATTCTACCCTAACATGTTGTCTAAGGTATGAGAGAGGGCGGGGATAGTGGATATGACCCGTATTTATGGGTACGACTCAATCTCCTAGTCATACCCAAATCAGAGACACAAAAAGTTATTTTTCTGAAGATTCAAGACTTAGGTGTTTCAAAAATATTTTCTATCTTGCAACTTTTACGACTTGAACCTTTTACCCAACTTCACATCAAACTTCCTAATAGGCTTGTTGGGTATCGATGAGAACATCAAGAATTCACTTGTTACATATCGTATTTTGCATTTCTTGGCCTTCAAGTGAGGGGCTTAATTTTGCACTTTTGGAATGACAAACTCATAATTGTAAATATTTTTCCTCCTCTTCTCCAAAATTCATCATTTGATTGAGTGGTTCGACTTTCATCACATCCACCAAGAATAATGTTGAAATATTGTTTGAGAGAGGTCTTCTTCCTAATTTTGGAGTCGCATCCTTCTCGACATTCTCAACCCGAAATGAACTTGAACCTTCTCAAAGGATTTGTTTCTCTTTTTCTTTTGGCTCTAGTGATATTTCCTCAATATTTACATCATCTTTCATGTTTGGTTTGGTTTATTGGGAAACCACTGAGGGTTCTTCACTATCAAGCTCGTCGTCCATGACATAGATTGATATCTTTTCCTTATTCTTCTCATTTTAAAGATTAGGAGTATTCATGGTACTTGAAAGATTGACACTCTAACCCACTTATTTTTCTTTTTCACTCTCCTTTCCAAATGCTACCATGGATTGATGAAAGTTATGCATGTCATCCTCCAATGTACGTTCTCTATCCAAAAAAGTTTGAAGCATTGCTTTAAAACTATTGTACCTGACATATCGTTCTTCCTTTATTGCATCGTGAGACCTATCAAACTAATAAGAAGAACTAGAATTTGGGTTAGCACAACAAGGGAAGGAGCGTTTGGAAAATCACTCCAATGTCCATCCCAACCACCATAAAAAGAACAATCATATTCCCAATAGGATCGAGGTGGTGCATACACCTCTTTTCGAGGAGCATATCTATAATTCTATCAAAAGTGGGGTCCATCATAATATGGGCATGGATTATCAAGATAAGATTTCCACTCACCAAACGCATATTCATTCCAAGATACCATAGTAACAAGCAAACAAAACTAAGAATCTATCTAACATAAGAAAAAAAATCTCAAATAAATATTTACAAGTTTTAATCCAAGCAAGTGGGATAAAATTCCAAACTAACTCAATATGCGAAATTGTTCCCTGGAAATGACCCAATTTGTTATAATGATAAACATACACGTCAATTTAAGTGCAAGGCGTTCGTTGTCAATATGATTACCCAACTTTGATTCGTTGTCGAATCCATGAGGAACAATGTGAGTGATGATTAAATAAGTTCAAAATTAAAGTTACTTTCTAAATTCAAACCTAAGGTACAAAATAATTTGAGGGATTATAAATGTTTTCAAAGATATAATTATTTTGGACTTCTAAAGGACTAAATTAAGGCTAAGAACAATTAGAGTGTAATCAATTAGGAATGAGTCTTTGGATTATGCTTTCCTAGGGGCACGTTATGCATGGGAACATGATGATTCAGTGCAAATTCTAATCGTTAATGATGTGGTAGGCTAGGTTGAAAGTCCTTGAGTCTTGTTTTTCAACAAAGTCTAAATGATTTCACTCATTGACCCTTTCGAGTACCTAAAAAGTGTGTCAATTAAAGCCACCCAATACCTCAATTTGGTATCCCTATTTCTTGGAAGATTCTCAAAACATAGCCTACTCTATATTTACCCTTATTTCTAAGATAGCAAAATGAGAGTAAACTACATCCATTATCGTCCACTATTTCTTTGTCTCCCATAGCCCTCTTTCAAGGATGCCATGGATTCCAAAGGTTCACCCACATCGCTTTTTCAAGGATGATGTGATCTTTCAAGAGTTTGGGGTTTTCACCCACTACCCTATTTTGTCTATTTAGGGTTTTCACTAACAAATCCCACCTAATTAAACCATGCAATAGTTAAACCCATCATCAACATACTAGATTCTACACAAATACATCACAACTCATAGACAAGTACACCCTATTCTAACATAATACCAAGAAAAAAACTAGCAACTCAGGAAGATAATAAACAAAAGTATACCAAAATCTCCATCAATTTGATTCATGAAAAATAACGAGAATGCAAACTACACTTTAAATTCCAATGAATCCTCAATGGGATTTCCCAATTCTTCACTTAGGAGTCACTTTAATACCTTCTTATATCAAGATTAGTACAAATTTAGCTCTATGCTCCAAGTGATGAGATAAAAAGTAAAGATGGCCCAAAAAATAAATAGATAGTGAAAATGAGATAAAAACCCTTATTTGAACCCCAATTCCATATTTTCCAAATATTACAAAAATGTCCTTGGAACTTCTCCGCTATACCGCGATTGCCACCTCTTCACTACATTCACAACTCCCGCAATTACGGTAGTCATATCATGATCGCCCTGTGATGACTTGTTCACTTGTCGAAATCGCGACTCTCAAGCCGCGATTGCGGTAATTGAGGGTCGATTCTTAGGCTTGAGTTGTAGCATTTGGATCTTTTCTTTCAAATTTAACCTCTTTTTTACTTGAATGACTTTCTCATCTTCCATTTAAAACTTTTCCTATACAAAGGAGCATTAAGAAAGCGATTAACATAAAATCAATTTAAAAACATGGTAATTTGGGCTTAAAAGATGCTAGAAAATTCTCAAATTGATGACTTATCAATAAGTGACCCCAGTGCCTCTTAAGCAAAATTCGCTTTTCCGATGAAGGACTCTCTTACGTGACCCTCAGTTGGTAGCCTAGTCACTAAAGAGATCAACTTTCTATGATAGCGGGCTCTACTTAAGCGACCAACCATCTGAGTAATGCATTAACTGGGGACTTGAAAAATTCCAAGTTTCCGCTGACCTCTCGAGATTCATCCAAAATCCTTTATAAGTAAATAAACTATGATACCTCATTAAATTCGATATTTCAGACTCAATAGTGCAGTCAAAATTTCCATTCGAGGTTGTTTTGATGAAAATGAGCTTCCATACCAAAGTGCCATTTTTTTTATATTTCAGCCAATATCCTGAAATAATTCTCGATGCTTTGGGACCCGAACCAAGGGTCCACCTATCCTAAAATAAATGATTCGGTGTTGTTGGGACTATTAGAATAGGTATATGATGTTGTTTGACTGTATTTTTCACCCAGTAGTCAATTGAAACTAGCGAAGACTTTAAACAAGGAATTGACTCAAAAGTACAAGTGAACTTCCTGATAACTGAACTATAAGCTTCAACAAGTCATAAATTACTTTTGGCATCTATAGAAAAGTTCTAAACGGTGAAAATGAGTGAAAATGCAGAAAATGACTGGGAGGTTCATTACAGAATAGAATATACAAGGTATAGTACAACAAGTTAATCCATGCTCAACTATCATACACTTTGCATCTCGAGTATCACATAAAAAACTTAGGATTCTAATCAACAAGTCAACATATTATCCCCAAATCAAGTTCAGAAAAATCAAGTCAAAACAAGTCAAGAAGTTAAACAATTATTAATCGTATAAAAATATTCCCTGATTCACTCATGGAACCATCAAACTCAACTGAACCTAGTACATACATGTGATGGGATAAACATCCACCTTTTTCCATTACCTGCAGGGGAAATTTCAGTCCATTTCTTAAAATCACATGCAAAAATATGTGCCAACATTTTTTCACCAATAACCCAGAGAATGTTTCAAATATCAAAATGTCCTATATTTATCAATGAGGTAGGTAAAAATCATACAACAACATAAAATCAGTTACATTGATCACACCAAACAAAATGACATACTAAAAAGTAGTTAATTTGCATATATAACACAAATTGGATTAATCTACAATACCATCACCTAGCTCGAACCAAGCTTGCACAACTTCTTTAAGCCAGAGCTTTTCCCTTACTTACAATTTACCCTGGATCTTGGTCTAGAACTTTTATATAAATATATAATTAATGAAATGACCTACCATGTTGGTAATTATAACTCACACCTAATCCCTAAGGTAAAGTTCATGGTCGTTCCTTTCCTGTTCTAAGGCTTTTCGACTGTAATTCACTTAAAACTATCAATTTCATGAATTAATTAGTAAATTAATGTTATGTAAGGGTAAATTAACCATTAAAATCTAAACCCATTTCTACATTAAGTTGAAGTTTCTCCCTTTCGTACAATTTCCTCCCTTGCACCAAAAAAACCCAATAATCAGCCTTAAAATCCTCCTCAAATTCTGTAAATTAGTAATTCTAAAACTTAATTATTAATTACAAGTTAACAAGGATGAATGTCTTAGCTTAATGATGTCAAACAATGAAATTACAATGGGAATCATCAAAAATCACCTCTCTTTTTTGGCAAAATGACTTGTAAAAGAATAAATTATTAGGGAAAATGTATTAAATTTTTTACTTTTGCCGCTATATTAGTACCTATCACAATAGAGAGTGTTGACCAAGTCTGATCATTGTTGTACTGGTGTTTATATAATAGAATATCCTGTTTCACTCAAAAATCTCTATTTTTGGCACACACCTTAAACTAGACACATTTCAAACAATGTCCTTTACGCTAAGATCAATTCCAGGATTTCTAGTTATTCAAATTAAATTCCTATGGGTTCTTTATCATCTTATATATATAGAAAATGAATGAAACACCCAAAAACTTGCTCAAATTATTCTCGGAATTTTCTATGCCATACCTCACTCCACTTATGCTCAAAGCTACCTAGCATAGAATTTTTAACTTCAAAACTGGAAAGAGTTTTAACCTGGGATTTTCAATAGGAGGTTTATATATAATGTTTAAAATGGTCATTACAATCTCTCTATTTCTTACAACACTTAGAAATGAAGTTACCGTACAAGAACATCTAAGATTATCAAAAAAATGTAACTAAGAAATTATCCAAAATTCCTAAGAAATACAAAAATGTCTTAACCCAAAAAAGTAACATAAAAAGTTAGATTATTCAATGGTCACCCAATCATGATGCCCAGCCTTGAATCAAAGTATGAAACTGCTAGAGTGCACTCTACATCAATAAAAAGAGCATAGATAGCATTTGTACATGAACAAGTACTGGTAGCATCATACGTAAGCTCATTCAACACCGTACAAATAAGTAAATCAAATATAAGCAACAACAATCATGGCATAACTTATAACTAAGGACAAGCAATAACAAGTTATGACACTTCATTTCAGTGAGAATACACGCTCATATCTACACCTTTCACACTTATTCAAATTCATAAACAAGTTGTATGATAACAAATTAGTATAAATATAAATTTAAACGCATATGATGAATGTATGTATGCATGATGTACATATCATCTCTTTCATTTATTAATACAATAAAGATTTATCAACTTATAATGATTTATTTATCATCATCATTATCATCATTATCATTACCAATATCATCAACTCATCTTAAAAGCACCACCAGAAATCATCATCAATATGTATGAATATACAAATGCAGTCAATAATTACAAGTAATGCCCGAAAGTAGTTACAAATATTCAACTTACTTATAAGCAAAGAATCAAGCAAGTCTAGTAGCTACAAATAAACCATAATCTACCTCAATGCTAGCTTGAATCACTTCAAGGCTATAATTTTTCCTTTTCTTTCTCTTTCAACTATTTCTTGATCTATAAAAATAAATTTACACATCTATTTAAATTACTTTATCCTTTATAACCACCAAAAATCGATAACCATCAGTTTCAATCATAAATTTTCCCTAGTTCTCTATGTTAGGATTTTCTATCCATAAACTCCATGAATTCTACTTTATTTTGCATTAACAACATTAATTATTCTCCAAATAGTGTTTTCTAACTCCCTGAGATCATTAATAATTTATTTTACTCGTATTACCCTCAATTTATGCTTAGTTCATAAATTAGGGTTAAACCTTAATTTCTTCCATGAACATGATTCTAGCCATTTCTTATAATTCTAAGAGTAATTCAAGTTTAGAGTGTTAAGGAATGTTACATCTAAAGATGAAAACAACAAAAAAATCATAGAATATTACCTTATCGAGAGCCTTTGTTTATATTTTAGAAAATAGGAATGAAAAGTATGTTTCTAGGTCTATAAAAAGCTGAAAACTAAATTTTTACCACTGTAGGTTTGCAGTGTAATTGAGAATACTATTTTGGTGGTATTTTAAACACTGTAGTGGTTACTTTATCAATTATGTAGTCTCTTAGTAGAATCTAAAGGCCTATACTTAAATAAATTTGGTTACAACACATACCTCAAAATATGACATTACAAACCAATCCTTTCATGATAAACATTATAACCAGAGTTCTATTGATCTATTTTACATACAAAAAATTATTACGACTTTCTAAAATCATTCTATATCTTAAAGTCAGACTAGAAAAGTCTATTGATGCTCAAATTACTCTTAAATTTCCTTAGACTAACACACCCTCAAAAAGCACCTAAGACTAAGCCAACCCAAGATTGTCAAAAGATTGTCTAAAGGAAAAACTAACAAAGGTTCTACTTTGTATTTCAGTGTAAAAATGAATTGGTCATTCCATTATATACTAATTTATCACTCCTTCATCCTCAAAAAACAACTATACCAAACTAACACAAATAAATTCAGAGTAATTACCTGAGAGTCATTTTCCAAAATAAAAGTTCATGATGACACTTGTCATGGCAAGCCTTGACAAGTAAGCCAATCATTCAAACTATTATAAAATAAGAAATCAACACTAAAACCCAAGGTAAAGCTTCTAGAAGGAAGCTAAAATACACATATACAATAATAGCAGAAAAATACATAACAATAATACAAAATATCACCCCAAAACTGGTGTCACAGCGTAAGAACCAACTAAATAAATCTCAACGTCAAAATATACAACTAATATTCCAAAAGGAACATAATTTGTCTCTAAATATGAAAAAAGATTTAAAAAAATAGATAACAAGAGGTAGGAGATCGACTCTAGAAGCATTAACCAACCACTGCCTCAAAAATACTCTAAGTTCCATGTAATGCCCCATATTTTTTCCGAGATTGAAATTTATCCCAAGAATGTTAGAAGCTTTCTTTAAAAGATGAATAAACTATTACACATTTGGAATTTTTAAGACTTTCATTTTTTGTCATTGGAGAAATTGAATTAACTTTCCAACGATACTAATTTCATCAAAATCCAACATCGGAGGAGAAAGTTATGGCCAAAATATAGAAGGCAGTAAAATCGCCCAGGTGCAATGGTGAGGCCGACGGACCTTCGGACTAGCGACGGACCATCGCCCATGACCTTCGTAGTGAGATAGTATGACTACCTTCTTCCTAAGAGCAACATCCTAGGCTGACGGACCATCGGACTAGCGACGGACTATCGCTCAGGCCGTCGTAAGGGAAACAGTGAGACCACTTTCTGGATAAGGTGCGATGGACAGGTTTACGGACCATCAAACTTGCAAGGGACCATCGCCCAAGCCGTCTCAGCCAAGTTAATAAGACCCTATTCAGGACCATATGTGACGGTCGAAATGACGGACTGTCGAGCAAGCGACGGACCATCGCATGAGCCATTGCAAGTCCCGTTCAGTTATTTTTAGTCATTTTTTTAAAGGGGTATTTTTGGTCTTTTACCACTTGTTTATATACCCATTTATATCTAACCTTAGCTTATTTTGTTCATCATTCTTTCACAACAACAAAACTAGGGCTTTCTCTCTAACATTAAACTCCAAGAACAAAATCCAAATCTTCTTCAAGAACAAAAAGATTTAAATTCTTCCAGTTCAAGAACTTCAAGAAACTCAACCCAAGTATGCATAGTGTTCATTGATGGACTCCTTTTGTCCATGAAGCCTAAGAATCTCTTTTCAAAGTTTAAGTTTATGGATTTTCTTTATTAATTTCATGATTGGGCTGCTCTTGTTCATGTTGATAATGAGTAATTGAATTCTATTCCATGTTGGGGGATAAATTTTATGTGGATTTTATTAGTATATATGTAGATTCATGTAAATCTATGATTAAACCTTTGAATGATGAAATTAGAATTGAATCATGATGTTTAATTATTGTATAATGTTGTTTACACATACTATGCCTACCATTTGTTTGATTAAATGCCTAGATGAAGGAAAATTCCCAACTAGCATGATATCATGAAATCCCCATGTACGTACAAGTTTATGCAGATCACATGTTTGATGAAATGATCCAATAAATGTATTATGTATTACGAAGTTAGTGATGTGTTCAAGTAGGTCATGGTTTGTCAGTTTCCTTCTATCGAGTCCTAGGGGTACTTGTACCCAAAATACTAGTTGTGTTCCTAAAGCCATGTCATATTTCCATGATACTCTCAGTCAAGCTATGATCCTTAGACTTCAGGTAGTTTTGTGAATTAGGAAATCTCCATGATCTTATGAACTTAGTCAGTTGTCAGATATCAATAGTATTTCGTCAGTCAACGGAAGTCAGTAACTCAGTCCATGTTAAGTTCAGTAAATCATGTTTAGTGTCTATTCAGATGGGAGTAGAAATTAGCACTGAGCGAACCCAAGTAAGGGAATTCACCTGTTATAATAGCGTGTGATTCTTAAAAGTAATCTTTGTGTTCCAGAATTATGTCGCTAGCATAGGTTAAGACATCATAGCCTGTTATATGAGGGTAGATGAGATGGCTTAACCTGATATATAAGGGTTCCCACCGTTCTCACTAGAGTTACCTGTTATATTAGGGTCACTCACATGTTATCCTTACCAATGGTGCGATATTGACACCCTTCTAATCAGGGCACAGATTGGACCCTAATTCATCTATAATGCGTCATTTGGGGCATGTCAGTTAGATGACTACCTCCCACAGTCTCAGTATCAGCCTCAATAATAGAACTCAGATAGTTCTTCAGAATTTAGGGCTATCAAATACAGTCAACTTAGATATAGTACAAAACTCAGCTGGTTCCATCAGATTCAAGACTGTCAGATACAATCACTCATATTATTAGTTATCAAAATTTAGTCATTAGTCATGTTAGCCAACAACATACTCATGTTATAATGATTTCAGATATAGTTCCTATATATGCATGCATGTATTCTCACGTTCATATTAGTCAGTTAGCTAGTATTTTTCATGCATATGAACCCCATGCATTCATCCTTCCTCACATGCATAACAGTACTTTCAAAGAACTGACGCATTTGCACTATGGTGTCTTATAGAATAGGTTCAGAGAAACGAGCTCCAGAACATCAGTAAATTCCAGTATCAAAAGTCAGAGCTAGAAGTGAGTCCTCATCTTTCGAGGATATGATCATTTATTTATTATCTCATTAATTTATTTATTAGTTGGAGTTAGTTGGGGACATATCCCATAAACTCCTTATTCAGACCGTTCAATTAGTTAGAGGCTTTCCAGACTATCATGTTCAGTTAGTTATTTTAGTTGTTTTGGGTATTTCATACCCCATCCATATGTTATGATTTATTAGATCTTATGTTACAGTTTTGAACCTTATGGCCTTTTAGTTCATGTTTCCGTATTATACAGTATATTATGCAGTATACAGGTATAGATATCAGTCATGGGTTAACTTGTGGTCTTCGAGGTCATGAGCACCGTGTAGCATTTTGGGTACCAGATTCGGGGCGTTTCAAACTTGGTATCAGAGCCTAAGGTTCACTAAAGTCCTAGAAAGTCTGAAATACATATCTAGTAGGGTCTTGTATATGTGTGTGTTGCGCTCCATATTTATGTACGGGAGGCTATAAGATGTTTTAGGAAAATTTTACCTTCTTTCAGTATTAATGTCATTCTAGTGATCATAATCTCATTCTAATCTCTTAGTCTAATCCATTTCTTCTCTTTATTTCAGAACATACCTCCCAAGAAAAGAACCCATCCTGTCCAAGAAGATCCCTTGAATGAATATGTTTCTCATGCGGAGTTCAGGGTCGCATTCACTACTCTTGCTCAGTCAGTTGCTGCTCAAAATAAATGACCAGCTATCATTCCAGCTAACCCAGTGGCCAATTCAGTTGTATCCAGGATTCGGGACTTCACCCGAATGAATCCTCCATCCTTTCTTGGGTCTAATACAAACAAGGACTCTCAGGAGTTCCTAGATCATGTGAAGAAGGTTACAGACATAATGGGAGTTACTCTTAGTGAGAGTACTGAGCTAGCTACATATCAGTTATAGGATGTGGCTCATACTTTGTTCAACCAGTGGAAATTAGAGAGGGAAGATGATACAGGGCCAGTTGAGTGGGAGGAGTTTTCTTCTATTTTCCTTGATAGATTCTTTACACTGGAGCTTAGAGAATCTAAGGTGCTAGAATTCATCAACCTCAGGCAGGGCAATATGACAATGAAAGAGTATTTTCTTAAGTTTACTCAATTAGCCAGATATGCCCCTCATGTGGTTGCAGATAGCAGGGAAAGGATTAGTAAGATTATTTTAGGGGTGAATTATAGCGTGGTTAATGAGTGTAGATCCACCATGCTGAATAATGATATGACTTTAGCCAGGTTAATAAATCATGCTCAGCAGATAGAGTAGAAGAAAACTGAGATGAGGGAGAAGCAGAATAAGAGAGCGAAGACAAGTAGTTTTAACTTTCCTAAGCCTAATTTAGAAGGTGGAAATTGTTTTCAGTTTCATCCCCAGTGCTCCAGGATCTAAGTCCTAAGGTAGTGTTAGCAGTTCCCGCACCTATTCTCTTTTCCAGTCTTATAGTAAGTACCATCAGGGTATTTTTAGAACTGGCAGTGGTATTTGTTTCAGTTGTGAAAAGCTAGGCAATAGAGTCAAAGACACTCCTCATCCGGGCCTCACTGTCAACAAAATCGCTCCTCAACTCAGTTTGATCTCCTAAATCATAAGGGTTCCACCTCTAGTGCTACTAGTGGGCGTTGACCAAATCGTCTCTATGCTCTTAAGCCCTGATAGGATCAGGAAAAATTATCCTGATGTGGTTACTGGTACATTACAGATCTTTTATGTGCATATTTATGCTTTGCTAGATCTAGGTGCTTCTTTGTCTTTTGTTACTCCCTATAGAGCAGGAAATTTTGGAATCAGTCCCAAAATTCTAGCAGATCCCTTTTTAGTCTCTACCCAAGTGGGTAAAACCATTATAGCCCAGCGGGTATACCGAAACTGCCCGGTTATGATATATCAGAAAGTCACTTCAATAGACTTAGTCGAATTAGAGATGACTGATTTTGATGTCATTCTCAGTATGGATAGGCTTCATTCCTGCTATGCCACAGTCAACTTTAGAAATAGAATAGTTCAGCTCCAGTTTCTGAATGAACCCGTCCTAGAGTGGAACGATAGTGTATCCACTTTCAGGGGTCAGCTTATTTCCTACCTTCAGGCATGGAAAATGATATCTAAAGGATGTGTCTATCATCTTGTTTGAGTTAAGGACACTAGTTTTGAAACTCCCAGTCTTGAATCAATACCATTCGTGTACGAATATTTAGATGTCTTTCCTGAAGATCTTCTAGGAATTCTTCCTAAAGGGGAAAAAGACTTTGGCATTGATCTTCTTCCAGACACTCAGCCTATATTTATTTCGCCATACAGAAAAGCACCAGCAGAACTCAGAGAACTTAAAGAGCAGTTGATGGATCTCTTAGATAAGGGATTCATCAGGCCCAGTATGTCCCCATGGGGTTCTCCAGTATTATTCGTGCGCAAGAGAGACAATTCTCTCAGAATATGTATAGACTACCATCAACTTAATAAGGTCATGATCAAGAACAAGTATCCTCTTCCCAGAATCAATGAATTGTTTGACCAACTTTAGGGTGCTAGCTATTTCTCCAAGATAGACCTCAGATTCGTCTATCATCAGCTCAGAGTCAGAGAATTTGACATTTTGAAAACAGCTTTCCGTACTCGGTAGTCACTTTGAATTCCTAGTCATGTCCTTTGGTCTCAGCAATGCCCCAGCAGCTTTCATGGACTTGATGAACTGTGTGTTCAAGCAGTACTTAGACATATTCGTCATAGTCTTCATAAATGATATTCTGGTCTATTCACGTAGTGAGCGAGATCATGCAGACCATCTCAGAATAGTATTTTAAACTCTCAGAGATCATCAGCTATTTGCCAAATTTAGTAAGTACAAATTTTGGCTAAGGTCAGTAGTATTCCTAGGCCATATCATTTCTAGTGATGGAATTAGAGTACTCAAAAGACTGAAGCAGTAATAAACTGGTCGCGCCCTATCCCTCTATCAGATATCAGGAGTTTCTTGGGTTTGGCTGGATGTTATATATGATTTATTAAGGGATTTTCTTCTATTTCCTCCCCTATGTCCAGATTGACTCAAAACAAAGTCAAGTTTTAGTGGTCAGATCCTTGCGAGAAGAGTTTTCAGGAGTTGAAGACTTGACTCACCTCAGTTCCAGTTCTAGCTCTTCCAGATGGTTCAGATGGGTTCTTAGTGTATTGTGATGCATCCATCATTATAAGGTCATATCCTACTCCTCCAGACAGCTTAAACCCCATAAAAAGAATTATCCTACTCATGATCTTGAGTTAGCAGCCATAGTATTTTCCTTGAATATTTGGAGTCATTATCTATACGGTGTTCATGTAGATGTATTCACAGATCATAAGAGCCTTCAGTATGTCTTTTATCAAAAAGATCTAAATCTTCGTCAGAGAAGGTGGTTAGTGTTCTTGAAAGATTATGACATGAGCATCCTTTATTATCCAGGCAAGGCCAAGGAAGTGGCCGACACTCTCAGTAGACTGTGTATAGATAGAGTAGCTCATGTCGAGGCCAGTAAGAAGAAGTTAGCCCAGGAAGTCCATCAGCTTTCTAGACTAGGTGTTCGCTTAGTCGATACAGAGGAAGGTGGCATATGGGTTCAGAATAGTTTAGAATCATCTCTATATTTTGAGGTGAAAGAAAAGCAAGATAGGGATTCCAACCTAGTAAAGTTGAAAGATTCGGTCAAGGATCAGAAAGTAGAGGTTTTCTCCCAAGGGGGAGATAGTGTTCTGCGTTGTCAGGGTCATCTTTGTGTTCTAGGTATAAATGACTTAAGGAAGTAAATTCTTATAAAAGTGCATGATGCACGCTACTCTATTCATCTAAGGGCCACAAATATGTACCATGATTTGTAGAAAATCTATTGGTGGAGTGGGATGAAGAGAGATATTGCAGAACTTGTGTCTAAGTGCACTACATGTCAGCAGGTTAAGATAGAGCATCAAATGGCTAGTGAGTCCATGAAAGATTTCATTAGTCCTACTTAGAAGTGGGAAAAAGTGAACATGGACTTCGTGAAGGGTTTGCCTCGAACTCGTTGTCAACATGATTCGGTTTGGGTCATTATTGACAGCATAACCAAATCAGCTCATTTCCTTCTAGTTCATACCTTTTATTCAGCTTACGATTATGCCAAACTCTACATCAGGGAGTTGGTCATATTGCACGGTGTTCCGCTATCTATTATCTCAAACAGAGGTACCCAATTCACCTCTTATTTCTGGAAAACATTCCAAAAGGGTCTTGGTACCCAAGTTTATCTCTGTACAAACTTTCATCCTTAGACAGATAGTTAAGATGCAAGGATCATTCATACTTTAGAATATATGTTAAGGGTGTGTGCAATTGATTTCAAGGGAAGTTGGGATGACCACTTGCCTTTGATTGAATTTGCATTACAACAACAGTTATCATTTCATTATTAAGATGGCTCCATTCGAAGCACTCTATAGTAGGAGATATATATATCCAATTGTTTGGTTCAAAGTTAGTTAGGTGTAAGACCCCGCAAAGTTCCCTCGTAGTTTGAGCTATAGAGCATGTCAAGTGAAGTGTAATTTTGGTCCTAAAAGATTGAGAAGTGACTTCCTATGTGATTGGTGTTTAAACTATATAGAATTTTCTTAAATTTGACTTTTTTTCATGTAGATAATTGAATTAGCTTTCCAATGATACCAATTTCATCCAAATTTTGTATCGGGGTGAGAAGTTATGGCCATTTTATTGAGAGTTGTCGGAACCGCCCAGGTGCGACGGACAATCCGATGGACCGTCGAGTCTGGGACGAACCGTTGCTTGGCCCGTCGTAACCAAGGTAGTAATACTCTTTTTCGGACCAAGTGTGAAGGGTAAGATGACGAACCGTCAGGTTTGCGATGGACCATCGCATTGAGGCAGTGTGGCCTCACCCTAGCCATCGTGCGACGGATGACCCGACGGACCATTGGACTTGCAACAGACTGTCGCTCCGACTGTCGCAGTCCCCATTGAGTATTTTTAAGTCCTTTTTAAAATGGATTTTTGGGTCTTTTCCCTTTTAACCCTCAGATATATATTCCTAACGAACTTGATAGCCTCATTTTCTCCCAAAACACCCAAAGGCTAGGGTTCCTTCCTCAAGAGCAAATCTTAAACCCTTCTTCAAGAAATCTAAGAAATCACCATAGATTCAACAAATTGAGTTGATATTTGAGTTCCCAAGTTCAAGGGTGGAAAGAACCCTCTCTCAAGAGTAAGAAGAAGAGTTTAGAACAAGCTTGTTCATCCAATATCATAATCTAAGGTATGTGGGGTTTGGATAAGGGTAATCCTTTCACTCTTGTGCCCAAAGGCTTATTTAAACTATAATTTTCTGCAATTTATGAGATTTTACATGAAATTGAATTGGGGGTTTTCACCCATTATTATCGATTACAATATTTTGATGCTTCCCATGAATTAAGAGTCTAATGGCATGATTGTCACATATTTTCTTGAGAAATTACAGCTGAGTCTATACCCCGGGGTTTTAATCCTTGAGAAGTTAATAGTTGAAATGTTTGAAACATTGAAGTATATGAGTATGTTGAGATTTTGAGATAAATTGCTGAAATTTTCAGATTTCTACATGAGATATGAATCTATATGCTATCTATTATGCTTTTGATGACTTCTAAATTGAGATTGAATTATGGTTTATTAAGCCCTAATTGAGACTTGAGATTTTATGAACTATTTTTCTATAATCACCCATGATTTGAGTATCCTGGGATTATTATGAAATGTTTTGACCTAATGGTCATTGAGTTTTGAAATCCACTCTACTATGTGAGATTAAAGATTTTATTATTGTGTTCTAATTGAACCATGAGATTATTCTAAAAGTGGATTTTTATGAGATGAGCGCAGATAATCTAAAGGGAGTAGTATTTAGCACCGAGTGGGTAAGTTACTATGGTTTCTTACACCAAAACTATGTGCCACCCTAGGTTGGGCCCGAGGCCGAGTTTATGATTCTTATTGGGCCTAAGGCCGAGTTGATATTTTGCCTGAGGTTGAGTTTGTTTAGTGATCACTGAACCTAGGTTATACTCATTTGCAAGAGTATGACACTTCTCCCCAACGTGAGGTCTCTTTCTTAGGAGGACATAACGTTGGACTCCATGTACCTTGCCTGGTTTATGTCGGTTAAGAGAAACTCCCTAAACTAAAGTATTTTCCATTGAGATAAGATATTTTCCTTTAAAACTAAAATACTTTCCCTTGATATTAGTATTTTTCCCTAAAGCTTGAAATGAGATATTTTCCAAATGTGAATGAAATGCCTTCAAGTATGTTCCAAAATTATATGATTTCTAATTCCAAGCACTTGAGTTCAAAAGAGTTATGAGTTCTTGAGCATTAAAGAAGTTTTACTCTCCATGATAAATATGCATGAGTTAAAAGTATTGCTTAAAGTTTCCTTTAGCCTTGAGTAACGAGAATAAGAGAAGAGTACAAATTTCAAAGAAAAAAGTATAATGACTGACAATATTGTGTTATATGTTCCATTTTACATAACTTATGAGATTTGCATTTTATACTTATTCAAGTTATGTGAGTCATTAATTATTATATGTATGATTTGACTAAAGAAGTATTGATGTTGTTTTATATAAATACATGCACCTCCAAATACTCAGTACATTCTTAAGTGTTGATGCACATATACTTCTATGTGCTACATTGTCTTGTAATGTAGATTCAGGTTCTCAGTTCCAACTCAGTGATTTTTGAATACCTTTATCTACATTCCTACAGTGGTGAGTCCTTATTGTTCGAGGACCTATATTTAGACATCTCCATATTTTGAGAGACTATATTTCTATTATCAGTTCATTTCGAGTCAGTTGGGGACCTGTCCCAATGGCTCTCTAGTTCATGTATTAGTAGAGGCTTTGTCAGACTAGTTATCAGATTGTGGTTGTGTTGAAGTTTCCAATATTATGGTCGTTTGGACCGAGCATCTTCTCTGTATTTCCTTTCATATGATATGATGTAACACCCTGTAAAAGTTGTGCATGGATTAGCCTTTAAAAGAGTGCCCTTAGACTTAAAAACTTGAAAAATTTTCCAAGTGTAATGAGGACTTAGAGTCATTTTAGCTGGCAATCTTCGGGATACAACTTTTCAACCTTCCTGAAATCCGCTTTTAGATTTTCAAGTTGTGTTATGATCGGGAAATCTCATAGTACATCTCGGATAAGTTTCGGAATTTTTTGGAACGCATAAGGCTGCGTTTGGATTTAAAAACAGTAGCAAAACGCATAGACTATTGCCCAGTTTTCAGCATTTCAGGGTCAATTTCAAACGATCATAACTCCCTGTATATAATGAAATGTGTGAGCTATAATATATCAAACGAAATTTCTTCGAGTCCTCTTTCAATTACAGTTGGTTTCATCTAATTTGAGAATATGAGTAAAACGTTATAATCGATTTACACCAGTCTACCAAACTATCAACTGAGGGACAAATTTGACCTTAATTGTTCCTTAGGGGTATTTTGGTAATCCTCCACCCCTATATATACCACCAACACGGGATTTAATACCTCAAACACCATAATACACATACTTTTCCCAAAATTGCTCAAGAACTCTCCCTAGGGTTTCAACATTAAAACCCAAGCAACTCAAGATTCAACCGCGGGTTCGTGAAACAAATTACAGCTTTGGAATCCTCTCGACGTAGGCTTCGATAGACACCCAAAATTCATGGAGAACAAGGTACGCGGGGTTTTCCTAAATTCTCATGGGCATAGAAAAATCATGTTTTAGAATGGGGTTTTAAATTATGTATATATATTTATGTATAAGATGTTTTAACATCATTGTTTTGGTATTTTGACCATCTCCAAAGCGATTTGACAGTTTATATACATATATAAATGAATGTGTTTCAATTTTGAATACATGAACTTGCTAAAGACAGTTGACCACCAGGTGTTTGATGAAATTTCTGCATGAATTGAACTCTAAGTTTCGGAATATGAAATCCTTTACATCAGTTACATGTTTTGGTGGTCTAAACTATGTTTTGAATGAAAGCTCTTGCTTAATACATTATGGCTCAGAAAAATCATGACTTGCAAGTCTTGGTATGACGATACCAACTCAGACTAATGCCATATCAGACTAACAGACATTTCAGACTTTCATGATTTTAGACATTCAGAATGTTGCATGTACAGAAAAGGTTAAAAATGGGCATACAGAGATGTTAGGTGGTACCCCGAAGAGGGCTTGATTTCAAGCGACTCATTTCCTAAAACCGTGGTTTGCCGACCCGGGTATACTATTATGCGCTGACTTAAATATCCTGTGGCGTATCAGACTCAAACACTCCAACCCTTGCGGCACACTTGGGTTGGGGGCTTCCCCGCCGAGTCAATGACGGATTCCATTCAGCCCGTGGAATATCAGACTTGTAGGGGAATACCACCTAACTCAGAAGTAAAATACAGATCATGATTTGAAATGAGCAGACAGGTTACATGTTTTCAGAAAGTGCCCATGTTTTTTTCAGAAACAGTTTTATACATGATGTCTTGATGAAAAATTTCTTTCACTTAATATGTATATATATATATATGTATGTTCCATTATACTATTTTTTTGGATTGCTTCGTGTGCCAGTACTTTTGTGCTGACCCCCCCTCCTTCCAGGTTCTGAGGCACAGTCTAGGGGTCCAGCTACTCAGTAGACATTCTCGAATTTACAGACTTGATCTCACAGTGGTGAGCCTTCTATTATTCGAAAGGCCTAATTATGTCAGACATTATCTTATTTATTATGTTTTTGGTTTACTGGGGGCCTTATCCCAGTTTCTTTTCAGACAGATGTTTATATTCTTAGTAGAGATTTCGCAGACTGATGTCAGATAGTATTATACAGAAATGTTGCAGAACTTAGCCATGTTTTCCGTACTCAGTTTCAATTCCGCATTTTATTATGATTATGAATGTTGTGCATGATAACCAGATAGAGAATGGGTGTTCCGGGCCTTCATGGTTCGGGATGCTCGTCACGGCTAGGGCCTAAGCTCGGGTCGTGACAAACTTGGTATCAAAGCACGGTTTATGGTCCCAGGGTATTTGCGAAATCGCGTCGATTAGAGTTCTATTTATGGGTGTGTAGCGCGCCACACTTATAAACAGGAGGCTACTAGGCGATTAGGAATGTTTCCCTTCTTTGTGATTTAGTTCGTGCTTCAGAGTCTAAACTGTCCCATTATTGGGTTGATTCAAGTGCAAAAAGTTTAGAGTATACATGATATAGTCCTTTTCGATTACGTTCTATAAGATTTTAAAAATTATGGAAAAACTCGATAGGAGTCTGTTAGTGCATCAATATATGCTGATTTTGATGTAAATATTGATCCTGATGGAATCATGCATTCCATCTTAAGGTATTAAGTGTATATTTTCCCTCTCAAAATCTTGTTACAATTGTGGACAATGTATAGCAGAATGTTGGAACTATATTTCTACCCAAATAGTAGCATAAGTTAAAGTATTGTTGTCATGACCTATTGGTAGTGATATTGGACCAAGAAGTTGGTGATGTAAAGTCACAAAGTTAGAAGTCAGAGTGAGGGTGATTTTGTGTAAATGAATATTTCAGTTGAATAATCGATGTTTGAGGATGATTTACCCCTTTATAGTGATAAACTAATGTGGTAGCTAGCAGCATGTGTGGATTGTATGGTAGTCCATGGAGGAAGTGTTTTACTCAGATTTTTATTTATACAGAATAATATGTATATTCTTAGACCATTAAATATCAGGTGTCAATTTTCTATCCCTTGTAATATGTAATCTTGTTATCATGATGTTTTTGAAAAAAAATAAATTTAAAGTCTAGTGAAGCCGTGTGGGGCTCTTTCGATTCACTAGCATAGTTGCCTTGTCATCCATCTCATTTTCTTGTTCAAAATACAAAACCAAAGTCTAGTGAAGCCGTGTTAGGCCTGTTTCGATTCACTAGCAACTTGTTGTCCAACTTGTTGTTCTTTCATTGGTTTAATATATGTATGGCTGAATCTGTTTGCATGAGATAGAGTTGGTAATGAAGTGATTCATCCTTGTGTGTTATTAGTTGAAGGTAGAGAAGGAGTTGTTGGTCAGGGTGATTTGTTGATTGCTTGAATGTGGAAATGGCTATATTAGCGAGTAAGTTAATATTATAGACTCATGGTTGTTTGAGGAATTTGAAGATAGTCTAAATGTATGAATGAGTGAGCAAGTATGAGGTAAGAAATCCGTATAAGTAGATACAATTGTACGGGGTTATAATATAAGATTAAGGTTGACCATGTCTATTATGAGGCTTTAACCCCCTTGACCCTCTTTTCATTGGTAGTTGTAAACTAGTGCTACTTGTGAGAAGGTATGTTGTAGATTTTTGAGATATTTGGGTAGAATATCCCAATTTGATGGATTAGTGTATTTATATTCTGTTGCATTCTTCATTGGTGGTAGATGATTGATACTAAACTATAGGCTTGAATTTAAATGGTGTGGTGGTAAATAGTGGCAAGAGTTTGTTGATGCATATTTTGTGGGATTAATTTAGTAGGCTTGAGGTGCTGAAATAGTACATGCTAACGGAATGATTATAAGGTAAACCGTTAGGTCATGATCGATTATTGTGGTTATGAAGTTCTAGTGCACTAGTGTTTCGTGATGTTTACTTATAGTTTCCAAGTAAAAATTTTGTGTAAGGTTGGGTTGTAAGTCATGCATAGCACTAGATATTAAGTTTGAATAGTTGAAGTTCATAAAGGTGTATGTGATGATTTCTTGATCAATGATGTTAGTTATATGAAAGTGATCTAATAGGCTTGAACGGTGTGTGAAATGACTTAAGTTTAAATTGATTCGTAATGAAGTATAATGTTGTGGGTGTGGTGTGTAAGTATTCCCAAGGCGATATGGAGTTGTGGCATTTCTCTAAGACTATTACATGTTGTGTGTGACTAGTGGTACCATGGAGTTGCTAGTTGGAAAAAGACTAGTTAGATGATATATGGTGTTCTAGATAGTCAAGTTAAGGAGCCTTGATTGATAGTGTTGAGCCTTTTGATGTGATCTCGATTCTCATGGTAGAGAGATATAAGTTTGGAGTAGCAATATTGGTATGCTAGGACAGAAGTGGTATGGTTCATCAAAGGCTTGGTGATATCCATGTTAAGTGTTAGAATCTAAGTTTGAGTTTTGAAGGTTGAACGGATAGAAATAAGTGTGCAAGCATTATACTTTGACTATTGGTGGCTATGGAAAGATAAAGTGTATCCCAGAAGGTAGTCATTCGGGTTGAGTTCTATGATATGCATGCATTGTCAATTTTTTCAGACCCTAGAGTGCAGTAAGTGTAGTTCAGTTAGAATCTGGTAAGGGATCTCCCAAACGCTAGATGATGACTTGAAGCTAAGTGGGAGATGATAGAACGAATAACCAAGTAAGGCTCTCAGATTCTAGTAGTGATGCATGTGATTTAGAACATCAGAAAGTAAGGGTGAATCTCAACCCATTCCTACCTCAATATTTTAATTTTTTTGTTATCCGGATGCTTACTCATGCCTTACGATGCAGTTCCGTGATAATAGTTCATGATTCCGGTATATGATAGAGAGTCACGTACTCTTCCAATTCCAAGATAATGAGTTCTAGTTCATTCAAGTAGTCGGAATCACATTCCTTATGTTATGAATTCTAGTTGAGGTCATGCAAATCATGACGCATGTACTCACTCTTTATAGTGTGCTCAGTCCCATATAAAGATCTTTTTCACGCTTGAGGGTCTTATGTTTTAACCTTTTAGTAACCCTTCCTATGCAATGATAGTGGTGTTGATGTAAATGTTCTTGTTGATGGAAGATCATAGTATGCTTGTTTAGATAAGGCCATAAGTATGAAGTAAGATTTGGGGCCAAGTCTTTGATACATGTGATGGTTAGTGGAAAAGTTTGTGTGTGTATGTTTTTAGGATAGCGCGTGGGAGTTATATTGATAGTAGTTTAGAAACTATGTGAAGTATCTACTTATGGGTGTTTGCCTTGAAGTTAACATGTGGTTATAAATTAGGCTTGAACGACGTTTTGGGATTGTAGTGGAAGGTCGCCATATGCATTAGCGACTTCATATTAAGAGTTCAGTGTAGTCATTGAAGTGGTAAGGCATGTTATGCTTAGGATGTGATTTTTAAAAGAGGTATAGAAGGTGGCATCATATGGTTTAGAATAATAGCGTGGTGTAGCATGTTGTATTTTTGTGATTTAGAGTTACGCTTGATCGCGGGGTAAGGATTAAGATATTTTAGACATTAGTAGAAAAAAAAACATTATCAATGCTCATATGAGAATTTTAAGCTGAGTTGAATGAATATGATATTTATAGGGAATAGTATAGTTAAGGGATATTCGGGAAGTTCTCTAAGCCTTAAAGTAAGAAGTTGTATTGCCAAAGGTCTGAAAATTCTATCCTAATTTAGGAGTTATATGTCTATATTCCAGACTGCAGAGTAGTGTCAATGTTGTGATTTCCTCAGTGGGATGTTTTGTGTAATCCATACCCAAGATTCATGGTTCCCTATTACTGCTAGAGCTTCCTTAGAGAGAGTGTTGAAGAGAATACTCCAGTTAAGTATGAGGGTGTAGTATAATTCAGTCTGTATGGCCAATAAGTCAGTTTAGCAGTCAGATTCACATGACTTGTTTTCTTGTCTTTGCACTTATTCATGCTACTCGAAATCTCATACATGCTACTAGTCGAAGATAGAGTATACCAGTAGTTACGACTATAGCCCAGTTCATGCATCATGCATTAAATTCAGATTCCAAATGTTCAGATCAGTGTATTTTTATTAGAGGACATGTCATGTCCGCATTATTCCATATATTTAAGGCTTCAACAAGTTCCTACCCATCATTCGAGGACGAATGATCCCAAGGGGGTGATAATGTAACACCCTGTAAAAGTCGTGCATGGATTAGCCTGTAATAGAGTGCCCTTAGACTTAAAAACTTGAAAAATTTTCTAAGTGTAATGAGGACTTAGAGTCATTTTAGCTGGCAATCTTCGGGATACAACTTTTCAACCTTCCCGACATCCGCTTTTAGATTTTCAAGTTGCGTTATGATCGGGAAATCTCATAGTACATCTCGGATAAGTTTCGGAATTTTTCGGAACGCATAAGGCTGCGTTTGGATTTAAAAACAGTAGCAAAACGCATAGACTATTGCCCAGTTTTCAGCATTTCAGGGTCAATTTCAAATGATCATAACTACCTGTATATAATGAAATGTGTGAGATATAATATATCAAACAAAATCTCTTCGAGTCCTCTTTCAATTGCAGTTGGTTTCATCCAATTTGAGTATATGAGTAAAAAGTTATAATCGATTTACTCCAGTCTACCAAACTGTCAGCTGAGGGACAGATTTGACCTTAATTGTTCCTTAGGGGTATTTTGGTAATCCTCCACCCCTATATATACCACCAACACGGGATTTAATCCCTCAAACACCATAATACACATACTTTTCCCAAAATTTCTCAAGAACTCTCCCTAGGGTTTCAACATTAAAACCCGAGCAACTCAAGATTCAACCACGGGTTCGTGAAACAAATTACAGATTTGGAATCCTCTCAACGTAGGCTTCGATAGACACCCAAAATTCATGGAGAACAAGGTACGCGGGGTTTTCCTAAATTCTCATGGGCATAGAAAAATCATGTTTTAGAATGGGGTTTTAAATTATGTATATATATTTATGTATAAGATGTTTTAACATCATTGTTTTGGTATTTTCACCATCTCCAAAGCGATTTGACAGTTTATATACATATATGAATGAATGTGTTTCAATTTTGAATACATGAACTTTCTAAAGACATTTGACCACCAGGTGTTTGATGAAATTTCTGCATGAATTGAACTTTAAGTTTAGGAATATGAAATCCTTTACATCAGTTACATGTTTTGGTGGTCTAAACTATGTTTTGAATGAAAGCCCTTGCTTAATACATTATGGCTCAGAAAAATCATGACTTGCAAGTCTTGGTATGACGATACCAACTCAGACTAATGCCATATCAGACTCAGACTAACAGACATTTTAGACTTTCATTATTTTAGACATTCAGAATGTTGCATGTACAGAAAAGGTTAAAAATAGGCATACAGAGATGTTAGGTGGTTCCCTGAAGAGGGCTTGATTTCAAGCGACTCATTGCCTAAAACCGTGGTTTGCCGACCCGGGTATACTATTATGCGCTGACTTAAATGTCTTGTGGCGTATCAGACTCAGACACTCCAACCCTTGTGGCACACTTGGGTTGGGGGCTTCCCCGCCGAGTCAATGGAGGATTCCATACAGCCCGTGGAATATCAGACTTGTAGGGGAATACGACCTAACTCAAAAGTAAAACACAGATCATGATTTGAAATGAACAGACAGGTTACATGTTTTCAGAAAGTGCCCATGTATTTTTCAGAATCAGTTTTATACATGATGTCTTGATGAAAAATTGCTTTCACTTAATATGTATATATATATATATGTATGTTCCATTATACTATTTTTTTGGATTGCTTCGCGTGCCAGTACTTTTGTGCTGACCCCCCTCCTTCCAGATTCTGAGGCACAGTCTAGGTTTCCAGCTACTCAGTAGACATTCTCGGATTTGCAGACTTGATCTCACAGTGGTGATACTTCTATTATTCGGAAGGCCTAATTATGTCAGACATTATCTTATTTATTATGTTTTTGGTTTACTGGGGGCCTTGTCCCCGTTTCTTTTCAGACAGATGTTTATGTTCTTAGTAGAGATTTCGCAGACTTATGTCAGATAGTATTATTCAGAAATGTTGCAGAACTTGACCATGTTTTTCGTACTCAGTTTCAATTCCGTATTTTATTATGATTATGAATGTTGTGCATGATAACCAGATAGAGAATGGGTGTTTCGGGCCTTCATGGTTCGGGATGCTCGTCACGGCTAGGGCCTAGGCTCAGGTTGTGACATATGAATTTGCTAGTGTTTGAATTATTTCATCTTGAAATGAGTGTTATTAGTAGAAACAGGCTCAAAGGGTTAGCTTGGGTCTACTTGTAGCCTTAAGCACCGTGTGACATCCCGAAAGGTAATTTTGGTTCGTTACAAACTTGGTATCAAAGCTATGTTTTAAGGAGTCCTAGGAAGTCTGACAAGACGCATTACGTAGAGTCTTGATCATTGGTGTGTAGCGTTCCATATCTATGAGCAAGAGGCTACAAGACGTTTTAGGAAAAAGTTATTTCTTTCTTTTAAATTCTATCGTGCCTATAGTTGTCCCTCTCACCTAATAATTCGTGATCTTTTATTTCAAAAAATACCTCTCCAAAGAGTAAATGTCCGCAGGAATGATGATGAGAAACTCCCACTTGTTGCTTCTTTAAATAAGACGGTATCTCATGCTGAGTTTCAGGAGGTCTTTCAGAAATTATCCCAAGTAGTCACCGTCAATGTTCGGGCCAATAACCAGGCTGCAGTTGCTACTCAATAAGGAGGTGATGTAGCTGCGACTAGGATTCGTGATTTCATGTGAATAAATCCGCCAGAGTTTTATGGTTCTAAGGCAGATGAAAACCCATAATTGTACCTTAAGGAGAAGAGAAAGATTACGTAGGTGATGTATATTTCTAAGGAAAAAAGTGTTGAGTTGGAATCCTACAGGCTGAAGGACATTTCTTATGACTGGGTTGTATCATGGAGAAAGGGTAGAGGGAAGAATGTCGCTCCTATTACTTGGCAGGTGTTCCAAGATGCATTCTTGGACAAGTTCTTTCCACTTGAGATGAGAAAGGAAAAGATTGAGGAGTTTATGAACTTGAGGTAGGGATACATGATTTTTAAGAAGTACTACTTGAAGTTCAATAAGTTGGCCAAGTATGCTCTTGATTTGACTTCTGACACCTGGGCTAGTATGAGTAAGTTCGTGACCGGGGTTTCTAGGTTGGTACTGAAGGAGTGTAGAACTGCGATGCTGCATAAGGATATGGATCTGGCTAGGTTGATAACGTATGCCCAACAAACAGAGGTGGATAAGATTAGAGAGAGAGATAGAGTAAGGGGTAACAAAAGAGCTAGATCTGAGCAGTATGAGTTTAGCCAGCCTAGGTTCCATGGAGGGAACCGCCCCCAGTTTTTGAGACGTCCGTCTATGCTAGCGCATACATTATCTAGTTCTCCCGCACCTAGAAGTAGAAAAGAGCAAGGGAGCAGGTATTTTATTTCTAGGTCGCAGAATAATGTTGGTAACAGGCCCCTTTATCCTATTTGTGCTAAGTATGGTAGGGATCATCCAGGTGAGTGTTTTGTAGATTTGACTGGCTATTTTGGTTGTGCCAAGAAGGACCACAGACTTAGAGATTGTCCTCATGCTAGACAGGGGGATAGAGATGCCCGACCTCAGGCACAGACTACTAGTGCACCAGCTCCTGTACCCCATCTCATCCCTGCTTAGGGCGCTTTATCTAGCACTGTTGGCGGTCAGCGCCAGAACAGATTCTATGCCTTACCATCTCATCAGGAGCAGGAGTACTCTCTTGATGTTTTTACTGGTATGCTCCACGTCTTTTGTTTTGATATTTATGTGTTGTTGGACCCTGGGTTAACTCTCTCTTATGTGACCCTACTTGTGGCTGTGAATTTCAAAATGAGTCCCGAAAAGATTTCTGAGCCTTTCCTAGTCACCACACCCATAGGGGCGTCATTTGTTGCTAAACAAGTGAATAAAGATTGTCCTGTTACTGTTATTTATAGATTCATACTTACGGATTTGATAGAGTTAGACATGGTGGATTTTTACCTTATTCTGGGTATGGATAGGCTTCATTCTTGTTATGCGTCTATAGACTATCGTACCCATGTGGTCAAGTTTTAATTTCCTGATGAACCAACTTTTGAGTGGTCCGGGAGTTCGATATCTCCCAAGAGTCATTTTTCTCCTATCTCAAAGCCTCAAATCTAATATCCAAGGGTTGGATCTATCACCTAGTTAGAGTCAAAGACACTAAGTTCGAGGCTCCAACTATTCAGTCAGTTAAAATTGTTAATGAGTTTCCAGAAAATCTCCCATAGCTACCTCCCGATAGAGAGATAGAATTTGGGGTTGACCTTCTTCCTGATACTCGTCCTATTTTTATTCCTCCATACAGTATGGCACCTGCAAAGCTTCAGGAGTTGAAAGAGAAACTCAAAGATCTTTTAGACAAAGGTTTCATTAGGCCCAGTATTTCTCCTTGGGGAGAACCTATCTTATTCGTGCGAAAGAAAGACAGTTCTTTGCCTAAGTGCATTGACTATCGTCAGCTTAACAAGGTCACCATCAAGAACAAGTATCCTCTTCCGAGAATTGATGACCTATTTGATCAGTTGCAAGGTGCAAGTTATTTCTCCAACATAAACCTTAGATCCGGATATCATCAACTTAAAGTGAGGGAATGTGATATTCTAAAGACAGCTTTCCAAACCCGCTATGGTCACTTTGAGTTTCTAGTCATGTCTTTCGGGCTAACCAATACCCCAGTAGCCTTTATGGACCTCATGAACTGAGTAAGCAATATCTGGATATGTTTGTCATAGTGTTCGTAGATGACATCCTTTTGTACTCCCGTAATAAGAATGACCATGTAAACCACCTTAGAATTGTCTTACAAACTCTTAGAGACCACAAGTTGTTCACCAAATTCAATAAGTGTGAATTTTGGCTAAGGTCTGTATCCTTTCTGGGTAATGTCGTTTCACCCGAAAGTATTAGAGTTGATCCCCAAATGATAGAAGCTGTAAGAAATTGTCCTAGACCTATCTTTTCGTCTGACATTAGAAATTTCTTGGGTCTGGTGGGCTACTACCGCCATTTTGTTGAGGGTTTCTCTTCTATTGCGTCTCCCATGACTCGGTTGACCCAAAAAAAAGTTAAGTTTCGGTGGTCAGATTCCTGTGAAAAGATTTTTGAGGAGGTGAAGACTCGACTTACTTCAGCTCATGTGTTGACTTTTGTGGAGTTGAAGATTTTTTAGGAGTTGAAGATTTTTGTGGTGTATTGTGATGCCTCTAGAATTAGTTTGGGTTATGTGTTGATGCAAAGAGGTAAGGTTATAGCCTATGCCTCTAGGCAGTTAAAGCCGCATGAGAAGAATTGCCCAACCCATGATCTTGAGTTAGTTGTTGTGGTCTTTCCTTTGAAAATCTGGAGATACTATCATTATGGTGTCCATGTTGATGTGTTTACTGATCATAAGAGCCTACATTATGTGTTTACTCATAGGGAGTTGAATCTTAGGCAGAGGAGGTGCTTGGAGTTGTTAAAAGACTATGATATAAGTGTGTTGTATCACCCGGGCAAGGCCAACGTAGTGGCGGATGCCATTAGCAGATTGTCTATGGGTAGTGTTGCTCATGTAGAGAAAGGTAATAAAGAGTTAGCTTGTGATATGTATTATATGGCTAGATTGGGTATTAGGTTGCTTGATTCAGCTGAGGGAAGTACTTTGGTGCAGAGTAGTTCCGAATCCTCTTTAGTTTTGGAATTGAAGGAGAAGCAAGATAAGGATCCTAGTTTTGTTAGACTGAAGGAGGCAGTTAAGGACAAAAAGGTATAGGTTTTCTCCCAAGGGGGAGATGGCATGTTAAGAGTGCAAGGTAGATTGTGTGTTTCGTGTGTTGATGATCTGAGGAAGAGGATTATGTCTGAAGCGCATGGCGTGCGGTATTCTATTCATCCTGGCACCGCCAAGATGTACCGTGAATTGCGGGAAATCTATTGGTGGAATGGTATGAATAAGGATAAAGCCGAGTTCGTAGCAAAGTGTGAAATGTGCCAATAGGTTAAGGTAGAGCACCAAAGACCTGGTGGTGTGATGCAAGAGTTTGGTATACACACTTGTAAATGGGAGGTGGTTAATATGGACTTCATGACTGGGTTGCCTCTTTCGCTTCATTATCATGATTCGATTTGGGTTGTTGTGGATAGGATGACTAAGTCCACACATTTATTGCCCATGCATACATCTTATACAGCTGAGGATTATGGTAAATTTTATAACTAGGAGTTAGTCAGGCTGCATGCAGTTCTTTCGTCCATCATTTTGGATAGGGGCACTCAATATACTTCTCAGTTTTGGAGGGCGTTCCAGAAGGGTCTTGGTACCCAAGTTATTTTGAGTTCTGCTTTTCATCCTCGGACAGATGGTCAGGCTGAGAGTACCATTCAGACCCTGGAAGACATATTGATGGCGTGTGCTCTTGATTTCAAAGGTAGTTGGGATAAGTATTTTCCATTGATAGAATTTTCCTATAACAATAGTTACCATGCTAGCATCGAGATGTCACCATTTAAGGCCTTGTATAGTAGAAGATGTAGGTCACTCGTAGGTTGGTTTGAAGTGGGTAATGCTTCCATGATTGGGTCTGATGCAGTGTTCGAGTCTATGGAGAATGTCAAGTTGATTATAAAGAGGTTGAAGACCGCTCAGAGTCATCAAAATTTATATGACGATGTGAGTAGAAGAGATCTTTAGTTTGAGGTGGGTGATTTAGTGTACTTAAAGATTTCACCCATGAAAGGGGTGAAGAGGTTTGGTAAAAAGGGAAAGCTTAGTCCCCATTATGTTGGCCCGTATAGAGTCTTGAGTCGTGTTGGTAAAGTATCCTATGAGGTTGAGTTTCCTGCAGAGTTTTCAGTTGTTCATCTTATTTTTCATGTCTCCATGCTTAAAAAGCATATTGGTGATTCCATTGTAGTAGATCCCTCAAAGAGTGCTGATATTCAGAATGGTTTTTCTTTGATGAGATTCCTATTGAGATCCTAGATTTTCAGATCCGTAGACTAAGGAACAAAGAAGTTCCCTTGGTCAAAGTTTTATGGCAGAACCAGTCTGTTGAGGGTGCTACTTGCGAGGCAGAAGCAGACGTGTGAGTCAAGTACCCGCACCTCTTTTCAGCGAGTTCAGGTCAATCTGAAGGTATTATTCTTCCTTAATTCAGCCCTTCTAATCTAAAGTACAGCTATGTATCTATTCTTGCATGAGTTATTGCAATTTCTGAGGTATTAAAGAGTTTAGAGAGATTCAGCTATATTTACTTTGCTTTTGCTATGTTCCCAGTCTAACTAGCGACATTCAAGGATGAATGTTTCTAGGGGGGAGATATTGTAAGACTCCGCAAAGTTCCCTCATAGTCTTAGCCTTAGAGCATGTCAAGTGAAGTATAATTTCATCCCTAAAACATTGAGAAGTGACTTCCTAAGTGATTGGTATTTAAACCATATAGAATTTTCTTAAATTTGACTTTTTGTCATGTAGAGAATTGAATTAGCTTTCCAACGATACCAATTTCGTCCAAATCCGGTATCAAAGTGAGAAGTTATGGCCGTTTTACTGAAAGTTGCCGAAACCGCCCAGGTGCGATGAATGATCCGACGGACCGTCGAGTCTGCGATGGACCATAGCTCAGCCCATTGCAACCAAGGCAGTAACTCCCTTTTTCTAGCCCAAGTGAGATGGCTAAGATGACGGACCGTCGGGTTTGCGATGGACCGTCGCGTTGAGGCAGTGTGGCCTCACCCTGGCCATCGTGCGACGGATGACCCAACGGACCGTCGCTCTGACCGTCGCAGCCCCCGTTCAGTATTTTTAAGTCCTTTTTAAAAAGGGCTTTTAGGTATTTTCCTTTTTAACCCTTAGATATATATTCCAAACGAACTTGATAGACTCATTATCTCCCAAAACATCCAAAGTCTAGGATTTCTACCTCAAGATCAAATCTAAAACCCTTCTCCAAGAAATCCAAGAACTAACCATAGATTCAACAAATTGAGTTGAGATTTGAGCTCCCCAAGTTCAAGGGTTGCAAGAACCCTCTCTCAAAAGTAAGAAGAAGAGTTTAGAGCAAGCTTGTTCATCCAATTTTATAATCTAAGGTATGTCGGGTTTTGAACAAGGGTAATCCTTTCACCCTTGCGCCCAAAGGCTTATTTACACTACAATTTTCTTCAATTTATGAGATTTTACATGAAATTGAATTGGGGGGTTTCATCCATTATTATCGATTACAACATTTTGATGCTTCCCATGAATCGAGAGTCTATTGGCATGATTTTCACATGTTTTCTTGAGAAATTACAGTTGGGAATATACCCCGTGGTTTTAATCCTTGTGAAGTTAATAGTTGAAATGTTTGAAACATTGAAGTGTATGAGTATGTTGAGATTTTGAGATAAATTGCTGAAATTTCCAGATTTCTACATGAGTTATGAATCTATATGCTATCTATTATGCTTTTGATGAGTTCTAACTTGAGATTGAATTATGGGTTATTAAGCCCTACTTGAGACTTTAGATTTTATGAACTATTGTGCTATAAGCACCCATGATTTGAGTATCCTGAGATTATTGAGAAATATTTTGACCTAATGGTCATTGAATTTTCAAAATCCACTCTACTACATGAGATTACAAATTTGATTATTGGGTTCTTATTGAACTATGAGATTATTCTAAAAGTAGATTTGTACGAGATGAGCGCACATAATCTAAAGGAAGTAGTATTTAGCACCGAGCGGGTAAGTTACTATGGTTTCTTACCCCAAAACTACGTGCCACCGTAGGTTGGGACAGAGGCCGAGATTATGATTATTATTGGGCCTAAGGCCGAGTTGATATTAGGCCTGAGACTGAGTTTGTTTAGTGTACACTGTTCCTAGGTTATACTCCTTGGCAAGAGTATGATGCCTCTCTTCAACGTGAGGTCTCTTCCTTAGGAGGACATAACATTGGACTCTATGTAGCTCACATGGTTTATGTTGGTTAAGAGAAACTCCCTAAACTAAAGTATTTTCTAGTGAAATAAGATATTTTTCTTTAAAACTTAAATACTTTCCCTCGATATGAGTATTTTTCCTTAAAGCTTGAAATGACATATTTTCCTAACGTGAATGAAATGCCTTCAAGTATGTTCCAAAGTTATAAGATTTCGAATTCCATGTACTTGTGTTCAAAAGAGTTATGAGTTCTTGAGTATTAAAGAATTTTTACTCTCCATGAGACATATGCTTGAGTTGAAAGTATTTCTTAAAGTTTTCTTTAGCCTTGAGTAACGAGAATAAGGGAAGAGTACAAATTTTAAAGCAAAAAGTATAATGACTAACGAGATGTGTTATATGTTCTATTTTACATAACTCATGAGCTTTGCATTTTACACTTATTAAAGCCATGTGAGTCATTACTTATTACATGCATGATTTGATTAAAGAAGTATTGATGTTGTTTTATATAAATGCATGCACCCCCACATACTCGGTACATTCTCAAGTGCTGATCTATATATATGTCTATGTGCTACATTGTCTTATATTGTAGGTTCAGGTGCTCAGTCCCAACCTCATTAGTGATTTTTGAGTACTTCTATCTACATTCCAATAGTGGTGAGTCCTTATGGTTACAGGACCTATATTCAGACATCTCCATATTTTAAGAGACTATGTTGCTATTTCCAGTTCATTTCGAGTCAGTTGGGGACCTGTCCCAACGGCTCTCTAGTTCATGAATTAGTAGAGGTTTTGTCACACTAGTTATCAGATTGTGGTTGTGTTGAGGTTTCCAGTATTGTGGTCATTTGTACCGAGCATCTTCTCTGTATTTCCTTTCATATGATATGACTATGCTAGTGTTTGAATTATTTCATCTTAATATGAGTGTTGTTAGTATAAACGGGCTCAAAGGGTTATCTTGGGGCTACTTGTAGTCTTAAGAACTGTGTGATGTCCCGAAAGGTGATTTCAGGTCGTTACATGATGCCTCAGTTATAGGACTTTGGGTTTCTCAGTGCCAACAAAAGTCTTATGCAGATGTTTGTAGAAATGATACCGAGTTCGATATTAGTGATCATGTCTATCTAAAGATCTCTCCCATGAAGGGAGTGAAGAGGTTCGGCAAGAAGGAAATGTTCAGTCCCCGATATGTCCGTCCCTTCAAGATTCTTAGTCGCTTTGGCAAGGTAGCTTATGAGCTCGAAATTCCTTCAGATCTAACTTCAGTTCATCAAGTCTTCTGTGTCTCCTTTCACAAGAAGTGCATAGTTGACCCAGCAGTTGTAGTCCCTATTCAGAGCATAGATGTTTAGAATATTCTCTCTTATGAAGAGATTCCAGTCGAAATCTTAGACTATCAAACTCGTAAATTAAGGAACAAAGAAGTCCCTCTAGTTAAGGTTCTTTGGTGAAATTAGTCTATCGAGAGAGCTACTTGGGAAGCAGAAGCAGACATGCGTACCAAGTATCCTCACCTCTTCTCCGCCAACTCAGATCAAGATCTAGGTAACAGTTCTCCTTAACCTTACTCAGTTTCATGTTCAGTGTTTGTCAAAAACATGGTATTAAATACCATTGCATATTCAGTCATGCATTCATGTATCAGCTTAGTTATATAATTATGCATCAGACATGTACTCTCATTGTGAGAAACTTAGTTCATCATAACACCCAGTCATGCATTCATGAATCAGTTACACATGCATCAGATATGCATGTTCAGTATGATATATTCAGTTATCAGTCATGTCAGTCATGAGATCATGTTTAGGTATTTATGTTAAGTATGTACATTGGTTATTCTTTCCTCTCACTTAGTCTCATTCAAGGACGAATGTTCTCAAGGGGGAGATATTGTACTACCCTGTACCTTTTCCTAGCTTGAAATTTGTCCCAAGAATATTAGAAGCTGTCTTTGAAAGATGAATCCACTTTTATACAAGTGGTATTTTTAAGATTTTTACTTTTAGTTAGGGGGAATTGAATTATATTTTAAATGATACATATTTCATCAAAATCTGACATCGGAGGAGAAAGTTATGGCCAAAATATAGAAGGCAGTAAAATCGCCCTGGTGCGACGGTGAAGCTGATGGACCATTGGACTAGCAACGGACCATCTCCCACGACCGTCATAGTGAGGCAGTGTGACTACTTTCTTCTTAGGAGTGACAGCCTAGGCCGACGGACCGTCGCTCAAGCCGTCGCAAGAGAAACAGTGAGGCCACCTTCTGGATAATGTGCGACGGACAGGTTGACAGACCGTCAAACCTGCGATGGACCATCACCAAAGCGATCGAAGCCAAGGAAGTGATACCCTATTCTGGTCCATGTGCGATGGTCGGAACGACGGACCGTCGATCCAGCGATGGAACGTTGTATGAGCTATCGCAGGTCCCGTTCAGTTATTTATACACCCATTTATATCCGACCTTAGATTATTTTGTTCATCATTCTTTCAAAACAACAAAACTAAGGTTTTCTCTCTAACATTAATCTCCAAGAACAAAATCCAAATCTTCTTCAAGAACTAAGAGATTCAAATTCTTCAAGTTCAAGAACTTCAAGAAACTCAACCCAGGTATGCATAGTGTTCATTCATGGACTCCTTTCATCTATGAAGCCCAAGAATCTCTTTTCAATGTTTAAGTTTATGGGTTACCTATATGAATTTCATGATTGGGTTGCTCTTGTTCATGTTGATAATGAGTAATTGAATTCTATTTCATGTTGGGGGATAAATTTTATGGGGATTTGATTAGTATAGATGTAGATTCACGTAAATCTATGATTAAACCGTTGAGTGATGAAATTAGAATTGAATCATGATGTTTAATTATTGTATAATGTTGTTTACACATACTATGCCTACCATGTGTTTGATTAGAATCCTAGATGAAGGAAAATGCCCAACTAGCATGATATCATGAAATCCCCATGTATGTACAAGTTTATGCAGATAATATGTTTGATATAATTCTTCAATAAATGTATTATGGATTATGAAGTTAGTGATATGTTCAAGTAGGTCATGCTCTGTCAGTTTCCTTCTATCGAGTCCTGGGGGTACTTGTACCCGAAATATTAGTTGTGTGCCTAGAGCCAAGTCATGTTTCCACGATACTCTTAGTTAAGCTATGATCCATAGACTTCAGACAGTCTTGTGACTCAGGAAATCTCCATGATCTCATGAACTAAGTCAGTTTTTAGATATCAGTAGTATTCTTTCAGTCAACGGAAGTCATTAACTCAGTCTAAGTTCAGTTCAGTAAATCATGTTCAGTATCTATTCAGATGGGAGTAGAAATTAGCACCGAGCAAACCCAAGGACGGAAATTCACCTATTATATGATGGTGTGATTCTTAGAAGCAATCCTTGTGTTCCAGAACTATGTAGCCAGCGTAGGTTAAGACATCATAGCCTACTATATGAGGGTAGATGAGGTGGGTTAACCTGATATATAAGGGTTCCTACCATTCTCACTAGAGATACCTGTTATATTAGGGTCACTCACATGTTATCCTTACCAGTGGCGCGGTATACACACTCTTCCAATCAAGGAACATATTTGACCCCAATTCAGCTATAATGCATCATTTTGGGCATGTCAGTTAGATGAATACCTCCCACAATCTCAGTATCAGTCTCAGTAAAAGAACTAAGATAGTTCTTCAGAATTTAAGATTGTCAGATACAGTCAACTCGGATAAAGTACGGAACTCAGTTAGTTCCTTTAGATTCAGGATTGTCAGATACAGTCACTCATGTTATCATTTATCAAAATTTAGTCATTAGTTATGTTAGTCATCAACATACTCATGTTATCACGATTTAAGATATAGTTACGATGTATGCATGCATGTATTCTCACATTTATATTAGTCAGTTAGCCAGTATTGTTCATGCATATGAACCTCATGCATTTAGCCTACCTCATATGCATACCAGTACATTCGTAGTACTGACGCATTTGCGCTATGGTATCTTAAACCATAGGTTCAGAGGCATAAGCTTCAGAGCATTAGTAGATTCCAATCTCAGCAGTCAAAATTAGAAGTGAGTCCTCATCTTTCGAGGACATGATCATTACTTTATTATCTCATTAACTTACTTATTAGTTAGCTTTAGTTGGGGACATGTCTCATCAACTCCTTATTCAGACCGTTC
Organism: Capsicum pubescens; assembly: GCA_030864215.1. Classification (NCBI taxonomy): domain Eukaryota; kingdom Viridiplantae; phylum Streptophyta; class Magnoliopsida; order Solanales; family Solanaceae; genus Capsicum; species Capsicum pubescens. The sequence goes on along the minus strand of CM061547.1, from coordinate 157,773,048 downwards.
ATTCAGTTAGAGGATTTCCAGACTATCATGTTCTGTTAGTTATTTCAGTTGTTTTGGATATTTCATACCCCGTATATTTGATATGATTTATTAGATCCTATGTTACAGTTTTGAACCTTATGGCATTTCAGTTCATGTTTCTGCATTATACAGTATATTATATAGTATACAGGGACATATATTAGTCATGGGTTAGCTTGTGGTCCTTCGGGGTCATGAGCACTATGTAGCGTTTTGGGTACGAGATTCACGGCCTTACATTCTACTCGTAATCAGTACTCATGCGATGCACTCATACCTGAATCTGCACCGAAAGGGTGTAGTACGGATGAGTGTGGTCCACCTGTACTCCGTTGGTATCATAGGATTTCCTCATATACTATATGCATATACTTTATGTGTTTTAAGTAGAGGTTACTCATTCTTTATACACACAAACATATATTTGATTTTGAGATCCATTTTTGGTCTTTGAATCACTTTGTATTGATTTTGGTTGTTAATTAAGTTAAAATTTTAGGTTTTTCAGTTGTTGATTATTGTGTGATTGTTGAATGCTTTCAAATATGAATTCTTTTAATTGTTACACAAGAATGAGTGGCTAATCCTCTTTAGCTAAGGTTGTGGGAACCCTTGCTACATAATAAAGTAAGGGAAGCATTCAATCCTTCTAGAGTATTATTGTTGCATGCATTGGGGTTTCGTTTAGTTTGATTGATTTCCTAATGGGTGCACATATTAGGATCCATCCTATATTAACTATGAACCAGAGAGGGAGGTAGATATTGGGAAAAGGAAATCAAAACGGTGATTTAGGGTTACTTGTCAAAATAAACTTACTTGTACTATCTTCTTAGGCCATTTAACTCCCATCTAATCAACTTGAGATTGAGAGGAGATAGTTTTCACTGGTTTCCAACGTAAGTTTTAGTAATGTGACACTCTTATATCGGGAGGACATGAGTGAAATTTACCAAAAGGTGTTGAGAAAATGTTGTTGATACCTATCTTACCAGACTTTACATGCGCAACAGTTTTATAGTTGGATTGTGCACGAGAATCCTTCTAAGTTAGAATCCATGGGGAACACAACCCTATTATTTGTCTATGAACGAATTACAACCAAAGTTAATATTAGTTACTTATTCAATATAGTCACTATAAACCCCCATTTTTATTTTTCCAGTTCTACCCATTGATTACAATAGTTAAGAGCCAAGATTCCACCTATTCCCTTGAGATTCGACCCCAACATTTCTTGGGTTACTAGATTTGAAAACAACCACATAATTTTCAAATTAAAGGTATAGCTTGGGTGTAATCACCGACTGTCTCCACTAACAGTTAAAAAATATAGACATCTACTAAATACATATACGAGAAAGAAACACTAATACACTTACATCAAGACAAGCACAAAAACATAACACAAATTGTACACAACGTATGAAGTGAAATGAAGATAATGATAATTATGTAATATGTATGAGGTTTTTTCACAACCTCCGTATACACCTACTGAGCTTAGCTCCTGAGGTAGGACCCATGGGGGGTTCGAAACCGATCTTGGGTGAATTTATATGTCCAAACACCGCTATTCACCCATATTTGGACTTGTTTTGAGAATAAAAATTATGTTAGATATAATTAATTATGTCCTAATGTTGTTTCATATCTAACCAATGTGATTAGTGATGCAGGGTGAATTTCTAACAGAAATTGAACAAAGGTTTACTGAATGATATAAAGAAAGTAAGGATTGATGCCCGGAATTAATTACAAGGATTCGAGAAAACATTTTCACTGGATGTATAGAGCATTCATGGATAGATGAAGTGAATACGGGGAGAAACTAGCGAGTGAAGATTTTTCTTTGCCTAAATTTGTGATCAAACTTTCAGTGGCCTCTCACGATATGCTCTTGTTGCGAGTCCCATAAATGCAAATAATTCTCACTTCGCAAGGCCCAGCGAGGAGTAATACTTAGAAAAAATTATTGATGATATTTCTAGAGTCTTCTCATGAATATCTCATATAGCGACCTACAAAAACGTGTTAACTCTAGTGTCGCGTGGACCAATAGGGAGAAGGACTTAGCCATAAAATTTGAAGGCAATTCCAGTGTGCTTTCACAAATTGCTCGCGTCGTGAGCCTAAAAAATGAGTAGTTCATCTTGTGTTGCAAGATTCAGAAATGAGGAATATACCTCACAGCGCGCCACTCTTTCCTACATAGGTAAAATATTCCCAACTATATAAGGAATACTTCAGCACAATTGTAAACAATTTTTGGAAAAGCATAGCAGCGATGGAAAAGCATAGAATTCCTTTTTTTAGGGTTCTTATTATTACTTTTGAACTTCTTTACTTCAAGATTACTTCTGGGTATGATTAATTACTTTTTTTGATGTTTAATTCAAACATGAGTGGCTAAATACCCTTGTTTTGGGGTTGAGGCCAAGAACATGATTATTCTTTGATATTCTTTATATAGTTCCTTTTGGAAGATCATCTGGATTTTTCTTAATTTATTGAGCTTACTATTTTAATGAGTGGCCACCATTAGAATAAATCTATATTTCTATATGAATCCAGGGGTAGAATCATGGTGTAGAACGAAGAAATTAATGAGCAAGGTTCTTACCCTTTTATAAAATAAGGGGTGTGAATTAGGTTCTAGGATAGGGATATACCTAGAAGCTTTGTTTGGTTCAATTGCAAGAGGATTACTCTATGAATCTAGAAGAATTTTTATATCTCTATGGGAGTTATAGCTGCAATATTCAATAGATAGAAGATTTTAGGTCGGGAGACAAAAACGTAGCCTAAACCTTATGAACCAACAACCCGATAACCAATTAGACTACTATAAGAATAGAGATTTGTATGATTGTTCGAAAAACCTTAACCCTAGAATTCTTATGATTATTGTTTACAACCGTTGCTTTCTTTGCTCTAGTCATCAAATTTTATTTCTTATTTACCAATTTACATTTTTATTCTCAATTTCAAAATAATCTTGATACTTTACAACACTTAATACTCATTGTCTAAAACTAAAAATTGGTTAAATTTATAGTTGATTAGTCCTCGTGGGAACGATATATGATTGTCTAAATCACTATATTACTTGTACGATCATGTGTACTTGCATGTGCATCTGAGTCGCAATAAGTTTTTGGCGCCGTTGATAGGGACTAGAATAATTAGTAAATTGCTAAATTTTTTATTTTAGATAATAAGTTTAAATGTTAACAACTTGATCTTAGCGGCTGAATTTTTGCAGGTCTAGCTGAATAAAGTAATGGCGAGAGATAAAGAATTGGTAGAGCCTTTTGAAGATTTAAACAGATCTTTCAACAAAGGCGAAGAATCGCTGAACAAAGAAATGAACCAGTCAATCCAAATGAAGAAAATGTCATGCCACCGGTTATTCCGGTTATTCCTGCTCAACCAGCTGCTAAACCTTTTCGTGAAGTAGAAATCCCACTCACTAACCATGTAAGGAATAGTATTCGCATGCCCAAACCAGGAGGTCAATTTGAATTGAAGCAGAGTAATGTACAATTGTTGAATTCAGTAGGGAAATTCCATGGCCTTTCACACAAAGATCCGCAGCAGTACATACAGACCTTTATGGAAATAAGCGATACTAACATTCCTGTAGGGGTGATTTCTGATTATGTCAGATTGACAACTCTTTTCTTTCTCTCTAATGTGGGAAGGAAAGAGGTGGTTACATGCTGAACCACCTCTCTCCATAAATTCATTGGAAGATCCAGCTTAGAATTTCCTTATTAGATTCTTTCCATCTGGAAGATTGCACACTTGAGGAGTAAGATCTTGAGTTTCAGACAGAAAGAAGGAGAAAATCTCTACCAAGGTTGGGAGAGATTTAAGGGTATGCTCAAAAATTGCCCTCACCATTATTAGTCTAATGATGTTCTTATTCATACTTTTATTAAGGGATTGGATCCAAATTCGAATATTCTCTTGGATTCAGCAGCAGGTGGACTGGCTCTTGGAAAGACTTTTGAAGAATTGTACACATTGTTGAATCAGATTTCACAAGGTAATCCGGATTGGTATGCTAATTTAAGAAGTACTCCAAGAAAGGTTGCAGGCGTATTGGGGGTAGACCAATTCACCACATTACAGACACATATCGCATCAATGTAAAATCATATGATTACTTATCTCAATAACATAAAGTTGGGTGTCACATAAACAGCAACCACATCTAATGTAGTCCAATAGGCGAATTCTTAGTGTGAGGTTTGTATAAGTGGTGAACACACAATAGATGCATGTTTTATTAATCCAGATTCAGTCAACTATGTGGGAAATGCGAATCGGCAGGGACAACAAAGTTTTGGTAACACATATAATCCCAATTAGAGAAACTATCACAATTTCTCATTGGGTGGAAATCAGGCACAAAATGCAAACCCATTCAAGGGACCAGTGAAACCAAATCAATAGCCGTATCAGAATAATCAAGAAACTTCTCAAGATAGCAATATGGAGGAGTTAATATAGCAATTTATGGCTCAACAAACACAGTTTACAATAGAAATAAAGACTCAATAGGCATAGTTTGTAGCGAATTTGAAGAGTCAAAATTGCTTACTAGAAATCTAGAGTTGCAACTGGGTCAAATTGCAGTAGCACAGAATACAAAACCTCAAGGAGCATTACCTAGCGATACAAAGACAAATCCTAAAAAAGTGAATATGATTACAATAATGAGTGGGATACAAACCAAGGAGATAGTTCAGGAGCAGGCAAGCCCCACATTCACTGATGATGGTTCTAAAGACAATGAGGAGAAAGAGGTCAAGGAAAAAATAGAAAGTGATGAAATTCATGTGGAGAAGAAGACTCTCCCCTTACCCTTTCCTCAAAGGGTAAGGAAGTATCAAGAGGAGTCGAGTTACAAGTAGTTCTTAGATCTTTTAATGCAAGTTCATGTAAATTTGCCTCTTGGTGAAATTATGTAAAGTGTGCCAAAATCTGCAAAATACTTTAAGGATATAGTTGCAAATAAGAACCGGTTGACTGAATATGCTACAGTTGCACTTACTGAAGAGTGCACATCTAAGATTCAAAACAAATTGCCCATGAAGGTGAAGGATCCAGGTAGTTTCACTTTGCAAATTACCATTAGACAGACCATTAGTGCACGTGGATTGTGTGATTTGGGGGATATCATTAATCTTATGCCCACATCTTGGTACCGGAAGATGGGTCTTTGGAGTCCCAAACCCACTAATATTGTATTGTAGTTGGCAGATAGGTCTCTTACTAGTCCAGATGGTATTATCGAAGATGTCTTGGTACAAGTGGAATCCTTAATATTTCTGGTGGATTTTGTAATTCTTGACTTTAAAGATGATCTTGTTGGTCTATTTATTTTGGGATGGCCTTTCTTAGCAATAGGACAATCATTAATTGATGTAGCGGTAGGAAAACTGACAATGAGAGCTCATGATAAAGTTGAGGTTTTTGATATGTATAAAGTGCTAAAATTGCAAGCTATTTATAAGGAGTTGTCGGCTATATATGTTATCAATCTTGAGTCTGATCAGAGGCTGCTATTGTCAGATGATCCCTTAGAAAGAGATTTGGTAAATCGTGATGTGTATGGAGATGTGGAAGCATTAGCATTAGTCTAAGTCATGAATTCGGCGCTCATTGAAACAAGAAAATTGCCTTTTGAGCTATTGAATAGGCCAATTGGTCCATCCCCCAAAGCTTCAATTGATGAAGCTCAAAAATTAGAGCTTAAGGTTCTTCTTCCTCTCTTGAAATATGTTTACCTTGGTGATAATAATACCTTGCCTGTTATTTTATCAGCAAGATTATCTAATATACAGGTACAAGAAGCAATGACAGTGTTGAAATAGAGGAAGAAGGCAATCGACTGGCAAATTTCTGACATTACAGGAATACATCCAGTTTTTTGCATGCACCAAATTTACATGGAGTAAGGTTTCAAGTTTAGAGTGAAGCAACAACGAAGGTTGAATCAAGTGATGAAAGATGTGGTGCAGAAAGAGGTCATTAAGTGGCTCGATAATGGGATTATTTATCCAATTTGAGACAGCAAGTGGGTGAGCCCCATACATTGTGTCCCAAAAAAGGCGGGATATCTATGGTCACTAATGAAGAAAATGAGCTAATCCCCACACGTATGGTGACTGGATTTAGAATTTATATCGACTACCGGATACTAAATGAAGCTACAAGGAAGGATCATTATCCTATTCCTTTCATTGATCGGGTGTTGGATAGGTTGGAAGGGAAGGAGTATTACTATTTTCTTGATGGTTACTCGGGCTGTAATCAAATCACCATTGCTCCCGAAGATCAAAAGAAGATGACTTTTACTTGCCCATATGGTACCTATGCCTTCAGATGTATTCCCCTTGGCCTATGCAATACGCCTGCGATATTTTAGAGATGTATGATGGCAATCTTCTATGACATGGTGGAAGAATTTATCAAGGTATTCATGGATGATTTCTCTGTTTATGGTGATTCTTTTGATAAATGCTTGCAGAATTTAGATCGAGTCCTAGATTGGTGTGAAGAGATAAATTTGGTGCTGAATTAGGAGAAGTGCCACTTTTTTGTAAATGAAGGAATTTTCCTTGGCGACAAAGTGTCATGCAATGGACTTAAAGTTGATCGGGCCAAAATTAAAGAGATTGAAAAGTTGCCACATCTAGTCACAGTGAAAAAAATGCAAAGCTTCTTGGGGAATGCAGGTTTCTACAGACATTTTATTCAGGATTTCTTAAAGATTGCAAGCCCGATGTGTAAACTGGTGGAAAAAGAGGCCAAGTTTGATTTTGGGCCAGATTGTAAAGAAGAATTTGAGAAGCTAAAAAAGAAGTTGATCGAAGCACCTATTTTGATTTCTCTAGATTGCGAGCTGCAATTCAAATTAATCTGCAATGCTAGTGACGTGGCTATAGGATCTATTTTAGGGCAAAGAAAGTACAAGGTATTTCGCTTTATTTACTATGCTAGTAAAGTGTTGAACGATGGACAAATAAATTATGCAGTCACTGGAAAGGAGATGATAGCAGTGGTTTATGCATTTGATAAATTTAGAGAGTATTTGGTAGGTACAAAGGTTATTGTTCACACTAACCATGCAACCATCAATTATCTCTTCAATAAAAAGGATGTGAAGCCTCGATTGATATGGTGGATTCTGTTACTGCAAGATTTTGACTTAGAGGTTCATGAAAGTAAAGGAGGAAAAAATCAAGTCGTATATCATTTTTTAAGATTATAAACTCATGATCATATTGTTGATGACTCTCTCTGCATTCAGGAAGAGTTTTTGAATTAAAAATTATTGCCTATAAAGGAGTGTGAAGTTCCTTGGTATGCGGACTTTGTGAATTTGCTGGCAAGTAGATTTTACCCTCCTGAATGTACAATGCAACAGAGAAAGAAATTTCCTCATAATTCTCATTCTTATGTATGGGACGATCCATATCTTTTCAACCAGGGTCTAGATAGAATTATACGCAGATGTATTCTAGAGGCTGAATTCTTACAAGTTCTACAAGAATGCCATTTTTATCCTTATGGTGGACATCATAGTGGTGAGAGAACTTCAATAAAAATACTGTAATCTAGGTTTTTTCGGCCTACGTTGTTTAGGGATACAAGTACGTTCGTGAAGAATTATGATCAATTTCAAAGTTTAGGCACTATATGTAGGCTACAATATTCTTGAAGATGAAGTCTTTGATGTCTGGGGGATCGATTTCATGGGTCCATTCCAAACTTCAAATGGTAATATATAATTCTTGTGGCCATTTATTACATCTCCAAATGGGTGGAAGCTTCATCTTGACCGACTAATGATGCAATAATAGTGCTAAAGTTTGTGAAAAAAACATATTTTCCTGATTTGGTACACCAAGAGCGATAATCAGTGATGGAGGTATGCACTTTATAAACACTTGGTTTAAGAATATCCTTGCTAAATATGGTGTTAGGCACAAGGTGGCCACTACGTACCATCCTGAAACATGGACAAGTTGAGGTGTCAAATCGGGAGATTAAGCAGATACTATAGAAGGTTGTGAATGGACAGTGAAAAGATTGGGCTGAGAAGTTGGATGATGAACTTTGGTCTTATAGAATAGCTTACAAGACACCCATTAGGACATCTCCATATGACTTGGTTTATGGTAAAGCATGCCATCTGCCTGTGGAGTTGGAACATCAAGCATATTGGGCCGTGAAAAAGTTAAATCTTAAGATAAAATCCACGGGGGACAAAAAATTATTCCAGCTAAATGAACTTGATGAGTTTAGGCTTCATGCCTATGAAAATGCCAAGCTATATTAGGAGAATACCAAAAGGTGGCATGATAAACAAATTTAAGAAAGAGTGATTGAACCCGGACAGCTTGTTTTGTTGTTCAATACCAGGCTTAAGTTGTTTCTGGGTAAATTACATTCTAAATGGCCTGGACCTTTTAAGGTGGTGCGAATGAAAACTCATGGTGTTGTGGAATTGTGGAACAAAGAGAAGACGGAGAAGTTTCTGGTGAATGGACAACGTGTAAAGCGTTATTAGCTAATCATCCGGATAAGCACAATGTGTCCATCACCTTTGCTGATGAGTAGAATTTAGCTGAGCAGTACTACGACATAAAATAAGGCACTGTGAGGTAGGTAACACACAAATGTAATGTAATAGGTATTTTAATTTTTAGTCGTCGAGGACAAAAAAAAAACACAAAAAAATAAGTCGTGCCACAACCGAAAATAAGGCGCTTGGTGGGAGGTAACCTACTTTTTCTTATGTTTGTTTGTTGTTTTTAGTTTGTATGTAGGAATGAGAAATATGGAAGAATGGAGGCAAGCAAGAGGTAAGTGGAATAATGTCAGGGAAGCAGGTAAGTAAATCTTCACTCTAGAAACAATTCAGGGTGAAAAATCTTCACTCTCTTATAACATTACAGGACCTATATTCAGACATCTCCATATTTTAAGAGACTATGTTGCTATTTCCAGTTCATTTCGAGTCAGTTGGGGACCTTTCCCAACGGCTCTCTAGTTCATGAATTAGTAGAGGTTTTGTCAGACTAGTTATCAGATTGTGGTTGTGTTGAGGTTTCCAGTATTGTGGTCATTTGTACCGAGCATCTTCTCTGTATTTCCTTTCATATGATATGACTATGCTAGTGTTTGAATTATTTCATCTTGAAATGAGTGTTGTTAGTAGAAACGGGCTCAAAGGGTTATCTTGGGGCTACTTGTAGCCTTAAGAACTGTGTGATGTCCCGAAAGGTGATTTCACGTCGTTACATGATGCCTCAGTTATAGGACTTTGGGTTGCTCAGTGCCAACAAAATTCTTATGCAGATGTTTGTAGAAATGATACCGAGTTCGATATTAGTGATCATGTCTATCTAAAGATCTCTCCTATGAAGGGAGTGAAGAGGTTCGGTAAGAAGGGAATGTTCAGTCCCCGATATGTCCGTCCCTTCAAGATTCTTAGTCGCTTTGGCAAGGTAGCTTATGAGCTCAAATTTCCTTCAGATCTAACTTCAGTTCATCAAGTCTTCCGTGTATCCTTGCTCAAGAAGTGCATAGGTGACCCAGTAGTTGTAGTCCCTATTCTGAGCATAGATGTTTAGAATAATCTCTCTTATGAAGAGATTCTAGTCAAAATCCTAGACAATCAAACTCGTAAATTAAGGAACAAAGAAGTCCCTCTAGTTAAGGTTCTTTGGTGAAATTAGTCTATCGAGAGAGCTACTTGGGAAGAAAAAGCAGACATGCATACCATGTATCCTCACCTCTTCTCCGCCAACTCAGATCAAGATCAAGGTAACAGTTCTCCTTAACCTTACTCAGTTTCATGTTCAGTGTTTGTCACAAACTTGGTATTAAATACCATTGCATATTCAGTCATGCATTCATGTATCAGCTTAGTTATATAATTATACATTAGACATGTACTCTCATTGTGAGAAACATAGTTCATCAGAACACCCAGTCATGCATTCATGAATCAGTTACACATGCATCAGATATGCATGTTCAGTATGATATATTCAGTTATCAGTCTTGTCAGTCATGAGATCATGTTTATGTATTTATGTTCAGTATGTACATTGGTTATTCTTTCCTCTCACTTAGTTTCATTCAAGGACGAATGTTCTCAAGGGGGAGATGTTGTACTACCCCGTACCTTTTCCTAGCTTGAAATTTATCCCAAGAATATTAGAAGCTGTATTTGAAAGATTAATCCACTTTTATACAAGTGGTTTTTTTAAGGTTTTTACTTTTCGTTAGGGGGGAATTGAATTATCTTTTAAATGATACATATTTCATCAAAATCTGACATCGGAGGAGAAAGTTATGGCCAAAATATAGAAGGCAGTAAAATCGCCCTGGTGCGACGGTGAGGCTGATGGACCATTGGACTAGAAACGGACCATCTCCCATGACCGTCATAGTGAGGCAGTGTGACTACTTTCTTCTTAGGAGTGACAGCCTAGGCCGACGGACCGTCGGACTAGCGACGGACCGTCGCTCAAGCCGTCTCAAGAGAAACAGTGAGGCCACCTTCTGGATAATGTGCGACGGACAGGTTGACGGACCGTCAAACCTACGATGGACCATCACCAAAGCCGTCGCAGCCAAGGGAGTGATACCCTATTCTGGTCCATGTGCAATGGTCGGAACGACGGACCATCGAGCCAGCGATGGAACATTGCATGAGCTATCGCAGGTCCCATTCAGTTATTTTAAGTTTTTTTTAAAGGGGTATTTTTGGTCTTTTACCACCTATTTATATACCCATTTATATCCGATCTTAGCTTATTTTTTTCATCATTCTTTCACAACAACAAAACTAGGGTTTTCTCTCTAACATTAATCTCCAAGAACAAAATCCAAATCTTCTTCAAGAACTAAGAGATTCAATTTCTTCAAGTTCAAGAACTTCAAAAAACTCAACCCAGGTATGCATAGTGTTCATTCATGGACTTTTTGCATCTATGAAGACCAAGAATCTCTTTTCAAAGTTTAAGTTTATGGGTTACCTATATGAATTTCATGATTGGGTTGCTCTTGTTCATGTTGATAATGAGTAATTGAAATCTATTCCATGTTGGGGGATAAATTTTATGGGGATTTGATTATTATAGATGTAGATTCATGTAAATCTATGATTAAACCGTTGAATGATGAAATTAGAATTGAATCATGATGTTTAATTGTTTTATAATGTTGTTTACACATACTATGTCTACCATGTGTTTGATTAGAATCCTAGATGAAGGAAAATGCCCAACTAGCATGATATCATGAAATCTCCATGTATGTACAAGTTTATGCAGATCATATGTTTGATATAATTCTTCAATAAATGTATTATGGATTATGAAGATAGTGATATGTTCAAGTAGGTCATGCTCTGTTAGTTTCCTTCTATCGAGTCCTGGGGGTACTTGTACCCAAAATATTAGTTGTGTGACTAGAGCCAAGTCATGTTTCCACGATACTCTTAGTTAAGCTATGATCCATAGACTTTAGACAGTCTTGTGACTCAGGAAATATCCATGATCTCATGAACTCAGTCAGTTTTTAGATATCAGTAGTATTCTATCAGTCAACGGAAGTCATTAACTCTGTCTAAGTTCAGTTCAGTAAATCATGTTCAGTATCTATTCAGATGGGAGTAGAAATTAGCACCGAGCAAACCCAAGGACGGAAATTCACCTATTATATGAGGGTGTGATTCTTAGAAGCAATCTTTGTGTTCCAGAACTATGTAGCCAGCGTAGGTTGAGACATCATAGCCTACTACATGAGGGTAGATGAGGTGGTTTAACCTGATATATAAGGGTTCCTACCATTCTCACTAGAGATACCTGTTATATTAGGGTCACTCACATGTTATCCTTACCAGTGGCGCGGTATTGACACCCTTCCAATCAAGGCACAGATCGGACCCCAATTCAGCTATAATGCATCATTTTGGGCATGTCAGTTAGATAAATACCTCCCACAATCTCAGTATCAGTCTCAGTAAAAGAACTAAGATAGTTCTTCAGAATTTAGGATTGTCAGATACAGTCAACTCGGATAAAGTACGGAACACAGCTAGTTCCTTTAGATTCAGGATTGTCAGATACAGTCACTCATATTATCATTTATCAAAATTTAGTCATTAGTTATGTTAGTCATCAACATACTCATGTTATCACGATTTAAGATATAGTTACGATGTATGAATGCATGTATTCTCACGTTTATATTAGTCAGTTAGCCAGTATTTTTTATGCATATGAACCTCATGAATTTAGCCTACCTCATATGCATACCAGTACATTCACAGTACTAACGGATTTGCGCTATGGTGTCTTATACCATAGGTTCAGAGGAATAAGCTCCAGAGCATTAGTAGATTCAAGTGTCAGCAGTCAGAATTAGAAGTGAGTCCTCATCTTTCGAGGACATGATCATTACTTTATTATCTCATTAACTTACTTATTAGTTAGCTTTAGTTGGGGAAATGTCCCATCAACTCCTTATTCAGACCGTTCATTCAGTTAGAGGCTTTCCAGACTATCATGTTGAGTTAGTTATTTCAGTTGTTTTGGATATTTCATACCCCATATATTTGTTATGATTTATTAGATCCTATGTTACAGTTTTGAACCTTATGGCATTTCAGTTCATGTTTCTGCATTATACAAAATATTATATAGTATACAGGGACAGATATTAGTCATGGGTTAGCTTGTGGTCCTTCGGGGTCATGAGAACTATGTAGCATTTTGGGTACGAGATTCACGGCCTTACATTCTACTTGTAATCAGTACTCATGCGATGCACTCATACCTGAATCTGCACCGAAAGGGTGTAGTACGGATGAGTGTGGTCCACATGTACTCCGTTGGTATCATAGGACGACTGAGCAAAGTAGAAAATAAATTATTTAATATACACACTATGGTCAAGTCACTTGGATTCAAAAAATCTTCCAAGGTTGCCCACACTGATGTGCTATAGAAATATAGACCTTTTGATGCTTAAAACAATGAAAATATGCAAGTTTCTTATGTTGTTGTGTTAGATATGATGTGTTTTGGGTACATTTTTCAAGAAATGAGGTTTTGGATGCTAAGTTCAAAAAAATGAAAAATAGAGTTTTGGCTACTTGCTTGAGCAAATTTTGTACATTAATGGCTTTTACCTTGTGTGTGTGACCAAATCTTATACCAAAAGTTGAAGTCCAAGAATTTTGTTGCGAGACATGGAAGACCTGGCACTAACCTATGTCTATATGTGGACCACATATAGCACTCGTGGTCTATATGTTACTAAGGTAAGTACCAGAATTGAAGATCTAAAGAGTGCAAGAGCTAAAGGAAAACTTCTTGCACTTATCCATGGCTACATGCAGACCGCATGTAGTACTTGTAGACTGCATGTGGGTAAGGTAAGTATCAAAAGATCAAAATCTAGAGAGCAAACAGTGCAAAAAAAATTCTGGCACTTACCTGCGTCTACATGCAGATCGCGTGTAGTGCTTAAGGACCAGATATGGCTTAAGTAATTTACCACCGACCCTTTTTGTCCTTTTTTCATCCGTGATTTGAGTTTTAGGATTTCCCATTTTTATTTTTCCAGTTCTACCCATTGATTACAATACTTAAGAGCCAAGATTCCACCTATTCCCTTGAGATTCGACCCCAACATTTCTTGGGTTACTACATTTGAAAACAACCACATAATTTTCAAATTAAAGGTATAGCTTGGGTGTGATCACCGACTGTCTCCACTAACAGTTAAAAAATATAGACATATACTAAATACATATACGAGAAAGAAACACTAATACACTTACATCAAGACAAGCACAAAAACATAACACAAATTGTACACAACGTATGAAGTGCAATGAACAGAATGATAATTATGTAATATGTATGAGGTTTTTTCACAACCTCCGTATACACCTACCGAGCTTAGCTCCTGAGGTAGGACCCATGGGGGGTTCGAAACCGATCTTGGGCGTATTTATATGTCCAAACACCGATATTCACCCATATTTGGACTTGTTTTGAGAATAAAAATTATGTTAGATATATTGAATTATGTCCTAATGTTGTTTCATATCTAACCAATGTGATTAGTGATGCAGGGTGAATTTCAAATAGAAATTGAACAAAGGTGTACTGAATGATATAAAGAAAGTATGGATTGATGCCCGGAATTAATTACAAGGATTCGAGAAAACATTTTCACTGGATGTATAGAGCATTCATGGATAGATGAAGCGAATACGGGGAGAAACTAGCGAGTGAAGATTTTTCTTTGCCTAAATTTGTGATCAAACTTTCAGTGGCCTCTCACGATATGCTCTTGTTGCGAGTCCCATAAATGCAAATAATTCTCACTTCGCGAGGCCCAGCAAGGAGTAATACTTAGCCAAAATTATTGATGATATTTCTAGAGGCTTCTCATGAATATCTCATATAGCGAACTACAAAAACGTGTTAACTCTAGTGTCGCGTGGACCAATATGGAGAAGGACTTAGCAATAAAATTTGAAGGCAATTCCAGTGTGCTTTCACAAACTGGTCGCGTCGTGAGCCTAAAAAATGAGTAGTTCATCTTGTGTTGCAAGATTCAGAAATGAGGAATATACCTCACAGTGCGACACTCTTTCCTACATAGGTAAAATATTCCCTACTATATAAGGAATACTTTAGCACAATTGTAAACAATTTTTGGAAATGCATAACAGCGGTGGAAAAGCATAGAATTCTTCTTTTTAGGGTTCTTATTATTTATTTTGAACTTCTTTACTTCAAGATTACTTTTGGGTATGATTAATTACTTTTTTTGATGTTTAATTCAAACATGAGTGGCTAAATACCCTTGTTCTGGGGTTGAGGCCAAGAACATGATTATTCTTTGATATTCTTTATATAGTTCCTTTTGGATGATCATCTGGATTTTTCTTAATTTATTGAGCTTACTATTTTAATGAGTGGCCACCATTAGAATAAATCTATATTTCTATATGAATCCAGGGGGAGAATCATGGGGTAGAACGAAGAAATTAATGAGCAAGGTTCTTACCCTTTTATAAAATAAGGGGTGTGAATTAGGTTCTAGGCTAGGGATATACCTAGATGATTTGTTTGGTTCAATTGCAAGAGGATTACTCTATGAATCTAGAAGAATTGTTATATCTCTATGGGAGTTATAGCTGCAATATTCAATAGATAGAAGATTTGAGGTCGGGAGACAAAAACGTAGCCTAAACCTTATGAACCAACAACCCGATAACCAATTAGACTACTATAAGAATAGAGATTTGTATGATTGTTCGAAAAACCTTAACCCTAGAATTCTTATGATTATTGTTTACAACCGTTGCTTTATTTGCTCTAGTCATCAAATTTTATTTCTTATTTACCAATTTACATTTTTATTCTCAATTTCAAAATCATCTTGATACTTTACAACACTTAATACTCATTGTCTAAAACTAAAAATTGGTTAAATTTATAGTTGATTAGTCCTCGTGGGAACGATATCTGATTGTCTAAATCACTATATTACTTGTACGGTCACGTGTACTTGCATGTGCATCTGAGTCGCAATAAGTTTTTGGCGCCGTTGATAGGGACTAGAATAATTGCTCAAGAAGTGCATAGGTGACCCAGCAGTTGTAGTCCCTATTCAGAGCATAGATGTTTAGAATAATCTCTCTTATGAAGAGATTCCAGTCGAAATCCTAGACTATCAAACTCGTAAATTAAGGAACAAAGAAGTCCCTCTAGTTAAGGTTCTTTGGTGAAATTAGTCTATCGTGAGAGCTACTTGGGAAGCAGAAGCAGACATGCGTACCAAGTATCCTCACCTCTTCTTCGCCAACTCAGATCAAGATCAAGGTAACAATTCTCCTTAACCTTACTCAGTTTCATGTTCAGTGTTTGTTACAAACTTGGTATTAAATACCATTGCATATTCAGTCATGCATTTATGTATCAGCTTAGTTATATAATTATGCATCAGACATGATTTCATGAAATCTCCATGTATGTACAAGTTTATGCAGATCATATGTTTGATATAATTCTTCAATAAATGTATTATGGATTATGAAGATAGTGATATGTTCAAGTAGGTCATGCTCTGTTAGTTTCCTTCTATCGAGTCCTGGGGGTACTTGTACCCAAAATATTAGTTGTGTGACTAGAGCCAAGTCATGTTTCCACGATACTCTTAGTTAAGCTATGATCCATAGACTTTAGACAGTCTTGTGACTCAGGAAATATCCATGATCTCATGAACTCAGTCAGTTTTTAGATATCAGTAGTATTCTATCAGTCAACGGAAGTCATTAACTCTGTCTAAGTTCAATTCAGTAAATCATGTTCAGTATCTATTCAGATGGGAGTAGAAATTAGCACCGAGCAAACCCAAGGACGGAAATTCACCTATTATATGAGGGTGTGATTCTTAGAAGCAATCTTTGTGTTCCAGAACTATGTAGCCAGCGTAGGTTGAGACATCATAGCCTACTACATGAGGGTAGATGAGGTGGTTTAACCTGATATATAAGGGTTCCTACCATTCTCACTAGAGATACCTGTTATATTAGGGTCACTCACATGTTATCCTTACCAGTGGCGCGGTATTGACACCCTTCCAATCAAGGCACAGATCGGACCCCAATTCAGCTATAATGCATCATTTTGGGCATGTCAGTTAGATAAATACCTCCCACAATCTCAGTATCAGTCTCAGTAAAAGAACTAAGATAGTTCTTCAGAATTTAGGATTGTCAGATACAGTCAACTCGGATAAAGTACGGAACACAGCTAGTTCCTTTAGATTCAGGATTGTCAGATACAGTCACTCATATTATCATTTATCAAAATTTAGTCATTAGTTATGTTATTCATCAACATACTCATGTTATCACGATTTAAGATATAGTTACGATGTATGAATGCATGTATTCTCACGTTTATATTAGTCAGTTAGCCAGTATTTTTTATGCATATGAACCTCATGCATTTAGCCTACCTCATATGCATACCAGTACATTCACAGTACTAACGGATTTGCGCTATGGTGTCTTATACCATAGGTTCAGAGGAATAAGCTCCAGAGCATTAGTAGATTCAAGTGTCAGCAGTCAGAATTAGAAGTGAGTCCTCATCTTTCGAGGACATGATCATTACTTTATTATCTCATTAACTTACTTATTAGTTAGCTTTAGTTGGGGAAATGTCCCATCAACTCCTTATTCAGACCGTTCATTCAGTTAGAGGCTTTCCAGACTATCATGTTGAGTTAGTTATTTCAGTTGTTTTGGATATTTCATACCCCATATATTTGTTATGATTTATTAGATCCTATGTTACAGTTTTGAACCTTATGGCATTTCAGTTCATGTTTCTGCATTATACAAAATACTATATAGTATACAGGGACAGATATTAGTCATGGGTTAGCTTGTGGTCCTTCGGGGTCATGAGAACTATGTAGCATTTTGGGTACGAGATTCACGGCCTTACATTCTACTTGTAATCAGTACTCATGCGATGCACTCATACCTGAATCTGCACCGAAAGGGTGTAGTACGGATGAGTGTGGTCCACATGTACTCCGTTGGTATCATAGGACGACTGAGCAAAGTAGAAAATAAATTATTTAATATACACACTATGGTCAAGTCACTTGGATTCAAAAAATCTTCCAAGGTTGCCCACACTGATGTGCTATAGAAATATAGACCTTTTGATGCTTAAAACAATGAAAATATGCAAGTTTCTTATGTTGTTGTGTTAGATATGATGTGTTTTGGGTACATTTTTCAAGAAATGAGGTTTTGGATGCTAAGTTCAAAAAAATGAAAAATAGAGTTTTGGCTACTTGCTTGAGCAAATTTTGTACATTAATGGCTTTTACCTTGTGTGTGTGACCAAATCTTATACCAAAAGTTGAAGTCCAAGAATTTTGTTGCGAGACATGGAAGACCTGGCACTAACCTATGTCTATATGTGGACCACATATAGCACTCGTGGTCCATATGTTACTAAGGTAAGTACCAGAATTGAAGATCTAAAGAGTGCAAGAGCTAAAGGAAAACTTCTTGCACTTATCCATGGCTACATGCAGACCGCATGTAGTACTTGTAGACTGCATGTGGGTAAGGTAAGTATCAAAAGATCAAAATCTAGAGAGCAAACAGTGCAAAAAAAATTCTGGCACTTACCTGCGTCTACATGCAGATCGCGTGTAGTGCTTAAGGACCAGATATGGCTTAAGTAAGTTACCACCGACCCTTTTTGTCCTTTTTTCATCCGTGATTTGAGTTTTAGGATTTACCCATATACTATATACATATACTTTATGTGTTTTAAGTAGAGGTTACTCATTCTTTATACACACAAACATATATTTGATTTTGAGATCCATCATTGGTCTTTGAATTACTTTGTATTGATTTTGGTTGTTACTTAAGTTAAAATTTTAGGTTTTTCAGTTGTTGATTATTGTGTGATTATTGAATTCTTTCAAATATGAATTCTTTTAATTGTTACACAAAAATGAGTGGCTAATCCTCTTTAGCTAAGGTTGTGGGAACCCTTGCTACATAATAAAGTAAGGGAAGCATTCAATCTTTCTAGAGTATTATTGTTGCATGCATTGGGGTTTCCTTTAGTTTGATTGATTTCCTAATGGGTTCACATATTAGGATCCATCCTATATTAACTATGAACCAGAGAGGGAGATAGATATTGGGAAAAGGAAATCAAAACGGTGATTTAGGGTTAATTGTCAAAATAAGCTTGCTTGTACTATCTTCTTAGGCCAGTTAACTCCCATCTAATCAACTTGAGATTGAGAGGAGATAGTTTTCACTGGTGTCCAACGTAAGGTTTAGTAATGTGACACTCTTATATCGAGAGGACATGAGTGAAATTTACCAAAAGGTGTTGAGAAAATGTTGTTGATACCTATCTTACCAGACTTTACATGCGCAACAGTTTTATAGTTGGATTGTGCACGAGAATCCTACTAAGTTAGAATCCATGGGGAACACAACCCTATTATTTGTCTATGAACGAATTACAACCAAAGTTAATATTAGTTACTTATTCAATATAGTCACTACAAACCCCCATTTTTATTTTTCCAGTTCTACCCATTGATTACAATAGTTAAGAGCCAAGATTCCACTTATTCCCTTGAGATTCGACCCCAACATTTCTTGGGTTACTACATTTGAAAACAACCACATAATTTTCAAATTAAAGGTATATCTTGGGTGTGATCACCGACTGTCTCCACTAACAGTTAAAAAATATAGACATATACTAAATACATATACGAGAAAGAAACACTAATACACTTACATCAAGACAAGCACAAAAACATAACACAAATTGTACACAACGTATGAATTGAAATGAAGATAATGATAATTATGTAATATGTATGAGGTTTTTTCACAACCTCCGTATACACCTACCGAGCTTAGCTCCTGAGGTAGGACCCATGGGGGGTTCGAAACCGATCTTGGCTGTATTTATATGTCCAAACACCGCTATTCACCCATATTTGGACTTGTTTTGAGAATAAAAATTATGTTAGATATATTGAATTATGTCCTAATGTTGTTTCATATCTAACCAGTGTGATTAGTGATGAAGGGTGAATTTCTAACAGAAATTGAACAAAGGTGTACTGAATGATATAAAGAAAGTAAGGATTGATGTCCGGAATTAATTACAAGGATTCGAGAAAACATTTTCACTGGATGTATAGAGCATTCATGGATAGATGAAGTGAATACGGGGAGAAACTAGAGAGTGAAGATTTTTCTTTGCCTAAATTTGTGATCAAACTTTCAGTGGCCTCTCACGATATGCTCTTGTTGCGAGTCCCATAAATGCAAATAATTCTCACTTCGCGAGGCCAAGCGAGGAGTAATACTTAGCCAAAATTATTGATGATATTTCTAGAGGCTTCTCATGAATATCTCATATAGCGACCTACAAAAACGTGTTAACTCTAGTGTCGCGTGGACCAATATGGAGAAGGACTTAGCCATAAAATTTGAAGGCAATTCCAGTGTGCTTTCACAAATTGCTCGCGTCGTGAGCCTAAAAAATGAGTAGTTCATCTTGTGTTGCAAGATTCAGAAATGAGGAATATACCTCACAGCGCGACACTCTTTCCTACATAGGTAAAATATTCCCAACTATATAAGGAATACTTCAGCACAATTGTAAACAATTTTTGGAAAAGCATAGCAGCGGTGGAAAAGCATAAAATTCTTTTTTTTATGGTTCTTATTATTTCTTTTGAACTTCTTCACTTCAAGATTACTTTTGGGTATGATTAATTACTTTTTTTTTATGATTAATTCAAACATGAGTGGCTAAATACCCTTGTTCTGGGGTTGAGGCCAAGAACATGATTACTCTTTGATATTCTTTATATAGTTCCTTTTGGATGATCATCTGGATTTTTCATAATTTATTGAGCTTACTATTTTAATGAGTGGCCACCATTTGAATAAATCTATATTTATATATGAATCCAGGGGGAGAATCATGGGGTAGAACGAAGAAATTAATGAGCAAGGTTCTTACCCTTTTATAAAATAAGGGGTGTGAATTAGGTTCTAGGATAGGGATATACCTAGAAGCTTTGTTTGGTTCAATTGCAAGAGGATTACTCTATGAATCTATTCGAATTGTTATATCTCTATGGGAGTTATAGCTGCAATATTCAATAGATAGAAGATTTGAGGTCGGGAGACAAAAACATAGCCTAAACCTTATGAACCAACAACCCGATAACCAATTAGACTACTATAAGAATAGAGATTTGTATAATTGTTCGAAAAACCTTAACCCTAGAATTCTTATGATTATTGTTTACAACCGTTGCTTTCTTTGCTCTAGTCATCAAATTTTATTTCTTATTTACCAATTTACATTTTTATTCTCAATTTGAAAATCATCTTGATTCTTTACAACACTTAATACTCATTGTCTAAAACTAAAAATTGGTTAAATTTATAGTTGATTAGTCCTCGTGGGAACGATATCTGATTGTCTAAATCACTATATTACATGTACGATCACGTGTACTTGCATGTGCATCTGAGTCGCAATAAGTTTTTGGCGCCGTTGATAGGGACTAGAATAATTAGTAAATTGCTAAATTTTTTATTTTAGATAATAAGTTTAAATGTTAACAACTTGATCTTAGCGGCTGAATTTTTGAAGGCCTAGCTGAATAAAGGAATGGCGAGAGATAAAGAATTGGTAGAGCCTTTTGAAGATCCAGACAGATCTTTCAACAAAGGCGAAGAATCGCTGAACAAAGAAATGAACCAGTCAATCCAAATGAAGAAAATGTCATGCCACCGGTTATTCCAGTTATTCCTGCTCAAACAGCTGCTAAACCTATTCGTGAAGTAGAAATCCCACTCACTAACCATGTAAGGAATAGTATTCGCATGCCCAAACCAGGAGGTCAATTTGAATTGAAGCAGAGTAATGTACAATTGTTGAATTCAGTAGGGAAATTCCATGGCCTTTCACACAAAGATCCGCAGAAGTACATACAGACCTTTATGGAAATAAGCGATACTTACATTCGTGTAGGGGTGATTTCTGATTATGTCAGATTGACAACTCTTTTCTTTCTCTCTAATGTGGGAAGGAAAGAGGTGGTTACATGTTGAACCATCTCTCTCCATCAATTCATTGGAAGATCCAGCTCAGAAGTTCCTTATTAGATTCTTTCCATCTAGAAGATTGCACACTTGAGGAGTGAGATCTTGAGTTTCAGACAGAAAGAAGGAGAAAATCTCTACCAAGCTTGGGAGTGATTTAAGGGTATGCTCAAAAATTTCCCTCACCATTATCATTCTAATGATGTTCTTATTCATACTTTCATTCAGGGATTGGATCCAAATTCGAAGATTCTCTTGGATTCAGCAGCAGGTGGACTGGCTCTTGAAAAGACTTTTGAAGAATTGTACACATTGTTGAATAGGATTTCACAAGGGAATCCTGATTGGTATGCTAATTTAAGAAGTACTCCAAGAAAGGTTGCAGGGGTATTGGGGGTAGACCAATTCACCTCATTACAGGCACATATCGCAGCAATGTAAAATCATATGATTACTTATCTCAATAACATAAAGTTGGGTGTCACATAAACAGCAACCACATCTAATGTAGTCCAATAGGCGAATTCTTAGTGTGAGGTTTGTATAAGTGGTGAACACACAACAGATGCATGTTTTGTTAATCCAGATTCAGTCAACTATATGGGAAATACGAATCGGCAGGGACAACAAAATTTTGGTAACACATATAATCCCAATTAGAGAAACTATCGCAATTTCTCATTGGGTGGAAATCAAGCACAAAATGCAAACCCATTCAAGGGACCAGTGAAACCAAATCAATAGCCGTATCAGAATAATCAGGAAACTGCTCAAGAAAGCAATATGGAGGAGTTAATATAGCAGTTTATGGCTCAACAAGCACAGTTTGCAATACAAATAAAGACTCAATAGGCATAGTTTGCAGTGAATTTGAAGAGTCAAAATTGCTTACTAGAAATCTAGAGTTGCAACTTGGTTAAATTACAGGAGCACAGAATACAAAACCTCAAGGAGCATTACCTAGCGATACAAAGACAAATCCTAAGAAAGTGAATATGATTACAACAATAAGTGGGATACAAAACCAAGGATATAGTTCAGGAGAAGGCGAGAACCACATTCACTGATGATGGTTCTAAAGACAATGCGAAGAAAGAGGTCAAGGAAAAAATAGAAAGTGATGAAATTCAGGTGGAGAAGAAGACTCTCCCCTTATCCTTTCCTCAAAGGGTAAGGAAGTATCAAGAGGAGTCGAGTTACAAGTAGTTCTTAGATATTTTAATGCAAGTTCATGTAAATTTTCCTCTTGTTGAAATTATGTAAAGTGTGCCAAAATATGCAAAATACTTTAAGGATATAGTTGTAAATAAGAACCGGTTGACTGAATATACTACAGTTGCACTTACTGAAGAGTGCACATCTAAGATTCAAAGCAAATTGCCCATGAAGGTGAAGGATCCAGGTAGTTTCACTTTTCAAATTACCATTGGACAGACCATTAGTGCACGTGGATTGTGTGATTTGGGGGATAACATTAATCTTATGCCCACATCTTGGTACCGGAAGATGGGTCTTTGGAGTCCCAAACCCACTACTATTGTATTGTAGTTGGCAGATAGGTCCCTTACTAGTCCAGATGGTATTATCGAAGATGTCTTGGTACAAGTGGAATCCTTAATATTTCTGGTGGATTTTGTAATTCTTGACTTTGAAGATGATCTTGTAGGTCTATTTATTTTGGGATGGCCTTTTTTAGCAATAGGACAATCATTAATTGATGTAGCGGTAGGAAAAATGACAATGAAAGCTCATGATAAAGTTGAGGTTTTTGATATGTATAAAGTGCTAAAATTTCAAGCTATTTATAGGGAGTTGTCGGCTATATATGTTATCAATCTTGAGTCTGATCAGAGGCTGCTATTGTCAGATGATCCCTTAGAAAGAGATTTGGTAAATCGTGATGTGTATGGAGATGTGGAAGCATTAGCATTAGTCTAAGTCATGAATTTGGCGCTCATTGTAACAAGAAAATTGCCTTTTGAGCTATTGAATAGGCCAATTGGTCCATCCCCCAAAGCTTCAATTGGTGAAGCTCAAAAATTGGAGCTTAAGGTTCTTCTTCCTCTCTTGAAATATGTTTACCTTGGTGATAATAATACCTTGCCTGTTATTTTATCAGTAGGATTATCTAATATGCAGGTACAAGAAGCAATGATAGTGTTGAAATAGAGGAAGAAGGCAATCGGCTGGCAAATTTCTGACATTACAGGAATAAATCCAGTTTTTTGCATGCACCAAATTCACATGGAGTAAGGTTTCAAGTATAGAGTGAAGCAACAACGAAGGTTGAATCGAGTGATGAAAGATGCGGTGCAGAAAGAGGTCATTAAGTGGCTCGATAATGGGATTGTTTATCCAATTTGAGACAGCAAGTGGGTGAGCCCCATACATTGTGTCCCAAAAAAAAGCGGGATATCTATGGTCACTAATGAAGAAAATGATCTAATCCCCACACGTATGGTGACTGGATTGAGAATTTATATCGACTACCGGATACTAAATGAAGCTACAAGGAAGGATCATTATCCTATTCCTTTCATTGATCAGGTGTTGGATAGGTTGGATGGGAAGGAGTATTACTATTTTCTTGATGGTTAATCGGGATGTAATCAAATCACCATTGCTCCCAAAGATCAAAAGAAGATGACTTTTACTTGCCCATATGGTACCTATGCCTTCAGATGTATGCCCCTTGGCCTATGCAATACACCTGCGATATTTTAGAGATGTATGATGGAAATCTTCTATGACATGGTGGAAGAATTTATCAAGGTATTCATGGATGATTTCTCTGTTTATGGTGATTCTTTTGATAAATGCTTGAGGAATTTAGATCGAGTCCTAGCTTGGTGTGAAGAGATAAATTTGGTGTTGAATTAGGAGAAGTGCCACTTTTTGGTAAAGAAAGGAATTTTCCATGGCCATAAAGTGTCATGCAAAGGACTTAAAGTTGATCGGGCCAAAATTAAAGTGAATGAAAAGTTGCCACATCTAGTCACAGTGAAAAAAATGCAAAGCTTCTTGGGGAATGCAGCTTTCTACAGGCATTTAATTCAGGATTTCTTAAAGATTGCAAGCCCGATGTGCAAACTGTTGGAAAAAGAGGCCAAGTTTGATTTTGGGCTAGATTGTAAAGAAGAATTTGAGAAGCTAAAAAAGAAGTTGATCGAAGCACCTATTTTGATTTCTCTAGATTGCGAGTTGCAATTCAAATTAATCTGCAATGCTAGTGATGTGGCTATAGGATCTATTTTAGGGCAAAGAAAGGACAAGGTATTTCACTCTATTTACTATGCTAGTAAAGTGTTGAACGATGGACAAATAAATTATACAATCACCGAAAAGGAGATGATAGCGGTGGTTTATGCATTTGATAAATTTAGAGAGTATTTGGTAGGTACAAAGGTTATTGTTCACACTAACCATGCAACCATCAATTATCTCTTCAATAAAAAGGATGTGAAGCCTCGATTGATTAGGTGGATTCTGTTACTGCAAGATTTTGACTTAGAGGATCATGAAAGTAAAGGAGGAAAAAATCAAGTTGTAGATCACTTTTTAAGATTAGAAACTCATGATCATATTTTTGATGACTCTCTCTGCATTCAGGATGAGTTTCTGAATTAAAAATTATTGCCTATAAAGGAGTGTGAAGTTCCTTGGTATGCGGACTTTGTGAATTTGCTGGCAAGTAGATTTTACCCTCCTAAATGTACAATGCAACAGAGAAAGAAATTTCCTCATAATTCTCGTGCTTATGTATGGTACGAGCCATAGCTTTTCAACCAGGGTCTAGATAGAATTATACGCAGATGTATTCTAGAGGCTGAATTCTCATAAGTTCTACAAGAATGCCATTTTTATCCTTATGGTGGACATCATAGTGGTGAGAGAACTTCAAGAAATATACTGTAATCTAGGTTTTTTTGGCCAACGTTGTTTAGGGATGCAAGTACGTTCGTGAAGAATTGTGATCAATTTCAAAGTTTAGGCACTATATCTAGGCTACAATATTCTTGAAGATGAAGTCTTTGATGTCTGGGGGATCGATTTCATGGGTCCATTACAACCTTCAAATGGTAATCTATCATTCTTGTGGCCATTTATTACGTCTCCAAATGGGTGGAAGCTTCAGCTTGTGCGACTAATGATGCAATAATAGTGCTAAAGTTTATGAAAAAAAACATATTTTCCTGATTTGGTACATCAAGAGCGATAATCAGTGATGGAGGTATGCACTTTATAAACACTTGGTTTAAGAATATCCTTGCTAAATATGGTGTTAGGCACAAGGTGGCCACTACGTACCATCCTGAAACATGGACAAGTTGAGGTGTCAAATCGGGAGATAAAGCAGATACTATAGAAGGTTGTGAATGGACAGTGAAAAGATTGGGATGAGAAGTTGGATGATGCACTTTGGTATTATAGAATAGCTTACAAGACACCCATTAGGACATCTTCATATCACTTGTTTTATGATAAAGCATGACATCTGCCTGTGGAGTTGGAACATCAAGCATATTGGGCCGTGAAAAAGTTAAATCTTAAGATAAAATCCACGGGGGAGAAACAATTATTCCAGCTAAATGAGATTGATGAGTTTAGGCTTCATGCCTATGAAAATGCCAAGCTATATTAGGAGAAGACCAAAAGGTGGCATGATAAACAAATTTAAGAAAGAGTGATTGAACCCGAACAGCTTGTTTTGTTGTTCAATACCAGGCTTAAGTTGTTTCTGGGTAAATTACATTCTAAATGGCCTGGACCTTTTGAGGTGGTGAGAATGAAAACTCATGGTGTTGTGGTAATGTGGAATAAAGAGAAGACGGAGAAGTTTCTGGTGAATGGACAACGTGTAAAGCGTTATTAGCTAATCATTCGGATAATCACAATGTGTCCATCACCTTTGCTGATGAGTAGAATTTAGCTGAGCAGTACTACGACATAAAATAAGGTACTGTGTGGTAGGTAACCCACAAATGTAATGTAATACGTATTTTAATTTTTAGTCGTCGCGGACAAAAAAAACACAAAAAAATAAGTCGTGCCACAACCGAAAATAAGGCGCTTGGTGGGAGGTAACCCAATTTTTCTTATGTTTGTTTGTTGTTTTTAGTTCGTATGTAGGAATGAGAAATATGGAAGAATGGAGGCAAGCAAGAGGTAAGTGGAATAATGTCAGGGAAGCAGGTAAGTAAATCTTCACTCTAGAAAGAATTCAGGGTGAAAAAGAGTGAATGAAATATTCCCCCAAGATGCTATGAATTAGTAAGAAAAATGCCTTAGCCAATTTTTGTGATGCAAATTCTAGTAGCCTCTTGTGATATGCTCACGTTCCGAGGTCCACAAATGGAAATTATTCTTGTGTCGCGAGTCCTATAAACTAGACTAAATCTCGCATCGCGAGGTATAAAAATGCGGCCCATTTGCGCGTTGTGAGGTACAACTTCATTATATTCCCTATAAATGCCCACTTGTAGCCATTTTTTCCTTCCCCTCAATACCCTAATAGTGCCACCCTAAAATTCACCCTCATAAAATTCTTCGAACTAAGGGTGTTCTTAAAAAGAAAGAAGCACTACCACTTTATATTCTGCATCATTTAAAAGGTAAGTGCTTATTTTTTCTTTCTTTTAATTGATATAGTGCATGAAATGAGTTTCTTAGTGCTTGGATTATAAATCAAGTACAATTTTTTCCGTGGGAGTATGATGTTGAACATTTTGAACTATTTTGATCGTTAGTTTATGCTAAATCCTTTGTTGTTAGTGCCCTCTTATTCTTGAATTTTCGTGGATAAATCATTGTAGTTGTAGTAATTTGACCTTGCCTAGTTCGTGAAGCTGTTTTATGTGAAATAATTCTTGTCCTATGCACCTATATTGTGGAATGAAGTTTGTGGGTCAATGAGTTGATGTACTTTTGCATTATATGGTATAGACTGTTTACTGTGATTTGGGTAAAGTGAAAAATTGAATGCTTTACTGCTTGAGAGAAAGCTGTTGTGAATTTGTTATGTTATGAGGTGGTCTAATATCCTTAATTCTCTGAAGGATTGTTCTACTGTGTGCTTTGGGTACCATTTATCTGCTTAGATAAGAAGTAATGCACCTGTGTTGCAATATTAAGTTTGTTCATCTATAGTTATGTTTGATGATATGAGAATGTATTCACGTGTAATAATTGAATTAAAAGAAATATGAATTATTTTTTTTGCAAATATGGGATATCATACTTGTGTTCTGTGGATAGATAATATAGGGGAAGACCCGAGTTTTTTCTATCAAAACTGTTGTACTAGAAACTAAGTGTGGGGTGTTTCAACACCAACACACATAGTAGGTGCTAGTTCAAAATTTTCCATATGCTTAAAATGGTTGCTGTATGTTCTCCTTTAATAGGTATAATGTCTAGCCGATAGCAAAAGGGTAATACCCCAGCAGGACCTTCTGAGCCGGCACATAAGCGAAGTAGATAATCTGGTCAAGTACAACGACCTCCAACAATTCCACAAGGAGAACATAGGCAATATGGCACTAGATGGGTCTTAGAGGCTGGAAAAAATGGTATGCAAAGCATGATGAGTCCAGATATTGTGAAGACCAATTTATTAATCGAGTCACTTGTTGAGAGAATTCCCAAGCATAGTGCACCGCATAGAGGCTTTCTTGTTTGACCAGCCCACCGACTGTAACTTGAGCCTTGTAAGAGAGTTTTATGAAAACTGGGATCCATAAAAAAAGGACTCAAAAGTAAACATAAGGATCCAAGTGATTACTTTTAATACTCACACACTAAAGGTCCTCCTCGGTACACCAGAGGTGGATGCTGAGACTTTTAAGCTGCTGAACATTGAACCACCTTATGCAGATATCCACCATCTACTGTATGGAAAAAACTCTACAGCAAGGTGGAAATGTAAGATACGAAATCGCATTCACCTAGGTCTTCTTTTCAGTCAGATGAACAAGGAAGCCCGTATGTGGGACAAGATAATCTATACTTGTCTCATTCATGGGACACATATGACCGAAGTTTCACGTGATATGGGGTGTATAATTTAATCCTTAATACATGAAGATATTTATGTGAATATAGGGGCGGTCATATTTTCATCTATGTAGAAGGCAAGGAATGATACGTTATGCAGGTATAGTTTTGGGGGAGTGCTGACACAGTTTCTTAAGGGAGAGGGTGTAGATGAAGTGGATTTAGATTATAGGCCGCCGGTGGTCACGCAACTAGTAGATATATCCCGTACTAAGGGGATTGGTGGTTCTCAAGGCCTTATATTGACTATGCCCGAGTATCAGGATCGGACTGATGAGTTCACAACACGTATGTGTGGGTTGTACCTGCTATAGTTAAGGATTTGGGGTCGTCCAACTACCAAATAGGAGATTCGAGCTGTGGAGATTTACTATCCTCTTGGTTCACATGAAAAAGTACTATTGCAGATTGGTCCAAAATTTTTAGAGCCATTTGATGATGATGTGCCTACCGACGAGGAGTATCGGATGTCGGATTCATACATAGAGTCAGATGAGGATGAGGATGAGGATGCTGCTGTTGATCCAAGCTTGGTAGCCGAGGCCTATGGCCCTGAATCTAATGCTGACATATGAACAGAGAGTCCCTCCCCACCTTATACTGTGTTTATTTTTGCTAGCACTGAGACAGTGCTTCATTTCAGGTGTGGGGTGGAGGAGTGAAAATTCTTATTTCATTTTCTTTCTTATGTTTTATGTGGTAGTTGAACAATTTCTATCTCTTTTATGTTTTTTTGTTGGATTGTAAGTTGACAAGTTTGAATTGTTGCCCTCTTTGGCAAATTCAATTTATGTTTTTTTTATTTAGTTTTGACCTTTATGCTAACTTTCAGTTTACAGTAATTAATTGTTCCCTTTTTGGCAATTCGCGTCGTCATAGTTAGTTGCCTTCCCTATGATAGATGGATGACGACTGTCTTAAGGGGAGGGCATCTTTAGAAGATGAGAAAGAGATAAGATCCCTATTTCAACCTTTGAGAAATGCTTCGTGTTGGGAAAGATTTTTTTATTTTGTGACTATAAATGCAATTGTTTTGAAATAAAAAAATGAGATGTTTTTAGATGTTAAACCCAATAATTATAGTTCAATTTGATTGGCTTGATATTGAATTTAATAAAGAACAATATCGAAAAACGTAAAGATCTGACTTGATTCTAAGAATGCACCGAGTGAGTGAGTATTAGTTTCTATTCTACATTTATAGGAATGACTAGAACTTTCCCAGTGTGTTTACAAAGCGAAATAAAGCATGTTGGTATAGGAAGTGATTTAGGCATTTCTTTGTTAACCGAATTGTAAAGAGTTTATTTACCTACCCTTATACATGTCCTTAGTTAGCCCTATTGATCCTATAGATTGATTTCTTTGGTAGCCTAATCCATAGAAGAATCCTTTCTTTGATAGACCTTAACTCGATCCATAGTTCCTAAGCGCTTTAATACAGATAATGGAATAAGAGGGGAATGTGAAAATTAAGAAAAAGGTGATAGTGAAGCTCTAAAGAAGTGTTCATTGAGTGTTTAATTGTGACGGTTAGGATTTCAAAAAAAAAGTGATAGAAGTTTAAGTTATTGTTGCCCGATTTTTGTTACAATGAACCTGTTTTGGCCCTGGTCCATTTAGGACAATTTGCACCTCAACCAAGGCAAATTTCTTAGGTTGAGGGTGGCTACTATAGGGGTGCATAACAAGAATTGGGTTGTGAAAAAAAAACTAAGAATTAAATTATGAGGTAAAGAGAAAAATACTCCTACTATAGTGTTGGTAATGTTCTTAGAAAGATTGGGGGTGAAATAGTGGATTTGTAAAGATAACGAAGTGAAAAGTTGGGTTGATAAAATGCAATTTTGAATGTGATTATAATTAAAGATGGTTATGTATTAAAGTTCTTAGGGAGATTAGTCACTATTTCAAAAATAGTTCCTACCCGTCCCTTATCCTGCATTACAACTATGAAAGACCTAATTGATCCTACATTTCAACATCTGACTATTAGTGGAGTATTTGCACTAAGGGCAAGCTTATGGTTCATTACCTATTATGTATGAATTCTTTTTTGAGAGTGAGTGATTGAATTTTGATATTCCCCTCAAGATAAATATTTAAAAAGTATGAGTGATATGGGGAAAACTTTCTTGTTGTGAGGGTGCATGCGGATGAAAGTCCGGATTATTTATTGTGTTGCTTGATTGAGTGCATTTATTAAGTTTACCAATGAATTGAATGTCACTGTTGGGATAATGAAGGGTGAAATAAAGTGTTTATATGCCCAATGCTAGCATAACTCTTGGGTTGTTATTAGAAAGTTTGGTAATTGTGTTTCTTGAAGTTGTTCGAGGACGAACAAGGTTTTATGTGTGGGGTGGTGATCTTGGGCATATTTATATGTCCAAACATCTCTATTCACCCATATTTGGACTTTTTTAAAGAATAAAAATTATGTTAGTTATATTGAATTGCGTCCTAATGTTGTTTTGTATCTAACCAACGTGATTAGTGATGCAGGGTGAATTTCTAACAGAAATTGAACAAAGGTGGAATGAATGATATGAAGAAAGTATGGATTGATGCCCGAAATTAATTACAAGGATTCGAGAAAACACTTTCACCGGATGTATAGAGAATTCATGGATAGATGAAGCAAATACAGGGAGCAATTAGTGAGTGAAGATTTTGTTTTATCTAAATCTGTGATCACACTATCAGTGGCCTCTCATGAAATGCTCGCGTCGCGAGGCCCACAAATGAAAATAATTCTTGCGTCGCGAGGCCCAGTGAGGAGTAAGACATAGGCAAAATTATTGATGACGGCTTCTCAAAAATAGCTCGCGTCACGACCTATAGAAAAGGGTATAACTCTCGCGTCGCATGGCCTAGTAGGGAGAAGGACTTAGTCATAAAATTTGAAGGCAATTCCAGTGTGCTCTCGCGAATTGCTCATGACACGAGCCTAAAAAACTAGTAGTACATCTCGCATTACAGGATTCAGAAACAAGGAATATACCTCATGGTGCGAAACTCTTTCCTACGTAGGAAAAATCTTCCCACCTATATAAGGAACACTTCAGCACAAGTGTAACCACTTTTTGGAAAAGAATAACAGCGGCGGAAAAGCAGAGAATTCTTTCTTTTGGGTAAGATTAATTAGTGTTTTTTATGATTAATTCAAACATGAATGGCTAAATACCGTGGTTCTGAGGTTGAATCCAAGAACATGATTACTCTTTGATATTCTTTATAGTAGTTTCTTTTTGTATTATCATCTAGGTTGTTCTTAATTTCTTGATCTTACTATTTTAATGAGTGGCCACCATTAGAATAAATCTATATTTCTATGTGAATCTAGGAGGAGAATCGAGGGGTAGAACGAAGAAATTAAGGAGCAAGATTCTTACCCGTTTATTAAATATGGGGTGTGAATTAGCATCTAGGATAGGGATATACCTAGAAGCCTTGTTTGGTTCAATTGCAAGAATATTACTTTATAAATCTAGAAGAATTGTTGTATATATGTTGGAGTTGTAGCTGCAATATTCAATAGATAGAAGATCTAAGGTCAGGAGACCAAAATTGCAGCCTAAACCTTGCGAACAAACAACCCGATAACCAATTAGACTACTATAAGAATAGAGATTTGTATGATTGTTCGAAAAGCCTTAACCCTGGAATTCTTATCATTATTGTTTACAACCGCTTCTTGCTTAGCTCTAGTCATCAACTTTTATTTCTTAATTACAAATTTACAATTTTATTCTCAATTTCAAAATCATCTTGATACTCTATAACACTAAATACTCATTGTCTAAAATTAAAAGTTGGTTAAACTTCTAGTTGCTTAGTCCTTGTGAAAATGATATCTGATTTTCTCAATCACTATATTACATGTATAATCATGTGCACTTGCGTGTGCGCCTGAGTCGCAACAGAAACCCATATAAAATCCAACAACCAATACCCATACCAGTACCAACTCAATATCCATAACACTTCTCCGGAATATGTTGTTTGATAGTGGGCTTTTAAAGATGTTACATTTTTTATCAAAAAAACCAGTATTTTTGTGGATAGTGACTATGTCTCATAAATGTGTATGATACGAGGATGTAATTCTCACAACCAACCAAAATGAGAATTTCCAAATCCAACCAATATACCTAGAAAGTGAGTCAAAAATTCACTCAATAAACCAACAATTCATGATTCAATATATTTCATTTACTAGTTAATTAGGATACAAAATAATATGTCACTGATACAACATAAATTCTGACCTAAACAATTTCCACCAAGAGAAAATAATGAAATATATAAATACTAGGCCAATAACAAAACGTAAGACCCAAAACGATCACACATAGAATATATTGTCTAAAAAACATAAAATAACCATATATAGGCCCCCACATGGGCACAAAATAGTAATAAAATCATTTTTATGATTAGTACCCATGCCCATAACATACTTTTATATAAGTGATAACTACCTAACCCAGTTTAAAGAAAGTTAAGCCATAAACTACTTCAAATGAAGAAAACCCAGTCCAAAAGACTTCAACACAGATCCCCCCTTGAACGGATTCGAAATCAACTACAAACATACAAATATAGACTCTATGCATCAAAAGTAAGCCAACGATATCTATATTGCCCATTTCCAAATCGAGACCAAAATGGACCCTCGAAATAGGTTTGCGAAAAAGATAGGTAAAATCAAATTTTAGTTCATAAATATATTACTCATGATTAAAGGAACCCATAGAAGAAAAACAAAGTAAAAATGGGTTGAAATTAGGGATTAAATCAAACAATTACTAAGTTAGGCCTTTCGAGCAAAAAAACCTAAAATTCAACTTTTGAAATTGTTATTTAATGAGCTTTAGATGTCAATAATCGAAGAAAATAATTGAAATAAGGATCTAGACCTTACCCAAGCTTGAAAATGGAAGGAATTTCCTAAATACTCTAAAACTCAAAGCTCCAAGTATCAAAAATGGTTGAAAAATCAAGAAAATGCATTTTTTATATGTTGTACCAACTGTGACCGCCTTAGAGACTAAATGGTCTTTTAAGAGTTCATCCATTAAGCGACAAAATTGTTGCTTAAATGGAAATGGGGAAACTCAATTGGTGCACTTATGCCACCCCTTCGTCTCTTAAGCGACCATCGCTTAAGAAACCATAGGGTTGCTTAAGTGACCATTGCTTAAGAAACCATAGGGTCACTTAAGTGGTTGGACACCTTATCTTAAGTGGTCCCTTAGTTGCTTGAGAGGCCTTAAGCAACCATAGGGTCTCTTAATCGACTACCTCGGTTAATGATGCACAAATTTTATGCTCTGGACTCAATGGAAATAATAGCTTTTCAAAAAAATAATCATTTTCACAAATTGACCCCCGCTACCTAATTGCACAACTTTCTAAACCGAGGGTCAAAAGGAGATACCAAAGATGTAATACCACACCAACCAAGTTACAATCCAAAAATCGATGTTCTATATTTACTGGAGTAGTTTGTTTTGCTATTCAATGCACAGAATAATAAATGTTAACCGACATCAACTATAAAGCCTTTTTAACCTCCAAAAACCACAAACTCGCACAAAATATACCGATATGTAATGGAAATCATACCAATCACCCCACACCGCAAAATACCATAAACCAACCATGGGGAGGGGTAAAATGGTAAAATTACATAGAAATGAATAATTCAAAAAAATCAAGTTATTAAATCATCATCCACCACTAAAATCCAGTTTTTCCTCGAACTCTAGGTAAGTGTAATACCTGAATCAGAAAGAAGATAGGGATAACTACCACACATATAGGATTCAACCTATAAAGTAGACTCATATGTAGGTTAATGCCTCCACTGGACTTAATCATTGAAATATCTGTAGAATAAAACCTCATAACATTCCTGACGAAAATGGAGTCGGGTTCCTTAACGAAAGAAAAAATATCATCTAACTGAACTGAATACCAATGAATGACATGAGACTCATCCAAAATGTAGCATTGTACCATGGAAACATGAAAAACTAGATGAAAAATGGATAAATATAGAGGAAATTCTAACTCATAAGTCGCATCCCCAGTTGTTCGAAGATTATCAAATGGTCCAATATACTTGCGGCTAAGCTTTCCTCTCTTCCCAAACATCATCGCGCCTTTCATGGATGAAACTCTAAGAAAAACTTAATCACCAACATTAAATCTTAAGGCACAAAATCTACAATCAGCATAACACTTTTGTGTACTTTGAGTTGCTCGAAGTGTATCCTGAATGACCTGAACTCTATCCAAAGACTCATGAAGAAGGTCCGTACCTCAAAGTCTAACATCAGAAACCTCAAACCAACCAACCAGAAAGCCAAAATGGCTACCATACGAGGCCTTGAAGGGGTCCATCTCAATACTGGAATGGTAGCTACTATTATGTGTAAACTCTACCAAAGCTAGATATTGCTCCCACTGACCTCTAAAGTCCATCACACAAGTACGAAGCATATCCTTTAAGACCCGAATAGTCCGCTCCAACTGATCATTGATCTGGGGTGAAAAGTTGTGCTAAGAACAACCCAAGTACCCAACCCTTCCTAAAAAAGTCTTCCATAAGTGAGATGTGAACACTGAATCTCTATCTAAGATGATAGACACTGGTACACTGTAATGATGAGGTATTTCATGAATATAGATACGAGCCAACCTCTCAGCACCGAACGAAACCTAAAAAGAAATGAAATAAGTAGATTTTATCAATCAATCCATGATGACCTAAAAATATCAAAATAATGAGAAGTACAAGGCAACCCAGTCATAAAGTACATAGTGATCCATTCCTAATTCTACTTGAGAATTAGTATCCTCTGAAGCAAACCACTAGACCTCAAATGCTCAGTCTTCACGTACTGGAAACATAGGCAACGAGCTATAATGTTTTCTACAACCTTTCTCAACCACCGCACCAGTAGTGTTGCCTAATGTAACGATACATCTTTCCCTATCCCGAATAGATGGAATACCTGGAACAATGGGCCTCCTCCAATATCAATCATACCCAATCACCTACTCTTGGCACATAGAATTGGCCTCTAATTCTCATAACACCATCTTAATCAAGTGAGGCTTCCTTAGCCTCATTAATTAACACCTTATCCTGAATCACTCTCAACCCAACATCATCAAACTAATGAGCCTAAATATGCTCTATCAAAGAAGATCTAGATTTTGTGAATACCAAACAATACCATGGTGTCAAAATATTAAGCCTAACTATTTTGTTAGCCAGAGACTCAACCTCTAAGCCCAAGGGACTCTCCAAAGTTAAAATACACGCCAAGCTACCCAGGATAGTTGACTTCTGGATAAAGACATCTATAACCACATTAGCCTTACCCAAATGATAGAGAATAGTAAGGTCATAATCCTTAAGAAACTTAATCCAATGATGTTGCCTCATATTAAGATCTCGTTGGGTGAAGAAATACTGAGGCTATGATGATCTAAGAAAATCTCACAATGGACTCCATACAAGTAGTGCCTCTACAACTTCAAAGGAAAAACAACTACGTACAACTCCAAATCATGGGCAGGGTAAATCTTCTCATAGGGCTTAAACTAATGAGAAGCATATGCAATCACCTTACCTACCTACATTAGCACAACACCTAATGCATCACATAAAGCATCATCGGATATGGTAAAACCCAAGTCATCTTCTAGAAGAGTCAATATAAGAGCTGAGGTCATTAAATACTTAAGATTTTAGTAGCTCACCTTACAAGAATTGGAAAACTGAAAGGAAATTTATTATGAGTCAAATTGGTCAAAGGAGTAGTAATAAATGAAAAATCATCAACAAAGCAACAATAGTAACTTGTCAAACCAGAAAAACTCTTAATCTCTATAGTAGAAGCAAGCATGTCCCAATCACAAACCGCTGCAATCTTGGTTGGATCACCCATAATACAATCCTTGGTAACCATATGATCCAAGAAAGAAACAACCTCCAACAAAAATTCACACTTGGAGAACATGGCATACAACTTCTAATCTCTTTATCTCAAAAGTAGAATCCATAAATGCTCCTCATGTTCTCCCTCACTCTTAGAATAAACCAAGATATTATCTATAAATACAATAACAAAGGAGTTATGATAAGGTCAAAATACCCAATTAATCAACACCGTGAATGCGACTTGGGCATTGGTCAACCCAAAGGACATGATTAAGAAATCATAATAACCATACAAAGTTTAAAAGGTTGTCTTCAAAATATCAAAAGCTCTAATCCTCAACTGGTGATATCAAAACCTCAAATCAATCTTTGAAAACACTGAAGCACCCTAAAGCTGATCAAATAAATCATCAATACGAGAAGACGATACTTATTCTTAACTATCACCTAAGTCAACTACCAATAATCAATACACATATAGATAGACCCATCCCTTTGATTAACAAACAAGATAGGCATACCTCAAGGTGATATACTAGGTCAGATAAATCCCTTATCTAACAACTCATGCAACTGATCCTTCAATTCCTTCAACTCTACTAGGGCCATCCTATTAGGAGGAATAGAAATAGGCTTGGTGCCTAGCTTAACTTCAATGGCAAAGAAAATATTATGATCCTATGGCATACTAAGAAAGTACGTACAGAAAAAATCTATGAACTAATAGACAATATGAACAAAGTCCAAAAAGGGTAAGGAATTAATACAAGTATCATGAATATTGACCAAATATGACATATATCCCTTCTTAACCAAAATATGAGCCAGAATGAAAGATATAACTCTATTGACACCAAACTAAAGCGCACCTTTTAAAGTTATCCTTTCCACACCCAGTAGAGCTAAATTCACGGTCTTAGAATAACAATATAGGATAGCATGATAGGGAACTAAAAAATCCATACAAAAGATGATGTCAAAATCTACCATGTCTAGGATAATATGATCTACCAAAGTTTCATAGCCAGTGAAAGTTACAACACAGGATTAGTGCTCTAAATCCACAACTAAAGAATGTTCTATAGGGATAGAGACACGACTAGGAATAGCAAGAGGCTCACTAGTAGAATCAAAACCCAAAGAAAAATATGTAGACACATAGGAAAATGTCGACCTCAAATCAAATAACAAATTTATGGATCTAAAATAAATAAATATAATGCATCTGATAATAATGTTAGATGCCTCAAAATCTGGTCTTTTCGATATAACATAGCACTGTCCACGTCCACCACCTAACTGAGTAGCCCTACGACCACCACCATGATCACCACAACCTCTATCCCGCACACCTCTAATAAAACCTCTACCCCTCACTACCGATATATAACTAGGCCTAAAAACATAGCAACAACAGTTATTAGCCAATTGGCTAGCCTCATCACACACGAATAAAACCCTACAACCGGAATAAATAGAGGTTACATCAAACATAAAATGACCACCCCAAGATACTGAACCAGAAAACCCACTACCTAAATCCTGTAATGTTGCTTGCATGGGTTTTCTATAGTACCCATGGTATACTCTAAAATATCTTTCTAAAGGAGAGTAACTACAGAACTGACCTTGACGGTGCACCCTTTTGACGCCTCCCTAAGATATTTGAAGAATTGGCTTAGTAATCTTTTCATTATCTACAATACTCTGAAATGAATCCCCTAACACTGCCATCTGAATAGTAGCTAGCCGAAGTGAAACCTCTAACCCCTACATGAATTTCTAAATCTTCTCAAACTCATTGGCAATACTGGAATAAGAAAATATGTATATGGAATTAAAATGTGCCTTATACTTCGCAAAAATTATAGAGCCCTACTCCAGGTGATCAAACTCATCACTTATCTGATCCCTCAAACTAAAAGGCATAAAAGTATCAAAAAAGGTCTTAACAAACTGTCCCAATTCATCTATATCAAAATAAGAGGTCTGCAACTAAGAAGTGACCTCCATAAATCCTTGGTTGTATCTATCAACTAGTTAGGAGTGTAAGAAACCCCATGCAACTCAAGGATCTAAGATTATGCAACTTCTCATGATAATTGATCAGGAACTCAAAGGAATCCTCGCCCACAACACCATTGAACCTGGGAGAACCCAAGTGAGTGAACCTTTCAAACCTCTTTTGACCCTCAAAAGACATAATTGTACTCATAATAATAGTTTATAGGGTGAATCTGGCTGGCTGAGATCCTACCTAAAGGGTAACATAGATGAAGGTTAAACCCTTAATCTCCATATACCATACATGAATATCGGCACAGAAAGAGGGACAATACTAAAAGTCTGTGGAGTACCATAACTTGATGTCATTACCACTGAAGGATCTACACTCAAAATTAAAGGAACATCATAGGAAGGCTCTGGAAAATATAGAGGTACAACACTTGGAGATAGAGGAACACCAGGTACACTCAAAGGAACACTCTCTAAATGAGTCAATAAGCAAATCAATAACCTCTCTAAAATCAGGGTAGAAGATCTCTATGGAACCTGATTAGGCCTTATATCTCTAGTATACTCAAACTGAGGCCCAAGTTAGAATCTTCTAGTACTACCTCTAGATCGGGAAGATACTCTTGACCGTCCTCTACCTCAGGCCCATCTATGACTCACAACTCACCCACAAGACTAGGCTCTCTCTTAAAATGATGGCTCTGTATCTCTAGCCTTATGTGATTTAGTTCTCTCTATTTACATAGAAAAGAATGAAATATAATTTAGAATACAAGTTATGAAAGATCCATATGATAAACAACAAAATAAGGAAAGTTGCCTAAAGTTATCTTATAGCTTGTAACTCCCTAAAAAATAGGTCCCGAGACATCACACGGTGCTTAAGACTTAGAGTAGCCTTAAGATAACCCTATAAGACTTCTACTAAATGTGAATCTCAGAATAGAGAAATATAGGCATAAAAATAAAAGCTAAAATACGGAATTATGTACGACCTAAGATGAAACCGTCTGAATAAAATATCTGAAAATGCTAAACTCAAGAGTCTGATCAATAAATACTAGAAATCTAAATTATATCTAGCAGTATGACAGGGCTCTACTACTAATGACTAGAGAGCCACTGGGACAAGTCCCCCACTAACTCAAACTGACTGAAAAATACTAAATCAACTACTATAATAAACTAGAGAATCTGAATGAATGGGTCCCTGAACTATGATGACTCACCAAATGTTGGGATATAGATGGAGATGTTTGAACTTACTCGCGCTACTGAAACTGATCCCCTGAACCTACATTAAGAGACAATGTATCATATAGATGTATCTGTGGATCAGTACTTTAGAATTATACTGAGTACATGGGGGTAATTGCATATGTAAAATAGCATCTCAACATCATCATAATTTGTAACATAATGCATGTGAAATGTAGATGACTCTCATAAGCTTGAATAACTGAAAACTGAGAATCATGATAATGAGTAGAAAAACATACTATATAAATCTAGTGAGACATAGAATTTAGTTTCTAAGAGTTGTACTAGTGTTCTGTCTGAAAATTAGGTTGTCTAACTGTACAAATGACTCACTTTTATATCTGAAATCTGAAAACTAAAAGAGCTAAAGTCTTTTAAAAAGCAACATCTATTTAAAGATGTGAGACTTTACACTTTTTTTTAAAAAATCTATTATTCTTTTCTATAGGCTATAGGGAGGTTATTCTAACTGACATATACTATGTGAGATATTGTAGTGTCCAACGTCTAGTTCCCATATGGAAAAACCTCACATTGGGGAGAGGTGTCATACTCTTGCCAAAGAGTATAACCTAATCTAAGTGATCATATTTGTATCTGTCATCCATATAAAAATAGTAATAATCTGATAATCTGAACCTACGTTGGCTCATATTTATAGGGTGTGTGAACATACCCAACTCGCTGCTAAATACTACTCCCTTTAATGGATGTGCTTATTCTGTTGGAAATCCAGTTTAAAACTAGTATAAAGGTTTATAATGAAAATTAATTGTGTATTTGTTAATCTATTTTGTAACTAAAATTGTAAAATGGATTCCATATCGAAGCTAAGATCAAAAGATCAAATCTTTATCAAAATCTGAAAATATCTAATCATGGGATGCTTAAAGCATAGTCATTCTTGGAATATCATCATACAAACTAGGGCTTAATAATCCATGCTTCAAATTCATGTCAAAACATCAAAATGTTCATGCTTGATAATGTAAATATTGGTAGTTAAATTCAAAATCTAGAAATTTTTACAATACACATAAAAATACGAATGAAGACAAGCAATTCAACATCTACATTACTTAAAATCTCATAATCTTCAATTAATGATAAGTGGGTATAAACCTCAAACTAAAATCCATGTAATTTCATATAAAAATCAAATTTAAAATTAGTTTTGGGCACAAGGATGAAAGAATTATCCTTGTTGAAAAAACCCTTATACCTCAATTAATGAAATTTATGAAGAAACTTGAACTTGAATTCCTCTTTGTGATCTTAAATATTGATTCTTGAAGTTCTTGAATTGGAAATCCTTAATTTTGAGTTAACTTGAAAAAAGAATGATGGAATTTGGATTTCTTGGGGGTTAAGATTTAATGTTCTAGGGTTTCTTGGAGAGAAATTATGTGAAAAGAATGCATAATATGCTTAGAATAGGCTAGATTCTGTGTTTTATACGATTTGGGACTTGGGGAATTGACTAGATTTCCCTTTGTAAAATTTAAATCAAAACTGGAAAATCTCAATTTTAGGCCATACCACGATGCGGTACAATCATGGTAGCTCACTTGAAAAAGGATGAGCGCCATTTTGGCCTCTGGTGTGATGCGGTGTCTTTCCAATTGAGAATTTTGATGCAATATAGGAAAATCGTATTGAAAGGGACGAATGGGATTTAGGACTTCTCTGTGATGCGGGCTAATCGCGGTGCTCAACTGGAAATTAGAAAATTGTGAATTTGTCCTTCTCTGTGATGCGATGCTTATTGCGATGCCCTACTATTTTCACCAAAATTCCCATATCTTCTCAATCGAGCATTGAATTAAGGAAAAATTGATATGACTGGAAAGCTGATTCAATTATCTACACATTGTTGTGTCTAGTGCTGGAGAATTCTATACGAATCAAGATTTATAAACTTTTAAAGTTAACCCTTGACACACTAAAAGCTATACAAAGCTAAGAAAAGTATGGGGTATTACAATAACTCCGCCTTGGGAACATTAGTGTTCGAATGAGACTAATTAAACTGAAGATACTGAGAAACTGAGGCTATATGCCGGCATGTACAACTGAAACAAACTGCATTACTGAATATAAAATATATTGATCGACTGAACTAATCTATGAGTGCATAAATATACATGATAATAACTATATAGGTGAATCTGAGAATGGAAAAGAACTGAATTAAGGAGGACTATTACCTTCGGCTGAATCTCATTTCGTGGAGAAAAGGTGAGGATACTTAGTATGCATGTCTGCTTCTGCTTCCCAAGTAGCACCCTCAACAGACTGATTTCGCCACAGAACTTTCACGAAGGGAACTTCTTTGTTCCTTAGTCTACGGATCTGATGATCAAGAATCTCTACTGGAACTTCTTCGTATGAAAGTCTATTCTTAATATTTATGCATTCTAGAGGGATTACAATAGCTGAATCATCCATGTACTTTTCTAATAAGGACACATGGAACACTGGGTGAATTGATGGAAAGTCTTCAAGTAGCTCAAGCTCATACACTACCTTCCCCACATGACTAAAAATATTGTAGCAGCCTACAAATCGGGGACTAAATTTCCCCTTTTTGCCAAACCTCTTCACCCCCTTCATGGGTGACACTTTTAGATACAGAAAATCATCTACTTCAAACTAAAGATCTCTCCTTCTTACATCTGTATAACATTTCTGATGACTCTGAGCTACTTTCAATCTCTCTTGAATCAACTGAACTTTCTCCATGGCTTCAAACACCATATCTGGCCCAATCATAGCGAACTAACCTGTCACGACCCGAGCCAGGGCCCTAGCTGCAACGAGCATCCCTAACCATGAAGGCCTGAGCGCCCCTTTCTATATGGCAATCATGAACACCATTCATATATAATAAAGAAAAATGTGGAACATATTACAAACGGAATCATGGTCACTTTAATATCTCAACTGAGTAATACGAAATGAGGTTCATAACATTCAAAGTACATGAATCTAGTCTACGAAATCTCTACCAAATGAAAATATCATCTGCTTGAACTCTGGGACAAAGTCCCTCAGGTGGACTATGAATCAATCAAACTAACAATGTTCTAGAACAGGCCTTCCAGAATAAAGTAGGCTCACCAATCTGCAATCTCTGACAGAATTCAACCTACTGCTTAGCGGGATCCCGGGGTTGTGCCTCAGATCTTGAAATATTGGGTTTCAACATAGATGTAATGGTATGCAGAACAATACAAAATAATTGTGTTTACATATAGATAACATAGGTGAGAGCAAGTTTGAAACATCACACATTAAATAGTTAAAAGCACATGGGCAATTTCAATGATCTTAAAATGATTTTGATAATTCAGTTCTAATCTTTGTATTACATCTGAGTTAGGTGGTACTCTCTACAATTCCACGGCCCCACGGGATATGAGAAGTCTTCCCTTAACTCAGCAGCCAAGCTCCTAACCCAATTTTTCCACAAGAGTTGGAGTTTTTTATTCTGATTTTGATACGCCACATGGCACAAGGCCAACGTATAATCCCTCTTTGGGAAACAATAACCCGTATCAGCCAAACACGAGTTTGGGTAATGAGTTTTATAAACTCATGCCTTCTTCGTGTAACCACCTAATATCTCTTGAGCCCATTTTTAACC
Source organism: Capsicum pubescens (assembly GCA_030864215.1). Classification (NCBI taxonomy): domain Eukaryota; kingdom Viridiplantae; phylum Streptophyta; class Magnoliopsida; order Solanales; family Solanaceae; genus Capsicum; species Capsicum pubescens. The sequence goes on along the minus strand of CM061547.1, from coordinate 157,729,338 downwards.
TTTTCTGAACAATCATCACTCAAAACTCAATTTTGAAAAAATTTAAGTGAAATCTGACTTCTATTATGGTCTGAATCTATTATGGCATTAACTAGGTTGGTGTCGTCACACCAAGACTTGCAAGTCATATTTCTGAGCAATAAATATCATAGTAAAGTCTCTTCTTTCAAGTATAATGTTTGGACCACCACACTTCAAATAATTTATGAAAATTCATACTTGAAAACATTTATCAAATATGCAAAGGTCACTCTTTTCAATATTTCAATAAAACATATGGTGGTCATGAAGTTTGTGACAAAATATGCAACTCTTTCGATATATATCTTCAACATTTATCATCATGTAAAAGCACCCTCTCTTCAATTCAAAACTATAATCAAGTCATAAACAATAATCAAGACATTTGTATGCAATTTAAATGGCTCATAACGTACGAAAACCAAAGGCTTAGTAACAAAAGAGGTGTTATAGTTGTTCATGATCTCAATTAAACATTCAAACTTAATTTAATACATACATATATACGAGTACAAATCAATTTAGGGGAAAGGCCTCAAGACCAAAACAATAATATCATTTAAAGAGTTCATAATGCATAATTGCAAATGCAAATTCCAAAACCCCTTTATAAATTCATGATATTTATAACTTTAAACCTTATTCAATGTTTTTCAACAAGCCTATGTAGGTTAAGAAAACCCCACGTACCCTAGTTGCGAAAAATCACGAAGAAACTTACAAAAAGATTAGACCTTTAAGCTTGATTTCCCAAACCCTAGTTGTTTTCTCCTCTTGTATTCTGGAAGATGATGTAGGGATTTTTAAGGAGTTAAAATGTTAATAATGATCTTAATTTCATTAAAGGATGATTAGGGACGGTTTTGGAGTGTAAAAAGACTTGGTTACCTTCGGAATACGTTAAAAATAAAATATCCAGGTTGTTGTCCCATGGGGTTTGGGTCGCACAAGCTTTGGCAAACTTTATGGTTTGCGTCGCACTCCCTATGGCAAACTTTATGGTTTGTGTCGCACTGCCTAGGGAAAACTCTTTCCATTGAACATTTGTGATTGTTAGGCAACGCACACCCCTTTGCAAAGTCATAACTTTTCGCTCGAGTGTCGGATTAAGGCGAAATTGGTATCGTTGGAAATCTACTTTGAAGACCCTTCATTTGATATATAGTAGGCCCTATAATTAGTTAAATACAAGAAGTTATGGTCGATAGAACTTGACCCAATTTGAAACGTCCACTAAAACTTAATCGATAGAAATGTTTTCAACTCGTCTTAGAGTTAGGGGATTTTTGAGACCTCAATTCATATTCAAAGGTATTCCCACACTATAGGATTGATCACCACACATATATTAACATGAAATCATTTAGTTTGGGTCTATACGTGTAGGAACAATGGTCTAAATTCTAGCGCAAATGTACGGGGTGTTACATTATCTCCCCCTTGGGATCATTCATCCCCAAATGATAGGTAGGGACTTGCTGGAGCTCTAAAGGTATGGAATAAGGAACGTAACCTCACACGAACATTTTTCCATAACAAAATATGTAAAGGTTCAAAAGAACTTTATGCAACCCCTAGTGAAATGCTTAAGCACGAAACATGAGGTAACGAAACTTGACATCGACATGATCTTGACATGCGTTTTATTGCACATAATCAAAACATTGTAAGACATGAATTCTTCCTAGGAGTCCTCATCCTGATTAAGATTGGTACAAGACATGAGATAAAATTCTTGCGGGACTTAAGAATATTATCATTCTCCATCTTTCAAGATACAACGAAAAGACTAAAACTTAGAGATACTACTCGTCTATACCTCAACATTAATCAACATACTTCATCATTTCCAACTTACAATTCTCTAGTAACACATCTAACCACAAGAATTTATGTCCCGCCATATAATACTTCCATGTTCAAGCCTAACTCGAAGAAGAGAGATGCTAATTTAAAATATGGGACCCTGCACTCTACATCACATTAAGAAATCAGCTCACCTCATCACTATAGCCCAACAACCTCAAGCCTTAATTCAAAGAATACTAACTACATGGCACATAGGTTTGTGTTTTCATCAATCAGAACATTCAAGCCTAATTATTACTACACCCACTACATGGATCTCCCCACTAAGACCAGCAATTTCAATCACTCTCAAAAATATTTTTGCCACATTTCTTCTTCTTAGACACTTCACACAATAAAAGTTCATCTCCTTCTTTCCTCTTTCACCGATAACCTTAGCTCGAGAATCACATCAAAAATTTTCACCTTCAAGAACATCTACTCCCCCACCTAAAACACTACTACACTTCCACAACCACCATTATACTAACATATAGAGGGTCATTGAGTGACCTGAGCATAAATATCATGAATGGAAGTAACACTATTAAACCATAACTTATACTTATTGTACTACTCAAGGAGAGACATGAAATAAAGATACAATAGAATAGACACAAAGTGCTTCATAAATCAAGTATCTAGATCATATGTAAAGATTCGTTCAGCATAAACACGACGTAATATGATTTCTTAGGATAGACTATAGTGAGAAACATGGGTGCTTACATCACAGTCGTATAACATAAGTTTGGAATTCATGAAGTCAATCATTGAGACAAGGACTCCTACTCGAAGCTATCACTTTTCATTTTCAGGGATAAAATAGTAATGAGTTCGTACAACCTTATCATTTTTTGACTAATCCCGGCATAAAATGAATCTTGTAACATATAGAATCATAGTTTCTTAGAACCAAGCACAATTTGGGATACAGATTTATGTTTCATGAGCAACATAACATAGAGCTTGGATACTTGGGATATTGGATCACTGAGGGAAATTATTACTTCTGGCTTGTAAGTCGGGACATGACATGAGTTACATAGAGAGCTCAAACCTTCGACATAGGTCGGGTTGAGTACATAAGACATGGGTAGAATAAACTTTTAAACTGAAGTAGGAGGGACATGATTGAATAGGAATAGGTTTATCATGACTCTTCCCTAACTTTCCACAATGAGAAAATCTAGAAACTACCTTAACTCACCATCTCCCCCTTAGATCAAAGTCACAATCCTAGACTTAAGAACATAAACTCTCATCAATCTATAACCACAATTCTCAATATAATAAAAGGTGTATCTGTATACACATGAACACAAACTAACCCCAAAGTCATTAACACATGACTAACATTATTATAGGCATGGACATCCATGCTTCTAAATACTTAACACTCCAACTTCAACTCCTTAGAATACTAGTATTACACCTCTAATCACCTAACTTACAACTTAACAAAAATTTTAAAAACATACCCAAGGCCCGTATTGCCTACAAATATTTTCTCAATTCAACTCTAATGAACACCATACAACAATGCACCAGACTTCTCTGTACTATAATTTCAAGAACACAAACTAGATACGCAAAACACTTATACACTTAAATGCTAAACTTTCCCTTTTTAAGCATACTCTCAAGGCATTGCTTTCATAAAATGCTACTCTTAATTTTTTTTGTACTATCCTCTATCGTCATCAACCTACAACTTGTACTCTCATGAGCATACACATCCTTACTCCTTATCACATAAAAATAAACTCTTCAATACTTAACCTTCTAATATTAGACCGTTAATCACATAACTTATAGCATAAAATCTTACCTAACATCATAATATCGGGGGGTGCAACATATTCTTATATACATACACCCTTATCCAGTTAATGACTCACCCACAATTCATCATTTTAACATAAGTCCTCATATACACATATACCTCATAATTACCACTTAAACTTTTCATAAATTATCAACCTAGGCTCTTTCATAATTCAGATCAAGCCTACTAATTCATTCCCATAAAAGATACATCATAATCTTAAGCTACTAATCTTACCACGACATTCTACATCAAAAATTCAAGCCAATAGTCTAGCATTAATCATCTACCACCAATGAAGCATGCAACATAATATACTAGTCCATCAAATTGGGAAATTCAACCCAAATACCTCATTTCACCTAGATACTACCTACAACTAAATCACCTTAATGACATTACTACTACACCTTAAAATTGACTACGTTCCTTCACACAAGTAGTACTAGTGTACAAACACTAAAGTAAAGAAGGTTAATAGAGGTAAAGTCAAATAATAGACCTGGTCCACTTTAATCTTATATTATAACCCAATACGATCTTATCTACACATTCTACTTTCTCACATCATACTTACTTACCCAAGCAAATATTTAGACTACCTTCAAATTACACAAACAACCATGAGTCTATAATTATAACTTATTGGCTAATTTAATTTTTTCCATTCACAACCCATACGGGATTTCTATAACCACCATAACTATCAACTCTAGGTTTCTTCCCTATTTTTAATAGATAATAATCAGAGGCAAACACTTCCTTCACAATTACCGTACAATCTACAAGTATTGCTACCACACTAGTCTATCACCATAAAATGACAAATCATCCCTTAAACAATATTTATACCACACAAAAAAATTTATTTACACAAAAGTCCCCCTCATTCTGACTTCTAACCTTATGACTTCATATCACCAAATTTTTTGCCCAATCTCACTACCAATAGGTCATGGCACTTTAACATACACTACTACTATGGTAGAAATATAGTTCCAACATTCTGCTACTCATCAGTCCCCTTATGCATGACATCTGCAACAATAATTTTAAAAGGGAATGGATACACTTAATACCTTAGGATGAAGAGCATAATTTCACCAGGATCAAAGTTTACACTAGAATTAATACAGCTAGAATCACTAACGGACTCCTCTCAATTTCCTGCATAATTTTATAATCCTTTATGACTCAATCAGAAAAGGACCATAACATTTATGTTCTAAGCTTCTGCACTTGACTCACATCAATAATGAGACATATCTAAAAACATCAGAGTAAGAAAAGAGTTGGGATAACTTAATTTTCATATGGACGACACCATATCACAAACTAGAGTATGAAAAAGAAACATTCTGAATCCTTAGCATGAACTAGAATATGAAGAAAGAGAAACATTCCTAAACACTTTGTAGCCTCCTACTTATAAGTGTGGCACACTGCACACCCATAAATAGGACTTTAACCGACGTAATTTTGCAGACACCCTGGGACCATGAACCATGCTCTGATACCAAGTTTGTCATGACCCGAGCTAGGGCCCTAGCCACGATGAGCATCCCGAACCATGAAGGCCCAAGTGCACCTTTCTATCTGGCAATCATAAACACCATTTATATACAATAAGGGAAAATGTGGAACATAATACAAATAGAATCATGGCCACTTTATTATCTCAACTAAGTAATACGAAATAAGGTTCAGAACATTCAAAGTACATGACTCTGGTCTGTGAAATCTCTACTAACTAAGAATATCATCTGCTTGAATTCTGGGACAAAACCCCTAGGTAGACTATGAATCAATGAAACTAACAATGCTTTAGAACAAGCCTTTCAGAATAAGGTAGGCTCACCAATCTGTAATCTCTGACAAAATTCAACCTACTGCTTAGTGGGACCCTGGGGCTATGCCTCAAATCCTAAAATATAGGTGGTCAAAATAGATGTACTGGTACACAGAGCAATCCAAAATAATATGTTTACAAATAGTTAACATAGATGAGAGCAAGTTTGAAACATCACGCATGAAATAGTTAAAAGGAAATGGGCAATTTCAATGATCTTAAAATGATTTTGATAATATAGTTCTAATCTTTGTATTAATTTAGATTTAGGTGGTATGCCCTAAAATTCTACGACCCCACGAGCTATATGGAGTACGCCCTTGACTCGGCGATCAAGCCCCAACCCAAGTTTTTCGCAAGAGCTGGAGTTTCTGATTCTGATTCTCATACAACACAGGGAACTAGGCCAGTGTATAATCCCTCTTGGGGATACAATAAGCTGCATTAGCAAAACACAGTTTTGGACAATGCATTTTTTGATCTCGTGTCTTCTTAGGGTAACCACCTAACATCTCTTGAGCCTATTTTTAACCTTTTTTGAACAATCATCATTCAAAACTCACATTCTAAAAATAAAAGTGAAATTTGACTTCTATTATGGTCTGAATCTATTATGGCATTATCTGTGTTGGTGTCGCCATACGAAGACATGCAAGTCATATTTCTGAGCCATAAAATATCATAGTATAGTATCTTCTTTCAAGAATAAGGTTTGGACCACAATACTTCCAATAATTTATGAAAAATCATACTTTAAAACATTTATCAAACTATGCAAAGGTCACTCTTTTCAACATTTCAACAAAATATGTGGTGGTCATGAAGTTTGTGACAAAATATGAAACTATTTTCCGATATATCTTTAATATTTATCAACATGTAAAAGCACCCTCTCCTCAATTAAAAACTATAATCAAGTCATAAATAATAATCAAGACATTTGTATCTAGCTTCTCTAAATGCAATTTAAAAGGCTCATAACATACGAAAACAAAAGGCTTAGTAACAAGAGAGGGGTTATCATTGTTCATGCTCTCAATTAAACATTCAAACTCAATTTAATACATACATATATATGAGAACAAATCAATTTAGGGTAAAGGCCTCATTACCAAAACAATAATATCATTTAAAGATTCATAATACATAATTGCAAATGCAAATTTCAAAACCCTTTTATAAATTCATGATATTTATAACTTTAAATCTTATTTAATGTTTTCTCAACAAGCCCATGTAGTTCAGGAAAACCCCACGTACCTTTGTTGTGAAGAAATCTCGAAGAAATTTTGAAAAGATTGGACCTTTAAGCTTGATTGTCCAAACCCTAGTTATTTTCTCCACTTGTGTTTTGGAAGATGATTTAGGATTTATTGAGGACTTAAAACATTACTAATGACCTTAATTTCATTAAAGGATGATTAGGGACTATTTTGGAGTGTAAAAAGACTTGGTTACCCTCGAAATACCTCAAAAACAAAATGTCCAGGTCATTGTGCCATGGGGTTTGCGTCGCACAAGCTATGGGAAACTTTATGGTTTGCGTCACACTCACTATGGAAAACTTTATGGTTTGCGTCGCACTACATATGAAAAATGCTTTCTAGTGTACGTTTGCATTTGTTAGGCGATGCACACCCCTTTGCAAAGCCATAACTTTTTGCTTGGGTGTCGGATTAAGGCAAAATTAGTATCGTTGGAAAGGTAATTTGAACACCTTTCATTTGATATATAGTACGCCCTATAATTCGTTATATACAAGAAGTAATGGTTGATGGAACTTGACCTAAGTTGAAACATCCACTAAACTTAATCGATAGTGCCTCAAGATTTTCAATGCAAACACAATAATAGCTAACTCAAAGTCATTGGTAGGGTTGTTCTTTTCATGAGGATTAAGATTTCTAGAGGCTAGGCTATAACCTTACCTCTCTGCATCAAAACACAACCCATACCGATTCTAGAGAAATCACAATATACAAATAACCCATCTGTACCATCAGGTAGCGCTAAAACTAGGGCTAAGATGAGTCGAGTCTTCAACTCCTGAAAACTCTTTTCACAAGAACCTGACCATTGAAATGTAATCTTCTTCTGAGTTAATCTAGACAATAGGGATGCAATAGAAGAACAACCCTTAACAAAGCATCTATAATAGCCAGCAAAACTCAAGAAACTTCATATATATGATGGAGAGATAAGTCTAGGCCAGTTTCTTACTGCTTCTGTCTTTTGGGGAACAACACTAATGCCATCACTGGAAATAACATGATCAAGGGAAGCTACTGATCATAGACAAATTTCACATTTGCTGAATTCGGCGAACAACTGGTATTCGTAAGAGTTTACAACACAATTCTAAGGTAGTCTGCATGATCATTCTCTCTACAAGAATAGACAAGAATATCATCGATAAAGACTATGACAAACATATCCAAATAGTATTTGAACACTCTATTGATCAAGTCCATAAAGGTTGTTGGGGCATTGGTAAGTCTAAATGACATGACTAGAAGCTCGAAATCACCATAACGGGTTCTGAAAGCTGTCTTTGGAATATCACATTCCCTTACTCTAAGGTAATGATAGACGGATCTAAGGTCTATCTTGGAGAAGTAATTTGCACCTTGGAGATGGTTGAATAAGTCATCAATCCTAGGAAGAGGATATTTGTTCTATGACTTTATTCATCTGATGATAATCAAAGCACATTCGTAAAGAACCATCTTTCTTTTACACAATTAGGATGGGAGCACCCGAAGAAGAGATATTGGGCCTTACGAAACCTTTATCTAAGTGGTATTTAGTCTGCTTTTTTAACCCTTTAAGCTCGGCTGGAGCCATATGATATGGAGGAATGGAGATGGGCTGAGTATCTGGAAGAAGGTCTATACCGAATTCTATCTCCCTATCGGGAGGTACCCCTGGCAAATCTTTAGGAAAAATATTAGGAAACTCATTGACTACACGAACTGGCTGAACTGTTGGAGTCTCAGACTTAGTGTCTTTGACTCGAACTAGATGATAAATACACATCTTTGAGATCAACTTTCTATCTTTAATATAGGATATGAAATGACTCTTGGGAGAAACTGAATTACCTTCCCACTAAAAGACTGGCTCATCTGGAAACTGAAACTTCACCACTCTCATGGGACAATTTATGGATGCATAATAGGAATGGAGCCAATCCATTCCAAGAATAAACTCAAAGTCGACCATATATAACTCTATTAAGTCTGCTAACATGATCTTATGAAGGACAGTGATAGGAAACTTTCTATAGATCTGTTTGGCAAAAACTGACTAACCCACTGGGGGTAGAAACCAAGAAGGGCTAAGAAAGTTTTTCAGGACCTATTTCAAAATTAACTACATCTAATGGGGTCACATAAGAGAAATTCAACCCAGGTTCTAACAAAACTTAAACATCAAGATGAAAGAAACAAAACATACCAGTAATAATATTTGGTGAACCCTCCAGCTCTTGATGGGATAGTAAATAATAAAACCGATTCTACCACTGACCACCACCGGTACTGGATGATGCGCTCTAAGGAGGGACTAGGTGACCAAGAGGAGCTGGTGCGCTAGTATCCTGAGTCTGGTGACGAATATCTTTGTTTCACTTCTTAGTATATGGACAATATTTGATTCCATGACCCAACTTACCACAATCATAACAACCTTTCTATCCCAACAAACGCTCACCAAGATGATTTTTACCACACTTAGCACATGAAGGATAACTGGGCTTTCGACTCACACTATTTTAAGGTCTTGACATAAAAGTATTACCCCACTGCTCTTGTCTAGCTCTGGGAAAGGTAGCGCTAGATGAATATGGCACTAGCATAGATGAATGATTCTGAAACTGCAAATGGTTCCCCCCCCCCACCCCAAAACTTTGTCTGGCCATACTCAAACTACCCAGTTTTAACCTTTTTATTTCCCTTCTCTTTTTCCTTCAAGTATTCTTCCTTAATCTTCTAGGCATGAATTATCAACCTAGAAAGATCCATGTCCCCAATAAGAATGGAAGTCCTACACTCCTTGACTACAAAACCAGATACTTTAGTAACAAACTTACTCATACTCTCTCTAGGGTCAGCCATCATATCACGAGTAGACTTAGACAACTATTTGAACTTAAAGTAGTATTCTTTCGTAGTCATCCATCTTTCCCATAGGTTCAAAAACTCCTCTACCTTAGCTTCTCTCATTTTACGCGTAAAGAACCTATCTAGAAACTCAACTTGAAACACCTGCCAACACATAGGATCTGTATTCTCACCTCTACCATTATTTCACATAATAACCCAATTATACACTACATTCTTTAGCCTACAGGATGCCAATGCTACACTCTCTTTCTCAGTAATATACATAATCTGGGTGAGCTTTCTTATCTCCTCTAAGTAAAGTTATGGGTCCTCACCTGCTTTCATAAAGTCTTAAATTCTAGCTACTACTAAATACCCATTCTACTAAAGTGGGATTGCCTACTATTGGTTTCCCTAAACACTAGCAGTCACAGCTTTGGCTAACACTAAAAGGCAGCCCAAAATTAAGCATGGGATACATTCTCATTCAGATCGTCAGTAGGCTGGGGTGGCTGGCTATCATTTCTGTGGGCATTAGCTCAACAAAGAGGTATATTCATCTGTCACGTAAGAGCATGAGTTAAAGCAGATAGAGATACTATAATAATAATAGATCATGAAAGAAATAAATGATTTCCTAAAAATGTCCCATAGCCTCTTCCTCATAAATATGCCGCGCTTTACATCTGTGATCAAGACTCTATGTAACGTGGCTTATCTGACTCCTTAGGACTCTTATAACCTTAGGCTCTGATATCAAAGTTTGTAACACCCCAAAAATAGGTCGCGAGATGTCACATAGTTCTCAAGACTACGAGTAGCCTCAAGAAAATCCTATAAGCCTTCTACTAAATTTGAAGCTCATAATAAATAAATATAGGCATATAATCAAATCTAAAATGCGGAATTTTTTATGAGCTAAGGTAAAACCGTCTAAATTTAATATCTGAAAATACTAGACTCAAGATCTGATCAATCAATATTGGAAATCTCAATCATATCTAGCAGTCTGACAAGCCTCTACTACTAATAACTAGAGAGCAACTGGGACAAGTCCCTAGCTTACTCAAGCTGACTGAAAAATACTAAATCAACTACTGTAACAAACTAAAGAATCTGAATAACTGGGTCCCCGAACTATGAGGACTCACCAACTGTCGGGACATATATGGAGATGCTCGAACTCATTCACGCTACTAAAACTGAGCACCATAACCTACATTATGAAAAAATGTAGCACATAGATGTATATGTGGATCAATACTTCCGGATTGTACTGAGTATATGGGGGTGAATACATAAGTAAAATAGTGTCTCAACATCATCATAATTTTTAACATAATGCATGCTAAATAAAGATGACTCACATAAGTTTGAATAATTAAAAATTGAGAATCATGATAATAAGTAGCAAAACATAAAGTATAAATCTAGTGAGTCATAGAATTTAGTTTCTAAAAGATGTATTAGTGTTCTATCTGAAAATCAGGTTGTCTAAGTGTAGAAAGGACTCACTTTTATTTCTGAAATCTAAAAACTGAAATATGTAACTAATATCTTTTATAAAGCAACATCTGATTAAAGTTGTGAGCCTTTACACTTAGTTCTAAAAACTTTTCTTTTATTATTTTCTGTAGGCTATTGGGAGGTTCTTCTAACTGGCATACACTATGTGAGCTATCATAGTGTCCAATGTCTAGTTCCCTAATGGGAAAACCTCACATTAAGAAGTGATGGCATACTCTTTCAAAGGAGTATAACCTAATCTAAGTGATCAAATCTATATTTTTCATATATATAGAAATAGGAATAATCTGATAATCTAAACCAACGTTGGCTCGTAGTTCTGGGGCATGTGAACATACCCAACTCGGTGCTAAATACTACTCCCTTTAATTTGTATGCTTACTTTGTTGGAAATACTCTTTAAAACTAGTATAAAGGTTTATAATGAAAACCAATTGTGTATCTATTAATCAATTCTGTAACAAAAACTGTAAAGTGAATTCCATATCGAAGCTAAGATCAAAAGATCAAATCTTTATCAAAATCTTAAAATAACTAATCATGGGATGCTTAAAACATAGTCATTCTTGAAATAACAACATAAAAACTAAGGCTTAATAACCCATGCTCCAAATTCATGTCAAAATATGATATTGTTCATACTTTATAATATAAATATTGGAAATTCAATTCAAAAACTGGAAATTTCTACAATACGCATAAAAATACAAAAGAAGACATGCAATTCATTATCTAAATTACTTGAAATCTCATAATCTTCAATTAGTGATAAGTGGGTATAAACCCCAAACTGAAATTCATGTAATTTCATATAAAAATCAACTTTAAAACTAGTTTTGGGCACAAGGATGAAAGGATTATCCTTGTTAAAAAACCCGACATACCTTAGTTGATAAAATTTATGAAGAAACTTGAAATTGAATTCCTATTTGTTCTCTTAAAGATTGATTCTTAAAGTTCTTGAATTGGGAATCCTTACTTTTGAGTTATCTTGGAAATAGAATGGTGGAATTTGAATTTCTTGGGGATTAAGATTTAATATTCTAGGGTTTCTTAGAGAGAAATTATGTGAAAAACATGCATAATATCCTTAGAATAGGCTAGGTTCTATGTTTTACATGATTTGGGGCTTGGGGAATCGACTAAATTTCCCTTTGTAAAATTTTACTTGAAATTGGAAAATCCCGATTTTGGGCATCACCAGATGCGGTACAATCGCTGTGGCTCACTTGAAAATGGACGAGTGCCATTTTGGCCTCTGGCGTGATGCTGTAAAATCGCATTACATCACTGGAAAAGGACGAGTTCCATTTAACACTCCACAACGATGCGGTGTCTGTCTAATTAGGAATTTTAACGTGATACAGGCAAATCATGTGGAGCTACTGGAAAGGGATGAACGGGAACTAGAACTTTTCCATGACGTAGGTTAATTGTGGTGCTACACTGGAAATTGGACAATTACGAATTTATCCTTCTTTGAGATGCGATACTTATCGCGATGCCCTACTGTTTTTACTAAAATCGCCATAACTTCTCAACCGAGTATCGAATTAAGGCAAAATTAGTAGTGTTGGAAAGATAATTCAATTATCTACACATTGATGAGTCTAGAGCTGGAAAATTCTATAAAAATCAAGAGTAATACAATTTTAAAGTTAACCTTTGACACACTAGGAGATAAATTGATCTAAGAAAAGTAAAGGGTATTACATAGCCTCTTAAAGATAGATATAGATGTCTAAGTACCAACCTGCGCGACTCTACAAGAGATTCTATTTTTACACTAATGAGAACAATTATCCTTGCTATGAAACCAATTTGTCACGAACCAAAACTAAGGGTCATGATGGCACTTATTACGGCAAGCCTCAACAAGTAAGACAATCACTCAAACTAATATGAAAATAAGAAAAAAATACCCAAACCTAAGGTAAGTCTTCTAGAAAGAAGTTGAACTACTCATATATAATAATATTAGAAAAATACATAATGATACCATAAATCACCCCAAAATCCGATGTAAGAGAGTAGGAACCTACTAATTACATTTTGAAGTCAAAATATACAATTTAAAGTCCAAAAGGAACATAATTTTTCTCTAAATATGAAATAACACAAAAACTAGATAAGAAGAGGTACGATATTGACTCTGGAAGAATAAACTGACCACTACCTCGAATATACTCCAAGCTCCTCCCAAAATTAACTGACTGTGGCACACTCGTACCTATATCTGCACTAAAATGGAATAGTAGGGGTGAGTACAGTTCACTTATACTAAGTAGGTATCATAGGCCAACTGAGTAATGTAGAAAATAAAGTATATAAAATGCACACTATGGGCACGTCACCTAAAAGGAGAAAATGACCCAAAAGTAGCCCATACCGTCTCCACTAATAGTTTTAAAATATGTACATATACCAAATACAAGTATGGTTTAGAAACACAAATAGATAGACATCAAGTCAAGCATGAAAACAGAGCACACAATATACATAATATAAGGAATGCAATGAAGATGATGATGATGTTATATGCCCGAGGTTTTCGCACAACCTTTGTATAAACCTATAATGCTCATCTCCCAAGATTGAACCCATAGGGGTTTTGTAACCCATATACAATCCAATAATCAATACCAATACCGATCCAAAATCCATAACTTCTCTCTAGAACATGTTCTTTAGCAGAGGGTTTTTAAAGATGTTACATTTTCTATTAGAAAAACTAGTATTTCCATAATGGTACCAATGTCTCATGAATGTGTATTTTAGGAGAATGTTATGTTCACAACCAACCATAATGAGAATTTCCAAATCAAACCAATATACCAAGCACGTGAGCAAAAATCCACTCAATAAGCCAACCATCCAGGATTCAATATAATCCATATACCAGTAGAGTAGGATACACAATAATATGCCAATAATACAATATAAATTCTAACTTAGACAATTTTCATCAAGAAAAACAACCAAATATACAAATACCATGAAATAACATCATAAAATTCCACACACAGCCACACACTGCAAATAATATCTCAAAACTACCAAATAACCACACATAGTCCCACACACGAACACAAAATAGTTAACATTTTTTTCATTATTTGTACCAATAGCCATAACATGCTTTTATATCTGTATTAATTATCTAGCCTAGTCTAAGGAAAGCTAAGCCATAACCTACCTCAAATGAAGAAAAAAATTTCCAAAAGCCTTTAACACAGTGCCTTCCCCTCACAAACGGAATCAAAATCAACTAAAAAATACTAATATAGAATCTACGGTTCAAAAAAAAGCCAACGATACACATATTTTCCATTTTTTAAGTCAAGGCAAAAACAGACCTTTGAATGGATTTTTGAAAATTTAGGGGTAAAACTAAAATTTAGGTTCATAAATATAATACTAGTGATTAAAGATACCCATAGAAGAAAAACCAAGTATAAATGTGTTGAAATTGGAATTAAATCGAAGAATTACTAAGTTAGGCCTTTTGAGACAAAATCTCCAACTTTCACTTTTGTAATTGTGATTAAACGAGTTTTAGATTATAGGAATCGAAGAAAAAAATTAAATTAGGAATTTGAAGCTTCATCAAGTTTGAAAGTGGAAGAAATCTCTCAAAAAATCTAAAACCCGAAGGTCTAAGTATAAAAAATGATGGAAAAAATGAGAAAAATGCCTTTTTATATGTTGTACCACCTGTGGTCACTTAAGAGACTAAATTATTACTTAAAATATCATCGTTTAAGTGACCCAATACTCACATAAGTAGCAATGGGCCAACTTAGTAGGTTCGCTTATGTGACCCCTTGGTCGTTGATGTACCATGGTTTCAGGGAACATTCAATGTTTAGAACCAAAAAATATGGAAGTACTATAGCCTATTTTGGGAGATATAATGTGTTTTGTGTTTTATTTTTATAGAAAACAAGGTTTTTAGTGCTAAACAAAAGAAAAAAAGTTGAAATATGCATTTTGGGTCTTCCTAAGTTGGCACCTACGGGGCGTATGTGTCAAAAGGCAAAGTCCAGATAATCTAAAGATGCAAAATTTGTCTTCTACCTATAGACAGCTAACTATAAGCCGTAGGTTCCATCTATGGCTTGTAACTGGCACCGTGGGTGGCCACCGACTCAAATCTAACGAATAATTATGGTTTTGATTTTTAGGGTTTCCATGTAATCTATAAATACTCTTTTGACATTTTTAGGCAGGTTACATACTTCATACTTCTATATATATTTTTTGATTCCAATATTGACTTTTGGTCTTGGAATACTCTTGTTCTTTGTTTTTGGTTGATTATGTAATTCGATACAGTATTTTTCATTCTTAATTATTGTGATATTACTTATATTCTTTCATTATTGAACTTCATACATTGTTTTGCAACTATGAGTGGCTAATTTCCTTAGTTGGGGGGTTGTGGGAACCCTAGAAAAAATAAAGAGGTAGGGAAGTGTCAGATTCTGCTAGATCATTTTTTATATGTGTATAATTTTTTTCAGTATAATTGTTTTTATAGTGGTGGCCAACTCTAAGAATTAGACTACATTTGAGATCGTCTCTACAAGATAGACCAAGATTAGGAAAAGAGGATTACAACAATGATTCGAGGCCATCAACCCTCATCTAATAACTTGAGACCCACAAAATGATCGTTACACAGGTATTAAAGGAAAAGATTATCAAGGAGACACCTTGAAACTCACAAGGTAAAGGGAGAGATTTACCTACGCATTCACAAGACGATTGGTAATACCAAGCTTATCAGGTTCTGCATGTGTGGTGGTGAGATAGTTGGATTGAACCCGAGAAACCAACAGAGTTAGGAAGCTTAAGCGAACATATGTCAAGTATTATATCTTATTTTTTAAAACCAAAAGCATTCACAACTTGTTACTTTTTACGGATTACTGCAAATCTCCCACTTTAGCTTTTTGTATTTTTGGCAGCTTCAGAAAGTTTGAGAGATGAGTTCAACCAATTCTCTATGGGATCGACCCCAACCATGTTGGGTTACTATAATTTGACAGTGACTACAGTGTATCTTATTAGAGGGTATAGTTTGGGCAACATAATATTTTGGCATCATTGCTGGGAAATACAATTGCAGAGTTATTGATTGGAGTTGTTTTCTTAGGTTTTATTTTCTAATATTTTCCTATTCTTCTTGATATGTCATCTTTACAAGAGAAAGTATGGAGTAATGAGGACTCCCTTTTTATTGATCCTTTTTTCTTTTAATATAGTGCATTAATGAGGGAGTGTGACAGATATATTGTGGGTGCATAATGAGAGAAGAATAGAAATGTTGACACTTCTCACAAAAGAAAAACATGAGTTCAGTCAAAATATTTATAGGTTTTGATTGGATATTCACAACTGGAAAGGAGATTTGAATGCAAAGGGTGATGTGTGTAACATCCAACAATTTAGTTATAAGTTGTGTGAGACTAAAAAAATTCATATAAGCCAAATCGAGAAACTAAAATTGGAGGAATTCAACACTTGATCACATTTTTATGGATGTTGTCACTATTGAGAGGAGTACACGAGATTTATGTGAGGATGTAACTAATAATTCAATTCATGAGTTGAGACATATTGGACCTTATTCTAAGTAATTTTCCACATTATGTATGGATAGTAAGATATTAATCTAGTCATCTGAGCTTATGGAAGAGTGTAAAAGGGAGAAAAAATATGTTTATATTCTTGAATTGGTTTTGCAAAAATCAAGAAATTACACTCCTCACTTAAGGAACAAAAATTGCAACATGACACACCTATTGGTCGGTTTCTTTATTTTTATGCCACCGTCCCTTAAGCATAGTAGAGAATTTGAAAAACAATTAGGGGTTCAATTCATAATTTCAAAGTGGAAAGAAAAATTAGTGCAAAACCTTTGGCTACCTTGATGAAGTTTGACTAATCAAGGTACCCACGTCATGCCATGATGTTAAATTAGGCGCTGCTTGGGAGGAAACCCAAGGTATCTTGTTATTTTTGTATTTTTGTTACTTCATGTAATGTGATTAACATTATATATGTGCACCTAAGGTACCATAGATGTGTTCCTAACTCTCTTGATTTGCAGCTTCCTAATGCATTAAGTACAATGCATGTTTATTTGATGGGGTGGGGCTACTTGTGGGTCTAGATGTCCTCTTGGGGGGTTTTTTTGTCGTGACTCTTTTCCCCAGAGTTTTGTTCTTAGTAGAGCTGACATGTTTATGATGTATTGTGTTTTCTTTTGTGATATTTTGTCTTTTGTTTAACTAGGAAGAAAACAAATACCAATGTGCATTTAATGTATTTTATTGTGATTTTGATTAAATGTGTTAGAAAAATGACACCATGTCCCTCCAAAAAAATTGTTTTTGAATTGTGCAATGGGTATATATCTGTGACCATTGTGAATATCATTTTGGTATTCGGATTAGGGACATAATAATGCTAGCTAATACTTTCATGGACCGGATAGGTGGTAGTTTGTGATGCAACCCTATGCTATGTGTGTGTGAGATGCTTACTTAGTTCCCATTATGTGTTGAATATAGAACTTACCCAATTATTCTTGCCTAAGTTGTAGGATATTCGATTAGGAAAGGATAATAGGTCATTTTTTAAATTAGTCAACTTTTATCCTATATGTTTTTCAAAAAGTGAATAAGTATTCCTTGATCTTGATTTTGAGCCTGATAGAATATTTTTCATTTTTTCACCTTTCACCTTCCCATTTTAGTTACAATTAACCTATTTTTTCTCTGGTCATCCTTCGATATTATGCACCTCAACTCTTGCAAATTTCCTAAGTTAAGGGTTGCTATTTTAGGGGTGCGTGATTAGAAGTGGGTTTGAAAAAAGAATGTACATGAGAGAACATGAAATTAGGGTTGGGTGTGAAAAAATGAAAATCAAAATGAATAAATGAAGAAAGTAGGATTATAAGAAACTGCACCTAACCTGAATAAGCAATAAATGAATAAAAAGGGAGAAATAAGGCTGAAATAAAATAAAATTGGTTGATTAGGGGACCCCTTGCGTAATTGTAGTGCTAAGGAGGATTATTAACTAAATTCCCATGTCTACCATACCAGCCCCCAAGCCTACGTTATAAGCTGATTTAAGTCCTATAGTGATCCTAGCCCGACCTTCTAAAAACTAAGATAAAGAAAATATGGGCAAGCCTAAGGTATTCTGTGCACATTGTTGGAACTTCCTTGTGAGTGTGAGTGCATGGTGATCATCCTTGCATTAATATGCATTATTATAGTTAGTGAATGGGACTTTTTTTTCTGATGGTGCATGGGTTGTGTTGCTAGGTACTTATCAGTTTTGGTAGTGTAAGTTGTACATATGCGTGATTATATATTGCTAATGTAATTCCATAGCTTGATTCCCTTGTGTCACATTATTGGGTTACATTGATTTATACAGTTGGTTTTGAAGTGTTAAAACTTAAGAGAGTAATGTTCTTGAGGTTAAAGTAAAATTGACTACCGTAGGTGTCTTAGACTTCTCTTTGCTAAGCATCATTGTGTTGTTTTATTATGTTTTATTGCCCGAGGACATGCTAATGTCTAAGTTGAGTGTGTTGATGTGCCATGGTTTCATGGAACTTTCAATACTTAAAACTGATAAATATGCAAGTACTTAGGCCTATTTTGGGAGATATGATGTGTTTTGTGTCTTATTTTAATAGAAAACCAGGTTTTGGGAGCCAAATAGAAGAAACAAGGTTGAAAGATGCATTTTGGGTTACCTACATTGGCACCTACATTGTGTAGGTGATAGGGCGTAGGTCTCATAAGCCAAAGTCCAAAGAATCTGAAGTTGCAAAATTGGTCTGCTACCTACGGCCTACCTCCTACTTGCAATAGGCGCCACCTATGGCCCATAAGTGGCACCGTAGGTGGACACTGACTCAAATTTCCCATATTATTTTGGTTTTGATTTTCAGGGTTTCTGTGTAATCTATAAACACTCATTTGATGGTTTTTAGTCAGCTTACGCAATTCATACTCTTACAAACAAATTTTAATTCAAAGATTGTCTTTTGATCTTGGTTTTTGTTGATTAAGTAATTCGAGACTTTGGGTTTTATTCTTCATTATTGTGAGATTAGTTCTATGCTTTCATTATTGAACTCCATGGATTGTTTTGCAACTATGAGCAGCTAATTCCCTTAGATAGGATTATGGGAACCATGGTAGAATAATGAAGTAGGGGAAGTGTGAGATTCTACTAGATCTTTGTTTACACGTATATTGTAATCTTCTAAAGTGTAATTTCTTTCTTAGTGGTGGCCAACTCTAAGAACTAGCCTATATTTGAGATCGTCTCCAGAAGAGAGATTGATATTGATAAAAGGGAATTATAATAGTTATTTGATGCTATCAACCTTCGTCTAATAACTTTAAACCCATAAGGTGATAGATAAACTGTGAGCAAAGGAAAAGGTTAGAAAGGTCTTAGCAATGACCGACTTAATTCGTCGATCGACTATAACCCTTATTGAATCGCATATCCTCATGGTCCAAGAAAGACCCATAACAAGTCAATGGTTATCCTCTGCTACTTCTATTATAGAATGGGCATTCTCTATAAGGTGACACCAGGTTTCTAATAATCATACTTGACATGTTGAGAATTCTGATACTTGGTCACAAAATCCATAATATTACACATCATTCTTTTGCACCAATACTGATTCCTCAAGTCTCTATTAATTTTAGTTTCACTCAGGGTACAAAGTACATTGAATTGTTAGCCTCAACAAGAATAGTAGGGGTTAAGTTTCTCATAAGAGACACATACATATGCCTTCAAATTATCAGTACTCTTTCTTCATCAAGAAGAGCCTTTTTAGATACACTTTGCACACTTTTTCTCTAAGATTACTTAGTTTCTTGTCTAGAACCTATCTTGTTAATGGAGTTATCCTTTATATAATCTAACACTCTTTACTTGATAGTCTCATCTAATCTCATAAAATTGTTAGCCAAAGCTTGTACCTATCTAGCCAATGGGCATCTCAACACCTCTAACCATGCCAAGCTTCTCTTGCTTATCGTCTTTCATCTCAATATGTCTGCCCTAACATTGGCATTTCCTGGATAATATATGATTGAGATGCAATAATCATTGATCAATTCCATCCATATTCTCTATATCAGGTTAGGTTTCTTTGGGTGAACACATGTTCCAATCTATGGTGGTTTGTGAACACCTCACCCTTATCAGCATAGAGGTACTTTCTTCATATTCTCAAAGAAAAGACCACAGCCTCCAACTCAATGTCATGAATGGGATAATTCTTCCCATGTGAATTTAGTTGTCTCAAAGCATAAGCATTCAGATTTTGACCCTATATCAAAATATAACCTAGACCCAACATAAAGCTTTACCAAACACAATAAAGTCCTTACCATATACAAGAAAAATGGGAATCAAGGCTGAAGTTAAAAGTGTTTTTAGTGTTTAGAATATCTCTTTACACTTGTAATCCCACATAAATAGAATTTATTTCAAAGTTAGGTGAGTCATATAAGACATAATAGTAGCAAAATGTCTTACAAACTAATGATACTAACCTGCCAACCCCAGAGAACTATGAATATCAGTGAAATTTATTAGTCTAGAACTCTTAATAACTTAAACTTCTGTAGATCTACCATCATACCATCCTTAGATACCATGTGTCTGAATATGGACACTAAAGACAACTAGAATTTACACTTCAAGTATTTAACATATAGTTACTTCTCCTTAAGCTAACCCAACACTATACACAAGTGAGTTTATATTCCTATTCATTCTTGGAGTAAACCAGAATATCATCAATGAAATGAAAATAAATAAATCTATAAACGACTTGAAAACCCCATTAATTGGACTCATAAAAACAGCTAGGGAATTGGTCAAACAAAAAGACATGACAAAAAACCCACAGTGTCCATAACGAATTTGGAAAACGCCTTTGGGATGTCCTCCTCCCTAATATTAAGTGATGGTAATATGACCTAAACTCAATCTCGGAGGACACTGATGCTCCCTAAAACTCATTGAATAGGTCATCCATCCTAGGAAAAGAAAATCTTTTTTAAAATGTCACGTTGTTCAACTGACAATAGTCTATGAACATCTGTATAGTACCATACTTAATTTCATAAACAAAGTAGGAGCACACTATGGTGAAACACTTGAATGAATAAATCCCCTTCTAACAATTCTTGCAACTGGGACTTTCACTACCTCAACTCTTCTAGTGCCATACGATTATAAAGATAGAGATGGGATGGGTTCTTGTCTCTAAGAATATACAAAAGTCAATATCATGGTCGATACATATCTGGAAGGTTATTAGGAAACCCTTCAAAGAATTCACACACAACAGGAACCAAAACTATGGGAGGAATTACTAAACTTTCTTCCCAAAGATGAGCTATAAATGCTTTACACCCCTACTTAATTAACTTTAGACCATAAATAGATAATATAATTCTCACGTGATTAGGATTAAAAGTACCCTTCTACTGTAACTTTTCCATCTTATGCACGGTAGTAGTCTTAGTATAACAATCAAGAATAGTATGATAAGGAGAAAACCAACTCATTCCCAAGATCATATCAAATTCTCCCGTATCTAAAATTACTAAGTCTACTAAGGTCATAAACCCTATAAACATTATAGGACACATACGATATACTTAATCAACACATAAAAAACCCAATGGGTATGGACATATACCTTGGAATAATAAGATATTTATAGTCTATATTCGAACCAAAGCGAATTTCATCAACGCATAAGAGAAAGTGGACCTAGGAATATAAAAGTCATACAATCACAAACAAATATAGTACCTATGATCAAAACATAAGAATCCTCCCCTTTGGGATAGGTTGGAATATCATAAATATGATCTTTGTCTCTACCCTAACAATCACCTCTACTAGTATGAGCACTA
Source organism: Capsicum pubescens (assembly GCA_030864215.1). Taxonomy (NCBI): domain Eukaryota; kingdom Viridiplantae; phylum Streptophyta; class Magnoliopsida; order Solanales; family Solanaceae; genus Capsicum; species Capsicum pubescens. Next base: position 157,707,171 of record CM061547.1, on the reverse strand, counting down.
TCTCTACCAACTTGTCCCCTACCTTAATAAGCTTGGTAACTACCCCTTCCTACTATGTTTCCAGCATTCCCACTCTATGGATGACCCCTACCATTTTCTCCACTCCCATGATCTACTGGAACTAGCACACTAGAAGCTAGTTTATAAGTCAACTAACTTGAAGATAAGAAATTAGGAAAAAAACTCCTTATGGGGCCCAAACACCCAGACTCATGGCACCTGATGCCTAAAGTATGTCTTTGAAATAAAGATGATGAAGGTGTATAGATGTCTATCTGGGAAGTCTGACAACTAACTCCGGACAGGCACCCTACATACATACTGATGGCTTAATGATAAGGACAAATATAAAGACCTTGAGAACTGTGACCACTAAAATGAGTACCACTAAACTATTCTTATATATGGGCCTTGTTTTCTTCCATATTCACCTTCTTATGCAACCAAATAACTTAATCCTTCTTCACAAACTCAACCATATCCTACAACGACATACATGAATCCTCCATTAAAACCATTTGAATCCTTAAATTTAAACCTTTTACAAAGTAACTGATCTACTCCTCTTTTATAGTAATCAATTTTAATGTATAATGGGATAAGGTATGAAACTTGGCTCATAGGCTTCCACATTCATATCACCCTACTCTAATTTCAAAATCTAACATTTTTATGATCATAATAAGTGTAGGGAACATATTTTTTTAGAAACATATTCTAGAACATAAATCCAAGTGAGTGCATTTAAGGCAACCCTACACTCAACAAAGGACCTCCATCATTTCTTAGCCTTATCCTATAACTTAAAAGACACAAATTCCACACTATAACTCTCTTCCAGACCTATCTTATTTAGAATCTCATTATAATCAATCAAAACTCATAAGCACTCTTAGACTTGGAGGTTTCATTTTCATGAACTTATAGAATAGTTCATGCTTATCATCAACCATCATCGGTCCCAATATATGTTAGGGAAAAACTCTGATCTTATATCTCTCATCCAACCTAAGTGGAACAATAACTGCAACTATAAATCTTTGGATGGAAATGCCAAAATAGCTGTAGTACTATCAGTGCCAGCCAAACTACTAAAAAATACCAAAACCTGTTGAATCAATTTAGTGGGCATAGGTACCTAGGTTACTCTATTCTACATAGGCACCTCATTATCTAGAACCAGTACTTCTTCCTCTTTAATTACTACATTCTCATTCTGAACTACATAAGAGCATTCTATTAGGGAGAAGGGGATGGGGTTCCCTATCTAGATGGTCCTCTAGTTTCCAAAGATTCACCCCTAGAAGGTGTTGTTCTTCTTCTTCTTTCCTTGATCTTCTTCTTACTAAAGGTCTAACTAAAACTACACCTTCAGCAGCTTGTGCGGGTGTTGTTGTATGTGCGGTTGCTACTACTCTAACAAAACTATATTCACCATTTGCAAAAAAGAGTGAATGAGTTAGATGCTACTATGGATCACCATTTACCAATTGGAATCAAGTAGTATCACAAAAATAAGAAAGAAAGGGATTATATTTCCTGAAGTCTTGTAGCCTCTCAAAAAAAGTATAGACGTCTCTGCACTATTAAACAAGACTCTACCAGACTTTTTCTAGTACGAACAGCATAGAACCCAGTGCTCTGGTACCATTATTTTCACAATCCAAATTATCAAGATTGGCACCCAACCTTACATTATGAAGGGATAACCATCTAACTCAACCTATACTAAGTAAATCTTACACTTGTTGTTTTCACCAAATTATTATTAGAAAGTTACTAAACACAATAATAATCAACCAAAAGACAGTACAACTAAATCAATATCATAACTAAGGAATATAATGTAGAATCTCTATATTTATTAAAACATTAAGACCAGAAGTCACCGTACAAGAACAACTACAAATATACAAAAAATGTAGCTAAGAAATTATCCAAAAATACTAAAGAAATACGACAATGTCTTAGTCTCAAAACAAGGTATATAAGAAAAAATAAGATTATTCAATGGCCATCGGATCATGGTGCTCACCATTGAATCAAATTTTAAAATTGTTGGCTAGAGTCAAGGTCTTGTCTTAAACACTGGAACTTGATCTGCACTCAAAAAAAAGAGCACAAATAGCATACATACATCAACAAGTACTGGTAGACATCGATGGTCGACTCACCAAGCACCATACAAATAAGTAAATCAAATATAACCAACCATGATCACAACAAAGCTTAAAACAAAGAACAACCAAGCACAACTTATGACACTTCACTTCAGATAGAATATAAGCTCATATTTACACCTTTTACACTTACTGAAATTCATCAACAAGTTGCATCATGACATATTATTATAAATGTACATTCAAATGCATATGATGAATATATGTATGCAGGATGTATATATCATCAATTATTCTTCTCAATACAACAAAAATCTATCAACTCATAATGATCTCATTATCATCAATATCATCATCATTAATATCATTACTAATACCATCAACGCATATTCACAACAAGACCACTAATCATCACCAACATATATGAATATGCAAATGCAGTCAATAATTACTAGTGCCCTAAAGTAATTATAAATATTCAATTACATATAAGCACAAAGTCAGGCAAGGCTAGTTTCTACAAATAAACCATTAACTACCTTAATGCCTACATGAATCACATCAAGCCATAAATTTTCCTTTCATTTATCTTTTGGCCATTTATTAATCTACAAAAACAAATTTAAAAACCAATTTAAATCACTTCATACATTCTAACCATTAGATATCATTAACTATCAATTTCAACCATAAATTTGCCTTGCTAAATACCTTAGGTTTTTCCTATCCTTAACCCCTATGAATTCAACTTTATTTAGCATGAACAACCATAATTATACTCCAAATAGTGTTTTTTAATATTTTAAGATCTTTAACAACTAATTTTACATACATTCTCATCAATTTATATTTAGGTAATAAGCTAGGGCTAAACCCTAATTTCTACAATGAATATGATTCTAATAATTTCTAATAATTTGTCACTTTCCAAAAGTTAAGGTAAAGATGTCACCTACCTTGACCCAACCTTGGTCGGTAAGCTGAAAATTCCAAAACACAAGAAAATAAAAAAATTCAAAATTTAAATGGTAAAAGTATGAGACTACTAAATAAAAGTTAGGCTATACCACATAGATAATAGAAGACAACAACAACATACCTTGTGTAATCCCACAATGTAGGGTCTTGGGAGAGTAAAGTGTATGCAGTCCATACCACTACCTTGTATCAAGTACAGTAGAGAGGTTTTTTTCGATAGACCCCCAAAGCAGGACATATAATAGTATAACAAAAAAATGCAAAAGTACACAACAATATGGGATAACACGCAGCTAGATACTAAAGGAAATATGACACCCTCAAGGTACTCCTATAAATTATCTATCCAGAATCATAGAAATCACCAAAACACTATGAACATAGAACTCCAAGAACAGATACAAGCAAAATACTCTTCTCGGCTACAATGGATGAACTCCCACCCAGTAACCCTCTACCCTTATTCAAGTCCTTTACATCTTCCTATCAAGGGTCATGTCCTTCGTAAGCTATAACTATTTCATATTATACCTAATCACCTCCATAAAATTCTTTTTCTTCCTACATCTACCCTACATAAAACTATTCACAGCCATCCTCTCACACCTCAGTACTGGACAATCTATGCATCTCCTTATGACATGCCCAAACCATCGCAACCTCACTTCCCGCATCTTATTCTCCACCAAATCCACTTCTAATTTATCCTAAATAATCTCATTTCTAACCCTATATTCCCTGATAAGTCCACATATTCATCGCAACATCCTTATCTCTACCACCTTCAGCTTTTGGATGTGGGAGTTCTTAACTGGATAACTCTCTGCTCCATACAATGTAGCTGGTCAGACTGCCATTCTATAGAACTTAACATTAATCTTAGGAGTAACCTTCTTATCACACAATACCCCTAAAGTGAGGCTTCACTTCAACCATCCTACATCAATATGGTGTGTGATATCCTCGTTAATATCTCTTTTCCCCTTAATTAGAGACCCAAGATACTTGGAACATTTTCTCTTCTAAATGACCTGAGAATCAAGCTTAACTACCATGTCAGCCTCATGCAAAAAATAACTAAACTTATATTTCAAGTACCCCATCTTGGTCCTGCTCATCCTAAATCCTTTAGACTCAAGGGTCTGTCTCCAAACCTCCAACTTATCATTAAATCCTCCCCCAGTCTCATCAATTAGAACAATATCATCAGCAAATAACATACAGCAAGGCACATCCCCTTGAATATGCCCCATCAAAATAACTATCACCAAGGCCAATAAAATTAATATAAGAGTCGATCTAAAGTGCAACCCTTTAAAAATACAAAAGGGCTCTGAATCCCTTTCTACCATCCTCGCATGAGTCATTTCTCTATCATACATATCATAAATCAACCTAGTGTATGCCCTAAGAACCCCCTCCAACCTCCAATCACCTCTGTAGAATCACCCTGAGGACTTTATCATATGGCTTCTCAAGAACAATGAACACTATATGCAAGTACATCTTCTCTCCTTAAATTGATCTTCTAATCTTCTCACATGGTAAATAGACTAAGTAGTTAAATGACCTAGTATGAAACCAAACTGATTCTCTGAAATAATCGTGATCCTCCTTAACCTCAAATCTATTACTGAAAAACCCCATGTCTTGTACCATTGTAAAATTTCCTTAGGTTTGGACTTACTAGGCTTGGTACGACTCAAGGGTACCAATTGTACCCTTAGATACGAGTTAAGAGGAGGCTAGGTGGTCCACTCGTACACTAGGTAGTGTTTTTGGTGTAGATACCATTCAAGATACTACTCATCTTGGTACGATTCATATAGGAACATACAATTTTTATGGTTCTTGTTTGAGCTGTCTTGTGGAATTTGCCCAAGGTATAGTTGGGTGGTACGATTTGGTATACCACTTGTACCCTTAGGTACAATTTAGGGACAGGTAAGTCATATAGAAACCAGTTTATAGGGTCTTGTAAAGGTCTTAGGTACGACTTGAGGTACCATTCATACAATAGGATACGGATGGTAAGGGTGAGTCGTACCCTAGATCATGGCTTGTTTTATTTTAAGTCGAGGGTAGCCCAGACATTTCCTACTTTAAAGGCCTTATATTCTCACATTATATAACCATTGGTTTCCTCTCATAACACTTATTAAAGAATGGAAACACTCCAAATACTCTCTCAAACTTACTCTTGAATATTAGAGGCTACAGTTTCTTTATGTGTTCTTGAAAGGGATCAAGAAGCATGTTTCTCTTTGGAAACTTCTTGTATAAGGCATATATTCCTTCCATAAATTTTATTTCCAACTAAAGACATGTGTATTATGTTTTAAACAATGATTTATGAATCATGAAGGGGTGTTTTTGAAATATATGTTGAGGGTCTTGATGCATATGGTTTGATATTCGTTTAAACTATGTTTTTATATGTTTTTTGTAATGGTTTGCATATGTTGGTACTTGTTGTTTATGGTTTAACCAATGGGTATTGAGTAACCCTAATTATGGTGGTTTATGAATTGGTTTTGGTTTTGCTAAAGGTATGCCCTCAACATGTTTGATAAAATACCTAAAATAATGTTTTCACTTTATTGTTGAACTTTCATTGGAAATATTACATGATTTGGTTTGGTAATGGAACCCTAAATAGATTTAGATGTTTTTTATCATTTAAATAGTTCAAATTATATATTAGGCTTTAAATTTTTGGCATGGTCATAAATGGTTTTAAATGGTATAAATGATGTACATGGTTTAGAAGGATTAAATGGTAAAACCCTTCTCACTATGAAATTAGTTATCCTTGTGGGGTACATGAGAATCTCATAAGTGGTTTAATAATGTTAATGGAAAGGTACATGGAATCCCTTAAATCTATACATGGTTGGATATGGATGGTACTTGCAAGTATAGTCAGTATGATGATACCATTACTTATGACCTTGGTTAATAAATGGTTAATAGATTGGTTGGTTTCTTGGTAATGGTTTTAATTGGGAAATAACGATAGGGTGCGTATTAAAGTCGTAGAAGATGGAGGTTCGGAGAGCACCAAAATTGGAAACTCGTATTTGCTGATATGACGTTTGGTCTTGGTGATCGTATGCATGATGTCACACTTTATATTTGGGAATGTACTAGTCAACCCAGGATTTCATCCCTAGTCGTGCGGCTACATGCACTGGGTCCTTTTAGTTAGGGGATTTGAACCAATATAGCTCATGGGTGGCTTAGGATGGAAAAGCTACATAGTCCAGGTAATGGTTTTAAAGACATACTAAACTGAGTTACATTTTCCAGCATGGTTATATATATATATATGGTTGTATGCATTATGGATACTTTTACTTGGCTTTGTAAATGGCATTATTTTATCTTTATCCTGAATGTATGCTAGTGTTCACCCACTAACTCGTCTTCGATCGGCTGTATAGCCACGTTATGCAAAGACCGGCCATTCTACTTCTCCTTCTTAATAATTGAATTCGGGGATAGTCTAAGTTGGATTTAAATGGAGAGCTTCCATAGTTTGGAAGACATTTATTTCATGTCATGGGTTACTTTACATATTCTTGTCTTTCATAGACTTTTATTTTTGGCTTTGGTTAGGGGTATATCTCGACTAGGTACTCTTTGGTTAGTCTAGAGGATTTGTATGGAAAATTGTGTACTTAGGTATGGTATGGATTGGTTAAGTTTCATATATATATATATATATATATATATATATATATATGCATCTAATTATTATAATTGGTTTTGGTTTATGGGTTTTGTCTTTGGTTTGGTTGGTCATTGGCTGGTTGGACTTGGTGTGCTGATCTCGGATATAGATCTATCCTAGAGTCACCACATCATTGGATACACTATCTAGTTATATGTTTGAACTTAAGCTGACTCAAGGTATGTGTTTTGTGGTTTGATTGGGTAACGGGGGCAGTTCCCAGTCCTAGTTGGGATTGAGATTGCCCATTATAACAAGGCCCTAGTTTGGGTCATGTCAAGTTAGTATCAGATCTTTATGTTTTGGTATGATGGGGTGTCAATAAAGTCATGTCGAGTAGAGTATTGCTTATGGGTGTGTCGTGCACCACACTTATAATTAGGAGGCTACAAGGTATTCAGGAATGTTTCACTTTTTTGGTTATTCTTCTTTCGAGCTATGGAGTCTAAGGTCTTGAAATCTTCTCTAAATATTCCTTGGTTCACTCTTCATATCATGTCTTCTCAAGGATATAAAGTTTGTCAAAACTCTCCTGTCCAACTCGAGGACAACATGGATGGATCTAGTCCAACTCATGGGGCATAGACCCAACCAAAGGTCACAGCTTCTATTTTTACCCGTGGAGTCCCACTGGTCTACACTAACCCTATCTCAGAAGGTGATACTCATACTCAGTAACCTCAAGGAGAGGTTACCAATGTTGAGTTTTGTCATCTTAGTAATATATTAATCAAAATAGTAATAACTTTGTCATACTAGTCCTATCTTATTGGTACAAGGAGGAATGAGGTAAGGTTGGTAAATAGGCAAGGTAAGGTGGTCTCAGTCTTCTAAACAAAAGTAGAGGCTAATGGTATGGCTGTAAATAGTCCAAAAAGAAAGAGTTAGGTGAGTCTTTACTCTTATTATATGTCTTGTGTTCCCTACCCAGATAAAATTAGGAGGCAAGTATTTTTCAGACTGATAAATTTTTCTAGGGCAAAAGGTGCCCAATCTTGGGCCAATGGGGCCCATTCCGTATCATCCTCATTTCTTTATAGATTTTATGGTCGTTCGCACCATGGGTGTTACAAGGAAGGAAGGAATTGGTGTTTTTGTTGTAGTTAAATGTGTTACATACATTTAGAGAGTGTCAATAAGGGTTGTTTCTTGGGCAAATAGAGTATTGGCTACTACCTCTGGCTTCGATAGTGGTCGAGATTATCTCAATATTTACTATCCCTAAAAAATCCAAGGCATATTACGATGCCGACACTGGGATATTGAAAACTCTTTTCTTGGTGGTATGTATGATTTACTTGGTTCAGGGTTCTCTCTCTTTTTGTCCCTATTTGTGGTTGTGTATTTTGGTTTTGGTACCAAGGTTATTTTATACTTTTTTATTCTTCTATTTCTACCCCGATAGGTGACTCAGCAATTACCAAAAGAGTCTATAAGGGGTGTGTGGTATCTGCGATTGCCAAAAAAGTCTATAAGGGTTTTGACTCAAATATGGTGATTTTTTATGTCATTTAGGACTTAATTGGTTGCACTCATGCTATGCCTCATTAGGTTTTAGGATTCGTAAAGATTGTTTTTAGGCTCCCTGTTAAGTCAGTTATGAAATGGAAGAATGGTTTCATTCGGTTCCCTAGTTTTTAAGAAAAAGATTATATCTTAGAACATAGAGATTTGTCTCCAAAGGAATGTCCTTATTAGTCTGATCCGAGTTCAAGATACTAAATCAGAAGTTACTTCTTTGGTTTGGTTTCGGTGGTAGATAAATTTCCTGAGGTCTTCTTGATGACCCTCATCGTGTATTTCTAATTGGGAAGTTGGTTTGGGATTAATCTTTTTTTGGACACTTGTCCAATTTCTATTCTTTCTTTCTAGTATGGATTTGGTCGGGTTAAAGCAACTTAAAGGAGCAATTTAGGGATCTCTTAGATAATGGTTCTCCTTGTCTTAGTGTTTCTCTATGGGGTGTTTTGTTCTTGGAAGCATAAGGGGAATGGTTTCCCTAGAAATAGATAGGTTGTTGGTTTGTTGATAAATAATTTGGAGTGTCCTTCTTGTTGTGAGGACGGTATATGTATATTCCATTCTATATGGGGTATTTTGATGTTATTGAATGGTGGTTAGTTTGGTAGATCCTAGGCTTGAACCTAGTGAGTATGTTAGCTCGGGAATAGAAATGTAGGAATTGTGGGGGATAATTTGGTAGGTCTAGGTTCTAATTATTAGATAGGTTAGATCATGGAGCTTGCACATATCTTTGTCCCTATAGTTGCATTTTATTATTTGCATGAAATTGATTATTAAATTCATGATTTTGAATTTAGGTTTTGGCACAATTGAGGTCTTTGACATAATTACCCCTTTAATTGATTTTCCATGGATTACGATACATTATTCATGTTTATCTATGTTTATGAACATTATGGGATACATGGGAATGTTAAATGAATTTTGGGCTACTATGGATCCCCCAATTACTTGGTTTTGGTCTTGAAAATTAAGTGACCTCAAAACTGTTTGTGAAATTGCCATTGAGTATAATATGCCATATGCTTTAACTATTCTAAAATACTTGCATTGCGTACATGGTTAAAGGAACAAGAATTGGTTTTGGTTGGCTTCAAATGATTTTGAAAGGCCTTGGTGGCCATAGTTTGATTTTAAATAGTTTTAGTTGAATTGGAAACCTTGGAGTCAATTTAGTCTCATAGGCTTTGCATGTCTATGCTAGGCTTTAAGTAACATTTGGTTGAATGAGGTTTTGGGTATAGATAACCAAACGTCTGTGGTGTACTTCTTCAGTGATTTGTGTTCGTAGATATGATGAGATGAAGGTTGTTGGTTAATCGAGAATTCTCTTTTAGTGGTGGACTTCAAGGAAAGGTCAGGTTGCATATTAATACTCTTCTCTCTCGATTAAGATATTACTCTACTAATGTTGTATTCATTCTTATAGCACTTATGACCAAGGTTCATATTTTGCATTCGCCTTGTTCCCTTAATATGAGCCTTGACCTTGTGTTAAGTTACTCATGGTATGTGTGGTTGTGTTTCTTTTGGTGTCCAGTTTTAAGGACTCCACTTATGATAGGGTTTGGTCGGGTTGTTTTTTTTCATTATAGTCTAGGTGGTTGCTGTGAAGTACTTAGTTCCTATAGTGTCGTGTCCTGTCTATGGGATCTTGCCTTGGGAGGCATGGATAATTCTTGTAATTCGGTTTATTAAATGACTCTTCTTCTTGTTCTAGGGTAGTAGTGGCTTAGAAAGCATGGTGATGTTTCGAATCAAGAAGTGTAGAAGCCCTTAAGTGGGCGAGAGTGTATGGTGACTACTAGAGTTAAGGTTTTGGATGGTAAGGTAAGGTTGTTTTCATGGGAAATGGTTAGGAAAGTAAGAGGTGGTGAAAATCCTTATGGAAATGATAGAGGTTGCTAGATCATTTTATGGATAGATTATACCGCAGGTATATAAGTCGTAGACTTCAATATTGTGATTGGTAGATATACCAATAGTTGTCTAGGGTACTTGAGATATGTTATCGGGCATAATTTTATGAATTGTTTTCATGTCATAGTAGTGTATGATTTTAGATGTTAAATTATAGGTTGGGGGTTTTAGTTATACTGGTTGGATATGGTTTGTCCATGTCCTTTACTCATGGTTTCCATATTATAATGGTGATAGAAGCGGAGTGGTGTTTTGGGATAGATGTAAGGAGTAGATCCTGGTGGCTAAAGTTAAATCCTTTTAGCTTATGATAGTCTTGAACATGGAGGTGGTTTATAGCTAGATACAAGCTCCTTTAGTGGTGTGTCTTTGTAAATTCTAAATTGAATTGAACTTTTCCTTGCTGAAGTTCATTCAACTAGAATTCTATGAGTTTCCATTTAGGTAAGGTGTTGATGGTCCTTTGTTGGTTGGTTTTTTGGGTGGTATTGGTATCTCAGATTCCTTGTTTTTAGGGAGGTCCCGAGGAGGATCTTGGAATATAAAGTTCGTTGGTTGCAAACTTCAGTAAAGTTTCCATGGTAGAACAAAAATTCCAGAAATCCATTCGGGAAGCGGAAAAGGACATGGATTCCAATTGTTTACATTAGTTCTTAATTCCAGAAATTGATGCATAAGGTATGTTCTCTTCAACACGATTTTTTTCCTAACTCGGTTGAAGGTTAGTATTGTTTCCTCTTGCATCTTTGTTTTCTAACTTTGTTAGAGGTCAGAATGAAATTATTAGGGGTTTAAATCATGTTTGGGATATGTGATGGTCTTCTCACCTTAGTTTATGTCCTTTTCTTCAATTTTTTGTTGAGGGAAAATTTGATGGGTGTTAATGTGATATCTTGTTCTTGTTCTTACTCTTACTCATCATTCAAGGAAGAATTATCCTAACCGGGGAGACTGAAACACCCCAAGTCTAGGACCCTTGCAAAATTTCCTTGGTTTTTGAATTACTAGGCTTGGTATGACCCAAGGGTACCAATCGTACCTTTGGATACGAGTTAGGGAGAGGCTTGGTGGATCACTTCTACACTAGGAAGTGTGTTTGGTATAGCTATAGCCCATGATATGACTCATCTTGGTACGAGTCATATAGGAACATACGAGTGGTGTAAGGCAGGTCGCATGGTGCTTGTTTGAGCTTTCCTCTGTAATCTTCCCAAGGTACGGTTTGTGGGTACGGTTTGGCATACCACTCGTACACTTAGTTACGAGTTAGGGCGGTTTGAGTTGTATAGAAACTAGTGTGTAGGGTCTTGGCATGGTCTTAGGTACGAGTTGGGGTACCACTTGTACCCCAGGATACCGATGGTAAGGGTGAGTCGTACCCTAGATCATGGCTTGTCTTAATTTTAAGTCAACGGTAGTCTAGATATTTCCTACTTCAATGATATTTATGTTCTCACGTTATATAAACATTGGTGGCCTCTCATAACACTTATTAAAGGATGGAAACACTCCAAATACTCTCTAAAACTTACTCTTGAAGATTGGAGGTTAGGGTTTCTTCATGTGATCTTCAAAGAGCCAAAGAGTCATGTTTCTCTTTGGAATCTTCTTGTATAAGGCGTGTATTCCTTCCCTAATTGTTAGTTCCAACTAAAGGCATGTGTATTGTGTTTTAAACATTGATTTATGAATAATGAATTGTGGTTTTCGAAATATATGTTTAGAGTCTTGATGCATAAGGTTTGGTATTAGTTTAAAGTATGGTTTTATGTGTTTTTGGTAATGGTTTGCATATGTTGGTACTTGTTGGTTATGGTTTAACAAATGGGTCTTGAATAACCCTAATTATAGTGGTTTATGCATTGGTTTTGGTCTTCGTAAAGGCATGCCCTCAACATGTTTAACAAAATGCCTAAAAGAATATTTTTACTCAATTGTTGAACTTTCATTGGAACTTTTGCATGGTTTGGTTTGATAATGGAACCCTAAATGTATTTGAATGGTTTAAATGGTTCAAATCATATAAATTCCTTAAATGTTTCGCATGGTCATAAATGGTATAAATAGTGTACATAGTTTTGAAGGATTACATGGTAAAGCCTTGGTAGTTATTAAATTGGTTATTCTTGTGGGGTACATTGGAGTCCCGCAAGTGGTTTAATTTGGTTAATGGAAGGGTACATAGAATCCATTAAACTTATATATGGTTGGCTATGGATAGTACTTGCAAGTATAGTCGGTAAGATGATATCACTACTAATGACCTTGGTTAATAGATGGTTAATGGATTAGTTAGTTGCTTCGTAATGGTTTTAATTGAGCAATAATGGCGGGGTATGTAGCAAAGCCGTGGAAGGTGGAGGCCTTGCAGGGTACCCAAACTGGAAACTCATATTTGTCGATGAGAGGTTTGGTCTTAGTGACCGTGTGCAAGATGTCACACTTTATATTTGGGGGATGTACTAGTCATCCCAGGTTTTATTCTCTAGTCTTGCGGCTATATGTACTAGGGCTCTTTCAGCAGGGGAGATGAACCCATAGAGCCCATGGGTGGTTTAGGATGGCAAAGACACATAACCCAGGTAATGGTTTTAAAGGCATGCTAAACCTGATTACTTTTTTCGGCATGGTTATATATATATGTAAGGTTGTACACATTATGGATGGTTTTACTTGGCTTTATAAATTGCATTATTGTATCCTTATCTTTAGTGGATTCTAGTGTTCACCCACTAACCTGTCTTCTAGCAGTTGTATACCCACGCTATGCAGGGACCGGCCATTCTATTTCTCCTGATTAGTGATCAAATTTGGGGACAGTCAATATTGGATTGTAGTGGTGAGCTTCCATAGTTCGAAAGGCAGTTATTTCATGTCATAGGTTACTTTACATATTTCTTGTCTTTCATAGACTTTGGTTTTTAGCTATGGTCCGGGGCATGTCCCGACTAGGTACTTTTTTCTTGGTCTAGAGTATTTTTATGGAGAACCGTGGACTTGGGTATGGAATGGATTGGTTAAGTTTCATATATATATATATATATATATATATATATATATACATGCATCGGATTATAATAATTGGTTTTGGTTTATGGGTTTTTGCATTGGTTTTGTTGGTCATTGGATGGTTGGACTTGGTTCGGTTAGTCTCGGATATAAACTTATACCAGAATCACCACATGGGTGGATATGCTATCTTGTTATATGTTCGGACTTCAGCCGACTCAAGGTATGTGTTTGGTGGTTGGGTTGGGTAATGGGGGCGGTTCTCGGTCCTGGTTGGGCTTGGGATTGCCCATTACAACAAGTCCCTGGTTCGAGTCGTGTAAACTACCCTTTCCAAAACCCTTATAGTATGACTCAACACCTTGATACCTCTATAGTTGTTGCAACTCTAAATGTTCTATTTCGTATATAATGGAATCATTGTAATCCATCTTCAAGATACATGCATCTTTGCTGCCCAAAAATTTTGTTAAACAACCTCGTCAGGGACTCCAAACCTGCCCCGCCAGTGCTATTCCAAAAATCCACTGGAATCTTATTTGGCCCAGTCACCCTACCCCTATGTATCCTATGAATATCCCTCTTGACCTCCTCAACCTTGATATGCCTACAACAACTATAATCGTGACACCTGTTTGAGTTCTCCAAGTCCCCTAGCAAAAAACCTCTATCCTCTTCATTGTTCAAAAGTTTGTGGAAATTGGATTGCCACTGCTTGATCAAGATCATGCGCCCTCTTCTCTCTGGCCTTGGTAAGCCTATATAACCTCTTATCCCCATAATTCTCCTCTAAAGCTGCATATAAGCTCTTGAAAACTGTCATCTTAGCCGCCGTAACTGCTAACTTAGCCTCTATGCTAGCTAACTTACACTTATTCTTATTCATCTACTTCTCCTCATTATACTTTCTAGCAACAAACTTAGCATAGGACACCTTCTTAGTCTCCACTTTCTTTTTACTTTATTCATTCCACGACCAAACCCACTGATGCTTGCCAGATCAGCCTCTCAGTACACCCAACACCTCTTTAGTGGCCTCCCTAATACACTGGTCGTCGTCTCCCTTAATATATCCATATCACCTCTACTCTCCTAGGCCCCCATAGTAGTTAGCTTCTTCCTTATTTCCATAGAACTATCCAAAGTCAAGCTACCACTCAATCCTGGGCTGATCCTCCATACCTCTGTTCTTCCTGCCCATTTTTATTACCAAGTCCATCACCAACAACTTATGATGGGTCAAAAGATTCTCATTAGTTATGACCTTATAGTCTTTACAAAGCGCTTTATCACCCTTCTAAGGAGTAAAATGTCTATTTGGACCTTGGTCATCGAACTACAAAAGGTAATAACGTGCTCCTCCTTCTTTGGGAAGCTTGTATTTACTACCCACAACCCAAAATACCTAGGAAAATCCAAAAGTGAAGCTCCTCCTTCATTACATTCCCCAATTCCAAAACCACAAAGCATATCATCATAACCTATCAAAATTGACCCAATATACCCATTGAAATCCCCACACCCCACCCCCCACAAAAAGCATCTCAGTGGATACCTTTCACCACCTCATCCAAAACCTCCCCAAAGATCTTCTTCTTCTCTTCGTCCAATCCTTCTTCCAGATCGTAGGCACTAATAACATTCAATTTAAACCCTCCAATGACAAACTTAATCGACATCAACCTATCATAAACCCGCTTAACCTCCACCACCTACCCCCTAAGCTCTTTGTCAACCAATATACCTGCCCTATTCCTATGACTCACACTACCCGAGTACCACAGCTTATACCCATCCATATCCCTCACGTTAGAGCCTACTTAATTGGTTACCTTGACACAAGCTATACTAATCCTCTTCTTCCTAAGTACCTTCATGATCTATATGGAATTTCCTTGAATATTCCCTATGATACAAGACCCAAATCTCAACATGAAAGCTCTCTTATCCCACCAAACCTTACTACATCTCTCCCCCGACCCCAAACTCAAATCTTGACCCAACCCTAACCCACTATCTTACCAAGATCCTATCCTCAACCTCAACCCTAGTCTAGATCCAAACCCCGACTACGACCTATGACATGACCCTAGTCTACCAACGACCACCATAGCCACTACTTACTAAGAGAAGGGAAAAGAAAGGTGAGCAAATATGTAAGGCAAAAAAATAGATATGGCTAAACAGACAAAATGGTAAAAAAGAGAGAAATCTGCAAAGACAAATCAAGAATATACCACATATACTAAAATCCATAAAACCAATATAATATAATGCAAGTTTCAATAAACAACAATCAATAATACAAACTACTACCCACACGTAAAGAAAAAGTAACACCCCACTGTAAATGGATATGCTAGTTTAAACTAACGCTTATTAAGTAAACATAAAAATAAGAACCATTAATGCCATAAGAATAGTCAAGATAATATAAAAAAAACCATGATAGAAAGGACTAAAGTAGTCAGTCCATCTAGACCAGATAAACTAGAGGAGATAAAATAAGTGCAACTAAACCGGGGAGAAGATAAAGTGAGGGTATTTTCTTAGTCTATTCATCAGGTCCCAAGAAGTTGGCAATGAAATTGGTCGCCAGAATTTTTATGTTGTCGCCTTTACCTACCGCTGATATAGTGACTGAACTAGATCACCAAAAAATATACTAGTCACCGAAAAATGTACTCACCAAAATCTTGATGTTGTAGCCTAAGAAGAGGTGTCAGATCTGGACTTGTCGTACCTGGAAAGGGTTGAAAGAAAACAAAAGAGAGACATCCATAGATGGGTCAGCACATTGATTAGTCACTAGAGAATTTTTTTCTTTAAATCACTAGAAAATGAGTCACCAGAAAATAGCAGTGTCGAAGGTGGTGAGAGATGACGTCGCCAGAAATCCAACTATCCTATTCACCAAAGAACCATTTCAAAGAGATCAATTTAGAGTTAAACAACTCCAATTAAGTTAATCAGATCCAGATCAGTGGTGTTTTTTGGCTACGTCAGTGAATAAGATTTGTGGTTTCGATGGCAGAAGAGAGAGAAAGAGAAAGATATAGTTAAGTAGCTAAAAAATGAGTCTCTAGAAAATGGCAGTGTCGGTAGTGGTAAGAGATGAAGTTTCCTATGGTGAGAGATGAAGTCACCGACGGTTTACAATACTAAAAAAAAGTTGCATTAAATTTTAAAAGCAAAGTGTGCTTATTAAGAGATACACATTATTGAGTCTCACATTGGATCTAGTTTCTATCGAATCAAGTAAGAAATTTGAATTGCTTGATATTAGGATACCAATGGAGCTCTCAGAAGTTATGACATGGGAACTGATGCTAAAATGTGGAGAATTTTCTGTAACCATACATTATCCAAAGAAAATACATCAAATCCTAAAATTAGTTTTCATAATTGAGAAGAGCATCTAAATACAAATCAAAACATCTAAAAATACTACATAAGTTTTTATCTAATTGTAAGTAAGGACATAAAGTAGAATAAGAGAAGGTTCAAAATCATCCCTGAAAACTTGAGTGTACACCTTAAATGTCCGGTATCACAGTAAGAATCATCCACCACTGGTCACACTCAAACTGGGATCTGGATCGAAAGGGTAAAGAAGTGGTAGTGAGTATGGTCCACTTATATTCAGTAGGTATCAAAGGCAAGTAAAAGTCATATAAGCAAGTCACTTGCAAACAAAAAAGTTACCAAATGGTAGTTCACACCATCTCCAATGACAGTCTTATAAAATAATATAAAAAGGAACTACTACTTATATAATTTATAAGGAACCTAAATACACATCAAGGTACTAAAAATGAAACACTTAGATGCAAATGTAATGCAATGCAATGACGTAATTGTAGTGGAACTTATGTATACATATTCCAAGACTTAGCGTTTTAGGACAGGACCCATGTGAGGTTTAAAACCCATATACTTTCATCTCGAAAAAGCTTTATTGGAAAATGACCTCGACCTAGATTTTCCAATATAACACAATAAACCTTGTTGGCAATGACCTTGGGCAAGGGTCTTATAAGGAATTTCTATTTTCTTTCAATATCAATATTACCTAATGGTATTAATGCCTCGTGAATGTGTATGTATAAAATGAAAAAGTAATGCTAACAACAAATCAGAATGAAAATAATAATCAATTCAATTCATGTATGAGTGAGCTCAGAATCAACTCAATATGCCAATAATTCATGATTTTTCCCTCGCTCGACACCACTTAAATGAATAGTCATGTAAGAGATCAATCAATATCATTTCAAACCCTTCATTCGAGTATATTAATCATGATAATGTAAAATAATGATCTAAAAAGTCCAATAATGTCTATTTAAGCCCATGCACAGGCATCACAACAATAATTATGGAAATTATTGCACATATAAGGCATATAATGTCAAACAAAGCCCCTACACAGCGACATACAATATATGATTTCTCAAGGTAACAACACTATGAAAATAACCACCACATGGGTAGATAATAATAATAATAGTGTTGAAATATAACTCTTGATGGCTAATATTACAACCCATAGCTCGCTCTACTAGTACGTTAACTATTCAGTCCAGTTTTAAAAAGTTAAAGCCATAACCTACCTCAAAAAACTGAAAACCAAGACTAGACCCTTAAATGCAAGATTTTCCTATTTGAATGGTCTAAAATGAGCTAAAACTATCAAATACATAATCTAGGTGTTAAAAAAAGCTAAATATACCCATTTCGATCATATTTAAGATAGATGCAAAATGAGTTTGAAAAATGAATTCAAAAACAAAAGATGTAAAATTGACATTTCATTTTTAAAACATGTTCTACATAATAATTGGAATATATAAGCAAAAACATACACAATAATGAGTTAAAATAGAGGCTCAAAATAATGAAAAACATATTTTATAGTTTACCGGGAAATATTCCGGCATTCTACTTTCAAAACAAGATTAAAAGGTATTTTTGATAATATAATCACTGGGAAATATGAGAATTTGAATTTAGTGCTCACCCAATTATGAATTATGGAGAAAATCTTAAGAACTGATCTTTCCCAAAACTCCAAGGTCCAAAATGGAAGAAAATCATGAAAATGGGTTATTTATACTATTCTGTGAACAATACATAGCGATCTCAACTCAAGCCACACGATTCCGAAGGTTAACGTTGACTAGACAATAATTATCCTTCACATTTGTGGCCACATATTGCATTCACAAAAGCTAGTAACTCGGACCCATTGATTTCGCGACGGTCTGCTAGCATTAGCGATAAGGAAGAAAAAACAACCGATCCCGAAATGCCTTCACGATTTAGGTGTCCATATCAAGATCATGATGGAGGATTATTTGTATCTATGCATTTGCGTCTAGAGGCCCACGTTTGAAAAGAAGGAACACACCTGTCCCAGATATCAACAAAACGTTGAGTTCTTAAAAGTTTCTAAACCTCCAAATGGTATCTCGAGATTCTTTTGGGATCCCAAAGAATTAAACCATATATACTTCTAGTATATTTTCAATATTCTAGACTTAATTGAAACATCAAATCCTTTAAAAGAGATCATTTAACACAAATTATCCCCCAAGACTCCATTTATGCATTTTTCACTAGTTTCTAAATGGTGGGTCAAAATACAAAATAAAGGTTTCAAACTCAAACCAATCTCACTACTAACCCAAAATCAACATTCAAGTATAATTTAACAATTCAAATTGTCATCCGACGCTCGAAATATAAAATATTCACTGAAGTCAAACTCATGGCTTTTAAGACCTCTAAGAGTTTCAAACTATTTCAAATCACTCCCGAATACATCAAGGATCGTGTCAATCATCCCCATATCTTATAAATAGAAATAACAACTATGGAGAAAGTCAAAATTTTAACATAAAAAGGAAAATTTTAGACTTTAGATTGTTACACAATTTTAAGAAGTAATTCAAGTTTTGAATGTTAAGAAATCTTACCTCTAAATATGAAGACCCTAAATATTTGTAGAAAATATCCTTCCCTAGAGTTGTTTTTATTTTAAGAAAATAGGAATGAAAATGTATTTCAAGTTTTAAAAAATAAAAATTGCATTTTTACAATTGAAACAATACATTACCACTAAAGTAACTCATAGAGTAATTGTGGCTACGACTGTGGCGGTACGTTTACCACTTTAGTGGCTCTTTAGTTATTGCATTAGTACAAAGGTAAAATCTCAAGACATATTTTAAAATTAATCTATTTTATTACACACCCCTTGAAATATGATATCACAAACCAAACCTTTTGAGGTAAACTCTATAATCAAAGTTCTATTGATCCGTTTTACGAATTAGAAGTTGTTCTATCTTTTTATAATCGTATTCTATCAAAAGATAAATCATATAACCCCACCAAAACTTAAATTACTACCAGATTTTCTTAGACAATCACACCATCAAAAAGCACTAAAGACTAGGCAACCCCAAATTTTCAAAAAATTGTCTATAGGAAAAACATACAAGACCCCACACGGTCACACATAGCAAATAATGTCTCAAAACCACAAAAAATTATCCATATAGGCCCCCACACAGGCACATAATCATATAACACTTTTTTCATGATACAGCCCCTTACCCATAACATGTTTTTACATTATTATTAACTACCCAAGTCAGTATGAAGAAAGTTAAGCCATAACCTACCTTGAATGCTGAAATGAGAATGATTAAGTCCTTAACACTGAACTTTCACACAATTCACAGACCTTAAATCATCTAAAACATAAAAATATAGCATCTGCGCCTCAAAACAAAGCCAATGAATACCTTATTATCCACTTCTGAATTAGGGTCACAACAGACCCCCGAAATGGGTTATAGAAAAAAAAAAGATAAAACTAGAATTTTAGTCCAAAAAAATACTTCCAAAGATTAAAGGGACTCATAGGAGAAGACCCAAGTAAAAATGGGCTAAAATTGTGGTTTGAATCATTGAAATGCTAATTTAAGCCTTCCACGCCAAAATCCCCAAATTTCACCTTTCATTCTAAAGTTAAACAAGAATTAAATGATAAAAATTGAAAGAAAGTATTTAAAATAGAGATTTGGAGCTTACCCACGCTTAAAAGTGGAAGAAAATTCTCAAAAACTCAAACCCCGAGCTTCATGTCACGAAAATGGTGAAAGAATCTTGAAAAAAGGAATAAATTGCACCAGGGCATTGATGTGCTATGGTTTCATTAAACTTTTGATGCTTAAAACGATGAAAATATACAATTTTCTTAGGTCTTTCTATTAGATATGATGTGTTTTGTGTTATGTTTTGTAGGAAAAAATGTTCTAGAACTATCTAGAGAAAAAATGTGAAAGTTGAAGTCTTGGACCACTAAGTGGGCACCTAAAGGTAGTTTATACTACCTACAGGGCGTAGGTTCCAAAATTTGTGTCAAAAATTAAAGTCCAGAGGCTAAGAAGCTGAGAAAAGAAGACCCTGCTACTTATGAAGGGCACCTACGGCCCATAGGTTCCACCTACAGCCTTTAGGATCCCGATTAGGTGTCATAGGAGAAAATTAAAGAGAGTTTTTAGGATATTTTTGAGGTGGGGAACCAACATGGGACCACCTATTGTCCGTAGATGCCATCTACGGCCTACAGGTGGCCCAGTAACTGGCCACCGACCTTTATTTTCCTTATTTGTTAGGGAATGGTTTCCTCGGGTTTCCTTGTACTCTATATATACTCTTTTGATTATTTTAGTTAGTTTACGCACTTTTGATACTTACAAACCTATAGTTGATTCGGACATTTGATTTTAATCTTTGGTTACTTTGTTCTTGATCTTGGTTGATAATTTAGTTGAAAACTTTGGGGTTTTTTTACCATTTTAATATTGTTTAATGTTTTCAATTATGAATTTTGTTAATCATTTCACAACAATGAGAGGTTAAATCCCTTATCTAGGGTTGTGGGACCCCTAGTGGATTGACGGAGTAGGGGAAGTACTATGTTTCTCTGAAATGATATCCTTGCATGTATTGTAGTTATCTTAAATTTATTAGCTTTCTTAGCGGTTGCAAATAATCACAAAAGTAATTTGAAGATTAATTATTGATCTAGGTTAATATGTATCATCTACTTAAGATGATTATCTTTCATCTAATAACTTAAGGCTCAAAAGGTAATAGTTAATTAGGATCTAGAATAAGAGTTAGTAGGCGACATTCTGAAACTCAAAAGGTAAAGGGTGAAATCTATCAATGAGTCCACAAGTCAGTTGATGGTACAAAACTTATCAATTTATGCATGCAAGATATTGGGTTGGATAAACACATCCCGATAAACCTACTAAGTTGAGAAGCCAGGGGGAACATAGTCCTAGTGTTCGTCTCCGATTAATTAGAACTAAAGTTGAGTTCGGTTGTTGTTGAATGTTTATTAATAACCCCCCCCCATTTACTTTTTGCATTGTTGACTTCAACAAACTAGAGATATAATTCCATATATTCCCTTAGGATTTGACCCCCAACCTTGTTGGGAAGCAACTACCGGGTCGCTTAGGCGGCTATCGTTTAAGCGACCAGGCGCTGCTTAAGTGAAGACCTCCTATTATCTAAGCGACTAGGCGTCGCTTAAACAAAGCCCGCCTCACTGCGTAAGTGTCATCTATAACTTAAGAGAAAGGCAAATGGCATGCGAATATCGCTTAAACGACTAGGACATTACTTAAACGGTCCTGATATCTCTGAGGAGACATTTTGTCCATCAAGCCAAGTGACTTGAGCAACCAAATCTTTGCTTGGGTGTGCACCAGCTAATTGGTGTTCCAAGTGTCAACGGACCCCTTGAGATTCATCAAAAATCCCGAGTACACAAATGAACTATTCTATCCAACTAAATTTGATGCTCTAAGCTCAATAGCAATATCAGATTTACGAAAAGACATTGTTTTCATAGGATTGACCCCTAAGACTAATTTCACAACTTTCCCAACTGAGGGAAAAAATGAGCTAAAAAATTGTAAAACCATAACAACTAGGTTACTAGCCTAAAATCAACGTTTCAGATCTACTGGGGCAGTTTGTTTTGCCATCTGATGCACACATCAAAATATGTCAATTAAAGTCAACTAATAAGCCCTTAAGACCATTAAAAACCATAAACCACACTGAAATGCATAGGGGGCCATCCTATTCATCCCCACTCCTCTGAATTACCACAATGCAACCACGGAGGGGAGTAAAATGGTCAAATCACACAAAATCACATACTTCACACAAATCACAAAAATTAGGTATTACATCTTCCATCACTAAGAATCTTGTTGTTTTTCCCTGAACAAAGGGAAATAGAAATACCTAAATCAGCAAAATATTGGGAACAACTACTATGCATATCAAACTCAACCTCCCAAGTTGACTCACATGCAAATCGCTGCATCCACTGGATCTTAACCATAGGAATAACTTTAGAATAACATCGTCTAATATCCCTAGCTAGAATGGAGACAGACTCCTCAATAAAATACAACCGCTCATCTAACTAGACTGAATCCCAAGAAATGATATGTGACTTATCTATAATATAATGTCGAAAGATAGAGACATGAAAAATTAGCTGAATAGCTGACTAATCTAGGGGAAATGATAACTCAGAAGCCATATCCCCAACAGTCTTAAGGATCTCAAAAGGTCCAATATTCCAGGGACAAAGCTTGCTCCTCTTCCTAAATCTCATCACACCCTTCATGAGAGACACATGAAGGAAGACACGACCAATAACACTAAACCTCAAGTCGCAAAGCCTACAATAAGCATGGCACTTCTTCCTACTCTGAGCCACTCAAAGTCTATCTTTAATGACCCTAACTCTATCCAAAGACTCATAAAGTAAGTCCATACCTCAAGGTCTAATCTTTGAAACATCAAACCAATAATTAAAGAGAGACAACTCCTACCATGCAAAGCCTTGAAAGGAGACATCTCAATACTGGAATGGTAACTATTATTATATGCAAACTCTACCAAAGATAGGTTTTGCTCCAACTGACCACCAAAGTCCATCACACAAATGTGGACCATATAATCTAAAATTTTAATACTCTGCTCCAACTGATATTGGTCTGGCGGTGAAATGTGGTGCTAAGATCAACCTGAGTATCCAAATCCTTATGTAAAGTCTTTCAAAAGTGAGATTTGAATATTGATTCTTGATCTGAGATGATAGGCACCGGCACACCCTGAAGAGCACTATCCTACGAACATAGATAAATGTCAACCTCTCATCACAGAAAGAAACCTAAATAAGAATGAAATTAGTAGATTTGGTCAATCAATCCATAATGACCCAAACACTATAACAACCACAAAAAGTACAAGGCAACCTAGTCATAAAATCCATAGTAATCTATTCCCATTTCCACCAGGGATTGGGTAATCTCTGAAGTAAACAACCAGATTTTAATTGCTCTGCCTTCACCTGCTAGCAACATAGGTAATGAGCTACAAATCTGCTACTTCCTTCCCCATACCACTCCACCAGTAATGCTTTCTTAAATCATGATACATCTTACTCACTCTAGAATGGATGGAATATCTAGAACAATGAGCCTCCTCCAAAATTGATCTAATCCAATCACCCACGCTCGGCATACAAACTCGACCACCAATCATCCAAAAAACATCTAGATCAAGTGAGGCATTCTTAGTCTCACCACTGAACACCTTAACCCAAATCACACTCAGAATAATATTATCAAATTGATGAGCCAGAATTTTCTCCATTAAGGAAGACCTAGCCACCACAAATGACAAAACACACTCAGGTATCGAAATATCAAGCCTAACCATCCGATTATCTAAAGACGGAACCTCTAAGGTCAAAGGTCTCTCCTGAGTAAATATATATGCCAAGCTAACCATGTTAGTTGATTTCTAGATCAAGGCATCCGCAACCACATTAGCCTTTCCCATATGATAGAGAATAGCCATGTCATTATCTTTAAAAAACTCAAGACAATGGCGGTGCCTCATATTAAGATCTCATTTGGTGAAGAACTAGTGAAAGCTATGATGATTTAAGATGATCTCATAATGGATTCCATACAAGTGGTGCCTCTAAAAATTTAAAGTAAAAACAACTACACAACTCTAAATCATGGGTAAGGAAATTCCTCTCATGGGGATTAAACTAACAATAAGCATACACAATTATTTACCCTCCTACATCAACATAACACCTAACCCCTCACCATAAGTATTATAGAAAAAGGTAATACCCATACCCTTCTTGGGCAAAGTCAAGATAGGAGCCGAAGTCAACAAGCCCTTGAACTTTTGAAAGCCCGCCTCACATGTATCAGAACACTAAAAAGAAATCTTCTTCTGAGTCAACTTAGTCAACTGAAATGTAATAGATGAAAAACCCTCAACAAAATTGATAGTATCTTTCTAAGCCCAAAATACTTTGAATCTCGATAGGAGAAGTAGTCCTAGCCTAATCATGAACTATTGCAATCTTGTCTGAATAGACCATAATACTATCTTTGGTCACCACATGACCCAACAAAGATATAAACTCAAACCAAAACTCACACTTAGAGAACTTATCATACAACTTCTTATCTATCAATCATTGAAGCACAATCCATAAATACTCCTCGTGATCGGCCTAAATCATTGAATAAACAATGAGATCATTAATAAATATAATAACAAAAGAGTTGAGATATGTTCAAAATACCCAATTCATCAACTCCATGAATGCGGCTGAGGCATAGGTCAACCTAAAGGACATGAACAAGAACTCATAATGATCATACTAAGTCTAAAAAGTTATCTTCAAAATATATGAATCTCTAATCTTCAACTAGTGACACCTAGACCTCAAATCAATCATCAAAAACTCCAAAGCACCCTAAAGCTGATCGAACAAATCAGTAATACAAGGAAGAGGATATTTATTCTTAATAGTCACTTTGTTAAACTGACGATAATCAATACACATACACATCGACCCATCATTTTTCATTACATAAAGGATAATTTCACTAAGGGTGATACACTAGGTCGGATAAATCCCTTATCGAACAACTCCTGCAACTAATCCTTCAATTTTTTTTACTCTGTTAGGGCCATCCTATAAAGAGGAATAGAAATGGGATTGGTTCATAGCTCAATATCAATAGCAAAGTAAAAATCATGATTCAGAGGCACACTAGGCAAATTCATGAGAAAAAATCCATGAACTCACGGACAACATGAATAGAATTCAAAGAAGGAGGCAAAGCAATATTAGTATCACGAATATGATCCAAATAAAGATTCCTTATTAACCAAACTCTGAGATTAAAGGAATTATATAACTCTCTTAGGACCCAAATAAAGCACATCCTTCAAATCTACTGATCTAAGGTGATTTTATACACTTCGGTGTCATTATTCTAGCTTATTCCGCCTTATTTTGAGGGAAATTTATGTTCTTAACATGTTCATATTGATATAAATAACCATTTAAGTGTCGAAGTGTGTGATTACACTGTTCAAAGTATTTTTAAAAAATGTTTGTGCTTAATTGAGTCATTTGGAGTTCAACTCAGAAAATTAGTTTTACTATCTTGAGCTAGGTATGTGTCTATTTGGCTTCGTTGGATTCTAATGTGTTTAATTTGATACAAATATTTTAATGGTGTAATTATGAGTGGAATAACTTATTTGTAATGTGCAAACTTTAATTAGATTAAGTTAAGAGTCGGAACAATTAATGGAAGATCATTGAGAATTTGCCTTATCTTAGCTCTTGTTTTGATTTGTTGTTGAAAATATTATGTTATTTTGACCTTTAAAATGTGGTGGATGATATTTTAGGAGGATTTTTGAATTAAATATTGTTATATGTTGATTATTTAAAGGCCAAAAACTTATTGGAAATACACTACAAAAGGCATGGGAAAAGGATAGGACGTTCAACACTTAATCAAAATTTTGGAAGCAAATTCCAGTGAGACGATGCGAAGTTGACGCGTTGCGTCGATGATTACCCAATTTACACTTAGAAGATATTTTCAATGCTAATTCCAGTACACTAACGCGGACTCGGCGTGTTTCGTCTATGCAAAACAAAATGAAAAGATGACCGACACGGACATGATAGTGTCCTATTTGAATTCTAATTCAATAGAACGCAATTCAAGGATGAGGAGGGAATCTTTTAAATTTCTTCCAAATACAATTACAATTGGAATACACTACTCCCTTCATTTCATAATAAATGAATTGTTGGACCTTGGTACATAAATTAAGAAAAAGAATCAAAGACATAAATTTAACGTAGTTTTCCTTTTTTACCCTTGTTCAAAGTACAGAATCATATTTATTTTATTCTTTTTCAGTTGATGGGCCCCTTGGTTGTCAAATCCTAAAAGGTAAATTTGAAAAAAAATTCAATGATTCACTTATTTTGAAATACCAAAAATACTCCAACAATTCATTTATTTTGAAATAGAGGGAGTATAATATATAGTGCACGATAGCTGGTCCACTTTGGAATATATATATATATATATATCCTTGGTCAACATTGGACAATTACCTAGATACAGAGCATGATTTGGAGAAAAAATGGAGGCGGCTACACGGTTTATTAGATTTTAATTATTTTATTTAGTCTTTAATTTTTCATATCATGTATTCAATTATTTAGATCGTGGTTATGAATATTATCACCTAAAAACCGCCTCTCTGGGGTAAAAGACAAGAACATGAGTACTATTGTTTAGGATTAATTTCGTTAATTTTACTTATCATATTTGGTTGTTTGTTTATTCTTGTTTTAATTATTTTATGGATTTATCACCCATAAAATACATATATTATTGACATTTTGATCTCGGGAGAGGGAATGGGGAGATAGAACATGGGAATAAACAAAGTTTGAGTTTTTATTCTTTTATAAAATAAAGAATTAAACTTAGCATCCAGGACAGGGATGTACTTATATGCCTTACTTGATTCGAACATAAGATGATAGATTTAATTAACTCAAATGGATTATTACATCCCTGCTATTATAGGTTGGGAAACCATGATCATGCAATTAACCCTACGAATCAACAACCAAGATAAGTGAATTAACGGATTAATTGCAATAACATAGTATGATTGTTTGAAATTCTTTAACCCTAGGCTTTTCTCCATTGCTTGTTCTAAGAATTTAATTTTTGCATTATTTATTTTATTATTTAATTTACAAAAATTACAAACTCTCTTTTTGGTTACTGTTGCACTAAATTAACCTAAACTGTGAACTAAAATTAAATCGTTGTTAAATCAAGTCTCTGTGGGATCGATATTCGGATTTCTTGAAGGACACTATATTACTTGGTAGACCACGTACACTTGTGTGTGCGCTTGGGCGCAGTCAAGTATTTGGCGCCGTTGTCGGGGACTATTATTTTTGCAATTATTTATTTTAATTTTACTTTTAGATTTATTTGGTATTTTTTTTATGCTTGGTCTTGGTTTTATTTTTGCAGGAAATGGGTTTTCAAAGTAGAAAGCTGGCAAGGGATCACGACTTGGTTGAACGAAGCTCCGAACCTGAGAAACTTTACCATCAACGCAGGAGAAAAGTAATCTTTCTCTCCAGAATTTTGCAATTCCAAGAAGACCAAGTGCATATTGTTCCTATGGCTGAACAACAAGTATTTGGTAGGAAGGTTAGGGAAGTGGAAGTCCCACTTCCAACGAATTTGACTTCCCCAATTCAAAGACCGGTAGCTGGGGCAATTTGGAGTTGAAACATAATATGGTGTAACTTCTTATTAGCAGTGGATAATTTGCAGGGCTTTCATACGAGGATCCATAAGTCCACTTGCAAAATTTAATTGAGCTTACTGACACATTTACTTCGACTAGGGTGAGTACAGATTATGTAAGGTTAACACTATTTCCCTATTCTCTGTTAGGGGAAGAAAAAATATGGCTGAATGCAGAGCCAACCAATTCAATCACTTTATGGGATATCTTAGCCAAAAAGTTCCTCATCAGATTCTTTCCTTCTGGCAAGACTAGAAGGCTTCGCAATGAGATAGTGAGCTTCAAATAGAAGCCTGATATAAACCTCAATCATGCTTGGGAATGCTTCAAGGCTCTTCTTCGGGAGTGTCCACACCACCAATAGTCTAATGGGGTAATTTCTCATACTTTTGTAGAAGCTCTTTATCATATTACAAAGATTTTGCTAGATTAAGCCGTAGGTAGTCAAGCACTGGAGTTGACTTATGATGAGCAATACAAACTGCTGAACCGCATAGTACAAGGAAATACAGAGTGGCATTCAGATTCTAGAAGTGCCACAAAAAGAATTGCGGGTGTGTTTGTGGTGGACAAATTCATATCCCTATCAGCTCAAGTTTTTGTATTACAGAATTTTATCAACACATCATCAGCAGCATAAAGTTTGGAGCAACACAACCTGCAGCCACAGTCAATGCTATCCAACAAGATGCAGGTTGGATGAAGTATACGGAAAAAGTAGTCATGCGGCTACCATGTGTACTTTAAATCTGGAATCTGTGATATATGTAGGCAATACTCAAAGGCCAAATTATGGTAATGACTACAGCATGAAGTAGCAGACTCAGCTTTTGAACGCGCAACAATACAAAATCCCATAGCCACAGGCCCAATTAAGTCAATCAACTAGCAACATGGAAGAGATGTTCAAGCAACTCATAGCTGGTGAAACATAATTGATTGCGGATCTGAACAGTCAAAGGGCAAAATTACAAAATCAGAATGTGGCCTAGAGAAATTTAGAGTTGTAGGTTAGGTAAATACAACAAGTATTAAATACCAGACCACAACGTGGTTTTCCTGCTGATACAAAAAATCTAAAACAATTTATGGAAATCACCTTGAGAAGTGGCAAAGAGCTTCATGAAGAACCTCCCAAGGCAACAAAGGAGGTAGATGCTGAGGTGGTGACCCAACAGGTTTCTGACAGAGTTGCTGAAAATTCAAGGAAGTTTGATCACTTGAAGTAAAAATTTGTTGAACCAGAGAAGAAGAAGATGCTACCACTACCTTTCCCTCAAAAGTACGTAAAAGCGAAGGAGGAAGCCTTGTTCAAAAAGATCATTGAAACATTCAAAGAACTTCATATTAACTTACCCTTTACTAGATATTTTACAGAGTATGCCAAAGTATGCAAAGTACTTAAGGAATGTAGTGGCTAAAAAGGTGAAATTGCAAGAGGTAGGAGCTATAACACTCACTGAAGAGTGTAGCATGGTAATGTCACAGAAAATCCCCAAGAAATTTAAACATAAGGGGAAGTTTGCTATTCCTATACAAATTGGGGGGAAAAGAAGTCCATGCATTGAGTGACTTAGGGGCAAGCATAAATATGATGCCCGTATCATTGTTTAGAAAATTGGGCTTGGGAGAGCCTAAAGTAACATGAGTGGTTATTTAGCTCGCAGACGGATCCATAACATATCCGAATGGAATCATTGAGGATGTCCTCATAAAGGTTGGTAATTTTATTATTCCTACTGATTTTTTTGTTCTTTATTTTATTATAAATGAACAGGTACCAATTATCTTAGGGCGTCCATTCTTAGTGACCGGAGGAGCTTTGATTGATGTTAGATAAGTCACACTAAACATGAGGGTAGATGATGAAGAGGTGGTATTTGATGTTTACAAGTTCCCCATTAAAAATCACTTATATAAAGATTTATACATGATCAATATGTTGGAAAGGGATGAGTGTTGGGTACCGAAGACACTAAAGACCTATTCTGACTACCTGATTGAGCGGCCTAAGATGAAATCACTAATTCCAAATATGTTAAAATGAGTTCTGAAACCAATGAAAAAATATCTCCCAAAAGGGGGTAAAAGGGTGAAGGAATATGGTTGAGTTGAGTTGGGTCGTGCCGCGACACTAAATTAGGCACTTCTTGGGAGGCAACCCAAGTTAATTAGGTATTTTTCTTTTCAGTTTTTTTTAGTTTTTATTTCAAGTAGTTTTTGTTTTTGGTTAAGTCACAGGTTGATAGGAAGTCTAAGTACCATAAACTTGAGCAAAGAATCATGGAAAAATATGAGTGTGGGGTTCCCGTGGATCTCCTTTATGTGAAAAAAATGCTACTAGCTAGGCCTAGAGGCCTTAGGAAGTATTTCTATCTCTTACTTTTAAATTCACTTTGGGGACAAAGTAGAATTTTAAGTATGGGGTGGGGAAATTTCCAAATTTTCACTCAATTTAAAAAAATTTAGGATAGGAATAAGTGTGATATTCTTGATTGGTGTTATTTTTTATTGCATGATGCAAGTGGGTTTGTTGTAAAAGCATGTTGATTGTGTGGATTACTATTTTTGAGATTCTTAGGCTCAAGTTTGTTACTCTAGTTTTGTTGGCTTTATTTGAATTTATGTTATTGTTTGGTTGAGAGTCTATGATGATCCTATTAAGTTGAGCATGTGCAATATGCGTGTGAGATTTTTGTATATTACTTGTTGCATGTGATGTTTAGAACTTGCACGGTGTGTGTGTGAACTAAAATAAAGAATGTGGGTTTAGGAGATGATTTAGGTTTTTCTTTGATAGCCTTGTTTTATACCTTATTTTTACCTACCTTTGTGCATAATACTAGTTAAACCTCATTGAGCCTTTAGATTTTTCTTTGGCAACCTCATAAGTAGCTTAATCCCTTCTTTGATAGACCATAATTTGATCCAAGAAGCTCTTAAGTGCTTTAATTGAAAAAAATTGAATTAGTGAGGAGTTTGGGAAATTGAAGAAGAAAAAAGGTGAAATTGATGCCCCAAGGTAATAGTTATTGGTGTTTATAATTGATGTGTGGTGGAAGGTTGTGATATAAATTATTCTAAAAATATTGCCATGATTGTGAAAAAAGAGAAAAATTGATTCTTATGGTAGTAAATTATATGTCCACCATGTGTTTGTGAAAATTCTTTATAGAAATGGGGGCAAAAACAAATGGTATGACTGGATGAAAGAGAGTAATTTGGTTGTTGGAGATTGGTTCTAAATGTATAATGTAGTGTACTAAATCCCTTAGAGAGGATAGCTACTATTCCCAAATAGTTCCTGACCGTCCCTTAGCCTACATTACAATCCGAAAAAATCCTAATTGATCCTAAGCTTTACATTTGACTATTAATGAAGCATTACACTAAGGGAAATCCTATGGTTGATTGTGTGTAACTTGTGAATTCTTTGTGAGAGTGAGCGTAATTTGATTCTTGTACCCATTACATTATAAATTGCATTATTGTGAGTGATTATGGGTAACTCTCTAGTTGTGAGGGGCACATGTTTGATGAATGTGGGTGATTTTTATGATGTCCTTGATTGAATAATATGCATGAGTTTGTCATGTATTGAGTCAATTCTTGAGGCTAGGATGTTTTGAAGTAGTGTTCATGAGCTATCAATTGTATAAATTACGTGCTTTGTATAGAAACTTGCATTCCGTGTGGTCATTGTAGTACTAGCTTGAGTGTATTGTATTTGATAGAAGTGTAGTGTCACCTCATATTCTTATCCTTAGAGTAAAGAGTTATTTGAGGAAGAACAAGAGTTTAAGTATGGGGTGATGATCTGAGGTGATTTTATACACTTCGGTGTCATTATTCTAGCTTATTTCCAATTGTTTTGAGAGAATTTGTGTGCTTAACGTGTTCATATTGATATAAATAAGCAATTAAGTGTCCAAGTGTGTGATTACAATGTTCAAAGTATTTTTCAAACAAGTTTGTGCTTAATTGAGTCATTTGGAGTTCAACCCGAAAAACTAGTTGTACTAGCTTGGGCTAGGTGTGTGTCTAGTTGGCTTCGTTGGATTCTAATGTGTTTAATTTGTTCCAAATATTTTAATGGTGTAATTATGAGTGGAATAACTTGTTTGTAATGTGCAATGTTTAATTAGATTAAGTAAAGAGTCGGAATAATTAATGGAAGATCATTGCGAATTTGCCTTATCTTAGCTCTTGTTTTGATTTGTTGTTGAAAATATTGTGTTGTTTTGATATTTAATATGTGGTGTATGATATTTTAGGAGGATTTGTGAATTAAATACGGTGATATGTTGATGATTTAAAGGCCGAAAATTCATTGAAAATACATGATAAAAGGCATGGGCAAAGGATAGGACGTTCAACACTTAACCAAAAATTTGGAAGCAAATTCCAGTGAGACGACACGAAGTCGATGCGTCGCGTCGATGGTTACACAATTTACACGTAGATGATTTTTTCAATGCTAATTTCAGTACACCGATGCAGACTCGATGCTTCACGTCGATGCAAAATGAAATGAAAAGCTGACCGACACGGACAGGACAATGTCCTATTTGAATTACTCCCTCCGTTTCATAATAAATGAATTGTTGGATTTTGGCACACAGATTAAGGAAAAAACATTAAAGACATAAATTTAACACAACTTTCTATTTTTACCCCAAAAAAGGAAAAAGCTGACCTTATAATGCCTTTTCAAAAGTTAATTGGTTGTCAAATCATAAGGGTAAATTTGGAAAAAAATTCAATGATTCACTTATTTTGAAACACCAATAAATACCTCAACAATTTACTTATTCTGAAATGGAGGGAGTATAATTCAATAGCACGCAATTCAAGGATGAGGGGGAATCTTCTACATTTCTTCCAAATCCAATTATAATTGGAATACACTATAATATATAGTACACGACAGCTGGTCAACTTTGGAATATATGTATATATTTCCTTGGTCAACATTGGACAATTACCTACATACGAAGCACGGTTTGGAGAAAGAGTGGAGGCGTCTTCACGGTTTATTAGGTTTTAATTATATTATTTAGTCTTTATTTTTTGATATCATGTATTCAATTATTTGGATCGTGGTTATGAATATTAGCGGCTAAAAACCCCCTCTCCGGGGTTAAAGCCAAGAACATGAGTACTATTATTTTGGATTAATTTCGTTAATTTTGTTTATTATATTTTGTTGTTTGTTTATTCTTATTTTAATTATTTTAAGGATTGATCACCCATAAAATACATATATTGTCGACCTTTTGATCTCGGGAGAGGGAATAGGGAGATAGAACATGGGAATAAATAAAGTTTGAGTTTTTATTCTTTTATAAAATAAAGAATTAAACTTAGCATCTAGGACAGGGATGTACTTAGATTCCTTACTTGATTGAAACGTAGGATGATAGCTTTAATTAACTTAATTGGATTATTGCATCCCCTCTCAATGATGTAGTTGTAATGTCCAAATTAGGTAAAAGATTATAGGTTGGGAAACCATGATCATGTAATTAACCCTACGAATCAACAACCAAGATAAGCGAATTAACGAATTTATTTCAATAACATATTACGATTGTTCGAAGTGCTTTAACCCTGGAATTTTCTCCATTGCTTGTTCCTAGAATTTTATTTTTGCATTATTTATTTTATTCTTTAATTTACAAAAGCTACAAACTCTCTTTTTGGTTACTCTTATGCTAAATTAATCTAAACTGTGAACTAGAATTAAATCGTTGTTAAATCAAGTCTCTGTGGAATCGATATTCGGCTTTCTTGAAGGCCGCACTATATTACTTGGTAGACCATGTACACTTGTGTGTGCGCTTGGGCCCAGTCAGCTACCATTGGCACACCCGACAAAGCTAAAGTCACGGTCTTAGCATAACAATCTAGGATAGCATGATAAGGAGCTAACCAGTCCATACCTAAGATGACATAAAAATCTACAATATCAAGTATAATCAGATCTGCCCAAGTCTCACGCCCAAATAAAGTCACAATACAAGATCGTTACACCCGATACACCACTAAAAACTTCTCCTGCAGGGGTAGATACATGGATAGGCACATCAAGAGGCTCACTAGAAGAATCAAAAACTAAATTAAAATATATAGACAGATAATAGAAAGTCAATCGCGAAACAAATATCACTGATGCAAATCTGAAACAAATAGGGATGACCACCGTAAGTTGCTAAACCAACAGATCCAATACATGAACGCTGAAAGGCTAGTTGTACTGTCCTACCACAATACCTATAAAAACCTCTAGAATCTATAACCCAAGAAGTGTGATCTCTGAACACGCCCAGACAGCATAACCTCTTAGCGCCTCCCTAAAGTCCTTCGTAGAATCTCAGTCATCCTAGCATAATCAATTATACTCATAAATGATTCCCCATGCACTACCATCTAATTTGTAAGTAGCTGAAAAGAAACATCTAACCCCTACACAAATTTTTGAATCTTCTCAGACTCGGTGAAAATACTGGCACAAGAATATCTAGACAAGACATGCAAGCATGCCTCATACACCATAATAGTCATGGTTCCCTCCTCCAAATGATCAATATCATCTCTAATCGAATCCCTCAGACTGAAAGGAACAAACCTGTCCTAAAATTCCTCAGCAAACTATTTCTAAGTCATCTTTGGAGATTCAACAGGTCTGCAACTAACAAGTGACCTCCATCAATCTCTTCAACATCTGTCAACTGATAAGTAGTATAACAAACCCCATGTGACTCAAGAGAACAAAATTTATGCAATTTTGTCACGACAGAGAATCAAGAATGCATAGGCATCCTCGCCTACAGCACCACTAGACCTAAGAGGACCCAAGTAAGTGAATCTCTCAAATCTCTTTTGATCCTCAGAAGACATAATTGTACTCATAATAAGAGGAAGCATAGTTAATTTAGTTGGTTGAGACCCCACCTTAGGAGTTAATATTAACGAAGGCTAAACTCTGTATTGTTGAATACCATACGCACATGCAAGTGCTAAAGGAGGAACAACACTTAAGAGTCTGCAGAGAACCAAAGGAAGATGTAGGTACTACTAGAGGATCCACACTCGAAATTAGAGAAACAGCATAGGCAGCCTCTTGGAAAGACAAGGGTACAATACTCGAAGTTGGAGGAAAACTAGGTAAACTCATATAGAAAAAGTGAAACTTAATTTAGAATACAATGAATGAAAGATCCACACAATAAGGAACAAAATAAGGGAAATTTCCTAAAGATATCTTATAGCCTCTCAAAGATAGATAAGGACGCCTATGTATTGATCCACAAAAATCTATTATTCATCTCGTTCTTACACAATTGAGACCAATGAACCTGGATGCTCTTATACCAATTTGTCATGACCTAAAAAACAAGGGTCATGATGGCACTTGTTGCAATAAGCCTTGACAAGTAAGCTTATCACCCAAATTAATCTAGAATAAAATATGATACCAAAACCTAATGAAAGACTATTAAAATAGAGATGAACCTCACATATATATCAAAAATAAGAAGTATACAACCAAAGATACCATAGAATATCCCAAAACTTAGTGTCACAATCTAAAAAATACTAAATAGTTCTTGAATGTCAATGATAAAATAATAGTCTAGAAATAATAAAAAATTGTCTCAAAATAATAAATAAGACATGAAATAGATAGGAAAAGGTTGTAGGACAACTCCTGAAACATGGGACGATCACTACATCAGATATACTCTAAATGTCGCTTGAGTCAGCTATTGGTGTGGCACACTCGTACCTGGATCTGCATCGAAAGTGTGCATTAGTGAGTAGTATGGTCCACTTGTACTCAGTAGGTATCATAGGTCAACTTAGTAAAGTAGAAAATAAAGCATATCAAAAAAACTATGGGCACGTCACCTACAATCAGAAAATGTCCCATACAGTATCTTACAACGTCGCCACTAACAGTTCTAATGTAAGCAAATATAACAAATATAGGTAGAGAAAATAATAATCATACATCAAGTACAAGTATAGGAAGATAGAACAAATGGACAGATATCAAGTCAAAAGAAAAAATACAATCAAAGAGTAAGCACAATATATGAAGTGCAATGTATATAATGAGAATGATGATAATGAAAATTATGATGATGATGTGATGCACGAGTTTGTTGCACAATCTCCGTACATATCTACCTAGTTAAACATTTTTGAGGTAGGACACTTGGGGGTTCATCAACCTGTATACAACTAATATCCAATACTAATATCTATCTCCTCTCTGGCGCATATATCGATAGAGTATTTTTAAAGGTGTCACATTTTCTGAAAAAAAAGCCAATATTTCAATTATTACATAGTGATGCCAATGTTTGATGAATGAATGTTATATGAGGATGTAATTCTCCCATCCAACCAAAATGAGAATGTCCAGTATGCAACCAATATACTAACCATATGAGCCAAAAATCCACTCAAATCAACCAACCATCTATGATAAAATATAATCCAAAAATCATCAAGTGAAACATGCAAGAAAATGTCATTGATGCAAAATAATTCCCAAAATCTAGGCTTTTTCCAACCAAAGAGAGTGTAACCAAACATACATATATCAATACCAAGCCAACAACATCATATAAGAGCCCACACGGCCAGACATAGCAAATAATATCTCAAAACCACTAAATATTATCCACATAAGCCCCTACACGGGCACATAAATAACCTAACACATTTTCCATGATACAACCCTATACCCATAGCATACTTTTACATTATTACTAACTACCCAACCCAGTCTCAAAAAATTCTATGCCATAACATACCTTAAATGCCAAAACTGGAGTGATTAAGCCTTTATCACCATTCTTTCACTCTATGCACGAAGTTAGAATCAGCAAAAACATACAAATATAGGATCTAAATGTCAAAATAAAGCAAATGATACGGACATTATCCACTTTCAAATCTGGGCCAAAATGGATCCCCGAAATGGGTTTTCAAAAAAAAAGGGTAAAATTGGAATTTTAATCCAAAAACATATTTCACAAGATTAAAGGAACTCGTAGGAGAATACCCAAGTGAAAATGGGTTGAAATTGTGGTTTGATTCAATAAAATGCTAATTTGGGCCTTCCAGGACAAATTCCCTAATTTCACCTTTAATTCTAGGGTTAAACAAGATATAAAGGATAAAAATTGAAAGAAAATAATTGTAATAGGGATTTGGAGCTAACCCTAGCTTAAAAATGGAAAAAAATGCTCAAAAACTCAAACCCCATGCTCCAAGTCTCAAAAATAGTGAAAGAATCGCAAAAAAAAGAAATAAATCCCACCCAGGCATTGCCTAAGTGACTACCGGGTCGCTTAGGCAACTATCGCCTAAGCGATCAGGAGTCTCTTAAGTGAAGCCTACCTCATTGCATAAGTAACTTTATTGTCACATAAGTGACAGGCGTATTGCAAGATATTGTTTCTTAAACTACAAAGCCATCGCATAAGCAGGCCTGATGTCACTTAGGAGATATTTTAGAAGCCAGGCAAGGTTGCGTAAGCAACCAAATCTTTTCTTAGGCGAATACACCTGCTGAATGGAGCATCAGCAGTTGTTAAGTGGTCGTAGTCTCTGTTGACCCCTCAAAATTCATCCAAAATCCTTAGTACACAAATGAAATATGCTAGACCACTAAATTATTTGCTTCGAACTCAAGATATCAGATTTTTGAAAAGTCATTATTTTCATAGAATTAACACTCAAAACCTATTTTCACAACTTTCCAAATGAAGGGTCAAAATGAGATAAAAACATAAAATCACACCAAATATGTTACCACCGTAAAATTAATATTCTAGATCTGCTGGTGTAATCCGTTTTGCCATTCAATGCACAGACAAAAGTTGTCAACTGAAGTCAAATAATAAGCCTTTAAGACCATCTAAAACTACAATCTCACATAAAACACATTGAAATACATTGGGAACCATGCCATCCCATACCCTAGAATTACCACAATGCAACCATTGGGAGGGGTGAAATGTTCAAATCACATACTTTACACAAATTACCAAGAATTAGGTCATTATAACAAACTATGCTACCATATTAAATTTGAGATT
The DNA here is from genome assembly GCA_030864215.1 of Capsicum pubescens. Taxonomy (NCBI): domain Eukaryota; kingdom Viridiplantae; phylum Streptophyta; class Magnoliopsida; order Solanales; family Solanaceae; genus Capsicum; species Capsicum pubescens. Next base: position 157,668,973 of record CM061547.1, on the reverse strand, counting down.
TTGAACTCTATGGCATAGTCAAAATTCCATTCAAGGTTGTTTGGGTGAAAAGTGGGTCCCACACTCACTTGTTATTTTATTTAACTTTTGGCCAGTAGCGTAAAATAAGTTTGGGAGACTCGGCACCTAAACCAAGGATCCAACTAACCTAAAATAGATGTTTTAGAGCTATTGAAACTGTCAAAATTGGCATACAAAGTTGCTTGACTAAAGTTTTCACCTAATAGCCAATTTGAACTCGCGAAGGCTTCAAAATAAGAAAAAGGCTCTAAAAACAAAACAAACAGCCCGACAACCGAATTGTTAATTCTAGAAAGTCATAAATGACTTGGGCAGCTATAGGAAAGCTCTGAACAATGAAAATGAGAGAAAATACATAGAATGACCTGGAGAGCCAGTACAAAAATAGACATCGATTCCTCTATAAATGCCAACCTCTCATCCAACTAAATTGAGTCCCACCAAAGTACTACAACTCATCTAGAATATATTTCCCCAACATAGATACATGAAATATTGGGTGGATGTCTAAAAAGGTAGGAGGAAATGACAACATATATTCTACTTCCCTAATTATCTATAGGATCTCAAAGGGTCCAATATATCGAGGGTTAAGCTTTCCCCTACTCCCGAACCACATCACACCCAACATTTGCGATACTCACAGAAAGACCATATCAAAAACTCTAAACCTCAATGGATGACTTCTACGATCAACATAACTCTTTTGTCTACTCTGAGTTGCTTGTAGTCTATCTCGAATCACCCGAACATGGTCCAATGACTCATGAAGAAAATTTGTGCCATGAGGCCTAGCCTTCAAAGTATCGAACTAACCAATAATAGATCGACATTGCCTACCATATAATGCCTCAAATGAGGCCATCTAAATAATCAAATAAAAGTTATTATTATATACAAACTCTGTCAAAGGTATAAACTGGTACCACTGACCCCCAAAATCCAACACACAAGTGCGGAGAATGTCCTCTAAGAGGTAAATTATTTGCGCTGACTGCCTATCTATTTGGGGATGAAATACGGTGCTAAGGTCAACTTGAGTGCTTAAATACTCCTTAAATGTCCTCCAGAAGCTAGAAGTAAATTGAGATCCTCGGTCTAAAATAATGGACACAGGTACCCCATGTAAGCGAACCACCTTCGAAATCTAAATAAGGGCTAACATCTTAGCACTATAGGAAACGTGAATGGGGATAAAATGCACAGACATAGAGAATCGATCCATGATGACCCAAATGCTATCAAAACCATGGGAAGTGTGAAGCAATCAACCTATAAAATCTATAATAACTCACTCCCACTTCCACTAATGAGTAGGTGGTTGCTGAAGCAATCCGTCAGTCCTTTGGTACTCGGCCTTTACATGTTGACAATAAAGACATCGAGCAACAAATCCTATAATATCTCACAACATACCACTCCACCAGTAATACTGCCTCAAATCCCTATTCATATTAGTTGCCCCAGAATGAATTATGCATCTTGAGCGATGGCCCTCATAAAAAATCAACTAAATCAAACCTCCAACCCTTGGAACATAAATATGACCATTAAACCTCAGGATACACTCTGAATTAAAGGTATCCCTCCTAGACTTACCTCTCAATACCTACCCTTGAATGCTATGAAGTCTGCTATCTTAAAATTGATGACCTAAATCTGCTCCAATAAGGTAAAATTTGGCCTCAACACTTGCAATGATCCTCCGAGGGATAGAAATATAAAAATAAACCATCAAGTTAGATAAGGATTTGATATCCAAAGACAAAGTTCGCTAAAAAACTAATATGAAAGCTTAGCTACCCATACTCACTGACTTTCGGCTCAATCCATTCACTACTATATTCGCATTGCCTTGATGGTAGAGAATAAAGATATCATGATCCTTCAGCAACTAAATCCATCTATGATACATCAAATTAAGCACCTTCTGGGTAATAATATACTGAAGAGTGATGATCAGTAAAGATCTCACAGTGAATCGCATACAAATAATGCCTCTAAATCCTAAGCACAAACACTACAGGTGCCAACTCCATGTCATGAGTGTGATAGTTACGCCCATGCACTATTATGACCTAATTTAACAGTCATAATGGCACCTACTAAATCTCGCCAGTAGATAAGAAAAACCTTAATAATTAACGCAAAGGGTTAATTCGGTGGAAAATTCCCAACATAGGCTAAATTCAAGAACATAATTTTTGAATAACAAAGGTTCTAGATAAAATAAATAGTCAATACAAGATACCAATACCATGACCTGGTAAAGCCAGTACAAAAAGATCTAATAGTATCAATATAATTCAAAGTTTAGAATAGTCAATACATTTGTTTCGAAACAAAAGACTAAAAATAAAAATAGAGGGAAATAGGCAACTCAAACTCCAAGAGCTCACCCTATCTCTAAAGATCAATCACCACATAAACAATGATCAACGATGACAGCTAGTAGTCGGATCTGCACCAAAAATATATGGAACTGTAGTATAAGTACCATAATAATAGGTACTCAATAGGCATCATCAGCAAACTAAGCTAAATTATGATAGAATTATGATAAAATGCAAGATAACATTACTAAGCCAAGGGACAAAAATTAACCTGAATCATCTCCAACATAGTTGTACATCATAAGTAATTAAAACGGAATAACAATATAACATAAGGCATCAATACATGTCGTTCATCATTCGAACATAATAAATAAACAATTCAAAATGATAACTTATCATGAATCATCAACACAAGCAAAACATAAACACAAAATTGACTCCCATATGCTAATTGGTGCAGAAAAGTAAAGAACTCATTACGGACTCCCATACAACTGGAGAGTACACCCAAAAGAAGAATAAATCCATCAATTAATATTATAGGTAACTTTCATCATTATCTAACCATCATCCCACAATTATCACCAGTCAACCATTTATGATATTTGACATTTTACCAACATTTAACAATATACACATATTCCATAGTGCTACCATCAGTTAACAAAATTTATCATTGATACTCACTAGTTACTGGTTTTTGAGCTATCTCTTATTAACTAATCCACTTTGATTACTTGTCGTCATATAGCCTATAATCATCATTTAACAACTATTCTCCACATATACACTAATCATCATACATTAGATAACCATCATTTATCAACTAACACCATTTATTCACTAACATTATTTATTAACTAATCATCATTTACCATTAATAATCGTTTATTGACTAGTAATTATTAGCTAGTTAACAATATCCATCACTATTCTATATTTAGCTCTAATCATTTACCATACCACTTTATAAATATTTATCACTTATGAACTATAACCTGAACCACTAATATCAATAACATACCCAAATTTCATATAAGTAAAAATAAGAACCTCATTATCATACATAGGGCAATGTAAACATAGGCAAATTAATATAATCACCCTCTTGATAGGTATCAATGCATCATCATAAATATTCTTTGGCCTTTCTGTGTATCAATATCATTATCACACTATCCTCCGACATTGCCGAACATCAATATCATCATCATATCATCTAGCCTTGCTATGTATGAATATCATCATTACAATATCCTCAGACTTATCGGGCATAAATATCATTATCATATCTTTAGCCTTGTCGGGCATCAATATCATCATAGTATCCTCCAACCTTTTTGGGTATCAATGCATTATCATAAATATCCTCCGGCCTTATCGGACATAATAAATATCAATATCATCTTTCAAAATTTAAACTTGTATGTAATTAATGCCAATAAAGTTAAGAATCAAGATTTCTAACATAATTCATGGCATAATATAATTAAATAAATAGGAATGATAATATAGCACAAATAATATCACAATTGCTAACATCATCAATAAGGATATTTTTTAAGATAATTACTAGCAAATTATTTAGCATGGTCATAGTCATAAGCAATATCATGAGCAATGGCTTATCAATAGTATAATCCATGACTTAACATTAGCTTAAAAAGGTAGGTTATTAGCAGCTTGAGCAATCGCTAATCTAAAACATAATTTATATCTTATGTTTAGCATAGTCAATAACATAATTTGGATTTGATAATATCATAACCAAGGTATCACTTAATGGTTCCATAAATATTTAGAGGGGCACTGACACAACCCTAACACCAGATATGCCATTGAGCGCACCAGCCACAATCGGTGCCACTACTGCGGAGATGGTCCTAACAGTTGATGGTACCAATGCTGAGAAGAGAGAGGGCCAACCTGAGGTTCCTATGTTGATTCAGTTTAAGCTGATGCCCAGGGTGACCAGGTATGTCCTCAATCCCTATGGTTCATTGATAAATGCACTGGGGAAAATGTATAGGTTTTAGTTGGGGTGGGGGATGTGCAACAATTACTACAGGTTATGCTTTCCTAGTTTCAAAACCCATAGGCCATAACCTGAAAAGTTCATGAACTGGCATGTTTTACGTTTTATATATTTTTTGTTATTTTTGTATGTATTATGTGATGATTAATAGAGAAGATTGATTTTTATAGGAGTTGAAAACATGTGCAAAATTTGAAAAATAGATACCTCTCCTGAAAAAATTTTGTAATACAGTGTGATTTATGTGTGTATGTGACAGTTGAGAATCTCTTAATGGTATTAGAATTAGAAATAACATTAATGATGGCATATAGTTTCATGAAATGGATCGGAAATGACTGACATTGTGACCCTATACCATGTGAGAGTGAGGCATTACTTTGTCCCCAGTGTGCACAAAATCCAGAACTTGCCTAGTTACTTTTTCCTAGAAAGTAGGATGGTCAGTTAGGAGATGATCATGGGCCATTTTTTCTAATTAGTCCACTCAATCCTAAATGTCGAAGAAAATGATATGTGAATCACTTGTTCCCAAAAGTTGAGCATAATAGACCAATTTTTGTTGTTACACCAATTCCACCTTCTTATTTAACTACAGTGAACCTATTTTTGGCCCTGGTCCTCCTTGGACACTGTGCACCTCAACTCAAGAAAATTGCCTAAGTTGAGGGTGGCTATTATAAGGGAGCGTATGAAAAAATGACTGTGAAGAAAGAAGTATAGAAAGAAAAAAATAAATAAGTGCAAGTGTAGAGAAAATAAAAGAAAGAGATAATTGAAAGAAAAAAAATGAGAAAAAATAACTACACCTAACCCAAAAATAGGCATAAAAAAATAAAATGGAAAAAAAGGGTGAAGTCAATAAAATGAAGGTAGAAAAAGTGGACCCGGAAGAAAGATTAGTGCCAAGGAAGTTAAGTCACTTAAAAGATTCCTAATATACAGTAATAGATCCAAGCCTAACAAAGTCCTTTAGTGATCTTTGTCTGCCCGTCTAAAAAATTAAGTAGAGAGCATAAGGTCAAGCCTATTGCATTCTGTGTATGCTGAGCGAAAGTTCCTTCTGGGTGTGAGTATTGTTAGACCATCCCTAAAATAATAAAATAAATAGAGAGTGATAAGGACTTCTCTAAATATGAGGGTGAATGGGGTACGATGTCAAGTTACTTATCTGTCTGGGTAGTGTATGTTACTTGGGCCTAGTTGTTCCTTGCTAATTTAATGCCATCATTAGATTCTTGTATGTCATATTATTTCACCTAGTCACTATACACAGTAATCTTTTGATCAATAATATAGAGAGGGTTAAAAAGGTGTTCTTGAATTGACTGATAAATCGACTGCCAAATATGTCACAAACTCTTCGTAGTTAAGTATCGTGTTTTTGTGGGTGTGAATTGTGGTTTACCTGAGGACATGCAAAATTCTAAGTTAAGAGTGTTGATGTGACATGGAAACATGGAACATTCGATGCTTAAAATAAAGAATTAATGCTTGGACTTAGGCTATTTTGAGGGATATGATCTAGTTTTGTGCATTATTGTAAGTGAAATAGGTTAACACTGGTCTTGTAATGATAAATTAAAGAAAAAGTGTGAAAAATAGATAAGACTGACTATATTACGAGTCTGGCGTACGATTCATCAGATTATCATATGACTCGTAACAAAAATAGTAGAAAAAGTCAAGGTGGAGAAGCTAAGTAAAGAGTAACTATGGCTAGTGACTACGAATCATAATATGTGGATATGAGTCATGAGGAGTAGTCTTAAAGAGAGCAGAATCCAAGGACAACGTTTAAATTTGAAGTCACAAAAGACTACGAGTCATAAGATTTGATTACGACTCATAATAATAAGTCTTAAGGAGACCAATGTTCAAGACCCTAAAAGTCTAAGGCTCAAGTGGTGACGAGTGAAGACCACAAGTCTTAAGGACTGACTACGACTCGTGGTTGTAAATTTTAAGGACAACAGAAGCATGAAACCTTGAAGATCAGTCACTGGAATGCTTATGATTAGCATCGTATGACTCGTAAGAAGACCTTACAAGTAGACAAGTAGAGTCGTAAGGAGTGCCGACATACTTTTCCTATTTTGTTTATATTAGAATTTCTTTATTCTTTTGACATACTATAAATACGTTAGGGTTATTCCTTTATTTGTTTATGCATTTTTACATTACTTTTGATACTTTTCTTATACTTTGATCATTGAGATTTTGTTCTTGAGATCTTTGGTTTTTATTCAATTGGAGATTTTGGAATTTCTCTCTTTCATTATTGTGCAATTAATTACATATGTTTTTTAATTATTATCATGGATTATTGCATGAACATGAGCAGCTAGTTTCCTTGACTATGGTTTTGGGAACCCTGGTAGATTAGCTACGTTAGGGAAGTAGGAGATTTATCTATTCGACCATTATTGCATGTATTGCAGTCTTCTTCATATTTATTGAACCCAAGCTACTGTAGTGTCTTAGGGATTGCCTGTATTTAAGAACATCCTCACAAAGGAGTTGAAGATTGGGAAAAAGAGATTACAACAGTGATTCTCAAGTTACCAACCCTCGTCTAATCAACTCGACACCTAAGAGGTGAGAGTTGTACTGATGTTAATAACAAGGGACAACAAGGTGACACCCTAAGACTCAAAAGGTAAATGGTGATATCTATCAATACATTCACAAGATGATTGGTAGTAGATAGTTTGTTAACTTTGCATGTAGATCAGAAGGATAGGTGGATTGAGTATGAGAATCATACGTAGTTTATAAGCCAGGGGAAAAAAGTCCTTTTTTTCATTTTCTACTGTTTATACACTCAAGCATTTAAGTTATGTTAATTGTTATATTTGACTTCAAATTCACCCCATTTACTTTTTTGTATTGTTTGTGAATTTTATTATATTTGAGAGACAGTTTAACATTTTCCCTGTGGGTTCAACCCCAACCTGGTTTGGGTTACTATATTTGACATCGACTGCATCATACTTCTTTTGAGGTTAGTTTTGGGTTACATAAATTGGTATTTCTATTTTTTGATGATGTGATCCTTGGATGGATTAAGTGATGATTGCGCTTCTTGGGTGGATTCATAAAATCCCTATTTTAGAGTTGTTTGGACTTATAAGACTTAGTGGAGTGGTTCTCCTTGATGATATATGCCTATGACTACTCCTTGTCAAGATGAAATGCTGGATCAATTAGTCTCAGCTTAAGTTGTATTTGTTTGAGTTGCTAGAGTTCTTGCCTTTTTTATTATGGTTTGCAGCCTTGGGGAGTTTTTAAGTATGTTTGGATAGTTCATTCCTTTCAGTGGTTATGGAGTGGGTTATTTGTATTTTTAACTGGTGACTTTGCCTTTGGCATATTTTTTGTTTTGTGGTTATATTTCGTACCTTCTAGCTGATATATAATTGGTTGCTTGTGTTTTCAGTCAGTAATTATCCCCATGTTGATTTTTATTCTTCAGATATATCTCTATTATGGCTTGGTATGATGTATCTTAGATATGTCAGATTTGGATACTAAAGTCGATTTGAGATAGTATATAACCTTATTGGCTCAGATTTTTATTTGACGCCTTGGAATGATGATTTGGATGTATGATAGATTGGGAGCATGAATGCCTACCCATCTTTAGGTTTGGTATAGGCAGCTGAGATCGAGTGATTAGGCCTTGGTATTGATATTTTAGCTTGGTATTATAGATTTTGTGTGCAGTTTTTGTTGTAGACTTATCTCATTTCAAATTTCGTTTATAAGCTGGTGGAGCGTACTCCGTGGTTACCTACTCGATCTTCTCGACTTTAGATAGATTATAGTTGATAAGTGCTCAGATGATAGCCCATAGATCCTGTATTGATTCTTTCTATTTTTCCTTCGAGTTTCTAGTTTTCTTTGGAAATTTCAGATGATATACATAGTAAGAATAATATACTTAAGTTGGATTTAGTAAGCTTTCATTCATGGTTGATGGGACATCCTGGAGCATATTGTTTAATGATGGGTACTTATGCCTTCATCTCCTTGATTTTTACTATTTGTGTGCCTAGATAGCGCCTTATGAGCTTATTCTTATGTTTGTCGTATGGACCTCTAGCAGATTAGCTTCAGTCTTCGAGTTCTTTGTGATGAGATTGTGGGACAGGACTCGGCTGATTTTCATCCTAGTTTGGAGTAGATAGAAAGTATGGTTTGGTAAGGGAAATGTATACTCAGATTTAGAGTTGGTGGTATGACTCATGTATTGGTTTTCTTTTGGCTTGGATAAGCCTTTGTTTATTTGTGCGGATATCTAGTGCAACATTATGTAGTGCATAGGTGATTTTCCTCTTTGTTCGGAGTAGAAAATCTGCAGGTGCAACATTATCTAGTGCACTAGGTCCTCTTTCGTGATCGTGTGGAAAGGTGTCGAGATCATGAGCCTCGAGAGGGAATGCATCACGATTGCGTGCTGGGGATACCATGATATTGATGGGTTAACCGATAGACTGGGTAGGATTGACTCATCCCAATTGCGATGCCCAACTATGCGGCTATAATGACTAGATTTATTGCTAGTCAATATTGACCCTCGCAATCGAGGGGTGGGGGCCCACGATCATGAGGCACTGTTCATTGAATAGTATAAAAGTCTCATTTTCATGTTTTTCTTCATTTTCAGACATTTGAGCTTCGAATTTGGCAATTCTTGAGGACTTCTTCACCATTTGAGCTTGGGTAAGCTCCAATACCTTATTCCAATTATTTTTTTATCACTTATATCATCAACAAGAATTTAAAATTGTGATTTAAAAAAATAAATTGGGGGTTTTTATCAATAAAGTTTAAAAAAAGTGTAGTCCTTGATTTGTCCCTCATTTTAACCCACTTTCGCATAAGTTTCCTTCTATAGACTCCTATAACCTTGGGGAATGTATTTTTAAAATAAAATTTTAGTTTTACCCCTTTTATTTTCTAACTCATTTTTCGAATCTGTTTTGGATCCGAAACGAATATAGGCAATATATGTATCATTAGCTTTCTTGTAATACGTAGATGCTATATTTGAATCTTGTATTTAATTCTAAGATTGTTCGTAAAGTGAATGTTTCGTGTTAAAGCATTTTACTCAAATATTTCTTTTCGAGGTAGATTATGGCTTACTTCTTTCAGATTGAGCTATGTAGTAAATAAATAAGTAAAACAATATATGAATTTGGAAAATTAACTATGGGGTGTATGTTTAAAGGTTATTTTTACTATTATGTGTTCGTATGCGGGATTATATTCTGTTGGGGTTGAGTTGTGGTATCTGATATTGTTTATTGCCCCTATAATGGATTTATTTGAATTGTTAGCCTTATCTGTGCATTTAAATATCTTTATTTTTTATATGATGCTCGTTCGGGGACTTATGTTGTTAATATAGGTCTTAATTTAGCATTGGTTGCCTTTATTGTGATAGAAGTACCAGAGTTAGGGGTTGATATGATATTAATGATATCTTATATGCATATCTATTCTGATGGTGATAAATTGACGGTGACGATCATGAATTGTGGACATATTGAAATGATTTCTAGGCTCATAAATATTCATACATATTGGATGGATTGTATATCATCATACTCAGTTATTTAAGAGAATTAAATCCTCATTCCATACATATATATTTATGAGACACCGGTACCACCGAGAGACACTTCTGAAAGAAAATGATATCTTTTGAAAACCCTCTCTGTGAACACAAGCCAAAGAGTTGAGTTGAGATTGAGAAATGAGATAGATTATATAGTTGCAAACCCCCCATGGGTCCTACCTGGGAGCTACGAGATCGGTGGATGTATACAAAAATTCATGCGATGGCTTTTGTCATTTATCCCATCCACATTACATTGAATTGCGTTTGAATATGCATCTTGCTTGATTTGCTTAGTTTTCTTGACTTTTGCTTAGTTTTAATATATTTTTACATATGTTTGTGTTGTTTCTATTTTTGTGTAATTTATATTTTAGAATTGTCAGTGGCGACTGGAGATGGTGTGAGATACCATTTGAGACTTTTCTGCTTACAGGTGACGTGCTCATAGTATATTTAACTTATCTTATTTTCTTCTTTTCTTAGTAAGTCTATGATACCCACTGAGTATAAGTTAATCATAATCACTCCTCTATGTCCTTTTGGTGTAGATCCTAGTACGACCACCTCACGTGTCGGTTGACTTTATGCGAAGGTTTTAGATTTGAGGTATTGATTCACTCTAGAGACAACATTGATTCGAACCTCATCTATTTTTTATTTTTCTTTATTTTGATTATCACAAGAAGATGTGTATTCTTAGTTAAAAACTCATTTGTATTAGATGCTCTTATACTATGACATCAGATTTTGAGAATTTATGAGATTTCTTTTGGGTTTTTATTTTTTACTTATGTTAGGGTCTAACTTCATTCTAGAAGCCTTGATTTGGTGTATGTTACTGTAATTTTTTTTCCTTTATCAGTTTAGTTAATTGGTTTACTTATCAAGGCTGAGCCACGATAAGTGGCATCATGATCCTTTTTTGAGTCGTCACAGAAAATAAGAAACAATGACACTTCAAAAGAAAAAGAAAAAGATTATTACATAAAATGAGGGGAAAAGGGATTTATTTGGTACATGTATGGTTATTTTTGAAAGATCAAATTTTGTGCTAAGAATATGTAATGAAATTTTTAATATTGTATATTATATTTAGCCTAAAAATGACTATTAAAGATAGTTGTAATGACTTAAACTATCTTTACCTGTGAAAATAGATCGAAAAATTTTTAGATTCTAAAAAAAATTAGGGCCTGAGCCAGTTGGGTTAAGAAGCCCAATACGGGACTGGGTTGCACTACTAGTAACCACTGCAGCAGTTGGATAACTTCTACACTGATAAAAATTTAACTTCAATGCTAAAAAGCAGTGTGTCCGGGGAATTTTTAAAAACTCTCTTTCTTTTTATTTTCATAGGCCACCCCATTCTTCCAAAAATACTATGAAAAAAACTATATCCCCAACTATGAGATTTGAAAGGTCAAGGTTCTTGAGAGTGATTTCGAGACATACCCGGAGGGAACCCGACATAAAAGTATGTCTAGCGCGCGCGAGACAACTCACTCCTCTTAGTAGCAACATGTTTTGCCTAAGAGGTAAGTTAGATTTTAATTATAGCAACTAGACTTGGGCGAGATGCATTTCATATTAATAGTAATGCCAGTAATATCAGGCATTAGCCTTCGGACCGGAGTTGGATGACTGAAAATGTTTAAAAATTCGGATAGACTTGATTATATTGAATTACTTAATGTTATATTTGTTCTTGTAAGGGATGAGAAATGGATAGGAAGACAGAACAAATATGCATCGGGCATCATCTTCCAGGTTTTGAATATCGTGAAACTTTGAATGAGATAGTGTGAAATGGTAAAACATGAAAGTTAACATGACTCGACTAATATATAAATGCTTTAAATGTCCAAATTGCATTGCGGAAGTTCATACAATTTTAACGCCTTAATAGTTATGATGGATGTTTTCTAGAGTTTAGAAGACGACATAGTGCATAAAATAATATTGAGATGAGATAGTGAGTAAAAAAATATTGAGGTCAGCTAGTTTGTAGAGTTGGCATTGCTTGCCTTCTCGTCGTGATCAATGCTTTTTGGATCTTAGAAGGTAATGTGTGAAAATCTTGAGGTTGGAATATTGTTATATGGAGAGTGTATAATAATGTGAACTTAGGCCCATAAGGGTGTTTGGTAAGTGGTGATTGTGATATGTTTGTATGTAACGATTAAGTTTAATGATCAAAAGGGTCAGGAGATTATGTAGCATTTAGATTTTTGTGGCTTCGTACTTTTTGTGATTAATACATCTATGATTGCTTTCTAGCATACTTGTGATTTGATGAATGCATTAAATTTTTATTGTATTATGATGAGGTGTTGAGATGATGAGTCGGGGACCATGTCGGTTCAATAAAACAAGATATGATAATTGGTTAGGTAGTGGTCCGGATAGGCTTGTTGTGATATAGATCGAGTACCACACTGGTACAAATATGATGATGATGTTGAGAAGGGTAAAAGATGATGCACACATCTTGCATGCATGCATTTATTTATGTGTTTGGATGTTATTGTTTATTACTAGTTTAGTCAATGTGCGCAGAGGCGACTCAAGCATATTGGTGGCCTAAGGCGAAAATCAAACGGAGACCTTAAATTTAAAAAAAAATTAGTTTTTTTAATAAACTCTATTTTCAAAATTATATAATAGATTTTTTCTAATTATTCATTTTTAAGTAATAATATAATTAATGCATTTAATATTTCTTGAGGCATAGTACTTTAGATTATGAACTTCTGATAATTTTTTCCTTTTATATAAAAAATTTAATTTTTCTATAAATAATATTTAATTTTTTTTAAAAAATTATAATATATTATCATAAAAAATGAGGGCCCTCAAATTTGGGGGCCTAAGGCAACCACCTATTTTTTTATAAGGTAGAGCCGCTCCTGAACGTGCGTTGCACGTGTACATAGCAATTGACTTTAAACGAAATATAATATCTCTTCTTTGATTGAAACAATCAGTGCACTATAACTCTTTATCAATTTTTAACCCAGATAAGTTGAAACCACTATTATCAGCTAGTAATAGATATATGATGATGAATTTAAATGGCAGTCAAGATTTTTGAATAAATACCTGAAATTATTATGAATTCACGATCCTTAATAGGCTTGATAATCTGAGGCATCAAAGTTGTCTCCAAAGTTACAAAACATATGGACAAAATGCAGTTTCAACACACTACCTCTGAACATTAATGCCAGCAGACCAGTAGTTATAGTGCACCATCCACTCTATAGTTTGCCTATCTATTGCTAATTGCTCGAATTTCTTTTTGGCTTCTAAAGAATTCTCATGAAATTTGTGAGAAAGATTTAGATGCTTACATGGTTAAAAGTACGTTTAATCTCAGACAGAAAATAAGATCTACAAAAAGTATCAAACAATAAAAAAATCAACAAAAGCCAACTAATTCTAGAAAAATAACCTATTAATATGAAAATTTTATCTCCTAAAATAACTAATATTAAATATTTTGCAAGCCCTTCAATAGTTCTAAACTATGAACCGGGTAGTGAGACCCAGGTAGCTCTTGATGTACTGCTAGAACACGATTGAACTCAAATTATGAACATTTTGTTAGATCGATACAACAGTGTCATGCGAAAGTTAACAAAAAACTCAAATGATGCGCATGTTGTTGGATCGATACAATATAGTGGCATGCAAAAGCTAACAAACAAACACGATAATAAAGAAAAATTATAAAATGACTCATAATTTATTAAGTTGATTTGGGCAATTGACCTTAAAAATTCTATTGAGAGAATAATTTTTCCTAAATAAGACTTGTGTATGTATTACATTGTGTACTAAAGGATTTTCATCTAAAACAAATCAAAAATATTTTCCTCCAAGAAAGGAATTCCCTTACTTTAATATGGTAGATTTTATTTTTCTAAGATATAAAAATATTAACAAAAGAAGAATATTTAAATGAAGAAGGAACAGATCAAAAAATAATATTTGATAACAATGTATTTGATGAAATAAAAGGAAAAGAGTTAGACTTAAGTGTAGAAAAAATATTTAAAATACCAACAATAAAAAAATATATTTACTAGAAAAAAGGAAGAATATTATGTAATAAGTCAAAAAGAGCATGTAATAGACTGTAGATATGTTAAGTACATAATTCAAATAGGAAAATATTTAATAGCAAAAATTTTTGTTGATTTTAAATTTCTAAAATCCAAAAAAATCTTAAATGGTAATTTTATTTATTGTAGGATCTTTTAGTGAAGGACATAAAGTTGCCCTTACTAGCCTCTATTTGTTGGGCATTTCGGTTTCGGCCCCTCCATGTTAAGAGCTACCAATTGGGACCAACTAGTCCCAATTGTGACGGTCGAGATATCAATTAGAATTGACTAGATATTGTTGGAAAAAATTACTACAATATTGATATTGGATAGGAATTAATGATAGTAAGAGAGTTGTCACAAACACTGTGTCGTGGCAAGCCACTGCCTTGAAAGCGATTTCGGTCCGACTCCGGTGCAAATTCTTCTACCCGATCGCTCCCCAAGGTTCCACAGCTACTTCCAAACACGTGCACTCATGGATGAAAGTTTGGAGGTTGCCTAAACCAATTGCCCAAAATAATTCAAGAAGAGAAAAGGAGGAAGACTCTTTTCTTTTCCTTTCTATTTGTTGTATATTTCTTTTTTCCATAGGAGCTCTTTATATAGGATTTGAAAGTGACAAAGACGGGTGAACTTTGAAGGAATTAATGGTGAGTATTAATGGCATTAAAAGCCATTACTTTATGTTATAGAATTTATGTTATGAAGGAGATATGTTCACTTTCTTTAATACGTAGAAGTGTTCAACTCCTGAAACGTATGTTTTTTTTTTCTTTATTGATTGGATTATACAAATGATCTAAGGAGAATTAACTCCACAATCCCCCCACTAATACAAAGATAAAAAATATGAATAAATTCTGGGCAAAAGGAAGGAACATGTACTTAAGTATCAATATCTTTCGATTTGAATTGACACGTAGTGATATGAGAGAACAACAAATATCCAAAAAGTGAACAACACATACCATATCCTTGATTTTAAGCAACCTCCGCAATACTATAAAGTGCTTTTATGGTCATGCACACAAACCTTGGGCCTCATGAGTGCTCTAGAAAGACAACCCAAGTCTTTCATAAAAAGGTGACCAACCTTTTACACTCATGTAGGTGATCCATCAAGTCTATCTCATAGACCACCTTAAGGCTATGGATTATTAAGAGTAAAAATAAGCTCAATCTTATAATACACTACCTCATGCCATAGGAATAGGATATGTAGTGTTTATCGAAGGCCTATATGACTTTGTTTGACCCCAAATGGGTATCCACCATATTACCTCAATCCATGAGCTTTAGCCCCATCCCCCTCGACGATTTAAGGACCATTTTCCTTGTCAAACCCTTGGTCATAGGATCCGCCAAATTTCTTTCAGACCTTACATATTCCAATGAGATAACACCATGTTTCAACAGTTGTTTAACTGCACCATGTCTAATGCGAATATGGCTCTTTTTTTCATTGTATACACTATTTTTAGCAATCTCAATTACCACCTGTGAATCACAATGTAAAGAGACTGATGACACTTGTCTTCCCCATAAAGGCATATCTGCCAAAAGATTTCTCAGCCACTCGACTTCTTGCCTTCCCAACTCGAGAGCAATGAATTCATATTCCATAGTAGAATATGCTATACAAGTCTGCTTTGAAGACTTTCATGAAATAGCACCTGTAACCAAAGAAAACACATAGCCACTGGTCGAGCTAACTTCATCATTGTCAGTCACCCAGTTTGCATCACAAAAACCTTCTAAAACAGCCAGAAATTTATTAAAATACAAACACCAATCCATAGTATCTATCATGTACCTTAACAAACGATGAAGAGCATTCCAATGTTCACTACTGGGATTATAAGTATATATACTCAATCTACTAACAACATAAGCTATATCAGGCCGAGTATAGTTCATGAGAAACATTACACTCCTAATTATTTTAGTATATTTAGTTTGAGAAACTCTGGAATCTCTATTCTTTTTCAAGTGTATGCTAGGATCATAAGGAGTCCTCACTGAAACTACATCAAAACAATCAAACCTTTTCAACATCTTTTCAATATAATGAGACTGGCACAAAGAAAAACCATTAACAGTTATTTTGATTTTTATTTCTAAAATCACATCAGCTTCTCCAAGGTCTTTCATTTCAAATTTAGAAAATAAAAATTTCTTAGTCTCATTTACAACATTCACATTAAGGATAAAGATTAACATGTCATCCACGTATAAACATATAATCATACAGTCTTATCCTATCATTTTAGAATAAACACAGGTATCAGATGAATTAACAACAAAGCCATTATCTATTAATGTGAAATTAAATTTTCCATACCACTACTTAGGTGTCTGCTTTAGTCCATATAAGGACTTTCTCAATTTTCATACTTTATCCTCTTGTTCTAGGACCACAAAATCCTCAGGTTGAGTTATAAAGAAGTATTATTTTACACATCACTAGGCACATCATTTTTCAAAGGAAAAACATGCTCAAAAAAAAATTTGGCATCTCTATATCCACAAATAGAATAATCATTTATTGGCATAAATCTATATGCAACATTATTTTGAGCATAACCATTAAAGGCAGTGTCAAAAGTCTTAGAGCCTACATTTATCCATCTAAAATCAGGTAGATCAATCTTAGTCAAACACCCCCACACTTTCAGAAATTTCAAGTTAGGGGCAAAATCTTTCCATAACTCATATAAGGTCTTGTCTAACTTTTCATGAGGGACTTTATTAAGAATATAGCATGCAGACAAGAGAACTTCCCCCATATATAGTCAGGGAGATTCGATCTTAAAAGCATAGAATTATTATTTTATCAACTTTAAAAATAAATTTAAGGCCTACTTTATTTAGAAGTGCTCTAGAAACTAAGTTTCTACGGAGAGAGGGAATATATAGAACATTGTTCAATACTGATGTTATACCAGAAGTTAATTTAAGAGAAATTTTTGTTTTACCCATAAATCCAGCAGTAGTGGAGTTACCATATAGACATACTCATTATTAATGAACTCGACAAAGTCATGGAGCAACTCTTTATTGGTGCAGAAATGCCTTGAAGCCCCTGTGTCCAACACCCAGTCATTTTTGTTAGCCACCAGGTTCGTCTCGACGATTACAACAATGATCATTTTATCACTCTCGACAAGATAAACTTGGACATCATTTTGTCCTCCTGTTTTTAGTTTTGCAATCTATCCCATATTTCTTTAGTAGATTTGTAAGTAATAAATAAATCAAATAAAGTATTAGTCATATGACTCAATAAATGACCTCTAGCATTTATGTTATCATTTTTAACCTTCTTTTTAGTAAATTCATCAAAAGTCATAACAGTGTTAGAACCTGTAATAATGTTAGAACCATTATTAAACAAAATATAATCAACTTTTAATTGTTCTAAGAAAATCAGAAATTTTTGTGACCAACGTTTAAAATTATTTTGGTCCAATGACTCAAATTTTGACAAATTAGGAAAAATTTTGTTCAAAGAAACTTTGTTGGGAAGGGATACCTTAGTAGGGGCTTATTTGTGCTGAACATTGATCAAGAGATCGTCAATAATGCAAATATTCCTAACTTAATTTATATTGTTGAGTCTATTAATTTATGGCATGGTAGGCTAGGTCATGTTAATATTGCTTCTATTAAAAGACTTAGAAAAATGGGATTAATTCCTACAGTAAATATTGATGATATTTCTAAATGTCCTCTGTGTGTAAAAGCAAAGCATGCTAAGAAACCTTTTAAATATATCACTAGTAGAAAGACCGAATTGCTTGAACTAGTACATTCAGACTTAGCAGATTTTAAGAATACTATTAGTAAAGGTGGAAAGAAGTATTACATTACTTTTGTTGATGACTTTTCTAGATACACTAAGGTATATCTCCTTAAGTCTAAAGATGAGGCTGAATGTATGTTTTTAAAATTTAAAGTAGAAGTAGAAAATCAATTAGACAAGAAAATCAAGAGATTTAGATCTGACAGGGGACGGTGAATATAATACTAAAACTCTAGAAGATGTTTGTGAGAAAAATGGTATTATCCATGAGTTTAGTGCTCCTTTACTCCCCAACAAAATATTGTAGCTGAACAAAGAACTATTTCTAATTTTTTTTATTGCATTTTTTGGGGGACTGTGAGATTTTTCGTTCATGAATGACAATGAATTCATTGCATTCATTTCTCTCCAATTAATTATGTAGATTAAAATGCAAAGTAAAAAAGATATACATTGTTTAATAAGATGAAATGAAACACTTTTCTTAAATGAGATAATATCTAATCTCATTTATTTCTTCACCAAAAGTGTTCATTTCCAAACCTATATAATTGTTTCTTCACTTGATGAATAAACAACATCCAAAGAAAGATATACCATTTGCCTATTCTTGGCTTTCTCTCTTAATTGTTTTCTCATCATTGGTATTCTATTCCTTGTGAATTTCTGGGCAATAGTTTGTGCAACTCCAAATTTTAAATTATTTGGAAAAATTACTACAATATTGATATTGGATAGTAATTAATGATAGCAAGAGAGTTTTCACAAACACTGTATCGCGACAAGCCACTGTCTTGAAAGCAATTTCGGCCTGACTCCGGTGCAAATCCTTCTACCCGGTCGCTCCCCAAGATTTCACAGCTACTTCCAAACACGTGCACTCATGGATGGAAGTTTGGAGGTTGTCTAAACCAATTGCCCAAAATAATTTAAGATGAGAAAAGGAGGAAGACTCTTTTCTTTTCCTTTCTATTTGTTATATATATTTTTTTCGTAGGAGCTCTTTATATAGGATTTGAAAGTGACAAAAACGGGTGAACTTTGAAGGAATTAATGGTGAGTATTAATGGAATTAAAAGGCTATTACTTTATGTTATAGAATTTATGTTCTGAAAGAGATATGTTCACTTTCTTTATTAAGTAGTTTCCTAATTGTGAAACATTTAATTACTCGAATGTATCAACAAAATCATTTTCTTATTTCTACTAATGATTCTAACAAAAATTTATTTTTGGAGTGCAACAAGAGTTTGTATTCTCAAATGATATCAGAGGGGTTTGTATTTATTGTGGAATTTCCGTTTTCTCTATGATTAATATCTTCTTTATCTTTTTTTGAAGGCAAAAAGATTTTAAACTCTTATAATTTATGATCAATTCATAAGTGTTCAACTCCTGAAACGTATGTTTTATTTATTTTTTTCTTTATTCATTGCATTATACAAATGCTCTAAGGAGCATTAACTCCACAGATATCAGTTGGACTCAATCCGAGGATACGACATTGAGATGGCATGATAGAAAGGAAGAAAGTGAAATAGATTCCTAGATGCCTTGTAGCATCCTAGAAATTTGATGTGGACGTCAGCACACCTATTCGTAGAAATTTACTCAATATTTGCTCTTGTAGCTTAAAGAATTGTCGAAGCACTTTATACAATCATTACGACTGTAACTCTAGAACAAGGATGTTTAATCACTCATCCTTCAATCAAAATTGCAAAATTAATTATGATGACCTGAACTTTGGTGATATTTCTCTTTTATGTGTTTTAATCATTTTACCCTTTTTCATAAGCTTTACATGTTGATTTTACGGTTTGAAGATGGTTGGCATGGTTTTTGATGAGACCGGGTATAATTAGTGTGAGTTTATGGTCTTTTTAGAGGATTGAGAAGCCACATAGTCAACTTCAATTAATATTTGATGATTCAAGTATCGAATGAGAAAACGAACTATGCCGACAGATCCGAAATGTCAAATTTGAATTTGTAGCAAGGTTGGTTCGATTTTGAAACATTTATATCTTATCTTGATCTTTCATTTGGAACATAGTGAATAGGGCCCCGGAGGTTAATTTTTTTGAAAATAACCCTTTTTTTAGCAAATCCAACATCGCCATAGAGTCCAAAATATTGAAATTAGCCTAGTAGAATATATTATTACTCTTGTCGGCCCCGAATGAATCACAAGGATCCATTCTAAGAATTCAAAACCATGCAGAATAAGCTAGTTCACAACTAATATCTAGTGCATGGATCCTTCTTTGTGAACGCAGGCCTCCATTCGCAAATGCAGAGAAGGAATTCACCCTTCATTACAATTGTGAATGGCAATAGAGTCCTTCTTTGTAAACGTGATGAGGCTGTCGCGAATGTGAAGGCTAATTTCTTAGTAGGTAAAACTATGACCCTCGTGATCGCGAGGTGGGGTCTGCTATTGCGATGATTTACTGAACAATATAAATACTTTATTTTTGTGGTTTTACTTTATTTTTAGATTCCCAAGCTTTGGAAAAGACAATTTTTGAGTGTTTCAACATTGAATTCCGTATGGGTTTAAACATTTCTAAACTTTTTTAGATTAAGATGAGTAGTTAATAAATAAGTAATAATGCTATGGGTTGGAGTAAATGACTATGAAATTTATATTTCAAGATTATTTTTATTATTATGTACACATGTGGGGGCTATATTCTGTTGTTTTGGCTTGTGCTATTGTAATGCCCCGAGAGTACACCCTGGGTGCCACATGGTTCTTACAGTCCCGAGGGACCACAAGCTCACCCATGAGTTGGTACCCGCTGTGATCACTGACTAAAACTGACAGCAAGAGATCATGTGGAAAATAATAGATATAATTCCATAAGGTTTTTAAGTTATAAATCTGATAAAGTCTACAAAACATTACTAATAATACTGATAAAACATATGACAAGGACAACTGAAAACTGCAAACTGACTAACTTTCTGTACTAGTCTAAAAAGCCTTTGTTGTCTGATTGTGGAGCTGATGGGACAAACTCCCAACTAACTCCGACTGAATAGAAGAATAATGAAAATGAATGAATAATCTGAGGTGAATAAATCATGTCCTCAAAGTATGAGGACTCACCACTGCTACAGCTGATAATCTGATATGTCTATGCATTATTCGGGAACTGAGCATCCAAACCTATGATATTATACATCATAGCACAAGAAATAATTATGCGATCAGTACTTTGAATGTACTGGTATGCTAAATGAGGTAGGTTGATATGCATGGTTTTATGTACCTGAGAAATAACTAACTGAATGAATAGTGTGAAGTACTGAATAAAAAGCATGAAATTTGTAAATACTAGGAATGCACGACTAAGCATAAAACATGTTCTGAATAAAATTTGTAAACTAAAATACTAAAATCTGATAACTGAATAACTGATATCTGTATGTTATGGTTAATACAATCCTGAACTAATGTATACATAATACATAAATGAGACTGTGGGAGCTATCATCTAACCGATAAACCCCAATGAGCAATTCAGGGGCCAACCTGTAACCCTAGTTGGAAGAGTGTCAGTACCGTGCCACGTTTACTAACACTGGCTAAGTGGAACCACTAAAGTATTGTCTCAAAAGACTAAGGGTTACCCCCAACTGGAAGATACCCGTATGAGATCAACCCTTAACTGGCAGGTTAACATCTTAACCTACGTTGTCTATGTAGTTATGGAATGCGGGGAATTCTACTAAATGTCACACCCACAATTGGTAGGTGATCCCCCATCTTTGTGTTCGCTCAGTGTTAAATCCTACTCCCAACTGAACTGACTCAGAATATTAAACTATTCTAAGCTTAACTAATTATGATAATTAACTGAACTGATGACACTCTAGATTTATTTGAAACTATTCTGAAAATACTGAGACAAAGTAAATAGCTATGTTTACGGGTATTCATAACCCCCAGGACTCAATAGAAATAATAGCAAAATAGTACTAAAACTTTAAGGATATAACATGAAACATTTATTTAAAATTCATTCTTGTAGGCATTTCATCAAACACTTGACATTCATAGTTTATGCTAAGCATAGGAATAGTTTAAAGCTTTTAGTAATAGTATGATTTCAACATCATCACTAATTATGGTTTAAATTAGGAAATAACATTATTCAAACGTGTGGGGTTTAATAACAACAACAATTTCATGTAAACATGGTATAGAATTTCAATTCATGGTAATTCATGGTTTATATCAAAATTAAAAATCACAAAAACTTGTAAAGATTACAACTTTGAATTTAAAATTGGATACTTAGACTCTATGAGTGAAAAGGACGCATGGATGAACATTTAACATACCTGGGTTGATGAATTCGTGAGAATTTTTGGGGTTTTTCTTGAGAATTGATCTTGAATCTTAATGGCTAGGGTTTTTTCTTGAAAGAGGCAACTTTAATTTTGAGAGGATTGTGAAATAATGAGCAAATAATGCTCTCTTGGGACTTAAATCTCGTGTTTGGACTGAATAAGGTGAAGGGAAAGAACTTAAATGCCCTTGGGAAATTAAAACTCAGAACTGGACTGGAAATTATGACTTTGGCCTTCGGCTCAATGTGGTGCAATCATATTTGCGACACTAGAAACTGACAATCCCCATTTTGCTCAATGGCGCGATGCAGTGCTATCGTATTGCACCACTGGAAAAGGGACAATTTCGAACTTGCACCTTGGCGTGATGTGGCACCATCGCAGTGCCCCACTAAACGCAAACATTACCCTTGGCGTGATGGGGCATTATCGTAGTGGTCCACTGGAAAAGGACAAACATGATTTTGGCCATCACCGCGACACAGACTTATCACGTTAGGCTATTATTTTTCACTAAAAGTGCCATAAATTCTCACCCAAGTATCGAATTTTGGCGAAATTAGTATCGTTGGAAAGATAATTCAATTTCCTAAAATTTGGTGGGTCTTGAGCTGGAAAATTTTTAGTTGAATAAAAGACAAGCTCGTTTGAATTTGACTAAAGCAACATTCTTCCCAAAAACTCAATCGGTAAGGAATAATTTGATTCGTCTAATAGCTGGGTGTTATTTGAGTCCTTTATATAGATCAAACTCACTTATAAACTACCAAAGAACCATAATGTACTTTGCATGAGCTTGAAGTATAGCTATAACATTGGTTTGGATTTTTGGGGTATTATGATATCTCCCCTTTGGAACATTTGTCCTCGAATGAGATTGGTTAAGCTGAAAGCACTGAGAAATTGAGATTCCATACTGAATATACGTGATGAAAACGTGATTACATGATTGACTCTAAAATATGACACATGACTCAACTGATTCTTTGAATGCATGATTGACACAAGAATGATATGCAGCTTAAACTGAGCATGGAAAAGAGAAATTCTAAGAAGATTATTACCTTAAGATGAATCTGAGTTTGAAGAGAAAAGATAAGGGTATTTGGTCTGCATATCTTCTTCTACTTCCCAAGTGGCTCTCTCAACGGACTGATTCCGCCAAAGAACTTTGACTAGGGGAATTTTTTTGTTACTTAGTCTACGAATTTGTCGATCAAGGATCTCGACTAGCATTTTTTTTAAGAATGGTTGTTCTGAACATCTACGCTTTGTAAGGGAATAACTACAGCTGGGTCACCAATACACTTCTTCAACAAGGAGATATGGAATACTGGGTGCACTGAAGATAAGTTTGCAGACAACTCAATCTTATAACCCACCTTTCAGAAATGGCTTAAAATTCTATAACGGCCAACATATCGGGGACTAAGTTTCCCCTTCTAACCAAACCTCTTTACTCCCTTCATGGGAGAGATCTTTAGATATATGAGGTCATTAATATCAAACTCAAGATCCTTTCTCCTAACATCTGCATAAGATTTTTGTCAGTTTTAGGCTGCCTTAAGCCTCTCTCGAATTATTTGATCTTTCTCCAAAGCATCAAACACCAAGTCAGAACCTATCAAAGAGGTTTCACCTATCTCAAACCAAAAAAGTCAGAGATCTAAATCTCCTTCCCTATAGAGCCTCAAATGGAGCCATCAGAATAATGGAATGATAGTTGTTATTATATTCAAACTCAATCAAAGGCAAGTGGTCATCCCAAATTCCCTTAAAGTCAACTACATATGATCTCAATATATCCTCGAGGGTCTCAATGGTCCTCTCTGCCAGACCATCCGTCTGAGGGTGAAAGGTTGTACTGAAGTGAACTTAGGTACCAAGACCCTTCTGAAAATCATTCCAAAAGTAAGAGGTAAACTGAGTACCTCTATTTGAGAAGATAGACAACAGAACACCACACAACCTAATCAAATCCCTAATATAGAGCTTGGCATAGTCCTCAATTGAATAAGAAGTATGGACTGGTAATAAATGGGCTGATTTGGTCATCCTGTCCATAATGACCCAAATCAAATCAAGTTGCTGACGAGTACGAGAAAAACCTGTCACAAAATCCATATTCACTATTTCCTACTTCAAAATGGGAATATTGAACTCCTGCATGGACCCACTACGCTTTTGATGCTCAATCTTAACCTGTTGGCAAATGAAGCACTTAGCTACAAAATCTACAATATCTTTCTTTATCCCACTCCTTCAATAGATTTCACACAAATCATGATACATCTTTGTGGCTCATGGATGAATCGAGTAACACACACCATGTGATTCTACAAGAATTCTCAACTATCAACACACGGCACACACAATCTACCTTGGCAGACTTGGCAGTGCAACACACCATCTGCCCCTTAGGAGAAAACCTCTACTTTTTTATCTCTGTCTGACTCCTTTAACTTTACCAGACTAGGATCCCTATCATGCTTTTCTTTCACTTCGGCAACCAAAGAAGATTTCAAAGTATTCTGAACCCAAACGTTACCCTCACCTGAATCAACCAAATAAACAACTAACCTGGAAAGCAGAAGAACTTCCCGAACTAACTTCTTCTTGTCAACCTCAACGTGAGAAACACTACACATAGACAATCTACTTAGGTTATCTTCCACTACGTTAGCCTTGCCTGAGTTATACAAAATACTCATATCATAATCTTTTAACAATTCTAACCATCTCTCCTGATGCAAATTCAAGTCCTTCTGCGAAAACACATACTGCAAGCTTTTGTGATCTATGAACACATTAACATGCACCCCATATAAATAGTGCCTCTAAATCTTTAAGAAAAACAAAACATTTGCTAGATCAAGATCATGGGTAGGGTAATTATTATTATGAGGATCAAGTTGTCTAGAGGCATAGGCCATAACTTTACCCCTCTACATCAAAACATACCCCAAACTAACTCTAAAAGTATTACAGTACACAACAAACCCGTCTGAACCATCTGGTAATGTCAAAATTGAGGTTGTGGTGAGTCGATACTTCAACTCCTAAAAACTCTTCTCATAAGAATCTAACCACTGAAACTTAACTTTCTTCTTAGTCAATCTGGACATGGGGGTCACAATAGATGAAAATCCTTCAAAAAAACACCAGTAATAGCCAGCCAAACCCAAGAAACTCCTGATATCTGATGGAGATATGGGTTTGGGCCAGTTTCTCACCACTTTGGTCATTTGAGGATCAACTCTAATGCCATCAACAGTAATAATATAGCCAAGGAAAGCTACTAATCTTAGCCAAAATTTTCACTTACTAAATTTAGAGAACAATTGATGGGCTCTAAGAGTCTGCAATACTATTCTAAGGTGGTCTGCATGATCAGTTTTGTTATGGGAGTAAATAAGAATGTCATCAAGCAAGACTATGACGAACACGTCCAAGTACTTCTTTAACACTCAGTTCATCCATGAAGGCTGCTGGGGTATTTGTGAGAAAATACATGACTAGAAACTCGAATTGACCATACCGAGTTCTGAAAGCTATTTTTAGAATGTCACATTCTCTGACTCTGAGCTGATGATAGCTGGATCTAAGGTCTATCTTAGAAAAATAACTGGCACCCTGAAGTTTGTCGAACAAGTCATTAATTCTGGGGAGTGGATTTTTATTCTTGATTGTGATTTTGTTCAACTGACGGTAGCCAATACACATTCTAAGAGGATCATCTTTCTTACGTACGAACAGAACTGGTGCACCCCATGGGGAAATACTGGGCCTGATGAATCCCTTATCTAGGAGATCTTTCAACTGTTCTTTCAATTGTTTTTTCAACTCATTAAGTTTGGCTGGAGCCATTCTTTATAGCAGAATAGAGATAGGTTGAGTATCTTGAAGAAGGTCTATTTTAAAGTCAATTTCCCTTTCAGGAGAAACTCTGAGAAGATCTTCAGGGAAAACATTTAGAAATTCCCTTAAAACTGGAACTCACATAAGATTTAGAGTCTCAGAATTAGAGTCCTTGACTCAGATAAAATGATAAATACCCCCTTCGAATATCATTTTCCTCGCTCTAAGGTATGAAATAAGTTGACTCCCAAGCGTTGTAGTACTACCCCTCCATTCAAGGACTGGTCCATTTGGAATCTGAAAATGAACTACTCTATTTATACAATCAACTGACGCATAGCATGAGTGGATCCAATCCATGCCGAGAATGACATCAAAATTCGTCATCTCTAACTTCACAAGATAAACTGAAGTAACTTTTGAGAAACTATAACCTAGCAGTTCCTGTAAAGCTTTCGGTCTATAATAGAGACACCTACAAGGGTAGACACTGAGAAAGGTTCTACTAAGATTTCAGAATTGACTCTGAAGTTGAAATCTATATAAGAGGTTACAAAAGAAAGAGAAGCTCCAGGGTCTAGTAAATCATAAACATGTAAATGAATGACTTGTAACGTACTAGTAACAACATCAGGAGAACTTTCCTGATCTTGTTGGTATTGAAGTGCATACAATCTATTTAGGCGCTAACCACTGGTGGCACTGGCAGCGACACCCTACTGAGTCAGGCGGCCTGCTGAAACTGAGGGACGACTGGACTGGCCCTATTGACCTCTCTTTGGGCAATCCCTGATTTAGTGGCCTGGCTTGCCATATTAAAAACCTACATCACTACTGACTCTACAAACACCCTGATGGTTTCTACCATATTTTGGCAAAAAGGATTTGTACGACCACTATTTACACTGCCTTGGGACTTAGAGCCTGGCGCTCTATCCCTATTATCATTTTTGAATTTGGGTACTGGGGAACTAGCTGAAGACGGAGCTGGAACTGAAGATTTCTGAGGAAATTGTGGACGGTTACCACCTTCTGACTTTGGCTGAGTAAAATTAAATCTACCTGTTCTAGCCCTCTTGCTCTCTCTCTTCCATTCTCCTTATTCTTCTGCTCCTCGATTGTCCATCTCCTTAATTAACATCAAAGTCCTACACTCCTTGACCATACTGTCAGATACCTCGATATGAACTTGCTCGTCCTAGACCTGCTATCAGCCACCACATGTGGAGCATACCTAGCTAGCTGAGTAACCTTAAGGGAATAGTCCTTCACACTCATGTTGCCCTGCCTCAAGTTTATAAACACTAACACTTTGGCTTCCCTCAGCTCCAACAGGAAGAATCTATATAAGAAGGCAGTAGTAAACTCCTCCCATTCTATAGGCCCTGTGTCTGTGCCTCTATCCCCTTTCTACTTCTTAAATAGGTATGGGCTACATCTTGCAGCTGGTAAGCAGCCAATTTAGCACTCTCACTAGAGGTCACCCCCATAATGTCTATTACTTTCTAGATCATGTCTAAGAATTTTTGTGGATAGTCTTCAGATTTGGATCATAAAAATAGAGTAGGATTCATTCGGGTAAAGTCTTGAATCATAGCTACGGCATTATTGTCCACTAGGATGGCTGGAATAACAGTTGGATGAACGTTCTGAGCCACTACAGAGTGAGCTAGAGTAGTGAATATAGCTCTGAACTATGCATGAGAAACATACATGTTCAAGGGATCTTTCTGAACCAGGGAAGGTGCTGGCTAGTTCACATATCTTCTTCTATTTGTTTTTTTGGAAGGCATATTCTGTAAATAGAAGGTATAATAGATTAGATAGAGATTTTAACCTGATTTCATACTCAGTCGCACAACATGAACACTGAAAGAAGGGAAATTTTTCTTAAAATGCCTCGTAGCCTTTGGTCCATAAGTGTGGCATAGTTCACACCCATGCAAAATACTCTACTTGACGTGACTTTCAGGCTTTCTAGGACACTTTAAAATCTTAGTCTCTAATAACAAGTTTGTAACACCCCAAGAGTACACCATGGGTGCCACACGGTGCTTACAGTCCCGAGAGACCACAAGTTAATCCATGAGTTGGTACCTGCTGTGAGCACTGAGTAAAACTGATAATAAGAGATCATGTATGGAAAACAATGGATATAATGCCATAAATTTTTTAAGTCATAGTTCTTATAAAGTTTGCCAAACAAAACTTATAATACTGATTAAATGTATGACAAGGAGAACTGAAATCTGCAAACTGACTAACTTTTGTACTAGTCTGAAAAGACTCTACTGCCTGACTATGGAGCTGATGGGACAAACCCTCAACTAACTCCAACTGAATAGAAAAATACTAAACATGAATGAATAATCTGAGGTGAATAAATTATGCCCTCGAAGTATATGAACTCACCACTACTATGACTGATAATCTGATATGTCTATGCGCGATCTAAGAACTGAGTATCCGAACCTATGATATTAGACATTATAGCACAAAAAATGAGAATACGATCAGTACTTTGAATGTACAAGTTTGCCAAATGAGGTAGGCTGATATGCATGGTTTCATGTATAGGAGAAATAACTAACTGAATAAATACCATAAAGTATTAAATAGAAAACATGAAATCTGTCAATACTAAGAATGCATGACCAAGCATAAAATATGTTCTGAGTAAAATTTGTAAACTAAACTACTGAAATATGATTACTGAATAACTAATATTTGTATGCTATGGTCAATATAAGCCTGAATTGATGTATACTGAATACTGAAATGAGACTGTGGGAGCTATCATCTAACCGGCATACCCCAATAAAAAACTTATGGTCCAACCTATAACCCCAGTTGAAAGGGTGTCAGTACCGTGCCATGGGTACTAACACTGATTGTGTGGATCCACTAAAGTGTTTTCTCTAAGGACTAAGGATTACCCTCAACTGGCAGGTACCCGTAAGAGATCAACCTAAACTGGCAGGTTAACATCTCAACCTACATTGACTACGTAGTTATGGAATGCGGGGATTTCTATCACACCCTCAGTTGGCAGGTGAGCCTCTATCCCTGGGTTCACTTGGTGCTAAATCCTACTATAAGACCCTGCAAAATTTCTAAACTTAATTCATCCTTCTAGGCTTGTCAAGGGGTCTCAGACTTAGAAAATTCTAGCTAAGTTCCCAGACTTAGTTTATTTTTGTCCTTCAAAAGTTGACAATCTCATTTTTTTTACCTTAATATACCTTAATGGTCCATATTTTTATTAATTCATGATCAGAAAGGTCAATAAGTGTTCCCGGAATAGTTTTAGATTTTTCGGAACTCGTTTAGACCACTTTTGGTGTCCCAAAATAGTGGACCAACACGATCTTGGTGCACCACATTTCCTATCACGTTGGTTAACGTTGTTGAAGGTTTCCAAATTCAAAACTACTGAGTCTTAGAGGGATCATGGAATGACGCATCGGGTATCGCGTCGATGCCATCGACTCGCCGCGTCGCCAATTGCGTCGATCCCCAATTTTTAGTCTTTAAACGTCCGCATCTTTAAGGTAAAATGGATCAATTTACCACCCCTATATAATCCTATAACATGAGATTCTTCTAGGTTTTCACCCAAATATAGTTGTTTCTCTCAAATTCCCTCAAGAACAAGTCTAGGGTTTTCAATTGAAGGTCCTAATCCAAGAGATTCCACCGTTAATCTTCAAGAAGCTTCTATCCAAGGTATGTAAAGTGTTGATTCATGGGTTCCTTTCGCCCATAAATCTAAATAAATCTTTTTTTTTAAATAAATTTTGAATTCCATGTTAAGAATTGAATCATATCCATGTTTATGTTGTTGTATGATTACCGAGTTGAAATCTTTTATACATATAATGAAGTTATGTTAGAATGTGGTTGGAATTCTTATATTTGAAGTGAATAATATTTCCATGATGTATTATTTTAATGTTCATTCCTAAGACTCAAGTTATGCATGCAAGGTGTTTGCAAAAAAGCCTAAGAGAATAAGAATTTTGCCTTATGACTTAATTGTGACCGAATTGAAGAATCCATGCTTTACCCTTATGTTCACAATGACCACCATGTTATTGTTATGCATCATAATGGTTTGGTGGAATGATCATGCGTGTATACTCACATTCATGTTATTCAATCAGTTAGTATTATTCATGCATTCAACCCACCTCACTTTGCATACTAGTACATTCAGATGTACTAACGCAAACTTTTCGTCTACGCTATGTTATTTTATACCATAGGTTTGGACGCTCAAGTTCTCGATCGCACTTAGTTTCAGATTCAGCCAACAACAATAGATTTACAGTGAATCATCATCATTCGAGGATAACATGATTATATCATTACTTCAATATTTTAGTTTTAGTAGACGAAGTTAGTTGGGGACATGCCCCATCAACTCCATAGTTTTCAGACAGTTTATAGGATTTCAGACTAGCATGTTCAGATAGTCATTTAAGTTATTTTGGTATTAATATACCGTATCTTCAGATGTTATGTTTTAACAAATTTTTTAACCTTATGATTTTCATCCTTTTATTCTACATTTATACTGTATGTTAAGCATGCTCAGTTAAAGTTATTATTTATGGGTTAGCTTGTGGTCCTTTGGGGTTATGAGTACCGTGTGGCATTCTGGGTACCAGATTCAGGGCGTTGCACCTACTCCCAACTGAACTGACTCAGAATACTGAATGTTCTAAGCTTAACTAATTATGATAACTGATTGAATTGATCAAACTCTTGATTTATCTAAAACTATTTTGAAGATACTGAGACAAAGTAAATAGCTATGTTTACGGGTATTCATAACCCCAATACTCGATAGCAATAATAGCAAAATAGTACTAAAACTTTATAAACATAACATGAAACATTTATTCAAAATTCATTCTTGCAGGCATTTCATCAAACACTTGACGTTCATAGTTTAAGCTAAACATGGAAATAGTTTAAAGCTTGTAGTAATAGCATGATTTCAACATCAACATCACTAATTATGGTTTAAATCAAAAAATAACATTATTCAAATGTGTGAGGTTTTATAACAACAATAATTTCATGTAAACATGGAATAGGATTTTATAACAACAATAATTTCATGTAAACATGGAATAGAATTTCAATTCATGAGAATTCATGGTTAAAATCACAATTAAAAATCACAATAACATGTATAGATCACAACATTGAATTTAAAATTGGATACTTGGACTCCATGGGTAAAAGGGACCCATGGATGAACATTTAACATACCTGGGTTAATGAATTCGTGAGAGTTCTTGGGGTTTTTTTTGCAAATTGATCTTGAATCTTGAAAGCTAGGGTTTTTTCTTGAAAGAGGCTACTTTAATTTTGAGAGGATTGTGAAATAATGAGGAAATAATGCTCTCTTGGGACATAAATCCCGTGTTTGGACTGAATAAGGTTAAGGGAAAAGGCTTAAATTCCTTTGGGAAATTAAAACTCAAAACTGGACTGGAAATCATGATTTTGACCTTTGATGTGATGCGGTACAATCATGTTGCGCCACTAGAAATTGACGATCCCTATTTTGTCCAACGGCGCGATATGGTGCTATCGCGTTGTGCCACTGAAAAAAGGATAATCCCGGACTATCACCTTGGCACAATGCGGTGCCATTGCGGTGCCCCACTGAACGTGAACTTGCCCCTTGGTGTGATGCAGCATAATCGTGGTGGTTAACTGGAAAAGCACGAACGTGATTTCGTCCATCACCGTGACGCGGCCTTATCGTGTTGGGCTACTATTTTTCACTAAAGTGCCATAACTTCTCACCCGAGTATCAGATTTTGGGAAAATTGGTATAGTTGGAAAGTTAATTCAATTTCCTTCAATTTGGTGGGTCTTGAGCTGAAACATTCTCAGTAGAATAAAAAATAAGCTTGTTTGAAGTCGACTAAAGAAATATTCTTCTCGAAAACCCAATCAGTAAGGAATAATTTGTTTCATCTAATATCTGGGAGTTATTTAAGGCCTTAATATACATCAAACTCACTTATAAACTACCAAAGAACCATAATGTACTTTTCATTATCTTGAAGCATGGCTCTAACATTGGTTTGGATTTGCAGGGTATTACAAATAACTGATATTTTATGTTGTTTATGTGAGAGCTTTATTTGATATCATTGGTCTTACCTATGCATTTTAATGTCTTTATTATAGATATAATGCCCGTATGAGGGCTTATTTTGCTAATATAGGTCTTATTTGAGCATCGATTGCTTTTATCTGGATAAGAATACTTGTGTTAGGGGTTGATATGATATTAATGATGTCTTGCATACATATTTATCCTGATGGTGCCTAATTGGAGTTGATAATCATGAATTATGGACATATATAGTTGATTTATGGACTTTCTTATATGTTTTTGATGGATTGAATAGCCTCATATTAAGTTGATTGTGAGCATTACATCCTTATTTCGTGCATATATACATTCATGAGATACTCGTACTATTGAGAAATGTTGTTGTTTTGAAATAAAATGAGATACTTTTTTATGAAAAGACTCTCCGTGAACATGAGTCGAAGAGGTGAGATGAGTTGAGATTGAGATTGAGCTATAGTATATCGATGGCAAACCCCCCATGGGCCCTACCTCGTAGCTGCGAGCTCAGTGGATGTATTCAAAAAGTTATGTGATGGCTTTCATCATTCATCCCATCCACATTACATTGCATACATTTACGTATATATCTTTCTTGTTTTCTTTAGTTTCCTTGAGTTTTGCATTTTTTAGTCTGTTTTTGTATATATCTGATTTGATTTTTTTGTTTGTGTATATATTAAAACTGTTAGTTAAGATGGTTTAAGCTACCATTGGAGACTTTTCTTCTTACAGGTGACATGCTCATAATGTATTTTACTTATCTAATTTTCTTCTTTGCTCAGTTGGTCTATGATACCTACTAAGTACAAATAAACCATATTCACCCTTATTATGCCCTTCAGTGTAGATTCTAACATGAGTGCAAATTATGAAAGATGATATGCACGGTATAGTTAGTGAAACTTTGAGGTACTAGCCCACTCTAGGCTCTTCAAAGTCGACTCTAGACCTCTTTTATTTGTTAGTTGCCTTTACTCCTATTTCAGAGACTAACTATGTATATTCAGTTTGAATATTGTATTAGATATTCTTATGGTATGACACTAGATTTTGAGATTGAATTTATAGATTTCTTTCATGTTTCTTGTAATTATATTTCGTGTTTGGCATGACTTTATTCTAGAAGTCTCAATTGCATATATGTTAGTGTAATTTTATTTTTCCTTATCAGTTTGGGTGATTGACTTACTTATAAAGACCGGACCATAATAAGTGCCATCATGACCCAATTTTGGGTCATGAAATTTATTTTGTTCATGCAAAGTAGTGACTAAGAAATGTAAAAAAAAAAATCTTATTGATATAATCTCCTTCATCGTGTGTGGCTCGTTAAGAAATTGTAATAACTCATCCAATCATTAGAGCATTGGTTAGCTAATACGTTCCAGGTAGAGCTTTTCCTCGGATGAGAGTTGTTAAAATCTAAGGCTAGGGTTGTTTTTGATGAAAATTAAAGTATTGCGTGGTATAGAGATTTTTTGTCTCTTGGTGTAATGTTTGATGGGTTGATGGGTATGACATGATAGATTGTCCATGTACTAATCTATAGAAACTATTCAGTTGGTAGTTATGTTTGTAGAACTCTAGTTATGACACTTCCCGCAATAGGATGAATCTGTATTGCCAAAAAACCAAGTGTATGTGAAATGGGTGAATCCTAAAAAATCTCCTATGCTACTGTTTAAGGGTCGTCGTAGAAAATGAGTTATCGCCATAGCTGGTCCATCATAGAGGGCATCTGACTACTATAGCGGTAAATAAATTAGTATCGTACTGCCATGGTGGGCCTCTAGCCGCTCTAACTATCATCCGACAGTGTTAATGCCTATTTTTTTATCTTTAACTTTATTTTCTCTCAAACATCCAATTTTTTTACCTAATTCTTAAGAGAGAAAAGTTCTATAACTATAAATAATAAACTAAGAGTTCAAAGAGGCAGTGAGTACAAAATATAAGAAACAAAGTATCTTATCTTTTTAACTACGTCTCCTATTAAAGAAACAACAAATGTACCAGTTGATAACCACAAAACAATATAAACCAAGTTTGTGATCCATATTATACATGGCTAATTTATCAAAGATCCTGGGGGACCTGATTTACCAAACAAAAATTAGCAATTAAGTGGCCTATAATAACATTTAATATTAATTATGGATCAATTATAGGAAAAATTATGTAATACCTCAATTCAACTTACTTTAACTACATAAAATTCCAATCCTTTTATTAATTACTGCAATCTTTGATTTACTTTATCTCTCTTACAATTTTTGATACCTCACATCTCTCTCTAAAAAATTGGATACATCACCCCCATCACCGCAGTTCCCCCATTCTCGACACAAATCAAGAAAAAGTAACTTGCAGTTACTCTCAACTATCTGAATTTGAATTGGAGTCATGTCCTCTCCCCCTTTTCCTAACTTCATATTCAATTTCAACTTACAAGATTCAACAACTACTTTCAAATATCCAAAAAAAAAATTATTTTTTTGGAGATTAGTTTATTTCCATGGATTTTTTAAAATTGAGTAGATTGGAAATTTTTGCCAATGTAGGTTCAATTACTATTCTTTAACTCAAATTTATGTTAGTTAATGAATTTGAATTGAAGAGCATCTTTTAGTATTTATATTTCTCAATCAGACAAATTCCAAAAGACAGATGTTATTGATTTTATTTTGGTTTATTAATATGAATTTTTATTATTTCCATAAAAATAGATCCAAACACCAGAGCCATCCTGCTATGAAGTAAAGGTTGTGCTAGGATGGAGTTAAAAGAAGAAAAGATGAGATGTTGGTTCTTCAAAAGGTAAAGTTGTTGAAGATACATCAAGAGACACCCTAAAAAAGGTACAATGGCTATACTTCAACATAAAAGGACATGAAGATACATAACAAATGGGGTAAAGATACAGTATATTTGTCTGATATATGAGAGAGATACACAAGTCTTATATTTTTGTCTCAAATTCTATCTAAAGTAATGTATCTTCCCCAAAATTTGTATATGGTAATGTATCTTAATACTTGTAATTCTACTTCTACATTTGTGCATCAAGTTATGTATCGAGTCCTCACTGATGAATAGCTAAGTATTAAGCATTAATCTAACTTATATAATGTAATGTAACTGAATACAGGAGATGAAGTATGTTGCATAAGATATTTCACCTTATCTTCTCAGGTTTGACAACTGATGCAATATTAATATTCTAGATGAATTTAAGGATTTTTTGGACAAAGAAGTATTTGATGTTTTTTGGAGAATCTGATTGGGGGTATATCTCAAGATACCCAAGTCTAATTTCAAAGGTCAAATTACCAAATGCCTTTTGATGCTTGAGTTAAGACAAACAATCCAAATGAACATCATGTTTGTGTCGAGATAAATGATCTTAGATTTCCCATCTTTGAATTCTCTTTTATTACTGTCTTAAAATGCATCAATAATACTGAAGATTTTGAATACCCCAATTCGCCGTCTAGTAGGATGATTGAGAAGTATTTCCCTAATGTAATAATTGGTGAAACCAATGTTAGATTGATTCAATGCTGGAAAATTTTGACAATAATAAAGGTGCTCTCCATATGAATATACTATACTTTATCCACATCTTTCTACTTTCAAAACTAAATGATGTACCTATTACCTTAGCAGATTTTAATATGATAAAGAATGACAGATATTAACATCCATGAGTAAAGTTAGCCTTCTCCAAATTAACTCATTCCTTGAGACAATAATTTAGTTAGTAAAATGGTTATATCTTTAAGGGGGCATGCCATACATAATAAATTTAGGGATGTATGAATGATGTTTGGGAGTTGTCAAAGCTATGACTATTTATAAGGGTAACTATATTTCAAGGATACTGAATTAGCGAGTCGTGGGAATAAAGTCAAAATATGATAAGTTTGTAGTAGAAATGTTTAGAAAGTTAAATTTATATTTAATTTAAGTTATTTTTTGTTTTATCTAGAAGTTGGTGTTTCTTTTGTTGGTTATCTAAATATTTTTGAAACATAATAGATGCACTAATACATTACTATTTATGTGTAACGACTTGTTCGATTGATAATGAAAAATATCAGGGTTAAAAGCATAAGAACCTATTTCACCATAAGTTATACGACCAATTCTTTAGTATTAGAGTGCATTATACATGTACTAAGGTCATAGAATACCCCTTACACAAAGTTATATTAGAAGTGTTCTTATTGATTGAATTTTGAGATAAGTTTAAGCAAGGGGTTAACTTCAAATGAGCATATCTCTTATAATATAAAGAGTTATGCGGCAAAATACCCACCAAGTCAAAGATCTTTGGGTCTTCTTTCCAACACATCTAACTATTTGTTAATCCGCCTTTGGAGTAAAATGTAATGGTTATTTTACTAAATGTTGTCTGGGCTTAAAAGTTAACCACCGCAGCAATAATAGGATAATACTTAAGGTTGATTTTGATGGATTTTATATATTTAACTCAAAGACTTCATTCCAATTCCCTAGATGTGTGATTTTTTAATTTCTTGGGTTAATATTCTTCGTTGAGGTAAGTTTATTTCGCCATCTTCTTCATTTTTCAATCCTTTGACATCCTATAATCATAAGAATGATCTTTAATGGTGAAATTCTTGGGAATTTAAATTATAAGTTCATGATATTTTGGAGAAAATCTATGGGTTGAGTTAATATCACCTAGATCACCTTTAAATTGTAAATTCTTGACTCCTAGCTTGAATTAGTGAATATGAAATATGAAAACTAATTCTTGTAAACCTTGAATTTAATAAAAATAGAGACTTTAACTTTGAAACTACATTAATGGAGATGAGTTGAGTATGATAAAACTAGTTAAGCGTTATTTGATCTTGAGTAATGACTTAGACCATGAATAAGAGTAGAATTAGTGGGTAGAATTTCCAAATTATTTATTTGAAGATCAATTACTTAAGTACTCTTACAATAATATGACTTCTAGCTATTTCGGATAATAAAAGCATGAAGAAAAGAAAAGAGCAATCTTGATGTGGATTTCTTGTTCTAAGATCTTTGATCGAGGTAGGTTGTGGTTTAATATGAGTAGACTTAGATTAGTTGCATGTAATAACTTTAATTGATGGGAGATTTCATGTCTAAGCCTATGGGCACGAAGTATGGATGGATAAAATATAAAAATAATATTATAATGATAATTATAATAATACAATTATGGGTAACTGTGTTTTATGTAGATCCCTTGATGGGCGTTTATATTAATATGACTTACTTGATATTTTATAGAGTTTAATATGCGAATATGAATAATAACATATGAATTAAGTGATCTTCTAATATATAAAACTAGTCTTTAATACCTTAAAAGGGGTGAACCCGATATTGTGTATATTTGAAGTAAGAGATATTCTTGCTAGAAGATAGTTAGGAGGATTGATTGAGATAAGATGTAATGATATAACTTCAAAAGCTAAAGTTAAATTTTGCTAAGTGCTAGAAAGTAAGATATGTATAGGTAGATGACTCTAGCTAGAATTGTAAGTTGAGTAGAGTCGAGCAGCTAATAATCGACTAAAGAAGACAGTGTCTTACACTTAGTTATGACTTGAATGCAAGGGTTACGAGTTAGTAACTGAATTTACCAATTCAGTATGAATAAAAGATATTTAGATTGGTGAATGAAATAGTAGGATGATTTTGAGTATGGATATCAATCTTGGTGGAATATAAACTCCTAAAATAGATACTTGATTGATGGTGATTGAAAATATTTGTTATTGATGATTGAGTTTGATAATACTCAATCAAGCTAGTGGTGAATTTGCTTTTAGACATACTTGTGATTCATGTGTTAATAGATATTCATTGTTATTTGGAATAATGAACTTGTGATTATTGTGGTTGCCATTAGTTGTAAGTTCTATTTAGATCATTGTTTCTTGCAGCTGATTTCAGTTAGGTGTTTTTTATTCACCTCTAGGCACTACTTATATTTATTGACTGCATTCAATATGAATATTCACGCGCATTGATATTATTGAGGTAATGATGACGATATACAAATCAAGATTTTCATGATATTGTTAATATTATTATTCAGTTGATAATGATGATGAAGATATAATAATCAAGATATTGTAGATGATAATGAAATCATGATGTTCATGAAATTATTGATGATGTTAAGAAAAGAAATAGACGATGGGCACACTTGCACACATACATTCATAACATGCATTTTAATGTACATTCATATTAATATGTTATTGATGGTTTCTTGAGTGGACCAAGTTATGTTGATAGTATATTTCTTGTATGGATAAGTTATTTGATGAGATAGTATGGTTTCGTGAGTGGATCAGTTATGTTGATGGTTGTGATTTTACGTTGCATGTAAAATGTGAATATAAGGTATATTTTAGATTGTGTATATAGTTATATACATGATGTATATTGTAGTTCCCTTTTTTGTAATGTTTTTGATGTTACAATTATCATAGTTGTTGCAATCTTGATTGTTAATGGTGTATCATAGGAAGCAAGGGTTGTTACGAAAGATGATTATTAGAAGGAAAGAGAGAAACATATAGAATTATTGTAATAAGTTAAGTGTGCAAGAATTATGGATTAGATTAATCCACAAAATATAGTTAATTAATCATTCCCTACGGGTAATGTTATATTGCCTAAATAAAAGAAAGAAGGTAAGGTTGGATTTGATGTAAGTTAAGTATGTTTAGATATTAATGTGTATGCTTGTCATGATCTCTTCTTGTTTGCTATATGTTGTTATATGTTACCTATTTGTACGTGTGGTTGTACTGATACCACACTTACTATATCTATATTTGTAGATATAGACATGTTGCACTTCAGTTGAAGTTTCTATAGGTGCATGAATGTTTATCCTTCAATAGCTCTTCTCATTCTACTCAGACATAGATATTGTGTCTTGGGTCATTCCACCGTTTATTTAATTCTTTTGTACCGGTTTAGATTAGGTACTGATAAATTTTTTAGTAGAATAAGACAATGTATTTTTTGTAACATTTTATTTAAACAGAAGGTTTATTTATTTATCATACTTAAGGCCATTTTAAATATCTTCCTCATTGATTGAATGGTTGGTGAAAAGAATTATCCTATCTAAGGTAGAGTTAGGTAGGTACAACTAATATATTTGATTCCATTAAACATAAAATGGAATGGAACCTGTTAATTAATAAAACATGATACATAGATATGTATATGTAGCAATTGATATATTTGAATCCATTAAACATAAAATTGGTTTAACTTTTACATCTAAACTATCAACTAATATTAAATTACATGTATATTTGATATATACTTATTTATCTATTAATGTAATGATTTCTAAATTTTTTTGTAACTCATGATTACAATATTCGTACTCTAACCTAGTTCTACAGTGAAAGAATCGGATAAAATTTATTTTTCTGATCTAGTAAGTATTTCATTGTATGATCCATCTACATCATATATACTATCCACATAAATTGATTTTCCCAAGCAGATGGATCCTGAAGCTACTAAACCTGTTGTTGTTTTGGAATATTCTAGTTTGGAGGAATTTAGTATTAAATCACTTGAACATATGTTGAAGAAGTCAAAGCATAATTCTGGTACATCATCTGGCCTACCACCAAAGAGAAGGAAGACTATTACTATTCCAAAAAATAGAAGAGAAAGAGAAACAAGGAAATCCACAACATCTACACCAAAAAGAAAACATATCCAAGGACATAAAAAACTTGTGATGATCCCATTATTGAAGCAGATAATGATACATCACCTCATGTCAAGTGAACAAACAACACTACTTTCTTTGGAGCCACGTGAGGTTGAAAAGTCGATTGATGAAGCTTTCACCAGATCTCAAAATAAATCATTGCTAAAAGTTGACTTAGACGTAGTAATGTCCTATGCCAATACATATGTAAGTCATGTTTGCAAATTTTAAAATCTGATTATTTTAGTTAATTTCACTTCTAATGTCAATTTTTTTACATGATAAGGTTGATAAAAAATTCATGGACTTTGAGACATTAGTGACTAATCAATACATGAATATTACGAAACATTTGAAGCAGATGCATATTCAAGATAAGAAGATAATTTAATTAAAAATATATGAGATCCATGCCAATCATGAATTTCTTATGTTGTAAATAATATTTTATAGGTTAAAGTTGGAAAAGACAGTCCAAATGGAGATGACCCAACTGATGGACAAGGTGATGTTGATCGCTTCCATAAATTGAACAGTTTAAAAGATCCACCGAGCCACATCGATTATTAGAATGAGTGAACATTAATCAAGCATCAACATGGATCTGTGGTGGCCATAATGAGAAGAAGATAATTGTGTAGAGGCTATATATATTTCCTGCCAGTACTACAGCACTAGCATAATTACATGTAAGTTATCTGATATATTACCAATTTATTAGTAATGTACCTGATACATCTAAAACATTAGTAATGTTGTTGAAACTATAATAATGTATCTCATGTTTTAAACACATTAGCTATGTATCAGATATATCTAAGAATTATTAAAGTGTCCGATAAAAGTAAAATAGTTATGGATCTAATATTTTATACAAATAAATTAAAAAAATTAGTATGAAGACACTGACCGATTACCTAATACAATTACATAATGAAGAGACACACTCGTATCAAGTCTAATTGTTCCCATTGTTGCATTACCATTGATGGTTTATAGTCCTCTTCAAATCACTAATAGTCATTTTTTTTATCAGTGATATTGCCTTAGTAGTTGAGTTTCCTAGTCCCAAAATATTGTTACATGATGGAAAAAATATGCATGCTCAAAGGAATAGACAACTGTCAAAGATACTCAAGTCGTCATACTTGACAAATTTTGATTCAAGTTCAAAATGCTAGGATAAAGTCACTTGATTTTCCTCTAACATATCCGTTTGAAGGTTTCAACATTTTTGTCTAGGGTCCAACTAAACTATTTACATCGTTCTTGGAATGGATACGTAAAGGACTTTTGAAGCAACATGCATTCAAGTAAGACAACTATGTCTATCTTAACCCATAAATAATAATATTTCTTATGTCCAAATGTTAACATAACATTTACTATTCAAAAGGGAAAGACAAGGATGAGCAAAAAATTTTAAATGCTCAGATCATGGATTCAAATAACTTGATTTTGTAGTTGCATTTCTCAAGAATAATTAATGTCCCAACACAATAAGTGTTGGAATGATGAGGTATAATCATGCCAATTATGTTAGTAAAATAAACATTCATATATTAGATCAAATCATGCACATGATACATACATACTTATGTATCATATGTTATTAAATTTGCACTTGTTAACATTTAATAATTTTTATTGAACCAAAGGATAGTTATGTATTTTTCAGAATTGTTTGCAGCTATGCTCATGTATCAGTTTGCATGTTTTAATTAATAATAAATTTTTCATACATTTGTGTAGCACGTGGATGTTATTTTCTGCTATCTGTGAAAGAAATCAAAGAAAAGGTCAATCCCCACTACAGATACGCCACTGTGAATTGTCTGCTCAAAACATACATTGACAAGACATACAAAAGGTATTATCCAAAAATGAGGGATGATCATCTTCCTACACACGCAGATTATGCACTATCAGTTGTTGTTGCTCGGTATGAGTATTTACTTAGTAACATTATCTAAGAATTTAGCATCCTCGATGATTTTTCTTGACACATGGTAGATGAGGTATATGTCCTGATGAATTGTGATAGATAATTTTATTGGGATATTGCTTTTGTTGTACTAAAGAAGAGGTGCATACGTGTGTATGATTCCATGTTTACATGAAGACATAAATAATAATCCACTAAGGTCCAAAAGTTGGTCGTAATGTTGTCAATTTATCTTCAAATTAATAGATTTTTGGACCAAAAAGACTTAACCGTTTTGTTATCGCTTGAATCTTAAAATGAAAAGATACAACAACCCCAATTTGATGTTGAATATGTGGAATACATTACTCAGAAAGTAAGTGATAGGGTTATATATCAATTAAGAATATGTGGAATACATTACTTAGCAAATAAGTAATAGGGTTATGTCTCAATTCATTTTTAATGTTAGCAAATTTTTAACTATCGGTACATGCTTTTTGCACGGATTATGAAGTTTTTGTAGCTGGGTTTGCTGATTATCTTTGTGATGAACTACAATTATCATTTTATGGGCATGATATTGAATTCCATCGCATGTGATACACATCACTTTATGTAACTATAGAGTTGAAAAGGGTCGGAAGAGTTATGTTAGTGAATGAAAATACACCTAAACCAAAACCCACCTTCATACCTCCCGAAGAAAAAGATTTGGTTATCATTGAATAGATGTTGTTCAGTTGGTTAATTACATTTCAATTTAGGAAGTAACTTTTTGTTTTTGTGAAAAAGATTTGGTGACTGTGTAGGTCACTCAATATGTCATATGTTGATACCTTATATTTCAGCATTATTTTTGTGGATAAGTGGATCATTTTATTTGAATGACAATTATTATATGTTTAGCTTAGTTTTGTATTTATAGAACATATCCATTGAATTATAACTTTCATTGAGCATTATACTAATATATCTTATGTTCGTAGTCTACTAGATAAATTACATATATTAATGTATCTTATATAGTGATATATCTAATACATAATTATCTGTAATTCATCTAAATCATTGTTAATGTATCTGACAGATTTGTAACTTATCTTATACATCAAACACCTTGTAATGTATATATTAATTCTAATACGTTAGTCAAGTGTAATAACCTGAATTTGTGAATTTTCAATTCTTATGTATTTTGACCATTTTTTTCTTTCCCATAGTTTCTACATGTTGATATAGAGGTTTGACAATGATTGGCACAGGTTATCAATGTGATCAAGGACGATTTGTGTGAGTTTGTGGTTTTCAAAGGCTTGAGAAGCCATATAGTTGACTTTGGTTCACATTCATTTTTTAGCGTGTCAGATAATAAAATGGACTACATCAACAGATCTGAAACGCCGAATTTGGGTTAGTTATGGGTTTTTTTCAATTTTAGAACCTTCATATCTCATCTTGATCCTTTATTTGGAAAATAGTGTAAAGAGATCCCAGAGGTTAATTTTGGGAAATAACCATTTTCAAGAATTCAATGTCGCGATTGAGTCTGAAATTTGAAATTAGCCTAGTAGTATAGTTCATTTTCATTTATGGGATTCTGAAAAAATCTTTGAGGGTGCAATCAAGAACTTGGCATTTTTGCTAAGTTTCTGATATAATATCAGTTGGTGCTACCACTTAAGTGACCATATTATCACTTTAGTGGAGGACACCTTAGTGATATTGTGACGCTC
This sequence comes from Capsicum pubescens, assembly GCA_030864215.1. Lineage (NCBI taxonomy): Eukaryota > Viridiplantae > Streptophyta > Magnoliopsida > Solanales > Solanaceae > Capsicum > Capsicum pubescens. Next base: position 157,625,239 of record CM061547.1, on the reverse strand, counting down.
ATGTGAAGCCCAACCATTATGGCTTGTACAGTAAAGCAACGTCCCAATCGCTTAAGTGGTGGTCGCTTAAACAACATTTTGGCTACTTAAGTATCCCACACTGGTACAATATATAAGTATATTTCACAGATTTTCCTTAATTTTGTAGACCTTTAAGCTTTGCGTTTGGCTGGTTCTTGAGGATTTCTTTACCATTTGATCTTGGGTAAATTTCAAAGACTTATTTCTACTATTTTTCATCAATTATATCATAAAACAACTCTAAATCATGATTTCGAAAAGGAAATTTGGGGTTTTTACCGGTAAACCTTGGAGATTTCGACTTCGACCTTATTTTAAATCCATTGTAGCGTGGGTTTTCTATTACAAACTCCTATAACCTTTGGGAATGTATTTTTAAGAAAATTTTGGTATTACCTCTTTTGATTTCAAACTAGTAACCTTTTTTGGACCCAAACCGAATATGGGCAACATGGGTGTCATAACATTCTTTTAATGCGTAAATGTTATAATTGATTGTTGTAGTTAATTCTAAAGCTATTCATAAAGGGAAGGCTTTGGGTTGAAGAACTTTAGATTGAGATTTCATTATTTTGAGGTAGGTTATGGCTTTATTTCTTACAGAATGATTTGAGACATTAATAAATATGTAAAGAACTATTGGCTGGGGGAGATAAACTATGGGGTTTATATTTTAAGATTATTTTTACTATTGTGCCCGTGTGGGGGATTATATTTTATAATAGTTGGTTTTTCATATCTGATATTATATGTTTCATAACCCGAATCAAGGCCTAATCATGACAGGTATCACAAGCCCTCCGTGGGTTAGAGAACCCACCCCCAGCCTACCTTCAGAGCACAATAGATGAATACATCGGAAGCCAACCAAAATAGTAATAAAGATAGATAAATCAAATGAAATCCATGAGTCAAAAAAATGACCAATCATCCCAACACTCGTCGCCAAAAGCCTCTAAAACTAGAAATGCCAAGTAAGTTGGGACATGCCTAAGACTATGAAAAAAGAAAATACAAATGTTCTAAGAAATAAAGAAAACTAGTGAAATGACTTGGCCTTTCGAAAGATGGAGACTCACCACTTCATAGAAAAACCCCAGGGGTACCAAATTACGTAACGCTACACAGGTGCAACAAAAAAACCCTTTGAAACCCATATTATTAAATAATGCAGCATCCAAGGACGGTCAGTGGGTCAAGCACCGACGTTTAACTCAGGAGAAAGTGATAAAATAATGTCATTACCAAAGACCAGTCAAAATCACATGCGCAACAGTTATGTATAAATATATAGGATGCCGGGATAGGGACAAGGGCGATGAACATGAGAGTTTAAAATATTAACCTAAACTATGTAACTCGCTCTATCCTTAAGGAAACATGGGTTCATATTTCCCTGTGAAAAGGTCCCAATGCGTGTTAGCTACACGAACCAAGGAAACCAAAGGAAAGGCTAAGCACACAAAGGCAATAGACATCAAAATATAATGTGTGTACCAAGAAAACATACATATAAACCCCTACACCAACAAATGTGGTTTCTAGTATTAGTCCCCACAGGACATATACCTTCACAGTGAGCTACACAATTCCCCTTTTAAGCCCAAATTAAAATAGTTTGCACATAAAAGAATCCATTAACCAAGGAATCTTTATTAAGGAATTTTCCAACTTGGTATCATTATCCCAATGTTCTTGCAAGCTTATATAATTATGCCAACCAATCCATGTAACCATTAGACTCCTAAGTTCCATTTAAATCTAAAACAATGGACACCAAGGGCCTTTCAAATTATTTTTATCATCATTTTCCTTTAATGCAATCTAATTTTTCAAAAGTAAGTTAAATCATGAAAATTCCATATTCAAAACCAAAACCATACAAATAGGTTGAGGATAATGCCATTACCAAGCCAAAAATCCATCAATTTGGGGAAATCCATGTTCCCTATTCCATACATTATAACCATGCACCCATTCAGCCCCCCAAAAAATAAATTAAAGTATAAACAATGCATTTAAACCATGGAAAATACAATTCAAGTAATAACCATCAAAATCCCTCAACCTAATTTCAAACCCAATAATTAAAATCCCAAGAACAATGATTAATATATGCCATGATATAAAATTCAACTTAGGGATGAGTAACATTCCTGAAATACCAAAGCATTTAAAGGCAATTCAAACTTTGAAGGTCGAAGTAATGACTTCTTGAAAAACCATTATGCTTTCTTGGGTTGGGAGTTAAGGAAAACAATAGTGGAGTTTGATATTTCAAAATTAAAGTAAAAAGGTTGATTTTATCTTTAAATGTCATGCAACGGGTAAGAACACCAGAAGCCCTTCACCTCAAGTGAAAAAACAAGAATTTGGTGAAATTTACATAGCGGCATGACCTATGTGGCACAACCCTATAACAGAGGCTGAGTGGTGTGGCACGCCCCTATCGTAGAGGCTGACTGCCTCAGTGTCCCAAAATAGACCCGAACACCTTTTGGAATTCTAAAACTTTCCCAAAACACCCTATTAACATCCCTAAATATGAGTCAATTCAAACTGATGTTACTTATAGGGGAGGGTCACCAATAAAATCATTAAAATTTTATGGGGTCTTACAATATTCCCTCGTTGGATCATTCATCTCCGAGGGAGGTGTTAGGATATTTTTGGCACAATAACAACAAGAATACATCAGAACCAAATGACAAATTAGAAATTCGATAAGAGGGAAAATGAAACGGATACCTTAAGCATTTTCATCCAATGTTGGGAATATGAAAGGGCACTTGGTTCTCACTCTTCCTCATCTTCCTATGTAGCTTTTTCCAATTTTTGATTTCTCCAAAGAACTTTCACCAAAGCTACATCCTTTGTCCTTAACATTCGAACTTGTGTAATACCCTGAATTTTCAAGACTTAGATCCTTGAAAAAATAGGCCACTAAGTTAGCTTTCTAGTGCAACTGGTCTCGTCTTAATCCGACATCATGGCAAGACGTTATGCAAGTTTTTCTCTAAGCTCTAGTCAGTTTCCAGTGACTAGACTACACCTAGATATCCATAACCAATGGCTACAAGTCATTGTGAGGGACTCGTAGTCACAATAATGTGTAACCAAGAATTTATCCCAGTGGTTATGAGTACAACATACGAATCATATTCAGACCTTCCAAGTCATTATGTGAACTTGTAGCCTCACTAGTGAGTAACCCAAGAATATAGCCTTAGATTATGACTCTACCTAACGACTCGTTCAGACTTAACAAGTCGTTAGGAGGGTAGTCATTGGCATAATAGTGTATGACTAAAAGCCAAGCCTTAGACTACGGCTCCACCTAATGACTCGTAGTCAGTTATAACAAGTCGTTATGGGGAAGTTGTAGTCAAACAAGAAAGGACCCAAAAACCTCAGGGTTCCAGGTTATGACTCAGATCATGACTATTGACCAATTGTAAGGTCAGTCATAATGACTTGAATGGGGTTTTCCTACACGATTTAGTAGTGACTTTTTTTTTACTTTACCACTCATTTAAAATCCAAACCTATGTTGCCTGGGCTTCCCCAAAGGTGGTATAAAGGACTAAAAATCCCCAATTCATGAATTAATCATATTCTCCACCCAAAGAAGTTACTAGAGGCAATTTTTATCTTCTCCCAAGAAATAATTAGGGCTCTTCAATTCAAGTCCAATGCAAAGAAATTAATCCAAGATTCTACAATTAGGTATGTGGGATATTCATAAATGGGATCCTTTCACCCATTAAGTCCTAAAGTTTTCCAAATTCTCAAGTTTAATTCTCTTTTTCATAGGGTTCCATGAAAAGCATAACTTTCTTAATTTTTTGATTTAGTTCTTGAATTCAATTAAGAATAGATGTTTTCTCATAAGTTTATGCATCTTTCAGTACTCCAAATCATGATATTTTCGTATGTTTGACAAAATAGTAAAATTATTGAGTTGAGTTATGGAATTTTCCCTATCATGTCTATATTTTAATATTATCATATTTAATCTATATTTTAGTGCTGACAGGTTTTGAACACCTAATACTTAGATATTAATGCATGTTTTAGATGTCAGGTTATCAGTCAAATTATTGAGGGTTGCACCACATAGTGAGGGACAGGTCCCTCAAAATCAATCATAGGCAAGGTACACAAAAATAACTAGGAAGTAAGTGGCAGTGCAGGAAGAGTAAAAATAAAAGATTTACGTTAAATCCCAGGATAGGAAAAAACATGTCTTGCCCTCACAAGCACCAAGGAAATCTACTATATCAACCTCCTAATTACAGTCTAGATTTTAGAAACATCTCTACTCTTGAATTTCTATCATTGTGAGCATCCAACAATTGTTTGTTGAGATCCTTCACTTCTACACTCAGTTCTTGAACTTTAGCAGTCAGGTCAGCAACTCTTGCCTGGAGTTTTGCATTTTCAGCTGTAAGCCATCAGTGGCACCTGGTCCCTCAGAGGATAGCCTTTGATTTAAGTACTCTATTTCAGCATCTTTGGCAGCCAACTTGATCCTTAACTTCTCTATTTCCTTTCCTAACCTTTCCTGAATAGCTAGTAACTCAGATACTAGATACACAGATCCAACCTTACCCTCTATGTATTTATTCTCCACAAGAGTTGTTAGGTTGATCATTTGCTTGGATATTCCAGGTGTTTCCTTAGTTCCATCCACACCATTATGTTTGAACACCTTGTTCAGTAGATATCCATAAGGCATTCCACGTTTGCCTTTCTTTTCATACACCACTTTATGCATAAGCTCTATCATTAGTGTAGGAATACTTAAAAATTTAAGCTTTCTCAAGATTTTAATCAAAAACAGGTCAACAGCAGAGGTAATTTTTCTTCCTTCAGATCTTTGTAACAAGACCTTGTTAATGAATTCAACTACCAGCCGATATTCGCTTATCAGGAATTTCTTCTTCACTGTAGATATAGAAGTCCCTCCTAGCTTTGATGCATTGATCATAAACTTAGTTGCGGGCAACAGGTTTATAACTGTCCTCACACACATTATAGGTATATCCGAAATTTATCCAATAATACTTCATCCAAATTTATAAGCATACCTTGTACCTGGGCCTTCAATCTTACCTTATCTTTTGAGAAATCCATGGTGTAATATAATTCCCTTACCTCATTTTCAAAAAATGTTGGTGATGTTCCTTAAATATATGTAACCATCCTTGATTCCTGACATATTCAACCAACTCCGCCATCCAGGCTTCTCATAAATTCTAGGATAAAAAACTCTTCCTGATAAAACTTTATGTGTTCTCAAGTTTCCAATCATTCCTTCTCTAGATATTTCTTTCTTTACCACTTCCTTTTCCTTTATTTTAGGCTTACTACTTGTCTATTCTTTCTCATACATCTATGTTTTTCTCTTCTAGGACCAGGTCCCTCAGAGACTTTCTTTCTTCTCATAGCTATGTGATTTTTCATGCTTACAGCAGGTCTACTAGACTTTAAAAAGGAGGACCTGGTCCTCTCAGCTGTAGGAACATCCTTTCTTCCTTCTTTGATAGCAATAATATCTCCTAATTTTATGTTCTATCCTTTATCAACCTCTACAACTTTTGTATTTTTATTTTTTTTTCTATTTCCCCTGAGTTTCTTCACAGTCCATCTCGGAGGAACTTCCTCTTCATCTTTCTCATTCTCCTAATTTGGAGGTAAAAACATATATTTTCCCCATTTACTTTATCATTATCACATACTTTCTATTCCATTCCATCAGTTGATCCTTCTTTGGTGTCATAAGCAAGCAAGAGCAAGTTCTCAGTTACCCAGTTCTCACTGGAGGAAAGATCAACTCTTTTCACCAAAATTTCTTCACCAAACAATTAAGAAAAATAGTGTTTGAATCTGAGGGTGTAGGAGAATTTGGTACTTGTTGTGTTTTAGAGAATTTAACGTTTTCAGATTTTTCAAATGACAAAGGAAATTAGGAGTTTTTAGGTTTAGAAATTTCTTATTCTATTAGTGACCTAAACTCTTGGTTTGAATTATCTATCAAAATATGTTGAGCATAAAATTTCAAGGTTAAGGAGAGTTCAATAGAGACTGACTCGATTATGGGTTCTGGATTTCTTATAGAGTTTGATGAAGTAATACTATCATCCAATTGATTTTGAGAAAGAGAGATGAACTTGTTTAGTTTAGGGATGATTTTAGTTTTAGGAATATGAATTGGATTGGTTGAAGAACACTGACAAGAGGGTCTAATTTAGCAATTTTAAGGGTGCCCATTAAAAAATGTTCCTTTTAAACTGACATGTCTGAACCTAATAAGTGTGACTCTTTGTTTTGAAAGGTAATTGATAGCTTATAGAAAAATATATGGCTTTTTTAAATACTTAAACATCTTGTAGGTACTAACATGAGAGATTGGAACAGGTCCCTCTCCTTTTAATTGAATTGCCCACCTATGTTAGCTTTATTTGTCTCCTTCCCAAGCTGTTCCAGGGGTGTATTCCTTTAAAGGTATAAAAAGGTGTTATATTATACTGAACCTACTTTATAATGGATACCTACCTCCTAAATATAACCTATTCTTAGAGTTACACTTATTGGAACTTTCTTTTCTAAGAAGAGTCTTCTAAGAACCAGGTCCCTTAAATTCAACTGTTTTAAAATATGACACCTTCACCTTGGAGTTCCTTGTGAGAGAGAGAGAACATAGTCAGATATTCTAATATTAATCCATGAATACCCACTATTAATGAATATTCCTAAGTGCAATCCCCTTTCTCCAACCTAGACCCATGATCACTTGTTTGATTTAGGAACCCACTTGAGTTTGAATTCCTAGTAAGAAGACAATAGGGTGATCAAAACCTTCTTGGACCATCTAGGTATACAGTTCTTCTTTATTTTATTCTAATATTTGAATTTATTTGGCAGTGTGTTCTCCTGTTGAACATATTTAAATTTGTTCATTCCAGTACTTATCGAGTTTTCACAATTCCCTTTAGTGTGCCCATTTTTTCCACAGTGATTGCATATAGGTTTGAAAGCTTTATTTCTAACACCATTGATAGTATTTCCTTTCCACCTAGTAGGTTGGAGTTCTCCATGATATCCTAATCCTTTGCCATCATTAACACGATGACTAATAAGATTTGAAAGAATATGTGAAGAAGTAGGCAATTTAAGAGATTTATTCAATTCTTCCCTTAGGAAGACCACGTCCCTTTCTAACTCTGCATTCTTGTGGAGTGCATACATAACTTGTTTTTGGGAATCCCTCAATCTTTTCTCAAGATCAACTTAACGCCTTAAAGCTTCTTTCTTTCTTTTTCCTTCTTCATCATTTACTTTTTTCAGATCTCTCATCAGACTTAGCTTTTTAGATTATATCTTTGTGAACAACTCTTTAGTTTCAAAAATTTAGAGAATTAAAGCAATCAACTCATGCTCTTGATTCTCTACTTTTTCTTCTAAGGCATTCTTCTCAGTAGTTAGTTCACATATAGAGTCTATTAACATACTTGCAAGCATTTTTATCTTTCTAGTAGTGTAATTATCTGAATTCTCCTTAATATAAGATAGAGTTACCTCTTTTTCTTTTTCATCTTCTGTGTTTGCCATGAGTCCAAACAAGGAATCATAGATAACTGGAACTTCTTCAATAACTAGCATAGAAACATCGTCAATCTTCTTATCTTCACCTAAATCACTAGAAGAACCTCCCCATGCTCCCAGAGCTTTCTTTACAGCATACTCAGCTACCACATTCATTCTTGAATTTTCAAGGACATGGTCCCTATTCTTTCCCTTGTCACCTTCAATCTAGAGGTATCCCTAGTAATCCACTTTGTTCAATGGGAATTTCATAATGAAATGCCCAAGACTTCCACATTGGTGACATACCTCTTTAATGTTTTTTCTTTTCTTGTTGCTTCCTTTCTTTGGAACTGACCACTCATCTGCTTGCAAAATAGGCAACATCTATATCTACTTCACTTGAATTATGTTTTGAGGCCTTCAAAGCCAGGGATTTTTCTCTTTTTACTTCCTTTTTTCCATCTCTTTCTATTTTATGAGCTCATGGATAGTTAGATTACCAATGAGCTCATCCATAGTGAGGCTATTAAGTTTCTTTGCCTCATTTATAGCATCCACATTTCTTTCCTAGGACTTAGGAAGAACACCAATAATCTTTCTAATTTGCTTATACAATGGAATCACATCTCCTAAGCAGTGAAGCTCATTTGTGATAGAAGTGAATCTAGTATGTATTTCTTGGATTATTTCTCCTTCTTTCATTGTGAAGGTTTCATACTGAGTGGTTAGCATGTATACATTAGAATCCTTCACATCAATAGTGCTTTCATAAGCAATCCTTAAGCAATCCTAGATCTCTTTAGTATTTTCATAAACTGAGATCTTGTTATGTTTATCAGGCCCTATCCTACAGACTAATACTTTCTTGGCCTTGTAATTTTTATCAGTCTTCCTTCTATCTTTATCATCATACTCTCTCCTACTTTTAGAAACCATTCTAGTTATTTCTCTTTCCTTGAATTCTTTAACAAGAACATGAGGAACATCACAGATTATGTCCATCAGTTCACTATCTTCAGACGTAATTAAGTCAAACATCCTGGGTTTCCACCACCCATAATACTACCCATTAAATCTTGGTGGTTTAGTGGTAGATTGCCCTTTTACTAGATTGGGTAGAGCATCCATGCTAGCGAAGACACTCTAGGTGTGAATCTTTTAGAGTGACCTCGCTCTTATACCAATTGTTAAAACACTAAGGTTTTTACCACACAGTGAGGGACCAAGTCTCTCAAAATCACTCACAGGGAAAGTACATAAAAATAACAGGAAATAAGTGACAGTGCACGAAGAGTAAAAACCCAAGATTTTTATGTGGAAACCCAAGACGGAAAAAACCATGGCTATCCCATACAAGCACCAAAGAAATCAACTATAATTAACCTCCTGACTATAGTCTAGATTTTAGCCTAACTCTAGGCTCCTTTCGGTAGTAGCAACTCTACTACAAGCTCATCTTGGTAACTCTAGCAAGGAACCTCTTTACTGATTAGCTCTAATTAGTCTCATACTTAGGCAACTCTACTGAATCACTCTCTACTCAAAGAGAAAAATTCATTACTCTTATAACACGAGTAATTCATTTACAAATCAAAATTCACTTAAGAACAATTTCTAATCAAGCACTGATAAAGCTAAGCACTTGAGCAGTGTTAGAACTAGGTTTATGTTGCCTCTCTTCACTCTTCATATTTTAAAAAATCATCTGATAAAGTGGCCTCTTTTTTATTTTATTGGTGGGTGATGATTAGGGTAGGAATATGATTGGACAAACTGTCCTAATTAGTACAAAATAACACCTAAAAGTTTGTTACTTAAGAGCATAAAACTATGCATACAACGCATGCCAACTGTACTATACCTTGCACATCAGGGAGCTAGTCCCTTGCAGTTATGTTACTCATCATCAAAACTACATATAGAAAAAATATATCATAATGGTGTAATTATATTTTGATTACTATCATATTGAGCATCTATCAGTATTGAATTATGTCAACCTTTATCATTACCAGTGTCAGGATAGTTGGGAGTAGGACACGGCACCGAGCAAACCTAGGGATAAAAGCTTACATGGCAGTTGAGGGTTGAGACATTTAGTAGCAGTTCCCAAGTTCCAGAAATGCATTTCCAGGTAGGCTATGGGAGGTCACCCACCAGTTAAGGACTGACACTCTCTTAGGGGTCACCTCCCAGCAGAGGGTTGGCACCCTAGTCCTTCGGGATATTAGTTTAGTGGATCCACATAGCCAGTGTTGGTACTCTTTTCAAGGTACTGACAGCCTTTCAACTGGGGTTATAGTTTGGACCCTGATTAGCTTAGATTGGGGTATGTCGGTTAAATTTTAGCTCCCATGGGTTTTGGTTAGTATTCATACTATATCAGTCCAGGTTTGCATTACCAAGTGTCAATACATCAGCTATTTACTTATTCAGATTATATCAGTACATGTTTATGCTTGGTTTTGTATTTGTTTTACATATTTATGCGTTTATTCTCAATACCTATATATATATATATATCATCTAGTTCATATCTCACAAAATAGTACATTCAAAGTATTAATCCCATGCTCTGTTGTCTTATAACATAGGTTCAGATGCTCAGTTCCCAGATCGCTCCTACTTCATTCCTATACCATTCTGCTATAGTAGATGTGAGTCCCATCAGTCGAGGACTAGTTATATTATTAGTTATTCATCCTAGTATTATATTTCATGCTATTTTAGTTGGTCAGAGTTAGTTAAGGACCTATCCCAATATCTCATCATGTTTAGAGGCTTTCAGACAGTCAGGCAGTTGGATATGTTTTCAGTTGATGTATTTCCAACTTTGTAGATATTGTTTTGATCTTTCAAATGCTTTTAAATGACTTTTGCATAGTATTTTTGTTACCTTATTTCATATAATTACATATGTGCTAGATCATTAGTTGGCTTGGGGTAACTTGTGACTCTAGGAATCGTGTCTCAACTAGGGTATAGTCCCGGGTTGTGACAAACTTGGTATTAGATCACAAGGTTTAAAGCATCCTAGGGTGTCTAAAATCCACATTAAATAAAATTATATTCTTGGGTGTGAAGAACACCACACTTATTGGCGAGAGGCTACTTGACATTTTAGAAAAGTCTCCCTTCTTTCTGTATATATATTGTGAGATGAAGCATAAACTCTATTAAACCCTTTTTCCTAATTCATTATCTACCATATATAGAAAATGCCTCCTTGAAGGGAAAATAGATTGAGAAATAGGGGCCATCCCACAACACCACCTATTCTTGAGGACCCTCTAAATTAAAGGTATCTCACACCAAATTTAGGTATGCCTTTATAGTATTATCCCAATCTATTACTACCTAAAACAACCAATAGGTTATTTCTCCAATTAACACATTGGTTAATATGAAAGTAGTAAAAATTTAAGAATTTTACCCAAATGTATCCCAGTATTCTCTGGATCCAAGTCTTAGGAGGATCTACAGGTTTTTTTGGATTATAAGTAGAAGGTGATTGATGTATGGTTGTACCCAAAGGAAGAGTGCTAATTTAGTTTCTTAAAAATTAAAAGAGGTGTCTCACACATGGGTTAAGTAGTGGAAGGAGGATTGAGGCACTGATATGGGGATTGTAAAGTGTGATGAGTTTTCTACTACTTTCTTAGAAAGGTTCTTCCCACTCAAATTAAGGGAGGCGAGGATGCAGGAGTTCATCAATCTGAAGTAGTGTAAAATGAGTACGAAGGAGTATTCACTCAAGTTCACCCAGTTAGCAAGATATACTCTAATTATGGTGGTTTATTCTAGGGCAAGGATGAGTAAGTTCATATCAAGTGTTTTAGAAGATGTTGTCAATGAGTGTAGGATAGATATGTTTATTAAGGAGATAGACCTTTCTATATTAATGGTCCATGCTCAATAGAGGCCAAAATGGTAGTTCTAACTTCTCTCAGTAGATGTCAGATAGAGGGAATCATTCTCAGTTCTACTAGAAATCTTTAGCTCTAGCTTCATCTTCCGCCAATGATCTAGTGCCTAAGTTCTGACAGGACAATTGGGATAAAGAACCAGACTCTAAGTCCTAGGTTAGTATGAATAGTATTCACACTAACAAAGTCTACAAGAGGTGTAGTAAGATCCATAACTATGATTGCATGGCCAGAAGTGATGCATATTTTGGGTGTGGAAAGCCAGGTCACCAAATCCGGCATTGCCCAGTGATTTTCCAGAAGTGTAAAGATATACGTCAATTATGTAAGGCTAATTTCCCTTCAATTCTAGGAGGTTGCCTGACTCAGTAAGGTGCCACCTCTAGTTCCACTAGTGGATTATAATAGAATTGATTTTATCCCTTTTAGACTCGATACAATCAGAAAAGTTCCCCTGATGTGGTTATAGGTATGTTACAAGTTTTTCACATTCATGTGTATGCATTGTTAGTCCCTTGAGCAATACTTTCTTTTTTGACTATATATATAATAGTGAATTTTGGTGTCAGTCCCAAAATCTTAGTAGAGCCCTTCCTAGTGTCTACTCCCGTTGGTAGTTCTATTATTGCCAGACGGGTGTACAAAGATTGCCCAATCTCAGTTTCTCAGAAAATCACCTAAGTCGATCTTATAGAATTAGAGATGATTGATTTTGATATTATTCTTTGCATGATCGTCTCAACTCTTGTTATGCCTCAGTCGACTGTAGAAATAGAATAGTCCAGTTCCAGTTTTCTAACAAGCCAGTCATAGAATGGAGGGGTAGTACCTCAGTGCCTATAGGTCTATTCATCTCCTACCTTATGAAAAAAAGATGATATCCAAGGGTTGAATCAATCTCCTATCTAAGTCAAGGAATTGAAATCTGAGATCCCAAGTCTTTACTCAGTTCCAGTAGTTAATGTGTTTTTAGAAATATTTCCTAAAGATCTGACCGAAGTTCCTCCCAAGAGAAAAATCAACTTCGGAATAGATCTTCTCCCAGACACCCAACCTATCTTAGATCAACCTTACAGAATAGCACTAGACAAGCTTTAGGAATTGAAAGTGCAATTTAAATATCTCTTAGATAAGAGCTTCATTAGTCCTAGTGTTTCCCCATATGGTGACCCAGTTCTCTTCATGTGCAAGAAAAATGGTTCTCTCAGAATGTGCATTGATTGCCGTCAGTTGACCAAAGACCCAATCAAGAATAAGTACCCTCTCCCAATAATTGATGACTTGTTCGACCAGCTTCAGGGTGCACATTGCTTCTCTTAGATAGACCTTAGATCCAACTATCATCAGATCAGAGTCAGAGAATGTGATATTCTGAAGATAGACTTCAGAACTCGGTATGGTCACTTCGAATTTATAGTTATGTATTTTTGAGTAATAAATACTTATGTAGATTTTATCAACTTGATGAATAGAGTACTCAAGTAGTACTTGGACATGTTCATCATAGTTTTAATAGATGACATCCTCGTCTATTCTCGTCATAAAGGTGAACATGCAGACCATTTGAGGAGTGTTTTGCAGACCCTTAAGAATCACTAGTTATTCTCTAAGTTCATTAATTGCGAATTATGTTTAGAATCTATAGCTTTCCTCAGTCATATTATTTCTGGTGATGGCATTAGAATTGATCCTCAAAAGACCAAAGTAGTAAGATACTAGCCTAGGCCCATCTCTCTATCAAATATCCTGAATTTCTTAGGTATATACAATTACTACAGATGGTTTGTTGAGGGATTTTCTTCCATTATTTCTCTCATGTCCATACTGACTCAAAAAAAAGTCAAATTTTGGTGGTATGATTCCTGTGAGAAGAGTTTTCAGGAGTTACATACATGACTCACTTTTGATCTAGTTTTTACCCTACCAGAGTTCTTGGATGGTTTTATAATGTATTGTGATTCTTCTAGAGTTAGTCTTGGTTGTGTGTTGATGTAGCGGGGCAAGGTTATATCGTATGCCTCTAGGAAACTCAAACCCTATGAGTAGAACTATTCAATTCATGATATTGAGTTGGCAGTGGTGGTCATTGCCTTAAAGATTTGGAGGCACTATCTGTAAGGGTTCCATATCGATGTGTTGAATGACCACAAGAGTTTACTGTATGTGTTCATTCAGAAAGATCTAAATCTTTGTTAGAGAATGTGGCTTGAATTATTCAAAAACCTATGTTATGAGTGTGTTGTACCACTCTGGTAAGGCAAATATTATGGATGATGCCCTTAGTAGATTGTCTATAGGGAGTATTGTTAACATGGAGAATAGTAAGAAAGAGTTAGTTCGTAAGGTTCATCATCTTGGTAGATTGAGTGTTTGGTTAGTTGGTTTGGCTGAAGTTAGTGTATGGGTTCAGAATGGTTCAGAATCTTTCTTGGTTTTTGAGGTAAAAGAGAAGCAAGATGGAGATCCTATTTTGGTAAGTTGAAAGAGGCAGTTTAGGATAAGAAGGTTGATGTTTTCTCCTAAAAAGAAGATGGTGTACTTCATTGGTAGGGAAGGTTATGTGTTCCAAACATGGATGATTTGATGCAGTAGATGTTAGTAGAGATGTATGGTTCAAGGTATTCTATTCACCCAGGAGCCACTAAGATGTACTGTGATTTGTAGGAAATCTATTTATGGAATGGTATGAAGAAGGATATTGCAAAATTTGTGGCTAAGTGTTCAAATTATCAACAGGTTAAGGCTGACTACCAGAGGCCTAGTGGTACGCTTCAGGAATTTAGCATCCACACTTGGAAGTGGGAAGTGGTGAATATGGACTTTGTTATAGGGTTACATCATACACATCGTCAACATGATTTGATATGGTTCATTATGGATAGAATGACCAAGTTGTCCCATTTCTTGCTAGTCCGTGCTTCATATTTTGCTGAGTATTATTCTAGACTCTACCTCAGGGAGCTGGTAAGGTTACATGGAGTCCTTTTAACTATTATTTTAGATAGAGGTACTCAATTTATCTTATATTTAGAAGTCTTTTCATAAAGGTCTTGGTACCTAAGTTCACCTCAGTATGACTTCTTACCCTCAGACAAATGGTTAGGTAGAGAGGATGATTCAGACATTAAAGAATATGTTAAGGGATTGTGTTATTCATTTCATGGGTATTTAGGATGATCATTTGCCTTTGATTTAGTTTTGCAACAATAACAACTATCACTCAAGTATTTAGATGGCTCTGTTTAAGGCTCATTATGAAATGAGGTGTAGGTCTTCTATTGGGTTTTTTGAGGTTGGTGAAGCTTCTTTGATAGGGACAAACTCGGTGTATGAACCAATGGAGAAAATTCAATTTATTTGAGAAAGGATGAAGACAACCCAGAGTCGATAAAAGTCCTGTGCAGATGTGAGGAGAAGGGAGATTGAGTTTGATATTAGTGACTTGGTGTATTTGAAAAAATTTCCCATGAAAAGGGTAAAGATATTGGGTAAGAAAGGGAATCTTAGCCCCTGCTATGTTGGCCCTTATTGGATTATAAGTCATTTTGGGAAGGTACCCTATTTGTTAGAGTTGCTTGCAGAGTTAGTATCAGTGCATCAATTGC
The DNA here is from genome assembly GCA_030864215.1 of Capsicum pubescens. Classification (NCBI taxonomy): domain Eukaryota; kingdom Viridiplantae; phylum Streptophyta; class Magnoliopsida; order Solanales; family Solanaceae; genus Capsicum; species Capsicum pubescens. The sequence goes on along the minus strand of CM061547.1, from coordinate 157,610,097 downwards.
TTGCAAAGTTAGCGTTAGTGCATCTAGTATTCCATGTCTCTTTGCTTAAGAAATTCATTAGTGATCCAACTTCAGCCATTTGTTTAGAGAGTGTGGGCGTGGAAGATAGACTCTCCTATGAAGAAGTCCCAGTTTAGATCCTTGACCATCAGATTCGTAAGCAGAGGAATAAAGAAGTTGCTTTAGTGAAAGTTATGTGGAGAAACCAGTCTGTTGAAGGAGCTGCATGAGAAACAGAAGGTGATATTCAATCCAAATACCCCTATCTTTTCTCTTCGAATCCAGATTCAGCTTGAGGTAATGGTTTCTGTAATTAATTAATACTCTTATTTTCTATCTCAGCTATCTAACCATCTATATGTCATCGAATAGATTCATGAGTTCAGTTCAGTTCAGTCCATGTATCAGTTTTCAAAGCCAGATATTTAGTCATGATTCATCTCATAAGTGTTCAGTGCATGATCTCAGTTTTCCTAGTACCCTGGCTCAGACAGTTTCATTCACTGACAAATGATTCTAAGGGGGAGATATTGCAATACATATTATTTTTCAGCCCTTGACCCCTCAAAATATAGGCCACTAAGTTAGCTTTCAAACACATCAGGTCTAGTCTTAATCCGACATTGTGCCATGATGTTATTATGCAAGTTTTCCCAAAAGTTCAAGCTAGATTCTAGTAACTACGACTCCACCTAACTTCCCATAATTAGTGGATATGAGTCATTGAGAGGGACTCATAGTCACAAAATTATGTGACCAAGAATTCATCCTAGTGGTTATAAGTCCAACATACGACTCATATTCATACCTTACGAGTTATTTTATGAACTCATAGCCTAACCATTGAGTGACCCAATAATTTAGCCTCGGATTATGACTCTGCCTTGCAACTCGTAGTCAGATTTAACAAGTCATTAGGAGGGCATTCGTAGGAATAATAGTGCATGACCAAAAGCTAATCCTCAGACTATGGATCCACCTAACGACTTATAGTTAGTTATATTGAGTCATTAGGGGGAAGATGTATTCACACCAAAAAGGACCAAAAAACCTCAATGTTCCAAGTTAAGACTCAGATCATGACTCGTGACCAGTCGTGAGGTGAGTTGTAATGACTAGAATAGGGTTTTCATGAACGATTTCTCAAGGACCTTTGTCTTTTCCCACTCTTTTAAAAGCCAAACCCACATCGTTTGGGCTTCCCAAATGGTGGTATAAAAGACCCAAAATTCCCAATTCATGAAATAATTGCATTCTCCACCCAAAGCAGTTAAGAGTTTATTTTTCACTTCTCCCAAGAAGCAATTATGGTTCTTCAATCCAAGTCCAATTCCAAGAAATTCATCCAAGCTTCTACATTCAAGAGTGTGGGATACTCATTAATGGGATCCTTTCACCCATTGAGACCCAAAATTTTCCAAATTCTAAAGTTTTATTCTAATTTTTCTTAGGTTTCCATGAAAAGCATAAGTTTCTCAATTCTTTAATTTAATTCTTGAATTAAATTAAGAATATATGGTTTCTCATAAGTTTATGCATCTTTAAGTACTCCAAATCATGATATTTCCTTAGGTTTAACAAAATCGTAAAATTCTTGAGTTGAGTAATGGAATTTTCCCTATCATATTTGTTTTTTGATATTATCATATTTAATGTATTTTACAATGCTGGTGGGTTATGAACACCCGATACCTAGATGGTCATACATGTTTTAGATATCAGGTTGGTTACAAAAGAAATATATCATGATAGTGTCATTATATTTAGATTATTATCATATTGAACATCTATCAGTATTGAATCATGTCAAAAATTTATCAGTACCAATGTCAGTTTAGTTAGGAGTAAGACTTAGCACCAACAAACATAGGGATGAAGTCTCATCTGGCAATTGTGGGTTGAGACCTTTAGTAGAAATCCCTAGTTCCAGAACTATATTTCTAGTGTAGTTTATGGGAGGTCACCCGCCTGTTGAGGACTGAAACTCTCATAGAGGTCACCTTCAAGAAGAGGGTTGACACCCTAGTCCTTCAGGACATCAGTTTAGTTGATCCATACAACCAGTGTTGGTACCCTTGGCAAGTAATTGACACCCTTTAAACTAGGTTTACAAGTTGAACCCCGATTAGCTCAGATTGTAGAATGTTGGTTAAATGTTATCTCGAATAGTTTCAGTTCAGTATTCATACTATATTAGTAAAGTTTTGCATGAACAAGCCTCAATATATCAGTTATTCAAATCATTTCAGCAGATGTTTATGCTTTGTCTTGCATTGATTTTACAGGTTCATAGATTCATGCTCAGAACCTATATGTATATCATCTAGTTACTATCTCACATACCAGTATATTCAAAGTATTGATCGCATGCTCTGTTTTGTGTTATGTTGTCTTGTAACATAGGTTTGAATGCTCAGTTCCCAGGATCTTAGTCCATTCATGTACCACTCAACTGCATTATTGGTGATTCCTCTTTAGTCGAGGATTAGTTGTATTATTAGTTATTTATCTAGTATTTTATTTCATGCTATTTCAGTTGGTTGAAGTTAGTTGGGGACCTGACCCAACAACTCATCATGTTTTGAGCCTTTCAGACAATCAGTCAGTTAGACATGTTTAGCAGTTGATGTATTTCAGACTTCATCGATATTGTTTTGTTCTCTCATATGCTTTTAAATAACTTTCGCACAGTATTTTTGTTAACTTATTTCATATATTTATAACTTTTTCTAGATCATGTGTTAGTTTGGGGTCACTTTTGACTCTAGGCACCGGGTTGCGACTAGGGTGTAGTCACAGGTCGTGACAACTCGTCTATTCAATATCTCAACTGGGACTTCCACATAAGACAAAGGAATTTGTAACACCAAAATCCTCAACTAACACTATCAAAGAAGGATCACGCACATACTTTTCAACATAGACACCTAGAAAATTGGATGAATAGAGGCCAAACTTTCTGGTAAATCTAACTCATACGTGACATTCCCAGTTCTCCTTAAAACTTTATATGAACCAATGTAACGGGTACCATGATTTTCCTTCCTTAAAAATTTCATGACTCATTTCATAGGTGAAACATTCATGAATACCCAATCACTTACTTTAAACTCCAACTCCCTTCTCCTTATATCTGTATAAGACTTTTGGCGACTCTAAGTAGTCATAAGTCTTTTTCTAATCACTTTCACCTTCTCCATGTCTTGGTGAACCAAGTCAAGAACAAACAACCTAGTCTCACCTAACTCAAACCATCTAATAGGAGACATATACCTTCTACCATAAAGAGCCTTAAAAGGAGCCAGTTGGATGCTAGAATGATAACAATTGTTGTAAGTAAACTCAATAAGAGGCAAAGGGCCAAACCATCTTCCTCTAAAGTAGATCAAACAAGCCCTTAGCATATACTTCAAAGTCTAGATAGTACGCTTCGCTTGTCCATCCATTTTAGGGTGGAAAGCAGTTCTAAGGTTCACCTGAGTACCTAAACCTTTCTGAAATGATTGCCACAAGTGAGAAGTAAACTAAGTACCTCGGTCTGTAATGATAGACACCAGTGCTCCATGCAACTTAAATATCTCTTATATGAACAACTTAGCATAATCATGTCCTAAGTAGTTTGTCCTCACAGACAAGAAGTGAGCAGACGTAGTCATTCAATACATAATGAACCAAATAGAATCTTACTGATTTTGAGACCACATAAGACCCTTAACAAAGTCCTTATTGATCATCTCCCACTTATACATGGGCATATTTATCTCCGGAGACATGCCACCAGTCCATAAATGCTCATCCCTGACTTGCTGACAAACCATACACTTAGCCACAAAGTTTGCCATATCTTTCTTTATATTATTCCACCAATAGATTTTTTTCAAGTTGTGATTCATCTTAGTTAAACCCAAATGAACTGTATATATAGACTCATGAGACTAAGTCAAAATCCTTTCCCGCAGCCCATCAACATCAGGAACACATAACTTTTCTTGATACCTTAAGATGCCATCTCCCTGAATCTCAAAAGCTATATCCTTTTGCTGACCTATGTCATCCTTAATCTACATAAGTATGGGATCCAAAGTATGCTTATCCTTTACCTCAGCACCAAGAGTTGATTTAACCACTTCTTGAACAATCATTCCCCAATCCTCAAAGTCTAAGAAACAGACTCCTAAGTTATCCCCCCTGTGAATATCCTTTCACCAAACCTCTTTTCTCCCCATCCACGTGAGATAAGATCTCTATAAACAACCTACTTAGATCATCAACAACCATATTAGCTTTGCCTGGATAGTAATGAAGTCTTATGTCATAATACTTAAGCAATTCGAACCACCGCCTCTGCCTGAGATTCAATTCATTATGTGAAAATACATACTACAAGCTTTTATGGTCTGAATAAATACCCACATGCACTCCATATAGATAAAGGCACTAAATCTTTAGAGCAAAAACCACGCCCTCCAACTCTAGATCATGAGTCGGATAATTACTCTCATGAACCTTAAGCTGCCTGGAAACGTAAGCCGAAAACATAACTTATTGCATCAAAACACAAGTCAGTCCCACACAAGATGCATCACAATACACCACAAACCCATCAGTACCCTTGGGCAGGGTCAAAACTGGCACATATGTCAACTTATCCTTCAAATTCTTAAAACAACCCTCACAATCATCGAACCATAAAAACATAAACTTTTTCTAAGTTAACTTCATCAATGGAGTAGTAATTGACGAGAAACTCTCCACAAACCTTCTATAATACCTAGCCAATCCCAAGAATCTCCTAATGTCAGCTGGAGTCATGGGTCTAGGCCACTTCATAACTGCCTCAACTTTCTATGAATCCATCTTGATCCCCTCACTAGTAACAACATGCCTAAGGAAACTCACAACACTTAGCCAAAATTCACACTTAGAAAATTTTGGCATAAAATTTCTAGTCCTTAAGAGTCTGCAACTCAATTATGAGGTGATTGACATGATCCTCCTAACTCTTAGATCATATCAAGATGTCATCAAATAAAACTATAACAAACAAAATAAAAAATTTCTTGAAAACCCAATTCATAAGATCTATGAAAGCATTTGAAGCATTAGTCAACCCAAATGACATGACGAAAAAACATAGTAGCCATACCAGGTTTAGAAAACAGTCTTGGGAATATCAACCTCGCTAATTTTCAGTTGATGGTAGCCTAAACAAAAATCACTATTAGAGAAACACCTAGCAACCTGAAGCTGGTCGAAAAGATCATCAATTCTAGGAAGAGGATACTTATTCTTCACTATACCCTTATTCAACTTATGATAGTCTATACACATCCAAAGAGACCCATCTTTCTTCCATACAAAAGGCACGAGATCACCTCATGGAAAAATATTAGGGAGGATGAAACCTGTATCAAGAAGACCCTTCAACTAGTCCTTTAGTTTTTTTAGTTCAGCCAGAGCATTCTATATGGAGGAACGAAAATGGGATAGGTATCTGAGAGAAGATCAATCCTAAAATATATTCCCTATTGGGAGGGATCCCAGTAAGATCAATGGCAAACACTTAAGAAAATTCATTAACCATAGGGACAAATTACAAAGTGGGACCCTTAGAGTTAGGATCCTTAACCCGTACTAGATAGTACAGAAACCCTTTGGAAATCAACTTCGGAGCTCTAAGATAAGAAATAAACCTCCCTTTGGGTACTAAAGAACTCCTCTCCCATTCAATTACCAGTTCATTAGGAAAATTGAAACTGACCTTTCAGGTACTACAATCTAAAGAAGCATAGCACAAATAAAGCAATCTATCTCTAAGGTTACATTAAAATACACCATATTAAACTCTATCAAATACACCAATGTCTCCTTATGAAAGATAGACAACACATAACCCCTATAAATTTTTCCACCATTTATAGAATAACCCATGGGAGTAGACACAAGAAAGGGGTAAAAAATATTTTCATAACCAAAACCAAAGTTTACACCCATATAAGGGGTTAAATAAGATATGGTAAAACCCAGATCAAGTAAATAATAAACATCATGAGATAAGAGTTATAATATAATAATGATAACATTTAGGGATACCTCAGATTCCTGATGGGTGGAAAGCACGTAGAGATGATTTTTGTCAGTTTCGGTACCAAAAGTACAGCCCTTTTGTGTAGGAGCCGAAGAAGTAGAGACAGGAACCTTGTTGGCTCTAGTGGAAAATTTATCTACAGGATAATTTAACTCCAAATGAATAGGCTAACCATAATTGAAACACAAATTCCTTCCCTCCTCATAATATCCATGGTAATGTTTCCCACAAAATTTGCACGAAGGATAAGGTAGGGCTGACTGAGCTCTACAAACTTGAGATTGGGATCCCTATTTCTTAGGACCACTTCTAGCCTGAAAAAAATGATCACCAGAAGGTTCAGGATAAGGAGCACTATCTATCAAATATGAATTTCCCTAATTCTTTTTCTTAGTCCACTATCCACTATCTCTCTCATTATTCTACTGACTTACACCTTGTTGTGAATATCTAAACTTTCTGTTCTGTCTTTCTCCCATCTCTACCTGTTTCTTTTTCTCACCCTCTACCTATTTCATATAGATACAAGCCTAGAGATGTCCATATCATTATTACACATAACAACCTTACACTCCAACACTAAATCTTGATACAAACTAAAAGCAAGCTTTCTCATTTGGATCTTATATTAGACACTAACTCCAGAGCATAACGGGATAACTACTAAAATTTTAGAGCTTACTCCTTAACATCTATCTTACCCTACTTTAAGTTCACAAACTCTTTGGCCTTAGCTTCCATCAACTTATGAGGAAAGAAATAATCAAGAAAAGCACATGAAAACTCATCCCATAGTACCGGCTTAGCATCATTACCCCTCACTACTTCCCACTCCTTATACTAATGGTAAGCCATATTTGTTAATTAATATGCAACAAACTCTACACCTTCAGAATCAGTAGTATGCATAACCCTGAAAATCTTATCCATCTCATCTATAAGCCCCTGAGGATCCTCCTTAACCTTAGATCCTATAAATGTTGAGGGATTCAACCTTACAAACTGGAAAACTCGAGTGGCCTAAGATGAAAAAATATCATAACTAACATAATTAGGTCGATAAGACTGTGATGCCACCAATTGGGCAAACATATAGGTAGACTGATGGAACTCTGCATAAGAGATATTTCCCTGAGGTGACTAGATATGAATATCAACAGCCTAAAAAGATTGAGTAGGACTAGTAGGAATCATTAGAACCCTTCGTGGAGCGTATAGTCTGGAGCATGGACCTTAGACCAGGTCTGCACTCCATAAATAGGGTAATTTCCCTCCATATTCTCCTCGGGTGGGATAGAGTTCCAATAGAGTTTCTACAGCCATTGGATCTTCGAGGAGGAAAGATCTAAAATAAGATCAAGCTAGGAGTTAGAGAAGTTTCAAGATAACTAGACTCTATAGCCTAAAATGGAACACAATAAAGAAAAACATTCCTAAATGACTTATAGCCTACCCCTTATAAGTGTGGAGTGCTACACACCAATAAAAGAGACTCTACTTGACACAACTTTTTGGACACCCATAGACCCTAAATCATGGGCCAGAGAGCACAAGCAATTAGCCTACCTCCATAGCATAATAGATGAATATAGTGGATACCAACTAAATAGTAATGAATATAGATAAATCAAATAAAATTCGTGTCATAAGAAATGGCCAATCATCCTAACATTTAACCATAAAAGCCTAAAAAAACAAAAATACCAACTAAGGTGGGACATGCCCCTAACTATAACAAAAGAAAATATAAATGTGCTAAGAAATAAACTAGTAAAATAGTTAGGCCTTTTGAAAAATGAAGGCTCACTACTTAACAATGGATCCACAAGAGCACCTAATCATCTAACGTTGCATAGAAGCAACAAAAAACCCTTCAAACCCTACATCATGAAATGATGCAGAATCTAGGGACAGTCACTGAGGCAAATACTAGCATGTAACTTAGGAGAAACTCATAAAATAATATCATTTCTAGACACCAGTCAAAACCATATGCATAATAGTTATGTATACCTATATAGGATGTCGAGATAGGGACAAGGCACATGAACTTGAGAGTTTAAAATAATATCTTCAACTGTGTAGCTCACTCTATACTAAAGGCACCCATGGGGTATATACGTTCAGTTCCCCCAGCTAAAAGGGCCATAATGTGTGTTAGCACTATGAATTGAGAAAACCAAAGAAAAAGCTAAAGACACTAAGGCGATAGCCATCCAAAATATAATGTATGCACCAAGCACACATTTATATATACCCCTACACCGACAAACGTGATTTCCAATGCTAGTCCCTCCAGGACCTACACCTTCATGGTGAGCTACATAATTCCCTTTTAAGCCTAAATTAAACCAGTTTGCACATAAACCCAACATTAACCAAGGATTTTTTATTAAGGCATTTTCCAACTTGGTATCGTCATACCAATATTCTTGAAAGCTATATAATTATGCTAACCAATCCATGTAACCATTAGACTCCAAAGTATCATTTAAATCCAAAACCATGACCACCAAGGGCCTTCCAAATCTAATTTAATCATCTATTATCCATTAATATAATTCAATGTTTCCAAAGTAAGTTAAATCATGCAAATTCCATATTCAAAACCAAAACCATAAAGGTAAGTTCAGGTTAATCCCATTACCAAGACAAAAGTCCATCAATTTAGGAAAACCTATGTTCTCCATTCCATTCATTACCATGCACCCATTCAACCCCAAAAACCATCAATTAAAGTTTAAACAACACACTTAAATCATGGGAAATACAATTTAAGTAATAATCATTAAAAGCCCTCAACCCAATTTCAAACCCAATAATTAAAATAACATGAACAATGAATAAACATATTCCATGATAAAAAGTTCAAGTAAGGGATGAGAAACATACTTGAAATACCAAAGAACTTGAAGGCAATTCAAAGTTAGGAGCTCGGAGTGATGATTTTTTAAAAAACCTTTGAGGTTTCTTGGGTTAGGAGTTAAAAAGGAGAATAGTGAAGTTTGATCTTTGAAAACTGAAGAAAAAGGGTTGATTTTATGTTTAAAATTCATGCAAGGGGTAAAACGACAAAAATTACCTCAACCCAAAAAAATAAAAACTAGATGAAACTTATATAAAAACATAACACGATGCTATCGCAGAGCTTAGATTTTATGCCATTCCCTTATCGGGAAGGCTATGTGGTGTGGCATGGCACTATCGTAGAGGATTACAGCCTTGGAGTCCAAAAATAGTGCCGAACCCTTTTGAAAATTTTGAAACTTTCCCAAAACACCCTTTTAACATCCCTAAACATAATCTAAGTCAAAAAATAATGTTACACATGCGAGAGGGTCAAAAATAAAATTATTGAAATTTTTCAGGATCTTATAATTTATTGTTTGTTTGGCGGCCTTATTTGACATCATTGGCCTTATTTGTGCATTTGAATTCCTTTATTCAAGATATGATGCCCGTTGTGGGGCTTATTTTGCAAATATAGGCCTTATTTGCATGTTGGTTATTTTTATCATGATAAAAGTACCTAAGATAGGGGTTGATATGATATTGATGATGTCTTACATGTATATTTATTTTGATAGTACCTAATTGTATTTGATTATCTTGAATTGTGGATATATTGAGTTAATTTTTAGGCACACTTATATATATATACATACATACATATACATATACATATACATATATCTATCCATGTTGGATGGATTGGATATCCTCATTTAAATTGATTGTGAGTATTACATCCTTATTCCATGCATATACATTCATGAGATATAGATACTACTGAGAAACACTATTTTTGGAAAAAAAATGAGAAACTTTTATGCAAACCCTCTCCGTGAACAAAAACTAGAGAGGTGCATTTATATTAATATTGAAGTTGAGATATAGTGTATAGGTTGTGAACCCCCATAGGTCCTACTTGGTAGCTGCAAGCTCAGTGGTTATACATAAAAAGTCATGCGATGACTTTCATCATTCATCCCATCCGCATTGCACTGCATTTGCACATGCATCTTGCTTATTTTCCTTAGTTTCCTTGAATTGTGCTTAGTTTGAGTGTATTTTTCCATTATATTTGGGTTGTTTCTATTTTTGTGTAAATATAAATATTATAATTATTAATGGAGACGGTGTAAGCTAACGTTTGGGACTTTTTTGCTTATAGGTAAAGTACTCATAGTATGTTTTACTTAACTTATTTTCTACTTTTATTAGTCAGTCTATGATGCCACTGAGTACAAGTGGACCGTACTCATCCCTATTTTGCCTTTTCGATGTAGATCCTAGAATGAGAACTATATAAAGTGGCAGAGTTTATGCATAAGGTAGTTGGAGATTCAAGATACTAACATAATCTTGGCGTTGAGAGTCATTTCCAGGCCTCATTCTATGCTTATTTATGTCCTTAGTCATTTTGGAGTTAGATGTTACATTTTAGACTCAGTTGTATTATTAGATGCTCTTTACTTATGACACCAAGTTTTGGAATTTAGGTTATGTATTTCTTTAAAATTTCTATTTTGTCTTAAGTTTTAGGGCATAATTTAATTTAGAAGTCTTGCTATTTTCTTCTTTATTATTGTTTTTGAAATTTCTTAACTCTTGCGATTTGGGATTACTCATCAAGGCTGGACCACAATAAGTTCCATCATGACCTAAGATTTCATTCATAAAAAATTATTATAAGATTTACCAGGTTCACCGGTCTCATAGGTATAAGAGAAGGATATAGAGTAGAGTCTCATGGATCGTTACATAGACGTCATCTTTTTATAGACATTTGTATCTATCTTCTGTAGGCTATAAGATTCCTTGACAAAAAAATTCTCTATTTTTATTTCTTAGTCATGTGAGTTCTTCTTAACCAATGTTCTAAGTTGTGTTAGACTCTTTTCTGCACAAAGGGTAAGGACAAGATCTCATGAGGCTAGGGATACTAAAATGCCACCCAAGTAGGAAGCCCAAACTAGAATATACAACAATGGTCATGGATGGCCTAGAGGTAATGGTTGGGAATGAGAAGCTACCCCATCCAGAGGACATGTTAGAGAGGCCTCTCTTGAGCCCGAGGTTATGTATTACAAAGGTGATTATAAGATGAGGGATGTGGGATGGCTCAAGTCCCATATGGTTTAGTTGATACCCTAGTGCTTTTGAGTCTTTTGGTTCATCTCTTGAGTCATTTGGAGGGTGTTCTCTTGAGTGCATCTACTATTCTTTCTATTCCAAATATTGTGCCACCATCAGTACCGGTGTCTGATTATGATATTCCTCTAAATATCGAGTGTGGTTCTACCGTCTGTACCATTATTTACTTATATAATTCCTCATACTTTGAGTAGTGCTCCACCTTCTGTGCTAGTATAATATTGTGGTATTCCTAGTTTAGGGGTACAACCTTCATATATCGTACTCCCATGTGTGGACCTATTTCCTGCAAGACTTATTATTCCTCTAGTTGCTTTGAGTATAGTTATGACTTTTGATGATCAAAAAAGGTTTGAAATGATTATTCGTTCAAGTCCGCCTAAGTTTAATGGTGCTATTGGAAAGGATAACTATAAGTTTTTGATAGATTTCCAAGATAAGTTACATAATCTTGGATCCCTTGAGTCTTATGGAGTTTCTTATACTACCTCTCAATTAATAGATGGAGCTAGGGATTGGTGGAGGTCATTTGTTAGTTGTAGACCTTTGGGTTCACTTACTATGTCTTGGACTCAGATATTTTAGGCATTATTGGAGAGTTTTATGCGGTATAGCTTGAAAGATTAGATGTGTGATGATTTTATCACTTGGATCAAGGCTTTATGACTATTTCTCAGTATGAGGCTCATTTTATACTTTCTCCAAGTATTCAACAATTAGCATCTCCACCTAGTGTGAGAGGATTCTTATGTTTACAAAGGGGTTAAATGGTATTTATCAATTTCCTATAGATACGGTAGTAGTTTTAGGGGATTCTTTCAAGATATTATTGAGTATACCAAGATATTGAGTTTATCATGTAGGATACTCAAAGACGCTCCATGAACATATGTCATCATGGTGAGTTTAGTGGACATGCTTCTTAAGGAAAAGATTTCTCTAATAAAGGATCTTATGTTTTCATGGTAGGCCAATTTTGACAGATCTATAGGTATCAAATGGTAGACCTTCAAGTTTATTAAATTCAGGTAGTCAGATACCAGGCCAGAGTGGTCGTACTAGTTCAGTCACACCTTCTCAAATTGAGTCAAGCCATAAAGGATACTTTTTATGTGAAGAGTTTGGCCATATGTCTATGGATTGTCTTTGATGTATCTTTAGACTATCTTTTATATCTACAGTAAGAGAAGGTTCGCAAAGTAGTAGGACTATTTCTAGAAGTGCTTAATGTAGAGGTAGAGGTATTCTTGAAGGTGGTTGGAGGGTTACTCAATCTGGGAGCGAATGTGGTTAGTGCTAAGCTATACCTTCTAGACCCAAGGAAGAGGCATCAAATTTTTTTATCACAAGTATCATCCTAGTTTTCCATAGATCTATTTCTTTGTTATTTGACCATGGGTCAACTTTCTCCTATGTGTCAACATATTTTGGTTCTAGTTTTGATGTTGTGTGTGAGCTTCTTACTATGCATCATCATGTTTCTACCCTCGGCGATGATTCTTTAGTGGTGGATCAGGCGTACCAATCTTATGTTATTAGCTTTGTGTTATACACCAAAAATTTGGATGGTTTTATTTGATAGCTCTGCTATCTTTTAATGCAATTTTAAGATGAATAATGTCAAGGAATGTTAACGGAACCATTAAGAAGTGTTTCAGAATTTTTGAAATAAGTTTTGGGGCATATTGGGACACCAAAATAGTAAGGGTCCACGATTAGGCTATGCCATAGAGAAATGGCATACCCAGATGTGAAAACCAGTGGCTTGCCATGATAAAGGTGTGCCACACCTGTTGGTTTCCATATTAAGGGCATGTCATGATGTTAGCATTGCACGATAAGGGCATACAACACCCACGGTCGTGGCAACACCAAATTTCAATTTTTTCTTTAATTTTTTTAGAGTAATTTGGTCTTTTACGTCCTAATTAATCCCACAACTAGTACTAAATGAGTTTTCTCCCCCCATAAGTCAAACTACACTATTCCACTCCTCCCGAGCTCTCAATAAAACTCAAGAAGAGTTTTTTCCCTAAAATTTATACTCTCAAGGGGTTCAAGGGGTTCAAATTCATCCCTAAAATTTAGTACACCCAAATTCTTAAAAGCTATGTACCACCATAGATTAAAGGGGTACTTACTAGAAAGTGTCTCTTTTGCCCAACTGGGCTCAATTTACTGATCACTCCAGTTCAAGTTCTATACTGATGGCAAGGTATGGATAAAACCTCCTTAACATAGGTCAGAAGTTGGACTCTATGTTGCTCACATGGTTTATGTCGATTGTAAGAATCTCACATGAAAAAGTTGATTTTAGAAGCTAAGTGTAATGATGCACTAACTCTATCAGACATTTCTTTATGATTTATGCTTTATGATATTTTAGCTTTCAGTTTTATTTATGATCATGGTGAGTGCATCTATACTGAGTATGTATCTTTTTAGTTTATGACACATGTCATTTTTTACTTGTTGCATTCACCCATATATACTTAGTATATTCCAAAAGTATAATATATATATATATATATATATGTCTGTGTGGTTGCATTGTTTCATAATGTACTTTATAGTGTTCATCCTCTGTAGTTTAATTAGCGACATTCACCACCTTCTATATCCCTTCAGTTGGTGAGTTCTTATGGTTCGAGGGCCAAGTCTATGATTACCTTTAGATGTTCAGCTACTATCCATTAAAACTTTATGTTTTTAGTTTGGGTTAGCTGGGGCTTTCCCAATGGCTCTTCAATGCACTTAGAGGGTTTTCCAGACTAGTTAGTGAATTTTCTTTTCCTTCAGATCTTCACGAGTTTCAGAAGATGTTTAGTTCACAGGGTTTATTTGAGATGATTTACTCCTTTTGAAATCAGATTATAAATTCTAGTTTCCATTCATTTTAAGTATATTATTCATGGTTCAGTGTTGAGTAGATATCATGGGTTAGCTTTGGGGGTACTTATAGTCCTAAGAACCATGTGATGTCCAGGGGGTAGCCTTAAATTGTTACAAACTTTGTATTAGAGCCTGAGGTTTTAAGAGTCCTAGAGAGTCTTACAAGCTACATTATGTGGAGTCTTGATCATGGCTGTGAAGTGCGCCACACTTATGAGCGAGAGTCTACTAGATGTATTAGGAACTATCCCCTATTTCATGATCTCTATCATGTCCTAAAGTTATCTTTATCTGCTTTAACTTGTGTTTTCAGGTGACAGAGAATGCTTCCTTACAGATTTTACGCCCGCAAAAATAGGGACTACACATCCCTACCACCACCTACAGACCCTTTGAATGAGAATGTCTCCCATATTTAGTTTTGGGCTATCTTTCAGGTGTTATCTCAGGCTATAAATGTTAATGCCTAGGGTAATCAGCCACCGGCAGGTGGAATTTATCAAAATAGTAACGTAGCCGAAGCCAAAGGTTGAGATTTCATGAGAATGAATCTACCAAAGTTCTATTATTCAAAGGTTAATAAGGATCCTCAATTTTTCATTTATTAGGTAAAGATCACTCAGATTATGAATGTCATAGAAGCTGAGATTGTGGTATTGGCATCCTATTCGTTGAATGATGTTGTTGATGAATAGGTTAGCATCTGGAAGAAGGTATGGGTGAGAATGCAGCCCAATGAGTTGGAACTTATTTTAGATGACTTTTCTAGATAGGTTCTTCCTCGTGAGATAAGGGGGTCTAAGATAAAAGAGTTCATGAACATTAGGTACGGCCCTATGTCTTTGAAAAAATATTACGTCAAGTTCACCCAGCTATCTAAGTATGCACATGAGTTATTGCCGGATACCACGGCTTATATGAGTAAATTTGTCGTTGGAGTGTATGACTTTGTGGTCAAGGAGTGTACAACAACTATGTTGATTTGGGATTTGGATATTGCTAAATTGATGACTCATGCGTAGAATATTAAGGCTGAGAAACTTAAAAAACAAGAAAGGAAGGACAAGAAGGCTAGGATCGAGCAGTCTGATTATGGTTCACAGAAGTAAAGAGGGGAAACCGTTCTCAATTTTAGAGTTGTTCATTAGCACTCACACTATATTCAGCCACTGCACCTACACCTAGGACTAAGAAGAAGCAATGGAGTAGGGCACCAACTTTTAGATCTCAAGATAGAATTTCTGAGGGAAAAACTAATCCAACGTGAAAAAAATACGGTAGAAATCATTGAGATGCGTTCATAATGGGTAGAGATAGTTGTTATGGTTGTTGTAAGATACACTATAGCATTAGGAAATGCCATTTTTCTAAGAAGGGAAATAAATATGCTCACCCTCGGGCTTAGTCCACCACTTTAGCATCTCAGTTAGGCCACTATCTTTTTAGTAAGGTGCATCATCTAGTATCAGTGGTGGTCAGCATCAAAACTATTTTTATGCTCTATCTTCCTACAAACAATAGGAGAGCTCTTCAAATGTAGTCACTTGTATACTTCATGTATTTCACCTTGATGTTTATTTGTTGTTAGATTTGGGGTCACCCCTCTCTTTTATAACTCCAGTGACTACTAACGAGAGACTTTCAGAATTTTTTTAGCTTTCACTCCTATTGGTGATTCAGTTGCTGCTAAACGAGTATACAAAAAGTTCCATATCATAGTCCTCTATAGGGTTACTTTAGCATATTTAGTAGAACCGGAGATGATAGATTTTGATACCATTCTTGGTATGGATTAATTCCATTCATGCTAAGCGCAGTTGATTGTCATACCTAAATGGTGAAATTTTAGTTTCCTAATGAGTCAGTACTCGAGTGGGAGGTAGTTCAGTAACTTCTAAGTATTAATTCATCTCTAATCTTAAACCTATAAATTTAATCTCTACAGGTGTACCTATCACCTAGTCTGGGCTAAAGATACTAAGTCCGAGACCCCAAGCCTCCAATAAATTCATGTAGTTAATCAGTTACCTAAAGTTTTCTTAGTGGATCTACCATGAATTCCTCCCAATAGAGAAATTAAATTCAGGATTGACCTTCTTTTAGATACCCAACCAATCTCCATAACACCCTACACTGTGCTCTGGTTGAACTTAAGGAGTTAAAGAAACTTAAGGACTCTTAGATAAGGGGTTCATCAAGCCCAACGTTTCTCCATAGGGTGATCGAACTTAATTTGTGTGCAAAAAGAATGGTACTCTCAGAATATATACAGACTACAAACAGTTTAAACAAGGTCACCATTAAGAATAAGTACCCTATCCCCAAAATTTATAACTTGTTTAATCATCTTCAAGGTGGCCGTTAGTTTTCAAAAATTAATCTCAGGTCGGGTTATAATTAGTTGAAGGTCAAAAGGATGTGACATTCCAAAAAGTACTTTTATAACTCAAAATGGACACTTTGGGTTTATGGTTATGTCTTTAGGTCTTATAAATGCTCCTGTAGCTTTTATGAACTTGATGAGCAGTGTTTTCAAGAAGTATTTGGATATGTTGCCTTGTTTTTCTTAATGTTTGAGAGCATTTGTGTCATTGTGGATTAGTTGACAAAATCATCCCATTTCATACCTATGCAGATCTCCTCCAGCACTGAGAAGTTAGCATATATCTATGTTCATAAGATAGTTCGTCTTCATGGGATACCCATATCTATTATTTCAGAAAAAGGCTTACTGTTCACTTCGACCTTCTGGTAGACTTCTCAGGAGAAGTTGGGTACTCAAGATGATCATAGCATAGTTTTCCACCCCCAAACCAATGGTTAGTTGAAGCAAACTATTTAGGTTTTGAAGGATATGCTCCCTTCTTGTGTTATGGACTTTGGAGGTCAGTGGGAGCAATATTTTGCCTATGTAGAGTTCATTTATAATAATAGCTACCATTCGATCTTGGAGATAATCCCTTTTGAGGTATTGTATGGTATGCATTGTTGATATCATATAGGTTGTTTTGACACCTCAAATGTTATATCTCGTGATACTGATTTGCTTCTTAAGTCATTGGATAGAGTTCGAGTGACTCTAGATCGGTTTTTGGAAATCTAGAGTAGGAAAAAGAATTATGTAGACCATAGTCTTTATGCCTTATAGTTTGGGACTGGTGATCAAGTCATTTTTTGTGTATCACCCATAAAGGGAGTGTGCAATTTTTAAAGAGGGGCAAGCTCAGCCTGAGGTACATAGGACTATTTGAGATTATTTAGACTATTAGAGATATTTCTTATGAGTTGGCCATATCTTCAGATTAGCCATTCATCTAGTTTTTTATGTATCTATGCTTTAATGCTATATTTTGGATGAGTCTCATATAATTCCCCTGGGATACAGTGCATATAGATGAGAGGTTGTCCTTTGTAGAGGATCTAGTTTCCATATTAGCCAGGTATGTTATATGATTGCACTTTAGAGATATTCATATGGTTAAGGTTCTATATAGACACCCTGTTGTCGAGGAGGCTACTTTGGAGGTCGAGTTTGACATATGTAGTAGTTTCCTCCGACTTTTTTATTGATTTAGGTATTTCATTTCTTTTTCGCTCGAGAGGATGAACTTTAGTTTAGTAATGGATGCTGTAATGACCAAAATTTCTGAATTTTTTTATTTTTATGTATTTTTACCATTTTACCCTTTCTCATAGTTGTTACTTGTTGATTTACAGATTTAGGGATGGTTGATATGGTTCTCAATGAGACCGGGGATAATTTGTGCAAGTTTGTGATTTTTAGAGGCTTAAGAAGACATATAGTTGATTTTAGTCAACATTCGTTTTCCTAAGTGTAAAAATGGTTAAACAGACAGCGCCAATAGATTTGGAATGTCAAATTTGGATTAGTGGCGGGGTTTGTTTAGTTTTGAGACCTTTATAGCTCATTGATACGGGTACGACCACGAGGATGCATGTTTGTGAGATGTATTAAACCCGAGACTTGGAGTGTGAAAGTGAAGTGCAAATGAGGACTTAAAAAGGTTCCAAAACCGTCCATATAATTCTCTCCAAGGGCACCCACTTGAAGACTTGAGACTAAGGGGTCATTTTGGACATTTCACACCTTGTTTGTAAACTACTATATAAGGAACCTTTTAGGTCATTTTTTACGAGACTTTGCTGAATATGGATGTTGTATAACACTTAGAAACATTTCCTCTCTAAGGAGAGAAGACCACAAATCTGAAACTTGTAACTAGGGAAATCAACTTGAGTGTGGAATCACTCGTGTTGGATTCAAGCTTGGAAACGTTGGATGCTTGGGAGATCGAGGTCACTCTTGTACCAACGTAAGAGATAGGTTTGTGTTGTGTGTAGTATTAAAGGTCCAAGAGTGTAAAAAGTCTTGGGTTGTTAATATTATTTCCTCATTTGGTCTATCTACTTATCTTTATCTTATTGCACTCTGTAGATTCATAGTGGACTGTTTTTGTGGCTTGTTGAATCCGAATTGTGTAACCATTGTGTTCATATTGTTCATCTTATATTGTGGCTGTTTTGGTGTTTAAAACACACCTCTTTATCTTGTTATTGTGTTGTTGATAGCGAATCCGAGAGTGGTCTTCAAAAGGTCCTTAAATCCCTAAGATTAGTGGACTGATTTGGAGTTGTTTTGTGTTCTCTTGTCTTTCTCATATCACTCATCTTGATCCTTTGTTTGAGAATTGAAAAAAGGGTCCCGAGAGGTTAATTTTTGGAAAATAACCTTTTTAAAAAAATTTGACTTTGCCATTGAGTCTGAAACATCAAAATTAGACTTGTAGCATAGTTTGTTTGCATCCATGGGATTTTGAATCTTGCTTGGAATATCCTTGTTGGATGAATTGGATATCCTAATTTGATTTGATTATGAGCATTACATCCTCATTACATACATATACATTGGTACCACTGATAAAAACTATTTTTGGAATAAAATAAAATACTTTTGTGAAAACCCTCTTCAGAACTCGAGCCAAAAAGGTAAGTTGATATTGAGATTAAAGTAGA
This sequence comes from Capsicum pubescens, assembly GCA_030864215.1. Lineage (NCBI taxonomy): Eukaryota > Viridiplantae > Streptophyta > Magnoliopsida > Solanales > Solanaceae > Capsicum > Capsicum pubescens. Next base: position 157,590,926 of record CM061547.1, on the reverse strand, counting down.
GATATAGTATATGGGTTAAAATCCCCATGGGTCCAAGATGGTAGCTGCGAGCTCAATAGGTGAATATAGAAAGTCACATGATGTCTTTTCATCCTATCTACATTGCATACGTATACACATCTTTCTTGTTTTTCTTAGTTTCCTTGACTTGTGCTAAGTTTCAGTAGATTTTTATATATATCTATGTTTTTTTCTATTTATGTGTAATTATATATATTATAACTCTTAGTGAAGACGGTGTGAGCTACCATTTGTGACTTTTCTATTTACAGGTGGCGTGCTCATAGTCTATTATACTTATCTTATTTTCATATTTGCTCTGTCAACCTATGATACCTACTGAGTATAAGTATACAATACTCATCCGTACAGTGCTCTTTCGATGTGGATCCTAATACGAATAATATGTGAGGTGGTTGAGGAAGTTGGAGACTCGAGGTACTGATATACTCTAGGCATTCATAGTTATTTCTAGGCCTCATCTTATGTTTATTTGTGTCTATAGTAATTTCAAAGACAGATGTTACATTTAAGACTCAATTGTATTATTAGATGCTCTATACTTATGACACCAGGTTTAGGGATTTGGGTTGTGTATTTCTTTTAGATTTCCATTATCTTATGTTTTAGGGCCTAACTTCGTTCTAGAAGTCTTGTCATCCTCAATTTTATTGTTGTTTTAGAATTTACTTTACTCATACGATTTGGGCTTTCTTATCAAGACTGGACCACGATAAGTGCCATCATGATCCTAGATACCATATTTTGGGTTTTTATGTTTAATTTAATTGCATGAGATATACATCACTTTTATCCACCTACAGAGTTGAAAAGGCTCAAAAGGTTTATGTTAGTGACAATAAAAATCCACCTAGACCAAAACCCACTTTCATACCTCTAGAAGAAAAAGACTTGGTCATCACTAAATATATGTAAATTAGTTGATTATGTACATTTCAATTCAGGACGTAACATTGTGTTTTTGTGAAAAAGATTTTGTGACTGTGTTAGATGTTTCTCAATATGTCATGTACTGATACTTTATAGTTCAATACTATTTTTTTGGATCATTTCCTTTGAATAATGATTATCTTATGTTCAGTTTTAGTTTTTTTTTTATGGAACATAACCATTGAATGATAGCTTTCATTGTGCATTATACTAATGTATCTTATGTCAGTAATCTATCAGATAAATTACATATTCTAATGTATCTTAAATGGTGATGCGTCTTATATAGTGACGTATCAAATGCATAATTATATGCAATACATCCGAATCATTATTAATGTATCTAACATATTTGTAATTTATCTAATACATCAAACACCTAGCAATGTATCTGTTAATTCTAATACATTAGTCAAGTGACTAACAAAGCTAAAAAAAGAAAAGGCAATGTGTCTGTTACTACATATAAATGAACAATATTCACTAAAGTAACTTATACATCTGTTAAATCAGATTAACATTACCATCACTATCAGCAATAGTTCGTACATATTCCCCTCATTAATGTATCATCAATAATAATGAAATTTACAATGTATCCTTATGAATATTTACAAGTAACGTATCGTAACCCAAATTTGTTAATAGCCATAATGTATCAAACTATTACATAAAAGTGTATAATAAAGCTTTTTATAATGAATTCAATGTATTAGTAAAAATAAAGTAACTCCAGCTGCAATATTTACACAATTTCAGAAATTATGTTGTCATTAAATCAAATGTTATTCAAATAGATTGAATATTGTTCAAATAAAAAAATTAAAAGGTCCTAATGATATAGGTTAGTAGAAACATGATAACTGGATGTAAACAAAAAACCACTTTTCCCTTGGAAACAAATTATAAGTATGCATGTTGTGGCCTTCATAATTACATCTCCCCAATAATTTATGTTCGATGAAAAAGTTTCATCGAATTTCTTGAACCTCCTTTTCTTTGTTCTTCTAGGTGGTCTTTTGGATTTTAGTGGTAAGACGACTTCTTCTAAAGTTTCCTAGGGGTACATGACAATTTTTTTTATCAAGCACCAAAATCATTGAAACTTTATATGTCTTGACTAATGTTTCTGCCTCATAATAATCAAAGCAGTACAACCTCATGTCATCTATGTTTTTTCTCTTTATAACTATTATTGCATGTTGAAATCATATCTCATCTAGTTGGAACCTTTCACAATTGCATGTTCGACTTTTAAGACAGACAATATACTTTCTTCCAATATCATATAAGCTGTCAAAATAATCAACAGTTAGTGCAATGATACATAACCAATAATTATGTTTCTTTCATAAAACAAAGAACAAATGTTGATACATAACCTAAAAAATACCAAGTAAAGAGTGTTAACAGTGACAAGCTAAGCCTATTTATCAAGTAAAACATACCATCAATGGAGAAGATTTCGATGCACTAAGCACTGTAATATCTTTTAACTTTATCCTGATGTTGTTTTTGTATCTGATGATCTTTCTCTATTTTATTAATTTCAATATCCAAAAGGTATTCTCACGTGTTTCAAATATTCTAAGATTGTCAATTCTCACACCTGGATAAGTTTTTCATTAATACATTCAAAGATATTAGAAGTCATCATTCTACCTCTGTTAATTGGTGCACAAAATCTTTCCTACTTTTCATACCCAACCTTAACCAAGTAATATTTTACCCTACGACCCATTTTTTTCCACCTTATTCATAAGAAAATCAAAATATTTTTTATTCTAAGCCTTTTACATTTCGTAGTATGTTTCACTAAGACTATTTTGCCCTTTTAGAAGTTTCTGCCTACATTATTTCTCAGATGCTAAATGCATGAAAATTGTGGAACATTAGGATACACAATACTTACACTCTTCACTATGCTTTCGTTGCAATCAGATACACCGCACATATTGTCATGCTCTTCAAAAGCATTTTTAAACTATTCAAAAGCTTAAGTCCATAAACAATCATTTTCTGAGTCTACAACTCCATATATGACTGGTAGTATGCAACCTTGAAGTAGAAAAAATCTGATATGTTACTTTTGAAATTTCCAAAAAATAAGTTATGCACATAAACAAGGTACATGCACTATTAAATGTTGTCAGAAAATTGATTCATATAATTATATTTGATACATATCAGATGACATACCTACCCAATCGAGAGTGTTGGTCAAAATAAATATTTTTTATATGCTCCACCAAAATGAGTTGAAGCCATGACAACTACTAGCCTACAAAACTCAATCTTTCCCATTAATGGGTGTAAAACTATGAACATATACATTGAACTCATTTTTACGGACTTGTGCATCAAAATTTATGGGCTAGGATATCAGAATTTGGCATTTATATATGTATCTGGATATTTTCCAGTATCCATTAGTTGGTCAAACCCTTAGAATATCCATTGCATGCTTCTTAGCCCACCATGTTGTCACGACCCATCCCTCGAGCTTTGGTTTGACGGGTATCTCAAGCCCACCGTGGGTCCAAGACCACCCTCTTAGACTATTCAAACAACTATTATATTAATAATAACAAAATAGAAGAGAACCAGAGGATAAAGATAAAACAGTTAATGTAACTCAAGAATAAGCTCAAAGAGTCAACAAAACCATCCAACCCACACATGTCCACAAAATCCTCTAAACCAATCCAAATATCATGCTAGGCCGGGACATGCCCCCGACCATGACAGTGACAATGACAATAATAATATTAATGTGAACTCTTCAATTTTAAAATATGGAAAGAACTGATGGAATGACTAAGCTTATCGGAGGATGGAAGCTCACCACGAACCAACCAATAAACCAGACCACTTAACACTGTACAAACAAAAAGAAGAAACCCATAGGACCCTACATCATAAAAGGATTTAGCATCCGGGGATGGTTAGTAGGGTGAGCGCTAGCATGTAAATTAGGGAAGAAATAAATAATGTCATTTCAAAAGTCAAATCCAAACTCAATGTACATGTTCATATACATGCATATACACACACACATATATATATATATAATATTGGGCTAGGGATCCAGGTTTAGCATGAGCGTCAAAACCATTAACCTGGACTGTGTAGCTCTAACCATCCTAAAAATCCCCCATAGGCTAGATAGGTCTGGCTCCACTACCGGAAGGGGCCTCTTGTATGTTAGTCGCCCGAATTGGAGAAATCTAAAGAAAGGCCAGGGAATCCACGACCCCAGCCATTCCATATATATATATATATATAAATATATATATAGTGTGTGTGTGTGTGAACTATGCACACAGTCACCAAGGCCCCTATTCCAACAAATGTGATTTTAAATATCGGTCCCCCTGAGACCTCCACCTTCCATGGAGAGCTACACAACCCCATTTCGCATAATTTCAACATTTACACGTAACCCGTGCATTTTACCAAGGAGTCATACATTAAGGAATATACAGAATGGTATCTTCATACCAATTAATTACGCTTGCAAGTGTATTCTATTGTGCCAAACTAAACCAATTAGCCATAAGACACCAAAGTTCCAATTAAAAATCAATCCATGTCCACCAAGGCCCTTTAAAACCCTTTATATTCCATTAGGTTTTTTATGCAATGCAATAGTTTCAAAAGTGGTTAAATTATGCATATTTCAAAGCCAATCTCATAAGGTGGGTTGAGGTTATTACCAATTCCAAGACAAAAATCAATAAATTTGGGGGAATCCATGACCCTCCATTCCATTATCCCTAGCCATGCACCCCATGAGTTCCAAAATACAAGAGCATAAAATAATGCACGTAAACCATAAGAATACCATTTAAATAATAATCATCCAAAACCCTTAACCTGAATTCCAAAACCAAACATTAAACCATATAAATACCAAACCATTGCATGACAAGATAAAATACAAGTTTAGGGAAGAGATACATGCCTAAAAACACTAAGAATTTGGAGAAGTAATGTAATACCACGTACTTTTTCTTAGCTTGAAATCATCTCAAGAATGTTAGAAGCTTTCTTTGAAATATGAATTCACTTTTTTACATATGGTATTTTTAATATTCTAACTTTTTATCATGTGAAAAATAGAATTATCTTTGCAACGATACCAATTTCATCAAAATCCGACATCGGAGGAGAAAGTTTTGGCCAAAATACAGAAGGCAGTAAAACCGCCCAGATGCGACGGTTCCGTTCAGTTTTTTTTAAGTAATTTTAACAGGGGTACTTTGGTCATCTTAGAATTTTACTTCAGACTCTCAGAGATCATTAGTTGTTTCCCAAATTTAGTAAGTTCGAGTTTTTTCTAAGGTTAGTATAATTCCTTGGTCCTATCATTTCCGGTGATGGCATTAGAGTAGATCCCCAAAAGATCGAAGCGGTAAGAAACTGGCCTAGACCTGTCTCACCATCAGATATCAGGAGTTTCTTGGGTTTGGTTGGCTATTACAGGTGGTTTGTTGAGGGATTTTCTTTTATTGCATCCCCTATTTCTAGATTGACTCAAAAGAAAATCAAGTTTCAGTGGTCATATCCTTGCGAGAAGAGTTTTCAAAAGTTGAAGACTCGACTCAACTCAGCTCCATTTTTAGCTCTTCCAGATGGTCCAAATGGGTTCATAGTGTACTGTGATGCATCCAGAGTAGGTTTGGGTTGTGTCCTTATGCAGCATGGTAAATTCATATCCTATGCCTCCAGATAGCTTAAACCCCATGAGAAGAATTATCCTACTCATGATCTTGAGTTAGCAGTCGTAGTCTTTTCCTTGAAGATTTGGATATGTTATCTATACGGTGTTCAGGTAGATGTCTTCACAGATCATAAGAGTCTTCAGTATGTATGTTCTCAAAAAGATCTCAATCTTCATCAGAGAAGGTAGTTAGAGCTCTTGAAAGATTATGACATGAGTGTCCTTTATCATCCGGGCAAGGCCAATGTAGTGGCCGATGCTCTTAGTAGACTGTCTATGGGTAGTGTTTCTCATATTGAGGATAGTACAAAGAAGTTAGCTCAGGAAATCCATCAGCTGGCCAAACTAGGCGTTCATTTAGTCGATACAGAAGAGGGTGATATATGGGTTCAGAGTTGTTCAGAATCATCTCTAGTTTTCGAGGTGAAGGAAAAGCAAGATAGAGATCCTAGCCTTATCAAGATAAAAGATTCAGTCCAAGATTAGAAAGTAGAGGTTGTCAAGTTAAAAGAATCAGTCCAGGATTAGAAAGTAGAGGTTTTCTCCCAAGGGTGAGATGGTATTTTGCGTTGCCAGGGTCGTCTCTGTGTTCCAGGTGTAGATGACTTAAGGCAGTGAATTCTTGTAGAAGCGCATGGTGCGCGCTACTCTATTCATCCATGGGACACAAAGATGTACCGTGACTTGCGGGAAGTCTATTGGTGGAGTGGGATGAAGAGAGACATTGCAGAGTTTGTGGCTAAGTACTCTACATGTCAGCAGGTTAAGATAGAGCATCAGAAGCTTAGTGGTCCTAAGCAGGAGTTCAGTATTCCTACTTCGAAGTGGGAAGTTGTGAACATGGACTTCGTGACGGATTTGCCTCGAACTCGTCATCAGCATGATTCAGTTTGGGTCATTGTAAACAAAATGACTAAATCAGCTCATTTCCTTCCAGTTCATACCTCTTATTCAGCCAAGGATTATTCCAAACTCTACATTAGGGAGTCTGTTAGATTACACGGTGTTCCGCTATCTATCATCTCAGAAAGAGGTACCCAGTTCACCTCTCATTTTTGGAAAGCATTCTAAAAGGGTCTTGGTACCCAAGTTCATCTCAGTACAGCCTTTCATCCTAAGACAGATGGTCAAGAAGAAAGGACCATTCAGACTTTAGAAGATATACAAAGGGCGTGTGCAATTGATTTCAAAGGTAGTTGGGATAACCACTTACCTTTGATTGAGTTTGCATACAATAACAACTATCATTACAGTATTCAGATGGCTCTATTTGAAGTTCACTACGGTAGGAGATGTAGATCTCCAATTGGTTGGTTCGAGGTTAGTGAGGCCTCAATTATAGGGCCTGACTTAGTATTCGACACCTTAGAGAAAGTCCAGTTTATCAGAGAAAGACTACGGGCTGCTCAAAGCCGATAGAAGTCTTATGCAGATGTTCGAAGAAAGGATCTCGAGTTTGAGATTGGTGACTATGTTTACCTAAAGATCTCTCCCACGAATGGAGTGAAGCGATTCGGCAATAAAGGAAAGCTCAGTCCCCGATATATTAGTCCCTTCAAGATACTCAGTCCCTTTGGCAAAGTATATTATGAACTCGAATTGCCTTCAGATCTAGCTTCAGTTCATCCAGTCTTCAATGTCTCTTTTCTCAAGAAATGTATAGGTGACCCAGCAGTTGTAGTCCCTATTCAAAGTGTAGATTTCCAGAACAGCCTCTCTTATGAAGAGATTCCAGTTGAAATCCTAGACTATCAGACTCGTAGCCTGAGGAACAAAGAAGTCCCTCTAGTTAAAGTTCTTTGGCGAAATCAGTCCGTCGATGGAGCTACTTGGGAAGAAGAAGTAGAAATGCATACCAAGTATCCTCACCTCTTCTCTGCCAACTCAGATCAATCTCAAGGTAATAATTCTCCTTAAGTTTACTCAGTTTCATGTTCAGTGTTCATCACAAACTTGGTACCAATTACCATTGCATATTCAGTCATGCATTCATGTATCAGTTCAGTTATATCATTATGCATCAGACATGCATTCTCATCGTGAGAAATTTAGTTCCTCAGAACATCTAGTTATGCATTCATGAATCCGTTACACATGCAACAGTTATGCATGCTCGGTATGATATGTTCAGTTATCAGTTATGTCAATCATGAGATCATGTTTTAGTTATTCATGTTTAGTATGTACATTACTTATCTTCTCCCCTCACTCTCAGTCTCATTTGAGGACGAATGTTCTCAAGGGGGATATATTGTAATACCCCATAATTTTTCGTAGCTTGAAATCGTCTCAAGAATGTTAGAATCTTGCTTTGAAATATGAATCCACTTTTGTACATGTGGTATTTTTAATATTTTAACTTTCTATCATGTGAAAAATTGAATTACCTTTCCAACAATACCAATTTCATTAAAATCTGACATCGGAGGAGAAAGTTATGGCTAAAATACAAAAGGCAGTAAAACCGCCCAGATGCGACGGTGAGGCCGATGAACCGTCGGACTAGCAAAGGACCGTTGGAATAGCGATGGGCCTTCGAACTAGCGACGGACCATCGCCCATGACCATCATAGAAAGACAGTGAGAACTACCTTCTGCCTAGGAGCGACGGCTAGGCCGACGGACCGTCGGACTAGTGACGGACCGTCGCTCAGGTCGTCGCAAGGGAAACAGTGAGGCCACCTTCTGGATAAGGTATGATGGTTAGGTTGACAGACCGTCAAACTTCCGATGGACTGTCGCCAAAGCCATCGCAGCCCAAACAGTGAGATCCCATTCGTCTTAAAAGCGACGATCAGGGCCGACGGACTGTCAACCCAGCGATGGACTGTCGCACCTACGGTCGAAGGTTTCATTCAGCTTTTTTTAAGTCATTTTAACAGGGTTATTTTGGTCATTTACTACCCACTTATATATACCCAGTTATATCTGATTTCACCCATTTGGTTCATCATTATTTCACAAACAAGATTAGGGTTTCTCTCAAACATTAATCTCCAAGAACAAAATCCAATCTTCTTCAAGAATTAAGGGAATTCCAATTCTTCAAGTTCAAGAACATCAAGAATCTTATCCCATATATGCATAGTGTTCATTCATGGACTCCTTTCAATCATGAAGCCCAAGAATACCTTTTCTAAATTTAAGTTTTTTATTTTCGTATGAATTTCATGATTGGGCTGCTCTTGTTTATGTTGAAAATGAGTAATTGAATTGTATTCCATGAATGAGTGTTAAATTTCATATGGGTTGATTTGTATAGGTATATATTCATGAAATCCTATGACTAAACCCTTGAATGACTAAATTAGAATTGAATCATGACAGTTAATTGTTGTATGATATTGTTTACACATTCTATGTTTACCATGTGTTTGATTAAATGCCTAGATGAAGGAAAAGTGTCTAATTAGTATGATATCATGAAATCCCCACGTATGTACAAGCTTATGCCTATAAAAATTTTGATGAAATTTTTTAGAAATTGTATTATGATGATTATTATGTATTCAAGCAAGTAATGATTTGTCAGTTTCCTTCTATCGAGTCCTTGGGGTACTTGTACCCAAAATATTAGTTGTGTGCCTAGTTCCATGACATGTTGTCGCGATACTCTCATTCAAGCAATGAATCCTCAGACTTCAGAGAGTCTTATGACTCAGGAAATCTCCATGATCTCATGAACTCAGTCAGTTTTCAGATATCATATCAGTAGTATTCTGTCAGTCAATGGAATTCAGTAATTCAGCCCATGTCCAGTTCAGTTAAATCATGTTCAGTGTCTATTCAGATGGGAGTAGAAATTAGCATCGAGGGAACCCAAGGATAGGGACACACACTATCAGATAAGGGTGTAATCCTTAGCAGTCATCCTTGCATTCCAGAACTATGTAGCCAGCATAGGTTGAGACATCAACACTGTCGATGAGGGTTGATGAGGTGGATAAGCACTGTCAGATAAGGTCCCCACCATTCTCGTACAGGGGACACTATCAGGTAAGGGTCACCCACAACTTATCCTTACCAGTGGTGCAGTATTGACACCCTTCCAATTGGGGTTACAGATTGGACCCCAACTCAGATATAATTGCGTATCAGGGGCATGTCGGTTAGATAACTACTTCCCACAGTTTCATATTACAGAATCAGGACTATCAGATACAGTCAATCAGTCTCAGTAATAGAACTCAGATAGTTTTATAGAATTCAGGAATGTCAGATACAGTACAGAACTCAGCTAGTTCCATCAGATTCAAGACTGTCAGGTACAGTCACTCATGTTATCAGTTATATCAGTTATTAGTATGTTATGTTATCAGTATTCAAATTTAGTAATCATGTTATCACGATATCAATGTCAGTTATTATATCTCATGCATGTATTCTTATGCTCATGATAGTCGGTCTGTTATTATTATTGTTCATGCATATGAACCCCATGCATTCAGCCTACCTCACATGCATACCAGTACATTCAAAGTACTGACGCATTCGCGCTATGGTGTCTTATACCATAGGTTCAGAGACACGAGCTCCAGAGCAGCAGTAGATTCCAGTCTCAGCAGTCAGAGTTAGAAGTGACTCCTCATCATTCGAGGACATGATTATTCCTTATTATCTCATTAATTAGTTTATCAGTTGGAGTTAGTTGGGGACATGTCCCATCAACTCCTTACTCAGATACTTCAGTCAGTTAGAGGCTTTCTAGACTATTATGTTTAGCCAGTTATTTCAGTTGTTTTGGGTATTTCATACCCTTTTCCAGATGTTATGTTTTACTTCTGATATGTGAACCTTATGGCCTTTCAGTTCATGTTTTCCACATTATTTAGTATTTCATGCAGTATAAAGGTACAGATATCAGTCATGGGTTATCTTGTGGTCCTTCAGGGTCATGAGAACCGTGTATCATTACAGGTACCAGATTCGGGTCGTTACAAGAAACTACAGTTTGAGCCCTAGTTGACCAACCCTTAGAAACCCTATCTTTGTTCTTGACTTGAGAATTTGAGAGAGGAAAGAGTGTTTATGTTATGTTAATTGGTGGAAATAGGGCCAAAGGAAGGGTTTTAAGTCGTGCGAATAGTGTAAAGGAAGGGAAATACCAAATTACCCTTAATGAAAAACGTGCAAAAAAATAACTTCTAGTCATTATGGGTCAAGTAACGACTCATGGTGAGTGGTCACGAGTCATCATCATGACTCGTAACCGCCTCCTCAATGATCCGTGACCAGACCTTATGACTAGTGGGGTACTAGTCGTGATCAAGACATAAATAGGGGAATCCATTCTGGTCTAACTATGACAGACACAGACGACTAGTCACTTTCGCCGTACCCTGCGCAGTGAGCTTAAAATACAAGGAAAAATTCAGAGTCCAAAACCTGGGGTATTACATTACCCTCAGAATCATTCATCCCCAAATAAGGTGTTAAATCACACATTACCATGAATACAAGCTATAGTGAAACCACAAAACCATGCACTAATGCTAAAAGTGACAAAACAAAAGGGAACCCATACCCTTAAACACTTCATTCCGATGCTAGGGAACAAGAACATATATTTGGACTTCATGTCCTCTCCGGCTTCCCAAGTAACTTCCTCTACCTTTTGATTCCTCCAAAGGACTTTTACCGAAGCCATATCCTTAGTCCTCAATATACGAACTTGCATGTCAAAAATCTCAATTGAGACCTCCTCATAGGACAAGGAATCCAAAATACCAACTCCTCCATAGTTACAATCAAAGTAGAATCACCCATACACTTCTTCAATATCGACACATGGAAAATCAGATGAAAAGAACCCAAGATAGAAGTCAACTCCAATTCATAAGCAACATTCCCAACTCTTCTTGACATTTGATATGGACCAACATAAAAGGGACTGAGCTTCCCTTTTTTTCCAAACTACATCACTACCTTCATAGGAGAAACTTTCAAGAACACCCAATTATTAACCGCAAACTCCAAATTCCTTTGCCTTACATCTGCATAGGACTTTAGGAGGCTTTGGGAAGTCTTAAACCTATTCCTAATATACTTCACCTTTTTCATGGCTTGGTGACCCAAGTCAGGACTAAATAACCTAGTCTCACTAACCTCAAACAACCCAAGAGGATACCTACAAATCCTACCATAAAGGGCCTCAAAATAAGTCATCACAATACTCGAATAATAAATATTATTATACACAAACTCAATAAGAGGTATGTGATTTACCCAATTGCCTCCAAAGTCAATCACACAAGCCCTTAGTATATCCTCTAAGGTATGAATAGTCCACTCCACTTGTCTATCTATTTGAGGGTGGAAAGCGGTACAAAGGTTCACCTTATTCCCCAAACCTCTCTAAAGTGAATGCCTAAAGTGAGAAGTGACCTACGTACCTCGATCTAAAATGATAGAAACTGGTGCTCTATGCAACCTAAAAATTCTAGAATAAAAAACTTGGCATAGTCCTTACCAGAGTAGTTAGTCCTCACAGGAAAGAAGTAAGCAGACTTAGTCATCCTTTCCACAATGACTCGAATCAAATGATACTGATTAAGAGACCATGGAAAGCCCATGACAAAATCCATATAGATCATATCCCACTTCATCATGAGCAACTCAATATCTTGTGACATGCCTCCAGGCCTCATGTTCTTAACCTTCACTTACTGACAGACCATGCACTTAGCCACAAAGTTAGCCATATTTTTCTTCATGTTGTTCCACCAATAGATCTCATTCAAATCATGATACATCTTTGTCAAACCTGGGTGAACAGTATACCTTGACTCATGAGCCTTAGTTAAAATTCTATCTCGTAGCTCATCAATATCAGGAACACACAACCTACCTTGGTATCTCAAGATACCAAATCCACCGATCTCAAAGACCATAAGATTTTTTTGTCCCAACGCATCCTAAATTTGCATAAAAATAGGATCCAAAGTATATTTCTCCTTTATCTCAGTACCAAGAGATTATTTAATGACTTCTTGCATAATTCCCCTCCATTCTTAAAGTCCGAAAGACGAACTCCCAAATTAGCTAGCTGGTGAATGTCCTTCACTAATCCTTGCTTCTCTTCATCCACATAAGATAAACTCCCTGTGTATAACCTTCTATGAGCATCAGCAACTAGATTAGCTTTACCTGGATGGTAGTAAAGACTCATGTCATAGTCCTTTAGTAACTCAAGCATCGTCGCTGCTGAAAGTTCAACTCCTTTTGGTTAAACATATACTGCAGGATTTTATGATCTAGATAGATATCTATATACACCCCATACAGATAATGACTCTAAATCTTTAAAGAAAAAACCAAAACTGCCAACTCTAAATCATGAGTCAGATAATTCCTTTCATTTCTTTCATGAACCTTTAGTTTCATAGAAGCATAGGCCATAACCTTAACATGTTACATCAAAACACAACCCAGTACCACATGGTACGCATCACAATACACCATAAATCCATCATTTCCCTCAGGCAAGGTCATAACTGGTGAAGAAGTCAACTTATTCTTAAGCTTCTCAAAGCTACCCTCACAATTATCGGACCATAAGAACTTCACCTTTTTCTAAGTCAACTTTGACAATGGAGAAACAATACAAGAAAAGCTCTCTACAAAACTTCTATAATAACCAGCAAAGCCCAAGAAGTTCTGAATGTTAGTTGGAGTAATGGGTCTATGCCACCTCTTAATTACCTCAACTTCCTATGAATCCATATTGATCCCTTTACTAGAAATAACATGCCCAAGGAAAGTCACCGTATTCATCCAAAACTCACACTTAGAAAATCTAGTGTACAACTTTTAATACATAAGAGTCTGCAGAACAATTCGGAGATGATTCGCATGATCCTCTTCACTGTGAAAATACACCAAATTATCATCAAAGAAGACAATAATAAGTAAGTTTAAGAACTTTCTAAATACTTGATTCATAAGATCTATGAATGAAACCAGAGCATTAGTCAAATCAAATGACATAACTAGGAAATCATAATGATCATATTTGGTTCAGAAAGTAGTCTTGAGAATATCGCCCTCCATAATATTCAATTGATGATAACCCGAGCAAAGATCAATTTTAGATAAACATCTATCAACCTGAAGTTGTTTGAAAAGATCATCAATCCTAGGAAAAAGGTACTTATTCTTCACCGTAACATTATTCATCTATCAATAATCCATACACGTTCAAAGATACCCATCTTTCTTACACATGAAAAGCACGGGAGCAACCTATGATGAAATACTAGATCGACTAGAATCCTTATTAGGGAGATCGGTTAACTACTCATTCAGCTCTTTCAATTAAAATGGGGCAATTTTATAAGGAGAAATTGAGATAGAATGGGTATTCGGTAGAAGATCAATCCCAAAAACTTTTTTTTGATGAAACACCCTGGTTTTTATCCTTGGAAAATTCCTAAGCTTTGAGCCCACTGTCCTTGTAACGACTCACTATATGAGTCGTATGGTATAGGTACTGATGACGTCCAAGCAACACCTCCTTTTAGATGATGATACAATCGTTGTCAAGATATAGTAACCCAACTAATGTTGGGGTCGAATCCCAAGGGAATGCGTGGTTTGATAGATCTCAGTGGTTACAATCTATGGTCGAATCCCAACTAATGTTGTGGTTTGACAGATCTCAGTGGTTTGGGATTTTAACTTTCTGGCACCTACTTTGTGTAGATGTGAACTGTAGGTCCTACTTGCAGCAACATATTTACTTGGTAGGTGTCGAGATTCAGTTTTTTAGCTCTTCTTTGACTCTCGAAAATGCATTAATCACGATCAAGCTGGAAAACATCCTAATCATCCATAATCACTATAAAAGTAACCAAAAATGCCTTTTTCAGCATTTTCACGAACATAGCAATCCAAATCATGGTTTTCTGCAAAACATACCCAAAATAGATCAAATTTAACAAAATGCCCTCAGAAACTTGCATATTTTCCTTGTTTTAAGCGTCCAAAGTTCTATATTTCTATAGCACATCAACACCCTCAACTTAAAATGTTTGCATGTCCTCAGGTAACAAAAATACAATAAAATAAAAACGATGTTTAACTAGGAGAATCTAAGATATTCAAGGCAGTGAGTCATTATATTTAGTTCAAATCACAACATCCTTTCCTATATCTCTTTTTCAAAACAAACCATGTATGAATATGACGCACAACAATGTGACACAAGGGAATAAAGGTACGACAACTACATTAGCAACAGACAACCACTCATATGTACAAATTATGCTACCCAAAACAAGCATAGAGCTAGCAACATGACTCAAGTGCCCTCATAAGAAGAATGTCCCACTTACTCATATGAAATCATACATGTCAATACAGGAACGATCAAGATACACTTACACTCAACCTAGAAGTTCCAGTCAATGTATGCCAAATACCATAGGCTTGCCCTTATTTTCCTTACCTTAGTGTTCAGATAGTCAAGTCAGGATCACTATAGGACTTTTCTCAGCTTGTAATGTAGGCTTGGGGCTGGTATGATAGGTATGGACATTCAAACTAACTACACTAACTTTTGGGGCCTCAATAACTAGCTAATTGCCTTTTATTCCACCTTATTTCTCCCTTTTATTCTTTTATTGCACATTCAGGTTGGGTGTGGCCTTTTATTCTTTCTTTTTTACTTTTTTTCTTTAACAATTTTCCTTTCTCATTTTTTTCTTTTCTTTTTCTACCACACCCAGCCCTACTAACTTTTTCTCTTATTTTACCTTTCTTCACCCAATTTTACACTACACACCCCTATGATAGCCACCCTCAACTTAGGTTTTTTTCCTGTGTTAAGGTGAATAATGTCCAAGAAGGACCAGATCCAAAATAGGTTCATTGTAATATAAATGAAAAGGTGAATGGTGTAACAAGAAAAATAGGATATAATGTTCAAAATAGGGATCAAGGGTTACAATTTGCACATGGAAGGTCATTTAGGCTAAAAGTGGAATAGAATTAAAAATGGCATATGATTCTTTCCTAACCGACTATCCTTCAACCTAAGAAAGACTAACCAGAAACGTTATGAAATTAACATACAAAGGGAACTAGGTAGGATCTTGCACTCATATAGAACAGAGTCAGTATTACCAACTACTACCTATTTAATTCAGGAAATTGTTAGTAAATGGTTATTATGTCCCTAATACTAATTCCACAACAAGATCCACAAAGTTCACACATATGTACATCAACATAGTTCTAAATCATAAAATTTTGGAGGATTATCAAAAATAAGTCAAAATCTAACTACTGCCCTAAATACTCAAAATCTCCTAATTACACAAAAACAACATAATACGAAGAAAAAAATACAATATGACACATAATTATACTAAACATATCTGTTCTACAACCATACCACGACCGACAGGAAAAAAAAAGCACGGCAACAAAAAACCGTGGCAGCATGGCTTGCCCATCCCAAACTAAAATCTATAAAGTGTCCTTAATGCGCTAAAATAAAATAAAATATAGGGAAGTGAGAACATACCTGGGACGCACTAAGCATCGAATCAAGAGCCTCCTTATATAGGGGCATGAAAGATGGTGGAGGCGGTGGTGTGGCAGTACACTACTGGATGATGCACCCCCTACTATAGCATAACACCTCTGCCTATCTACGAATATAGTCTCTAAAGAAACATGTCTGACCTTTATAAGGGCCTCCTCCTCTGTCATAGAAGGATCCTACAAATCGTGTAAGTGACCTCTCTTGGTCCTTACTTCTGGGACCTCCTCATCATCCTCTACAAAGAAGTCAAACTGTCACACCACACGTGAAGGTGATATCTGAACTACAGAAGGTATCATAGAGGAAGTAGTTGTGACATGGTTCATTGTAAGAGAGCGTACCTCTGCTAGTAGGATATCAAAATTCTCTCTTATCTGAATAAAATTTAGTGCACCTATCTCGCCAGCTCATCAGTCTGCATCTGAAACTTGACACGTAGCTCTATAGGGCGGCTTTATGAGTAGCCTGTCATCTAGCCTCGAGCTACTCAAATCTCATCCTGACCCTTAATCTCATCTACCCAAAGATGGTAGTCATCTCGATCTCGATAACATTTAATCGAGAAGCTGAAGCTCTCTTGTTCTCCACTAGGATCTACAAAAGTTCACTAGATACAGTAATCATTCATGTCATATGAGATGTAGTGGATTGGCAAGCAGGCTTTGTAGATTCACCAACCTGCACTAAGGTTGAAGCCGGGGCTGAAGTAGAAGTAGATTATGTCCCCTTGCCCAAAGTACTCAAATCCGCCGCATCTCTCTACTCCCCTATCTCCATGTCTATACCAACACCCACATTATCTCTATTTGCCTTATCAAGGTATGCAAAAACTGTTGGCCCCTTAGACTAAGCCTGTGGTACTGCTGCCTACTGTCTAGATATTCCAGAAATATTTGGACATGATAGACCCTTCATAGTCCTCATCTCTGCAATCGCAGGGACAATCACCCTCTCATAAATACCTGGTAACTGAGGCACACCTGTCTCATCCCATAGCCTCTGAATTATACAAGGACATGGCAGGTTAGTCAGCTCACAAAAGCTCTATCATGTAGATTATGCCTGATGATGGAAGCATAATTAATATCATAACAAGACATCAAGCAGGCAACCAATGCAGCTCATTCCCATATCAATGTGTTATCTAAAGTAGTGGAAAGTCGGCAGTAACTAATCAACAACCACCAAAATCTGGTATCTAGTATCAATAGTCCCTTCTTGATCACAACTGGACCCTAAATCCAAGGGGCCTCATTAGCCTGTGGTGAAATATAACTGGCTATCCACCTAGCCATCTCAACCCTCTCAACTTTGTTTTCAGCATCCCACATAATATGATGATATCATGCGATCCTCAATCTGTGGTCACACTCTTCTGTAGATGCAAGTGTAATATAAAATGGGTTGAACATGACTACGGATAGTCTTCTCTCTAATATCAACTCTGACCCCTCTGACTACTGTGCGATCAAGTTGCGGCTTTCGTGAAAATCTAATCAGGCATAGATGATAGCGCATGGGAAGGACTACGGTGGCTCTATAAGATTCATAAAAATCCTGCACCATAGATGAGCTGTAAGAACCGAATGGCATAGTCATCCACTACAGCTGATGCCTGTCAAATGTAGCCTGAAGCTATGGTAACTTCTCTAGCCCTGATAAGTTAATCCAATGATCCTCATAAATACATCTCGTAGGCCTTCCTAGCTCCCAAAAATGATTGTCAATGTCATATATATCACGCCTCTCAGCCATACATCAACTCAGACGTCCCTCCTCGGGAGGTGTATTAGGGGAAGATGTGGGTGTCTACTCCGGTTGTCCATCATGGGAAGCCTGTGTTGTACCCTCCTCGGACTGGGGTATCATGGATGACTGCACCTGCTCAACCTCTTTAAAAGAATCCTGAGATCCCTCTTCAGACTGGGGGTTCTAAGCATCAGCATATGGAGTAGGCTCAAACTCTACCTTTATATCATCATCATCATCATCGGATGAAGGAGTATGTGGTGATGATATCCTCATGAAGTTCATCCTCAGTCGTGTTGCGGCTGATTGAGAAACCTGGAAAGTCTATCCTCATATGACCTTTCGTGTCACTACAATTGCAGCATCAACATAACGCTGCCTCGGACACTCCTCCACCAAATCTCTAAGCTTAGGAGACTTTGCCCGTCTCCTCGAAGTACCAGCTTCTTTCTTCTTCACTAGTTTAGGTGCCATGTATACCTAAAAAACCAAATAATAATTTCCAACCAAAGTGAGGGATTGTGAAATTTGAAGAAAAACTTAAAATCTGAAAAGTTTGAATTTTTCCTCACTTTTGAAAACCCTATAACCTATTTGAAACCCCAACAAGTCCAATGTATACACAATAATCAAGAATCACGACTTTTAAGGCAAACAAATATGTTCAACTCATGGCATTACTTTCGTCCATTCAAGTTGAAATTCCGGTTAGGGCCTAAACTTAGAATTTTAACTCGAAACAAGGCCCTACATTATGATTTTAGGCTATTTTAAGGCTCCCTCATACAAGCATGATATTTTCTATACATCTAGCAATGAATTACAATATCAACATGGTTAAACAATAGATAAAGCATTAAATCACCATTAGGAGCCAAGAAAGTTACCTTTTATATGAAAAATCGAAAGAGAATAATGAAGAACTCAAGAAAAACCAAGATTGAAACTTGTTTCTAGCGTGTTTGGACCAGTTGGTATCTCAAACAAGTGTCAACTTCGCCTTTTCTTAAGTGTGGGGTTAGTTTATGTTTAAGGTGGGAAGTTTGAATTCAATGAGAAAATTAAAGTTTTGAGGATTAGAATGAGTTAGAATGAGGGTTATAATATTTTTATATAGGTGGGAGGAGGGATATAATAGGTCATATTTAAATTTTGATGGGCCCAAAATTTTAATTTGAAAGTCAGCCCAAATTTAACCTACCCAGGGTACCTACCCGCGTCTTGTACCCATGGTCGGGTTCTGGGCACAGGTAGAATCTGCGGCCCGCAGCTGCTGCTGGTCCAAAATATTTAGACCACTTATCCACAACTCAAACTTGGTCTATTAATATTTTTCCATCTACTTATGGTGCCGCAACCTAAGTTTTAGGTTCCAAGAGTAACATTAGGAGCCAAGGTCCACAACTTACCATTTTTCATCCTCAAAATTTCAAATTTTCAATTTTCTACTCAACTTACCATATGGGACTTGTGACCATGATGGGCTAATCACACAGTCCCCTTACCTGGAATCGATGAATGTAGCAATTTTTACCATATTACGTGTAATGTCCAAAAGCTTAAAGCCAAAAATAAAACAAAAATGTAAAAACTAAAATATAATGGGTTGCCTACCACTCAGCGCTTGATTTAACATTGCAGCATTACGTGGTGATGTTGGTTACTCAGACTTCACCAACAAGCCCATGGGTTACCTTCCTTACAACACTTGATTTAACATCGTGGCACTATGTTGGTATCTTGACTACTCAGAATTCATCAAGATACCCATAGGAATATCCTCCAAGGTCAGCAATACAATCAATCACAGACACAACCCTAATTTCGGTTGGATGCTTCATAGACTTTCAGATGTTAAATGTTATCTCCTCGCTGTTGACTCAGAATTTCAGCTCACCCTTCTCCATGTCAATTATAGTTTTGCCTGTGGCCATGAATGGTATTCCCAAAATAATGGGCATCTTGATATCAACCTCACAGTCCAAGATGATGAAGTCAACCAAAAAAATAAATTTGTCCACCCCAACGATCACTTTACACGAGATTCTCACAAACTTCTTCATTATACGGTCAGACATCAATAGCCACATCGAAGTCGGTTACGGAGGTTTCAAGCCTAGTTGCTTAAAGATGGCCAGCGACATCAAGTTAATCTTGGCCCCTAAGTCTTATAAGGCTCAGACAAATTTGGATGACCCAATAGTGCATGGTATAGTGAACGCCCCAGGGTCACCTTTTTTCTACACAAAGGACCTAGTCGTGACAACACTGCAATGGTTCATTTACTCAACATCCTCAAGAGTTACTCTTTTGTTACTTGTGACTAACTGTTTTATGAACCTGGTGTATCTAAGCATCTGCTCTAGTGCCTCAAGAAGTGGTATGTTAAGGCTTAACTATTTCAGCATCTCAATAAATCACTTAAACTTACCTTTCTCTTTCTTCTGCATCGAGGAAAAGGTGGGGGTGGTCTCAAAATTTGTCTTATAGCTGGCTCAATGACCGGACACTTACCTTTATCTTTAGAAACTATATCTCTATCTTTTGTTACCTTCTCACACTCAATAGCATGTGTCTCATCATAAACTTCTGTAGCAGGTAGTGGGGGATCCATAGTAGTAATACCACTTCTCATGGTAATATCAAGTACGTGGTCGTTATTTTTTTAATTTTTCACTGTGTTTCTCGAAAGGGTACCTGGCTGCCTCTAGTTTAGAGTTATTGACATCTGCCCAAACTGGTGCTCTAACTGCTTGATAGTAGTGGCATGAGACTCGACCTTCTAGGTCAATCCTGAAATATCAACCTTAATTTCCTTAAGGTTGGTCTCCTAATTTTCCTGACTCTTCATCAATTTAATCAGCATCTCCTCTATTCTAGATTCTTCATCGCGTCTACAAGGTCTAATGTATCTATCTCATTCTTTTCTACAGTCATCCTTCTTTCTCCAGTTACCATCTCGTTGTCTGCTAGGTCTATGTACCTATCATAATTTTTTTAACCTTGGTTCCCTTTATCTTAGGCTTGAAAACCCACCACCTGTTGATCCAGATAATTAGCTTCCTCTTCCAATTCAGACTCATATGCTTTGTAAACTGACCCCTGTGTTTCTACTCCATTCATTTTCTCAGAATTCATTGTTGTAAACTGCTTTGTTAGCACCCCCTAAATCAATCTTTAGCAATGCAATTTCTTGCACTACTGTATCATCAGATGCTCTCTCATCACAGGAAATACCTATAGCATAGTACTGACATGAACCTAAATAGGTCTTTGTCGTAATGGACATCCCAAGTCCAAGCAGGATCAGGGATAGCATGACCAAAACTAGGACCTTGTCGTAATAGGCATCCCAAGTCCATCCAAGATCAGGGACCACCCCCGTTACCCAACCCAACCTCTAAATACGCATACCCTGGCAGTATAAATTTCGAACGTATAACAAGATAGTGTTTATGTACCAATCCAAACTCTGAGATAGGTCCATAACCGTGACCAACCTAAGCAAGTCCACCCATTTAGTACCAACCAACAACCATAACCAAACCAATATAAAAACCAAGTTCCTATCCATAACATAACATAAAAGGATGGAACAATCATAAATTCAGTCAAACAATATACGATTGGGACATTCCCCCAACATTAGCCAAAACCAATATCTATGAATAAACCAAAGTATGTAAAGACATGAATGATATGAAATAGAGCCTTCCAAAATATGAAAGCTCTCCACTTCAATTCAATAGCTGATCCTGAATTCGATCACAAAGCAGGAGGAGTAGAATGGTTGGTTCCTGCATTGCGTGGGGATATAGTCTACCTAAGATGGGTTAGCATGTGAATGCTATCATGAACTCAAGATAAGGATAAGATAATGTCATCCAGTAAAACCAAGTAAACCAACCATATACACACAACCATTATATATATATACATACAACCATGCCGGGAAAGGGAGCCAGGTTTAGCATGCCTTTAAAACCATTAACGTTGGTATGCGTAGCTTAGCCATACTAGAACCACCCACGGGCTATATGGTCCAGTGTAACCCCCTGAACAAGTCCCGTTACGTGTAGCTGGATGAACCCGAGATACCATAAGATTAGGGGATTCCCGAGTACCCTTCGCTCTGCATGATACACATATACAGTGTACTTATAGGATTCCCATATACCTCATAGTATCTTATATGGTCGCTATGACCAACCCTCATGTTGGCAAACATGAGTTTCCAGTGTCTCTCTATTGGACTCGCACCTTCATGAATAGCTCACAACCCATCATTATTGCCCAATTAAAACCTTTACCATCCAACAAAGCCATTATTCCATTATTATTAACAAAGGCTATGAGTAGTGGAATTGTCATACCAATTATAACTTGTAAGCAATGTCCTTAGCCAATCTTTTTATGTAAATGGACTCCCATGTACCCATAGATCACATTATCAAGTTAACTTGGGGGAATCTCATGCATCCTATAAGTGTTCCATTTTTATGTTTGCTTGGGGGAATCCCATATAGCCCACAAGTTGTTCATTAATAAGTTTACTTGGGGGATTCCTTTGTACCACACAATGAAGTTTAATTAACCATAATCATGGCCACCAAAAACTTATCAATTAACCATTCCAAAACATTTAAACCATTTATACCATTTAGGGTTCTATCACCAAATCTTACCATGTAATAGTTCCATTAAAAGTCCAATAATATAGTAAAAGCATTCTCATAGGCATTTTATCAAACATGTTGGGGGCATAGTGTTTCCAAGACCAAATCCAATTACCAATTAACCATTCCCATGCAACCAATTGACCAAACTACTATTAAAGCATGTAATTTAATAATTAAAACATGAGAAAACCATAATTAAGCATTTTATACCAAAACCCCAACCTATATTTGAAAAGCCCAAAACCAACAATAATTATGCTATGAAAACATTGTATAAAACATGCCTTTAGTTGGAACTAACAAATAGGGAGGAGTACAGGACTTAAATTACGAATATGAGGGAGGAAAATCACCCGTACAAGGCCCAAATTGATCTTATAGATAAAACCCTAGCCTTTCTTTACCTAAGAGCCTTAGAGAGAATTAGAGAGAGTTTCTAAGTGTTTATGATTAGATTAATAGGGTAAATGATTTCCCAATAGGGATATAAGTCATGGTCCCTTAAGTGGTTAAGTAAGGAAATGTCCAGATTACCCCCAACTTAAACTGCTTATAATTCCCATCAGATGGTACGAATCTCCCATACCAGTCGTATCCTTCCATATGAGTGGTACCCACCATTCGTCCCTAAGCCTCCCCCTTGGACCCAACACTGTCCAATATACGACTTACCCAGACAAAGTCATACCCAATAATACGATTAGTACCCCTAAACCGTATCTCTAGTAGAATAGAATTAATAGAAGTTTCAACACTATCTACCATACGAGTCAATTGTACGACTCGTACCCTAACTTATGGCTCATGGTGAGCCACTTGTACACTCAGATCCAAGTTAAGTTACTAAGTCTCACATTAAGTGAAGGAAAAACCCAACCACACGACTCGTCACAAACTATACGACTCGTACCCACCAAATAGTACTTATTCCAGAAATCAAGCCAACCCACCAACCAACACTGGTTAGCATACAACCAAAAGTATATGAATCGTACCCCGTCATACGACTGGTACCCGCAAGTCGTATGATGTCCAGAATCAAAAAATCTAGGAAATTTTCTAAGGTGTAAACCTAGGATATTTCAGTCTCCCTCACTAGGATCAATTCATCCCTGAGTGACGGACAAGGTAGATCAAACACAAGCACGAGGTATTTTCATTATCAAACATAAATCAAACCTTTAACCAAGTTAGAAAATAAAGATGTGGTCAAGAACACATACCTTCCGCATGAATATTCAGAGCAAAAAATAGATGCAGATATTTGGACCTCATGTCTGCTTTCGCTTCCTATGTAGCCTCTTCCACCTTGTGGTTCCGCTATAGAACCTTAATCGAGGAAATATCCTTGGTTCGTAACCAATAAACCTGTCGATCCAATATATCAATCGGGACCTCTTCATAAGACAGAGAATTCGAAATATCTA
The DNA here is from genome assembly GCA_030864215.1 of Capsicum pubescens. Taxonomy (NCBI): domain Eukaryota; kingdom Viridiplantae; phylum Streptophyta; class Magnoliopsida; order Solanales; family Solanaceae; genus Capsicum; species Capsicum pubescens. The sequence continues at coordinate 157,566,851 of CM061547.1, read as the reverse complement.
ATCTTTCCAAAGGGACCACCGAAGAAAGATCACCAAGACATTTTCTCAACATAGAGATATGAAATACCAGATGAATGGAGCTTAAACTAGAAGGCAACTCCAATTCATACGCCACATTACAAACCCTCTGTAAAACCGCATAAGAACCATGACATCAGGGGCTGAGCTTCCCCTTTATACCAAACTTCATCACTCCCTTACCTTATCCCCAACCTTAAACTCCAAATCTCTACACCTTATATCCGCATAGGACTTTTGGAGACTATAGGAAGCCTTAAGTTTATCCCGAATCACCTTCACCTTTTCCAAAGCCTAATAAACCAAATTCGGGCCAAATAAATTTGACTTACTAGGCTCGAACCAACTCGTACGAAATCTACACCTTCTACCATACAATGCCTCAAAAGGGGTCATCCTAATACTGGAATGATAGCTATTGTTGTAAGAAAACTCTACCAAAGGTAGATACTTAACCCAATTGCCATAATAATCAATCACACAGGCACGAACCTCAAATGTATGAATAGTCCTATCTACTTGCCCATCCAACTGTGGATGAAAAGCAATACTCAGACTAACCTTAGTCCCCGACGCTTTCTGAAAAGACCGATAGAAGTGAGATGAAAAATACGTACCACGGTCAGAGATAATCAAAACAGGTACCCAATACGGCTTCACAATCTCACAAAGAAACAACCGCTCATAGACCTCAACTGATAAGTTAATCCGCACAGGAAAGAAGTGAGAAGACATTGTCATCCTATCCACGATGAACCAAACCAAATCAAATTGGTTTTGATATTAAGGAAGACTGGTAACGAAATCCATACTGATTGCCTCTTATTTACATTCATGCAACTCAATTTATTGTTACATCCCTCTAAGCCTTATATGCACAACTTTAATTTGTTAGCACACCATACACTTGGTCATAAAATCAGCCACATCCCTTTTCATACTACTCTACCAATACATCTCTTTTAGATCATGATACATTTTTCTCGAACAAGGATGAACAACATAGAGCGATTCATGCGCCTTAGCCAAAATCCTTTGTCGGAAGCCATCGAAATTGTGAACACACAACCACCTTTGGTACCGCAAAGTACCGTCACCACTGATCTTAAATACCATCACCGTTTTCCCACCAATATCACTCTTTATTTTCATCAAGATGGGATCTAGCATTTACTTTTCCTTATCCACATTAGCTAAACTCCCCATGGACAACCTGCTAAGAGCATCATCAACCACGTTAGCTTTACCTGGGTGGTAGTGAAAACTCAAATCATAGTCCTTGAGAAGCTCCAACTATCTCCTCTATCTGAGATTTAGATCTTTTTAAGTGAACACATACTGTAGACTCTTATGATTAGAAAAGATGTCAACGTGCACTCCATACAAATAATGCCGCCAGATTTTCAAAGCAAAAACTACCGCTAAAAGCTCTAAATCATGAGTAGTATAATTCCTCATATACATCTTCAACTGCGTGGAAGCATAGGAAATCACCTTCCCATGTTGCATCAAAATGCAATCAAGTCCCACTCAGGATACATCACAATTAACCACAAACCCCTAATTGCCTTCAGGGAATGTCAAAATTGGAGTCGAAGTTAGCTTGTGCTTCAGCTTCTCGAAACTCCCCTCATAAGCATCCGACCAAAAAAACTTTACCCTCTTCTGAGTCAACTTAGTCAATGAGGCAGCAATCGTCGAAAAACTTTCCACGAACCACCAATAATACCCAGCCAAACCTAAGAAACTCTGAATATCGATTAGAGTCGTGGGTCTAGGCCACCTTTAACGCCACCTTTTGCGTATCCACCATGATCCCTTCACTAGAAATAATACGACCAAGAAAAGTTATAGTGTTCAACAAAAACTAACACTCGGAGAATTTGGCATACAACTACTTCTCCTTCAAGGTCTGTAACACCATCCAGAGGTTATTGGCATGATCCATCTCACTCCTAGAATACACTAGAATGTCATCAATGAACACAATGATAAAAAGATCTAAAAACTGCTTGAAAACCCTGTTCATCAAATCTATAAAAGTCGTCGGGGCATTAGTCAAACTGAATGACATAACTAAGAACTCAAAGTGCCCATACTGAGTACGAAAAACTGTCTTAGGGATATCCACCTCCCTAATCTTAAGTTGATGATACCCAGAGTGAAGATCGATCTTAGAAAATAATTTGGCACCTTGCAACTGATCAAACAAGTTATTAATCCTTGGGAGGGGATACTTGTTCTTAACTATTACCTTATTCAATTGTCGATAGTCAATGTACATCCTAAGGGAACCATCCTTCTTACGCACGATTAAAACTGATGCACCCATAAAACTGGTCAGATTCATTTTATAAGGAGGAATAGATATTGGAAGAGTGTCCGAAGCCAAATTAATACCAATCTCAATATCCCTATCCGAATGAACACCAAGAAGATCATCCGAAAAGACCTCAAGAAACTTATTTACCATTGGAACCGAATGCAAGGAAGGACCTTCTGAGTTAGAATCTTTAACCGGACCAGACGATGGAAACACCCCTGGAAGATTAATCTCTGAGCTAAAATATAAGAAATAAACCTCCACTTATGAGCTAGGTAACCACTTTACCTCTCAATAACCGATTTACAAGGAACCTAAAGATAACCTTACGGGTCCAACAATCTAAGGATGTGTAACAAGAGTGTAACTAATCCATCTTAGAATAACATCAAAATCCACCATATCAAGTTCAAACAAATCCACCAATGTCTGCCTACTATCAACAGATACCACCACCCCCTCGATAGACCCTTTTAGCAATCACAAAGTCACCTACCGTGGAAGAAACAGAAAAAGGATCTGAATTAACCTAGGGATAAAAAACAAAATACACAGCTACAAATGGGTTCACATAAGAGAGAGTAGACCCCGAATCAAGCAAACAGTAAACATCTCTAGAAATGAGTTGTAACATACCAGTCACAACATCAGGCAATGTCTAAAATTCCTGCCGAGTAGCAATAGCATATAACCTATTCCAACCTACGCTGGTACCAAAAGCAGAAACAGATGCAGATGCAACACTCTTTGGTGCTGAAGAAGAAGATAAAGTAACCAAAGCCTTACTCGCTCTCGGAGCATCCTTACCCACTGGATAGTTTCTAAGCAAATGTCATGGCTGACCATATTTGAAACATCTAGCCCTCCCCTCATCAAAGAAATCCCTATACAACCTACAACAGAATCGAAAAAAAGGATATGATGAGGATGACTGAGCCCCACTTGCTTGAGATTGGGCACGTTGTGCCCAGAAATTATCGCTACCCTGCTGACACCTATCACCCGAATATTTCGAGTAAAGAGAACTAGCTAAAGAGAAGGAACCAGAACTCTCCCACTTATTGTTTAACTACTTACCACCATCCCAACCACCTTGTTCAAAATATTAAAACTTCTTACCCTATTTTTCCTCTAACTCAGCCAGCTTATTTTTTTCCTCCTCCATCTAATGTATATGAAGCACCAATCAAGAAATGTCCATATCCTTGATAAGCAATGCAGTCTTGCTTTCAAGGATCAAATCTCGAGACAATCTAGAAGTGAACTTTCTCATCTTGGACCTCATGTCAGACACGAATTCCAAAGCATACCTAGACACCTGATGAAATTTCAAGGCATATTTCTTGAGCGACGTTTTCCCTTTATCTCAGGTTAATAAATTCCTCTACCTTTACTTTTCTCGACTCCTAAGAAAATAAGCGATCCAGAAAAGCATTAAATAAAGTCTCCCATAAAGTCAACTCCTCAACATCACCTATCGCCCTATCCCATTCCTCATACAATTGGTACACCACATCTTTAAGCTGATAAGCAGCAAAATTCACCCCTTCCGTATTTGTGGCATGCATTACCCTGAAAATTTTCTCCATCTCATCCACGAAACCCTTAGGATCCTCCTCCACCTTCACACCTGTAAAAATAGGAGAATTCATCTTTAGAAACTGGCCAACCCTTGTGGCCTCAGCAGATGAAACACCAGATGCACCCCACTTATCATAAGTAGCAAGCAACTGAGCAATAACCTAAATCGATTGATAAAATTCCACATTCATCACCTCATCCTGAGGAAGAGTAGTAGTAACCGATGGAACTCCAAAACAATTAGGGACGGGACCCCTAGACCAAGTATGGATCCCCTAAGTAGTACGTGTCCCTTCAACATTGTCCCCTATTGGGACAAAGGAGTATCTTTGCATCTTAGATCATCTAGGCATGATCTGAAAAGCGAACAAACCAAGATTAGAGAAGATTCCAGGACTTAGACTCCAAGCTTGAAAATAGAATACCAAGAAAGTGAAACATTAGTAAATGTCTTGTAACCTCTCTCTTATGGGTATGGTGCTCTACACACTCTAAAAAGAGACTCTACTTGACACGGCTTTGTGGACTCCTAATTGACCATGAACCTAAATCTTTGATACCAACTTGAGAAGACCCAAACCAGGGCCTTGTCGTAACGGGCATCCCAAGTCCATCCAAGATCGGGGACCACCGCCATTACCCAACCCAACCTCCAAATATCCATACCCTGAGTGGGATGAATTCCAAACGTATAACAAGATAGCGTTTGTGTACCAATCCAGACTCTGGTATAGGTCCATAACCATGACCAACCCAAGCAAGTCCACCCATCCAGTACCAACCAACAACCATAACCACACCAATATCAAAACTAAGTTCGTGTCCATAACATAACATAAAAGTATGGAACAATCATAAATTCAGTCAAACGATATCAGCCCCAATATAATTCCAATACTAAGGCTGACACCACTACCGACAGCATCCATTCCAACCCATACTAGTCACACAAAGCCTCTAACTAAAAGAAAAACAATATCTGATTGGGACATGTCCCTAACCATAGAAAAAACCAATATCTATGAATAATTCAAAGTATGTAAAGACATACATGATATGAAATGGATCCTTCTGGAATAGGGAAGCTCACCACTTGAATCCATTAGCTGATCTCGAATCCGATCACTAAATAGAAGGAGTAGAACGGTCGGTTCCTGCATCGCGTGGGGATACAGACACCCAAAGATGGGTTAGTGGGTGAACGCTAGCATGAACTCAGGATAAGGATAAAATAATTTCATCCAATGAACCTAAGTAAAACAACCATATGCATACAAACACACATATATACATACAACCATGCCGGGAAAGGGATCCGGATTTAGCATGCCTTCAAAACCATTAACTTGGGTATGTGTAGGTTAAACGTCCTAGAACCACCCATAGGCAATATGGGTCCAGTGTAACACCTTGAACGGGCCTCGATACGTGTAGCTGCATAAATCAAAGATACCATAAGAGTAGGGGATTCCTAATTATCCTTCACTCTCCATGATACATATGTACAGTGTACGTAGAGGATTCTTATGTACCTCATAGTATCATATATGGTCGCTACGACCAACCCTTATGTCGTCAAACATTATTTTCTAGTATCCGTCCACTAGACTCGCAACTTCACGATTATCTATCACACCCCGTCATTATTGCCCACTTAAAATCATTACCATCCATCAAGCCATTATTCCATTATTATTAACCAAGGCTATGAATAGTGGTATCTTCATACTGACTATAACTTGCAAGCAATGTCCTTAGCCAACCCTTTTATGTAAATGGATTCCTATGTACCCATAGATCACATTGTCAAGTTAACTTGAGGAGATCCCATCCACCCCATAAGTTTTCTATTATAATGTTTGACTTGGGGAATCCCATGTACCTCACAAGTTATTCATTAACATGTTTACTGGGGGATTCCCTTGTACCCCACAAGAAAGTTTAATTAACAATAACCACGACTACCAATCATTAATATTAAACCATTCCAAAGTATTTATATCATTTAGGGTGTCATTACCAAACCATACTATGCAATAATTCTAATAAAAGTACAATAATATAGTAAAAGCATTCTCATAGGCATTTTATCAAATATGTTGGGGGGCATAGTATTTCAAAGACGGAATCCAATTACCAATTAACCATTCCTATGCAACCAAATGTCGAAACCACCATTAAAGCATGTAATTTCATAATTAAAAATGAGAAAACCATAACCAAGCATTTTATACTAAAACCCCAACATATATTTGAAAACTCCAAAACCATAGAATAATCATACCATGAAAACATTATACAAAACATGACTTTAGTTGGAACTAATGATGAGGGAGGAGTACATAAATTAGATTACACAGATGATAGTGAGAAATCATCCGTATAAGACCCAAATTGATCCTCCAGATGAAACCCTAGCCTTCCTTTACCCAAAAGCCTTAGAGAGAGTTTCAAAGTGTTTAATATTAGAATAATAGGGTAAATGATATCCCTATAGGGATATAAGTCGTGCGGCCTTAAGTGGTTAAGTGGGGAAATATCTAGATTACCCCTAACTTAAACTACTTAAAATTCCCATTATATTGTACGACTCCCCCATACCAGTTGTATCCTTCATACGAGTGGTACCCACCACTCGTACCCTAGGCCTCCATCTTTGACCTAACACTATCCAATATACAACTTACCCAGACAAAGTCGTACCCAACAATACGATTAGTACCCCTAAGCCGTATCTCTAGTAGAATAGAATCAAAGGAATTTTAAACACAGTATACCATAAGAGTCAATGGTACGACTCGTACCCTAACTTACGGCTCATGGTGAGCCACTCGTACTCAGATTCAAGTTAAGTTACTAAGTCTCAAATTAAGTGAAAGAAAAAAACATAACCATATAACCCTTCACCAACCATACGACTCATACCCACCAAGTCGTACCCATTCAAGAGATCAATCCAACCCACCTACCAACACTAGTTAGAATATGATAAAGAGCATACCAACTGTACCCCATCATACGACTGGTACCCGCAAGTCATATGATGTCCAGAATAAAAAAATCTAGGAAATTTTCTAAGGGTCCAAACCCAGGGTGTTTCAGGGGACCACCCCCGATACCCAACCCAACTTCCAAATACACACCCCCTAAGTTGAATGTATTTCGAATGTATAACAAGATTGCATTTATTACAAATCTAAATTTTGGGATAAGTCCATGACCTTGACCCACCTAAATAAGTCCAACCATCCATTATCCTAACCAATAATAAAAACCAAAGAAAATCGTAAACCAACCCATACACCCCATACCAAATGAGTTCCAATATAAATATATTATCCAAAACAAAATGGAAAAATCATAAATCAAATAAAGTTATCTTGTATTAGCCCCAATAACAATGCAAATAATAAGGCTGACACCAATATCGACACCGCCCATACCAACCTATAGTAGTTTCACAAAGACTCTAACCAAGAGGAAAACAATATTCGGTTGGGACATGCCCCAAACTATAGCCAAAACCAATGTCTATGAAATAACAGAAGTATGTGAAAACATCCATGACATGAAATAGAGCCTTCCGGGATATGGAAGCTCACTACTTCAATCCAATCGAGCTGATCCCGAATCCGATCACTAAGCAGCAGGAGTAGAATAGTCGATTCCTGCATCGGTTGGGGATACAACTTCCCAAAGATTGGTTAGTGAGCGAATGCTATCATGCACTCAGGATAAGGATAAAATAGTGTCAACCTTTAAAACCAAGTAAACCAACCATATGTATTCACAACTATACATACATATATATAACCATACTAGGAAAGGGAACTGGGTTTAGCATGTCATTAAAACCATTAACCTGGGTATGTGTAGCTTATCCATCCTAGAACTACCCACTGGCTATATTGGTCCAGCGTAAACCCCTAAAGGGGCCCTGATGAGCGTAGTCGCACTAAGTTGAGATACTATAGGAGTAGGGAATTCTTGAGAAACCTTTGCTCTTAATGATACATATGTACAAGTGTACTTAAGGTATTACCGTGTACCCCGTAAGTATCATATATGGTCGTTGTGACTAATCCTCATGTCGATAAACATGAGTTTTTAGTGTCTGTCCATTAGACTCACACCTTTACGATTTGCTATCACACCCCGCCATAATTCCCCAATTAAAACCATTACCACACAACCAAACCACCACTCCATTTATTATTAACTAAGGCTACGAGTAGCGGTATCGTCATACCAACTATAGCTTACAAGCATTGTCCTTAGCCGACCTTTTAAAGATAAGAGATTCCCATGTACCCATATATTACATTTTCAAATTGACTTGGGGGAATCCCATGTACCCCACAAATAATTATTATTATGTTTGCTTGAGGGATTCCCTTATACCCCTCAAGGCTTTCAATTAGACCAACGATAACCACCAAAATCTTACCATTTAATGATTCCAAATTATTTAAACTATTTATACCATTTCGGGTTTCATTCACAAGTTATACTATGCAATAGTTCAATGAAAGTCCAACAATTTAACCAAAAATGTTCTCATAGACATTTTATCAAACATATTGGGGGCATAGTGTTTCCAAAGCCAAAACCAAGTACCAATTAACCATTCTTATGCAACCAAATGTTTAAACCACCATAATAATATGAAAACCATAAGTAAAATACATGGGAAAATCATAACCAACCATTATAACCAAGATCCCAAAATATATAGTTAAAAACCCAAAACCATACAACATTTATGCCATGAAAACACTTTATAAAATATGCCCTTAGTTGGAACTAACAATGAGGGAGGAGTAACATACCTAACATTTAGAAGAAGAAGAAGAGAAAAAATCACACCTATGAGCCTCAATTGACCACCTTAAACAAAAGCGTAACTTTTGCTTAACCCAAGAGACTTGAGAGATTTTGAGAGAGTTTAGAGTGTTTGATTGATTGAAAATAGTTTAATAAAGCCCCAAAAAGGTGTTTTAAGTCATAGGGTCCCAAGGAATTACAAGGAGAAATATCTATAATACCCCCAACTTAAATTGTATTAATTTTTTGTAAGAGGGTAAGACCACCCCCCTGGGTACCCTAGGGTATGAGTAGTACCCATCAATCGTACCCCAAGCAGAATCTCATACCCACACTGACCAACCTATGACTCTTAAGTCCCACTCGTACCAAATTATACGATTGGTACCCATAAACTATACCCTAGGAAGAATAGAATCATCTAGGTTAAGACATAGGACATCATACGAGTTGTATCATATGACTTGCACCCCATCATACGACCTTTATGGAAAAGTCCTACCCTGGACAGTAGCTAACTCAACCACACTGATCAAAATACGAGTGATGACCCCTAAACTGCATACAAACATATGACTAGTAACCCTAGTCGTATGATGTCCAGAGAGTCCAAAACTCAAGAAATTTCTAAGGATCAAAACTCAAGGTATTTCAGACTCACTCAATAGGATCATTCATGCCCGAATGACAATCAAGGTAGTACAAATACGAACCACACCAATCATAACCATTCAAACCTTTAACTAAGTAAGAAAACAAAGATGCAAGGAAATCAACCTTTCCTTTAACTAAGTTAGAAAATAAGGATAACATCAAGAACACATACCTTTTGCATGAATATCTAGAGAAGAAAACAAATCCAGATACTTGGATAACATCAAGAACACATACCTTAACCGAAGCTATATCCTTGGTCCCCAACCGACAAACCATCCAATCCATCATCTCAATCGGGACTTCTTTATAAAACAGAGAATTTGAGATACCCAATCCTTCAAAAGGAACAACCGATGAAGAATCACATATACACTTTCTCAAAATAGAGACACGAAAAATCGGATGAATAAAGCTCAAACTAAAAGGCAACTCCAATTCATATGCCACTTTAACAACTCTCCTCAAAACCATATAAGGACCAACATACCAGGGATTAAGCTTCCTCTTCTTCCCGAACCGTATTACTCCCTTCATGGGAGACACCTTTAGGAACACCCTATCCTCAACCTCAAACTCCAAGTCCCTATGCCTTATATTTGCATAAGACTTATGGCTACTTTGGGCAGCCTTAAGCCTATCTCAAATCACCTTCACCTTCTCTCTATCCTGGTAAACCAAATTCAGGCCAAACATGTTTGCCTCACCATGATCGAACCACCCAATAGGAGATCTACACCTTGTACCATACAATATCTCAAAAGGGGCCATCTCAATGCTAGAATGGTAGCTATTGTTGTAAGAAAACTCTACAAGAGGTAGATGTACAACCTAATTACCACCATAATCAATCACACATGCACGAAGCATATCTTCCAATGTCTAAATAGTTCTTTCTGCTTGACCATCCATCTACTGGTGAAAAGTAGTACTCAAACTAACCTTAGAACCCAATCCCTTCTAAAACGATCACTAAAAGTGAGATAAAAACTGCGTACCACGATCAGAGAAAATTGAAATAGGTACCCTATGCAACTTCGTAATCTCCATAGCCTGATAAACCAAGTACGAACAAAATATTTCCGCTTTACCAAGCTCAAACAACCCAATAGGAGATTTATACCTCTTACCATACAATACCTCAAAAGGGGCCATCCCGATACTAGTATGATAACTATTATTGTAAGCAAACTCTACAAGAGGTAGATACTCAACAAAAGCTACCACTATAGTCAATAACACAAGCACGAAGCATACCCTCCAGTGTCTGAATGGTCTTTTCTACTTGCTCATTCGTCTGAGGGTGGAAAGAAGTTCTCAGACTAACCTTAGTCCCCAACCCTTTTTGAAATAACCACCAAAAGTGAGATAAAAATTGCGTACCACGATCAGAGATGATAGAAATAGGTACTCCATGCAACTTCATAATCTCGTGGAGGTACAACCTCGTATAATCCTCAATCGAAAAGTTAGTCCTCACTGGCAAAAAGTGAGCTGACTTTGTCATCCTATCCACAATGACTCAAATTGAATCAAACTGATTCCAAGACCGAGGAAGACTAGTAACGAAATCCATATTGATCACTTCCCATTTTAATTCAAGCAACTCAAATTCCTAATACAATCCCCCTAGCCTCATGTGCACAACTTTCACTTGTTAGCATACCATGCACTTGGCCACAAAATTAGCCACATCCTTCTTCATACCATTCCACCAATACATCTCGTTAAGGTCATGATACATTTTTGTCAAACTGGGATGAACAACATAAGGCGATTAATGCGTCTTAGCCAAGATCCTTTCTCGTAAACCATCAACGTCAGGAACACACAACTTTCCTTGGTACCGTAACGTACTATTACCACTTATCTAGAAGTCCATCACCTTCTACCCTCCAACATCACCCGTGATCCTTAACAATACAGGATCTAATATCTATTTCTCCTTGATTTCAGCACCAAGAGATGATTGCGCCAGCTTCTGAACGAACACACCACCATCCTTAGAGTCCAAGAGGCGAACTCCAAGGTTATCCAAATGGTGAATATCCTTCATCAACTCCAGTTTTTCCATATCCACATGAGCTAGACTCCCCATGGATAACCTGCAAAGATCATCAACAACTACATTATCTTTACCTTAATGGTAGTGAAGACTTATGTCATCGTCCTTAAGAAGATCAAGCCACCACCTCTGCCTGAGATTCAATTCTTTCTGAGTGAACACATACTGCAGGCTTTTATGATCTAAGAAGATATCCACGTGCACCCCATACAAAAAGTGTCGCTAGAATTTCAATGCAAACACCATAGCTAACAGTTCCAAGTCATGAGTAGGAAAGTTCCTCTCACTTACCTTCAACTTCCTAGAAGCATAGGCCATCACCTTTCCATGCTTCATCAAAACACAACCAACTCCCACCCGAGACGCATCACAGTAAACCACAAACCCTTCAGTGCCTTTCGTTAAAGTCAACACTGGAGCCAAAGTTAGCTTATCCGTCAGCTTTTCGAAACTTCCCTCACAAACATCCGACCAAGAGAACTTTACCTTCTTCTGAGTCAATTTAGTCTACGGGATAGCTATAGAAGAGAAACTCTCTATGAACACAATGACAAACAAATCCAGAAATTGATGGAAGATCATACTCATCAAATCCATGAATGCCTTCGGGGCACTGGTCAAACCAAAAGACATAACCAAAAACTCAAAATGCCTATACCCGGTATGGAAAGCATTCTTAAGGATATCCATCTCCCTAATCTTAAGCTGATGATACCCAAACCAAAAATCAATTTTAGAAAAGAATTTGACACCTTGCAACTAATCAAACAAGTCAACTATCCTTGAAAGATGATACTTATTCTTAACCGTCACCTTATTCAACTCTCGATAGTCAACACACATCTGAAGAGAACCATCCTTCTTATGCATGAATAATACCAGTGCACCCTACGGGGATACACTAGGACGAATGAAACCCTTATCCAAAAGATATACTTAAGTTTCTCTTTAAGCTCCTTAAACTCACCAGAGTCCTTTTATAAGGGGGGATAAAAATTGGACGAGTGACCAAAACAAGATCAATTCCAGACTCAATCTCCCTATCAAGAGGAACACTAAAAAGGTCATCAGGAAATACCTCAGGAAATTCATTCACCACCGAAACCGAATGTAAAGAAGGACCTTCCTAGTTAGATTGTTTAACCCAAACTAGATGGTAGAGACACCCTTTGGAGATTAATCTCCAAGCTCTAAGATATGATATAAACCTTCCCTTAGGAACTAGGGAACTACCCTCCCACCCAGTAACCAGTTCACTGAGGAACCTAAAGACAACCTAATGGGTCTGACATTCTAAGGACGTGTAGCACGAGTACAACCAATCTATCCCCAAAATAACATCAAAATCCACCTTATCTAGTTTTAAAAAATCCACCAGGGTTTTCTTACAACCAATAGATACCACACACCCCTTATAGACTCTTCTAGTAATCACAGAGTCACCTACTGGGGTAGAAACAAAAAAAGGGTCTAAAACATCCTCGGGACTAAAACCAAAATACACAGCTATTAATGGGGTCACATAAAAGAGAGCGAACCATGAATCAAGTAAACAATACACATCACAGGAGAAAAGTTTCAACATACCAGTCACGACATCAGGCGATTCCTCGGACTCCTGTAGGGTAGTGAGTATACATAGACGGTTTTGACCAGTGTCGAAACTAGATGGTGCATCTTTTCATGCTGGAGATGATGATGAAACAACTGGAACCTTATTCGCCCCTGAAGTAACCTTACCAACCGGATAGTTTCTAAGAATATAGCTTGGCTGAACACATTTGAAACACCTGTCCCTTCCCTCATAACATAAACCCCGAAGCAGCCGACTATAGAAACTACAAGAAGGACATGATGAAACCGACTGTGCCCTACTAGATTGAGATTGGGCACCATGTACCCTGAATTTATCGCCACCCTGTTGAAGGCTATCACCCGACGGCTTCGGGTAGGGAGCACTAGCTATGGAGAAAGAACCAAAACTTCCCACTTCTTTTTTATCCACTGACCACCATCCCTACCACTTTGTGTTGGCCACTATCCTGCTCAGAGAACCTAAACTTCTTACCCTACCTTTCCCCTATCTCAGCCTGTTTTTTCTTTTCATCCTCCACCTATTGTATATGAACAACCAACCTAGAGATGTCCATGTCCTTGATCAGCAAGGCAGTCTTGCTTTCAAGGATCAACTCAAGAGATAGTCCTGAGGTGAACTTTTTTATCCTGGCTCTCATATTCGACACCATCTTTGGAGCATACCGAGACAACAGGTGAAGCTTCAAGGCATACTCTTTGACCGACATTTCCCTTATTTTAGAATAACAAATTCCTCCATTTTTGCCTCCCTCATCTCTTGAGGAATGAAATGGTCCAGAAATATATTAGAGAAAGCCTCCACAGAGATAACTCCTTGATATAAACCCTTGCCCTATCCCATTCCACATACCATTGGTACGCCACATCCTTCAACGGGTAGGCAGTAAACTCCACCTCTTCCACATTCATGGCATGCATAACCATAAAAATCTTTTCCATCTCATCCAAAAAACCCTAAGGATCCTCCTCCAACTTAACACCAGTGAAAGTTGGAGGACTCAACCTCATGAACCGGCCAACCCTTGCTGCCTCAGAAAATGGAGTAACAGATGCACCACGCTCAACCTGAGAGGCTAGCAACTGAACAATCATATGAATCAACTGACGAAACTTCACATTCATCACGTTAGCCTGAGGAGCCTGAGGAGGACTGAAGGAAACCGATGGAACTCTAGAAAAATCAGGGATTGGACCCCTAGAACGAGTATGGATCCCATGAGTAGAATGTGACCCATCAACATCGTCCCTAATTGGGATAGAGGAGTTTTCGTGGGTATCAAATTGTCGAGGCACGACTTGAAAGCGAACAAACAGGAATTAGAAAAGATTCCAAGACCAAGACTCTAAGCTTGAAATCAAAACACGAGAAGGAGAAACATTCCTAAATGCTTAATAGTCTCTCCCTTATTAGTGTGGAGCGCTACATACCCTTAAAAAAGACTCTACTCGACATGGCTTTATGGACTGTCAAATAACCATGAACCTAGGGCTCTGATACCAACTTGAAATAATTCAAACCAGGGCCTTGTTGTAATAGGCATCCCAAGTCCAACCAGGACTGGGGACCACCCCCGATACCTAACACAACCTCCAAGCACATACCCTGAGTCGAATGAATTTCAAACATATAACAAGATAGCTTATTTGAAGATATAATAACTTTGGGATAAGTCTACTTTCTAGACTAACCCAATCAAGTCAATTCGTCAAAAACCAACCAAACCATGACAATAACCCAATATGTTTATATATATAATCCAAAACAAAATGGAAGAATCATAAATCAAATATATTCCACCGGTATCAACCATAATATCAATACCAATGTCAAGATTGACATCAATACCAACACCGTCCATACCAACCTATAGTAGTCCCACAAAGCCTCTAGCCAAAAGTAAAATAATATTCGGTCGGGACATGCCCCCGACCATAGCCAACACCATTGAATATAAAATGACCAAAACATGTAAAGACATCCATGACATGAAATAGAGCCTTCTAGAATATGAAAACTCACCACTTTAATCCAACACAAGCTGATCCCAAATACGATCATTGAGCAGGAGGAGTAGAATGGCTGGTTATTGTATCACGTGGGGATATAGTGCCCGAAGATGGGTTAGTGGGTAAATGCTAGCATGAACTCAGGATAAGGATAAAATATTGCCAACCTTTAAAACTAAGAAATCAACCATATGCATTCACAACTATGCATACATATATATATATACATACATACATATATATATATATATATATCCATGCCGAAAAAGGGAATCGGGTTTTAGCATGCCTTAAAATAATTAACCTGGGTATGTGTAACTTAACCGTCCTAGAACCACCCACGGGCTATATAAGTCCAGTGTTATCCCCTGTATGGGCCCCAGTGTGTGTAGCTGCACAAACCGGAGATGCCATAGGGGTAGGGAATTCCCGTGTACCCTTCACCCTCCATAATACATATATACAGATGTAGTTTAGGGGATTCTTATGTACCCCATAAGTATCATATATGGTTGCCATGACCAATCCTCATCTCGGCAAACAGGAGTTTCCAGTGTCCGTCCATTGGACTCACACCTTTATGGTTAGCTATCACACCCCGCCATTATTACCCAATTAAAACCATTAACATATAATCGAACCACCATTTCATTTATTATTAACCAAGGCTATAAGTAGTGGTATCATCATAACAACTATAGCTTGCAAGAAATGTCCTTAGCTAACCTATTTAAAGAAAAGGAATTCCTATGTACCCATAGATTACATTGTTAAGTTTACTTGGGGGACTCCCCCACAAGTAGTTCATTATTATGTTTGCTTGGGGGATTTCCTTGTACCCCATAAGTCTTTCAATTGAATCAAACCATGACCACCAAAACCTTACCATTTAACCATTTAAACCCATCCAAACCAGTTTAAGTTCCATTACAATACCATACCATCTAAAGTTTTCAAAGAAAGCTCAACAATGTAACAAAAGCATTCTCATAGGCATTTTATCAAACATGTTAAGGGGATATAGTTTCCAAAACCAAAACCAAGTACCAATTCACCATTCTCATGCACCCGTATGTTCAAACAACCATTAAAACATGAAAACTATAATTAAGACATAGGAAAATCATAATCAACTATTTATAATCAAAATCCCCAACATATAATTTAGAATCCAAAATCACACCATAATTATGCCATGAAAATCATACATTAATCATGCCTTTAGTTGAACTAACAATGAGGGAAGAGTAACATGCCTTAGATTACTAAAACTGTACCTTAGGTAGAATAGGATCCTCTAGGTTATACATAGGGCAACATACGACTAGTACCCTAAGATACGACTAGTATGAACCAACCGTACCTCGGACAAAAATCAACCAACCAACCCACACTAGTTACCATACGATCAACACCAACCAAACTGTACCCTATCATACGACTAGTACCCCTAGTCGTATGATGTCTAGAGGCGAAAAACACAAAAAATTTCTAAGGATCAAAACCCAGGTATTTCACTTCTACATCCTAATGAATGATAATAAGAAAGATTATTTTTTATAAATAAATGTTTAAAAACTCCCTTCACTAAGGGAACTGAAGAGCACAACCTTTTAATGTTTCTATTACTATTATAGTTGTATTGGATAATTTGTCATATCCATACCATTACAAACTATACTTTATCTTAATTAGCTTCACATAATTTAATGAATAAAATATAAATAGTAAAATATTACCTTAATTAGCTTCATATAATTTAATGTAACTAGTAAAATTAATATTGTTAATTTCAATTTTTTAAGTATATACAAGTTTTATAATATACGGACACACATATATATGGGACAAACGTGCAATGCACGTTCACATAAACTAGTACTCCCTCCTTTCGATTTTATTTGACACTTTTTGATTTGACATACTCATTAAGAAAAATAATTAATAATATGATTATTATTCCATACTACTCCTATTGAATGATGTGTACAATGTGTTTTAAAATTAATTTGGAGAAAAGACAGTTAATACTAAGGATAAAATAGAAAAAAAAAAAGTTATCTTTTTTTTGATAGATCAAAAATAATAAGTAAAAATAAAAATATAATTAAAAAATTAATAACAAGTAAAAATAAATGTACTAAGTAAAAAAAAGAAGAAAAATTTCTTATCTTCCTCCGGACAGAAAACTTCCAGACCAACTTCCACTGATTCTACAATAAAGCAGAAAAAGCTGTTTAAAAAAGTAAGAAATGTTGTTCACCCAAACCCATCTACCAAGGAAAAGTTTTCCATGAAAATCGATTCGCCCGAAACACAAAACCCCAACAACCCCCCCCCCCCCCGCCCACAACTCAAACCCAAACCCCCTCTCTCTCCATATATATATATATATATATATATATATATACTTTCTCCGTTTCAAACTGAATGGTCCATTTTTCTTTTAGTTCATTTCAAAAAAGATAATTCCTTTCTTTTTTTGACAATACTTTAATAGCAAATTTCCACATGATATGTTTAAGACCACAAAATTAAAGAACATTTTGATACATTTGACATAACTTTAATTTAACGCCACAAAATTCAAAAGTCATCTTTATTTTTTAAAACTTTGTATCAAGTTAAAGTAGATCATTATTTTTTAAACAAGAAAATATATATATATATATGGAAACAGCAGAAACGGAAGCTAGTTAATGGACTGATGCAGTTCGCCCATATTTGGACAAAATGTCCGTTTTGGTATGTGTTTTTTGAGTGTTGGCCCTTTTGATTCATTACGTTGAAATGCTGCCATTCTGGCACCGCACTCGGTTCAGGCAGTTAATTTCAGCATATATGGATGACGACTGCATGCAGAGAATGCTTATTATGGATTTGTTTCTCAGAAGTATTGAACCCAATTGTCTAACTAGGATCAAAAAGCATTTTCTTACTATGGGATTTCATTTACTTGTGGGATAGCAGTGCTCCGGAAACATTATTTGTAATTTAACTCGATATATAATTGCAAGACGATATGTAAACAATCCTGTTTCATGGAAATATGGAAAAGACTTTTGGATTCCAGCCTTAGATACAGGTTGGGAGCAATTCTAAATATCCAGCACCTGAAATGAGTCGGCCACCACTTTAAGTTTGTTACGGAATTTTCTCCATCGCCTTTCATTTGCTCCTACAATTAGTGTGTAGTGTCTCCCTGTACAAAATATCCTAACGTGAATGCAGAAAATTGCACCAGTAAGTTATGATGTAAAGCTAAGAGATGGACCGGACTACTTACCATTTCCAATTGCTATGGTAGCAAATGCTGCCCGAGAAAAATTTGGAGATGTCAATACATATTCAAAGGTGAAATAGTTTTTCCCATCCGTACTTCTCTACATTATTTTGAAAAATTAGTGTGACTAGTGGAAACCGAGCTGTGTATCAAAACAATAGAGATCATGAGAAAGATCATACCTCCTTCATTTCCATTATGTTTGCCACCTGATTAGGTGCAGAGTAAACATGTTTTACCAGATCCGGCACAACCTTTTGGAATCAATTTCGAAGTAAGGGAGAATCAGAAAAAAGAAAATAAGTTGATGTGACAAAGAATAGCTAAATGCATCTACATGGATGAATAGTACCACTTACCTCTTCCATTGGCCCCAAATCATGAATATCTGATTTATCAGTTGGTATAAAGCTTAATCGTACATTTTGCAGCTGTAGATATCTATCCTTAAATGCAGAGTCATGACCTCTGAAATCAAATTCCTGTTCTAGACAAACAAGTGTTTCCAAGTAAAAGAAGAGTAATTTTCTTTTTTAAAAAATCAACTCTTACAACGCGACATACCCTCCAATCTGATGGATAATAATATGAATAGCCATCTTGTTTGTCAACAAAGATTTCATAGTTTTCCGGTACTCCTGCAGACACCATTTGATTATAAAGTGTTATTCTCCAAGTAGATAAAAACAATCAAAATTTTAGTAACAGTCTAACAGATTACCTTGAGCCAGAAGGGAACTAGCGGGTATTAAGTTCAATGAAAGAGCTCCTACTCCCAAAAGGAATGGTCTCCTCATGAAACTTTCTGAAACAATATTTGAATCTTTTTTGTTAAACATTAATAAAATTTTAGCTCAAAGAAAATGGCTGAAATGCAAATATGACTAAATAACTGAGATGGGATTTTATTACTTTCTTGATTAGGGGATGTGTTTTCTGATGATGAGCATGTGATAATGTTGTGTAAAGGAAATGCAGAATGCCTATTCAAAGTGTTCGCCGCTGATGTAAGCCCAAAACTCAGTGAGAGTGAAGTAGCTGCCATTTTTGTGGACATAAATCAGTAATATCTTTGCTTCTCATAAAGTGTGTGATATAGATAATTGGGCACATTATATTGCATGATGTTTTCTCATGTTTATTTTTTTCTCCTAATAGATCACTTCTTCTTTTATCTTGTTCACGATGATTTTTTTTTTCTTGCTCAACAGGATAAGATACAAATTATATGAGAGGATGAAATTTCCTGCCAAGGTTCAAATGGGCTTCTATGTCTCTTTTCAAAACCTAATGGGCTGTGCTTCATATTATGGGCAAAATTTGGCCATATTCTGTAGCTTGTATAGTGGGGTGCCCACAATATTAATTTGTTCTAGTTGTTCCTGCCAAAGTTTCACATGGGTATTTGTTCTAGTTGTTCCTGCAAGCTCACACGTCATAAAATATCTATATGTAACAAAAGCACAAAGTTGAATCCTCACTGAATAAGGCGGACCTAATATATTGGTACTTTTGATGCGAAATATAAATATATGCATAAATTCACTCAATTGTAATAGATATTAGGGGTTTTGGGTCACAGGTGACAAAAGAGTTTAAAAATGAGGTGTAGGTAATACAAGTCTTAATTATTAGTTGGAGGTGACAATTACTTTATTATGTATTAAAAATGTTGGAAAAGTTTTAAAATAACCCACAAGTTTTTAAATTTACACTTTGATCCCAATGTATACCTAAAATAACGTGAAACGGAGGGGAAAAAGGCATTTTTCTCTCTCTTCTCATCCATTGTTGTTTTCTCTCTCTTAGCGATTTTTGTTGTTAATTGTTTCTGTGTCTGCTGCTTTATTCATCATCTTCTGCTTCATCTTCTTCTTGTCGACCATTTGTTATTGTTGTTGTTGTTGTTGGTACAGCGCTACTGCTGCGATCTGACCAATTTCTTAGGTCAAATTTTGTTTACTATATCACTTTCCATTTGGCATTACTTCATAGGTTACTTTGGTAAGTAAAATTATGATTTTTATTCGTATTTGTCATCTGGGTACACTTCTGTTTTTCCAACAATGGATAGAACCCCGATTATGAATCCAGCACAAGTGCCTACAATTTAAACAGATCAATCATCTGGTGCATCAGATGAGTAATCTGGTGCATCAGACTATTTATTTATTGCATCATCGTATTATCTGTTGTATCAGGATGTTTATCTGTTGCACCAGACTAATTATCTGTTGCATCAGAATGTTTATCTGTTGCACCAGACTAATTATCTGTTGCAACGAATGATTAATCTGTTTGAAACAACACAAAAATCAACCCCTGCCACAAACCTAACAGATAAATCTTGCTATTACTACTGGATTCTAAATTATTTCTTTTTACGTCGAATCGCCGAAATGTTTGTTGAGAAGATAATAGACAGAATGAAAATTAAATATAGATTAAAACGTCAAAGATCAAACATAATTTATTTATTAAACAAATAAAAATACATATAATAGACTAAAAGAAAAATAATAGTCTAATTATTATTATCAGCATTATCATTACCAGCCGGCCAATCTTCAACCGGAAGTAGCAAGGCCCTCCTCAACCTGCGTATCTCGCGGAGCATTCTTGATCTAACTTCTCCCAATTCCCATTGCAGATCACGAACTTGATTTCGAAGTTCATTCACGGCGTCTTGCAGAAAAGCAACGTCCCACACTGGGTCAGCCATAATCTTATCTTCTAGAGTGTAATATGAAAGACGAGATGCAATAAATAAATAGAGTGTGTATTTGAATGAACGATTGAGTAAGGAAGAACCTATTTATAGAGGATTGAATTTGAATGAGAGGCAAAAAGGCGTGACTATTCACGTCCATACATTAATTAAATTTTTGATTAAATTAAGAAAATAAATATTGTGATATAAGTCATGACTTTTCAGATTATTATTAGTAATTAGTCTTTCGAATAACTATTTTTATTGAGTTGTGACAACAGATTCTATATTTGTTGCATTAGATAACACATCTGTGACAATAGATATATTATCTGTTGCAAGAAATATAAAATATGTTGCATCAGATAACATATATGTTGCAACATATAATCTAACTGTTCACCTCCATTTATTAATTACATTTTTTATTAATGTGAAAAGTAATGAATTAATTAAATTAAGAAATATTGTGATAAGTCATGACTTTTCAGATTATTATTATTAATTAGTTCTTTCCAAGAACTGCTTTTATTGAGTTGTGACTCGATATAGGTTGCATCAGATAAATCATCTCTGATAATAGATATATCATCTGTTGCAACCATAGTGAACCTGTTGCATCAGATAATTTAATTATTGCAACATATAATCTACTTTTTTAAAAAAAATAACTATATCATCATATCATTAATCCAAATTTGCTTACTTTTTTATTTTATAAATAAAAAAACAACCTTTTCAAATTTCTTAATAAAATAATAATTATTTTATTATATAATAAATAATTTTAAAAACAAATTCAAAAACAAAAATGGTGAAAAGTCACGATCAGTTATTAAAATTGTGGTTATAAATTGTGTTTATTATTTATTTCCTTATTATTTATTTACGAAATATTTTTCATATTGAATAATCGGAACTCCGAGTCATGTCTTTCTTTTCACCCTCTCAATAACAACAATAACCCTTTTTTATTAATAACCGTCAGGTACAACATATGATCGATCTGTCATAGCAGATTAACCTCTAACTGTTGACACAAATTGCTGCTCAATCCCTACCACCAACCGTCGACATGTTGAGAACAAGGAATAAACAGAATGATTATTATTAAATACTAAATAAGAATTAAAAATTCAAAGTTGACAACAAAATGAAATGAATGTTCATAGATTTTTGAATCCCTTGGGTAGATTTGATATACAAAAGGAGGAAAATAATCGCTAAAATAAAAAACATTACCTAATTATTATTACTACTATTATTATTTTTGTCAATCAGACATCTTTCATTCATCCGACAGCCTTGCTCCGAAGTCAGCCAAATATCTCTCTGGAGTTCATCAATCAAACTGCCTTTGAAGTTCACGCAAGGACTCGATATGAATATTCTTGTACGAATCTGGATCATCCATATTTGTAAGGAGGGACCTATTTATAAATTGTTATATCTCAAAAAGAAAAGAAAATTGCTTTAAAATAAATCTAACAGATGGGTAATCTATTACAAAATATATTCTTTCTGTTAGATAACTTACAACATACTGGCAATCTTTTTGCAACAGATGTATATATCTGTTTGATTTCTGCAACAGGTTGATCACTGTCGTAACATATGTCTCTAATTGATTGACAATAAAAACAGATGTGTCATCTGTTGCAACAAGCTAGTCATCTGTTTATTCAATTTAAGCCATAGATGAGCTAAGAAGAATAAGGTACGTGCAGATGGATCCACTATCATATGTGTGGGAGTTAAGTATGTATTACTGATAAGGTTACCGGGACAACACACACAAAGTACAATATTTTTGTAAATGCAGTTTTTAACCGATTAGGCATTGATCATTCAAACAAGATCTTGCATTGTACCGTTAAGTTTGATGGGTTCGAAATTGATAAGACTGGGGACTTCATGAAGATGGTGCAGATACCCTGTTACGAATTACTGACGGTTTGTGCTCGTGTTTATGCGTGTCAAGTTTTGAGAAGGGATCAATATTTGTCGTCACTGCAGAGAACCAATAGATATTGGACTTAACTTTAAGTGTGCATTGGACCCTTAGAGGGCCCTCGAAGCCTCGCACTGTATCAAACAAGAATGAAAAACTAATATAGTTATTGCCCTAGCCAAAATTTATATGGTTGGGTTGCTCGCTCAGGTTGATGATTATATTCCAGAAAGTGTGGTAGGAGAATGCTTTAGAGGGAAAATGGGTTGTTGATGGAAGACTATATCATCTGAGAGCTAATTAAAGAAGAGACACAGGGTAGAAAGTAACTTCTAACGGATCTGGTCGACGGAATTATCTTAACAAATGCGAAATCTGAATCAAGTGCAAATATGAAAGTATATCCGATAATGTAATTTCGTCTGTTGTGTCTCTAAAAGAAAAACAACGCAGATGGACACTTTGATAGGTAGCTGCATGGTTGGGATTATCACCTAGGTAGAAAATAGATGAAGACCAACAAAGCAACCTCACGGGCATCGAGGGTAGAAATGATGTTCAGCAAGTCTAGAAAACTTACGCCAACAACAACTGCAGTGAAAATAAGGAAACTAAGCGAAGGCGGCAATTTCTGAATTTTAAATTTCATCCCATCTTCTTATTTGTATTTCCGATCAGGTTCACTGTCATTGACCTGATGGAACCACAAACGAGATTGAAAGGCAAATAGAGTATCATTGCGTCTGTAGCAATATGGTTATAATTGATTGTGTTTTCTTGCATTGACATGCTTTCAACATTCCTTGGAGAAGATCAGATGCTTGCTGTAGTATGTGAATCCTGATAATTTTCAAGATTGCCTCCAGATTGTTGATTCTGTATTCAAGTTGGTCGTTACCGTCTTCGAAGTTGGTAAGGAGTTTCTCGTCTCTTGTGAGCTCGATCAGGAACACTACCTTCAAAGTTGTGGCATTCTATAAGGCCTTCAGAACACTTTCTCATCAGAAGCTTTAACGGATACATGGAGGGTCGCTGTGTTTGTTTTAGGTCAAAATATGTTGATGCACGTTGAAGATGTGGTCCTAACAGTTGAACAACACACTTTTATCGAGCGTTGCTCCATGCATCTTGCTCAACCAATTTGATAAATTAGTAAGCATGGAGTTATGTAGCATGTGATTTAAACCGACTCTACCAAGCCTATCAAACGTTACGTAACTCCAAGCTCATTACCCTATCAAAACAATATGCCCGAGTTAGTGCACATAGAAAAAAAATCTCAATCTGTCAGCCTTTCTACTGATCACTCTTCTCCAACATAGATGATAAGATATCTTCGATGCAAAAGTCTACACCATCGCCAGACATGATTGCCTGGGAACATGTCTGGTAATGGTGTAGACTTTTGCATAGCAGATATCTTGTCATCTATATTGGAGAAGAGCAATCAGCAAAAAGGCTGAGAGATTGAGCTCGTTCGATTTGTGCATTAACTCGGTCATATTTTTTTGATATAGTAATGATCTTAGAGTTACGTAACATTTGATAGGGTTGGTAGAGCTGGTTTAGATCACACGCTACGTAACTCTATACTTACTAATTTATCAAATTGGTTGAGCAATATGCATGGAGCAACGCTAGATAAAAGTGTGTTGTTCAACTTTTGGGACCACATCTTCAACGTGAATCAACATATTTTGACCTAAAATAAATACAGAGACCCTCCATGTATCCTTTAAGGCTTCTAAAGAAAGTTTTCTGAAAGGCATCTAGAATGCCACAACTTTGAAGGTAGTGTTCCTGATCGAGCTCACAAGAGATGAGGAACTCTTTACCAACTTCGAAGAGGGCAACGACCAGCTTGAATACAGAATCAACAAGCTAGAGGCAATCTTGAAAATTATCGGGATTCACATACTACAACAAGCATCTGATCTTCTCCAAGGAATGTTGAAAGAATGTCAAGGCAAGAAAACACAATCCATTATAACCATATTGCTAAGGAAGCAATGATACTCTATTTTCCTTTCAATCTCGTTTGTGGTTCTGATCTGGTCAATGACAGTGGACCTAATCGAAAATACAAACAAGAAGGCATGGGATGAAATTTAAAATTCCGAAATTTTCCATCTTCGCTTAGATTTCTTATTTGAACTACAGTTGTTGTTGGCATAAGTTTTCTAGACTTGATGTACATCATTTCTACCCTCGATGCCCGTGAGGCTTTTTTGTTGGTCTTCTCCTATTTTCTATCTAGGTGATAATCCCGACCACGCAGCTCCCTAGCAAAGTGTCCATCTGTATTATTTTTCTTTCAGAGACACAACAGATGAAATTACATTACCGGATACACTTTCATATTTGCACTTGATTTAGATCTCGCATCTGTTAAGATAATTCCACCGGCCAGATTCGTTAGAAGTTACTTTCTACCCTATTTCTCTTCTTCAATTAGCTCTCAGATGATATAGTATTCCATCAACCACCCATTTTCCTTCGAAAACATTCTTCTACCGCACATTCTGGCATAAAATCATCACCCCGAGCAAGCAACCCAGCCATATAAATTTTGGCTAGGGCAATAAATATATTGGTTTTTCGTTCTTATTAGATGCAGTGCTAAGGTTCGAAGGCCCTCTAAGGGTCCAATGCACCCTAAAAGTTAGTCCAATCGCTATTGAATCTCTTTACAATAACACAAAAATTAGATCCCTTCACAATTCTTGACAAATAAACATGAGCAACAACCGACCTTAAATCTCAATAGACTAGCAAAACCATATTCATGGTCCCTCAGCCTTATCAGTTCGAACCTACCAAACTTAACTGTAAAATTGCAGATATCTTGTTTGAACGATCTATGACTAATCAGTAAAAACATCATTCACAAAATCAGTGCACTCTATGTGTATTTCCATGATAACATTATCAGTAATACATACCTCCCACATATGAAGTGGTTTCATCTACAAGCAGCTTATTCCTCCGACCCCATCTTTACTGCAGCCTCTTGAGATAGTCCATAAAATGTTTATCAACTGTCAGTTCCTTATATCTACAAAGAAGAGAAAAAAATTGATGTCACAAAAAGAACATTGTCCATCTGTTGCATCAGATGTGGAGTCTGTTGCAACAGATGTGGAGTCTGTTGTAATAGATGTGGAGTCTGATGGAATACATCAAACCAGCCTTTCTGGTGGTTTTTTTTTGTTCCAACAGTTTCTCCATCTGTTGCAACATCAACAACAGCATAAACATCAATAAAAAAGAAACAACATTTGTTCCAACAACATCATCAACAACAAAGAAGCAACATCCTTTATGCCAAAACCATCAACAACACCACAAGTTCCAACAACACCAACCCCACCAAAATCATCAATAACTGCATCAACAATAATGAAACAAACAAAATACATACAAAAAAATGATACTGCCAATAAGTCTTTTAAACTTCTCCCAACAGATGACTTTTTTCTCATTTTGTAATAAAAATTCTCGGATTATTTATTCAACACTTACAAGTTTCTTAAAAAAAATTTAATAAATATGATGTGGGTAAATAGTAATTAAATAAAAAAACAAATGTAAATAACATGCAAAGAAGAAGACGAGAATGAAAGATCAATAATGAACCATACCTTAATATCTAAAAGGGGATCAAAATAGAAATTTAAGTCTAGGGAAGATATGGATGGGCTTAGATCCGAAAAGATCTTTATGAGAAGAGAAGAGAAAAGAGAGAAAAAAGGTTGTGACCCTAAAGAGGAGAGAGAAAAAAAATGAGAGTTGAATAAAATAAACTGCAGCTGAAGAAAGAGATGAGATAATTTCTATAGATGTATTGTGTACGTAGACGTGGTGGTTTTCAATAGTCATTAATTAATATTCATTAATTTCATTAATAATTTGAGGGGCACGAGGAAGACTAAGATACTGACATTGAAAAGACAAGACAAGACAGATAAATGTACTCACTTTTGAGATATCCAAGAAATATTTTTTATCGCCTTTAGTAGTAAGTACTACTACTTGATATTATCTACTCGGACCAGAAGCTTCTTGCTTTAAAATTAAAAGAGATAAAAAGATTTTCAAACAGATATGTCATTTGTTGCAACATATATAAATATTTGTTTAGAAATCTGAACAACTCAGTCATCTGTTACAACAGATATAAATATCTGTTTAAAAATCTCAAAAGCTCAGTCATTTGTGACAATAGATGAAAGTGTTCATTTGATAATTAATAAAATCAGATATGTCATCTGTTACAATAGATATAAATATTTTTTTTGAAAACTTCCAACAACTCAGTCATCTGTCACAACAGATGCAAATATCTATTTGATAATTAAATTAGATATGTCATCTATTGCAATATATATATACCTATTTGAAAATTTTCAACAGCTTAGTCGTTTGTTGCAATTAATTTCACAGCAATTGATTTAGGTGGAACTAGGGATGAATGAATGAGCTCGCAGGGTCAACTACAAATCCAATCGAGTCTTTGCAATTGTATGGCATTGGTATTGTGTTCATACCGACCCAAATCATCGATCGATCACTCTGAGTTGAAATGAGTTCTCATCAACTCAATGTTAGGATAATGATAGTACCTAAGTTGATTTAGGTAGAACTAGGGATGAATGAGTGAGCTCGCAAGGTCAACTATAAATCCAATCGAGTCTTTGTAATTGCATGGCGTTGGTATTGCGCTCATCCCGACCCGAGTCGTCGATCGATCACTCTGAGTTGAAATGAGTTCTCATCAACTCATTGTTATGATAGTGATAGTACCTAAGTTGATTTAGGTGGAACTATAGGTGAATGAGTGAGCTCGCAGGGTCAACTACAAATCCAATCGAGTCTTTGCAATTGCATGGCGTTGGTATTACGTTCATCCCGACCCGAGTCATCGATCGATTACTCTGAGTTGAAATGAGTTCTCATCAACTCAATTTTAGGATAGTGATAGTACCTAAGTTGATTTAGGTGGAACTATGGATGAATGAATGAGCTCGCAGGGTCAACTACAAATCCAATCGAGTCGTTGCAATTGCATGGAGTTGGTATTGCATTCATCCCGACCCGAGTCGTCGATCAATTACTTTGAGTTGAAATGAGTTCTCATCAACTCAATATTAGAATGGTGATAGTACCTAAGTTGATTTAGGTGGAACTAGGGATGAATGAATGATCTCGCAGGGTCAACTACAAATCCAATCGAGTTTTTACAATTGTAGGGCGCTGGTATTGCGTTCATCCTGACCCGAGTTGTCGATCGATCACTCTGAGTAGAAATGAGTTCTCATGAACTCAATGTTTTAAAAACTATATCTTTTAAAAAATTTAAAATTTATCAAGATCAATTCGGACCAAATTAGCAATTTCAAAACTTGTCATTCTTTTCCAAAATTACAAATCAACCCATACAAATCATCCATTTGTGCAAAAAACTTTTCATTTCAAATCTTATGTTCTCGCTCTTCTCTCTCTCTCTCTCTCTTGGGTTGTCCTCTACCTCTCAACAATACAAATAATACAAACATCAACTACTCAACATATTGCTCAACCCTTCAAAACAGGTCGATTTTCTTCCCATTTATGACTACGTATGTTGTTTTTTCGACTTTATTCCCGCTTGTATCCATTGTTTTCTCTATCTTTGCATGTAAAAGAGTTTGAGAGGAGTTCTACATTTGTTCTTTATTCTAAAAAATAGGGCTTTTTAGTTAATGGTAAAAAAGAAGACTTTTAGTTGTATTATCTTCGAGAATGGGTTAACAATTTTGAGTTTTGATGCTAAAAAGTAGGAATCACCCAAGAAAACCCTAATTTTTCTCTCAGTGTTTTGTTGACTGTCGTGGTATTGTTGGATGGTGTTTGTGGTATTGTTGGTGGTTGTTGTTGGTGGTGTTGGTATTTGTGTTTTTTGGCGGTGGTGTCGGTGGTCTTGGTGTTGGTATTGGTGGTTTTTTTAGTGGCATTGGTCGTGGCATTGGTTGTGGTGGTGGTGTTCCATCTATTGCAACGGGTGAAAGATCTGTTGGGAGATATTAAATAGGTCTTCAAATAGATTCCCCATCTGTTCCAACTGATGGGTTATCCGTTGGAGTATTTTCTTGTAATGTGGCAGAGAATAATTTATTAAAATTTCTCCACCTATTTCAACAGGTGGAATATCTTTTGGGAGATATTAAATAGGTCTTCAAATAGATTCAGGTTCCTCATTTGTTCCAACTGATGGGTTGTCCGTTGGAGTATTTTTTTTCGTTATGTGGTAAGAATAATTTATTGAAATTTGTCTCACCTTTTTAAAAAAAACTATGCAGAC
Source organism: Capsicum pubescens (assembly GCA_030864215.1). Lineage (NCBI taxonomy): Eukaryota > Viridiplantae > Streptophyta > Magnoliopsida > Solanales > Solanaceae > Capsicum > Capsicum pubescens. Next base: position 157,537,499 of record CM061547.1, on the reverse strand, counting down.
ATCAAATGCAATGTATTTTTTGTTTTTATTTTGTTTGTAGTTAAAAGATGTCTCCCAAAAGAAAAGAAACAGAAAGTGGAAAAAGTGGATCAACTTTCAATCACCAAACAAAAAAGGCTAGAGTACAAATAGATTTGAAGGAACTTCTAGAACAATTTCAGTCAGGGAAAAATGAAGCCGAGGAAAGTGATAAATCCTCCTCACCAATGGGGCGTGAAATAATATCGAAATTCCAGCATGATTCTATCAAAACCATTAGTATTGACAAGCTTTGAGTTGCAATGCCGATGAATAACCCTAATGCAGTATTTGGTGATCTTGTACTTAAATGTCAGTTGGGGAAACCTTTTGACGAACTTAGGAGTATTATGAAGAAGGAAAACATAGATGGACTTTTTAAGAAGAGCTGCTTTGCACACTTTCTTGAGCTGTCTGGGCCCCACCCTCTCCATTTCCTAAGGATCATGGTATATAGCCTTCTCAAGCACAGGATCATGTAGGCGGGGGATGATGGAGGTCCGAAGGAGGGCAGAAGTAAGATGGATAAAGTCTGGATCAACTACTGTGGCATGCCGGTTTGTTTTGGATTGAAAGAGTTTGCCATTGTGATGGGCTTGAGATGCGATCGTCCAGAAGAACTTTCCATCAAGAAAACACCCCACAAAGGGTCCAACAAACGCAAGGTAAAAAAAGATGGGTTGTTGGGCATTGTTGGACCTAGCTACAAAGTGAAGGATTTGATAGCGGATCTCAAGAATGAAGACATACCAAAGCACTACAGGGATAAATTGTGCTTAGTTTGGTTTGTCCATTCCATTTTATTGGCAAGAGACGTCAAGAAAGTCATAGAACGTGATTTTTTGGCGCTTGCTGATGATTTTGGGAGATTCAACGATTATCTCTGGGGCTACGACAGCTACTACTTGACTGTCAAATATTTACTGAAAGAGCTAAAGCTAATGACGACCACATTATACAGCTTTTCTTGGGCTTTCATGGTAAAATTGATCAATATTTTTACTCATTCATTAATTTATATTGAATATACTTGTGACTTTTTTTTTGCTTGCTTCTTGTTTACAATTTTTAGGCTTAGGCATGTGAAGCCATTCCTCTCTTCCGAAAGCATTTCACTGATTACCCAGATAAGGTTTCTCATCTAAGGATGCTTAGGTAGTTGGCTGCAGTAGAGAGCAGCAAAAAAATATTAACGAGGCTGATCTCTTTAACCCTCCGAATGATGCAGTACGTCTTCTTTCAACTAAAATAATTTGCCTCAAAGAAAGATATTGAAACAGATGTTCCATCTGTTGCAAGAGTGTACCCGTCAACTGCAACTGGTGCAATGGGTAATCTGTTGCAACAGACGATCCATATTTCACAACAAATTAACCATATATTGTTGTGTTCTCTGAACCCTACTCAACAGATTACCCATCTATTGTAAATTATGCAACAGATGGGTATTCTGATGCAACATATTATCAACCTGTTTCAACATATAGATCAGTTGTTGCGGTAGCTAGATCGTCTGTTGCATAAGTCAGCTGTGTTAACATAACCCGAGCCCCATGTAACCCAACTGACTGCAAATTATTATTATATAATTTAAATTCCTCCTGTCATTTTTTTATAGGTTGTGCATCCTTGGATCGTGCCTACCATTGATGAGCTGGGGATGACTTCTTTTCTTACTCTGGGTCTTGTTGATACAAAAGAAGACCCAACGGTGGAGTTAATAAAGAAGGAATTGGATGGAGCAACATCCATAAGAGGAGCAGTTAGGCAAGGTTAGTCTAATGTTGAAGCTCTTCACGACCTAACTCAAACTGCAACAGATCCGGGTGCTTCTTCTGGGGGTGTTACTGGTGGAGTTGTTTGTGATGGTGGCAGCCATCCTGCTTCTGCTTCCAGTCGTGATTATGAGCATGTTGGTGCCCAGCAAAAAATAAATATGTTTGAAAACACTCCTTGCACAGGTCCTCTTTCTCACTCCTACACCGATTCCTCCCACTCTTACAATGGTCCCTCTCACCCCTCCTCACCCTCATGTTCTGCAAATGTAAAGTGTGCAAGGACAGAGAGGATAAACTCCTCAACAAGCTAGAGGCAATTACTGAAGCTGCCGTAGAGTTGAAATCTAGGAGGGGTGTCATACCATCCAACGAGGTGAGGGAGCCATGCACTCCTACAGTGGAGGTTATGAGGAAGAGAATAAAAATTAGACAAATTCTCTCTATTCTAAAATCAGCAAAAAATGTAACTCCCCCCGCTCCAATAGTTGTTAAAGTTCAGGGGGCGCCGAAGAAGGTGGACATATTTGCGGCACTTGGCAAGGAGAAGAAGAAGGAACTGGAAGAATTCATCAAGATGAAGGTTAAAAAAGAATACACCATGCATTCATTTGCCGCCAAAGACTTCTCGAATATGACAAATATGTGTGTGTGGTACGAGGACAAGGTAAGTTTACTTTTGCTAACCTACCCTTCCAATCTACTCCATGAAGAAGAATCTACGCAGAAGATGTGTAATCTGTTGCAACAGCTTAGTATTCTGTTGCAACATAATACACATCTGTTGCATAAGTTATATTGGCTGGGTAATCTGTGAACTGATTCAGAGAACCCTCTGCATCGGATTCTTTCCACTGTGTTTTTATTCTTTACAATTACTAACCTATTTAAAAATTATCTTCTTATACCACAGTTTGTTGATGAAATTCTCTGCCTCATGAGGGGCATGAAATTAGCGTACCCAGATGCTTATGATGTTGCTGATAGGATAATGGACCTCAACTTTGACAATAATTTCAAAGATAGGTACGTTGATCTTCGTAATCTAGCTGATTCCGGTGGCCTGGGATTTGATCATTTAGTTTCTAATTCTAATGGGATGAAGAAGCGATTAAATATGTTAGAGGGAAGAGGCCATATCCACACGGCAAGAGATGAACCAAGGCAAAGAGAATCCTTACAGTCATGAACGTGGATGTCACCCATTTTCTCACTGTTGAGATACTACTATACGAGGAAAAGATTAAGGCCTATGACTGCAACTTACCTGTGTTCAGCGAGAAGACATTTTTAACCCACATGCAGCCACTCTTGGAGTTGTTGCCCAAGTTGTTGACGCAGAGTAAGCTGATGGATCATTTGCCGGCTGAAGTCTTAGCGAAGAAATCATGGGTTTTTGAAGGTCGAAATAAGAACATCCAGCTCCCAAAAAATACAATCGGTGCAGTATGTAGGCCTACTCACTTGCATACATGGAGTGTTTGCTGACCGGCACACAAATAACCGGTGTGTGCGACACCGTTGTGGGAAAGATGCATTGGGTCTGGGCATATGGGGTACTAACTAAATGGTTGGAGCCCGTGTATAAAAAAGAATATGTACAAAGACAGAGACGAACACGATAACAAATTTTCATTTCAAGCCAATTCACTATACATATAGGGGCAATAATTTTTATGTCTGACAAAGTTGAATTTTTATAATGCAACAGATTTTATATTTGTCGTAACAGATATAGTACCTGTTATGACAGATTGATTATCTGTTGGAATAGGTTGGTCATCTTTTGCGTTATGCAAATGTTCCCTGTCTGTCGCAATAGATTTATGATCTATTGCAACATATAACTTATCTGTTGCAACTGATCGGTAATCTATTGGAGCAAATAAAAAAAGTAGGAAGACCTGTTATATAATTTCCAGCAGATGACCTACGTGTTGCATCTCATGTTGCAACATATGTCTAAATCTGTCTGATAAGATATGTTGTCTGTTGCAGCAAATGTATTATCTGTTACGATATTTGAATCTAGTACTCCATTTCAATTAACATGTTCAAAACTCAGAATTAATTATATTCATAGACAGAATAAAATAAATCGAAGCCTTCGGAAATTACATGAAATAAAATAACTCAACAAATAAATAAAATGTAAAAAAAAATCATTATGAGTACAAACGATCTACTCTACAAATAAATTAATAAGTTAAACCAAGGAGGATAGGTTATTACATTGACGGACTCGAGCTATAAAGATCTAATCAATATGGACAAGTTGTTCTTCATTCAGAGCTATGGAATTCGGCTTTGGTCGTCGTGGATCTTTAATGTCGGTTGCGTACGGCTTCTGAGCTTTTGCTTCTCCATATTTCCATAAAAGAGAAACATATCTTTTGCGGAGTAATCTGACATCAAGTCCATCATTTGGTACTTGTAATCCATTGCTCAAATACTCGACAACAAAAGGACCGCAATCCCTGCGTTATAAAAAAACAGATAATCCATATCTTGCAGTTCATGCAAGCGTTGTAAAATTTGTGAAATGAAACTAAATTATGACACTTAAACTTACAGGATACCAATGGTTTGTTGAGAAATTCCGTCAATATATTGTACATCAAATGGATTAGCCATTTTATCCCGGTATGCTTCAATCGTCGACCAATCAGTATGAACCTTTTGATCCAAAAAACCACTCATATCAAAGTAAGTAGGCAATATTTTGGCCAACATTTGTATCTCATACGACAGCCCGAAATGTCTCCTTCGCGACATCGAGTCATAAACTCAGATGCGCCTCTCTTTTAGAACGATGACAGCCAACACCCAATGGAATTCATCATGACAATTGATAGGGATGACACTTCGTCGACCAAATCCCAAGGTAAGCCAGCCGAAATGCTAAAACCTTTGATGATGTTGATTAAGCATTCCTCATTTCGGGAAACTTTCGGTTGCTGTTGACAATACCTATCGTAGGTATTATTGATGTAAACTTTGTACAAACAATTGCCTATTGTGTATCTGTATTGTTCTTGTGTTTACAACTTGGCCTTCTTTCAGAGGTAGTAAAAAATGACATCGATGTGCTGCACATATTATCAAATATTTTGAATTACGTGATGAAAAAATTATTACGCAAATGCAATTAAATAAAGTATTAATTAATAGTAATATGTATGGCCTTTAAACCTCATCATTCCAGCAAGTTTGGGGCTGTGACATCAAATAGAACCAATTCCTCATTTCGGGATGTGCAACAACAAAGTCGAACGTATCAAAACCAAGACTCAATTAGTTCACTTTGTAGCGCTCGTTATTTTGTTTTCTAAATGATGATTTATATGTGTTAATGTCAGGTTATTACAACTAGAATTGTATAAACCAATATACATAAAATTGATTTATGTACCTGCCGGCATGATGCTTTAATAGCCCCATCGGCAATCTATTCTGAATAGTCGTTGATCAACTGTATTAGTTTTTTTGGAGCCTCATTCGAGATGTTGAACCCTTCAAATGGGTAATTCTTCCGTTCTTCAAAACTGACAGGTTCCACTTTTTTGTCATATTTGGAAGCAGTTGATGGATTATCAACTGTTATATTATGCTCTTCGGCAGTAGCTGTGACATCCACCTGGAAAGCCAGAATTTTCAATGCTAAGTAGAGATATACAATAGGTTTTCCATTTATTGCAACAGATAATTCTTATGTTGCATCAGATGGATTATCTGTTGGGAAAAATTCGAACAGGTAAACCAGAGCAGTACGATAATTTCGAACACATGACCCATTTGTTGCAACATAAGACTCATTTGTTGAAATAGATAATGAATCTGATGTAATAGGTTAGACAACAGTTGCAACAGATGTATACATCTATTTGATAATTTTTAGTAGATGTATCATCTGTTGAAATAGATATGTGCTTGTTTTTTTATTGGAACAGATGATGTACATTCACCTTCTTCAGCTCATGCTGCTCTTCTGTGGCCCTTGCACACTAAACATCGGTGTAAGAAAAAGACAGAGGCATTGCAATCTTGCCTTTTTTATGATTGATGATGCCTTAGAAGTGTCTTTCCTTCTCCTCTTAGCCGCCTTGATCTCTAGTGGAGTTTCTGGATATGAAATCCTCTTTGATGGAATGACACCCCTCTTAGATGTCATTTTCATTACAGAAATAGTTAGTGCATTAATAGAATTAATCACTCCATCGTGTTTCGCCTTGCAGTCTTGACATTTGCATGAAGAACATTTTCTAGATGCGGCAAAATCTGGAGAAAAATCTGTACAACCATTATGATCATAATCATAATGGCTTGTTGTTTCAAAAACTGTAAGAGGAGATTCATTAGCCCCACCCTCCAAAATTATTTTTCTTGTGATGGTTGGTGCTCCAAACAATTCCATTTTTATTCCATCAACGACCTTAGGGTCCAATAAATTTCGCATAGACCGTAAAGTAAGAAAAAATATCATCTTCAACTCTTGGTTGGTCGAAACAAGCCACGGATAGACAATCTAAAATAAATCGGTACATATATTAAGAATGATGATGAAATCATTTAATCATTAATTAAAACAAAAACTTGATTAGAATTGGACTTACTCCTTCCTTGGGGGGGTTGAAAAGATCAAGAAATTTTGCATTTTTATCGGTTTTGGCCGACAACTATCTCAGAATTCTTGGACATAAAACTTCTTCCTGGTAGTTCACTTGTTGTCTCAAATAAGGAATGACTTCAAATGCCCAAGCCTATAACATAACGACAATAAATCAAAAGTATTATTGAATAAAAAAATGATGAATCATATCATGATAAAAGAAATATTTACCATGAAGGCCCATGGAAAACCATATAAGTTGACTGTTTTTGGCATTAACGGAGTCAACAAATATTCGACAGTCATTTTGAAGCTTTCATAACCCTAAGGATAGATGTTAAATGCCTCAAGATCCTCGGAGAGATTTATTAAATTGAGGCTTATGTTGTTGTTAACGTCTCTCTCCCAAAGAACATTATGTACCAACCAAACCAAGAACAATGATTGTTTGTGCTTCTTTGAAAGTCCTTTACCTTTCAACGCTTCAATTAGATTTTTGTTTTTGAAGCTTGGACCAACAATGGATACCAAGTCATCACGATCACTCGACTTGCCTTTTCCTTTTTTGGGTGTGCGGGGTGCTTTTTTTTGGGTCAGAGTAGGTATAACTTGAGAAGGAGAAGGAGGTAACTATGGCAAATTCCTCCCAACCAAAACAAACAGGCATGCCACAGTAATTTATCCACACCTCATCCATATTATCTTTGTTTTCATACATAAACCTGCGCTTGAGAAGATCATATACATTTTCATCTGGAAACGAGCATTGTTGTCCTTCGGTAAATCAAGATATTTCCCAAAGCAGCTTTCCCTGAAATAAGGATCCAATTTTCGTTCTCGAAGTATTTTTCTGAAGGCATCGAAAGATTTTCCCATGAATGACTTAACCACAAGATCACCCGTTAAATCTGTGGCACCATCGCTCTGCATTCTCACAGGGTAACGATCAATGCTGAAGGTTTTGAGCAACTCTTCCACGAAAGAGCTATTAGCATTTGGATCATCTCTTTTGAAGGATTCCTCTTCCTCGTGTTCATTATCTTCTACTCCTGATTGAGATAATGCTTGTAAAGCAAGCTCATAGAGTAGTGGATGTAGCTGAGCTGCTGCACTTGTTCCTTTACTTGGGCTTGATTTGATTTCTTTTATTTTGGGAGCCATGTTATCATAAATTAACAGAAACATAACATAAATTATAATTGATTAATGCATAATAGTAATATAACAGTTCCAACATACAACTAATTTGTTGCACCAGGTATGTTATCTGTTGCAACATATAACCGAACTATTGCAACGGATGAGTAATACGTGGGAACCATAAAAATAGCACTATCTGTTGCACCTGGTATTTTATCTGATGCAACACATAACTGACCCATTGCAACGGATGAGTAATCCGTTGGAAATAATAAAAATAGATCACTAATCTGTTGCACCAGTTATTTTATCTATTGCAACATATAACCGACCTGTTGCAATGAATGAGTAAATTGTTGGAAAGAATAAAAATAGATCACTAATCTGTTGCACCAGGTATGTTATTTGTTGCAATAGATAACCGACCTGTATGAGTAAATCTCTAGAAAGAATAAAAACAGTCCTAATCTATTGTAAAATAAAGAGTAAACATTTGGAAAGAATAAAAATAGATCACTAATCAGTTATCTGTTGGATCAATATTGTTTAGATTTCTTCCAAACAGAAGAGTCGTCAGTCGCAATAGATGAATGATCTATTAGATTGTTCACCTGTTGTATCAGATTTTCATAGTTACATCAGATTTTTAATCTGTTGCATCAGATTTTAAAATAAAGAGTAAATTGTTGGAAAGAAAAAAAATAGATCACTAATTAGTTATCTGTTGGATCAATATTGTTTAGATTTCTTCCAAATAAAAGAGTCGCCTGTCGCAATAGATGAATGATCTGCTAGATTGTTCACCTGTTGCATCAAATTTTCATCTATTGCATCATATGTTTCATCTATTACATCAGATGTTTCAACTGTTGCAATACCATTTCTACCAAGACAAATAACAAATCAACCCAGCAACATCAACATATCACACACACACATAAACACTAAGAACATCAAATGTGACAAAAAATCACCAACAAATTCGAATCAATAGTACGACAACGAGAAGAAGAAATGCAAAAATTTCAGAAATTAGGGTTTTATTCAGTCCATATTTTAATACCAGAAGAGTAGTTGTCTCAAGTTCCTCTGTTTCTTCATAATTTTTTACCTGTGAAAAAGGAAATGGGAGGATGAAGAACTCAAAGTTGTTATCTCCGGAGAAGTATTCACGTCGATTGACGATTGAAAATCGAAAAAAAACTCGCCCGACTATTTGTTGCCGGAGGTTGAAGGGAGAAATTTTGCAGAACTGTTGGTTGGGAGAAGATGGAGATAGTGAGTGGTTGATTAGGATTGAAGAGAGGTGTGGGTTTGGTTGATTTGTATTTTTGAAAAAATTAGAAAGTTTTGAAAATATTAATCAAGTCCACAATTAACTTAATCAAGTTTTCTAATGATGTTTGATCCTATCTGTTGGTCAATATCACCAATCCTTTATTCAAGACTTAAAAGACACCTTTCCTTCAATTTTCTCTAGATACTAGATATGAACCCGTAACTTAAATAAAAGGAGTTCAATGCTAAAAACTTAAGAGATCCACCTCTGTAAACAACGAGACCTTAACAACTTGACCACATGAAATGTCTCAAATGGACCCATATTTATAGTCGTAACGGAGAAAACCAAGAACCTCAAGTGCAATATAAGTGGTTCCTTTCCATCTCCAAATATATGCAATTATAGTTAGTGTAAGTGCTGACACTTTCAATCAACCGTAGAAGCACAAGATTACATGAACGGAAATTTACATTAGTTAAAGATGCCATCTGAAAATTGACACATAGCAAAAACAAACACCTAAATCACCTAGTACCAAAAAAACGTAAGTGAACTAATTGTCCTAGCGTGGAGGTGTTCTCAACGATCCACCAACTGCGTAAATGCAACTTGAGAAAATTGAATGAAATGTGTCAAACTTGCTTTTAGATATGGAATAATGACTTAAAACTACAACCGAACTTTCTATTATTACATAAAATTTCAAATCCCAAGAGTAATTACAAAAATCCTTTTTTTACAATTTCTCTCTCCAAGCTTCATATATATAACTCAATATCCCAATTTGAAAGAAATTAACTTATCCCACCACATGTATTAGGAACCTGGTCCAAAAAATTACATTAAACAACAAACAGTAAAATAAAGCACAACACAAATTTTATCGTGAAAAACTCCTTGCTCAAGAGAGTAAAAAACCATGAACTACACTGTGTAGGATTTCACCACCAATCTCCACTAACATCAAAGAGATTTGTTCAAGATTACAACCCCAAAATCCTAGTACCTAACTCTTAACTCACAACTCAACAATTTGCTAGAATTGTTCAATCCATTATATGAGCACTCCAAGAAGCCAAACCCCTTTCTTGTTACAACACCTCACAATAAAGAAGTCGAAACCTCTTCTTGTTACAACACCTACATCAAGAAGTCAAACCCACTTCTCATTTCTCACACTCACAACTAAATAACGTTCAGTAATAGAAAAGATTATAACTCAAAATCTATCTTATTACAGATCCAAAACTCATCAATTTACTCCAACTAATGAACTAAGAAAAAACTAATAACTCTATCCTTTAACTACCTAAACATCAATATTCAATAGCGCAAACTCGAACAGAAATTGTGAACCAGGTTTCTGTTTTGCTGTGATGAAGTCCTGCAGTTTTTGCTCCAATGACTATTACTCTCAAGATGATAAATTTAGTGGATATGAATTATGTCAACTCTCATTGATCTTCATGCCATATATATGCTTGAGATTTGTCATACCCTAGAATATCACAGTCTAGAACTTTTCTCCAAATAGAACTTAGTTTCCTATAAGGAGTTATGTGATTCCTTTCCTTAGAAGGAGATTGTATCATATAAGGAAACTTTGACTCCTCTTTAGACTCTATTTCTTTTCTTCTTTGCTTTTTATTTCTTTTCTTCTCTACTGCTTTTTTTTACTTTGTTCCTTATTTCGTGGATCTAATCTTCCTTAATTGTACTTGATATCCATGTATATTCACTTCACCTATTTTGGGACCTTGTTCACATGATACACCATACAAAAAATAACAAGCAATGAACCAGGTTCTTATTTTTCAATCATCAAAACTACAAACATGTTATCCTATTTCTCAATAATTTCTCCTTTTTTGATGATGACAAATAATGAATCATATATTCCTTGTCCATGCCATGTAACTTCTCCCTTTTGGCATCATTGAAAATCAGCAACCAAAGAACCCAAACATACAATGAGTGCAATATCATTTTAACTCATGTCCACTTGGGCAACACTATTTAACACACACTTATTGACAATAAGGTAAGTCAAACTGAGGATATCAACAATCTTACATACACAACTAAGAAAAACATAGAAGGAATACAATGAAGTAGACATATACCAATTTAAGCCCTTACAACCCCAATAAAAAACATATCATATCATAAGTATGAGAAAAAACATAAGAACTATAAGAAAAAAATTAAAGGCAGAGAAACTCTAGGAAATATACTGGTAGAAGGAGTACTAAGGCTGAGAAAAAAGAGGAGGAATGTTTTTTCATACCATTGTACAATTCTTTTTTGAAATTTTTTTCTTTTTTTTCACAATACTTCATGCTAAGAATTCATGATGTCCACCTTTAGCTGAGTACTTTCAGCTTTAAGTAAACTGTGCATTTGTAAGATGTTGAAGAAACAACAACTGAATGAGGGAATCTTTTTTAGTAGAACCTGATTCAGATACATAGAGATCTTACTCACTTTGGGTAATTTTGTCAAATTTATTCTTCTTGTTGACTTTCAAACCCCGATTAAGAAAAAGTAGATATGGTTAAGGACTTATCAAACTTAGTGAAACAATGATGGATTTAGTAATAATAAAGGAACTGATATTAGTTTGTTCCTAAGAAAGTGGTTCCCCCAAGAAATAGTTAGTTACACTTGAAAGGTGAAGTCATGATTTACGATTTGTGAACCTTATTTTGATGAAGGAGGTGGTTAAAACAATAAAGATACTAAAAGAAAGGGATTAGGTCCCTCCTGAATTGGATCTAGGGTAATTTTAAAATCCCTGAACTTGGTGTTTTTCTTGAAAGAATTGGGTTTTTAAGGATGGATCAAGTTCACCAGTGCTTAAGTTTTACACATATTCAGAAAATGCATACATTGGAATGGATGGTACATACCTGAATGTAAATAAGGAATCAAGTTCCCCTTTTGTGAGTTCCTCCTTAATTTCTTGATGCAATTAGTAAAAAAGTAAGGGTAATATCCACAAACCTTTTAGCCATTGTAAAAGATGTGTCTGAGGTGTGTACCTATAACAGTATGACACTGAGTTATTTGATATACATCAGATGTCCAATCAAGCATAAAATTATTCATTTACTAGCCAATTATTAAGGAAGTGATAATGTGTCAATGCATCTTGATAAGACCAAGCTTCAGGCAAAGAGAAACCAGGTTCATATTACATTGAACCCCTTAATCATCCAACGGCTCCCTCTCTATTTTGTTCAGCATGCATATTCTCAATAATTATCCCCCCTGTATCATGTTCATCCTCACTAATATAAGGATCACCATTGAATTGTGAATTTGATAATTTTAAAGAACTGCTTGAGAACTAGGTTTCACCAGGATTTCCCATTCAGAATATTTATAATCATCTCCAACAATACCAAATCTTTCATTATCAACCCGCTCTTCAAGATCACAATCATCAAGATTGCCATTCATAAGACCAATTTTTTTCATCATCTTTTTGCAAAATTATACGAACCAGGTTCATGTTGTATAACTTTCCCAATTTTTGTGAGCGAACCTTTAATATTGAAGTTAGAATATTTTAACATTCTTCTTGATTTTTGATCACATTGAGCATTACTTCACTAAATTTAGTGTTGGGCAACTCAATAACCAGGATATTCATGACTATTTATCTTAGAACCAAGTTTCAAAATTTGAGATTTTTTGTCACGCATCTAAAAGACGCTCATCAAATTATGTCTCAACCCATTTTGTCCTTTTCCAAAGGCTACCTTGTCACCTTAGAAATATGTGAGGGAGATGAAACTTTCTCGTATTTTGATCATGTGCCCGGAGCATGCATTATTCAGATACCATGATATTTCATTTCCTTTCGCCTTCACCTGAAACACTAGTTAAAGATTAGCCTTGGGTACCTAGAATAACTTGGGCCCCTTTTTCTAAGTAAAAGAATGAATGAGATCTCTTCTAGCCCCAAAAGGCAAATAAGAGAACTATTTCTTTTGTGCATTTGCATGGTAAGGTCCTAATTTTTTTTAACAAAATTAGAATAATTCATCTGATAAGAACCAGGTCACTTTTTAGTAAAATCAATGGTTTTATGATTTTCCCGAATTTGACCTTGACATTGATTTCTAAGATGGCCTTCCTTTCCACAATGAGTACATAATTTTAATACAGCAAGGTTACCTTTTCAAGACTTGCATTCTTTAGGTTTAAAACCAATCCCATATCTAGTAGTGGTTTGACCATCCTGTATTTGAGTTAATAGTGTTGAGGACCTAGTCCAGTTTCTACTATGTTCTAACTTATCTTTAGTCCTTGCAAGATTTTCTTGCAGCAACCTATTCTTTTTAATAATCTATTGAAGATTTATAGTCAACTTTCTGATGTCATCTTTCAAGGATTGTTGAAGAGTGGTTTCTTGGATTTTTCTTTTAGAAGAAAATTCCTTTAAAGAGTTTTTCAAGGAACAGTTTTCTTCATTAGGACTTTGATAGTCCATTCTTAAAGATGCATAATCACTCATAAGTTGATTCTTGTAATAGGAAGCAAAACAATAGCCATCAATATGAACATAAGCTAAATTCTTAAGTTTTATCTTAGAAAAGTTTTTGAGTTCAGGTTTAAGATCAAGAAAACATACCTCGTATACTCTTTGTTCAGGTTATTTTCTGAGTCTAAACTTGCTATGTATGAAAGTGTGGTCTCTTTGGAATTTTCTTCCTGTAATTCACCAGCTGAATTAGTGATTGCAAAAAGTGCTAGAGTGTCCTCATTCTCAAATTCCATCATAGTCAGTAGTGATCAATTTTGTGGTTCCTTGTCATCAAATCATCAGAGGAGTTTCCCATTTTAGAAAGGACACTTCTTACTACAAGATCAGCTTCACGTTTTATCATCTTCCTATGCGATGGAAGAACCAGGTCTTTCTTTTGTTCCTTAGATTTTTCCTGGTTATTTTTCTTGTGCTCCATAGTTAATAAAGGATAAAATTTAATGAAGTGGTCAGAACTACCACACTTGTGACACACTTGATCATGATTTTCCTTTTCAAGGTTTCTTGGAAACTGGTTCTTGCTTTGTGAATTCAGGCTCTTCCTTAACATCTTCTGAAATCTCTTTGTCATGAGTATCAAATTTTCAGGTTCAAAATCTACATTTTCAATAGATTTTAGAACCAAATTATTTTTCTTTATGACTCTAGTAATTTCACATTCTTAATTTTTCTTAATCTTATATATTTTCAGGTATCCGATGAGCTCATCCATGGTTAATATGTCCAAATTAAGATCCTTAGATATAGCTTCAACCTTACTTTCCCATGACTCCGACAACACACTAAGTAATTTTCGGATAGCCTTACCATTGGGAACAACTTCACCTAGAGAGTAGATCTCATAAATGATTGATGTGGACCTGGTATGCATCTCCTGAATAGTGTCTTTTTCCTTCATCCTGAATAATTCATATTTTCTGTTTAGTACATTAATCTTAGACTTCTTCACTTGACTGGTACCTTCATTAGTTGTTTACAAAGTGTCCAAAATTTCCTTTGCTGTGGAACAAGAGGATATGCTATAATACTCATCATGGCAAATGCCACATATTTGGATATTTTTGTCCTTTCCATTGTTTTGAACATTGATCTTGTCATTATTATCAAATTCCAATCTCCCTTTAGGAACTTGTTCCTTTCCATCTTTACCAAGTTTGGTTGGGATTGTTGGTCCATCCAACACAATATTCTAGATATCATGATTCTCTCCAATAATAAAGTCTATCATCATGTTCTTCCATAATATTATCCGTTAAAGAAGGGTGGTCGAATTTGCGAAGAACTTTCATAAGATATTGGTGGGGCATCCATATGATACTTTTCAAGGTCTTAGCCTTTAATTGAAAAATATCCACTTTTATACCAAATAAAATAAATTAAATAATCTCACCACACATATTAGGAACCTGTCCCCAAAATTGCAGCAAACAACAAACAGTAAAATAAAGCGCAACACAAATTTTACGACAGAAAACTCCTTGCTCAAGGGAGTAAAAAACTATGACCTACATTGTGTAGAATTTCACCACCAATCTCTAATAACTTCAAAGATTATTGCTCAAGATTACAACCCCACAATCCTAGAACCTAACTCTTAACTCACAACTCAACAATTTACTACAATTGTTCAATCCACTATATGAGCACTCCAAGAAGTCAAACCCGCTTCTTATCACAACACCTCACAATCAAGAAGTCAAACCCACTTCTTATTTCTCACACTCATAGGGTAATAATGGTCAGTAATAGAAAAGACTACAACTCGGAATATATCCTATTATAGACTCAAAACTCATAAATTTACTCCAACCGATGAACTAATCAAAGACTAATAACTCTAGCCTTTAACTAGCTAAACATCAATATTCAATAATGCAAACTTGAACAAAAACTGTGAACCAGGTTTCTGTTTTGCTGTGATTAAGTCCTGCAGTTTTTTCTTCAATGGCTATTGCTCCCAAGATGATAAATTTCGTGGTTATGCAATAAGTGTGGCTCTCAATGATCTTCATTTCATATATGTATATATATGTATATATATATATATATGCTGGAGATTTGTCATACCCTAGAATATCACGAGCTAGGACTTTTTCTCCAAATAGAACTTGGTTTCCTATAAGGAATTATGTGATTCCTTTACTTATAACAAGATTGTATCATATAAGAAAACTTTGACTCCTCTTTAGACTCTATTTTTTTCCCTCTTTGCTCTTTATTTCTTTCCTTCTTTGATCCTTTGTTTATTTTCTTCATTATTTTGTGGCTCCAATATTATTTAATTGTACTTGATTTCCTTGTATATTCACGTCACCTATTTTGGGACCTGGCTCATATGATACAACATACAAAACACAACAAACAATGAACCAGGTTTTTATTTATTAATCATCAAAACTACAAACATATTCTCCTACTTCTCGACACAATTCCTATGCTTAATGCTCCCACAAAAAGTGTCTATAATTAAGGAACTTTATTAAATCTTCAAATAGAGGAACAAGAACGACCCTATAAACAAAATATTATGCAAACACCAATTTAAAGTCAAAATGAATGCAATATTCTACCTAGTTTCTGTTAAAAAAAGGAAGAAAAAAAGACACATCACAACCCTGTCTCTCCAAGGTACAGTGCTTTGTGTCTGAATCTATTTATTTTTTCAATTTTTTTATTCCTATACTTAGCCATAAAATATCAATTGTTGTTATTTTAACTCTAATACATATCGTGGCTATGTATAAGATTTGGGGTAATCGTTCTAGATATGTTGTTATTTCAGCCCATATACATAAATTGCTATGTATATGGATGGATTACATAATGAAGACAGTCACTATGTAACATTGTTATCGTTCGAGATTTGTTGTTACTTCATTCCATATACATAACATTATTATGTATATAAGCCCATATACATTAAATTTGTTAAGTATATATGTTGAAACAAACATTGTTGGGTTGTTTATTTCAACACACATACATTACATAGTTATGTATATGTTATGCATTAATAGTGTTATTCATAGCACAATTATGTATATCAACCCATATACATAATTCGGTTATGTATATGTGCTGAAACAGACGCTACTGGACTATTGTATTTTCAAAACACATACATTATAGAGTGATGTATATGTTCTGTGTTAATAATGTTATACATAAAACAATTATGGATAGGGCTCTATAAGACAAGCTAATTTATGCTATTTCATCCTTTATACATAGCATTGTTATGTATACGAAATAATATCTAGCATGTATATGATGTGTTTGTTTTATGTTTTCTGGTTTTGTTTCATATTAAGCTAATATTAGTCTGCAATTCTATTATTTCAGGGGATGAAATATCGAATAAAGGGATTTGAAATGTTCATCTTATTTGTAAATTATGACAAAAAAATAGAGCTTCGAAAAGTTTTGAAAAGAAGATATTCAAAAAACAGAGCTTCAATGATCGGAAGGTACTCGAAAGGGGGATTTTTTTTAATCATTCAAATTTATTTTTTGTTTCAAATTTTGAAATTAAAATATTGTTACTGAAATAGCCCAGATATTTGGCCCTTGGAAATTTCTTGATCTTTGAGTTCACTGCCTTGGTAACGACTTGCTCTATGAGTCGTAGGGTGTCCTGACGAGTTGTTAGGACAAGTCATAACCAAACTAGTAAGTTTGTGGCTAGATTCTGCTCTGAGTATGAGTGTCTCGCTAAGAGCCGTAAGGATATGTTATGAGTCGTTAGATGTAATCGTAGGGTGTCTAGTGTAAGTCCCAAATTGGATTCTGGGTTGACTATGAATGAGCCCTATGAGTCGTAGGGTCCCATACGAGTGGTGCCATTGAGTCATAAAGATAATAGTGTAGGGTGCCTTGGTAGTACTACCTTGGTTACTGATACGACCCAAACCAAGGCCTTGTCGTAATGGGCATCTCAATCCCAACAAGGACCAAAGATCACCCCGCTACCCATTCCAACCAACAAACATATACCCGAAATCGGATGAATTCCGAACATATAACAAGATAAGGTGATTAACAAAACAAAGACTTTAGGATATGTCCAAGACCATGACTAACCCAAACAAGTCTAACCGTTCAATGCCCAACCAACAACCATAACAAACCTAAAATAAAAACCAAGTCCAAATCCATATCATAATGTATCCAAGTCCGCAGTTTGTGCATACAAACCCTCTAAAAGAAATCCAAGAAGTATTCGATTGGTACATGCCCCCGACCATAGAAAAAACCAATATCAAAGTCTAAACCAATAAAGACATAAGAAAACTCAAGGAAAGAAATTGAGCCTTCCTGATTATGAAAGCTCAACACTTCAAGTAAACACAAGTTGTTCTCAAGTTCAATCACTGAGTAGGAGGTATAGTGTGACCAACACCTACATCATGTGGGAATACAACATTGAAGACGATTAGCAGTTGGAGCGCTAACATGTAACTCAAGGATAAGTATAAAATAGTGCCAATAATTCAAAACCAATCAACCAATACATGTAACTAATGAAATACACACATATACATATATACCATGCCGGGATAGGGATCAAGATTAGCATGAAGTTTGAAAACATTAACCTGGGCAATGTAGCATAACCGTCATAAAACAAGGCTATATAGGCCCAACTCTCATCTAGCTGGAAGGGCCGTAGTATGTGTAGCCACACGAATTAGAGCATATCTAAAATCATTTATGCCTATATAGGGGACTTGAACCTCCCGGTATAATCAAGGTCGCTTCAGCACCGATACATGTATTATGGGGGATAAGAACCTCCCATTTACATATTCATTCAGGGGACTAAACCACCCGGTCACAAAGACACCCGCACCGGCTAGTGTGGTTTCCAGTGTTAGTCCTTTGGACTCCACTTTCATGGCCCGACTACATATCCCACTTTTAAAGCCAAATTTAACACCATCATTTCACATACACAACCATTAAGACAATTACTTACCAAAGGTACTTCGTTGGTATCGTCATACCAACACAACTTGCAAACATACAACATGCCATTACCATTATCAATCAACCAATCATTCATTTGACTTTGGGACTCGAACCCATTGTCTAACAAAGACACTTGTTCAATCCAAAGTTTAGGGACTCAAACCCATTGTCTAGTAAAGACATAAATCAATTTAATATTTAGGGACTCAAACCCTTTTTAACCAATTAAACTAGCAAGGTTACCATTAAAATCATTACATGGACAACAAGACCTTTAAAATACCATTTACCAACCATACATATTCATTAGGCTAATGCCTTGGTTCAAAACACCATTAACATGTGACTAGTTTATTCTCTTAGACATTTTTACAAACACTCTGAGGGCATACCATTACCAAGACCCAAACCAAAGTAAAACCCATCAAGTTTAGGGTGAACCATTAACCAATGGTTAATGATAATTACCAATCACCAACATATGCAAATCATCAGTAAAAACATGTATAAACATAATTTAAACCAAGAGTAAATAATACTTAACAATATGCAACAAGACCCTCACATGGGTTTTCAAAATCACCATTAATAAATCATACTCAATGTTTAGAACACATGATATTTAAGAACTAACAATGAGGGAAGAGTCACATGACTTATTCATGAAGATTCACGGAAGAAACTTGACCCTTAAGCCTCTAGATGAACACTTAAAAAAAACCTTATTCTAATATTCAAGAGATGTTTAGAGAGTGTTTTTGGAGTGTTTGATCTTTCAAAAGTATGTTATGAGAGGCCACAAGATGTTATAAAATATGGGTACTTAAGGGTTTTGGGGTGGGAATTGTCTGAAATACCCTCAGCTTAAAATCTGAAAACATGATCACAGGAGGGTACGACCACATCCCCTCAAACCGTACCCTAACATATAAGTGGTACCCACTACTCATACCCTAGGCATTAACTTGGACCTCAACACTATACAATATATGACCACCTGGGTCAACTCATACCCTAGCATACAACAAGTACCCTAGAACTGTACCATAGGCAGAATAGAATCACCTAAGATAGACATAGGACATAATAGGTTGTCATTATACATCTAGGACCCAACATAGAACTAGTATGATGCCTTCTCATATCTTGGACAAAAACCAACCAAACCAAAATTATCAACATATAAGTGAAAGGCCCTTAACTATACCCAATCATACGACTAATACCCTCTAGTCGTATGATGTCCAAAAGCTCAAACTCAAGAAATTTTCTAAGGGTCAAAACTAGGGTGTTTCAATTCTCCTTTAGTTGGATCATTCATCCTCGAATGACGGGTTAAGGAAAGCATAAGAATGAGTTAACACATTATTACACATCAAACTAACCATTAACCAAGTTAGAAAACAAAGAAATAAAATAAAGGTATTAAGAACAACACATACATCAAGCACGAATTTTTGGAACGGGGAACAAATGCAGATACGTGGACTTCTTATCCTCTTTCGCTTCCTAAGTTGCTTACTCAACCTTATGGTTCCTCTAAAGAACCTTTACCGAAGCTACATCCTTTGTCCACAACCAATAAATTTGGCGATCCAAGATCTCAATGGGACTACTTATAAGATAAGGAATTTGAGATACCCAACCATTCCTAAAGAAAAACCGATGAAGGATCACCCACACATTTTCTCAACATAGAGACATGGAAAATTGGATGAATGAAGCTTAAAATAGGAGGCAACTATAACTGATAACCAATATTTCCAACCCTCTTTAAAACCAAGTATAGACCGACATACTGAGGGCTTAACTTTTCCTTCTTACCAAACCGCATTACTCCCTTCATGGGAGACACCTTCAAAATGCCCAATCGCCCACCTTGAACTCCAACTCCCTACGCCTCACACCAAAATAAGAATTTTGGCGACTTTGAGTGCCTTAAAATCTATAACAAATCACCTTTAACTTCTCTAAGGCTTGGTAAACCAAATTTGGTCCAAACAACTTACCCTCACCAACTTCATACCACCCAATAGGAGAACGACATCTCTTACCATACAATACCTTAAAAGGAGCCATACGACTGCTAGAGTGATGCGACTTAAAATCTATAACGAATCACCTTTAACTTCTCCAAGGCTTGGTGAACCAAATCAGGTCCAAACAACTTACCCTCACCAACTTCATTCCACTTAATAGGAGAACGACATCTCATACCATACAATACCTCAAAAGGAGCTATACGACTGCTAGAGTGATAACTTTTATTATAAGCAAATTCAATCAAGGGAAAATGGTCAAACCAACTACCATTATACTCAATCACACAAGCACAAAGTATATCTTCCAATATCTGAATGGTCTTCTCTGCTAGTCCATCCGACTATGGGTGGAAAGGGGTACTAAGTTACACCTTAGTTCCCAAACCTTTTTGAAATGACTTCCAACAATGCAAGGAGAACGGAGTACCGTGATACAAAATGGTAGAAAAAGTATCAATATACAACTATACAATCTCTGTAGGATACAACTTAACATAAGCCTCCACCGAATAACTAGTCCTCATCGGTAAGAAGTGAGCGGACTTGGTCACCCTATCCACTATGACCTAAATTGAATTACATTAATTCTGAGAATGAGAAAGACTGATAACAAAATTCACATTAATCACTTCCCATTTCCATTCAGGCAACTCAATCTCTTGATACAAACCCCCGGGTCTCATGTGCTCATCCTTCACTTGTTGATGCACCACACACTTAGCCACATAGTTAGCCATACCCCGCTTCATATTATTCCACCAATAGAACTCCTTAAGATCATGATTCATCTTTGTAGAACAAGGATGAATAACATAGCAAGATAAATATGCTTCGGCAAAAATCCTTCCCCTCAATCCATCAATATCGGGAACACATCACCTACATTTGTACCTCAAGATACCATCACTACCTATCACATAGTTAATAATCTTTTGCTGACCCACATTCCTCTTAATCTTCATCAAACCAGGATCCAACATTTGCTTTTTTTATCTCAACAACAAGAGATGACTGTGATTCTTAATGCACAAACACACCTCTATCCTCAGAGTCCGTGAGAGAAACTCCAAGAATAGTCAGACGGTGAATGTCCTTCACTAACTCTCGCTTATCCTCATCCATATGAGCTAAACTCCCCATGGACAACCAGCTAAGAGAATCAACAACTACATTAGCTTTACCTTGATGGTAGTGAAGACTCATATCATAGTCCTTCAACAACTCAAGCCACCTTATTTGCCTAAGATTTAACTCTTTCTGAGTAAACACATACTGTAGGCTCTTATTATCAGAAATGATATCAACATGAACCCCATAGAGATAGTGATACCAAATCTTTAATAAAAATACCACAGCTAAAACTCTAAATCATGGATAGGGTAGTTCTCCTCATGAACTTTCAATTGCCTAGATGCATAGGCCACCACCCTACCATGCCGCATCAGCACGTTGCCAAGCCCAACACAAGGACTATCATAATACACTATGCACCCATCATTACCCTTGGGCAGGGTCAAAACTGAAGATGAAGTCAACTTATGCTTCAAATCCTAAAAAAATACCCTCACACGCATCCGATCACAAGAACTTGACCTTCTTCTGGGTCAACTTAGTCAATGGGGCAGCTAGAGTCAAAAAACTTTCCAGAAATCTCTAATTATTACCGGCTAAACCCAAGAAGCTTTGAATATCGATTGGATTCACAGGTTTAGGCAATTTCTTAACCACTGAAACCTTTTATGGATCTACCATGATCCCCCTACTAGAGATAATATAACCAAAAAAAGTCACAACCTTTAACCAAAACTTAGATGTAGAGGACTTGGCATACAAACGCTGATCCTTCAAGGCCTGCAACACAATACAGAGGTGATCGACATGATCCACCTCACTCTTAGAGTAGACTAAGATGTCATTAATGAAAATAATGATAAACCAATTTGGAAACAGATAGAAAACCCTATTCATCAAATCTTAAGATTACTGGAGCATTAGTCAACCCAAAATACATAACCATGAACTCATAGTAACCATATCGGGTTCTGAAAGCAGTCTTAGGGATATCAACCACACTAATCTTAAGATGATGATAACCTGACCTAAGATCAATCTTAGAGAAACACTTCATACCTTGAAGTTAATCAAACAAGTTATCAATCCTAGGAGGAGGATATTTATTCTGTATAGGCATCTTATTTAGCTGATGATAATAAATACACATCCGAAGGGAACCATCCTTCTTATGTATGAACAACACAGTGGCACCCCAAGGAGACACACTAAGAAAAATAAACCCTTTATCTAAGAGATCATTTAATTGCTCCTTAAGCTCCTTCAACTCAGCCAGAGCCATCCTATAAGGAGGGATAGAGATAGGTTAAGTGTCTGGAATAAGATCAATCCCAAAATAAATTTCCCTATCAGGAGAAACAATAGGTAGATCATCACGGAAAACCTCGAGAAACTCATTTACTATTAGAACGGATTGTAGAGAAGGACCTTCGTAATTAGAATCTTTAATCCAGATCAAATGATACAAAAACTCTTTGGAAATCAACTCGCGATCTCTAAGATATAAGATGAACCTCTCCTTAGGCACTAAAGAACCCCGTTCCCATACAATGATCGGCTCATTAAGAAATTTAAACATAACCTTGCGGATCCGACAATCTAAGAAATCATAACACGAATGCAAGTAATCCATCCCCAATATGACATCAAAGTCAACCGTATCTAACTCTATCAAATCCATAGAAGTTTATCTATCACTAACAGATACCACACATACCCTATAGACTCTTTTAGAAAACACAGAGTCACCACCCAAGGTACTATAGAAAAAAATTAGAAATAAACTCAGGACCAAAGCCAAAATGCACTGCCATAAATGACGTCACATAAAAAAGAGTGGACCTTAGATCAAGTAAACAATACACATCGTGGGATAAAAATTTCAACGTACCTATAACGACATCGAGAGATACCTCAGAATCTTGGCGAGACACAAGAGCATATAACTGATTTTGGCCCGTGTTGGTACCAAAAGTAGAAACAGATGTAGAAGTAGCGCCCTTTGGTGTAGGAGCAAATGATGAGGTAACCAGGACCTTGTTAGCCTCAGAAGCCATTCTAACCCAAAAGTCCTGCTGCTTGTGACCAATCTGACCATAATAAAAACATATGTTCTTTCCTTCCCCACAGAACCCATAGTGCGACTGCCTATAAACTTTACAAGGAGCGTGGGATGGATCTGACTGAGCCCTACTAGCCTGAGATTGGGCACTATGTGCCCAAGACAAACCATCATGCTGAGATCGATGATTACCTGATGGCTTCAGGTAAGGAGCACTAGATGTGGACAAAGAACCTAAAATCCACTACTTTTTCATTGTCCACTAACCACCATCTCTACCACTTTTCTTAGAAGGTCTAAATTTCTTCCTCTGCCTCTCACTAAACTTAGCCTACTTTTTCTTCTCTTTCTCTACTTATTGCATGTACACAACCAATATAGAGATATCCATGTCCTTGATTAACAAGGCAACCTTGCTTTCAAGGATCAACTCATGATACAATCTTAAAGCAAACTTTTGCATTCTATCCCTTATGCTAGAGACCAACTCAGGAGCATATCTGGATAGTTGATGAAATTTCAAGGCATACTACTTGATAGGCATCTTATATTGCCTTAGATTCATAAACTCTTTCAATTTTTCTTTCCTTAATTCCTGAGGAAAAAAGTGGTCTAGAAATTCACTAGAGAAATCCACCCCAAGGCAGAACCAGCATCCTCACCCCTCAACTATTCCCACTCTTCGTAACACTAGTACACCATATCTTTCAATTGATAGGTAGAAAACTCAACACCTTCAACCTTAGAAACATGCATAATTTGAAAGATCTAATCCATTTCATCAATGAAACATTAAGGATCCTCCTCAACCTTTGCACCAGTAAACACAGGAGGACACAACCTTATAAATTAGCCAACCTTTGTGGCCTCAGAAGATAAAGTGACAGGAACACCATGCTTAGGTTGAGAAGCTGCCAACTAAGTCAACAGGTTAATGGGGAAACAAAACTCAACATTAGTAGCCTCCCCTTGAGGAGACTAAGTATGAGTATCACCCACAAGAGTAGGTCAGTGGGGACAGTTGGAACCCCATGAGGACAATCAAATGCAGCAACCTTTGACAGTGTTTAGACTCTAGAGGTCGAGCGTGTTTTATCAATATTGTCCCTAATTAGGATAGAGGAACTTGCATGAACATATAATTTTCTTGAAGGCATGATCTGAAAGACAAGCAAATAAAAATTAGTAGAATCTAAGACCTTAGACTCTATAGTCCAAAATAAGACATCAAGAGAGTGAAATAATCCTAAATGTTACATAGACTCTCTATTATAAGTGTGGCGTGCTATATACCCATAAAAGAGACTCTACTTGACACGACTTTAAGGATACCCAACTGACCATGAACCTAGGCTTTGATACCAACTTGATAGGACCCAAACCAAGGCCTTGTCGCAATGGGTATCTCAATCCCAACAAGGACCTAAGATAACCCTACTACCCATTCCAACAAACCAACATATACCCAAAGTTGAATAAATTCCAAACATATAACAAGATAAGGTGATTAAAAACACAAAGACTTTGGGATATGTCCAATACCATGACCAACCCAAATAGTCTAACCGTTCAATGCCCAACTAACAACCATAACAAATCCAAAATAATAACCAAGTCTATATCCATACCATAATATACCCAAATAATTTATCCATTCAAAGAATCTAAAAGATATCCAAGAAGTATCCGATCAGGATATGCCCCTAAACATAGCCAAAACCAATATCCTAGTCTAAACTAATAAAGACATAAGAAAAATAAAGGCTAGAAATGAAGCCTTCTGGATTATGGAAGCTCAATACTTGAAGTCAAAATAAGTTGTTCCCAAGTCTAATCACTGAGTAGGGGGTGTAGTATGACCAACACCTGCATCGCTTGGGGATATAACATCAAATATGATTAGCGATTGGAGTGCTAGCATGTAACTCAAGGATAAAGATAGAATAGTTCCAATAGTTCAAAACCAATCAACTAATATATGTAACCAACGCAAAATAAACATATGCATATATACCATGCCGGGATAAGGAATAAGAGTAGCATAAAGTTTGAAAATATTAACTTGGGTTGTGTAGCATGACCTTCATCGAACAAAGTACCCACAGGCTATATGGGCCTAGCTCTTCCTTAGTTGGAAGGGCCCTAGTTAGAGTAGCCGCACAAACCAGAGAATAACTAAAATTGTTTATGCCTATATGGGGGACTCAAATCTCCTGGCATAACCAAGGTGACTTAAAAACCAATACATGTATTATAGGGGACTCAAACCTCTAATTAACATATTTATTTGGGGGACTTACAACACCCAGTCATAAAGACACCAACACCAGCTAGTAAGATTTCTAATGTTAGTTCTTCAGACTCCACTTTTATGGCCCAGCTACACATCCCACTTTTTAAGACCAATTTAAAACTATCATTTCAAATACACAACCATTAATCCAATTACTTACCAAAGGCATTTTTTTGGTATAATCATACCAATACCACTTGCAAGCGTACCATATATGCCATTACCATTATCAATCAATGAATCATTTATTTAACTTTAGGACTCAAACCCATTGTCTAACAAAAACACTTGTTCAATCTAAAGTTTAGGGACTCGAACCCATTATCTAGTAAAGACATAAATCAATTTAATATTTAGGGACTCAAACTATTTTTAACCAATTAAACCAACAAGGTTACCATTT
This sequence comes from Capsicum pubescens, assembly GCA_030864215.1. NCBI lineage: Eukaryota > Viridiplantae > Streptophyta > Magnoliopsida > Solanales > Solanaceae > Capsicum > Capsicum pubescens. Next base: position 157,511,284 of record CM061547.1, on the reverse strand, counting down.
AAATCATTACATAGCGAACAACATGTTTATAATACCATTTACAAACCACCAATTAAACCAACAAGGTTACCATTTAAATCATTACATAGCGAACAACATGTTTATAATACCATTTACAAACCATACATATTCATTAGGCTAATTCCTTGTTTCAAAGCACCATTAACATATGACTAGTTTATTCTATTAGGCATATTTATAAACACTTTAAAGAAATACCATCACCAAGATCAAAACCAAAGTAAAAACCATCAATTTTAGGGTGAACCGTTACCCAATGGTTAAAACACAATTACCAAGCACCTATATGTGAAAATCATCACCAAAAATATGTATAAACATAATTTAAACTAAGATTAAATAATACTCAACAATATGCAACAAGACCCTCAACATGGGTTTTTAAACCCACCATTAATGCATCATAAACAATGTTTAAAACACATGATATTTGAGAACTAACAATGAGTGAAGAGTCACATTCTTTGTTCACAAAGATTCATGAAAGAAACTTGACCTTTGTGCCTATAGATGAACACTTGAAGAAAACCCTAGACCAATCTTCATGAGAGAGTTAGAGAGTGTTTGTGGACTTTTTGATCTTTCAAAAGTGTGTTATGAGAGTCCACAAAATGTTATAATATATGGGTACTTAAGGGTTTTGGGGTGGGAAATATCTGAAATACCCTCAGCTTAAAAGCTGAAAACATGATCGTAGAAGGTTGCGACCATATCCCCTCAAACCGTACCCTAACATATGAGTGGTACCCATCATCCATACCCTAGAAATAAACTTGGACCTCAACACTATCCAACATAAGACCTCCTAGGCTAACTCATACCCTAGCATACGATAAGTACCCAAGAACCGTACCCTAGGCAAAATAGAATCGCCTAGGCTAGACATAGGATATCATATGGTTGGCATCATACTTCTAGTACCCCAATATATGACTAGTATAATGCCTTCCCATATCTTAGATAGAAACAAACCAAACCATAATTATCAACATACAAGTGAAAGGACCTTAACTATACCCAATAATATTATTAGTACCCTCTAGTCGTAAGATGTCCAAAATCTCAAACTTAAGAAATTTTATAAGCATAAAAACTAGGGTATTTCAGTTATGACTTGTAGTGATGAGTCTTAAGGAGTGGCTATGAGTCAAGGGTTGACTCGTAGTCAAAGGCGATCTTTTTTTAGTTTTTAAGTTAACGGTATACTAGACATTTTCCCTCCTACCCAACTTAAAACCCACGTCTTATAACCCCTTTAGTGTATCATTAGCCCCCATAAACACATCAAAGTAACTTTTAAACACTCTAAAATTCTTTAAGTCCAAGAACACTTAGGGTTTTCAATAGGTAGATCAATTAAGTCTTTCAAGAGTGATTTCTCTCTGTATATCTTTACTATTATAGGCATGTGACTCTCCCCTCATTGTTAATTTTCTAAAAGCATATGTAAGTGTTGTTCACATGGAATTGTTTTGATTTTAAAAATAATGGGTTTTGAATGCTTATTGTTGAATAATGTTTTCTCATAATTTTAATGTGATTTTTCATGTTTTAAATATATTTTTGAACTTGTGGGTGCATGGGTATGGTAAATGAACTAGGGAATTGTGATTTTCCTTAACTTTTGACTTTTGAAATGGTTATGACCTCAACCCATAGTGTGAGATTAGTTTTGAGTTATGAGAAAGGTGGGACTTCGTAAATTGAACTAGTATTGAACTATTGCATGACATAAAGAGGCATTTGAACCACATGGTATGATTTAATGAACAAAGGGAGTCGGTGTTCCCCTACCTTGTATTAATGAACAAAGGGAGTTGCTCTCCCCAAGTTAATGGAAATTGTTTTGGCATGTTGTTAGTACCTTGAAAGTATAGTTTGTAAGAAGATACCAAAAATGTATGCCTTAATTTGAAATATGTCTCATGATTGGTATTTTGTGATAAATATTTTAATTGGGTTATAATAAGGGTTGTGTAGCTGAATCGTAAAAGAGAAGTTTGGTGTAACTGACATTGGAAAATACATTTGCTGACGTGGGGGTCAAAGTGACCAAAGAACTTTTAGTCCCTCTCATTATTATTATTTTATGATTAGGGAGGTTCGAGTCCCCTATAAATTATTACATGATCGGGTGCTTATGTCACCTTATCATATGTTGGGAGTTTCGAGTCTTTTATGTGAATATATATAAGATTATTCTCTGGTTCATATGACTACACACATTAGGGCCCAACCACGGGGTAAGATCTAGGGCCCATATTGCCTTTGGGTACATGTTATGACAGTTGAGCTACATAATCCAGGCAAATATTTTGAAAATACATGTTAAGTTTTGTTCTCTATCCTGGCATGTTATATATATATATGCATCTGATTATGTGCATTGGATTGAATAATTTTAAATCATTGATCATGTCATTATGTTATATTTATCCTCGAGTTACATGCTAGCATTCACCCCTCTAACTATTTTCGGACATTGTATCCCCATGCGATGTAGGAATTGGTCACACTTCTACTCTTCCTACTTAGTGATTAGGATTTGGGATCAGCTCGTGAGTTGACATTAAAGTGTTAATCTTCCATACATTAGAATTCTATTTTTTGTGTTTTGTTTCTCTTATGTATTAAGATTTTTTTTGGCTATTATTGGGGGCATGTCTCGACACTTTATTGATATTTAGTTTTTGATCATTGTTTATAAGGCATTGTTTGGACTACTGTGGTTGTTGGGCAGTGTTCATCAGTTGTTTGGCCAGTCATTGATGGTTGGTCATGGATATGCATTGAAATTTTCTTAAGCTATTGCATGCTATCTTGTTATATATTTGGAATTCATCTGACTTCGAGGGTGTGTTGTGTTTGAGTTGATTAGGTGAAAGGGGTGATCTATTGACCCCATAGAACTTGAGATACCCAACACAATCACACCTTGTTTTGGGTTATGTTTAGGTTGTATCAGAGCCTAGGTTTGGTATCTTTGGGTGTCCAATAAAGTCATGTTTATTTGAGTTTTTTAATCGTGTGCAGCATGCCATACATATAAGGGAGAGGTTACTAGCCATTTAGGAATGTTTTCCTTTCTTGTTGTGTTATTTTAAGCTATAGAGTGTGAGTTCTTGAGTATCTCTAATTCCCGTATGTTCTCTTTTTAGATCATGCCTTCCAGATGATCTAAAGATCATGGAAACTCCCCTGTCCTACTTGAGGGAAATGCTGATAAGACACACCCTTCTTCTGGCATACAGACTCGATCTAAAGATCCAGTTCTTTATTTCCCTTCTAGAGTTCCTCTGGTCCCCTCTAGTCCTCCTTGAGCTCCTCAGGCTGATGTGTTGAATGCAGAGTTTTGTCAGTCTATTCATATGTTGTCTCAATCAGTAGCTTCCTAGTCTGAGCGTGTAGCTTCTGTTACTCTATCTTCTAAGGCCACAAGGGTTAGCCAGTTATGAGATTAAGTCCTCTAGTGTTCACTAGTTCTAAAGTGGTGGAAGATCCTCAAAACTGTATCGATGAGATGAAGAAGATTATTCAGGTTATGCATGCTACTAAAGTGGAGGGTATGAAATTTGCTTCCTATAAACTAAATGATATAAAATACCAATGGTATGAGAAATAGGAACAGTATAGGGGAGATAATGCTAAATCCATAATATCAGATGATTTCTCTAATTTATTTCTAGATCGCTTATTTCCTTAGGAGTTATAAGAGGTGAAAGTGGAAGAATTTGTTAATCTAAAACAAGGAAGGATCACGATTAAGGATTATCCTTTAAAATTTTATTAGTTTTCCAAATATGCTCCTGAGTTAGTGTCTAGTATGAGGCCTAGAATAAGGAAATTTGCTTCTGGGTTGTCTCGTGATTTGATTCTAAAGAGTAAGGATACCTTGTTGAAAAAGAATATGGATATCTCTAGATTAGTTGTGTATATGCAACTGGTTGAGGAATAGAAGAAGAAACAAGCAAATATGAGGGAAAGGAAGAGTAAGAATTTTAGATTTTTTGATCTAGTTGGAGGTCAGCAGCAGAGTGGTGAAGATAGTAAAAAGTGGTCTTAGAAGAAGTGGAGGATTTTTGGTTCCTACTCTAAGGCTAGTGCTCCTTATTCGAAGTTGTTGGGTGATCATCATTCTCAGCATGAGAGTGGGTTTAGAGAATAGGGCATAGGATGCCCAATCTTAAGTTGGTGGGGCTTAGTTAGCTCCATCATATCCTCCTTGTGGTTTTTATGTTGAGGGGAGAATAAGTGTTTTCAATATGGTCAGATTGGTTATTTGCAGGGGGATTGTCCTTCTAAGGCTTCTTTGGGTGCAAATATGATTCCTGTTGCCACTTTATTATCTCCTACACCAAAGGGTGATACTTCTTTTTTTATTACCAGAACTGGTCAGAATCACTTGTATTCTCTTGCTACCCGCTAGGACTCTAAGGCATCTCCCTATGTCGTCATTGGTATGTTATGACTCTTTTCTTGTGATGTGTATTTCTTGCTTGATCTAGGGTATACTCTTTCTTATATGAACCTATTTGTGTCTTTGCATTTTGCTTTTAGTCTCAAGTGTATCCCTGACTCTTTTTTATTTCTACCCTAGTGGGTGACTTTGTGGTTGGTAGAAAAGTCTATAGAGGTTGTGGGTTATCTGTTGGTGGCAGAGAAATTCTTGTAAATCTAATAGAGTTAGACATGGTTGATTTTGATGTCATATTGGGGATGGACTGGTTGCACTTGTGCTATGCCTCTTTAGATTATTGAACCTATAAGGTCATGTTTAAATTCCCTAATGAGCCGGTCATTGTGTAGGAAGGGAGTTCTCTAGTGCCTAAGAAAAGGTTCATATCGTATCTTAGAGCCTGAAAGTTGATTTCCAAGGGATGTCTTTATAATTTAGTCCAAGTTAAAGATTTTAACTCGGAGGGTCCTACTTTGCAATTTTTTCCTATGGTTAATGAATTCCCCAAGTTTTTTCATGATGGTCTTCCTGGTATCCCTCCTAATAGAGAGATTGATTTTAGGATTGACCTTATTCCAAAAACTTGTCCTATCTCTATCCCTCCATAAAGGATGGCTCGAGCTAAGTTGAAGGAGCTTAAGGAGCAGCTGATAAACCTCTTTGATAAGGGTTTTATCTATCCTAGTGTATCTTCGTGGGGTGCTCCTATTTATTTTATGTGTAAAAAGGATCATTCGCTTTGGATGTACATCGATTATCGTCAGTTGAATAAGGTTTCGATGAAGAATAAGTATCTTTTTCCTCAGATTGATAATTTTTTTGACCAACTTCAGGAAACTAGGTGTTTCTCTAAAATTAATCTTCAGTCAAGTTATCATAAGCTAAATAATAGGGAGGCGCATATCCCTAAGACTGCTTTACAAACCCAATATGATCACTATGAGTTCCTAGTCATTTCTTTTGGTTTGACAAATCCCCGACGACATTTATAGATCTCATGAATTAGGTGTTCCATCAGTTCTTAGATTTGTTCGTCATAGTATTCATTGATAATATTTTAATGTACCCTAGGAATAAGGCTTATCATGCCGATCACCTCCGTATCGTGTTGCAAACTTGTAAAGATCAGCATTTGTATGCTATGTTTTCAAAGTGCAAGTTCTCGTTTAAAGTTGTTACTTTTATGGGTCATGTCATTTCTAGTTAAGGGATCATGGTGGATCCACAGAAAGTTATAGTGGTTAAGAAGTGGCCTAGGCCGATGACTCCAATCGATATTCAGAGCTTCTTGGGTTTATCCTGTTACTATAGGAGGTTTGTGAAGAGTTTCTCATCTATAGCTGCCCTACTAACTAAGTTTACCCAGAAGAAGATGAAGTTCTTATGGTCTGATGCTTGTGAGGGTAGTTTTGAAAAGCTTAAAGATAAGTTGACTTCAACTCTAGTTTTGACCCTGCCTGAGGGTAATGATGGATTCATGTTTTATTGCAATGCATATCATGTGGGACTTGGTTGTGTGTTGATACAACATGGTAGGGTTATGGCATGTGCTTCTAGGCAGTTGAAAGTTCATGGGAGAAATTATATAACTCATGACTTTGAGTTGTTGGTTGTGGTATCTGCATTGATTATTTGGCATTACTATTTGTATGGAGTCCATATAGATATCTTTCCTAATCATAAGATCCTGCAATATGTGTTCACCTAGAAGGAGTTGAATCTCAGTAGAGTAAATGGCTTGAGTTGCTAAATGACTACGACATGAGCCTCAATTACTACACAGGTAAAGCTAATGTTGTTGTTGATGCTCTTAATTGGTTATACATGGGGAGTCTAGATTATGTGGATGAGGATAAGAAGGAATTGGTGAAAGATATTCACCATTTGGCTATTCTTGGAGTTCGTCTCTTGGACTCTAAGGATGGGGGTGTGTTTTTGCAAACGGTGGCACAGTCATCTCTTGGTACTGAAATAAAGGAGAAACATGTATTGGATCCTGTCTTAATAAAGATTAAGGGAGATGTGGGACAACAAAAGGTTGTAGCTTTAGAGATTGGTGATGATGGTATCTTGAGGTACCATGGAAGGATATGTTTCCTAATATAGATAGGTTGCAAGAAATCATCTTGGTTGAGGCTCATGAATCACGTTATGCCATTCATCCTGGTTCGACGAAGGTGTATCATGATCTTAAAAAGATTTATTGGTGGAATGATATGAAACAAGATGTGGCCAGTTTTGTGGCTAGATGCATGGTGTGTCAACAAGTGAAGGTTGAGCACTTGCGGCTCGGATGGTTTTATTAAGAAATTGAGTTGCCTGTGTGAACGTGGGAAGTGATTAATATGGATTTCGTTACTGGTTTTTTTATCTCGAAATCAGTTTGATTCAATTTGGGTCAACGTGGATAGGATGACTAAGTCTTCTCACTTCTTGCCAGTGAGAACAAATTTTTGGCAGAAGACTATGCAAAGTTATTCCTCCAAAAGATTGTGAAGTTGCATTGGGCGCCTATTTCTATCATGTATGATTGTGTTACTCAATTCTCATCACAGTTTTGGCATTTGTTCCAGAGCGGTTTGGGAAGTAAGGTGAGTCTTCGTACTGTTTTTCACCCGCAGTAGGATGGGCAAGCAGAAAGGACTATTTAAACACCTGAAGACATGCTTAGAGCTTTTTTGATTGACAATGGTAGTAGTTGGGTTGATCATTTGCCTCTTATAGAGTTTGCGTATAATAATAGCTACCATTCTAGTATTAGTATGGCTCCTTTCGAGGTCTTGTATAGTAGGAGGTGTAGGTCTCCCATTGGGTGGTTTGAAGTTAGTGAGGCAGTGATGTTTGGCCCAGATTTGGTTTACCAAGTGATGGAGAAGGTGAAGGTGATTAGGGATAGGCTTAAAGGTACTCAAAGTCGCCAATAGTCCTATGCTGATATGAGGAGAAGGTAGTTGTAGTTTAGGGTTAGTGATTGGGTGTTCTTAAAGGTATCCCCCAAGAAAGGAGCGATGTGGTTTGATAAGAAGGGGAAGCTCAGTCCCAGATATGTTGGTTCGTACTTTGTGTTGAAGATGGTTGGTAATGTTGCATATGAATTGGAGTTTCCCTCTTGTTTAAGCTCTATTCATCCTGTGTTTCACGTTTTGATGTTGATAAAGTGCGTGGGTGATCTCCTTCATTGGTTATTCCTTTGAAGGAGGTGGGTATTTTGGATTCCTGATCTTATGAGGAAGTCCTGAGTGAAATCTTGGATCGACAAGTTCGCCGGCTGCGAACAAAGGATGTGGCTTCGGTAAAGGTTCTTTGGAGGAACCAAAAGGTGGAGGAAGCTACGTGGGAAACCTAAGAGGACATGAATTCCAAGTATCCATTATTTTTTTTCTCCGGATAATCATGCTTAAGGTATGTGTATTACTTAACATCTTTGTTTTCTGACTTTGTTTAAGGAAAGAGTGATTTCCTTATTATCTTTGTTTTCCTTCTTTGTTAAAGGTAAGAGTAGAGGTATGTGGAGTCAATTCATGCTAATAAATGTCTTGTCCTATCATTCAAGGACGAATGATCCAAGTGTGGGGAATTGAAATGCCATATATTTTTTTCCCTTGGAAATTTCTTGATCTTTAAGCTCACTAACTTGGTAATGACTCACCTCTATGAGTCATAGGGTATCCTGATGAGTCATTGGGATAAGTAGTAACCAAACTAGTAAGTGTTTGGCTAGATTCTACTCTGAGTAAAACTGTCTCACTAAGATCTGTAAGGATATTTTAAGAGTCATTAGGTGTAATCATAGGGTGTCCAGTGTAAGTCTCAAATTGAGTTTTGTGTTGACTAAGACTGGACCCTATGAGACGTAGAGTCCCATTGCGAGTGGTGCCATTGATTAATAAGGATAATAGTGTAGGGTTCCTTGGTGGTACTTCCTTGGTTACGACTCGTGGTGACAAGTCTTATGGAGTGGCAACGAGTCAAGGGTTGACTTATAGTTTAAGGTGACCCTTTTTAAGCCTTTAAGGTAAGGGAATTCTAGACATTTCCCTCTTACCCAACTTGAAACCCACGTCTTATAATCCCTTTAGGGTATCATTAGCCCTTATAAACACATCAAAGTAACTTCTCAACACTCTTAAATTCCTCAAGGTCAAGAACACTTAGGGATTTCAAGAGGTTGATCAATTAGGGCTTTCAAAGGTGATTTCTCTTTATACATCTTACTATTACAGGCATGTAACTCTTTCCTCATTGTTAATTTTGTAAATGAATATGTAATAAATTTTTGTTCACATGGAATTATTTTGATTTTGAAAAAAAAGATTGTGGGTTTTGAATGCTTATTGTTTAACAATGTTTTCCCATGATTTAATTGTGATTATTCATGCTTTAAATATGGTTTTGAACTTGTGGGTGCATGGGTATGGTGAATGAACTAGAGAATTGTGATTTTTCCCAAACTTGTGACTTTTGAAGTGGTTATGACACCAAGCCATAGTGTGAGATTGGTTTTGAGTTATGACAAAGTTGGGAATTTGTAAATTGAACTAGTCTTGAACTATTGCGTGATATAAAGAGTTATTTGAAACACAATGGTTTGGTTTAGTGAACAAAGGGATTCGGTGTTCCTCCACCTTTTATTAATGAATAAAGGGAGTTGTTCTCCCCAAGTTAATGGAAATTGTTTTGGCTTGTTGTTAGTACCTTGAAAGTGTAGTTCGTATGACGATACCAACAATGTAAACCTTAATGTGAAATGTTGTAAATGATTGGGATTATGTGATAAATGTTTTAATTAGGCTCTAATAGGGGTTGTGTAGATGAGTCATGAAAGTGGAGGTTTGGGTGACCAATACTGGAAACTGTATTTGTCGATGTAGGGGTCAAAGTTACCAGGGAGGTTTGAGTCCCTGTCATTAGAATTATTTCATGATTAGGGAGGTTCAAGTCCCTAATAAATCATTACATGATCGGGTACTTAAGTCACCTTAGTAAATATTGGGAGGTTCAAGTCACCCGTGTCCATATATATGAGATTATTCTCCGGTTCATGGGGCTACATGCACTGGGGCCCGACCAAAGGGTGAGAGTTGGGGCCCATAAAGCCTATGGGTGCATGTTATGAAAGTTGAGCTACACAATCCAGGCTAAAGTTTTGAAAATGCATTTTAAACCTTGTTCCCTATCCTGGAATGTGATATATATATATATATATATATATGTATGTCTATGCATTTGATTATGTTCATCATTAGTTAAAGGAAGGTGTTTTTTTTCTTAAATATCAATAAAATTGTTAGTTAAGATATATTAGTTACTAATGTATATCATTGTTATCTTATGTATATGAATATCTAAAATACGTATGAGAGAAATTTAAATGAAAAAAGAGAGAGAGTGCAATTTAGTAGGAAACTAATGGGATTTATGTTATTTACCCTTTAAATATTGGTGACCTTTGACCAAGTCTAAGGGTTAACAATAACAACAACAACATGCCCAGTGTATTCCTACCTAGTGGGGTCTGGGGAAGGTAGAGTGTACGCAGACCATACCACTACCTCAAGAGAAATACAGAGACTATTTTCGACCCTAAGGGTTAAGGACACTTAAACAATTAATTAAGTTAATTGGGGACTCAATTAATATTTTTAAAACTTCTTAATCTTTTTAAAAATATAAATCAACCCACAACTATCTTTTTAATAAAATCAGTTTTTCAAAAATCAAAAATCCCCCCCGCCCCTCTCTCTCTCTCCTCTTAAACGTCTCAATTATCTCTTTCTCTCTCAAATATCTCCCAACAGCTACTACAACCATCGACAACAGATCGACGCAAACTTCAATCTCTAGTGACTTTCAACCTCTGGAAAAAATAGTTTCCAGTTCTTCATTGTTCCTTTTCGACTTAGAATTGTCAATTTTCTCCACAACAGATCAACGTGACAACATTTTTCTATGACTTTCAACCTCCGACGACAATAACTTTGAGTTTTTCAACATTTTTTTTGACTTTCACAAGTAAAAAATTAGACCTTTTTAGTTATAATGAAAAAAAAGGAACTTGAGTTAACTCGTCTTCTAGTATGGGTTAACAATTTTAATATTTGTTGCTTAAGAATAAAATGGGGACTCAAGAAAAACCTAATTTTTGTTATTTCTTCTCTTAATATGATTGATGTAAATATGGTATATTTTTATAGGGAAATATGTCTTTTTGTTATTATTGTAGTTCTTGTTCTCGAATATTATTATAAAAGTAGTAAAACTTGAATTTTAAATATTTTTAGAGACATATATTGTGACCAAATCTAACAATTATTGATTTTGTTGGTTTAAGTGAACACTTACTTAAACAACTATTATTTGTTGGTGTTTGTTGTATTTTCTGGAGTTTTTTGCTATTTGTATTTATTGGTGTTGTTGGGTGTGTGTTGGTATTGTTGTATTTGTAAATGTTGGAAAATGTTTCTAGTATTTGAGTTGAATGTTGGTGTTGTTAGTTTTGTTTGTGTTGTTATATTTATAAATGTTGGTAAATATTGATGTTGTTGGTGTTGATATATTTGTAAATGTTGGAGTTGTTGGTGTGTGTTGGTGTTGGTGGTGTTAGTGGTGTTGATTTGTTTGTGTTGTTGTTGGTGTTGTTGTCTTGGTAAATATTGGTGTTAATAGTGTTGTTGTATTGGTAAATATGGTATATTGATAAATGGTGATATCATTGTTGGTGTTATTGTTGATATATGTATGTATATATTTATGTGATAAAAATGTTGTTACTATTGATAAATCTTGCTATTGGTTTATTTTTTTCAACAAATGACTCATCTGTTGTAACAAATGACTCATCTAATGCAATAGATGGTTCATTTATTGGAAAAAGCATAATAATTATTCCAACAGATGACTCATTTGCTGTAACAGATGGGTCATCTAGTGGATCAAATCATAATAGAATTCCAATAGATGACTATCAAGACTATTTTGATTTCTTCCAACATATAGGTAATCTGTTGTAACAGATGAGTCATCTGTTGGAAGAAATCAAAATAGTATTGTTTTGATTTCATCCAACAGCGTATCCACCTGTTGCAGTGGAGAAGTGATCCGTTGGAAGAAATAAAAATAGTTTCAATAATGTTTTGATTTCTCCCAACAGATGATCCATCTATTAGAAGAAATCAAAATAGCATTGAAACTATTTTTATCTCTTCCAACAGATCACTCATCTATTGCAATAGATAGATAATCTGTTGGATGAAATTAAAATAGTATACCCTACTTTTTTAATTTCTTCCAATAGATGACTCGTCTGTTGCAACAAATTACCCGTTTGTTGGAAGAAATCAAAACAATATTGAAACTATTTTTATTTCTTTCAACGGATCATTCAACTATTGAAACAGATAAGTCATTGTTGCAATAGCAACAGATGAGTGATCTATTGAAACTATTATTTTAATACGTTGTACTTGTTAGATTTATTGTTATTCTTTTTTTAATGATGCATAGATCAATTATAATATTTTTTTATTTTCCTCTTATTTGTAGATAAAATGGCTCCCAAAAAAAGTTAATCAACTCCAATGAAACGAAGAAGTAAAGTAGCTAGGCTACATTCACGACTATATGAACTTGCTGTACAAGCAATATCTCAATCAGAAGAAAGAGAAAATGAACACGAAGATGAGGAAAGATTCACAAGAGATATTGAATTTAGGTTAAAAAAAAGCAACATGATTTAAATGTTAATATTGATCCTAATACCCTTTCCACTGAAGAGTTTGTCAAAACCTTCAGTATTGATAGTTTTCCTGTGAGAATGCAGTGTTATGGTACAACATATTTAACTAATGATTGTGTGGTAAAGTCAACCATAGAAAAATATTTTTATACCCTCAGTAAAATACTTCCAGAACAAAAAATTGGATGCTTATTTTAGGGACAACTGCTTTGGGAAATATTTTGATTTATCGGAGGACAATAACGCTTATTTTTAAATGACCATGGTGTATGGCCTTCTAAAATATAGGTTTATGTATGAAATTAAGAATAATATGGATGAGTTGTGGATAAATTATTATGGTATCCCACTTTATTTTTGTTGGAAGGAGTTTGTCATAGTTATTGGACTAAACGTTATCCTCCTTCTCAACCTATACCTATTGTAAAACAAAAAACTCCTCACACACTTAACGGTAAGTCAAGTAATGGTGATAACTTGGTGTACCTTGTTGGTCCAAGCTTCAAAAATAGAAATTTGATAGAAGAGTTGAAAGGTAAAAGATTTTCAAAGAAGCACAAACAATTATTTTGCTTGGTTTGCTTTGTACATAATATTCTTTGGGTGAGAGATGTTAACAACAATATACCACTTGATTTAATAAAGATCTATGAGGATCTTAGGGCACTTAATAACTATCCTTAGGATCATGAAAGCTTCAAAATAGTTGCCAAATATTTGTTGACTCTGTTAACGCCAAAGACAGTCAACTTATATGGCTTTCCATGGGCTTTCATGGTAAATATTTCTTTTTTTCATGTTTCATTTATTTTTTATTGAATAATTCTTTTGATTTATTGGCATAATTTTTATATGTTTGGATATTTGAAGTCAATCGTTATATCAGACAACAAGTGAACTATCACGAAGAAGTTTCATATCTAAGAATTCTGAGATGGTTGTCGGCCAAAACTGATAAAAAAAATTTTTTAGATCTTTTTAACCCCTCCCCCAGGAAGCAATAAGTCTAATTTTATTTAAGTCTTTATTTTAGTTAGTGATTTATTTTAATGATTTAATTATCACTCTAATATATGTACTGATTTATTTTAGATTGTGCATTCGTGGCTTATTCTGACTAATCGAGAATTAAAGATGCCATTTTTATTACTTTATGGTCTATGCAAACTTTATTAGGTCCTAATCTAACTGATAGAATAATAATGAAATTGGTTGGAGCAACAACCATCAAAAGAAAAGCATTTGGGAAGGTTAGGCTTATTCTTGTTGATGGTGTCTCTGTTAATGTTGTTGATGGTGCTAGTGTTAGTGGTGGTGATGGTACTGTTGTTAGTGATGGTGGTGGTAATAGAGTTGGTGGTGGTGATGGTAGTGGTAATGGTGCTGTTGTTGGGGTTGGTGGTGTTGATAAGCTGGATGATGCTCCTATTGTAGTTTTTTGAAAAAGAAATGATCAGGATTATGAGCATACTGATTTTACTGATTTTGGTGGTAGATATACCTCTTTAATTTGGCATACTATATATTTTGGAGGTGTTTCCCCTCCTAGCTTATGTTCTTCATACAAATGTCAACAATGCAAGGAAAAACTTGATGATTAAAGCTCTGAATGCATTAACTGCTCCTATAAATGAATAGACATCTAAGAGGGGTGTAATTCAAGCAAATAGGATTTCAAATCTATTCACTCTTTTAGAGGTTAATAGGAGAAATAAAGCAATTTCTAAGGTATTATCAAATATCAAATAAATAAAAATTACAACTCCTCTTTCTTGCACTATTGAGCAGTATACAAGGGCCACAAGAGAGCAGCTTGAGCTGAGAAAGGTAAATATTTACCATCCGTTGCAATAGATTACACATATGTTATATAACTTGTGTAGTTGGGTAATATATTAACAATTACATAGATAAATACGATAGATATCCCATCTATTGCAACAGATATGTAATCTGTTGCAACGGGTGGGTTAACTGTTATAACAAATTATCCATCTACTACATAACTTACAGTAGCTAGATAATATGTTAACAAGTACATATATAAGTGAAACAGATATCCCATCTGGTGAAATATATTACCCATGTGTTGCATAACTTGGAGTAGTTGGGTGATATGTTAACTAGTATAGAGATAAAGTCAACAGATATACAAATTACATATCTTCTTCATAACTTTAATTTATCTTTTTCTATTTTATTTTGTATCTTTGTGATAACCATTAATAATTATGGATTTCATGCAGATGTCACAATACATGCTACTGTTGAACAACATACTATCATAGTTGATAATCCATCTGTTGCTTCCAAAGAGGAAGAAAAGTGAACCCTGTGTCGGGTTCATCTTAAAAAAATAATGAGGATGAAAGTTTGGATCTTCATCAGAATTATCCGTTTGAAGGGTTCAACATCTCGGATGAGTCTCCTACACGGTTGATTAATATTTATTTAGAATGGATTGCAGATGGGTTGAAAAGTATCATGCCAACAAGTAACATAAACCATTTTCAGAAATTCTGATTCATACACTTCTTCTTATACCAACATGATATTAACACATATAAATCATGCAGAAAATAAAAGGACGATCGCTACAAATTAAAACAACGCGTCTCGGATTTGATATGGTCAAATTTATTGTTTCACATCCCAAAATGAAGAATTGATATTATTTGATGTCACAGCCCAAAACTTGATGGAATAATGAGATTTAAATCCCATATATCTTACTATTAGTACTATATTTCTGACAGACACACTAAACTAACTGTCTTATTTTTGTTTAATTATATCTGTTTAATAATTTTATTATTACTTAATTGTAATGTTTGATAATGTATGCAGCACATCGATGTTATAATTTACTACATCCAAAAGACGACCAAGTTGAAAATACAACAATAATAGAGGTACACGACAACTAACTAGTTGTTCAAAGTATACACTGATAAGACCTACAAAAGGTATAATCCACAAAAAGGGGCAGAAATTCTGTCATCACGCGAGGATTACCAACAACATTTGCAAGTTGCTCAAAACAAGAAATATTTATGTAACATCATCAAAGGTTTTAGCATTCCAGCTAGCCTACCTTGATATTTGATCGATGAAGAGTACATCCAAGTCAATTTTAATGGTGAGTTCCACTGGGTGTTGGTTGTCATTGTTCTAAAAGAGAGGCGCATCCAAATTTATGACTCGATGTTGGAAAAGTGACGTAGATATTCTGAGCCATCGTTGAAGATACAAAAGCTAGCCAAAATATTGCCTACTTACCTTCATATAAATGGTTTTTTAGATCAATTGATTCGTACTGATTGATCGACTGTTGAAGCATACTAGGATAAAATGAGTGATAACCATTTTCTACAAGGTAATTCATTTAATGTAGAATATGTTAAAGTAATTGCTCAACAATCCATTGTTAGCCTATAAATATCATGATTTATTTTCATAGATTTCATAACTCTTACATTAATTAGATATGTATTATTTGATTTTTACAAATACAGAAATTGCGGTGTTTTTGTTACCTCTTACGTCGAATATTTGAGCGATGAATTACAAGTACAAATGATAGACTTGATGATGAATTACTTCATAAAATATATGCTACAATTTTGTGGAATTAAGAAACTGTGAAGGCTCAGAAAGGGTATGTAAGCGACAGTGAGGATCCACCACGACCAAAGCGAATTACATACCACCGGATGAAGCACAACTGGTCAATATAAAGTAGATCTTTATCACTTGATTCCATCAAAGTAACCTTAGGAAGTCGTCTTTAAAACTTGCAAATATTTATCATTTAATGCAACAGACTACCCATAATAATTTTATATTTCATATTTTTGCTGAATTATTAAATGTAATTTGTGATGACTTGGATTTATTTTTTATAAATTTTATTTTAATTGATGACCAGTTATTTTGTCATGAATTTTACTTTATCTTTAGATTTGAAAAATGTTAGATTATTGCTAAAAATGGTTTACTAAATTCAATTACTGCAACAGATGCATTATTTGTTGTAACAGATGACTCATGTGTTGAAAATAATCATACAGATATAGACATATGTTGCAATAGATGACTAACATATTGAAACAGATGACCCATCTGTTGGAAATTATCAAATAAATATATGTATCTATTGAAATAGATGACTACCCCATTGTAATATATGACACATTTGTTGAATATTATCAAAAAGATATAGACATTTCTTGCACCCGATTACTAACCTGTTGCAACAGATGACTCATCTGTTGGAAATTATCAAATAGATATAGACATCTATTACAACAAATGACTAATCGATTACAATAGATAAGACATCTATTAGAAATTATCAATAGATATAGACATATGTTGCAACATTTTAAAATGTGTTGCAATGGTTATACACTTTATTGGGCATGTAATTACTATAAAATTAATTAAAATTGTAATTGAACATGTTAATTGAAAAATAATTATAGTTAAATCAATATATTTATTACTAATAATTGTATGATATAAATCATTTCACATCAAATTAGTCAATTGATCACTCTATTCAAGATGAATACGCTTAGTTGATCATTAATTACTATTTAATTCTTTAAAATTGCAATTTCACTTTTTAATTGAAAGGTAACTTTAGTTAAATCAATTTATCTATTACTAATAATGGTTTAAAATGATTCATTTCACATCAATTTAGTTAATTGATCATTCTATTCAAGACGAATACACTTAGTTGATCATGTAATTACTATGTAATCTGTTAAAATTGCAGTTGAACTTATTAATTGAAAGCTAACTTTACTTAAATTAATTTATTTATTACTAATAATCATTTAAAATGAATCATTTCATTTCAAATTAGTCAATTGATCACTCTATTAAGGACGAATACACTCAGTTGATCATGTAATTGCTATGTAATTCATTAAAATTGCAACTGAACTTATTAATTGAAAGATAACTTTAGTTAAATAAATTTATTTATTACTGATAATGGTTAAATAAAATAAGGTGCAACTATTTGTATGGGGTATATGTTAACGTCTTTAAAGATCATAAGAGTCTTTATTATCTATTCAAGTAAAAAGAGTTGAATCTGAGGCAAAGGAGGTGACTACAGTTTTTGAAAGACTTCGATGTCAATATTCTCTACCATATGGACAAAGGTAACATTGTAGATGATGCTCTTAGTCGACTATCCATGGGTAGTCTAGCATATTTTTCACCTGTTCAGCATTAACTATCCAGATATGTTCACAAATTTGTCATCCTTGAAGTCCATCTTATGGATTCTGAAGATGGTGGTATTGTGGTACTCAACACATCCAAGTTATCACTCATGGAATTGATGAAAAAGAGGTATTATGATGACCCATTATTGATCTAATACAAAGAGGGAATTCAGCAACATCGAGTCACGACATTTGAACTAGCAAGTGATGGCACTTTGAGGTGTAGAGACAGATTATGCATACCTGATGTGGATGGGCTGAGACAATAAATTATGGTTGAGGCATATTGCTCTCATTTTTCAATCTATCCTATCTCTACAAAGAAGTATCATGATCTTAAAGAGATCTATTGGTGGAATGACATGAAGAAATATATAGAAAAAAATGTGTCACAGTGCTTCAATTATCATTAAGTGAAAACAGAACAGTAGAGACATGATGTCCTAGCTCAAAACATTAGTACTATAGTATGGAAATAGAATGTTATTAATATGGATTTCACTGTAGGTTTACTTTCTGTTTCTCATAAACATGAGTCGATTTGTGTAATAGTTGATCAACTGATGAAATCTGCCCATTTCCTTCTAGTTAAATCTACTAGCACGGTTGAAGATTATGCTAAGTTATATGTAAAAGAGATTGTTCACCTTCATGGGACCCCAATGTCTACCAATTAGTAAAGTGGCCCTTTATAAACCAAGTATCAATCCACAGGGATTTGTCTTAACAACTATCGAATTCAAGTTCAGCTATTGAGATTAAAGTGGTGCAACCGCAATCCAAAGAGTTTTGGAGTTTTAAACAAAAATTAAAGTAAACAATGAAATAAAGTAAAAATCTTGGACAATCAATGGAGAGGAATCCAGGGTTAAGGCTCTGCGAAAAATCCTACTACGGTATTGAACTTCATTGGTTAAATTACCTATCATGGTTAATGATTCACAAGGTTAATATTATAATCATAGACTTTTGAGCCTCTAATCTTCTATCTAACTTAGACCCACAACTACATCGTTGAGTGGGGATATAAGAACTAAGTTAAACGCATTTATATTTCATAATGTAATGTAAAAAATAGGTCACTTAGGCATATCCTATCCTAAATGCAAATTATAACTTCATTCTATAGAAGATTATAACCCTATTCTATTTAACCCCACATTCTATCCTCTTGTTCCTCCTCTCGGAATCATAAGATGACAATCGATATATTATCAGGTTAGATACTCCTTAAAATAGTCATAACAAGGATAAATAAACATACAAATATGAAAATCCATTAAAACCAAATCAGTTCAAAGCAATAGTAATCATGTTCTTGGCCTTAACCCTGGAAAGGGAGTTTTTAGCAGCTCATGGACATAGCCGTAATTGCAAATGTAGAAATCATGTTGAAATACATAAAATAAATAAAGTAAAGAAATAAAACCCTTATTAAATTTTTTTCCATCCTCCCTCAAATTTTCAAAGTCGTCCAAGGTGTTTAGCATTATGTTCAAGTGTCCTATTTATAGGAGGACAAAATTGCTGAAATTGACCTAGGGTCCGCATCGCAGAGCTCATAGCTAGAACTAGGGTGTGAGATGAACCCTAATAGTGGAGAAACAATATTTGGAGTCCATTAGTAATATTAATAAGTGTTTAATGCACAACATATCAGTGTATAATCCCCACGACGCACCGTGGACTTCCAAGAGGTCCATATTACGTCAAATCTTGTATCATGCTTTTGTCTATCCGTTCCAATCCTTGTGATATTGTATCCACTTGATTTACAGATTTTGTATCCTTAATATATCATCATAATAAACTCACCAAGCATCCTATATATTTAAACACCACAAATTAGAGCTCAAAACAACACACAATCCACAACGGTGAATTAGAACCTTAAGCTAAGAACTTGTTTCACCCTTTTAATCTTTAGTTTTGTGTTTTGACTCTTGGCTTGATTAAATTGAAACTTGAACACCATAAACAAGTTTTTATGCACATAATTACAAAATCATACCCTTGGGAACCCATTACACACACTAGAATTCATCGAGATCAACTAGAACAACACCTAGCTCGAGCTAGTAACACCAGTTTTCTCGTTTTCACTCTAAGAGACCACTTTGAATCAAAACTTGTTTGGAATACACCTTAAACATTGTAATAAATTAATTTTACATTTATATGATCATTCATACCCTTATTAACTCATTAATCACACAAGTAGTCCTCAAAATAAGGCTAAATAAGCTCGAATAGCAATGCTAAGGTACATAAATCCACCTCAGATCACCACCCCACACTTAAAGCCTTGTTCATCCTCAAACAACTCTTTATTCTAAGCATAATAATTTGAGGTGAGTCTACACTTCTACTACAAGCAAGACAGTTAATATAATACTATATTGACTACACAGAATGCAAGTCCTTACACTCAGTATGTTATGTACACAATTTAAAGTTCAAGAATACTACTTTAAAATATCCTAGCCTCAAGAAGTGACTCACCTAGTTGGAAACTCTTGCATATTTATCAATTAAAGTCCTCATAAAAGTAATCAATCTATCATCAAACATGTGTCCTCACAATAAGAGAGTTACCCATAAGCACTCACATAGATGCAATTTATAACAAAATGGGTATAAGAATCAAATTACGTTCACCCTCTCAAAGAATTCACAAATTACACAAGGCGAACCATAGGCTTGACCTTAGTGTAATACTCTAATAATATTAGAGTTTTAAAGCTCAGGATTAAGTGGGTCTTTAAGAGTTATAATGTAGGCTAAGGGACGGGTAGGAACTATACTGGCCAGTAATAGTGACTATCTTTCCTAAGAGATTTAATACATCACACTGTTCATTTAATTCACCTTTAACAACCAATTTACACCACTTTTGTCTACCTACATCATTTGTTTTTCCCCATCTTATTAAGCTCATTCATATACAACATGGAAGGGAGTATCGTCTATTAATTCATGATTCAATTTTAGCCCAATTTTCTTTTCACACCCAACCACAACACATCAATTGTACACACCAATAACTATTACTTTGGGGTTTTAATTTCACCTTTTCCTACTTGAATTTGAAGCACCTTAACTTGATTAATTTTACACTAAAGCGCTTAGAAGCTCTAGATCAAATTAAGGTCAATCAAAGACAAGGATTAGGCTATATATGAGGCTACCAAAGAATAAGCTAAAGGTTTAATAGGGTTAACTAGGATTATGCACAAGGGTAGCTCTTAAAAAGGGTATAAAATGTGGCTATCAAAGAAATACCTATATCATATCCTAAACCCACACTCTTTGTTTCACTTTGCACAAACCAGGAAAGTTCTAGCATAAAATTCAATGAGGAATATACAAAAACCTCACACACACATGGCACATTCTCAACTCAAGCAAGATCATCATAGACTCTCAACCAAATAATAGTCTTCACTGCATCGCGCTGGTCATTACAGGGACTAGGGTTCATACCGTGGGGATATCGTAGACCCTCACTAGATTTTGACATCAATTCTAAACAATAGCATGAATTTAACATTAAGCTAACAAGTACAAAAGTCATAATCATGAGCCTAGGAGTCTAAAAAGTAGTAATTCACATAATCAACATGGTTTTACAACCAAAACACTTGCATCATGCAGTCACACATAGAACCAACAAGAATATCATATTTATTCTAACACAAAAAAAAAAAATTTACTCCTAAAAATGGAAATTCCCCTACCCCACACTTAAGAATCTACTTTGTCCCTAAAGTAAAGTTAAAAGTAGAATAGAAATACGCCCTAAGGCCTCTAGGTCTAGCTAGTAGCATATTTATACATCAAGAGGATCTGGGTACCCACACTTAGTCCTCGCCATGCTCCTTAGCTCATGTTTTCTGTTACTCAGACTTCCCATCAACTTGTGACTTAATAAAAACAACAACTAGTGCAGTAAAAACTAAAAATACTGAAATAAAAACCTACCGTAACTTGGGTTGCCTCCAAGCAGTGCCTAATTTAGTGTCGCGGCATGACCTAATCTTAGACTTAGTTATTTTCCTTCATCCTCTTCCTCCTACTAGTCATTTTCCTTCATCCTCTTCCTCTTACTTGGAGGCCATCTTCTTATTCGTTTCTGGCCTCTTGAGTGTAAATTCTCAAGTTCAGCAGCATTCTCCTCAATAGAACTTTTAGGCTCATCAATCTACATCTCATCAGGCTGGGTGGTCTGTGTCTTGGGCCACTCAATGAGAAAGGCTGAAGAGGTTTTTGGTGGACTAAACTCTACCACTCCACACTTATCTCCTTCAATAACTATAATCATGCACAAATCTTTGTAGTGGCTGAGTGTTTTGTAAGCTTTGAAAATTTCCTCTTCATCATCTAACCTCATTGTGAGCATGCCCTCTCTCACATCTATCAGTGCTCCTCATGTCGCCAAGAATAGATGTCCAAACAGATCGACACCCTTTCATCTGCCTAAAAGTCTAAAATAGTAAAATTAGTAGGAATAATAAACTTACCAACCTTGATGAGAACATCCTCTATAATTCCCTCAAGATGGTCTAGGGTCGAATCTGCCAATTGAAGTATAACAGAGCTCGGTCTCATCTTACCCAAGACCAACGTATTGAACGAAAAGAAGGGAATGAAGTTGATACTTGCCCCCAAATCACTAAGTTCATGGACCACCTTACTATTTCCAATTTGAATGGAGAGAGTGAAACTCCTAGGGTTTTTAAGCTTTTTAGGCATCTTCTGTATCACCACAAAATTACACTCCACAGTGAGTGCTACTATCTCAACATCCTGTAGCATAACTTTATTAGTGACCACATTCTTCAAGTACTTAGTGTACTTGGGAATTCCTTGCAAAACATCAAAAAGAGTCTCTAAACGTATCAAAGAACTTCTCGAAGCATGCATCCTTTTTTGCTTTTCTAAGACTTTGTGGGAAAGGTGGTAGTGATATCTCCTTAAACTAATTAGCAACTTTTATTTTCGAGTACTAATACTTCCTTAAATTATTAACAACTTTGTCATCTACCTGTTGAGGAGCCAACTCTGCATCTACCTCCTTAGTTGATTTTGGAGGTTCTACATTTAGCTTTTTACCATTTCTCAAAGTGATTGCCATTACTTGTTTAGGAGGTTCAGTATCACTTGGAAAACCACCTTGAGGCCTGGCATTTTGTGACTATTGTATTTTCCTCAACTGGTATTCCAAATTCTTCTGCAGTACTTGATGATTTTTTAGTTCAGTAGCCATCTGTTCTTGGGTGGCCATAATATTCTTTAGCATATCTTCTATGTTACTAACCTGTGTGTTTTGTTGTTGCTACTAAAATTCTTATTGTTAGTTGTTGTTCCACGATTGAATTAGTGGCTGAGTCTTCCACTTTTAATTGTAAGCATTCCCAAAATTCGGCCTTTGAGCATCACCCATAAACATCACTGACTTGAAATTCGCACCACACAGAGTTGCAGAATGACCACTATTACCACTAACTTTGCACCAACCTGTGGTACGGTGCACTGCATTCGCTTGAGTCGCAGTTTGATTCATACTCAATTTGCTTAATTGGTTCATTATCTAATTTTGCATGGCTAAGAGCTGAGCGGCCAAGGCGGTAACATTGTCAACTTTAATCATGCCTGTAACCTTATTCATTGGCCTTCTTGAGGTATCACTATGCCATTCCTGATTTCCTTGAGCAATCCAATTTAACAAGGTGTAGAATTCATCATACATCAAATCCAAAACTTGACGACCTGCAGTTGAATCTAGCATAATTTTCGTGTTATGGTCAAGTGCCTCAACAAAAGTGTAAGCTAGTACCTTATTGGATTGCTGATGATGTGGACAGTCCCAAAGAAGAGCTTTGAATGTCTCCCAAGCATGATATAGGTTCTCATCTGGCCTCTGTTTAAAGCTCACAATCTCACTACAAAGTCTCCCAATCTTGCTAGATAAAAGGAATTAAATGAGAAACTTCCGATCTAAGTCATCCCAGGTTTTGATAGAACTTGCCGGATCAGCGTTCAACCACTTCTTTGCTCCCCCAACAATGAAAAAGTGAAAAGTATTAGCCTCATATAGTCAGTTTTCATACCCATAGGGATAATGTGTCACTGATCACTAAGATGTTCTACAAGTGGACTTGTAGATCTTCATGTGAAAGCCCGGTAAACTGTCCACCGCTGACAAAAGATGCACCATGTTCTATTTCAACTCAAAGTTACCTCCAGTAGTCGGTTTTTGAAAAGGAGAGGTCAAATTTGTAGCAAGATGGATTGCCACTTCACGCACTGCCCATAGGGCTGGTTGTTCTTCATCCATTGGAGCAAGATTTTCATGTTCCTCTTGAATTTGTACGATATGGTAGAGAAGGATTGCTTCTCTCCTCCATTGTCGAAAGTGTTGCTCAGGTTTGGGGCTGGTTAAACCAATTCCTGATCCCTTGCTAGCTTACTTGCTTGTTAACCTGTTTCCTACAAATTCAATACCAAGACCAAGTGTAAAGCACCAAAGAAATCTAAAAAGTAAAACTAAAACTAAAATAGTTTCCAAATTACAAGTCCTCGGTAAAGGCGCCAAAAACTTGTTGCGCCAAAGCGCACACGCAAGTATACGTGGTCTCACCAAGTAGTATAATGGCCCTTTAGTATCTAAGTATCGATCCCATAGGGACTTGTTTTAACAACTATCAAATTCAAGTTTATCTATTGAGATTAAAGTGGTGCAAACGTAATATAAAGTTTTTTGGAGTTTTAAACTGAAATTAAAGAAAATAATGCAATAAAGTAAAAGTCTTGGACAATCAATGAAGAGGAATCTAGGGTTAAGGCTCTATAAATAATCCTACTATGTTATTGAACTTCATTGGTTAAATTAATTATCCTGGTTGTTGATTCACGGGGTTAATATATGATCATGGTATCTTGAGCCTCTAATCTTCTATCGAACTTAGACCCACAACTAAATCGTTGAGTGGGGATGTGAGAACTAAGCTAAACGCATTTATATTTCATCATGTAATGAACCAAATAGGTCACTTAGGTATAAATCTATCCTAAATGCAAATTATAAATTCATTCTGTAGAAGATTATAATCCTATTCTAGTTACCCCCACGTTCTATCCTCTTGTTCCTCCACTCGGGCTCACAAGAAAACAATAGATGTATTATAAAGTTAGACACTCCTTAAAATAGTCATAACAAGGATAAATAAGAAACGAAATATGATAAGACATCAAAACCAAATCATTTCAAAGCAATAGTAATCATGTTCTTTTTAACCCCAGAAAGGGGGCTTTTAGCCGCTCATGGACATAACCATAATAGAAAAGGTAGAAATCGTGTTAAAATCCAGAAAAAAACTAAATTAAAAAAATACCTTAATTGAAGTGTTTTCCATCCTCCCTCCAAGTTTAAAAGTTGTCGAAGGTGTTTAGCATTATGTTCAAGTGTCCTCTTTATAGGAGGACAAAACTGTCGAAATTGACCTAGGGTCCGCGTTGCGGAGCTCATACCAGGAACTAAGGTGTGAGGTGAACCATTATCTCTGAAACACACTGTTTTGGGTCCATTAGGAATATTCCTAAGTGCTTCACGCTCACCATATCAGTGGATAATCCCTGCAACGCGCAATGGACTTCAAAGAGGTCTGTAATACGTCAAATCTTTCCCCGTGCTTTTGTCCATCCATTACAAACCTAGTGGTGTTGTTTCAACTAGATTTACATCTTTATTATCATTCATATATCATAATCATAAACTAAAAAAGCATCCTATATCATTAAACACCACAAATTAGATCTGAAAACAACATACAATCCACAACGGTGAACTAGAAACTTAAGCTAAGAACTAGTTTCACCCTTTTAATCTTTAGTTCAGTGTTTTGTCCCTTGGATTGATTCAATTGAACTTTGAATACCATAAATAAGTTTTTACACATATATTTACCCAATAATACTCTTAGTAACCCATTAAACAAAATACAATTCATCAAGATCAACTAGAACAACACCTAGCTCGAGCTAGTAACACGAGTTTTCTCATTTTCACTCTAAGTGACCAATTTGAATTAAAACTTAATTGGAGTACACATTTAAAATTGTAATCACATACTTTAACATTTATATGCTCATTCATACCATTATTCACGCATTAATCACCCAAGTAGTCCTCAAAATAAGGCTAAATAAGCTTGAATAGCAATGCTGAGGTGCATAAATCCACCTCAGATCAGTTAACCTGATTTGAGAGCTATTGAAGACTACTCAGAGTATGCAAAATTCATAGATGGGTGTACGATGTTGATGATACCCAACCGAGGGACTTGTCGTAATGGTCGTCCCAAGTTCGACCGGTATCGGAGACCACCCCCGTTACCCAACCCAACCTCTAGCCGCCTGCCCTGAGTTGGCTGAATTTTGATCATATAAAAAGATAGTGTAATAGATCACATGAAGAATCTTGAATAAGATCACAACCATGACCGACCCAACCGAGTCCAACCATCCTATACAAACAATCCAACCATACCTAACCAATACCGAAATAAGGGCCATAAACCAGGTCAGAACCAAAGATGTTCCAAAACATAGTATAATTAATACCAAAATGAAATACGTTGGAACAACAAAAAATATCGTACAATGATCTCAACCCTCCAGCTTATTCCAATGCCAAGGACGACACCAATATCGATCCCTCCCATTCCAACCCATAGTAATACCACTAAGCCTCTAACTAAAAGAGAAATAAAGTTCGGTTGGGACATGCCCCCAGCCATGGTCAAAATCAATATCCAAAATTAAATTAAACTTATTAAAATATCTATAACATGAAATAGATCCTTCCAAAAGGATGGAAGCTCATCACATAAGTCCAAATTTTGATCCTCAAGTCAATCACTATATGGAAGGAGTAGAACGACCGGTTCCTGCATAGCGTGGGAATACAACCGCCAATAAACGGGTTAGCGGGTGAATGCTAGCATGATCTTAGGATAAGGATAAAATAATGCCATATATAAAACCAAGTAAAAACATCCATATGCACACAACCATACATATATATAACCGTGTCGGGAAAGGTGACCGTGTTTAGCATGCCTTTAAAACCTTTACCTGGATCGTGTAGCTTTGCCGTCCTGAACCACACATGGCTATATAGGTTCAGCTCCCCCTGCTGAAAGGGCCCCAGGGCGTGAAGCCGCATGACCAGGGAAGAAAACTTGGGATGACTCGTACATCCACCAAAATATAGTTTGACATCATGCACACGATCACCAAGACCAACCTCACAATGGCAAATATGAGTTTCTAGTTTTGGTCCCCTCGGGAACTCCACCTTCCACTGCTTTGCTACATATCCCTCCATTATTGCCCTATTAAAACCATTACCAAGCAACCAACCAATCCATTTAGCATTTATTAACCAAGTCTATTTAGTGGTGGTATCATCATACCGACTATACTTGCAAGTACTATCCATAGCCAACTACATATAGGTTTAAGGACTTCCAAGTGCCCTTCCATTTACCATATTAAACTACTTAGGGGATTCCTTGTACCCCACAAGCATAAACATTTATTCATTTACCTTTCCAAGCCATTTAAACTATGCATAATTTCTTTACTAAGTTTTAAAAGAAACAAGAGTTCCATTAAAAGTACTCAATGCAATGAAAACATTATTATAGGCATTTTGTCAAACACATTGGGGTCATAACATAACCAAAACCAATTCCAATTACCATTAAACCATTCCCATGCAATTCAATTATCCAAAAACACCATTAATGCACATAAAGCATAATTAAAACCATGGAAAACCATAACTAACAATTTAATATCAAAACGCCCAATTCATATTTGAAAACCAAAATCACACAATCCACGAAGTCATGAAAAAATTCATAAAAAATATGCTTCTAGTAAGAATTAACACTGATGGAAGAGAACATGCCTTAAACCAAGATGATGAGGGAAAAAATTTACCAAGATAAGCCCTAAATCAATCCTCTAGTTGAAACCCTAACTTTCCTTGCCCAAAAGCTTTTGAGAGAATTATAGAGTGATTTAGAAGAGTTTCTAAGTATTAATGAATGGAATATATGGTAAATAACCACCCAAGTAGGTTAGAATTCATGGGAACTTATTAGAATACGTAGGTAAATATCAAGAATACCCCCACTTAAGTTGTAAAAAATCACATCACATGGGTACGACTGACCCTCACGAGTCGTACCCTCCAATACGAGTGGTACCCTCTACTCATATCCTAGCCTCATCCTTTGGATCCAATACTATCCATCATATGACTTATCCAACCAAGTCATATTTGAAACATACCATTCGTACCCTTCATCCGTATCCCTGGCAAATTTAAACCCAAGAAAGATTTAAATACTGTCCACCATACGAATCCTGCGTATGACTCGTACCCTGGTTTATGACATATGGTGAGCCACTCTTACTCATATCTAACCTAAGTAACCAAGTCAAAGATTAAGTTAAGGAACTAAATAATCCGTACCCACCAATACGAATCGTACCCCTAATTCGTATCCATTCCAGTAATCAATATCTATCCCACCAACCAACACTGGTCAGCATACAACTGGACCATACCATCTGTACCCCATCATATGGCTCGTACCCATGAGTCGTATTGGGTCCAAAGACCATAATTCCAGGAAATTTTCTAAGGTTCATAAACTAGGGTGTTTCAGTCTCCCACACTAGGAACATTCATCCCCGAATGGCGGACAAGGTAGGGGTAACCACACGCATGAGTCATTTGCATTATCAAATATATTTTCAATATTTAACAAAGTTTTAAAACTAAGAGGCAAAGCTATTAATCATTCCTTTAACAAATTCAGAAAATAAAGATGTGTTGAAGACACATACCTTCCCCATGAATCCCAGGAAAACAAATGCGAATATTTGGACTTCATGTCCTACCCCGCTTCCCATGTAGCTTCTTTCACCTTATGGTTTTGCCATATAACCTTAATCGAAGCCACATCCTTTGTCCACAACCAATGAACCTTCCTATCCAAGATTTCAATTGGGATTTCTTCATAAGACAAAGAATCCGTGAGACCCAATTCTTCCAAAGGATTACCAATGCACTTCCTTAACATGGAAACATAAAAGATGGGATAAACCAAGATCAAGCTAGAAGGAAACTCCAACTCATAAGTAACATCACCAACTCTCCGCAAAATCTCATAAGGACCAACATATCAGGGACTGAGCTTCCCCTTCTTACCAAACCACACTATTTCTTTCATAGGAGATACCTGGAGGAAAACCTTATCCCTAACCTCAAACTCTAAGTCTCTATGCTTAACATCCGCATAGGAATTTTGGTGACTTTGGGTAGCCTTAAGCCTCTCCCAAATAACCTTTACCTTCTCCATAGCCTAGTAAACCATGTCGAGACTAATATATCCTCCTTCCCAATCTCAAACCAACCAATAGGAGACCTACACCTCCTACCATACGATGCCTCAAAAGGGGACATGCCAATACTGGAATGATAGCTATTGTTGTAAGCAAACTCTTCCAAAGTTAGATGCTAAACCCAATTACCACCATAATCAATCACACAAGCCCGAAGCATATCCTCCGTTTTTTGAATAGTTCTCTCCGCTTGCCCATCCGTCTTTGGATGGAAAGCAGTACTTAGACTAACCTTAGTCCCCAACTCTTTCTAAAAATATCGCAAAAAGTGAGATGTAAACTGCATGCCACAATCATAAATAATCAAAATAGGCACCCCATGCAGCTTCACAATCTCCTGAAGATATAGCTTGGCATAATCCTCCACCGAGAAGGTAGTCCACACTGACAAAAAATTTGCAGACTTAGTCATCCTATCCAAGATGACCCAAATTGAATCATATTGATTCCGAGACCGAGGAAGATTGGTAAAAAAAGTTCATATTGATCACTTCCCATTTCCACTTAGGCAATTCATTTTCTTGATACAAGTCGTCTGGCCTCATGTACTCAACCTTAACCTATTGACACACCATGCACTTGGCCACAAAATCTACCACTTCTCTCTTTATGCCATTCCATCAATAGTTATCCTTGAGATTATGATACATCTTAGTTAAGCCAGAATGAACAACATAGCATGACTCATGTGCCTCAGCTAAAATCCATTGTCGCAAACCATCGACATCAGGAACACACATCCTCTCTTGGTATCGTAAAGTACTGTCACCACCGATCTCAAACACCACTACCTTTTTCCCACCATCATCACTCATGATTTTTATCAAGATAGTATCTAGCACTTGCTTCTCCTTAATCTCCGCACCAAGAGACGATCGAACCACTTCTTGCACTATCACACCACCATCCTTGGAGTCCAAGAGACGAACAACAAGATTAGCCAAGAAGTGAATATCCTTTACCAATTTCTTCTTTCCTTCCTACATATGAGCCAAACTTCCCATGGATAACCTGCTAAGAGAATCAATAACCACGTTAGCCTTACCTGGGTAATAGTGAAGACTCATATCATAGTGCTTGAGAAGCTCAAGACATCTCTTCTTCCTGAGATTAAGCTCCTTCTAAGTGAACACATATTGTAGACTCTTATGATCAGAAAATATATCCATGTGCATACCATTCAAATAATGCCGCCATATTTTCAATGCTAACATAACCGCCAACAACTCCAGATCATTAGTAGGATAATTCCTCTTATGTACTTTTAATTGCCTGGAAGCATAGGCAATAACCTCCACATGCTACATCAACATACAACCAAGCCCTACCCGAGATGCATCACAATAAACCATGAACCTATCATTGCCTTCCGACAAAGTCAGAATTGGAGCTGAAGTTAACTTATCCTTCAATTTCTAGAAACTCCATTCACTAGCATTTGGCCAAGAAAACTTGACCTTCTTCTGATTTAAATTAGTCAAAGAAGCAGATATCAATGAAAAGCTTTCCACAGACCACCTATAATACCTGGCTAAACCCAAGAAGCTCAGAATATCAGATGGAGTCATGAGTCTAGGCCACCTCTTCACCATAACAACCTTTTGTGGATCCATCATGATCCCCTCACTAGAAATAATATGACCCAAGAAAGTTACAACATTCAACTAAAACTCACACTTAGAGAACTTGGCATACAGTTGCTATTCTTTTAGGTTCTGCAACACTATATGGGTGTGATATGTATAATCAACCTCACTCTTCGAGTAAACCAGAATGTCATCAATAAACATAATAATAAAAAGATTTAAATACAGATAAAAAACCCTGTTCATCAGATCCATAAATGCCACCAGAGCATTAGCCACTCCAAATGACATCACCAAAATTCAAAGTGCCCATACCGAGTAAGAATAGTCATATTAGGGATATCCACCTCCCTAATCCTTAGCTAATTTTACCCAGACCAAAGATCTATCTTAGAAAAGAACTTGGCACCTTGCAACTAGTCAAATAGATGATCTATTCTTGGAAGAGGATACTTATTCATGACCTTCACCTTGTTCAACTGCCTATAATTAATGCAGATCCAAAGGGAACCATCCTTTTTGTGCATAAACAACACCGGTGCACCCCATGGAGATGCACTAGGACGAATAAACCCCTTATCCAAAAGATTCTTATGTTTCTCCTTGAGTTCCCTCAACTCAGTTGGAGCCATTATATACAAGGAATAGAAATTGAACGAGTGTCCAGAACTAGATCAATACCATACTCGATTTCCCTATTCGAAGTAACACTAGGAAGATCATCCAGAAAGACCTCTGGAAACTCATTAACCAATGGAACTGACTGGAAAGAAGGACCTTCCGAGTTAGAATCTTTAACCCGGACCAAGTGATAAAAACAACCATTAGAGATTAACCTCTGATCTCTAATATTAGAAATAAATCTCCCCCTAGGAGCTAAAGAACCACCATCCCATTCTATAACTGGTTCATCAGGGAACCAAAAGATAACCCTACGAGTTTGACAATACAAGGATGCATGATAAGAATGTAACCAATCTATCCCCAGAATGACATTGAAATCCAACATACCCAACTCAAATAGATCCATCAAGGTTTGCTTGCCACCAAAAGATACCACACACCCCTATAGACTATTTTACCAATAACCAATTCATCTACTAAGGTAGAAATAGAAAACGGATTTTAAATAACTACCGAATCAAAATTAAAAGATACAGCCACATAAGGAGTCACAGAGGAGAGAGTGGACCTCGGATCAAGCAAACAATATACATCATGAGAGAAAAGTTGTAATGTACCATTAACAACATCAGGTGATGCCTCAGATTCCTGTTGGGACATCAAAGCATACAACCTATCTGACCAACAAAAGAACCATGAGTAGTAATAGAAGTAGATGTCATACCACCAGGTGTAGGAGCAGAAGATGAAGCCACAGGAATTTATTTTCCTCTATAGCAACCTTATTAACCATACAATCCCTAAGCTGATGGCCTGACTGGCCATATTTAAATCATTTGTCCATTCCTTTATGATAATAACCCTGATGAGGATGACCAAAGAACCGACAAGAAGGGCATGAAAAAATTGACTGACCTCCGCTTGCCTAAGATTGGGTACCCTGTGCCCAAAATTTTTCACCACCTTGATGACGTTTATCGCCCGACTGGTAAGGAGAACTAGTAGAAGAGAAGGAACCAAAACTCCCCCACTTCTTTTTCTGCCATTTTCCACCATCTAGACCACCCTGTGATTGAGCTCCTCCCTTGTCAAAAAATGTGTTCCTCTCCCATTATCTATCCCCAAAATCTGTATATTTCCTCTTCTAATCCTCTACCTGCTGCATATGAACAGTCAACCTAGAATAGTCTATATCTTTAATCAGCAAGGCAATCTTGCTCTTTAAAATCAAATCCCGATTCAACCAAGAAGCTAATTTTCTCATTCCTTCCCGCATGTCAGCCACTTAGTCAGGAGCATACCTTGACAATTGGTGAAAATTCAAGGCATATTCCTTGATAGAAATCTTCCCCTACGTGAGGTTTACAAATTCCTCCATCTTTGCTTCTCTTAAATCTTGGGGAATGAACCGACCTAAGAAGTCCTTAGAAAAAGTATTCCATAAGACTGATTTGTCCACATCGCTCCTATCCCTGTCCCATACTTCATACCATATATAAGCAATATCTTTGAGATGATAAGCTATAAAGTTTACCCCCTCCACATTAGTAGCCTGCGTTACCTAAAATATCTTTTCCATTTCATTAAAAAAGCCTTATGGATCTTCCTCCACCTTTACTCCAAAAAGGTAGGAGAACCTATTTCCATAAATTATCCAACCCTTGTGGACTCAGCAGACAAAGCACCAGTCTCGCCCCGCTCAACTTGAGTAGCAACCATCTAAGCAATAACATAAATAGACTGACAAAATTCTACATTAGTCACCTTGCCTTGAGGAAGACTAGTAGCAATTGGTGAAACTCCAAAACTATCAAAGATAGGACCATGAGATCGAAGATAAACCCTAGAAATAGGATGCCCACCTTTTGCATTAAAACTAGATGGGATACAAGAATTTTCTTATGTTTCAGATCTACGAGGTATAATCTGAAAGACGAAAAAAGGGATTAGAGAAGATTCCAGGACTGAGACTCCAAGCTTGAGAATAAAATACCAAAAAAGTGAGACATTCCTAAATGCCTTGTACCATCTTCCGTATGAGTGTGGCATGCTACACAACCTTAAAAGACACTCTACTTGACAAGTCTTTGTGGACTCCTAATTGACCATAAACCTAGGCTCTCTACCAACTTAACGTGACCCGACTGAGGGCCTTGTCTTATTGGTCGTACCAAGTTCGATAGGGATCGGAGACCACCCCTATTACCCAACCCAACCTCCAGCCGTCTGCTTTGAGTTGGCTAAATTTTAAGCATGTAAAAAGATAGTGTAATAGCTCACATAAAGACTCTGGGATAAGAACACAATCATGATTGTCCCAACTGAGTCCAACCATCCTATACCAACAATCCAACTATGCCAAACCAATACCAAAACAAGGGCCATAAATCAGGCCATAACTTAATATGTTCCAAAACATTGTATAATTAATCCCAAAATGAAATAAGATGGAACAACCAACAATATTGTCTAATGATGTCAGCCCTCCAACTTTTCCCAATACCAAGGCCGACACCAATACTAATCTTACCTATTACAATCCATAGTAGTACCATAAATTCTCTAACCAAAAGAGAAATAAAATTTGATTAGTACATGCCCCCAATCATGGACTAAACCAATATCCAAAATAAAATCAAACTATCTAGAAATATCCATAACATGAAATAAAGTCTTTTGAAAAGATGGAAGCTCACCACTTCAGTATAAATGTTGATTCCAGAGTCAATCACTATATAGGATGAGTAGAACGGTTAATTCCTACACAGCGTGGGTATACAACCACCAGTAGATGGGTTAGCAGGTGAACACTAACATGATCTTTGAATAAGGATAAAATAATGCCATTTATAAAACAAAGTAAAACCATCCATATGCATACAACCATACATATATATAACCATACTGAGAAATGGGATTGGGTTTAGCATGCCTTTAAAACCTTTACCTGGGTTGTGTAGCTTTGTCGTCCTAAATTACCCACGGGCTATATGGGTTCAGCTCTCCTACTAAAAGGGCCCTAGTGCATAAAGCTGATGAATAGTATATCCCCCAAAATATAGTGTGACATCATGCACACGATCACCAAGACCAACCTCACATCGACAAATATAAGTTTTCATTTTTGGTCTCTCCGAGACCTCCACCTTCCATGGCTTTGCTACACATTCTGCCATTATTTTACAATTAAAACCATTACCAAGAAACCAACCAATCCATTTACCATTTATTAACCAAGTTCATTTAGTGATGGTATCTTCATACCGACCATACTTGCAAGTACTATCCATAGCCAACCACATATAGGTTTAAGGAAACTTCCAAGTGCCCTTCCATTTGTAATATTAAACGACTTGGGGGATTCCATGTACCCCATAAGCATAACCATTTATCCATTTACCTTTCCAAGCTATTTAAACCACGCATAATTCCTTTACCAAGTTTTAAAACAAGTAAGAGTTCCATTAAAGGTACTCATGCAATGAACACATTATTATAGGCATTTTGTCAAACATATTGGGGCATAATATAACCAAAACTAATTACAATTAGTATTAAACCATTCCCATGCAATCCAATTATCCAAAACCACCAACATAATTAATATCAAAACCAACCATTTAATAGCAAAACCTCCAATTCATATTTGAAAACCAAAATTATACAATCCATGAAGTCATGAAAACATTCATAAAAACCATGCCTCTAGTAAGAATTAACAATGAGGGAATATAACATTCCTTAAATCAAGATGATGATTAAAAGAAATCACCAAGACAAACCCCAAATCAATCCTTGATGTTGGGTGTATTTATGCATTCCAGTGTCACTTTTCTAATCTTTTTAGCCTTGTTTTGAGGATGATTCGTGTTCTATATGGGTTGATAATGAGATAAATATGCATCTGAGTCTTAAAGTATGTGTTTAGAATGTTCAAAGTGAATTCCAAATACGTTTGTACTTAATTAAGTTATTTAGAGTTCAATCGTGGAAACTAGTGTTACTAGCTTGAGCTAGGTGCTTGTCTAGTTGATACCATTGGAACTACAAGAAAAAAAGCCTCTAGGGAAGGGAATTCTCATCCCTAAAAGTGCAATTCTGGTCGCGAATGATCATTTAGGATTAGAAAATATTGGTCGCGTTTTGTCCTTATAGCCTCTTTCGCTAAAGGTCTATTGCGATGAGGTACTGTAGTTTGTTGTTAAATGTCATTAGGGATGGTAACATATCTGGTCTCAAAAATACTTTTAGAGACTGTATATCTCATCCCTAATAGATGATTTTCATCTTTAAAAAGTAGTTATTTTCTTATCGCTAAATATTTTATGCGATGAGTAACTACCTTGTCCTAAATTAATCTATAACGATGAGCATCTAACTCATCCTTGATTAATATCTAGAAAGGAGTAACTTCCTCATCCTAAGTTGACCTTTAGAGACGAGCAACTAACTCATCCTTGATTAACCTTTAGAGACGAATAATTAACTCGTCCTAGATTAATGTTTGAGATCAAATAATATTATATTCATGTATATAATTTACCAACAATTGTACGTCCTAAAACTTCATATCATATAAGTATATATTTCATTATTAATATAAAATTGCTACTAAAAATGTCAAAAGATAATACATATAGTTTTAATATTTGCTAAACAAAAAAGACTTAACCAATTAACATCCCAAGCTAGAATATGATGTCAAGATTTACATAAAGTTCTTAGAAAAATAATAATGAGCTTGTGCATCTTCTAAACTTGCATCTTCACTTGTAACTTCAATCTTCCAAAATTTATAAGAACAAAATTTTGCAAAGACAATTAATATCTATTAGTATATAACATAATATATGTAAGAATCCAAGAGTTGGAGAGTACAGAGTTGGAGAGTACAGTTGAATATACTTTGGTGAGTACATTTCCATATACTTTGAAGAGTACAGTAGCATATGCCTATACCTCGGTGAGTTGTGCAGGACTTTGTTTAGTTAATATCTATGCTTAGTTTTAGACAATCTTACCGATGGAGTAAATTTGTATCACATAAGGAAATGAATAGACTAATTTTTAGCTGCTACAAAAGTAATGGATACTATTGTTTGAAGTAGAAAGTGTTTGATAGGAAATAGAGGCTTCGTTTAGGACTGACCTTTGAATTTCTAAACTTTTATTTTGTCCCAGATAACTTCTTAGACATTACTCTAATTGCCTATGTCATGCTTTCATATTTTAACATACTTGTAGGCACTTTGTGATGTTGAAATGGCCTCTAGTCCACCAAATATAGAACAGGAAGACAATAACACCGCAATCATTCATTGACACCATCTTTTGATGGAGTTCCATCTATTAATGGAGCTTTATTTATTTATTTGCATTAGAATTAGTTAAAGTTCTCACCGTAAAAGAATTCATAAATTCATCACTTATCTAGAAATATCACCAAGTTGCAATAATATAAGAAAGTTTTAATTAGAAAAGCTTATATACAGAGGAAACACAATGGGTTAGAGAATCTGGGAACATATTAAGTATATCGTTAACACATATCATAAGGTTTCAAGAACTTTCAAGAATCTAGGAAACCACATTAAGTCACAATCTGCATATTAACTTTCAAACTCTTATCTTCAGAACTGATAATCCACAGATATCAAACCTCATATAGTTCTTCTCTTATCTTTGCCTCCTTGGTGATAGGGGATCTGGTAAGACATTTACGACACTCATTAAGACTCTATCTTCTATATTGGACTATGTAATTTTATTTTCCAGTGGCTTGTCTAATTTAGTGTTACATCGGGTGTTTGCTTTTCCAGAATGAAAGGTAACAATGAAAAGTCTTACTTAAAATTACCTAATAATTTAGTTTTACCATACCAAGTAATTCATCGTCCACTATAAAATAGGTTTAGATCATACGGTCTGGGACAATAATACTTGAACTTAGAAAAAATAACAACTTAACTGCATAATAAAGTCATTTGTGTGTATTCCTGGCACTTGAAATTTTATGTTGTTCTGTTTCCAAACCAACCATTTCTTTTGCATCCAAAAAACCAATGTGTTTCCCTAACAAAACACAGTTTCCCTAATATCTATACTTTTGTTCAACCTTTTTTAGAAGATCTCTATGGTTATCACAAACTCCACCTAGAGTTTAGGAATGGAAGACAGTATCACCCGTTTGAAAATTTCAATATATAATCATTGCATAAAACTGAAAGGATGCAATGGAAAATTCCTAAACTGTATTTGATACTAAGTTTTTAATTCAAGCATATTTGAAATCCTACTACACTTGACTAATGCACAAATTTTATGGAAGAATTGGCTGAAAATAGGCCTAAAACCAACCCAAAAAATAATTTAGAGGTACTTTATGGGAGACTTTAGCCAAGTTAATATGACTTATGAACTTGAACCAAGAAAAGAAATACCAGAATACCAGTTGGAAGTTGTGCTTTAGTTTTCCCACTCAGAGTTAAGTAACTATTACATTAATTTGTTGTACACTAGCTTTCCAATGTAATCCATCTACTACAATAGTTTATTAAAATGTTTTTTAGTTTTTCCAGATAAGCGGAAGCTTAAAAGAGCACCCATAATATGTTCTGCAGTATTTTCTCATTTCTGGGGTTGCTCTGTTTTGTTCGCTCAAGCATAAGATTTATCAAATAGGTAACAAGGGAAAAATACTTGTGACAAATTCAATTACCTTATTATTAATCCCCTGATTTTGAGAATTTGATGATGTAGCAACAAAGCTACTTTTAAATTGTGTCATCGTGCCTGTCTTCAGGAAATTAACAGTAGAAAAATGGCTCAGAGCAGCGCTCTGGGGAGGTTTATTTGATTCAGGATTGTATCCAATACCTAGATCAAAATCCGCACCTCGTACACCTCTATTGCTTCCTCCTCCCCTTCCTTTGGACCTTTCTCTACCTGGAAAAAAGCATAAAATTCTCATTAATAGTTTGGTTAGGCAACCAAGAATCTAAAGGATATTCTATTTTCTCTTCCTAACCTTAACAGTTGTTAAAAGAGGGCGTATCAATAGAAAAAAATAGAAAGAGTTACTACATGGAACTGCCAGTGCCCATCAATGTGTTATTTCAAAAATCCTCAATAAGATCAACAATAAGAATAAATACTTACCTCTTTTTCTTGCATCCCTTTTGGACCGGAACCTCCCATCCTAAGAGTTTACACACAATAAATTTAATCATGCAAATAGAATGAGATCTAAGTATTTTAAGCAACAACCAAAAAAGAAGCACAAAGTGAGGAGCAAAAAATGATAATAAATGTCTATAATAATGCAGATGACACCTTGGTTCTTTTTTATATTAGTAAAGAGCAGTTAATGGACTGAATTGGTGAACGACAATGTTTATTCTATTTGAGGTAATTTCTGGTTTGCACATTAATTAAGGGAAGAAACCTTCAACATGACAGGAAAGCTCTTATCCATTATCCAATTACATTCTAGCTAACATACTAGGAGTCAAAGTGGGAGACCTACCCACAATCTACTCGGGTATAATAAGCAAGGAAAATACTAGACAGTTGGGGTAAAGTTTGAAATTCGACCAACTAGAAGGAGAGATAAAGGATTGACCCAACATGTTTATGATAGACTTTTTGGAAAGAGAGAAATTAGAGGTGTTTTGAGAACAAGCACTGTAATATCCAGAAGTTGAAAATGATCTGCTTAGTCCTTAATTGTTTTTGGTGCACACAGGAATGCTTAGTAGAAGCTGAAGTTATTTTTTATGTTTTAGACATCATGTAAGAAGAAACATAGATAGGAAAAGATTCCTTACTTATAATTATGTCGGAGGACTATATAGGTGGTATAGTATACCTGTTAATATGAAGAATGTTATCATTATCACATGAAAAATTTCATTTTTAAAAAAATGAAAAAATTTATCTCAACAGACCTATGATCTATTGGAGTTTATGTCACCCGTAGCAGACAGTATAGTGGTTTTTGCCTCCACTAGGAATTGAACCTTACATCTCATTATTATCAACCCATTTCATTGATGACTAGGGAACACCCTTCGGTGTTGTCTCTAGAACATCTCCAAAAGGGATGCCACTATAAGTTCTGACTTCATAAAGGAAAAATTACGTACTTTTTTGGTTTATTTTTTTCTTTAAGATAGGGAAGGATTTTGAGGAGGCAACTTAAAAAAAAACTTGCACATGGGGAGCTATTGGGTTTTATGATAAAATCAAACCCAAACTTTAGCAGTGGCAGTGAATGTCATGTGAATTCTGATGTAACACGCTTGGTAAAATTTAAGAGGATAAAACAAGAAAATAGAAACCTAAGCTTCAAGAATTTCAAAGAAAAATATCGAAGTACCTTCATGGAATGGTCCATTAGTTCCATGGACACATTTTGACCAGCAGCAACCAAACTGTTTGCCAGTTCACCAGTAAAACATGCTTCCATATAACTTATGAGTAATAAGAGTGTAGGTTGTTCCATCTTTGTCACAGGCTCTACCTGTTCTCCAAATACGGTGAACATTCATATCCATATCTTTAGCTATGTCATAGTTCACTACTGACTTAAGAGATTTGATGTCAAGACCACGAGCAGAAACATCAGTTGCAATAAGAACGTGATATATGCCAGATTTAAATTTTTGTTGTATCTCTGTACGAGAAACTTGATACTTGTCACCATGGAGAGATATAATCTAAATCCTTTATGAGCCAATTAGGATTCAGTCTCATCTACTGTTTTCTTTTTTTAAGCAAAGAAAAGAACACCACCATTGTCAATCAGTCCAGAAAGCTTTTCCAAAAGCCAAGGCAATTTTTCAGTATCTGGGGGAATCACTTCAATTATTTATGTAATGTCCTCATTAGCTATGCCAATGTCACAACAGTAACTCTCATAGGATCTGTCAATATTTCTCTGGCAAGATTTTTAACTTTGCAGGGAATAGCAGCTGAAAAGAGCAATATTTGGCCATCAAGTTTAATTTGACCAACAATGAACCATATCTGAGGCTCAAACTAAAACCTATAAATAGCGGTAACAAAAAATCTCATTCTTATGACACCTTAAGATAGACCATTTGAGTGTAACGATTGAATACAGATGCCAACATTCTAGATAAACTAAGCCTCAGAAACAAGCTATCCTGCCATCTTCAACAATAAGACTTGATGTATGAGTTGGATCATATCTTGTCTGAAGAGTTAATGAAGGACCAAACACAGGTGGAAGAACCCAGTAAACATCTAAAACTGACTCTACAAACCTGTTATTTTTAAACTATTCTACATAAGAAATAGCCTTATTGTTGTGGTTAAAAGCATCTCGCATTGACAACATCGATCTACTTTCTATTGTTTGTTCTGCTTTACTCTACATGGAACATAGAATTACAAGTCCCTAGGCAGTACAGCCTACTTGAATCTTTTAAAATAAACCCTTTCTAGTCTAATTTCTTTCACAAATGGGAAGGACATGGAGAGTTGAATACCATCTTTATGGAAGAAGCATGCAACTCACCTGGTGAACACTAAAGTAGCTCACGTGAATGCTACTAGTTGCTTTGTTTCAGGGTACAAAGATGGTTTTTGCATTTGATTATTAGAGTATTTAGGAAATACACAAGCACGAGATTGACAATAGAAGGATTGATTTATTAGAGATTAGTAACTGTCATAATGCAACTTCTTGGATAGAAATAATAGCATACTGGTTTCTCCTTTGAATCGCCTGGCTCTGAGTAATTTTTTGCATCTCAAGATGGTTCTAGGCACCTCAAAAGGCATGGGATGTGGCTCGGAGGCAAAGCATGATGAAAACACGACCAAAGGCACCTATAAAGGAGCTGAGTTAATGAAATTTTGTACAAATTTTCTTCTTTAACCTTTCACTCACATTGTTAATTCTTCAGTTATAGTTGATAGGTGGGTTAGTGAAATTTTAGCAAAAATCAAACTGAAAAGAAATGATAGAAAATTGTACATTATTTAATGTAACCATCACACACTATGTAGCTTCATCTTGTATCTATGTATTGATAATTCTGATATTATTTTTTTATGCAACATTATTCATTACAATCAATGCTTCACAAGCAATTTGATTTCAGAAAAAAAATGTGCAAATTTCAGACAAGACTATTATTAACAAGTCATTAAGGGAGGACCTGCAACCTATATACTCAAATTTCAAAACTTAACATCAACAAAATTGTATCATAAAATTAAAAAGAAGAATCAAATTCGTCCTAATGAATAGATCCAATCATTTTCGCAATAATAGATACCAATAATCATATACTTGTCCGCGAGCACCAAGATACTAATTCATCCTAGTTGAACATCCACAAATTTATATATTTCATAGTAAATTACCTATTATATGGAATAGAAAGCATACCTTGATTCTCGTTCAACAGAGATGAATAGAGATTAGGGAAAATATGCAGTAACCCAAGGAAGAAGACACAACAGTGGAGAATAAACTCTTCTACAATTGACAAAGCTGCATACAATTGGAAAAGCTATGCATTCCTCACTGTTTCATTGTGTATATACCCGATAATGCTGGGGTAAAAAATTGTGACCAGGTAGTTGTGTTAGTTTGAGAAAAATAGAGGGTTTTCGCATTTCAAAAAAGTTATAAATTTAAGTTTGCGCATATATTATTAAAATTTAATAACAAATTTTGGCGGTATTATTTCCCACTCAAGGTTTTGAATTACAATTTGGGACCGGTTACAAATTCTTTTAGGGACCAAATTTTGTACCTTTGCAATAAAATAAAAAATATTAAGGACCGGCATATAATCTTTTCCTAATAAATGTACTTTTATAGATGAGATTATTAATTCATCCTTAAATGTTGGCCATAAATAAAGCATTTTCTTGTAGTGTGGGTTCTATTGTGTTTAATATGTTCCAAATGGTATTAATGTGTAATTATAAGTAAAATAAATTATTGGTAATGTGAAAGGTTCAATTTGATTAAGTTAA
The DNA here is from genome assembly GCA_030864215.1 of Capsicum pubescens. NCBI lineage: Eukaryota > Viridiplantae > Streptophyta > Magnoliopsida > Solanales > Solanaceae > Capsicum > Capsicum pubescens. The sequence goes on along the minus strand of CM061547.1, from coordinate 157,469,122 downwards.
AAGTTGGAACATCAAGTTAAAGATCAATGCGAATTAGCCTAGTCTTAGCTTGTGTTTGTGATTCATCGTCATGGATATTGTTTTATGATTGTCTCTAATTCATGGTGTATGATTATATAGGAAGATTTGTGGGATGAATATGAAGATATTGATGATATAAAGGATAAAAATTCATGGTAAATACACAATAAGACAAGGGAATAATATGGGATGATCAACAATTAACCAATATCTCGGAAGCAAATTCCAGTGTGCCAAGATGATGAGCCCGCGGATCCTTGGATAGAGCGGTGCTCTACCCAGGGTGCAGCATCACCTGGAGTGATGATCTACCTAGGGAGGTGCCCCCTCTACTCCCTTGCTCACAAATTGTTGGAATTCTTGTTCTACATGGCTTTGGCTTACCTTGGGCTATAAATACAACATTGTAAACATTTTTAATCATCTTTGTACTCCTTGGAGGATTAAGGTGTTGATATTACTTCAACTTTTAGGTTTTTATTATTTTAATTTAGTTCATTCATGTTCTTATTTGTTAATTACAACTTTGTTATTATAATTATGACTATGAGTGGCTAGAAACCTCATTTCTGAGTTAAAGCCAAGAACATGAGTACTATTATTTTGAATTAAGTTTGTTTAATTTGATTATCATTATTGGTTGTGTGTTCATCTTTGATTTAACTTTTTGATGGATTGATCACTCAGAAAATACATCAATTGTCTACCTTTTGAACACGGGAGAGGGAATAGGAGATAGAATGTAGAGATGAACAACGTATGGTTTGTGTTCTTTTATGAAATAAGAAATTCAAATTAGTGTCTAGGATAGGGATGTACTTAGATAAGTTACTTGATTCATACATAGGATGATTGCTTAAGGAATTAAATTGGATTATTACATCCCCGCTCAATGATGTAGTTGTAAGGATCAACTTAGGTAAAGGATTAGAGTTCGGGAGACTATGATCGTCCAATTAACCCTATGAATCAATAACCAAGATAAGCAAGTTATCAAATGAAGTTCAACAACATAGTGTGATTGTTCAAGAGTGATTTAACCCTGGGTTTTCTCCCATTGATTGTTTTAAGATATTTACTTTGTGCATCGTTTACTTTACTTACTATTTACAAATCTCCAAACTCTTTTTGGTTACACTTGCATCAATTAACCTAAATTGTGAACTAGAATAGAATTTTTGTTATATAAAGTCCCTGTAGGATTGATACTTGGCTTTTATTAGGCCACTTTACTAATTGGTAGACCACGTACACTTGCGTGTATGCTTGGGCGCTGTCAAGTTTTTGGGGTCATTGTCGGGGACTTGTAATTTGGCAACCGTTTATTTTAGTCTTACTTTTAGATTTATTTGGTGTTTCTATGCTTAGTCTTTGTTCTGTTTTGCAGGAAATAGGTTTTCAAAGTAGGAAACTGGCAAGAGATCAGGAGTTAGTTCAACCCAGCCCTGAACCTGAGCAACACTTTTATTAACGAAGGAGAGAAGTAATCTTTCTCCCCCATATTCCTTAAAAGAAGAAGACCAAGAGAATCCTGCCATCATGGCTGATGAATAAGCAGCCCACAGGACAGTAAGAGAAGTGGAAATCCCACTTCTAACTAATTTGACCTCCTTATTTTAGAAGCCGGCAGCTGAAGGCAATTTCAAGCTTAAAAAGAATATGGTACAACTTCTGATTAGCAGTGGACAGATCACAGGGCTTTCATATGAAGATCCACAGGTCCACTTGCAAAATTTTCTAGAAATAAGTGATACATTCATTCCTACAAGTGTGAATGCAGACTATGTAAGGATGACTTTGTTCACTTTTTTACTAATTGGGGAAGAAAAATGTGGTTGAATGGAAAATCATCTAATTCAATCACATCATAGGATGACATGGCCAGAAAATTCTTTATTCAGTTCTTCCCGTTTAGTAAGACTGTGAGACTTTGTAGTGAGATAGTGTGCTTTAAACAAAATCCAGACGAGAATATTTATCATGCTTGGGAGCGGTTCAAGTCTCTTCTTAGGGACTGTCCACACCATCAACAGTCCAATAAGGTATTTGCTCAAACTTTTGTAAAGGCTCTTGACCATAATATAAAAATATTGTTGGATTCATCTACAGGTGGTCAAGCTCTTGAGATGACTTATAAGGAGCTGTACACTTTATTAAACTGCATAGCCCAAGGAAATCCTGAATGGCATTCAGACTCGAGGAGCGCTATAAAAAGAATTGCAGGTGTACTGGAGGTTGACCAATTCACTACTACATCTTCTTAGATCTCTGCATTGCAAAATCAAATAAGCAGTCTGAAGTTGGGAGTACCATAGCCTGCAGTCACAATTAATGCAATCCAACAAGTTGTAGGTTGGAGTGAAGTTTACGGTAATAGTGGCTATGCAGCTGCTATGTGTGCATTAAATCCAAAATTTGTAATGTACGTAGGCAATGTTCAGAGGTCTAATTATGGTAATGCCTACAACATAAATTGGAAATCTTATCCATTAAATAAGTCATGGAATGCCCAACAGCCATAATAATTTCAGCAACAACAGGTGCAACAAAATCAAGAAACTAGAAACTTGGAAGAGATGATAAAGTAGGTTCTAGCTAATCAAACATAGTTGGCTGCAGATGTAAAAAATTAGCAAGTATATTAGAGAATCTTAGAGTTATAGTTGGGTAGTTATAATAAGTATTAAATACGAAGCCTCAAGGTGGTTTGCCAGCAGATACAGAAAATCCAAAACAAGTTATGGAAATTACCTTGAAGAGTGGTAAAGAACTTCAAAGATAACCTCCCAAGTCAACAAAGGAGGTAGATGCAGATTTGACTCCCTCACATGTAAATGACAAAGTTTCTGAAAAATCAAGGAAGTCTGATTACTTGAAAACTAAAGTTGTTGAACCAGAGAAGAAGCAGATGTCGCTACTTCCTTTCCCTCAGAGGCAAATAAAAGCAAAGGAGGATGCAATATTTAAAAAGTTCTTTGACATATTCAGAGAGATTCACATTAACTTACCTTTCTTAGATATTTTACAGGGTATGCCCAAGTATGCAAAGTACTTGAGGGATATGGTTGCGAATAAGGTAAAGTTGCAGGATATGGAAACGGTAGCACTCACTGAAGAGTGTAGCGCTGTAATAATACAAAAGATGTTGAAAAATATTAAGGACCCTGGAAAGTTTACTCTCCCCATACAGATTGGAAATAATGAGATGGTTCAAACACTTATTAATTTAGGGGTGAGTATCAACTTGATGCCTCTATCTCTGTTCAATAAATTGGGTTTGGGTAAGCCAAGACCATGCACTATACATATAAAGATGGCATATGGGTCCATTGCCTATCCAGAAGGAATCATTGAAAATGTCCTTATAAAGGTTGGTAAATTTGTTATTCCTGCTGACTTTATTGTTCTAGACTTTCAGGAAGACAAACAGACACCAATCATCTTGGGGAATCCATTTTTAGCAACAAGAGAAGCATTGATTGATGTTACAAAAGGCATGCTCACGATGAGGTTGGAGGATAAAGAGGCAGTATTTAAAGTTTACAAAGCGCTCAACACAACGTCCTAATATAAAGAATTGTGTATGATCAATGTTATTGAATAGGACAAGTACGGGTGGCTAGTCCGCCAAAGGCCTCTTCTAATACCCTTATTGAGAAGCCAAAGCCTCCAATAATACAACCTGATATAATGCTAGTTGATGAGCCTAAACAGGCTAAAGTTGAGAAACCGATTACCCTTGAGAATCCACACCCAAGAGGGGTGAAAAGAATAAGAAGATGGAGACCAAGAATGAGAAAGAGAAGAAAAAAGAATGACTAAGTCGTAGTTGGGTCGTGCCGTGACTCTAAATCAGGCGCTGCTTGGGAGGCAACCCAAATTAAGTAGGTATGTTTTATTTTTAGTTTTTTGTAGTTTTTATTTCACGTAGTTTTTATTTTTTATTGAGTCGCAGGTTGATGGAAAGTATGAATACCAGAAATCTGAGCTAAGGAACATGGAAAATACTGAGTGTGGTTCCCCATGGACCTCCTTTAAGTGTAAATATACTACTAGCTAGGCCTAGAGGCCTCAAAAAGTATTTCTATCTCTTACTTTGAAGTTCACTTTGGGGAAAAAGTAGATTTGTAAGTGTGGGGTGGGGAAAATTCTCTATTTTTGGCTCAATTTTAAAAAAATTATGTAAGATATTCTTGTTGGTGCTATTTTTTATTGCGTAGTGCAAGTGTTTTGTTTGTAAAAGCATGTTGATTTTGAGAATAGCTTTATTTGAGACTCTTAGGCTCATGTTTTTTAATCTTGTACTTGTTGGCTTAAATTTGAATTCATGCAATTTTTTGGTTGGTGGTCTATGATGATCCTATTGAGTCAAGCATGCGCCATAGGTGCATGAGGTTATTTATGTATTCTTTGTTGTATGTGATGTCTAGAACTTGCTCGGTGTGTATGCAAAGAAAAATAAAGAGTGTGAATTTAGGAGATGATATAGGCATTTCTTTGATAGCCTTGTTTTATACCTTCTATTTGACCTACCCTTTATGCTTAATCCTAGTAAGCCCCATTGAGCCTTTAAATTTTTTCTTTAGTAGCCTCATGTGTAGCCTAATACCCTTCTTTGATAGACCATAATTTGATCCAAAGCTCCTAGGCGCTTTAGTGTAAAATTAGTGAGTTAAGGAGTATGAAATTGAAGAAAAAAAAGGTAAAATTGAAGCCCCTAAAGTGATAAGTTATTGGTGTTCAAAAGAATTGTTATGTGTTGTGGTTGGGAGTTGAGTAATGAAAACAATAAAAAAATTTGGTCCAATTAAATGATTTATGCATAAAATACTCCCACCATAGTGTTGTGAATGAGTTTAAGAAGATGGGGTGAAAAATAAAAGAAATGGGTAGACAAAAATGGTGTAATTCGATTGTTGGAGATTGGTTTTAAGTGTAAAATATGATGTATTGAAGAACTTAGGGAAGATAGTCATTATTCATCCAAAATAGTTCCTACCCATCCCTTACCCTATATTACAAACCGAAAAAGGCCTAATTGATCCTAAATTCATCATTTTGATATTAGTGGAGCACCACACTAAGGGAAATCCTATGGTTCATTATGTTTTACTTGTGAATTCTTTATGAGAGTGAGTGTAATTTTATTCTTGTACACATCATGTTATAAATTGCTTAATTGTGAGTGATTATGGGTAAATCTCTTATTGGGAGGGTCACATGTTTGATGAATGTGGGTGATTTTTAGGATGTCATTGATAGAATTATAAGCATTAGTTCCCCAACTAGGTGAGTCAATTCTTGAGGGTAGGATGTTTGGGAGTAGTGTTTATGAGCTTTCAATGGTGTAAATAACATGCTTAGTGTAGAAACTTGTAATGTATATAGTCATTATAGTATTAGCTTGAGTGTCTTGCATGTAGTAGAAGTGTAGAGTCTCCTTAACCTATTATTCTTAGAGTAAAGAGTTGTTCGAGGACGAACAAGGCTTTAAGTGAGGGGTGGTGATGTTGGGTGTATTTATGCATTCTAGTGTCAATATTCTAGTCTTTAAGCCTTGTTTTGATGATGATTCGTGTACCATATGGGTGGATAATGATATAAATGTGCATCTAAGTGCTAAAGTATGTTTTTACAATGTTCAAAGTGAATTACAAAAAAGTTTGTACTTAATTAGGTCATTTAGAGTTCAATCGTGGAAACTAGCGTTACTAGCTTGAGCTAGGTGCTTGTCTAGTTGATCCCTGATACGCCCAAATTACAACTCGCGTTAGAAAGTACAAGCGGTCGCTGTCAAATATAGAACCCAACAAGGTTGGGTGTTGAATCCCACAGGGAATACTATGATCTCTAAGTATTGCGATTATTATTAGACTGTTGATCGAAGGTTCCAAGGTAAGGGGGATTTCAGTTTAGGTGCACAATAATATTATCAGTGTAACGATGAGATGATATGTGTAGTAATATTTGATCACAGAGAATGACAAATTAGGGTTATGTCCACCTTGTAGCTTCTACTTCTCTATTAACTATGAGTAATACGGATTTTATACATGCATGCACTTATAGAGAGACGTATTCTAATTCTAAATCCAATTGTTTCTCAACCATCAAGGATTTATTCACCTTAGTTCTCTCGAATCCAAAGTGTACAACCAATTGTACGAACTCTCCAAGAAGTTAATCCTGCTAAGGCATTAACGTGTAAAATAGAGGTTGGAAACCCTATTTTCTTGTCACACTCTCTTTTCCAAACAGTAACTTTTCTATCGAACAAGTTATTGCTATAATGGCGCATTCCCTATGTTTGCAACCACGAGAATTCAATCAAAATGAAGAGAGTAATGATATAAGTGGATTAACACATCATAAATTCAAAAACCCATAGCAATAAAGAGTATACTACAAGGTTTCCATAACCCTAACAAATAAACTTAGCTACTCATGAATAAAACGGAAATCAAAATAGAAATATTCATCATACCAAAACTTAGAACGATCTTGGTGATAAAGATGAATAGCTAAAATAAGAGAGAAAAGCGTTTCTCTCTCTCCGTCCTCAAGCTAAGCCGTTTTCTCTTGTTTTCAAAATAATATAGAATGTGAATAATCCCTAAAAATTCAGCAATAAGGCTTTTAATAACATCCTTCTCTAATAAATTGCTACTGCATCCTTAACTATTTAAAAATATTGTGTTTGCCCGGGAAAAAGTTTTCATACATCACATTCAGTCCAAAAGCTGCTTTCCTTTTTATGTGAAGTTTTCTTTGTTGTCCACAGGTCCCCAAAGTACTGTAATCTTCCTCATTAGTACCTGAAAAGCATGCTAATCACATAGGTCAGCTCACTTAACTAAAAATAGACTAAAAGTGCAAGAATTATGTATTTTATCCTCAAAACTTAGCTAAAACATGGGTAAGTTATGGTGCTTAGACGTATAAATACGCCCAACATCACCACCCCACACTTAAAGCTTTGTTTGTCCTCGAACAAAATAGTACATCCATGCGAATACCTAACTAAACTTCACAAGAGCAACACAAAATTTTCAACAAGACATACACTGCAATTACTAACAAAGAGTAGATTTCTTGATCATTACTAGAAACAACTCACCCTCCAACATAGACTCATTAAGTTGGTTAATTCGTATACACAAGTTAAGCCAAAAAAATCATATAAAAATACCCAACAATCATCAACCATGTGCGCTCACACAAAATATTACCCATAATCACTCATAGTTTTGCATTTTTCAGAAATATGGGTATAAGAACTTGCTTGCTCTCACTCTCACAAAGAATTCTTAGATTACAATTGATGACCATATGCTTGCCCTTAGTGTAATGCTCTACTAATATCAGAATGCTAAGGTTAGGATCAAATAGGTCTTTACGGGTTGTAAAGTAGGCTAAAGGGATGGGTAGGACTATTTTGGCCAGAAATGGTGACTATGTTCCCTAAGCGCTTTAATACACTACATTATGCCATTTACACTAACTTTTAACAACCACTCTACCTTCCTTTCATCTACCAACCCCCCTTTTTTTTCACCCATTTTGTTACTCAATCAAAAATACTATGATGGGAATATACACCTCTTTTTTTTTTGTTAAGCATCCCTATGATAGCCACCCTCAGCTTAGACTATTTGCTTTAGTCGAGGTGCATAATGTCCAATAAAGGACCAGGGCGCCACTCCTGATCACAATATTTTCATGTACCAATAACCAAACTTTGGGGCCTCACTTTCACCATTTTCCTCTTATTTTGCCACACTCTTTACTCAACTTGATTCTATAATTTAAAGCGCTTAGGAGCTTTTGGATCAAATTATGGTCTTTTCAAAAAAATGGATTAGGCTACATATGAGGTTGCCAAAGAAAATAGCTAAAGGCTCAATGGGTGTTCACTAGGACAATGTACAAAGGTAGGTAAAAAGATGATAAAAAATCAGGGCTGCCAAAGAAATGCCTAAATCATCTCCTAAACTCACAATCTTTATTTCGCTTCACACACACACTAGGAAAGTTCTAGCATCAGTTGCAACAAAGAATATAAAATAACCTTATACACACATGGCACATGGTCAACTTAATTAGGAGCATTATAGATTCTTGACCCAATAGATAAATGAATTAAACCACAAACAATTATCACAGAATGAGTCACAACTTAGAGCCTAAATATTTCAATAGTAGTGATTCAGTACAAACTCCTGTTATAATGCCATGCCGTCTATAAGAACAATTTCATGCAAAAAACTGACTAATTACAACTAACTAACTACGACTAAATCAAAACAACTATAGAATAAATGCGGGCAAGCAGTACGTAATACAGCAGACAAGGCAATCCAGGCGTACACGTACTTATACCCGCACCCCACACTAAGAAGGAACACACTGCCCTTAGTGTAAATAAATAAGCAAAAACCTGGTTAGTCAGACTCCTCCTCTACATCCGGGGTTATACCCCCTGCGTCAGAATCATCATCAGAGTCTTCATCATCAAAGTTGTCCTCCACATAAGAGTCTAGCAGTCGGTGATCATCGTCTGTCGGCACATCATCATCTAGAGGTTCTTCAAAATTTACCCCCACTCCACACATGGCCCGAGCATGCTCATTAAGCGGGTAGTCATAGTCCAACTGCCGAAGCTCTGCATCAGTCGGCACACGACCCCCATTCATCATAGTAAACCTAGTCATGCCATACAGATGGCGAAAAAAACTCTCATCTCGAGCATGTTTCTCAGCAGTGGTAAGGTTGATGCCTTGACTAGTTTCTGGATCTTTGATTTTCGTGAGATCCACCTTCTTCGGGTTTTGTGGAAACTTATGGTCTGCTGGCTCCTCCTCAATGTGCTCTTTCCTTAAAATTGCAGTCAACAAGTTGCCGAAACTGAAATAGGACTTTTTGTGCACCCTTGCTTTTCGCATCGACGTTCGTATAACTGCACCAATGTTGATGGGAACATTCGTCATTAGAGCATATACCAAGCAGACTTGATCACACGTGACCTTAGTGTATTGTGTCCCAGGAATCAAGCAGGAATTGACTATTCTTAACCATATGCGAGCTTCTCTGTTCAAACAAGCATATGGGTAAGTATTGCGACGACCATTATCTTTATGACGAGTCCACCGGGTCATGGACCTTGATCCACACAACGTATGTCTGATGGCTCTGTAGGGAGGTCTGTTGTAGAGCTCCTTGAGTGGTGATTGATCCACACTTGGTGTACCCAGGAAAGATTTGAAGAAATCAACGTTCAATTGCAAGACTTGCCCCCGAATCTTTACTTAATTTCCCGTAGTCCTTGGGTACCAGTTGGCATAAAACTCTCGAGTCAAATCAAGATTACATTCGCCCATGTCTCGGAAGATAAAGTCAAGTTTTAGTGCCATAATCTTTGCCAAAATGCGAGGGTAGTTCTTTGCTAAACTTTTCTTCTGTATCGACTCCACATGTACATATTTCTTCACTTTATTGTTTCTATACCATTCCTTCCCTTCCTCCTCTAGAACCCATTTGATCCCAAAAGTGCGTCGAGGCACTTGAAGAGAGGAGGAATTAGCCTGGTCCTTTCTTGACCTTTTTTGACCTTTTTGTGAGGTGGATGCTTTCTCATTTCCCTGTCGTCCTTTCGGAGCCATGTTACCTGAGATCATAATAGGGTCAAGTTAGTCTCATTTCGTAAAATGCACTATAATCGAAAAAGAAAATAGTGATGGCACCACCCCACACTTAATTTGTTTGCACAAACTAATTGAGTGAGTGTTGTCGATTACTCAGACTTCATCGACATACATTTAGATGGTATGTGCCAACAACATTATTAGTGCAGTCACACTTTCAACCCTTCACTTTACATAACAATTTCTCATTTTGATATACAGAAGCAGCACACAATGGTCCTGTAATCTTACTATCATTTCCAACTTTATTTCATTTGAGCAATGCAATCTTTGAACAAGACTACCACATAGAAATCTTATCATGCTATAGCATAGAAACAATTACACAATCTTATGCTTTTGGTTAACCATGATCATTACAGCGATGAACGAGTCACTCACATAGTCAAGCTTACAACTCCCAAAATTATGCATTAAACTTCAATAGTTCAACTCCATAATAATAAAAAAATTATGACAGTGAATACCAATTAATACATGCCGGAGTAAAATCAAGATTACCCACGAGAATCCTTTCACTCAATGAGATGTATTTTTCAAAAATCATAACAAACTAACCATACTCTCATCACCAAGAACTACTACAAAATCCAGTTAACCATTATAAGCGTAGCAATGAAACAACTACGGAACATGAAAGAACAACTTACTTGGTGATAAATTCGTGACAAATCGGGAAGGTGAGCCTGCAGGATTAGATGAGAAAAGAGAAGGGCTTGGAGAGGGAAAGGTTATTTGGGCGGCGCTTAGGTTTAAGAAAAATTGAGTGGTGTTTAAGGGTAGAGGATATATTTAAAAGATGAGACATGGGTCGGGTTGGTCCATTCAAAAATGGGTTATTAGGCAAAATTTGTTGATAGGCGGCGCCCATAGAATCGCGTAAGCATAAGTAGGCAGCGCCTAACCTATCGCCTATGTTGGCATAGGCGGCGCCCAACCTATCACCTATGTTGGCATAGGCGGCGCCTAACCTATCGCCTATGTGAGGCAGTGAGCATAGGTGATGGCATAGGCGGCGCCTAACCTATCACCTATGTGAGGCAGTGAGCATAGGCGATGGCATAGGCGGCGCCTAACCTATCGCCTATGTGAGGCAGTGAGCATAGGCGATGGCATAGGCGGCGCCTAACCTATTGCCTATGTTGGCATAGGCGGCGCCCAACCTATCGCCTATGTTGGCATAGGCGGCGCCCAACCTATCGCCTATGTGAGGAAGTGAGCATAGGCAATTGGAAAAGCAGCACACTCTTGGTCAAAATCCCTACGCTACCACCACAGACCTCATTGAAAGTCACAAAATAAAGTCGCACCGCGAAACTTTTTGGGTCGAATCTACATAATTCGAGGCGCGACTCTAATGCAAATCATACTTGAGCCTTACACATTTGACCACTCCCACTTACCTGTATTGTTCCATCATTCCTAGACTTACCACCATTGACATGACTCACTTCCAAATCAAAATTGGGACTAATCTCCTCCTTTGTACTTCATGCACCTACACTTAATCAAAAACAAAAAAAATGATTAGAAGGATGAGTTGCCTCCCACCAAGTGCCTTAGTTTTGGTCGTGGCTCGACTCTTCTTTTTGAATTTTTATTTACCAAAAACAAAATCCTAGTAAAATGATGGGTTGCCTCCCATGTAGCGCTTGATTTATTATCGTGGCACGACATAGTTATCTCAATTACTCAGACTTCATCAAGATATACGGTGGCTATACATTTTATCGAGTCGGTTGGACCGATATATAGATTCACTCTTTGGCCATTCACCTTAAAGACACTACCATCATTGTTTTCTAACTCCACTACTCCAGATGAGTAAACTTGGCTGATTCTGAATGGACCAGACCATTTAGACTTCAACTTACCTGGAAACAGCTTCAGTCTGGAGTTGAAAAGGAGTACCAACTCACCTTTCTAAAAGTTTCGTTGGATAATCCTCCGATCATGGTACTTTTTCATCCTTTCCTTGTAAAGATCTGTTCTTTCATATGCATTTAGACGGAATTCATCCATCTCATTCAGCTGTCCCAATCTCATATTTATAGCATCATCCCAGTTCAGGTTAAGTTGCTTCAGTGCCCACATTGCTTTATGTTCTAGCTCAATTGGCAAGTGACAAGCCTTTCCATAAACTAGTTGGTATGGTGACATGCCAATTGGTGTCTTAAACGCGGTCCTATATGCCCATAAGGCATCATCCATATTCCTGGACCAATCTTTCCTGCTGTCATTCATGGTCTTAGCAAGGATCAACTTGATTTCTCGGTTTGAAACCTCCACCTGCCCACTAGTTTGTGGGTGGTACGGTGTATCTACCTTATGTTGCTTAACCCCATACTTTGCCAATACAGCTCTGAACAGCTTGTTGCAGAAATGTGATCCTCCATCGCTTATGATGGTACGGGGTACCCCAAAACTAGAGAAGATATTTCTCTTTAAGAACGCCACAACACTCTTACCTTCATTATCAGCTAGAGCGACTGCTTCGACCCATTTGGATACGTAGTCCACAACAACTAAGATATATTTCATCCCAAATGAGCTCACAAATAGGCCTATGAAGTCAATACCCCAGACATCGAATAACTCTACTTCAAGCATTTTGGACATGGTCATCTCATGGTGCTTTGAGATAGAACCTTGCCGCTGGCACTGATCACATCTTCTTACAAAATTGTAGGCATCCTTGAATAATGAAGGCTAATAGTAGCCACTTTACATTACTTTCTTGGCCGTCCGTGCACCTGCATGGTGACCTCCAAATTGGGAAGCATGGCTTGCTTTCAGTATGCTGGACACCTCTATATCTGGGATGCACCGCCTAATAATACCATCAGCACATCATCGAAAAAGATACGGCTCATCCCAGAAGTAATGTTTCACACCATGCATGAACTTTTTCTTTTGATGAAAGGAGAGATTCTCAAGAATCACTTCGCTTACCACGTAGTTAGAGAAATCTGCATACCACGGTAAGTTTTCCACCATAGTTGCTAGAATCTCTTCGTCGGGGAATGCATCATCAATATCAAGGTCGGTCTGCACTGTGTGCTCACTCTCAAGTCTAGATAGATGATCAGCTACTTGGTTTTCACAACCTTTTCTATCCTTTACCTCAAAATCGAATTCTTGAAGCAGTAGAACCCACCTAATTAGCCTTGGGTTGGCATCCTTCTTTTCCATTAGATATCTTATAGCCGCATGATTTGTATGAACCACTACCTTGGTTCCCAACAAGTAAGCACGGAACTTCTCAAAAGCATAAACAACCGTAAGAAGCTCCTGTTCAGTGACGGTATAGTTCTTCTGTGCTCCATTCAAGGCCTTGCTTGCATAGTAGATTGGATGAAATAGCTTTTCTCTTTTCTGACCAAGTACAGCACCCAAGGCTACACCGCTTGCATCACACAAAATTTCAAATGGTAGAGACCAATCGGGTACTACAATAATAGGGGCTTCAACTAGCTTCCCTTTGAGGAATTCAAATGCCTTCAAGCAATCTTCACCAAAGTAAAACTTTGCCTCCTTCTCTAAAAGTTTGCATAATGGGTTTGCAATCTTAGAGAAGTCTTTAATAAACCTCCGATAAAAACCAACATGACCGAGAAAACTACGAACCCCCTTCACATAAATTGGAGGTGGTAGTCTCTCGATAACTTCAATCATGGCTCGATCAAATTCAATTCCCTTTTTAGATATTTTATGCCCGAGAACAATGCCTTTCTTAACCATAAAATGTCAATTCTCCCAATTTAGCACCAGATTAAATTCCATACATCGCTGCAAAGCCATACTCAGATTTGCCAAGCATGACTCAAATGACTCACCTACAACCGAAAATTCATCCATAAACACCTCCAAGGTGTCTTCAACCATATCAGAGAAAATGGACATCATACACCGCTGAAAAGTGGCAGGTGCATTACATAGCCCAAATGGCATTCGTTTGAATGCAAAAGTACTATATAGGCATGTAAAAGTGGTCTTCTCCTGATCTTCAGGAGCAATGCAAATCTGGTTATATCCGGAATAACCATCCAAGAAACAGAACCATCCCTTTCCTTCCAGTCGATCAAGCATTTGATCCATGAATGGCATTGGGAAGTGGTCCTTTAACGTCCACGAGTTTAGATTCCGGTAATCCATACACACTCTTCACCCTGTGACAGGCCTGAGTGGAATTAGCTTATTTTTCTCATTCGCTACTACTGTCATGCCCCCTTTTTTGGGCACACATTGTACAGGACTCACCCATTTACTGTCTGAGATTGGGTAAACCACCCCTGCATCTAGACACTTGATGATTTCTTTCTTCACCACCTCCTGCATAGGTGGATTCAGACGACGCTGATGCTCAATAGTGTGTACGCAATCTTCCTCTAGCTGAATCTTGTGCATACATATGCCAGGAGGGATACCAATGATATCAGCAATAGTCCAACCAATAGCTCTCTTGTACCTCTTCAGAACAGAGATGAGAGCCTCTACCTGTTGTTCACCTAAATCAGCAGCAATAATAACCGGCAGTGTATTTCCACTACCCAAGAACACATACCTTAGATGACTGGGTAGCTCTTTCAATTCTAACACCGGTGTCTCTTCAATGGATGGCTTCGCCGGTGGTGAAGGTCGATTCTTAAGGTCAAGATCCAGCTTCTTGGGGGCATAAGAATACGACCCCATTCATGTCAAAGCACAGATAGTTTCTTCGTACTCCTTAACATCCTCACGATCAAAGTTCAAAAACACAGAAGCCAATGGATCAACAGTAAGCTGCTTCTCTAAAGATAATTCCTTCTCATCCTCATAATAAACATCAACTATAGAGAACACATTCATATCCTTGGGCTGCTTCATTGATTTGCATACATCAAAACGTACCACTTCATCATTCATCCGAAATAAAAGCTCATTTGCTCGCAAATCAATAAGCACACTTCCTGTTGCGAGAAAAGGTCGACCCAAGATTATGGGCACCTCAAAATCCACCTCGCAACCCAAAATAACAAAGTCTGCAGGAAAAATGAAGGTAGAAACCTTTACTAATACATCATATAAGATACCAACAGGTCGTTTTACTGACCTATCTGTCATTACAAGCCGCATGTTAGTTGGTGTAGGATCCTCCAACCCCAACTGTCTATAAATGGCTAGTGGCATCAAATTAATCCTAGCACCTAAATCACATAAAGCCTTAGCAAAATCTAAAGATCCAACCATGTAAGGAATAGTGAAAGCACCCGGATCTGCCTTCTTCTATACCAAAGACCTCGTGGCAATCGTACTGCAATGATGAAAATTATCTGCCAGTTCATAGCTCGCTGCCTTTTTCTTTGTCTAAAGGTCCTTCATGAATTTGGCGTACCCTGGCATTTGCTCCAGTGCCTCCACCAAAGGCACATTTATAGTCATCTGCTTCAGCATGGTCATGAATTTACTGAACCTGGTGTCATCAGCCTTCTTCTTCAGTCTCTGAGGAAAAGGTGGCAGTGGATTTGGAAGAGTTTTCTCCACCACTTCCTTTTCATTGTGCTTCCCATTATCAATCTTTTCAGACTGCTGATATCTAGGTGTAGTATCATGAACGTTCTCTTTCTGATTTTCAACTTCTACAGAATCATCACAATCTGCTTCAACAGTATTCTCCTCCATACTATCAACCACAGGCTTGCCCTTGGATGGATTTTCCAACACCTTACCACTCCTGGTTGTAATAGCCAAACATGATCCATCTTTCCTTGGATTTTGCACAGTGTCACTTGGTAAAGTGTCAGCTTTTCTTTGATTGAATGTCGCCGATAGTTGACTCATTTGCTGTTCCAGCTGTTTTATTAAAGTGGAATGCGAGTCAACCAATTGATTCATTAAGGACAAATCATTTTTTACCTCAGCCACTCCCATGTTAGTTGCTTCCACTCCTTTCAACAGCTTAGCCATCATGTCCTCCATGGACATCTTCCCAGAGCTAGGTGCAACAACTTCACAATTTCCAGGAGGGACACGTATCCGAATTTTTGGTCTCGGTCCTTGTATCTGGATTTTTCATAATAGTTCCTACCTTGGTTTCCTTGGACATTGCCTCGGAAACCCCCTGATTATTCAAGTTATTTGCTTCCTCCTCAGAATCGGAGTCATCTCTTCCCTGTGATACAACATCTTTGACCTTTTCTGTCTTCCCTGATAATAAATGCTTAGTAAGAAGGTCCATCTGCATTTTTATGTGAGCCATATCCTGGTCACGTTCCTCTTCTCTTCGCCTCTGTTCTGCCGTCATGCCAATAGATACAGCAGAGCTTGCTACCTCAGAATCCCTAGTATGCCAAGCTCTACTCTACTTTGTCATACGATCCAGCATCTCACATGCCTCAATAAAAGTAAGGTCCATGAATGAACCACCCATAGTATTATCTACCACTGGCTTAGTCACCGAGTTTAAAGCCCTATATAATATTTCCATCAAGTGGACATTGGTCATCTGATGATTTGGGCACCGCATAAGCTTCTTCTTGAACCTCTCCCAAGTCTCGTGTAGATCTTCAGTTGGAAGCTGTCTGAAATTGCTTATCTCATCTCTTAATTGTGCTCTCTTGGATGGCGCAAAGAATCTTTCTAGGAAAGCTTCTTTCAGTTGCCTCCAATTGGTAATAGAGTCAGGAGTTAGACTGTTTAACCATAGAGTTGCCTCTCCAGATAGAGAATGGAAATAAGCGCAGCCGGATCGCATTCTGTCCAACCCCTGGATTGTCAAATGATTTGTATGTTGAGATAAAATTAATCAGATGCATATTCGAATCGTCGCCTGCAAGTCCACCAAATAACCCTTTGAGTTACAATAGCTGGATCATGGTACTAGTGATATTGAACTTGGATCTGGGTGCCAAGGGCGGAGGAATAATAGCCCCTGTGGCACCAACCCCATCCAAGTCGTCATCCTCATCATCAAAAGCAACTTGCACAGCTCGGCATTCGGGTCTCATCCTAGCTTGACGATCTCTGTTGACATTCATGTTCACTGGTGCAGCCGCATCATCTGCACGCCTTAGATTTAATAACTCATCATTACCCAGGTCCTCATCATCAAGATTTGGTACCCGACCTGGGTTATTAGCATTTTGTTGATTTACTTGCGCAGCTGCCAATGCAGCTAATCTAGCCTGCTCCTGTTGAGTAGCTATCCTTTCAAGGTCTCATTGCGTATCCATTCTACCAATCAGATGTGGTTCAGGATTTATAGGTAATAATGGCTGACCAGATCTCCGTGTATTTGGCATGCAATCCACTAAACCTGAACAAAACAAAAACAACAAACAAAAAGTAAAATTTGAGAATCTTTGACCAAAGGGTCTATTAACTATCACAAAATTAGTTGACAACCGTATTCCCCAGCAACGACGCCAAAATTTGATATGCCCAAATTACAACTCTCGTTAGAAAGTTCAAGCGGTCGCTGTCAAATATAGAACCCAACTAGGTTGGGTGTCGAATCCCACAGGGAATACTATGATCACTAAGTATTGCGATTATTATTAGACTGTTGATCGAAGGTTCCAAGGTAAGGGGGTTTCAGTTTAGGTGCACTATAATATTATCAGTGTAATGATGAGATGATATGTCTAATAATATTTGATCATAGAGAATGACAAATTAGGTTTATGTCCACCTTGTAGCTTCTACTTCTCTATTAACTATGAGTAATACGGATTTTATACATGCACGCACTTATAGAGAGACGTATTCTAATTCTAAATCCAAGTGTTTCTCAACCATCAAGGATTTATTTACCTTAGTTCTCTTGAATACAAAGTGTACAACCAATTGTACGAACTCTCCAAGAAGTTAATCCTGCTAAGGCATTAACGTGTAAAATAGAGGTTGGAAACCCTATTTTCTTGTCACACTCTCTTTTCCAAACAGTAACTTTTCTATCGAACAAGTTATTGCTATAATGGCGCATTCCCTATGTTTGCAACCACGAGAATTCAATCAAAATGAAGAGAGTAATGATATAAGTGGATTAACACATCATAAATTCAAAAACCCATAGCAATAAAGAGTATACTACAAGGTTTCCATAACCCTAACAAATAAACTTAGCTACTCATGAATAAAACGGAAATCAAAATAGAAATATTCATCATACCAAAACTTAGAACGATCTTGGTGATAAATATGAATAGCAAAAATAAGAGAGAAAAGCGTTTCGCTCTCTCCGTCCTCAAGCTAAGCCGCTTTCTCTTGTTTTCAAAATAATACAGAATGTGAATAATCCCTAAAAATTCAGCAATAAGGCTTTTAATAACATCCTTCTCTAATAAAGTGCTACTGCATCCTTAACTATTTAAAAATATTGTGTTTGCCCGGGAAAAAGTTTCCATACATCACATTCAGTCCAAAAGTTGCTTTCCTTTTTATGTGAAGTTTTCTTTGCTGTCCCACAGGTCCCCAAAGTGTTGTAATCTTCCTCATCAGTACCTGAAAAGCATGCTAATCACATAGGTCATCTCACGTATAAATACGCCCAACATCAATCCCGTTGGGTTCTATTGTGTTTAATGTGTGACAAATGGTTTTAATGTGTAATTATGAGTGTAATAACTTGTTGGTAATGTTAAATATTCAATTTTATTAAGTTAAGAGTCGGAACATAAAGTTAAAGATCAATGCAAATTAGCCTAGTCTTAGCTTGTGTTTGTGATTCATCGTCATAGATATTGTGTTATAATTATCTCTAATTTGTGGTGTATGATAATGTAGGAAGATTTTTGAGCTTAATATGGTGATATATTGATGATATAAATGTTGTAAATCCATGGAAAAGACACCACAAGACAAGGGACTAAGATGGGATGATCAACAATAACCAAAATCTCAGAAGCAAATTCCAGTGTGCTAAGGCGATGATCCCGTGGATCCTTGGATGGAGAGGTGATCTACCCAGGATGTATCCTCACCTTGATTGGTTCTATACCTAGGGAGGCTCCCCCTCTACTCCCTTGCTCACAAATTGTTAGAATTCTTGTCCTACACGGCTTTGGCTTACCTTGGGCTATAAATACAACATTGTAAACATTTTTAATCATCTTTGGATGTCTTGGAGGATTAAGGGGCTGCTATAACTTCAAATTTTAGGTTTTTATTATTTTAATTTAGTTCAGTCATGTTCTTAGTTATTAATTACAACCTTTTGATTACAATTATGACTATGAGTGGCTAGAAACCTCCTTTCCAGGGTTAAAGCCAAGAACATAAGTACTATTATTTTGAATTAAGTTCGTTTAGTTTACTTATCATTATTGGTTGTGTGTTAATATTTGATTTAACTATTTGATGGATTGATCACCCAGAAAATATATTAATTTTCTACCTTTTGAACTCGGGAGAGGGAATAGGAGATAGAATTTGGAGATGAACAAAGTATGGTTTGTGTTCTTTTATGAAATAAGGAATTCAAATTAGTGTCTAGGACAGGGATGTACTTATATAACTTACTTGATTCATACCTTACTTGATTCATACGTAGGATGATAGCTTAACGAACTAAACTTGATTATTACATCTCCGCTCAATGATGTAGTTGTAAGGTCCAACTTAGGTAAAGGATTAGAGGTCGGGAGAACATATTCGTGCAATTAACCCTATGAATCAACAACCAAAATAAGCAAGTTAACAAATGAATTTCAACAACATAGTATGATTGTTCAAGAGTTCTTTAACCCTGGGTTTTTCCCATTGATTGTTTGAAAATCTTTACTTTACGCATTGTTTACTTGACTTACAATTTACAAATCTCCAAACTCTTTTTGGTTATGCTTGCATAAATTGAATCTAAATTATTAACTAGAATAGAATTATTATTAGATCAAGTCCTTGTGGGATCGATACTTGTCTTTCATTAGTCTACTTTACTACTTGGTAGACCACGTACACTTTCGTGTCCGCTTGTGCGCTGTGAATCCTCTAGTTGAAACCCTAGCTTCCCTTGCCCAAAATATTTTAAGAGAATCATATAATGCTTTAAAAGAGTTTATAAGTGTTAATGAATGGAATAATAGGATAAATAACCTCCCAAGTAGGTTAGAAGTTATGGTACCTTACTAGGATAAGTGGTGAAATATCCAGAATACCCCTACTTAAGTTGTACAAAATCCCATCCCAGGGGTACGACTGACCCTCATGAGTCGTACCCTCTAATACGAGTGGTACCCGACACTCGTATCCTAGCCTCAACCTTTGTATCCAACATTTTCCAGCATACGACTCATCCAACCAAGTCGTATCTGAAGTATACGATCCGTACCTTTCATCTGTATCCCTGGCAGATTTAAACCCAAGAAAGATTTAGACATTTTCCACCATACGAGTCCTGGGTACGACTCATACCTTGACTTACAGCTCATGGTGATCCACTCTTACTCAGATCAGATCTAATTAACCAAGTATAAGATTAAGTTAAGGAACCAAATGATCCGTACCCACCAATATGTCTCGTACCCCTAAGTCGTATCAATTCCAGTAACCAAAATCCATCCCACCAACCAATATTGGTCAGCATATAACTGTTCCATACCATCCGTACCCCAACATACGGCTCGTACCCATGAGTCATATTGGGTCCAAAGACCAGAATTCTAAGAAATTTTCTAAGGTCCAAAAACCAGGGTATTTCAAACGTAGAGATTTAGAGTTTCAAATTAACGATTTTTTGTACTTAGAGGTGTCACCTATGAAAGGCGTTATGCAATTTGGGAAGAAGGGTAAGTTGAGGCCCATGTATATTAGGCTCTATAGAGTTATTCATGAAATTGGTCATGTAGCCTATGATTTAGAATTACCTTTAGATTTAGCTACAGTGCAACTCATCTTCCATGTTTCTATGCTATGTAAATGTGTAGGAGTGCCTGTATGTGCCATCCATATAGAGGGTATTGAGATTGTTGGAGACTTATTATTTGAGAAAGTCCCCATGGCTATATTAGATCGGCAGGTCAAAAAGTTGAGAGCTAAAGACATAGTTTTGATGATGGAGCTTTAAAGAAACCAGAACGTAGAAGAAGCCACTTGGGAAGTACAATCGTATATGAAAGGTTAATACCCATATTGATTCCAAAAAACATTAGAAGGTTCTTAAACTACTTGTCCATTTATATGATCATTAGTTTCTATTATATCTTGTTTTGTTGACATTTGATTCTTACTTGATATGTTTAGGTACATGATTTATTCCTATGATTCTTTAGATTTGCATGAACATAGCCGGGGGATGCAGAGTATAAGGTAAGTTACCTAGTTGGTTATGACTTTTAATTGAGTTTAAGGCAAACAGGAGTCTTGTGTACTATTTGTTGAGTTTAAGACCAAGAGACTACTCATGTATTACCTGTTGAGAATTATATTTTTTGTGATGATCTATAAGGCATATTCTGATGTATTTTGTCTAGTTGACAAGTGTAACACCTCGAGTCTGCACTCCAAATGCTATACGGTGCTCATAATCCCGAAGGTCCACAAGCTAACCCATGATTGGTACCTGCTGTAATAACTGAATAACAATAATATGGAAATATGCAGAAATTAAGCAAAAAACTGGCCATAAGGTTCAATACTGTAAATTAATACTAAATATGGTATCACAATACCAAAATTGAACATAAATACTAAAAACTGAACAACTTTCTGAAAATACTCTAGTCTGAAAAGCCTCTAAACTGTATGAACTGTGGAGTTAATGGGACAAGTCCCCAACTAACTCTGAATACTGAAAATAAACTGAAATGATGAAATAAATGATCACGTCCTCAAACTATGAGGACTCACCACTAACTCTGTTTGATGAGAATCTTAACTGCTAAGGATGCTCGAGAGCCCCTGCGTATGAACCTATGATATAAGACATCCTAGCGCAAAAGAAAAGCATGCGTCAGTACTTTGAATATACTGGTATACTCAGTGAGGCATTCTGAAATGCATGGGTTCATATGCATGAACAATACTAACTAAATATCATGAGTAGGACTGAATGAGAGTACATGCACGAAAATGTAAACTGTACTGAGATCGTAATAACACTGAATATTGGATAACTGGTAACTTAATGACTGTATCTAACAGTCTTGATTCTGTGGAGCTATACTGAGTCCTGTACTGATTTGAGTGACTGGGTTTGACAGTTATGAATCTGCGGAACAAAACTAAGTTTCATACTGAGACTGAATCTGAAACTGAAACTGCGAAAAGTAATCATCTAACTGATATGCCCCTTCTCTAACTGATTTGGGGTCCAACCTGTAACCCCAGTTGGAAGGGTGTGAATACTATGCCACGGGTAAGGACAAGTGCTGAGTCACCCTCATCTGGCAGGTACTCTGAACGAGAATGGTGGTACCCTCAACTGGCAAGTAGATCACCTTATAAACCCTCAACTAGCAGGTTGATGTCCCAACCTATGCTGGCTATGTAGTTCTAGAATGCAAGGACTTCTTCTAAGGATTTCACCCTATACTGGTAGGTGAGTCCCCATCCTTGGGTCCTCTCAATGCTGAATCCTTCTCCCAACTGAATAGACACTGAACTGAATTCTAAACTGTACTAGGCTAGACTGAACTATTACTGATCGTACAGTATAACTGAACTGAACTGATTTTACTGAATTGAGTTGGACTGATTTTGAGTTTACTGAGTTTTCCTACGTTCTGTAACTAACTGAATTCTACTGATCGAGACATGACTGATTCTACTCTATGACTGACCATGGCTCTAGAAAAGTTGCTAAATTGTCGGGTATTAAATACCCCTAGGACTCGATAGCATAAACTTAAAAGACATGGCATAATCTTGAGACATGGTAACTAACTACTTAGCCATCATTCATTCATTTGGGCATTCAAGTAAACACTTACATGACATGAACTTGCATACATGCTAAGTCTGGTACCCTTTAGCAAGCTTAAAAGGACTGAATTAAGCTAAGAATTTTGTGGGGTCTTACATTATATCCCACTTGGGAACATTCTTCCTCGAATGAAACTGACTAAGCTGAGAATACTGGTAGACTAAAATTACTTACTGAGCATGAACACCTGAAACAATATTATCTGATTATCATTACTGACATACTAAATTTCATACTAAACATGCATATCTAATGCATTAATACGTGACTAAACTGACTCCTAAACATATGACTGAATATGCAATGGTAACTAATACCAAGTTCGTAATGCAAAATCTGAGCATGAAACTGAATAAGCTTAAGGAAGACTATTACCTTGAGGAATCTGAGTTTACGGAGAAGAGGTAAGGATACTTGGTCTGCATATCTGCTTCTACTTCCCAAGTAGCTCCCTCAACGGACTGATTCCACCAAAGAACTTTAACTAGAGGGACTTCTTTGTTCCTCAGTCTATGGATCTGATAATTAAGTATTTTGATTGGAATCTCTTTGTAAGAGAGGTTGTTCTGAACATCTATGCCCTCTATGGGGACTACAACTGATAGGTCACCTATGCATTTCTTTAGTAAGGAGACATGAAAAACTGGATGGACTGAAGATAGATCTGAAGGCAACTCAAGCTCATAAGCTACCTTTCTGAAATAAATGAGAATTCAGTAAGGACTGACATATCGGGGACTGAGTTTCCCCTTCTTTACAAAATGCTTCACTCCTTTCATAGGAGAGATTTTCAAGTACACATAGTCACCAATCTCAAACTCGAGATCCTTTCTGTGCACATCTACGTACGATTTCTATCGGCTCTGAGTTGTCTTAAGTCTTTTCCTGATTAACTGGACTTTATCTAAGGTATAAAATACCAAGTCAACCCCTACCACTACGGCCTCACACACTTCAAACCAACCAATGGGATATCTACACCTCCTCCTATAAAGAACATCAAACGGAGCCATCTGAATATTAGAATGATAGTTGTTGTTAAATGCGAAATCAATCAAAGGCAAGTGGTCATCCCAAATACCTTTAAAATCTATCGCATATGCTTGTAGCATATCCTCTAAAGTCTGAATGGCCCTTTCCACTTGACCATCTGTCTGAGGGTGAAAAGTTGTACTGAGGTGAACTCGGGTACCAAGACCCTTTTGGAATGCTTTCTAGAAATGAAAGGTGAACTTGGTACCTCTACTGAGATGATGGACAATAGAATATTGTGCAATCTGACCAACTCCCTAATATAGAGTTTGGCATAATTCTCGGCTAAGTAAGAGGTATGGAATGGTAGAAAATGAGCTAATTTGGTCATCCTGTCTATAATGACCCAAACCGAATCATGTTGACTACGAGTACGAGGAAAACCCATCACAAAGTCCATGTTCACTTCTTCTCATTTCCAGGTGGGAATGTTGAACTTCTGCATGGACCCACTAGGATTCTGATGCTCAATCTTAACTTGCTGACATATCGAGCACTTAGCCAGAAACTCTGCAATATCTCTCTTCATCCCACTCCACCAATAGATATCCCGTAAATCATGGTAAATCTTAGTGGCCCCTGGATGAATAGAGTAGCATGCACCATACACTTCTGTAAGAATTCACTGCCTCAAGTCATCTACGCTTGGCACACATAGTCGACCCTGACAACGCAAAACCCCATCTCTCCCTTAAGAGAAAACCTCTATCTTCTGATCTCTGAATGATTCTTTCAACTTGACTAGACTGGGATCTCTATCCTTCTTTTTCTTTACTTTAGAAACTAGGGATGATTCTGAACTACTCTACACCTATACACTATCTTCTGCTAAATCGACTAAGTAGACACCTAGTCAGGCTAGATGATAAACTTCCTGAGCTAACTTCTTCTTACTGTCCTTGACATGAGCAAAATTACCCATAGACATTCTACTGAGAGTGTCGGCCATGACATTGGCCTTTCCCGGATGATGTAGGACACTCATGTCGTAGTTTTTCAATAGCTCTAACCACCTTCTCTGGTGGAAGTTAAGTTCTTTCTGAGATAACACATACTGCAGACTCTTATGGTCTGTGAACACATCAACGTTCACACCATATAAATAGTGCCTCCAAATCTTTAAGGCAAACACTACTGCTGCTAACTCAAGATTATGAGTAGGATAGTTCTTCTCATAGGGTTTAAGCTTCCTAGAGGCATAGGATATGACCTTGACTCTCTGCATCAGAACACACCCCAATCCAACTCTGGAAGCATCACAATATACCACAAAGCCGTCTAAACCATCTGGTAAGGTCAAAATTGGAGTTGTAGTGAGTCGAGTCTTTAAGTCCTTAAAACTCTTCTCACAAGAATCTGACCACTGGAATTTGACTTTCTTCAGAGTCGATCTGGATATAGGGGATGCAATAGATGAAAATCCCTCAAGAAACCATCGGTAATAGTCAGCCAAACCTAAGAAACTCCTGATATTTGACGGAGAGATGGGCCTAGGCCAGTTTCTCACTACTTTGGTCTTTTGGGGATCAACTTTAATGCCATCACCGGAAATTATATGGTCGAGAAAAGCTATTTACCTTAACCAAAATTTGCACTTACTAAATTTTGAGAATAACTAATGATTTTTAAGAGTCTGTAATACTATTTTGAGATAGTCTGCATAATCATGTTCACTGCAAGAGTAGACGAGAATGTCATCTATGAAGACTATGATGAACATGTCCAAGTATTGCTTGAAAACACGGTTCATCAAGTCCATGAAAGTTGTGGGTCATTGGTAAGACTAACGGACCTGACTAAGAATTTGAAGTGACCATACCGAGTTCTGAAAGTTGTTTTGGGGATGTCACACTCCCTGACTCTGAGCTGATGATAGCCTGATCTGAGGTCTGTCTTAGAGAAGCAACTGGCACCCTGAAGTTGGTCAAACAATTCATCGATTTTGGGTAGTGCATACTTGTTCTTGACCGTGACTTTATTTAACTGGCGATTGTCAATACACATTCTGAGGGAACCGTCTTTCTTACAGATGAATAAAATTGGTGCGCCCCACAGGGACACACTAGGTCTGATGAATCCTTATCTAGGAGATCCTTTAACTTCTCTTTTAATTCTCAAATTTTTGTTGGATCCATTCTATATGGAGGAATAGATATGGGTTGCGTATCTGGAAGAAGATCAATTCCAAAATCAATTTCCCTTTTAAGAGAAACTCCAAGAAGATTCTAGGGAAACACATCTGGGAATTCCCATGCTACTAACACTAACTCAAGAGTAGGGGTTTCTGAACTAGAGTCCTTGACTCGAACGAGATAGTAGACACATACCTTAGATATCATTTTTCTAGACAAAAGTTAAGAAATAAGCTGACCACTAAGTGCTTAAGTACTACCCCTCCACTCTAGGATGGGTTTATTCAGAAACTAAAATTGGACAATTCTATTTCTGCAGTCAACTGAGGTATAGAAATAATGAAGCCAATCCATTTCGAGAATGACATCAAAATCAGTCATCTCTAATTCGACTAAATCTGCTGAAGTGATTTTTTGAGATATCATAATCGAGCAGTTCCTTTATACCCATCTATCTATGATGGATTTACCCACTGGGGTAGAGACTGAGAAAGGCTCTACTAGAATTTTAAGACTGACTCCGAAATCAAATCCTATATATGGAGTAACAAAGGACAAAGAAACTCCTAGATCTAACAAAGCATAAACATGCAAATGGAAAACTTGTAATGTACCAGTGACCACATCAGGAGAACTCTCTTGATCCTGTCGAGACTGAAGAGCATAGAGTCAGTTTGGGAGCTGCCTTTGGTGGCACTGGAAGTGGCACCCTGCTGATTCGGGTGATCAGACTAAGCTGGGGGACGGTTATTCTGACCCTGCGAACCTGACTAAGGATAATCTCTGACTCTGTGGCATGGCTTTCCACATCCAAAACACACATCTCTACCCACTCTGCTGATACCCTGGTTTTTGCCATACTTCTGACAAAGGGGATTGGTTCAGGCACTGCTAATACTACCTTGGGGTTTAGGGCCTGGTACCCTATCCCTATTGTCATCTCTGAATTTTGGTATAGGAGCACTATTTAAGGATGGATCTAGGACTTAAGATTTTGAGCGGAACTAAGAATGATTCCTACTCTCTGACTTAGGCTGAGCAAAGTTGAAACTACTTGTTCTCGCTCCCTTGCTCTCCCTCTCCTTCTCTTTATTCTTAGCCTCTTCTATCTGTTGAGCATAGACCATGAGCCTGGATATGTCCATCTCCTTAATAAGCATTGTGGTCCTACACTCCTTGACCATGCTACTAAACACCCCTGACACAAACTTACTTATTCGAGATCTAATGTCTGCCACCACATGAGGAGCATATCTAGATAATTGAGTATACTTGAGATAAAAAATCTCACTGTAATATTTACCTGCTTCATATTGATAAATTCTAGAACCTTCGCTTCCCTCAACTCCAGTTAGAAAAACCTATCCAAAAAAACAGTGGCAAACTCCTCCTACTCTATGGGCCCTGTATCTACAGCCCTTTCTACTTTCTACTATTTAAACTATGAGTGATCCATATCCTGCAAATGATATGCAACCAAATCAACACTCTCAACTGTGTTCACCCCCATAATATCAATAACCTTCTACACCTGATCAAGAAATTCCTAAAGGTCCTCATCTGACTTTAACCCGGTAAACGATAGGGGGGTCATTTAGGTAAAGTCCCAAATCCTGGAAGCAGTAGTATTGGCCATTGGGTTGGGTAAAATGATAGTTGGGAATTCATTCTAGGCTGCCACAGAATGAGCTAGGGTGGTGAATGCTGCTCTAAACTCAGTGTGGGAGACGTGTTCATCCAGTGGATCTGGTTGGTCTCTTATTCCTCTTCCCTTAGTATTCTTTGGAGGCATATTTCTATAAATTGAAGAGAAAGGATTAGACTGAGATTTTACCTAGATCTCATTCTCACTCGCACGACATGAATACTGAAATAAGGGAAACTTTTCCTAAAATATCTCGTAGCCTTCTATCCATAAGTGTGGCACGCAACATATCTATACATAAGACTTACTAGATGCGGCTTTCAGACTTCCTAGGACTCTGTTGAACCTTAGGATTTGATACCAAGTTTGTAACACCCAGAGTCTATACCCAGAATGCTACACGGTGCTCATAATACCAAAGAACCACAATCTAACCCATGACTGGTACCATTCATAACAACTGAATAACAATAATATGGAAATATGTAGAAATTAGGTGAAAAACTGGACATAAGGTTCAATACTATAAATTAATAATGGATATGGTATCACAATACAAAAACTGAACATAAATACTAAAAAGTTAACAACTGTCTAAAAATACTCTAGTCTGAAAAGCCTCTAAACTATATGAACTGTGGAGTTGGTGGGACAAGTCCCCAACTAACTCCGACTACTGAAAATAAACTGAAATGCTAAAATAAATGATCATTACCTCAAACTATGAGGACTCACCACTAACTCTATATGCTGAGAATCTGAACTTCTAAGGGTGATCGGGAGCCTGTGCGTCTGAACCTGTGATATAAGACATCATAGTGCAAAAGAAAAGCATGGGTCAGTACTTTGAATGTACTGGTATGCTCAGTGAGGCAGGCTGAAATACATGGGTTCATATGCATGAACAATAGTAACTAAATATCATGAGTACGAGTGAATGACAGTACATGCATGAAAATATAAACTATATTGAGATCGTACTAACACTGAATACTAGATTACTAGCAACTGAAAGACTGTATCTGACAGTCTTGATTCTTTGGAACTATACTAAGTCTCGTACTAAGCTGAATGACTAGGTCTGATAGACCTGAATCTGGGAAACTGAACTGAGTTCCATACTAAGACTGAATATGAAACTGAGACTGTAGAAAGTAATCATCAAACTGACATACACCTTTACTAAATAATTTAGGATCCAACTTATAACTCGATTTGTAAGGGTGTCAATATAATTCCATGGGTAAGGACAAATGCTGAGTCACCCTCATCTGGAAGGTACTCTGAATGAGAATGGTGGTACCCTCAACTGGAAGGTAGATCACTTCATCAACCCTCAACTGCCAGGTTGATATCTCAACCTACGCTGGCAACGTAGTTCTTGAATGCAAGGACTTCTTATAAGGATTTCAACCTCTACTTCCAGGTGAGTCCCCATCCTTGGGTCCACTCGATGTTGAATCCTACTCCTAACTGAATAGATACTAGACTAAATTCTAAATTGTACTAGGCTAGACTGAACTATTACTAATCATACTATATAACTGAACTGAACTAATTTTGCTGAACTGAACAAGACTGATTCTAAGTTCACTGAGTTTTCCTACGTTATGTAACAGACTGAATTCTACTGATCGAGACATGACTGATTCTACTCTGTGACTGACCATGGCTCTAGACAAGAAGCTAAATTATCGGGTATTAAATACCCCCAAGACTCGATAGCATAAACTTAAAATACATGGCATAATTTTGAGACATGGTAACTAACTACTTAGTTATCATTCATTCATTTGGCCATTCAAGAAAACACCTGCATGACATGAACTTGCATACATGCTAACATGATATAATTTCACTATTCAACTTACATGGACAATTCATCAAACACTTATGGGGCACAATATATGCACA
The DNA here is from genome assembly GCA_030864215.1 of Capsicum pubescens. Classification (NCBI taxonomy): domain Eukaryota; kingdom Viridiplantae; phylum Streptophyta; class Magnoliopsida; order Solanales; family Solanaceae; genus Capsicum; species Capsicum pubescens. Next base: position 157,439,779 of record CM061547.1, on the reverse strand, counting down.
TAATACTAACACAATATGTAGGAATCATGATTCAATTCTAATTACACAATTCCAAGAGTTTCAATATGGATTCACATGACCAAGCACACATATCAATTAACTTTATATGAATCCTGCAATAAATCATGAATACACTTTAATTCAAATCATGGAAATAATAAAATCACTCTACATGAACTTTAAAAGAGTTTCTTGGACTCCAAGGGTAGAAGGAACCCTTAGATGAACACTTCAGATACCTCATTTGGTGAATTCTGGAAAATTAATGGTGGAATCTTGAGCCTTGAATTTGAATTTAATTCACCTAAGGTTTCAGTTCTTGAGCAATTTGTAAAAAATGAATATAACTTGCTAAAAGAGGGCTAAATTTCATGTTATGGGGTCTGAAGGGCGTGGGAAAAAGACTTAATTAACCCTAAGGATGTGGCTTTTAAATGACTATAAACTGAACCATCGACGCGCAGGCCGACGTGCCACATTGTTGCTATCGACGTGATAGCCAATGCACCATATCGAGTCTGCATTGGTTCACTGGAATTGGACGCTGGGAGCTGGGGAAAATATTTATCAATGCGATAGTCGATGAGACACGTCAAGATCACATTGATTTACTGGTTTAGGATTCCAAAGGTGCTTCAAACAAGGTCCGAAAAATCTAAAACTTGCCCGAGAAAACCTATTGATATTCCTGATCATGAATTAACTCAAATATCAATATTTAATGGACGTAAAGGTCACAAAATAAGATTTCCAACTTTTGAAGACAAAAATAACACTAAGTCTGAATACTTAGCTAGAACTTTTTAAGTCTGCAACCCCTTAGCAAGCTTAAAAGGACTTAATTAAGCTAAAAATTTTGTGGGGTCTTACAACAGGTTTTCTATAGGCCTATTTACAAAGGAATCTCTATCAACAAATTTTAAAATTTTGAGAGTTAGTCAAATTTATGGAGTTATGATGGGATAAAGTGAGATCAAAATTGATTAACTAATTTTAAGGATGTCTTGAATAGGTATGGAATGAAAAGTAAGCTATAAGCATCATTCAAGGATGAATGATTCTAAGTGGGGGAGATTGTAGCATCTCAAAATATATTGAGTCTAAGTTAATATTATAGAGAATCATAACACTAAGGTTATGAAGAGTAGCGTATGTATAATTATTATCTCATTCTTGGATGCCTATAGGGATAAAATAATTAATTAATGTCTCCTTATGTCATTTTACATTTATTATTATTAATGTGAATTGGTGGGGGTACTTCTTTAAATAATTTCCTTAAATTAATAATAAGTTTAAAAGAGAGAGTATGAGTAGTTCACTGGAAATGGGTTTTCAAGAAAAAACTAGTTACTCCTTTATTTTTCATCTTTCATTTATGATATCAACAAATAAAAAATAATTTTAAGGAATCTAGGAGGGAAAATATAATGGAGGAGGGATATTTGTGGCCTTAAGTAGCATATAAGCTAAAGAATTTTATGGCAACCTTAAGAGATTTCAAGAATTGATTTATAAAATCTATAATTGGAATTGAATTTCAAGAGGTTAATTCTCTAGCCCTTTTCTTGAATTTAGTATAGATAAGTATTTATGGATAGTTAATTTGAGTCTTGGTACTAGATCTTGAAATGGGTTTGCTTAATTAGGGTTCTTGAGAAAAAGGAAAACGTTGTATGATAAGAGTGGGATATTTTTAATCCCCTATCAGTTGTGCAGTTTGGTTATTGGATTCTATAAGTTGGTTATTAAAGAATTCATTCCAAAATCTTATTAAGAAATTCAATTAATTTTGGGTATAAATAATGATACTCGAATAAATTATTAATACACCTATGGATCATTAATCAATGTATATGTTATCTATGTAGCTAGTGGATTGCCTATCAGATAGTTTGAATTAGTGGTTGAAAGGATAATTGCTACACTATCACGGGTTAAATTGTTTGAGGCTCGGGATACTATCGTAGCTAGTAAATCACAAAGTATGTAACGCAAAACATTCCCTCACCATTAATGCACTACCCTACGTCATGTTATCCTTGCTATCAACGTTAGTTTAGTCCTCATAAAATACGATAATGGAATCTTTATTTGTCTTAAATATTGCTCCCTCTTCTATTATCAAGATTATATGTGTCTATATTTCTCTCTCTATGTCAAGTCTTCATAATATTCCATATTATCGTAAGCTTCATTACTTTAAGTATATATATATATATATATATCATACGTTCGGAATGAAAGTAAATAGCAATAGCATGGTTGCACTTACAACTATTAGCTAAATGATCATTACCATAATTTATATGTTATAGGCCTTTAAGGCATTATTTGATAAACATTAATGATGGGAGGGTACGTTTTTTCTTGGCCCATCTGGATGACGTGATTCTATGCATAATATCGAGAAACATCATTATAGTGAGCCTAAACATTGGGGCATACCCGTCTTTAGGGAATCATTTTTTTTTGGAGTCAGTTAGAATATCAGGCACTAGTTTCCCCTAACTTGAGCCAACATATGGCTTTATGGCCTATGGGAAGACCCTCATAGTGATCCCTTGGGAGGTGTACGCTACATCAGGCTACGATTATAGTTTTACGTATAACTTCATAGCAATGAGTATTTGAGGAACACATGTTTTATACTTACCTCAGATTGCCTTTGGCAGACCATGTTGTTATCATCAATATTACATATAGGTTAAATACATCATCTAGTCAAATCATAGGCTTTATATTATAATGAACGCTTTCAGAGGCATTATATGATAAATTAATAAGGTTGGTGCATAGGTTACAGTTTCATATCATATATGTGTTACTTGTTAGCTCATACTTCTTTGTTTTGTCTTTGATTCATATGAGATTTCACACATGTCCAACTGTTATTCTTTCTTCTTTTATACTAATACATGTTATTTATGTACTAACATCTTAAGTGCACTATATTTTACTGATGCAAACTCAGATCCTCAAGATAACAGACATCTATGTTAGGCCCTATTGCCATTCTCAGCTGATATTTTGGAGAGATCCATCTCTCTATGGATCCAGTCTGTGTCTATTATTTTTTATTATATGTATAGGTCTCTAGTTGGGTATGTTAGGACCTATGCCAATTAGTCATTTATAGTATAGCGTGTTAAATTGACTAGAGGCTTCATGGGCATCATATAATATTGTATTGTATAGTTTTTGTTTATATAACTCCCTCATTTGTATATACAGCTCATATTGTATATCCTGCTCATATTTATACCATAATCTCGTATGTGGCATAAAGTGCTTGTAAAGTAAGTGTATATGATTCTTGTCCATCTTTATCATTTTGGGGTGTGATATGATTAGTAGACCTCAATTAGAATATGTGTCCATAATATAGATTAAGGGAAGATTTCTTGTTTAGGCTTGCATGTAGGGTGATTGGATGGATTAAATAAGTAAATTAGGGCACCACGAACAAAGTTAGTGTTTATGTAATTGTGTGGTGAATGGTTGTCATGCTTATATATTGTTTTGTTACATGCCATTTAGTAGGCACTAGCTACATTAGAGGATCATAATAAATGGAAATGAGTTAGTAGTGGAGTTAGTATTAGTGCATTAAACTTCTTCAGTTACTGATAATTGATTGTACGATAAGTTAGAGGTAGGGATTATAAAGGTGGTGTGTCAATATATTTGTAAGAAAATTTAGGGGTGGTTGGGGAGTAACCAAGGGTGACGTTGTAAAAATAAGATGGAAGTTGAGAAGTAAAGGGTGTTATAGTTATAGGGAGTTGTGTGTATCCATAGTGTTTATAAAATAGAAGGCTTGCCTAATTTGATTGTGTCTATATTCATTAGTTATATATTTTTTGGCCTTCGGGCACTAATGTCTATTATGTAGGTGATGGTTGAATTGATTATAACTCAAGTTAATTATATGTGTGCATGTTAACTGGTTGTTTGTTTGTAAGTTGTAATACATGCTAATAAATGTAGAACGTGTTAATTCTTGAATGCAAGTTTGAAAATTGATAGCCTGTAATGTGGTTGGTAAAGAAGACCTTATTTGATGTACAAGGTAGTTGATTCACTAATTATGTTATTAACTTATTTTATGGTACTATTTATTATTGTGAGATGAACTGGTAAAGGCTAATCATGATTGAATTGGTGGATTTTAGAAAGGATAAAGATTGAAACATTGGAACAAAGATGGTATAATAGTAGGTTTTGAGTAAGGGTGGTAGGCACTAGTTATCTGAGTTATATGGTACATGAACTGAGCTCTACCTCTATAGGTCATGGTTAGTATGCAATAATAAGACCCATAGCATGTGTGCATCATGATTTGGAGCAATTGACGGTTCCCTAAGTATACCAGGTTGTATTGTGTTGACATTATATTTGAATCCTTGTGTGGTTCGGTTATTTGATACTTTACTTGAAATAAGTAAATATTTATTGTTGTACAATAATGAGGTTTTTTATGGTGGAGTAATAAGTTGAATTGTTTTATGAGATTTGTTGTGGTTGAATTGTGTGGAGTACTATTTGCTTAAAGGTGATTCATTATTTACTTGACTTGACTATGTTAAGGTGGAATTATAGCAGAAATATTGGTTAATTGCGTAATGTAAGGGGCATGTTTTGAGTGTTCCTTCGAGTTATTAGGACGGTGTTGAACCTGAATCTAGCGTTAAATCTGTGGAAAGGTGATTTCATTTGTTGTTTCTAATTTAATTAGTATCAGGTATTGTTATGAATGAGTCTGACTTAAATAATTTACTAATTAGCTTGAGTGTCCTTGGTAAAATATATGTTATTGCTTTCATTAGCTGAATAAAAGATAGATGTGTAGCTAGGAGTGGAATGTCATGAAGTAAGATGGTCAATTAATGTTAAATATTGTATTATGAGTCGATGTGAGATAGTGAGAAGTGATATGAACTAATAAGACTTGGTAGTGAGAATAGAGTAGGTAGAAGGGTAATTAGGCAACATGTGTCTAAGTAATTGTATTGGCATATTGTGTAAGTTAATATTTGATTTGGGCTATTTGTATTATATTTACGTGATTTAATTTGGATAAACTGATTATGCCTACCATTATGTGTAGTTATACAGATACTACTCTTGCTATATCCTTTTTGAAGTATAGTCTGATTGCGGGATCAATTAAGATTTTTTATTTGATATGGATAGAGATCTCCAGCAGCTTTCGTCCTCTCATTTCCAAAGTAAAAGTTGATCTTATATATTTACCATTCCATTTAGCTGTTCTTGTACATTTCTAGACCAGGTCCTCAAAAAAATAACTTCTTATTGCTTTTAAAAGATTTTTGCAATAAGTACATGTTATGTTATCATTTGTGACTTTCGCTTATTTTACTAAATGGGTGATAAGGGTTCTCCCATCTAGGTAGAGTAGAGTAGGTGTTTGTACGATGTGGTTAGTTGGGTCGTGACACGGTAGGTGTGTACTGTAGCATACATTGCATCATATGATTATCTAATCATCTCTATTTAACTTGTAATGATATCAGTTGTAGTGATAAGTTTATCTTGTTCTGATTTGAGGTATTTGTGAGTTTTTTTAGTATTGTATCTTTACTACTGTTATTTAACTATTAGATTAGGTCCGACCTTACTGATTTGACAAGTATTTAAGGATATAACCCATAGTAGTGTATTAGATGGTTCTCACTATAACTTTGATTTAGAGTAAGTCAATAATGTTGTTGAGTACATATGAACTAGTACTCACACTTGTTATTCTGCACTTTACATACAGGTACTAGTCCAATTTTCCTTGAACACTAAGTCAAAGTCCATGTTTGAGATAACTACATAGGAATTCAGAGATAGTGAATGATCAATTCTAGTGCCTATTGAATCTCTTCAATTATATTTTATATTATTTTCTCTTGTATGGAGATACACCAAATATTTTGGTTCTACTTTCACTCTGTTAGAGTCTTATATTATGTGATCTCCAAGTTTTGGGGTAGTTGATGACTCTTGTACTTTAATATGATTTGGCTTATGGAATTCAATATTGAGACTTATCATTATTGTCTCTTCTGCTTAATTACTTCACATATTTTTATTGTGTATAGTTAGGTGATTATCTATTACGGGGATGGAATAAGTTCCATAACGACTTGAGTTTTGAGTGTCAGAATGAAATGATATTATAGAGAAAAATATTAATAAAAAGAATTGAATGAAATTAAAAAAAAAACAAATAAAATTAAAAAATAAGTCGAAAAGGAAAAATTAAAAATGAGTTAAATTAAGTGTGAAGTTATGCTATAAAAATAAATAATAATATGATTTATAAGAAAATAAAATGAAGAAAAAGAAAGATAATGAAAGAAGAAAAAGTCAGAAAATGATTAGAGAAATAAAAAATGAACGAGTGTTTACTATATCAGTTATTGTTTTTATTATATAGAAAAAAAAAAACATCAAAACTTTATGAATAAAATCATATTATGAAGGAAAAATAAAGAAAAAAAATCAAGGACAAAGAAATAAAAAATTAGAACAAACGAAAAAATAAAATATGTAAAGTAAAGGTGTCAAAATTGATTATACCAAAAGAAGACAATACAACAATAACATTGATTTGGGAATAAAATAAATAAATAAATAAATAAAAAGATGAAGAAAAATATTTAAAAACAAAGTGGAAAAGGAAAAAAAAAAGGTAGTAGAGAAATGAAAAATAAATGAATAAAAAGAAGAAGAAAGATCCAAAATTAAGTGTGAATTAGATTATGGTAAAGAAAAATTAATTTGGGGAGGGGGTGATAAAGGAAAAAGAAAAAAGAAGTTGAAAAAAAATAAAGAAAATAATTATAATTAGTTTAGGGGTCGTCTAAGTAAAGGGTAGGAGTGTGTAACTAGTTTTCTCCTTATGACCAACATGGGATGTGGCATTGTGGTGGGACTATTCCATTCTTAATCAAAGGTCTCAGATTTGAATCATGACTATGGAGAAAATCTTATTGGGAGCGACATCCCAGAGTGTTTTTTTTTTATTAATTTTGGTATTTTAGTAATAAATCAACAAAATTTTAATCACAAATGAACCAACCCATCCAAAAATAACAGGCCTAATACTATTCTACTGACCCGGCTCAACCCGGGTCCATTAAAGAACATATAAGCGGAGTAGGATTTCCAAAAAATGCTGAGCTTCTAAATCCTCTTATCTTCATGCCTCTCTCGGAAATACAGATCTCCTTCACAAACTTCATCTTCCTTCGACTGATGCTCTGGTAATCAATGTTGTGCCTCCAGTGCCATGGCTTTCTTATGTTAGTAGCTTACAAAAGTAAGTAACACACCCTCTCCTCTGTTCTTCTCTTAGTACTTCCAGCTGACTGAACTATTGCTGCTTCTCTTTCTTTAGCTGTGTTCTCTGGTGGATGGGAAGTTGAAATGTTTTTTGTACAGCAATGAGGGATCTAGTAAGCTGAGAAGTGCTATTATAACCAAGTGAGCTAACCCTCTTCTCTCTTTCTCTGATTTTCTGGATCTGGTATTGTTGATTGTAATGCTTTCACTTGCTTGTGCTTCATACATATGGTAAGGATGAAGATGTTGGGGTGCTTGAAGAACCTATGAGTATTCGGTTAACAGCCTCATTCCCAGGTTTATCAAGCTAAAATTCACCCATAGACCCTTCCATGATGATGGGAGTCCTTTTTGTTGGTTGGAGTAGCTTAGACTAATTAGTACATGCACTCTTTTTGTTGGCTCCATAGATTGTAAATATGTTGTATGTGAACTATTCACCTTTAGCCTCCCCTTCCCCTTTATCCTTTTGATGGTGTAATTCGTAAGTATGGGCACTACCATTTATCATTGTTGATGATGCATTTTCCTCTTTTCTCTAGCTAATGAAAGCTTGTAATAGTGAATGCTCCTATATTTATTGCTAAGTTAGCAAAATAGTCAGCTAGTTGGTTACCCTCTCTGAAAATATGATGATATTTCACTTGCTTTATCTTTCTGACTATATTAGCTATGTTCTATGGGAACTGCCACTTTTCTGTTAGTAGCTTCTTCATGATGAGTGAATCCATTTGGATGATCACTTTGTTGTAATGTGTATATTTGCAATGTGTAGCTGCCTGTAGAATAGCATTTTCCTCTGCCTGCATACTGGTGTGGTTCTCCTTTAGCATATTGGACATCCCCATTCTCATCTCTCAGGCAAAAGGCATATGAACTTCCTCATTTTTCCCCTCTGACTGCTCCATCTGTGTTGTACTTCACCGAACCCCCTGTAGGCGTCTCCTATATGACTTTAGTAACCTTTATCTTAACTTTCAGCTTATGAATATCTCTTATAATATCTAGCCATTCATTGGGAAACTCGACTGCTGGTTTTCTTACCTTCAAAAGAATCCTCAAATTCCTTGTTATATTATAGATAATCCTCAGCCATGTGGTGTCCTTGTTTTCATGCTTCTTCTTATTTCTTCTCCTCCATAGTTCCCATAGAATGATGCTTGGTAAGGCATAAAAATATGGTTGTTCTGTCTATTTCACCTCAGCATTCCACAATCTAAAAATTGTTCCTCTTAGAGTCAAGTCTTGAATAGTTATACCTGCAAAAAAAAGAAAAGTAGGATCAAGTCCTGTTAGCATAAAAAGATCTTCTGAAGACATGGGTTAATGTCTCCACTGCAGGATTTTCACAACGCCAACATTTGAAGGGTTCTTCAACCCCCACCTTCTTACATTATCATCCACTGGTATTCTGGTTTTCCATAACCTTCACATAAAAATGCATATTTTAAAAGGCAAACCCTTAATCCAAATACTTTTATATGTTGTATTTTCATGCTCATTATTTCTGATGTACTGCCAAGCTGACTTTACTGTGAACATTCCTTTTGAGTCAATGCTCCATATGGGGAGGTACCTATCTTCGTCTGTTGGAGATTTTACTTTATACAGAATATTCTCAGCAATCTCTTCTGCAAAAATATGTTTGATTACCAGCTCATTCCATGTGCCTTCCTTTACTAGTTCACTTACTTGCTGATATTCTCTTTCTCCATTGCAAGTTTCCTCCACCATAGATTATAAATCAACTAGAACCATCCAGTTATCAAGCCAGATATCAGAATTCCCTTTCCTTGGTTCCCATACAATCAAGTGTTCCACCAAGTCTCTAGCACATAACATCTTTTTCCACACTTGTGAACCTCCTACTCCTTTTTTCCACATGACCAGTTTTGGATGCTCCTTTTTATAATATGTATTGTACATATATTCACTCCAAATAGACTTTGTAGTTTTGAATCTCTACCATAGTTTACAAAAGATATCCATGGAGATATCTGTTGTCCTTTTAAATCCTAACCCTCCTTCCTCCTGTGGTAAGCTCATTGTCTGCCAGTTTACTCGGTGTCTCCCCTTTTTCCCTATTTTACTACTCCAAAAGAATTGAGATAACACTCTTTGAATGGAACTCATCACATTAAGTGGTGGGTTCATCACTGATAAAAAGTGAATAGGGATGCTTTGTAGGACATGCTTAATTAGAACTGTCCTTCCCCCATATGACAAAAGCTTTCCTTTCCAGGTTTGCAGCTTGCTAGCTATTTTATTCATCAACTGCTGATAGTAGTCTTTTTTTTCACATGTAAAAAATGGGGCATCCAAGATAAGTGAAAGGGAATTCTTTCCTCAATATGCCAGTAACTACCTCTGTCATTACTCCAACTCCATTTGAAACACTTTTATGCAAGTAAATTGCACTTTTTTCTTTGTTTATCTTCTATCCTGACACCCCTTCATACCTATCCAGTGCTTCAGTCACCATCTGTAATGTTTTTAGCTCAGCTTTACATAAGATGATCATATCATCAGCAAAAGCTAGATAATTTAATTTAGGACTTCCTCTTGGCATGCCAAACAGTTTGAACTCTCTTTTCTGCATCAAATCCTTTAAATTCCTTGATAACACTTCTGCTACTATTATGAACAAGGTAGGTGATAGAGGATTACCTTGTTTCAATCCTCTTGAGGATTTGAAGGAACCCTTAGTCTGACAATTAAGTAATTTTAAGTACCAGTTATTCTCCAAGAGTCTATACACCATGTCTATTATAACTTCAGAAAAAGCTAACTTCCTCAACACCTTTGTTAGAAAAAGCCACTCCACCCTGTCATAAGCTTTCATCGAATCTTGCTTGATTACCATGTTTGGAGGTTTACCTTTTTTTCTTATTTCTGAAATAATTTCCTGCATCACCAAAATATTTTCAGCAATGCTCCTCCCTTGCACAAATCTTGCCTGCTCTGGTGATATCGAGTGAGGAAGTAGACCCTTAATTCTCTAAGGAATAATTCTTGAAAAGATTTTATTCACAAAATTACTAAATAATATACGCCTCATATTATAAAAGTTGTTCACTACCAACTTTTTTGGTAATAATACCAAATTAATATGGGTAATAAACATGGGTAATTGAAATCCACAAAAGAATGTCGTAACCATCCTCTAAATATCATTCATAATGATCTCCCATGCATCTTTATAAAATGCTCCTGCCATTCCATCAAGACCTCCTGTATTGTTCCTATTCAATCCCATTACAGCTTTCTTGATTTCATCTTCAGTTGGAACTCACATTATTTCTTCATTCTACTCATCATTTACTAGTTTAGGAAGTTCTTCTAAAAGAGAGAAGTCATTTGCATCCTACTGCTTTATGAACTGCTTCTGAAAAAAATTATAGCTGACTTAGCAATGACTTGTGTATATTCCATCCAATCCCCTTCATCATTCTGAATTCTTCTAATCATAAGTCTATTTTTTCTTTCTTTAACAATTGTATGGAAGAACTTGGTATTCCTCTCCCCATCTTGAAATCATTCAAATCCTGAATTTTGCCTCCAAAAATCTTCTTCCCTTTTAAGTTGCATATTTCGCTCAGCATGTGCCTTGAACAGGTTTTCTCTATTTGCTTCAGAAGGATTCTCTTCAAATTGTTTTTCCCTTACTTTGATAATATCTTTCGGTGTTGCAATTTCCTGGAATATATTGCCAAATTTCTCTTTACTCCATCTTGTGAGAGCTGATTTTGTGTTCTTCAATTTCCACTATAAATGGATTTTCCTCCATCTTTGTGTTCTAATTTTTATTTATCACCTCTATACAAGATTCTTCCTTCAGCCATAAATTAAGAAATCTAAAAGCTTTAACTATGTGCTCATCTGAACCACTCCTAGCTAGATGTTCCACTTCCATCATCTAAAATACATCTGCAGTCTGTCATTACACAGAATTCTATCCAGTCTTTTAATAATACAATCCTCATCATTTCTTCCATTCCACCATGTGTATTTTCTCCTCTTAAATTGAATTTCTTCCATATTACAAAAACTAATACGCTGATTAAAATCTTGTGTTTCATTAAGTGTAACAGGTAAGCCACCTATTTTTTTCTCATCATTTCTTATCACATTAAAATCTCCTCCTATCAATCATAGATGTTGATGTGAGTCTGCCAATTCTGCTAAGGAATCCCATAACATCATTCTTTTACTTGGAGTGCATTTTGCATAGACTAATGTAACTAAGAAAGAAACATCTGCGTGATGATTTTCCAATTTCAATGTTAATTGTTGTTCATCATCCTTAATGATGCTATACTCCACATTTTCATCCATAAAGGCCCATATCTTACCTGTTGAATTCACCACAACATGTTTCATACCTAATCTCTTTTATAATCTCCAATGTGCTAACTTTCTTGAAATGGTTCCATAAGCCCAATAAAACAAAACGAATATCTCCTTTGTATGATAATTAATCTTGTAAAATCTTTTTGTGTATTGACAGACCTGATGTTCCATATCAATGCATTCATCTTGACTTTGTTTTAGGGTGTGACTCCTTGTCTGCATTGTGGCTGAACTAGTACTTTTGTTCTTTTTCTTTTATTTTTCTTTCTTTGCTTTCAATGACTCTGTTTGCTTTGGTGACAAATTAGCTGCTTTGGCAACTTGCTTGATATTATTGTAACGTCCTAAATATGGTACCCGGAATACTACACGGTGCTCATAACCCTGAAGGATCACAAAATAACCCATGACTGATATATGTACCTGTATACTGTATAACATACCGTATAATGTGGAAACGTGAACTGAAAGGCCATAAGGTTCAAAACTGTAACATAAGATCTAATAAATCGTAACATATGGATGGGTTATGGAATACCCAAAACAAAACTGAAATAAGCTATCTGAACATATTGTAGTCTGAAAAGCCTCTAAACATGACTTTCTGAATAAAGAGTTAATGGGACATGTCCCCAACTAACTCCAACTAATAAATTAATTAATGAGATTAAAAAATTGATCGTGTCCTCGAAAGATGAGGACTCACTTCTAACTCTGACTGCTGAGACTGGAATCTACTGATTCTCTAGAGCTCGTGTCTCTGAACCTATGGTATAATACACCATAGTGCAAATACGTCAGTACTTTGAATATACTGGTATGCATGTGAGGTAGGCTGAATGCATGAGGTTCATATCCATGAACAATACTGACTAACTGACTAATACGAGCGTGAGAATACATGCATACATACATAGTAACTATAACTAAAATCGTGATAACATAAGTTTACTGATAACTAACATGACTAATGAATGAGTTCTGATAACTGATATAACTAATAACATGAGTGACTATATCTGACAGTCCTAAATCTGATGGAACAAGCTGAGTTTCGTACTGAATCTGAGTTGATTGTATCTGACAGTCCTGAATTCTGTAGAACTATCTGAGTTTTATTATTGAGACTGATTGGTTGTATCTGACAGTCCTGGTTCTATAACATAAAATTATGGGAAGTAGTTATCTAACCAACATGCCCCAAATGATACATTATAGCTGAATTGGGGTCCAATTTGTTCCCTGATTAGAAGGGTGTCAATATCGTGCCACTGGTAAGGACAACATATGAGTGACTCTCAACTAGCAGGTTACTCTAATGAGAATGGTGGGAACCCTCAACTAGCAGGTTAAGAGACTTTATCTACCCTCAACTAGCAGGTATAATGTCTCAACCTACTCTGGCTACGTAGTTCTGGAACGGAAGGATTACTCCTAAGAATCACACCCTCTACTGGCTGGTGAGTTCCCATCCTTGGGTTCACTCGGTGCTAATTTCTACTTCCATCTGAATAGACACTGAACATGGATTACTGAACTGAACTGGACTGAGTTAACTGAGTTTCGTTGACTAACAAAATATTACTGAGATTACTGAGTTTTTCTGAGTCATGAGACTGACTGAATTCTACTGAACATGGCTTGACTGAGAGTATCTTGAAAATATGACTTTGTCTCTAGAAATACAGCTAAATTGTTGGGTACAAGTACTCCCAGGACTCGACGGAAGGAAACTGACAAATCCTGACTTTCTTGAATACATGACCAACATTAGTAATCCATAATATAATAAGTTGGGGATTTCACAAAGTACATGGTTATCATACTATCTAACATGGACGGAAATGCTTATAATCATATCATAATCTCATGCTCTAATATCATGGGCATTCCAACAACATACACATTTCACAATGATAGTATGAAAACCATATAAACATAACAGGATGACAAGTATGTCACATTTAGTTTATGTTTTGGGCTATAAGGCATGATTTCTACTCTTCCAAGCATTTTATCAAACACCTTGCATGCAAAATTTAGGGCATAGGTGAAATCATCAGATTACACATCATAAGCAACTAAATTCAAGGATTTTATCTTGCATGTTAACATAATATCATAAAAAAAAATACAAAGAATCCAACTTTAAAATCAATCAACGTTAACAGCATAATTACAAATAACCCATAACATAAATACCATGATTTATAGATAAAATAAGGTTCTTGAGCATCATTGATGAAAGAAATCCATGAATGAACACTGTGCATACCTTGGTTCATAAATACACGAAGATTGACTGAGGAAATTCTTGATTTTGAATCTTCTATGAAAAGCCCTAGGTTGTTCTTGAGAGATTTTTGAGAGAAGAGAGTATAATTTAGGTTCCCAATAGCTGAATCTCATGTTAAAGGTCTTAAATAGGGGTGGGAAATTGACCCTTATAACCCTGGACGAGTCTTTTAAATTCAGTAAAAATTTCTTGAATTAGACCCCTGGCGCGACGCGGCGTTATTGCGTCGTGTCACTGGAATTTGACAACTGGGAAAGTGAGAGATGGCGCGACGTGGAGCCATCGCGTTGCCACTTCCTTTTTGACCTGAAAGTTTGGTGCGACGCGGGGGAAATTACGCTGAGACACTGGAAAAGGACAATTACCATTTTAGCTTATGGCACGGCGCACCACTGACCAATATGGCGTTGTTTTACGACGGGAACTTGAAATAGTCATAAATTCTTACCCGGTTATTGGATTTAAGCGAATCTTATATCGATGAAAATCTTGTTGAATTTTCTACATGACAAAAAGTGAAAATCTTAAACATACCACATGTACAAAGGTGGATTCATCTTTCAAAGAAAGTTTCTAACATTTTTTGGAGACGAGTTCAAGCTAGGAAAGAGAACGGGGTATTATAATTATATTCCAAGTCTGTCTCATCTAGTTCCTCCTTATACTTATTATAGATTTCCATTAAATTCTCAGTTTGGATTGTCAGGGGAAAAAACCCTTTTATCACCATTAATTCCTTCGTTGTTTCATCCTTCTGTTGTATCTGTAAATCTCCTGCTTTCTCTTGAGTACCTTCTTTGTATTGACTGTGAGCCTTATGATCTTGTATTCTTTGATGTGTATCCTTGTCATTTTGCACCATGTTCTTCTGATTGACCTCCATCTTGTCTGTGTTTTTGCATGAGTCATGTTATATTGGTGCATCATCAGCTCCTTTTGAAGATTGTTGTGCTTCTGTAGTTCTGCCAAATTTGTTATTTACCTATTCCTTTGTTCTTACTTTCTCAGCATCCATTTTTTTAACATTGTCAACATTCTCTGCCTCTCCTTTATTAACTTTACCCACATCTTCAGCTTCTGGTGCATCAAAAGGACTAGATACCTCCACTTTCTTTTTATTCTCCTTATCCACCTCTCCTAAATATATGCCCATACTTATATCTTTTGTATTTGTTCCTCCTTGTTAGCCATTGTTGGGTATTTGTGTTCTCTTTTTTTGCATTATTCTTTTTCTATTGTTGCTACCTTTGTTTATTTTGATCTAAGTCATCATTCTTGGTTGTTGCTTCCCTATTTTCTTGTTTTTTCTTTTCATATAATTCTGAATGAATGTTCCAATAGCTATTTTCATTATGCCCTTGCAAAAAACAATCTTTACAGTACTTTGGCATGTAATCATACTGGATTTGTATCCGCTTGGATTTGATTTCTCCAGTACTATCATTTTCCTCATTGATTCTAATCCGCTGAGGTAACTTTGCAACTAAATCTACCTCCACCTTAACTCTTGCACAGCTGGGTCTGGTTTGATTTTTAGTGTCCATGTCTACTGTCAAAGGCTTGCCTACTGCTGAAGTAACAGACAAGATGGCATCTCTAGCAAAGAAGTTTAGTGGTAAGTCTTGCATGGATATCCAAGCTACTCCAATTGTTGTTTCTACATCAGGCTCAAACCATGGATCCCACTTCAATGTCCTCATTTGTCAATATATATCCGTCGATTTAATATAGTATGCTGCTGTAGATAATAATTGTACGTAGTCTTCCAGTACTTCCAACCTTATTAGAATATGCCTTGCATCCAATACTGCTATTGTACAATGACCTTTGATCCCACATAGAGCTGGTATAGTTTTTCTCAATACATCAATATGGTGCTTGCCATAGGAATTTTTCGATAATGGTGTATTGAAGTTTCTCCTGCATGATTAGATTACGTATTTCTAATGACTTCCATGTTATCGTAGGCTCCCGATACATCATTACCACGGGTTTAGGTGGAACCCTACTATTATTATTATCAACTAATTTAGGTTTCAACAGATCTGCAAATTTTGTACTACAACTCCCCTCTTGGGTCTAATTATTACTCTCCTGTCTATTCCATTTATCACTTTCATCCGGTGGGATAGTCCCACTGGCCATATTGCCCGGCAATATTGGTTAGGGTTTTAGGTGTAGTTTCCGGCGATATTGGTGTAATAATAATGTACCACCTATTCCTTATTTTTCGATTGACTGCCTTAGATATCTTAGACTCTCTGCCAGAGAGTAGGCTCTGCAGTGCGTGATCAAAATTAGTTAAGGGTTCATTACAGGTACCGAACACCAGATGAAAAATTCTTAAAAAAAAAACCTTACTCCTAGTGGGCATCTATGTTATTTTCCCAAAAATTAATAGAAATATAAGTTTAAATCTTTTAAGTGATTTGTGTAATTCTACAAAAATAAAATTACGTATATGGATGAGATGACATTAACTTATCAAAAATCTTATAGACGGCTTTCTTTTTAATTCTTCCATATTTCGTTAAGGTATTCTATATATATTATATTTTTAGTTTGTACAGTTACTTTCTTGGTTTGTACAATTACTTTCTTAAAAGGGGTGCTACTAGCTATTTTTCTTGTGGTGTAAGGAAATAATGGAGAACTTTAGAGATTAATAAAAAGATTTATCAGTTTATGAATAAATTATTTTTGTTGGATCTAGAGATTCAAAATTTTCTACGAAGAATAAGAAAAGTCAACCATTTGTTCGGCTAATTGGACATGCACAATCATTTGTTTAGACTACTACTATACTTTTTGTGACATGTTTTGATTTGGTGTGGAGATTAATAAAATAAATTAGACTTTTGAATCTTGTGATCTTAAATTAAAGATATATTAAATATATTAAAATGTGTTTAAATCTTGTGATCTTAAACATGTCGTATGAAAATTTAAAATTTAAAATTATTTAAAAAGACTAAAGAGAAAAGTATACCAAATAAATTAAAATACGGAGAATGAAAATATCCTAATTTGCCCTCCTTTTACTCTTTGGTCCCCAAATGCCCTACACCGTAAATTTTTGGTTAAAATTGACTCTATCCTTCCACTTACTGAATCTCAATTATTCTTAATGTTAGTTTTTAGATTAAAAATATCCCTTCTTCCACCTATCGAAATCCTAATTACTCCGTACGGTTAAAATAGTCCATCTTTTTAACAAAATAATGAGATGACTTACATAAAGCCTTAATTACATAGGCGGTAGTGATTTATTAACTTTATTAGTTCACGTAAATATTAAACTCAACCAATGGATTTCTAAGAATCCATTATTATCAATGGATGAAGAATTCAAGTAGAACCTAGATCTAAAATCACTCGAATAAATAAGAATCGTTGTCTTTTGAGTCCATTCAAATGCAAAACATGAAGCAGCGAAGAACTGATACGAACAAACAGTTGTTAGTTATTTTGGGCTAACCCAAATGAGTGTTTTATTTATGATTGGGACACATTAACTAATGTCACATGTTTAATGCAAGTGAATTAGTTTTTGGTTATTTTGGGCTAACCCGAACGAGTGTTTTATTTACTAAAAGTTACACAAATACATAATTTATGTTTTCAATATTACAAAAAATCCCTCCCTAAACATATTACAAAAATCTCAACATACACAGAATGTTATGTATATGCCGGCTATGTTAGGTATATTAGGGAGAGAGAGTAAAGTAACTAAAAAAGTGGAAGAGAATATAATTACTTCCAAAAGGATTGGTATTTATGTTATTTATACTTTTATTTATGATTGGGCCACATTAACTAATGTCACTTGTTTAATGCAAGTGAATTTTTTAAAGTGAAAACTTATATGTACTTTTTACATTGTTTATTGCAAGTTGTAATTATACTTTTGTATGAAATTAATTGTAAGTTGTAGAAATTTAGTTAAAATATAGTAATAATTTATCTTTCAATTAAAAAATTGTGTAAAGTATATATATTTACCTCTCTCCTAAATAGTTGTGCAAATTCATTCTTTCTCATCTTAATAATTGTGTAGGAGTAAATTATGGTTAAAAAAAATATTCTTGGTTTATACTCCTGCTTCATCTAGAATTGGTTGCATCTTCTTCGGGCAGAAAGCAAAATTAACATAGTGAATCAGCACTAATATCAATCGTAGCTAATACTGATTACTTTTCTTATTACAACAAAAAATTATTTGTCATCAAACAATTATCAATTAGTTTATTTTCAATATGTATGGTGATAAATTTTTATTCAATATCCATTACATACAACTAAAAAGGTTATGTAACATACAATCTCATTTTTCTTATTAATTGTCACATTCATAAAACTACAACAACAACAACAACAACAACAAACCCAGTGAATTCCCACCAAGTGGAGTTTGGGGAGGGTAAAATGTACGCAATCCATACAATTACTTCTGAAAAAGTAGAGAGGTTGTTTCCGATAAACCCCCGGCTCAAGATCAAGAATAGTTAACACGGTCTTAGTAATACCTGAAGCAGAATGGATGGCATAATCGAGATAAGAAATGAGAAATAATACAAATAGAGCTAAGAGAGCCATGAAAATAAGAGCAATACAAAAGTAAAAAATAATAAATTAGAAACTATAAAAGGCCACCCCTTCGTAGTAGCATACACTAACGGCTCCTATCAGTGAGCACAGTCATAAGCTTACTAAGCCGGCTACACCAGAGCTCCCTAACTACTAGCTATAACCCACACACGCATTAACCTTCTACCCTAATCCGCGACCTCTACATTTTCCTATCTAGATTCATGTCCTCAGAAAGCTGTAATGGCCCCATGTCTTGCCTAATCACTTCTCTCCAGTATTTCTTCGGCCAATCTCTCCTCCTCCTGAAACTATCCAAAGCTAGTCTCTCACACCTACGAACTGGGGCATCCACGCCCCTCTTCATCACATGCCCAAACTATCTCAGTCTTCCTTCCCGCATCTTGTCCTCCACCAAAGCCACTCTCACCTTCTCTCGGATAATCTCATTCCTAACTCTATTTCCTCTAGTAAGTCCACATATCCAACGCAATATTCTCATTTCCACTACCTTCAATTTTTGGATGTGGGAGTTCTTGACTGGTCAACACTCCGCACCATACAGCATGGCCGGACGAACTGTCACTCTGTAGAACTTGCCTTTAAGATTTAAGGGCACCTTCTTATCACACAACTCTTCCGAGGTGAGCCTCCACTTCATCGAACCTGCTCCAATATATTTAGAGACATCCTCATCAATCTCACCATTCCCCTGAATCATAGACCCAAGATACATAAAACTATCCCTCTTACAAATATTCTGGGAGTCCAACCTCACCATCACTCCGTTCTCCTGCTTCGAGTCACTAAACTTTCATTCCAAATACTCTGTCTTGGACTTACTCAACCTAAACCCCTTAGATTCGAGGGTTTTCCTCCAAACCTCCAATTTTTCATTCATACCCCTTCCTTCTCCCCCTCCCCCACAGTGTCTCATCAATTAGCACTACATCATCGACAAATAACATACACCAAGGCACCCCATCTTGAATACTACGTGTCAACAAGTCTATCACCAGCGCAAATAAAAATGGGCTGAGAGTCGATCCCTGGTGCAACCAAGTCTCTACCGAGAAATGATCAGAGTCTCCTCCCGCCATCCTCACCTGAGTCTTCCCTTCCTCGTTCATGTCCTTAATCACTCTGATGTACGCCATCAGAACCCTTCTCACCTCCAAGCATCTCCAAAGAACCTCCCTTGGGACTTTGTCATAAGCCTTCTCCAGGTCAATGAACACCATGTGTAAATCCCTCTTCCTTTCCCTATACTTCTCCACCAATCTTTTCACCAGGTGGATTGCTTCTTTCGTCGAACGACCAGGCATAAATTCAAACTGATTCTCCGAAATGGATACGACCCTCCTTAATCTCCACTTAACCACCCTCTCCCAAATCTTCATAGTGTGACTCAACATCTTAATACCCCTATAGTTGTTGCAACTCTGAATATCACTCTTGTTTTTATATAAAGGAATCATCGTACTCCATCTCTAAGCCTTAGGCATTTTTGCAGACATGAAAATTCCGTTAAACAAAATAGTCAACTAGCTCAAACCAGCTCCACCAGTAAACTTCCAAAAATCTATTGGAATTTCGTCAGGCCCTGTTGCCCTGCCCCTCCACATCTTATGAATAGCCTCTCTGACCTCCTCAACCTTAAAATGTCTACAGTAACCAAAATCCCAATGATCCTCTGAGTGCTCCAGCTCCTCTATCTCAATGCTTCTGTCCCCCTCCCCATTCAATAAACCATGAAAATACTCCTGCCATCTTTTCTTAATATGGACATCCCCCACCAAAAATCTCCCATCCTCCCCCTTAATTCACTTTACTAGATCGAGGTCACGACCCTTTCGCTCCCTAGTTTTAGCCAGCCTATACGATCTTTTTTTCCCGTCTTTATCCTCTAACCCCACATACATGCTCTCAAATGATGATGTCTTAGCCGACGTAACTTCTAACTTGGCCTCTTTCCTCGCTACTTTTACACCTCTCTATTCACCCGCTTCTCTTCTTCATCCTTACTCTCAATAAACTTAGCATACGTCATCTTCTTACTTTCTACTTTCTTTTTAACTTTTTTATTCCACCACCAGTCCCCCTTATGCCATCCTGCCTGACCCCTAGAAATCCCCAATACTTCTCTTACATTCTCTATGATGCAACTGGCAGCCCTATCCCACATAACATCCACGTCCTTCCTGCACTCCCTTACCCTCATTCCCACCATTTTTTCCTTTATCTCCAGTGTACTAACTGGCGTCAAACCTCCCCACTTAATCCTAGGTCGGCCCTCCCGATCCTTATCTTCTTTTTCTTCTTGATTATCAAGTCCATCACTAGAAGCCTATGCTGGGTCGAAAGATGCTCACTCGGGAAGACTTTGTAGTACTTCTAAAAGGCCCTATCCCCCTTCTTAAGCAGCAAAAAGTTAATCTGAGTCTTGACTATCGCGCTTCGAAAGGTAATCAAGTGATCCTCTTTCTTCGAAAAACTCGAGTTCACAACTACCAGCCCAAAAGCCCTCGCAAACTCCAACAGAGCAGCTCCTTCCCCATTCCTATCACCGAAACTAAAGCCTCCATGCATATTATCATAGCCTCCCGGTAAAACCCCAATGTGCCCATTAAAGTCCCCTGCTCTAACAATCTTATCCGATCTAGGCACGCTTCTCACCACCTTTTCCAAAGCCTCCCAAAAGCTCGCTTTCACCTCTTCATCCAAGCCCTTCTGCGGTGCATAAACACTACACACATGCAAAATAAACCCCCAACGACCAGCTTAATAGTCATTAGCCTATCATTGACCCTCCTAACCTCCTCCACCTGCCCTCTAAAATCCTCGTCCACTAACATGCCCACTCTATTCCGCCGTCTCTCATTCCCTGAGTAGTACAGCTTGAACCCATCCACATCCCTAGCCTTAGATCCTATCCACTTAGTCTCCTGAACACATTCATAAAACTAATTTCATATAAATGTGACATATACGAAAACTTCATCAATATCAATTTTATTAACAATTTCATACATTGAAAACTAAAAAAAAATATTATTTAAATATGAAATGAGTAAATAAACTAGCTTCAACGAAATTTATTAAACTAATTCATGAATTTCATATTATGTGTCATTTTCATACACTAAAAATAGTTATAAGAATACATCATTTGTATGTAGAATCTTATATATCAATTTTAGAATTGAGACCCCAAAAATTAAAAATTATTTAAAATATTATTTTATTATATATAAACTGATTTCAACGTAATCGTTTAAAATAATACACGAATACTAGATTTTATACAATTTTCACAGATTAAAACTAAATTATTAACATATATTATTTATTGGCATTAATTTCCATACGATAATTCTACCATCAATATTATTGCAAATTCAAAATTCATGAATTAAAAATTAAAGATATTATACTATAATTTGCAATTATAGAAAGATTGGGTAAGAAGAAACAATGGATAGAGAAGGAGAATATTTGTTTTCCTTTATAAAAATTGAATATAAATATAATTGAAGAAATAGAAAAAAATATGCTCGTTAATAGTTTTCATAATTTTAGCCAACGTAATAACTAACTCCTATTAAATGAAAGTTTTTTTAACAAAAATATAAAATCATTTGTTCCTTAATTTTTTTATTTTAAATCTGCTATTAAAATTTTTTTTAAAGTTGCTATTAGTTACAATTTAAGAAGTAATGCTATGACTTGCAATATATAATCTGTGGACAAATATTTTAATTTTTTTCTTTTTAAAAAATGTACTATCCAACACAAAATATTATACCTATGTAGCCATATTTTTAGTTTACAATATTATACAAGGATATACACTCATGATACACAATATATTGAACCTTTATAACAGTGTATAATAGTATATCAATGGAACATAGACACTTTTATATTGTTATACAACATTATACAAGCTTATATTTAAAAATAAAATCTTTCTCACATAAACTTCAACTATGAAACCTCTATCTGAAATGATCAAATTTTCATCAAATAACTTCAAATTTTACCAGCTCCAAATTTTACCAACTTCAAAATGACACACCCAACAAACAAACGACAATCACCAAATTGTTAAAAAACTTAATAAAGTCCAAAACCCAATTGTGAGTTTACAAGCTCTTAAAAATCTCAATCATTGTTGGGATTAAGTGTTTGCTCTATTTTTGAAGCTCCATTCTTCATTTTTGTGATGTGCGGTAGCTTTAATTTTTATACTTGATTTTCTAAATTATTGGAGAAGTGTTTGATTTGAGATATTTTGAGTTCCTTAATGTCTTGATTCTATCGGGTTTGGGCCTCCACAAGTGGGTATGTGAAGAGGCTCAATTATTTCACAATGGAAGAAAATGCAGTTGTTGTCGATATTTTCAGCTTATATTTAGTCAATTATACAAAATATTTTAAGTATGTAGTAGAGAGTTTTTTTTCTTTTTTTAAATCTACAAAATATTTTTTTCTCTATTTTGTTATATAATTAGCTTAGGGTTTGTTTAATAAATATAGGTCGGTTGAAAAATTCTATATAAATAGAGGCATTGTGTATTCAGAATTCATTCAAAAAATATAAGAAATTTATTATTTGCTCATTTATTTTTACATGGTATCAGAGAAGTGTTAAACTGCTTTATATTTTCGTTCAGTTTTTTGCTTTTTGTTTTGTTTTTCTTTAAATTCTGTTTAATAATTGCCTAATATGTCTAATTCTGAAATTAACAAAATCACTAAAAGTATTATGCAATCACCGCAACTAATACAATAGATTCATCACATGCTTTCTAGATTCATCCTTTTGATTATTCTGGCATGTATCTTGTATTCATTGTCTTTGACGATAGAGCTATGGTGGTTGGAGAAGAGTTATTATTATTGCACTTTTAGCTAAAAATAAATTAGAATTCATTGATGGATCTCTAGCTTTTTCTGCTAATAATACTCTCTAAAGGCATGGACAAGATGCAATGATATGATATTGTCATGATTGTTTAATTTGTTGTCTAAAGAAATAGGTGGATCTATTTTTTACTCCAAAAGTGTCAAAGTTTTATGGTCTAACCTTGAAGATAGATTTGATCAGGTAAGTGGTGCAAAATTATTCTAACTTCAAAAAGAGTTAAATGTTGTAGTGCAAGAAAATTATAATATTTCTACTTATTTTACTAAAATAAGAAGTCCAAGAAATGACTTAAATGCACTAAACACTCTTTCTACTTGTAATTATGAATGTGAGTGTGGAGAAAAAGAAAAGAGTGTCAAAGCTCACCAAGATGAAAGGTTGATTATATTTCTTATGGGTATTAACGACATTTTTATTAGAGTTAGGAGTAACACTTATCATCTTTTTCTCTTCCCTCTATTGATCAAGCTTATTTTCTTGTTATTCAAGATGAAAAACAAAGGGAGATTTATGTTACTCCTACCTATTCAGGAGAATCGGCCTCTTTCTTTGTTACAACTAGTGGAAAAAGAAAGTTTAATGAACATAAAACTCAATCTGAAAATCTCGTCAAGAAAAACTCTCTGATTTATAATTACTGTAAAAAAAAAATAAGACATGACATTGATCATTGTTATAAGATTCATGATTCTTTCTCTAATTTCAAATTCACTAGATCTAAAAAGTATCAAAAGGCACCTGATTTTTAACACCGAAAAAGTATCTCGCAAGTTGCCTCGGATGTTAATTCTTTAAGTCAAGAAAATGTTGCATAATTTTTACAACTTTTACAGAAAATGAATCAGAAAAATTGAGGATCTGTTAAGGCAGACACAAATGTAACATATGCTGGTATGACTAAGTTCTTTAACACTTATGCTGGTTTGTTTAAAATTGATAGCGATTTTTTAATATTATATAGTGGAGCATCTGAGTGTATGACTTTTGATAGAAGCTTCTTCACTAATTTAAATATTCTTTCTAAATTTTTTTATAGTAATTCTTCCT
Source organism: Capsicum pubescens (assembly GCA_030864215.1). Taxonomy (NCBI): domain Eukaryota; kingdom Viridiplantae; phylum Streptophyta; class Magnoliopsida; order Solanales; family Solanaceae; genus Capsicum; species Capsicum pubescens. Next base: position 157,415,210 of record CM061547.1, on the reverse strand, counting down.
AATTCTCACAAAGTAAAAATTACTTATTTAGAATATATTTCTCTCTTAAATAGTCTGATTCTTTAAAATATTATATATATTTCTTCCTTTAGGTTTAATCTGTTTTTTTTATAAATTGTGTCAACAACTTAAGAAATTTATTCTTTTCACTCCTAATACTTGTTTCATATTACAGGACCTTCATTAAAGAGCCCTAAGGTGATTGGTAAAGGAAAAGAAGGTCTATACATACTCAAGTCAAGTCAGTCAGAAGTTTCTACAGAGAGCCTATCAAATTTCAGTCCTTATAGTTTATTTTTTTCTAGCTCTTTAGGAGATAAGTTTGTTTCAAGTTTAATTTATTTTGATTCATATGTAAAGGAAAAACTATGACACTATAGATTAGGCCATATGTCAAAAAGTAATATGAAGAAAGTTTTTTCGATTCCTGCATTTTGTTTAAATTTTTCTTCTCTTTGTGTTATTTGTCCTATGGATAGACAATTAAAGTTATCTATTTCTTCTAGTGCTATCTCCATCAAAGTTGTTTTTGATCTAATAAATTTGAATACTTGGGATTCTTATAAAACTACTACATAAATGATTTTAGATAAACTTTTATAATAGTAGATGATATTAGTAGAGCTACTTGGACATACCTTCTAAGTAACAAATCTAATGCTTTTCCTAGACTACAATCTTTTCTCTCCATAGTAGAAAGACAGTTCAATTTCAAGGTTAAATCTATAAGAATTGATAATGTTTTTGAATTAGGTAGTGAAAAAGAACATTCTGATTTTTTTTCTTTCAAAAGAAATTATTCTTCAAACAACTTGTATTTATATTCCACAACGAAATGGAATGATGAAAAAAAACATAAACACTTGTTAGAAATATCAAGAGTTCTCTTATTTCAATTTCTCCCTCCTATCAGTTATTGGGGGAATGTCTTTTAACTGCAAACCTATCTTATAAATAGATTTTCTTCAAGTGTCTTGAATTTCAAAACTCCTTTTGAGAATCTATTCAAGATTGAACCATCCTATAATTATTTAAAAAAATTTGACTGCTTGTGTTTTGTTTCTACTCTACCTTTATATAGGACAAAATTTAATCCTAAAGCCACACCTTGTGTGTTCATAGGATATTCTTATGAAAAAAAAAGATTATAAGGTATTGAATTTAAAAACAAAAAAAATTACAGTTTTTAGGAATGTAGTTTTTCCTGAAGAATACTTTTCTTTTATTTCTAAGTCCATTTTGAAACGTACTTTATTTCCTTTTGATATATCTGATTCTATTAATTTTTTATCAATTTTTTTCCTTCCTCAAATTCTGCTTTTGAATATGGTACTAGTCTTATAACTCCAACTATCCCAGAATCCCCATCTAATCCATCTAAGTCCAATGATGTTTCATCTACAATTTTCAATTTTGATGCAATGCTGAGTTCTTCTCCTTCATTGCCTATTATTCAAAATATAGTTAGAAAATTCTCTAGAAATCATAAGAAGCCTGGTTATTTAGAGGATTATATTTGTAAAGTTCTTCATCTTACAGAGGTGACTTCTATATGTTTTCTTAGTCCTGTTACTCCTACTTCCTTATTCTTTAGTGATTTATATTCTAATAATCAAGTCATGCTAAATTCTATTTATAGTATATAAGAATATGTTAATTATATTCAAGCAGCACATCATTCAGGCTGACAAAAAGACATGGATAAAAAACTTGTTGCCTTACAGTTAAAAGAACACATGGGATGTTATTGTTCTTCCTAATGGAAAGAAGGCATTACCTTCTAAATGGATCTATAAAATGAAGCAAAATTCTAATGGAGGCATTGAAAGACTAAAGGCTAGATTAATCATTAGAAGTGATGTGCAAAGATAAGGTATTGATTATAATGAAACTTTATCCCCAGTTGTGAAGATGACTATTATCAGGTGTATTTTAGCCATTACATTAAATAATAATTAGAAAACTTTTCAGTTAGATGTTAATAATGCTTTTCTTCACGATGATCTCTATGAAGAAGTTTATATGAAATTTTCACCAGGTGTTACACTATTCTCTCCAAAGTATGTTTGTTTGCTGAAGAAATCTATTTATGGGCTTAAACAAGCATTTAAGCAATGGTATGCTAAGCTCACCTCTACTCTTAAAAGGGTTCAGTCATTCCCTCAATGAATATTCTTTTTTAAAAAAAAAATTGATGATTCTATCTCTATTATGGTTGGTGTATGTAAATATCATATTATTGACAGGAAATAATGAGGGTGAGTTACAAGCTTTAAAATTATTTTTAGATAAGGAGTTCAAAATCAAGGATCTTAATTCATTTTATTTTTTTCTTGATATAAAAGATTGTTCGAGAACCTACAGGGATGCTTATTTCCCAAAGAAAAGTTACACTAGATTTATTACAGAAATTTGATACTCTTCATTTATTTTTTGTTTCTTCAGTTTTGGATTATAGTATCAAATTATAGTCTAACCAAGGGACCCATATTCAGAATCCTACTATATATAGATATTTATTGGGAAAACTCAATTATCTAATACATACCAATGCCTGATTTATCATTCACAGTGCAGCATCTAAGTCAATTTATGTAGGATTCACGAGAACCTCAACTTAAAGCTATGTTAAGGGTACTTCGTTATCTACTTATTGATTCGATTCTTGATATATTTATATCTGTTTTGGCTTTTTTTTGAATGAATGGCCTTTTGTGACTCCAATTGGGGTACTTAACCAGATTCGCAAAAATTAGTAAGTGAATTTTATATTTCCCTTGGTTTGTCTCCTATTTTATGAAAATCAAAAAAATAAACTCACTAAGATCGACTGAAGCTGAGTATCAATTTATGAGAAGGGTAGTTGTCGAGCTTACCTGACTAGTTCGCCTTTTCAAAGATCTTAGAATATTAATTTCTTTCCTGGTACCTCTTCACTCTGATAATCTTCCTGTCATTCATATTGTCAAACATTTTATTTTTCATGAACAAACGAAGCATGTGGATACAGACTACCACTTCGTCTGTCAACAGTACCTCGCCAGACTAATTTCACTGTCGTTTGTAAAGTCCGTTTCCTATCTTGCCGATTTTTTCACTAAGAAATTGACAGGGTTGTTTCATCACCAACTTCTCGGCATGTTGAGTGTCTCTTCCATACCCCCAACTTGAGGGGGGTGTTGGGATTGAGTGCTCACTCCATTTTTAAAGCTCCATTCTTCATTTTTGTGATGTGTAGTAGCTTTAATTTTATGTATACTTGATTTCCTAAATGAATTGTGAAGCATATGCTTTGGGACATTTTTAGTTCCTTGATGTATTGACTCTACCGAGTTTGGGCCTCTACAAGTGGATATGTGAAGAGACCCAACTACTCACAATGGAAGAAGATCATTGTGGTTATTTTCAGCTTATATTTAGTTAATTATATAAAATATAAGTATGTAATAGAGATTGTTTTTTTCTTTTTTAAATGTAAATAATATTTTCTTTCCTCTATTTTGTTATATAATTAGCTTAGGGTTTATTTAATGTATATAAATCGGTTGAAAAATTTTGTATAAATACAAGCATTATGTACTCAGAATCCATTCAGAAAATATAAGAAATTTGTTCATTTCTCATCTATTTTTAGAAAGTTTTCTAACTTTTCTCCCTTTTTTTTCTGTATTGGATTTAAATTTGTTATGAAGTTCATAATTCTGTACACTCTCAATCTTTATCAACATTAAACTCAAAATAAATAACTAAGAAAAAAGACTCAAAAAGGAAAAAAGAAAGTAATATAATCATAAACTAGAACTTCACAATCCATATTACTTTTGCTATTACTACTACTAATATATTACCCATCTGATGGCGAACATTATTACATGTAAATAATTATAACTATGATTTTGTTTGAAAGCAATAAATCATATTAAATTAACAAATATCTAACTATCATCTTATTTTTTCAAAGCAATATACCACAATAAAAAAAAAGGTATAAAATTAAAGGAAAAAAACTATATAAGTACAATCATCAGATAACATTTCGTTGAACTTTTAAATATCATAATTAGTTACAAACAACTAAAAAATATTATATGATTAAAAAACTTAAGAATACTCTATAATTAAAAGAATATTCGATAATTCGATCAAGTGACTTTTGCTCATAAAAGTATAAAATAATGTGGACAAGTCCATATCTTAATTTTTAGTAAAATTACTAAAATAGTCATTCTTTAATAATATATGTATAAATGATTCTTTGTATGAATAATGACTGTTGAACAGTAAAATTTTGAGTCGTATAAATAATAATCGGGACAAGAAAAATATTACAACAATCATTTTATTGGTTTCAATATGTGAGTGTTACAATCTCTATGAATTCTCTGATTTGTCTTTTCAAATAAAATTTAAGGGCGTCGAGCTTGATTTTGAATTTGAACTTGATTTGAGGATTTGATGGATTTGATCTTCACTTGTACTTGAATTCAAGGGATTTTGGGCTAGTTCTTGAATCTTATGGTCTTAATATTGAATCTTGATAAACTAGAATGCTTGATTTGTATCTTGTAAAGAAATCTGGTGTATTTGATACACGAGCTCCCTCTTGCATCTGAATTATGAGACTCTTATTTATAGTTGTGGAAAGAGAAAAGTCATGATAAGTACAAACTCTTTTCGATCAATCAAATTGAAGTGACATGATCATATTTGATTGGTTGGAACATATCATTTTGTACTTGTGGCATGATCCTATTAGCGCTTTTTCTTGACTTGGTGTGTCATGTCGTTCATATGGCACTAATTGGGCTTCTAGAAAAAAAATGACATCTTGAGCTTAACAAAATGGATCATCATTTGTAGCCCTAATTACTAGTCTAGCCCAATAAAATTTGGACTTTAATTTAATTCATATTTATTGAATTTAAATAATTAATCTAATTATATTAATCTAAAATATTTATTTGGATTAATATATTCAAAATTATATGCTTACAAATGTCTCCTTATTCAAGAATTGTCTAAATATTAATTTATTAGATCGGAGCCAAGTCATAAGTATTAACGGACTGTCAAATCAGATCCGAATGGAGTTAATTAATTTATGTAATGGACCGTGTGTACTTTCAACACACTTATGTTTAAAAGAAGTATAAATAACACAAATACCAACCCTTTTATAACTAATTACACCCTATTCCACTTTTCTTAAAATCTTTACTCTCTCTTCCTTTTTAATATACATAAGTTTCGATTAATATACATATAATACTATGTATTTCTGATAATATTTTTGGCGTATAAAAAGGAAATAACGGATTCCTTCCTTTAATCACGCTTTTAATTCAACGAATTAAATTAGTGGATTAATGTCTTCCTTAAATTATGTAACAACTGCTGATTTTGAAATTTTTAATTAGTCAAATACATTTAAGAAAGTTCATACGAAATTCACATATACAAAAAAATCACAGATTTTGTTGATCCCGTTGAAGAAAAAAACTTTTTCTTCGATTTCAAGAAAATAAATAACACAAAATTCACACACACAAAAAAAGTCCAGTCACAGTTTATGTTGATAGTTTTGAAGGAAAAAAATTGGAATTCGACTTCAAGAAGATGAATACTGCTATCTTTTTTAGGTACGCTGGTAAGTGGAGAATAGAAATGGAATATGTAAATTATAAAAGCGAAGGAATAATTATTGCGGAATCAATAAGTTACTTGAATTTGATTTCATCAATTGCTACGGAATTATACATTGATGAACTGCGAAAAACTATTGAGGTACGTTATGTAGTCGACGACAATGCTTCACTTTTTCATATCCGTAATGACAATGGAGTATGGTTGTATGTCGAGTTGAAGAAAGCGCAACCAACATTCTTGATGTATCCATTGTGCATATCAACAATTGATAAGTCTTCTGATGAGATACAGTTTGATAGAGATACAGGAGCTGTTGTTTACGTGGAGGGTGTTGAATCAGACGCTATGGCTCTAGAAATTTCAGAGACACATAATGAATATGCGTTGTATATTCTGGAATTCGATCTTGATAATCTTATTTGTGATAGAAAGAGCATTGATGTGAAGGTGAAATAGATGTATAAGGATAAAAAGACGCTCGTTTCTGTGATGTCAAAGTATGTTGTAACATATGGATTCAATTCAAGAGCTAAACGTTCAGATAAAAAAGGTAATAAATTTATTTTGTTGTGTTAGAAATATTTTTTGGTAAACTGTAACGCCCTGAAATTGGGTCCCGAGACGTCACACGGTGCTTAGGGGCACAAATGACTCCAAGCTAACCCTCCTGCTAGCATAACTCATAAGCGACTGAATAAAATGCTTAAATCTATATAAAATCAGCAAAAACATAGTACTTCTCTGAACTTAATCAATACAATTATGAACTTTACAAGATTACAACTCTACTTTTACAAAATAAAACTGAAACTGAATACATCAACTTCTACTGATTGTCTATGAAGCCTCTACTGGTACTGACTTTAGATAGTTGGGTCATGACTCTCAACTATACAAGCTCAATACGACTAAAATAAGAAAATACAATACTTCTCGAACTTTATAACTAACTCAAGCCCTTGAATCAAAAGGTCTCATCACCTGCTGACTGAAAGCTGCAAACTGACTGAATATGGTATGCACGCTACCACTTGCACCTACATTATGAGTCAATGTAGCACATAGACATATATATATATATATATATATATATATATATGGGTCAGTACTTCTCATGGAAAAGCATAAATCATGACACTTGTCTTAAATTGCTTAGAAATTATCAATACATAATGACAATATACAACTCATGGCATAAATTCTCAATTTAAGAAACATGATGGTAAAATAATCATAAATATCAAACTTATTCAACTCAAATCTCATAAATCATCAATAAAGAAATTTTGGTGTAAACCCACTTGCAAGGATCATGAAATTCCTATAGTAAAAATCAATTCTTTGGGCACAATAATGAAAGGATATTCTTGTTCAAGCCCCACATACCTTGATTATGATTTTTGAGATGAAGAAACTTGATTGGAACTTCTTTCTCACACTCTTGAGCTAAATTTCTTGATGCCTTGAATTAGATATCTTAAATTTTGAACCACTTTAAGGTATTTATGGAAGGTTCTTGAATTTTCTTGGAGAAGATTCAATTTTTGGGTTGAGAGAAAACCCTAGCTTCTTGAATGTTCTTGGAAAGAAATTGGAGAGAAATGAATTTCTCTTCTCTACTTGAATATATAAAGGGTAAGAACGGGTAGAAAAGACCAAAATACCCTTGAGCAAATTATAGAACTGGAGCCCAATTTTTTGCCCTGGCGCGACACTCTAGGATCGCGGTCCTTCACTGGATTTGGACAATTGGAAAATTGCTCAGTGACGCGATGCGATGAAATCGCGTTGTCACCTTGGTTGTGACCGGAAAGGGCACCGTGACGCGATAAAATCACGTTGGTGCACTGGAATTTGACAATCCTAATATTGAGCCTTGGCGCGATGTGTCAATATCACAGAGGCTCACTGAAAAATGACAATTGTCATTTTGGCTGGCTCCGCGACGCGCTAAAGTGCTAGGTGGCACACTGTCTCACTAAAAATGACTCTAACTCTTCACCCGAGTGTCGGATTTGGACGAATATGGTATTGATAGAAAGCTTATTCAATGATCTACAGGAAAAAAAGTTGAAATTAGTGAAATTCTACATGGTTCAATAATCATTCACTTTGAAAGTCATTTCCATATACTCAAAAGACAGATTTAGACTTAAGGAACAATCGGGGTATTACATAAACTGTATAGATTATGTTATGTTAGTTATGTTGTAATTTTTTTATGGTTTGAAATTGTTATGAACTAAGTTGGATATGTAATTGCAATTTTTTATCGCATGAAGTGATTGATTGTAGGTTTAAGTAAACATTCTATATTGTTTTTTATGTTAGTGTGGTGTTGTAGTACTAGAACAATGTAAAAAAGAATGTGCAGAAGGCAAGAATCTAATGTAATGTTTAAGGTTTAACATATACATAATATTTCTTATGTATATATTTTTTTTGGTATAAACATTTGAGAGAGTTTATATGTATAACCTTTTTTTCAAATTTTATCTGATAACTTATAAAAAATGTATATGTTGTAATTGTGGAATAAAATCAATGTTATTCTGGCGTGTAATAAATAAAAGTGTTTTACATCCATAAAAATTTAGGTGTTTTGTATATCTTTTTTTCTGGTTTTGTTATAGTTTCTCTGATTAGTAACATTGAAGTGTTATGAACATCCATAAAAACTTATTATAGTATATGTTGCTACATATTACAGCTATTTCCTCCGATGCCATAATGAGGATTGTGAATGGATGTTGGAAGCATCTAACTATAAAAAAAATAGATGTTTTTATCATTAGGAGATTCCAGAACATTCATGTCATTTGAGTAATAGGGTTCTGAATAATATTATGGCGACTACTTCTTTTGTGTGTGAATTCGCGACTCCTAAATTAGTTAACTATAAAAGAAAGTACACACCGGGAGACATCATGGAAGAAATAAAAGTTGTATATGGTGTTGATATAAACTATATGAAGGCATGACGTGCAAAGGAGCGCGCCATAGCGATGCTTAGAGGCAGTCTAGCTGATGGGTATAGACAGATGCCGAGATACATATATATGTGGAATAATATCTATCCAAATTCACACATTGCAATGCATAAGTATTGGGATAATCGATTTATGTATCTTTTTATAGTGTTGCATCCAATGATAAGGGGTTTTGAGTTTTGTAGACCCGTTGTAGTTGTTGATGGTATGCATTTAAGTGGACCATATCAAGGGACTTTCCTGTCAGCAAGTACACTCGACGGTGCAGGTATGGTATTTTCCATTTATATTTGTTTATACTTTGTATTTCATTGTAAAATATATGTTGTAGTATAACAAATTAGTTTTGAAAACTTATCAATATTAATATAGTTTATACGTAAATTAGGATGCATTTTACCACTTGCGTATGGAGTTGTGGATACGAAAAATGACAACTCATGGTCATGGTTTTTCAACCAATTCAAAGCTGCTTTTGGAGAACGTAACAACATGTGTGTTGTCTTTGATCGTAATGAAAGTATCATCAAAGCAGTTAGTGTTATATATCCAAATGTCCCACACCTTGCATGTATTTGGCATCTCTGAAAAAATATTTGTGGTTACTTACGGAAAAGCAAAGAAAGTATTAGTGATTTGTATTATTCAATGGACAAGGCTTATCGAAAAGAGGATTTTGACTACCTAATGTCAAAGATTGAAAAAGTTGATTTGAGAGTGAAAAAATATCTACAAGAAGCAGGATATGAAAAGTGGAGTAGGTGTTATTCACCGATAAACAGAGGTCAGATGATGACTTCGAATATTGCTGAGTGTATTAATGGGTGTTTGGTGGAGGCCAGAAAATTGCCAATATATGAATTCTTAGAAGAGGTGCGAATTTTATTTGGATCTTGAAACTGTAAAAACAGTGAGATAGCTTCATATACAAGTACTACGTTGGGTCATAGATTTGATGAAATCTTAACTCTCAATGGTATGAAAGCGTTGATGATGACGGTATGTGTCATTTTTTGTGAGTTTTTACCATGCAGTTATATGTATTGTTATAATCATAGTAAACATTTTTTTTCAAAATGAAATAATAATTACTGGTAAAGTTCAATGTATGTATTTTTTATTCTCTTCAGGTTAAGGCGTCCTCACCGTATATATATTCAGTTTATGAATCTGGAAGAAGATACATTGTCGACCTTAAAAGTGAGTCATGCAGCTATGCAAGGTTTCAAATAGACCAAATACCTTGTGCTCACGCTATTGCCGTATTAAAGTCTAAGCATGTAAAGGAATTTGGTCCATATTGTTCTGAATACTACAAACCAACTACTTTGGTGGAGACTTATGAGGTTTCAATCATTTCGATGCTAGATAGGACAGACTGGAATGTTCCTAATAGTGTAGTTGAGGTAGAAGTGTTGCCTCCGATATTCAAAAGACTTCCAGGAAGGTCGAAAAAAGGGCGGAAGAAAAAATCTAGCGAAACACTTTCATCAAGCACAAAACGTTGCGGACGTTGTGGACATGAAGGACACAATAGGCGTTCCTGCAATTTCTTCCCAAAAAAGAATTAAGTTTTAGTTTTTGTTGACTCTTGAAGATTAATCACTCGATTATCGTTTGCCGTTTTTTAGAAATGAAGTCAGTAAACAGTTTTTGTTTGCTATTTTAACATTGAATTAAGTAAGATTTTTGTTCAATTTATGCTTGATTTTGGTCAATTTATCGCTTAATTTTTTATGTGTATTGTTTACTGGTATTAAGTGTTCTGATTATTTTGTAAGCATTTGTTTGCTGAGTTAATCACAACAATTATCAGATTTAGTTTGAAATTTTAACATTCAAAATAGCAAAAAGAAAGTTAAGTATTTGTTTACTGAGTTAAAGACATCAATGATTAGGTATAGTTTGTCATTTTTTGCTCATATTTTTTTGTGTATTTATTTTTATTTATTGATAAATATGTCTTATTAATGACAAATAAATCATATTTAAATGTATGTAGCATATAAGACTGTATGTATGTTAAAATCTTATAAGATGGATATGTAAATTATGAGTTTGTAGTTATTATATAGGAATTGACTACAGGTGACAAAATATTTTATGTATATGACTAGATATACATGGAATCATTTTTTTTTTGTATAAAATGAATAACTCAAAAGTATGAACACAAAAAAATCTTTATAGACATGTTATATATGAATGATTCGAGGTATAAAACTATGATGAGTGGTGTTGAATAATATTCTATGAATATTTTGATATTTATAAGATTATTAAGACTAAATGCAGTGTAGTTGACATGTAAATGCATTCTAAAAATTATACTTAGGCATAAGAATGAAGGTATAAACAATATGTATATGTTGACATATACACACATTCACGAAGAAAAAAAATATACTAAGTTTTTATACATTGGAATGAAGAAATATGTTTTGTAGAATAGAGTACTGTGTATATTACTACATATACACTCAGTCAGAAAGCTAATTTGGTTTGTGCTTTACAAGCATAAGATAGTGTTGTGTATCTGTGTATGTCACTACATATATACTCAATCAGGAAGCTAATTTGGTTTGGGCTTTATAAGCATAAGATAGTCATGTGTATCTGTGTATATTACTACATATACACTCAATCAGGAAGTTAATTTAGTTTGTTCTTTATAAGCATAAGATTGTGCTGTGTATATTACTACATATACACTCAATCAGGAAGTTAATTTGATTTGTTCTTTATAAGCATAAGATAACAATTATACACACAACAAATAATACAATAAGCCTAGAATATACATATGACATCATCGATAGACAATTTATATATGTATATGTAGTTGTACATATTTAAAAGAATAAAAACATAAACATAAATGATATGTTATTTGTATAAAAGAAATATGGTTTGTAGCATTTGGTTATCAGTATTATTTAGTATACTTATGTATATATAGATTAGTTCACGAATAAATATAGAACAACAAATCATGTTCACAAAATAATAATAAGCAAAGAAATTTTTATCATTAATCCATAAACATTGCTTAAAAAAACTGTAAAAACAAATTTATAATAAGAAAAATCTAGAGTTGTTGAAAATACAACATTCCAAACAAAAGCCATATTAGTAAACGTTTTGTAAATCATAATATACTGTCCTCTTACCCAATTCTAACAATGGCCATTTCATTAGGAATTGAGTGTTTTATTGGCCTTGGTCTTGTTGGGTCTTCATTCTCACTGACATAACCCTTTTTTGCTTTCTGAAGACCATAATTTCTAAGGAGAGATGCGTATCACATACGGTGGTATGCCGCTTCAAAACCAACTGATGGGACTGACATTCCTTCGCTTATGTATTCTGCATATCCAGCAACAAAAACTCCGCAGTCTCTGTCACGAAAAAATAAACACATTATATTATTCTAACACATTGTAAAATAATATTTAAGAAAACACTAAGTGCAGATTACTTACAGACTATCACAATCTTGTTGAGTAATGTTTTGCACATACTCAACCTCAAATGGATTGGTATTCAGTAACTGCGTCGTATCACTCAGTTAATCCCTGTATGCATCAAGGTTTGGCCAATTTGTACGAGATGTTTGTTCAAAAAATCCACTGTCAGACAAGAAGGTTGGGAGAATCACCGCCAACTTCTGAATCTTGGGGGATGAGTCCATATTTCTTATGTTGGACAACGAATCATAGACGCGTATACGTCTATCCTTTAGAGCCATAACAACTAACACCCAGTGAAAATTCTGATTGTAATTCATTAGAATATACACCTCATCAACAAGGTGCCAGGGCAACCCAGCTGGTATTGAAAATCTCGTGATTATGTTGTTTACAGCATTTTCGTTGTCGGCCACAACTATAGACTCAGCATAAACCTGTTGAGTAGAAAGTACCATGTCTGAATCATTAGGATAATATCTACAGTATGTCTTCTCAACATAATTCTTGAAAAAGTAGTTTGTTGTGGTAAATCAGTATTCTTGATCAGTCCACAATTTTGATTTCTTGCGCAAGTGATAAAATATCACATCAATATGCTACAAAATTAAAATACAAAGAAGAGGCATTATGTTGATGTACAATGTGAACATATTTATATATGTATACAGATAGTAATAATAGTTAAAAAAAGTAAACATAATTGTGGAGTTAAGATATATAACTTGGAGGCAGTTATGATAAAATATTTTAATCCGCACAGGTATATAATGAATTTGCACATACATATAGTTATTCATTGCAATTTTGCACATACATATAATGAATCCTACATATACAAAGAATGCGCAAGAATATTTTTTTATCCAGTATTCCATACCATATTGAAAATTAAGAACACATAATATGTGAGCCAATATGGTTAAAACATTTTATGCACGTTACAACTAGTAATTGCATTACACATCTAGTACATAGACGTGTATATGAATAATACATAAAAAATAATGAATATAAGCAATAAATTTTATTACACAGTTAACGATATATATCAATCATGTATTTGTTTGAAATATACGTAGGTAATGTCATTACCTTAACCAGATGGTACTATATGTATATATATTTAATATACAAATTTTATATGTACATGTACATAACAATACATAACATAACAAACAACTATTACATTTATGTATATGTTCTTCACATACATATTTAACATTCCTTACCTAAAAAATACTATTAAAAACAAAAAACAACTCATATATATATGATTTACATGTACATATTCAATGTATGAAAACATAGTACAACATGAAAAGAACAATGTATGTGTAGAACATATACATACTTACTAATACGTACAACCATTAACCATATGTGTATATAATGAATCTGCACATACATATAGTTATTCATTGCAATTCTGCACATACATAAATGAATCCAACATATACGAACAACGTGCAGGAATATTTTTTTTATCCGGTATTCCATATTCTATTGGAAATTGAAGAACACATAATATGTGAGCCAATATTGTTAAAATATTTTATGTACGTTACAACTAGTAATTGCATTACATAGCTAACAACATCTAATACATAGACGTGTATATGAACAATACATAAGAAATGATTAATATAAATAAGACATTTCATTAAACAGATAATGATATGTATGAGTCATGTATTTGTTTGAAATATACATAGGTAATGTTCATAACCTTAAACAGATGGTAATATATGCATATATATATTTACTATAAAAATGTTATATGTATATGTACATAACAATACACAACATAACAAACAAATATAATATTTATGTATATGTTCTTCACATGTAGAACATGTGTATATGAACTACAAATATCAATGTTTTCAAACTCTAACACATTCTTTGTAAGTGTAATTTGAATAAGGTGCCAATAATTGTATGTATGTATGAAAATTTTTAAAAGATAATATTCAAATTAAAATACCTCATCATTCCAGCATGAATTTTTCTGCGACATCAAGTAAAACCAATTTTTAGAACGAGCATGAGCAACAACAAAATCATATTGCTAAACTCTAAGGGAAGATGCCTTTGCTTTGTAGTGTTCATCATTCATTTTCATATAAAAAGTTTAATAATTGTATTAAGAAAAATGTGTAAATTGTACATGTATATTCATGAAATAAAATAATATTTGTATTGTTAGAACTCACTTTTTGGAATGAAACTTCAACAGACCCTCAAGAACCCATTTCTTGTACTCTTCAATGATAGAACTTGACATATCATCTGATATTCCATAACCTTCAAATGTAAATGTCTGTTTGAATTCTGTGCTTTCATCCTCTAGGGCCTTTGAACCAGATGCAAAGTCAGTCGTGTATGGTGACTTAAAAATTTTGGACCTTGTCCTGGTTCGTTTAGCAGGGGTCTTTGCAGCTAGATGAGCCGCAACAACTGAATCAGGATAATTTGATAAAATCTGGCTATCAGATAGGGAATGCAAGTTAGCTATTTCATCCACCGATTTAACAACTTCAAGCGAAATATCATCTATCGGTGCTACCAAATCTTGCATTATAGCATCTATCTCCAATTGAGCAGATTCTAAAATGGTACTCAAGTATTCATCCTATATAGATAATTAAATGTATATAATGTAAGTTTTCTTTAAACATGTTTGTAAAGAAAAAAAATTGACTATAAAAGTTGACACTACAATTATGAAAAAAATTCACTTTATGTATTTACCGAATGATCCTCACGAATATTCTCAGTCATAGGGTTTTGTACTTTAGAGTAATCCAGATTCTGATTTACAACTGTATCGACAAGAGCATTCAATGTGGTAGTGCCAATATTCTCCAGTTCCTGATTCACCATTTCTTCGACCTGCGCATCTAATGTGGAAGTTTCAACATCCGAACTAAATCCTTCAAAATCCTGTTATATATTAAAAACATATACAAAACTAAATAAATGTATTTTTATGAAATAATAACTTTTATACTATGAGATATATCCAACCTCAAAAGGTTTTTGTACATTTTATCATGAGCAAATTCTGGGTGCAATGATTTATTTCTATGGTCGAGAACCAAAAATATTTTAAATGTGTATCGAATGGTTATGATGATGTTTCCTTTTTTGAAGCGTTAACTATGTATATTATAAACATATATGTATAAGAAATGACATATACAAACTAATAACAAATATAACTATCGAGAACATCAGTCAACATACATAAGAAACTAATCAAAGTTTTATTTTAATTTTTTCTTTAATACAAAATATGAAACAAACTATGTGAAACTGCCTTTTTATAAAAAAATACCTTTTTTTATTTTTGTTCCTTTGTTGGAAAAAATTCTATACCAGCCTGCTCTTTTGGTGGAACATGTTCCTGTTGTAAACATTCCACATCATGATCTTGTTGATGTTGTAGGTGTTGTTTGGAAAAATACAATAAATAAATCATTATTGTTAAAAAAGTTATAAAAATGTACTACAAAGTACAGTATCTTGTCAATTATACACAAAATATTTATGTTATTTATGAAATATTAACTACATAGTTATGTATGAAAAATTGATATACATAACACAATTATGTCTATTAAAAATATATATAACTTTATTATTTAACTTGTTTAATGTACAAAACATAGATGAAATATATTTGAATATATACATGACTGTGTGTGTATAGATTTAATATCAATATCTCACTTGAGAAAAAAGTCATTTTGTGAAAAATACCTTTTTTCCTTTATCTTTCGAACTAGTGACGATATTCATCTCTTTGAAATTATCTATTGATGGAACACCCCCAATTGTAAACCGTTCAAGTTCATTATCCTAATGACATTAGGATTACATATGTGTAAGAACAACATCAACATAGGAAAATAAAAAAATGCATAGTTATAAAAATATATCATTTTTGCATAGTCTGCATTTGTTGAAAAGAAATTCATATGAACAACCTGTTCTTTTGATGGAACATCTTATTTTTGTAAACATTTCATATCTTGATCTTGTTGATCCTGTTGCTATTTTATGAAAGAAAAAATATGGAAAAAAAATTGCAATGAATGAGGTGTTTTATGCCCAAATGTAGATAATTAATTATGTGTGAATGAGTTAGAAATGTTGATAAGATGGGATTGTATGATAGGTACTATAGACCACAAACTTATGTATGTTATTAAAAATAAATTATAGTGTTATGTATATAATCTACATATACATAACGAACAATATACATAACTTAGATGTACAAGACAGAGAAGACATATATTAGGATATATAAATGACTGTGTGTGTGTATTTTATGTATATTTAGATATATACATAAGTGAGTGTGTGTATTTTGTAACATCCATAACCGTATCATATTAACCTTTGAAGTTTGATTAATCAACAACCTATTTATGTACAATTAAGTATTTTATGTAAGGGAACAATTCTGAACGAAATTAAAATAAAAAATTCTATCAACAATTTATGATGTATATCAATATTATAGAAAATTGTGATGTATATCAAAAATGATAATGGAACAAATGTACTTCAACAGTTAAATACAAAAATCATTAATTCTGATAAGTAAAATCAGTTAATTTTACCTTTTCATGGGTGTGTTTGATGTGTTTCAGCATGCTCAAAAGTTCTGCATGTTGTTTATTTATTTTGTCATTTGATTCTTCATATTGTTTAACCATTACTTTGTGAATGAAGGTGAATTTTTGGTCAACCTGCAAATAAAAAAAATAACAAATTTGATAATGTTTCTACAATTTAACTGTACATAGTGTTTGCTATATGCAGAAACTTACATAAGACTGTAATAAGAACTTCAACTCATTCCACTTTTGGTCAGAACTGTCCTGATGACGTGACTTGCTGGATGATAATGGAGTTAGCGTTGGTGCATCAAGACGCTCTGAATCAAAAGTTCATGATTGATCTATTGGTATACTTTTTCCTGAAACAGACGATGGAGTTTTCTCGCTATCTTGTATAGGAATAGTTGTAGTATCAAATCAGACTGTTCTCTTCTTCTTTGTAGGTTGCGATGCTAATGCATGAGTATTTAGACCTGCCTTCATTAGGATTTCAGGTGGTGGAACAGTACTGAAATCTTCAAAACCTTGATGGTCCATGTCCGATTGAGTATGTATGTCGACAGCGTGTCTTTTACCACTACGATCTAGATAAGTATCATGTGATAAGGCAGATTCATCATTATTTAATTCAATGACATCGATCGTTGGCAAATTAAGCCTTTGTACTTCTTCATGAGTTGGCCATAAATTAGTGTACTCAAACTGTTAAGCATAAAAAAATGGGTACATTAAGATTCACCGGAAAGTCAGCAGAGTGAAATACAAATTTCAACTCAAAATATAGTACTAAATGTTTACCTTGCTGAACATACCGACTATGAACTTCTCATACTTAACCTTAATCCCAACTACCTTCCAGTTAAAAATCCTTGGAATTACATTACCGACACGCTCATCTATAGTATTGTCTACCTTAGAACAACATTCATACATCCAAACATTCAACACATGAGGCATTCCCCCAATAGAGTATAGCTTTTTTTGAACAAAAAAATCTTGTCTCCATGTTGCAATCAGCTTTTGAAAAGAAGCCTTTCCCCGTGGAAATTGTTCATACCTGCCATCCTCCACCATCACAAAGTCCGATCGGCTAATACTAGAATCACGTACTTGTGAAAATAAAAAGGTATGAATAAAGAATAGGATGGACATGCTCAAAGCATCGGTGTTGTTGTCGAAATTTCCCGCCTTGAATCGCTGTACAAAAATACACTTTTTGACAGTATATTTTGAACTTGGAAAATACTTCTCCATTAATATGGACTTAGATGAATGAGTATACATGTGTTTCTCAATGTTCCCAGTACATTTAAGTCCAGATATTAAAGCAAACTCCAAAACAGTAAACTTCAGAATGGTTCCCTGCACGTAAACGTGAATTTCATCCGGATTTCCTTGCTCTAACTCAAGCATAAGTCTACATTTAGAAATCTGACCCTGAAAATTACACTGGGGCATGTCCATAAAGGACCTAAATATTGTTTGAAGAAAAAGATTGTAAGCTTCTTCACTAGCATAATTCTTTATATCTGGACCAAATACGTGGTTGCAATAACTACCAAAATGCAAAGAATGCGCAAGAACATTTTTTATCTGGTATTTCATACCCTATTGGATATGAAGAACACATAATATGTGAGCCTATATGGTCAAAACATATACTGTACATAACAACTAGTCATTTCATTACACATCTAACAACATCTAACACAGAAACAAATATATAGACATTACATAAAGAATCATGAATATAAACAAGGCATTTAATTACACATATAACAACACATGACATGTATGTATAAGAAATATACATTGGTACTATCCATAACCTTAAACACATGGTAACATATGTATATCTATTAAATATACATACGTTAGATGTATATAAACACAACAATACACAATAAAATAAAACAAATACAACTCTTTTGTATATGAATTACACATATAGATGTAATATTTGTTACCTCAAAAATAGTATACACAACAAAAAATAACTCATATATAAATATGATTTACATATACAAATATAAATATTCAATGCATCAAAACACAGTACACAAAACACACATAATAGAATTTATGTATATGTTCAACAACATAAAAAGAATAATGTATGTGTATAACACATACATACTTACTAATAGATACAAGAAGTAACCACATATGTATATGAACTACAAAAATCAAGATGTTCAAACCAATAGCATCAACAAAAATGTATATGCAGAATATATAGACAGAGTAATTTTGTATTTGCACATCCAATTTTCACACTTAACTTCACACATAATGTATGTGTATAACACATATATACTTACTAATAGATACAAGCAGTAACCACATATGTATATGAACTACAAAAACAAGGTGTTCAAACCAATAGCATCAACAAAAATGTATATGCAGAATATATACACAAAGTAATTTTGTATTTGCACATCCAATTTTCACACTTAACTTCATAACTCCAATAAACAATCACAACAGTTAAATACCATTTTCAAAAAACACAATATACAAATAACAAAAAATATTATAAAATATGAAATATCTTTGGTAAACAAGGCCGACCATTATCCTTTTTTTTCAATTTTCTTGATGATTCTCCAATTTTTTTTTCGACCTTGAATTTGATGCTTTAATAATTCTTTTCATCCTGATGGGTTCATTCAGATTTTTTGATTTATTTTCATCAAAGTTAGGTTACTCATTATCAAATACTAGGGGAATGACATCAACTAGCGAATTTGTTGTCTCGTTATTATCTAGCAGAGTTAATCCTAAACTAAAGGAAGGAGAATCCTCCATTAACAAAGTACTAAGTTGCTACTTTATTACTTCAAATAGAATATTTTTTTTAAAAGAAGAAAAATGCAGATTATTAAACTATAATTTGGTAAAGTAGAAACCCATAAAACTAGTAAATCAAAACATGCAACAAAATCTTTTTTGAAAATTCTCGAAAATTTCAACTATGTAATGAAATTTTTTCTTAACAATACTAAAAAATTAAACATTTAGAATGTTAAAAGAAGATTCAGTTGATATTGAAGAAGATTATGTTGAAATTGAATACCCTTGACTAGGAGCTGGACAGATACACGATTGATTTCAAACTTGAAAACTGTCGCTTAATTGTAGCCGTACTTTTTGGGGAGAAACAGTGAACGTAAAAAGGGGGTTTAGCCATACTTTGGGGGAAGATTTGGTGAAAGTAAAAAAAGGATTTGTATGTATATGTAATTTATGAGAGAGAAATTAAAAAAGTGGTATAAATGTAATATGTTTGGGGGATATAGTACATTTGTAATAAATGAAACATAACATTTGGGTTTATGTAATTTTTAGTTAAAAGAAACCACTTGGCATTGATTATATTTTGTGGCTCCATTATACATTTAATATTGAAAAGCCCAATTGTTCTTTCTGTAAGTTTCTATGGCTCACATAATTAATTTATATTTAGTTTAATAATAATTGAATAAGTTAAATCCTAAATCTGTATGGGGAAGTTATCTAACTACTGACTACTCTATTAGTGGAATAATTACTAACTGTTAGTGGGATAATTATTATATCCACAAATTACATTGATGGAATGTGAAAACATAACTGTCTATTCCCTGTATTATAAATGGGGTCCTCTCTCTGCCAAAAGAAGAATAAGTTTCATCAAATATTATTCTGAAACGTAAGGTAAATAGAGAGAAACAATAATTCTATTTTGTACTTCCGCTAATCTCAATCAACAAGAAAACTATGGAGAATTCAGGTAAGTAATTCTCTACTGAACTGTAATTTTGTTTATGTGAAAATCATGTAGCTCCACGTTTCTGAATGATTGATAGGATTATATATTAGATTGCTTAGGTTATACAATCTGTTAAATTCTTACATGTGGTATCATAGCCAGGTTCTCGAAACTAATGATTTTTCAATAAAATTAATAGTTACTTTCAATTTTATGAACCCTAATTATGAAGTTTTAGGATTCATAGTTTATGGCTATGAGTTTGAATTTTTTTAAGACTAATTTATTTTACAGTTTCAATTATGTAATCTGTTTTGTTTTATTCATGATCCGATTTGTGACACAGTACTTTAATTTTATGTGATTTGGAAAATTTGGCTAATTCTTATAACTGTTTTTCCCTTTTTAAGGAATTTGATATGTTTTAGTTTATCACATGAAACGTGTATTACTGTAGCTATATAATATGCATGAGATAGACATAATTATTTGTTAATTAGTTTTTG
The DNA here is from genome assembly GCA_030864215.1 of Capsicum pubescens. Taxonomy (NCBI): domain Eukaryota; kingdom Viridiplantae; phylum Streptophyta; class Magnoliopsida; order Solanales; family Solanaceae; genus Capsicum; species Capsicum pubescens. The sequence continues at coordinate 157,394,213 of CM061547.1, read as the reverse complement.
GTTGTTTTGTCTTTTGTGATCAAATTTGGATGGAGCATGTTTTCTCTGCAATTTTTATTCTTAAATGTAGAATCATATAACAATTGGAAAGAAACTTTGGAAGTAACTAAGACTACCAAAGTTGTTGAAATTCTGATCAATCCGTTCATTGGGTTTAAAACATTTGTACCCAATTTTTATACAGTGATTTAAATTTAAATTAAAAAATATTATTTTAATTTATTTATTTTTGGAATTATATATGTAAGATTCGTTAATCACCAAAGTGATCGAATCTTCATGAAATTAATTCCAAAATAAAGATTAAATTTAAATTAATTACCCATTAATCTTGATGCTTAAAACTGATCTAACAATTATGGATAAAATAATTTTTTTGATTTTAAGACATTTGTGGATCACCCAAAGGTTGATTGTTTGTTTGTATGACCAATAAATGTTAAGGAGATAATTTTGATGTATCGTTATTTTATTTATTTATTCAAAGATAATAAATATCATTAATTGATGCATTAAATATTATCGATTTGTGTTAAATATACTTTTAAGCATCATTATGTTTAAAGTTGTGTTTAGATGTTTTGCCCAAAGGAGAACATCAATATACATTTAAGAAAGTAATTCATTTCTGAATTTGATAATATGTTTAAACTTGTAACTCAAAGTATTAACAAATGAGCATGTTCTACTTGCAGCATTTGCTCTTCATTCATACTCTACCTCTGTTATGCCTTAAATGGTCTTAACTTTTCCGATTGGTACGAACAGATCAGATTCCATCTTGGGGTTTTAGATCTTGATGTTGCACTTTACTCTGAAAAGCCAACTGCTATTACTGAAACTAGAAGTGATGAAGAAATATCCTATTATAAGCATTGGGATCGGTCTAACAAATTAGACCTAATATTCCTGTGAATGAATATTGCGGGCAACATTAAGACTACTCTTTCCAAAACTGAAAAATGCAAAAGAACTTCTGAAACTTATGGAAGAATCTTCCCAAAATGGTGATAAGTCTCTTGCTGGGACACTAATGGGTACTTTGACCACCGTGAAGTTGTATGGTTCACGTACTATACATGCGCATGTCATTGAAATGACAAACATACCAACATGACTTAAGTCTTTGGGAATGAAAGTGGAAAAAAAATTTCTTGTGCAGTTCATCATCAACTTATTACCGTATGAGTATGGTCCTTTCCAAATGAACTAAAACACCATGAAAGACAAATGGAATGTGCATGAATTGCATGATATGCTGATTCATGAGGAAAAGAGGCTGAAGAATCAAGGAACCCACTACATTAACTTTGTAAATCATCAAGGAGCTGAAAAGAAAGGAAAGAAGCATGGTAATGGGAAACAAAAGCAACTTAATGTTAATGAGTCCTCATTTATAGTACGTAATAAAGGAAACAAGAATGGTAAGTCTCATTTCTATGGAAAAACTGGACACTTTCAGAAAGATTGCCTGAAACGTAAGGCATGGTTTGAGAAGAAAGGTAAGCCTAGTGCTTTTACATGTCTCGAATCAAATTTAACTGAAGTTTCTTATAATACTTAGTGGATTGACTCTGGTTGTACTGTTCATGTTTCTAATACAATGCAGAAATTCCTTACAATCCAAACTATAAACAAGAATAAAAAATATGCTTACATGGAGAATAGAGTGAAGGGTCCAGTTGAAGCTGTCAGGACTTATCGTCTGATTCTCAATACTGGGTGTCACTTAGATTTAGTTGAAACTTGTTATATTTCTTCTCTTTCAAGAAATTTAGTTTCTTTCTCTAAGTTAGATAAGACTAGATATTCCTTTAATTTCAGTAATGGATGTTTTAGTTTGTTTAAACATAATTATCTCGTTGGTACTGGTACTCTTTATGATAACTTATACAAACTGAATCTTGATAATGTATTGGTCGTAATACTTTTAACTCTGCATCATAATATTTTAAACAAACAAAGTTTGGTGAATGGACAATCTGCTTACTTGTGGCATAAACATTTAGGTCACATATCTAAAGAAAGGCCAAAAAGATTTGTTAAGCATAAAATTCTTCCATATTTAGATTTTACTAACCTTAACATTTGTGTAGATTGTATTAAAAGAAAACAAACAAGACACACAAATAAAGGATCCATAAAAGCTCACATCTTCTTGAAATTATACACACTGATATATGCGGTTCTTATGATATCACATCTTTCAATAAAGAAAAATATTTAATCACTTTTATTGATGACTTTTCATATTATAGATATATCTATTTGTTGTATAAATAATTTCAAGAGATTAAAGCCTTAGAGGTATTTATTACTGAGGTTGAAAGACAATTAGATAGAAAGGTGAAAATAATTAGGTCTGATAGAGGTGGTGAATATTATGGAAGATATGATAAAACTAGACAACACCTAGGTCCATTTTCTATATTTTTTTAAAAAATGGCATATGTGCTTAATACACAATGCTTGGCATACCACAACAAAATTTTGTGGCAAAAAGTCATAATCTTATACTAATGGATATGGTTAGGAGTATGTTAAGTAAGTCATCTTTACCTCCTTCGTTATGGATGTATGATTTAAGGACTGCCATTTACTTGCTAAATATGGTTACTAGTAAAAAAGTTCTAAAGCACCTTTTGAATTGTGGACTGATAGGAAACCTAGTTTGAGGCTCTTGCATGTTTGGGGTTGGCCGACAGAAGTTAAAGTATACAATCCACAAGAAAAGAAACTGGATTCAAGAACAATCAGTGATTTCTTCATTGGTTATCAAGAAAAATAAAAGGGGTATAGATTTTACTGTCCTAATCATAGTACGAGAATAGTTGAAACTGGAAATTCTAGGTTCATTAAGAATGGCGAAGTTAGTGGGAGTGAAGAACCACGTATTGTGGAAATTAAAGAAGTTAGGGTGCAAATTTCTCTATCCTATAATTATTTTAAATTTGTTGTTCCTAAAGCTGTTGTACAACATAGTAATCAACAAGAACAAAAAATTAATGCTCCTACTAATCATAATGAAGCCATAATTGATGAACCTGTAGTAGATGAACCACAAGAAGTAGCATTAAGAAGATCTCAAAGACAAAGAAGATATGTTATTTCTGACGATTATTTGGTATATCTACATGAGTTAGAAACTGACTTGGGAATTGATAATGATCCAGTTTCATTTTCACAAGCCATTGAAAGCAACAATTCTGATAAATAGATAAATGTTATGAAAGATGAGTTAAAATCTATGGAACAGAAGAATTACCCGAACGTTGCAATAGAGTTGGGTATAAATGGGTCTTTAATACCAAACACAATTTAAATGGAAGCATCGAACGTCACAAGGCTAGACTTGTTTCCAAAGGTTTCACTCAAAAGGATGGCATTGACTATAAAGAGATGTTTTTACCTATCTCTAAAAAAGATTCACTCAGAATTATAATGGCCTAGTAGCTCATTATGAGTTAGAGCTACATCAGATGGATGTGAAAACAACCTTTTTTAATGGACATTTGGAGGAAGAAGTTTATATGAATCAACCTGAGGGGTTTTCTATTAAAAAAAAGAAACACATGGTGTGTAAACTTAAGAAGTCAATATACGGACTTAAGAAAGCTTCCCGACAATGGTATCTTAAGTTTAATGAAACGATTGTCACCTTCAGATTTAAAGAAAACACTGTTGATAGGTGTATATATCTGAAGGTCAGTGGGAGTAAGTTTATTATGTTAGTCTTGTATGTTGATGATATTTTGCTTGCTACTAATAATCTTGGTTTGTTGCATGATACCAAAAAATAGCTCTCTAACAACTTTGAAATGAAAGATATGGGAGAGCCATCCTATGTGATTGAAATAGAAATATTTTGTGATAGATCTTAAAGATTGTTGGGATTGTCTCAGAAAACTTATATTGAAAAAGTATTAGAGAGATTTAGAATGGAAAAATGCTCATCAAGTCCCATTCTAATTCAGAAAGGAGATACGTTTAGTCTCAATCAATGTACAAAGAATGACTTGGAATGAAAGAAAATGACAGATATTCCTTATTCATCAATAGTTGGGAGTCTAATATATGCCCGAACATGTACAAAACCAGACATCAGTTTTGCTGTTAGGACACTTGGTCGATATCAAAGTAATCCTGGAATAGATCACTGGAAGGCAGCAAAGAAAGTGTTGTGATACTAACAAGGAACGGAAGATCATATGCTCACTTATAGAAGATCTGATCATCTAGATGTGGTTGGATAATCAGATTCAGATTATGTTGGTTGTGTGGATACAAGAAAATCCATATTTGGATATTTATTTCTGTTAGCTTGAGGAGCAATATCATGGAAGAGTGTGAATCAGTCTATTATAGTTGTATCCACTATGGAAGCTAAGTTTTTAGCATGCTTTGAGGCCATAGTCCAGGCTTATTTACTGTGGAATTTTATTTCAGGGCTTGGACTAGTTGCCAATATAGCCAGGCCGCTGAAAATTTATTATGATAATACTGCCGCAGTTTTCTTCTCTAAAAATGATAAGTATTCGAAAGGTGCTAATCATATAGAATTGAATACTTTTTGGTTAAAGAAGAAGTCCAGAAACATAAAGTGTTAATTGAACATATTAGCACCAAGCTTATGATTGTTGATCTTTTGACAAAAGGATTACCGCCCAAAACATTTGTTGAACATATTGAAAGGATGGGTCTTATTGATAGCAATGAATGATTTCATGTAAAGACTTTATTATGTTTATGTAATTGATACTTTGAGCTCAAATTATATATATTTTTGTTGTTACCTATTTTCTCTTGTATACATAATAATATGAATAGTGATGACAGGTTCTGACTTAGATAAAGTATTCTAAGTATTATTATTGGACCCATTATGTATTTGAAAGGTTATGTTAGGTAATAGACTAATATTGTAGTACATGGAAGGAATTATGTCAAGTAAAGTGACGTACAACCGCCATGACTCATTTTAGTTGATTTATTTAACAATGACAAATGATGTTGGATTTAACGTTAACTGTGCACATGATTAACGTACATATTAAATCACTAAATTAACATTGTGTGTGCCAAGTGGGAGAATGTAAGTTTCTATGGCCCACATAATTAAGTTATTTTTTATTTAATAATAATTGAATAAGTTAAATCCTAAATTTGTATGGGGAAGTTACCTAGTAGGATTAAAACTACTAACTACTCTGTTAGTGGGATAATTATTGTTAGTGGGATAATTATTATATCCATAAATCACGTTGATGGAACGTGAAAACATAACTATCTATTCCCTGTATTATAAAAGGAGTCCTCTCTCTGCCAAAAGAAAAATAAGTTCCATAAAATATTATTCTAAAACATAAGGTAAAGAGAGAAATAATACTTTTGTTTTGTGCTTCCGCTAATCTCAATCAACAAGAAAACTATGGAGAATTCAGGTAAGTAATTCTTTATTGAATTACTGTAATTTTGTTTATCTGAAAATCATGTAGTTTCATATTTCGGAATGATTGATAGGATTATATATTAGATTGTTTAGGTTATACAATCTGTTAAATCCTTACTTCTTCCACTATAACCACTAATCACGTGCAAGTCATGGCTAATATTATTCTCTTAAAACATGCAATGATATTGCTAATTGAACATTACCACCTCAACAAGACATTTTAGTTGGCGCTTGAATTTCCAATTTTATAGGAGACCACACAATAAGAGAATTTTAACAATATTTAGGATTTTAATTTGAATATTACCATCTTAACAAAGCCGTGTTTATGTAAGAGACAAATTTTGAAAAGACCATCTCTTGAACTCTATTAATAGGGGCAGAGTTCATTATATTTTTTCACTGATTTTCTCAAAAAGGCTCACGTCTTCAACTTTTTTGTTAAGCATTTAATAATTTCTTTTCTTTTTGTGTGTATTTTTCTTCTCTTCGTATTTACTCTCCCTTTTTTGTAGAATTGCAACAAATAGCAATATAGAACAATCGATTTAACGTGTGAGAGTTTAACTTCGCCTCTGTACACCTTAAAACTAATCAATTTAGCTTCATTTTGGTGACTTTGCAATCATTGTGCGAGATTTTAATTTCGCCTTCGTACACTTTAATACCGATCAATTTGGCTTCAAGTTTGGTGACTTTGAAACAAACGGCTTAGGGTGCGAGAGTTTAAATTCACCTCCGTATACCTTAAGATCGAGCAATTTGGCTTCAGGTTTGGTGGCTATGCAACATATGGCTTAAGGTGCGAGAGTTTAAATTCGCCTTTATACACCTTAGGACCGACCAATTTCTTCTAGTTTGGGATGCTTTACATAAAAAATCCATCAAAAGGCCATCTTAAGGTGCAAAGGTGCAAATGTTATCCAACATAAGGCATACAAATTTTAAGATCCGCTTATGGATAAATCCATGAAAGAGACCAGCTTAAGGTGCAAATGGAAAAATCTTATCCACCAAAAGGCATGGAAATTTTGAGATTTTTTAAGGATAAATTCGGGAAGATACCAACTTTAGGTGAAAAGGGACAAATCTTGTCCACCTTAAGGCATGAAATCTTGAGATCTTCTTAAAGATAAATTCGTAAAAAGGCCAACTTAAGGTGTAAAGGGATAAATTTTGTCCACCTTCAGGCATGATAATTTTGAGATCCTTTTAAGGATAAGCCCATGAGAGGCCAGCTTAAGGGGCAAAGGAACAAATATTTTCCACCTTAAGGCATGAAACTTCTGAAATCCTTTTAAGGATAAGCCCGTGTGAGGCCAACTTAAGGTGCAAAGGGGCAATTTGTCCACCTTAATGAATGGAAAGTTTGGAGGCTTTAATTTAAATATTTGGGAGTTTAGATAAATTCAACTTACAAGTTTGGTGGTTTTGGAGGTTCATCTTTCAAATTTGATGGATTTGGAGACTTCAACTTACATACTTGGAAAATTTGATGACATCAACTTACAGACTTTGTAGATTTAAAAACAATAGCTTACAAAAGGATTTGGAGACTTCAGCTTGCAGGCTTGATATATTTTGACTTCAAACTACAGGCCTGGTAGATTTATGCCCTTAGTTGTAGGCTTGGAGAAGTTTAGCATTCTTTTTTTGAAGGGATGCCACCACTTAGCCATTAATATTTGGTGCAAGTCCAAAATTTAAGAAGAATGCTTGTAGACTTAACTTTTATGTGATGGATCAAGAGGTAACATGCCTATTTTTTACACTCATGCAATTGAACTCAGAGTGAATTTCCAAGTGCCTACGTACCTTAGTGAAGAGGATCAAGTCATAACATAGTTTTGGGTGAGTGTTTTTTTTAACATATTTTGTTTTGTGTACTAACTTTTGCCTAGGTCTCCTTTTTTGAGGTTTTCAGCCTAGAGGACTTTTTTTTTGTGGCATACATAGTTTATACTCTTACAGGTTATGAGTGGATATGTATTTTATTCTTGTGCCTTAAGGAGTGTCATCTTCCTACAAGAATAGTACTTCTTTAAGAACTTGACGTTGATAGGACCAATTTTCACGTCATCTACATCGACAAGCTTGTAAGCACCATTTGGATATGCTTTTATACGACATATGGTCCATCTTACTTTGAGGTGAATATTCCCCCAGACTTATGAGAAGTAATAATGGGTCTCCTTACTTCAAGTACTTGATCTCCAACTTGAAAGCCTTTTAAGATAATTCTTTGGTTGAAAGAATGAGATAGTCGAGCTTGGTAACATTTAAGATTATGTTAAGCCTCTATCCTCTTCTCAGCGAGAGCTTCCACCTCTGTAAGATGCAACTTAGCATTGTTATTCTTAGGGATCCCTTCTTGAATAATCAGTCTTAAAGAAGGTATTTGATGTTCAAGTAGTAGGACCGCCTTAACTCCAAAAGCAAGTGAGTATGGGGTTGCTTGCGTCAGTATGTGGTAAGTCATCTTGTATGCCCACAAAGGTTCTTTCATTCGTTCATGCCAGTCTCATCTGAATTTGGAGACGACTTTCTTCAACAGGTTGCATAAAGTCTTATTGAATGCTTCGGCTAGACCATTGACAGCAACATAGTACATAGAAGACTTACACTGCTTGAAACCAAAGAGATCACAAATCTTGTTCATCGGCTTGTTATCAAATGGCTTGCATTGTCAGTTATTATGTACTAAGGAATTCCAAAGCGGTAAATGATAATCACTCGGATAAAGATTGAAATATTCTCGTTCTTCGCTTCTTTGAGAGCAATAACTTTAACCTATTTTGAGAAGTAATCTAGCACGGCCCAGATGTACAAGTGTCCACCAGAAGATTTTGGCAGTGGTCCAACAACATCCAATCTCCATGCGTTGAATGAACAAGATGCTATAGTTAGGTGTAAAACTTCAGGAGGTTAATGTATGAAATTTGCAAGAAATCGACAAGCTTTGCAACATTTAGCACAGTCCAAGAAATATTTCATCATTGTTGTCCAATAATACCCCATCCTTTTAACATGAAATGAAGCTTCGGTCCAGACTGATGATATCTATAAACTCCCGAGTGCACTTCTTACAAAGCTTAAACTGCTTCTTTCTCACCCAAATATCATAAGAGTATTCCTTCAAATAATCTTCGGTATAGCATGTCTTTGTAGTAAAGGTGACATAACCCAAACTTTGGTCCATGTCGTAGGGACACCTCAAGCTAACATGAACCGGAGGTCACCCCAATAACCCAACCTAATCGTCTCATGTACCATTGGAGTCGTACGAACTCTAACTCACAAGTCAAGATAGAAGAAACAAAATCGTTAGTCAATATTAGATTCATAACAATAACTATGCCCAAGTTCATAGTTGTTCACAACACCTATACAAAACCGAAGTCAATAAATGTATATGTCGGTACAAGCCCCCAACGATAGCCAAACCAAGTCTAAATGAGACTAAATCTAAAGATAAATGATCAAGGATGAATGTCTTCTGAAAAAAGAAAGCTCACCACTCCAAAGTCAATGCACGAACTACTTCGATTTACTAATCACTGCGCAAGAAGAGAAGAAGATGCTCCGGCCCCTATGTCGCGTGGGGACATAGCGTCTGAAGATGGTTAGCGGTTAGAATGCTAGCATGTAACCTAAGGAAAAGGACAAAATAACATCATCATTCAACAACAAGTCCATATATCATCTTCAATCACAATCATACACTTAGCCTTACATATAGATGCACATGTATATATATATAGCATGCCAATATGGTATCAGGACTTATCAACATCCTTCAACTCTTCAATCATGAGACATAAAGTGGACGACTCCAATATTCCTCACTTAGGTTCAAACTGTTCTTAGTAAACATTGAACTTTAATCACATTCTTAAACACATACTCATACACATAGACATATACAACATGTCCACATTATGCCATAAAGTGAACAAGACTTAGCATGCATTCTCAATCATTCATTCATAAGACATGGAGTGAAGAACTTTCAATCTTGCACCGTACTAATTTTATAACCTCAAACTTCATCACTACATTGTCCATGGGGATCCGAACCCTAACCAACTCAACCAGCATATTACATCAGACCAAATCAACCTATTTTATTGCCATGCCATTGGACTAGGAACTCGAATCCCTAGTTGTGTCATCACTCTAGGAACTCGAATCACTAGCCATTTCATTAGGCGAGGAACTAGAATCACTCACCGTTTTATTGGACTAGGAACTCAAATCATTAGTCATTTCACCAGTCTAGGAACTCAAAGTGATAGACGTTTCATTTGACGAGGTATTTTAACCTGAAGACATCTCTTTGGACAAGGAACACGAATCATAAGTCATATCATCTAGGAACTTGAATCACTAGATGTTTCATTAGATGAGGAACTCGAATCACTAGCCATTTCATTAGACGAGGAACTCGGATCACTCGTCATTTTATTGACATCATTGGTCGACATTAGGACTCTTGACCTATTATTTCATATATTAACCTCCATACAATCTATTTCACACTTAAAGACTTTGGATAACTTAGCTAATTCAACACTATACAAGACCACATAGTCTTCATGGGAGCCTTCACTACTCAACCATTTCAGTTAGCCAGTGCCATAACTCATTTCATCATACAAATAAAATTATGGACATCAAGACCCACACGGGACCATAAGGTCTTCATAGAAACATTAATCAATGAAACACTTTACTAGGACACCGCCTCAATTCAAATCATCATTCATTTCACTTGGCGGTCATCAAGACCCTAACTATCTTATTCATTCATCATTAGCATTTTTGTACTACACTTTACTCCACACAAAATTTCAAGTTCAAACTTCAAGAATTGAACCCCTTTCCTATCCATCAAATCAACATGGTCATAGTTTCATAAATCACATGGCTAACAACATCAACACAACATCAATTATCAACCATTCATTATTGTAGGGCCATCACCCCATTTATTCATAAGCTAGTCCATTACATGGATAAAAAGGTTCCTATTATCCAATTACCAAGTATCACGATCTCTATAACTTAATACATGGCCAATAAAGTCTTTACCAACCATCTATCAGTATTCACATTCATTTAGTCAGCATCATGACTCATTCATGTTCACTAATTCTATAGATACACATTTAACCTTCACAAACCATTAAACCACTTAATCACTTTAATAGACTACGTGCCTTGGTTCAATTCATCAGTAATTACATTTAAGGTTACCAGGACCCACATAACCATTCATATTTCATTATCAAGATTACACCCCATCCTCACTATATTTAGGCTCAACACACACATCAAGGTCATTTTCATGATTAGGGCTTTAACCCCTTATTAGCCATTAACCCAACAATATCATAAATTTCTCCATACATGACTCACAATATCTTTACCACATCACTTATCCATCATTTATTCTTAGTGGGCCATTTCCCTAGTTTAAACATCACAACATGTGACTAGACAATTCACTTAGACATTTTCACAAACACCTTATGTGCATACATTCAACAAAGCCATTTCAATGGTATTTATTATCAAGATTAGGGTTACTCAAGACCCTCATATTAATCTAAATTCAACAAGAACCTTCACATGTAATCCATCATCAATTTGACATATAAACAAAAGTCCAAGCAAGATTCAACATCATACATCATTATGCAATAAAACCCTTTTCATTTGATTTCAAAACCACTATGGACACTTATTAATCCAAGTGTAAAATACATGGTTGTAGTGGTATTTAAAAGAGAGGAAGAGATATATGCCTTAAACAACTTGAATCACCGAGAAACTTGACTCTTCCTTGACACTGAATGAGCTCCCTTGAAACCCTACCCTCCAATCTTGCTGCAAGAACCCTTTAGAGTGTTTGAGTCCAGTAAATAAAGACTTAGGAAGCTACAATACCTTATGTAGTGAAAAGACTTAGGGTTTAAGGCAAGGTAAATGACCACAAGTCCCTTAATAAAAGCTGGAATGTGAACTTATGTAGGGGTAAGACTCCCCCATATGGTTCCCTTAGCAATCGTACCCAAGTGTACGAGTGGTACCCTAACTCATACCCTAGGGTTCTCCTAGGCCAACCATACTGTTATGGGTAAAAGTGGACACCTTTGAGTCATATATAAAGGGTATGACTCACCCCTAACTCATGAGCTTCACTCGTAACAAAAACAGTCCACTCGGCTTGAGGCCTCAGTCTATACGATTGAGTATTATACGACTCGTATACATTGGTTACGACTAAGGAAGGGTCATGTCGTATAGAAAATAGTGTACTACCCTAACATGCTGCTCAAGGTATGAGAGGGGAGGAGGAGAAGGATACAAGTAGTAACCAAGGGTACGAGTGACTTGTCCAATCGTATCCTCGGACTATTAGTCTCTCCCTAGAACCCTCACTAAAGCTACTTCTATTATTCATAACTGGTGAATTTACTAATCCAAGATCCTCATTGGGATCTCCTCACAAAGTAAAGAACCCCAAAAAATACCAATGCCCTCTAAGGGAAATCAGTCAACAAAGGATCACCTACGCATCTTTGACACATGGAGACATGGAAAAAGCCGAGTGAAATGGAGTTCGATCTAGAATACACTCCAACTCGTAGGCAACATTGCCAACTCCTTTCAATACCGAATAGGGACCAACATAATGGGGGCTAAGCTCCCCTTTTTCACCAACTCGTATCATTCTCTTCATGGGATACACCCTTAAGATTACCCAAAAACCAATATACCATACGTCCGCATAACACTTTTGGCGACTTGAGTAGTTTTCAACCAAAAATCACACTAGGAAAACTTGGCATACAAACGATGATCCTTAAAAAATTACAACATGACACAGAGGTGATCTACATAGTCCACCTCACTCTTAGAGTACACTAAGATATCATAAATAAAGACAATGACAACCATGTCCAAGAACGGATGGAAGACCCTATTCAATAAGTCCATGAATGTCGCCGAGGCATGGGTCAACCCAAAGGACATGACAAGAAACTCATTAGACATGGAAACGAATTCTAGAGAAAGCATCTTTCAAGTTAGAATCTTTAATTCTGACCAAATGATACAAACACCCTCTAGAAAACAACTTATGGGCTTTGAGGTAAGAATTAAACCTCGCCTTAGGTACTAAGGATCCATATTCCCACAAAAATACCAACTCATTAGGAAATTGGAATGTGACCCTACGGGTCTAACAATCTAAAAAGCATAAAAGGAGTGCAATCAATCTTCCCCGAAGATTATATCAAACTAACCATATCTAACTCTATCAAGTCAACAAGAGTGTCTCTACCACCCACAGATACCACACCTTTCCTCCCCACTCTGGACCCCTTTGAACAACAAAAGAGTGTCTTACCATGGTAGGAAAAAATTATGGAACTGAAATACCCTCGAGACACAAATCAAGGTTCATATCTACATACGGGGTCTCATAAGAAAGAGTAAACCTTATATCAAACATCAATACGCATTAAAAGAGAAAAGTTTCAACGTATCCGCATTAGCATTAGAAGAATCATTGGACTCTCGAGGGATAGTAAGTGCATTGGGATGATCCTGATGAATGTCAAAGTTAGAAGCGGCACCCCTTGGTGCAAAAGCTAGAGAAGTGGTAATCGATATCTTTTTTGCCCAAGCGGCAATCCTTATGGGACACTCCTATTTTATATGACCCAATTGACCACATATAAAACACCAACCCTTTCCTTTCTCGCAATAATCACAGTGTGATCGACTGCAAAACTGATAAGGAGGATAGGTGAATGAGGATTGGGCCCCGCTAACCTAATGTTGGGAAACTTATTCCACATGAGCATCCCAAATCTGAAGATGCCCGCCTCCTAAAGAGTTTGAGTAGGGAACAATAGTATCAGAATGGAAACTAGGACCTACCCAATATTTCCTCTTAGACCACTTCCCACCAACCTGAGCCAATTGAGCAAAGGGGTGACGGAACCCTACATTTTTAGGCTACTGAGGAGAAGTGTTGCCCCCAAGAGTAGGGTTAGTGAGAATAGGTAGAACTCCACGAGGATAGTCAGATGTCATGACCCTTGACTAGGCCTGGATCCCAGAAGTTGGATGAAATTTTTTCATATTGCACCCAGTTAGGACAGAAGAGCTTGCTTGAACATCAGATCTTCTTGGATACATAATCTGAAAGATGATAAAGCATAAACCAAAGGAATCTAAGACCTTAGACCCTACATAGCTTGAGATTAAAACAAAAAAAAAAAGAAACATTTACTAAGATGTCTCATAGCCCCTCTTTTATAAGTGTGGCGTGCTTCATACCAATAAAAAAAACTTTACTTGACACGGTATTATGAACTTCAACCTGACCAAGAACCTTGGCTCGAATACCAACTTGACATGACCCAAACTTCGGACCTTATCATATAGGTACCTCAAGCTCACATGAACTAGAGGTCGCCTCAATAACCCAACCTAATCATCTCATCGTACTATAGAAATTGGATGAACTCCAACTCACAAGTCAAGTTAGCGGAAACAATATGGTAAGACAATATTAGATTCATAACAATAACTACGCCCAAGTTCAGAGTTGTTCACAACACCTCTATAAAAAACCAAAATCAATAAAAGTATATGTCGGGACAAGCCCCCGATGATAACCAAACCAAGTCTAAATAAGACCAAGTTTAAAGATAAGTAACAAAGGATGAATGTCTTATAAAGAAAGAAAGCTCACCACTCTAAAGTCAATGCTTGAACCGCTTCGATCTACTAATCACTGCGTAGGTAGAGAAGAAGATGTTTCGTCCCCTATGTCGCGTGGGGACATAGCGTTCGAAAATGGTTAGCAGTTGGAATGCTAGCATGTAAACTAAGAATAAGGATAAAATAGTATCATCATTCAACAACAAGTCCATACATCATCTTCAATTACAATATTCCACATAAAGTGGAGGACTCCAATATTCCACCCTTAGGTTCAAATCGTTCTTAGTAAACATAGAACTTCAATCACATTCTTAAACACTTACTCATACACATAGACATATACAACATGTTCATATTAAGACACAAAGCGAACAAGGCTTAGCATGCATTCTCAATTATTTATTCATAAGATATGGAGTGAAGAACTTTCAATCTTCCACCGTACCAATTTTATAACCTCAAAATTTATCACTACATTAGCCACGGGGATCCAAACCCCAACCAACTCAACCATCATATTACATCAAACCAAGTCAACCAATTTTAGTATTATGCCATTGGACTAGGAACTCGAATCACTAGTTGTGACACCGTTCTAGGAACTCGAATTACTGGACGTTTCATTAGGCGAGGAACTAGAATCACTCATTATTTCATTGGACTAGGAACTCAAATCACTAGTGATTTCACCTGTCTAGGAACTTGAATCGCTAGCCATTTTATTTAATAAGGTAATTTAACCTCAAGAGATCTCTTTGGACTAGAAACTCGAATCACTAGTAATTTCACTGGTCTAGGAACTTGAATCACTAGCCATTTCATTAAATGAGGAACTCGAATCACTCTCTATTTCATTAGATGAGGAACTCGAAACACTCATCATTTCATTAGCATCACTGGTCGACATTAGAACTCTTGACCCATTAGGTCATACATTAACCTCCATACAATCCATTCCACACTTAAGGACTTTGTCTCACTTAGCCAATTCAACTCTATACAAGACCACATGGTCTTCATGGGAGCCTTCATTGCTCAACCATTTCAATAGGCCAATGCCTTAACTCATTTCATCATACAATTAAAATTTTGGACATTAAGACTCACACGGGACCATAAGGTATTCATAGAAACATTCATCGATTAAACTCTTTACTAGGCCAATACCTCAATTCAAATCATCATTCATTTCAATTGGCCGTCATCAAGACCCTTACCGACTCATTCATTCATCATTAGTATTTCCATACTACACTTTAGTCCACACACAATTTCAATTTCAAACATAGGAAATTGAACCTCTTTCTTAACCATCAAATCAACATGGTCATAGTTTCACAAATTATATGGATAACAACATCAACACAACATCAATTATAAACCATTCATTGTTATAGGGCCATCACCCCATTTAGTCATAAGCTAGTCTATTACATGGCTAACAAGGTTCCTATCATCTAATTACCAAGCATTCACAATCATTATAACTCAATACATGGCCAATAAAGCCTTTACCAACCATATACAAGTATTTACATTCATTTAGTCATCATCATCATGACACATTCATTTTCACTAATATCATAGATACACATTCAACCTTCACAAACCATTATACCACTTAATTACTTCAATAGACTAAGTGCGTTGGTTCAATTCATCATCAATTACATTTAAGGTTACCAAGACCCACATAACTATTCATATTTAATTGTCAAGCTTACACCTCATCCTCACCACATTTAGGCTCAACACATATATCAAGGTTATTTTCTTGATTAGGGCTTTAACCCCTTATTAGTCATCAACCCAACAATCTCATAAATTTTACCATACATGACTCATAATATCATTACCATATCACTTATCCATTATTTATGCTTATTGGGATGTTTCTCTAGTTCAAAACATCACAACATGTGACTAGACAATTTGCTTAGATATTTTCACAAACACCTTATGTGTATACCTTTAACAAAGCCATTTCCATGGTATTTACTATCAAGATTAGGGTTACCCAAGACCCTCATATTAATCCACATACAAAAATCACCATACATGAAATCCATCATCAATATCACATATAAATATAAGTCTAAGAAAGATTCAACATCATACATCATTAGGCAATAAAACCCTTTTCATTTGATTTCAAAACCACCATGTACACTTACTAATCCAAGTGTAAACTACATAGGTTTAGAGGTATTTAATAGAGGGGAAGATATACATTCCTTAAATAGATTGAATCACCAAGAAACTTAACTCTTCTTTGACACTAGATGAGCTCTCTTAAAATCCTAGCCTCCAATCTTGATGCAAAAACCCTTTAAAGTGATTGAGTATTGTAAATGAAGACTTAGGAGGCTACAATTCCTTATTTAGTTAAGGGACTTAGGGTTTAAGTAAAGGGAAATAACCTCAAGGCCCTTAATAAAAAGCTATAAAGTTAACTTATGCTGGGGTACGACTCCCCTATACGGTTCCTTTAGCAGTAGTACCCTAGGGTACGAGTGGTACCCTAACCCATACCCTAGGCTTCTCCTAGTACAACCATACTATTGTGGGCATAAGTGGACCCCTTTGAGTCATATCCAAAGGGTATGAATAACCCCTAACTCGTGAGTTTCACCCATAACAAAAATAGTCCACTTAGTTTGAGGCCTCACTCTATACGATTGAGTAGTAAACGACTTATATACATTGATCAGGACTAAGGGAGGGTCATGTAATATAGAAAATAGTGTGATACCCTAACATGATGCTAAATGTATAATTGGGGAGGGGGAGAAGGATACGAATCATAACCAAGGATACAATTATCTTGTCCAATCGTATCTTGGTCTTTATGCTCAAAACTAATTTTTTTTGCAAGGCCAAATTCTTGGGTGTTTCATTATCCCCCACTTAGGATCATTCATCCATGAATTATGGGTAAGGAAAGCATGAACGCAAGTTAACACACTAACACACATCGCAAACAATTTTTAACCAAATTAAGACCAAGCACAGATCAAAGTTACAACACAACACATATTGTGATCATCATCAATAATTCACTTCATCTTATTGATCCTTGGGATTCAAACCCATTATTTATTAAAGATGCTCGACTCAAAGCTTAAGTTCTTAAACCCATCAACTTTTAAGGATATAAAGCAACTCAAGCATTGGGAATTTTAATCCCTTGTCTAACAAAGACATGAATCAATTATAAGCATCAGGGATTCACACATCGTCTATCATAGACATAAAAAAGGGTCAATGTTTTATATATAGTCAATTGGGTCACATGCAATGGGAGTGTCCCATAAGGATTGTCGTGTGGGATAAAAGGATGTCAATTACCACTTCTCTAGCTTTGGCAAAAATGGGTTCCACTTCTAACTCTGACATTAGTCAGGACCATCCTAATGCACTTACTATCCCTTAAGAGTCCGAGGCTTCTTCTAACGCTAACACGGGTACATTGAAAATTTTCTCTAGTGATGTGTGTTATTGCTTGATCCAGGGTATACTCTTTCTTATGTGACCTCGTCTGTGGATATGCACCTTGATTTTGGTCTCGAGGGTCTATCAGTTTCTTTTATGTTCCTATCTTGGTAGGAGACACTATTGTTCAAAGGGGTCTAAAGGGGGTGTATGGTATCTGTGGGTGATAGAGATACTCTTGTTGACTTGATAGAGTTATATAAGGTTGGTATTATGTAATATTGGGGGAGGATTTATTGCACTCCTTTTATGATTCTTTATATTGTCAAACCCATAGGGTCACGTTCCAATTCCCTAAAGAGTTGGTCTTTGTGTAGGAAGATGGATCCTTAGTACCTAAAGAGGGGTTCAATGCTTACCTCAAAGCCCCAAAGTTGTTTTCTAAGGGGTGTTTGTATCATTTGGTCTGAGTTAAAGATTTTGACTCAGAAGATTCTTTCTCTAGAATCCGTTCTTGTGATTAATGAGTTTTTTTCATGTCCTTTGGGTTGACCCATACCTCAACGACGTTTATGGACTTATTGAATAGGGTCTTTCATCCGTTCTTGGACATAGTTTTCATTGTCTTTATTATGATATATTAGTGTACTCTAAGAGTGAGGCGAACCATGAAGATCACCTCCGTGTCATGTTACAAACTTTGAAGGATCATTATTTGTATGCCAAGTTCTCATGGTGTGAGTTTTGGTTGAAAACCACTCAAGTAGCCAAAATTCCTATGAAACGGTTTGGCACGTTGGTGTTTGGGTAATCTTGAGGGTGTCTTCTATGAAGGGAATGATTCGAGTTGGTGTAAAAGGGGAGCTTATCCCCCATTATGTTGGTCCCTATTTGGTCTTGAATGTAGTTGGCAATGTTTCCTACGAGTTAGAGTGTATTCCAGATCGAACTCCATTTCCCCTGGGGTTTTCCATGTCTCTACGTTGTGAAGATATATAGGTGATCCTCCATTGATTGTTTTTCCTTGGAGGGCGTTGGTATTTTTATTGGATTCTTTGTTTTTTAAGGAGATCTTGGTGAGGATCTTAGATCAGAAAATTTGCCGATTACAAATGATAGAAGTGGCTTCGGTGAGGGTACTAGGAAGGGAACAATAGTCTGAGGAAGATACTTGGGAGGTGGAGGGGATGTGAAGTCCAAGTATCTGCAACTATGTTCCATTTTGGAAACTCTTACTTGAGGTGTGTCTTGGAGAAATAACTTGCACCTTGCAATTAATCAAACAGGTCATCTATTCTCGGAAGAGGGTACTTATTTTTGACTGTAACTTTATTAAGCTAACGATAGTCAATGCACGTACGCAAAGAACCATCCTTATTCCACACGACAGGATAGGTGCGCCCCAAGGAGAAACACTGGGCCGTATGAAACCTTTATCTAGAAGATCTTTGAGTTGTTCTTTAAAGTCCTTAAGCTCTGTGGGTGCCATATGGTATGAAGGAATAGAAATAGGGTGTGTATCAGGAATAAGTTCAATCCCAAATTCTATCTATCTATCGGGAGGTACCCTTGGGAGATCTTCCAAAAAAATATCAAGATACTTATTAACTATACTGACTAATAGAATAGTTGGAGTTTCAAACTTAGTGTCCTTAACTTGAAATAGATGATAGATGCAACCTTTGGATATCAACTTTCTAGCTTTAAGATAGGATATGAAATGACTCTTAGGAGATACAGAACCACCGACCACTTAAAAATTGGCTCATCTGGAAACTGAAACTTAACCACACGGGTACGACATTTTATAGATGCATAACAGAAGTGAAGCCAATCCATACCCAGACTAAGGACAAAATCAACCATGTCTAACTCTATCAAATCAGCAAACATGACTTTATGAAGAACAGTAATGGGACACATTTTGTACACCTTCTTAGCAATAACTGACTCACCAACTGGGGTAGATACCAGGATAGGCTCAGGGATCTTTTTAGAGTTTATCTCAAAAATCACAGCAACCAATAGTGTCATATAAGAAAAACATGACCCAGGGTACAACAATACATATACATCAAAATGAAAGACACGAAGCATACCAGTAAAAACATCTAGTGAATCCTCCTGCTCCTGGCAGGATGGCAAAGAATAGAATCGGTTCTGGTAGTGACCGCCACAGATACTAGATGAAGCTCCCTGGGGGGAAGGGGGACAGGCTAAAAGAGCTGGTGCACTAGTAGCCTGCGTCAGGGGCAAACATCGTGGTTCCCCTGCCTGGTATATGGACACTCTCTAAGTCTGTGGCCCAACTTTTCACAACCAAAACAACTCCTCTGATCAGCTAAGAACTAACCGAGATGGTTCCTACCATACTTAGTACATGTAGGACCATGAGGTCTGTTACTCATACTGTTCTGGGATCTAGACATAGAAGTTCTATTCCCCTGCTCCTTCCTACCTTTAGGTATGAGAGGAATAGCTGATACTGGTGCAGGCATAAACTAACGGTTCTAAAACTGAGGAAGGTACCCTCCATGGGATCTAGTCTAGCCATACTCGTGTTGCTCTGATCTATCCCTCTTGTTTCCCCTTACCCTATCTCTCTCCCTTATCTTATCAGTTTCAATCTGCTGAGCATGTGTTATTAACCGAGAAAGATCAATATCTCTATTTAGCATAGTAGTCCTACACTCCTTCAACACCAACCCGGACACACTAGTCACGAACTTACTCATACTAGATCTGGTGTTAGCTATCAACTCAAGGGCATACTTTGCCAACTGGTTGAACTTAAGGCAGTACTTCTTTACAATCATGGAGCCTTGCCTCAAGTTCATAAACTCCTCTACCTTCGCCTCCCTCGTCTCTAACGAAAAGAACTTATCAAGGAATGCATCCTGGAACACCTACCAAGTTATAGGAGATAAATTCTCCCCTCTATTTTTCCTCCACGCCTCAACCCAGGCATGAGCAATATCTTTCAAACGATAAGAGGCCAGTTTTACACTCTTCTCCTCATTCACATGCATAACCTGGGTGATTTTCTTTGCCTCCTCAAGATACAACTGTGGGTCCTCACCTACCTTTGACCCAAAGAACTCGGGTGGGTTCATCCTAATAATGTCACAAAGTCTGGTTGTGGATGCATCACCACGTTAGTGATACAGAGCAGCAGCATGATTATTTTCTTGCACAGTAGCAGTCACCACTTGGGCTAACGTCTGGAAAGCAGCCCAAAATTTGGCATGGGTCACATTCTCATTCAGGGGATCAACAGGTTGAGGTGGATCATTATTCCTATGGGAATTTTCTCTTCGGGGAGGTATTTTCTTTCATATAAGAGCACAAATTAATAGTAGACAGAGTCAGTTATGGGCACGATAGAATCTGAAAGAAAGAGATAATTTTTCCTAAAATGCCCCGTAGCCTCTTGGCCATAGATGTGGTGCACTTCACACCAATGGTCAAGACTTTACTTAACGTGGCTTGTCAGACTCCCTAGGAGTCCTTAAACCTTAGGCTCTGATACCAAGTTTGTAACTCCTCGAAATCTCATCCCAAAGCATCACATGGTGCTCAAGGCTACAAGTAGCCACAAGCTAACCCTTTGAGCCTGCTACTAAATCTCATACTTACTTTAGGGATTCAAAATCAGATAATAATAATAAATCTCATCAAATCTCAACTGAAAAGACTAAAAATATAATGTCTGAAACACGAAATACTGAAAATATCTGACAAACATCTGAAACTCTAGTCTGGCAAAGCCTCTACTACTTAAGATCAAGAGAGCCATTAGGAAAAATCCCCAACTGACTCATACTCCACTGAAAAGAAATAACCACAAATATCAAATTGGAAGGTCTGAGAAATAGGTCCTCAAACCATGAGGACACACCAACTGCAGAGTGTAGATCAAGGTACTCGGAGATCACTAACGTTGCTGAGACTGAGCACCTGAACCTACATTATAAGACAATGTAGCACATAGACGTAGTATATGTGAATCAGCACTTTGAAAATGTACTGAGAATATGGGGTGTATGAATTTACATAAACAATATCATTACTCCTTATAAAATCTTGCATGAAAATATGAATGACTCACATAGATTGAATAAGTCTGAAACATAAATCTCATAAATCATGAATAATGAAACATGTAGTATAAATCTCGTGAGCCATTATACATAACTCAAAAATCTATATTCTCCTCTTATTCTCAAAACTTATAAGCTAAATAAATCTTTAAACAATGCTTTCTACACTCATACTTTCATCTTGAGGAGAATGGAACTTCTTTGAAACTCAACGACTAAGAACTTTAGAAACTTCAAGTCATGGGAAAAACTCTACACTCTTATGAACTTGGGAGTTTCTTCTAACAGACATAAACCATGTGAGCTACATGGAGTCCAACGTCTCGCCCACGTTAGGAAGAACTATTCTACCCTTTCCATTGGAATAGAACCTCAACTCTAGTGATCACTATCTCGGCCTCAGGCCCATAAATCTCAATTCTATGGGGGAACGTAGTTCTGGGAAAGTAGGATGCGTTAAACCCACACTTCTCGCTCAATGCTAAATACTTCTCCCATACTCAAGCTCAAAACTTTTAGGAAAATCCACCTCAAAAAAACTCAAGGGTCTATAGTAAAGATCAAATTATAATTCTCTTAGCTTTAAATCATAAAGACTGAATAATGTGGATTCCTGTCTTAACTCAGGCTTAAAAGTAATCTTTCTTTAAAATCAAAATAATTGTTAATTGTATCATACTAAAAACATTCTCTTCAAGAAACATCAAAACTCATACTTAGTTTAAAACTTATACTCATGCTCAAATAATCTCAGTTTCATAATAAAGCTTAAATTATGACATCAATCTTGGAAACATCAAATCAATATGAGGATGTGCAACTCATAGCATAATTTCTCAACTCATGTCATAAAATAGTGAAATAATCATGCAAATCAAGACTTGAACAACTCATAATCTCATAATCTCAAAACAAAGTAATTTGGATATAAATCCGCTTGCAAAAATATGAAATTCTTTAATAAAATCAACAATTTAGGCACAAGAATGAAAGTTCAAATACCACATACCTTGAATTAGAAGCTTTGGATGAACTCTCACTTTTGGGACTATATTCGTACTCTTGAATGAGGGTTCTTGAAGCCTTTGACTTGGGAACCTTGAATTTTGACTGAATTTAGAAAATCTATGGTGAACCCTTGAGATTCTTAGAAGAGGATTTGGATACTTAGGAATTTTGGTTGAGGGAAATTTTGAGAAAATCTCATATGGTGCTTGTAGTGTCCCTAAATTCTGATGTTTGTACGATTTAAAAGGCTTGGAAAAAGTCCAAAGTGCCCTTTTTAACTTCTATACGAAGCTGAAAAAATTAAACTGGAAAAACCAATTTTATGGGCCACCGCGACATGCCACTATCACGATGGCTCACTGGAAATTGACAAATGGGAATTTGGGAGTCACCGCGATGCAGAGCCATCGCGTTGTCCCAGTGGTTAGGACCTGAAACTTCAGTGTGATGCATCACAATCGCGCTAGTGTAATGCCCCAAATTTGGTACCCAGAATGTTACACGGTGCTCATGACCCTTAAGGACCACAAGCGAACCCATGACTGATATCTGTACCTATATACTGCATAAAAAACTGTATAATGCGGAAACATGAATTGAAAGGCCATACGGTTCAATACTAGTACATAACTGAAAATATGGTATATCAATACCAAAATAACTAATATAACTGTCTGACATGCTATATTCTGAAAGCCTCTAAACTGTCTGAAAAAAGAGTTGATGGGACATGTCCTCAACTAACTCTAACTACTAAAATAAATTGAAAACTAAAATAGTAATATGATCATCAAGTCCTCGAAGGATGAGGACTCACTGCTAACTCTGACTGCTAAACCTGGATGCTACTGATGCTTTGGAGCTCATGCTTCTAAACCTATGGTATAAGACACCACAGCGCAAATACGTCAGTACTTTGAATATACTGGTATGCAAGTGAGGTAGGCTGAATGCAAATGGTTCATATGTATGAATAGTACTAACTGACTGACTAACATAAACGTGAGAATACATACATGACTACATAACTGTAAATGATATCATGATAGGAACGAATACTGAGTTCTGACTATTGAGTCTACTGATATTAACATTTGAGTCACTGATGAATGAGAAACTAATACTGTATTACTGAATACTGAGGGACTGATACTATGTTATTGATACATGGATAACTGTGTCTGACAGTTCTGATTATGAAGAACTGGTCTGGTTGACTGTATCTAGCAGTCCTGAAGCTGAATACTAATAACATAAGTTCTAATAACTAATATAACTGATAACATGAGTGACTGTATCTTACAGTCCTGAATCAGATGGAACTAGATGAGTTTCATACTGTATCTTAGTACCTGAATCTGAGACTAGTCTTATCTAGCGGGTGATCTCTAAATCTGATGATACCGTTACTGGTTGACCATAGTTGAGATCAGCCCTATCTAGTGGGTGATCCCAGAGTCTATTTATAATGATAAGGATTGATTGTATTTGACAGTCCTAAATCTATACTACTGAGATGAATTGACTGTATCTAATAGTCCTGATTCTATAACTGAAACTGTGGGATGTATTCATCTAACTGACATGCCCCATACTATGCTAACTAGGGTCCAACCTGTAACCCCAATTGGAAAGGTGTCATTACCATACCACTGGTAAAGACAACTGTTGTGGAGTCAGTCCTAATCTAGCGGGTGACCCCTGGGATCAGTTCTATACATTAAAATGTGTTAACGGGTGATCCCTGAATATGTCAGTCCTATCTAATGGGTGACATATTATACCTATGTTGGCTACGTATTTCTAGAACTTAGGGATTGCTTCTAGGGATCTCAGTCCTATCTAGCGGGTGAGTCCCCGTCCCTAGGCTCGCTCAGTGCTGAATCCTACTCCCATTTGAAAGACTCTGAACTGATTAACTGAGCTGAACTGATTAACTGAACTGAAATGATACTAGTGGTATTGTCTAGTGGAGCTAAACTGAATTTACTGAGTTCCGTTGACTAATGGAATGTACTGAGTTCTAAGGACTGACTGAGAGTACTGTAGTTACTGAGATTGACTGGGAATACTGATGTTACTGAGATTACTAAGTACTAAGATCATTGAGATTACTGAACTACGGAGATTACTGAGATTTCTGGGTTTTCTTGAGTCACATGACTGACTGAGTTCTATGGATCATGGCTTGACTGAGAGCATTGTGAAAACATGACATGGCTCTAGGCACACAACTAATATTTCGGGTACAAGTACCCCCGGGACTCGATGGAAAGAAACTGACATATCATGACTTACTTGAACACATGACTAACATCATAATCCATAATTCATATACGGAAGCACTTCATCAAACATATGATATGCATAAACTTGTACATAATTGGGGATTTCATGATATCATACTAGTTGGGTACTTTTCCTTCATATAGGCATTTAATAAAACACATGGTAGGCATGGTACATAAAAACATCATTATACAATAATTAAACATCATAATTCAACTCTAATTTCATCATCCTAGGGTTTAATCATAGGTTCACATGAATATTCATCTATACAAATCAATTCCACATAACATGGATTTGAATTCAATTGATTATTCTCAACATAAACAAAACAAACCCAACATGAAATCATAAAGAAATCCATAAACTTGAACTTAGAAAAGAGATTCTTGAGCTTCATGGACGAAAGGAGTCCATGAATGAACACTATGCATACCTGGGATAAGATTCTTGATGTTCTTGAACTTGAAGAATTGGAATTCCCTTAGTTCTTGAAGAAGATTAGATTTTTTTCTTGGAGATTAATGTTAAAGAGAAACCCTAATCTTATTTGTGGAATAATGATGAACTAAATGGCTGAAATCAGACATAACTGGGTATATATAAGTGGGTGGTAAATGACCAAAATACCCCTGTTAAAACAACTTAAAAAAAATAGAACGAAACCTGCGACGGTCCGTCGCTGGGTTGATGGTCCATTAGCCCTGACCGTCGCTTCTAGGAAGAATGGGATCTCACTATTTGGGATACGACGGCTTGGGGGACGGTCCATCACAAGTTCGACGGTCCGTCAACCTGACCGTCGCACCTTATCCAGAAGGTGGCTTCACTATTTCCCTTGTGATGGTCCATCGCTAGTCCGACGGTCCGTTGGCCTGGCCGTCACACCTAGGAAGAAGGTAGTTCTCACTTCCTTTCTGCAACGGTCGTGGACGATGGTCCGTCTCTAGTCCGACGGTCCGTCGGCCTCACCGTCGCATCTGGGCAGTCTTACTGCCTTCTGTATTTTAGGCCATAACTTTCTCCTCCGATGACGTATTTTGATGAAATTGGTATCGTTGGAAAGCTAATACCATTTACCACATGATTAAAAGTGAAAATCCTAAAAACACCACGTGTAAAAAAGTGTATTTATATTTCAAAGCAAGCTTCTAACATTCTTGGGATGATTTTAAGCTAAGTAGAAATGCGGGGTATTATAGCTAGGCCATTGGAAATTGACTATTGGGAAATTAGGGTCCTCCACAATGTGCCATTATCTTGGAGTTCCCCTAGAATTTGACAATTTTTAAATAGACCCTCTCCACGATGCGCCAAACACTAAAATGATGGTGTTTTACGACTGGAACTTAAATTATCCATAACTTCTTGCCCGATTATCGGATTTGGGCGGATCTTATATCATTGGAAAGATAATTAAATTTCTCACATGATAAAAATTCAAAATTATGGAAACTCCATATGTTTTAAATGTTAATCACTTAGGAAGTCATTCCTTAACCCTCTAGAGAATAAAATAGGCTTAAGGAAAAGTTTTGCGTATTACATCATTGGACTAGGAACTCGAATCACTAGTTGTGTCACCGATCTAAGAACTTGAATCACTTGATGTTTCACTAGGAGAAGAACTTGAATCACTCACTGTTTCATTAGACTAGGAACTCCAGTCACTAGTCATTTCACCGTTCTTGGAACTTGAATCACTTGCCATTTTATTTGCTGAGGTGTTTTAATCTTAAGAGATCTCTTTGGACTAGGAATTTAAATCACTAGTCATTTCACCAGTCTAGGAACTCGAATCACTTCTCATTTCATTAGACGAGGAAATTGAATCACTCGTCATTTTATTGGTATCATTGGTCGACATTAGAATTCTTGACCCATTAGTTAATACATTAACCTCCATACAATCCATTCCACACTTAAGGACCTCGGCTCACTTAGCCAATTCAATACTATACAAGACCACATGGTCTTAATGGGAGCCTTCATTGAACAACTATTTCAACAGGACGATGCCTAAACTCATTCCATTGTACAATTCAAATTATGGACATCAAGAACCACACAGGACCATAAGATCTTCAAAGAAGTATTCATCCATTAAACACTTTACTAGGACAATGCCTCAATTCAAATCATAATTCATTACAATCGCCAGTCATCTAGACCCGTATTAACTCATTCATTTATCATTGGTATTTCTGTACTATCCTTTAGTCCTCACCAAATTTAGGCTCAACACACACATCAAGGTCATTTTCTTGATTAGGGCTTTAACCCCTTATTAGTCATTAACCCAAAAATATCATAAATTTTAACATAAATGACTCACAATATCTTTAACCTATCACTTATCAATCATTTATGCTTATTATTCCATATCCCTAGTTCAAAACATCACAACATGTGAATAGACAATTCACTTAGACATTTTTAAAAACACCTTATATGCATACCTTCAACAAAGCCTTTTTAATGGTATTTATTATCAAGATTAGGGTTACTCATGACCCTCATATTTATACACATACAACAAGAACCCGCGCATGCAATCCATAATCAATATCACATATAAATATAAGTCTAAGCAAGATTCAACATCATACATCATTAGGCAACAAAATCCTTTTTATTTGATTTCAAAACCACCATGTACACTTTCTAATCCAAGTGTAAAATACATGGGTTTAGAGGTATTAAAAATATGGGAAGATATACATTCCTTAAACAACTTGAATCACCAAGAAACTTGACTCTTCCTTGACACTAGATGAGCTCTCTTGAAACCCTAGCCTCCAATCTTGCTGCAAGAACCCTTTAGAGTGTTTGAGTATTGTAAATGAAGACTTAAGAGGATACAATGCATTATATTGTGAAGTTAATTAGGGTTTAAGTCAAGGGAAATAACTACAAGAACCTTAATAAAAAGATAGAAAGTGAACTTATGTAGGGGTACGACTCCCCCATATGGTTCCCTTAGCAATCGTTCCCTAGGGTACAAGTGGTACCCTAACTCATATCATAGCCTACTCCTAGGCCAACCATACTATTGTGGGTACGAGTGGACACCTTTGAGTCATATCCATAGGGGACAACTCACACCTAACCCATGAGCTTCACCCATAACAAAAATAGTCCACTTGATTTAAGGCCTCACTCTATATGATTGAGTAGTATACGACTCGTATACATTGGTTACGACTAAAGGATGGTCATGTCATATAGAAAACATTGTAATACCCTAACATATTTCTTAAGGTAGAGTGGGAAGCCGGGAAGGATATGAGTCATAACTAAGGGTGCGATTGGCTTATCCAATCGTATCTTGGTCTTTATGCTCAGAACCAAAAATTATTTTTTGCAAGACCACATTCTTGGGTGTTTTAAAAGGAAGAGAGGTTCACAACGATGGTTGTTATTCCTTATCCTTGGATACTCTAGAAGTATCCCATAAAATAAGTAATCAATGATAGGTTGTCACTAATATTCCTTTATGGTTTCAGATAAGCGATGAGGTACCCAACCTTATTTTCTACATATTCATCATCCATTCGATAGTTCTACTACCTATTCTTAGTGGATAGTAACTCATGTCTGATTTAGAAGAGTTAGGGTTGAGGCTAAAGTAGCCAAGGCATCAACTTTATTTTTTTCTTTTCTTGGCACATGTTGGAGAGTTAATTCTCCAAGTCATCCCATCAACTTCTAAGTATAGTCATGATATAGGCGTAGCTCAGACTTTTTGACTTCATAGCTTCCCAAAAGTTTCTTGATAACCAATTAAGAGTCACCAAAGATTTGTAATTACAGTTGCTTCATGTCGATAGACATCTTAAGTCTGAGTATTAATGCTTAATATTTAGCAGCATTATTGGAGCAATGGTTTTCTAGGGTAAAACTGTATTGGATGACCTCTCCTTGTGGAGTGACAAACACTACACCACCACTGGATCCACCTCGATGTGTGTCACTATCAAAGTACATCTTTCTCGGGGGTATGTCTCCAATAACCATTGCATATTTATTAGAAAGTTCATTGATCATTTCTCAATCATCAGATGTTGGGTGGTCTTCTAAGAAGTTTGTCAATACTTGTCCCCTTACGGTCTTTTGAGGGATGTACACAATCTTAAACTATTGAAATTAAAGATACCACCTCACAAGTTGGTCACTAGAGACTATTTTTGATATTACAAACTTGATGGGATTTTCCCTAGACACAAGAAGGATAACATAAGCTTGCAAGTAGTGCTTCATCTTTGGATTGAGAAGTCCAATGCCAAAAATAGATTTTTGATCGGAGAAAATTCAGCTCCTTAGATGTCATCATTTTGCTCAGATAGTGAAGAGAACTTTCTTTGTCTTTACTATATTCTTGAGTTGGTAGTACTCCAACTAACCTTTCTTATGCCATAATGTAGAGTATCAATGGGTTTTCAGGATGGGTGCCACAAGATTGTAGGCTTCATCAAGTATGATTTGATACTTTCAAATGCCTTACTACAAGTTTGGACTCATTCAAAAAGAGCATCCTTATTCATGATATGGCTAAATGGTTGACATTTTATGGATAGCTTTGAAATGAACCTACTTAAATATGCTAGCCTCTCTTGAATGCTTTTTAACTCCTGAATGTTAAGAGGCTCAGGTATCTTCAGAATTGCTTGGACTTTAGCCTGATCAACTTCAATTCCTCAGTGTCATACAATAAAGCCAAGTAACTTTCCAGAAGTAACTCCAAAGGCATATTATAGTAGATTCATCCTAAGTTTATTTCTTTAAAGCAATTTGAATTCCATTCTTAGTTCTTTCAAGTAGTTGTCCCTTTTTTTTACTTCACCGCTAAGTCATCCACATAGCACTCAATATTTTTATGGAGTAGGCCATCATAGATGTTATGCATATCCCTTTGATAAGTGGTACCAACATTCTTCAAATTGAAAGGCATCACCTTATAGCAATAAATACCTTTGGGCATACAAAATACAATAAGTTCTTCATCCTTTGGTGCCATGCAGTTTTGGTTATAGCCGGATGAATCATATATAAAGGACATCACCTAATAACCAGTAGTAGAATCAATCATCAACTTTTGAATAAAAATTGGAAAATTATCCTTAGGGCAGGTGTTGTGAAGATCCCTAAAGTTGAAACAAACTCAAATTTATCAAATTTTTTTCCTCGCGGGAATATTATTTGAAATCCATATGGGGTATTTAATCCACAAATAAAGCCAGCTTCGATGAGTTTGTTAACCTCACTTTCAATCAATGGAACCAATTCTGGCCTAAAGTGCCTTTGGGATTCCTTAATAGGACGAGCATCATTCTTAACTGCCAACTAATGGACTATTATTTTTGGATATAAGATACGCATCTCCTTATAAATCCAAGTGACTACATCCCTCTATTCTTTGAATATGTCCATATAAGCAATTTCTTCATCCATTTCTAGAAAAGGGATCAGGTAAGTTGGTCTTGGGTCTTCATCAATGCCAAGATTGACTTTCTTTAAGGGATCTATTGTGCCCTTCACTCCTTCAAGTTTTGATGAAGAATCTCCAGTATCTTCCTCCTCTTGAGGATCATTTTCATTGATAGATATATGGTAATATCAGGAAATATATTTGTGCTCTTCATCAACCTTCATTTGAGATGAGGCGTCATTCTCACTTTAGGTTATTATATGGTATCAAAAGCCTACACTTTCTTCATATTTCTCATATTTCTCATATTTATTGGTATAAAACATGGTATGGGTCTTTGAAATTGGAACCTCCTTGTATAAAAGCATGAGTTCTATCTACCGCCTCATTCAAGAAGAAATTAAACTTTTGAAATCTTGTTGGATTCTAGGTGAAGAGTGCATTGTCATGCTTTGACAACTTCTCTGATACTTGTTTCTTTTTCTCTTATTTAGTGAACGAAAATCCTAGTTTATAATTTTTAAGGTGTGTTTAAAAAAATTGAAATCAATTTGGACACTTAGAGTTTAGATGATAAAACTAGTATTACTAACTTGAGCTATGTGTTGTTCTAGTGTATGTCGATGAATTTTCTTAATTTGTGTGAACTAATTCACATTGTTTGATGTTATAGGAGACAATGTATTATGTTAATATCATTTTTGGAAGATAAACAAACCTAAAGTGAAGTGGAAATACACCCAAGAAGCAAGGAAAGCAAAGGCAAAAAGAAGGAGTTCAAGAAGCCGAAATCTGGAATTTCTAAGGCCATGGGCATGCCACGTCCTTGGAAATATGATATAAGGGAGTGAAACTCCCTTAGAAACAAAATAAATTTTTCCAAAATTGTGTGAATCCATGCAAAGTTCATGCCACTCCCCTAAACGTGGAGCGGCACAAGCGTGACACGCCCAAGGCACCAAAATGGCCAGCTTTTCTCATATTATAAATAGGACACTTGGGACTAGTTGTAAAGAACTAGGAAAACTTTTGGGGATGTAAATAAACTTTATTAGGATTAAATTAGGGTTATTATATTTAATTTAGTTTACTTTTGTTTTTTATACATGAATTTCAATCTTGTGTTCATTATAAATCCATGAGTAGCTAAACATCCTTATCTGGGGTTGAGGCCAAGGACATGGTTACTTATGATTTTAATTGAGTTTTTTTAAGTTGATTTTCATTATTGATTTTTCATACATTCTTATTCTTACTATTCTATGTATTTGCGACCCTTAGGATAAATCTTTATTTCTATTGTAAGCTTGCAAGAAGGAACAATAGATTAGATCATGGGATATATGGAGTGGGATCTTATACGATGAGGGATCAAAGTTAAGATTTTCATTTAGTATAGGAATATACCTAATTTTACCCATTTGGCTCATATATGGGGTAAAATATAAATGTGCTTAACATAGTTCTCACAATACCGCTCAATAATGTAGTTGTGGGACTAAGTTAGATAGATGATTAGAGGCTCGGAAGACCATAATCATATTATCAACCTCGTGAATAAACAACCAAGATAATTAACTAAACTAAAAAGATTGTATGTCTAAGTAGTACTATTCATAGTGCTTGACCCTGTATTCTTCCACAATATCGTCTCCAACTCTTTGCTCAATAAAATTATTTACAACTATTTTTGAGTTCTTAATACTCAAATGTTATTGGTTACACTTGCACTTGTTTAATTTCTATAGTAAATATAGAATCGAATTATTGTTGAACTAAGTCCTCTGTGGGATTTATACTTGGATTTAAAAGGCTACTTTACTACTTGGGCGACCACGTACACTTGTGTATGCACTAGGATACGATAAGTTTTTGGTGTTGTTATTGTGGACTTAAAAATTAACCATTGTATTACTTTTATTTTTTCTATTTAGTTTAATAAATGCTAACAACTTGATCTTAGCTTCTGAATTTGCAGGTACGGGTTTGTAACTTAAGTAATCTTGCAAGGGAAAAGCATTTAGTAAACTCGTATCCTAAACCTAAGAGGTTAGTTGACGATAGAAATAGTACTTCTCTATCAGATACCTCAAATATATCAGGAAGAAGCTATTCATGCACCAATGGTTAAAGATCAACTAGCTCATAGGATAATTCATGAAGTGGCAATCCCACTCGCAACTAATGTTACCTCCACTATTCACAAACTAAAACCTAGAGGTAGATTCAAGCTTAAATAAAACATGGTGAAATTGTTTCACAGTAGTGGGCAATTCACAGGACTGACACATGAGGATCCACAGGTGCATCTGTAAAATTGCTTGGATATCAGTGACATATTGATCCTCACTGGATTCTCTACTGACTATGTGAGGCTTACTCTCTTCCCCTTCTCACTTTTGGAAGAATAAAATAAATAGTTGAACGAAGAACCTTCGAACCCCATCACTGTATGGGATGATTTGGAGAGAAAGTTCCTTATCTAATTCTTCCTATCTGGCAAGACTATAAGGTTATGTAGTGATATTTAAAGTTTTAAGCAGAAGCTGAATAAGAACTTATATCATTCTTGGGAGAGATTAAAATCTCTTCTTAAGGACTACCTACATCACCAACAAACTAATGCGGTATTATATCATACTTTTGTTAAAGCTCTTGAACATGACACAAAAATTTTATTAGATTCAGCTGCAGGTGGTCAAGTTTTAGAGAAAACTGATGAGGAGCTTTATACTCTTCTGAATCAAATTGCACAAGGTAATCATTATTGTCATGGTGATATTTCCAGAAGTGCGCCAAAAAAGCCTATAGGTATGATCGAGGTGGATAGCATCATTGATTGGGCCGCTCAATTGTCAGCCTTGCAAAATCAAATAATGATGTAGTTCAGCAAGTTGGGTGTAAATGTAACACCTCTGTAAATTTTTAAAATTTATTTTAATAATTTAGATGAGTATAGCTCTTAGACTATAGAGATTTACATGGTACATATATTTTAAAGAAAATTATATTATGTGTATATATATGTGTGTATGTAAATATAGAGTATATAATGTTTATGGTTGTGACTGGCGGGTTAAAGGATAAGTGAGAAGTTTTATTATATATATGTATATATTTTTGTGCAAGTGGGTCCAATTTATTATTTGTTTTCTCTACAAAAATACTCAGTGAAGAAAAAAGGGGAGAAAGTCCTAATTATTGTTACCCAAATCAACCGCCTTCCTCAACGTCACTGTGCCATAACTCCAACCGGTAACAGTAATCACCAGGCAGAGAAACCCCCCACCGGTGTTACCTTCCTTTCTCTTTTCTCCTCTCTCCATCTCTCCTCCACTTTGGTTAGTTTCCCTTTTACTTTCTCTTTAGCTATTCTCGTTCTCTACTGGTTCTTCTGCCACTGGTGACCCAACCACCAATAAAACCACCACTACTCCAGCAGGCAAACCCGACTAAAACACCACTAAACAGACTTGGGATGGAAACATCAATGGTTTCTCAACACTGATTTTAAAATATTGAGATAGTAAATTGGTTATCTATCAGATTGTGGAAACTAGTGGTTGGCAAAACAAAGGCTACACACCCTCGAGTTAAATTGTTTGATACTTGTGGTCCTACCATTAACTGGGAAGGCATCAAAGGTATGTAAATCTAAACCTCCCTTCAGCGTAAAGGCACAACTCATATTTATTTCTCCTAGCAAAGTTGATATAGTTTACTTGATATACAGGAACAAATTTTTCACCTTCTTTATGTCTAATACATGACTATATGCCTTATATCACCACAATATTCATATTCCCTTCTAATTTTAAATTACTTTTCTCCATCTTTCATGCTTCTATTTATTTGAGTTACGGTATTTCTTTTTACTCTTGTCAAGTCAAGTATCTATAGAATAACAAATGATTGTATTCGTGTGTGTTGGAAATTCTTAGAAATCATATATTATGTCTATCACATGCAATTTGTTTAGAATAAATAGACATAGTATAGTCGCATTTGTATATTGGATCACATAGCAATGTAGTTATAGAATAAAAGAAGAACTAGTGTTTGAATAGCTCGATACTAGTAAAGAAGTTAGTGGAATATAAGAAGCATTAATTTAATGGATGGATAGTATTTACCATGATACACTTGAAGAGGCCTATATCGCACTACTTGATAAATTTAACAACGGGAGGGTATGTAGGTTTGGCTTGGCATATCGCTCGATGTGATTTTGTGCACAGGATCGGGACTAGACCATTATATCAAGCCCAAACATTATGGTTTACCCGCCCTTATGGAATTATTTGTATTTGGAGTCAGCTAGGATGCCCTTGACTCGACCCAATATATGGCACATATGGCCTGCAGGCAGACCCTTATAGTGAGCCCCTAAGGAGGAGCATACCCTATATCAAATCATGATTATAGTCATATATATAAAATCATATTCAGGAGTATCTGGGTAACATATGTCGTACACTTAACATATAATGCCCTTAGTAGGCCATCATATGATTATTTGTATTAAAAGTATTCACAGGACATCACTTAGGAAAATTACTAGGCCCTTAATAACAATGACTTACTCGTAAGCGGTAAGAAATTATGTGATAAGTTAATAAGGTAAATGCATAAGTAATAGTTTCATATAAGAGTTTCTAGTATTCAATCATCCGTAATTGCTCATTTTGTTGTTTGATTCATTGAGCATCCTTATACATCTACTTGTTATTTTGTCTTCTTTACATATTAGTACATATTTTATATGTGCTAACGTCCCTACATTTAGGGTCACTGCATTTCTGTAAATACAAGATCGAGTATATCGATTTGAAGACTTTTATGCTAGGCAATGTTCGTATTCAGCAAAGCAACGGGTGAGCTTCTCTCTTACCTGGGGCTAATAAATATCGAGTACTATTTAATCATATTTTTAGTTATAGTTTTAGATGAGTGTTCAACGGGATAGAATTGGTTTGTACCATATCCCCTATCACTGTTTATTAATAGTAACTCCTTCGTATAGTATATATGCCAATTATATAACCCATGCTTATACGATTCTTGTCTGTCCTGTCTAGGCTAAGGGTATGACAAAAGTGGTATTAGAATCTGATTAAAGATGTCCTAGGGATTCTACGAATTTGTTCCTAGTAGAGCCCCACTTATGGATGTCTTGTGCACCATATTTATAATGAGGGAGATGCTTAGGCATTTAGGATTTTTGACCTTTTTTCATGATCTAGATCATGTGACAAAGTAAGTTATAAAGAGTTACTTCTGATTCATATTCTGGTTAATCATCATATGTGATGTGCTATGAATTTATAGCACTCTTGATACTTAAAACTATAAATATATGTAAGTTTCTTAGGTTGTTTTAAGATATGATGTGTTTTGTTTATGTTTTGCGGGAAATTAGGTCTTGGATGATAAATTGAAGAAAAAGATGAGAATTGAAGTCTTTGTCTACTTATCAAGGCAATTTTGGGCGTATGTTCCACATACCAACCGTAGGTGACCTAAGTATGTATTAGTACTTGAAGTATAGAGGCTCATACACAGGAAAAAAAAAGATTATACACTTATCTAGGTCCACATATAGTCCATATGTGGTAATACAATCCACATATGACCCAAGTATGTAGAAAGATCAAAACTCTAGAGAATTGCAGGATCTCTATTGAAGTTTTTTCACTTACCTAGGTCTACATACAGTCTGTATGTAGTACATACGGTCTATATATAGATTAAGTAAGCGTCGAACGACCTCAAATTTCCTTTTTGTTTAGGATTTGATTTTTAGGGTTTCCTTGTATACTATATATACTTTTTTATGTTTTGTAGTTAGGTTACGCACTATTAACATTCACAAACATATATTTTTATTCCAAGATTTGACTTTGATCTTGAGATTGATTTTGTATTGGATTTGGTTGAAAATTCAGTTTCAGATTTTGAGTTTTATTCAATTATACTTGTGATATTGTGTAAATGGCTTCAATCATGATCATTTTGATCATTTCACAAACATGAGCGTCTAAAACCCTTAGTTAGGGTTACAGGAACCCTGGCATATTAATGAAGTAGGGGAAATGCTAAGTTTTTCTGAACCAGTACTTGTGCATGTATTGTATTAGATTTGGTTTGATAGATGTTCTAGCGGTTGCAAACATTAGGATCCCGCCTAGATTATTGCTACTTACACCACAAGAGGAGTATTGACTAGGAAAACATGATTACAAAAGTAATTTGAATATTAACTGTCGCCCTAGGCTAATTTGTATTATCTATGTAAGATGGTTATCTGTCATCTAATAACTTGAGACTCAAAATGTAATAGTTAACTGGAATCTAGGATAAGGGTTATTAATGTGAAATCCTGAGACTCAAAAGGTAAAGGATAAAATCCGTCAATGAATCCACAAGACAGTTGATGGAACATAACTTAATGAATTCTGCATGCAAAGTACTTGGTTGGTTTAAGAAATCACGACAAAGCTATGGATTCGAGAATCCAGGGGAACACAGCTCCAATGTTCATCTCCAACTACTTACAACAAAGGTTATATATTGTTACTTGTTCGATATTACAGCAACAACCCTCTATTTACTTTCTATTTTGCTCGTCGAGTTTAAGAAACCATATATATATCCAAGTCTACCATGTTGGTTTGAACCCAACCGAGTTAGGTTATTATACTTTACAGTGACTGCTTTATCCTTAATTGGAGGTGTAGTTTGGACGTTGACTAAAATTTTGGTGCCATTATCAGGAAGATTTTGAAGTGTTAATTGAAGTATATAGGAGTTTGTGGGTTTTTTAATTTTTTGTTCTTAGTTGGGTATACGTCCGTGTATGCCTAAAACCAGGAGTCAAGGAAATCCCTTACTCCCATTAAATCCTAACCCAGAAAGACTGTTATAGATGACAGAGCCAATACGAGTATGAAATTTAGAAGGGGTTTGGGATTATCTAAAAGTAGTACCTCCCCCTACTATAGGTGATCCAAAAAATATAGATGATTGACAGACAAAGTAGATGTTAGCAGAGTCTGCTAACAAGAGAAGGAAGGCTGAAGATGTCCGATTGGCTCAGCAGGCAGAGCTAGATGATCCAAGGCTGGTAGTTGATTATTAAGTCGTGCTCAATAGTAATCGAGATGGTTATAAGAGCTCAGGCTCAAATGATCCCAGTATTCCAGTACTTTCAGTCGTATGATGATGAAGAGAATATGGGATACGTTGATCCGATAGAAACAAGAGCTATCATTCCTCCTGCTATTCCCCCTAATGTGAAATTCAACACAACTACTGCCATGATCCAGCTCTTAAAATTGAAAGGAGTATTTTCGGTCTTGGCTACAAATGATGCTAATATGCACCTTGCAAACTTCATTGGGATATGTACTTTTTATATGATCCTGGGGGTAGACCAGGAGGCACTTAGATTGAGGTTGTTAACCTTCTCTTTGACTGGAGAAGCTTCTTTATGGTTGGGGTAACTTTCAAGAGGATCTATCACCATATAGAATAATTTGTGCAAGCAATTCTTAAATCGATTCTTTCCTCTAACCAGGATGTTTCAGCTTAAGGATGAGATATACAATGTCAGACTTCTTCATTCTAAGTCGATATATGAGGCATGTTTTTGGTTAAATAAGAAGCTAAGTATGGTGCCCAACCATCGGATTTCAGGGGTGATCTTACTGGAGATCTTCTATAGGGCCTTAAATATTAGTTTTTGAGCTATGGCAGACACCATAAATAGAGGATAATTTATGATATTATGCTGGGAAGTAGCTTTTGAGGTTCTAGACTAGATCTCTCTTACTAATTGAGGGTGTCATACTCGGGAGACTGATAGAGGTGCTGGGACTTATTCTATCAAAACTTTCGATTACTAGAAAGCAATTGATGATTCAGTGGAGTAAGAAATTGTGCAACTAAGGACAGATATTGGGTTGCTGACTAAGTATTTTGCAGTAGTCAATTTTGAAAAAGTAAATGAAGTAGGTGCACAAGGTTCAGCCTCAAGAGCTTATGAGTCAAACTTAGAAGAGGAGGCAAAGTATCTTGATCACTAGTTGGCAGGTTTTTAAGCCCGAGGACAAGGAAACAAAGATCAGAACTTAGATGACAATATATAGAGAGATTGTAGCATGGAGTGTGATAGTGATTGGAGATAAAAATATGACTACAAGGAGAACTGCGATAGGTAAATTCCATTGAGCAGTCATGATACAGAATCGAGGATAGAGGCAATGCTGACCAAACTGGTAAAGGGGAAAGAAAGTTAGGAGCCTATCCTTAAGAAGATCATGGCTAATATTTTAGGTTTAACCTAAGAGGTTGAGTCTTATGCAATGTCTATCAAGTAGTTAAAGCACCAGTTCGGACAGATATTGGTTACGTTGAATCACAAATAGCCAGGTATACTTCCGAGCGATACAATTCAGAGTCCTGCAGCCATTGGTTATTGTCTAGCTATTACTACTAGGAGTGGTGTCCCTACTTGTTACATCCCTGTACCCATTACTAAGAAGTCAAAAAATAATGGTCATGCGATCGATGAGCCACCTGAGGTAGAGTTTTAGAAGTTAACATATAGTGATGATGATTATGAGAGTGATGGAGGTGTTGACTGTTTCATCGACGATCCCAATGCTAATGTGAACCATGGTAGTTCCACCCTTTCCAAACTATTATTAAAAAAGAAAGAGGATGTTGGGGTGGTCACCATTCCATGTTCTATTGGGCCTTTCAATATCAAGTAGGCTTTGTGTGATTAGGAGCGGTATAAATCTGATGCCGCTAGTTGTATACAAGATATTGGGGATGGGTATATTCAAATCCACTTTAATGAATCAGTTGATGACCTACTCATCTGTGAAGAAGGCAATGGGTGTTTTATGTGATGTAGAAGTAAGGGTGGCATTCTTTAAATTCCCAATAGATTCCATGATTATTGACTTTGAAGTGGACATTCAAGCCCCTATTATACTTGGTAGACCCTTCCTATCCACGAGTAGCATATTGATTGATATGGATTCGAAGGAGATAACTTTCACAATGAATAATGAACAAGCAGTGTTCGATGTGTATATGATATTGTAGAAGCCAGATAATATGCGAGTGGTGTTGGTGATAGACACTATTGATGATGAAGTTGGTCTAGAAACTATGCCTATTAAAGAGAGACTTAGTGTTAAAGCATTAGCTGCAGTAATCATGAATTTCGAGAGTGAGGGCATCAAAGAATATATTGAGATGGTTAAAGCATTGCATAGTAGAGGTTCTTACACTTATGCTCTGAAAAATATGGATCTTAATCTCAAAAATGGAACCACACCTCCTGCAAAAACCATTCATTTAGGAGCCACCAGTTTGGGAATTGATGGCCCACCCATCTCACTTGTAGTATGCATTCTTGAGGGCCAACAATACCTTACATATGATTATTGTTGTAGATTTTCCAGAGTCACGGGTGGAAGCATTGATATTCGTGTTTAGAGATTCAAGAGAGCCATTTGGTGGACCATAGCATATATTGTAGGAATCCCACCAGGTATTTGTACTCACAAAATACAGCTTGAGTCGAAATGCATTCCCAACATTGAGCATAAGCGTAGATTGAACCCTTATATGTAGGGGGCTATGAAAAAGAAATTATCAAATGGTTCGATGCTGGAGTGGTTTACCCCATTACATATAGAAAATGGGTTATCCCGGTTTATTGCATGCCAAATAAGGGTGGAATTACAGTAGTTTCCAATGAGAAGAATGAGCTTTTCCCTATAAGACTCATGACTGGTTGGAGAGTTTGCATGGATTATAGAAAGTTGAATACTTGGACCCAAAAAGACCACTTCCCCATACCTTTTATGGACCAGATGCTTGATAGATTAGTAGATCGGGGTTGGTATTATTTTCTTTATAGGTACTCGTGTTACAATCAGATCACTATTGCTCCCGAGGACTAAGAAAAGATGACATTTACTTTCCCCTATGGAACTTTTACATTTAAGAGAATTCCCTTTGGGTTATGCAATGCTCCAACCACCTTTCAACGATGCAGGATATCTATATTTTTTTTATATGGTGGAGGAGATTATCGAGGTCCTTATGGATAATTTTTTAGTAGTTGGGGACTTCTTTGATAATATTTTGGCCCATCTGCCCAGTGCACTGCAGAGATGTGAAGAATGCAACTTGGTACTAAATTGGGAAAAATGACATTTTATGGTTAAAAAGGTATTTTTCTTGGGAACAAGATCTCCAAGAAAGGCATTGAGGTCGACAAAACTAAGATTGAGGTGATTGAAAAGTTGCCACCATCAATCTCAGTCAAAGGTATATGGATTTTTATGGGCCATACAAGTTTTTATAGGAGGTTCATCAAGGACTTCTCTAAAATTACAAACCCACTATGCAAGATTTTAGAGAAAGAACTAAAATTTGTATTTGATTATACATGCCTTAAAGTCTTCAAGTTCCTGAAGGAGCGGTTGATTTCAGCTCATATCATTGCGTCCCTTAATTGGTCTGCACCATTCGAGGTTTTAAGTGATGCGAGCAAAGTGGCCTTAGGTGTTGTCGAGGTTAAAAAAAGAGAATATCCTCCATCCTATATATTATTCTAATAAGCCATTAAACCCTACACGGAAGAACTATACAATTATAGAGCAAGAACTATTTGTGGTGGTTTTTTCCTTCAAAAAATCTGGTCCTATTTGATTGGGACTAAAGTCATAGTCCACACAGACCATGCAGCCTTGAGGTACTTTATGTTGAAAAAAGATGCCAAATCAAGATTGATTTGTTGGGTCCTCTTGTTGCAAGAGTTTGATTTTGAAGTGAAAGACCAGAAAGGCAATGAAAACTAAGTCCTATATCATTTGTCCAGGTTTGAGGAGGAGGCAATGCGGAAAGTAAGGGATGATCTTAAAATAGATGATACTTTTCTAGATGAACGAGTCTTGGCAGCATCTCAAGACTTAATCCCCAGGTTTTCTAATTTTGTAGACTATTTGGCACGTGAACATGTCCCAGAAGGCCTATCCTTCCAGCAGTGTAGGAGATTTATACATGAGGTGAGCCTAGGGATTAAGTCCCAGAAGACCTATCCTTCCCAATATAGATTTATACCTATCCTTCAACCATGTTTTGAGTATAATGATGCTTGAAATATGATCAGGAGGTGGAAAAGAGCATTGGTTCTAAATTTCACCGCATTCCGATCAAGGGTTGAAGAGTTCGAGATTTTTACGTTCTTGGTGTTCTTGAAGAAGATTCAATTCTTCATCTTGAATTTCTTCAAAAGGTGGTGTTTGATACTCAAAAGTGAAGAAAAAGGTATGAAAAGGTGTTGGCACAAAGCACCTTTTGAAGATCCAAGTGAATATTCTAAGGAGGGAACCATTTGGAGGTACACGGTACAATGCATGCTATCATGGGCGGGTAATCTGTGTTGGAACTGCACTTGATCTACTTCTGTCAAACCAGTAGTTTGACACTCATCTACATCTATCCTTCTCCCAGGGTGCATCCAGTTTGCTCCCACACATCAAAATAGTCTGCCTTTCTTTTGACATACCCAAGGTGAGCGTAGGCTACCCTAGAGCATCCCCAACGCACCTCACCCCTTTTTTAGCACATCTTCACTCTCGTAAATCCATTAAATCAGGTTCAAACCACTAAATTCATCTCTTAATTTCTCCTTTCATTTCTTTGATTCTTAACACTAATTAACAGCTAACACTCAAACTACTTATTTGTTTAATTAGTTTTTGTCTATTCTTCTTTTTGTGTCATAATTCCTTGTGCTTTTATTTCATTTATCTTTTGTTTTTATTAGTTTAACATTTCAATTTGAGTTCTTCAAGTCTTTCACCTCTTAATCGAGCCATATACCAAC
This sequence comes from Capsicum pubescens, assembly GCA_030864215.1. NCBI lineage: Eukaryota > Viridiplantae > Streptophyta > Magnoliopsida > Solanales > Solanaceae > Capsicum > Capsicum pubescens. The sequence goes on along the minus strand of CM061547.1, from coordinate 157,351,848 downwards.
ACAAGCAACCCACACCAACAAGTTGAGCTAAATTATGACCCAATCCAAACGCTTGGATTGTGGGAGTTTATTTCACCAACATGAACCTTGTTGCTAGTTGTGTTATCTTATTCATAGGTACCATGTCACTGGGAGATGAGATTCAACCTATTTCAAGTGGGGAAAACTTTGGTACTCTTATGGAAGGTATGATGGGAATGCAACAAAGTGTGGATACTATATAAGAAAGAATGTCAGGCCTCGAGGAGAAGGTAGTAAATATGGATGGACTGGTGCTGAATTTGGAAGGAAACTCAAACAATGGAGGTTTCGATTCAAGCGGTCAAGTTCAAGAAACTTCCACCAGTTATCCTAGAACTCTACACCACATGTTCTACCCTCCCTCACAAGTAAGTGCTCCCTTACCTACTTGTACTACCAACCAAACTCCACAGCATGTAGCCCGACCACTAAATTCAACCAACAAATATGCCAAAAGCCCACCCAAGTTCCCCAAATTCTCACTCCACCCTATCAAGCACCCCCAAACCAAGTTCCAAACTACCAAATTTCCCAAGGATTGAATCCACAAAGCCTGAATCCACCCTACTACCCATCCAATCAAATACGCCAAATCCAAATACCACACTACCAAAGACCACCAAATCCTGATCTACCCGACCAAACTTCACTTAACCAAATAACACCAAACCAAGATGTTGGAGTTTAAAAAGAGTTTGTACGATATGTAAAAGGAGGTTATGGATATGGTGCACAAGGGCATGGCCTAAGAGATCAAGTTGGTTATGGAGGTCATAACATGGGCCTCAATTCTATCAAGGTCACTCTTCCTAGATTTCATGGAGGTAGTGATCCCAAAGGGTACCTCAAGTGGGAGTAATATGATAGGATCTTCCATGCTAATGATTTTCCCAATGTAAAGAAGATGACCTATGTTGTTGCTCATTTTGAGGGATATGCTTTAACTTGGTGGTAATTGGCTAAGAGAATGCAAGGGGTCCTTTATGGAGGTCATTATCCACCATGGGATGTAATAAAGGCCTTTATGAGAGCCAAATATATACCAGAGAGATATAGACAATGTTTGCCTACAAAGTTGTACAATTTGAGACAAGAAGACAAAAGTGTTGAAGACTATGATGATGAGTTTTAAAATCTACTCTTGAAGCTTGATTACAACAAGGATGAAAAGCCCACCAAGATTCGGTTTAAGGTAGGATTGAATCAAGAAATTTCCTATCAAATATCTATATACAAGTTTGCCTAGATGGATGATCTCTTAGAGGCGCATATTGATGTTGAGAGAGATATCGAATTGGAGAAAAAGGCAACTAAGCCTAAGGCGGGGAATCAAATATCCTCTAATTGGAGTAAAGGTTACGAATTCAAGAAGACTTTTGAGAAGAATACCATTGAGAGGAGTTCTCCAAAGTATCCCCATACAGAAGGAGGTAATCCTAATCTTAAGGTACTCAATGCTTTAAATGACAAGGATAAGGTCAACGATTGACTGAGTATCCAACACAATGAGCCATCATACTTTGAGAAGGTGATCCATACAATAAATATAAAGTGGAGAAAGAAGAAGGATTTGACGATCTTGATGATAATGTGGAGGTTGATGTGAATCCATGTGATGGGTATTATCACCGTTCTAAATATGCTAGCCAACAAAGTGCCAATGAAGGAGGTTTGTCCTCAAGAAGGAGAGTTTAGCATTATATTTTACTTTCCTACACATGTTATGATCTGTCGCACTTCTAAGAATTCCCTATAATTCTCTGATCTTGAGCATGATAATCCCTAAAATTTAAGGATAAATTATCTTCATGAAGGAGAGGATGATACAAGTGAAAGTGATTTATGGACAAAATTTAGAGATGAAGAGGAATATTGTGATCCCCCATGAGAATATTGGAAGAATGGAGGTTTCTCTATGTTGAGTATAGATCTTTGGGTCACTTTTAGGACCAATTAGCATTTAGGGTCACTTTTGGGCCCAAGTTATAATAAGTTGTCTTTGGCCTATAAATAGCTAGGACTCTTTTCATTTAGACTTGGTTGATTGTGGATGATTGTATGCACTTGTGAGTGATCTATTTTACTCTCGATATTCGTAAGAGGTTGGTGTTTATTGGTAATTGATAGGTAGGTTATTGGGTTTAATATACCCTTTGGTTGTCCTCTCTTTATCAATTTCATTCAATCTATCTATCATTTTGTTTTCTATCTTGTTTCCTTGTTTTAGTGTTTTTCATTGTTTGTGTGTTGTTTTTATTTTTGTATTCTCATCTCGTATCATGGTTGAATAGTTTGTTATCTAAGGAATATATCTAGGGGGTGATGGGGCCCCCACTTATGCCTACATCTTTTCCCTTCGGTTTTATTTTAATTAGTTAGATGTTGCTGGAGCAAGAATTGTTTTTTCTACTTGAAGGCAATATCAAGTTTAAGGTGGCTTATTAATATGGTTAGTTTGGTCCTCAATGTCCATGGATATATATTTCGTTGTACTTTAGATGTTATGTTTTCTGAGGCACAGGTTTTGGAGAAGTATTTTTCCTTGAAGGCAAAACAAAGTTAATGTCTCTCAAAAATAACCTCCAAAGAAGTATGTTGCGATTGATGTCAAATATAGTAACCCAACTCAGGTTGGGGTAGAACCCACAAGGAATACGTAGAACCGTATCTCAAACTTGACAAAATCTATGAGCAGTACGGAAAAGTAAATGGGGGGATTTGAAAATCAATGGTTACAAGTATCCAAACTTGATTGTTTGTGTTTGTAAACAATGGAGGGCGAATACTAAGACTGTGTCCCCCCTGGATTCAAAACTCCATAAGTTTCTCGTGCTTGATTTACCTAACTCATTTCTCTACAAGCAAAGTTGACCAGCTATTTATCATCAACAGTCTTGTGAATGTGTTTAAAAATCTCACCCTTCACCTTGTAATTCTCAGTGTGTCTCCTTATTTTCCCTTGCCTATAACCTCAGTACAAATCTCTCCTTTTGAGTCTCGAGTTCATTAGATGAGGGTTAATAGCCTCAATCACTGTTAAAACTCCTTTTCCCAATCTCAAACACCCTTTTGAGGACATTCTCGAATACAGGAAATACCTTAGCTTCTGCAGTGGATTGGGATCAATTAATATGAAGAAGATTGCAATACGCGCAGCTACAATAGAATAAATAAATCTCCCACTTCTCTTACGTAGTTAATACACCTGCATTCCCATAACCTTAGTCAAGGAAATTAGCCGCTTATATTCATGAAACAATCCATGGTAATCAATGAAGAATACATGTTATTAATTGCACAATAATGAAAGAATAAAGTCCAGAATCTACAATTAAATATGAAACCAAAAACCAAGAACAATTGTATCAACGATCTAAGTATGTTAAAGTATGCCAAAAATTATCAAAAGTATGTAAAATAATAAAGAAGTAACCCTAGGTATTTATAGTGTCTCAAAATAATAGTGAAATTCTAATTAAAATGGAATAGGAAAACTAGGTCGGCAGTGGTCACGTCTCTAGCAACGAGTCCTTATATCTCCTTACGACTCGTTGCTTGTTATCGTATCTTCCTTTCTCTCTTCAGTGGCTATGACTTGTATAGTCACATTATGAGTCATATTTTACTAGTTGTATTCACTCTAGTAGCTCCTCTTCCTCAGTTCACTTGGGTCTATGGTCTTTTTTACTCCTCACCATGAGTCATACTCAGATGTTACGACGCATAGCTATTAAAGCTTCAATCTTCAATTCTTCAGACTTTGGTCACCCTATGATTTTTTACTATGAATCGTAGTAAGACTTTATGACTCATAGCCTAACTAGTATCTCACTTCTTGTGAGCAGTTTATTCCATTTTTCAGTCCATGCCACTTCCTACCTAATTTCTTTGTAAAACACATAAAACACCCATTATATTTGATGAAACAACCTAAGTTCAGGCATAATTTCACCATTTTAAGCATCAAATGTTCTATGTTTCCGCAACACATCAACACTCTCAACTTAGAACATTTGCATGTCCTCAGGCAAAACACAAAACCAAAATACAAACAATAAACAAACATGATGCTTAAATAGGAAAGTCCTCAGATACCTTTGGCAGTCAACTTTTTCATTTTAGTTCACACATATGACCCCTCCTTTTTTTAAATTTTCAAAAACCCAACTGTGTATATTGATTTGGTACGACGCTGTGATACACAGGAATCCAATGATGGCATAACATTAGCAATGAACAAAAAGGCATAGATACAAGTTACACTAACCGAACGGAAAAGTAATCTAACACTGCAATTTTTGTACCCTCTCAATCAAAAAAGTCCCTTTCACTTTGATAGATCAACATTTTAATTTAGGGAAGGTCAAAAGACACTCACACTAACAAAGAAGTTTCACTTAGTGTACATAAAATGCCATAGGCTTGCCCTTATGTTCTTTACCTAAGTTTTCGGACAGTTGGGTTAGGATCACTTATAGGGCTTTATTCAGCTTGTAACGTAGGTTTTGGGGCTGGTATGATATATTTTGGGAATTTTTTCAGTGACTAAGCCTCCTTGACTCTACGATTACTTTGGGGTCCACTTGTTTTCCAACTTTTATTTTACAATTCCCTTATTTCTCCCTTTTTATTCTTTTTCTACTTGTTCGGGCTAGGTGTGGTTTCTTATTCTTTTCTTTTGAAATTTTCTTTTTCTTGATATTTTTCTAGTTTTTTCACTTTTTTTTTCTACCACACCCAACCTTGTTTTCTTTTCTATTCACACACTTTCTTCATACCTGCTCTATACTATGCACCCCTATGATAGCCACCCTCAACTTAGTAGATTTGCCTGAGTTGAGGTACACAGTGTCCAAGTACGATCAGGGCCAAAACAGGTTCATTGTAGTCTAAATAGGAATGTGAATCAGTGTAAACAAAAAAATATAAGTCTATTAAGGCTCAATGATTAGGATCAAAGGACTCATATATCATTTAGTTTGGGCAATTTTGGATAAAGTAGACTAATAACAAAAATGGCCTATGATCATCTCCTAACCGACCACCCTAGAACCTAGGTAAGACTAACCAAGAAAGTTTTGGATTTTGTATACACCGGGAACTAAGTAACACCTCACACAAACATTGTATAGGGTCACATTGCTAGTTACTACTTATCCATTTATGCAATTGTTTGCCACAGTTGTTTTGTCCCTACTTATAATACCATTATCATATTCACCATAGTCCTTAACATGCACAGCTATCAAAATTTTAGGAAGGGTATCCTTCAAACAAATTTTAGAACCAAACATTAGTCAAAACATAATCACTGCCTCAGGTACGAATTATTTCCCTAGTTGAGAATTAAAAAACACAAAAACACCACACAAAACAAAAATTAAAAACATAGCAAAACAAATCGATTTTGCATTCAAACTGCAGCCAATGAGAAAAGAAATAAGGCAATAATAACCCGTGGTGGCTATGCGGTACACCCCAACCCCCAACTAAATACTTACGCACTGTCCCCAGTGCATCTAGCAAATTAAAACAAGGGTAAAAAACATACATGGGCACACTAGGTGCCGAATTAAGCATCATCAGTACGGGTCCTCAGATCGAGCCCCACTCTTATCAGTAGTGGTCCCAATAGTTGTCGATATATCCTCAGAAATCATTGCACCAATGGTGGACTTTTCACTCAGTGGTGCATCAAGCAATGGGGTCGTATCACTGCCCCTCTCAAAAGACTCAGTCGATTTCAAATTATCGGCCCCTGCAGATATCTTACGGACCCTCACCTCCCGATCCTTCTCACTCTATAAACTCGTTATTTTTTCCACCCCAATATTTTCTTTTTTTGTTCTTTGTATATTTCTTTTCTTGTTCTTCTTCTCTTCCTTCCTCCTTCTTCAACTTCATCATTATCCATAGGGGTCGTATCATCAACACTCTAGATATTCTCAACTTTTTCTTTTGGCTGGATCTCCTAAATGATTGGGATAGAGTAAACTAGTTGCTCGTGTAATTCATCAACTAACTTTTGAAACTCAACTATCTCAGCCTTTACTCCATCTAGATCCGGTGACTGAACACCCTTAAGCTGTCGAGAAATCTATTGCTCAAAACTATTAAATCTCCTCTGAATTATCTTTCTTTGTTCATGTATCCTCTTATCAACCCAGGGCCATACTCCTTTCTCTATTAGCCATACCATTATCTCCATGGTGCTCAACCTTTTCATTATATCGATCATAAAGGACAGCACCACTATCATATAACCAACCGGAGCTGACCTGGATGTGGATGGTCTCGATACCGCAGTAGAAGGTAGAGTAGGGGTACTGGAGGTACTAGTTGTATTAAAAGGTTGGGGCTCAGACGACACGGTTTCATCAAGTATGTCACCTATGTCGGTGAATCAAGCAGTATCAGTACCCAGATCTTGTGTTCTGAAGTGCTTTAGCTAACAAAGCTACTCCTTGCTTAGCCTGCTTAGACATAGGGTTTGCAGCATCATGAATCAACCCCAATTTTATGATATTCTTCGGAATAATGAACTCATCCACATCCAAATGTTCCGACACACCAGCCTCAAAGTATATTGGCATTAATAAGCACAAGAATGCTAGAACCACATCAGTACCAACCGCCCGATCATTAATCTCTATGGTAATGAACTGGGCTATATCAAAATCATACCCTTCCATGATTCTTACTATCAATGCTGTGCAGACTAGAATGAGCACGTTGTCCTTAGCTGTGAGACACATTCTATGTCGAGAAAGTGTCCATCACGCCTTCGCCTAAAAAATCTAAGAGCCCTTACCAATATGTTGTGTATTTGCTCTCGGACCACCAACTACCTAACTAGTAGCTTCTCCATTCGCAGTGATAATACCAGCCATCCACTGAAAGTGCATCATCTTTTATTAGTGCCCATTTGTTTCCTTGTTATATTTTTCATTTCATCTATATGGTAATCGATTTCAGCAATTTTCATTGGTGATTAGAAATCTGGTCCATGCAATATTTTGGAAATAGTTCTTGAGGAGATGTTCACCTACCCTTCTCAAATAGTCAAGGAATTCAGTGTTTTTCCACCCTTCCACAACCACCCCTATGGGTATAAACACTTTAGCTCCACTTTCTATGCCGTATAGAACTCCTACACTAATGCGGGACTAAATTTCACAAGAGCTATGGTCATCTACTGGAAGTGGTGTGGTGGGAATTGAACCTCAAATTAAGGAATTTCATACATGCCTATTTTTTTCAACCTTCACTTAAGATATATCCCCTTCTGAGGATTTCTGATGGACGGTTTGTTGTTAATCTTGAGTTGTATGTGTCTACCTTTCTAGGTTACCCACACCTTTCAATGGTGGGCACCGGAGCAGAATCTATAGATATTTATGGCTAAGGTGGTGATGGTGGTAGTTGAATATCAATAGGAGTAACATTATCTTTAATCCCTTTCTTATGTTCTTTATGGTAGGATCTTGATTCTTCCTCACCAACATTATCACCATTTTTTTCTTCACCAACATTGTCACTGTCATATAAGAGGATAAAGGTGAATGTGGTGGTGAAGTGTTGGGATTCTTCATCCTCAGTGTGGTCCTAGAGGGTGCTACCTACTACAAGGTATTTTTCTCCCCCCTATGCAGCTTTTCTCATGGCTGAGACTGCTTCTGCAATAGGTACACCTCTTCGGAGCCACTTGACTCAATGTCGAGGTATCTTAGATATTGAGTGGTCTGTCCTTTTTGCTTTTTTGTTGCATCAGCTTTCGATTCCATTTTCAAGTTGACACAACATTCATTAGTGACTTTTAATAAAAGTAAAGAAAAATAAGAAAATTTGGTGTCAATGTGCCTTTACTGGACTCATTATGACTAGAGGATACAAGTCGTAACGCATAGGTATGACTCATTTAGACAAGTTGTAAGGTAGACAGAAGATAAGTCAGTGTTTTCTGGTCAAGTTACAAGTCCTCCTAATGAGTCCTAACATTATCTTATGACTCGTTACCAATACTCATAAACTGACTTGAAACATATCATATTATGCATAGGTCTCTCTAGTCATTACGACTCCTGTCTATGAGTCGTAAAGGTTTAATATGACTTGTTTAGGTGAGTCGTAATGTTACGAAAACCCCCACTCTTCTAAATAACCATGTTACCATTGGTTACAAGTTACATAATGACTCATTAGGTTTCCCTTCGAGTCATAACGAAGCTTGTAGCCACTGTAACATGGATGTTTAGACTAGTTAGTGGTGATACTCAATCCTTTCACTACATACAACATTAAATAACATATCAACACTCCATACATTCATCCCTTATCACTATTCTAGAGCACAAAGTCTATTTTTAGTCCCATTACCATAATACGTAGCACAATTCTCAAGAGTAGGGTTTGATTATTTTTGTGCACACAAATTTGAATCAAGAAACCTAATGGAGTTGTACATATTTTTAGAAACCAACTTAATGAATAGAGCTTTTAAGCATAAAACACTTACTTGTTACTTGTGACTTGGATTTCTTAACTTCAATGAACTTTGTTCCCTAACTTTTAAGATTCTAGAATTTTTGGGAGGTCTATTTTGGTTGATTTTGATTTTAGAGATGAGTATAGAGTGTTTTGATGTTGTGGTAGCCAAATAAAATGGTGGGAGTCACCTTTTTGAATGATTGGGAGGCCAATCATTTGTCTCTCTTTATTTAATTATCTAATTTGGGACTGGGTCGACCCGCTAGGCCTAAAATGTCAGGCCTGGTTACGAGTCTTAAATATGACTCATAACCACAGCTTACGAGTCGTAGACTCCCCCCATAAAGACTGGAACCTTACCTAATTCTCCATTCATTATGACTCAAGGTGACGAGTCTTAGTCAGTTACTATGACCGTTCTGAGAGTCATAATTACTCTAGAGACCAATTACCTTAGAGTGGTTTGAGTTCCAGGTCCTTATGAATCTTGCTCACTAGTCATAATGTCTTGTTACAACTCGTAAAGAGACCCGTATGGCCTTGTACCAGAAAATTGTCTGGATTAATCCTGCAATCTCCGATCCTACACATTGAACACGCAAGTTACCCTATAATTAACTAAGTATAAAACATTGGTTTCCTCCCATGTAGCACATGATTTAACATCACGGCATAACGTGTCTAGGTTGGATACTTAGATATTGCCAACTAGCCCAATGGGTTTCCTCCTATGCCACGCCTGATGTAACATTGTGGCACAATTTAGTTGCCTTGGTTACTCAGACTTCACCAAGGCTCACATCATCAATTACTTTTATCTCCTTAGTGTTCCCCATATAGTGATTAACCTTTTTCCCATTCACTTTGAATGGGGCTTCACTATTATGCTTTAATTCTATATCACCATATGGGAACACTCTCACTACAGTGAACGGTCCATACCACCTAGACTTCAACTTGCCTGGAAACAAGCAAAGTCTCGAATTATATAGAAATACCTAGTCACCTAGCTCAAACATTCTTTTCTCAATTTTTTGATCATGATGCGGCTATATTCTCTCCTTGTACAATGCAAAACTTTCATAAGCCTGGAGTTGAAACTCATCCAACTCATTTATCTTACTCAATCTTAATTTTGTTGCCTCGTGCCACTCCAAATTCAACCTTTTTAAGGCCCATAATGCCTTGTGCTCAAGTTTGACATGCAAATGGCACGTCTTTCCATACACAAGCTGGTACGAGGAAGAACCAATGGGAGTTTAAAGGTTGTCCGATAGGCCCATACTACATTATCTAGCTTTCTATACCAATCAGTTCTGTTGGCATTCACTGTCTTTGACAATATGGATTTATCTCTCTATTTAAAACCTCAACTTGTTTGCTTGTATGAGGATGATAAGGTATCACCTTATGCCGTACTCCATATTTATCAAGCATACTCTTAAATAGGTGATTGTAAAAATGTGACCCATCATCACTTATAAAAGCACGTGGAGTGCCAAATCGAGAAAGCATATTCTTTTTCAGGAATACAATGACACTTCTTACTTTATTATTAGGGAGCTCTATCTCTTCACCTCATTTGGAAACATAGTCCACTGCAACCAAGATATACCTCATACCATAGACCCTCACAAATGGCCACAAGAAGTCCATGCCCACACATCAAGCAGCTTCGTCTCTAAAATAGGGGTCACAGGGAGTTCATGGCGCTTCAAAATATTTACCTGACGCTGGCATTGGTCACAGGCTATAGCAAAGTCATGAGCATCTTTGTAGATTTTTGTCTAGTAGTACCCATACTATAATATCTTGTGGACTATGCGGGTTTCACCATGGTGACCCCCAACTAGTGAAGCATGGCAAGCCTTAAGAATGCTCATCATCTCTAATTCAAGTATGCATCTATGAATGACTTCATCCGCACAAATTTTGAATAGATAGGGTTCATCCCAGAATAACTTCCTGATCTCATGTATAAACATTTTCCTTTACTAGAAGGACGGATCCTCAGGGACAAAATCACTTTCCAGGTAATTTGCAAAATTAGCAAACCAAGGGATTAGGTCTTATGATGCTGCCAAAATCTGTTTGTCTGGAAAAGTATCATCGATTTCAAGCCCATCCCCCACTTTCTTCATTGTTTCTTCCTCAAGTCTGGACAAATGATCAGGAACTTGGTTTTCTGTACCCTTTTGGTCTTTCACCTCAAAATTGAACTCTTGCAACAAGATAACCCAATGGATAAATAAAGGCTTTGAATCTTTCTCCACCATCAAGTATCACAGGACTGCATGGTTTGTATGAAAAACAACCTTAGCACCAATCAGATAAGACCAAAATTTCTCAAAGGCAAAAACCACTGCTAGTATCTCTTGTAATGTCACAGTATAATTCTTTTGAGTAGGGTTTAAGGCCTTTCTGGTATAGTAGATCAGGTGTAGAATCTTTTCTCTCCTTTGTCCTAGAACAACACCTAGGGATACTCCACTTTCATCACACATGATCTTAAATGGAAAGAACTAATTCGGAGACACTATGATAGGGGCTAACACCAACCGCTCCTTCAAGCACTCAAAAACTTTCAGACATGCCTCATCAAAATCAAAGTTTGCCTCTTTCTCAAGAAGCTTGCATAAAGAGTTTACAATCTTCGAGAAATCCTTGATGAATCGCATGTAAAAACTAGCATGGCCTAAAAACTCCAAATTCCCTTGACTAAAATTGGCAAGGGCAACATCTCTATTACTTTAATTTTTTTCTTATCAACCTTTATTCCCCTTTTCAAGTTCTTGTGCCCAAGCACGATTCCTTCTTTTACCATAAATGGCACTTTTTTCCAATTAAGTACTAAGTTGCATTCTACACATTAGCATAGAGCATTGTCCAAGTGGACCAAATAGTCATCAAAAGAATCACCAACCATAGAAAAGTCATCTATAAATACCTCAGTGGTGTCTTCTACCATGTCAGATAAGATGGACATCAAGCAAAGGTCCCATATGGGAAAGTAAAGGTTATCTTCTCCTGGTCTGTGATAGTAATTGTGATCTGATTGTAACCCGAATAGCCATCTAGAAAATAATACCATCCCCTTCTCACAAGTCTATCTAGCATCTGGTTCATGAAGGGTATTGGGAAGTGGTCCTTTTGGGTCCATGTGTTTAGCTTCCTATAGTCCATGCACACCCTCTAACCTATGACTGGTCTCATTGGCACGAGCTTAATTTTTTCATTTGGCACGACAGTAATTCCACCTTTCTTTAGGATGCACTAAACAGGAATGACCCACTTGCTATCAGCAATGGGGTAAACAACACCGGCGTCCAACCACTTAATCATCTCATTTTTTACCACCTCCTATATAGGAGGATTTACTCGCCGCTGATGCTTTATACTAGGAATGCAATCCGATTCTAATTGGATTTTATGAGTACAAATGCCTGGCGGAATACCCACAATATCAGCAATGGTCCTCTCTATAGCTCTCTTGAACCTCTGCAACATCAACAACAACATTTCTACCTTAGTATCCATCAAATCAGCTGTAATAATCACTGGCAAGGTGTTATTGGCCCCCAAAAATGCATAGCGCAAGTGAGATAGGAGGGCTTTCAACTCTAAGATCAGTGGCTTCACATTTAACAAATAAACGGGAGGAGTGGTTCTATTCTTCAAATGCAAATAAAGCTTCTTTGGAGAATAAGTATAAGAACCTCTCTCATACTGATCACCTACCAGATCGTTGTACTCCTCAATTCCATCACAGTCAAAATTCATAATCACCGCTACTAATGCTTCACACGCAACCTCTATTCAAATGTAATAGTCACTGCATCAACTTCGTCATTAGTGGTATCTATTATAGACATAATTCTTATATCATTCGTTTATTGCATTGACGGTATACATTGAAAGTTATATGTTCATCATTGAGTCTGAACCTCATCTTCCCCAACTCCATATCAACCAATGCCCTACTTGTAGCTAGGATGGGTCAACCTAAGATGATAGGAACTTGGAAGTCCAGCTCATAATCAAGTACCATGAAATCGGTTGGGAAGATAAAGGATTCCATCTTTACCAACACATTACAAATAATACCAACAGGCTTTTTCACTGTTTAATTAGCCATCAACAATCTCAAAGATGTCGATTTACGTGCTCCCAACCCTAACTACTTAAACACAACCAACACCATAAGATTAATACTGGCTCTAAGATCACATAAAGCCCGAGAAAAATGAAAGGACCCAATGGTACATGAAATGGTGAATGCTCTAGGGTTCTCTTTCTTCTCTACCAATAATCTAGAGGCAACAGCACTACAGTGATGAACATTGTCAGTGGGCTCATAGCTTACAGTCCGCTTCCTAGTGACCAGATCTTTTGTGAATTTTGCGTAACCAGGCATCTGCTCTAATACCTCTATAAGTGGAATATTTACAAACAGCTCCTTCAACATAGATAGGAACTTTTGGTATGTACCTTTTTCCTACTTTTTTCTCAACCTCTGAGGAAAAGAAAAGGGAGGTCTTGAAATAGTCTTTTGAACAAGCTCTTCAACCTTACCCTTACCTTTATCCTTGTTTTTACTAATCTCAATGTCTGATGATTTTTTGGCTTCAACTCCAAGTGTTTCCTCAACATCAGCAAGATCATCCACCTTCGTTGACCGACTTATAATAGGCATGGGAAGATTTATAGTGGTCTTACCACTTTGATTTGTAATGGAATGACAATGACAATCATTTTTATAGTTTTGCACTATATTACTAGGAAGAGTGTCAGGCTTTCTCTGATTCAATGTGGCCGACATTTGGCCAAGCTACTGCTCCAGTTATTTAATTGTGGTGGCATGCGAGTCAAATTTCTGATTCAAACTTGATATGTCTGCCTTAATATCCTTTAGGCATCTCTCTTGACTTTCTTGGCCTTTTACTAATTTCGACAACATTGCTTCCATTATAGACTTTGTATCTCAGCTACCTAGTGGAACATATCTGTCACTCTTCTCTTTATAGTCATCTTTATACCTCTAATCACCATCTCATTCTCTGCTCTTGTCTTGGTAGCTATCACCATAATAGTTCTAACCTTGGTTTCCTAACCCCTTGGCTCAGAATCCCATCACTTCACGATCTAAATACTTCCCTTCATCAACTGCATCAGACTAAGCACTAAAAGTAGATCCATATGCCCCAACTGCATTCACCTTTTAAGCCATTATTTCTGTAAACTATTTCGAAAGTATCCCAATATCAGTTTTGAGTTGTGCTACCATAAATCACCAGCTCTATAGTCAGTATCATCTCCAATAAAATATGTACCATCTTCTCTTTTAGATTCTCGAGTGTGCAATCCTCGGTTAGTAACAAAGATTTTATCAAGCATTTCATGCTCCATATCTCAATGAAGACACATAACTGCACCTCCAGATATAGTGTCTACCATTGCCCTCAAACTAATATTTAGGGATCTACAGAATATCTCCAGCAAATTAGACCCTGGAATCTAATGATGTGGTACCATTCTTAACATTTTTTAAATCAAAACCATGCTTCAAACATAGACTCTACAAGTAACTGTCGGAAGTTGTAAATCTCATTTTTTAGTTGTAGTATCCTAATAGGAGGAAATAATTAATTCAAAAATTGTTTGTACAGCTTATTCCAAGTCATAATTGAGCCAATAGGAGGTTCCCCCAGTCACAACAATGCTTCTCCTATAAACGAAAAAGGGAACAATCATAGCCTCAGAGCTTCCTGATCGAACCCTTATATAGTATATAAAGTATAGATCCCAGTAAAATTGGTAAGATACATGTTCACATCTCTATTTCCAATCTCAAAAATATACCCTTTAAGTTCGGCAGCTGGATTATTACACTAGTGATATCGAACTTTACATAGAGGGTAGCGCAAAAGAAACAATAGTTCCTATCTTATAGGCTCAACATAACCCATGTCCTCATCTTCATCATATGGTGGTAGATACTGATACATTGGCATCACTCTATTTTTACCATCATGTGCCCTATCATGATCACCATCAATTGGTGTTTGACGATTAGCTGGTCTTGGACTGGATAGCTCTACCTGCTGAGCAAATGGGGTATCCTTAACTGCTTTTCTCTGTTCAACTTCCTCTGTTAACATTAGCTCTATCTGTATATTAGCAACATTCTATGAATCACCTAGAGCAGGTGGAGATATAGCCAGAGGGTCATCTCAAACTTCTGCTAGAACACTATCACGAGCATCCTCCAATATCCTTCTTGGTGTTTGCAAAACAAATTTGAGTTCTAGATTAATGGGGAGTAAGGGATTGCCATGACTCCTAGTGCTAGGCTTACACTAGCGTACACCCAACTATAGAACAAAAAATAAAACCCATGAACTTCACCAACTTTAGTCAATGATTCAACATAGAATTCCCCGAGAACAATGCCAAAATTTAATTTACCTAAAACTAATCTCCAAAGAAGTATGTTGCGGTCGATGTCAAATATAGTAAATCAATTCAGGGTTGGGTCAAAACTATAAGGAATACGTAGAACCATATCTTGAACTTGATAAAATCCATGAGCAATACAGAAAAGTAAATTGGGGATTTGGAAATCTACTGTAACAAGTAGCCAAACTTGAATGCTTGAGTTTGTAAACAATGGAAGCCGAACACGAGGATTGTGTTCCCCCTTCCAATGCTCTCCGTGCAAAGTTTACAATCTATATATTATCAATTATTTTGTGAATGTGTTAATACATCTCACCCTTCACCTTGTGAGTCTCAGGGTGTCTCCTTGTTGGCACTTGCCTATAACCTAAGTACAACACTTGTATTTTGAGTCTTGAGTTGATTAGGCGAGGGTTGATACACTCAAATTACTGTTTTAACCTCCTTTTTTCAATCTTAAACTCCCTTATGAGGACGTTCTTAAATACAGGCAATACCCAAGATTCTATAGTATCTTGGGAGCAATTAATATGAAAAAGATTGTAATACAGGCAACTACAATAAAATAGATGAATCTCCTACTTCCCTTACATAGTTAAGCCACCAGGGTTTCCATAACCCTAGTCAAGGAAATTAGCCGCTCATATTCATGCAAAAATCCATAGTAATTAATGAATAAGACATGTAATTAATTTCACAGTAATTAAGGAATAAAGTCCAGAATCTCCAATTGAATATGAAACCAAAAATCTAAGAACAATTTTACCAACGATCTAAGTATGTGAAAGTATACCAAAAATTATAAAAAGTGTATAACATAATAAAGAAATAACCCTAGTATATTTATAGTGTCATAACAAAGAAATCCTAATTAAAATGGAATAAGAAAACTAGGTCGGAAATGGTCACTTCTTTGGCAATGAGTCGTTATGTCTCATTATAACTCGTTGCCTGCTGTCGTAGCTTCATTTATATCTTCTGTGGGTACGACTCATATAGTCACATTACGAGTCTTATTCTACTAGTTGTAGTAACTCCAGTAGCTCCTCTTCCTTAGGTCACTTGGGTTTGGTCTTTATGAATCCTCACCCCAAGACGAATTCAGACGTTACTACTTGTAGTCTTTATTCGTAGCTACTGAATCCTCAATCTTTAATTCTTCAGACTCTGGTCACCCTACAATTTTATACTACAAGTCATAGTCAAACATTACAACTCGTAGCCTGACCATTATCTCACTTCTTGCGAGCATTTTCTTTTATTTTTTTCCATGCCACTTCCTATATAATTTCCCATCAAAACACATAAAACACCCATTATATCCGATAAAATAACCTAATTTAATGCATAATTTCACCATTTTAAGCATCAAATGTTCCATGTTTCCACGACACATCAAAAGACTATCTAAAAAATTTCCCTAATATTGAGAATGTATTCTAATTTGAAGTATGCAATAATAATTTTTGGTTTGGGTTCTTAGTGAATAGAAGGACACAACATATAGTAATGATGGTTAATTTTGTATTTGATCACTGATATTATTATTGTAAAATTTGTAGGCTTAGTATGTTTTGGACAATGGTGACACCAACATGAAACCATTTAGTATTGGTGTTCCCTCAGCATTGTTATGGTATGGTCTCCAACCTAATTATTGATAACTAATATCATATTCCGAGTGTAAATGAGAGCCTGATTTTAGTAGGGTATAAGGGATTAAATCAAGATTTTGTTAAGATTTATGCATCAAGCACTTTCATAGTTCATTTGTTTATATAATTGTACTATAAATGTTATGATACAATTCATTTTTCTTCATGTTATATATATATATACATACATACATACATACATATATATATATCACATATTATAATCTATAGCTTATAGGTTGGATAAATCATTTGCTTAATATGTCACCTTAATCATGTTATAGTTATTTGAGTATCATATGTTTCATAGGATGTGAATTTAGAAATATCAAGGGCTTATTTTTTGGATAATATATGGTTATTTGTTTACATTTAAAAATTTATCTAAGTCTTATAATCGACATTAGGTATTGTGATTAGCTTACTTGCTAGTTGTGTACTTTTACAATCCTAGAACCCATGTATTAGATATTAAGATTATTCCTGTCTATATGATCAAATGACAGATTTCGTGCTATAGTACAACTGTTTACATATTAATTTTGTTAGCCCACATGTTCACATGTTATTTGTGGTTCATATATTTATGTGTGATAGGTTTTCAGAGTTTATTTGCACGTTGATTACATGTTCCTATATTTTACTACGTCATAAGTTATACATTTACTAAAATTTATATATTTATAAGTTAAAGTCCTTTTTGCAGCTCAGATGCTTATATGGGTACATGTATTTCATACTTATTTGCTGACATGTTACAGTTACTATATGATTTGATGGATTAGGATGGTATCACCTAGGAAAGTTGTCAAGTGGCTCCGTAAAATCAACAAGTTGATCCCTAAGTGTATAAGGAGAAACAAATGATGTATGACTCTTATATTAACATATAGAGATAATCCAGGTGGCCTAAGTGGGATGATAGCCTCTAGATAGAGATGGAGTGCACTCAGCATTCCTTATGTGTATATCGACCTAACATTTTGAGGATATAATTTATGCCTATGATCTGTAAAATCTTAGGTGTTCTTCTGGTGAGTTATCAATATAAGGACAGAAGGCGAGATACTTAACTTATTTTAAGAACCATATGAATGTACATGATGTGTGACAAAGATTATAGAAATTTGCATGAATACAGCTTCCAGGTGTGGAGTATAAGGTAAGTTACCATATTGATTATAGTTTTCATTCAATTATAAGGCCAAATAGAGCCTTGTGTATTATTTGTTGGTTTACTACCCCGTACCTTTTCCTAGCTAATTTCATCTCAAGAATATCTAGTATTAGCTTCTAAATTGAATGATGGTTATTCCATGAGGAATTTTCAAGATTTTCACTTTTGTCATGTGGGAAATTCAATAAGCTTTCCATCAATATAAGATTCTCCCAAATTCGATAACCGAGTCAGAAGTTATGACTATTTTAAGTTCCCATCGTAAAATAGTGCCATATTAGTCAGTGTCACGCCGCACCACAAGAGGAAATGGCATTTGGCAAATTCCAGTATGGGTCCGCGATTATGGCGCATCACGCCACAGCCCAAATTCAGAATTGTCATTTTCCAGTGTCTTAGTTTGATCTCCTCCATGTCGCGCTAAAGTTCCAGGTCGCAAAAGAAGGGGCAATGTGATGGCTCCACTTTGCACCATCCCTCAGTTTCCTAATTGTCAAATTCCAATGACACAGCGTCATAGCGCCGCATCGTGCCAGGGGCCCAGTTCAAGAAAAATTTACTAAAATTAAATGACGCGTCCAGGGTTAAAAAGATCAACTTCCCACCTCTATTTAAGACCTTTAACACGTGATTCAGCCACTTTTCACCCAAAATACACTCTCTTCTCTCAAAAACTTCTCAAGAACAACCTAGGGCTTTTCATAAAAGATTCAGAATCAAGAATTTCCTCCGTCAATCTTCAAGAAATCACAAACCAAGGTATGCATAGTGTTCATTCATGGACTCCTTTCATCCATGAAGCCTAAGAATCTCTTTTCTAAGTTTTAATTTATGGACTTCTTTATGAATTTCATGTTGGGTTTGTTTTTTTATGTTGAAAATGATCAATTGAATTCAAATCCATGTTGGGTGATCAATTTTATATGGAATTGATTTGTATAGATGTATATTCATGTGAACCTATATATAAACTCTAGGATGATGAAATTAGAGATGAATCATGACGATTAATTATTGTATAATGTTGTCTACATGTGCTATGCCTACCATGTGTATGATTAAATGCCTAGATGAAGGAACAATGCCACACTAGTATGATATCATGAAATCCCCATGTATGTACAAGTTATGCCTAACACATGTTTTGATGGAATGCTTCTATAAATGTATTATGGATTATGATGTTCAAGTAAGTTATGCTTGGTCAGTTTTCTTTCATCGAGTCCTGGGGGTACTTGTACCCAAAATATTAGTTATGTGCCTAGATCCATGTCATGTTTCCATGATACTCTCAGTCAAGATATGATCCTTAGACTTTAGACAGTCTTATGACTCAGGAAATCTCCATGATTTCATGAACTCATTCAGTTGTCAGATGTCAGTAGTATTTCGTCAGTCAATGGAAGTCAGTAACTCAGTCCATGTTCAGTTTAGTAAATCATGTTCAGTGTCTATTCAAATGGGAGTAGAAATTAGTGATAATGCTCAATCTACAGCTCTCGTTTGAGTGTAAAGCGTTCGTTAGCAAATATAGAACCCAACCTGGGTTGGGTGTCGATCCCACAGGGAATAGCTTGGCCAACAAGTAAGTAAAATTACTAAACTTTTGGTGCAAGTCTCGTAAGAAGGGGGGATTCTTGTTTTGCAAGTAATGTAAACAAAAGCTGAAAATAATAAAGTAAAAAGAGAGAGATTGTTACGTTGGTTGTAAACAATGAGAATTGAAGCGTTGGGGTTATGTCCACCTTCTGAGGTATACGTCTCTATTGGCTATGAGTGTGTAGAATTCTGTCATGCAATTGCTTATAGAGGATTGTAGTCGATGGTAAATCCAAGCGTCTCTCGACCTAAACAAGGACTATTTCACTTTAACTCTCTCGATCTTAAAGCGTATCTAACGGTACGAATTCTCCAAGAGGTTAGTCCAGTTACGGCACTAGCTTTTTAATAGGAAAGGGTATCCTACTACCTTGACATTATCTCTTTTCCAGACAAATAACTTTTCTCTCGAACAAGTTAAATGTTAGACTGGCGTATTCTTGCGTTTGCAACCGCAAAGAATGTAGATTAAGATGAAGAGAATAATGATATAAGCAATATACGTGCCTCGAACTCACAAACTCACAGCAATAGATAGTATCTCATACGGCTTCCATAACCCCAACAGAGAAGTTTAGTTACCCATGAATGCGAAGGAGATCACGATTGACATTGTTGTTATACCACAAGATTGAGTAATTTCGTGTAGCTTAGGTGGTAGGCGTGAGGCGTGAATTCCTAGGCAAAGTAACGATTCTCTTGTTGTGGAATTTAAGAATAGAAGAGTAGAAGAAGAAAAATAGAATTGAATTGTAAGATGAGAAGTTAAGAAGATGTTAGAAGATGTAAAAAGATGTGAGGGATGGAAGGAAGTATTGTGTTCTCCCTCCTTCCTCCCTCCTTATTCTCTAAAATCTCTAGCATGATAGGGTATTTATAATACCCATATCCTAATCCTACTAAGCTAATGAAATAAATAACCAAATCCTATTAGACTAATGAAATCCTTAACCCAAATGTACTAGGTTAAGGTAACATTATCATAATCCACTTAAAATAATGAAATACATAACCTAATTGTACTAGGTTAATGTATCATTTTCAAAATCCAGCTTTGTGTTTGTAAGTCCCCAAAGTCTTCAGAATTGCTGTTTTAGCCCGGGACAGATTTTCCATGCAGCAGTTTTGGTCCTTAGGCGTGTAAACTCCCTTCCCTTCCTTCGTGAGCTTTCTTTTGCGTCAAGTAAGCCATAAAATGCTGAATTCTGCATCATTTATACCTGAAACTTTACTAATCATGTTCGTTAGCTCATTTGCAGGAAAAAGGACTAAAAGTGCATGAAATATATAATTTGTTCTCAAAACTAGGCTAAAATATGGGCAAAATATATTGATATAGGCGTGTAAATTCGCCTATCATCAACACCCCACACTTAGAGCTTTGTTCGTCCTCGAACAAACTATCATGTCCTTCTAAACATCAACTTAGGGTTTTACAGCAATAACACAAAACATTTGTCCAGACAGGCACAACAATTATCAACAAAGAGTAGCTTTTCGATTATAGGTTGAAACAATTTAACCTCTAGCATAGACTCGTGATGGTGATCAACTCGCATGCAAACGTTAAGGTACAAGGAATCATATATAACTACCCAAAACTCATCAACCATGTGTGTCTCACACTATAGTACCCATAATCACTCACAAGTATAGCATATTTTTCAAACATGGGTATCAAAATATCCTTGCTCTCGCTCTCACAAAGAATTCATATGTAGCAACTGATGACCATAGGCTTGCCCTTAATGTAATACTCTACTAAATGTCAGAATGCTAAGCTTAGGATCAAGTAGGTCTTTTGATGGTTGTAATGTAGGTTAAGGGACGGGTAGGACTATTTTGGCCAGGAATAGTGACTAAGTTCCTAAGCGCTTTAATACATCACTTTGTATCATTGACACTTTTTTTTTCTTTCAACCTTTCTTTCTTTTATTCTACCACCCTTGTTCTCCTCTTTTTTTTTTCAATTTTAAGCACAACTCGCTTTTCAGCTTTCTTTTCCTTTTTCTTTTCACAACATACCTCTTATGATAGCACTTTCTTTTTCATAACACATTCAAGCACCATTACAATTTATAGCATCATACTCACTCAATTTCCTCTTATGTTGTCACATGACTTTTTCACTTTAAAGCACTTAGGAGTTTGGATCAAATTACGGTCTTGAAAAAAATGGACTAGGCTTACATACAAGGTTGTCAAAGAAAATAGGCTAAAGGCTCAAAAGGGTTTAACTAGGATGATGTCCATGGGTATGTAAAACTGAAGGTAAGCAAATATAGGTTGCCAAATAAATGCCTAAATCATATCCTAAACTTACACTCCTTATTTTCGCTTTGCATACATACCAGGCAAGTTCTAGCATCAGCCACACGCATAGAATATACGATTATCTCACACACACAAGGCACATGGTCGACTTGCTTGGAAGTAATATAGACTCTCGACCCAACAAGTGAAGGAATTGAACCACACAATATCACATAATGAGTCACAACTAGAGCCTAAACGTCTCAATAGTCACAATTGTAGCACATACTCTTGTTATAATCTCATGCTGCCTATCAAAATAATTTCATGCGAAGCTAGAAAAAATTTACTACTAAAAAAATGAAACAAAAACAAAGCAAACAAACATAGATGCGAGTAGAGAAGTATAGCATGCAATACCACCACCCCACACTTAGTCGGGACACTGTCCTCAGTGGAGAATAAATACGAAGAACCTGGTCAGTCGGACTCGTCCTCAATGTCGGGGGTCATACCCTTTGCATCGGAATCATCATCAGAGTCTTCATTCTCAGAAGTTCCTCATAAGTATCCCACTTAATTCCAAGAGTGAGTCGAGGTATTTGCAGCGAGGAGGGTTCTCCTTGCTCTTTTCGGCCTCTTTTCTTGCCTTTTTGTGAAGTGGTCTTGCTTTGGGTGCCATTGTACCTGAGACTTAAAAAAATGTTCATGTTAGCCTCATCTTGATGGATACAATCTATAAACAAGCAGTAGTGGCACCACCCCACACTTAGTTTGTTGGTACAGACTAGTGAAGTGAAAGTGGTCGATTACTCAGACTTCATCTACATACGTTTTAGGGGCTATATTCCAACAAGAAATTCAGATATGTAACACTTCTTGCAATCTTTGCAATACTTTCATGTTAGGTATATCAAGACTTCTTCATAGGGATTACATCATGGTATAGTTTCTATCAATAATCATAATCTCCTATGTCGGTAGGCAACTATAAGTCTTATTCCGATGAGCGAGACATCCCAACATGTAAGTATTCAAGTGACAAGAGCATGCAATGTTCATTACTATAGCAATTCCGCAAGTAGTATAACAATGCATCAAAATCAATTTCTAGTTGGAAACAAGTTAAGAGTATCCTAACGTTCATGTTCACTCACTTGGTTTTGTATCAACAATTCAAACACATTAACATCACCAATATTTCTTCAAGATGTAGCAATTCATAATAGACATAGCAACGTAGCACTTACGAAAAATAGATGAAGAACAAAAGAGTACTTACGTGATTGAAGCCTTTGGAGATGTTCTTGTGAAGTGGGAGTGCAAAAAGAAAAGTTTTGAGATGATTTGGAGAGTATATGCGGCGCCTAGGTCAAGTTTTCAATGTGTTTGTGTTTCAAGACTAAGTCTCCTTTATATAGGAAGAGAATGGGTTGGGTTTTGACCCATTTACAATCGGTTTTGGAGACAAAAATGCTACATATGAGGCGCATAATGCTTGGCATAGTCATGGTATATGCGGCGCATTGTCTATGGCATAATGGGACATATGCGCCGCATAGTCTATGGCATTTATAGACATATGTGCCGCATGGTCTATGGCATATGAGATACTGAGACCAAATGCCATAGCATAGGCGGCGCATAGTCAAAAGCATACCTAGGAATAGGCGGCGCATAGTGTATAGCATACTAGATTCCGAGACCTTAGGCTATAGGATAGGTTGTGCATCATTCGTGGCCTAGTTTTACCTAGGCCTAGACTTCCTCAATGCCTAGTTTGGCATGAGCAATGCTCAATCCATAGCCTTATGCATCACTATTCCTAACTTACCAACTTTACCATACAATGCGTCCAAATCGTCAATTGAAATCAATCTCCTCGTTGAATACCTCTTGCACCTACATTTGCTCAAAAACAATAAAAACGATTAGAACGATGGGTTGCCTCCCATCAAGCGCCTTCGTTTTGGTCGTGGCACGACTCTTATTTTTGGATTTTTAAAAGGCAAAACACATACTAGAACGAAATAAAAAATGAAAAAACGATAAACGATAAATGAAAAATGATAAACGATGGGTTGCCTCCCATCTAGCGCCTTATTTATTGTCGTAGCACGACATGGTTACCTCGAGTACTCAGGCTTCATCGAGGTAAATGGAGGATCATTTTCTAAAAGGATTTAGACGACAATGAGGCTTACCTGTGGGCATGCGATCTTCTTCGAGATGGCTCATACATTTCCCCGGAGAGTCACCAATTATATCATCAATAGTCCAACCCATAGCTCTCTTGTATCTCTTCAGAGCAGAGATGAGAGCTTCTATGTGCTGTTCACTTAAATCATCTGCACTCTCCGGAAGTATATTTCTACTTTCCAAGAACACATACCTTAGATAATCGGGGAGCTCTTGCGATTCTAGTGTTGGTGTCTCGTCAATGGGAGTCTTCGCTGTTGGTTGATTCTTGGGATCACAATCTGGTTTCTTAGGAGTATAAGACTTTATTTCTGTTAGAGCACCCATAAGTTCTTCATAATCTTCATTATCCTCATGCTCAACTTTCAGTGGCGCAGCAGACAATGGCTCAACAGTAGGCTATTTTTCTATAGATAATGCTTTCATATCCTCATGATGAACATCAGCTACAGATAACTCATTCATATCGCTGGGCTGCTTCATGTCTTTGCATATATCAAAGTGGACCACTTCGTCATTAATTCAAAACAAAAGCTCATTATCTTTCATGTCAATAAGCACACTTCCAGTTGCGAGGAAGGGGCGTCCCAAGATTATGGGAACGTTAGAATCCACCTCACAATCCAGAATAACGAAGTCTGCAGGAAAGATAAATGAAGATACCTTCACCAACGCATCATTCAAGATACCCACAAGTCGTTTTACCGTCCTATCAGCCATCACGAGCCTTATATTGGTTTGTGTTGGATCTCCTAGCCCCAACTTCTTGTAGACGGATAGTGGCATCAAATTGATGCTAGCACCCAGATCGCACAATGCCTTAGCAAAATTCATAGATCCAACCGTGCAAGGAATAGTGAAAGCACCAGGGTCTGCCTTCTTCTGTACTAAGGACCTTGTGGCAATTGCACTGCAATGATGAATATTATCTGTCGGCTCATAGCTTACTGCCCTCTTCTTTGTCAACAGGTCCTTCATGAATTTAGCGTACCCAGGCATTTTTTCTAGCGCCTCTACCAACGGAACATTAATGGTCAGCTGCTTCAACATGGTCATGAATTTGCTGAACTTTGTATCATCCGCCACCTTCTTCAATCTTTGAGGAAAAGGTGGTGGTGGGTATGGAATTGTTCTTTCCACAGCTTTCTTCTCCTCTTGCTTCCGTTTTTCAGCTTTTTCAGGTTGCAAATCGTGAGGGGTGACGTTATGGACGTCAGGATCAGCTGCTGCGGCATCTTCCCCTTTCACCGTATCATCAATGTCCACTACTTCGTCAACCACTTGCTTGCCCTTAGATGATGTTTCCAGCACCTTACCACTTCGGGTAGTAATATCCATGCATGACCCATCATTCCTTGGGTTTTGCACGGTGTTGCTAGGTAAAGTGCCAGCCTTTCTTTGATTGAGTGCTGCTGAGAGTTGGCTCAATTGCTGCTCTATTTGCTTGATTGAAGTGGAATGAGAATCAACTAGTTGTTTCATGGAGGACAAATCATTAATTACCTCAGTAACTCCCGCGCTCGTTGCTTCCACTCCTTTCAATAATTTAGCCATCATGTCTTCCATACTTCCAGAATTAGATGTGGTGGTATCACGTCTACCAGGGGGAACGTACAAACCACTCTTTTCATTCTTGTTCTTCCAACTACCTTGGTCCATGTTTCCAGATTTACCATAATAGTTCCGACCTTGGTTTCCTTGGGTATTCCCTCGGAAACCCCCCTGATTGTTCAAGTAGTTGGCCTCCTCTTCCGAATCAGATTCGTCTCTTCCTTTTAGCGCCACAGCTTTCACTTTTTTGGTCTTCCCTGATAATAAATGCTTTGTCAGAAGATCCACTTGCGTTTTCATGTGCGCTAAATCTTGATCACGTTCTTCTTGTCTTTTTCTTTGGTCTGCAGTCATGCCTATAGATAAAGTGGGGCTTGCTACCTCAGAATCCCCGGTATGCCAAGCTCTACTTTGTTTCGTCATACGATCTAACATATTGCTTGCTTGACCAAAGGTGAGGTCCATAAAAGATCCTCCAGCTGCGTTATCCACCACTGGCTTAGTTATTGAATTCAAGGCTCTATACAATATCTCCATGAGGTGAACATTAGTCATGTGATGGTTTGGGCATCTCGCTAGCTTTGTCTTGAACCTCTCCCATGTTTCATGAAGAGCTTCAGTTGGAAGCTGACGAAAGTTGCTGATTTCATCTCTCAATTGTGCCCTTTTGGAAGGCGGAAAGAATCTTTCTAGGAAAGCGTCTCTCAATTGCCTCCAATTTGTAATTGAATCAGGAGTCAGCCCATTCAACCATAGTGTTGCCTCCCCAGACAGAGACAATGGGAATAGACGTAATCGAATTGCATTCTGACCAACACCAGGATTGTCAAAAGACTTGCATGTAGAAATAAAGTTGATGAGATGCATATTCGGATCATCGCCTGCTAGTCCACCAAACAGTCCCTTGAGTTGCAATAACTGAATCATGGTGCTTGTGATGTTGAACTTGGTTCCGGGCACTAATGGTGGAAGAATAATGGCTCATGTGGCTCCGGCTCCATCAAGATCATCATCATTATCATCGAACGGTATCTCACGTTGTGCATCCATTGATGCACTGAACAAAAACCTGCAGTAAACAAAAACAAAAACTAAAAGTAAAAGTACGAGAGTCTTCGACCAAAGGGTCTAGTAATTATTACGAACTTAATTGACACTTGTATTCCCCGGCAACGGCGCCAATTTTTGATAACGCTCAATCTACAGCTCTCGTTTGAGTGTAAAGCGGTCGTTAGCAAATATAGAACCCAACCTGGGTTGGGTGTCGATCCCACAGGGAATAGCTTGGCCAACAAGTAAGTAAAATTACTAAACTTTTGGTGCAAGTCTCGTAAGAAGGGGGGATTCTTGTTTTGCAAGTAATGTAAACAAAAGCTGAAAATAATAAAGTAGAAAGAGAGAGATTGTTACGTTGGTTGTAAACAATGAGAATTGAAGCGTTTGGGTTATGTCCACCTTCTGAGGTATACGTCTCTATTGGCTATGAGTGTGTAGAATTCTGTCATGCAATTGCTTATAGAGGATTGTAGTCGATGGTAAATCCAAGCGTCTCTCGACCTAAACAAGGACTATTTCACTTTAACTCTCTCGAGCTTAAAGCGTATCTAACGGTACGAATTCTCCAAGAGGTTAGTCCAGTTACGGCACTAGCTTTTTAATAGGAAAGGGTGTCCTACTACCTTGACATTATCTCTTTTCCAGACAAATAACTTTTCTCTCGAACAAGTTAAATGTTAGACTGGCGTATTCTTGCGTTTGCAACCGCAAAGAATGTAGATTAAGATGAAGAGAATAATGATATAAGAAATATACGTGCCTCGAACTCACAAACTCACAGCAATAGATAGTATCTCATACGGCTTCCATAACCCCAACAGAGAAGTTTATTTACCCATGAATGCGAAGGAGATCACGATTGACATTGTTGTTATACCACAAGATTGAGTAATTTCGTGTAGCTTAGGTGGTAGGCGTGAGGCGTGAATTCCTAGGCAAAGTAACGATTCTCTTGTTGTGGAATTTAAGAATAGAAGAGTAGAAGAAGAAAAATAGAATTGAATTGTAAGATGAGAAGTTAAGAAGATGTTAGAAGATGTAAAAAGATGTGAGGGATGGAAGGAAGTATTGTGTTCTCCCTCCTTCCTCCCTCCTTATTCTCTAAAATCTCTAGCATGATAGGGTATTTATAATACCCATATCCTAATCCTACTAAGCTAATGAAATAAATAACCAAATCCTATTAGACTAATGAAATCCTTAACCCAAATGTACTAGGTTAAGGTAACATTATCATAATCCACTTAAAATAATAAAATACATAACCTAATTGTACTAGGTTAATGTATCATTTTCAAAATCCAGCTTTGTGTTTGTAAGTCCCCAAAGTCTTCAGAATTGCTGTTTTAGCCCGGGACAGATTTTCCATGCAGCAGTTTTGGTCCTTAGGCGTGTAAACTCCCTTCCCTTCCTTCGTGAGCTTTCTTTTGCGTCAAGTAAGCCATAAAATGCTGAATTCTGCATCATTTATACCTGAAACTTTACTAATCATGTTCGTTAGCTCATTTACAGGAAAAAGGACTAAAAGTGCATGAAATATATAATTTGTTCTCAAAACTAGGCTAAAATATGGGCAAAATATATTGATATAGGCGTGTAAATTCGCCTATCATCAATTAGCACCGAGCGAACCCAAAGGTGGGAACTCACCTGTTATATGAGGGTGTGATTCTTAGAAGCAATCTTTGCATTCCAGTACTATGTAGCCAACATAGGTTGAGACATCATAGCTTGCTATATAAGGGTAGATAAGGTGGATTAACCTTCTATATGAGGGTTCCCACCGTTCTCATTAGAGTTACCTGTTATATTAGGGTCACTCACATGTTGTCTTTACCAGTGGTGCGGTATTGACACATTTCCAATCAGGGCATAGATTGGACCCCAATTTAGCTATAATGCATCATTTGGGGCATGTCGGTTAGATAACTACCTCCCACAGTCTTAGTATCAGTCTCAGTAAAAGAACTCAAATAGTTCTTCAGAATCTAGGACTGTCAGATACAGTCAACTCAGATACAGAACGGAACTTAAATAGTTCCACTAGATTTAGAACTGTCAGATAGAGTCACTCATGTTATAAGTTATATTAGTTATTAGTATGTCATGTTATCATTATTTAGATTTAGTACTCATGTTATCCCGATTTTAGATATAGTTACTATGTACGCATGCATGTATTCTCACGTTCATATTAGTCAGTTAGACAGTATTATTCATGCATATGAACCCCATGCATTCATCCTACCCCATATGCATACCAGTACATTTAAAGTACTGATACATTTGCGCTATGGTGTCTTATACCATAGGTTTAGAGACACGAGCTCCAGATCGGCAGTAGATTCCAGTTTTAGCAATCGGAGTTAGAAGTGAGTCCTGATCTTTCTAGGACATGATTATTTCTCTATTATATCATTAATTAGTTTATTAGTTGGAGTTAGTTGGGGACATGTCCCATCAACTCTTTACTCAGATAGTTCAGTCAGTTAGAGGCTTTCTAGACTATCATGTTTCAGATTTCAGAATTTTCAGTTTTGTTTTGGGTATTTCATACCCCGTTTAGATGTTATATTTTACTATAGTTATGTGAACCTTATGGCCTTTCAGTTCATGTTTCCGCATTATTCAGTATTTCATGCAGTATAGAGGTACAGATATCAGCCATAGGTTAGCTTGTGGTCCTTCGGGGTCATGAGCACCGTGTAGCATTCCGGATACTAGATTTGGGGCATTACAAACTTAGTATCAGAGCCTAAGCTTCAATAGAGTCCTAGGAATTCTAAAATCCATATCTAGTAGAGTCTTGTACATGGGTGTGTTGCACGCCATATTTATGTACAGGAGTCTATAAGATGTTTTAGGAACAGTTTCCCATATTTTAGTATTCATGTCGTGCCAGTGAGCATAATCTCAAGTCAATCTCTCAGTCTAATCTGTTTCTCCCTTTTTTCTACACCTAAAAGAAGAAACGGGAATTAGTCAACCCTTCAGCCCGAAGAACCTTTGGGTGAACATGTTTCTCATGCAGAGTTCCGAGATGCATTCACTACTCTTGCTAACTCAGTTGCTTCTTAGAATGAATGACCAGATGTTATTTCGGCCAATTCAGCTGCAGCTAGGATTTGAGATTTCACCCAAATAAATCCTCCATCCTTTCTCAGGTCTAAGGCAGATAAGGACCCTCAGGAATTCCTAGATCAGGTGCAGAAGGTAAAAGACATCATAGGGGTGACTAGTGTTGAGAGTGCTGAGCTAGTTGCATATCAATTGCAGGATGTTGCTTACACTTGGTTCAAGTAGTGGAAGTCAGATAGGGCAGATGATGCAGGTCCAGTTGAGTGGAAGGAGTTTGCATCTGCTTTTCTTGATAGATTCTTTTCCCTAGAGCTTAGGGAAGCTAAGGTGTTATAATTCATCAACCTCAGGCAGGGAAATATGACAGTGAAAGAGTATTCTCTTAAGTTTACTCAATTAGCCAGATATGCCCCTCATGTGGTTGCAGATAGCAGGGCAAGGATGAGTAAGTTCATTTCAGGGGTGAATGATTGTGTGGTTAATGAGTGTAGATCCGCCATGCTGAATAGTGACATGACTTTAGCCAGGCTTATGACTTATGCTCGGCAGATTGTGGAGCAAAATATTAAGATGAGGGAGAAGAAGAATAAGAGAGCAAAGACAGGTAGTTTCAACTTTTCTCAGCCTAAGTTAGAAGGAGGAAACCATTCTCAGTTTTATCCTAAGTCATCAGTTCCAGTTTCTTCTTCAGCCAGTGCTCCAGTTCCTAAGTTTATAGAGGGTAACAAAGATAGAGCACCAGGCTCTAAGTCCCAGGGCAGTGTTAGCAGTGCCTGCACCTATCCTCTTTGCCAGACTTATAGAAATCATCATCAGGATATTTGCATAATTGGCAGTGCTATTTGTTTCATATGTCGCAAGCCAAGCCACAGTGTCAAAGAATGTCCTTATCTAGGTCCTCAGGGTCAGCAGAATCGCTCCTCATCTCAGTTTGATCGCCCAAATCAGCAGGGAGCCACCTCTAGTGCTACTAGTGGGCAATGCCCAAATCGTCTCTATGCTCTTTAGTCCCGACAAGATTAGGAAAATTATCCTGATGTAGTTACAGGTACGTTACAGATCTTTCATGTGCATGTTTATGCTTTTCTAGATCCAGGAGCTTCTTTGTCTTTTGTTACTCCCTATATAGCAGGTGATTTTAGAATTAGTCCCGAAATCCTAGCAGAGCCCTTTTCATTCTCTACCCTAGTGGGTAAAACCATCATAGCCCGTGGGTATACAGGAACTGCCCAGTTATGATATTTCGGAAATTCACTTCAGCAGACTTAGTCAAATTAGAGATGACTGATTTTGACGTCATTCTCGACATGGATTGGCTCCATTCCTACTATGCCATAGTCGACTGCAGAAATAGAATAGTCCAGTTTCAGTTCCCAAATGAACCCGTCCTTGAGTGGAAGGGTAGTGTATCTGCTTTTAGGGGTCAGCTTGTTTCCTACCTTCGGGCAAGGAAAATAATATCTAAAGGATGTGTCTATCATCTTGTTCAAATTAAGGACACTAGTTCCAAAACTCCCAACCTTGAATCAGTCCCAATAGTGAATGAATATTCAGATGTCTTTTCCAAAGATCTTCCAAGAATTCCTCCCGAAAGGGAAATAGACTTCATCATTGATCTTCTTCTAAATACTCAGCCTATCTCTATTCCGCCATACAGAATGGCACCAAAAGAACTGAGAGAACTGAAAAAAACAATTGAAGGATCTCTTTGATAAGGGATTCATTAGGCCCAGGGTTTCCCCATGGGGCCCTCCAGTATTATTCGTGTGCAAGAAAGACAGTTCTCTCAGAATGTGTATAGACTACCACTAACTCAATAAGGTCACGGTTAAGAATAGTATCCTCTTCCTAGAATTGATGACTTATTTGACCAACTTCAGGGTGCCAATTATTTCTCTAAGATAGATCTCAGATCTGGTTATCATCAGCTCAGAGTTAGGGAATGTGACATTTCAAAAATAGCTTTCTGAATTCGGTATGGTCACTTCGAATTTCTAGTCATGTCATTTGGTCTTACCAATGTCCCATCCGCTTTCATGGACTTGATGAACCGTGTGTTCAAGCAGTACTTTGACATGTTCGTTATAGTCTTCATAGATGATATTCTGGTTTATTCCCATAGTGAGCATGATCATGCAGACCATCTCAGGACAGTACTTCAGACTTTCAGAGATTATCAGCTATTTTCCAAATTCAGTAAGTGTGAATTTTGGCTAAGGTTAGTAGCATTCCATGGTCACATCATTTCCGATGATGGCATTAGAGTTGATCCTCAAAAGACCAAAGCAGTAAGAAACTGACCCAGACCTATCTCTCCATCAGATATTAGGAAATTCTTAGGTTTAGCTGGATATTACAGATGGTTTGTTGAGGGATTTTCTTCAATTGCATCCCTTATGTCTATATTGACTCAGAAGAAAGTCAAGTTTCAGTGGTTAGATCCTTGAGAGAAGAGTTTTCAGGAGTTGAAGACTCGACTCACCTCAGCTCTAGTTTTAGCTCTTCCAGATGGTCCAGATGGGTTCGTAGTGTATTGTGATGCATCCAGAGTAGGTCTGGGTTGTGTCCTCATACAGCATGGTAAGGTCATAGCCTACGCCTCCAGATAGCTTAAGCCCCTTGAGAAGAATTACCCTACTTATGATCTTGAGTTAGCAGCCGTAGTATTTGCCTTAAAGATTTAGAGGCATTATCTATACGGTGTTTATGTAGATGTGTTCACAGATTATAAGAGTCTTCAGTATCTCTTTTCTTAGAAAGATCTCAATCTTCATTAAAGAAGGTGGTTAGAGCTCTTGAAAGATTATGACATGAGTGTCCTCTATCATCCGGGCAAGTCCAACGTAGTGGCCAACACTCTCAGTAAAATATCCATAGGTAGTGTTTCTCATATTGAGGACAATAAAAAAAAGTTACCTCAGAAATTCCATTATCTTGCCAGACTAGGCGTTCGCTTAGTTGATATAGATGAGGGTGATATTTGGGTTCAGAGTAGTTCAGAATCATCTGTAGTTTCTAAGGTGAAAGAAAAGCAAGATAAAGATCCCAACCTTGTC
This sequence comes from Capsicum pubescens, assembly GCA_030864215.1. Lineage (NCBI taxonomy): Eukaryota > Viridiplantae > Streptophyta > Magnoliopsida > Solanales > Solanaceae > Capsicum > Capsicum pubescens. The sequence continues at coordinate 157,319,260 of CM061547.1, read as the reverse complement.
AAGTTGAAAGAGTCAGTTCAGGATCAAAAAGTAGAGGTTTTCTCCCAAGAGGGAGATGGTGTTTTGCATTGTCAAGGTCGTCTATGTGTTCCAAGTGTAGATGACTTAAGGTAAAAAAACATTGCAGAAGCGCATGGTGTGCACAACTCTATTCATCTAGGGGCCACATATCTGAACCGCGACTTGCGGGAAATCTATTGGTGGAGTGGGATGAAGAGAGACATTGTAGAGTTTATAGCTAAGTGCTCTACATGTCAGCAAGTTAAGATAGAGAATCTTAAGCCTAGTGGGTCCATGTAGGAGTTCAGTATTCCTACTTGGAAGTGAGAAGTTGTGAACATGGACCTCGTGATGGGTTTTTCTCGAACTCATCATCAGCATGATTCAGTCTGGGTCATTGTAGACAAAATGACCAAATCAGCTTATTTCCTTCCAGTTCATACCTCTTATTTAGCCGAGGATTATGCCAAACTCTACATCAAGGAGTTGGTCAGATTGCACTGTGTTCCGCTATCTATTATCTCAGACAAAGGTACCCAGTTCACCTCTTATTTCTAGAAAGCATTCCAAAAGGGTCTTGATACCCAAGTTCATCTCAGTACATCCTTTCATCCTCAGATATATGGTCAATTAGAAAGGATCATTTAGACGTTAGAAGATATACCAAGGGCATGTGCAATCGATTACAAGGAAAGTTGGATGACCACTTACCTTTGATTGAGTTTGCATACAACAACAGCTATCATTCTAGTATTCAGATGGCTTCATTCGAAGCTCTCTATGGTAGGAGATGTAGATCTCTAATTGGTTGGTTCTAAGTTAGTGAGGCCTCAGTCATAGGGCCTGACTTAGTATTTGGCGCCTTATAAAAAGTCTAGTTGATCAGAGAAAGACTCTGGGCTGCTCAAAGACGACAGAAGTCTTTTGCAGATGTTCATAGAAAAAAAATCTCGAGTTTCAGATTGGTGACTATGTCTATCGAAAGATCTCTCCCATGAAGGGAGTGAAGAGATTCGGCAAGAAGGGAAAGCTCAGTCCCCAATATGTCTGTCCCTTCAAGATTCACAGTCGCTTTGGCAAGGTAGCCTATGAGCTTGAATTGCCTTCAGATCTAGCCTCAGTTCATCCAGTCTTTCATGTCTTTTTGGTCAACAAGTGCATAGGTGACCCATTAGTTGTAGTCCATATTTAGAGAATTGATGTTCAAAACACTCTCTCTCATAAAGAGATTCCAGTCAAAATCTTAATACTATCAGACTCGTAGATTGAGGAACAAAGAATTTTCTCTAGTTAAGGTTCTTTGGTGAAATCAGTCCGTCGAGGGAGCTACTTGGGAAGCAGAGGCAGACATGCGTACAAAGTATCCTCACCTCTTCTTCACCAACTCAGATCAATCTCAAGGTAACAGTTCTCCATAAGCTTACTTAATTTCATGTTTAGTGTTTATGACACACTTGGTATGCAGTTTCATGCTCATGTTCCTATTATAAACTTGGTATGTAGTACCATTGCATACTCAGTCATGCATTCATGAATTATTTACATATGCATCAGATATGCATGTTAAGTATTATACGTTCATCTTGTCAGTCATGTCAGTCATGATATCATGTTCCAGTTATTCATGTTCAGTATGTACGTCAGTTGTCTTTTCTTCCCAATCAGTCAGTCTCATTCGAGGACGAATGTTCTCAAGGGGGAGATATTATAATACGCCATACTTTTTTCTAACAAATTTCATCTCAAGAATGTCTAGTATTAGATTCTAAATTGAATGATGGTTATTCCATGAGGAATTTTCAAGATTTTCACTTTTGTCATGTGGGAAATTAAATAAGATTTCCATTGATATAAGATTCACCCAAATCCAATAACCGAGTCAGAAGTTACGACTATTTTAAGTTCCCATCATAAAACAGTGCCATATTAGTCAATGGCATACCGCGCCACGAGATTAAATGGCAGTTGGCAAAGTCCAGTATGGGTCCGCAATTATGGTGCGTCGCGCTAGGGCCCAAATTCAGAATTGTCCTTTTATAGTGTCTTAGCGTGATTTCCTCTGCGTCGCGCCAAAGTTCCTGGTCACAAAAGAAGGGGAAACACGATGGCTCCGCGTCGCACCATCCCTCAGTTTCCCAATTGTCAAATTCCAGTGAGACAGCGCGATAGCGCCGCATCGTACCAGGGGCCCAGTTTGAGAAAAATTTACTAAAATTAAATGACGCATCCAGGGTTAAAAGGGTCAACTTTCCACCCTTATTTAAGCCCTTTAACAAGTGATTCAGCCACTTTTCACCCAAAATACACTCTCTTCTCTCAAAAACATCTCAAGAACAACCTAGGGATTTTTATAGAAGATTCGGAATCAAGAATTTCCTCCGTCAATCTTCACGAAATCACAAACCAAGGTATGCATAGTGTTCATTCATGGACTCCTTTTGTCTATGAAGCCCAAGAATCTCTTTTCTAAGTTTAAGTTTATGGATTTCTTTATGAATTTCATGTTGGGTTCATTTTTTTTATGTTGAGAATGATCAATTAAATTCAAATCCATGTTGGGTGATCAATTTTATGTGGAATTGATTTGTATAGATGTATATTCATATGAACCTATGAATAAACCCTAGGATGATGAAATTAGAGATGAATCATGATGATTAATTGTTGTATAATGTTGTCTACCTGTGCTATGCCTACCATGTGTTTGATTAAATGCCTAGATGAAGGATCAATGCCCAACTAGTATGATATCATGAAATCCCCATGTATGTACAAGTTATGCCTATCACATGTTTTGATGGAATGCTTCTATAAATGTATTATGGATTAAGATATTAGTTATATGTTCAAGTAAGTTATGCTTGGTCAGTTTCCTTCCACCGAGTCCTGGGGGTCTTTGTACCCAAAATATTAGTTGTGTGCCTAGATTCATGTCATGTTTCCACGACACTCTCAGTCAAGCTATGATCCTTAGACTTCAGATAGTCTTATGACTCAGGAAATCTCCATGATCTCATAAACACAGTCAGTTGTCAGATGTCAGTAGTATTTCTTAAGTCAACGGAAGTCAGTAACTCAGTCCATGTTCAGTTCAATAAATCTTGTTCAGTGTCTATTCAGATAGGAGTAGAAATTAGCATCAAGCGAGCCCAAGGGTGGGAACTCACCTTTTAACTGAGGGTTTGATTCTTAGAAGCAATCCTTGCATTCCAGAACTATGTAGCCAACATAGGTTGAGACATCATAGCCTTCTATATGAGGGTAGATGAGGTGGCTTAACCTTCTATATGAGGGTTCCCATCGTTCTCATTAGAGTTACCTAGTATATTAGGGTCACTCACATGTTGTCCTTACCAGTGGCGTGGTATTGACACCTTTCTAATCAGGGCATAGATTGGACCCCAATTTAACTATAATGCATCATTTGATGCATGTCGGTTATATGAGTACCTCCCACAGTCTCAGTATCAGTCTCAGTAAAAGAACTCAGATAGTTCTTTAGAATCCAGTACTGTCAGTTACAGTCAACTCTGATACAGAATGGAACTCAGATAGTTCCACCAGATTCAGGACTGTCAGATACAGTCACTCATCTTATCAGTTATATCAGTTATCAGTATGTCATGTTATCAGTATTTAGATTCAATACTCATGTTATTCCGATTTCAGATATAGTTATTATGTATGCATGTATGTATTCTCACGTTCATATTAGTCAGTTAGCTAGTATTGTTCATGCATATGAACCCCATGCATTCAGCCTACCCCACATGCATACTAGTATATTCAAATACTAACGCATTTGTGCTAAGGTGTCTTATACCATAGGTTTAGACACACGAGCTCCAGATCAGCAGTAGATTCCAGTTTCAGCAGTCAGAGTTAGAAGTGTGTCCTCATCATTCTAGGACATGATTATTTCTCTATTATATGATTAATTAGTTTATTAGTTGGAGTTAGTTGGGGACATGTCCCATCAACTCCTTACTCAGACAGTTCAGTCAGTTAGAGGCTTTCTAGACTATCATGTTTCTGACCTCAGTATTTTCAATTTTGTTTTAGGTATTTCATACCCCATTAGGATGTTATATTTTACTTCTGTTATGTGAACCTTATGGTCGTTCAGTTCATGTTTCCGCATTATTCAATATTTTATGCAGTATACAGGTATAGATATCAGTCATGGGTTAGCTTGTGGTCTTTCGGAGTCATGAGCACCGTGTAGCATTCCGGGTACCAGATTCGGGGTGTTATAGTTGAATATTGTATTTTTTGTGATGCTTGGTGAAGTGTATTTGTATTTATTTTGGCTTGTATGTGTTGTGACATTTTGTGGAGCATATTCGTATTTATTCTTGTTAGCTGACAGGTTCCCAACAGGCCTATTTATAGAGTAAACTCTGTCGAACTTTTAAAAATTTAAGAATTTGCCAAATTTTAAGATCTTAAGGTAGATTGAGGGAAGTGGAAGTTGAGCAAATGATCTCATGGATGTCTTGGGTAATTATAGGAGTCAAAATAAACTATATGCATCATTCGAGGATGAATAATTCTAACTGGGGGAGATTGTAATACCTTTGTAAATTTTTAAAAATTATTTTAATATTTTAGATGAGTATAACTTTTAGCCTATAGAGATTTACATGGTACATATATTTTAAAGAAAATTATATTGTGTGTGTATATATGTGTATTTGTATGTATGTATATATAATGTATATAATATGTATGGTTGTGGCTGGTAGGTTAAAGGATAAGTGAGGAGTTTTATTATATATATATGTATATTTTTTGGTACAAATGGGGGACAATCTATTATTTGATTTCTCTACAAAAAATACTTACTGAAGAAAAAAAGGGAAAAAAATCCTAATCATTATTATCCAAACGAGCCACCTTACTCAATGTCACTCACCATATCTTCCGCTGGCAATAGTAATCACCAGCCAGTGTAACCCCACTAGCGTTGCCTCATTTTCTCCTCCCACCATATATCCTCCGCTCTGGTTTGCTGGCCTTTTTCATTCTCTCTCATTATTCACTTTCTCTATTGATTTGACCACCATCGGTGAGCCAACTGCCAATGAAACCACCACTGCTCCAGCCGGAAAACCCCACTAAAACACCACCAAATGGATTTGGGTAGGAAACATCAATGGTTTCTCAACACTAATTTTAAAATATTGAGATGGTAAATTGGTTATCTATCGAATTGTGGAAACTAACGGTTGGCAAAACAAAGGCTACACACTCGCGGGTCAAATTGTTTGATACTTGTGGTCCTACCATTAACTAGGAAGGCATCAAAGGTATGTAAAGCTAAACCGTCCTTCCGTGAAGGCATAACTCATAGTCATTTGTTTCTCCTAGACAAGTCGATATAGTTTACTTGAATACAAGAACAAGTCTTTCACCTTCTATATGTCTAACACTTGACTATGTGCCTAATACTTCCATAATATTCATATTGCCTTCCCATTTTAAATTAGTTGTCTCCATCCTTCATGAATCTATTTATTAGAGTTGCAGTATTCTTTTTTACTCATGTCAAGTCAAGTATCTATAGAACGGCTCATGATTGTATTCATGTTTGTTGGAAATTCATAGAATTCATATATTATATCTATCACATATAATATGGTTAGAATAAATAGCCATATTATAGTCCCATTTGAATATTGGATCACATAGAAATATACGTATAGAACGAAATAAAAACTAGCATTTGAATAGCTCGATACTAGTAAGGAAGTTAGTGTAATATGAGAAGCATTACTCTAATGGCTCGATAGTATTGATCATGATACACTTGCATAGGCCTATAAGGCACTACTTGATAAAGTTAATGATGGGAGGGTCCATAGATTTGTCTTGGCATATCGCTTGACATGATTCTGTGCACAAGATTGAGACTAGACCATTATAGTGGGCCCAATATTATGGTGTACCCGCCCTTATGGAATCATTTGGAGTCATCTAGGATGACCCTGACCCGATCCAACATACGTCATATATGGCATGTGGGCAGACCCTTATAGTGATCTTGTAAGGAAGGGCGTACCCTGTATCAGACCACAATTATAGTTATACATATAAAATCATAGTCAGGAGTATTTGGGTAACATATGTCGTACACTTAACATAGAATGCCCTTGGTAGGCCATCATATAATTATTCGTATTAAAAGTAGGCACATGACATCACTTAGGTAAATTACTAGGCAGGTAAATACATAGGTAATAGTTTCTAATATTCAGTCGTCCACAGATTCTCCTTTTGTTGTTTGATTTATTGAGAATCCTTATACATATACTTGTTATTATGTTTATTTTACATAATAGTACATATTTTTCATGTGCTAATGTCCTACATTCGGGGACACTGCGTTTTTGTAAATATAAGATCAAGTATATTGATGAGCAGACTTTTACGGTAGACACTTGTTCATATTTAGAAAAGCAGTTGGTGAGCTCCTCTTTTACCTAGAGTTGGAAAATATTGAGTACAATTTAATCATGTTTCTAGTTATAGTTTGGGTATGTAGGGGCCCTTCCCCCAACCGTCTTCCTTGTTCAGTTATAATTTCTCTTAGAGGCTTCATACACAGAGGTAAATTTTTATACGTGGTCATAGTTTCATATGTCTATATCAAATGAGTGTTCAATGGGATAGAATTAGTTTGTACATAGCCCCTTATTTTTGTTTATGAATAATAACTCTTCTCCATAATATATATGCCAGTCATATAACTCATGCTCATACAGTTCTTGTCCGCCCTATCTAGGCTCAGGGCGTGACAGTAAACCAACCTTAGTCCCATGTGAATGTAGTCCAGTAGACCCCATCTTAGTGCAAGATTTGTGGGATTAGTGGTCACTCTGCAGACTCATGTGGAGAGAATCCAAAAATGGTGAACTTTTTGGGCAATACATAGAAAGAAAATTTGAATTATGGTAATGCTAACAATCATAAGTGGCAGAGTCAGCCCAACTACTCATGGGGAAATAATCATGCTTAGTTTTAGCAACAGCAAATCTTACAGGTCAGTAATATTGAAGAGCCCTTCAAAAAGATCCTGGCAAATCAAAAATATATGGTTGCGGAGATAAAAAACTCACAACTTAATTAGAAGAACTTAGAGATGCAGTTGGGGATGTTACCTCAGGCGCAGATTACCAGACCTCGAGGTAGTTTGCCTAGTGATACAAATAATTCAAAGCAGGTAATGGCAATCACCTTGAGGAGTGGTAAAAATCTCACTGATAGACCTCTTACGAAAAATTAGGAGGTACAGGCAAAGTTAGTCCCAAAGTAGACAGAGGAGAAGCAAGTAGCAGCTAAAGAAGCTGGAACATTAGGGAAGTCTGAGTACCTAAAACCAAAAGCAGTTAAGCGTGTACAAGAGAGACCAGCACCACTATTCCCTTAAAGGATCAAATGGCTAAAGAAGATGCATGTTTTAAGAAGTTCTTTGACACATTCAGAGAACTTCATATTAATTTTCCACTGTTATATGTTTTCCAGGGTATGCCTAAGTACGCTAAGTACTTGAAGGATGTGGTGAACAATAAGATTAAGGTGAATGACATTGAGATGGTGGCACTAACGGAAGAATGTAGTTTTGTTGTATTGAGTAAGATGATAGAGAATATAAAGGACCCAGGGAGTTTCACCCTCAACATACAAATTGGTGATAATAACGTGGTCTATGCTTTAAGTGACTTGGGGGCAAGCATAAATTTGATTCCTCTGTCTGTTTTTAACACTCTTGGTTTGGGGTAGCTGAGTCCATGTTCTATGGTGCTCCAAATGGCGAATTGATCTAGACTGCGGCCCAAAGAAATCATTGAAGACGTCATCATTAAGTTTGTTGAGTTCATTATTCCTTCTAATTTTGTTGTTCTTGATGATGATACAAATGATAAAGTACCAATCATACAGGGAGGTCTATTCTTGGTGATGGGAGGAGTACCGATTAATAATAGAAAGGGCACTCAAAAAATGAGACTGGATAATGAAGTAGTGTCCTTAAAAGTATACAAGCCGCTCAATCCATCTTGCACTATAGGTATTTGTACAAGATCGCGGTTATGGAAGTGGATGATTGTAGGATGGAGGATTGCAAACCACCTAGGACCTTTTCAGACTATCTCATAGAGTGTCCTAAAACAATGACTTAAGCCCTGAGTTGAGAAACTAAAAGAAGATCCTGAAAAAGCTATTGTTGAAAAAGTTGTAGACCTTAAGAGTAAGCACTCAAGAGGTCTTAAAAGAGTGAGAAGATGGCCTCCGAGTAGGAGAAATAGGTTAAAGTAATATGTTTGAACATAGTGATATGGGTCGAGTCATGGTATTAAATCAAGTGTTGCTTAGGAGGCAACCCAAGTTAAGGTAGGTATTGTATTTTCATATTTTAGTTGTTATTGCACATTTGTTTTTGTTTTTGCTGAGTCACAGGTTGATGGGAAGTTTGAGTACCAAAAATCCAATTTAAGGAACATGAAAAAGACTAGGTGTGGGGTCCACCGGATCTTATTAATGATTAAGATGCTATTAGCTATCCCTAGAGTCCTCGGGGAGTATTTCCAGCCTTGCTTTTGAATTATACTTTAGGGACAAAGTGTTTTTAAGTGTGGGGTGGGGAATCTTCCCATGGTTTAGGGTGAATTATTGCTATAGATTTTAATTCTTAGTTAGTTTCTAGCTTTTGACTAAATTTAAATAAATTTAAAAAATATTTTCTCTTTGTTTGTTTAGTTTTTTTTAGTGATAGTCTAGTGTAGGGGCACACTTCAGCCACCTCTTGATTTATCTTTTTGGATATTTTCTGAGGTTCGCTCTTTGAACCCAGTATTTTTTCATTTTTAGGAGTAAATTTAAATTTTGTGTAAGGAATAAGTAAGATGTTCTTTCTAGTTTCTATGTGTGATTATACGATGCAAGTTGGTTTGAATGTAACAAACATGTTGATTTTGTTGAATAACTACTTTTGAGACCCCTAGGCTCATGTGTATGACTCTTGTGCAATGTTAACTTAATTTGAATTTATGTAATTGCATGGTTTAGAGTCTATAATGATCCTACTTGATTTGAGCATGTGCCACATATGATATGAGATTTTTTATTTTGTTCCTTGTTGTAATAGATGTCCAGAGCTTGCTCGATATGTGTGAAAATTAAAATAAAGAATGTTGGATTTAGTAGAAGATATAGGAATTTCTTTGATAACCATTTATCATACCCCCTTTTATCTACCCTTATGCATAATCTTAGTTAGCTCTTGTAATGAACCTTCAGGTCATTTTCCATATTTCTACTTATTTTCTTCATTAGTTTTTTCTATAGCTTCCCCAAGTCATTTTTGACTGGTTGAAACTGACAGTTTGGTTATCGGGTAGTTCGTTTGGTTTATAGAGCCATTTTCCTTTTTAGAAGTCTTCGCTGGTTTAAAATGGCCACCGGGTAAAAACTTTATCTAAACAAACTTGTATGCAAGTTTTGACTATTCCAGAAGCTCTAGAATATCGATTTTAGGCTAGGTGGACTCTTGGTTCGGGTCTTGAGGCACCCAGGCTCATGTCGACTATTGGTCAGAAAGTTTAGAAATTAAAAATTGAGTGTGGGACCCATATTTTGTCATAACAACTTCAGATGGAAATTTTGACTACACCATTGAGTCTAAAATATTGAATTTGGTATGGTTACATAGTTCGTTTGCATATATGGGGTTTCCAATGAATCCAAGTTTTAGCTGCAACTAGTGCACCTGAGATCGCAGGCCATGGGTAGCTATAACGATCTGGCAGCAACAGCAAGTGCCGTGATCGCGACACTTTCATTCATGAACATGATTCCTTGGGTGGTCTACTAGAGACACAATCACGGTGGGGAATTATCACGATAGCAACTTCTTCTCCTCATGCCATATACCACGATCACGATGGTCGGGTCATGATAGCGATACCCGAGGACCTGGTATGGGTATAAATACACTTCTTGCATGATTTTGCCCATTCTTCATTCATTTTCTTAAGGGATAAAACCTTAAATAGTGAGATAGCTTAAAATTGAAGATTGTGTCTGATTTTGGGGGCTTGGCTAACACTTGTTCACGTAATTATCCTTCGATTTGTGGTAAAATATCACTTTTTTTATGGTTTATTTTTCTCCTTTTCAATTCTAAAAATCCCAAAATCTTGGAGGCTTGATTTTAATTCCAAATTAGCTTGAATTACACCCATTTTTTAGGGTAATGACTCCTCGAGCATGAGGTACTATTGGGTTGGTAGCAAAAACATGATTTTTCCATAAATAGGACACACATGGGATTTTGGTATTATTTTTGGACCTAAAGAACAATAGTGCAATATAGGTATCGATATTTTTGTATTGATGAGTTGAATGTAATTTTGATAGCTTGGCATCTTTCAGAAGCTTCTCAAAAGGGCAAAGCAGTAATTTAGCAGATCTTGTAAGCTTTTTTTGGCATCTAGGTAGGCTCGGTTTTACCCCTTTTAGATGATCTACTTCATAGCATATTTATGATATTATGGTAGATTTGGGATGGGCTTTAGGTGTTGGTGTGATAAATTGAAATATTCGATATTAGTTTGATCATTTAGGCTATTTTGGAATCATTTAGGCATGGTTAGCCTAGTTAACCATTCCTTACGTTAATTTAACCTTGTAGGCTTATGCTTAGGTCAAAAATGCTTTAGTTAGTAAACTAATGATAAGATTTCCATGGTCACTTGAGTTTAGGATGAAACTTATCCAAATTGCAATACCTCAGGTAGAATGGACTTAATTGCTCTATATTAGGCGTAATTGCTATCCTAGGGAATGTTGTGACTTGTTAAACATCTAATAGTGGATTTAGATACCTTAGCCTAGTTGGTGGTAAACATTGCTAGGTAAATGACTTTGAGGATTTAGAAGTGGGCTCTTCAACACACCTTTGGCCAAGACTTATGATAGTTATTGAAGACCCTTTGATACGCTAGTGTACATCTAGGAAGATAGTTATTTCGGTGATTTCTAGACATCTTGGTACTTGTTGGTCATGATGGAAAATGTTGAAGTTAATGTTTAACGATTATGCTAAAAATGAATTATTGGTTAAGCTTATGACGAGCTATTGAATATGCTATTGATTTAGCCATTATTTGGGCTACCGAATGTACCATATAATAAGCCCTCGATCATGATACTAACTAAACCATAAATTATGCTTTTGGTTGAGCCAACGAATGAGCTATTAACTATGCTAGTGATCTTGCTTATCGATATATTGGTGTTTACACTATTTTCATGCAAGAGGTCACGCATAATGACTACATTGGCGATTAAGTGATTGATTATTCTATGAATAAACTATAGATTATGCCATGGATTGACAATTTATCAAGCTATTAATAAGCTATCTATTATGTTAATGATAATCCATTAATTAGGCTATTGATAAGTTATTGCCTATGCTTTGACAATATCAATATATATATACACTCACACACACATGCTAAAGCCTGTGATTATGTTTATTGACTATATTGGTGAATATATTATGGATTATGCTAAAGATCGTGCTTATTTATTATATTGGCAATCATGCTATTAATTATGGTAGAGTTATAATTTTGATTATGATTATTGATTATGTTAATATACTATGTTAATGGTTATGCTATCAAGTACTCTAATGATTATGCTATTGGCCATGATATTGATGTTATTGATGATGATATTTATGATGATACATATATGCCCGGCAAGACCGGAGGATAGTTATGATGATATACATGCCCGGCAAGGCTGGAGAATAATATGATAATATATATGCCCTACAAAGCAGGAGGATGATTATGATGATATATATGCCCGGCAAGATCGGAGTATGATTATGATATATATATATATACATGCCCAGCAAGACTGGAAGATGATTTTCATGATATTTATAAGGATATTGTTGAATATCCATATTGGTTCGAGTTCGGATATACATATTATACTTGACGATATACCTATTATGATATGATGACATAGGAGTGTGAGATTCATAATAGTGATTCTAGATAAGTATGAAAATGAGGAAACAGTCATAATGTGGTATGATATAAATGGATTCTAGTGATATAATAATCAGTTGATAAATATTGGTTAGTTGATAAATAATGACTAGTTGATAAGTGATGTTTCGCCGTTATATGAGAATTAGTTTATAAGTGATGTTTATTTGATAAAGGATGATTTATTGATACATGAGGAATAGTTGCTACATAATAGATAGTTGATAAGTGTTGGCCCATTTACAAATGATGAATATGGTAAATTGATGTTTATTGTGAGGTAGGATGTGGATGAATTCAAATTTTATTATGAGAGTTGGGAAATAACGGTGGTGGGTTATTCCATCTTTTTTGTACCATCCAGGCTTAATGGGGCTTATGATGGGTTATTTACTTTTCCAAACTAATTGGCGTATGGGATCTGTGTTGATGTTTTATGTTACATTATGCTATTATTTTGATTTATTAACTTATTAAGCACAATGATATGGGTATGAATTCAGGTTCATTTTTGTACCTTAACATAGTTATGTTATCTTACATTTAATCATACGTGTATCATGATTTAGCTCAGTCGATCGATGATGCTTAGAGAATACCCGTTATTTTGGTACTCATACTACACTTTTGTGACTTTTGGTGCAGATTCGAGTACTAGTTGTCACTATTGATCAACTCTCATACCCTATTGATATCCACAGATAAGGTGAGCTCTTGGAGTTAGAATCACCTATTTCCTTCTATCTTTCTATGTTCAATTTTTTTGTTTCGAGATGGATTGCATTGACTATTTTAGATACTTGGGTTGTATTTATAGTTGCTCTTGTACTGGCTCTACCAGGTCGTGGAATGGTATTTATGTAGTGACTATATTTAAACTACATCTATTGTCTTTCTTGTTTAATGGGTTGGATTGCCTATTAGGCCCTTTTAGGGCCTTTCCACCAAGTTAACCCTTTGTGTTTAGCTCTGAGTTATGATTTGGATTACCTACTGGCGAGATAGAGTAAGTGCCATCATGGCTCATAAATCAGGTCATGAAAAATTAGTATCAGAGCCTAGGCTGCATTGGTATTGATAGTACAAGAGCAAATATCTAGTAGAGACCGGCGGATCAGAATGATGACCTCTGTTTCCTATCTTCGGGAGGCTATGGGACATTTTTAGGAGTTCTTCACTTTATTCACTTATTTCATACTAAGAGTCTAAGTTGATTTATAGAACATTCCTTTGATTTTACTCTTTCGCAAATGGCTAGGACACGTGTTACCACTAAACAAGATGAGGGTCATGAGACTGAGCCTAGGGATCCTCCCCTATTTGTGGACAATCCAAAGTTCATGGATAGACTAGATATGTGTCCCCAGATAGGTTCTAGGAGAGGGTACCTTCGCCAAACCCTATTCACACTCCGTAGCCAGAGATTTTTCCACCCTAGCCAGTGGTGGGCCAGGGACCAGCCCAGGCTCTAATAGGGTTTATTTCTTCTTCAGTTCTTAGAGATGATTTAGTTCAGCTATTGAGATTAATTAGCGGTGCAATATTTGATGGTAGCACTCTATAGATCAGAATGGTACCGAGGTAATGGTGCAGTTTGTAGCTGTGGCTCCCAGAGTTGATGTCCGTCCTACGTCGGTGGTTCCTCAGGTGATAGTTGCTCAGCCAGTGGTTTCCCAGCCTGCTATGTCTATTGAGGAGAAGAATATGTTGGGTAGATTCTGGAGATTGGCACCACCTAGATTTTCTGGTGCTCCGGGCGAGGATGCATAAGTTTTTTATTGCTTCTGGGGATAGGCTCCATAATTTAGGCCTAGTTGAGACTTGTGGTGTGGATTAAACTACATTTTAGTTGGACTTGGCTGCTCGACATTGGTGGAGAGGTTATATGGTTTATAGACCAGCTGGATCTTCTCTTTTGACATGGACTCAGTTCTTCGAGATGTTCTTAGAGAAGTATATGCCTCACAGCCTTTGGGATCATTTGACGGATTAGGTCTCTAGATTGGAGAAGGGCTCCATGACAATTGTGGAGTATGAGTCTTATTTTCATGAGTTGTCTAGGAATACTACTTCTATTATGGGTATTGAGTATGAGAGAGTTTGTTGCTTTGTTCGAGGATTAAGAATTCCCCTTCGTATGTCTACTCGGAGTTTAGTTGTTGTGGGTAGCTATTTTTCTAAGGTTTCTAATCATGCTCAAGTTATGGAGGAGATGCAATGTGAAGCTCGTGGGGGCAGCCATAAGAGGCCTAGACATCATGGCAGTTTCACTAAGAGCTGTAATAGTTCTTGATTTAGACATAGCCATTTTCATGGTAAATATCCTTCGTGTCCATCCTATCAGTCTCAAAGTTAGCCTAGTTGACCAGTTCTAACAGCTCTTTAGATTACTGACGAAGTCAGTCTAGTGCCAGTGATTTCCTTGGTTAGGGAAGTGGTTATTCCTTGAGAGGTTAATTATTTAATTATTCTAGAAGTGGTGGTTATTGACATGTTATGGATTTATAGCACTTTCGATGCTTAAAACGATGAAAATATGCAACTTTCTTAGGTTATTTTGTAAGATATGGTGTGTTTTGGGTATGTTTTGCAGTAAATCAGATTTTGGATGCTACACAGAAGAAAAAGATAAAAATTAAAGTTTTGGGCTACTAACTTAGGCATTTCTAGGCATAAGCTCCACTTACCAGGCATAGGAGACCAATGTAGGTGCTAGAACTTGAAGTCCAGGAGCTCAGAAGCAGCAAAAAGAAGACTCTGACACTTACTGAGGGCACCTATAGTCCGTAGGTGCCACCTACGGTCCATAGGTGACCAAAGTAAGTGATAGAGGTCCAAAACCAGAGAGTTTCAAGAACTGTGTAGGAGGTTTGGGACTTACTGAGGACCACCTACGTCCATAGGTAGTACCTACGGTCCGTATGTGGCCTTAGTAAGTGGCCACCGAGCTCAATTTTCCTTTTTGATTCGGGTTTTAATTTTTAGGGTTCCTTGTATCCTATAAATTCCCTTTTGATGTTTTGTAGTTACTTTACCACTCTTAACACTTACAAACACATAATTGATTCCAACATTTGGATTTTTATCAGGGGATTACTTTGTTCTTATTTTGGTTGATAATTTAGTTGTTGGCTTTGGTTTTACTTTTTGATCACTGTGATATTGTTTAATGATTTTCATTATGAATTACTTTGATTGTTTCGCAAGTATGAGTAGCTAAAGCTATTATCTAGGGTTGTGGAATTCTAGCATATTGATGAAATAGTGGAAGTGCTAAATTGTTCTGAACCAGTATCTTTGCATGTGTTGCATTATCTTTGGTTTGATAGATGTCTTAGTGGTTGCAAATGGTAACATCCCGCCAAAAATATCACTACTTACTCCACTAGAGGAGTAGTGACTAGGAAAAGATAATTACAATAGTAATTTGAAGATTAATTGTTGACCAGGCTAATTAGTATTATCTATGTAAGATGGTTATCTATCATCTAATAACTTAAGACTCAAAAAGTAATAGTTAATTAGAATCTAGGATAAGGATTAGTAATGTGATATCCTGAGACTCAAAAGGTAAAGTATAAAATTCGTCAATGAGTCCACAAGACAGTTAATAGTACATAACTTATCAAATTATGCATGAAAGGTACTGAGTTGGTTAAATAAAGCACGATAAGCCTAAAAGAGTTGAGAAGTCAAGGGGAACACAATCCTTGTGTTCATCACCGATTGATTACAACCAAATTTGAATTTTTTAACCTATTCAAGATTACAATAACAAACCCCCATTTACTCTCTGTTCATCCCGTTAAGTTCGGCAAACTAGAGATACAAATTTGTGTCTTCCCTATAGGTTTTACCCCAACCTAGTTGGGTTACTTTACTTGACAGTTACTGTTTTATCCTCAATTGGAGGTGTAGTTTGGGCATTGATTAAAATTTTAGCGTCGTTGTCGAGGAAGACATTGTGAGTGTTTATTTAAGTTTGTTAGAGTTTTTGGGTCTTTAGTTGTCTTCTCTTAGTTGGATATACGATGGTGTATGGCTAACACCAGGAGTCATGGCAACCCCTTACTCTCACTAAATTCTATCCCAGAGAGACTGCTATAGCCGAATCGTACGATGACTAAACCAGTATATGTAAGACACTTAGAAAGGGTTTAGGATGATCCTAATGTGGTTTCTCCCCTACTCTAGGTGATCCCCAGAACATTATTGATAGACAGACAGAGCAGATTTTTGCAGATGCTGCTAACTAGAAAAGGGATGAGTAGGCTCGATTAGCTCAGCAGGCAGAGTTAGCCATGCCAAGACTAGTAGTTGATTTTTTAGCAGTACTCGATGCTAATCAAGATAGAGTTTGAGGTGGTCAAGCTCAAGTGATCCCAGCATTCTAGTACTTCCAATCGTATGATAATCAGAAAGATATGGGATACGTTGAGCCGAAAGAAATGGGAGTTATCGTTCCTCTTACACTGCCCCCAACGTGAAATTTGACGTAACTAGTGCCATGATCCAGCTTCTGAATTTGAAAGGTGTATTCTTGAGCTCGGCTACAGATGATGAAAATATGCATCTTACTAATTTTGTTGGGATCTACACTTCTTATACTATTCAGGGGGTAGACCAGGAGTCACTCAGAATGAGGTTATTCCCCTTCTTATTGACTAGAGAAGATTCTTTGTGGTTGGGGGAACTTTTGGGAGGATCTATTACCACTTGGAATGAGTTTTGCAAGTAATTCATAAGTTGTTCCTTTCCTCTGGCCAGGATGTTGCATCTTAAAAATGAGATATACAATTTCAACAGCTTCATTCAGAGTCAATATACGAGGCTTGGTTCTAGTTTAATAAGAATTTGAGCATAGTGCCCAATCATCATATTTCAGGAACGAGCTTACTGGAGATATTCTATAGAGACCTGAACATCAGTACTGAGCCATAGAAGACATAATTACTAGAGGAGCTTTTATTAGATTACGATGGGAAGCAGCTTATGAGTTTCTAGACCAGATTTCTCTCACTAACCAAGGGTGGCATACTTGAGAGGATGAGAGGGGCGCTAGCACTTATGCCATTGGAGCTTCCAGCGACCATAGAGCAATGGATGATTTTGTGGCACAAGAGATTATGCAGCTAAGGACTTATAATAGGTTGCTTGCTAAGCAATTTGTAACAGTGAATTTTAAGAAGTTAAATGCAGTAGGTGCACAGGGTTCAGCCTCTAGAGCTTATGAGTCTGACTTAGAGGAGAAGGCTAAGTATCTTGATCGCAAATTAGAAGGTTTATGAGCCAAAGTTATAGGAAACTAAGGTTGGAACGATTATGGTGATAAATACAGAGATTCCAGTGAGGAGTGTGATGGTGAATAGAGACAAAGAGATAACTACAAGGAGAAGGGAGATAGGTATATTCCATCGGGAAGTCGAGACACTAAATCAAGAATGAGGCGATGTTGACCATACTAGTGAAGGAGAAAGAGAGTCAGGAGGCTAGCCTTAAGGAGATCAAGGTTGATATCTCAAGTTTGACCCAAAAGGTTGAGTCATACGCAACTGCTATCTAGTAGCTAGAATACCAGTTTGGTTCAGCTACTATGAATCAGAGATAGCTAAGTACCATTGTGTGTAACACGGTTCAAAATCCAAAGAATGATAGTCACTATATTGATATCACCACTCAAAATAGTTTATCAACTATTGATCCCTCATTTCCTACTGATGAGGTGCCAAATAATGATAGTACTATGGTTTATGAGACACCTATCGTGGAGTTATACAAGGCGATAGGTGTTGATGTTAGTATTGGTAATGATAAAGGTAAGGGTAAGGTTGATGATCCTGTAGTGAATCAAATTCCCCGGCCACCCCCATCTTTTCCTAAATGACTAAAACAGAAGAAAAAGGATGGGAAGTTCAAAAGATTTATTGAGATGCTAAAAGATCTGAGTTTTAACATACCTCTCCTTGAAGAATTGGGGTAGATGACTGGGTATGCCAGTTCATAAAAGAATTGGTGACAAAGAAGCGAGAAGCTAATTTTGAGGACATTCGTGGATAACACTATTGCAGTGTAGTCAATTCTAAGTCTCCGACCCCGAAAAAGAGAGATTCTGGTGCGTTCACGATGTCATGTACTATAGGGACATCTAGATTCGCCAGAGCAATATGTGACTTGGGAGCCAACATAAATTTGATGTTGCTGGTTGTATTCAAGTAGTTGGTCTTGAGCCCTCTAGAGCCAAATACTATGCGGTTATTGATGGCAATGACCATACAGTAAAGAAACCCATGGGCATTTCATTTGATGAGTTGGTAAAAGTTGATAACTTTATTTTTTCTAGATATTTTTCATTCTGGATTGTGAGGTTGACTTTGAGATGCCTATGATATTGGGAAGACCATTCATGGCCACGGGTAGAGCGATGGTCGATATGGAAAATAGGGAGCTCAGGTTTAGAGTCATTAACGAAGAAGTCACTTTCAATGTCTGAAGAACTATGAAGCATCCTAGCGGCATGAGGGTAGTGGTTGTTATTCATCGTGTCAATGATCCTGGAGGTTATTCCTTTGGGTACCTTGATGAATTCTGAGTTGTCAAGGTACCCATGTTATGTCACAACATTAAATTAAGTGATGTATGGGAGGCAACCTGACACGGCCCAAACCAGGGCCTAGTCGTGTCAGGTATCCCAAGTCCAACTCAGACTAGAGATCACCCCTAATACCCCACCGTTAACCACCCTACACCCCATATCAAATGAATTCAAAACATATAACAAGATAAGGCAATATAATTTTAAAGACATAATAGTATGCTTAAAATCAAAGTCGAAATCCACAAAACCAACCCTTGGTATTGGTATTGGTATTGGTATTGATAAGGAAATATAATTTTAAAGACATGATAGTATGCTTAAAACCAAAGTCGAAATCCACAAAACCAACCATTTCCAATCCCAGTGCCAATACCAATACCAATACCAATATCAATACCAAGGCCGAAGCTAATACCGAAATCGCCTATGCCCATAGTTGTTAGACAAAGCCTCTAACCAGAATCAAGAAACATCTAGTCGGGACATACCTCCGACCATAGCCAAAACCAAATCCAATGATATAACAAAAAATGAAAAAAAGTTCATAGTATGAAATGGAGTCTTCCAGAGTATGGAAGCTCACCACTTAAATCTAACTCGTGTCCCTAAATCCAAGTCACTGAGCAGGAGGAATGGTGGTTTGGACGGTTCCTGCATCGCGTGGGGATACAGCACTCGAAGACGGTTAGCAGGGTAAACACTAGCATGTAACTCAGGGATAAAAATAAAATAATTCCATCAATTTAAATTCAAATCAAATAACCATATATAATAACATATATACATATATATTGTGCCAAGATAGGGAACAAGGTTTAGCGTGCATTTAAAACCTTAACCTAGGTTGTGTAGCTCTATCTTCCTAAAACTACCCAGGGGTTGTATGGGTTCAGCTCTCTCTGTTGAAAGGGCCCCAGTGCATGTTAGCCGCATGATTGGAGAAAAACCTGGGATGACTAGTACATCCCTAAAAATATAAAGGGTGACATCATGCACATGGACACCAAGGCCACCCTCACATCAACAAATGTGAGTTTCTATTGTCGGTTCCCCCGGGACCTCCACCTTCCACGGCTTTGCTACTCAACCCCTTTAAAGCCCAATTAAACCTTTTACACATAACCAAACCATTTACCAAGGAGTCTTTTAATTAGTCATTAACCGTTGGTATTGTCATACCAAAATTAGAGTTTGCAAGTCTATTACCTTATGCCATATAAACCATTAAATCAAATTAAACTCCACCATTTCCAATCAAACAAAACTATTTATAATCAAACCATAGAAACCAAGGCCTTTCTAAAGTCATGTGAAACCAACCAAAACTATTTCATGTTTCTTTAACCATTTATGTAGTGCAAGGATTCCAAGAGTAGTCAAACTAGGTGAGAAAATCATTCTCATTGACAATTTCACAAGCATGTTGAGGGCGTGTCATTAACAAAACCAAAATCATCCAATTTAGGGCTCAATCATGACCCCTTAATTAAATCACCATTCCCATGCACCCACATGTGTAAAACCATAATTAAAAACAAAGAAAACCATAATTAAACCATGAGAAACAATATTCATCCATGAACAACCAAAACCCCCAACCTTTATTTTAAAAAACATAACAAAACCATAAAAACAATACATTAAAATACATGTCTTTAGTAAAATAACAATGAGGGAAGAGCCACATGCCTTAGACACCAAGAAGTACGGATAGAAACCCCCTTGAAAGCCTTAATTGATTATCTTGATGAAACCCTAGACTTTTGCTTGAAAGAGAGTTTGAGAGAGTTTTAAGAGTGATTGATTAGGAATAATAGGTTAATGAAGTCCCAAAAGGTGTTTTAATTCGTGGCCTTAAAGGGAGTTAAAAGGTGAAATGTCCAGAATGCCCCAAATTTAAACTGTAAAAATATCGCAGGTGGTTACGAGTCAACCCTCGTGACTCATGACCACAATATACGACTAGTACCCTCGAGTCATCACCAAAATAGTGAGTTGGACACCCATACACTATCCATCATACAACCTCATGGCCCCACTCATTACTAGACCATACGACTCATATGGTCTAGTCGTATCCCAGACAAAACTTAAAGGGGTTGGACATTGGACAACATACCACTCAACCTTACTATCTGTAACCTATCTTCACTGATCTTATGATCCACTCGTACTCTGATCCAAGTCAAGTAAATAAGTTACTGATTTGATTAAGGGATCATCCTAATGACCTATTATCACCACCAAAGACCCATACCACCAAGATGATACCATAATAAAATCCCAACCACCACCCACTAGGAACCTCATGATCAAGGTCACCTAACCCGTACCCACACCATACAACTTATATGGTGAGTCATTACTAGGACAGTGAGCTTAAAGGTCAGGAAATTTCCAAGGGACAAAACCCAGGATGTTTCTCAACCCATAGGCTTGTAGGTGAAGTCTGAGTAGCCAACATAGATACATCATTCCGCGATGTTAAATCAAGCATTCGGTGGGAGGTAAACTACTATTTTAGTGCTCACATTTTTTTTTATTTTTTGTAGCTAAAATGGAATAAGGAATGGCCTGGAATGCAGAAAAATTGCTCAATTCATAATCTTCTAGGTAAGGGGACTTTGTGACCAACTCACGAATGTCTTAAGTCTCACATGGGCCAGGTAAGTTGTGTATTAACTAAAAAGATAAAATTTTGAAAATTTTTTGTGGGAAATATTTGGACTTTAACCTACAACCACTTATGACCTCGTAAGTAGCAAATTAAGTACAAGAATCCAAAGTATAGAGAGCAAGGAATTTGGCAAAAAAGTAGGGGCCACCTATGGATAGTAGATACCATCTACGACCCGTAGGTGGCTGTCGTAAGTGGCTAGGTTTTGGGCCTATTTTTTAATTAAAATTTTTGGCCCATCTTGACTTATAATAACCCTAAACCAACCCCCCAACCCCCATCCCTCATAATCTATTTTTAACTTATAAAACCATAAAATTCCCTCTTCCTAATTAAAATTCAAACTACCCCACTTCTCTACACTTGAGTAAAGGCTAAAATGGTACTATTTTTGGTACCAACTTGTCCAAAATAACTAAATACACGTTCAAGCTTCAGTTTTACTATACTTTTTCATAGTTCACTTCTAATTCTTCGAATAAAAGGTAATATTCTTGGCTCCTAATAGTAGTATCTTGTGCTAAACATGAAATAAGTAAGTTGGTATATTTATGTGCATGGAAAAACACGTAGAAACCATTATGATTGTATATAGGATCCTTGAATTAGCCAAAAAATTAATGTAGGGCATTATTCTCTAATTAAACCTTAAGATCATGCCCTAAAATGGAAGTTGAATTTGAAAAGGTAAAGGAATACCAAAAGTTTTGAATGCTAGTTTGTATTGAAAAGTTGATTCTAGTTGAATGTGTGCATATTGGGCCTCTTGGGACTAAGTATAAGTTATAGGGATACTAAAATTGAGGAAAATTTTGAAGTTTTTGAATTTTAAGTTGTTCTTTAACTTTTGCAGTCCCTCACTATCTTTTGGATTCTAACACTTGATTTTTTAGGTACACATATCACCCAAGGCTTTGAAGGAGAAGGCTACTCCTTCTAGGAGACGGGATGACTCTCTTGAAAGTAGTAGCTCATAGGAGGTATACATATTTTCCTAAACTAAAGAAGCCCTAATGAGGGTGGCACGTCAGCATGTTATAGTTGATGTTATTTTTATGGACAAATTGGGTGTACCAATTGCAAAAAAATCAAAGTGGGGATAGACAGCCTATTTTTACTCAGCCTAGGACCCTAGGCTACAAGTTGAGGCTATCCAGTTCATATCTAGGCCGAGGATAAAGTCATCCAGGAGATCACAACCACACTCTCCCCAGCCTATTGAGAGTGGTGATAATGATAATATGGAAAAGGCAGAGTATAAGACACCACCAATGGTATATACACAGACCCCCAGTCTGAGGAGGGGTCACAGGATGAGGATGAGTCCGAGGTAGTAGTTTAGAGAAGTCATCAATTGTAACCCATTCTGAGGAGGGTACAAATTAGGCTTCACACCAGGTACCAACTCTTGATTCAGAGGCACTAGCTCAGCAGGGTCAGATGACCATCCCCACACATATCTTGAAGAAACCTATTAATGAGGTAATCCCAAGATGGTGCGTGGAGGGTATTTAGACCATTTTTTAGTAGGACAGCCATATCACCAAGTTTGGCTGGCCCAAGATGGCTATTTATAAGGAGCATAGGATAGAGCTATCTGGGTAGAGTAGAGCACCATAGTAGTGAGCTAGTTTTGAGTATTATTAGTTGGGTGGATGACCAGACCCCTAGGATTATATAGCTCAGCCTTGGAGTGGGAATTCTATATCCCATATCATGGCACAGCAACTCTGAATATGCCCAGATGTAGGGGTATTTTAAGGCAAGTTGAGCAGCCCATCTTGAGCAGACACTTATGAGAGGGGTTATGGTAGACATTTTAGCAGAAGCTATACCCCAAGTTTTCTTCGTGATAAATTATATTACTCCAGCATCTACAGTAGAGTGTGATTATAGATTGAGAGTTATACGAGATAGAACATTATGCATGATATTGAG
This sequence comes from Capsicum pubescens, assembly GCA_030864215.1. Classification (NCBI taxonomy): domain Eukaryota; kingdom Viridiplantae; phylum Streptophyta; class Magnoliopsida; order Solanales; family Solanaceae; genus Capsicum; species Capsicum pubescens. The sequence continues at coordinate 157,295,982 of CM061547.1, read as the reverse complement.
AATAGGAAAGAGAGAGTTGAGATAGCGAGAAAGATCACAGCTATATTTTACCTCTGGATGATGATGCCCCTTGGATCGAGGGGATGGTGTGATTAAGAAAGTGGCAGTGACTTTTTTCGTGGAGTTTTGATGGTTGATTATTTGATATAGATTATGTCTTACTATTGTGGATAATTTATTGACTTGGGATAGAGCTACATTGACTGCGAGCATAATGGTTGGGATATGATATTGACTTTGCAGTTATTATTCTGCATAAGCTTCATAAGAGAGATTTTGGTGAGACTACAACTTTTCCATTCCCATGTCTTGTCCAGAAATTATGTGATGAGGTCGGCGTGCTAGAAGTACCAGGTGTAGATGAGAGAGTAGCAGTGATAGTCGTGGCATAGACTAAGATGATGAAGGATCTGGCATATCTGGACCTTCCCAGGAGACCCCGTACACCCACTACAATGCCTTTGGCCAAGTTTAAAGGCCTATTAATTCCTATGAAGCCTATTGATACACAAGGAGATGGCGTGTAAGTTAGTATGAAGTTTGAGATAGGGGAGTAGAGAGAGGCCCCCGAGTTAAGTACATAGGGAGAGGGGACCCAGCTATATCTACATCAGCCTCAACTTCTACTTCAGAGTTGGTGGGTGCATCTTTAATGATCCCTCACCCATCCACTTTAGTTGCTGCATCGGGTATGATGTTACTTTCACGTGAGCTTTTGCAGATCTTGGTGAATAGTTAAATCATCACCAACACTTGGCGATAGAATATTGAAGATGAGGTAGAGATGTTATATGGACAAATTCGGTCATGGATACGGACAATACTAGAGATGGTTGAGGCTAGATTGGAGTATACACACCAAGCTATTATGTTAGAGCTATGAGCTAAGTTGCATGTATGCATATAAACTTTTGTGGGTCATGTATCAGCCCAATTCAGTAGTATAGATATGCCATATCTAAGAGATATTAAGGAGGATATGTATGTACTTAGAGCAAAGATACGCTCTCTCATTGAGAGCCAAATGTCAGTCATCCTCTAGTTGTGCCCATATTTGTTCAACCAAAACATCTACCTAGGACCAAACAGTTTGATTTATTTGCAAAGTATGATGAGGCGATGCCTATAGTTAGGACCAAGAAAGGTTGAGATATGAACCAGTAGGATCCTAGTATTCTATTTGACCAAGACCTAAAATGGGTCATACGTGATTCACAAGAGATTGTAGTGATTAATAGGCAAAGACGTGTCGAGTTAGTTGCGGGCTCATCTTCCAGTAGTGCACCACATCCATCACTCTAGATATCATCACCTAGGTATGATTATGACATAGACAACTAGTGCATCCCAGGTATGTCCTTATTGCCTTGTTTTGTATTATTTATACGCACTGGGGGATAGTCCACATATTTTAGTTGGGGTGGGGTATATACATAGACACTGTAGGTTTTTGTTGTCGTGATTCTTTTTATGTCCACCATGATACGATTGTAAAACCTATATTTCTAGGTTAAAATTTGTGTTGTATTGTGTTTTATTTTATATTGTGTTGTTTTTGTGTAATTAGGAGATTTTTGAGTATTTAAAAGTAGTTGCCATGTTTTATGTTAGTTTTGAAAAAATAATACCCCTCCAAAATTTTATTTTTAGAACTGTGTGAAAGAATATATGTGTGAACATTATGGATCTTGTTGTGGAATTAGATTAGGTACATAATAATCATTGCTAACTTGTGCATGAACTGGATATGTAGTAGCTTGTGATGTGACATTATGTCATGTGTGATAGAGATGCTACTCAGCTCCCTTTGTGTGTTAAATCCAGAAATTGCATGTTTAGTCTTGACTAGGTTATAGGATAGTCGGTTAGGAAAGGATCATAGGTCATTTTTTATATTAGTCCACTTTTACCCTAAATAACCTTCCCAATGTGTAATAGTATCCCTTGATCTTATTTTTGATCCTTGTAGCCTATTTCTTTGTTTTTACCATTGACCTTCTCATTTGTGTTACAATGAACTTGTTTTGGTCCTAGTCCTCCTTGGTCATTATGCACCTTAATTCAGGCAAATCACCTAAATTGAGAGTGGTTATCATAGGGGTGCATAATGTAAAGTGGGTATGAAGAAGGGTAAAATAAGAGAAAATAAAGTAGGGTTGGGTATGGTAGAAAAAGAAAAAGAAAAAAAAGATATGAAAAAAAAGAAAAAGAAAAAATGAATAAAAGATACCAAACCCAACCTGAATATGCATAAAGAATAAAAGGGGAGAAATAAGGGTGGAATAAAGGAAATTGGTTAAAGTGTGGATCCCAAAGTTAGTTTAGTGCCAAGGAGGCTTAGTCACTTGATATATCCATATGTACCATACCATCTCCCAAGCCTACATTACAAGCCGAATAAATTCCTATAGTGATCCTAACTTGACAGTCTGAAAGCTAAGGTAAAGAAAATAAGGGCAAGCCTATGGTATTTGATGCGCATTGATGGAACTTCAATTTTGAGCATGAGTGTCTCTTTATCGTCCCTGTATTGAAATGCATTATTATATATGAGTGACTGGTAATTCTTTATTGTGAGGGCAAATGGGTTGTATTACTAGTAGTTTATATGTCTGCATAATGTAACTTGTATATATGCATGTTTGTATGTTGCTAATGTAATTGTCATACCTTGATTCCATTGTGTCACATTGTTTTACTTCATGTTATACACAGTTGGTTTTTGTATTATTGCTATAGGAAGGGGGTAATGTGTTTGAACTTAAAGTGATGATTGACTGCCTTAGATTGCTTAAATTCTCCTAGTTAAGCATTTTGTTTTTATTTTGTTGAGTTATGTTGTCTGAGGACATTCAAACATTTTAAGTTGAGGGTGTTGATGTGCTATGGATTTATAGCACTATCGATGCTTAAAATAATAAAAATAGGCAAGTTTCTTAGGTTATTTTTTGAGATATGATGTGATTTGGGTATGTTTTATAGGAAATTAGGTTTTGGAGGCTAAAATCCAAATAGATGAAAAAGATGAAAACGAAAGTTTTAGGCTACTTACTTAGGTATTTCTTGGAATAAGTGCCACTTACCAAGCATAGGTGACCAAATTAGGTGAAAAATATGAAGTCCATAGGCTCAGAAGCAGGAAAAGAAAAGACTCTGTCACTTACTAAGGGCACCTATGGTCCGTAGGTGCCACCTACGGTTTGTAGGTGATTAAAGTAGGTGATAGAGGTCCAAGTCCAGAGAGTTTCAAGAACTGTGCAGAAGGCCTAGCACTTACTTAGGACCACCTACGGTCCTTAGGTGGCCTAAGTAAGTGGACACCGGCCTTAATATTTCTTTTTCATTAGAGTTTTGATTTTTAGGGTTTTCTTGTATCCTATAAATACTCTTTTGAAATTTTGTAGTTAGTTTATGCTTTCTTAACACTTACAAATACATATTTGATTCCAAAATTCAGATTTTGATCTTAAGATTACTTTGTTCTTGATTTTGGTTGATAATTTAGTTGTTGGCTTTGGGTTTACTTGTTGATCAATATGATATTTTTTAATGTTTTTCATTATGAATTACGTTGATTGTTTTACAAGCATGAGCATCTAAATCTCTTAGCTAGGGTTATGGAAACCTTTGCATATTAACGAAGTAGGGGAAGTGCTAATTGTTCTAAACCAATATCTTTGCATGCATTGTATTATATTTTGTTTGATAGATGTCTTAGCTGTTTAAAATGGTAAGATCCCACCTAAAATATCACTACTTACTCCACAAGAAGATTAGTGACTAGGAAAAGATAATTACAACAGTAATTTGAAGATTAACTGTTGATCTAGGCTAATCTGTATCATATATGTAAGATGGTTATCTATTATCTAATAACTTAAGACTCAAAAGATAATAGTTAATTAGGATCTAAGATAAGGGTTGGTAATGCGACATCCTAATACTCAAAAGGTAAAGGATGAAATTTGTCAATGAGTCCACAAGATAGTTGATGGTACATAACTTATCAGATTCTACATGCAAGGTAATTGGTTGGTTCAACAAAGAACGATAAGCCTACTTAGATGAGAAGCCAGGGAGAACACAATCCTAGTATTCATCACCGACTTATTACAACCAAAGTTGGGATTTTTTACTTGTTTGAGATTACAATAACAAACCCCTCATTTACATTTTATTCATCCCATTGAGTTTAGCAAACTAGAGATACAAATACGCATCTTTCCTGTTGGTTCGAACACAACCTTCTTGGGTTACTTTACTTTATAGCGATTGCCTTATCCTTAATTAGAGGTTTAGTTTGGGCATTGATCAGTTATTTTGGCTCAGTTGAATATGTTGGTTTTGGTTCAGCTTAAGTGACATGCAATAATTGTGGAGCTCATTCATGGGGAGATTATTGCTTCAACTCAGAGTGTTCCCCCTATTAGAGAAATTCATCCCTCAGCTATAGGTGATTCTCAGGGTTGTAGGGGTAGTTCCAGGGTATACGAGGAGGTTCTCAGGCATGTAGGATAGGAGGTCAGTCAGGAGCCAAGCCAGGTGGCAAGCATGGTTAGTTATATATAGTATGTTCTAAACTCGAGGTTGAGTCTTCAGATGCTATTGTTATAGGTATGATTTTGGTGTGCCATTAGTCAGCCTTTGCTTTATTTGATTTGAGATCCAATTATTTTTATATGTCTGCTTATTATGCTCTATGGTTAGAGTTATCTTGGGATTTATTATCCATGCCATTACATGTATCTACTCTTATGGGTGATTCTTTAGTAGTGGATTGAGTTTTCAGATCATGTGTTGTGACTATTAGAGATGTTGATACTCATGCTGATCTTATTATTCTGGATTTAGTGGACTTTGATGTGATTCTTGGCATGGGCTGGTAATCCCACTATCTTGCAGTCAGAGATTATTTTGCCAAGATGGTTATCTTAGTCATGCTTGATATACCCCCATTCGTGTGGCGGGGAACGATTATCCATGAGCTGATGGGATTATTTCTTATGCTAATGCTAAGAGACTTATTTTGAGAGGTTGCAAGTCTTATCTTGCTTATATTTATGATACTAGTATAGAGAGTCTATCACTTGACTTTGTTCCTATAGTTTATGAGTTTTTTTATGCATTCCCTATCGATCTACCTAGTACTCCCCCTGTTTTTGAGATTAAGTTTTCTATTGATCTCGAGCCTGGCACTGGCCTATTTCTATGGTATCTTACCATATGGCTCTTTCCGAGCTTAAGGATCTACACTCTTAACTTTAGGATCTTCTTGGTAAGGGTTTTAGATCGAGTGTGTCTCCTTGGGGAGCCTCTGTATTATTTGTAAAGAATAAATATGGCTCTCTGTATATGTGTATTGATTATAGATAACTTAATAAGGTGAGAGTAAAGAACCATTATCCTATGCCTCTCATAGATGATTTGTTTGACTAGTTCCAGGGATCGGCAGTGTTTTCTAAGTTTGATTTATGATTTGGTTACCATCAGTTGAGGATTTGGGCTTAGGACATCCTGAAGACAACTTTTAGGACACGTTATAGTCATTATAAGTTACTGGTGATGTTATTTGGCTAGACTAATACCCCAATTGCATTTATGTATTTGACAAATCGAGTGTTCAGACCTTATTTGGATTCTTTTATGATTGTGTTCATCAATGGCATCTTGTATATTCAAGGAGTAGAGAGGAGCATGTGCAGCATTTGAGGATTGTGATCCAGACTTTAAGAGATTGTGTGATTTTTGCCAAATTCTCTAAGTGAGAGTTTTGGCTTAAGTCGGTGACATTCCTTGGGAAAGTGGTGTGTAAGAATGGTATTATAGTAGAACCTTATAGTAGAACCAGCTAAGATTGAAGCGAATAGTGATTGGGTTAGACCTACATCTCCGACTGAGGTTCATAGATTTATTTATTTGGTTGGTTATGATTGATGATTCGTCGAGGGTTTTGCTACTATTTCAGCACCTATGACCAGATTAACTCGGAAGGAGGTTCCTTTATGATGGTCCAAGGAATGTGAGTTAATCTTTGGAAAGCTAAAGGATTTCCTTACTTTAGCTCCTACTCTAGCTCTTCCTATTGCGGGTGAGGGATTCACCATATATTGTGATGCTTTGGGTGTTAGTCTAGGTTGTGTTTTGATACGGCAAGGTCGTGTTATTGGTTATGCTTTGAGACAGTTTAAGGTTCATGAGCTCAACTACCCCACTCATTATTTGGAGTTGGCGGTGGTAGTTTTCGCACTTAAGATTTGGGGGTATTATCTTTATGGTATGTATTGTGAGATTTTCACCGATCACCACAGTCTTTAGAATTTTATAACCCAGAGAGGCTTAATGCTAGACATCGTAGATGAATGGAGTTGCTTAAGGATTATGATATTTCTATCTTATATCAGCCAATTAAGACAAATGTGATAGTAGATGCTTTGAGCTATAGGGCAGTAAGTATGGGCAGTTTGGCTTATATTTTAGTTTCTCAGAGGTCGTTCGCATAGGACATTTAGTCCTTGGCCAACTTGATGGATCGCCTTGATATTTCATATCGTGGGAGGTTTCTTGCTAGTGTTGAGGCCAGGTCTTCACTTTTTGAGCTATTCAAGAGAGTAAGTTTGAGGATAGTAATCTTTGATTTCTTCGTGTTAAGTGTTAAGGGGTAAGTGCGAGAGGATCACCATAGATTATAAAGGTGATTTTAGGTTTGATATCCACGTATATGTTTCGAGGAGTGATGGCTTGATCTATTTGATTCTGCATCAGGCTCATTGATCTAGATATTACATTTATTCGGGCATAGCTAAGATGTATAGAGATTTGAGAAAGCATTATTGGTGGAGTAGAATGAAGATAGATGTAGTAGACTTTGTATCTCGTTGCATATGTTGTCAGTAGGTAAAGGCCGAGCATCAGTGACCAGGTGAATTAATTTAGAGATTGCCCATTCTCGAGTGGAAACGAGAGTGGATTACCATGGATTTTGTTATTGGTTTGCCTCAAACTTCTTGTGGTTTTGATGATATTTGGGTCATCATGGATTGTTTGACCAAGTCAGCTTATTTTCTTTCTATTCAGGTGTCCTTTAGTGCCAAAAGGTTAGCCCGCATCTATATGTGTAAGATAGTCCATTTGCATGGGGTGCCCAAATCTGTTATTTTGGACCAAGTTTTCATGTTTATTTCTAGATTTTGGAGAGCTTTTCAGGAGGATTTGGGTACTCAGGTGGATCTAACTACAACCTTTTATCCCCTAACTAATGGCCAGTCTGAGAAGACTATTCATGTGTTTTAAGATATGCTTCAAGCCTATGTTATGGATTTTTGGGGCTAGTGGGAGGAGCACTTAGCCTTGGCAGAGTTTTCTTATATCAACAGTTGTCACTCTATTATTAAGATGGCACTTTTTGAATCTTTGTATGGTAGGAGATGTCGTTCTCCGATTAGATAGTTTGAGAGTTTTGAGATTCAGCTCCATGGTACTAATTTGCTCTAGGAGTCGTTGGATAATGTTAGAGTGATTCAGGACAGGCTGAGAGCAGCTTAGAGTAGGCATAAAGCCTATGCAGACCGTAAACTCTGGAACTTGAGATTTGGAGTTGGTGATCGAGTATTCCTCCATGTATCACTCATGAAAGGTGAGATGAGGTTCGGGAGGAAGGACAAACTCAGTCCTAGATATATTAGACCTTTCGAGATTCTTCACATAGTTGGTGAGATGGCTTATGAGTTAGCTTTGCCTCTATATTTTGTTTTTGTCCATCTAGTTTTCTATGTTTCTATGTTGTGGCGATATATTCCTAATCCATCTTATGTGTTTAGATGGGACTCAGTCCAGCTAGATGAGCGGTTGACCTTCATGGATGAGCCGGTGATCATTTTGGCTAGTGGTGTTAGGAGGTTGCGCACTAGGCAGATTCTAATAGTTAAGGGTTAGTGAAGGCACCACATAGTGGAGGACGCCACTTAGGAGATTAAGAGAGATATTCGAACCAAGTATCCTCACCTGTTTGAGACTTCAAGTACATCCTAATCCTTAACTTTTGCGAATGAAAATTCCTTTAGTAGTGGATATTGTAATGACCCTTAGGTCATTTTCTATATTTCCACTTATTTTTGTTGTTAGAGCTTCTCTATAGCTGCCCCAAGTCATTTATGATTTGTTGGAACTGGAAATTTAGTTACCGGGCAGTTCGTTTGGTTTTTTTAGTTATTTCCTTATTTTGAAATCTTTGCTGGTTCCAAATGGCCATCGGGAAAAAACTTTAGTTAAATGACCTTATATGAAAACTCTGACTATTCCAGCAGCTTTGAAATATCGATTTTAGGCTAGGTGGACTCTTGGTTTAGGTCCCGATGCACCCGGGCTCATTATGACCTATTTATCAAAAAGTTAAATTAAAAATTATGTGTGGGTCCAACATTTCATCAAAACAACCTTGGATGGAAATTTTGACTGCGCCTTTGAGTTTGGAACATCGAATTTGATATGGTTACATAGTTCATTTTCATATACAGGGTTTCAAATGAATCCCGAGGGATTAAAAGATTCCAAGTCTCAGCTGCAACTGGTGCACCCACGATCGCAGGCCATAGACCGCAATAGTGATCTGGCTGCACCAGCAAGTGCCACAATTGCAACACTTTCAGTTGCGACCATGAATTCTTAGGCAGTCTACCAGAGATGCGATCGCGATGTGAAATTATCAAAATAGCGACTTCTTCTCCTGGTGCCATATACCGCATCGCGATGGTCAAGTCACGATAGTGATACCCGAGAACCTAGTATGGCTATAAATAGACCCTTTTTCATGATTTTTCCTATTATTCATCTATTTTCTTGAAATCTAAAACCCTAAATCATGAGATAGCTTAAAATTATAGCTTGTGGGAGATTTGGGGGCTTAGCTAACACTTGTTTACACAATTATCCTTCGATTTGTGGTAACATTCCACCTTTTTATGGTTGATTTTTCCCTTTTTTATTTCTAAAAATTTCAAAACATGGGAGGCATGATTTTAGTCCTAAATTAGCTTGATTTCATCCATTTGTAGGGTAATGACTCCTTAAGCATGAGGGAACATTGGGCTGGCATCGGAAATGTGATTTTTTTGTAGATGGGACCCACATGGGATTTTTGCATGATTTTGGAACCAAAGCACAATAGTGCAATATAGGTATTGATATTTTCATATCTATGAGTCGAATGTGATTTTAATAGCTTGGCATCTTGAGAAAGCTTCTCGAAAGGGAAAAGCGGTGATTTAGCGGATCTTGTGAGCTTTCTTCGGTGTCCAGGTAGGCTAGGTTTTACCCCTTTTTAGATTGAGCTACTTCATAGTATTTTTATGATATTATGTTAGATTTGGGATGGGCTTTAGGTATTGATATGATAAATTGAAATACTTGAGATTAGCTGTATCACTTAGGCTATTTTGGACATCTTTTTTGGCGTGATTAGCCTAATTGACCATACCTTAGGTGAAGTTAAACTTGTAGGCTAATGCTTCTATCAGAAATGCTTTAGTTACTAAACTAATGAGAAGATTTCCTTGGTCACTTGAGCTTAGGATAAAACTTACCCAAATTGCAATACCTTAGGTTGAATGGACTTAATTACCCTATATTAGGAGGGATTGCTATCCTAGAGCAAGTTGTGGCTTGTTTAACATCTAATAGTGGATTTAGATACCTTAGCCTAGTCTAGGATAGACATTGCTTAGTAAATAACTTCGAGGATTTAGAAGTGGGCTTTTCGACCCACCTTTGGACAAGACTTGTGATAGTTATTGAAGCCCTTTGATACGCTAGTGTACACCAAGGAGGATGGTTATTTTGATAATATTAAGATGCCTTGGTACTTGTAGTTCATGATGGATGACGTTGAAGGTAATGTTTAACGATTATGCTATAAATGAATTATTGGTTAAGTTATGATGAGATAATGAATATGCTATTGATTTTGCTATTGTTTGGGCCACCGAATGAACTATTGAATAAGCCCATGATCATGATATTGACTAAGCCATGAATTATGTTATTGGTTGAGCCAACGGATAAGTTATTAACTATGCTACTGTTCATGCTTATTGATACATTGGCATTTACACTATTGTTCATGCTAGAGGTTATGCTTAATGACTACATTGGCGATTAAGTGATTTATTATGCTATGAATAAACTATAGATTATGCCATAGATTGGCTATTGATCAAATTATTTATAACCTATCTATTATGTTAATGATAAGCCATTAATTAGGCTATTAATAAGGTATTGTCTATTCTTTGACAATATATCTATTAATTATGTTAGTGATCATGTTTATTAACTATATTGGGGAATATGTTATGGATTATGCTAAAGATTGTTCTTATTTATTATATTAGAAATCATGTTTTTGATTATGCTAGAGTTCATAATTTCAATTATGATTATTGATCATGTTAATATACTATGTTAATGGTTATACTATTAAGTACTCTAATGATTATGCTATTGTCCATGATATTAATGTTATTGATGATAATATTTATGATGATACAGATATGCTTGTCAAGGTCGGAAGATGACTATGATGACATATATGTCTAGCAAGGCCGGATGACAATTATGATGATATATATGTTCGATAAGGCCGGAGGATGATTATGATAATATATATGCCTGGCAAGGCCAGAGAATGATTATGATAATATATATGCTCGGCAAGATTAGAGGATGATTATAATGGCATATATACATGCCCAACAAGATCGAAAGATGATAGTGATGATATTTATGAGGATGTTGTTGAATATCCATACCGATTCAAGTTCGAATATACATTTTATACTATGATGATATACCTATTATGATATGATGACAGTGGGGTATGAGATTGACAATAGTGATTCTAACTAGGTTTGAAAACAAGGAAACAGTCATAATGTGGTATGATATGAATGGATTTAATGATATAATAATAAGTTGATAAATATTAGTTAGTTGATAAATAATGAATAGTTGATAAGTGATGATTAACCGCTATATGAGAATTAGTTGATACGTGATGTTTAGTTGATAAAGGATGATTTAATAATACATGAAGACTAGTTTCTACATGATAGATAGTTGATGAGTGTTGACCCATTTGCAGATGATAAATATGGTAAATCGATGTCTATTGTGAGGCATGTCTTGTATGAATTCCAATTGTATTATGAGATTTTGTAAATGACGATGGTAGGTTATTCTATCTTATTTGTACCTTCCAGGCTTATGGGGGCTTACAATGGACTATTTACTTTTCCACATTAGTTGGCGTATGGGAGCCAATTTTGCAATTATGACTGCATGTATTGATGCTTTATGTTGTGTTATGCTATTATTCTGATTTATTTACTTATTTATGCACAACAATGTTGGTGTGGATTCAGGTTCATTTTTGTACCTTGGCTTTGTTATGTTATATTATATTTTATCATACTTGTATCATGATTTAGCTCAGTCGACCTATGATGTCTAATGAGTACCCGTTGTTTTGGTACTCATACTACACTTATGTACCTTTTTGGTGCATATCTGAGTACTAGTTGCCGTTGTTAATCGACGCTTGTACCCTATTAATATCCAGAGATAGGGTGATCTCTTAGAGTCGAATTCACCTATTTTTTGCTATCTTTCCATGTTCAAACTTTTGTTTTGAGACAGATTGTTTTGACTATTTTAGATACTTTGGGTTGTAATTATAGTTGCTCTTGTACTGGCTCTACCAAGTCGTGGGAAGGTATTTATGTAGTGAATACCTTTAAACTATTTCTATTTCCTTGCTTATTTATTGTGTTGGATTCCCTATTAGGACCTTTTGGGGCATTTCCACCAAGTTAATCCATTGTGTTTAGCTTCAGATTACGATTTGGCTTACCTACTAGCGGGATAGAGTAGGTGTTATCATGACTCGTAAATCGGGTCGTGACAGCTCTATTGAGCCTTTAGCCTATTTTTGAGCAGCCTTATATATCGTTGATTCCCCTTCATTGATTGATCGTCATTTGATATAAAGCTCCTAAGTACTTTAGTTGAAAATTTTTAAGGTTCAGTAGTCTAAAAATTATGAAGGAAAAAGGTGAAAAGTGAAGACCCAAAAATAGTAGTTATTAATGTGAAAAATTTGATGGGATGTAGTTGGGAGTGATATAATCAAAGGAAAAAAAATTGTGCAACATTAGATCATGTGTGGATAGAGAATACTCCCTCCTTAATATATGTGAACTAGCTTAAAGAAATAGGTCAAAACAAAAGATATGTGTGAAGATAGAGGTGGATAAAGTTAGGTTGTTTATAAAAAAATTCAATGTATAATGTGATGTATTAAAGAGCTTAGGGAAGATAGTCACTATTACTAGCCAGAATAGTTCCTGTCTATCCCTTAGTCTACATACAACCCTTAAAGTATTAGTTTATATTGAGCCTTGGATATTTTAATATTAGTGGTACACTATACTAAAAGAAAGCCTATGGTTCATCTTATGTGGCATGTGAAATATTTGTGAGAGTGAGAGAAATTTGATTCTTATACCCACTCTTGTGATAAATTGAATCTCTATGTGTATATATAGGTAACTCTCTAATGGTAAGGGTGCATTTCTAATGATAGTTAGGTGACTTGTATGATCTATTTGACTGAGTAATATGCATGACTTTTCCAACTTGGTAGAGTCAATCTTGAGTCTAGAATGTTTAGAAGTAGTGTTCATGAGTTTCAAGTGTATATGACAAGAGTAATATAGAACTTGTTATTCATGTAATCATCATAGTTCTAGATTGGGTGTCTTGTTTGTAGTATTAATATTGGAGTCTTTCCTAGATGGTTCATAATTTAAAGTGTTGTTTGAGGATGAAGAAGGCTTTAAGTGTGGTGTGGTGATCATAGGTTGATTTATGCACCTATGTGTCATAATCTATGCTTGTTTGGCCAAGTTTTGAGGACTTCGTATGTGCGTAATGAGTTTTTAATGGTATAATTTAGCATCTAGGTTTTAACTTCTTGTTTATAATGTTTAAGTTGTTTTTAAAACAAGTTTGGAATCAATTTGGTCACTTAGAGTTTTGACAAGAAAACTAATGTTACTAGCTTGAGCTATGTGTTGTTCTAGTGTATCTCGGTGAATTTAATTGTGTTGTGTGCACTAATTTATCTTTTTTGGTTTTATAGGATACCATGGATGATACTAATATAATTTTAGTAAGCTAAAAAATCCAAAATTAAAGTGGAAAGACACTCAATAAGCGAGGAAAAGAAAGGCAAAATGAAGGAGTCTAAGATGTCGAAATCTGGAATTTCTGAGGCCATGAGCGTGCCACGCCATTAGACCTCCAATATAAGGGTATTTCATTCCCTTAGACACAAAATAAATGTTTCCAAAATAGTGTGTATCCACTTTAAGGGTGTGCCCTCGCCTAAATACGGAGCGACCCCCCAAGGCACCAAAAGCTAGCTTTTCTCATATTATAAATAGGACACTTAGGACTTGTTGTAAAGACATTGGACGACATTTGGGGATGGAAATACACTTTAGGAGGCTTCAATTAGGGTTCTTTATCTTTACTTTAGTTTACTTTTGTTTTTTATACATTAATTTCAATCTTTTGATTCGTTGTAAATCCATGAGTCGCTAAACACCCTCGTCTAGGGTTAAGGCAAAAAACATGATTACTTATCCTTTTAATTGAGTTTTTTTAAGTTTATTATCATTATTTGTTGTTCATATATACTTATTCTTACTACTTGGGCGGCCACTCAATTAATAATCCTTACTATTTGTTGAAATGCAAATCGTTGTTCATTATTTGCATTTCAATTGTGATCCCAGAAGGAGGAACAACATATTAGAATGTGGGATGTACGTAATGGGATCTTATACGGAAAGGAATCAAATATAAGATTTGCTCTTAGGATATAAATACACCTAATTCGCCCCATTTGGTTCATATATGGAAAGAAAATATAAATGCATTTAACTAAGTTTGCACATCCTCGCTCAACAATGTAGTTATGAGGCTAAGTTAGATAGATGATTAGAGGCTCGAAAGAGCATAGTAATATTATCAACCCCGTGAATCAACAACTAAGATAATTAACAAAACTAATGATATTGTACAGCTAAGTAGGATTGTTCGTAGTGTCTTGACCCTGGATTCCTCCCCAATATTGTCTCCAACACTTTGCTCTATTAGATTTTGTATGGCTACTTTTGAATTCTTCATTCTTAAACATTATTAGTTACACTTGCGCTTGTTTAATTTCTTTATTAAAGCTAGAATTGGATTGTTGTTAAATCAAGTCCCTGTGGGGTCGATACTTTTCTTTAAAAGGTCGTTTTACTACTTGGGTGGCTATGTACACTTGTGTGTGTGCTGGGATGCAACACTCATCTTCAGTGAATGGATTATTATTGGCTACTATTTTTCTTTCCACTCGGCCTTTGAGATACTTCAAGCATTGATAGTAAGAGTATGAGACAATTTTGTTCTCATACACCCAAGGCCTACCAAGCAATATGTTGTATAAAGTCTTGGTATCAATCACATGCATCAATGTATTTGATTGCAAATCATCCATATAAATCCCTAACTTAATAGCCCTATGGCTCTCTGACCCCCTTGGTTGAACCCTTGGATCATCAAACGACTTTGAGCAAGTTCATCAGTAGTGAAGCCAAGTTCTTTCATAGTGTGAATAGGCATGATATTGACTTTGGATCCCTCGTCTATTAAGATTTTATTTATCTTCTTTCCTAGAACATGACCCACCATATACAAGGGACGGTTGTGTAGGTTTTTACCAAGCAGAAGATCATCATTTGTAAATGTGCTATTTGTATCACAAACATGTGCCTCTTGGCTAAGAGGTTCAATAGGCATTTAAGAAGATCAAGGAACTTCCATTGGTAGGTTTTCACCCTTTGCTCCTTTTTTGCTAGTATTAAAGAAAGATGCCTCAAGTTTGACTGAGACGTCTTTGCATGGAACCAACTTGGTAAGAATTCTTCCAAAGATAAGACGTTGTTGTTTTTGGTGGTGATTCTCCACTACCCTCGCCCTCTTTGGAAGATCAACTAGCCTCTGCTTATCTATTTCTTCACCATCCTCCTTCTAGTTGGATGCTTGGATGGCTCTTTTCTTAGACTCATCTTTTTGTGTCTCTGACTAGTCACCAGTGTCCAACCTTCATCATTACCTTGTTAACTGGATAATTGCCATGCTTTACTGGTTTTTCCTTATGAAGCATATCTGGATCGAATCAAGTGAGCCAAAAGTGATAGAGATTTGATGAGAAATGGCTTTCTCATCCTCAAAGAAGATTTTCTTCTCATTTTTCAATTACACAATTTTATTCTTGAAGACAAAACATTTCTAAAGAGGATGACCCACAAGCCTAAGATACTTGTAATAGTTTGGGGCATTAGTCCTTCTAGCCTCGTCGGTTCACTTCATCTCTGGTAGATTAATGAGCTTATGCTTAAAAAGATCATTGAAAATTTCAGCAACATCAGAATCAAGGAAGGTGTAATTTTTTTCTTGCATCTTCTTCAAAGTTAACTACTGATTTGGATGTGCTCGAGAAGTCATCTTTGTACTTTGCTTATTGCTTACCTTTATGGTGAACTTCTCCAGAGATACGTCGACATTCATGGATTCTTTGTTGTCATTTTTTGGGACAAACTTGCTCCATCTTTTAGGTTCATTCTTATCCTTTCCCCTTTGAGAGTCATGGATAAGCGCTACTTCTTTGCCAGCAGACAAAATGCTTAACTCCATGTTGTGAGCACGAGTATCTAGCTCATTAAAGGATTTTGTCTTAATGCCTTGCAAGATATAGAGAAGCTCACAGTTCATTCCTTGGATGCACATCTCTATTGCAGAAGTTTCACTAAGCCTATCTTTGCAGTTTAGGCTTATACTTCTCCATCGATTGATGAAGTCAATGACTGGCTTATCCTTTCTTTTTGAGTATTTGTGAGCTCTACCATGCTCACTGTATGCCTTGTGCGATATAAGCTATTTAGGAACTCATGATCTAATTACTCCAAGCTATCGATGGAATTAGGCTCAGGATCTGTGTACCAATCAATGGTATTTCTTTTTAGGGAATGGATAAATTATTTGACAAGATAGTCACCATAGGTTCTAGCATTATTACATGTCTCAACAAAGTGCATGACACGTTGCTTTAGATTTTCTTTGCCCTCAAATTTTTAAAGTTTGGGGAGTTGATAGCCAACAGGCATTTTGAAACTATCAATCCTTGCAGTGTAGGGATTGGAGTAAGTCAAGAAAGACTAGGTGGAGACATCGTACTTTCTTAGAGGATATCTTCAATAAACTCTCTCGGTTGAAAAATTGGGATCATTTTCTCAAAAGAAACTTGTACCTTCTTAGCTGGTGGTATTTTTTATAGGATATTCTATCTCGTGCACTTCTGGAGATTTCCCAGGTGCATGTCTAGAGTCTTCATCTATTAAGCCATCCATCCTATCTACCAATTTATCAATCTAAGAATCCTGATTTTATACATATTTGGTTAGACATTCAATTTTCATTGTCAGGTTCACAAGTTGCTCATCCGTAGCTGAGGCATCAGTCACCATTACTTTTATGATCATTGTAGACGTCAGAGAGTAACACGGATTATCGTATAAGTTTATTATTCAAGTAGCTCAACTTACGCGGTGTAGGTGGAGATGATACGTTGGTTGAACAACTATCGTTCTTTGTGGCAGAGTTTTTTGAACCAAAGTGCTCAGGTAGAGCTAGAGTTTTCTTAATTGTCTCTGCCACATTGCTTCCTTTTTGCGAAGCATTTGGATGAGACCTCGCTCCCTTTGGGGTTGAAGATCCAAAAATTAGAGTTGGTGACAACACTTGATGTGTTTATTGTCCTAGCATGTTTTCTTTGCTCCTTGTAATAGCTCCAAAGCTTCCAAAAGTAACATCAAGGATATTTTCTACTTTAGCAAAGAATTTGGAATCAACAGCTTTAGAGGCAGTTGATTGAGAGGTGACCTTGTTGGAAGTCATTTCAGTGCTCTTGAACTTTGATGTTGGAAAAGTTCAGATGAGAGGTAGAGAATGTCCCACTAAGCGTACCATAATTTATTGGATGATAAAATTTTGAGTCAGAAAATAATAATCAGAAAAAGAAAAATATTGCAACAATCGTTTTATTGATTTCAATATATGAGTATTACAATCTTTATGAATCCTTTGATTCACCTTTTTAAATATAAATTCAAGAGTGTCGAGCTTGCTCTTGAATTTGAACTTGATTTGTGAATTTGATGGATTTGATCTTGACTTGTACTTGAATTCAAGGGCTTTTTGGCTTGTTCTTGAATCTTGTGGTCTTGATCTTGACTCTTGATGAACTTGAATGCTTGATTGTGGCTTGTAGAGAAATCTAGTGTGTTTGATCTACGAGCTCTCTCTTGCTTCTTGTCAGAGTTGTTGGTCCTTTTTCTAAATTATGAGACCTCTATTTATAGTTTTTGAAAGAAAAGAGTCATGGTAACAACGAACTTTTTTCGGTCATTCAGATTAAAGTGACTGGTCATATTTGATTGATTGGAACATGTCATATTGTACCTATGGCATGATCTTATTAGCTCTTTTGCTTGACTTGGTATGTCATATCATTTGTCAGGTGGCATCAATCGGGATTCTAGAATAAGATGATATCTTGGGCTTAGCAAAATGAACTCATCATTTGTAGCTCAAATTATTGGTCTAGCCCAATAAAATTTGAACTTTAATTAAATTCATATTTAATGAATTTAAATAATTAATCCAATTACATTAGCCAAAATATTTATTTGGAATAATATATTCAAAATTGATGTGCTCACAATAATAACGACTTGATAACTCATTCTTAGAAAATAGGGACGAAATTAAACCTTAAATAAAATTTCCTGTGGAACTTCAATCCAAGAATAGTATGAAATCGTGAACAAACCGAGCCTTGATAAGGACAAAATGATACAAATAAGTCATTCTTTTAATATGTTACCAAAATAGGTTTTGTGAAATTCTTTTTTTTCCATTTTATACAACTTTTTTAGCAAAGTCGTTAACGATATGAATAGTTCAAAAAATGTGTAAAACAAAAACTAAAGTCACAATTGTAAAAAAGAAGAAAAGCTTCTGTTTTAAAAAATAAATCAAAAAAAGCATAAAATGAAAGTTAAAACCACGCTTTGTAATGCAGAAGAAATAGTTCTGTTTTATTAAATAAATCAAAAAAATGTGTAAAACGAAAGCTGAAAGCCAGGTGAAATTCGTTTACACCCCCTAACTTTCTTTAAAAATCAAATATCCCCCTTAACTTTGAACAAAATCAATCTCCCCTTTTTTTCTTATTTGATTTTTTCAAAATGCCTACTTCACCCTTGTATTTATATCGACATTTGTATCTTTTAAAAAAAATCTTTATAAACACAATTTTTATTTTTTAATCTATATAATACAAAGCCTCTTTCTTCTTCACTCAAAGAAGCAATGCACCCTTTGTTTAGATGCTACTTGATTCATAAACATATTTTATATTAAAAGCTAAAAATTAATTTTAAAAAGAAAAAAAGTGAGAAATATTAATTGAGTATATAAGTTAATCACGTTCTATAATGAAATAAATGAACAAAATAATAAAATTAATTTTATTAAAAATTAAAACTCTAATATTTATTTATACGTAAAAATAATAGATAGTTATAATTTTATAAATGTATTTCAATACACGTAATAGAAAAATAATTAATAGTAGAGGGTCTTTCGTAAACAACTTTTTTACTTCTCCGAGGTAGTTGTAAGGCTTGCATACACTCTACCTTTTTCAGACCTCACTTATGGAATTTCATTGGATATGGTGTTGTTGTATACGTATATTTATAACAAATCAACTGATTATTGCTAGTGAATTTTAAATTATAATTTAGATAATAATTCATTATTGATAACTAAAACTCATTTAACTATATAGACATTAGATAATAAGAGAAAACTAAAATATGCATTTATATAAATAATTACATACTACATACTTAATACATATAATATAAAAAAATCACAAAATACATAGGCAAGCTCTTGAACTTGTTGATTTTCTTTATATTGACACCTCAATTAGGCTATGTACCTATTGAACCCTTTAGTCATTCAAAACTGTATAAATTAAGCACAAGCATCCGACGTGGCACTTTTTTAAAAGCCTGCATTCTTTTACTGCTGGGTGCATGAAATCAATCGCCTCCTATGCGTAAATTATAACCAATTACAGCCACTTAAATTACACATATCACCTTCTTCAATATTAATACACAAAATAAGGAATATCCACTTTATTCCTCCTAGAACATCTGACCTTTCCATACCCATCCCCAATTCTCTCTGAACAAAAATTCGAATTGTGCAATTTTACTTTGATCTAGGCTAGTAATTTATGTTTTTTAAATTGTAAAAACTAAAACATTGTAGTGTTTTGAGTGATTCTTTGTAGTTCCACACTGATTTGAATATTTTTTGACGGGTCGCAACTGATTTGGAGTTCAATCTCAAGAATTGTTATTGATTTAGAGTTCAATTACTCCCAGGTATATTTCAAATGTCAATAACATCACTATTCTATCACGTATTATTATTGTTAATGCATTTTAGTGCCTTCTTAGTATATTATATCAATAATGGTAGTTTGCAAATTTTTGAAAAAAGTTAGACTTTTTTAGGATTTTTACTGTTCATAACATGTCAGGAATTTTGGGGGCTTTGTTTCAAGGAATCTTATGGATGATATCATTATTATAACTCATTTTTATCATAGTGGTAAATTTGTCTCTAAAGAATCTGGTCCACATTACATAGGAGAAAATGAGGTGAAATATGCTAGTATCGACAAGGACCACTTCTCTTTAATTGAGTTGCTTTATTATGCAAAAAAGTTTGACTATATGACTATTGGTAGGTTCTACTTTAAAGACCCTAAAATGACTTCATTAAGTAGAAAATAACTTCAGTTTACTAAGGATTGCTTAAAACATAAGAGATGGGGACCTTTTAGACTTGTATGTGAACCATGTTGTGGATGACCTAAAAGTGGTGGAAGATGGGTTCCCATCAGGTTATCTTTGTGGGTTAGTAGTTGATGAAAGTAGCCATGTGGTTGGCGAAAATAGTAATGTGAGTGAGAGCAGCTCTACATTTCATGATATTAATGTTGAAGGGTTACATGAGGGACATACCCAAACTAGTAACATAAATATAGAAGTTGGTGTAGATGACCTCTTAGCTCTAGAAGGGGATAAAATAGATTCAGCTAGTAGTGTTGACTCTCAAGAGCTTAATATTCAAAAAAATGATGATTCTGAGGTTGATAAAGAGTTAAGATCTCTTAGAAATGAAATTCAAAACTCAGTGAAAACAAATCTGTCCAAAATAAGGAAATAAAACTTGGAACAACAGGTGTTGATAGGGAATTTGAAGATATTCAAAAGAATAAGACTGCTAGATACAGTGGAAGATTAGAGGGAGATGAGAAGTATATAGATAGCTCAAATCTTGATAATGATGACGGTAGGAATAAATTAGATCCTGAAGCTATGAGGGGTGTTGATTTACCAGCAAGAAGGAAAAGTAAAAAGGTAAGATTTGATCCTGATTGTGTTGTAGCTATATTTGAGCTCGGTAAGGTATTTGAAAATGCTAAGCAATTTAGAAAGGTTGTGGCAGAATATGTTGTTGCATACAAAGTTCGATTAAAGCTTAAGTCTAATGCGAAGCACGGAGTTAGAGTTAGGTGTAAGGATAAGGAATGTAAATAGTTGTTATTTTCTTGCATAAATAAAGATTTTGATGACTTTATTATCAAGAACTGCTATTTTGTAGATGTACGCACTACTACAGCCAAAAACAAATTGTGTACAACTAAGTTTATTGTAAATAAGTTCAAGGATGAAATAACTTATCAACCTTATATAAAACTGTGGGGAATTGGTGAAAAAAAAGTTAGGTTTGCATGTTGGAAAAACAGTTTGTTCTAGGGCAAAGCATAGAATCATTCAGGACTTCTTGGATGATCAAAAGATGAAATTTGTAAGATTGTGTGATTATGCATACATGATAAAACATACTAATCCTAGCAGTTCTTGTTGGGTGAGGATAGATAGAGAGTCAACCAAACAAAATTGTTTGTTTACTTCTATGTATGCTTTGACGCATTAAAGAGTGGTTGGTTGGCAGAGTGCAGAAAAATTATTGGTTTATATGGATGTTTTCTGAAAGGTGCTTGTAAGGGTGAATTGTTAGTTGCAGTTGGGAGAACTGAAAATAACACAAATACAAAAGAACTTTGTTAACATTCCCAAAACCCCTTTGTATTTCGGAGCCTTAGATCAACAGTCACAATACTTAGTGAACATGGTATTCCCTGTGGGATTCGACACCCAACCCAATTGGGTTCTATATTTGACAGTGACCGCTTACTCTCTCATAAGAGAGTTGTAATTTGGCGTATCAAATTTTGGCACCGTTGCCGCGGATTATGGTTGTCAATTAAGTTTGTGTTTATTAATTGACCTTTGGTCAAGTTTCCCAAAATTTTACTTTCGTTTGTTGTTTTTATTTGTGTAGGGGAATTTTTGTGTATGCCAAGTACACGGAGATTGGGTGCACCGCTATTACCAATACATTCGGAACCACAACTTATTGGCAGAATGATTGAACCCCAAGATGCTGAGAGACTAGCCGCATTGGCTAGAGCTCAACTAAATTAGCAGAACGATGTCCAGTAGGAAGGTCATCCTAACCCTGACGATGATGATTTAGGGGATGATGATTTGTTAGATCCTGCTAATCAAAGGCGTGCAGAGAATGTAGCTGCACCAATAAACAGAAATGTGAACAAAAATCATCCTTTCAAGTCGAGAACTGATCGTCAAGCTGTTCAAATTTGATCTTAATGATGATTAAGATGGAATGGATGGAGTTGGTGCCACTGTATCTATTATTCCTCTACCTCTAGCACCAGGAGCAAAGTTCAATATTACCAGTACAATGATCTAACTCATTCATCTGAAGGGGTTTTTTGGTGGACTCCCGGGAGATGATCCCAATATGCATTTAGCAAATTTTGTCACTATTTGCAAGTCCTTTGGTAACCCAGGTGGGACAGAATGCCATTCAGTTGCATTTATTTCCGTTGTCTCTATTTGGGGATGCAACATTATGGCTTAATGAGCTGACGCCCGATTCCATAACCAACTGGAGGTAATTGAAAGAGGCTTTCCTAGAAAGGTTCTTTTCGCCTTCCAGAAGGGTACAGTTGAGGGACGAGATCAGCAATTTTAGGAAGTTCCCAACCGAAGCCCTTCATGATACATAGGAGAGATTCAAAAAAAAGCTGACACAGTGCACGAACGATAATATGATAGATATTCATCTGATGGAGACTCTTTATCAAGATTTGAACTCTATTATGAAGTCAGTTGTTGATAATACTGTAGGGGGATCATTTTTGGATCTCACATTTCAGGAGGCCTCGAAGAAGCTTAATCGAATGACCAAACAAAGCAGAGCTTGGCATACCAGGGATTCTGTGGTAGCAAGCCCTGTTGTGTCTATTGGCATAACTACTGAGCAATGTAAGAAAGAGGAAGAACGTGATCAAGACATGGCATACTTAAAGACGCAGATGGATCTGTTGACCAAGCATCTATTATCTGCAAAGACTAAAAAGGTGAAGGCTGTTGCGGCTAAAGGTAAAGATGATTCTGATTCAGAAGAAGAAGCCAACTATTTGAATAATTAGGGGGTTTCCGAGGAAATATCCAATGAAATCAAGGTCGGAACTACTACGACAAAGCTGGTTATAAGGATAGAAAGCAAGAAAATTAGAAAGGTAAGAATGATAGAAGTGGGCTATATGTACCTCCCGGAAGCGGAGATAGTGTTGCAACTAGCTCTGGCAAGATATCCATGGAGGATATGAAGGAGAAATTATTAAAGGGAGTTGAAGCTACCAACTCTGGAGTGACTACCATGAAGAGCGATTTATCTTCTATGAGTCAGTTGGTGAACTCGTACTCTACACCTATCAAGAAGTTGGAGCAACAAATGAGTCAGCACTCGGCAGCATTAAATCAGAGAAAGGCTGGAACATTGCCAAGTGACACCATTCAGAACCTGCAAAATGGTGGATCTTGCATGGATATAACTACTAGAATTGGTAAGGTATTGGCAGGCCCTCTTGGGGGTAAGCCTGTGGTTGATATTGTACCAGATGAGGTTGAAAAAGTAGAGATTGATCATTCGATAGAGTCTAGGAAATCAGATAAGGTTATTGATAACACACCACCTAATAGTCAGTAGGTAGATGAATCGAAGAGGAATAAAGGAAAGGAGGTTGAAGTGGTAGTCACCACTCTTCTAAAGTTGCCTCTTCCATTTCCTCATCAGTTGAAGAAGAAATCCAATGACAAATTCATGGCTATGCTGAAGCAGTTGACGATTAATCTACCACTGGTAGAGGCATTAGAGCAAATGCCTGGATGCAAAGTTCATGAAAGACCTCATCATAAAGAAGAGGTCGTTTAGTTTTGAGAATATAGACAATTCGTATCATTATGGTTCTATTTCCACAAGGTCTCTAGTGCATAAAAAGGTAGATCCGGGAGCATTTACTATCCCATGCACTATTGGACCTCTTGACTTTGCAAGATACCTATGTGACTTGGAAGCTAGCATCAACCTAATGCTGCTAGCTGTTTACAAAAAGTTGGATTTGTGAGATCCAACAATAACTAATATGCGACTTGTGATGGCGGATAGGTCGGTCAAACGAACTATTGGTATTTTGTATGATGTGTTGGTGAAGGTTGCTAGTTTCATATTTTTGGTGGATTTCGTTATTCTGGATTATGAGGTGGATTTTGAGGTGCCTATAATATTGGGTCGACCTTTCCTCACAACCAAAAGTGTGCTGATTGATTTGCGAGTTAATAAGCT
Organism: Capsicum pubescens; assembly: GCA_030864215.1. Classification (NCBI taxonomy): domain Eukaryota; kingdom Viridiplantae; phylum Streptophyta; class Magnoliopsida; order Solanales; family Solanaceae; genus Capsicum; species Capsicum pubescens. The sequence goes on along the minus strand of CM061547.1, from coordinate 157,271,952 downwards.
CTTATTTAGGCTGAATGATAAGGTGGTGCAATTTAATGTATGCCAATCAATAAAGCAGCAGAAAAAAATGAGTGTGTTTTCAATTATAGATGTCGATTATGAGGAGGATCAGGAAGTACCGATAGAAAAGAAATTTGCTGTTGAAACCCTGGCTGTAGTATTGATGAATTTTGATCAGGATGGTGTAAAAGATTATGAGGTGACTATTTTTTCCTTAAATGGCATGGGTTCTTACTCATATGCTCCTAAGAAGTTGGACTTGTACTTAAAAAATCATCCTAGTCCACCTGCTAAGCCCTTTATAGAAGAACCACCTATTCTGGAGAAGAAACAGTTATCTAGTCATTGAGGTATGTGTTCCTGGGCAGTGGGGATGCACAACCTGTTATTATTACCGCTGACCTGGGTGAGCAGCAGGTGGAAGCACTTGTTTCGATGTTGCAAAGATACAAAAGAGCAATAGGGTGGACTATTGCTGATATTATTAGTATTCCTCCTGGAATCTGCACTCATAAGATACAACTTGAGGAATAATGTACTCCTACCATTGAGTATCAACTCCGATTTAACCCACCAATGCAAGAGTTGGTGAAGAAGGAAATTATTAAGTGGCTAGATGCAGGAGTGGTTTACCCTATTTCTTATAGTAAATGGGTAAACCCGGTTTATTGTGTGCCCAAGAAAGGGGGAATGACTGTTGTTGCAAATGAAAAGAATGAGTTGATTCCTCTCAGGCCTGTGACTGGTTGGAGAGTTTGCATGGACTACCGCAAACTAAACTCATGGACTTTAAAGGACCACTTCCCAATGCCCTTTATGGATCAAATGCTTGATCGATTGGCAGGAAGGGGGTGGTATTTCTTTTTGGATGGATATTTGGGCTACAATCAGATTTGTATTGCTCCTGAAGATCAGGAGAAAACAATGTTTACATGCTCGTATGGCACTTTTGCATTCAAGCGGATGTCGTTTGGGTTATGTAATGCACCCACTACCTTCCAAAGGTGTATGATGTCTATTTTTTTAGATATGGTTGAGGACACTTTAGAGGTGTTCATGGATAACTTTTCTATGGTCGGAGATTCATTTGAGTTGTGTCTAGAGAACTTGAGTAAGGATTTGCAGAGGTGTGTGGAATTTAATCTTGTGCTTAATTGGGAGAAATGCCACTTCATGGTGAAAGAGGGCATTGTTCTAGGTCACAAAATTTCAGAAAAAGGGATAGAGGTCGATCGAGACAAGGTAGAGGTTATTGAGAAACTACCACCTCCCATCTCAGTGAAAGGGGTGCGTAGTTTCCTTGGACATGCTGGATTTTACCAGAGGTTTATAAAAGACTTCTCTAAATTTGTAAATCCACTTTGCAAACTTTTAGAGAAGGAAACTAAGTTCTTCTTTGACACCGATTGCATTAAGGCATTTGAATTCCTCGAGACGAAGCTGGTTGAAGCCCCTATCATTGTTGCACGGGACTGGTCAAAACCATTTGAGATTATGTGTGACGCAAGTGGTGTTGCCCTTAGAGCTGTGTTGGGGAAAAAGAAAGACAAATTATTTGATCGAATTTATTATACCAGTAAAGAACTGAATGGAGCTCATAAGAACTACACCATCACAGAGCAGAGGAACTTTTAGCAATGATGTATTCTTTTGAGAAGTTTCGGGCATATTTTCTAGGTACCAAGGTGGTGGTACACACTGACCACGCTGCCTTGAGGTACCTAATGGCGAAGAAGGACTCTAAACCAAGGTTGATCCGGTGGGTATTACTACTTTAGGAATTTGACTTCTAGGTCAAGGATCACAAGGGATGTGATAATCAAGTGGCTGATCACTTATCCAGACTCGAAGGCGAGCAATCAGTAAAAGACGAGCTTGAGATTGATGATTCCTTTCCTGATGAGAAAGTATTGGTTGCAGTGCTCGAAAAAGTACCTTGGTATGCTGACTTCATAAATTATGTGGTAAGTGAGGTGGTACTAGAAAATCTTTCCTTTCATCAAAGAAAAAAGTTTCTTCATGATGTGACCCATTACTTCTGGGATGAGCCATATCTTTTTCGGCAATATGCAGATGGTATAATTAGATGGTGCATCCCAAAAGTAGAAATGCTGATCATTTTGGAAGCAATCCATGCCTCCCCAGTTGGAGGTCACCACGCAGGTGATTGGACTGCAAGGAAAGTGCTTCATAGTGGCTACTATTGGCCCTCTTTGTTCAAGGATGCCTATGAGTTCGTGAAGCGATGTGACCGATGTCAAAGGCAAAGGTCCATCTCAAAGCATCATGAAATACCAATGTCTAAAATGTTGGAGCTAGAATTATTTGATGTGTGGGGCATAGACTTCATGGGGCCTTTTGTGAGTTCATTTGGAATGAAGTACATACTTGTTGTTGTTGACTACGTGTCAAAATGGGTTGAGGCTGTAGCTCTGGCGGTTAATGAAAGAAAGAGGGTTATTGCAATTTTAAAGAGAAATATCTTTTCTCGTTTTGGGGTACCACGTACCATCATAAGCGATGGAGGATCGCACTTTTGCAATAAGATGTTCCGAGCCGCATTGGAAAAATATGGGGTTAACCAGCATAAGGTAGCTACGCCATATCATCCGCAAACAAATGGGCAAGTGTAGATCTCCAATCGGGAAATCAAGGTTATCCTTCCCAAGATGGTGAATGCTAGCAGGAAGGATTGGGCTAGGAAACTAGACGATGCATTATGGGCATATCGAACAGCTTTCAAGACACCTATTGGTATGTCGCCATACCAATTGGTTTATGGAAAGACATGCCATTTGCCGATTGAGCTAGAGCATAAAGCGTTATGGGCGCTAAAGATTTTTAATCTGAACTAGAATAAGGCAGCAAATATGATACTGGGGCATCTTAATGAGATGGATGAGTTCTGGCTCGGAGCCTATGAGAGAGCTGACCTATACAAATAATGAAAGAAAAAATACCATGATCGCAGAATTGAAAAAAGGGAGTTTCAAAAAGGTGACTTGGTGCTTCTATTCAACTCCAGACTCAAACTATTTCTAGGTAAGCTCAAATCCAAATGGCCCGGCCCATTTAAAGTGTGTCAAGTCTACTAATCTGGAGTAGTTGAACTTGAAAATAAAGACGGAAGTATCTTTAAGGTAAATGGGCAACGTGTGAAACTATATATCAGTCCAAAGGACTCGATAAAGAATATTGCTACTGTCTATCTCGATGAAGTCCCAGTAATCGAGATAACTGAGTCGTGCCACGATAATAAATCAGGCGCTAGTGGGAGGCAACCCACAATGTGTTATTTTAAAGTATTTATTAAATTTTGTTGTTATTAGTGCAATTTTTATGTGTTTATGAAGTGTGCAGGACCAAAATTGTAGCAAAAGGAGGAGTGGTACAATTAAAAATAGGGGTAAAAACATGAGTTACTGGAACAAAAGTGGCAGTCGATTTAGTGGACCACCATCCCTATGACGGTTCACCATTTCCTACGTCGTAACCAACTAGCAAAATTCATTCACTAGATCAAGTTGATGGTTAAAGTGGTGAACTGTCACAAAGTATGTGGACCGTCTAATCAACCGTCAAAACCAACCTAGATGGCCTGGGTTCTGTTAAGGTGCGATGGTGATGGTGGACCATCAAAAACTCGGTGGGCCATCCCATTGACCGTCGCCACAAAACAGAAGTGCTCAGGTTTTGGTAAGTTTCGATGGCCATTATGGTGGACCATCAAAAATTTGACGGACCATCGGGCCTGGCGTTGCTGTAACCCTAAGTCTGGGTCGGGTCGAGTTGACTCTGAAGCCATGTTAAATGGCCCATGTTTGACCCAAAAGGTTTTAAAATGATTAAATAAGGTGGTTACATACGTTGTAACCCCTTCACATCTTTCAATTGTTCAACTTTCTTTGGGTTCAAAGAATCTGAAGAAACGTATTGCCTCTAGGACTCTACGTCTCCTTCCTTATCTCCTATTTAAACATATCCACTCTTCTTGTTATCTTCATCATAATCAAGTTGATATCACAATCGAAGAGTTGTTTCAATTAGCCTTATTCTCTAAAGTTGCAAGCTTGTCTCTCTGCAGAACTAAGGTATGTGAGTAGTTTTATTTTTTCTTATCTAAATAACGCATTCAGTTATGGGTTGTGTTTGGAAAGTTGTTTGGTAAAGGAATTAGAATCTTGTTATAGTTCTGTTGCTTTGAATTGATGAATGTTTTCAAATAGGAGTTTGAGCATAATCTATTTAGGTGAAGTCTGAGTAACCTACATGATTAAATGTAAAAAGTTGTGCTTGATTGTGTTATGGTTGTCAAATATTGCTAAATAAACAATGTTTCTCAACAAATGCTCGAATATATGCCCAGTTGAAAGTTAAACCTGAAAAAGGAGGTACGACGATTGAAATAGTGGACCATCAAATTTGCAACAGACCACCAACCTGATCGTCGCAGGGCTATGAAAATTCCAAGACACTGAATAAGGCTCGACGGCCAAAGTGGTGGACCGTCCCACCAATGGTGAACCACCATTTTGACCGTCAAGTCTTGAAATGCACTGATTTGATAGATTTTTGTTGTGGACTTATTTCTTACCTATTTTTCAGGTGTTATGGCTCCCAAACTACCAGTAAATAGAGATGGCAGATCTAAAAAGGGTGACAGTGGACCCGCATCCGGATACAACACCAGACAACATGGAAGGGAAAATCTCCCACTCTCCTAGTCTGAAGAGGAGAGTGAGAATAGTACTAGCAGTACCAGTTTGAGCACAGACGAGGCCACAGATGATGTCACTCCACCTGATACGGAAGATGTTGAACTTGAGGATGCCAATGTAGAAGGGCAAGCTGAAGTAGAGAACGTAGAAACTGAACCTGAAGATGGTAACATTGTTAGACGCATGGATCCTCAAGTTTGGGAAGTGATTAGATGGCAGATAAAGGAGTACGTGAGAAGTTCTTTGATGGGTTAACACCTACTGCGAGAGGGATTAAAAGGTCATTCACGAAAGAGCATCAGATTGTGACAAAGGAATTACATGAATATCCTGAGTTGGAACGCCATTTTAACGAGTATGGACTAGAATGGATGAGCCAACCACCGGGAGCCTATCAACCAAATTGGGTAAGAGAATTCTTTGCAAATTATCTTGCACTGGTAGAATAGGATTTCCCAAAGGGGACATCAATTACAAATTTGCCGAACAGAGAGTCTGTACCTGTCTGAGGATTTACTATTGATATTTCAGCCCAAAAAATCAATAGGATGTTATTCAGACCAGAGAATCCAGGTTGTACACAAACAAGACCTTGAGAAGTCAAAAGATGACTCAAAATTAGAGATGTGTGTCACAAAGCCTCCAGCTTACCAGACTCAATCTGCACTAGCTCCTGATACTACAAAGATTCCCACAGATATGTCGTTTCCCAGTACAACCTATGTGCCACCTGAGTACGTACCCCAAGACACATCTATAGGGTCAAGTTCTGCACAATCGATGGGTGGAGAAGATTTTGCTGAATACAGGTTCACACCAAAAAACTTTGCTAAGTCAATAAGGACGCAAAAGAGTTTTCAGAGACAGCTAGATAAGTGGGTTGCAGACTTCAAACCTTTTGTTGATGAAATTATGGCTGATGTAATTCATCCATACAAAACTATTCAGACTATGATGGAAACCATGGAACTTCGTATCAACAAAAGGCTCGATTCATTGTCCCTCCCTGACCTTACTAAGCTGAGGGCTGAATTTGAACAAGCAAAGGTGGACATTGCAAAGCTAAAGAATTAGCAACCACAGCAGCCTATTTTTAATCCAACCTTGGTAGAAAGTGATGTTGATGAAGGTATTGTGGACTTTATGGGTAGACCAGTGAAGAACAAAAGGAAGGAGCAAATGGATGAAAAGCTGTAAGGAAAAAAGCAAAGAGAATAAAGAGAGCAAAAATGACACCAGAACAACAAGAACGGAATGATATTAAGAGACATCGGAAAAAGCCACTAAAAGATGAAGAAAAGAAGAGAAACAAAGAAGAAGATGAAGCATCAGGGGTATCCACAAGTGTTGCCCTAGCAAAGGGCCACAGTGCAGGATCTGTTCGAGAGGCGATTTCTCCAACCTTGGAGGGTGAGGTTGTGAGAGTCCCTACCACCATAGGGGACAACATTGCACCAGGGGAGGACATAGGAGCCTCTCCATACTTCACAGGTGCCTCAGATGAATAAAAGGCAAAACAAGTAAAACCATTTCCTTGTACTTTAAATCAATGCTTTGAGGATAATGCATCTATTTTTCTGTGGGGGTGGGTGTACTTGTACTTGTACCATGGGCGGTTGTGTTGCCAATATCTTTTCCCTCCATGTGCTATCTAGTAGAATCAGCATGTCTAGGGTGTTTTTATTTTTGCATCATTTAATTTCCTGTCTAGGGTGTTTTTATTTTTGCATCTCTAATTTCCTAAGCTTGTGATGTAAATATATGTGTTTAATGTTATTTATAAAAAAAATTCTTGTTTCAATATCCCTTTGTTGATATGAATAATGAATGATGCTGGCATAAAACTATGAGCATAAATATGTAATTATTTACTCTAATCATGTTAAATGTGTGCATAACCTTCAGTGAGTCTGCATTTGGCATTAACATGAAAGACGTTCATGAATTATGTGATGGAAATCCTAAGAGAAGTAGAAGAAGTTTAACTCAGTTGCCACTGTGTGTGTGAGGTTTTGTCTTGAGTCTTGCATAGCGTAGTTCCTAGAACTTGCTCGAGTCATTGATACTGTTCTCTAACTGATTCAATAGGATAGGATGACAGGCCCCCTTTGTATTTTTAGTCCACTTAGCCTAAATAATTAACCTCTCTAAGATTTTTCTCTCACTCGAACCCGTTTTAAGCTTTTTAGTAGTTTCCTTCATTTTCTATAACTATAATTAACTCTCCATAGGGCATTAGCATTCAACACTGGCCGTGGCCCAATATTAGGCATTGTGTACCTCAACTTAGGCAAAGCACCTAAGTTGAGTGTCGCTATTGTAAAATTGCAAGCACCTAGTGGAAAGTTGGTTTAGAATATAGTTTAAAGGGATTTGGCCCTGATCTATCCAAAGATATTGTGCACCTCATCTTACTGCATCAGCATAAGTTGAGGGTGGATGATGCTCTAAAAAAAATATAGAATTGATTAAGGGTGATTGTAAGCAAGTTGATAAAAATAGCAGCTTGGGGGCTGAAAAGTTGCTACGGCAAGGAGAGTTAAACCCTATTGAGTCACTTTACCCAAAAGAGTACCCTCACCTAGACTGAAACCCCATTACAAGCCTAGAAATGACATGTTTGATCCTAACAAATCAGCTTTGATGGTGTGTTAAATGGCAAGGGCAATCCTATGGGTACCTGGACTATGCTTGTAACTTCTTTGAGGAGTGTGAGAGTTTAGATTGTGTCCACACAGTATAAATAGTGGTGGACTTCATTTTTGTGAGGAAAACTGGAGTTTTGTTTAGTTCTGTTGTTCTCTATGGGACATGACATCCATGTTTGTGTGTGCCAAAGTATAATCAATGTTGGGTGTAGAACCTGCTAGTTGAAATTCATGTGACTAAAATGATGAGTGAATGGTCGCGTCAAAGTGATTCATTAGTTAGTTACTTGTCATGATATGGTTCATGTATGCAATTGGATGCTGAGTTGCTTGAGGATAAGCAACGATCTTAAGTTAAGGGTGTTGATGTTTTGGCTTTCGACGGAATATTTTGCATCTTTGTCTTGAGAAAGTTGTATGTTTTCAAGCAACTAAGGTTGTGTTTAATGCTAGTTTTTAATGTTTCAGGGTAAGGAGTGGGCTGAAAATAAAGTCTCATAAAAGTGACAAGAAAACAATTTTGACGGTCAAAATGGTAGACCGTCAGTCTTGCGACGGATCACCAACCTGACTGTCAAGCCTAAACAGAACCCAAGACTTCAAGTCCTGCAGTGATGGACCAAATGAGAGACCATCAAACTTACGATGTACCACCAAGTTGGTTGTCAGCGTTATCCAGAACTAGGCTCCACGAAGGACTCAGCGATGGACCAAATATTGGATCGTCATTCTTACGACGGACCACCAAGTTGGTCATCAAGTTTATCCAGAACTTAGATCCCTGAAGGACTCAGAGACGGACCAAATGGTGGACCGTAAGACTTATGATGGACCACCAAGTTGGCCTTCAGTCTTATCCAGAAAGTGACCTTCCCAGACCAGCAGCGACGGGCCTAATGATGGACTGTCAACCTTGTGATGGACCACCAATTTGGCCGTCACTTTGGACGTGAATTTTATGATTTTGAATTTTAAATCCGTTTAGTGAAGAACATATAAATACCAATTATTAGGGTTTAGTAGGGACTTTTTGGTCTTCAGTTTCATACTTTTGTCTCTATTGAGAGTTTTCATTATTTTTCATTGAGATTTGAATCCTGAGAGGGAGTCTTGATTATCAGTTCTCATTTTTTCCATCAAATATTGAGGAGAACAATATTGTGACTTTTTTAAGTACTCTTCTAAAGTTATTTATGAACACCAATATAATCTTGATTTCTGACATGGAGATGAGTAGCTAAACTCCTATAACTAGGGTTATGGGAGCCTTGATGTAGAAAACTATTTTGGGGTTGTGAATGGGTTTGCTTTCTAACATCTATTGAAATTGCATGAATCTTTCTTCATTTTAATGACATCTCTTGTTTGCAAACTTGAGTAGTGAGCCCATAAATTCCACTTGTCTAACAAGAAAGTGGATGTAGGGAAAAGAGGTGAATTCACATGAACTCTATAGGTTTACCCTTTGGGTTAACTGGTTGATGCCTTTACAGGATCAACCCTTATGAGAGTGTTATTGAATAATGCATGAATCCATTAAGTTTGAGAGAAGTAAAGGGTGAAATACCCATTGGGTTGATAAACATGTGGGTAATCTTTAGAATTCAATAATTCTTTCAATTGGATGCATAAGTTAGAATTCAAACTCAAATTCACAACCTTAATTATTTGAAAATCTTGGTGAGCATAACTCCAGATAATTTATTCTCATTGGAATTACATCTACATTTACTCTCAGCAGCTGGAATTTTGTGCAACACAAATTCAAAAGAACTCTGCTAACATTCCCAAAACCCCCTTGTATTACGGAACCTTAGATCTACAGTCACAATACTTAGTGAACACGGTATTCCCTGTGGGATTCGACACCCAACCCAGTTGGTTCTATATTTGGCAGCGACGGCTTACTCTCTCGTAAGAGAGTTGTAATTTGGGCGTATCAGATGTGCGAAAGGTTAGTCTAATTCTTATACTTTAGTTTTGATCTCTTATTTTTTTACTATACAATTAATGTTCATATATTTTTTGTTTTTATTTTGATTTTTATGTTTATGTAGGGTTTTAGGCCAACTATACTTGAGTTGCTACTATATTGTGAGATGAGGTGATGTGCTAGACATTTCTGATCCAGTTGGAATCAGGGCTAGATAGGAGAAGAAAAAAGAAAGCAATTTTGGAGATGTGTTAAAGTCAGTTTTAAAGTGAAGTTTCAAGATGAGTAGACAGACTCAGTGAACTTGGTAAGGATATGTGTCAGGACTTATTACATTATGATAAAAAAAATCATGGTGTAGGGCATATTTAGGGAGCATGCTAAATGTGACATTGTTGAAAACAATATGTCGTGGAAATTTAATTCATGGATCTTAGCTGCTAGATATAAATCTACAATCACTATTTTTGAGGAGATTAGATGCAAGATAATGGATAGAAATGTTGAAATGAGGAAGTTTGTTAACACTTGAATTTCACATATCTCACCCGTGGCTTTGCTAGGACTTGGAGAAAACAAAGAGATGGCTAAAAATTGCAAAATTAGGTTCAATGGCCATTTGGGGTATAAAATTTTAGATGGTCCTTATAGTAATATAGTTGATATTTGAACAAGGACTTGTATTTATAGAAGCTGGCAGTTGAGAGGCATACCATGTAAACATATTGTATTGGCATTTTAGGACAAAGGTATGAACCTGAATTTTATGTTAAAGTCTAGTATAAGAAAGATACATTCTTGAAGGATTATGTCTACTTTCCTCAATGAATACCTAACATGAAAATATGGCCTAATTGTAACGCCCCGAGTTTGCACCCCAGATGTCACACGGTGCTCATAATCCTGAAGGACCACGAGCTAACCCATGACTGGTACCTACTACAATCACTAAATAATATTACTGTTAAAATACAAAAATTTGGCTAAACTTTCATAAGGTTCAAAACTAAATCAAATACTGATTTATAAATACTGAATACTGAACATCTGTCTGAAATAGTCTAGTCTGAAAAACCTCTAACTATCTAAATATGGAGTTGATGGGACAAGCCCCTAACTAACTCCGACTACTGAAAATATACTAAAACTGAAATAACAACTCTGTCTTCAAACTATGAGGACTCACCACTAACTCTGTTGTTGATAATCTGGGTTGGTAAGTATGGTCAGGAGCTCGTGCATCTGAACCTATGATATAAGACATCATAGCGTAAAAGAAAGGTATGCATCAGTACTTTGAATGTACTGGTATGCTAGGTGAGGTAAGGCTGAATGCATGGGTTCATATACATGAACAATAACTGACTGAATGGCATGAACATAAATGAATAAGAATACTCTTTCACTGTCATGTTGCCCTACTTTAGATTAATGAACTCCAAAACCTTCGCTTCCCTCAACTCCAGTGGTAAGAACCTATCCAGAAAATCAATGGAAATTCTATGGTCCCTACATCTACGGCCCTCTCTGCCTTCCACTGCTTAAACAATGAGTGAGCCACATCCTGTAACTGATATACGGCTAACTCTGCTCTCTCACTCGCAGTCACCCCCATAATATCTGTGACTTTCTTCACCTGATCAAGATATTCATGTGGTTCCTCCTCTGACTTAGACCTAGTAAAGGTTAGAGGGTTCATTCGGGTGAAGTCTCAAATTCTAGCTGCAGTAGTATTGGCAACTGGGTTGGCTGGAACAGCAGCTGGGCGTTCATTCTAGGATTTCACAGAATGAGCTAGAGTGGTAAAAGCTGCTCTGAATTCTGCATGGGAAACATGCTCGTCCAGAGGATCTGGCTAGATGGGCGGAGGTGCGGGCTGATTTCCTGTTCTCCTTCCTTTATTGTTTTTGGGAGGCATATTTTGTAAGCATAAGTAAGAAAAAGATTAGACTAAGAGTGTAACTTGAGCTGATGCTCACTCGCATGATATGAATACTGAAAGAAGGGAAACATTTCCTAAAACACCTCATACCCTCTTGTCCATAAGTATGGCGCGCTACACACCCATGCATAAGACTCTACTAGACGCGGCTTTCAGACTTCCTAGAACTCTGTTGAACCTTAGGCTCTGATACCAAGTTTGTAACGCCCCGAGTCTGTACCCCGGATGTCACACGGTGCTCATAATCTCGAAGGACCATAACTAACCCATGACTGGTACCTGCTGTAATCACTAAATGATAATACTGTAAAATGCAAAAAATTAGCTAAACTGCCATAAGGTTCAAAACTGAATCAAATACTGATATGTAAATACTAAATACTGAATATCTGTCTAAAATAGTCTATTCTAAAAAGCCTCTAACTATCTGAATATGGAGTTGATGGGATAAGCCCCCAACTAACTCCGACTACTGAAAATATACTGAAACTAAAATAACAACTTTGTCTTTAAACTATGAGGACTCACCACTAACTCTGTTGTTGATAATCTGGATTTCTAAGTACGGTCAGGAGCCCGTGCATCTGAACCTATGATATAAGACATCATAGCACAAAAGAAAGGTATGTGTCAGTACTTTAAATATACTGGTATGCTAGGTGAGGTAAGGCTGAATACATGGGTTCATATGCATGAACAATAACTGACTAAATGGTATGAACATAACTGAATGAGTGTACGTGTATACCTAAAACTACTGTAAATACTGATTATGCAATGTTATGCACATAACTACATGTACTGTAACTAAGATTTCATTAGCACTAAATAATAAGTTTTGAAAACTAAATAACTGATAGCTGAATTTAATGATACTGTATTACTATTAACTGAGAGACTGCTTCTGACAGTCCTGATCCTGTAGAATTGAACTGAGTTCTATACTGAGCTGGGTGACTATATCTGACAGTCCAGATTCTGAAATTGAACTAAGGTTTTATACTGAGTCAAACTGAAACTGTGGGACTGTTCATCTAACTGACATGCGCCGATTATGAACTGAGTTGGGGTCCAACCTGTGACCCCAGTTGGAAGGGTGTTAGCACTTTGCCAAGGGATACAAATAATGGCAATGAGTTAACCCTCTCTGACAGGAAGCCCTTTCGTCAACCCTCGCTGGCAGGAAAACTCGTACAAAATGTATCAACCCTAGACTGGCAGGAAGACATATCAACCTACGCTGGCTATGTAGTTCTGTAATGTAGGGATTGCTACTAAGTGTCAAACCCTCTACTGAAAGGAATGCCCCCATCCCAGGGTTCTCTCGGTGTTGATTCCTACTCCGAACTGAATAGATACTAAATTGATTTCAAGACTATACTAGGCTTAACTGAATTGTTACTGATCGTGTTGTCTATCTAAGCTGGACTGAGTTCACTAAGTTCTAATAACTGACTGAATACTCTGAGTTCTGTTAACTAGCTGAATGTACTGAGTTTTATTATCTATCTGAGTACTACTGGACATGACATAACTGAGACTATTCTGAAACTACTGTAAATCTAGGTAAACAGCTAGATTATCGGGTATTAGATTCCCCCAGGACTCGATTGCATAAATTGTAAAACATAGCACAATCTTGAAAGCATGATAGCTCGACACTTTGTCACAATTCATTCATTAGGGCATTTTAGTAAACACTTGCATGGCATGAACTTGTATACATGCTAACATGATATGATTTTATTACTCAACTCACATGAACAATTCATCAAATGCTTGGGAAGCATAATTTATTCACATGACAATACTACAACATGCGAGAATCATGATCAAAATCCCAAACTCACAAATTCAAGGGGTTTTAACATAAAACCTTATAACAACACACACATGCTATTTGTTTCTCCAGAAACTTGAAATTAATCATGGATTATAAACCCAACTATATCATAATCACGTATACAATCAAATTCAACATGAAATTCGTGAAAAGAAATCAACTTGCAATTTGAAAAGGGTTCTTGAACTCCAAGCGTAGAACCCTTGGATAAACACCTAACATACCTTGATACATGAATTTGTGAATATTGATGGTGAATTTCTCGACTCTTGATCTTGACTTGATGGACTAGGGTTTATTCTTGAGAGGTTTTGGTGAATAATGAGAGTATTTTGCCTATTGATGGTTTAATATCGTGTTTTGGGGATGAATAGAAGTGGGAAAAATGTCTTAAATACCCCTCTAGATGTTGATTTAATTACTGAAAAGCATGCCCAGCGATGCACATACTGACGTGCCGCATCGATGGTATCAACATGATAACTATCGCGCTGCATCGAGTTCTCGTTGGTTCATTAGAATTGCACTGAAAGATGGGGGGAAATTATCTGTCGACGCATCGAGATCGCATCGACCCACTATTTTGGTCACCTGAATATGATTCAAACGAGGTTCGAAAAATCCAAAACTCACCCGGAGTGACCTATGGACACACCTGATCATGATTCAATCCAAGGATCAACGTTTTAAGGTCATAAGGGTCGTAAAATAGGATCTCCAACTTATGAAGGCTAAAATAATTCTAAGTATAAACACTTAGCTGAAATTTCTAAGTCTGGGACCTCTTTTCAAGCTTTAACGGACTGAGTTAATCTTAGAATTTTGTGGGGTCTTACAATATCTCCCCCTTGGGAACATTCGTACTCTAATGAGACTGAATAAGCTGAGAATACTGTTAGACTAATTTTACATACTGAACATGCACAACTAAAGCGTGATTACATGGATGAAAGTACTGATATACTGAGTTATCATACTGAACATGCATAACTGAAGAATGACTGAGTTCTAAAGGCATGACACATGACTGAGCTATTTCATGAAGGTATGCATGATATGAGAATGCTATACAACTGAACTGATACAGAGTTGTAAAGGTAATCTGAGCATGAAACTGAGTAAATTCAAGAAAAACTGTTACCTTGAGCTGAGTCTAAGTTTGCAGAGAAGAGGTGAGGATACTTGGTCCACATATCTGCTTCTACTTCTCAAGTAGCTCCCTCTGTGGAATGATTCTGCCAAAGAACTTTGACTAAAAGAACCTCTTTGTTCCTTAGTCTACGAACCTGAAAATTAAGAATGTTAACTGGGATTTCCTCATAAGAGAGGTTATTCTGTACATCAATGCCCTCAATTGGGACTACAACTTCTGGGTTACCTATGTACTTCTTTAGCAAGGAAACATGAAATATTGGCTGCACTGAAGCTAAGTCTGAAGACAACTCAAGCTCGTAAGCTACCTTTCTGAAATGGCTAAGAATTCGGTAAAGACCGACATATCGGGGACTGAGTATCCCCTTCTTGCCAAACCTCTTCACTCCTCTCATAGGAAAGATTTTCAAATAAACATCATCACCAATCTCAAATTTGAGATCCTTTCTTTGCACATCTGCATACGATTTTTGTCGGCTCTGAGCTGTCTTAAGCCTTTTCCTGATCAACTGAACTTTTTCTAAGGCATCAAATACCAAGTCAGGCCCTACCATTGTGACCTCGCCCACTTCAAACCAATCAATGGGAGATCTACATCTCCTCCTATAGAGCGCCTTAAATGGGGTCATCTGAATGCTAGAATGATAACTGTTATTATATGTGAACTCAATCAAAGTCAAGTGGTCATCCCAACTAACCTTAAATTCAATGGCACACGCCCTTAACATATCCTCCAAAGTCTGAATGATACTTTCTGCTTGACCATCTATCTGAGGGTTAAAGGTTGTACTAAGGTGAATTTGGGTACCAAGACCCTTTTGGAAGGCTTTCCAGAAATGAGAGGTAAAACTGGGTACCTCTATCTGAGATAATAGCTACTGGGACTTCGTGTAACCTTACTAACTCTCTGACATAGATTTTGGCATAGTCCTCGACTTAATAAGAGGTATGAACTGGCAAGAAGTGAGCTAATTTGATCATCCTGTCTACAATGATCCAAATCAAATCATGTTGGCGACGAGTACGAGGCAAACCCATCATAAAATCCATGTTCACTTCCTCCCACTTTCACATAGGAATACAGAACTCTTGCATAGATCCATTGGGTTTCTGATGCTCAATATTAACCTGATGGCACGTAGAGCACTTAGCTACAAACTCTGCAATGTTCCTCTTCATCCCACTCCACCAATAGATCTCCCGCAAATTGCGGTACATCTTAGTGGCCCCTGGATGAATAGAGTAACGTGCACCGTGCACTTCTACAAGAATCCGTTGCCTCAAGTCATCTACACCTGGCATGGAGAACCGACCCTGGCAACGCAACACACTATATCCCCCTTGGAAGAAAACCTCTACTTTCTGATCTCTGACTGACTGTTTTAACTTGACTAGACTGAGATCTCTGTCCTTCTTTTCCTTCACTTCAAAAACCAAAGATAATTCTGAACTATCCTACACCCATACTCTACCCTCTGCTAAATCGACTAAGCGTACACCTAGTTGGGCAAGTTGATGAACTTCCTGAACTAACTTATTCTTATCATCCTCCACGTGAACAAAACTACCCATAGACATCCTACTGAGAGCATCAACTGCTACATTGGCCTTGCCCGGATGATACAGAACGCTTATGTCGTAGTCTTTCAACAACTCTAACCACCTTCTCTGACATAGGTTTAGATCTTTCTGAGAAAACACATACTGCAGGATTTTATGGTCTGTGAACACATCTACATATACCCCATACAAATAATAGCTCCAAATCTTTAAGGCAAATACGACAGCTGCTAATTCAAGATCATGATTAGGGTAATTCTTTTCATGAGGCTTAAGTTGCCTAGAGACATAGGCTATAACCTTACCTCTATGCATAAAAACACACCCCAAATCCACTCTGGAAGCATCATAATATACCACAAACCCATCTGAGCCATCTGGTAAAGTCAAAACTGGGGATGTAGTGAGTCGAGTCTTTAACTCCTGAAAACTTATCTCACAAGAATCTGACCACTGGAACTTGACTTTCTTCTGAGTAATATGAACATGGGGGATGTAATGGAAAAAATCCTTTAACAAACCATCGGTAATAGCGAGCCAAATCCAGGAAACTCCTGATATCTGATGGAGAGATGGATCTGGGTCAGTTTCTCACTACTTCGGTCTTTTGAGGATCAACTCTAATGCCATCATCGGAAACTATATGACCAAGGAAAGCTACTGACCTTAGCTAAAATTTGCACTTACTGAATTTGGTGAACAACTGGTGGGTTCTGAGAGTTTGTAATACTATTCTGAGATGGTCTGCATGATCATGTTCACTGCGGGAGTAGACAAGAATGTCATTAATGAAGACTATGACGAACATGTCCAAGTACTACCTAAACATGTAGTTCATCAAGTCCATAAAGGATGTTAAAGCATTGGTAAGGCCAAATGACATAACTAAGAATTCAAAGTGACCATACCATATTTTAAAATCTATTTTCAGAATGTCACATTGTCTAACTCTTAGCTGGTGATAGCTTGATCTGAGGTTTATCTTACAAAAGTAACTAGCACCCTGAAGTTGGTCAAACAAGTCATCGATTCAGGGAAGTAGATACTTGTTCTTGACCGTGACTTTATTTAGCTGACGGTAGTCTATACACATTCTAAGAGAACCATTTTTCTTACGCACAAATAGAATATTTGCACCCCAAGGAGATACGTTGGGTCTGATGAATACCTTATCTAGGAAATCCTTCAACTGTTCTTTTAACTTTTTGAGTTCTGTTAGGGCCATTCAGTATAGCGGGATAGAGACATGCTGATTATCAAGAAGAATGTCTATTCCGAAGCAATTTCCCGCTCGGGAGGGACTCTAGGAAGATCTTTGAGAAATACATCTGGGAATTCACATGCTACTGGAACTGACTCTGGATTAGGGGTCTCTGAATTAGAGTTTTTAACTCAAATAAGATAATAAACATACCCCTTAGATATCATTTTCCTCGCCCTAAGGTAGGAAATAAGCTGACTCTTAAGTGTTGAAGTATTACCCCTCCACCCAAGGATAGGTTCATTCGAAAACTAAAATTGGACGACTCTATTTCTATAGTCAACTGAAGCATAGCATGAATGAATCCAATCCATGCCGAGAATGACATTAAAATCGGTCATCTCTAATTCTACTAAGTCTGCTGAAGTGACTTTCTGAGATACCATAACCGGATAGTTCCTGTATACCCATTGGGCTATGATAGATTTACCCACTAGGGTAGAGAATGAGAAGGGCTCTGCTAGGATTTCGAGACTGACTCCAAAGTCAACAGCTATATAAGGAGTTACAAAGGACAAAGAAGCTCCTAGATCAAGCAAAGCATAAATGTGCAAATGAAAAACTTATAACGTACCAGTGACCACATCAGGAGAAATTTCCTGATTCTGTCGGGACTGAAGTGCATAAAGCCTATTTTGGCATTGCCCACTCGTAGCACTGAAAGCGATACCCTGCTGATTTGGATGACCGGACTGAACTGAAGAACGATTATGCTAACTCTGCGAACACACCTAAAAATACTCTCTGACCCTATGGCCTGGCTTGCCACATTTGAAACATACATCGCTTCAAGACCTGCAGACACCCTGGTGGTTTCTGCCACACTTGTGGCAAAGGGGATTCGTTCGGGAACAGCTAACACTACCCTGAGGTTTAGGGTCTGGTGTCTTATCCTTATTGCCATCTCTAAATTTTGGAACTGGAGCACTGGCTGAGGACGGAGATGGAACTGAAGATTTGGGGTAGAACGAAGAATGATTTCCACCCTCTAACTTAGGCTAAGTGAATTTGAAGCTACCTATTCTAGCTCTTTTGTTCTCCCTCTCCCTCTCCTTATTCTTAGCCTCCTCTATCTATTGAGCATGGACCATGAGCCTGTATATGTCCATCTCCTTAATCAGCTTTGTGGTCCTACACTCCTTGACCACACTGTTAGACACCCCAAACACAAACTTACTCATCTTAGATATGCTATCTGCTACCACATGAGGGGCATATCTGGCTAACTGAGTAAACTTGAGAGAATACTCTTTCACTGTCATATTTCCCTGCTTCAGATTAATGAACTCAAAAACCTTTGCTTCCCTCAACTCCAGTGGGAAGAACCTATCCAGAAAATTAGTGGCAAACTCCTCCCATTCTATTGGCCCTGCATCTGTGGCCCTCTCTACCTTCCACTGCTTGAACCATGAGTGAGCTACATCCTACAACTGGTATACCGGTACCTGCTACAATCACTAAATAATAATACTGTAAAAATGCAGAAATTTGGCTAAACTGCCATAAGGTTCAAAATTGAATCAAATACTGATATGTAAATACTGAATATTTGTCTGAAATAGTCTAGTCTGAAAAGCCTCTAACTATCTGAATATGGATTTAATGGGACAAGCCCCCAACTAACTCTGACTACTGAAAATATACTAAAAATGAAATAGCAACTCTGTCCTTGAACTATGAGGACTTACCACTAACTCGGCTGCTGATAATTTGGGATGCTAAGTAAGGTCAGGGGCCCATGCGTCTGAACCTATGATACAAGACATCATAGCACAAAAGAAAGTTATGCGTCAGTACTTTGAATGTACTAGTAAGCTAGGTGAGGTAAGGTTGAATACATGGGTTCATATGCATGAACAATAACTGACTAAATAGCATGAACATAACTGAATGAAAGTACGTGTACACCTAAAACTATTGTAAATACTGATTATGCAATGCTATGCATATAACTACGTGTACTGTAACTGAGATTTCATTAACATTAGATAATAAGTTTTGAAAACTAAATGACTGATATCTGAGTTTAATAATATTGTATTACTGTTAACTGAGAGACTGTTTCTGACAGTCCTGATTCTATAGAGCTGAACTGAATTCTATACTGAGCTGGGAGACTGTATCTGACAGTCCAGATTTTGAAACTGAACTGAGGTTTTATACTGAGTCAAACTGAAACTGTGGGGGTGTTCATCTAACCGACATACCCCGATTATGAACTGAGTTGGGGTCCAACTTGTGACCCTAGTTGAAAGGGTGTTAGCACTTTGCCAAGGGATACTAACAATGGCTATGAGTTAACCCTCTCTGACAGGAAGTCCTTTCGTCAACCCTCGCTTGTAGGAAAACTCGTATGAGATGTATCAACCCTAGACTGACAGGAAGACATCTCAACCTACGTTGGCTACATAATTCTGTAACGCAAGGATTGCTACTAAGGGTCAAACCCTCTACTGACAGGAATGCCCCCATCCCTGGGTTCGCTCGGTGTTGATTCCTACTCTCAACTGAATAGACACTGAATTGATTACTATATTGTACTAGGCTTGACTGAATTGTTAGTGATTGTGATGTCTATATGAACTGTACTGAATTCACTGAGTTCTGATAATTGACTAAATACTTTGAGTTCTGTTAACTGGATGAATGTACTGAGTTTTATTATCTGTCTGAGTACTACTGGATGTGACATCACTGAGACTATTCTGAAACAACTGTAAATCTAGGTAAACAGCTAGATTGCCAGGTATTAGATACCCCCAGGACTCGATTGCATAAATTGTAAAACATAGCACAATCTTGAAAGAATGATAGCTGACACTTTGTCACAATTCATTTATTGAGGCTTTTTAGCAAACACTTGCATGGCATAAACTTGTATACATGCTAACATGATATGATTTCATTAATATCACATGAACAATTCATCAAACACTTGGGGAGCATAATTTATACACATGACAATACTACAACATGCAAGCATCATGATCAAAATCCCAAACTCATAAATTCAAAGGCTTTTAATATAAAACCATATAAAAACACACACATGCTATTTGTTTCTCAAGAAACTTGCAATTAATCATGGTTTATAAACCCAACTACATCATAATCATGAATACAATCAAAGTTAACATGAAATTCATGAAAAAAAATCAACTTGTAATTTCAAAAGGGTTCTTGAACTCCAAGGGAGGAAGGAAACCCTTGGATGAACACCTAACATGCCTTGATACTTGAATTCGTGAAGATTGATGGTGAATTTCTTGAATCTTGATCTTGACTTGATGGACTAGGGTTTGTTCTTGAGAGGATTTTAGTGAATAATGAGAGTATTTTGCCTATTGAGGGGTTTAATCTCGTGTTTTGGGGCTGAATAGGAGTGGGGAAAATATCCCAAATACCCCTCTGGATGCTGATTTAATTACTGGAAAGCATGACCAGCGACGTACATACCGACGCACCGCGATAGGTGATGCGACGCGTTGTTGACTCACTATTTTGGTCACCTGAATATGATTCAAACGAGGTTCGAAAAATTTGAAACTCTTCCGGAGTGACCTATTAACACACCTAATCATGATTCAATCCAAGGATCAACGTTTTAAGGTCATAAAGGTCATAAAATAGGACTGACAACTTATGAAGGCTAAACTAATTCTAAGTATAAACACTTAGCTGAAATTTCTAAGTCTGGGACCTCTTTTCAAGCTTTAACGGACTGAGTTAATCTTAGGATTTTGTGGGGTCTTACACTAATACAGGTGGTGTAGTGACTGAGCTTCATGTGCCTAGACCAATACCTGGCAGACTAGCAAAGTGTAGAAGAAAATAGAAGGATGAGCCTAAAAAGAAGTACAGGAAGTTATTTAGGAAATTACTAAACATTACTTGCTCTAAGTGTCATCAAGTTGGCTATAACAGAATAGTTTGTAAAACTCAGGTAATAAACTCTTCTCTTTTAATTCAATAATTAAATAATGGTATTTATACTACACATTTAATATAATTTTTTGTTAGGCTAGGATGGAAAAACGTGGAAGCTCTATCCAGGCAGCAAGTTCTAGCAGGACACAAACCTATAGTCAACCACTAAGCTCTAGCCAGCCATCAAGTTTCAGGCAGCCAATAATGTTTAGCCGGCAAGAAAGCTCTATGTATATTGATACTTTAGCTATTATAAAAGTGCAGCCAGTTGGAAAAGGTAGAGGTAGAGGCACTGGCAAAGGTAAAGGAGTTGGCAGAGGTCATTGGAGCATCAACATCTATAGTAGGATGAAAGAGGTATAAGACTGTAGAATTTGGCATCTACATTAATCAAATGAGTGGCAGTCAAACTTTAAATTTAAGTATGGATTACAACTTCATGTAATTCTTAATTATTATTTGACAAATCTCATTTTACTTCATGTAATGCATCCTGAAATTAAACATGAAAGAGTTGTCACTCTAAGTGTTTATAAAGATGCAACTCAAACAAACATTGATATTGCTTATAAGCCTCGAGGAATGAAGTGGAGGGGAAAGGATATTGTCATAACTACACAATTGCAAAGTATGAGTCAGTCAAGGAAAAGCCAATCTGAAAGTTCTAGTGCATCAGGAGGTATATGAACTTGTTGAATCAAATTGTGTTTTAAGTGCTATGTATATTTGGAGATTAGTTGTGTGACTGCTTTATTATTATGTTGGGATATTTGAAGATTCTAAACTATTTTTGGTGTTCTGTTTAGTTTGTTTTTGTTGAATACTTATGCATGTTCGGAGCTTATTTGAGAAGTTGAATGATAGATTATTTTGTGTGAAAAGTGTTGATCAATTGCTCTTGTGCTCTTGTGCTTTTGTGCTTTATAATATAGTTGTCGACAAAAGGTACTTGATGTTGTGTGAATCATTTCACAGTAACCTTGCCTTTTAAATCATTAATTATTATTGTGTGAATCATTTGTAACACTGAAAAAACAGAGCAGACTAATGCACATTACCCAACTTGTCTCCATTCCTTCTTCAATCCTTCATACACAATTTAAGTCACAAAACAAATCAATTACAATAGGAAAGTCAAACCAAAACAGTCCCATAAAAGTAACCTAACCCATATTAGCCAAAATTTAAGAATATTTCTTAAGAAATTTCATGTAGCAAAAATCACAATTTCAGCAATGCATATCACTATTAATTTTGTTGATCGATTTCTCTTTTCGTCAAATGATTATTTTTTTTAATAAATCCCGCATCACCCTCTTTGCTTGAGAATTTATTTTGTCACTGTATCAATCAAAGTAATTGTATCCACCTCTCGCCTACAAAATTAAAGAAAAAACTAAACTAAAAAATTTAGTTGTGGTTATTTGATGTAAATGTAAGATGAATATCTTAAGTTTTGCAGCAAAAGAATTTGTGTCCAGTGTTGAGTTTTATCCATGAGGTTTTAATTATAGCTTTGACCTCACATAGATATGCTCCTTTTGCAATTGAAGAAGATGAAGACAATGAAAAAGATGAATTCGACATTGCTATTAAAAATGACAAAAAGAAAGAAATCAAGAAAAGAATGAGAATTTAAGAGGAGAAGGAGAAAAATTTAATGACCTCCAACAAAAAATGAGGGATATGAAGAAGAGAGGAAGAAATAGGGAAAGAAAGTAGGATAAGGAGGAAAGAAATTAGAGCTAAATAAAAAAAGAAGAAATAATACCGTTGGGGAGTGCCACATCAGTTGCTTTCCACATCAGCTACTTTTCATACGATTTCATGCGCTTCGGAAACGTGAGAACACGCCAGCATGTCGGGTCGGACATTTATGTTTAGTTGGCACAGTTTATGAATGACTAAAGGGTTCAATAGGGGCAAGGCCTAATTGAGGCGCCAACACAAAAAAAATCAACAAGTTCAGGAATTTGTCTATGTATTTGTATATATATATATATTAAATTTCAAGGATAAAATAGACATTATATAGGAAGAAGGGAGATATTAATTATTGTTCAAAATTGATGTGGTATTTATTTTTTAAAGCAAAATTAAAAAATGTAAACGATTTTGTTTGTAATTCAGAAGTAACACTTCCATTTTACAATTCAGAATTACTTATTCCTTTATATGCATTTTTTTAACATTACTTTGGACTAGTATTGAGGCTTCTGGCATTGAAATTATGTTGAGCCTAAGGAACTAAGTATAGGAAATTACATGTCATAGATCCAAATGTGGGTGGCTTTAGATTTTTGACATCAATAAGAAAGTCTTTGCAAACTAGTCTTTCTTCCTTTTTAAGTATTGTACAAGTACAATTTTGTCCCTCTACACCTCAAATATATTTTTAAAATTTTTCATACTCATTTGTCTCTTAAATTTTATTTTTTATTATTTTCACTTATTTTAATTTTTTTTCTTTAATTTTATTATCATGTTTTAATTCATTTGTCTCAACCTTTCTTTTTTTCTCTCTTTTTTTTCTCAAGCATTAGCTATTTCTTCTTTTTTTTTTTTTTTTAATTCATTTGTCTTTAACCTTAATTTTTTATTTTTATTATTTCTCTTTTTTTTCTGATTTTTCTCAAATACCCCCTCTACACCTCATATATTTTTAAACTTTCCATACTCATTTGTCTTTCATGTTCTAATTTTTTATTTTTTTCTTTAATTTTATTTTCATGTTTTAATTTATTTGTCTCAACCTTTATTTTTCCCCTTTTTTTCTTTTTTCTCAAGTATTTTTTATTTCTTCCTTTTTTAGTATAGTACAAGTATAATTTTGTCCTCTACACCTCAAATATTTTTAACTTTTCATACTCATTTGTCTCTCAAATTCTATTTTTATTTTTATTATTTTAACTTTTTTTATTTTTTCTTTAATTTTATTTTCATATTTTAATTCATTTATCTCAACCTTTATTTTTCTTTTATTTTTTATTTTTATCATTTCTCTTTTTTCCCTCATTTTTCTCAAACTTTATTTTTATTTTTTTCTCTTATTTTTATTTTTCTCAATTTTTTTAATTCTTTGCTTTTTTTCTTAATCTTTATTTTTTTCTTGCTTTTTTTTCTCAATTATTTTTTTATTTCTCTATTTTGTTTGATCGTTTTTTCCTTTTTTCTCAACTTCTATTTTATTTTGCTAATAAATAAAAAATTGGATAATCCGCAAAGAGATCTTCTTTTTTTTACATCAAAGCAAATTTAAGGGCATGAAAACATAACGTGGTAGAGTCAACTCTTGCCCATGAGGCGTAATTCATTGTTTGAAAGTTCTTGGGCTAAGTCTTGCCTCTAAGGCAATAGTTGTAGAACATCTCATAAATTAAAACATAACGTGGTAAAGTCAACTCTTACCCGTGGGGCATAATTTGTAGTTTGAAAGTCCTTGAGCCAAGTATTGCCTCTAAGACAATAGTTGTAGAGCATCTCATAAATGAAAACATAATGTGGTATAGTTAACTATTGCCCGTGGGGCATAATTTATTGTTTGAAAGTCCTTGAGCTAAGTCTTGCCTCTAAGGCAATAGGTGTAGAATATCTCATAAATGAAAATATAATGTGGTAGAGTCAACTCTTGTCCGTGGGGCATAATTTGTAGTTTGAAAGTTCTTGAGTCAAGTTTTACCTCTAAGACAATAGTTGTAGAACATCTCATAAATGAAAACATAACGTGGTAAAGTTGACTCTTGCCCGTAGGGCATAATTTGTAGTTTGAAAGTCCTTGAACTAAGTCTTGTCTCTAAGGCAATAATTGTAGAACATCTCACAAATGAAAACATAATATGGTAGAGTCAACTCTTGCCCGTTGTTTGAAAGTCCTTGAGCTAAGTCTTGCCTCTGAGGCAATAGTTGTAGAACATCTCAAAAATGAAAATATAACGTGCTAGAGTCAACTCTTGCCCGTGGGGCATAATCTGTTGTTTGAAAGTCCTTAAAATAGTCTTTACCTATTAACTAATAATTTTTGGACGAAATTACCCCTAATCAATGGAGTAAATTAAATAAATGATCCTCATAATGGATAACAAACTCCATATTTATATCTTTTTAACTTTTATTTTTTTTCACTTTTTAATTTTACTTTAATTTTTATTTCTTCTTTTCTCTTTTTATTTTTAATTTTTCTCAACCCTTACTTTTTTCCTTTTTTTCCTCTAAACTTATTTTTTTTCTTTTTTTATTTTATACTATTTTTATTTTTTCTTTCCTCTTTTTTTTGTTCGTTTTAATTTTTCTCAACCCTTATTTTTTTTTTCTTTACACCTCTCAGCATCTACTTTTATAAAAAAAATATTTTTCTTTTTTTTTATTTTTTTCTTTTTTTTTATTTTTAAATTTCTCTCGACCTTTTTTTATTTAATCTTTTTTTTATTTTTATCGACCTTTATTTTTTTTCTATTCTCTCTCAACTTCTACATTTTCTTTGATTTTTTTTTCTTAATATTTTTCTTCATTTTATTCTTTTTCTGCAATTTTAATAATTTTTGTTCTTTTCTTCGATTTCTTCCATTCAAGTTACATCTCATAAGCAAGAGTTGACACTATCACATTATAAAGGCAAGACTTATGACTTTCGAACAACAAGCTACGTTTCATGGGCAAGAGTTGACACTGCTACATTGTAGAGGCTAGACTTATGACTTTCAAACTATAAATTATGCCCCACGGGCAAGAGTTAACTTTACCACGTTATGTTTTCATTTATGAGATGTTCTACAACTATTGCCTTAGAGGCAAGACTTGGCTCAAGGACTTTCAAACTACCTATTATGTCTCACGGGCAAGAGTTGGCTATACCAAATCACGTTTTCATTTATGAGATGTTCTACAACTATTGTCTTAGAGGTCAAACTTAGCACAAAGACTTTCAAACTACAAATTATGCCCCACGGGCAAGAGCTAACTCTATCACGTTATGTTTTCATTTATGAGATGTTCTACAGCTATTTTCTTAGAGGTAACTTAGCTCAAGGACTTTCAAATAACAAATTATGTCCCACGGGCAAGAGTTGACTCTACCACGTTATGTTTTCATTTATGGGATGTTCTACAACTATTGTCTTAGAGGCAATACTTAGCTTAAGGACAGGCAATACTTAGCTTAAGGACTTTCAAACTACAAATTATGTCTCACGGACAAGAGTTGACTCTACCACGTTCTGTTTTCATTTATGAGATGTTCTACAACTATTGCCTTAGAGGCAAGACTTAGCTCAAGGACTTTCAAACAACAAAATATGCCCCACGGGCAAGAGTTGACTCTACCACATTATGTTTTCATTTATGAGATGTTCTACAACTATTGCCTTAGAGGCAAGACTTAGCTCAAGAACTTTCAAACTACAAATTATGCCCCACGGGCAAGAGTCAACTTTACCACATTATATTTTCATTTATGAGATGTTCTACAACTATTGCCTTAAATTTGCTTTGATGTCAAAAAAAGAAGATCTCTTTGCGGATTTCCAATTTTTTATTTATTAGCAAAATAAAATCGAAGTTGAGAAAAAAGAAAAAAGCGATCAAACGAAATAGTGAAATAAAAAAAAAGATTGAGAAAAAAAGCAAGAAAAAAATAAAGATTAAGAAAAAAGCAAAGAATTAAAAAAATGGAGAAAAATAAAAATGAGAGGAAAAAATAAAAATAAAGTTTGAGAAAATGAGGGGAAAAAGAAGAAATGATAAAAACCAAAAATAAAAGAAAAATAAAGGTTGAGACAAATGAATTAAAACATGAAAATAAAATTAAAGAAAAAAATAAAAAAAGTGAAAATAATAAAAATAAAAATAGAATTTGAGAGACAAATGAGTATGAAAAGTTAAAAAATATTTGAGGTGTAGAGGACAAAATTGTACTTGTACTATACTAAAAAGGAAAGAAATAGACAATACTTGAGAAAAAAAGAAAAAAAGAGGGAAAAATAAAGGTTGAGATAAATAAATTAAAGCATGAAAATAAAATTAAAGGAAAAAATAAAAAAGTGAAAATAATTTAAAAAAAAAAAAATAGAACATAAGAGACAAATGAGTATAGAAAGTTTAAAAATATTTGAGGTTAAGAGGGGGTATTTGAGAAAAATCAGGAAAAAAAAGGAGAAATAATAAAAATCAAAAATAAAGGTTAAAGATAAATGAATTAAAAAAAAATGAAGAAATAGATAATGCTTGAGAAAAAAAAAGATTGAGATAAATGAATTAAAACATGAATAAAATTAAAGAAAAAAATCAAATAAAGTGAAAATAATAAAAAAAAAATAGAATTTAAGAGACAAATGAGTATGAAAAGTTTTAAAAATATATTTGAGGTATATAGGAACAAAATTGTACTTGTACAATACTTAAAAAGAAAAGAAGACTAGTTTTCAAAGACTTTTCTAATTTCCGATCTAATACCTAATTTTTAAAACTTGAAGAACACCACTTAAGTGATAAACTTATTTGTCACTTTTAATGCATATCCCGTTATTGTATAACGTGTGTTTTCATATGATGTGAAGGCCTTTTATTTTTCTATATTAAAGAAGGAGATACGTGCCATAGTGGTAGTGATGGCACTTGGCAGAATAATGTGTATCGAGCGAATTTAACCTCCGTCAGTAGGTGGACCTTCGCGAGGCTCACCAAATTTATGGGTAAACAATAGGTACATTATCCATTCCAATTTCTACTGTATCTCATGTATACAACACATATTATCATCAGTACTGGCCTATGCGCAATTCGGATTATTCCCACCTTGCGAGTCTGATTTCCGCTAGTTTTATATTTGTGACGTCCTTTCATCCCCTCTTTCCATTCAGGCATGCGTAAGGCAAGCTGACTTGGGGAGGGAGATTGTCGAGAAGCAAAGTCTTAAGAGGGAATCATTTAGATTGTTTTGGTTTTCCGCTTTACCCCACCTTGCCTGCCGGCTTATGCAATTTGACATGGTCAGCTGCCCATCCCACAGGCAGGAAGTCGCAGATTTCTGCTATATTAAGAGCTCTGGATCTCAAGTAAATGCAGCTAAGTAAAAGTACCATACAGTCAAAAAGGCCTATAATTCTATACACAACTATACCCCGAATATAAAAATAAAAATGAGGAACACCGCCAGGTACAGACCACTCGCCAGTTTGTATTGTCAGTGAAGTTGAGATGATGGGCATTTCCAGATCGTTGAACATGCCTAAAGGAATGTTAAGAGACAAGGACACAAATTGGATGCTGCCTCCTCAAATAGAGCAGAAAAATAAGTAAAAAGAATGTTAAGAAAAGGCATTTCACATATTTTATGCGTTCATTCACTCCATCTCCCCCTATTCCCCATCCGGCCACCCCCACCCCCTAAAAAGAAAACATTGCAACAGTAAATTCTTAGCTCCGCATGACAGCAAATTAACGTATCTCCATGATTGATGGACAACCATCAGTTTAAGGCCTTTTTCGCCTCAGGGTGATTTGTCTAACAAAAAAAAAAATTTTGTAGTCAGATCTATAATGCTGTCTTAATAATGGATCACCGAGAAACCACAGAACCGTTAAAAACCACAAAACTATCTAAAAGCTCTCATCACAATATTGAACAGCTAAAAGTCAGAATCTAATTATTCTAAGCATCAGGATAAAAGTGATAACAGTTTGATCATCGTATCTTATTCTATCAGCAAACAGCAAATCCACCATGTGTTATCTTTCAATGATGTGCCTTAGCTTCAGCCTTCTTTTGAGACTTGGCCTTCGCCTATAAAAAAATAGAGGGGAAAAAGTGTCACAATTACTTTAATTAAAAGAGGGCAAATCAGCTAGAATTAACTATCATTACAAACATCTCTATGGACAAAAATAAAATAGAAAACAGTTTATACAAGGCTAAGTAGCACAGAAGCTTCCAATATAACAATGTTATTCTCACCGAACGCGCCACTTTAATGAAGTTCTAGGTCGCATGAACAACAAATATTATTCTTGAGGTAAATAATGACCCATATGCTTGGATTAGAATGATGTTCAATATTTATCAAATAAGGAGAACCTTTTTCTTTTATAACCGAGAAATCCTCAAGGACTAGTAGCATAATGATTGAAACTCTTGTGGATAATTGGACCACCTTCCCGTCGCTGGCCGAGCAGTGTACCAGTAAAAAGCAAGAAATAAGAACAAAGAACAGAACTTTGTGACAGCAATACAACAAAGACGAATTTTATGAGGCTTTCCTCTGCACTGTCGAGAAGAAAAAGTTTCTCTTACAGAGTTGTTTTTGCTATTCTATAAAGCCGATATTCTTCAAGAGAGCTTTCCATTCAGCATGGAAGTTCCCTGTCTTGCTTCTCCAATTTGGCTTGGTGTTTAAAAGTTTAAAAAGCTACGAAAAATGATGTGTTTGAGTTCCTTTTACATCAGAATAAAAAGGGGGAATCTAGCTGCAGTTATTCTGGGATCAAGATAAGTTGCTCAGGCTCGGTGTCCGATACGGGTGCGGATCTAGAAGTCGGATCCTTCGTGATCTAAATTTCAAGATTCAGGGATACGGATATGGATACATGTGTGGGGATTCAACAAAATATAATTCAAATATCTAAAAATAATGTTATAAACCTAAATTATGAGATATTATGTGAAAAAATTGATGAAAAAATATTGATCATGAGGACTTTTCTAGAAGCGGATAAAAGGAAAAGGAGTGATGTAGAAATTTCTATATACAATGTATTCCATTTTCTTCAATTTCATCTTAGTTTTTATTTTGTTTATAAAAATCATTGGATCTCCGAAATTTCTCCATCAAGTTTGGTCAAAGTAGCAAAAATTGTTTGACCAAATTGGGTGTGGATCGCACACCACACCCACGTCGTGTCAACACGGGTGCAGCACCGAAAGTGAAGAGCCCGTGCAACTTAGGGATTAGGTAACAATTAAAATAATCCTGGTGCACATATTCATGTCCTACCTACCAGGTCAATGTTTTTGGTTCTCTTAAGTTTCAGTCGCAGAAGACAATATTATGACAGAAAATATGTTGAGGATGCATAGACTATTTTTATATCTTGTTTACTACTAGTTTTCTGGCAAATTTCTTCTTTTGGAGACAAGATCCTCAAGTTTCCATAGACCATCCCTTCTGGTTTCACTTAGTTCACCCATGATCTAAAAGTGCTCCAAATTACCATTCTACTTACCAAGCCCATCGCATCATCGTTATGCGGGGGAAAGAACTGAGGTCATATACTAATATCAACAAATTTACCTACCTATAAATTGCTATCTTGGTTACAGATAAAACAATAACAGTACACAAAATCTTATTTTCTAATTTGCAAAATATTGGAGTTAATTTTGGGTTGCTAAATCTAACACATATGCAAGATGAGTATCACAGAAATGTGGATGCTAAGATGGATGTACGGTTATACAAAACTAAACAAGATTAGAAAATATCACATTCATGGGAAGGTTCCAGTAACAAATTGGGTATGAAACAAGAGAAGGCCATTTGAGATGGTATGATCGTGTCTTACGTTGACTGACAAATGCCTGAATCCGTAGATACGAAACCATGGTGGTGAAGATGTTTAAAAGGACGAGATAGACCAAAACTCACTAGGAAGAAAGTTGTCTCACAGGATTACAGTTTCTTGGTCATGCAGAATCAACAAACGGTAGAGCACAATGGAAGAAAAAGATCTATATAAGACAAACCTGTTAGTTGAAAGTCATGTTAGCACTTTTATTTTATGTTCTATGTTTTCTGGGAGTTGTTTAGCCTTTTAAAGATTTTAGTATCTGTTAGTTGAGAACAAATATACGCCAAGTTACCACTTTCATTTTATGTCCTATCCTTTTTAGGAGTTGTTTAACCTTTCATCGAATTTATACATCAATAAAAAATATGGAAAAGGATCACATTTGCCCCTCAATTTTGGAAAATTGTGCAAATTGTTCATATTTACCCTCTGTTATACTTTTTTGGTCATATATACCTCGTTGTACTTGTTTATAGTATTTGTTTCCACTTCATATAATATTGGACTTAGGTAAGTTTAAATGGAGTAACCTCATGCAATGAACAACGGAGACAAAGTTGGCCAGTGAAGATTCAAATACCTAACCCAACTTGTTCGAGACTGAGGTGCTGTTCTTGTTGCGCCAATTACAATTGTAAGATGTATTTTGGCTAAGTTGAGCAAATCTACAACCAAAATCAAGTTGAGAAAATCTACAACCAAAGAAGTCGTTAAAGAAACTCTCAAGCCTGAGACTGGTGCTAATTCTAGTCCTAAAGATGAACTGCAGAAATGCGCCTATGGTCCTCTGGTTATCAGCATCTTCACAACTTAGAGGTACAGTAATTTTGAGATCTTCCTAATTTTATATGGTCGGTATTTGAAGTTCTTTTATTGTTGGAAAAGACACTTATTTTGTTTGGTTTAGTAACTTGCTACACGATGAAAACCAAATGGAACTCAAAATGGAGCAAAATGGATATGGAGTATTTTCATAGCTGGCCCAAATTAGTTAGTGACTGGTCGTGATTGTTCTTGAAATTAAAAGGAAATGTGTTACTCCTAAATTTTTTGTTTGCCTTTGAACTATTGCAATATTTGCAATAGTTAGAAATGAGGTGGATGTGGACGCACATGAGGAGAAATAAGATTAGAAATGAGGATATTCGAAAAAGGTAGCAGTGGCCCTCCGGCCCTGATGGAGGATAAGATGCGGGAAGCGAGATTTAGATGGTTTGGGCATATGGAGAGGAGATGCACACAACAATGTGAAGGTGTGAGAGGTTGGCTATGGATGGTTATTGGAGAGCCAGGGATAGGCTGAAGAAATATTGGGAGAGGTGATTAGAATAGACATGTGGCAACTCCAGCTTACCGATGGCATGACCTTGATAGAAAATTATGGAGGACACAAATTAGGGTAAAGGGTTAGGTAGTTGAGGGAAAGGGTTAGGTAGTTGAGGGTTATCTCCCTTAGTCTTTCAGACTAGTGCTCGTAGTATTACTCTGAGAGTTTCTTGTTATTTTATTTTTGTTACTATTTATTGTTACTAGCACTTCGATCATCGTATTATTTTGTGGTAGTGACTGTTCCGTTTTTAGTATGCATTGTCATGCTTTCTTTAGCATTTTTCCTTGGCTTCTTCTCATTGTTTCTTTTTCAAACTGCTTTGGAATATTTTTACTTGAACCGATGGTCTATTAAAAAACATCATCTCTACCTTGTAGGGGGTAAGGTTTACATACACACTACCCTCCCTAGACCCAACTTGTAGGATTACATTAGGAATGTTGTTGTTGCAGTTATCTTCGTCGTTGTTGTGTTTTGGCTAAGTTAGGCATGCCAAACGTAAAGAGATGTGCATTGTTATAATACAAAAAGAGAAGAGAGGATTCTGCTCAAGCAGCAGCTGACAACAAACGTAGATAAAGAGTGCTTCCACCAACCTTGTGTCTGAAAATCTAGAGTTTTGATGCTTCAAACAAGATTGGGTAAAGAAGTGGTTTGCAATGAAACAACCTTCCTTTCATGCTCCTTTTTAGCTATTTAATTTTAATATAGTTTTTTATTTTTAACAATAATGTATAATTGATAAATAATCACTATATAATCTATGTATAATCTATATGCATGTATACCTATCCTTACCCCCTGCAATTACGTGATTAGAAATAAGATTTGTACCAATCCTTACCCCTACAAAATCCATCATTAGAATCAAAATCCTACAATTACTCAAACTATGTAGGTTGACTAACAAAAGTAACAATATGTGGAAATTGGTTATAACAAGATTGTCAAAATAAAATATGGCTATTTTGAGTTTAAAAGTTATTTGGCGGCATAAAATAGACTCTTGTGGTCGGGCGCTTCACCGTAACCTGCACATAGCGAGAGCTTCAATGCACCGGGTTACCCTTTTATTTATGTTGTTATACACCCTGGGTTTTGACCCTTAGAAAATTTCCTAGAATTCTGGTCTCTGGACCCAATACGACTCATGAGTATGAGCCGTATGATGGGGTACAAATGGTATGGTCCAATCGTATGCTGACCAATGTTGGTTGGTGGGATGAATTTTGGTTACTGGAATGGATACAACTTAGGGGTACGAGTCGTATTGGTGGGTACGGATCGTTCGGTTCCTTAACTTAATCTTAGACTTGATTACTTAGGTTGGATCTGAGTACGAGTGGCTCACTGTGAGCTGTAAGCCGGGGTACAAGTCGTACCATGAACTCGTATGGTGGACAGTGTCTAAATCTTCCTTGGGTTTAATCTTCCTTGGGTTTCACCCGCTAACCCGTCTACTGGCGGTTGTATACCCACGCTATGCAAGAACCAGCCGTTCCACTCCTCCTACATAGTGATTGACTCGGGGATCAGCATTTGGATTGAAGTGGTGAGCTTCCATCCTTTCAGAAGGCTTCATTTCATGTTATGGGTATTTCTAGACACTTTGATTTTATTTTGGATATTGGTTTTGGTCATGGTTGGGGGCATGTCCCAACCGGATTTTATTACTCTTTTGGTTAAAGGCTTTGTGGTACTGCTATGGGTTGGAATGGGCGGGATCGGTATTGGTGTCAGCCTTGGTATTGGTATTGGTATTAACAGTGGGACTAACACTAGTCGACGGGATTGTTGGTTGTTCCATCGTATTTTATTTTGGGATCAATTATATTATGTTTTGGAACTTATTTAGTTATGGGCTGGTTTATGGCCTTTGGAATGGTTTGGTACAGTTGGGCGGTTGGAGTTGGATGGTTGGACTCGGTTGGGTCGGTCACGGTAGTGACCCTATCCCAGAGTCTTCATGTGAGCTATTACACTATCTTGTTATAAGCTCGAAATTTAGTCAACTCAGGACTGGCGACGGGAGGTTGGGTTAGGTAACGGGGATGGTCTCCGATCCCGGTCGGACTTGGGACGCCCATTACGACAAGGCCCACGGTCGGGTCGGGTCAATTGTTCTCCCTTTTTTACTAATCCTCTCTTTTTTTACTGATCAACTATGTGAGACTTGAGGAGATAGTTGGAGGATCATTTTGGCTAAATTCTTCACAGCAAAGCCAAGGTAGAAATCTAGCATTCCACAGCACGCGGTCCAGAAACAAAAATTAAGGCTCAAGGAGGGGCCAGAAGAGTCAATGAATAAGAAACACAATGTAGAGCCAGCTGGTGTATTGCAAAATCGGAAACCATTAAACATATTAAGTTTGATGGACCTTTTTAATTTGGAGAGAGATCATGCCTAAATAGGATTAGTGTAATCTATGTCATCCGTGGGTTTTCGAAGACCTGTTTCATTGAATGGCCAAAAGGAGTAAAGCTTATTCAACAGATTTGGGAGTATAGTTTGAAAATTTTATCTTAAAATATCTATTTGGCGATGAAATTTGATTAGATATTGAAAATCTGGTCTTCAAAATTTTTAAGTTCCCAAAAGTTGAATTAAGACCAGCTTTTAGGACATTCACTCACAAAACTTCAAATTTTTCCAAGTAAACTACATGTTCAAGTACAACTTCAAATTCCAAAAATCACAACTCCAAAAAACCAAATTTTTAAGTTTAAATTTAAAAATCTATGGCCAAATGGGAGCTTAGGCATGTAGTATATCAGGGATTATCTGCTACATTACCCATTTCCTAGTCCTAGATTTCAAAATCTAAGAAGCCCATTATCTTATCAAGGTGCAATACCTGCAGTGCAGTTCATATGACATGGTCCAGACTTATCACAACATGCCAAAACAATGATGTGAAATTGTCAATTAGTAAGCTCCCAGTAAATTTCCTCAGGACTCCAGTCTATCATAACTAGAAACAACCCAAAAAATAACTTTGACATCACCCGTCACTGAGAAGCAACAGATGATGCAGAACAGCACTTTCACAAGGAATCTGGTTGACCCATACAAAAAGGTAACAGTGGCTGCCAATTTTCTGCTTGTTTTCTCATTACGTGGGTTTTGAATTCAAAGAGGTACTCCTAGTTCTCCAATAAGTCCTCAAATTCATAATTATTCCATCTAAAGCTGATACGACATATAATTTTACTTTAGGAAATTAAGAAAGTTAATCTTCTCTTATTAGTCACCTCATTAACAATAATATCTAGCAATTGATCCACTCACCTAATTAGAAATTATTTCAACAAGGCTTGTTATCATATCAGGAACAGAAACAAATAACATCATATCAAACAAAAAAAAAGATTAAGACAATGCAAGTTGAAACTTTCAAATCATCAATAGCCAAATATGCCTCAATTCCAGACTGATTGGGTTGGCTGCAAATATCTTACTTATCTGTTCTGCTCCGTTTATAAGCCCGTTTAATATAATATGAAACTCTTAAAAGCAAGGTTGCACTTCAAAAGTCTATCAATCAACCAAATTTGCTTAGGGTGGGCTATAAGAATCTTCTACGTCTGTTCTGCATTACACACATGCCCATTTCATTTCGCACGAATAACAACTTTCAAGTAACAGATCAAACGAACAAAAAGCCGCGTTAACATCTATATTAATCAGTCGGAAGGAAAGGTTTTTCTATCATAATATTTAGAGATAATGCTCTATTTCACCCTTGAACTATACCCAAAACGACTGAGACATACCTCAACTTAAAGGGCACCCTTGAACTATACCCAAAACG
This sequence comes from Capsicum pubescens, assembly GCA_030864215.1. Classification (NCBI taxonomy): domain Eukaryota; kingdom Viridiplantae; phylum Streptophyta; class Magnoliopsida; order Solanales; family Solanaceae; genus Capsicum; species Capsicum pubescens. The sequence goes on along the minus strand of CM061547.1, from coordinate 157,236,268 downwards.
ACTGAGACATACCTCAAGAACTAACTAAAAGTGTAATTTTGACACCCATTTTGACACCCTTAGTGCCTACATGGCACATACGTGGCACAACACACTGAAGGGGCCACATAGGCACACGTGTGTGCCACGTAGGCACTAAGGGTGTCAAAATTACACTTTAAATTAGTTCAGGCTAATAGGGACCCGTTAAGTTCAAGGCACTAAGGTGTGTCTCAGCCATTTTGGGTATAGTTAGGGGTGAAATAGGGTATTTTCTCTAATATTTATTTATCTGTCAACCTCGGAATAGTTAAAGTCGGGTATATAAATCATCTATATCAACCCCGCTATATTTAAAATCAAAATTCCAAAAGGGGAGGAAAATACCCTGAGATACTTGAGCTTAATGCTGCCATAAGCGAGTCCAAACGTGAATGCCGATGCGCGCGCCACCTGCCCCCGGTCAAATCCGCCAACAACGAAATATGTCAACATTTAAAAAAATATTAAAAAATGAGAAGTTTACTGAGACTTGTGGTTAGATAGTAGCACACGAAGCGAAGTGCAGAAGAAAGAAGAAGGATGATTACGAGAGCAAGAGTGCTGGCTCCTGAGTATGGTGCAGGAAGAGGGGCCATTGTCGACTGCAGATATCTGAGAAAGAAGCTTCTAGATCTCTTTTTATAAGCCCTAGAATTTGCAAAACCCTGAGCCTGCGACTGCGACTGCGACTGCGAGTATCGGTTTCGTTTTAACGAGAGAGCTGCAATCCAACGTGCTCACCCGCCTATTTGGAACCCTCGCGGTATTGAAGGAAAGGTGGTTTTAAGTAGGAAAAATTTCTCGAATTAGTCATTATTGAATTTTTATTTTCACTTAAAATTTAATTTTTAATTAATTATAATTCATAAAAAAAATTTCTATTAATTATTTTTAATTATAACTTATAGCAGTATTGCTACTTCCCCGGGAGTAGTAGTATGGACTGGGTACATCTTACCCTCTCCAGACCTCACTATGTAGGAATACACTTAATTTATTATTGTTATTGTTGAATTATAATTCACAGTCTTTCTCATATATTTTCTCTCTTTTTCTATTTTCTATTATTTTCTTCTTCTTTTTATTTTTTCAATTTTTTTTCTTTAGTTTTTTTTTTTCTCTTTATTTTTTATTTTATTCACTTTTTCCTTTTCTTTTTTTCTTTTCTTTTTCTTTTTCTTTTCTTTTTCTTTTTCTTTTTCTTTTTCTTTTTCTTTTTCTTTTTCTTTTTCTTTTTCTTTTTCCTTTATATTTTTCTTATTTTTATTTTTATTTTTATTTTTATTTTTATTTTTATTTTTATTTTTATTTTTATTTTTATTTTTTTCTATTTTCTATTACTCTCCTTCTTTTTTTATATTTTTTCCTCCTTTTTTTCTTTCATTTTTTTTTCTTTTCATTTGTGCGAACTAGCAAATTCAAATATAAGTGTGAATTATAACATATAAATACAAGTATAAACTATAAAATACAAATACAAATGTGATTTATAACTTATAAATATAAGTGTGAACTATCATTTGCATTTTTTAATTATTGAAAAGGAACGATTGATTTTCTTTTCACGAATACTTATTTGTATTTATTGATATGAGTTGTATTTATTGATACAAATAAATATAACTCAAATTTTTATAAAAATACAATATATACAAATACATATTGTATTTGTATTTGTAAAGTCATTTGTTTCATTTGTTTGTCATTGTATTTGTATCAAGTGATATTTGTTTATTTACAAATATAAATGATAATTTTGATATACAAATACAAAATGGTACATTTGTATCAAATGATACATTACATATTTATATATTTTAGAATCAAGAAAATACAATTAATGCACTTACTTATTTGTATACAAATACAAATGATAAATTGTACATAGTCACGATTAAATACAATATGCAATCAACTTAGAAATACAAAATAATTTCTTAAAAATAAAAAGGTAATGAAGAAAATAGAATACAAATATAAGTATAATCCAAATATAATCTAAATATACAAACACAATAAAACCATAATATAAATATAATTCAATATAATATTCAATCAATTATAAAATACAAATACAAAATAGTTCTTTAAAATACAAGTGTGAATTATATAAAATATAAATAATGGCGTAAACTAACAAATACAAATACAAGTGTGAACTATTAAATACAAATACAAATACGAACTATAAAATATAAATATAAGTGCAAACTTTAAAATACAAATACAATTGTATCAATAAATACAAAAATATAAATGACGGTGTGACTACAAATACGATAAATAATTGTGGTATTTACGTTATTATCCATGACTTGTGCTCGACTAGTCATATTATTCGAAAATACAAAAAATATAAAATAGAACAAAAAATATAATAAAGAAAATAAATACAAAAAAAGAAAATAAAAAAATCAAAGAAGAAAGAGAAATAGAACTCAGAGATTAAAGAGAGAAAAAAAATAAAAAGAAAGAAACGAAAAAAATAAAAGTACGAAAAAATAGAAAAAGAAGAAGAAAAAATGGAAAAAACACAAAATATAGAAATATGAAAAAAGATAATGGTAGTGTTAGGCAAGAAAATATTCAATTCAACGAGATAAGCGTGATTGAGATTTTTTTCTTCTTAAAAATATTGAATTTCATTTTTGGCGCGACTAAATAGGGATTGTATTCATATTTTATATGAATACGTAAATCGAATACAGCGGCTATAAATGATAACTATGTAAAATGTGGCTATGAAAGGTGGGTTTTATAGCAAAATGCTGATATTTTTGAAAGATTTTATTTTTATAATATTGAAAATGTACTACTATTTATGAAATTAAGTTTTAGGGATGATCTTTTCATATAATTTGCCTAAATAAAAGGGTAAAATAGGCTCAATAGATAGTCGAGAAAGGTATTTTAGGTCCAATAGGTAGGTGAAAAGGGCATTTTTGACCCAATAGATAGACGAAAAGGGCATTTTAGACCAAATAGGTAGACGGGAGGCGTTTTTACACCATTTTACGTAGTTGAAGGGCATTTTAGGCCCTTTCGGTAGATTTTTTTTTTTTATTATTATTATTATTATTGTTATCACCATACTAATACTATCACTACACACTTTTTTGGGTTTGCAATTTTACTATGTACTACTATTTTATTATTATTATTATTATTATTAAATTAAATGCATTCAAATATATTTTATAGTTTATAAAAGGAATAAATTTTTGAAATAGTAAGAGTTTATTTAGCACTCTTTAATCATATTTTTCTATTTTTAAGCTAATGACTTTTTTTCTTTTTAAAAAGACAAAATATTTTCAAATTCAAATATTTAATATTTAAATTATAAAAGAGATAATTTTTAAATGGTAAGTCTATTAGAACTCTTCAATTATGAATTTCTAGTTAATGTATTTCAAATTCAAATTCTTAATCTTTCAATTCAAAATTTTTATTACAATATTTTTAACTTTGTCTTAAAATATTTTTTAATTTTATCCTAAAAACTGTCAAGTGGCTATTTTAATATGTTGCCACTTGACATATTGTCTTGTTTTACTTTTGCTTTTATATATAAACTAGTTTAGGTGTACGCGTCTTGTGCGTGTACCTCACTTTAATGAGTTCAAACATTACATTAAATAAGACATTTGTTTAAATAATAAAGATGAATATAGTAATTAAATTTAATATCTTTTGAGTATGTAAGGATGGAGAATTTATTTATTAAACTTAATCTTTACCAAAAATATTTTTAAAATTCGATCAACATTCATCTACCATCTTAAGACATCAAAATAATACAAATAAATAAAAATTTTACACACATAAAGTTTCTCAAAGTTGTCTGACACTCATCTACCACCTGTAAATAATAACAAAATAATACGATAATAGAGATATCAAAATGATACAATTAAACCTAACCTTTACATTAAAAAAAATTCTCAAAGCCGATTAACATTTATCTATCACCTGTAAACTGCAACAAAATCATATGATAAAAGTGATATAAAAAAATACAATTAAACTTAAATTTTACAAACAAAAATTTCTCAAACTCGATCGAGATTCATCAATGAATTATAAACTACCACAAAATAATAAACTAATAGAGATATTACGATAATACAATTAAACCTTTTTTTTTAAATTGGGGGTAGGGGAAGGGGATTACAATGTGGGGAATTGAACCTTCACCAATAAGATGGAAGTTCAGGTAACTAACCAACTAAGCTACTAAAGGTTAGTTATAATACAATTAAACCTAATCTTTACCTAAAAAAAATTTTCAAAGCCGACACACATTCATCTAGCATCTGTAAAATAAAATAAATCAATAAGATAATAGAGATATCAAAACAATACAATTAAACCTAACTTTTACACAAGAAATTCTTCAAAGCCAACTGACATTTATCTATGACCTGTAAACTATAAAAAAAAAATTATAATGGTGATCACAAAGTTTCAATTTTGATCCAACTAATTCTTGTCTGGGCAAAAATTTTGACAAACAATAAATATATATATATATATATATATATATATATATATATGTATATATATATATACACACACACACCTATTGAATTCTATTATGCTGACAAAAACAGTGAAGATGTTGAGGGTTAGAAAATCAAACATCCATCAATCTAGACATGCAATTGAATTAAATTAGATGAGCATCAATGATATTCTTCCAATAGGCAAACCGGCTTGTTCTCTAGTTTAACGTACATCTCAATATTTATAGAAGTATTTTTCTTAATAGAGTCCTATTTTAGGAGTATTTTTCTAATTAAACAGTAAAAAGGAAAATATTAATTAATTCTTCTACCATATATTTTAGGAAGTCTAGTAGAAAGAAAAATATTATTAATTCTCCTACCATATATTTTAGGATTCCATATATTTTAGTAAGTCTAGTTAATATAATAAAAATAATTAAATAATAAATTAAAAAAATAGTGAAAAGACGGTAGAAAAAAGTTAAATTTGGAAAAAATTTAATTGTAGGAAAATATAGGGTGTTTGTGGGTTGAAATAAACCAAGTAGGAACCAAATAGGATTAACTAAAAAAAAAGGTGTTTTAATCAAGTATAGTAGAAAAAAAACCCGTATGTTTTACAATTAGTTAGGGGAAAAAAGTATAAAAAATGGGGGAAAAGCTAAATTTGGAAAAAGCTAATTATAGGGAAATTTAGGGTGTAGGAAAAAAATTGTATGTTTTGCAATTAGTTAGGGGGAAAAACGTATAAAAATGGGGGAAAAGCTAAATTTGGAAAAAGTTAATTATAGGGAAATTTAGGGCGATTTTTGGGTGAAAGAAACCAGGTACAATCAAATTAAATTTGGAAAGAATTTAATTGTAGGAAAAATTTAGTATATTTATTTTTGAAGAATTTAATTGTAGGAAAAAGGGTAAAAGACGATTTTGTCTAAAGCGGACTCTTTTAATGAAGGACAAAAAGTTCAATTCACTTTTCTAAAGGCCTTCACACTTTTAATATATTATAGATATAGATTATAGATATAGATTTAAAGAAAAAAATAACCATGTATGGTAATTATTTTAAATATTGACCATGACATGTAATTATGAAGTCTTTTTATCCATACCACGTAATAATTCCTAAATTTTTTGGTGAAAGTAAAAGCAAACAAAGATGATTTTTCACAAAGCATGAACTCATTTTGTATGGAAATTACTAATTTTGTTTATTTATTTTTACTGAATCATTTTCATAATTGGAATGTTCATATGAGTAAACTCATGTTCGAGACTATTGGAGCCAAAAACATTTCTTGAAAGGTTTCCAGAATTGTATTTGCTTGACTTGTTTTTCAAAAAATAAAACACATTTTTTTTGCCTGCCTTAAGATTGTTCTCCACAAATCCGGGGTGGGGTTATTGATGTGAGATGGATTCAGAAAAAGGTGGTTCTAATTATAATTTTGTTGGTTTTCGTTATAATCTCAAAACGATTCATTTTACAGAAACGTACAATTAAAGTAGGGGATAAATTAGCCGAAAGACCCATAGATAAAGTCTCCTTTTATGAGAATTAGACAATTCTTTTGGAAAAATGTTCTCTGTAAACACTTCTCTGGGGAAAACTTCCCTCAGAAGATTGCCCAAACAAATGCCCAAAAGTTATTAGTATTATCAATTTTAGTTTTAGTTTTTTTCCTCGTAAATACAAAAGTTTATAATGTATTTTGCATCAGATAACAACTAGTCAGGATGCCCCAATGGTCTAAGGCGCCAGACTCAAGTTATGTTCTTCGTAAGAGGGCATGAGTTTAAATTTCACTTCTGATATTTTCTTTTTTTTCCTTCTCATTTCATCAAGTCAACTTTTCTTGCCTCTTTTATTTTTAACTAGAGGAGCATGACCCGTGTCATCACGAACTCAATATTAAGATATTTTAATGATGTACTATAAGCTAGATTGATGTTAATTTGAATTGTAAGTTGTAAAACATGAATACACAAACATATTAACTAGTACATAATAGTATTTTTCAAGGAGTCAAGTCTCACAAGATAATTATGTATAACCTATTCATATAAATAACAAAATTCGATATATTTTTGAAGTTCAGATCTTTAATTATATGACTGAGACCTGCCACATTTAGTAGAGAATGTAAGATTAAAATTGATACATAAGACTTTACACCTGTTGTATAAAATAGGGAATGTGAGATTAAAATTAGAAAAAAGAATTCAATATTTCTATTCTTGAATCTACAAACAAAATAAATAAGTACACAAATATATTTTAGTAATCTACTTAAACTATCAAAATATTAGTATCAATAGAAGAAAGAAAGATCTACAAACTAAGAAGTGATTGAATGTTACAGAAAACTATCTATGCCTCTCCAATAGATGCACCAATGAAAAAAGTTAAGAGGGCAAGCCAGCAAACTTGTTTTACATATCCAATTAGTCATATATCACAACATTCTAAAAAAATCACGAGCTTTACGATAATATATTGATGACAATAGTCGAACTACTTCCACTGCTAGCTATAAATAACCCCCTCAAATGCTTGTGGTAAGCATCTTGAAGTAGTGTAAGAGATAGTACAAACATCCCCTTGAGGTCTATTTGTGGTGAAAGTACAATATATTAGAAAATATCATAAAATAAAACAAACATTATAGTCAGTCCAAGCGATCTGTCTTACTTTATAGATTATTAATTTTACTTTTTTATAGATACCAATTTGATGGTTACTTTAGGTAACCTGAGTAAAATTTCTTCTGAAGTGTCATTGTTGGTAAAGAAAAAAAATTGTATAGCAATAAAGTTAGAATTCCCATTACTTAATTCATATACACTAATTAAATATAGCACAAGCCTCATCAGTGCTATTTTTATGTATAGTATCAGACTTTTTAGCTCAAAACTAAAATTTAATTAAATGTCGCCCTTCATTTTTATTGGAGTGAATTGACTAGATTAGCAACGGGAAAAAAATGATTTATATACTCTATAGTTAAGTCTAAACATGCGTAATGATAAAATAAGAAGGAGAGGAAAATAACAATGAAATTACTCTAAACTATCAACAAAGATTGTGATGCTAGATAGAATCATTTTATTCTTAATCAGGGTGTCACAACCCTTTTTCGTCGGTTCAAAAAAAATTTCAATTAATGTGATGATTTTGAATAAGGATTATTTTATTTACAGAGTCGTCAATTGGAATTGAGTTATGGTATTCCAAATCACCTTATCGAATCCCTAATCAAAAGAAAATGACTCTTTATTGGTCTGCAAAAATAGAAGACCGGATGAGAAATTTTGTTGACCGAGGGGAAGGTATGAGGCACCCCATGAGTCCTATAGTTCTAGCACGATCTATACTTAGCCTTAACTATTTTGGATAAATTGTGTTAGTAAGCCTTAATTCACTCATTTTTAATGTCTAAAATCTATCTATACCTCTTATATTAAGCTAGCGAAAATTAATTTTAGGACGATCTTTGCCAAGGTGCATTATTGCATCCTCAAATTATTTTTAAACGTCTCAGAAGATGTGTACTCCGCATTCTTAATCAAGACAAATATATTAAACGTGCGTAAAATTCATCTAGCGTTAGAGGCGTTCGTTCGTCTCTTATAAACTTGTTATCCATTTTTACTTCCTTTTGCTCTCCTTTTTAATTTTTCAATGAATCTTGAAGTAATCCACAACTTGTCTCACTCTTTCTTACACTAACTAATGATTGGACCTTAGTGTATTTAGAAAACAATACAAAGATTCAAAAAATTAGAAACCCGTGATGTCTCTGCCATAATGAACTATACATTCGATGAGTCAAGCCTTACTCAAATAAAATTAAGTGAAAACAATGAAAAATATTTAAATGATTTCAATAGAGTAAAGTAAAATCATGACCATCACTAGTAACATAAATATTAAATCGTGGCATAGTTAATGGACTCCTTTGAACATATTTTTCAAATAATGACAAAATGAATTGTACAAAATAAAGCATACAATGGATTTTCATGTCAAAACTTCAAAGGCTCATAAAAATCAAACTAAAAATATTATGGTTAGCATACTATTGAAAATTAATTTGAAATAAACTGATAGACAAACATGATAAAAAGCTTTGCTTAAACAATAGAATTTAAATGAGAAAAGACATGATTTTCTCCCTGAACTTGTCCGCTCAACTCTCTTTAGCACTTAAACTAAACTTCTGTTTATTTACCCCACTTAACATCTTTAAAGTGTATTTGTTTCACCCCTAATGCTGACGTGATATTTTTTTTTTAAAAAAATAGGCACGTTTATTATTTAAAAAATTACATGGTCCCACTTTTATTTTACACATATATATATATATATATATATATATATCAACCTTTTCTTCTTCAATGCCCCCACCCTTCTTCACCTCTCATCCCCACCCCGTACTTCATACTCACACCCGCACCCCATACCCACACCCTTTTCTTCTCCGATACATCATCAAACAACAATACCCATTTTCTTCAACCATTACCAAAATGTCAAAATCATAATGTGATGGCCATAAGAAAATTCCGAACTAAAATCAAATACAATTGCTACAACTACGAAAATCATTACTAATCAATTGTGTTTATCCTTCCAACCATTATAATGACCAATCATTGTCATGATTACTCTAATCATTGCTCACTATAAACTACTAGTATTACTTTAAGAAAAACTTAAGAAGAATGGGTTGAAATAGTGTTTTAATGGAGGAATTACCTTAAATTGGTGTTTTCATAGTTGTTATCTGATGGTGTTAATGGAGTAACTGAAAAATAAATAAAGGAGAAAGTATTTTTCATGACAGGGGCGGGGGTTGAAAGGGGATAAAGAGAGGGTGGGGGGAGCGGGTGAGGGGAAATGGTCAAGAAAAAATAGGGGGAGGGCTAGAGGAGGAGGAGGAGTGGGGAATCTGAAGAAGAAGGGCAAAGGGGAGGGGGCGTAAGGGGGTGGGAGGACTACGTTAATTGCAAGGTAGGGGGTGAGAATGATGGGTGGGTAGGTGGGGGTGTGAAAAAGAAAGAAAATAGGGGTGAGGGTGCCTTTTTTATTTAATATATATATATATATAATTATATATATATAAATAAATATATATATTTTTATAAATAAAAAATAATATGTGGGGGATTTTTTTTTTAGAAAAATAGTAATTTCTTACGTAGCAATGACATGGCTCCGACGTGGCGGTGATGTGTAGGCGAGTGTAGCACACTCTCCGTTGTGAGAGTGGTATTCAGTTTTGAGGGGTGAAATTAATACACTTTAAAGATGTTAAGGGGGGTAAATAAATAGAAGTTTAGTTTAAGTGCTAAAGTTAGTTGAGCGGACAAGTTCAGGGGGGAAATCATGTCTTTTCTCAATTTAAATTGGACAGTAGCTTTCTTCTCCTTTTCTTTTTCCTTCTTGTTTTCTTTAAGTTCTCTCTTTTCCAGTTTGTCTTGCTTTTTTTCCTTTTTCCTTCGAATACTGATGCGCGTCTGTTCTTGCTTCTTCTTACTTTGTTTCATTTTTTTTTTGCTTTTCTCTTATCTCCATTCTTCTCTTATATATATTTTTTTAGCTTTTTTGTATCTTCTTATTTTCTCCTCTAACAAATATATAATATAAAAAAAATATTTCACATGAATTTGCATTCATGCAAATTCATACACACACTGTGAAAGATAACAATAACATACGCACTATGAAGGATTATAAGAAAAAAAAGAAAAAAATGTCAACTTGACAAAGAATGCACACATGCACATAGTTTCTCAAATCAGTAGATATACAATACTATATAATACATGAAATCATATAAATAAACATTGTTCGTGTTTTGATTCAAATGAAAACTTATAAAAATATAGTACCAATTTGGATAAGAACCTGTGAAGATCTAAATTGAATATATAAGGAAGAAAATCATCACCAAAAACTCGAAACGGAGACCTGATCACAAACCCTCAACTCTTTTTCTTTTTTTTTCTTTCTTTTTTTGGGGAAAAAGGGTCAAATTTATCTCTCTACTTTGAAAATTTTGTCTATACTTTTCGTCATACTTTGGGATCAAATTTACCCTTATTATTATACTTTGAGGTCAAATTTACCCCTCTACTTTGAAAAATTAGCTAACTATACCCTTCGTCATACTTTGGGGTCAAATTTACCCTCGTTGTTAAGAAACTTTTCATAAATACCCTTTCTTAATAGGAAAGCTCAAATCAGCGTTAAATATCTCATTTTAAAAAAATAAAATACGCCTTAATATAATCCATCCAATCCGAATCGAGCCACAAAAAATACAAATAAATGTATCCCCTTCAGTTCTGTTGGTCAAATTTTTTTGATGAGATTAAGGCACTGAATATTTATCAATGCATAGAAAATGAAAATTGATCTGCATTAGTTCAAACACAAAGAAATATATCCCTCTCTCAGTTCATGAATCTGCATCAGTATAAAATTCATAAAAAATGACACTTGGTGGTTAAATAGATTAGCCCATTGGATATTTCTCTAGATAATTGAGTTAAGAGGTCTCCATATGTTCCAATAGTGGAATCTCTTCATTCATATATATTTATATGCAACTTAGATATATACAACGTTTTCATCATTTCATTTGCTCAAAAATTTTATTCACTGATTCTAGAATATAGATACACAAAGAATTGTATACCAAATTTTAAAATTTGCATAATCGAACAAGAGAAGAGTTTGTAATATACATTTTTTGTAGTTTCATGCTTCTGCATTATCCCAATCCATTTTATGTTTTGTTTATTTGTAAACAACCTACTAGCGTTGAACGTTCAAAGAAAGGTATTTTTATTCGTTGAAAAAATTCGACCAACAAAACTGAGGGAGGGGTATATTCATTTGAGTATTTTTTGTGGGTCGGATCAGGGGAATTAGATTAAGGAGTGATTTATTTAAAAAATTAATTTTTTTTAAATGAAGGGTACAAGTGAAAAACTTCTTAACAATGAGGGTAAATATGTCCCCAAAGTATGAAATCGAGGGTAAATTTGGCCCCAAAGAATGATGAAGGATATATTTAGTCAATTTTTTAAAGTAAAGAGATAAATTTGATCCCAAAATATGACAGCGAGGATAAATTTAATTCCAAAGTATAACGAATAATATATTAAGTCAATTTTTCAAAATAAAAAGATAAATTTGACCCCTTTTTCTTTTTGTTTTGGTGTTCCGCGTTTTCTCCTCTCATTTTTTGTTTCTACCTTCTTCTTCTTACCTTTTCTTTTCCTTGTTTTCTCTGATCTTTCCTCCAAGTTTTTTTTCCTTCTTGTTTCTCTCCCTGTTCGTCCTCTTTTTCTCTTTTGTTTTTTGCTTGTTTCTTTTTTTTTATCTCTTTATGTTTTGTCTGTTTAATATTGTGCAGAGGTGTGTCTTTTATGTGGTATTTGAGGAATGTGTGTGTGTTTGTGAGGGAAAAGTGAGGGTAGTTTTAGGAAAAGTGGGGAAGTTAAATTTAGTGGGGTGGTTCAGATAGATTTTAGGTTTGACCTTTTATTTTTCTTTTTTATTTTAAAAAAAATAAAAAAATAAATAAATAAAAATATAATGATAAAATATTAACTTAATTATTTTATACTAATAAAAATATTAAAAGTTAGAAGACCAACAAAAGTTATATAGAGAAAATAGCTTAACTCCCTGTAATACCTCGAGACTCTAACCAATAGTGCAATCATGACTCAAGATCATGAGAAGTAAATTATAGTGCTTTGGTTGTTTTTTGATCAAGGGTGATGTGTATTAAGGCCTCAAAGATGTCCTAGCGATTAGGTGAATCAAAACATTCCTTACCGATTAAATTCTTGGAAAGGATATTGCCATATTCAACTTCAAATGAGCATATCTCTCATTATACTATGAATTATTGAGATCATGACCTACCAAAGGATATATAATTGAATTAGCTTTCCAGCGATACTAATTTCATCCAAATCCGGTATCGGAGCCAATAGTTATGCCCATTTTACTCCAACATGTCAGGCTGGAAAAGTGAGTGACAACATTTTGTGATAAGCTGTCACAAGTGTGATGACTTATCACCAATGTCATCAACCTTAGGCAGATTTCCACCCCCAGTGAAGAAATTTTGTGATAAGTCGTTATACTTGTGACGACTTATCACCAATGTCGTCAACCTTAAGCAGAAAATCATAAAATCCCCCCTTTTATCACGACATTTCGTGACGACTTGTCACAAGTCTGACGACTTTTCACGAATTTCATCAGCTATTTTTTTCTAGCAATTAAAGGACGTTTTTTCAAGGGTATTTTGGTCCTTTCTCATCTTTTGGAGGCCCCTATATATATGAGAATTCCCATCTAAACCCTAATTTCTTTATTCTCTCTTCTAATTCTCTTAAGAAATATATCTAGGATTTTTATTTAAGGACATTAATCTTTCAAAAATCATCCATAAATCTTCAAGATTTCTTCAAGAATCAAGTTCCTCATAGTATGGGCTTCGAGAATCATTTATTACAAGTGCGGATAGAGTCTCAAGCACTAGAATTCATCCAATTTCAAAGATTAAGGTATGTGGGGTTTTGAACAAGAGCAATTCTTTCATTCTTGTGCCCAAAACTTTAATTTCTATCATGGATTTATATGATTTTGCAAACGGGTTTATACCCAAATTACTTCATCATGAGATTAAGAGAATATAAATTGTTCAAGCTTTGTTATACATGATTATTTTACTATTCTCAAGTTATGACTTGATATTTAATATTGTGAATTTCATAATTCTACCATGAGTTGATATTTCAAGTGCTTTCAATATATGTGTCAAGCTTTAAGCTTCCTTATGACAAATTGGATTATTGAGTATATTGATTCATGAGATTGAGTTGTTACAATGAGTCTTGATATTTCTTCAAAGTTATTGATGTTGCCATGATTTAATGAATTGATACATTTTGATATTGAGAAAGATTGATTTGATTTGAGTCGAGTTAGGAATCCACAAATTGATTATGATTTGATAAATGAGAAAGAGATTTGATTTGGTCTTCATGATAGACCCTTGTGATGTTTGTGGTGGATTTCCTAACGCGTTCTGAGCTTGTGTTTGGGAGTAGTATCTAGCACCGAGCGGGAAATGTGGTATTTCCCCCAAAATTACGTGCCACTATAGGATTGATATTGATAATTGTGGGCCAGAGGCCGAGTATGAGATTGTGATCACTAAATTTAGGTTGTACTCCTTGGAAAGAGTACGACGTTCCCGCCAATGTGGGGTTCTCTCCTTAGAAGGGCAAAACGTTGGACTCCATGTAGCTCACATGGTTTATGTCTGTTATAAGAACCTCCCATGTCCATAAGAGTTGAGTTTCTTGAATTACCAAGTCACTCCGAGTCTTGAGTTAAAGAGTTGAGTTATTTATGATGATTTATGAGGTTTTTATCATAAGATTTATTTACTATGAGATCATGAAAAGTATGTTTCAATCTAACTCAAGCCAAGTGAGCCATCATTGTACATATGCATATTTTTATGAAATTGATGATGATATTTGCATTGTTGCATGAACCCCCACATACTCAGTACATTCCAAAGTGTTGACCCACATATTTTCCTATGAGCTACATTTTCTCGTAATGTAGGTTCAGGTACTCAGCCGCAGCCGCGTTAGTGATATTCGAGTGCCTCAACTACGTTCCCTCAGTGATGAGTCCTCATAGTTCGAGGGCCGTGTCTATATTTTTGGTGATATCATTATGTTATTATGGCTTTCTGTACTGTCCGAGTCAGTTGGGGGTTTGTCCCAATGGTTCCTTGATTTTCATGTATAGAGGCTTTGTCAGACTAGAGGGTTGGTATGTACAGAAATTCAATATATTTTGGTTGTACAGTTTAGTATTCTCCAGTATTTCTCTTGAACCCGATGTGGTATATCTCTTTGTTATGCATGACTATTGTTGAATTGAATTCCTTGAGGTAGTGTCTGGCTCCGAGGGTTAACTTGGGGCTACGTGTAGCCCTAAGCACCGTGTGGCATCTCGAAATGAAATTTTGGGGCGTTACACTCCCCCCTTCCCCCAATTTTTACTCAAAATTTCAATTAAACACTTGAATTTTACGTGGGTTCTTTCACCCCCCTGAATATTTTAAAAATGAAATTATTTGCTCCCTAAATGCTGAGGTGACAAAGTGAGTTCATTTCATTCTCTTTGAGAGAGTAAGCATGACAATTACTTATTAAAATTTTATTTTAAATTTTTTCTACATGAATATGTATAATTTTAATTATTACTTTTTCTTATTTATTTTCTTTCTTCTTCTCTCTCTCAAAACAAAAAGGTTCAAGAACTCATCAATAGTGTCCATGGTGTCCAAGACTTATTCCTCATCTCCAATTTCATCATCTTCCTCATCTTCTTTGTTTCAATTCATGGATATTCCCAAACATAAAATCCATAGAAAAATCCATTTATTCTACTTTAAAAAGAAAATCAATTTTTTTTGTCAAATGATACAAAGTTACAAATTTAAGTGACACAAAGGTAGACCCAATCTTATTTTTCAAAGTTACAGATTTAAGTGACAAAAAAAATTCCTTTGATTGAAATTGAAATTGTTTTATAATGGAAACTAAAGGTAGAACCAATCTTGTTGGACACCAAAAGCCTTTGTACTTGTGGGCGAATGACCATCCCAATTCTTTGTTTGTATCAATTTCTCAAGCAAACGACCATCCCCGTGCTTCTTCCAACCTTTCAACTCTTCAATTCGACTCTAAAATTAAGCAAATCTAAAATAAAACTAAAAAGTGTATATATACTATTTTCATTTTAAATTTCAAATTAAGAAGAAAGATTATTGTAGATTTTTCTTTGATCTGTTTAAATTCGATTCGGATCCTACGACTTGAAATTCAAGTAATGCTTGTCTTTACCATCTTGGTGCCTCTCCGATCATCGAAAAAATAAAAAGCAAGGAATTTACAAAAAAGGAAAAAAGAAAAGAGAAAGGGGAATGGAAAAGGAAAGATAAATGAAAAATATTAAAGAAAAAAGAAAAATAACAAAATTTTTATAATAGAAATAGAATATTACGTGGTAATATTACGTGGCATTATATGGAAAAACGCGAGTGATCGGGTGATCACTCCTCAATACACATGTGGGTGTGAGTTTTTAAAGGAGTAATAATTTCAATTTTTAATAGTTCGGAGGGGAGGGGTCATAGAATTCCCATGAAGTTGGAGTGTGTAGTTGAAATTCTGAGTATAGGTTTGGGGGGAGGGGGGTCTTAGACCATTTTCTCAAGTTATATATAACTAAGAAAACTAAAAAATTACTAGCTTATTTATTAAAATCTAAATTATCTCTCTCTATATATGTAAAAAAATTTAAACAATAAAATAAAACCTATCCTACATGGTAACTCTATTTTTTTAAAAAAATCTTTTTCACAAATTTTCAAATAACTTCTACTAAAAATGAAAATAAAAGATGAAATAAACATTAGACGAAAAAAAACTTTTTGATGCTAAAATAGGTAAAAGTTAGGGGAAGATAAAAAATTATAAGTCTACATTTTGCCCCTCTTTGCCTGAAATCACAAAGAGTTTTCAAACAAAAAAGTAGACAACGAGATAAGTTTTGACCCTCCGATTATCTGAAAGGGCAGAAGAAAAAAAAAGAGATACGGTCGAGTCCTTGCTTTAGACCGCCTATATATTTAGAATTATAAGGGAATCAGGTCACATGTAGTTCAATGAGGTAAAATGGTGAGACGATAGGTTAGAGGTCGAGTGAGGTTCCGTTGAGTCTTCGATTTGCGGCTTCTCTTTTTACATTCAAATAAAAAAATAACAAAAATAAAAAATGAAGACACAAGTGGAAGATCCTATCTATGCAGCTTTTCTAGAATCTTGACTGAAACCTTCATGACTTCTCAAGTGGTGAGATATTCGTTATTTTGAGTTGAACTTGAAAAATAAAAGATTCTTCGTGTTGATTCTTTTGGTATTGGAGAAGAACTCAAAAATTGATCTATTCTTCAGGCGGGCACTTTTGACTTTGAAAAATGAAAATTGCCCTGTTCTCCAGACGGACACCTGATCTTAATATGAAAATTGACCCTACTCTCCAGAAGGGCACCTGAATTGAAATATAAATTGACCCTATTCTCTAGGCGAGCTTCCTGAACTTCAAAACTGAAAGTAATTCCTGTTCTTCAGACGTGTTCCTAAACTCAAAATAAATAGTTAACTAAAAAAGTAAAGTCCCATTTTTAGGAGAGTCCTGAGTTGAAAAGTAAAGCCTCATTATCATTATTTAGGAGGGTCCTGAGTTGAAAGGTAATATCCCATTATTCAGAAGGGTCCTGAGCTAAAAGTGAAGTCCCATTATCCAGGAGGGTCCTAAGCTGAATGTAAAATCCCATTATGCAGGAGGATCCTGAGCTGAAAGTGAAGTCCCATTATCCAGGAGGGTCTTAGCTGAAAAGTAAAGTCCCATTTCTAGGAAAGTCCTGAGCTGAAAAGTAAAGTCTCATTAACCAGGAGGGTCCTGAGATGAAAATAAAGTTCATTATCCAAGAGGGTCTTAAGCTGAAAAGTAAAGTCCCATTATCCAAGTCCTGAGTTAAAAGTAAAATCATACTTTTCATAAATAAAAATATTTTTGCCCCAATTTATTAACAGATAAATTTTATGCATATCAGTGAAATCATAACTATTTTCAAAATACACAAAGAAAAAGTGAATCAAGGCTCTGACAACGAAATGCGTCTCTTGAGAGTAAAACTGGTGAAAAAAATTAGGAAGTTGTAACACCCCGCACTTTCAGGCTAGAATGTAAACCGTCATTTCTATGTGTAAAGGTTCCAAAATCCAATAAATCCTATTTAAATTTAGTGTGTTAATCAATTATGTAGTGTTGGAATCTAGTTGAGCATGAATTGAGATCACAGAGGTCCCCTAACTCAAGGACGAGTTGAAAGCTTTCCTATCGATTGAGTTTTGGTGAGCGTCTAAACTTGATTCAACTTACATCGACCATAACTTTCTGTATATAAGGAATTAGAGGGCCTACTATATATTCAATTAAAGGTCTTTGAGTCCGCTTTCTAAAACCACCAATTTCTCCTTAATCCAACATCGGTATAAAAATTTATGCTCGTTTTACAGAGAGGTGTCAATCTGTTGAGGGTGCGACGGCCGACCCGACGGACCGTCAGGTCTGTGACGAAACGTCAAGCCTTTCGTCGCCCAAAAAATAGTGAGTTCATTCACTGGACATGACTCGACGGTCGAGGTAACGGTCCTTTACCCTGCTGATGGTCCGTCAACTAAGCCGTCGGGCAAAATTTGAAATTTCGAAGGTGGGATGTTTTAAAAGGGGTATTTTTGTACTTTTCCTCTTCAGAAAACCTCCCCAATGGATTTAATTACACTCTAAAAATGTTATTAGTCTATTCTCATCAGTTATACATCATCAAAACTCTCTCTTCACTCTTAAAAACAAGATCAAACTAGGGTTTCCTCTAAGAACAAGAAAGCAGGAAATCAATCTTTAAGTCCAAGATTTCCAAGAAACAAATCAAGATTCGAGTTCCACTCTTTAAACTTTGAAATATAAGGTAAGTGGGGTTTTCCTAAACTACATGGTCATAATAAAATTATTTCAATAACATTTACACGTTGAGAAATCATGAATTTACAAATGGGTATTGAAATTTCAACTACAATTATGCATTGTGAATCTTTCTTGATAACAAATTTTTGGTCTTGAGGCCTTCCCCCTTAAACTCAATTATTGTTCACATATATATATTCGTATGCATATGGTTTGATATTTGATTATGAATTGAGAGCATGGACAATTATAATCCCTCTCTTGTTATAAAACCCCTTATTTTCATATATTGTGCATTATTCAATTGCATATTAAGAAGCATAATTCAAATGTTTTTACTATTTTAAGCCTTCATTTTGGATATGAACTGAAGAGAGGGTGATTCTTGCTAATATAAATGAAGAGTGGTGATTTAAAGGGATTGCATGGTTTGTTACAAAATACTTGACCACCACATGTTTGTTGAAATATTGAAAAGAGAGTCTTTGCATGATTTTACATATATTTTGAAATATGAATTCTGTAGAACTGTTTGAATGATATGGTTGTCCAAACTTTATGTTTTGAATGAAGAATTGTACGTGATATTATGGCTTAGAAGATACGACTTGCAAGTCTTGGTATGACGATGCCAAAACAGATAATGCCATAATAAACTCTGAACAAAACAAAAGTCAAATTTTATTCAGATTTTTAGAATTTGAGTTCTTAAATATGCATGTTCAGAAAAGGTTAAAAATGGGCTTAAGAGATGTTAGGTGGTTACCCGAAGAAGTCACGAGTTCAGATAACTCATTGCCTAAAACGTGTTTTGTCGATACGGGTTATTTTATCCCTATGTGGGATTATACGCTGGCCTAGTGCCATGTGGCGTATCAAACTCAAAAACTCCAACTCTTGCGGTAAACTTGGGTTAGGGTCTTACCTGCTGAGTCAATGGCGGATTCCATATAGCCCGTGAAATATCAGACTTGTAAGGGTGTACCACCTAACTCAAAAGTAACACAAAGATTAGACTTGCATTGACAAGATTGTTTTAAGGTCATTGAAATTGCCCATGTATTTTTAACTATTTTATGCATGATGTTTCGGACTTGCTCCCATCTATGTTATATAAATAAACACATTATTTTAGAATGCTCTGTATACCAGTACATATGTATTGACCCCCTATATTTCAAGGTATGAGGCTCAGTTTAGAGGTTTCCGCTAAGCCGTAGATTTATCAGACAGAAGTGTGCAGTTGGTTAGCCTTCTTTATTCCTAAAGGCCTATTTTTAGAACGTTGTTATTTCATTTTAGTTTTGGGTCCGACTGGGGGCCCTGTCCCAGTTTTAGACAAATTGTTAATTTCTGATGTATTAGAGATTTCGCAGACTGAAGTAGATGTTGTCTAGATACTTATGGATTTTATTTAGTATTGTTAAAATGAACTCAAAACATGACCATGATTCTGTTTGTTTATTTTTCACATCTTTTCTTAATTATTTATGAATGGTGTTCAGGATTGCTAGATAGAAAGAGGCGCCCGCGACTTCATGGTTTGGGATGCTCATTGCAGCCAGGGCCTCGGCTCGGGTCGTGACAAACTTGGTATCAGAGCACGGTTCATGGTCCCAGGGTATCTGCGAAATTGTGTCGGGTAGAGTACTAATCATGGTTGTATAGCGTGCCACACTTATAAGCAGGAGACTCCAAGGCGTTTAGGAATGTCTTTCTTTCTTTATGTTCTAGTTCGTGCTATGGAGTCAAAATATTTCTCTTTCATACTCTAGTTCGTGCTATGGTGTTGCCCATACGAAAGTAAAGTTATCCCATTTCTTTCTTTACTATGATGTTCTCAGATATGTCTCATTATTGAGGTGATTCAAGTGCAAAAGTCTAGAATCTAAATGGTATGGTCCTTTCTGATTGAGTAATAAAAGATTATAAAATTATGCAAAGACTTGAGAAGATTCCGTTAGTGCTTTAAGGTGTATTAATTCTAGTGTAAACTTTGATGCTAATGAAATCATACTTTTTAGCCTGAGGTATTTAAGTGTATCCAGTCCCTTTCAAAATTCTTGTTGCAGGGAATGTTGTGTAGCAGAATGTTGGAACTGTATTTCCACCTGAGTAGTAGTATATGTTAAAGTGTCCTGACCTAATGGTAGTGAGATGGTCCAGAAGTTAGTGACATAAAGTCACTAGGTTAGCAGTCAGAGTGAGGGTGACTATTGCGTAAATAAGTAGTTTTAGTTGTATAACCCTTTGATTTAAGGATTGTTCTCTCTCTTTTATGGTGGTTGGATAATATTGTGGCAAGACTTGCAGATTGTATGGTGGTGTGTGGAGAAGTGTTTGGCTTTGATTTTTTTTATTTATTCAAAATAGGAAAGAGCCTAGAGTGGATAGTTATGGTGGTTACAGAAATCCCTTATAGGCTGTGAATGAAAATGATTAGATTAGTCAATAGGTTATAAGTATAAACTCATTGTTGTATGTGGAATTTGAAGGTAGTCTAAATGTATGCTTGGGTGTGTAAGTATGATGTGAGAAAATAGAATATATAGATAAGATAGTATTGGGTTATAATATAAGATTAAGGTTGACCATATCTATTATGTGACTTTACCCCCTTGACTTTGTTTTCTTTAGTGGTTGTAAGCTAGTACTTCATGTGAGAAGGTATATAATGGATTTTAAGTTGTAATAGTGATGTTATGGAGGGGTTGCAATTGTAGGTAGTAGTTAAATGAAATGAGTATTTTGAGTTGATTTCCCAATTTGATGGACTAGTATAATATGTTGCATGCTTCACCGGTGGTACGTGATTGTTGCTAGACTATAGGCTTGAACTTTAGATGTAGAATGTGGTGGTAAGAGTAATAGCTTAAGGTTAATGATGTATGTTTTGTGGGAATGAATTAGTAGGCTTGATGTGATTTGTGAAAGAGCCTAGGTTGATAATTTATGAAAAGTTAAGTGGTAATTGTGAAGTATATGTGTATATGAGGACTAGTGTTAAAATGATGAGTTGTGGGTGAGTCATTAAGTGGATAAGGGTGTAAGTATAGAATAATAAGTTGCACACCCTGGTAGTATGGCGTTAGGTAAGATTTTATGATATAAGTTATGTGATTAATGGTCTAATGTTAGAAGGTTAAGTAGTGAAGAGTGGATTTTTATGTGATAAGGAGCGAGGATGTGTATGATCATGAGACTGCGAATTGTAGGTTGATGAAGATAGAGGATAGTGAAAAATTAAGAGTAGCATTCTTGGAAAGCAATGCCTTTAGAGTATACTTAAAAATGAAAGGTTTAGCATTTATGGGTATAAGTGTTTTGCGTACCTAGTTTGTGTTCTAGAAATTGTAGTATGGAGAAGTCTGGTGAGTTGTTGTACGGTGTTCGTTAGAGTTGAATTGATTAAATATAGGTAGGCAATATGATCCTTGGGTATGGTTTTACAATTTTGTTAAGTTGTAAGTTATGTGATTAGAGGTGTAATGCGGGTATTCTAAGGAGTTGAAGATAGAGTGTTAAGTATTTAGAAGCATGGATACCCATGCCCATAATAATGTTAGTCATAAGTTGGTGACTTTGGGGTTAGAGAAAGTTATGATTAGTATCCCTGAAGGGGGATGACCCAGAAAGAATTTAGTGTCTTTATATAAAATTCTTGAAGGAAGTTTGTGTTCGTGTGTATACCGATATCCCCTATTGTATTGAGAACTGTGGTTATAGATTGATGGGAGGTTATATTCTCAAGTCTAGAAGGGTGACTTTGATCTAAGGGGGAGATGATGGATTAAAGTAGTTCTCGAATTCTTTTTGTGGTGTCAAGTTTCAAGTAAGAATCATGTTAAATCAATTCCTACTCTAGCAAGCTACTCCTACTTCAATTTGAATGGACTTCTACCAATGTCTTTTGTATTCATGTATTGCATATGCCTAAGGTATGAGCTCTCTAAGTAACTCATGTCATGTTCCGATATCCAGACAAGGAGCAATAATGTCCCTTAGTGATCTAATATTCCAAGTATCCAAGCCATATGTTATGTTGCTTATGATCCAAACCTATGTCTCACAACATGCTTGGTCCTAAGAAAACATGTTTTTGTATGTCACAGAATCATTTTATGCCGAAATCAGCCAAAGCAATAAAGTTGTGTGAACTTATGACTATCTCAGCTCTGATAATGAGAAGCAATAGCTTCAAGGACCAATCTTTGTCTCAATCATTGACTTTATGAATTCCGTCCTTATGTTATACAAATCATGAGATATGTGTACCCATGTTCCTCACCATAGTATGTCCTAAGAAATCATGTTATGTTGTGGTTATACCGAACGACCCTTTACTTATGATCCAGACACTTGATATCTGAAGCACTCCATGTGTATTCTATCGTATCTTCACTTCATGTCCCTCCCTGAGTAGTGCAATAAGTATAAGCTATGAATTGAAAAGTGTTATATCCATTCATGATGTTTAGGCTCGGGTCCCTTAATGACCCTCCGTATGTCAGTATGACGGTGGTTGTGAAAGCATGGTAGTGGTTGAACACGAACAACTCTAGCTCTATTTTGATTCCCACCGAGTGTTGTTTGGTGGTCTGCTGCTTGTCTCTGTTCAGCTAGATTCACATTCTTAGCTATCCTCTGAGCTTCTTCCACTGCTCTTCTTTCAGCTTCAGTTTGAGCTAAAATCTCACCAGTCTGATGATCAACAATATCTTGTACCCCTTCAGTAGGAGGTACAACATCGTGAACCCCTTCAGGATTATAACTTCTTCTCGGCTCAAACATCCTACCAGGTGTTTAGAGTATCCTCTCTAGATTCGGATTCACTAGGAGTAAGGGATTTTCTCTACTCCGTGTGGTAGGCATACACTGGTGTATTCCCAACTAAGAATAAAAAGAAAAACTGAAAACCCAAAAGCTGCAATAACCTCAATCCATAAATTAACACAGCGCTCCCCGACAACGATGTTAATTTCTTGATGTTGTCCAAGCAACACCTACTTTTAGATAATGGTACGTCGCTGTCAAGATATAGTAACCCAACTAAGATTGGGGTTGAATCCCAAGGGAACATATGATTTGACATATCTCAGTGGTTACAGTCTATGGGCAAAATAGAAAAGTAAATGTGTGTGTGAGGGGGGGGGGGATTGTTTGTAGTCATCTCAAACATAGAATAATATTAACTTAGTTGAAGATCAGCTATAAGTGAACACTAGGATTGTGTTTCCCCTGACGTCTCAACTCTGTAGGTTTATCGTGCATTGTTGAACCAACCTAATACCTTGCATGCAGAACCGATAAGTTATGTACCTCCTACAGTCTTTTGGATGAGTAGGAGGATTTCACCCTTTACTTTTTGAGTCTCAGGGTGTCGCGTTACTAACCTTTGCCCTGATCTTAGTTTACTATCACCTTTTAAGTCTCAAGTTATTAGATGAACTCTAATAATCATTCAGACATACCGTTGTACTGCAACGGATCGACTATTAATTCCCAAATTACTGTTCTTCTTATCTTTTCCTAGTTACTACTCCTTTGTTAGAGTAAGCAACAATATTTAGGTGGGATCCTAATGTGTGCACCCATTAAGAAATCAATCATATCGAAGATAAAGCAATGCATGACATCGATATTAGTTTCTGTCAATAATCACACTTCCCCTACTTCGTCAATTCGCAAAGGTTTCCACAACCCTAACTATGGGTTGTAGCTGCTCATGATTATGAAGAAATCAATAACATTCATATTGGAAAGCAAAGATGAATCACAATGATAAGATAAAGAAAACCCACAATCGTAAACGGAATAATCAAAGTAAATACAATGAAACCCCAAGATCAAAGATGGATCTTGAAATCAAAATATGTTTCTATGTGTTAAAAAGTGTGTCCTATCTACTAAAAAGTACATAAGGGGTATAGTACAAGAGAAAACCCTAAAAACTAAGCCCGAATGATATAGTAGAAAATAGGGTCGGTGGCCACCTGCGGTCTGGCAGGGCGCAGGTGGCATTTGCGGTCTGGCACAGCGCGTAGGTAACGGATGATACTTTTTCCTGCAAGTCAGCTTTCAGGATTTTGGGTTTCTGGAACCCGCTTTATCTACATGCGGTCCGTAGGTCAACTTAGTAGGTGCCTAGATTCAGTTTTTCAGCTCTTCTCCGAATCTAAAACATATATTGATCACGATCAAATCGGAAAACATACCAATAATCCGTAATCGCTACAAAAGTGGAAAAAAATACCTTTTTTCACCATTTTCATGAACTTATCTTTCAAATCATGATTTCCTGCAAAACATACCCAAAACTTATCATATCTAACAAAAAGGCCCCAGAAACTTGCATTTTTTCCTCATTTTGAGCATCGAAAGTGCTATATTTCTATAGCACATCACCAATTTCAAAGCCCACAATTTAAATAACATGAAAATCAGTTCAATTAATGCCATAATGTAAAATTAAAGTTTAGAGAAGAGAAACATGTCTGAAATACATAAGAAATTGAAGTCAATTCAAAGTTTAGAGTCTGAATGATGAATTCTCTATAAACCCTTGAATGTTTTTGGGTTTTGAGTCTTGAATGTTATTTGGTTTTGATTTTATGAGAATAAGAGGAAGATTTGATCTTTGAAAATTGAAGGGAATGGGGTTATTTTATGTTATAAGGTCGTATAGGGGGTAAAAAGACCAAAAGCCCCTCACCTCAAGTGAATAAAACAGAAAGAATTTAAGACATCACCATGGCATGCCAATGTCGCAGAGGTTAACCTCCGTGACACGCCAATATCGCGGAGGTTAACCTCCATGATACAACCTTATCACAAAGGCTTACTGCCTCGGGGTCCCAAAATGACCCAGAATCTCTTTCAAAAAATTTAAAACTTTTCTAAAACACCCTTTTAACACCCTTAAATATAATTCAAGTCAAAAATTAATATTATGCACGTGGGAGGATAAAAAATAAAATCATTGAAATTTTACAGGGTCGCACATTATCCCCTCCTTAGGATCATTCGTCCCCTAATGATGAGTTAGGACACTTTTAGTACAAAAATATCAAGAATACATCAAAATCAAATGACAAACTCGAAAAGTGACACGAGGAAAATGAAACTCATACCTTAGGCACTTTCATCCAATCCGGGGAACACGAACGAATACTTGGCCTTCATTTATTCCTGAGCTTCCCATGTAACCTTTTCTACCTTTCGATTTCTCCAAAGAACCTTCACTGAGGCTACATCCTTGGTCCCCAAACTACAAACTTGCCTATCCAATATTTTAATTATGACTTCCTCGTAAGACAAAAAATCTATAACACCAACATCCTCATCAGGAACTACCAAGAAAGGCTTACCCACACACTTTTTCAGCATGGACACATGAAACACATGATGAATCGAGGCTAAACATGTAGGCAAATCTAACTCATAGGCAATATTCCTAACTTGCCTCAAAATCTAATATGAACCAACGTAACGGGGACTGAGATTCCCTTTCTTCCCAAACCTCATTACTCCTTTCATAAAAGACACCTTCAAGAATACCCAATAACTTACTTCAAACTCCAAATTCCTCTACCTTACATCTGCATAAGACTTTTGACAACTCTAAGCAGTTGTAAGTCTTTCTCTAATCATCTTCACCTTCTCCATGGCTTGGTGAACTAAGTTAGGGCCAAACATCCTAGTATCACCTATCTCAAATATTCAATAGAAGACCTACACCTACTACCATAAAGAGCCTCAAAAGGAGCCATTTAAATGCTAGAATGGTAACTATTATTTTACGCAAACTCAATAAAAGACAGATGATCAACCCAACTCCCTTTAAAATCAATCACCCAGGACATTAACATATCTTCCAAAGTATGAATAGTCTGCTCAGGTTGTCCATCTGTTTGAGGGTGGAAACATTGCTAAGGTTTACCTGAGAACCTAAACCTTTCTGAAATAAAAGCTTAGAAGTGAGAAAAAATACATATCGTGGTCTGAAATTATGGACACTGGTCCACCATGCAACTTCACACTCTCCTGAATGAATAACTTAGCATAATCTTCTACCGAGTAGTTAGTCCTTACAAGTAAGAAGTGAGCAGACTTGATCATCCTATCCACAATGACCCAAATAAAATCATACTCATTGCGAGACTATGGAAGACCCTTAATGAAATCCATATTGATCATCTCCCACTTCCACAGGGGCAACTATATCTCTTGAGACCTGCCACTAGTCCTCAAATACTCAACATTGACTTTCTGACAAACCATACACTTAGCAAAAAAATTCACCATCTCTCTCTTGATATTATTCCATCAGTAAATTTTCTTCAAGTCATAATATATGTTAGTTGAATCTGGATGAATTGTATAGTTGTACTTATGAGCCTCAATCAAAATCCTTACCCCCAACCCATCAACATCAGGAACACACAACCTACCTTGATACCTCATAATACCATCTTCCCCAATCTTAAATGCCATAACTTTTTGCTGAGCCACTTCATTCTTAACCTGCATAAGTATAGGATCTATAACCTACTTCTTATTTACCTCAGCACCAAGAGATAATTTAACCACTTTCAGAACAAGTACTCCTCCATTCTTAGAGTCCAAGAGATGAACTCCTAAGCTAACCAGTTTGTGAATATCTCACCAACCCTATTTTCTCCTCATCAATAAGGGAAATCTCCCTATAGACAACTTACTAAGAGCCTCAGTAACAATATTAGCTTTACCTGGATGGTAGTGAAGGATCATGTCATAATCCATAAGCAATTTGAGCCACCGCCACTGCCTAAATACCTTCTGCATGAAAACATACCACAAGCTCTTATGATCTGAATATATGTCTACATGCACCCCATATAAATAATGGCGCCAAATCTTCAAATCAAAGACCATAACCGCTAACTCTAGATCGTGAGTCGAATAATTCCTCTGATGAACCTTAAGTTGCCTAGAAGCATAGGCCTCAACCTTACCATGCTACATCAAGATACAACTCAGTCCCACATGAGACACACAACAAAACCATCAGTACCCTCAGACAGGGTCAAAATTGGCGCAAAACTCAACTTATCCTTCAACTTCTCAAAACTACCCTCATAAGCATCAGACCACAAGAACCTAACCTTATTCTCAGTTAACTTAATCAACGAAACAATAATAGATGATAAACTCTCCACAAACCTCCTATAATACCCAGGCAAACCTAAGAAGCTCCTAATTTTAGTTGGAGTCGTGGGTCTAAGCCATCTCTTAACTTCCTTAACTTTCTGTGGATCCACCTTGATAGATATCCCAGAAAAGTCACAACATTTATCCAAAACTCTCACTTTAAAAATTTCACACTCAAGCCTCTGGTCTTTAAGAGTCTAGAACATAATTTGGAGGTGATTGGCATGATACACATCACTCTTAGAATACACTAAGATGTCATCAATAAAGACGATGGCAAATAAATTTAAGAACTATCTGAATACCTGATTCATAAGATCCATGAAAGCAGCTGGGCATTAGTCAACCCAAATGACATAACCAACAACTCATAGTGACCATACCAAATTTGGAAAGGGGTCTTGGGAATATCAACCTCCTTAATTTTCAACTGATGGCAAACCAAACAAAGATCAATCTTAGAGAAATATCTAGAACCCTAAACCAGATTAAAAAGGTCGTTAATTCTAGAAAGTCACCTTATTCAGCTGATGATAGCTTATACACATCCGAAGAGACCCATTTTTCTTTCGCATGAAAAGCATAGGACACCTCATAGAGAGATACTAGGATGAATGAACCCTTTATCAAGAAGATCTTTCAGTTACTCCTTTAGCTTCTTTAATTTGACCGAAGCTTTCTATAAGGAGGCATAAAAATAAGATGAATATCAGGCAGAAGATCAATCCCAAAATCTATTTCCCTATCGGGAGGAATTATAGGAAGGTCATCGGGGAACACTTTAGGAAATTCATTAACCACTAGGACATATTGCAAAAAAGGACTTTCAGAATTAGAATCCTTAAATCGAACTAGATTATACAAACTCCCCTTTAAAATTAACTTTTGAGCTTTGAGATAAGAGATAAACCTCTCTTTGGACACTAAGGAACTCCCCTCCCATTCAAATGCCGATTCATTAGGAAAATGAAAACTAATCTTTTGGGCCCTACAATCTAGAGAAACATAGTGAAACCAATCCATCCCTAAGATAACATCAAAATCCATCATATCAAGCTCTACAAAATCTACTAACGTCTCTCTATAAAAGATAGACATCACACAACCCCTATAGATTTTTCTAACAACTATAAACTCATCAACCGAAGTAGAAACAGAAAAGGGGTCGAAAATATTTTCAGGACCAAAATCAAAATGCACAGCCACATAACAGATCACATGAGATAGGGTAGAACTCAGATCAAACAAGCAATAAACATCATGGGGAAAGAGCTGTAACATAGCAATAATAACATCTGGGAATGCCTCAGAATCTTGACGGGTTGTAGTGCATAGAGATGATTCCGACCTGTGCCCATACCAGAAGTAGCGTCCTTCTGAATATGTGCGATCAGAACCTTATTAGCTATAGTGGAAACTCTCGATGAAGGATAATCTCATTGTATATGACCAAGCTGACCAAAATTATAGCACCAATTTTTCCCCACCTCATAATATTCACGGTGAAGCTGCCCACACAAATGACTAGGAGGATAAGGTAGGGCTGACTGAGCTCCACTGACATGAGACTGGGCACCCTGTACCTTAGAACCACTACTAACTTAAAAATGATGATCACCTGAAAGCTTAGGATAAGGTGCATTGGCAGACGAATAAATTTTTTCCTAATTCTGCTTCTTAGTCCACTGTCTACCATCTCTCCCACTGTTCTGCTGACTTATACCCTGCTCTGAATATCTAAACTTCTTATTCTGCCTCTCTATCATCTCTACCTGCTTCTTTTTCTCAATCTCTACCTGCTACATGTAAACCACCAGCCTAGAGATGTCCATATCATTATTCAACATAGAAGACTTACATTCCAACACCAAATAACGAGACAATCAAAAGCAAAATTTCTCATTCGGGACCTCATATTAAACACCAACTCTGGAGCATAAAGAGACAACTGCTGAAAATTCAGAGCATATTCTTTGACACTCTTCTTACCCTACTTTAGATTAACAAACTCCTCAGTCTTAGCTTTCTTCAATACCTGAGGAAAGAAGTGATCAGTAAAAGCATCCCAAAAGTCACCCCACATGACATGTTCAGCATCATTATCCCTCGTAGCTTCCCACTCCTCGTACCATTGATAAGCTACATCTTTTAATTGATACGCAGTAAACTCTACACCTTAAGAATCAGTAGCATACATCACCCTAAAAATCTTCTCTATCTCATCAATAAACCCTTGAGGATCCTCTTTAACCTTAGAGCCTGTAAAGGTTGGGGGATTCAACCTCATAAACTATCCAACTCGAGTGACCTCAGTTGAATGAGCAACAGAGCCAACATGGTCAGACTCATAAGATTGTTATACTATCAACTGAGTAAGCATATGAATAAATTGACGAAACTCTGCATTAGATGTATATCCCTAAAATGATTGGTCATGAGTATCACCAGCCCGAGAAGGACTAGTAGGGACAGGTGAAACTCCACGTGGGGTGGCATAATCAGAAGAAGTACCCTAGACCATTTTTATACTCCATAAATAGGGCAAGTCCCCTCCACATTCTCTTACGTGGGACAAATTTTCCAGCAAATTTTCTACGAATATCGGATCTTCGAAGAGGCATGATCTGAAATGTGATGAAGTCAGGAGTTAGAGAAATTTCATAACATTAGAATCTATAACCCAAAATAGAACACAAAAATGAAAAAAATTCCTAAATGCCTTGAGCCCTCCTTATAAGTGTGGCGCACAACACACCCATAAAAGGAACTCTACTCGACACAACTTTGTGGACACCCAACGACCCTTAACTGTGCTCTGATACAAAACTTATCACAACCCAAACCAGGGCCTAATTGTGATTGGTATCTCAAGCCTACCATGAACTAGAGACCACCCCATTAGCCTAAACTCAAGAGCACAATAATAATAAAGTGAAAGCTAACCAACCAATGATAATAAAAAAATGAATAGATAACCTAAATAAAAAGTAAAAGTCAAAACAACAACCAACCCATACTTGTCCTCAAAAGCCTCTAACACCAGAATAGCAATTAAGTCGGGACATGCTCCCGACTACCAAAAAAAAATCCAACAATACTAAGTCAATAAGAAAAGAATAATAAAATAACAAGGCCTTTCGAAGGATGGAGGGTCACTACTTCACAATAACTCAACAGACGTGCTCAAGTGCCTAATACTTCAGAGGAGCAATAGATAAGTCTCCGGACCCTACCTCATGAAATGATGTAGCATTCTAAGATGGTCAGTGGGATAAGCACTAGCATGTAACTCAGGAAAAGTGATAAAATAATGACATGTCCAAAATCAGTCAAAACCGCATGCATACATTCATATATATATATATATATAAGATGTCGAAATAGGGTAAAGGGTCATGAACATGAGAATGTAAGGATTTAACCTAAACTGTGTAGATCGATCCATCCCAAAGGCACCTATGGGTTATATGGGTTCAGCTTCACCTGCCGAAAAGGCCCCAGTTCGTGTTAGCCGCAAGAACTGAGGAAAAATTAAGGCAAAACTAAAGCCCCCAGGGAAATAGACGTCCCAATATATATATATATATATATCAAGTGGGCACCAAGCACACGGTCATATAGACGCCCAATACCAACAAATGTGGATTCTAGTATTCATCCCCTTAGGGCCTTACATCTTCATGGTAAGCTACACAATTCCCTTTAAGACTAAATTAAAATAATTTGCACATAATCAAATCCATTAACCCAGGAGCCATTCATTAAGGCATTTACCACTTGGTATTGTCATACCAATATACTTACAAACTAAATTAATTATGTCAAACCAAAGTCACAACCAAATTTGACTCCCAAGTTCTATTTAAAATCCAAAACCATGGACAACAAGGCTATACAAAATCATATTCATATATATTTATCCTTTAATGCAATGAAATGAGTTCAAAACAAGTTAAACCATGCAATTATCCATATTTAAAACCAAGATTATAAAGTGGGTTGAGGTTAATGCCAATTCCCAGCAAAAATTCATCCAATTTGGGAAAACCTATGTCCCTCATTCTAATTAGTTAAACAATGCATCAATTTTGTTCCTAAAATACCAATTTAAAGCATGAATAATCAATTTAAAACATGGGACAAGTAATTTAATTAGTAACAACCAAAAACCCTTAATCCAATTTCAAAACCCACAATCTAAATCACATATAGATCCATTCAATTAATGGAATCATGTAAAATGAAAGTTTAGGGAGGAGAAATATGTCTGAAATACACAAAAAATTAAAGTCAATTCGAAGTTTGGAGCCCGGATGATCAATTCTTTGTAAAACCCTTAAACGTTCTTGGGTTTTGAGTTTAAGAGAGAAAGAAGATGATTTGATCTTTTAAAAGTGAAGGTAATAATGTTATTTTATGTTATAAGGTCATACAAGGGGTAAAAACACCAAAATCCCCTCACCCCAAGTGAAAAAAACAAAATTGAATGAAATTAAAACATCACCATGGAACGCCAATATCGCGGAGGTTAGTCTCTGTGCCACGCCAATATCGCAGAGGTTAACACTCCGTGACATGACCTTATTGTGGAGGCTTACTACCTCGGAGTCCCAAAATTACGCCGAACCCCTTCTGAAAAATTCAAAACTTCCCTAAAACACCCTTTTAACATTCCTAAACATAATTCAAGTAAAAAATTAACATTACACACGTGGGAGGATTAAAAATAAAGTTATTAAAGTTTTATGGGATCTCACATTCTATATTCCTCCTATTAGATTACTCATAGGTTATCAGTTAGATGACTCATGGGTTCTCAGAGCTAACTTTCTTTTGCTTCCCCTGACAGTGGATACTATATATTCTCTGATCGATTCCATTCAAAATCTTGAGAAGAACATTTCAACTGATGATCAAGTTATTCTTATAATTCTCAAAGTGATTGCTTAAATTTATTCAATTGAGGCTTCAACTTGGTCACCTAATGTCTCAAAACTTTATCTATTTTCTCAGATGTTCTTTTTATAACTTTAACATTCTGATTCAATGTTTCATGATTAAACTGGATTTTTAGATCTAGCTGAAAATTCCACAAGCATGTCATATCACTAGAACCAACATAAAATATACTATATAAAGAAAATAAATAAACAATGTATATTAAAAATAAAAGCAAAAAAGAGAAACTACATATTGTTGAAAGAAAAGATAAAAAAAAATTTGAACATAAGCAACGAATAAACAAGACAAGGTAGATTCTGAACTACAATCCTGAAATAATTTGGATAAAGGAAAGGAAAATAAAATAAACTACTAATAATCCTTTCTAATAAGGAGAGAAGTGACTTTCTAATTATTGAGCTTGACATCGTAGCCACTGGTTTGCACATCAGCATGACTAGAGCTTTCACCACTGTCAATGTCTTGCACCATAATCAATTTATCTTGAATTATCCTTACCATTTCTCTTTTTAAAACACGACAATATTTAGTATTGTGACCTTGAACATGATATGTACATTATACTTGAGGATAAATATTTCTCGAATGTAGATCAGGAGTGTACCCAAGGAGAGGAATGATCATGTCCCCTTGTCTCAATCTCTTGAATAAACTGGTATACAATTCTACAATTGGTGTGAAACTATCTCTTGGATTTTGCCTCTTTTCATTATTTATTTTGGATTGAAAATTGGATCTAGATGGGTTTTTATATGTTTGTGAAGTTGGAGGATAATTTTGAGGGGCTGGAGCACGCCATTGCGGTAAGAAAAGGCTCGGGCATATGACTATGCATTCTAAATAGGATACTGAGGGGATGG
Organism: Capsicum pubescens; assembly: GCA_030864215.1. Classification (NCBI taxonomy): domain Eukaryota; kingdom Viridiplantae; phylum Streptophyta; class Magnoliopsida; order Solanales; family Solanaceae; genus Capsicum; species Capsicum pubescens. Next base: position 157,203,080 of record CM061547.1, on the reverse strand, counting down.
AATAAAAATAATGAATTTTTGGGAGGAACAGTATCGTGGATGGTTATATGGGTCTGGGATATAGATTTAGGATTGAGATAGCGTGTACGGGTGATGCGGACCTCTCGAACTTTGTTATGGTCTTGACACAATAATAGACACATCCTCTTTTCTTTTCTTTCCTCCAAAACTTCTCAAACCATTTTGAATTGCCTGCGTTGTTGACTTATAATTTTTCCAGACTTAATTTATTTCTACAATTTCGCCAACCTTAATAACCTCAACAAATGTAATTCCAATAATGGAAAGAAAATGATAGAAGTTATCAGGTTTCTGTGCCTGGACAAAGAAAAATATTAATCATATCAGACTTCTTTATTGATGGCTTAACTCTAGAATTTTCTCCCTCTATATAACAACATATTCTCAAAAACTTTTAGTGGTCTCTTTTCTTATGTTGGAAGGTGTGGTACGATCTGGCACTATATCGATATGATATTGAAATTGCTGGACAAAATACTGAGCCATGTCATTCCAAAAATGCCAACGAGAGATATCTTGATAATGAACCATTCTGGAGCTATCCCCGTCAGACTTTCTCCATAGTAAGCCACCAGCGGTTCTTCTTTTTCCCCTGCTTCTCTTAGTTGATTACAAAACCTTTTCAAATAAGTTAAAGGATTGTTGTGGCCCTTATACTTGTCAAACTTAGGAGTTTTGAATCCTAGAGGGAAATGGACATCGTGAAACATACATAAATCTTTGTATGAAACGCTCTTTTACCCTCCAAGTCCTTGCATATTTCTTATATTTTGCTCCAAACTTCTCACTTTCCTGGATATCTCTTTTGGTTTCTCATTCTTAATAGTCTTCTAAATCACGTCAAAAGAATTATTCTGATGAGCAGGAGTATATGAGTTTGAGGGTTTGAAGTCAATTTAAAAGGGTAGAATTAATCATGATTTGGATAACTAATAGACTTCTATATCATTGATTGAGGGCCTGCATTAGTTGGCACTAAAGAAATGAAAAGTGAGTTGTCTATGAGAGATGAATTTAGAAGGCGCATGGTAGAGGTCCCATCCGTACTAGACATATTAATTTATGGGTCGATTCCAGGTGAGTAAAGTAGGTCACCAGTTTAGGCTTAAGTGAAACTTGGATCATTCGTGTTCGAAAGTCCAAGAATTAAAGAAGGTGGGGTTTGCCTATCATCAAAGCTTCAAACATTTTTGCTATCTGTTGTTTCAATAACTTATTCTCCTTTATTGATTCAAATTCTTGTGAAATTAACTAATTTTGATCTTCTTCGTTGTCAGACTCCGTACCATCTTTGTGGGTCATCTTACCTTTTTCTTTGGATCTAGTATCGTATGAATGAGATACCAGCTTAACCACAAATCAACCACCTTAATACTATTTTGACTTTGGTAGTAATGAATGTGTCAGGAGTTAATATTTTCAAAAAAATTTCTTAAAAATATCATCGAACCCAATAAGGGTTGACTACTTATCTCATAAAGGTGAGAGTCAGATGTGCGTAGTTTGTGAAGGCAATAAAGATCAATTTTTTATTTTCAAAAATGTCAATTTTTTTAAAAAATGGTTATAAAAGTTGGAGGAAAAAATACTCTCTTCTATTTCACTAAGCTGTTTAAAATCGATCAACAGTCAAACGAATCTTCCAAATAAATGTCAAAGAAAACATAGGATACACATGTTGGTCATATAAAGAGGGACACTTGTCCTAGATGGACATGACCCTTGTGTCGATCTCTCTAAGTCAAATGCACATGATGCAAAAAAAGAGGAGCCTAATAGGGATAGCCATGTCCGAGTTTAAGTTCTACTAGAATTAACTTGATAGAGATAGGAGTCTAGACTGGCTGTAAAACAAGCAAATAACTCGGGTCAGACAGGGACTACTTATCTGTAATAGTGCTTTTCGGCCTCATGGTTGATCCTTCCCATCTTAAAACATGTGTGACTATAGAATCCTTCCCAAGAGCATTATTGCGGGAGCATATATCACATCTCTGAATATAAAGTATCTTTTAGAAGACTCAGATGGGCGCTCGAGGGAAACAATTTATATTGCAATTCAAATAATATCAAAGCGATAAACTATTAGACACATAACATTTAGTCCAATATAAAAAATTAAATAAAATCAAACAAACCAATATAAAAGCTCGAATTCTGGTTATCCCCAGCAGGGTTGCCAAAGATGTCACACCCCTTTTTCGTTGGTTCGAAGAATTTTTTTAATTAAAGTAACGATTTTGAATAAGACTTATTTTATTCATAGAGTCGCAACTTGAAATTGAATTATGGTGTTCCAAGTCACCTTATTGAATTTCTTATAAAAAAAATGACCCTTTAATAGTGTGCAAAAACAAAAGATCGGTAAGAAATTCTGTAAACCGAGGGAAAGGTATGAGGCACCCCTCGAGTTTCGTGGTTCTACCACGATTGCTTTTATCAACTTATACTTAGTTATAACTATTTTGGATAAATTGTGTTATTAGGCCTTCATTCGCTCATTTTTAATGTTTAACATCTATCTATATCTGTTATATTAAGCTAGTCAAAATTAATTTTAAGACGATCTTTGGCAAGGTGCATTATTGCATCCTCTGATTATTTGTAAAAGTCTCAGAAAGATGCGAACATCGTTCTTAATCGAGGCAAATATATTAAATATGCCTAAAGTTCATCTAGATTTAGAGGCGTTCCTTCATCTCTTGTAAACTTGAGACCGTTTTGTATCAATTTTTTTACTTCCATTTTCTCTCCTCTTTCAAATTTCCAATGAGTCTTGAATTAATCCGCAACTCATCTTGCTCTTTCTTACACTAACTAATGATTAGGCCTAAAGCGTATTTAGAGAACAATATAAAGGTCCAAGTAATTAGGAATCCATGATGTCTCTGTCATAATGAACTATACATTCGATGAGTCAAGTCTTACTCAAATAAATAAAGTGGAAACAAATATTTGAACAATATTTAAACAATTCTAGTAGAGTAAAATCATGACTATCACTAGTAACATAAATATTAAATCATGGCATAGTTAATGGACTCCTTTGAACATGTTTTTCAAGTAATGACAAAATGAATTGAGCAAACTAAAGCATACAAGGGATTTCATGTCAAAACTTCAAAGGCTCATAAAAAACAAACTTAAAATATTATGGTTAGCATACTATACAAAAAATTTTAATAACTAGAATTTGAAATATACTGATAGACAAATATGATAAAAGCTTTGCACAAACAATAGAATTTAAATTGGACAGTAGCTTTCTTCCTCCTTTCTTTTTCCTTCTCATTTTCTCTAAGTTCTCACTTTTCCAGATTGTATTGGTTTTTTTTCATTTTTTTCTTTGTGTACTGGTGTGCCTATGTTCTTGCTTCTTCTTACTTTGTTTAATTTTCTAGATTCTTTTTTGTTTTCTCTTATCTCCCTTCTTCTCTTATCTTTTTTTTCAATTTTTTCGTATCTTCTTCTTTTCTCCCCTAACAAATATATAATCTAAAAAAAAGTATTTCAATTAAATTTGAATGCATGAAAATTTATATACACACTGTGAAAATAACAAAAACATATGCACTATGAAAGATTATAAAAAAAAAAGATGTCAACTTGACAAAGCATCACACATGCATATAATTTATCAAATCACTAGATATACAATATTATTACATGAAATCATATAAACAAACGTTGTTCGTGCTTTGATTCACATGAAAACTTATAAATACATAGTACCGAGTTGGATAAGAACCCGTGTGAAGATCTAAATTGAAAATATAAAGAATAAAATCGTCATAGAAAACTCAAAACGAAGACCTGACCACAAACTTTTACTCTTTTCCTTTTTTTTTTTGTGTGTTCTGCGTCTTCTCCTCTTACTTTTTGTTTCTACATTCTCCATACTTTTTCTTTTCCTTGTTTTCTCTAATCTTTTCTGCCAGTTTTCTTTTTCCTTCTTTGTTTCTCTCCCTGTCCATCTTTTTTTTCTCTTTTATTTTTTTCTTGCTTCTTTTTTTTGTCGCTTTGTGTTATGTCTATTTAATATTGTGCAAGGGTGTGTATTTTATGTGGAAGTTGGGCAATGCACGTGTGTTTGTGAGGAAAAAGTGGGGAAGGTTTTAGGGAAAGTGGGAAAGTTGGATTTACACTTTGTTTGGATGGTGGTTTGCCATGGTTTCATAATGTACGATACAATATGGTATGGTACTTATAGTATAGTACAATACTATGTTTAGATGGACTGTATTGTTTACGACTGTTTATTTTTTAGCATCAGATAATTTGTAAAATGTGTGCCTTTAAATTCCTAAATTATGAGTATCGGCTCTTGACTTCTTAACTTCAAAATGTGATAGGGATAAATTTGTGTGCCAGCATCTGCCTCTGTCTATTTATTAGTAGTGAAATTGCAGCTTATGAAAATTTTCACTAGTTGACACTCGTGTGTTAATTCTTTAATCCACTAGGGCAAGATATTCGGGACAAATTTTCTGGTACTGTTGAATCATTTTCTAGAAGGAATACTTCAGTAGCTGGTAGGCATGGGGAGCACTCCAGATATTGGAAGAAGAACGCAAGAAGAAATTAATAAGAAGTTAAGTTTTAAAAAAACATACATGAGAGATTGAGTGTAGAAGAAAAAAATACGAAAGAAAGAAGAAGAATTCAAAGGAGAACAATGCAACAACGCAGAAGAGAGATTGAGCAGAAAAGCATAAAAATAAAAATAAAAATAAATTTAGGTTGAAAGTAATATAGGGTAAAGCGTAAAATAGGATTAAATAATATTCTATAAGGACATAATTGAAAAAAAATAAGAAAATCATGGGATACCACCAAATCAGTGGTTTTGTAAATTGAAAGATTTCATGATTACCAAACCATTAAAAGATATCATTTCATACCATGCCTTTTAGGAAACAATCAAAACAAACATGGTTACCTTGGTAACCATACCAAATCATACCATGGGACACCACCATAAAAACAAGGGGTTAGTGTTTATTTCCCCCAAAAAACATTTATTTTTTTAAAATATATTTTTCTAAAAAAAAAAGTGTGTTTGGTAAACTTGAAAAAATGCTTTTAAAAAGAAGAAGAAACAATTTTTCTGTTTTCCAAAAAAAAGCAGAAGCAAAAAATTATTTTTCGTGACAAAAATATCCCTATCACTCTATCACACAGACACACATTTGTAATGATTTAATTTATGGAATGATTTTTATATTGATTTTTGTTTGATGTTTTTAAGTAATATATTTAAATTATTTAAGTAATATATCTTTATTTAATATTTTTAAATATATTTATGTATATAAATATTGATTAAAAATTTTAGAGTAGGTACTTTTTAATTAAATAAAAATAAAATTTTAATTAAAAATATTATAATAGATATTTAAAATAGATTTTCTATATAAGTAGATTTTAATAGTAAAAGTCTGCTATATATGTCCCTTTTGGTCATTTGTCTAAAAAAAAACACTTCTTAAAAAAGATTATTCAAACACAATCAGTTTATCAAAAACACTTTTCAAATGAATTTACCAAACACAAACTATTTTTTTTCAAAGGACTTTTCTAAAAAAATATTTTATAAAAGTATTTCTCAAATAAGCAGTTTTATAACAGCAATCCAAACGAGCTCTTAGTTGGGTGCTTTGGGTAGATTTTAGGTTTGACCTTTTCTTTTTATTTCTTATTTAAAAGATTAAAAAAATAAAATAAAAAAAAATATAATGATAAAATATTAAATTAATAATTTATACTAATAAAAATATTAAACAGTTAGAAGACCAGTAAAAGTTATATATAACTAAAAAAAAGACTAATAAAATCACTAGCTTATTTATTAAAATCTAAATTTAATAAATATACTTTTTTGTAAAAAAAAACATAAAAATGGAAACAAAAAATAAAATAAATATAAAATAAAATCTATCCTACACTGTAACTCTATTTTTAAAGAAAATCTTTTTCGCAATTTTTCAAAATCTATCCTACACTGTAACTTTATTTTTAAAGAAATTTTTTTCCGTAACTTTTCAAATGAAACCTACTAAAAATGAAAATAAAAACTGAAATGAATATTAGACGAAAAATAACTTTTTAATGCTAAAAATAGGTGAAAATTAGGGGAGGGTCACAAATCATGTCTCTACACAGATCACCGTTATGAGAATGAAAAAAATTCTAATAAAGAATGTTTCATCTTTAATGAACCATAGTTTATAGGATAACTTGAATTCAAATTAACCAATCACAATTTCTTGGTTGTTCTGAAATATCAATGAAAAATTAACTTGAATTAATTATAACTTTTTCAATCTTGTGTTATAATTTCTTGGCTATTCTGAAATATCAATGAAAAGTACTACTCTCTCCGTTTAAAAAAGAATGACCTAGTTTGATTTGACACGAAATTTAAGAAAATAAGATACTTTTGAATTTTGTGGTCTTAAATTAAACAAGACTTTTAAATCTTATGGCTTTGAATTTAAGTTGTGTTAAATGTACCAAAATGATTTTTAATCTTATGATCCTAAACATATCATGTGAAAAATTGAAATTAAAGTATCTCCTAAAAAGGAAAGGAATCATTCCTTTTTAAATGGATTAAAAAAGAAAGTAGGTCATTCTTTTAACGAAGTAACATGTTTACCAAGATTGATCAGATTATGTTTCTTCAGCTTCTTGTTGCTGGAGTCTATGTCATTATGTATAAGGGTGCAAAGATGCTTCTATAGCTCCAATGGAGAAATATGAGAAAGAGGCATTGTACTTTGCCATTCAAGGTTTTCTTGAAAATGTGTGTGAATGGTCCATTTCTCTTATCCTTGTGGCTGGACAACAATTGAGGTACTAATCTTATGGTTTCATACTTTGCTACTTAATTCTAGTATGTTACACATACACACTCTCAAATTGAGAGTGTCCATCTAGACGCCTCAAATGTCACCGTTGTATCAGTCGAATACTCCAACTTACAAAATGAGATCATCTAAAAACCTTCAAAATTTATATTTCACTTCAGCTTCGGTTGTCCACGAGACACAATATGAATGATTCTTTCCCACTATTTTGATTCATAGATTCATTTCATGCCTGTACTATTGCGTAAAAATCCAACAAATTAAGCACTATATCAAATGGAAAGCGAATCTAATAACATAGATTCAACATGAAAAGGATAGAAACAAAAAAATGTTAGGAGGACTTAGTCTGTGAGAGAGCACTTAAACCTTAGATGTTCAACGAGGGGGCCATACAATAAGTTTCTGCGCTACCGGATAACAACACAACAAAATAAATTTAATTATGAATTTTGATAGGTCAACTATCTTCAGTTGACACAACATAATGGAAAACAAAGAGGGGAAAAAGAGTACTATATGTATATACATCTCCTCTGTATTTTAATATGGTTAAAAAAATTACAACCTTTTATTCAAAATAAGTTCCCCAATCCCAATTGTCACTGGAGCCTCAAAATATTTTTGCGACATTGCAACACTATGGTACTTAAAAATAACAAATAAACTTCTTATTTTCTACATCTGTTCAAATACTTGATATTATTTTTCTAAATTCAAGGCGGAATTGAATTGTTACGGCCTGAGCAGGGTCCATTTCAATGGATCATTACCCCAATGAACTAAAGGAATTTTTGACTTTTACTGAAAACTATTTCTCGTATATAAAATGCTTGATAGACCCTCTACTTATTTTTATAATTAGGCCACTTATAATTAAATTCGACGGTAAAAACAAATATACATTGAATATAGGGAAAAAATTCTAATTCTCAATGTCACAAATAATGAGCTAGTGAGCAATGTAAGAAAAGTCAAGTTTACAACAACAACAAACTAGAGAGGCTGTTTCCGATAAACCCCAGCTCAAAATTCATGCCCTGGGACTAATTTTTCTACTCATTCAAGTATAAGAATTGGGAAGATCACTGAAATAGATAGGGGAAAAATAATCGAAATACTGCATCTGAGTTGAAAACCCGACAATTCACATACTTAGAGGTGCTGCACTTAACAAATACTATGTATAAGAGCGAGAAAAATCACTAAAATAGATAGAGAAAGAAAAATCACCAAAATAGATAGAGAAAAAAAAGTCAAAATACTGCATCTGAGTTGAAAAATCGGCAATTCACATACTCAGAGGTGTTGCAATTAAAAAATAACTTTCAAAAATATTATTGAAAAAAGAGGTTTTGGAACAGTTTATCTTGGCTATGTCAATGACTGCCGAGTGGCTGTTAAAATGTTACCCAATTTCGACTCAAGGGTTCAATTGTTCAATGAATTTAACACTAATTACTCATACTGTCTAATATAATAAATAAAATTTTAAAAAATTACTATGGTAGGCTTGTCTCTCAGTACCTATAAGAGAAAGATAAAGAAAATTCAAAGAGCAATCCCTGAGAGTAAATATCAAAGAATCAATATGGCCGGCTTGTATCTCAATTTTTGCCCAAATTTTGATTCTTTTCATATTATGACCAACACATAGATGATTTCATAAACTCATAGAACTAAATCTATCAAATGCATAAATAGGAACTCCTTTTCTTTTTCTCCTCTACTTATTGCACCTATTTTCACCCATATATTCTTCTTGTTCATAAAAATCAAAATTTTATAAACCCATTCAACGAAATCTAAAAATAGGAAAAGTATTTGATATGAAGATGAACTGCATGAAAAAATATGAAACTTTACAAATCCATTCAACCAAATAAAGAAAAACACTGTAGGAAAAATTTAAGATGAGAAAAAATTGAAAAAAAAAATACATTAGAATAACAGTGTGAGAAAGTTTAAGATAAAGAAAGCTTTAAGCTTCGTAGATGACTTGTAGCAATGAAAACATAAATGAATGAATTTTTGTGAAAGGGGCGAATGAGCATGGAAGCCACGTATAGCAACGTGTAATAGAGTGAAAGTAGGGCAACAAATGTAGTACGCCGAAAATACCCTCAATTGATAAAAAATGAACTACAGTACAAACCCCACTTCCCAATTCAGCTCAAATTTTCAGAAAAAAATTCAAAACCCACCAAATCCAAGTATACAATCAGGGGAAAAAGTTTATTTTTTATCAGGTCAAAAAAACCTAAATAAGAAAATATCAATTTTTTCAAAAACCCCATTTCTCAATTCAGCTTAATTTTCATAAAAATAAGAAACCACCAAAAGAATAACTCCAAAATTCGACTAAAAACTTGATCTTTTTTGAATCAGATTGTTGGACAATAAAATTTTCGAGATCGAAAATAAATAATTGAGACAAGAAAAATATATTGCAACAATCGATTTTATTGATTTCAATGCGAGTGTTACAATCTCTATGAATCCTCTGATTCGCCTTTTCAAATATAAATTCAAGGGCTTCGAGCTTGATCTTGAATTTGAACTTGATTTGTTGATTTGAGGAACTTGATCTTGACTTGTGCTTGAATTCAAGGGCTTTTGAGCTTGTTCTTGAATATTGCGGTCTTGATCTTGAATCTTGATGAACTTGATTTGAATGTTTGAGATTTTTTTTTTAGAGAAATTGTGGAGTTTGATCCACGAGCTTTCTCTTGCTACTTGTTAGAATTCTGGGGTCCCTTTTTTTGAATTATAAAACCCCTATTTATAGTTGTAGGAAAGGAAGAATCATGATGAATATGGACTTCCTTTAACCAATCAGATTATAAGTGATGTGGCGCCTTTTTTTGGGCTTTTATTTCATGGGCCTGCTGCATCATTTTGACATGTGGCACGGTCCTATTGACTTCTTCACTTGACTTGGCATGCCACGTCATTTGACACACGACGCTTATTTAGACCTCTAGAATATGACAATATCTTTTGCTTAGTAAAGTGAACTCATCATTTGTAGCCCAAATTAATGGACTAACCCAATAAATATTGGACCTTATTTAAATCCATACACATTTGGACTTAAATAATTAATTCAATTATATTAATCCACAATATTTATTTGGGACTAATATATTTTGAATTTAATATAATTCGAATTTTGTACGGATTTAAATTTAATAAAATTGCATCGCCCACAAATGCCCCCTACTTCAAGACTTGTTGAGACAATTAATATTTTGAAGACTAGCCTTGAAGTATGATTATTTAAACATGTTTCCTTCGTGCTTCAACAATTTCCCATACATAAGAACACCTCATTCAAAAATTTTAAAGCCGAACCATATTAATGTTGTCTTTCAAAACTCTCTTATTTTTTTTTTCATGAATCTCTAGACTTAAGACCCGTTGGTGAGACATGATATCCAATTCCAAACAGTTTTGGAAGACTTTTTCATTGCCTTACTTAATCAGAAATAAAACTCTTCCGATTTAATTGGAGAAGGAAACAACCTCCAATTTGACTTTGTATGAGAGAAGGAAACAACCTTCAATTTGACTTTGTATGGGAGAAGGAAACAACCTCCGATTTGAATTTGTATGGAAGAAGGAAATCAACCTCCAATTTAAATTTGTATGGGAGAAGGGAATAACCCCCAATTTGAATTTGTATCGGAAAAGAAAACAATCTCCAATTTAAATTTGGAGATGAAAGCTATCCCAATCTGAATTTTTATTGGAGAAAGAAACAATCTCCAATTTGAATTTGGAGATGGAAGTTATTCCAATCTGAATTTATTTTGGAGAAGAAAACATTCATCCTACAACTCTATAAAAGGAGGTAGTTTCCCCACTTTTTCAATATCAATTTTGGGGTGTTCAAGTCATCAACAATATTGAAGTAATTTCTTTCCCTCCTACTTTTCTCTTATTTTCGTCATTTTTTTTCCAGCACTGCATGTTAGTGGTAAAAATTTTATATCTAATTGTAGGAATATCAAAATCATGAACTGTTTGATATTCCAGAAACTAGACTTCGAGATCTATAACATATCCAAAATTCAACTTTTAATTCCTTCAATATAAATCTCGATAATTTTTTTGAAATTAGCCCTGAATTTTATCATGCTGAAAATTTCAGATCTGCGCGTCTTTACTAAAACTTTCATATCTTGAAGTAGGAAGGATGAAATCAAAAGCCGCTTGATTCTTATGAAACTAGACACAAAGATCTATAACATATCCAAAATTTATAATTTAATACAATCGAAATATTTTCAGGTGTTATCCCGAAATCAACATTGAGTTTTGATGCATCAACAATTTCAGATTTACGTGATATCACAAAAAAATTATATATCAATGTGAGAGTATCAAAATTATGATCTGCGTGATCCTATAGATGTATGAAACATGCATTTATAACATATCCAAAATTTGGAATTTGAAACTTCTTGAATTGTTCTGGATATTTTTTTTTAAGGCGATCTTATACGCTGTCCGACAGAGGATTCTAGATTTGCATCGCCTCACCAAATAATTTATATCTTGATGTGGAACCATTACCCTCAAAGGGGTTTTTGATTGATTAAAACTATATTTTGAGGGATTTATTCTCATCAAGGCATCTTATATCAATTCAAGTTGGTGATATACAACTTTCAAGATCGCAGCGCTCTGATAGGTAACATCCTTTCTATTTGTGTTTTTACTTTCTTTCTTGTCCCCTCCCCCTTTTTTTTTGCAGGATTGAAACAAATAGAAATATACAACAATTGGCTTAGGGTGCGAGAGTTTAACTTTACCTCCGTACACTCTAAGACCGACCAATTTTGACTTCAAGACGGTGAACGTCGGCTTAAGGTGTGCGAGGCTTCGTCACCTCAAGACCCGATCAATTTTGCTTGAAGACGGTGGACGTCAGCTTAAGGTGTGCGAGGCTTCGTCACCTCAAGACCCGACCAATTTTGCTTGAAGACGGTGGATGTCGGCTTAAGGTGTGCGAGGCTTCGTTACCTCAAGATCCGATCAATTTTACTTGAATATGGTGGACGTCGGCTTAAGGTGTGTGAGGCTTCGTCACCTCAAGACCCGACCAATTTTTTCTTGAAGACGGTGGACGTCGGCTTAAGGTGTACGAGGCTTCGTCACCTCAAGACCCAATTAATTTTTTCTTGAAGACGGTGGACGTCGGCTTAAGGTGTGCGAGGCTTCGTAACCTCAAGACCCGACCAATTTTGCTTGAAGACGCAGTGATTTTCTTTAAGTATGGGCCCTTTCACTGATGCATTTATGCGATGATCTTCTCTAAGTATGAGCCCTTTTATTGATGCATTTATGCATTGGTCTTCTTGAAGTATGGGCCCTTTATTGATCAGCTTAATGTGCAAAGGGATAAATTTTGTCCACCTTAAGGCATGGAAATTTTGATATCCTTGTAAGGATAAACCCGTTAGAGGCCAGCTTAAGGTGTAAATGGACAAATTTTGTCCACCTTAAGGCATATAAATTTTGATATCCTTTTAAGTATAAACCCGTTAGAGGCCAACTTAAGGTGCAAAGGGACAAATTTTGTCCACCTTAAGGCATAGAAATTTTTATATCATTTTAAGGATAAACCCGTTAGAGGCCAACTTAAGGTGCAAAGGGACAAATTTTGTCCACCTTAAGGCATAAAAAATTTGATATCCTTGTAAGGATAAACCCGTTAGAGGCCAGCTTAAGGTGCAAAGGGACAAATTTTGTCCACCTTAAGGCATCAAAATTTTGATATCCTTGTAAGGATAAACCCGTAAGAGGCCAGCTTAAGTTACAAAGGGACAAATTTTGTCCACCTTAAGGCATGAAAGTTTTGATATCCTTTTAAGGATAAACCCGTTAGAGGCCAACTTAAGGTGCAAAGGGACAAATTTTGTCCACCTTAAGGCATGGAAATTTTGATATCCTTTTAAGGATAAACCGTTAGAGGCCAGCTTAAGGTGCAAAGGGACAAATTTTGTCCACCTTAAGGCATAAAAATTTTGATATCCTTTTAAAGATAAACCCGTAAGAGGCCAACTTAAGGTGCAAATGGACAAATTTTGTCCACCTTAAGGCATGGAAGTTTTGATATCCTTTTAAGGATAAACCCGTTAGAGGCCAACTTAAGGTGCAAAGGGACAAATTTTGTCCACCTTAAGGCATAAAAATTTTGATATCCTTGTAAGGATAAACCCGTAAGAGGCCATCTTAAGGTGCAAAGGGACAAATTTTGTCCACCTTAAGGCATGGAAATTTTGATATCCTTTTAAGGATAAACCCGTTAGAGGCCAACTTAAGGTTCAAAGGGACAAATTTTGTCCACCTTAAGGCATGAAAATTTTGATATCCTTTTAAGGATAAACCCGTTAGAGGCCAGCTTAAGGTACAAAGGGATAAATTTTGTCCACCTTAAGGCATGGAAATTTTGAGATCCTTTTAGTTGTAGGCTTAGAGAACTTTGGCATTCCAAATATCATTGAAGGAACTCTCTTTCTTTTAGACGGGTTGCCCCCATTGAGTCACAGATATTTAGAGTAAGTCCAAAATTTAATTAGAATAGTTTCATACTTGGTATCAATATGGTAGATACTGCAGGAACATATATTTTTTTTTGATACTCATGCAACTGAATTCTGAATGAAATTCCAAGCGCCTACGTACCTCAGTAAAGAGGATAAAGTCACAACGGAGTTCTGGGTGAGTGTTTTTTTCTTGTGTCCTAACTTTTGCCTAGGCCGCCTCTTTTGAAGGTTTTCAACCTAGCGGACTTTTATCATTTTTTTTAATTTAATTTTTTGAGTTGTACACAGTTTATACTCATGCGGTCCAGGAGTGGACATGCAGTTTATACTCGAGCCTTAAGGAGTGTACATGCAGTTTATACTCGTGCCTTAAGGAGTGTACATACAGTTTATACTCGTGACTTAAGGAGTGTACATCCAGTTTATACTCGTGCCTTAAGGAGTGTACATACAGTTTATACTCGTGCCTTAAGGAGTGTACGTGTAGTTTATACTCGTGCCTTAAGGAGTGTCATCTTCCTTCAAGGATAGTACTTCTTCAAGAACTTGGCGTTGATGGGTCCAACCCTCATGCCATCTGCATCGACAAGCTTGTAAGCACCATTTGAATAGGCCTCTTGTACGATATACGGTCTATCTCACTTTGAGGTGAATTTTCTCTCAGACTTATGAGAAGTGATAATGGGCCTTCTTACTACAAGGACTTAATCTCCAACTTAGAAGTACCTTAAGCGAACGCTTTTGTTGAAAGAATGAGATAGCCGAGCTTGATAACATTTAAGATTTTTTTGCACCTCCAGCCTTTTCTCATCAAGAGCTTCTAACTCCGCAAGATGCAACTTAGTATTTTCTTCATCAGTGAGTCCTTCTTGAATGGACAGTCTCAAAGAAGGTATTTGACGCTCAAGTGTCAGAACTGCTTCAACTCCAAAAGCAAGTGAGTATGGGGTTGCTTGCGTCGGGGTACGGTAAGTTGTCCTATACGCCCACAAAGCTTCTTCCATCCGCTCATGCCAGTCTCGTTTGGATTTGGAGACGACTTTCTTCAACAAGTTGCATAAAGTCTTATTGAATGCTTCGGCTAGACCATTGGCGGTAGCATGGTACATAGAAGACTTGCGCTGCTTGAAACCAAAGAGATCACAAATCTTATTCATCAGTTTGTTATCAAACGGCTTGCCATTGTCAGTTATTATATATTGAGGGATTCCAAAGCGGTAGACGATATTTACTCGGATGAAGTTTGCAACATTTTCTTTCTTTACTTCCTTAAGAGCAACAACTTTGGCCCACTTTGAGAAGTAATATGTTGCGGCCAAGATATATAAGTGTCCACCAGAAGACTTTGGTAGTGGACCAACAACATCTATTCCCCAAGCATTGAATGGCCAAGACGCTACAGTTGCATGTAGTACTTCTGGGGGTTGATGTATGAAGTTTGCATGGAATTGGAAAGCTTTGCATCTTCTATCATAATCCAAGCAATCTTTCACCATCGTTGTCCAATAATATCCCATCCTTTTAATGTAAAAATAGAGCTTCGGTCCAGACTGATGTGATCCATAAACTCCCGAGTGCACTTCTTGCAAAGCTTGAATTGCTTCTTCCTTTCCCAAACACCGTAAGAGTACTCCTTCAAATGATCTTCTGTACAGTGTGTCCTTTTAGTAAATGAAGCGAGGGGCACGATGACGAATGTCAGTCTTTCTCCTTGGTTCTTCTGGAAGTATCCCATAACATAAGTAATCAATGATAAGTTGTTGCCAATCTTTTTTCACAGCTTCAGACACGGCAACGAAGTATTCAACCTTATTTTCTACATCCTCATCTGACGGTGGTACTACCCATTCATGGCGGACAGTAACTTGGGTTTGATTTGGAAGAGTTAGGGTTGAGGCCAAAGTAGCTAGGGCATCAGCTTGCTTATTTTCTCTCATTGGCACATGTTGGAGGGTTACTCCTCCAAGCCATCCCATCAACTTTTGTGCATATTCATGATATGGTCTTAACTTAGGCTTCCGAACTTCATAGCTTCCCAACAGCTGCTTTATCACCAATTGCGAGTCGTCAAAAACTTGTAATTGTAGTTGCTTCATGTCAACAGCCATATCTAATTCGAGTATGAGCGCTTGATACTCAACAACATTATTAGAGCAACGATTCGTCAAGGTAAAAGAGTGGGCGATGACCTCTTCTTGTGGAGTGACAAACACTATGCCAACACCAACTCCATCTCTATGTGCAGCACCATCAAAGTACATCTTCCATGGGGATCTAACTTCAATAACCATTGCATCTTTATCAGGGAGTTCATCGCTCAGCTCCCAGTCATCAGGTATTGGGTGATCTGCCAAAAAGTCAGCCAATGCTTGTCCTTTTACAGCTTTTTGGGGAACGTACACAATCTCAAACTGTTGAAATTGAAGGTACCACCTTGCAAGTCGGTCACTTAAGACTGGTTTTGACATAACAAACTTGATGGGATTTTTCCTAGACACGAGACGGACAACATGAGCTTGGAAGTAGTGTTTCATCTTTTGGATAGAGAAAGCCAATGCCAAACATAACTTTTCAATTGGAGAATACTTCAGTTCATTTGGTGTCATCATTCTGCTCAGATAATAAAGTGAGTTTTCTTTGCCTTCACTATTTTCTTGAGCCAGTAGTGCTCCAACTGACCTCTCTTGTGCTGCGATATAGAGTATCAATGGTTTCCTAGGTATGGGTGCCGCAAGAACTGGTGGCTTCATTAAGTATGATTTGATACTCTCAAAGGCATTACTACAAGCTTGGTCCCATTCGAAGGGAGTGTCCTTCTTCATGAGACGACTAAATGGTTGACATTTTTCGGCTAGGTTTGAGATGAACCTCCTTAAGTATGCAAGCCTTCCTTGAAGGCTTTTTAGCCCATGAATATTTTGAGGTTCAGGCATCTTTAAAATTGCATCGACCTTGGCTTGATCAATTTCAATTTCTCAGTGTCGCACAATGAAGCCAAGAAACCTTCCTGAAGTAACTCCAAAGGCACACTTCAATGGATTCATCCTAAGTTGATATTTTTGAAGTAACTCGAATACCATTCTTAGGTCTTTTAAGTGGTCGTCTCTCTTTCTTGACTTCACCACTAGATCATCCACATCGCATTCAATATTTTTATGGAGAAGGCCATCAAAGATGTTCTTCATAGCCCTTTGATAAGTGGCGCCATCGTTCTTCAAACCAAAAGGCATCACTTTGTAGCAATAAATACCTTTGGGCATACGAAATGCAGTGAGTTCTTTATCCTTTGGAGTCATACGGATTTGATTGTAGCCGGATGAACCATCCATGAAGGACATTGCCTCATAACCAGTGGTGGCATCAATCATTAATTCCGGTATGGGGATTAGAAAAGCATCCTTAGGGCATGCGTTGTTGAGATCTCAAAAGTCAACACAAAATCGAATTTAGCCATTCTTCTTCCGTACTGGAATAATACTTGAAATCCATATGGGATATTTGACTTCACGAATAAAGCCCGCTTCAATGAGTTTGTTAACTTCATTTTCAATTAATGGAACCAACTCCGACCTAAAGCACCTTTGAGTTTTCTTAACAGGACGAACACCATTCTTGACCGCCAACTGATGGACTGCTACTTTCGGATCTAATCCAGGCATTTACTTATAGCTCCAAGCGAAGACATCCATATATTCTTTGAGTATGTCCTCTACTTCTAGAAACACACTCAGGTAAGTTAGTCTTTGGTCTTCATTAGTTTCAAGATTAACTTCTTTCAGGGGATCTATTGTGGCTTTACTCCTTCTTCAAGTTGTGATGTAGCATCTCCAGCATCTTCCTCCTCTTGAGGATCACCATCGTTGATGGATATATGGTGACACCAGAAAACATCTTTTATCTCTTCGTCAACCTTCATTTGAGACGAGGTCTTATTCTCATTTTGGGTCGTAACATGATATGAAGAGCCAACACTCTTTTCATATTCTTCTCATTGCTTGGTATAAACCATGGTATGCGCTTTTGATTTTAGCACCTCACTGCATGAAACTACCAGTTTCTTCTGTCGCTTCATTCTAGAAGGAATCAAACTTTGGAAATCCTTTTGTATTTTAAATGAAGAGTGCATCATCGTGCTTTGACGACTCTTCTTACACTTGTTGCTTTTATTCTTATTTAGAGGTCCCAACCTTTCAAACACAGAAGTTCTTGCAGTTGACCCTCCAAGTCGGTCAAATACAAAGGGTCTTTTATTTGCAGCAGTGGATTCTTCTTCCACAGTAATGTAATTACTGACTGCCCTTCTTATGAAGATACGAATTGGAGGTGGCTGCGTGTATCCTAGGCCTTCACGTGCCTGCCTAGTTGTACCCTCCGACAAAAGTTTTCCCAACCTTGATGGATTATTAGGATTGTATCCAACCTTCACAAATAGCTTATATGCATTTGGGTCAAAGCCTTCTTTCGTATGCTTCGCAGGGAGTGTCATATCTTGTGGCAGATTTTGAGCCACAGACTCTTCAAGAAGTCTTGAGGATGGATTTATTGCATCAATCTTCCTGATAGGTAAAGTTAGCCCCTTTAGCACATTATCTTGTGAATCCGATGGGTGATCTTTCTCTTTTCTTACTTTCGGTACGTAACGAAGAATGAGAGTTGCCTTCTTTTTTGTAGAAGCGACACCTTCTTTATTTGAAGTGGAGAGAGGCTTCTTGGTGGTGACTTTTTCAATAGTCACCGCGACCTTCTTAGATGCAAGATCGTCACACTTGGTTTTGGTGATATCTTCAACCCTTTTCTCATCCACAACATGTTTTTTTAAGTAGAATTTCGCATCGGCAAAATATGACTCAGCTTCAGTGAATGGCTTATCATCGGCAACTATCTTTCTTTCCACTCCGCCTTCAAGGAACTTCAAGCATTGATAGTAAGAGGACGAGATAATTTTGTTCCCGTGCACCCAAGTCCTACCAATCAATATATTGTATGAAGTTTTGGCATCGATCACATGCATCAATAGGTTTGATTGAAAATCATCCATACGAATCCCCAACTTGATACATCCTATGGCACATGGTCCCCTTGATTGAAGCCTTGGATCATTATACGGCTTTCGTCCAATTCACTAGTAGCAATGCCAAGTTCTTTTATCGTTCGGATAGACAGGATGTTAACTCCAGACCCCTCATCTATCAAGATTCTATTGATCTTCTTTCCTAGAATTTGACCCACCATATATAAGGGACGGTTATGTAGGTCCTCACCAAGCAGAAGATCATTATTTGTGAATGTGATTTTTGAATCACACACATGTGCCTCTTCGCCAAGAGTTTCAGCAAGTTTTTTGGAAGATGAAGGAACCTCTATGGATAGATTCTCACCCTTTGCCCCCTCTTTGGCAGTATTAAAACAAGACGCCTCAAGGTTGACTTGGGCAGTCTTTACACCAAACTAAATTAGTAAGAATTCCTCTAAAGTCACCGGACGCCGAGGTCTCTAGTGGTGAAGCTCAGTCACCCTCGTCTTCGTTGGGAATTCAACCAACTTCTGTTTCCTTGGTTTCTTTACCATTCTCCTTTTGGTTAGCTTCTCGAATGACTCCTTTCACAGACTCATCCTCCTGCGTCTGCGCCTCATCACCAGAGTCTAACCTTCTTCATTGCCTTCGTCAACTGAAGACCTGTCAGGCTCTAATATTTTCTCATTATGCTTTTCGATACATATTTGAACTGGGTCGAGTGAGCCAAAAGTAATAGAGTTTTGATGAGAACTGGCTGTCTCATCGTCGAAGAAGATCTTCTTCTCTTTTGCCAGTTACATGACTTTATCTTTAAAGAC
Organism: Capsicum pubescens; assembly: GCA_030864215.1. Taxonomy (NCBI): domain Eukaryota; kingdom Viridiplantae; phylum Streptophyta; class Magnoliopsida; order Solanales; family Solanaceae; genus Capsicum; species Capsicum pubescens. The sequence continues at coordinate 157,183,801 of CM061547.1, read as the reverse complement.
AAAGCACTTTTCCAGAGGATGACTTACGAGCCTATGATATTTGCAGTAATTCGGGTCATTGGTCCTTCCAGCTTCATTGGGACGCTTCATCTCTGGGAGTTCAATGATCTTATACTCAAGGAGTTCATCGAAAATCTCAGAAACATCAGAATCAAGGAAGACATATTCCTTTTCTTGCATCTCCTTTAAAGTTTTTTTATTCGAACGTGCTCCAGAAGTCGTCTTCACACTTTGCTTCTTGCTTACCTTTGTAGTGACCTTCACAGGAGACACACCAACATTCATGGACTCCTTGTTTTCATTTTTGGGAACAAACTTGCCCTATCTTTTGGGTTTCTGCTTTTCCTTTCCCCTTCGAGGGTCATGAATAAAAGCTCCTTCCTTTCCAGCAGAAGACATGCTCAACTCCATGTCGTGAGCATGAGTAGCTAACTCTTCAAAGGATTTTGGTTTAATTCCTTAAAAGATGTAGAGAAGTCCCCAATGCATTCCTTGGACGTACATCTCTATTGCAGAAACTTTACTGAGCCTATCTTTGTAGTTTAGACTGGTATTTCTCCATAGATTGATGAAGTCGATGACTGGCTCATCTTTTTTTTCCGAGTATTTGTGAGCTCTATCATGCTCACTATACGCCTTGTGCTATAAACCCAATTTAGGAACTCGTGTTACAATTGCTCCCAACTATCGATGGAGTTAGGCTCGAGGTCTGTATACCAATCAAAGGCATTTCCCTTTAGGGAACGAACAAACTGTTTGAAAAGATAGTCACCGTAAGTTCCGACATTATTACATGTCTCGACAAAGTATGCGACATGTTGTTTTGGGTTACCTTTGCCCTCAAATTGTTGAAATTTGGGGGGTTGATAGCTCGCAGGCATTTTGAGGCTATCTATTCTTGCATTGTAAGGCTTGGCATATGCAAGGAAAGACTTGGTGACAACATCATACTTGTCTTTGAGGGCCCCTTTAATAAATTCCCTCAATTGCCCAATTGGGATCATTCCCTCAGCAGAAACTTGCACCTCTTTAGTCGATGGTGTTTGTTTCACAGGATTTTCTATCTCATGAACCTCTGGAGCTTTTCTCAGTGCATGGATAGATTCTCCGTCTATCAATCCTTCCACCCTATGCACTATCTTATCAATCCTAGCTTCTTGATTCTGAACATAGTTGGTCAGGCCTTCAATTGCCTTTGTCAGATTCGCAAGCTGTTCCTCCATAGACGAGGCATCAGTTACCATTGCTTGCATGATTATCGAAGACATTGGAGAGTAACATGTATTATCACATAAGTTGATCCTTGAAGTGCTCAGCTTCTGTGGTGTAAGTGGAGATGACGCATTTGTTGAACGACCATCGCTCTTTGCGCCAGAGTATTTGGAACCAGAATGCTCAAGTAGAGCTACAGTCTTCTTAAGCAATTCTGCCACACTGTTTCCTCCTTCCAAAGCACTTTTATTGGACTTCATTCCTTTTGGGGTTGAATATCCAAAAACTGGAGCTGGAGCGGACGACACTGGATGTGTTTGTTGTCCTAGCTAGCCTGCCTTGCTTCTTGTGATAGCTCCCAGGCTTCCAAAAGTAACACCAAGGATGCTTTCTACTTCAGCAGAGAACTTTGAATCTGCAGCCTTGGAAGCAGTTGATTGAGAGTTGACCTTTTTGGAAGTCATTTCAATATTCTTGAACTTTGCAGTTGGAAAGTTGAGATGAGAGGTAGAGATCGTCCCACTGGGCGTGCCAGAATTTGTTGGACAATAAAATTTTTGATACCAAAAATAAATAATCGAGACAAGAAAAATATATTGCAACAATCGATTTTATTGATTTCAATGCGAGTGTTACAATCTCTATGAATCCTCTGATTCGTCTTTTCAAATATAAATTCAAGGGCTTCGAGCTTGATCTTGAATTTGAACTTGATTTCTTGATTTGAGGGACTTGATCTTGACTTGTGCTTGAATTCAAGGGGTTTTGAGCTTGTTCTTGAATATTGCGGTCTTGATCTTGAATCTTGATGAACTTGATTTGAATGTTTGAGTTATTTTTAGAGAAATTGCGGAGTTTGATCCACGAGCTTTATCTTGCTACTTGTTAGAGTTCTGGGGTCCCTTTTTTCTGAATTATGAGACCCCTATTTATAGTTGTAGGAAATGAAGAGTCATGATGAATATGAACTTTCTTTAACCAATCAGATTTAAGTGATGTGGTACCTTTTTTGGGGCTTTTATTTTATGGGCCTGCTGCATCATTTTGACATGTGGTACGGTCCTATTGGCTCCTTCACTTGACTTGGCATGCCACGTCATTTGACACGTGACGCTTATTAGGCCTCTAGAATATGACAATATCTTGGGCTTAGTAAAGTGGGCTCATCATTTGTAGCCCAAATTAATGGACTAACCCAATAAATATTGGGCCTTATTTAAATCCATACACATTTGGACTTAAATAATTAATTCAATTATATTAATCCGCAATATTTATTTGGGACTAATATATTTTGAATTTAATATAATCCAACTTTTGTACGGATTTAAATTTAATAAAATTGCATCGCGCACACAGATCAAACCTCAAATCAAGAAAATATCAAAATTTTGAAAACCCCCACTTCCAATTCAACTACATTTTTGTATCAAATCAAAACTCGAATCAAGAAAATGTCAAATCTTTGAAAAAAAATAGTTCCAATTCAATTGAATTTACAGAATTATTGAAAAAATCCACTTCCCAATTCTGCTCAATTTCCAGAAATGTACAAAACCCACCAAACCTTCACTCTAAAATACTCTTAAAAAACTTATTTTTTTTCATAAGATCTTTGTAGAACTTGTACAGAAATGAGGATAAAATTTGGATATTAGATAAGAGAGAAAGCGATTGGGACAAAATTAACTTTGAAAACATTGCTACGTGTCTATTCAAAATGCAAATGCAAAGACACGTAGCCTAAATGTGTAACACCCCATAAAATTTGGATCATTTTTTTTAAACCTTCCGTGTGCGTAATGTCAATTTTTAACTTGAATTATATTTAGAAATGTTAAAGGGGTGTTTTGGAAAAGTTTTGAATTTTTGGGAGAGGTTCGGGATTATTTTGAGACTCCCAGGAAGTAAGGGTCCGCGATAAGGTTGTATCGTAAAAGTTAACCTCCATAATATCGGCATGGCACAGAGGCTAATCTCCACGATATTGACGATGCCATGGCAGTGTTTTAATTTCGTCCAGCTTTATTTCTTTCCACATGAGGTGAGGGGCTTTTAGTTTTTTTTTACCCCTTGTACGACTTAATAACATAAAAGTGACCCTTTTCCTTCAGTTTTCAAAGATCAAACTCTACTTTATTAATCTTTAACTTACCACACTAGAAAGTTCAAGGTTTTTTTAAGAAATCACTAAGACGGGCTCCAAATTTCAAATTGTCTTCAATTTTTTGTGTATTTCAGACATGTTTCTCTTCCCTAAACTTTAATTTTACACTGTGGCATACATTAAATAGATTTTAATGTGATGTAAATTGTGGATTTTAAAATTGGGTTGAGGGATTTTGATTGTTACTGATTGAATTACCTGTCCCATGTTTTAAATTGATTATTTATGCTTTGAATTGATTTTTTGGGATTGAATTCGGTACATTGTTTAAATGGTGGAAACGGGGGACATGAGTTTCCTCAAATTGTATTAATTTTGGTTTGGAATTGGCATAAACCTCAACCCACTTTATAATCTTTGTTTTAAATATGAAAAAATAGCATGATTTAACTTGTTTTGAACTTTATGCATTGCATTAATGGATAAATGAATATAAAAATAAATTTGGATGGCCTTGGTGGCCATGGTCTGAATTTTTAATGAAACTTAGGAGTCAATCTGATTGTGTGAATTGATTTGGCATAATTAATTTATCTTGCAAGCGTATTGGTATGACGAGATACCAAGTGGTAAATGTCTTAATGAATGACTCCCGAGTTAATGGTTGGGACATGTGCAAAGTGATTTTAATTTGGGGTTATGGGGGTTGTTAGCTCACTGAAAATCATATTTGCTGGCATTAGGGGTCTGTATGACCGCGTGATATATATATATATATATATATATATATGTATGTATATATATTATATATATACTAGTTTCCCGACATGTGCGTTGCACATGTATACAAAATCATGTAACACATAATTTAGAAAAATAATATCAATAATATGATAACGGAAGTTTGAACAAATGAGGAAAAAAATGCAAGAATAAAGCCCATATTTTTGCAGATGATCAATAAGGGTCATTATATTGTGACTTGTTTGTAGAGGTCTAGATACTTGGATATTGTCTAAATATACAAAGATGAAAAATCAGTGTTTAATTAGATACATATAACTTTTTTTACTTATTTTGATTTCTATTGTTTCATCATGGCCAGTGCTCTTATGTCGATATATCTCACTTGAAAGTGCAACATGAAGTTGGCCATACATCATGATTCCCTGTGAAAAAGATTATTTGCTTAGACGGAAAAAAGATCACATTAGAAAAACAAATCTTTGCCTCCTTTATTTTCTTAAATTATCGTTATTATAGTCTTTGTTATTGTTATCATAACATTATTTAATTTTAGTCCCGCTGCCCAAATTCCTGATCCTACCAACAATGTTTACGTTTTGTTTTATCAGACCTCTTGATTTGATTTTTTTTCATTAATGCACGACTTAAAAATATTTTCAAGCTTCCCACGCCCACTTATATATAAAGAATAAAATTGTTATCATTCTTCCCATTTCAACAGGCCCAACATCCTACTTCCAATAGAAAAGACTGGGCACAATAAATGAGAAAGGTCGAATTTTTAAGCCAAGTCGTAAACATAACTAAGTTTCATTAAGCACTCATTTATTAGATTGTACCATCACAGTGATCAAAACATGAGAATATTGATCATTTAATAAGTGTATTTGAAGTCACCATTTCTTAGCATTAGTTTGCATAGTTAGCAATAGTCACAACTAATATCTAATGGATTAGTCCTCGAGGCATCTAGTTCCTGTGTTTAGAATAACTGTGGTGCTATTAATTGTAGTACCAAACACTGTTTGATACCAAAATCTCTGCTCAAAGAATGGAATTATATGGAGTGTAATTCAAAAGAATTTGCAATATTAATGTCTTTGCAAAACTCAGTAATACTAATATCATCTTTATCTCCAATATTATTATTAAAACCATGTGATTTTTGCTTACGGTACTTAATGTATCTTAACCATGGAGTGCCAAGAGATCTCTATCCAGAGCGAATCAACACTCCTCCTGGAGATGGAATGGCTCACTGTTGATGGAAGAATCAATAGTGTCATTAGCCTTTTTAGACTATTTCAAGGATGGATATAGAGATGGTAAGTGAGAACATCGGTCCTCAGATATTTTCTCTTTCGGTTTTCTTGCGAAGGCTTCGACTTCTCATGCAAATCTATCAATGCGGTGAACACTACATTAGCAAAGTAGATGCAGATTATAACTGCATAAGTGTAGCAGAAAGACCATAGATTCAATTCATTTCTTCATTTTCTTTGTTGGCCGCCACAAGTAATTCTCCTTCACAACATTTGGTAAACTGGATCCTGAACTTGAGTTTCGCCAATACTATTACCACAACCACCACTCCCATTACATGAGTTTTCATTAACCAACGTCCACAATAAACACACCGAAAGAACCAATAGAGAAATCAATTGCAAACTCAATTATTAACACATAAAATAATCATTGGCTGCAACATTCTCTTTCTGTATTAAATGTTGAAGAATCAATATCTTCCAAAACTCAAAGCAAAGAAGATTGAGGAGTGAGAAGAAAGAGCATAGGTAGATTTAACTTTTGAAGAGAAAATAACATGGTAGCAACTCATCTTACTGCCTGTTTGGATGGTGGTTTGCCATGGTTTCATAATGTATGGTATGGTGTAGTATGGTATGGTATAGTATGGTATGGTACAGTACCATGTTTGGATGGACTGTATCGTTCACTGCGGTTTAATAATAGATTTTTTGTTCGGTTTGATGGTATGTTAACAGGTAAATTTACTAAAATGCCCCTAATTGTAATACATTTGAGATATCAACTCTTTTATCCATATCAGTGCTAGCGTAACCAGTTATCCTTTCTTTCTTGATGCTTCTCATAGCTACCCGATGATCCTTTTAAGACGCCAAATTCACAAGGGTATTTGCTAAACAAAGGTTTGACGAACGCAAACTAATGCAATCGGGAAGTACTTCCCAATCAATAAAACAATTGGTATACATGTATGTATCTTAGAGTTCAAAAATCACTTTCCATGTATATGCATTTTGTGCATTCACTCTGTTTCCCTCCATTTCAATTTTTAATTTTTTTTGATCGAATTGAGTTTTTATTGGCATTAAAAATTACTACTACTAAATAACTGTGATCATTTTTCTCACTCTTTGAATTTTTATATTGCTAACAGGAAGTCTTGCAATCTTCGATCTTGTTAACAAATGCGTAGTCTTAACATGTATTTTGTTGATAAGGATAAAATAGGATTAAAAAAATTTATATAAGGGTATAGTTGGAAAAGAAAAATGAAAACCATGGCACACCACCAATTTGGTGGTTCAATAAATTGCTTCATTCCATGGTTATCAAACCATGGAATAATAACATACCATACCACCATTTTTAGAAAACCATGGAAACAAACATGGTTTCCATGATAACCATACCATACCATACCATGGAAACCACCATCCAAACAAGCTGTAGTGAACCGTGTATTATGGCTTTGGTGAACGTGGAAATTGAAACTTCAGCACCACAAAGAATTTACGCCACCTTGAGGGGTAATTTTTTTAAGGTATTTTCGCAATCTAACTTTCAACTAAGGGCTTCCCACTTATAAAATAAGTTTGTGCACCAGTTTGTTAGCATACAGAGTGGTTATCTAATTTTAGAAATGAGGGAAAACGACATTGGAGGTCTTCCTATTGTTCAAGGACCAAAAAAGAGGATTGTTGTCAATGTAAGAATAATACAAATTAGATTCTTGTGACACTTCTCCAAGAATATGAATGGATGACTCTTTTCATTACATTCAACTCAATACATCAGATAAAGTACGATTTTAGGTTCAAATGTTCCATTGTATGTTGCGAAAAAGCCAAAGATAATAAGTGAAAGTATACAAAATACAAAGGACATTTGATTTAAACACCAAAAGTTGCTTCTTGTTACTAAAAATCACATGTCAATAAGATTATGATGTTTCAAACTTCAATGTTAATATCAACCTAAAGTGCAAAGATCGTGTAATTGTAAGATAAAATGAACCTACCTATACATAGTGAGGACATCCATTGTCTCGGACCCAAACCCACACTGTCCTGTAATTATATAGTCCAGCTGAGACAATTCTGTGGGGTGGCAAGTTAGCGAAATAACAGAACCAAAATTTCCTTCTAGTCTCTGCAACAATTTTTTCCTCTTGCAAATCTCATATATAGACACATCGATCCTCTGAGACACTCAAAATATACTAACCATTTCAGATATAATTTAGAGCCAAACATGTTTGTCCTTTTGCTACATGATATTTTTCAAGCTATTAGAGATAGAGATAAATATAAACATATTCAGATTTTTAAAAGACGAAAATCGTCAAATATGCAGAATATTAATATTCTTCTCCGGAAAAGAAAACAGAGAAGTGAAATGTTTTGCATCGCGAAATCAAATAAATAACGCATACAATACATATTATATTAGTGAGTGAAACTCCTATTGGGCACTTTCAGAGCAATAACGCAACACCTATTGAACACGGAAGGACTCTTGAAAGTGTACAAAGTAAAACACAAAAGTAACTATCTCTCACATAAATGAAGAGTGAGATCATTCTCACACAACAAAGCAGCAAATTAATAATTCACATGGAAAAAAAAGATAAAAAAAGGCTATATATCCAGTAATTTTTCTTTCACTCACCTGTAACACTCGTGCTCTTCTTTTCACAGCATCTGTCAAAACCATTGCCATCCTTTGAACAGCTCCGTTTCTTCTTTATTTAACTACGCTGACAACCACTACCATCCTCTATAATACCGTCCATCTTCATTTCACACCATTACTATTCTCCATCTCTGACAACAAACAAATATCTTAATAAACTACACCATTATGTAATGCTAAGTTGCACGAAATCTGTCCTTTTGATGTTGCACCCTTGTCGGATTCTCCAAAAATTCATTACTTTTGAAGAATTCAACATGCTTAGTTGTGAAACTTTTGAAGAATCCAAGAAGCATAGATGTAATGAACTTCAGTTATGAAAATTTAAATGAAGTCTCAAGAAACTCTCATAATCAGTTCCCAAATTGTCAGAAGCACAAATCTGTTCTATAAATTTGAGAAATGCTCCAGGCAAATACATTTGAGAATGGATTAAAGCAAAAGGATAAATCAAGACAATTTTAGTAGATATTTATCGGTTATCTTTTTAAAGTAAAAGAAGAGATCCAGGAAACGAAACATTGACGAAAGAACCGTAGTTAATTTGTATAGTAGACGTTCCAAAATATGCTAATGGTGGAGCAGAAAAGTTTCGTTTCTATCTCTGCTTTGACTCATGTACTTTTTGCAGATAATTTCGTAGCAAATATTGATTTCTAAGCAGCATTTGATTTTTATTTCTCGGTTGATTTATGAATCTGATATTTTCCCCATTTTGTCTGATTTGGGCAGTGCCATCCGTTTTTTGTTTTTAAGGAGAGTAAACAGGTGGCATTGTTGAGTACCTGATCGTTGAAGGACGCGTCTGAATACTTTGGTTGGTGTCGATTAGAGTTTGCAGCGTTCATATGTGTAGGGTTGTAATAAAATCTGATTTAAGTTAAATGGAATGAGTTGGGGGTAAATTGGTAATTTCACTTTAAGTTTTTTGAGTTGATGCTTTTAAGGTAGTAAATATAAATCTAAATCTAAATATAAATATAAATATATATATATATATTGGGACGGCTATTTGGAATTGAATTATGGTGTTTCAAGTCACCTTATTGAATTCCCTAGAAAAAAGAAATGATCCTTTATTAGTTTGCGAAAATAGAAGATCGGATAAGGAATTCTATTGACCGAGGGAAAGGTATGGGGTACCCCTCGAGTTTCGTGGTTCTAGCACGATTGCTTTTATTAACTTATACTTAGTTTTAACTATTTTGAATAAATTGCGTTTGTAGGTCTTAATTCGCTCATTTTTAATGTTTAAGATCTATCTATACCTCTTATATTAAGCTAGTGAAAATTAATTTTAAGAAGATCTTTGGCAAGGTACATTATTGCATCCTTTGATTATTTGTATACGTCTCAGAATGATGCGAACGTCGTTCTTAATAGAGGTAAGTATATTAAACGTGCCTAAAGTTCATCTAGCGTTAGAGGCGTTCCTTCATCTCTTATAAACTTAAGACCATATTGTATCAATTTTTTTTACTTCCGTTTTCTCTCCTCTTTCAATTTTTCAATAAGTCTTGAATTAATCCACAACTTGCCTTGCTCTTTCTTACACTAACTAATGATTAGGCCTAAAGCGTATTTAGAGAACAATATAAAGGTCCAAATAATTAGGAACCCGTTGTTGACACCCAATTTTGGCTCTCCTTTTTCATAAAGTTAATTTTTCGATGCTTAGAATTTCTGAATATTTTTTTTAAATATATATATTTTAATATTAACTATTTGAAAATGATGCTTTTCTCACCAATATCGCATCTTATAAATGTATTCAAAAATAAATAAATAAATATATTTTAAATTACCATCCCACTACTTCTTCTAAAATGAATAAATAAATATATGTTAGCATATTAATATAACCCTTGCTATATTATCATATTATTCGCAAATTTACTTAGCATATTAATATAACCCTTGTTATATTATTGTATTTTTTATTACAAATTTACTCAACTTTATTTTATTTATTTAATTTCAAAGTATAGCTAAACGTATTTTAATATAATAAAGGTACATATTTGAAATCATGCGCGTATGTATATGTATTTGTAGGTGTGGAAATTACATATATATGTACACTTTTTGAAAAATTAACTAGATAAAAATAAGCATCATTGAATTAGTTAATTGAAATTTGTTTGAGGAAATTAGATTGTGAATTTGGGCCAATCCCTTTAATTAATTTTCAGCTAAGAAAAGAAGCCCACTACCTAACTAAAACTAGCCCAAAACCTCCATAAAACTGCCCCAGCCCAACAACCAAATCTCGTTTTTAACCCAATCACCCACAGACTCGGTCCAAGTCTCTCACCTAATCTTAAACTAACTCTGTAATCCTTTCTTCTTCACCTCTCGCTCCTCGACGAAGTGCTGAACCTCAGCTAAAACCTAACCACTGCTCCTATTAACTCTGTCAGAATACATATCCATCTCTAAGATTTCATAGAGCCACAATAGTTGACTCTGATTCAGCAATTGCGTGTTTTCTCATGGAAATCTTATCCGGGTCAGGCTGGACCATCAATATCAAATTGCCAACCAAGTCAATCCTTTAAATCTCATCTGAAAAGGTGATTTGCCTTAATCACTGCTTTAAAACTGTCACTCTTTTAATTTAACTTTAAAATTCCCCAAGTCCTTTTGAGGGAGCCATTCTAATTTTGCAATAAAAGGGGCTCCTTTTTACTTCTCGCCAGGGGGATTGAGGGTTCAAAGGTTAAAAATTGAGGAATTTTGAGTCCTTTACTGTTTTCACTCCTAAGTTTTTCTTATTCTATTTTAATTCCCGGTCACCGTTCCTCCCATCTTTCGTCGCTTTTCATCGCTCGTATTCGAGGTTAGTGGGAAAATCATTCATCAACTCGTGGGATCCAGGTTAATAGACCCTTCAATGGAGCTAAAAAAAGACGTTTCTTATTCTATCTACCGGAGATCTCAGCTAGAAATTGGGCAGAGGAAGCAAGTCAAATTGAGAGGAAGATAAAACAACAACACACAAGGAGGAGTAGCTACTTCCTTTTACAAGCTGGTAATAGATATCAGATGTAGCTCCCATGGAAAGGAATCAATCACCCAGAGCTGAAGACGAACAAAAGTGAATTTGAAAATAGCAGGAGGCGACATCAATATTAAGATAGAGAGGGTGGAGAAATGGGAAATATTTTAGGAAACCCTATTTCTAAGGGTATATGTAATAGACCCAATTGGGCTGGGGCCGGGTCAATTTTATCTGTTTTTATTTTTATTTTGGGCTGGATCAACGTGTAAAGACTATGAGAATTATTTAAGTTGAATAAGAAAATCTGAAAATTAAATAAAAAAAAGTTCATCGACTGTGGTTTAGATTCACTGCTCGAACAAGTTCGAGTTGAATCTCTGACGAAAATCCCTAGTCCGCTGCTTCCCTACACAAGGTAAACTCTATTCCATTTTGATGGATTTTCTATGGTCTCTGAATATTAAAAATAAATATAAATATTTTATTCAAAAATGCATTATAAATGTGCTTCCTGTTAACCATATTGTTTCAAAAAGGTTAAAACATAATGGTGATGTCTATAAAAGATGTGGTTTGGAAAGTGAAACAGTTGAGCATATGTTGTTTAGATGTCTTAAAGCCCAACTAGTTTGAAAAATATGTCCGATAAATTGTCCTGACGTAGAGAACACTATGAATTTTGCTATCTGGTGGAACAATAAGGTTCATAATGCTAATCGATATCCTGATTCTATTGAGCTAACTAAGTGTAGTGTCTCCATTATTTGGCAAATATGGAAAGCTAGAAATGCCTTAGTATTCAATGGAGAAAACTATGATCCTAATGAAATAGTAAACAAAACACTTTTTGACTATCATGAATATAAAGATAACTTGCTTACTAATCTTTCTACTCCATGGATAACTGAATGTCCTAATGATAAGAATATTACTATTGTACAAGATGGGGTTATTATATTTGCAGATGCTAGCTTACATAAGAAAAGGAAGATGGCAAGCATTGGAGTGGCAGCGATGGATAGCTGCGGTAAGCTGCTTCAAGCCTTTGGCGCCCCAATTCAATTTGTTAGGAAGGTCATCACTGCTGAAGCATTGGCGATTCTGAAGCGTTGGGAAAAGCTATGAAAATAGATGAATGAGAGTTCAAGTATTATCGGATGCAAAGAACGTGGTGGATATGATACAAAAAAGAAGTGTTGCATCTTGGGAGATAGAAACAACCTGCGAGGATATTTGAAAGTTGATGGATTTCTTTAAAACTGTAGACGTAGTGCATATCCCTAGATCTTGGAACAAAATAACACATAGTTTAGCAAAGTTCTCTATTTCATTATTACAAAATTCTGTTTGGTTTGCTAATTATCCGAGTTGGATTGTAAAAGATGCTATAGCATCTTTTAACCCTCTGAAACTTACTATGAATTAATATAAATAGTATGTTGGTTGTTAAAAATAAAAAACCTTTTTTTGGGTGCCTCTTGTTTGAAGAAAGGTGTTCATTTATGTTTGTATTGTTTTAGGATAGTCTTTTACTCAAACTTGATTTTTCTTTACCTTCTAACTTAGCATGAAAAGAGGCTTCGCAAGTTTAAGATCTGAAGTTTGAGTCGTACAAATTTTTGTAGGTCAGTGCTACTTGATTTTATAGCATGAACATGATTATAACTTGAGTCTACATTTCACCAAGTGTTCAGTGATGGTTATATGTCACTTGTATTAAATAGTTTCTCTATCGCTTTATGTGATATTGTGTTATTTGTATCATTGATTGCCTACACATATGTTTTGGGGATTAGACCAACTTCTAAGTTCGTGCTAGTTGCCAACGACTTCATGGCAGGGGAGCAGTATTTTCCTTTTCCTATTTAAAGCATGACCATGTGTGGGTTCTCCGTTTACTTACTTTTAAATGTTTATTTGGGTTCAATGATAGTTAAGTTACAGAATATTAATACTAGGTATATATTGTAGGAAAATTATTTAGTTATTTCAAAATAATTTACATTTGAAGTGTATTGGAAAAAGTCATATCTTTAAATGTATTTAAGAAGCCATCAAAAGATGAACTTGAGAAAGCTTACTCTAGAAGCTATCAAGAGATATACTTGTGAAAGCTTACTTTGAAACCCATCAGGAGCTATACTTGAGAAGGCTTACTCTAGAAGCCATCAAGAGATATACTTGAGAAAACTTACTTTGGAAGCCATCAAGAGGTGTACTTGAGAAGCTAAGTCTTACCTATAAATACTCCTTCAATCCTTACAGAAATTCTTAACATTCTAAATTTCCTCTGTAATTTTTCTCTTTAATAATTTAGTTATCATTTTAGTAAACCTATAGTTTAACTTGCTGGGATTTGTATTACTAATTTTGTTGATTCCTGTATCCTCTAATTAATTAGAAAAGTGCTTGTTTAATCCTGAAGAAATATTTTACACTGCTGAAATAGTTTCTTAGGACAGTGCCTAGCACGACTCAAGTATAATTAATATATCTCTTAAAAAAAATATCGCAGTAATATTTATTTAATATTCAACTATTATTATTGTTGTTCCCCAATAATCTAAGAAACTATGGCAAATAATTCTACTTCTGGTATTTCTGCTACCGAAGCAACTCCTAATACTTCTGTTCCAATTGTTCTACCATATGCTAAGCCCTTTCCTGATGTTTCAACTATTGAAATATTTGCTAATGAAAACTTTAAAAGGTGGCAAGAACGAATTTTTTCACTACTTGATGTTCATGGTGTTGCATATGCTTTGTCTCAAACACAACCTGGTGCAGACGATGATAGCAAAATTTTGGAATCATGGCAATACGCCAATAAGGTATGTCACCATACTATTTTACAAACAATTTCTAATGAACTATTTGATGTGTATTGCAGTTGCAAAAAATCAAGAGTCATTTGGGAAGCTTTAATCAAGAAGTTTACTGCTGAAGATGCTACCAAATAAAAGTTTGTGGTGGGAAAATTTTATAACTGACAAATGAGTGATGTGAAAGAAATAAAAATTCAAATAAATGAATATAAAAAACTTTTAGAAGATTTGAAGGCTGAGGACATCGCTTTACCAAAATAATTTATTGCTGGAGTACTGATTGAAAAATTGTCCGAATCATGGAATGACTATAAAAATAATTTGAAACACAAGCAGACAAATTTTACTATTGAGGAAATAATAACTCATATTTTAATTGAAGATACCAACAGGAAAGAGTCAAAGTAAGCAGGCTACGCTCAAAGCAAATTTGGTACAAGGTCAACACAGCAACAACAGAAGGTATGATAATAAGTCTCATGGTTATAAGCCTAATAATCCCAATTTTAAGAAAAGAAAAGGCACTTATTTTATTTGTGAAAAATCAGGTCATTATGCTACTCAACGTAGGCACATAATAAGAAATAACAAAGAAATGAGAAATCCTCCCCAAACTAATTTAGCTGAAGGAGATGAAATAATTGCAGCATTTATTTCTCAAGTAAATATGTTGGCACATGTAAAAGAATGGGCGGTAGACTCTGGGGCTACTCGACACATTTGTGCAAATCGAGAAGCAACAATAGGAGATGACAGTGAAATGGTCTACCTTGGTGACTCAAGAACTGCTAAAGTCTTGGGCAAGGGTAAAGTGCTCCTAAAAATCACTTCGGGAAAAACTTTAGCCTTCATGAATGTGCTACATGTTTCTACAATGCGAGCAAACCTGATTTCCGTGGCTTTGCTGGATAAAGCTGCAATGAAAGTGTCTGTTGAATCTAATAAGGTTATTTTGATAAAAAATAATGTATTTGTGGAAAAAGGCTATTGTAACCATGGACTTTATGTACTTAATATTATCAATAATAATGCATCAGCTTCTGCTTATATGATTGAGTCGATTTCTTTATGGCATGCTAGATTAGGATATGTTAATATTAAATATATAAAAAATATGCAATCTCTTGGTCTAATATCTGGTTTAGATTCAAGTAATTTTGATAAATGTGAAATATATGTTAAAGCTAAAAACACGAAAAAGTCATGTTTTTTAGTTGATAGAGAAACTGAACTGTTATCTTTGATTCACACTGATTTGGGTGATTTAAAACAAATTATGACTAGAGGTGGAAAAAGATATTATGTGACCTTTATTGATGATTTCTCTAGATTTAGTAAGTTGTATTTGCTTAGAAATAAAAATGATGCATTTGATGCTTTTGTGTCTTATAAATTTGAAGTCGAAAATCAACTTAGTAGAAAAATTAAGAGAATTAGATCTGATAGAGGTGGAGAATATGTATCTTTGAATGCTTTTTGTGAAAAACAAAGTATTATTCATGAAGTTACTCTGCCTTATTCTCCTGAGTCTAATGGTGTAGCTGAAAGGAAAAATAAGACACTGAAAGAAATGATGAATTCTATGTTAATTAGCTCCTGTGCACCTCATAATTTGTGGGGTGAAACTATTTTATTTGCATGTCATTTACAAAATAGAATTCCTCATAAAAGAACTGGCAAAACCACTTATGAATTGTAGAAAGGTTATAAGCCTAATTTGAAATATTTAAAAGTATGGGGCTGCCTTGCGAAAGTTCTTCTTCTTGAACCTAAAAAGAGGAAAATAAGTTCTAAAATTGTTGATTGCATGCTTATTGGATATGCTGAACATAGTGTTGCATACAAATTTCTTGTTTTGAAATGTGATGTACTTGATAGTAGTACTATAATCGAGACAAAGAATGCTGAGTTCTTTGAACATATTTTTTCACTATGTGATAAAATCTCTCATAGTCCTGTTGAAAGAGAAAATGAATCTACCTCTAATATTGAGGAACTGAGAAGGAGTAAAAGGCCTAGAAAAGAATATTTTCCTTATGGAAATGATTTTCAAACTTTTCTTGTTGATAATGAACCATCAAATTATTTTGAAGCTATCTCTTCTTCTGATGCTAAATTTTGGAAAGAGGCAATAAAAAATGAACTTGATTTAATTATGAAAAATAATACATGGGTTTCATAATACATGGTTTTTAACTGACTTACCTCCTGACGCAAAATCAATTGGTTGTAAATGGATTTTCAAAAGAAAACTTAATTCGGATGAATCTTTAGATAAATATAAAGCTCGGTTAGTAGCTAAAGGATTTTCTCAAAAGCAAAATATTGATTACTTTGATACATTTGCACCAGTAACAAGAATTGCTTCTATTCAAATATTAATTGCTTTAACATCAATTCATAAGTTGTTTATCCCTCAAATGGATGTAAAAACAGCTTTCTTAAATGGCGATTTAGAAGAAGAAATTTATATGGTTCAACCTAAAGGATGTGTAATATCTGGACAAGAAAATAAAGTTTGTAAATTAATTAAATCTCTTTATGGCCTTAAACAAGCTTCAAAACAGTGGCATGAGAAATTTGATCAAGTCTTAATAAAAGACGGCTTTTTTTCTGTTGAGGTGGATAAATGTATTTATACAAAGGTGGTAGACGGTGATTATGTGATAATCTGCTTATATGTTGATGACATGTTTATATTTGGTACATGTTTAAATATTGTGGAGCATACCAAATTATTTTTGTCTACTAACTTTGATATGAAAGATCTGGGTGAAGTGAATATGATATTGGGAATTAAAGTTATAAAGAGTGAAGATGGTATAATATTGTCATAAGAACATTGTGTGGAAAGACTTCTTAAGAAATTTTAATGTTGGGAGGTAACTTCTGTAGCCACTCCTTATGATGCTAATTCTAAATTAAAAAAGAATAATGGTGATCCAGTTGCTCAGTCTAAGTATGCACAGATTATTGGGAGTCTAATGCATTTAATGAATTTTACTAGGCCTGCTATAGCCTATCCTGTGTGTAGACTGAGTAGATATACTCATAATTCCAATAATGAACATTGATCTGCATTAATGAGACTAATGAAATATTTGAGAGGAACTATGAATTTTGGTATCTCGTATAGTGGATTTCCTTCAACTTTAGAAGGGTATTGTGATGGAAATTGGATCTCTGATTCAGATGAGACAAAATTCATTAGTGGTTATGTGTTCACCTTTGGTGGTGGTGCAGTATCATGTAGATCAGCTAAGTAGAAGATCATTGCAAGATCAACTATGGAATCAGAGTTTGTGGCCCTGGAGTTAGCTGGTACTGAGGCTGAATGGCTAAGAAATTTCTTAGAGAATATCCCTTTTTAAAAGAATGATCTGTTGCCTCATAGCCCTTTGAAAAGGGATGGTCTGTTGCCTCATAGCCCTTTAAAAAGGGATGATCTGTTGTCTAATATCCCTTTAAACAAGGATGATCTGATGCCTCCTGTGTATATACACTGTGATTGTCAAGCCTTAATTGCTATTGCGAAGAATAAATCTTACAGTTGTAAGAGCAGACATATGAAATTGAGGCATGATGTTATTAAGCATTTGCTGAAAGATGGAATAATTTCCATTAATTATGTGAAGTTAGAACTGAATTCGACCGATTCACTGACTAAACATGTGAGAAGAAAATTAATTCTTCAAACATCAAAAGAGATGGGGTTAAGGCCAATTTGATTGTCAATAGAGATGGTAACCCAACCTATGTGATTGGAGATCCCATGAAGTATGTTCATATGGATAATAACAAGTCGATATTGACTCCGCGCACTTATTGAGAGTGCTTGAACTGCTACTAAAATGGAGGGATGAGTTATTAACTTTTAATGAATTCATAATCCTTATGGATGGTGTATTTAAAGCAGTGTATACTTGATGAATTCACCTATATGAGAAGTGGAATGAGGCCGTTCCTATGAGACTTTTGGCCCTAGTCTCTAGAGCTCTCATGAATACCAGGCACGCGCATGTCCTATTGGCGCAAAACCACGTTGAACAATAAAGTTACGATCAAAACGTGATTAATAAAATCTCTGGCTTACAAAAAGAATTATTTGATTCATAGAAATATTATATTTCACCGATAATTCTGTAAGTTAAATTTTATTGGTCTAAGTTTGGTTCATAGTCCAGAAGACACCAAACCTACTGTATTTTGTCCATGCAAATCCAGCAAGTTAAACTTCTTTTTCTATAAATTATTTTGAAATAATGTGGGGATTGTAGGAAAATTATTTAGTTATTTCAAAATAATTTACATTTGAAGTGTATTGGAAAAAGTCATATCTTTAAATGCATTTTAGAAGCCATCAAAAGATGAACTTGAGAAAGCTTACTCTAGAAGCTATCAAGAGATATACTTGAGAAAACTTACTCTGAAAGTCATCAGGAGATATACTTGAGAAGACATACTCTAGAAGCCATCAAGAGATATACTTGAGAAAACTTATTTGGAAGCCATCAAGAGGTGTATTTGAGAAGCTAAGTCTTACCTATAAATACTCCTTCAATCCTTACAGAAATCCTTATCATTCTAAATTTCGTCTGTAATTTTTCTCTTTAATAATTTAGTTATCATTTTAGTAAACCTATAGTTTAACTTGCTGGGATTTGTATTAATAATTTTGTTGATTCTTGTATCCTTCAATTAATTAGGGAAGTGCTTGTTTAATCCTGGGGAAATATTTTACACTGCTGAAATAGTTTCTTAGGACAGTGCCTAGCACGACTCAAGTATAATTAATATATCTCTTAAAAAAAATATCACAGTAATATTTATTTAATATTCAAGTATTATTATTGTTGTTCCCCAACATATATGTCACGGCCTTTCAACTTTTTTTCCTGGGAACTCTATTTGTTATTATTTTTTTTCACAAATATTTGAAGTGCAATGTGTGTATATATATACTGTGTGAGCAGTCGTGTTTATAGCAGAGAAGATTTACGTAAGATCAAAACACACCATTGTTTCATGTGAATCTCAACCCCTGCTCTTATTTGTTACAATTAGATCGAGTCTTGTAAGGTTATTATATGTTCACCATTCGAATCTAGCGATGATTTAAAAGGGGCTTGGATTAGTTTAATAGATGTTGGTCATTCCTCCATTATGAACTGTCTTAAAACTTGCTTGTCTTGGAAATTAAATTGAGTTGTCGATGTTGGTTTGAATTTGTCGAAATTGTTCCTTATGCTCACATCTGTGTGTGCATCTTTATGTTGTTTAATGTTAAAAAAATTAAAAATCTGATTTGGCCCTTATGTGTAGTTGCAAGAGATGTTTTTTTTAGGCAAAAATGTATCCCTCTCTATTCTATGAATGTTTGGTCATGTATCTCTAAGTGAAGGTTTTGATTAATAGTTGTTCTGGATTTGTTTCCTTATATTCTGGATTTATTTCCATTAATATGTAGTAATAGGGACTGTTAAGCATGAATACACCTGGGTGTTTAAATTTTATTTGGTTTACGTTATGTTCCCATTATCAGGGAAGCCATTAGCTTGAAATTACTCTTGATTTTTCTTAGAATGAGGTAACATTTTTGAAATATGGAGGAATTGTTTGCCTAAAAAAGTTTTACGCA
Organism: Capsicum pubescens; assembly: GCA_030864215.1. Lineage (NCBI taxonomy): Eukaryota > Viridiplantae > Streptophyta > Magnoliopsida > Solanales > Solanaceae > Capsicum > Capsicum pubescens. The sequence continues at coordinate 157,164,314 of CM061547.1, read as the reverse complement.
AATTCTATTTGTTAAAGTATGCACTTGTTGGCTCCATTCAGGTAATAGTTTACTAGGTTCTGGTTCCAGTCTATTTTTTTGCCAAGTCATTACATCTGATGTTTGCGTTGTTTGGTTATAAAATTGCATATTATTTCTGTTACTTATTGATTTCATTCAAGTTTGGTTTGTAATCCTTATTTTCTATATTTTCACGTGTGTACTCGGGAGCGTGTTTCGGATCTCATAGCTTGACTCCATCTCTGTCCAAATCAGAGAAGCGAATATATATCGCATCACATATTTCCGTTTAGCAGTCTTGTTCCTCTTTTCCTCTTTTCAAGTTTTATTTTTCTTTTATAGACACTTGTTTTTTTGGCTTAACATTTCGCATATTATTATTTAAAATTCGTGTTTTATATACTCTTATTTGAATTAGTGTGAATCTTTGAATAACTTTTGTAAAATTTAATTGTTCCCTTTCCCCTTTAGATTTTGAACTTAGTATAATCACTAGACTTCGGCATATAATTTACATCATTTAAAGTTTTAAAATTTGATAGGTTAAAAGATATCTTTAGAATTGATGACCACGTTTGTTAGAATCTTTTAATACTTATTTAATATGAAATAGTAGCCTATATTTGGAATCGAGTTAGTTTTCACTAATGAGTAATTTCAAACTAGTAAAAAATATAAATTTTGCGATAGATGGGCGTGTTATAGCTAAACTTGAAAAACCGGCTTTACTAATTTTGGATACGGCCAATTAAATTTTATTTTGTATTAATTTCAAATAAAAGATAGCACTTCGCAAGTCTCTTTTAAGGATTTCTAATGGCAATAAATATTTTATTTATTCGTATCATAATAAATAATAAATTCTTAAGCCATTATATATTTAAACAATTATATATTTTATCTATTTACTTAGTGTAGGATAATTAACTTATTTTTATAAAATTTGATTTAAAAAAGCAAAAGAGTCATTTTTAGAATTAAAAAATGAGGAGTTCTTAATATAAGTAACTTTTTTAATTATTAATTCAAAGCTCTTGTAAAGAATTAATTTTAAATAACTTTCTCTTGACGACAATAAGGTTGAATTATTTTTAGGAGTTATCTTTCATAATTTTCGACAAGTGTAAATTTTCTAATCTTTCCTTATAAATGATTAGCATGTTTTAATAAGATGTATATATATTTTTTAATAACTTATTTATATCTTTCTTAATTTAATATTTGATTTTCTTATCTAACCTATGTTTGGCCGGTTAACCGTAGTTAGCGGATCCTTTAGGGTGCCTAATCCCTTCCCTTTAGGATAATTTGAACCCTTACGTAGAATTGTTTAGTTAAGTAGACCTAAAATGAAGTCTTTGATTGCTTTAATCACGTAGGTTATAATAGTTGTCCTTAGGTTATAATAGGTGTCCTAATTAACCATAGAACCAATTAGGTGGTGACTTTCTTAATTTATTAGAAGTTTCCAATATATTGTACCTCGGTTTGACCCGTGTTGAAATGGGGTATAATAGCTTGGCGACTTCACTGGGGACATTAGGTTCTAACCATCACAAACTTAGGTTAATAAGTAAGTTTTTTTTTTTCTAATATCTATTTATTTTACCTTATCTACTTTATGTGTTTATCATGTTTATATGATATAAGTTGTTTATTTACTATTATTTTGTATGGATTATTTGTTATTGCTTTGTGTAAAATGTCATTCTGTGCATATTTCTTCCATTCGGGAAAATTGACACAATCACATGTACACGTGAGGTGTGTTTCGCGCACTCGTAAATTTCTTTCAAATTTCAAATTTTAGGAGAGTTGGCGTATGTACGATATGTCCAAAGTTTTTCTGTGTGACCGCGTAACCTTCTCACTCGAGTTGTGCACTCGAGAAACTTCTGTCTAGCAATCCAAATCTTAGAAGAACTTAAGATAGAGCTTCCCTGTATTTAGGCCATGCATGCATAAGCCTTAGGTAGTTTGACCCAATGTGTCATTCCATGAATTTTGGAAAATGCCATTATGTCAAGTGGGTTTACGACCCGACGACAACCGTTCATATTATGTGTATGTGATAATGATAAATGAATCCAAGCCTAATTGTGACGCCGCGAGTTTGGAAAATATGTACTTATTTTGTTGTATTTACATTGTAGGATGGATTTAGTTCCCCAAGTCCCTAAAATTAGAATGGTCGAAGGTGTTCCACACAAGTTGAGGCTATGTGGGAAAATGTTGACTCGACTGAAAAATTAGAGATCACCAGGAAATTGGGGTTCCTCCCTACACTCTTCAAGATCTCCCCCGACAAGAATGTGGTTAGAGTGTTGATTCCATTTTGGGACCCAGATCGAGTTGTCTTTGCATTCAAAGACTTTGAACTCACCCCCACATTAGAGGAAATCTTTTACTTCACTAATTTGAAGTATCAAGGGAGAGGTCAGATCATCCCGCACAGTCAGTCAGGGAAGAAATTTCTTCTCTATTTGGGATTAAAGAACACTGATGAACTCCGTTGCTTTAAAAATAATTGGGTTTCTTTGGATTATTTGTATGAGAGATATGGTCGTCAAGATAGTTATAAGCTATTCAAGAAGGAATTCACTTGCACTTCTATCCATTGGTGGGTTAGACGTCTGATTGCATTTGTCGTTGCCTTGCTAGGGACTTTGGAATTTATACAAGTATATGGAAAGATGAATACTTGCATATGTTCTGTGGCTCGAGAACATTTTAAAGGAGTTGATGGCGCAGAAATCACCTTGGTTCCTATAATCTTGGTAGAAATATTTTGCGCACTTGGAAAGTGTAAACGAGGTGAAACAAAGTTCTTTGAAGGTTGCAATCTCCTTCTGCAGATGTGGGCAAAAGAGAATTTCTACAAGCATGACAATATGACCGACATAATGTTTAGCGCTTCACATAACATCAACACTCATGATGGCAGAATGAGAAGGTTCGTGTCCCCAGTCAGCACCGATGATTGGTTTGAGTTCTTAGCCTCTCGTACCGGTGACCAAATCCAGTGGAGATACCTACTACTTTCATGTTTCACGGCTTACATACAATGTAGAGGGATTTATTATATTGAGCTTATTGGATTAAGATGTCTACAAACATATGCCCCGGTGTGTGTGCTTCGACAGTTTGGTCAAACGTAGATCATCCCTCTCTGAGCAGATACGCGAGTTTTAGACGTCCTCTTTGGACCATACTTCAGAGTTCCTAGGGCCAGTCAAATTCTGCATGAATGTAGTGACATTTTCACAATAGATGTGGGACATGGACCAACAGAGTGTATGCCAGAATATTAGGTATGGGTTCGAGAATATCGTGGCAATTTAAACCCCAGTCCAGAAGGGAAGCAAGGTTTTTAGGATGTTGGGATGACTATTTGGATAAGGCATTTTCATCTTGGAACCACAGTGGTCACGCTTGAAATGTGGGCTCAAATGGCCAACATAATGCAGTATTTGGATATTGTGGGAACGGATCTTAGCAATGTTCGGGCATCATCTTCACTTCCGTGATAAGAAGCAGGGTCTAGGCCAAGTCTTAGGGTTGTCTTTTTTTTTTGTACTTTTTCATGTATTTCAAGTTTATTTCTTACCATTGTACTCGATCCGTATTTCAATAAAACTTGGCCTTTTTATTTTCAAACTCAAAGATTGTCTCAAATTAATGGCTTGGATCGATTTATCATAATCTCAATTATTTGGCGCTTAGGCCCACCTCTTGGCAGAAAAGAGGTCCCATGCATAATAGATGCGTCTTGATTGTTGAAGTTTTCTTTTTATTATGTGCTTTGTTTGCAACATGAAACATATTTTTCTTTTCCAACATTGTCTGCTTAATTCTGAGTTTTTTATGCAAAATTATTCTCTCATATTGATATATTTCTCTCTTTTGAAGTTTTTTCTTCCTTTTAATTTATTCCTCCAACTGTTGATTTGTGTTGGCTATGAACTGGTTGATCACCCATACTTTACGAGATCAAAAGCACGAGCAAATGCCAACATGACTGATTCAGGTACACCGAACGACTTAGGGCTTGTCACCGTCCCAAGGGATGAACCCTAGACTTCGGGGGAGAGGGATACAACCCTTCATGATGAACATATAGCTCATATGATGCAACAAATGGCCGACATAAAAAGTGAAATTGATCGACTCTGAAACCTCACCAAGATATCTATTAGCATGAATACTCCACTTCCTGAACATGGAACAAGTACCACTGTACCATTTTCTTTTCCACCCTTTCATTCTTCTGCCTCCCAATACTTCCCACTAAATCCTTCACTCCACAAAAACAACCTCATTTCTTCGAAATCTCCTATTAACCCATAAGAAAACAACCCACAACAAGTTGACCTACGACAAACAAACCCATTACCCTTCACTACTCCTTATGTTTCTCAAGTTCCACTTACCCAAACTCCACATACCCAAACTATCCCACTTGCCTAAATTGCCCCAGTCATCCAAAACCACCAAACGACCCCACATATATCGGTGGCACATACTACAATTCCTAACACGCAATATGTGCCACAAATATATATAGCGGGAGCTCAACCTTTTACTCTCCCAATGCCAAACATGCAAGAAGTTGATCCTTATGAAGAGATGGAGAGAGAGGCAAAGTCCAAAGTAGATGAAAATATAGCAAATGAGATTTGTAGTTTAAAGAAAGGATTCAAAACCATCCAACAACAAAAAAAATATGAAGGACTTGCGTATGAAGATTTATGTGTTCATCCAGATGTTGAGTTGCCGATAGGGTATAAGGTGACAAAATTTGATATGTTTGATAAAATAGGGAATCCTCGAGCTCATTTAAGGTCGTGTTATGACAATCCAGTGGAAGTAAGAAAGAATGAGGCCATTAGAATGAAGTTGTTCATAAGGAATTTGATAGGAGAAGCTCTAGATTGGTACACGAGCCAAAACCCATAGAAATGGCATAGTTGAAACGCCTTGGCACAAAAATTTATGGATAGGTTCGGGTTTAACACTGAATTCATCCCGGATCGGTTCCACTATGAAGAAGAAATCAATAGAGTCCTTCAAAGAATATGCCATGCGGTAGAGAGCAGATACCGCGAAAGTTTAACCTCCTATGGCGGAAAGTGAGATGACATCTCTGTTTGTGCAGTCTCAAGAAGATACGACTTATTATGACAAATTGATAAGTGTGGTTGCACAGAAGTTCTCTGAGGTTATTAGGATAGGAGAATTTGTTGAAGAAGGTATTAAAACGGGGAGAATAACTAATCTGGTAGCTTTACAATTGACAAGTCAGGTAATACAGTCTGATCTAACTGGGGGAGCGAATAAAAAGAAAAGGGATGGAATTTCCGCTGTCATGACCATTCAGGAAAAAAGACCAAACCAAAATCCACCACCCCAGCCTTCCTACTATAACCAATATGACCAAACTTCTCCATACACATATTACCAACCTTTGCCTGCCCATATCCAATTTATGCCACCCAGCCAGCATATTTCCCACCTCGAGCACCAGCCTATCAAAACCCTCCATAATACCAACCTACCTATCCACCTCAAACCCACAACCAACTATAAAATCGTCTTTCAAATTCACCCAGACCCCGTTCGAACTATGAAAAAAGGCCAACCAAAACTTATACACCTTTATCAGAACCCTTATCCCAACTATATGAAATATTGAGAACTGCAGGTGTTCTCCAGCCGATCCAAGGTAGAATTCCCAATCCCCTTCCTAGATGGTACAATGGGACAAAACATTGTGCTTACCACTCTGGGGTTGCTGGGTATGGCACTGAGAATTGTTTTACTCTCTAGGATAAGATTGAGGCACTAATCAAAGAAGGATTTATTCAGCTCAAAGAAGCCCCCCAATGTGAATAATAATCCCTTGCCAAATCACGGGGGTGCCCATGTGAACATGGTCACTATCAACGAAGAATATAAGTTAGAAGGAACTATTGTATGGGTCAATGATAAGAAAAAGGTTGAAACATCAGCTTTTGTTGCACCTATAATTACACTCGAGGTGTGAGCGCCAATTGAAGTAGAAGTTCTTGTACCCAAGCCTACGATCACAGCTTTAGTTGCTCAGACACCTTCGTTAGATGCCAAAGCAGTTCCTTGGAATTACTCGACTGATGCAAGGGACAAAGAAAAGGGAAAATTAGTTGTAGAAACCACTGCTGCGGGAAAGACAAAATCTGGGTGTTGTTATGCCCCTGAAGGAGTTATGCAAGACGCATCTAATAAAGAGACTAGTCAAAGAAGGGTTGTGATAGAGGATGAGGTAGAGTATTTCTTGAGAAAAATATCGACTAAGGAGTATTCTATATTGGAACAGCTAAAGAAAACTCCTGCCCAAATCTCTTTGTTGTCATTATTGATGAGTTCTGGAACTTATAGAAGTGCTCTGGTAAAGGTGCTGAATGAAGCTTATGTGCCATCTGAGATGACTAGTGAGAACCTTTTAGCTAAGGTGGGACAAGTGTTGGAAGCTAATACAGTCTCTTTTCATGAAGATGAGTTGCCGCCTGAGGGCTTGGGGCATAATAGAGAATTGAAAATCATTGTCAGGTGTAGGGACAAGTTTGTTTCTAAAGTTCTAATTGACATTGGCTTAGCTGTTAATATTTTTCCTTTTACTACCCTTCGATCTTTGGGAATTGACATCGGGAAAGTTTGTGAAAGTATTATAATCGCTAAATGCTTTGATGGGACTCAGAGAAGAGTTATTGGAGAAATTGATTTGGTGATACAAATTAGACCTATGGAGTTTACAATAGAATTCCAAGTGTTAGACATATCTGCTAGTTACAATTTGTTACTCTAAAGACCATGGATTCACAGTGCTGGTGTAGTCTCTTCTACTCTGCATCAAACTTTGAAATTTGTTTGGGATCATTATGAGATAATGATTCATGGAGAGAAAAATAGTTCTATCTACCAGAAGAGCTCAATACCTATTATTGAAGGAGTGGAAAAGATGTACGGGTCCATTTTTCATACTAAAGAGATCATGTGTACTGCTCAGGAAGAAAGGATAAAATTGCCACGGGTACTTATGATATTGGCCTTAAAAATTTTAAAGAATAGTTTTATGCCAGGTCGTGGTCTTGGTGTGAACTTGGATGGAATACTAGAGCCAATTCAATTATCTGGACAAAAGGGTATTTTGAGTCTTGGATACGAGCCCACTCTTGAAGAAGTCTCATTGGCTAATCTCAAAAGGAAGGGTGACCTTCTCCTGCTACCGAATCAGTCTTTTTCCAAAGCGTTTGTTGCCCAAGTATCAGACGGAGACGCTGAAGAAGACCTCATTGAAGGAGTCAAAAACATGTTCATTACTGAAGCAGAAGTTAAGTGCAATGTGATTGTGGAGGATTGCGTCGAGACCCTGACTATCTGGGATGCTGAGCTTGGAGATGCTTTGAACAATTGGACTTGTACCCCATCCCCTGTTCTCCAGGAATCTTAATAGATGATTGTATTATTATTTAAACATGATTCAAAATTGAGGCCTTAATGTTATTTATGAATTTATGTGTTTTGCCTCCACTTTTGAAAGCTTAAATGCCAAATCCAAACTATGTTTTGTTGTTTTTATTTCAAATCATCTTTATTAATTTATTTCCTTTACCCCATTTTTGAGGAAGCAAACTAACAAATTTGCCAATACTATAAATGTGACATATAATGAAACAAGCGAAACAATTTCAAATAGTGAACAAGACTTTGCGGAATATAAAGAAAATCTTTCGTCAGAAGAGTTGACTAAAGAATTTGAACATTTTGAAAATAAGGCAAAATAAAATTTGGATGAAACTGAGATAATAAACTTGGAGAGTCCAGAACTCATAATATAAACAAGGATTAACGATCATTTGACCCCGTCCCTGAGAAAAGAGTTAATTGATCTCTTGAAGCATTATAATGTAATACCCGTGTTTTTTCTTAGCTTGAAAATCATCTCAAGGATGTTAGAACTTGCTTTGAAATAATAATTCATTCTTATACATGTGGTATTTCTATAATTTTCACTTCCTATCAAGTGGAAAATTGAATGATCTTTCCATCGATATATAATTCACCTAAATCCGACACCCGAGCAAAGAGTTAGAGCCTTTTTAGTGAGACAGTGTCTGACTTGAGCCTTCAGGGCATCGCGGAAATAGATCAAATGGCTATTGTCGAATTCCAGTGTTGCTCCACGATACTGGCGCGTCGCACCAAACTTCCAGGTCGAAGACAAGGTGGCAACGCGATAGCTCTGCATCGCGCCACCGTGTAGTTTCCCAATTGTCAATTTCCAGTGACACGACGCGATAACGCCACATCGCGGCAAGGGCCCCACTCAAAATTTTTTACTGAAAATTTAATGACGTGTCTAGGGTTAAAAAGGTCAACTTACTACCCCTATATAATCCATTCAGCCACTTTTCACCCAAAACATATTAGTTTCTCTTAAGTTTCTCTCAAGAACAAGCTAGGGTTTCTATTGGGGATTCAAATTCAGGAAGGTTTCACCATCAATCTTCACGAAATCATGAACTAAGGTATGCATAATGTTCATTCATGGACTCCTTTCATCCATGAAGTCCAAGAATCCTTTTTAACTACAAGTTATGAATTTTCTTCATGTTTTTATGCTTTGTATATTCTCTTTCATGTTGATAAATGAGGAATTGATTTCTATTCCATGATTTGATGATAAATTCTATGTAAAGATTTATAAAATATCATGACTAAAACCTTGTATGATGGAATTGGAATTGAAGCATGATGTTTAATTGTTGTATAATGTGCTTTACATGTACTATGCCTACAATATGTTTGATTAAATGCCTAGATGAAGGAAAATTGCCTAACTAGCATGATATCATGAAAATCCCCATAAATGTACAAGCTTATGCCTATTGTACATTTGATGAAATGCTTCAGTAAACGTATTGTGGTGATTATCATGTATTCAAGAATATCAAGTCATGTCAGTTTTCTTTCATCGAGTCCTGGGGGTACTTGTACTCGAAATATTAGCTGTAAGCCTAGATCCATGTCATGTTTTGATGATACTCTCAGTCAAGCTATGAACTCTTAGAAGCTCTGAACTCTTAGACTTCAGATAGTCTTATGACTCAGGAAAAATCTCCAAGATCTCATAACTCAGTCAGTTGTCAGATATCAGTTGTATTCCATCAGCCACGAAAATTTAGTAACTCAGTCCATGCTCAGTTCAGTTCAGTAAATCATGTTCAGTGTCTATTCAGATGGGAGTAGGAATTAGCACCGAGTGAACCCAAGAATGGGGACTTACCTGTTATACGAGGGTGTGATTCCTAGAAGCAATCCTTGCGTTCCAGAACTATATAGCCAACATAGGTTGAGAAATCGTAGCCTACTAGATGTGGGTAGATGAGGTGGCTTAACCTGTTATGTGAGGGTTCCCGCCATTCTCGCTAGAGTTACCTGTTATATGAGGGTTACTCACATGTTGTCCTTACCAGTGGCGCGGTATTGACACCCTTCCAATTAGGGCATAGATTGGACCCCAGCTCAGCTATCATAGCACCTTTGGGGCATGTCGGTTAGATACTACTTCCCACAGTTTCATGTTATAGAATCAGGACTGTCAGATACAGTTAATCAGTCTCAGTAATATAACTCAGATAGTTCTTCAGATTTTAGGACTGTCAGATACAGTACGAAAGTTAGATAGTTTCATCAGATTCAGGACTGTCAGCTATAGTCACCCACGTTATCAGTTATACTCAGATACAGTTATTCACGTTATTAGTCATATCATGTTATCAGTATTCATATTCAATAATCACGATATCACGTTGTCAGTTACAGTTAAGTAATTATATATGCATTCTCACGTTTATGTTAGACAGTCAGTTAGCATTAGCATGCCTGTGAACCGTTGTATTTAGCCTAACTCACATATATACTCAGTACATATGTATTGACGCATTCGTACTATGGCACTTTTTTTATGTTACATCATAGGTTCAGAGACACGAGTTTCAAATCAGCAGTAGATTCCAGATTCTGCAGTCAGAGTAGAAGTGAGTCCTCATCCTTCGAGGACATAATGATTTTCTAATATCTCATTAATTAGCTTATTAGTTGGAGTTAGTTGGGGACATGTCCCATCAACTCCTTATTCAGATTCTTCATATAGTAGAGGATTTCAGACTAGATGCAGACTAGATACAGACTATCATGTTTTAGACTTCAGTTTTGTTTTGGGTTTTCTATAACCCCACACAGATGTTACGTTATTCAGTTATGTTCATTATCGAACCTTATGGCCTTTCAGTGCATGTTTCTGTATTATTAGATTATCTTATGCAATATATAGGTACAAATATCAGTCATGGGTTAGCTTGTGGTCCTTCGGGGTCATGAGCACCATGTAGTATTTTGGTTCAGCAAATTAGGTCATTACAAACTTGGTATCAGAGCCTTAGGTTTAATAGAGTCCTAGAAAGTCTGAAAACTGCATCTAGTAGAGTCTTGTACATGGGTGTATTGCGCGCCACATTTATATGCAAGAGGCTATGAGATGTTTAAGAACAGTTTCCCTTTTTTCAGCATAAATGTCGTGCCAGTGAGTTTAATCACAAGTCGTTCTCGCAGTCTAATTCGCTTTTTCTCTTTATTTCAAAATATGCCTCCTAAGAGAAAAAAAACAGTCAGCGCCTCTGCCCGAAGAACCTTTGGGCGATCATGTTTCTCATGTGGAGTTCAGGACCACCTTTACTACTCTTGCTCAATCTGTCGCTGCTCATAATGAACGGCCAATAGTTGTTCCGACCAATCCAGTGTCCAACTCAGCTACAACGCGGATTCGGGACTTCACCCAAATGAATCCTCCAACCTTCCTCGGGTCTAAGGTAGATGAAGACCCTCAGGAATTCTTAGATCAAGTTCATAAAGTGACAGACGCCATGGGGGTGACTACTGTTGAGAGTGCTGAGCAAGCTGCATACCAGTTGCAGAATGTGGCTCATGCTTGGTTCAAACAGTGGAAGTCCGAAAGATCATATAACGCAGGTCCTATAGAGTGGGAGGAGTTTGTCACTACTTTCTTAGGCAGATTCTTTCCCTAAGAGCTTAGAGAAGCCAAGGTGCTAGAGTTCATCTACCTCAGGCAGGGCAATATGATAGTGAAATAATATTATTTTAAGTTTACTCAATTAGCCAGGTATGCCCCTCATGTGGTTGTAGACAGTAGATCCAAGATGAGTAAGTTCGCTTCAGGGGTGAACGACAACGTGGTTAATGAGTGCAGATCCGCCATGCTGAATAGTGACATGACCTTAGCTAGACTTATGACCCATGCTCAGTAGATAGAAGAGCAGAAAATTAAGCAGAGGGAAAAGTAGAATAAGAGAGCGAAGACAGGTAGTTTCAACTTCGCTCAGCCTAAATCAGAAGGAGAAAACCATTCTCAGTTTTGTGCTAAGTCATCAGTTCCAGCTCCCTCTACAGCCAGTGCTCTAGTTTCTAAGTTCATAGAGGGTAACAAAGATAGAGCGCTAGGCTCTAAGACCCAGGGCAGTGTTAGCAGTGCCCGCACATATCCTCTTTGCCAGACTTGCAGTAAGTACCATCAGGGTGTGTGTAGAGCAGGTAGTGGCATTTATTTTGGTTATGGCAAGCCAGTCCATAAAGTTAGAGACTGTCCGTAGCCAGGTCCTCAGGGTCAACAAAATCGCTCTTCAGCTCAGTCCGGTCGCCCAAATCAGCAGGGTGGCACTTCCAGTGCTACTAGCGGACAACGCCCAAATCGTCTCTATGCTCTTCAGACTCGACAAGATCAGGAAAGTTCTCCTGATGTAGTTACTGGTACGTTACAGATCTTTCATGTGCATGTTTATGCTTTGCTAGATCCAGGAGCTTCCTTGTCTTTTGTTACTCCTTATATAGCAGTTGATTTCAGAATCAGTCCCAAAATTCTAGTAGAGCCCTTCTCAGTCTCTACCCCAGTGGGTAAAACCATCATAGCCCGACGGGTATACAGGAATTGCCCAGTTATGATATTTCAGAAAGTCACTTCAGCAGACTTAGTTAAAATAGAGATGACTGATTTTGATGTCATTCTTGGCATGGATTGGCTTCATTCCTGCTATGCCGTAGTCAACTGAAGAAATAGAATAGTTTAGTTTCAGTTACCAAATAAACCCGTCCTAGAGTGGAAGGGTAGCATATCCACTTTCAGGGATCAACTTGTTTCCTACCTTCAGGCAAGGAAATTGATATCTAAGGGATGTGTTTATTATCTAGTTCATGTTAGAGATTCCAGTTCTGAGGCTCCCAGTCTCGAATCAGTCCCAGTAGTGAATGAATACTCAAATGTGTTTCCCGAAGATCTTCCAGGAATTCCTCTCGAAAGAAAAATAGACTTCGGTATTGATCTTCTTTCAGACACTCAGCCTATCTCTATTCCCCCATACAAAATGGCTCCAGCAGAACTCAAGGAACTGAAAGAACAGTTAAAAGATCTCTTAGATAAGGGATTCATCAGACCCAACATTTCCCCGTGGGGAACACCAGTCCTATCCGTGTGCAAGAAAGACGGTTCACTCAGAATGTGTATAGATTACCGTCAACTCAATAAAGTCACGATCAAGAACAAGTATCCTCTTCCTAGAATCGATGAGTTATTTGACCAACTTCAGGGTTCCAGTTATTTCTCTAAGATAGACCTCAGATCTGGCTTTTATCGGCTCATAGTTAGAGAATGTGACATCTTGAAGATAGTTTTCCGTACGCGGTATGGTCACTTCGAATTTCTAGTCATGTCATTTGGTCTTACCAATGCCCCAACCGCTTTCATGGACTTGATAAACCGTATGTTCAAGCAGTACTTGGACATGTTCGTCATAGTTTTCATAGATGATATTCTGGTTTATTCCCGTACTGAGCGCGATCATACAGACCATCTCAGGACAGTACTTCAGACTCTAAAAAATCATCAGTTATTCGCAAAATTCTGTTATTGCGAATTTTGGCTAAGATCAGTAGCATTCCTTGGATAAATTATTTCTGGTGATGGCATTAGAGTAGATCCTCAAAAGACCAAAGCGGTAAGAAACTGGCCTCACCTTGTTTCTCCATCAGATATCAGGAGTTTCTTGGGTTTGGCTGGCTATTACAGACGATTTGTTGAGGGATTTTCTTCTATTGCATCTCCTATGTCCATATTGACTCAGAAGAAGGCCAAGTTTCAGTGGTCAAATTCATGCAAGAAGAGTTTTCAGGAATTAAAGACTCGACTCACCTCAGCTCCAGTTTTAGCTCTTTCAGATGGTTCAGACGGGTTTGTAGTTTATTGTGATGCATCCAGATTAGGTTTAGGTTGTGTCCTCATGCAGCATGGTAAGGTCATAGCCTACGCCTCCAGACGACTTAAAATCCATAAGAGGAATTATCCTACTCATGATCTTAAATTAGCAGTCGTAGTATTTGTCTTAAAGATTTGGAGGCATTATCTCTATGGAGTTTATGTAGATGTCTTCATAGATCATAAGAGCCTTTAGTATGTCTTTTCTCAAAAAGATCTCAATCTTCATCAGAGAAGGTGGTTAGATCTCTTAAAAGATTATGACATGAGTGTCCTCTATCATCCGGTCAAGGCTAATGTAGTGGACGACGCTCTCAGTAGACTCACTATGGGAAGTATTTCTCATGTTGATGATAGTAAGAAGAAGTTAGCCCACGAAGTCCACCATCTTACTAGACTAGACGTTCGCTTAGTCGATTCTTCTGAGGGTAGTGTATGTGTACAGAGTAGTTCAGAATCATCTCTAGTTTCCGAGGTGAAAGAAAAGCAAGATAAGGATCCTAGCCTTGTCAAGCTAAAAGAGTCAGTTCAGAATCAGAAAATAGAGGTTTTCTCCCAAGGGGAGATGGTGTTCTTTATTGTCAGGGTCATCTCTGTGGTCCAGACATAGATGACTTAAGGCAGTGAATTCTTGCAGAAGTGCATGGCGCGCGTTACTCTATTCATCCAGAGGACACTAAGATGTACCGCGATTTGCGGGAAATCTATTGGTGGAGTGGGATGAAAAGAGATGTTGCAGAGTTTGTGGCTAAGTGCTTTACATGTCAGCAAGTTAAGACAGAGCATCAGAAACCTAGTGGTCCTATGCAGGAGTTCAGTATTCCTACTTGAAAGTGGGAAGTTGTGAACATGGACTTCGTGACGGGTTTGCCTTGAACTAGTCGTCAACATGATTCAGTCTGGGTCATTATAGACAGAATGACCAAATCAGCTCTTTTCCTTCCAGTTCATACCACTTATTAGGATGATGATTACACTAAACTCTACATTAAGGAGTTGGTTAGATTGCACAATGTTCCGTTATCAATTATCTCAAACAGAGGTACCCAGTTCACGTCTTATTTTTGGAAAGCATTCTAAAAGGGTCTTGGTACCCAAGTTCATCTCAGTACAGCCTTTCATCCTCAGATAGATGGTCAAAAAGAAAGGACCATTCAGACTTTAGAATATATGCTAAGGGCGTGTGCAATTGATTTCAAGGGAAGTTGGGATGACCACTTGTCTTTGATTGAGTTTGCATACAACAACAACTATCATTCCAGTATTCAGATGGTTCCATTCGAAGCTCTCTATGGTAGGAGATGTAGATCTTTGATTGGTTGGTTCAAAGTTAGTGAGGCCTTAGTCATAGGTCCTGACTTAGTATTCGACGCCTTAGAGAAAGTTCAGTTAATTAGAGAAAGACTCTAGGCTGCTCAGAGCCGACAGAAGTCTTATGCAGATGTTCGTAGAAAGGATCTAGATTTCGAGATTGGTGAATATGTCTACCTCGATATCTCTTCTATGAAGGGAGTGAATAGATTCGGCAAGAAAGGAAAGCTCAGTCCCCGATATATCGGCCCCTTCAAGATTTTCAGTCGATTTGGCAGGGTAGCTTATGAGCTCGAATTGCCTTCAGATCTAGCCTCAGTTCATCCAGTCTTTCATGTCTCTTTTCTCAAGAAGTGTATATGTGACCCATCAGTCGTAGTCCCTATTCAGAGCATTGATGTTCAGAACAACTTCTCTTATGAAGAGATTCCAGTTGAAATCCTAGACTATTAGACTCGTAGATTGAGGAACAAAGAAGTCCCTCTATTTAAAGTTCTTTGGCGAAATCAGTCCGTAGAGGGAGATACTTGGGAAGAAGAAGAATATATGCGTACCAAGTACCCTCACCTCTTCCCCGCCAACTCAGATCAAGCTTAAGGTAACAGTTCTCCTTAAGCTTACTCAGTTTCATGATTAGTGTACATCGCTAACTTAGTATTCAGTCTCATGTTCATGTTCCCATGATAAACTTAGTATCAAGTACCACCGTATATTCAGTCATGCATTCGTGTATCAGATCAGTTATATAGGTATCCATCAGACATGTATTCTCATTGTGAGAAAACTTAGTTCTTCAGAACTTTCAGTTATGCATTTATGAATCAGTTACGCATGCATCAGATATGCATGTTCAGTATGTTATGCTCAGATTATCAGTCACGTACGTCATGAGATCATGTTCCAATTATTCATGTTCAGCTCATTGTTTCCCCTCTCAGTCAGTCTCATTCGCGGATGAATGTTCTCAAAGGTGAGATATTGTAATACTCGTATTTTTTTGTAGCTTGAAAATCATCTCAAGGATGTTAGAACTTTCTTTGAAATAAGAATTCATTCTTATACACGTGAAAATTGAATGAGCTTTCCATCGATATATAATTCGCCCAAATCCGACACGCGGGCGAAGAGTTAGAGCCTTTTTAGTGAGACAGTGTCTAACCTGAGCCTTCAGAGCGTCGCGAAGATAGCTCAAATGGAAATTGTCAAATTCCAGTGTTGCTTCGCGATACTGGCATGTCGCGCCAAACTTCTAAGTCATAGACAAGGTGGCAACGTGATAGCTTCGCGTCGCGCCATTGTGTAGTTTCCCAATTGTCATTTTTTAGTGACACGATGCGATAACGCCGCGTCGCGCCAAGGGCCCAACTCAGAAAATTTTACTAAAAATTTAATAACGTGTCCAGGGTTAAAAGGGTCAACTTTCTACCCCTATATAATCCCTTTAACACGTGATTCAGCCACTTTTCACTCAAAACATATTAGTTTCTCTCAAGTTTATCTAAAGAACAAGCTAGGGTTTCTATTGGGGATTCAAATTCAAGAAGGTTTCACCATCAATCTTTACGAAATCACAAACTAAGGTATGCGTAGTGTTCATTCATGGACTCTTTTCATCCATGAAATCCAAGAATCCTTTTTAACTACAAGTTATGGATTTTCTTCATGTTTTCATGCTTTGTATATTCTCTTTCATGTTGATAAATGAGGAATTGATTTCTATTCCATGATTTGATGATAAATTCTATGTAAAGCTTTACAAAATCTCATGACTAAAACCTTGTATGATGGAATTGGAATTGAAGCATGATGTTTAATTGTTGTATAATGTGCTTTACATGTACTATGCCTACAATATGTTTGATTAAATGCGTAGATGAAGGAAAATTGCCTAACTAGCATGATATCATGAAAACCCCCATAAATGTACAAGCTTATGCCTATTATACATTTGATGAAATGCTTCAATAAACGTATTGTGGTGATTATCATGTATTCAAGAATATCAAGTCATGTTAGTTTTCTTCCATCGAGTCCTGGGGGTACTTGTATCTGAAATATTAGCTGTGAGCCTAGATCCATGTCATGTTTTCATGATACTCCCAGTCAAGCTATGAACTCTTAGACTTCAGATAGTCTTATGACTCAGGAAAAATCTCCATGACCTCATGACTCAGTCAGTTGTCAGATATCAGTAGTATTCCGTCAGCCACAAAAATTCAGTAACTCGGTCCATGCTCAGTTTAGTTTAGTAAATCGTGTTCAGTATCTATTCAGATGGTAGTAGGAATTAGAACCGAGTGAAACCAAGGATGGGGACTCACCTGTTATACGAGGGTGTGATTCCTAAAAGTAATCCTTGCATTCCAGAACTATGTAGCCAGCATAGGTTGAGACATCGTAGCCTGCTATATGAGGGTAGATGAGGTGGCTTAACCTGTTATGTGAGGGTTCCCGCCATTCTCACTAGAGTTACCTGTTATATGAGGGTTACTCACATGTTGTCCTTACCAGTGGCGCGATATTGATACCCTTCCAATCAGGGCATAGATGGGACCCCAACTCAGCTATCATAGCACCTTTGGGGCATGTTGGTTAGATACTACTTCCCACGGTTTCATGTTATAGAATTAGGACTGTCAGATACAGTTAATCAGTCTCAGTAATAGCACTTAGATAGTTCTTCAGATTTCAGGACTGTCAGATGCAGTTAACTCAGATATAGTACGGAACTCAAATAGTTCCATCAGATTCAGGACTATCAGCTATAGTCACCCACATTATCAGTTATACTCAGATATAGTCATTCATGTTATCAGTCATGTCATGTTATCAGTATTCAGATTCAGTAATCACGATATCACGTTGTCAGTTATAATTACATAATTATGTATGCATTCTCATGTTCATGTTAGACAGTCAGTTAGCATTAGCATGTATGTGAACCCTTGCATTTAGCCTACCTCACATATATACTCAGTACATATGTACTGACACATTCTCACTATGGTGCTTTCTTTTTATGTTACATCATAGGTTCAGAGACACGAGTTTCAGATCAGCAATAGATTCCAGATTCAGCAGTCAGAGTAGAAGTGAGTCCTCATCCTTTGAGGACATAATGATTTTTTAGTATCTCATTGATTAGATTATTAGTTGGAGTTAGTTGGGGACATGTCCCATTAACTCTTTATTCAGATTCTTCAGACAGTAGAGGCTTTCAGACTAGATGCTGACTAGATATAGACTATCATGTTTTAGACTTCAGTTTTGTTTTGGGTATTCTATTACCCCACACAGATGCTACGTTATTTAGTTATGTTCATGATCAAACCTTATGGCCTTTCAGTGCATGTTTCCGAATTATTATGTTATCTTATGCAGTATACAGGTGGATATATCATTCATGGGTTAGCTTGTGGTCCTTCGGGCTCATGAGCACCGTGTAGTGTTCTGGTTTATCAAATTGGGTCATTACATATATGATGTGTTTTCATGGTCCTATGATTATATGCCGGGTCTAATCACAGACATTGTTTCTCATAGGTTGCCAACTGATCCATATTGCCCCCTATAAAGCAGAAACCGAGAAAGATGAAACCCGATTTGAGTTTGAAAGTCAAGGAGAAAGTGTCTAAGAAATTTGATGCCAATGTTATTTGAGTCACAAAGTATCCCATATGGTTAGCCAACATTGTGCTCATGCCAAAAAAAGGACAGAAAAATCAGAGTATGCATGGATTATCGAGATCTCAACAAGGCTAGCCCAAAGGATGATTTCCTTCTTCAAAATATTCACATACTCATTGATAATTGTACGAAACATTAGTTGCAGTCATTTGTTGATTGTTTCGCAGGGTACCACCAGATCTTTATGAATAAAGAAGATGCTGAGAAAACTGCGTTCATCACACCTTGGGGAGTATATTGTTATCGGGTATGCCCTTTGAACTCAAGAACGCAAGGGCAACTTATATGAGGTCCATGACTACTATTTTTCATGACATGATCCACAAGGAGATTGAAGTCTATGTAGATGATGTCATTATCAAGTCGCAAAAAAGCTCAAATAACTTGGCTGATTTGAAGAAGTTCTTTGATAGGTTGAGACGGTACGATCTGAAATTGCATCTTGCAAAGTGTGTATTTGGTGTTCCTACTAGGAAGCTATTGGGTTTTATCGTGAGTAGGAAAGGCATAGAATTGGATCCTTCAAAAATAAAGACTATCCAAGACTTGCCTCCTCCAAGAAGTCGAAAGGATGTGCTGAGTTTCCTAGGTCGACTCAATTACATTAGTCGGTTTATTGTATAATCCACAGTGATGTGTGAACCAATATTCAAGTTGTTGAGAAAGGATGCTGCTACCAAGTGGATAGAAGATTTCCAGCAAACTTTTGATAGAATCAAGGATTATTTGTCTAATCCAACCATTTTGGTGCCCTAGAGTCCGGAAGGCCATTGTTGCTATATTTATCTGTGTCAAAAAATACATTTGGGTGTGTATTAGGACAACATGATGAAACTGGAAAAAAGGAGCAAGCTATATATTACTTGAGCAAGAAGTTCACGCCTTATGAATCCCGGTATACATTATTGGAGCATACATATTGTGCCTTGACTTGGACTGCACAAAAGTTAAGGCATTACATGTGTGCGTATACCACTTTTTTGCTATCTAGAATGGATCCTCTCAAGTATATCTTTCAGAAGCCAATGCCTACTGGGAAGCTAGGAAAGTGGTAGATTTTTCTAAGTGAATTTGACATTATTTATATTACTCAAAAGGCGATGAAAGGACAAACTTTAGCTGACCATCTTGCAGAAAACCCTGTAGATGAAGAGTACAAGCCTCTTAAAACTTATTTCTCAGACGAAGAAGTTCTATTTATTGGAGAAGATATTTAAGAAGAATATCCAGGTTGGAGAATGTTCTTTGATGGGGCTGTAAACTTCAAAGGAGTCAGTATTGGAGCAGAACTAATTTCAGAATCAGGCCAACATTATCCGATCTCAGCAAAACTCAGATTTCCATGCACTAATAATATGGCAGAGTACGAGGCTTGCATTCTTGGTCTTAGAATGGCTACTGATATGAATATACAAGAACTATTGGTTATAAGAGATTCAGATTTGGTAGTTCATCAAGCACAACGCTAATGGAGTGTCAAGAACGTGAAACTATTTCTACATCTAGAGTGCTAAAAGAGTTGCGGAAAAAGTTCATCAAGGTTGAATTTAAACATATCCCGAGAACTCAAAATAAGTTAGCAGATGCATTGGCGACCTTGTCCTCTATGATTTAACATCAAGACAAGAACTTCGTAGATCTTATCAAGGTGAATGTACAAGACCAACCGACCTACTATTTTAATATATATGAGGAGATGGATGGAAAACCTTGGTACTACGACATCAAAAGGTATCTCAAGGAGGGAGACTATCCAAAAGGCATAACTAGTATTCAGAAGAGAACACTTAGAAGATTGGCAAATCACTTTTTCCTAAATGGAGAAATCCTTTAGAGGAAGGGACTCCAGATTTAGGATTGTTAAGGTGTGTCGACTCTCAGGTGGCAACCAGTTTAGTCAAAGAAATACATGAGGGCATGTGTGGAACACATATGAATGGCTTTATTTTGGCAAAGAAAATTCTTCAAGCCGGCTATTTTTGAATGACAATAGAAACAGATTACATTTGCTTTGTGCAAAAATGTCATCAATGTCAGATTCATGGTGATTTGATTCACGTTCCACCAAATGAACTCAATATGATGAGTTCTCTTTGGCCGCTTGCAGCTTAGGGCATAGATTTCATCGGTCCTATTGAGCCATCTGCATCAAATGGACTTAAGTTTATTTTGGTAGCTATTGATTATTTCACCAAATGGGTAGAAGCCTCCCATACAAGTCTGTAAAAAAGAAGGTGGTGACAGACTTTGTTTGCAATATGTCACTATTCAAAAGTTTGGCAGAATTTCCTTTTACCACTATGCGTATTTGCATATTTTTATTTATCAAGTTATTTGTTACTCTTATTAATGTTTTACTTTAAATAGTTTTCAATCAAATATTTTCTTATTATCCATTGGCCAAGATTTGGAATAGATGGGATTATGAGTCCAAACAAAGCTGAAAGCACAAAGTAGCAAGAGCCAGACCTTCAAAGACAACACAAATCAACCCCCCCTTAAACATACAAATTTTCTTTGAGTACAAGTTTTGAAGAATAGCAGAAGTCAAAAGTTAATAACATTTGCAGTCTTGCGAAAATTACACTCGAACGGTTTGAATTTTCTTTAAAGCATCTACGAGAAATTATGCCTTTGTAGTAATATTGATTAAGTGATTTTGAAGATATTATGAAGATTGTAAACGCACTGCACATGATCTCTGTCTAGTCTACATAAATGTCTTTTATTATACTGCACAAATGTTTTCAAATGCTTAAATACACAATACATGACTTTCAGTTACTTTACATATATGCTCTAAAATGCACCACACATGCACTGTACAAATGCTTTAACACATTTTAGGATGTATTGCATATGAATTTAATGAATTTAGCATGGGCACAAATGCACCTCACAATTGCTTTAAGATATTTTACACTATACAAGATTTTCATTTCCGTCTAAAGCACTGCTCAATCGCTTTATGTTATTTCTCACTATACATGGCTTTCATTTTCTTCTAAAGTCACTGCACGATTGCTTTAATTTATTTCGCAATATGCATGGATTTAAATTTTTTCTATAGCACCGCACAATTGCTTTCAATTGCATTGCACAATTGCTTTTTGATAATTGCACAAAAATTATGGATGAACCAAACAAATACTTTATAGAAATTCATTGCTTGCAAAAGTTGTTTTTCATAAGTCATTGGTTTAGAGAAAAGCCTCCATCCACCCATCATTTGGCTGAAAATACCTCATCTTCATAATTTACTTGGTTTAAGACCTCATTTTCATCGTCGAAAGGCATTATTCACATGAATCATCGGCCTAAAACTTCATTTTGCATTAGCTTTGTTTCCAATGCTCGAGTCGTTATTTTTCATTAATTCGCTGAATTCATTTACTATTTACGTACTAATTGTTTTATCTAGTTTAAGATTTGCAGGAAACTTAGCACAAACGTGAAAGTATTTCTAAGCAGCGAACTAGGGAAAAGTTAGCGGAATGTCAATCATCCCAAGCAGCGTCGACGATTCAAAACTCGACTCGACTCAATTTTCTAAATTTCTCATATAACTGCAAACCCTTTCACAAACCTATTCTCATATTCAAGTGCCATCATAAGTTGAAACTAGGACAAAATTTTGAGATTTTCTCAAAATTTTTGCACAACATAACTTTTGAACTACATCGACCTGATTCTCATGAAATCTGAGATAAGTAGACGTCTCAGAAATCAGGGTTCGATCGAATTTATAATCACAATCATGCCAATTCTAGCTTCGCCATTCCACTTTTTGGGTGTAGCCTTTTCATAATCGGTCTAATTTATCAGTCGAGACAAAATTGGTTTACGTCAACGTTTTCATCCAAAGACTCTTTTCATCATCTTTGATCTAAGAGGGAACAAGTTGTTGACACTCAATTTTGGCTCTCTTTTTTCATAAAGTTAATTTCTCGATGCTTAGGATTTTTGAACATTCTTTTAAAAAAAATATATTTTATTGTTAACTGTTTGAAAATGATGTTTTTATCACTAATATCACATCTTATAAATTTACTCATAAATAAATATATTTTAAATTATTATCCCACTACTTCTTCTAAAATGAATAAATAAATATATGTTAGCATATTAATATAATCCTTGCTATATTATCACATTTTTCACAAATTTACTTAGCATATTAATATAACCCTTGTTATAATATTGTATTTTTTATTACAAATTTACTCTACTCTATTTTATTTATTTAATTTCGAATTATAGCTAAGCGTATTTTAATATAATAATGGCATATATTTGAAATCATGCACGTATGTATATGTATCTATAGGTGTGGAAATTATATATATATGTACACTTTTTGGAAAAATTAACTAGATAAAAATAAGCTTCGTTGAATTAGTTAATTGAAATTTGTTTGACAAAATTAGATTGTGAATTTGGGCCAATCCCTTTAATTAATTTTCAGCTAAGAAAAGAAGCCCACTACCTAACTAAAACTAGCCCAAAACCTCCATAAAACTGCCCCAGCCCAACAACCAAATCTCGTTTTTAACCCAATCACCCACAGACTCGGTTCAAGTCTCTCACCTAATCTTAAACTAACTCTGTAATCCTTTCTTCTTCACCTCTCGCTCCTCGACGAAGTGCTGAACCTCAGCTAAAACCTAACCACTGCTCCTATTAACTCTGTCAGAATCCATATCCATCTCTAAGATTTCATAGAGCCACAATAGTTGACTCTGATTCAGCAATTGCGTGTTTTCTCATGGAAATCTTATCTGGGTCAGGCTGGACCATCAATATCAAATTGCCAACCAAGTCAATCCTTTAAATCTCATCTGAAAAGGTGATTTTCCTTAATCACTGCTTTAAAACTGTCACTCTTTTAATTTAACTTTAAAATTCCCCAAGTCCTTTTGAGGGAGCCATTCTAATTTTGCAATAAAAGGGGCTCCTTTTTACTTCTCGCCAGGGGGATTGAGGGTTCAAAGGTTAAAAATTGAGGAATTTTGAGTCCTTTACTGTTTTCACTCCTAAGTTTTTCTTATTCTATTTTAATTTCTGATCACTGTTCTTCCCGTCTTTCGTCGCTTTTCATCGCTCGTACTCGAGGTTGGTGGGAAAACCGTTCATCGACTTGTGGTTTAGCTTCCCTGCCCGAAACAAGTTCGAGTTGAATCTCCGACGAAAATCCCTAGTTCGCTGCCCTGCACAAGGTAAACTCTATCCCATTTTGATTTTATTTTATTTTTTGTGAAAATATGAAGTTGGAAGATGTTAGCTGTTTTGGCCGATTTAAATTTTGATGTGAAAACAGGGAAGCACGATCACTTTCTAGTTGCTTGGTTACTTGTCGTTGATTGTGTATTTGTAAATAGGTTTATAGATGATGATTTGATCCTAATCAGTTTTCATAAAATTGAGGTTTTAAGTATGGATTGACTGGCTTCTACGAAATAGTTGAAATAATGTCGTTTTCGTCGTTTAGTTTGTTTCGCATCTATGGTGTATTCATGAGATGCTGGCTGCTTTAGTTTTTTTTTTTGCCAAAGAAAGGATTCCAAAAGATTTCAAAAACCCAATTATGTCTAGTTCACCTAGTATAGTATCCATGTGGTTTATTAGCTCAAAATAACTTTTGATGGTAAGCGCATTGATTCTGGTGGCCTCTCGCCTTATACATATTCTATTCGTTTTTAATCTCTTGCTTTCTTTCAAAGCACTAAGCTCTCTCGACCTCTTTGGTGTCCTGATATTTGAATCTGGGTATGTTTAAAGCTCGAAATTATTTGTGTTCAAGCGTAAATTTGTGCCCGAAAGGCTTCAGCTCACTGCCTTTTTCTTCAGTTGCATTTTTTTTGTTAAGTAAATTGTGTGCTGGTGAATGTGTATCTGCTTAAATACGATTTTGACTGTTATTTTGTATTTACTCTCCACTGATATGTTAACCCAAAATATTAACAAGTCTGTAAGCTAAGTTTAATCCTGGGAATAGATGTTAGGAACAGATTTTGTGTACTGTCCAATGTGCGTAGATTCGACTTTCCTACGAAATTCATAGCTTAATGTTTGTTTCAGTTCACAGAAAATCTGTTGTTCAAATGTTCGAGCCCGTGATGTAACCATCAGGTTAAAGTGGCTTACGGAATGAAGGATATTTAGAGCTTGACCCCCTTTAGTTCGTCTTGATTTTGTTTTCAATAATTTTTAAGGGCTTTTTTGTCGTATCTCTCCATTAAAAAAATCAGCCGTAAACAGATTGCGAGAATTTCTAAACCTTTGAAAGCAAAGGCCAATTTCTTGTGATGTCCCCCTTTAGTGATCAAACTTTCACACTGCTACTGTTAAATTTGCAATTCAATTTTACTGTTCACCAACGTGAAAATCTGTTGTAAGTAGCTTCTATGGTTATGTTGAAGAATGTTGGTTTTAGGTGCTCTTATCTCTTTTTAACCTTCTTGACCCTCCTTTTGGTTTTGTTCTAATGTTGTTGCTATACAGTATTTAGATTTGAAGTTCCGCGACGATTTAAGTTTCCCTAATCAAAGATAATGCTAACTATGCTCCTTGTATAAATTAATTCTCCTTCCTATCCATGCCTAGGCTTCATGAGTCTATGGAACGTAGGTATTGGCCATGCTGTGTACCAAATGAATTCAACATTCTGTTAATTACTAGGGCAATACTCACTAAGTCCTGTGGTAAGATTATTTGGGAAAAGGCATGCAGTAGAATACCAATTATTTTACCCCTAATGTTGGGCAAAACTTGATAAATAGTTTCAGAATATGACTATTTAAAGTAACTTACTACAAGTTGTTGGTTCATGCCCGAATAATTGCCAATATCAACCTTTTTTTGGGTGCCTCTTGTTTGAAGGATGGTGTTCATTTGTGTTTGTACTGTTTAAGGATAGCCTTTTACTCAAGCTTGATTTTTCTTTACCTTCTAACTTAGCATGAAAAGAGGCTTCTCAAGTTTAAGATTTGAAGTTTGAGTCGTACAGATTTTTGTAGGTCAGTGCTACTTGATTTTATAGCATGAACATGATTATAACTTGAGTCTACATTTCACTAAGTGTTCACTGATGGTTATATGTCACTTATCTTAAATAGTTTCTCTATCGCTTTATGTGATATTGCATTATTTGTATCATTGATTGCCTGCACATATGTTTTTGGGATTAGACCAACTTCTAAGTTCGTCCTAGTTGCCAACGACTTCATGGCAGGGGATCACTATCTTCCTTTTCCTATTTAAATCGTGACCATGTGTGGGTTCTCTGTTTACTTACTTTTAAATGTTTATTTGGGTTCAATGATAGCTAAGTTACAGAAAATTAATACAAGGTATATATGTCACGGTCTTTTAACTTATTTTCCTGGGAACTCTATTTGTTATTATTTATTTTTCACAAATTGTTGAAGTGCAATGTGTGTATATATATACTGTGTGAGCAGTCGTGTTTATAGCAGAGAAGACTTACGTAAGATCAAAACTCACTATTGTTTCAGGTGAATCTCAAAACCTGTTCTTATTTGTTCCAATTAGGTCGAGTCTTGTAAGGTTATTATATGTTCACCATTTGAATCTAACAATGATTTAAAAGGGTCTTGAATCAGTTTAATAGATTTTGGTCATTCCTCCATTATGAACTTTGTCTTAAGTTTTTTTTTTTCCTTTTTTTTAATTAAAAAACTTGCTTGACTTAGAAATTAAATCGAGTTGTCGATGTTGGTCTGAATTTGTCGAAATTGTTCTTTATGCTCACATCTGTGTGTGCATCTTTATGTTCTCTGATGCTAAAAAAATAAAAAATCTGATTTGGCCCTTGTGTGTAGTTGCAGGAGATTTTTTTTTTTTAGGAAAAATTGTACCCCTCTCTATTCTATGAATCATGTATCTCTCAGTGAAGATTTTCATTAATAGTTGTTCTGGATTTGTTTCCTTATGTTCTGGATTTATTTCCATTAATATGCAGTAATAGGGACTGTTAAGCATGAATACACCTGGGTGTTTAAATCTTATTTGGTTAATGTTATGTTCTCATCATCAGGGAAGCCTTTAGCTTGAAATTACTCTTGATTTTCCTTAGAATAAGGTATTATTTTTGAAATATGGAGGAATTGTTTGCCTAAAAAAGCTTTACGCAAATTCTATTTGTTAAAGTATGAACTTGTTAGATCCATTCGGGTAATAGTTTACTAGGTTCTTGTTCCAGTCTATTTTTTTTTGCCTAATCATCACATCTGATGTTTGCGTAGTTTGGTTGTAGAATTGCATATTATTTCTATTACTTATTGATTTCATTCAAGTTTGGTTTCTAATCCTTATTTTCTTTATTTTCACATGTGTACTCGGGAGCGCGTTTGGGGTCTCATGGTTTGACTCCGTCTCTGCCCAAATCAGAGAAGAGAACGAATATTGCATCACATATTTTCGTCTAGCGGTCTAGTTCCTCTTTCCCTCTTTTCAAGTTTTCTTTTTCTTTTATAGACACTTGTTTTTTTTTTTTGGCTTAACATTTCACATATTATTATTTAAAATTCGTGTTTTATATACTCTTACTTGAATTAGTGTGAATCTTTGAAATCTCTTGTAAAATTTAATTGTTCCCTTTCCCCTTTATGAACTTAGTATAATCACTAGACTTCGGCATATAATTTACGTCATTTAAAGTTTTAAAATTTGGTAGGTTAAAAGATATCTTTAGAATTGATGGCCGAGTTTGTTAGAATCTTTTAATACTTCTTTAATATGAAAGAGTAGCCTATATTTGGAATTGAGTTAGTTTTCACTAATGAGTAATTTCAGACTAATAAAAAATATAAATTTTGCGGTAGATGGGCGTATTATCGCTAAACTCGGCAAATTGGCTTTACTAATTCTGGATACCGTAGATCAAATTTTATTTTGTATTAATTTCAATTAAAAGATAGCACTTCGTAAGTCCCTTTTAAGGATTTCTATTTACAAGAAATATTTTATTTATTCGTATCGTAATAAATAATAAATTTTGAAGCCATTATATATTTAAACAACTATATATTTTATCTATTCACTTATTGTAGGATAATTAACTTATTTTTATGAAATTTAATTTAAAAATGCGAACGAGTCATTTTTAGAATTAATAAAATGAGGAGTTCTTAATATAAGCAACTTTTTTAATTATTAATTGAAAGCTTTTGTAAAGAATTAATTTTAAATAACTTTCTCTTGACAACAATAAGGTTGAATTATTTTTAGGAGTTATCTTGGATAATTTTTGATAAGTGGGTAAATTTTTCTAACCTTTCCTTATAAATGATTAGCATGTTTTAATAAGATGTATATATTTTTTAATAGCTTATTTATATTTTTCTTAATTTGATATTTGATTTTCTTATCAAATCTAAGTTTTTTCGGTTAATCGTAGTTAGCGGATCTTTTAGGGTGCCTAATCCCTTTCCTTTAGGATAATTGGAACCCTTACTTAGAATCGTTTAGTTAAGTAGACCTAAAATGAAGTCTTTGATTGCTTTAATCACATAGGTTATAATAGGTGTCCTAATTTACCATAGAACTAATTAGGTGACGACTTCCTCAACTTATTAGAAGTTTTCAATATGTTGTGCCTCGATTTGCCTCGTGTTGAAATGGGGTATAACACCCGTGATGTCTTTGTCAGAATGAACTATACATTCGATGAGTCAAGTCTTACTCAAATAAAATAAAATGGAAATAAATATTTGAATAATATTTAAACAATTCCAGTAGAGTAAAATCATGAATATCACTAATAACATAAATATTAAATCGTGGCATAGATAGTGGACTCCTTTGAATATGTTTTTCAAGTAATGACAAAATGACTTGAACAAACTAAAGCATACAAGGGATTTTCATGTCAAAGCTTTAAAGGCTCATAAAAATCAAACTTAAAATATTACTGTTAGCATATTATACGAAAAATTTTAATAACTAAAATTTGAAATATTCTTATAGACAAACATGATAAAGGCTTTGCACAAATAATAGAATTTAAATTGGACAGTAGCTTTCTTTCTTTTTTTTTTCTTCCTCGTTTTCTCTAAGTTCTCCCTTTTCCAGTTTGTATTGCTTTTTTTCTTCGTGTACTGGTGTGCGTCTATTCTTACTTTGTTTAATTTTTTACTTTCTTTTTCTTTTCTCTTATCTCCCTTCTTTTGTTATCTTTTTTTTTCAGTTTTTTCGTATCTTCTTCTTTTCTCCTCTAACAAATATATAATGTAAAAAAACATTTCAATTGAATTTACATGCATGAAAATTCATACAAATTGTGAAAAATAACAAAAATATATGCACTATAAACTCTTTTTCTTTCTTTTTCCTCTCTTTTTTTATGTTCTGTGTCTTCTCCTTTTACTTTTTGTTTCTACCATCTCCTTACTTTTTCTTTTCCTTGTTTTCTCTAATCTTTTCTGCCTGTTTTCTTTTTCCTTCTTTGTTTCTCTCCCTGTCCGTCCTTTTTTTCTCTTTTGTTTTTTTGCTTGCTTCTCCTTTTTTGTCTCTTTGTATTGTGTCGGTTTAATATTATGCAAAGGTGTGTCTTTTACGTGGGAGTTGGGCAATGTGCGTGTATTTGTAAGGGGAAAGTGGAGAAGGTTTTAGGGGAAGTGGGAAAGTTGGATTTTTATTTCTCCCAAAAAGTATTTATTTTGTAAAAATATTTTTTATAAAAGAAGGGTGTTTGGTAAATTTGAAAAAATGCTTTTAAAAAGAAGCAGAAATAATTTTCCTGTTTTTTAAAAAAAGCAGAAGCAGAAAATTATTTTTCATGACAAAAATATTCCTATCACTCTCTCACAAAAACACACACATTTGTAGTGATTTAATTTATTGAATAATTTTTATATTGATTTTTGTTTGATGTTTGTAAGTAATATATTTAAATTATTTTAGTAATATATCATTATTTAATATTTTTAATATTTTTATGTATATAAATATTGATTGAAAATTTTAGAGTAGGTACTTTTTAATTAAATAAAAATAAAATTTTAATTAAAAATATTATAATAGATATTTAAAATAGATTTTCTCTATAAATAGATTTTAATAGTAAAAGTCTACTATACATGTCCTTTTTGGTCATTTCTCTAAAAAAAACACTTCTCAAAAAAGATTATCCAAACATAATCTGTTTATCAAAAATACTTTTCAAATGATTTTTTCCAACACAAACTGTTTTTTTTCAAAAGCACTTTTCTAAATAATTATTTTATAAAAGTATTTCTCAAATAAGCAGTTTTATAATAGCAATCCAAATGGACTCTTAGTTGGGTGGTTTGGATAGATTTTAGGTTTGACCTTTTCTTTTTCATTTAAAAGATTAAAACAAAAATAAAAATACAAATATAATGATAAAATATTAAATTAATTATTTATACTAATAAAAATATTAAACAGTTAGAAGACCAGTAAAAGCTATATATAACTAAAAATAATTAATAAATTATATTATTAAAATATAACTAAAAAAACTAATAAAATCACTAGCTAATATATTAAAATATAAATTAAATAAATATATATTTTTTGTAAAAAAAACATAAAAATGGAAACAAAAAATAAAATAAATATAATATAAAAGCTATCCTATACTGTAACTCTATTTTTAAAGAAAATCTTTTTCGCATTTTTTCAAACCTATCCTACACTGTAACTCTATTTTCAAAGAATTTTTTTTTCACAATTTTTCAAATAAAACCTACTAAAACTGAAACTAAAAACTGAAATAAACATTAGACTAAAAATAACTTTTTGATGCTAACAATAGATAAAAGTTAGGGGAGGGTCACAAATCATGTGTCTACACAGGTCATATGTTATGAGAATGAAAAAAATTCAAATAAAGAATGCTTTCATCTTTAATGAACCATAGTCTATAGGATAACTTGAATTCAAATTAACCGATCATAATTTCTTGGCTATTCTGAAATATCAATGAAAAGCAAGGTACTACACCAGGGTCCTTGGTTGGATATATATATATATATATATATATTGGGACGACTATTGCCTTGGTGGCCTTAGTTTTCCCTCGGTTCGTGCAACGAACACGCACTGGGACCTTTCAACAGGGGGAGCTGAACCCATATATTCCATGGGTGCCTTTAAAATAGATCGAGCTACAGTCCATGTTAATGGTTTTAAAACTCTTATGTTCATGACCCTTATCCTATATATATATGTGTATGTGTGTGTGTGTCCATGTGGTTTTGATTGATTTTGGACATGATATTATGTTATCACTTTCCCTGAGTTACATGCCAGTACTTATCCCACTGACCGTCCTAGGATGCTACATTGTTTCATGATGTAGGGTTCGAAGACTTTTTTGTTGCTCCTATGCAACATTAGGTAGTTGAGCACATCTGTTGAGTTGCTGTGAAGTGGTTAACCTTCATTCTTTGAAAGGCCTTATCATTTCATTATTCTTTATTTATTGAATCATTACTTTTGGATTCTTTTTGGTCATAGTCTGGGACATGTACCGACTTAGTTGCTATTTTGATTTTAGTGGCTATTATGGGCAAGTATGGGTTGGTTGTTGTTTTGACTCTTAGTTTTCTTTTGATTTATCTATTCATCTTTTATTACTATCTTAATTGGCTTCTGCTTCATCTTTATTGTTATTATTGTGCTCTTGAGGTTAGGCTGAGGGGGCGGTCTCCAGTCCATGATGGATTTGAGATACCCGTCATGACTAGACCCTGGTTTGAGTCATGACAAGCTTGGTATCAGAGCATGATTTAGGGTTGTTAGGTGTTCACAAAGTCGTGTCGAGTAGAGTAGTTTTATTGGTGTGTAGCGCACTACACTTATAAGGAGTAGGATACATGATATTTAGGAACATTTTTCTTTCAGTTGAGTTCACTCGGGTTGGCCATTTTATGAGGTTAAATCCCCCAGCATTTACAAGCTCCAAGGTTGAGGAGGATCTGTAGGGGTTCATTGATGAGATGAAGAAGATTTTTAGGGTGATGCATGCTACTGATGTAAAGGGTGTGGAGTTTGCTGCGTATCAATTAAAAGATGTAGCTTATCAGTGGTATGAGGAGTGGAAAGCTATGAGGGGTGATGATGTTGAGTAGGTGGTATGGGATGAGTTTTGGGGATCCTTTCTTGATCACTTCTTTACTCAGGAGTTGAGGAAAGCTAAGGTTGAGGAGTTTGTTAATCTGAAGAAGGGTAAAATGAGTGTCAAAGAGTATGATTTGAAGTTTTAATAGTTGGCTCGTTATGCTCCAGAGGTCCCAAATGAGAAAATTTATTTCTGGTTTATCCTGTGATTTGGTATTAGAGTGTAAGGCTACTATATTGAACAATGATATGGAAATCTCCAAACTTGGGGTTTATATGTAGCAGGTTGAGGATGAGAAAAAGAAGCAGGCAGTGATGGGAGAGAGGCTAGATAAAAAGTTTAGATATTCAGAGCAGGGTATAGGTTAGCAGAACAGTAGGAGAGATGGTGGGCAGTGGACCAAGAAGAAGAACTGGGGCAATTCTTATTCGTCTTCTAGTGCTCCTTATTCTAAGCCTTTGGATGATCATCGTTTTCAGGCTACCAGTGGTCCTAAGGTACAAGGTACAGGGTGCCTAGTCTCAGGCTAGTGGATCTCAATTAGCCCACCTTATCTTCCATTCCATTTTTGTGGACAGTTTCACCATGGATATTGTGAGGAGGGGAGGAATCGATGCTATAATTGTGGTCATTTTGATCATATGCAGCGAGATTGTCCTTCAGCTAATGTTGCCACTGGGCTAATAAAGTTTTGGTTGCCACATCTTCAGCTCCTACGCCAAAGGGCGCTACTTCTATTACCAACACTGGCAGAAATGGTCTCTATGCAGTTGCTAGGATTCTGAGGCATCTCCTGATGTTGTTACTGGTATGTTACAGGTCTTTTCTCATGATGTTTATTATTTACTAGATCCGGGTTCTACCCTTTCTTTTGTGTGACCCCTTATGTGGCTGTGCATTTTTGTTTTGGTCCTAAAAATATTTTTGAACCCTTTTCTGTGTCTACTCCGGTGGGCGAATCTATTATTACTAGAAAATTCTATAGGGGTTGTGTGCTGTCTATATTTAATAGAGAGACAATGGTAGAATTGATAGAATTGGATATGGTGGATTTCGATGTTATTTTGTGGATGGATTGGCTTCATTCGTGCTGTGCTTCATTGGATTGTAGGACCGGAAATGTTAGTTTTCAATTTCCTAATGAACTTGTGATCGAATGGGAAGAGAGTTCCTTAGTGCCCAAGGGAGGTTTATCTCTTAGAGCTTAGAAAAATGATTTCAAAAGGGTGTTTGTATCATTTAGTTCAAGTTAAAGATTCTAACTCTAAACGGACTATGCCAGTAGATCTGAAACGTCGATTTTAGGGTGGTAATATGTTTGGGTTTTATGGCTTTTAAATCTCATTTCGACCCTCGATTTGAAAATTTATGATTTCGGGTTTTGGGTGCCAACTTTGTGAAAACAAAGTTTTTTCAAAACTCTGATATCGCCATTGAGTCTGGAGCATTGAATTTTGTGTGGTTACATAGTTTGTTTGTGTATATCGAACTCCGAACGAATTTCGGAAACCCTATCGAAGTCCGTTTTGGACTTACAAATCTTGTGCACCATGATAATTGGTGCACAAAGGGTAAAACACATATGATGCATGCGCTTTATACCTTGAAGGGGTAAATCGCATGTGAGGGATGCGTTTTATGCTCTGTTGCTCCTGGTGTTGCATTCAAACGCACACGCAAGTGTACATGATCGTACAAGTAATATAGTGACTTAGACAGTTGGATCGTACCCACGGGGACTATGCAACTAGCAATTCAACCAACTTTAGTTTTAGACAAGGAGGTATTAAGTGTTGTAATGTATCAAGATGATTTTGAAGTTTTGAATAAAAATGTAAATAGATAAGAAATAACAATTTGTGACAATAGAAAAGCAAGCTGAGGTTGTAAATAGTAATGATGAGAATTCCAGGGTTGAGACACATCTAACAATCTTACAAATCTCTATTCTTATCACAGTCTAGTTGATTATTGGGTTGTTGATTTGCAAGATTTATAAAATGATCATGGTCTTCGGACCTCTAATATTCTACCTATATAAACTTTGCAACTACATCGTTGAGCGGGGATGCAATAATCCATTTAGATGTATATGACTATCTTCCTGCAATTGAACTAAAAGAGGCTTCTAGGTATATTCCTATCCTAGATGCTAATTCAAATCCTCTATTTTATAAAAGGATGAGAACCTGCTCCTTAATCTCTTCGTTCAATCCTACGATTCTCCTCCCGAATTCACATAGAAATATGGATTTATTCTAAGGGTGTGGCAACTCATTAAAATAATAAGCACAAGAAATTAAGAACAACCCAGATGATAATCCAATAATAACTAAGATAAAGAATGTTAAAGAGTAATCACGTTCTTGGCCTCAACCCTAGAACAAGGGTGTTTAGCCACTCATGTTTGAATTCAACATAAAAATCAAATAATTAATCATACCAAGAATGAATCTTGAAATAAAGAAGTTTAAAGAAATTCTAAGAACCCTAAAAGAGATGTCACATCATGGGTCAAGCTTACCGATGCTTTCTTAGAACTTTATTTCCCACCATCAAAGATGTTACAATTGCGGGACGAAATCATAAACTTTCGTTAACTCAATGGGGAGCCTCTATAAGATGTTTGGGAGAGATTTAATGAAAAGCTTGTGCAATGTCCTAACCACGAAGTACCCGATTAGATGCTTCTACAAATATTCTATAGAGTGTTGGACCAACTCAACAAGACCATGGTAGACGACGCGACCGGTGGATCATTTGTGAGATTGTCATATGGTGTGGGCTTAACATTTCTTGAGCAAATCACAAAGCAAAATAGGGTGTGGCACACTCGAGATACTGAGGTAGCCATGGGTTCTCCCACCGCATCAATTGTGAACAAGGAGCAAATGAAGAAAGAAGAAGAGATGGAGGATAACATAGGGAAAATGATGGCACAATTAGACCTCCTTACAAAGCATGTGATGGGTGCACCCCAAAAAATGATCAATGCCGTGGCATCCAAAGTATGTAATGAAGAAGAAGCCAAGAGTCTTGATGAAGAAATTAGATATTTGGCAAACTACTCGGGGGTTCCCTCCTGGCCTATCAAAGGCAAGGTGGGAACCAAGGCTGGACCGATCGTGATCGAGAAAAATATTGTTGTGATAGAGATAGAGATCATGATTGGAGGGATATAGAAGGAGGGTATAATAGATATGTTCCCCCCATGACTAAGTAAAGAGCAAGGAGTCAAATCTTGTGGATCCCAAAAAGTTCAAAGCCGAAGATGTGCTTGCTAGAATCTTGATGAGAGAGGAAGGAACGGACAAGATGGTCCGAGAATTAAAAGGAGATTTTTCTTAAATCAACCAAACAGTTGTGTCACACTCCTCTTCAATTAAGAAATTGGAGATCCAAATTGGCCAAATCCCAACCACACTCAATGCTAGGCCCAAGGGTGGACTCCCTAGTGATACAGTGGCAAATCCAAAAAATAATGCTCAAGGCTTAGCAATTGTCATACGAAGCAGTAA
This sequence comes from Capsicum pubescens, assembly GCA_030864215.1. Lineage (NCBI taxonomy): Eukaryota > Viridiplantae > Streptophyta > Magnoliopsida > Solanales > Solanaceae > Capsicum > Capsicum pubescens. The sequence goes on along the minus strand of CM061547.1, from coordinate 157,129,330 downwards.
AGAACTTGGTGCACAAGAAGTTAAGGTCAAATAAAAGTATCATGATGATTTGGTGAACACAAAGAAGAAGCATGTGGGTGAGTCGAATAATGAGGCTTCAAAGTCTCAAGAAGGGGATGATCAAAAGCCGATAATAATTGAAGAGATAGTTGATGAGGAGGGAGCTCCTAAAGTAGTCAAAGGTGATGAACCACAATGTAACCCCTTGTCTCCAATGAAAGTCCCTCCTCTTTTTTCTCAAAGACTCAAGAAAAAGAAGGAGAATGTCAATTTTAAGAAGTTTCTCTCCAAGCTTATCAGTCTTTCGATCAATATCCCGTTGCTAGAAGCCATTCAAGAAATTCTTGGATATGCTAAGTTAATGAAAACATTGATGTTCAAAAAGTGCCTTGTGGATGGTGAAACCATTGAAGTTACCCATGGTTGTAGTGTTATCATGGCTAGTGTTATGGCGCAAAAGAAAGAAGATTCGAGAGCCTTCACAATCCCTTGCACCATTGGGACATACAAATTTGTGAAGGCCTTGCATGACTGATAACGCTCAATCACTCCCATATTTGAAGGGTGAGATGGTCATTGTCAATGACTCAACTAGAGTTGGGGTCGAATCCACAAGAAGCGAATTATAAATTTCAAGTCTAATGGGTGGTCTAAGTACTAAAAGATTACCCGGAATGATAATAAACACGACATGTAAAATAAAATGAGGGGATTTAATTTGGGATTGGTTTGTAACGATTTTTGACTAACAATACACGAATGTAATACTTTTGATTTAGAATCAAGATTTGAGGAGATCTTCGAATTATGTTTACCTAAAGGTAAAACATGTGGGTTGATGATGGTTTAGCATGAAGTTTAGTTGTTAACTAAAGGATAGGCTAGGTCGACCTTCATTGTGGTCAATATTTCAATAAAACCACAACAATTTCACCCATTGGCTCTTTCGAGTACCTAGCAAGTGTGCAATTTGTAATCACCCAAAACCTCAGTCAAGCATCCCTATTTCTAGGATGATGCTCTTGACATGATTTACACTCCAAATACACTTATTTCTAAGATTGCAAAAGGTAGTAAACCATAGGCTCAATTGTACACCATTGCCTTGTCCCTCTTTAACCCTCCTTCAAGGATGTTATGGGTTACTTCAAGTTCACCTTCATTCTTCTTTTAAGGAAGATGAAGGGGTTTTAGAGGTTAGGGTTTTCACTTATCAAACCTATTTGGATATTTGGGGTTTTCACCCACAACTTTCAACTCATAAATTCAAGCAATGGTGGAATCCATACTCAACAACTAAGAATCATGCAAACAGAACAACACCACATGCAATTACACTTTAGTTCAACATAATCCCAAGACTAAAGAAATTAACTACTCATGAGATTGGAGAAAAGACTTTTACCAAGTAATTCTTCCATAGTATCCATAATAATAGAATGTAAAATAATCTTCAATTCCACACTTCAATTTCACTAGTTTCCTCTTGGAATAATAATTACAATAACTCCGAACAATCTATTTTTTCACCCAAAAATCTAGGGTTCTTCCCCTTTTTCTCTCTCACTTTCTCCTTATTTTTCTCCCCAATCCCCCAAAAAGTGTTTGGATCCTCTATAGAAGTCTTGAATCAGCTCCTAATTGACCACAATTCCCTTGCCCATTTATCCAGCTGATCCGCGATCGCGGAGCGTTGACTACGATTGTGCAACTGCGGTCGCATCTATGATTGAGAGATCACAGTATGTTGACATCTTGATTAAGCGCGATCACGTTCCTCCGACCACAATCGTGTTACCTGAGGCTATATATGTTCTCTACTTAGCTGACTGCGATCGCGGTGCTCAAATCGCGTTCGCAGGAATCGAGGCCATTTCTGTTCTGAGTCATTAGTAGAACTTTCTTGATTCCTTTTGATCATTTCAAGCTCCGATCCATATCTTTCTATCTCCTTAACTCTATGCCTGCAAGGAGTGGATGTTAGTGCATTTAATCACAATTATATCTCGTTGATTCATTCCAAACAAGGTAATGTGCACGAATGATGAGTGAGCATGAGTGGTAAAATCACCACTCATCAACACCCCAAGCCTTTTGCTTGTGCTCAAGCAACACTACCTCTTACCATGAGGCAATAAACTTTTATGCCCAAACTTCATGCCTTAAAGCTTACAATGACTTTGAACTTAGTCATCTCCACAAGTAGCATCATTGCACATGTGCTAAGCTATTTTCGTTACACCCCTCATCATAAAATGCAATATCTAAGGACGCATAAGAATTTAAAGGAAACCAAGCAACAAAAACCCATACTCTAGGAACGACTTCCTTTTGACCACAACTAAGCTATACTCTTTTTGCCTAATTGTTCAGGAGGTGACGCAATCACCCACCCCAACTTGTTTCACATGCCAATCCTCACAAGAAAGAATATTCCACACACCAAGCTACCAAATACACAAGGAAATTTAAGTAAAATCTCTCTTCCTCATAAAAGAAATCTCTATGCAACAAGTGTCATACCATAGGCATGCCCCTATTTTCACTCATCACTACAAAGAAATAAATGGTTGGAGATCTCAAAGGACTTTCTAAGCTTGTAACATAGGTTTGGGTTAGGGTAAGATATCATTTGGAGAACAACATGGCTACTATCTTCCTTGAACATTTACGTCACATTATTCAATCCTCCTTTTTGACTATGGGCCACTCCTCTTTGTTTTCTCTATTTTAGTATGCCTACTTTTTGCTTCCTTTATTCACCCATTTTTTTCTTTCTATTTATTTTTCTTGCAATTTTCATGCAATTTCTTCCTTTATTTTGGATCCTTTCTTTTTTCTATTCCTTTATTTTCAACACTTAGGCACATTCGGCATTTTACTAATACTTTGTGGCCCCAAACTTCCATCAACTTTCACCACCCCCAACTTAGGCTTTTAGCATAAAGTTGCATCTTCAAGTTCAAGGAGAGTATAGTTCAAAAGAGGGATAAAAATAATGTTTCACGATTTGTAATGAGTTTGCCAACAAAAGGGTCCAAAAGCTCAAAGTGGGTAATTAGGAATTACAATCATACACGGATAGGCTTTTTATGCTATAGTGGTTTTCAAAGTCACAAAGATGACCTAAGATCACTTCTCCAACCACATACAATCAAAATTAGCTTTGAAAGACTAACGAGGCAAGTTCTAGATAACACAAGTATACAAGAGATGAATGTAAATAGCTCACCACACATGGCATGCAAAATTCACCAAGGGAACTCAAATGTCCCTCCCGCTAGGGACAAGATTGGAGTATCTATTTTATCACAAGTCAAAAATTTAAGAAGCCATAAAAAGAGAAAAAAATTTGTTACAACATTGCTCACGTCCATGCCCTTGATTTTCAAAAATTTTGGACGAGGGGATTGTTCATTTTGCATTAGCACCATGCACAATTTGCTAAACTATGGCTACAACAAAAGCCTTAATCTCACATTTCGGCTCAAAATGGGCAAACTAACCATATGGCTACTCAAACTTCACCAATGACGTACAAAGTGACCCCAAATTTAGAATTTACAATGCCACAGGTACTCAGACTTCCCTTGCACTCTTGATATTTATGCTACGGGTACTCAGAATTCCTCTGCACCTATGTATCAAAACCCAAGCACAATGCTTTACCCTTAAGAATGTCGTCACTCAATCTATCATAGGGCAAAATTCGTCTACAACTAGGAAAACCCAAGTAGCCTCGCCATACCCCCAACTCAAAGGCCTAAAATGCCCTCACGAAAGTAAATTTAAGAAATATAAGGTATAAGAAAGGCTCCCGTAGACAGTAGGTAGTGTAAAAATATGATGCCGCAATCGCGTTAACATGTCCACAATCGCACTGCCGCAATCATGGTTTGCTATCCGCGATCGCAATAACTGAGACTGAATTCCCCTGTTTTTGCTCTATTTTTGATTCTTTGCACAATTGCCAGTTTTCCAGCTCTGTTTTCCCCTATTTTTCCGGACACACTACTTATGTTAAAAGTCCTACAAAACATCAAAACAAACACAAGATGAGTCAAAAATGGGTTGCCTCCTATCAAGCGCCTAATTTAACATCACGGTACGACTCTCCTCTTTCCCCACATAACATCTTTGAAATTAACACACTCCACCTTGGCCACCATTGAGATTTTCTCTTTGTAGTGCTTCACCCTTTGACTATTGACTATAAATTTCTTCCCTTTATTATCTTCTAATTCAATGGCACCACTTGGGTAGACATTAGAAATCATAAATGGTCCCGACCATTTCGAGTGTAGCTTCCCCGAGAAGAGTTTTAAATGGGAATTGTAGAGGAGTACACTCTCTCCAACATGGAATTCTCGCCGTAATATTCAAGCATTATGCCATTTCTTCATTTTCTCCTTATACAATGCCGAACTCTCATAAGCCTTTAGTCAGAATTCCTCCATCTCATGGAGTTGTGTCACCCGCGCCTCAGATGCTTCTCCCCAATTCATATTCAACCTTTTCAAAGCCCACAAAGCCTTGTGCTCAAGCTCGACGGGTAAATGACATGCCTTTCCAAACACCAATTGATAGGGAGATATTCTAATTGGGGTTTTGTAGGCCATTCTATAGGCCCAAAGTGCTTCATCAAGTTGCCTTGCCCAATTTGTGCAGCCTACATTCACCGTCTTTTCAAGTATAGCCTTGATTTCTTGATTTGAAACCTCCACCTGACCACTCGTTTGAGGGTGGTATGGAGTGGCAATTTTGTGCTTAACCCCATACTTGCCAAGAAGAGCACGAAACACCCGATTTCAAAAATATGAACCGCCATCAGTAATGATGGCCAGAGAGGTGCCGAACCTTATGAAAATATGCTTTGTCAGGAATGAAGTAATGCATTTGCTCTCATTAGTAGGGAGTGCCATGGTTTCCACCCATTTGTAGACATAATAAATCCCCACCAAAATGTATTTGTTCCCAAATGAACTCACAAAAGGACCCATGAAATCAATTCCCCATATATCAAAGAGCTCCACCTCAAGGTTAGGCGTGAGGGGCATCTCGTGCCTTTTTGAAATACCACCATGCATTTGACATTTGTGACAAGATTTAATCCATTCAATGGCATCTCTATGCATGGAAAGCCAATAAAATCCACCTTGGAGAATCTTGGCGATAGTCCAAATTTCTCCATGGTGACCGCCATAAGGCAAAGCATGACAAACTTCCAAGATATCATTTATTTCAATATCTATGGCATACCACCTAATAACTCCATCGGCACATTCCTGAAATAAAAATGGCTCATCCCAGAAATATTGCTTTGCATCAAACAAAAATTGTTTTTTTTTATGGTAACTCAGTCCCTTGGGGAGTACACCACTTGCTACATAGTTGGCAAAGTCAGAATACCATGGTGTATTATTCCCCTCGATGGACATGATCAATTCATCGGGGAAAGCATCATCAATTTTTATTTCCCCATGCTTTTCATTGTTGCCTTCAAGTTGAGAGAGATGATCGACCATTTGATTCTCACATTCTTTCCAATCTTTCACCTCAAAGTTGAACTCTTGTAATAGAAAAATCCACCTAATTAAACGCAGATTTTCTTCTTTCTTGGCCATGAGATACTTAAGGGCGGAATGATCCGTGTGCACCACTACCCTCGTGCCTAACAAATAGTCTCAATACTTTTCGAAGGCATATACAACCGCTAATAATTCTTGCTCGGTGATGGTGTAGTTGCGTTGAGCGTCATTCAAGGTCTTGCTTGCATAGTAGATAGGATTAAATAGCTTGTCCTTACGTCACCTCAACACCGCTCCTAATGCAATACCACTTGCTCGCACATTATCTCAAATAGGGATGACCAATCCGGAGCCACAATAATAAGGGCCGAAATGAGCAATTCCTTAAGATATTCGAAAGCTTTCCAACATGCCTCATCAAAGTGGAATTTAGATTCTTTCTCAGGAATTTTACATATGGGGTGTGCTATCTTGGAGAAATCCTTGATGAAACACCGATAGAACCCAGCATGGCCAAAGAAAACTTCAAACACCCTTTACGAAAATGGAAAGTGGGAGCTTGGCAACTACCTCAACCTTGGCTTGATCTACTTGAATGCCCTTTCCCGCTATCTTGTGACCTAAGACGATCCCTTCTTTGACCATGAAGTGGCACTTCTCCCAATTCAAGACAAGGTTTGTTTCCACGCACCGTTCAAGCACTTTGTGCAAATGTTCGAGGCATGACTCAAAAGAATTCCCCATTACCGAGAAGTCGTCCATAAATACTTCCATAGAGTCTTCAACCATATCCGCGAATATTGACAATATGAAACGTTGAAAGGTTGCCGAGGCATTACACAACCTAAAGGGCATTCGCTTGAATGCAAATGTACCATATGGGCAAATAAAAGTTGTCTTTTCTTGGTTCTCTGGGGTGATACAAATTTGATTGCACCCCAAGTACCCATCCAAGAAATAATACCATCCTCTTCCGGCAAGCCTATATAGCATCTGATCTGTGAAAGGCATTGGAAAATGGTCCTTCTCAGTCCACGAGTTCAATTTTTAGTAGTCCATACACTTTCGCCATCCGGTGACTGGTCAGACGGGGATGAGATAATTTTGTTTATTTCCGACTACTGTGATCCCACTCTTTTTTGGAACACATTATACCGATCTCACCCAAGTGCTATTGGATATAGGATATATCACTCCCGCGTCGATCCACTTTATAATTTTCTTTTTTTATTACCTCTTGCATGGGTTGATTTAATATCCTTTGGTGTTCCACACTCGGTATGTAATCTTGCTCGAGTTTAATTTTGTGCGAACAAATGTCGGGAGCTATTCCGGTGATATCCGCTATCGTCCAACCAATGGATCAAATGGATTTTTTTACCACCAACTTTAATGCTTCTACCTGAGAGGAATCGGGGTCACTAGAAATGATGATTGGTAAAGTATCACCCTCCCCCAAGAATACGTATTTGAAATGGGGTGGCAAGGGTTTCAATTCGACCTTGGGAGGTTCAAGGATGGATGGTAATGCGGGTGGAATTTCATGGTTTCTTAGATCAAGATCCAACTTAACCGAGTTCTTGGTGTGAATACCAAGCCCAGTTAAAGATGCTACCACCTCATCATACTCCTCCACATCATCTCTTTAAAAATTCCATAGCACCCCAACCAAAGGATCATTCAAAAAGCTCACACCAACATGGTTTGACACTTTCCCATCAATCACTGAGATGACTTGTAAGTTCATTGGTTGTTTCATGGACTTGCACACATTGAAGGATACCTCCTCATCATTCAATCTAAATTTTATCTCGCTGGACTCCCTAGCTACCAAAGCCTTCTCGGTATCTAAAAATCGCCTCTTAAGGATAATAGAAATTTCGACGTCCATTGCACAATCCAAAATAACAAAGTCGGCCGGGAAGACGAACTTGTAAGACCCCGCAAAATTTCTAAGCTTAATTCAGTCCTTTAGGTTTGTCAAGGGGTCCCAGACTTAGAAAACTCTAGCTAAGATTTCAGACTTAGTTTATTTTTGGCCTTCGAAAGTTGACAATCGCATTTCGTGACCTTAATGTCCCTTAATGGTCCATATTTTTTTTGATTCATGATCAGAGAGGTCGATAGGTGTTCCCGGACGAGTTTTAGATTTTTCGAAACTCGTTTAGACCACATTTAGTGTCCTAAAACAGTGGACCAACGCGATCTTGGCGCGCCGCATCGCCTATCGCGTTGTTTAACATTGTTGCATGGACTGCCAGTAAAAATAACTGAGGCTTGGTGCTATCATGGAGCGACGCATAGGGTATCGCGTCGATGCCATCGATGCGCCGCGTCGCCAATCGCGTCGATGCCCAGTTTTCAGTCATTAAATGTCCGCGTCTTTAAGGGAAAAAGGGTCAATTTCTCACCCTATATAAGCCTATAACACGAGATTCAGCTAAGTTTTCACCAAAATATAGTTGTTTCTCTCAAATTCCCTCAAGAACAAGTCTATGGTTTTCAATTGAAGGTCCTAATCCCAAAGATTCCACTGTTAATCTTCAAGAAACTTCAATCCAAGGCATGTAAAGTGTTGATTCATGGGTTCCTTTCACCCATGAAGCTCAAGAAACCCTTTCAAAAATATAAATTTTGAATTCCATGTTATGAATTTAATCATATCCATGTTTATGTTGTATTATTACCAATTTGAAATCTTTAATACATATAATGAAATTATGTTAGCATGTGGTTGGAATTCTTGTATTTGAAGTGAGTAATGTCGTCATGATGTATTACTTTAATGTTCATGCCTAAGCCTCAAGTTATGCATGCAAGGTATTTGCTAAAATGCCTAAGAGAATACAAATTATGCTTTATGACTCAATTGTGACCAAATTGATGAATTCATGCTTTACCCTTATGTTCATAATGACCTCCATGTTATTGTTATGCATTGTAATGATTTGGTGGAATGCTCATGAGATTAGACTTATGAAATTATGACATGTTTTTATGTATTCCTATTCATGTGTAAGCTTATGACATACAAATACTTCATGAAAATCCCCAACGGTTGTACTATAAATTGTTGACTATGGTCATGTGTTCAAGAAATGTCATGTCTTGTCAGTTTCATGTTATCGAGTCCTGCGGGTACTTGTACCCAACAATTTAGCTATGTACCTAGAGCCAGTGTCAGTTTCATGATAACCTAAGTCACGCCATGATCAGTAGTATTCTCAGTTAGTTTAAGAACTCAATAGAATTCAGTCAGTTACATGACTCAGGAAAACTTAGTAATCTCATGAACTTAGTCAGTTAACAAAATTCAGTAATATTCCGTCAGTCCATGGAATTTAGTGAACTCGGTCCAGATCTCAGTATAATCAGTTCAGTGTCTATTTAGTTGGGGTGGGATTTAGCACCGAGCGAACCCAAGGATGAGGGCACCCACTGACCGTAGAGGGTGTGATCCTTAGAAGAAATCCTTGCATTCAAAAATTATGTAGCCAGCATAGGTTGAGACATCAACACTGCCAGTTAAGGTTGATGAGGTGGATTAACACTGCCAGTTGAGGGTCCCACCATTCTCCTTTAGGGACACTGCCAGATGAGGGTCACTCACAGCTTGTCCTTACTAGTGGCGCGGTATTGACACCCTTCCAATTTGGGTTACCGATTAGACCCCAATTCTATACAGAAAAGGGGCATGTCGGTTAGATAACTACTTCCCACAGTCTCAGTCTCAGTAAAAGAACTCAGATAATTCTTCAAATTCAGGACTGTCAGATACAGTCACTCAGTTCAGTACGAAACTTAGCTAGTTCCATCAGAGTCAAGACTGTCAAACAAAGTCACTTAGTTAATAGTAAATCAGCATATGAAACTCATGTTATCAGTATTCAGACTCAGTAGTTAGTGTTATCACGATCTCATTTACAGTTATGTATTCATGCATGTTTTCTCACGTTCATGATATTCAGTCAGTTAGTATTGTTCATGCATATGAACCCCATGTATTCATCCGACCTCACTTTGCATACCAGTACATTTAGACGTACTGACGCGTACTTTTCTTCTGCGCTATGGTGTTTTATACCATAGGTTCGGACGCTCAAGTTTCCGATCGCACTTTGCTTCAGATTCAGCCAACAACAATAGATTTGCAGTGAGTCCTCATCATTCGAGGATAGCATGATTATATCATTTTTTTCATTATTTCAGTTTTAGTAGACGGAGTTAGTTGGGGACATATCCCATCAACTCCACTGTTTTCAGACAGTTTTAAGGCTTTCAGACTAGCATGTTCAGACAGTTATTTCAGTTGTTTTGGTATTGATATACCGTATCTCCAGATGTTATGTTTTAACATATTTTTCGAACCTTATGGCCTTTCAGCCTTTTATTCCGTATTTATATAGTATGTTATCCTTGCCTAGTTACAAATATTAGTCATGGGTTAGCTTGTGGTCCTTCGGGGTCATGAGTACCGTGTGGCATTTCGGGTACCAGATTTGGGGTGTTACAAACTTAGTATTAAAGTCTAAGGTTCAACAGTGTCCTTGTAAGTCTGAAAAGCTGCATCTAGTAGAGTCTTGTGCTTGGGTGTGTTGCACGCCACATTTATGTACAAGAGGCTATAAGATGTTTTAGAAATAGTTTCTCTTCTTTCAGTATTCATATCGTGACAGTGAGCATAGGCTCAAACTTAAACTCGCAGTCTAATTTACCTCTTTCTTTCATTTACAGAACATGCCTCCCAAAAGGACTAACGAAAGAAGAATCGGGAATCAGTCAGCACCTCCTCCCGTTCAGGAAGATTCCCTGGGCGAGCATGTCTTTCATGGCCAATTCAGAACTGAGTCCCTTACTTTATCTTACTTAGTAGTATCTCAGAGCAATCAGCAGGCTGTTATTCCACCTAGGCATATGATTTATACCTAGCAGATTAAGGTAGGAAAGCATAGGATGAGAGAAAATAAAAGAGCGAGAACAGGTAATTTCAACTTCGCTCAGTCTAAGTCAGAAGGTGGTAATTGTTTTAAGTTCCGCCCAAAATCCTCAGTTCCAGCTCCATCTCCAGCTAGTATACCAGTACCTAAGTTCAAGATTGACAGCCATAAGGGGGCGCCAGGCTCCAAAACCCCGGGTAGTGCGAGTAGGGGTCTTACCTATCTGCTTTTTGAAGAGCATGGTAAGAATCATAAGAGTCTATGTAGAGCCGATAGTGATAAATGTTTTGGATGTGGCGAGTCAGGCCACAAAGTCTGAGAATGTCCTAAGCCCGGTCCACGAAGTCAGCACAATCGTCTTTCAGCTCAGTCCGGTCGCCCGAATCAGCAGGGTGCCACTTTCAGTGCCGCCAGTGGGCAACTCCCAAGCAGTCTCTATGCACTTCAGTCTCGAAAAGATCAGGAAAGTTCTCCTGATGCAGTCAATGGTATGTTACCGATCTCTCATTTACATATTTATGCACCTTCAGATCCATGAGCTTCTTTTCTTTTGTAACTCTGTGCATAACAGTCAATCTTAAGGTCATATCAAATATTAACAAGACCCTCCTCGGTTTCCACCCCAATGGGTCAGTCTATCATAGCCTGACAGGTATATAGGAACTGTCCGGTTATGATATCTCAGAAATGTCAAGCCTTCAGATTCAAGTAGTAATGCCAATATGTGTAGGAAATCAATAAGGAAAGGTAATTACCGACCTGTTACTTTCTCAGTGCAAAATTTTGTACTATAGTCAACATGATACTTACGCATGCTTCACGTCTCAATTCCATGAACACAACTCACATTCACGCACTTTCCATAAAATCGGGTACGTTTCCAGTTCCTAGTATGAGGAATCCCAGTTCACTTTGTGGTTCGAATCATGTTTCATGAACGCAGAAAACCCCAGACTCAGGTCATGCAACTCATCACTCATACACTCAAGTCAAGCTTTACAATATGCTCAGCCCTCATGACTCATGCTCCACTCCTAATGATCAGCAAAACTCAGATTATATCGCGTATACCCTCAGTTTAGATCCCTCGGTGAATCTGTAGTATTGATGCTTTATTCCTCACGCCTTAGTTATAACATCTGTTCAGTAATCGATATTCAGTCAAGGACTCAGATAGTCCTACAGAACCATGGCTTTCAGCTATCAGAATTTAGTACTTCAGTACCAGTTTAACCCTCAATTTTCCAAAACCAACCTCTAGTCCCAGTTACAGTCTTAGCTACAGTTTTCGATACAGTCTTAGTCTCAACTTCAATTCAGTAATCAGATCACTAGCTCAGTTTAATTTCAAATTTGCTCGACCATAGCATGGAGTTATCAGTTACTCAGTTATCAATATCTTAGTTCCTTAGTTTACAGAATGTTTCAGAATCATGTTATGCACTTAGTCTTGCATTATCAGATAATACAGTTTTAATGAATACATGCTCAGTTATCTCACGTTTCCTAGTCAGTCCTTACTTCATATGTATAATGATCCGCAATTACAGTCCAACCGTTCAGACTAAGCACAGTTCAGTCTTACATGCCTAGTATTCAGCTATCAGTCATGCAGTTAATCGAATAAGTTAGTAAGTTCATGCATTCATGCTCAGCGCCCATGTGGATATCTTTAGTAGTCTCAGGTGAAATGTCTCACTAAGAGGGAGAGTATAGTTGGGTATAAGTTTCAGTATATGTTCGCCCATAAAACCAGTAATTCAGTTTGGCAGTCAGACGGACAAATTTGTATATTGTGAGTTCCCATCTTTTCATCCAACCGCCCTATCCAAAGTCTCATGAATGTAATCATTCTGAGATGGACCAACTAGGTAGAGGCGTGTCCAACTCAATTTATGTATCATGCCTTAGTTTCAGATCCTAAATATTCAGTCACAATTCAGTTCGTAGGTGCCCTGTGCATCGCCTCAGTTTTCCCCAGTATCTCAGTAAAGTAAGCGTTCTTAGAGGGACATAGTGTCCCAAGGAGGAGATACACTATAATCCCTAAACTTCCATGACCTAGACCTTCTATTTTCTTCCTTACGCAACAAACCCAGCTTGGAGTAGGGGGTATTTGTAAGTTGACCCTCAAATTCTAAGCTCATTCATAAGCCATGCATTCATGGTCTTAGGTCAGTTCACGATATTCAGTTCATGTATCACGTTCAGTCTCATTCATGTTCTTATGTTCCCGTTCATGCATACTCTTAGAATGATTGTGGGTTCAGGCTAGTTCAGAATCATCTCTAGTTTCCAAAGTAAAGGAAAAACAAGATAGAAATCCCAGTCTAGTCAAGTTGAAAAAGTCAATCAGAGATCAGAAAGTAGAGGTTTCTCTCCCAAGGAGGAGATAGTGTTTTATGTTGTCAGGGTCATCTCTGTGTGCCAGGTGTAGATGACTTAAGGCAGCGAATCCTTGTAGAAGCGCATTACTCGATTCATCCAGGGGCCACTAAGATGTACCGTAATTTGTGGGAGATCTATTGGTGGAGTGGGATGAAAAGAGATATTGCAAAATTTGTGGCTAAGTGCTCTACATGTCAGCAGGTTAAGATTATGCATCAGAAACCTAGTGGGTCCATGCAGGAGTTCAGTATTCCTACTTGGAAGTGGGAAGAAGTAAATAGGGACTTCGTGACGGGTTTGCCTCGTACTCATCATTAGCATGATTCAGTTTGGGTTATTGTAGACGGAATGACAAAGTCAGCTCATTCCCTTCCAGTTCATACCTCTTATTCAGCCAAGGATTACGCCAAACTCTATATCAGGGAGTTGGTCAGATTATACGGTGTCCCGTTGTCTATTGTCTCAGATAGAGGTACCCAGTTGACCTCTCATTGTTGGAAAGCATTCCAAAAGGGTCTAGGTACCCGAGTTCATCTCAGTACAACCTTTCATCCCCAGACAAATGGTCAAGCAGAAAGGACCATCCAAAATTTAGAAGATATGCTGCGAGCGTGTGCAATTGATTTCAAGGGTAGTTGGGATGACCACTTGCCTTTGATTGAGTTTGCATACAACAACAACTATCATTCCAGTATTAAGATAGTTCCATTTGAAACTCTCTATGGTAGGAGATGCAGATCTCCAATCGATAGGTTTGAAGTGGGTGAGGCCGCAGTAGCAGGGCTTGACTTGGTATTCAATACCTTAGAGAAAGTCCATTTGATCAGAGAAAGGCTCAAGATAGCTTAGAGCCGACAGAAATCGCACACAATGTGCGCAAGAAATTTCTCAAGTTTGAGATTAATGATCTTGTTTATTTGAAAATCTCTCCCATGAAGAGAGTGAAATGGTTTGGCAAGAAGGGAAACCTCAGTCCCCGATATGTCGGTTCCTTTAAAATTCTCTGTCGCTTCGGCAAGGTATCTTATGAGCTCGAATTGCCTTCAGATCTAGCCTCAGTCTATCCAGTGTTTCATGTCTCCTTGCTTAAGAAGTGCATAGGTGACCCAGCAGTTGTAGTCCCTATAGAGGGCATAGACATTCAAAACAACCTCTTTTATGAAGAGATTCCAGTCGAAATCCTTGACTACCAGACTCGCAGACTGAGGACCAAAGAAGTTCCTCTAGTCAAAGTTCTTTGGCGGAATTAGTTCGTTGAGGGAGCTACTTGGGAAGCAGAAGCAGACATACGGACCAAGTACCCTCACCTTTTCCCCACAAACTTAGACGCAACCCAAGGTAATAGCTTTCCTTAAAGCTTATTCATTTTCATGTTCAAATTTTAGTTACAACTTGGTATTTAGTTTTATGCTCGAATTCCCTTATGAGTTTGGTATCAACTACCATTGCATATTCAATCATGTTTTCATGCATCATGTCAGTCATGTATTTGTGCATCAGATATGAATGAACAAGTTAATCAGTACTCCCAGTCATGCATCCATGTATCAGCTCAGTCATGAAATCATCCATCAGATATGCATGCTCAGTATGAATCTCAGTAAATCAATAATGTCAGTCATGTACTCATGTTTTAGTTGTTCATGATCAGAATATACTTCAGCTTATCATTTCTCCCATCTCAGTTAGTCTCATTCGAGGACGAATATTCCCAAGAGGGAGATATTGTAAGACGCTGCAAAATTTCTAAGCTTAATTCAGTCCTTTAGGCTTGTTAAGGGGTCCCAGACTTAGAAAATTCTAGCTAAGATTTCAGACTTAGTTTATTTTTGACCTTCGGAAGTTGGCAATCTCATTTCGTGACCTTAATGTCCCTTAATGGTCCATATTTTTATTGATTCATGATCAGAGAGGTCGATAGGTGTTCCCGGACAAGTTTTAGATTTTTGTGAACTCTTTAGACCACATTTAGTGTCCCAAAAATGTGGACCAACGCGATCTTGGCGCTCCGCATTGGTTAACATTATTGCAGGGACTGGCAGTAAAAACAACTGAGGCTTGGCGCGATCATGGTGCGACGCGTCGGGTATCAAGTCGATGCCATCGACGCGCTGTGTCGCCAATCGCATCGATGCCCTGTTTTCAATCATTAAATGTCCGCGTCTTTAAGGGCAAAAGGGTCAATTTCCCATTCTTATATAAGCTTATAACACGTGATTCAACTAGGTTTTCACCAAAGTATAGTTGTTTCTCTCAAATTCCCTCAAGACCAAGTCTAGGGTTTTCAATTGAAGGTCCTAATCCAAGAGATTCCACCGTGAATCTTCAAGAAACTTCTATCCAAGGTATGTGTAAAGTGTTGATTCATGGGTTCCTTTCACCCATGAAGCTCAAGAAACTCTTTCAAAAATATAAATTTTGAATTCCATGTTATGAATTGAATCATATCCATGTTTATGTTGTTGTATGATTACCAAGTTGAAATCTTTAATACATATAAGGAAATTATGTTAGCATGTGGTTGAAATTCTTGTATTTGAAGTGAATAATGTTGCCATGTGTATTACTTTAATATTTATTAGGGCTTTGCAAAAATCGAACCGACCGATAAACCGAATCGATAAAAATGATTTTGGGTTATTGGTATTGGGTTATTGGGTTAACGGTTTTTTATTAGTTTTATAAAAAAATTTATTGGGTAAACGGTTCGGTATTGGTTTTAGCTTATTGGGTTATTGGTTAAACCGATAACCTAATAAGGATACACTAAGTTATTGTTTTATGCCTATTTATGTTATATATTTAAATCTCTCTCTCTCTCTTTATCTATCTATCTATATATATGTATATATATATGTGTGTGTGTGTGTATGTATATAGATTATATGCACTACTAATTCATAATTCAGTGATTCACAAAGTATTAACCTATTCAGGGCAACAAAGGCACAATATAAAGTTCGGCTATTATCGTAATAAAAAGCTTGAAGCATTTATAGCTTCCAACAATTAGGATTCAATTTTTTTCCTAACATTCAGTTCAAGTTTGAAGATCTTGTAAATTAAAATGCATTGCGTAGGTTTTGACAGTAATTAAGATTTTATTTTTCTATGTTAGTTGTTACTATTTCTATTTTATAAGTATTTTCTTATTGGTTAAATCGAAAACCGAACCGTTAAGGATCAAAAACCGATAAATCGAAATCGATAAGAAAATATCTTATTGGTTGGTTATTGGGTTTACATATTTAAAAACCGAGAACTGATAAACCGAATCAATAACAAGTAAAACCGAATCGAACCGACCGATGCACACCCCTAATGTTTATGCCTAAGCCTTAAGTTATGCATGCAAGGTGTTTTCTAAAATGCCTAAGAGAATAAGAAATATGCTTTATGACTCAATTGTGACCAAATTGATGAATCCATGCTTTACCCTTATGTTCACAATGACCTCCATGTTATTGTTATGCATTGTAATGGTTTGGTGGAATGCTCATGAGATTAGACTTATGAAATTATGACATGTTTATATGTATTCCTATTTATGTGTAAGCTTATGACATACAAATACTTCATGAAAATCCCCAACGGTTGTACTATGAATTGTTGACTATGGTCATGTGTTCAAGAAGTGTCAAGTCTTGTCAGTTTCATGCTATCGAGTCTTGGGGGTACTTGTACTCGACAATTTAGCTTTGTGCCTTGATCCAGTATCAGTTTCATGATAACCTCAGTCACGCCATGATCAATAGTATTCTCAGTTAGTTTAAGAACTCAATAGAATTCAGTCAGTTACATAACTTAGGAAAACTTAGTAATCTCATGAACTCAGTCAGCTAACAAAATTCAGTAATATTCCGTCAGTTCACGAAATTTAGTGATCTCAGTCCAGTTCATCTCAGTATAATCAAATCAGTGTCTATTCAATTGAAAGTAAGATTCCGCACCGAGCTAACCCAAGGATGAGGGCACCCACTGACAGTAGAGGGTGTGATCCTTAGAAGCAATCCTTGCGTTCCAGAACTATGTAGCCAGCATAGGTTTAGACACCAACACTGACAGTTGAGGGTTGATGAGGTGGATTAACATTGCCAGTTGAGGGTCCCACCGTTCTCCTTTGGGGACACTGCCAGATGAGGGTCACTCACAGTTTGTCTTTACTAGTGGTGCGGTATTGACACCCTACCAATTGGGGTTACAGATTGGACCCCAACTCTATATAGAAAAGGGGCATGTCGGTTAGATGACTACTTCTGACAGTCTCAGTAAAAGAACTCAGATAGTTCTTCAGATTCAGGACTGTCAGATACAGTCACTCAGTTCAGTACGGAACTCAGCTAGTTCCATCAGAATCAAGATGGTCAGACACAGTCACTCAGTTAATAGTATACTAGTATACGAAACTCATGTTATCAGTATTCAGACTTAGTTGTTAGTGTTATCACGATCCCATTTATAGTTACGTATTCATGTGTGTATTCTCACGTTCATGTTATTTAGTCAGTTAGTATTGTTCATGCATATGAACCCCATGCATTCAACCTACCTCACTTTGCATACCAGTACATTCAGACGTACTGACGCACACTTTTCTTCTACGCTATGGTGTTTTATACCATAGGTTCGGACGCTCAAGTTCCCGATCGCACTTAGCTTCAGATTGAGCCAGCAATAGTAGATTTGTAGTGAATCCTCATCATTCGAGGATAGCATGATTGTATCATTACTTCATTAGTTCAGTTTTAGTAGACAGAGTTAGTTGGGGTTATGTCCCATCAACTCCACAGTTTCAACACAGTTTAGAGGCTTTCAGACTAGCATGTTCAGATAGTTATTTCAGTTGTTTTGGTATTGATATACCATATCTCCAGATGTTATGTTTTAATAGATTTTTGAACCTTATGGCTTTTTAGCCTTTTATTTCGCATTTATATAGTATGTTATGCATGCTCAGTTACAGATACTAGTCATGGGTTAGCTTGTGGTCCTTCGGGGTCATGAGCACCATGTGGCATTCCGGGTACCAGATTCGGGGCATTACAGAACCAGTCCACTTTTACTAGAACATCATGGAGGACTCCCATTGGTTTTTGCTGGATCGATCGTCCATGAGCAACTTCATTTTGGTGGTTGAATATTATAGATACTAACTTACTGTAAACCTTACAAAGTTTTTCACTATGTATTTGTATTATATATGGATGACCCTTTGAATGAGTTTAAATATTTTTGTAGTGCATGAATTTCCTAAGCATTTAATGTATATTTGTATGTCATATGTGGAACAAATATGCCACTCTGCGATAAGACAGGGTTGCTTGAATAGTAAACACCCTCCACCTCCAATTCTAAAGTTGAGGATTCAAATAAAAAATGGGCTCCCAAGGAGAGGTTAAAAAATAAAAAATATGCTACCTACGGAACAAATGATGTCCCACAACATGCTAGGTATATATCTTTTCATTATTTTGGAAAGTCAAGATCAGTACGATGTAGGGTATTGATTAAAGAAAAGTTGAACATAAATTGTCCCCTATTCTTTTCTATTTGAAAATGGATGGTCATGCCGAAGGTGTGAATAATTTAGCAGTTGTTTATCCAAATAAGTAGTTTGTACTTTGTTATTTTCTATGTTTGTGTTTATTTTATTTACTGGAAGAAAAGATAGCTTCTTTTTAATGACTAATATGACTAATGAATAAAAGATAGTGTCTTTTTAATTACTGATCCGACAGAGTAACCTAGAGGGTGTTTGGATAAGATTATAAGTTGGGAAAAATAACTTAAAATCCATTTTTTACTTTTAGGATTGTTTAGCAAATTTAAAAGTTGCTTAAAAAAAGCCAATTTTGACTTTTTAAAAGACAAAAGCTAGAAGTTATCCATTTCCTACTATTTTTTAGCTTATAGTCCATTAAAAGTTGACCAAGTAAAAGATATTTGTGTCCCTTATAATTCTTACTTATTCCAAAATTATCCTCTTGTAACCCTAAAACACACTTCTCTTTCACTACAACACACTTCTTCTTGTATTAATTAAACATTTTCACTTTTTGTATTTATGGCGAACTTAACTCTAGGCATATTAGTACCTCTTTTGTATGAAACTTCTAATTTATGAAATATGATTTTCATGTATTATTCTCATTCTTTAATATATTCTTTTTAAATTCGGACAATTATTATTGTACAATATATGAATTTCTCTAAGAAAAAAACAACCCATCAACCAAGATATGGAGAACACTCACTGAAGACATACAACTTCATGAATCATTAGTGAATGATTCATGTATATTTGATAACGCAATGTTCGTATTCGATAATTTTTTAATAGCGATATAGTCATTACTCAATCAACGAGTAATATATTTTTCATTAAGAGTCATTTTTGCAAACAAATAGTATCATTTGTGACCAACTATTTATCTATTAATGTAATTATAATGATTAGTCACTGGTCAGAATCGACTCTATGCTCTTACTACCTGTTAGGAGTTCGAGGCATTACCGGATGTCGTTACTGGTATGTTGAAACTCTTTTCCTGTTTACTTTACCCAGGGTCCACTCTTTCATATATGACACCATTTGTGGCTGTGTATTTTGGTTTTGGTCCCAAGTATATTTCAGACCCCTGTTCTGTTTCTACCTCGGTGGGTGGCTCTGTAGTGGTTAAAAGAGTCTATAAGGGTTTTGTGGTATCTATGAGTAGTCGAGAGTCTTTGGTTGATCTGTTTGAATTAGACATGGTTGAGTTTGATGTCATATTAGCGATGGATTGGTTGCACTCGTGCTATGCTTCTCTAGACTGTTGGATCTGTAAGGTCATCTTTAAATTCCCTAATGAGACGATTATTAAATAGGAGGGTGGTTATTTAACACCCAAGTGGATGTTCATATCATATCTTAGAGTCCAAAGATTAATTTTCAAGAGGTGTCTCTATCATCTGGTATGAGTTAAAGATTCAAACTCAGAGGGTCCTTCTTTATATTACATCCTGGTGGTGAATGAATTCCCTGAGGTCTTCCCTAACGACCTTCCTGGTGGCCCTCCTAATAGGGACATTGATTTTGAGATTTATCTTGTTTTAGACACTCATCCTATTTCTATTCCCCCGTATAGAATCGCACTAATGGAGTTGAAGAAGCTTAAAGAGCAACTAAAGGATATTTTAGACAAGGGTTTCATCTGTCCTGGTGTGTCTCCATGGGGTGCACTGGTATTGTTTGTTCATAAGAAGGATGGTTTCTTTTGGATGTGCATTGATTACGGATAACTGAATAAGGTGGCGGTAAAGAATAAGTACCTTCTTTCATGGATAGATGATTTGTTTGATTAACTTCAGGGTGCTAATTTTTTCTCCAAGATTGATCTTCGGTCTGGGTATCACCAGCTATATATTAGGGAGGTGGATATTCCTAAGACTGCTTTTCGTACCAGGTATGGGCATTTTGAGTTTCTAGTTATGTATTTTGGATTGACTAATGAACTGGCAATATTAATGGATTTGATGAATATAGTCTTTCGTCAGTTTCTAGATTTTTTCATCATTGTGTTCATTGATGATATTTTGGCGTAATTGAAGAGTGAGGTGGATTATACTGATCGCCTTCGCATTGTATTGCAGACCTTGAAAGATCAATAGTTATATGAAAATTTTTCAAAGTATGAATCTAGTTGAATGTTGTCACTTTTCTAGGTCATGTCATTTCTAGTGAAGGGATTATGGTGGATCTGCAGAAGGTTGCAGTGGTTAAGAAGTGGCCTAGACCCACGACTCAAACCGATATTCAGAGCTTCTTGGGTTTAGCTTGTTAGTACAGGAAATTTATGGAAAGTTTTTCAACTATAGCTGCCTCGTTGACTAAGTTAACTCAGAAGAAGGTAAAGTTTTTATGGTCCAATACTTGTGAGGGTAGGTTTGAAAAACTGAAGAATAAGTTAACTTTATCTCTGATCTTGACTTTGCCTGAAGGCACAAATGGTTTTGTAGTCTATTATGATGTGTCCCGTGTGGGGCTTGGTTGCATTTTGATGCAGCATGGCAAGATGATTATAGCTTATGCCTCTAGACAGTTGAAGGTGCATGAGAAGAATTATCTGACTCATGACTTGGAGCGATTAGTTGTCGTGTTCACATTGAAAATTTAGCGTTACTATTTGTATGGAGTGCATGTGGATATCTTTTCAGATCATAAGAGCCTGCAATATGTGTTTACTTAGAAATAGCTAAATCTCAAGCAAATGAGGTGGCTTGAGCTGCTCAAGGATTATGACATGAGTGTCCACTATCATCTAGGTAAAGCTAACATGGTTGTTGGTGCTCTTAACGGGTTATCTATGGTGAGTCTAACAAGTGAGAATTGGTGAAATATGTGCACCATTTGGCTAATCTTGGAGTCCGCCTCTTGGAATTTAGGAATGATAGTGTTTTTTTTCAAGAGGTAGCAAAGTTATCCCTGGGTGCTGAGGTGAAAGGGAAGCAGGTGTTAGATCCTATCTTAATGAGGATCAAGGGTGATTTAGGTAGGCAGAAAGTAATTATTTTTGAGGTTAGTGGCGATGGTACCTTACATTATCAAGCGAGATTGTGCGTTCCAGATGTGGATGGATTACTGGAGAGCATCTTGGCTGAGTTGCACGAGTCGCACTATGCTAATCATCCTAGCTCGACGAATGTATCACAACCTTAAGGAGATGTATTAATGAAATAATATAAAGTGGGATGTGGCTAGTTTTATGGCTAAGTGCATGCTGTGCCAACAAGTGAAGGTTGAGCATATGAGGCCCGAAGTGTTATATCAAGAAATTGAGTTTCTTATGTGGAAGTGAAAAGTGATCATCATGAATTTTATTACTGGTCTTTCTCGGCTTCAGAATCAGTTCGATTTGATTTGAGTAATCGTGGATAGGATGACTAAGTATGCTCACTTTTTTACCAGTGAGGACTAATTTTTTTGGTAGAGGATTATGAAAGGTTGTACCTCCAAGAGATTGAGAATTTGCATGGGTACCTATTTCTATTATCTTGGATCATGGTATGCAGTTTTCATCACACTTTTTGCAGTCGTTTCAGAAAGGTTTAGGGACCAAGGTGAGTCTTAGTACTGCTTTCCACCCATAGTCAGATGGGCAAGCAGAAAGAACTATACAAACATTGGAAGATATGCTTCACGCTTGCGTGATTGACTATGGTGGTAGTTGCATTAAGCATTTTCCTCTTATAGAGTTTGCATAAAATAATAGCTACCACTCTAGCTTTGGGATGGCTCCATTTGAGGCCTTGTATGGTAGGAGATGTAGGTCTCCTATTGGGTGGTTTGAGGTTGGTGAGGCGGAGATGTTTGCTCTAGATTTGGTTCACCAATCCATGTAGAAGGTGATGGTGATTCGATATAGACTTAAAGCTACCCAAAGTCACCAGAAGTCCTATGCATATGCGAGGCGTAGAAAGTTAGAGTTTGAGGTTGGGTATAGGGTGTTCTTGAAGGTGTCTCCCATGAAGGGAGTGACCTAATTTTTAAAAAAGGGGAAGCTTAGTCCCTGGTATGTTGGTTCGCACTTTATTTTGAGAAGGGTTGGCAATGTTGCATATGAGTTGGAGTTGCCTTCTCGTTTGATCTCCATTCACTTGGTGTTCCATGTTTCTATGTTAAGAAAGTGTGGGTGATCTGTTGCAAATTATGCCTATCAAGGATATTAGTATTTTGAATTCCTTATCTTATAAGGAGGTCCCTGTTGAAATCTTGGATTGACAGGTTCGACGGTTGCGGGCAAAGGACATAGCTTCGGTAAAGGTTCTATGGAGAAACCACAAGGTCGAAAAGGCTACTTGGGAAGCTGAAGATGACATGAAGTCCAAGTATCCATTCCTATTTCTCATTCCAGAATATCGATCTTAAGGTATGTGTTTTCTTAACATCTTTGTGTTTTATCTTTGTTAAAGGTAGATTGTGAATTCCTTGGTAATCTATTTTCAGTCTTAAAGGTAAAAGTAGAGATGTTTGGGGGCTTAATCGTGCTAGTCACTGCCTTGTCCCTTCATTCAAGGATGAATGATCCAAGTGGGGAGAATTGAAACACATTAGGTTTTGTCCCTTGGAATATTCTTCATCTTAGAGCTCACTGTCCTAGCAATGACTCATCATACGAGTCATATAGTGTGGGTATGGGTTAGGCGACCCTAGTTGTTAGGTATCTAGTGGTTGGTGGTTGGAGTTTTGATCTTGGTAACGACTTGGTGGTATAAGTCGTTAGGGGTGGTTACAAGTTGTTAGAATGATACTTAGTTAAATTAGTAACTTAGTGGCTTGGCTAGCCTCTGGGTACGAGTGGCTCATTAAGAGCTGTGAGGATAGGTTATGAGTGGTAGGTTTGAGTCGTATGTTGTCCAGTGTCTAATCCCTTGGATTCTGTCTTGGATATCGTATGGTTAGGTCACAAGTGGGATTATGGAGTTGTATGGTGGATAGTGTATGGGTGTCCAACTCATTGTCTTAGTGACGACTCAAGGGTATGAGTCTTAGGTTGTGGTCACGAGTCAAGGGGTTGACTCGTAACCACATGCGACCTTTTTACAGCTTTTTAAGTATGGGGCATTCTGGACATTTCCCACTTTAAGTCCATTTGATACCACGACTTAAAACATCCTTTGGGACTTCATTAACACATTATTCCCAATAAAATTCTCTCAAATTCTCTCTCAAACTTTCTGTTCAAGAAAAAGCTAAGGTTTCATCAAGCTAATCAATTAAGGCTTTCAAGGGTGATTTCTCTCCGTGCTTCTTTGTGTCTAAGGCATATTACTCCTCCCTCATTATTAATTTATATAAAACTCATGTTTTAAGTTATGGTTTTTATGGTATTTGTATGGTTTTGAAATAAAGGTTGGGGTTTTGGTTGTTCATGGATGAATATTGTTTTTATGGTTTAATTATAGTTTTTCTTGTTTTAGTTATGGTTTTGAACATGTGGTTGTATGGTTATATTGGTTGAACTTGATAGTGGTAAATTGCTTTAAACTTGTGACTCTTTAAGTGGTTATAACCCCATTGTTCATGGATGAATATTGTTTCTCATGATTTAATTATGGGTTTTCTTGATTTAGTTATGGTTTTGAACATGTGGTTGCATGGTTATAGTGGTTAAACTTGATAGTGGTAAATTACTTTAAACTTGTGACTCTTTAAGTGGTTATAGCCCTAACCTTGTTCTATCAAACTGGTTAGTAGTTATGAGAAAGGTGGGAATTTGAACTAGGGGTACCATGGAATCCCCAAAGTGTTTGGTTTGACTATTTCTTGAAACTAGTGCATGGAACAAAATGGTTAAATGGTTAAGGCTGGTTTAGAAAACCTTGTTGGGTATGAAGAAATCCCCCAGTGATTTTAATAATGGAGTTTGCGGGGTATGAAGGACTCGCCTAAGTGTTGGCTGGTGGCATTGCTTGCAATCTATAGTCGGTATGACGGCACATTAACAATTGAATCCTAAATTGGTGGTTTAATTATGTGTATAAGGTTTTAATAGGGCAATAATGAGGGTCGTGATAGCTAGCCATGAAGGTGTAGGTCCGAAGGACGGACACTGGAAATTCGTGATTGCCGTCATGAGGTTTGGTCATGATGACCTCTGTGTTTGGTTCACACTATTAATAGATTGTATCTTTGTTTGAAGAGGGGTTTGGGCATTCCTTGGTGTTCCTTCATACCCCTGGTTCATGTGACTAACACACACAGAGGCCCTCTCAGTTGGGGGAGCTGAACCCATATAGCTCGTGGGTGGATTTTATGACAGTTAAGCTACACAATCCAGGTTAAGATTTAAAATGCATGCTAAACCTTATTCCCTACCCCATCACGGTATATATGTGTATGTGTGTGATAACACATGGTTATTTGATTTTGTTTTGAATAATGGAATTATTTTATCTTTTTCCCTGAGTTACATGCTACCTTTCAGTTCGCTAACCATCTTCGAATGCTGTATCCCCACGCAATGCAGGAACCGACCATTCTACCATTCCTCTTGCTCAGTGACTTGGATTTGGGGACAACTTTGAGCCTGATTAAAGTGGTGAGATTCCATACTCAGGAAGCCCCATTTCATGCCATGGACTTCTTTCCATTATTTTTATTTTCTTCTATTTTCATTTTGGCAATGGTCGTGGACATATCCCGACCGGATATTCTTTGATTCTGGTTAGAAAAGCTTTTTTGGACTACTATGGGCATAACTGATGTCGGTATTAGTGTTAGCATTAGTATTGGTACTGTCATTGGGATTGGAACAGGTTGGATATTTGGTTGTGGTTGTTTCGCTATGGTTATAGACTTACGTCATTGTCTTTAGATTACTATTGTTTTATCTTTTTATACGTTCGAAATTCATCCGACATGAGGTGTAGGGTGGTTAACGGTGGGGTATTAGGGGTGGTCTCCGTTCTTTGTTGGACTTGAGAAACCCAACACGACTAGGCCCTAGTTTAGGTCATGTTAAATTTGTAAAACCTTGAGGATCCTCCTCAACCTTAGTACCAGTGAAAGTTGGAGGGCTCAACCTCATAAACTGGCCAATTCTAGTGGCCTCAGATGAACTCCCAGCAATACCAGCAGAACCCGTTTGATGTGATTGAGATGTCACCAACTAGGTTAATGGGTGAATGGATTGGCGAAACTCATCATTAGTAATGAATCCCTGAGGTAACTGAGTAGGAATGTCACCAGCTGGAGGAGGATCAATGGAGACAAGTGGAACTCCAAGTGGGCAATCAGAACCAGTGACCCTTGATCGGGTCTATACCCCATAAGTTTGACGAGATCCACCCACATTATCCTCAGGCGGGACAGATGAGTTTCCATGAGCTTCAGATCATCTGGGAGGTAAGATTTAAAAGACGAATAAATGGGAGTTAGAGAAATCCAAGACCTTAGACTCTACAGCCCGAAAATAAGACTACAAGAAGGGGAAACATTCCTAGTTGCCTTGTAGTGTCTCCCTTATAAGTGTGGTTTGCTTCACACCCATAAAAGAGACTCTACTTGACATGGGTTTGTGGATACCCAATTGACCATGCACCTATGCTCTAATTCCAACTTTGTCACGACCCGAACCAGGGCCATGCCATGGCAGGCATCTCAAGCCCATCGAGTATCGAAGACCTCCCTCTTAGCCTATTTGACCAAAATATAATATAATATAACAGCGGAATGCCAACCTTTAGCAAGATATGATAATGAAATTCAAAGACTCTATGATAGATTAATACACAAAAACCGCCATATAATAACCAATATCAATAACTAACCATAATACCATGCCCACTGTAATGTCCAACAAAGCCTCTAACAAAACCAAAGATAGTTTGGTCGGGACATGCCCCCAACCCTAGCCAAAAACTAATCCAAAAGAAAATACCAAACATAAGGAAATCCACTGCATGAATTGGGGTCTTCCAAAGTATGGAATCTCACCACTTCAGTCTAAGTCACGAGTTTACAATAATCACCTTTTCACTGTGTAGGAGGAGTAGGAGTATGGCCAATTCCTGCATCGCATGGGGATACAACGTCTGAAAACGATTAGCGGTTGGAGTACTAGAATGTAACTTAGGGATAAAGGATTAAGTAATGCCATGATCCATTATATATAAACCATTTAAAATCTAGTTCACAATACCGTATGCAATACATACATATATATATATGTATATATATATCACATGCCGAGAAAATGAACAGGGCTTAGCATAATCTTTAAAAGCTTAACCTAGACAGTGTAACTTGACCATCCTAAATCAACACCCACGGGCTATGCGGGTTCAACTCCCCTAATGAAAGGGCCCCAGTGCATGTTAGCCACACGAATTAGATAAAACCCAGGGAAAGCTAATGAAATTAAGGCAACTAGCCATCCCAAAAAATATATCAAGTGTGACACATGCACATGGTCATCAAGACCAACCTCATGTCAACAAAAATGAGTTTTCGGTATCAGTCCCCCTGGAATATCCACCTTCACAAATTTGCTACGCAACCCCCTTTAAGCTCATACTAAAACATACAACACATAACCCAACCATCGATTCCAAGAGTGAATTATTAAGGCATCATTAAGTGGTATCGTCATACGGACTATAGCTTGCACACAAATATCATTAAACCATTACCTTGGGGAATCCTTGTGACCCAGAATCCATTATTAAAACCAACTTGAGGGATTCCATTGTACCCCTCAAGGTTTTCAAAACCATCCTTAACCATTTTTCCATTTTTGCAATACTTTAGTTTCAAATAGAATAGCCAAACCAAATGATGATTCATATTCCAAAACCAATTATGCAAGTGGGTCGAGGTTATTATCCATTTCCATACCAAAACCAAATATTTGGGGAAATCCATTGTACCCCGAAATTCATTAACCATTCCCATGCACCCCAATGAGTGTACAACCAACAGTTCATGCATAATAAATAAATAGCAACCATGGAAAAACATTCAAATAATTTATATCCAAAACCCTCAACCCATAGTTCAAAATCCAACATGAAAACCATGAATAATAAACCAATTTTCATGCCATTATGAAATATACAAGTATACATAAAGAGGTACATCCCTTAAACACACGAGAATTGGAAAATAATTCAGAGCTTGAAACCAGAAAGATGAACGTAAGAGGAAATCCTTAGCTCTCTTGGTGTTTTTATGTTTGGGAGTGGAATAATAGCCTTGGTATTGTGAATACTTATGGAAATAAGTTAATATAATTTTTAAATGTTATTCGTTGAAAAGACCCCTATACCACTCATCCCAAGTAATTAAAACAAAACTACATCAATTTTTACATAGGTTTGTGGCACAGATCTTCTCGTGGAGGCTAACCTTCATACCATGGACCCTAATGCAGAGAGTATCTTCCATGTCATGGACCCTAATGTTGATGCTATTCTCCGTGACACGGGGATATCGCGGAGGCTCACTACCTATGAGGTCTAAAATCACCCCTAACCCCATCCAAAAATTCTAAAACTCTTCCAGGACACTCCTTTAACATACCTAAGTATAGTTTGAGTCAAAAATTAATGCTTCAAACTTGTGAAGGACAAAATTAAAATGCTCAAAATTTTTTAGAGTGTTACCTGTGTCTATCTTATTTAGCTCATATCTATGTTACTAGTGCTGTCTCACCGCGTCTCCTATAGATTCCATTCAAGTTGTTCATGAGTTCAGGTATCTTTTTCCTATAGATTTACCTGGTATGCCTCTGTGATGCCCCGAAAAAATTTTCTGTTAAGATCTCAGACGAAAATGTGTTGAATTTTGTTCTTTATCGTGATTAATAATTTTTTGTGTGGAATTTTTGGATATGCAACCCGTCATTGCGTATAGAATCGAATAAGCTTTCCAACAATATATGGATCATCCAAAATAGACACTCGAGCGATGAGTTAACTTAGGCCAGTAAATGTGCAGGAAAAAAAATGTGCATAAATGTGCAGGAAAAAAAATACTGAGGCCAGGCAAATTTTAGGATCAACTTTAAACGATCATACCTCCTTGTACATAATGATCTAGGTGAGCTACTATATATCAACAGAAATCTATGAAAGTCCTCTTTCCAATGAAATTGGTTTCATTCAATTTGGCCATCGGAGCAAAAAGTTATGGTCAATCTACTTCAGCCTATCAAAACAGTCCACTAAAGGATAAATTTGACATTATTTAATTTTTAAGGGTATTTTGGTCATTCCCACTCCAATCCATCTGGGTAAACCATGGATTTAAGTCCATTAAGAGCATTCAATAGCTCATTTTTCTCCAAAATTTCCTAAGGCTCAAACCCCAACCCTACTACTCCAAATTTCATCCTTCTATGTCTCTTGATTGAACAGTAGAAATTTCAAATTGATTTGGGATTCGAGTTGATTATGTTAAGGGCTTCGAGAAGCACCCTTTATTTTCGTGAATAAAGTTCAGGAGTAGGAAGTTCATAGTCATCTTCCATTTTAGGTATGTGGGGCTTTGAACAAGATTATCCTTTCGATCTTGTGCCCGGTATTTTTGTTGAATTACATTGACATGAGATTTTACATGTTTTACCATGAATTGGAAATATGGTTTTATATCTTATATTATTGTCCATGAGCTATGGGATTATGTCATCCGATATGTGTATGATGTTGAGATGGAATTATGTCCAAAAAGTATTTGATTATGAGAGTATGATGATTTAATTTGTTAAGCCTTGATTTATAGTATCATTCCACTATTTCCTTATTATGAATTTATAATTGATATTGGAAATTCTATATCCCTACTATGGTTTGATGTCTCAAGTACCTTTAAAGAAGAGTTGGATGGCAAATTGAGAAATGTTGATATTGAAGTTGCAATGAGTCTTGGTATTTTCCGGATGGTTTTGATAAGTTAAATTATTGAAAATATTATGTATTGAGTCTTCATATCCTTGTCCAAATGTCGAGTCAGTTATGGTTCAATGCATTGATACCTTGCTGATGTTGAGGAAGATTAAAATGTTTTGAGCTAAAATGTGTTGAGTTAGAAATCCACAAATTGATATGATTTGATAGATGAGAAAGAGATTTGATTTGGTCTTTATGATAGACCCTTGTGATGTTGTGGTGGATTTCCTAACGCGTTCTAAGCTTGTCGAGGAGTAGTACTTAGCACCGAGAGGGAAATTTGGTATTTCTCCAAACCTATGTGCCACCATAGGGTTGTTTGATGATGATATTATTAGCCAGAGAGCCCGATTGTGATTATTGCAGTTTTAAGGTCGTACTCCCTAGCAAAGAGTATGACGCTTCCGCCAACGGGGGTTTCAAACGTTGGTATTCCACGTTGCTCACATGGGGTTGTCGGTTATAGGAAACTCCCCTGTCCATAAGAGTCATGTTTATTGAAATACCGAGTCACTCCGAGTTTTGAGGTGGTAAGTCAAGTTGCCTATGATGATCTTCAATGATTTATGAGGTTTTTCTCCTACATTTCCTATCTAAGATGTTATGAGTTGCATGATTCAATGTCACTCAATCCAGGTGTGTCATTATGGTCCGTATGTACGTTTTTATGAAATTTATCATATTATTTATATTTTGCATGCGCCCCCACATACTCAATACGTATCTTGTGCTGACCCACATATTTCTCTATGGTCTACATTCTTACCATGATGTAGGTTCAGGTACTCAGCCGTAGCCGCAACAGTGATATCCGAGTACTGCATCTACATTCCTTCAGTGGTGAGTCCTCATGGTTCGAGGACCAGGTTGCTAGTTGTGGGTGCTGTTGTTTTGTGATCCCTTTGGTCTGTTGAGTCAGTTGGGGGTTTGTCCCAATGGCTCGTTGATTTTGCTGTATAGAGGCTATGTCAGACTAGTGTATTGTTGGGTTAGTTTGTGTATAGACATTTCATATATGTACAGTCTAACAATATTCCGTTCCATGTGCGATATGACATGATATGTACTTTTATATATATCCTTAGCGTTTCATGTATGTTATTGTGTTGGAACCCAAGGGTAGTGTTTTAACGTAAGGGGTTAGCTTGAGGCTACGTGTAGCCTTGGGCACCATGTGGCATCTCAGGATGATATTTCGGGGCGTTACAAACTTAGTATCAGAGCCTAAGGTTGTGAAGAGTCCTAGGGAGTCTGACAAGCCGCGTTACGTAGAGTCTTGAGCATCGGTGTGTAGCGCTCCACACCTATGATCAAGAGGCTGCGGGGCGTTCTAGGAAAATTCATTTCTTTCTTTCTACAAGAGTCTATCATGCTTACAATTGTTTCCTTCTGCTGTTAATTCATGGGTTCTTACGACAGAAAATGCCTCCATGTCGAGCTCTCAGAAACAACAACCAACCTCAACTCGTTGATCCGTTACATGAGACGGTATCCCATGCTGAATTTCGGGCAGCTTTTCAGATGCTAGCCCAGGCAGTTACTGCCAATACTCAGGCCAACGCTCCACCTCCACAGGAAAATAATTCGGTAGCAGCACGAATTCGTGATTTTATGCGGATAAATCAGCCAGAGTTTCATGGGTCGAGAGCAGGTGAGGACCCACAGATGTATGTTGATGAAATAAAGAAAATTACACAGATTATGCACATGACCGAGGAAGAAAGTGTGAAGCTGGCTTCTTATCGGTTGAAGGATGTTGCCTATGACTGTGCAGATGTGGAATAAGGGTAGAGAGGAAGATACCGCTCTGGTGACTTGGAAATTGTTCCAAGATGCTTTCTTGGATAGATTCTTTCCTCTTGAGTTACGGGAAGCTAAGATAGAGGAGTTTATGAATTTGAGACAAGGTTCCATGTCGGTTAAGGAGTATTGTCTTAAGTTTAATCAGCTATCGAAGTACGCTCCCAATATGATGGCTGACTCGAGGACTAGTATGAGCAAGTTTCTAACTGGGGTGTCGAGTTATGTGGTGAAAGAATGTAGATCTGCTATGATCAATAGGGAGATTGATCTTCCTAGGTTAATGATTCACGCCCAATAGATTGAGTCAGACAAGATAAAGGAAAGAGAAAGAGTAAGAGGGATTAAGAGAGTCAGATCGGAGTAACAGGGGTCTAGTCAGACTAGATTCTCCGGAGGGAGTCGCCCTCAGTTTCAGAGACGTCCTTTATACCTGCGCCTTCCTCAGCTAGTGCTCTCGTATATCGGGAAAGACAGGAGCTCGAGAATAGGTCGGTACCTTCCAGGTCTTAGGACAGTGTAAGCAACCGGCCTCATCCTCCTTCGTGTGCTAAGTATGGTAAAGACCATTTTGGGGAGTGTTATATGGGGCAGCGGGGCTGTTTTGGTTGTGGCAAGTTGGGCCACATACTTAGAGACTGCCCGTTTGCCAGACAGCGGAGTTATGATGCCCATCCCCAGAGTCAGGCTACCAGTTCCCCGCCTCCCGCAGCCCGTTCAGCTCCTCCTCAGGGTGCTTCATCAAGTACTGCTGACGGTCAACGCCAGAATCGTTTCTATCCTATACCACCTCGTCAGGAGCAGGAGGACTCTCTTGATGTTGTCAATGGTATGCTCCGTGGTTTCTATTTTGATGTCTATGTGTTGATGGACCCCGGTTTGAGTTTTTCTTATGTGACACCTCTAGTTGCTGTAAATTTTGAAACGGATCCTGAACTAATTTCTGAGCCTATTTTGGTTTCTACTCCGGTAGGAGAGTCTGTCATTGCTAAACGAGTGTATAAGAAATGTCCCATTACTGTCTTTCATTCGGTTATGTATGCTGATTTGATTGAGCTAGACATGGTTGACTTTGATATCATTCTGGGTATGGATTGGCTTCACTCATGCTATGCGTCTATTGATTGTCATGCCCATGTGGTCAAGTTTCAGTTTCCTGATGAACCTATCCTCGAATGGTCCGGGAGTTCTGTGAATCCTAAGGGTCATTTCATATCCTATCTCAAAGCTAGGAAGTTGATTTCCAAGGGTTGCATCCACCATTTGGTTCAGTTTAAAGACACTAAGTCTGAAACCCCGACCATTCAGTCAATTAATGTTGTTAATGAGTTTTTTGATATCTTTTCGGAAGATGTCCCTGGAATACCTCTTGATAGAGAGATAAAGTTCGGGATTGACCTTCTTCCCGATACTCAGCCTATTTCCATTCCTCCGTATCGCATGGCTCCAACAAAACTTAAAGAGTTGAAGGAGCAATTGAAAGATCTTTTAGACAAAAGCTTTATCAGACCTAGTGTGTCCCCGTGGGGTGCACCTGTCCTGTTTGTGCGTAATAAAGATGGTTCTTTGCGGATGTGTATTGATTACCGGCAGCTTAATAGGGTTACTATCAAGAATAAATATCCGCTTCCTCGAATTGATGATTTATTTGATCAATTGCAAGGTGCGAGCTACTTTTCGAAGATAGACCTCAGATCCGGTTATCCCCAACTTAAGGTTAGGGAATGTGATATCCCCAAGACAGCCTTCCGAACCCATTATGGTCATTTTGAATTTCTAGTGATGTCTTTCGGGTTAACTAATGCTCCAGCGACTTTCATGGATCTTATGAACCGTGTATTTCGGCCATATCTGGATTTATTTGTAATAGTATTCCTTGATGATATTCTTATTTACTCTCGAAGTGAGGGTGATCATGCGGATCATCTTTGAATCATGTTGGAAACTCTTTGAACTCATCGGTTGTATGCTAAGTTCAGTAAGTGTGAGTTCTGGATGAACTCTGTAGCCTTCTTGGGTCATGTTGTTTCTTTCGAAGGTATTAGAGTTGATCCTCAAAAGATAGAGGCTATAAAGAGTTGGCCTAGACCTATTTCACCTTCTGATATCTGAAGTTTCTTGGGTCTAGCTGGTTATTATCGTCGTTTTGTTGAAGGGTTTTCATCTATTGCGTCTCCTATGACCCGTTTGACCCAAAAGAAAGTGAAGTTCCTGTGGTCCGAATCTTGCGAGAAGAGTTTTTAGGAGTTGAAGACTCGACTCACTTCAGCCCCTGTGTTGACTTTGCCTGACGGTGTTGATGGTTTTGTGGTGTATTGTGATGCTTCCAGAGTCGGTTTGGGTTGAGTATTGATACAAAAGGGCAAGGTTATTGCTTATGCTTCCAAGCAGCTAAAGCCTCACGAGAAGAATTATCCTACCCATGACCTTGAATTAGCTGCCGTGGTTTTTGCTTTGAAAATCTGGAGACATTATTTGTATGGTGTCCATGTCGACGTCTTCACGGACCATAAGAGCTTGCAGTATGTATTCACCCAAAAGAAGTTGAATCTTAGGTAGAGACGATGGTTAAAACTGTTGAAAGATTATGATATGAGCATGATATATCATCCGGGCAAGGCCAATGTAGTAGCAGATGCCCTTAGTCGGAAGTCCATGGGTAGCGTAGCACATCTGGAGATTGGTAAGAAAGAGTTGGCCCGTGAGGTTCATCATTTGGATAGATTGGGGGTTAGGTTGTTTGTTCATGAAGAGGGTAGTATAGGAGTGCAAAGCGGTTCCGAATCCTCTTTAGTTTTGGAAGTGAAGGAGAAACAAGACAGGGATCCTACCTTGGTCAGGTTAAAAGAGTCAGTTAAAGACCAAAAGGTGGAGGTTTTCTCCTAAGGGGGAGATGGCGTTTTGAGACTCCATAAAATATCAATTTTAAAACCCCAAAAACATTTTCACTTCACACTTTTTGAAAAATATAATAAGGTATTGGGGAGAGGCATTGTTCAGCATAAATTCAATGTTTTTCATCTTCGGAGGCAAGTGACTACGTTCTATACTTGAATTCACTTTGTTAACCTTAGAAAATCACTAGAAAATGGATTAATTATGGGTTAGCAAATAAATTCCAAATTTTGGATATTGGTGTAAAATAATGGAATTTCTTATAATTTTGATATATAACAATCCAAGGGTGTTACAAAACATTAATGGAACAAGAATTGTGTCTAAGTATGATAAATTGAGTGGTATTCATGGAAGTTAAAATGATGAGAAAACCTTAAGATTATGAAATACGATAAATTGTGACTAAAATTAGTGATTTTTATTTCTTAGTTGTTAAAAGGCATTAATTATTGAAATGTGTGCATATTTGAGGGTTGCATAAACAAAAATGAGTAAAGTGTGGATTAAAGGTGACTTTGAGCAAGGGAGTTGAGGTAGGCTATGGTTTTTTGTAGCACTTAGGCTTCCTTAGATTTGTGCTTGTTTGTGATTTAAGCACCTATGATCTCCTTCTAGCATGGCTTGTGGTTTGATGACTGCATTGTATTTTCATTATATTTTGATAAGGTTTTAACATGGTGGGTTGGGTACCATGCAGGTACAATATAATGTGTTATTATAATGGGTGAAGTATCATGATGGTACAGTATGATATGATATGTAATGGGTCAGGTACCATACTAGTACATTATGATATGATGGGGAGGATGAGAAGTGTAAGTGATATTGTGCACATCTTACGTACATTCACCCATTTACATGAATTGAGCGTCATTTAATGAATATATGTGATGACGAATGATTAATGAAAATGATTAAGTATGAAAGCCTATAAAGTGATCTTGTGACTGTAATTATATGATGAATTATGATGTGTTATTTGATTTATATCATTGATTATGAATCTTCTTATTATCGCTTTTAAGCTTGTTTGACTTGGTTACTTGTACATCATTAAGTTAGTCAATAAATGATGCTTACCAGTACAAGTTAATGTATTGTTGCGACCTATACTCTTCTTTTTGTTAAGTGCAGCACATTTTCCAGTGGCTGAAAATCGACATCAGCACTAGCCAGCGTTTAGACTTGATTACATAGTGAGCACCATATTTGGGAAGCCTTCATATCTTCTAGTCGGAGATATGATAATTTCCTTATTTATTGTGTTAAAAATTCCTATTTCCTTTAGACTTGGTTGTTTTTTAGATGTTTTTGTACAGTGGTCTTAGGAATTGTAATAAATAGAGGCTTCCACACTCTATCCATTTTAATGAGCGAACACATTATCGATTAAAATATTATTGGTTGAATCATTTCCTTTTAATTGGTTAAAAGCATGAGCTGATATTATAATAAAAGTGCGGGTAGCACCTAATTGAGTAACAACAAGAGTAGTATGGTTCTTTTGTCATAGGTTAGAAAGGGTGCCAATCATTACCAGTTGGTTCATGATAGAGATAATGCCTGAGCACTAGGTTCCTAGATGTCTTCGTATAAGAATGGTTCTAGTAAAGTCCTATAGAATAGTATGAAGACGTTTGTACTTTTTTCGAGAGGCTATGGGACTTTAGGAGTGAACTCTTTTCTTTCCTTCTTTATGTTATAACTTGATTCCAATTTGTATCTAGTGATCCAAATTAGTATCTAATCCTTTAGATCTTATTTGTATATGGTTAATATTCATTCCAATAAAGCAACAACATCAGTACTCTATGGCAACACCTGCATACATTAGTAAGGCCGCAGTCTAGGGATGGCCTCGAGCTAGTCAGAGCGAGAAGGAAAGGATAGGGAAAAGCACCCATTAGGGGTGAAGCATAGGTATTTGGGATAATAGCAAGGCAGATATCACCTTCAAATCCCCTGACCACAGGATTCTCTAGACCATGTATAGAAAAAAGAGGACGTGGTTGAGAAAGATAAGATGATAGCCTTGGAGAATATGGTGCCATCACCAAATGTTGCAGCTCAGGTGTTTTTGTCGCAGAGGTGATTAAACATATGTTGGGATTTTTGGGTATCTTGGACTACACTAGTTACACTCTAGTTGTTTCGGCCATTCCGCCTATAACCTTGTAACATGCCATTATTATAGCATCGAGGATAGATGTAGGTTCTGAAACAAAGATTATCCTCAATAGGCACTTTGACCGGTAATGAGTCATGATAAGTATGGACTATTTTACAAGTTCATGAAGATGAAACCTAAGAATTCTAGGGTACAAAGTCTGAGGATGCATTTGAGACCCTGATAGATTTTATGAACGCTTGCACAAAATGGGTATTACTGAAAGGGATGGTGTGGAGTTTGTTTCTTCTTATTTGCAAAACAAAGCCAATCAAATTTTGAGGTCACTTGTGGAGTGTATATCTACTTTTCCTCTACTTACTTGGACAAGTTTTAAATTGTATGTCTTAAGAAATATGTTTCCCACACTTATCATGACTAGAAAAAGGATGAGTTTTTTAGTCTGAATTAGGGTAACATATGCACGATGGCCTATGAGGACAAGTTTCATGCTTTATCTAATTATGCCCCATAGTTGATTACCTCAAAAGAGAAGAAAATAAGATATTTTGTGAAGGCACTAAACTCAGGGATTCAGCTTCCAACCTTATCTGTATCCGTGTTTTGTAAGTCTTTTCAGAAGTTGTTAACTTTTCCAAGGAGGATGAAGAACTTGAGAAACAGGGTGAGATGAAAGTAGA
Source organism: Capsicum pubescens (assembly GCA_030864215.1). Classification (NCBI taxonomy): domain Eukaryota; kingdom Viridiplantae; phylum Streptophyta; class Magnoliopsida; order Solanales; family Solanaceae; genus Capsicum; species Capsicum pubescens. The sequence goes on along the minus strand of CM061547.1, from coordinate 157,092,543 downwards.
AGAAAAAAAGGCTCAGACCTCAGGTAAATTTAGTAGTTCTTTGTTCAAGGGAAGTGGTTATTCAAAGTTTTACCATTCTTCTATGTTGCTATCAGTAGAGGACCTGTTAGAGGTCAGTTACTAGTATTCGTGAGATGCACTTTTATTTTTTAGTTTGGAGGCCTACTTTAGGGCTGAAATACTTTAAATATGTAAGTATGGGACATGTAAGAAGAAATTTCCCTAATTTCTTATGTGCATGTCAGTTGACATATTAACCAGCTTCTACCGCTCTAGTTCCAGCAGGTTGAGGTGGTAGAGAAAATGGTAAGGGTCTTCTGCATTGTGGGTATGGTGGCTAGTATAGGGTGGCAACCAAGAAAATCTAAGCGAAACTCAAGTGGATAAAATAGATCACATAGTGGTAGAGGTGGAAATTAGGGTGGTGATAAGGCTTATGTTTATGCAGTCTAGCTTGTCTCAAGGAAGAAACTTATGATGCATTGATCATAGGTACTATTCTCATTTGTAATCATATGGCTTATGTACTATTTGATATCGGTTCCACCTTTTCTTATGTGTTTGTGAATTTACTTTTGCTTGGGACTTGGGTTGTTAATATCTTGATACTCTTATGTATGTGTCTACACCAGTTGGGATGTCAATATGTGTTGATCAGGTATAATATGTATGTCCTTTGATGTTCATAGAGTTTAAGACCCTGGCGGACTTAGTTATTTTTTATGTGGATGAGTTTGATGTTATCTTGGGGATAAGTTGGTTGTCCCTTTATTATGCTGTTCTTGACTATTTTGTCAAAATTATTATTATGGCCATGCTTGGGGGAGAGAAGTTAGAGTGGGAGGGTACCTTTAGGCCTTGTCTCATGAGGGTAGTGTCTTCAATTCATTCCTAAAAAATAGTAAAGAGGGGGTGTAGGGCGCTCTTTGCCTATCTTTGTGAGAATAAATTTGTAGTCCCTCTTATAGAGTCTATTCCAGTGGTATGTGTTTCCTAAAAGTGTTTTTGGATGATCTTTTGGGCATGCCTCTCGATTGGGAAGTTGATTTCTATATAGACTTAAAGATGGGGACTGAACCAATTTTTGATACTCTATATCGTATGGCACCTGCTGAGCTAAGAGAGAGACATACCACTTGTAAGAGCTATTAGAACAGGGCCTCATCCACCCAAGTGTCTCTCCTTGGGGTGCACAAGTATTGTTTGTTAAAAACAAAAATGGTAGTATTAGGATGTGCATAGACTACCGCTAGTTAGATAAGGTGACCACTCATAACAAATATTCTTTTCCTAGTATAGACTATTTGTTTGACAATTTATAAGGAGCTACGGTGTTCTTTAAGATTGATTTAAGGTTGGGTTATCATCAACTTAAAATTAGGTAAGAATACATCCCAAATACTACTTTCCAAACTTATTACAGGCATTACGAGTTTTTAGTTGTGCCCTTTGGCTCGACCAATGCCTTAGTTGCTTTGATGAGTTTGATTAATGGAGTGTTTAAGACCTTTCGTGATTCAGTCATTATTGTTTTTATTGATGATATACTTGTTTATTCTAAAATTAAGATGAGAATAAAGCTCATTTGTGTACTATATTGAAAATTGTTGATGGAGATGCAATTGTATGCTACGTACTCTAAGTGTAAATTCTGGATTTTCTTTGGTGTACTTCTTGGGGAACATGGCTTCTAAATAAGGGGTCATTGTAGACCCGCAAAAAGTTGAGGATGTTAAGAATTAGGCAAGCCGATGAACTTGATCGAAATCTGAAGTTTTGTAGGGTTGGCTAGTTACTACCACAAGTTTGTTAAAAGGTTTGGTGCCATTGATTCACACATGATCCGTTTAACTCGGAAAGAAATTACTTTTGAATGGGATGACAAGTGTGAGGAGTACTTTCAAAATTACAAAATTGTGTCATCTTTGACTCCAGTATTGACCTAGCCAATCGAGGGTAAGGATTTTATTGTATTTTGTGATGCCTCACATTTGGGTTTAGGTGTTGTTTTGATATAAGGAAAAGAATTCAATTGCCTATGCTTTGAGGTATGTCCGACCGTATTTACGTGTTATGATAGCACCTACTTTATCCCACCAGTAGGTAAGCCAAATCGTAGTCTAGAGCTATAAACAATGGGCTAATTTGGTGGAAATTGCATAAATACCAAAAATATGTAAGTATAAGCTTACAAAAAATAAAATAGGGAATCTATAATATATTAAAAGTGTGAAGGGCCTTAGAAATATTGTTTGAACTTTTTGCCCTTCATTAAAAGTTTTGTGTTAGACAAAATCGTCTTTTTACTATTTTTCCTAATATTTAAGAGTTAAAAATTAATTAAATATATTTATGGTAAGACCTTTCCTTATTAGAAGTCAACAGAATTTCACTATTTTTTCCTAATTTAAGAGTTAAAATTAATTAAATATATTTATGGTAAAACCTTTCCTTATTAGAAATCATCCAAATTAATGAAAATTAATACTTTTTTCATTAGTTTAAAAATTCTAAATTAACTAAATTTGATTTTAAGAAGATTTGAAAAATCTAGAAATAAATGCAAAACCGTTAGAATAAGAAAAAAATTAAAAAGTACCAGATTTTTAAAAGTTTTAAGTACGTAATAAGTATGTAATCAATGATTTTGTAAAGAAAAGATTTTATAAATAAGAAAGGATTTTAAATATAAAAAAATAATAATAATCGTAACACAAATATGGTTCAAATTGATGTGTCTCTCTTAATCCGTGGCAACAAAGGAAAGAGGTACTATATGGCAAACACAAAAGTAATGATTTATCAGCCACTTGAAACTTCAGGTGGTAAAATATATATGTTTATATATTTATGTTTACATTATTTTATTAAAGCGTGAAAGATTTTTGAAAAGTGATTTGAACTTTTACACTTTATTAAAAATCATCGCAATAGATAAAATCATTTAATTTTAAATAGTCAAACGTTACACGTGCAAGGCACATGCGATTAAACTAGTAATAAAAATAGCATGGAAGATAATCAAGATAAAGATAATCTCCCACGACCTAGTAATGCCGGTACAAGATCCACTAAAAAAAGAATATGAGTATTGTACTAGTTAAATATACACCAATCTCGAAATGGAAAGACTAATCAAAAGTACAAGAAGGAGATATGGTCAACTTCAGCTCTGACAGCTCACCCTGTCTCTGAACTCAAGTCAGCACGATCGAGGCGTCAATGGCAGAAACTAGTACTGGATCTGCACTAAAAAAAGGTACAAAAGTTTAGTATGAGTATCAAAGCCACGGGCACTCACTAGGTACCATTAGCAGACTGAGCTAAATCGTAATATAAAAACTATAAAGATGCAAGATAAATAAGGTAAGTCAAATAAAATGACTAACTTGGAATGATGCTTTGAATACTACAAGCAAGTAGATAAATAACCCAAAATAATAATAACATGAAAAAAACATAATTATCAATACAAAACTGGCCCCCATAAGCCAATAACGGCAGAAAAGTAAATACCCCAACACGGGTCCCCATAAGCCCGAAGGGTGCAATCAAGAGAAGAAGTAATCGAAATTATAGTAAATAACCTTATCTCAAAACGATAATCGTGAATACTTCCATACCATAAACATATCATGAATAATCTCTTAATGTTGGACTCGAGCCGGAACTTGTATTATCATCATTTGCCAGACTTGAACCGGAACTTATGTAATCAATTGACAAACTTGAATTAGAACTCAAAATCATAAATCGCCGGACATGAACCGGAACTAGCATCAACTAATAAGTAATAATATAGCATAAGAATCATGTATTTAGCCTTCTCTATCTCTACACTATGCATTAAAATAAAGTAGCACACCTAAAAGTCTACAAGAAGCTATAATATTCTTGGCCTAAAATGGGCCAGGGAGCCCACTTCTAATCCCCAAAACCTGTGCTAAGGCCAATTCTACCCCGTACTAGGATAAGGTATCTAAAGTCCCTACTAGATGTAAAATGATCCACATTTAGTCCTACGATAGAAATTCTACAGAGGATGTAATTAAGTCATTTATGTCTATTTTATGGTTCCTAAATTGACTAAGAGGTCCAAATTACACTAGATATACTTCCAAGACCTAATTACCAACTCATATCTAGCATATTACCATAAATATACTATAAATTATCCAAATCTAAGAGAAAGTTACCTAGCGTACCGGGACACCGAAGAAAGCCCAATAAAATCCACTAAATCATCGATTTCCTCTTTCAAGAAGCTTTCGCACAATGCCACGCTATCATAAAAAATATACTCATCAATATGATAACATCAGTAAGCATATTGAATTTTTATGCTTTGCATCCAAAATCATGCAAAATTATCAGATGGGGCTCACTTGTGAAATCGCACTTTCAAAACAGTCAATGCGTCCCTCTATGCTATGCTCAAGGAACATTTACCCTTAGGAATGGGTAAATTCCAAGTTCAAATGGTGCTAAAATCAACTAAACCATAATCTAGGGACTTTGGAAAATAATAAGGAATTTAATCATGGAATCAATTGGAACTTACCAAGAATTCGGAGAAGAAATGGGTAATACAAGCTCACGAACACCCCAAAATAACCTAATAATATTTCTCCTAAGTTTCCACACATTCTAGGGTTTTGATCTCTTGAACTTGTGTGACTAGTGGGAGAAAATCGGGCTAATTAAGGAATTTAAGGCTAACTAGGTATCGCAAAAGCCAGACCTGAGCTGCTTAAGCGGTCGCCGCTAAAGCACCCAGGTGCCGATAAACCGCCTAGGTGTCGCTAAAGCGGTACCCACCAATGCATGGCATGCCACAAAAGCAGAAAAATTTGCACTAAAGCAGTATATGTTTTAGAGGTCAGCTTGCCACTAAAGCGGCTCGGTGGGTTGGCCAGGCCGCTAAAGTGCCTGGAAGGCCATTTTAGCGGATGCTCCAACTGAAAACTTGGAATTTCTTCAAGTATCCACCGACCGATCAATATTTATTCGAATACCATATATACTAACAAACTATGCAAGCCTATCGAATTTGACATTTTAGACTCAATGGAACAGACAAAATTTCAATTCAATGTCTTTTTGACAATAAAGAATGTCCCACACCTAAGTGCCATTTTTATCAAATTCTGGTCAATAGCCTGGAATAAGTTTGAAAGCCTTAAGACCTGAACCAAAGGTCCTCGTATCACATAATAGACATTCTGGAGCTATTGGAACCATCAAAATTAGCATATGAGATTGGTTGACTGAAGTTTCCACCCGATAGACAATTCTTGCCAGTAAAGAATTCAAAATAGGGATTTGGCTCTAAAAACAAAATGAATTGCCCAATAACTTAATTGTCAGCTTCATCAATCATAAATGACTTGAGGAAGCTATGGAAATCTCTAAATGGCAAAAATACTTGGAAATACAAAAAATGACCTGGAGGGTAATTACAATATCCACTACTAAAAGAACTATGATCCGCAAAAGTAAAGGGTTAGGATATATCTAAAGCCTTGAAAGGTGAAGATATTGCACGCGCATCTCTCTATCGATTTCCTAAGTAGCCTCCTCTATTGTTCGTTGTCTCTACTAAACCTTAACTACTGGAATGTGTCTAGATCATAACCACCGGATATCCTGGATAATATGAGCACCAGCTCCTCCAAAAGGTCAGTCTCTCATCCAAATTAACTGAGTCCCACCGTAGAACATGAGATTCGTCAGGAATGTAATGCCGCAACATAGAAACATAGAAAATCATATGGACAGTAGCAAAATCTTTGGGTAAGGCTAACTCATAAGCCATCTCTTCAATAGTGCGAAGGATCTCAAAAGGTTTAATATATCTAGGGCTGAGCTTGCCTTTCCTCCCAAACCTCATCACACCCTTCAGGGGTGATACTCAGAGGAATACCCGGTCACCAACCCCAAATCTCAAGGCAAGAAGTCTATAATTAGCATAAGACTTCTTCCTACTCTAAGATTCCCTCAACCTATCCTAAATCACCATGATTCTTTCCTATAACCCCTGTAGTAAGTCAGTACCATGGGGTTTAACCTCGGAGGTCTCAAACCATCCAATAAAAGAACGAAATCACCTACCATATAAAGCCTCAAAAGGTGTCATCTCAATACTCGAATGGTAGCTATTATTATACCCAAACTCCATCAAAGTAAAGTATTGCGACCACGGACCTCGAAAATCCATAATTCTGGCTTGGGGAATATCCTCAAGAATTTGAGTAGTCCACTCCATTTTTCAGTCCATCTAAGGTGAAAGTTTGTGCTAAGATACACCTAAGTTCCCAACTCCTCCTGAAAAGCTCTCTAGAAGCTAGAAGTGAATACTGTACCCCGGTGTGAAATGATATATATATAGTCACTCCATGAAAAATGACTGTTGTTTACGTTTAAAAAACACCTCTTATTAGATGATGATATGGTCGTTGTCAAAATATAGTAACCCAACTAGGTTTTGGTCGAATCCTAAGGGAACATGTGGTTTGCATATCTCAATAGTTGTAGTCAATGGGTAGAACAAGAAAATTAAATGAGGGGTTTTTTATGCTAGAATTGAACAAAGAGCAAGTACCAACTTCGGTTGTGATCAGAATTGGTGAAAACTGGGATTGTGTCCACCTAGCTATGCAACTCCGCAGGATTATCAAATGAAATAAGAGAAAATCGGGTTGGTGACCACCTGCTCTCTTTACTTGTGGTTTGGCATAGGGCGCAGGTAGTTCTTGCGGCGCTGACACAAGGCAAAAGTGCAGACTACAAATGCAACTCCTGCAGCCTAGCTCTTGGTATTTCAACCTATGGCACCTGCTCTATCAACCTGTGGTTCGTAGGTCCTACATGTGGTCTATAGGTTGCCTTGGTAGGTGCTGGGAGTCATATTTTCAGCCTTTTTTCACTACTTGAATATGCTTTGATCACGACCAAGCTAAAAAATATCCTGAATATCCATAATTGCTCCAAAAAGTGGCCAAAACCACCTTTTCACCATTTTCATGAACGTAACATCCAAAACTTGATTTCCTACAGAAAATATCTAAAATAGATCATATATCACAAAGTAGCCTCAAAAACTTGTATATTTTTCTCGTTTTAAGCATCAAAAGTGTTATATTTCTATAGCACATCAACACCCTCAACTTAGAACATTTGTGTGTCCTTGGGAAATAAAACACAATAAAAACAAAAATGACGCTTAACTAGGAGAAACTAAGTTATTCAAGGCAATCAGTCAATACTTAAAGGTCAAAACACAATGTCCCCTCCAATTTTAATTTTCAAAACCAACTGTGTATGAACATGAAGCACAGTAGTATGACACAATGAGATTAAGGTATGGCAATTACATTAGCAACAGGCAACCACTCATAAATACAAGTTACACTACCCAAAATAAGCAAATATCTGGCAATATAACTCAAGTTCCCTCACAACAAGGATGTGCCACTTACTCATATGAAGTGCATGTCAATGTAGGGATGGTCAACAAACACTCTCACTCAAAAAGAAGTTCCAATCAATTCATGTAAAATACCATAGGCTTGCCCTTATTTTCTTTACCTTTGCATTCACATAGTCAAGTTAGGATCACTATAGGACTTTTCTTGACTTTTAATGTAGGCTTGGGGGCTGGTATGGTACATATGGACATATCATGTGACTAAGCCTCCTTGGCACTACACTAACCTTGAGGTCTTACTTACTAGACAATTTTCTTTTATTTCACCCTTATTTCTCACTTTTTATTCTTTATTACACATTCAGGTTAAGTGTGGTCTTTTATTTATTTTTTTTCTGTTTTTCACATTTTTTCTTTTCTTTTCTTTTGCTTTTTTTTCTTTTTCTTTTTCTTTTTCTAGTACACGTAGCACTACTAACTTTTTCTCTTATTTTACCCTTCTTTATACCCATTTTACACTACAAATCTTTATGATAGCCACCCTCAACTTAGGTATTTTGCCTGAGTTAAGGTGCACAATATCCAAGGAGAAACACGACCAAACCAGGTTCATTGTACTATAAATGGGAAGGTGAATGGTGAAACAAAAAAAATAGGCAACAAGACTCAAAATAGGGATCAAGGGATATACTTTACACATTGAAGGTCATTTAGGCTAAAAGTAGACTAAACTAAAAAATGACCTATGATCCTTTCCTAACTGACTATCCTTCAACCTAGGCAAGACTAACTAAGCATGTTCTAAATTCAACATACAAAGAGAACAAGGTAGTACTCACTCACACATAGCACAGAGTCAATATCACCAACAACTACCTACCCAGTTCATGCAATTGTTAAAGTGATTATCATGTCCCTAATCCTAATACCATAACAAGATCCACAAATTTCACATATATATACATTCACACAGTTCTAAAACACAAACTTTTTGGAGGGGTTTCAAAAATTAATCAAAAACATAACTACTACCCTCATAACTTAAAAAGCTCCTAATTAACCATAAGACATCATGAAACAAAACACAATACGCCTAAACATGCTAGCTCTTCTAGAAATAAGACACCAAGGAAAAGAGTCACAGCAACAAAAAAAACAAGAGGATATCAAGACCCATAAGCAGCCCCCCCCCCCCCTCCGCCGCCGAAAAAAACTCGTAAATCCTACATTGTCCCCAATGTATCAAACCACTACAAAACAAGAGAGTTACGAACATACCTATGGCATCATAGGTGCAAAGATCTAACATCAATCATAAATACAAATACAAATAACAAAATACCTTGGGTTGCCTCTGAAGAAGTGTCTGATTTACTGTTATAGAATGATTCAATTCCCTTAGTTACTCAAACTTTGCCAAGGTATATTTCAGCACAATTTCTTACTTCTCCAGGTTTCCCATGTAGCGTTTCACTCATTGCCCGTTTACTTTAAATGGGATATCACCATTATGCTTTACCTCAATAGCACCATATAGGAATACCTTAACCACAATGAAACGTCCAGTCCATCTTGATTTTAGCTTGCCAGGAAAAAAACATAGTCTGGAATTGTACAACAAGACCAAATAGCGGATTTGAATATCCTCCTCTCAATCTTATTGTCATGGTATAGCTTCATTCTTTCTTTGTATATGGTTGAGATCTCATAAGCACGAAGTCAAAATTTATCCAACTCATTCACATTGCTCAACCTCAAGTTTTTTGCATCACACCACTCCACATTTAGCCTTTCCAATACCCATAGTACCTTATGCTCAATTTCATCCGGTAAGAGGCATGCTTTTCCATACACAAGCTTATATGGAGAAGCACATACCGGGGTATTATAGGTTGTTTGGTAGGACCACAATGTATCCTCTAACTTTCTAGACCAGTTAGTCCTATTGACATTAACAGTCTTCGCCAATATGAACTTTATTTCTCTATTAGAGACTTTCACTTGCCCACTCATCTGAGGATAGTAACCTATTTCCACCTTATGCCTTACCCCATATATAAAAAGTAGTGCTTTGAACAAGTGAATGCAAACGTGTGTCCCACTATAACTAATAATAACACGTGGAGTGCCAAATCTAGAAAAGATGTTCCTCTTTAAAAAGACGGTTACACTCCTACCTTCATTGTCTTGAAGATAAACTGCCTCCACCCACTTTGATACATAGTAAACTGCTACCATAATGTACATCATGCCATGGTATCTCATAAATGGGCCCATGAAATCAATCCCCCCACATATTAAACAACTTCAACTCCAGAATGGGTGTCATGGGGAGTTCCTAGAGCCGTGAAATATTGCCTTGACGCAGACACTAGTCACAGGCTTTTGGAAAATCATGATAATCCTTGTAAATTGAAGTCCAATAGAACCCACACTATAGAATTTTTTGGGTTATGCAAGTGCCACTGGTGTGACCCCAACTGGCAAAGAATGACAAGATTCCAGAATGCTCATCATCTACACCTCTGTAATGCATCTTTGAACCATACCATCAGTCCAAACCCTAAATAAATACATCTCATCCTAAAGGTAATTCCTTACCTTGTGCATAAATCTCCATCGTTGATGGAAGCATAGATCTTTTAGGGCAAGTTCGCTTGCGAGAAAGCTGGCAAAATTAGTAAACCATGAAATCAAATCATGAGGTACTTCCAACACTTGATCATCAAGAAAATAATCATATATATCAAGATTATCCCCTAGTTTTGGAATAGTCTCCTCCTCAAGTCAGGATAAATGGTCTACAACTTGATTTTCTTTCCCTTTTTGGTCCTTAACTTAAAAATCAAAATCTTATAGCAGAAGAAACCAATGAATCAATCTGGGTTTAGCATCCTTCTTCACCATCAATTACCTCAAGGCAGCATGGTTGGTGTGTACTATAACCTTAGTCCCAATCAGATAAGACCAAAATTTCTCAAAATTAAAAACCACCGCAAGTAGCTCCTGCTTTGTAACTATATAATTTTTTTGTACGGTGTTTAAAGGTTTGATAGAATAGTATATGAGATGTAGTATATTTTTTATTCTTTGGACTAGGATAGCTCCCAGGGCCACATCACTCGCATCATGCATTACCTCAAAAGGTACAGAGCAATCAAGAGACACAATGATGGGCGCAAAAATCAACCGCACCTTTAGGCGTTTGAAAGCCTTGAGACAATTGTCATCAAACACAAATTTCACCTCCTTCTCCAAAAGCTTGCATAGATGACTTGTAGTTTTAAAGAAGTCCTTAATGAACCTTCTATAAAAACATGCATGTCCCAAAAAACTATGTATGCCTCTAACTGACACTGGTGGCGGCAGCTTCTCAATCACATCAATCTTCACTTTTTACACCTTAATAACATGAATAGATATGTTATGCCCTATAACGATACCTTCTTTCACCATAAAGTGGCATTTTTTCCAATTTAGCGCTAAGTTGCACTCTTCACATCACTATAGTTCAATAGCCAAATAGGCTAAACAATCATCAAATAAGTCCCCAACCACTGAGAAGTAATCCATGAATACTTCAATAGTTTCTTCCACCATATTTGAGAATATGGATATCATACATCTCTAAAAGGTGGCCGGTGCATTACACATCCAAACGGCATCTGCTTGAATGCAAAGGACCCATAAGGGCAAGTAAAAGTAGTCTTTTCTTGGTCTTCTGGTGAAATCATGATTTGATTGTAGCCCGAGTACACATAAAGAAAATAGTACCAATCCCTGCCTACTAATCTATCTAACATTTGATCCATCAACGACATCGAGAAGTGGTCTTTTTGTGTCCACTTGTTCAGCTTTCTGTAGTCCATGCATCCTTTCCAACCAGTCACTAGCCTCATTGGTACTAATTTATTCTTCTCATTTAGAACTACTGTGATTCCTCCTTTCTTTGGCACACATTAAACTAGGCTCACTTACTTGCTGTCTACAGTGGAAAAAACCACCCCCGCATCTAACTACTTGATTATATCTGTTTTCACTACCTCCTACATAGGAAGATTTAGTCATCTCGAATGCTCAATAGTAGGAATATCATCCGAATTAATTTGTATCTTATGTGCGCATATACCTGGTGGAATCCCTACAATGTCTGCAATAGTCCACCCTATAGCTATTTTGAACCTTCATAATACCAATATAAAAGCTTTTACTTGAGCTTCTACTAGATTTGCTTCACTAATTATCGGTAAAGTATTGTTATCCCCTAAGAACGCATACTACAAATGAGGTGGAAGGGCCTTCAATTCCAATACCAGTGGTTATTCAGTTGATGGTCTTGCAGGCGGTGTGGTTCTATTTTTGGAGTCAAGATCTAGCTTCTTAAGGGCATATTTTTAAAAACCCATGTCATTTAATGAACTAACCATCCCATCATTATCATCTATCCCATCACTCTCAAAGTTCATAATCATTGCTACTAATGTTTTTACCCGTGATCTTTCCTTAATAGGCATATCCGATAAAACCATATCATTATCTACTGCATCAACCACCGCTACCACTCTCATGTCATCAAGCTGTTGAACTGTCATGCATATCTTCAACCTTGTCTGCTTATCATTCCATTTAAAAGTAATATCCTTTAGGTCCATATCAATCAATGCCTAGCAAGTGGATAAGAAAGGTCTCCCCAATATGATTAGAGAGTGAGCATCTACTTCACAGTCTAAAATCATAAAATCTACAGGAAAAGTGAATGATGCCACCTTTACTTCTACATTGTGCACAATACCCACTGACTCTTTTACAAATGAATCAACCATTAACAACCTTGTAGATGTAGGCTTGAGTTTACCTAACCCCATTACCTTGTATATCATCAATGGCATTACATTTATTCCTGCTCCCTTATCATATAGAGACTGATTAATCTCATAAGACCTAATTAAACATGGAATGGTGACTGTACCTGGTTCTCCCTTCTTCTCTACTAATGGTGCATGAAAACCTGTGTTAAACTACTGCACTATATCTTGGATCTCTCCTTTTACCTAGGTATTATCATCATCACTCCTAAAATCATCATCACTACAAGTCAGTTGTTCAAAAAAATCTTGAGATGGCTCATCTACATTAATATCTTTCTTTTGCGGCTCATTAGGAGTAGGCAAAAAGTTCTCATCAGGTGGAAAATCACTCATCGTGTTAATAGCCAGGCAATGAACTAGTATTGGAGGATTTAGCGCATTATCTCTAGGAAGTGTTCTTGACTATCTCTCTGCTAAGGTAATAGAGATTTTCCCATACTTCTACTCCAACTACTTGATAGCAGTTGCATGTGACACAACCTTTTGGGCCAATCCTAAAAAATCAGCCTTGAGTTCTTTAAGGCAAGCCTTTTGACTCTCTTTACCCGTCATCAGCTTAGCCAACATCTCTTCTATTCTCGATTTTGCATCTCTTCTGCCTGGTGGAATGTATCTAACTCTATCATCGTAGTTCTGACCTTGATTTCCTTTCCCTTGGGCTCGAAAACCCACCAACTGATGATCCACATACTTTGCATCTTCCTCAAACTCAAACTATTGCCTCCTTGAAGCTGCACCTTGTACCCCTAATGCATTAACCTTTCAAGAATTTATTGTTGCAAATTGATTGGCCAACTCCTCAGTAATGATATCTCATGAGATACAACATCCTCAGCTACTTTTTGTTCGTCTGAAGCTCCAATGGTATAAATGTCAGAACCTGTCTCAATATCTTAAGTTTGCCACCCTCGGTAAGTTAATGAGATCTGATCCATAATACTCAAAGTCATCTCCCATCGTAATCTCATAAAGGCTCCTCTGGAGATAGTGTCTGCCATTGCTCTGGAACTGATAGTCAGGGCTCTATAGAAGATCTCCAACAGGCGTGTCCCTAAAAAATAGTGGTTGGGAACCATACTAAGCTTCATCTTGAACCTAAACCATGCCTCATACATAGATTTTAATTGCAGCTTCCTGAAGTTATAAATCTCATCCTTGAGCTACAATACCTTGGATAGAGGAAAGAACCTGCTTAAGGACTGTCTACGTAGTTCACTCCATATTGTGATAGACCTTCTTGGAAGTTCCCCTAGCCATAAAGATGTTTTTCCCATAAGCGAAAAGGGAAACAACCTCAATAGCAGTGCCTTCTGGTTTACCCTAGGTATGGTATATGAAGTGCAAATCCTAATAAAATTTTCCAGATACATGTGTGCATCATCTGTATCCAACCTTGCAAACACGCCCTTCAAGTATAAGAGCTAAATTATAGCACTAGAAATATTGAACTTGACATTAGGGGAAAAATAGGAGGAACAATATCTCCAGTATCTATGGGCTCAACGTATCCCAGATCATCTTCATCATATTCATATAGCTGAACATACTGATATGCTGGGATTACTTGAGGTCAGCCTTCTCTTTTTCTATTTTGGTTTCCACCAAGTACTGCTTAACGGTCTGCTGCCTATCTCTACTCAGCTAACTTTACCTCCCAAGATATGTGTTGAGCTTCTTATACTACCCTCCTATCATTCTCAACTTGGGCTAAAATCTCATCAGTTTATCAATAAACAACGTCCTGAACTCCTTTAGGAGGAGGGGGAAGTGGATCATCTTTTTTCTAACATTCTACTATGTATCTTTAGGATGCTCTATGAATTTGGATTTCGTGGGATTAAGGGATTGCCTCTACTCCTTGAGCTAGGCATACACCAGCATATACCCAACCAAGAATAAAAAAGAAAAAAACTTGAAGACTGCAATGCCTTCAATTAATAAATCAATACCGTATTCCCCAGCAATGGCGACAAATTTTTGACTGCATCAAAACAACACCACCTATTAGATGATGATATGGTCGCTATCAAAATATAGTAACCCAACTAGGTTGGAGTCGATCCTAAGAGAACACGTGGTTTGCAAATATCAATAGTTGTAGTCAACGAGCGGAACAAGAAAAGTAAATAAGGGGTTTTGGATAGTAGAATTGAACAAAGAGTAAGTACCAACTTCGGTTGTGATAAGTATTGGTGAACACTAAGATTGCGTCCCCCTAGCTTCGCAACTACGTAGGCTTATCATGCTATGTTAAACGAACCAATACTTGAATGTAAAATTGATAAGTTATGTACCTTTTCAAGTCTTTTGGATGAGTAGAAGAATTTCACCCTTTACCTTTTGAGTATCAAGATGTCGCTTTACTAACCCTTATTTAAATCCTAGTTAACTATTACCTTTTGAGTCTCTAGTTATTAGATGACTGTTAACAATTATTCACTATATTTCATGATTAAAATAGATTGACAATTAACTTCAAATTACTATTTTATTTATCTTTTCCTAGTCACTGCTCCTCTTTTTGAGTAAGTAGCAATAATCTAGGCGGGATCTTAACGTTGGCCACCGCTAAGAAATCTATTATAGTGAAGATAAAGCAATGCATTCCATGGGTATTGGTTCAGATCAACAATCATATTTCCCCTACTTTGTCAAGCCTCTAGGGTTTCCACAACCCTAGCTATGGGTTTTAGCTGCTTATGATTGTGAAGAAATCAATAAAATTCATAGTTGAAAGCATAGATGAAATTGCAACAAGAAAAAGTGTAAAAATCCACAAACATAACTAAATTAATCAACTGAAGTCAATACAAGATAATCCCAAGGTTAAAATTGGATCTTGGAATAAAAATATATTTGTGAATATCAAAAGTGTGTGACTCCTACAAAAATATGCATAAAGGGTATTTATAGTACATGAGGAAACCCTAAAGCTAATGCAGAAGAAAAATAGGAGAACACTGGGTCGGTGGCCACCTGTTCTCTGTACCTGTGGTCTGGCACAGGGCACAGGTAGTACCTACAGTCCTGACACAGGGCACAGGTGCAGACTGTAGGTGCAACTCCTGCAGCGTAGCACTCGAGATTTTGACCTCTAGCACCTGCTCTATCCACCTGTGGTCCGTAGGTCCTACATGTGGTTTGTAGGTTGCCTTAGTAGGTGTCAAGAGTCATCTTTCCAGGTCTTTTTCACTACTCGAACATTCTTTGATCACGACCAAGATGGAAAACATCTCGAATATCCATAATTGATTCAAAAAGTGGCCAAAACACCTTTTTAACCTTTTTTATGAACTTAACATCCAAAACATCATTTCCTGCAAAACATACCCAAAGAAAATTATATCTCACAAAATAGCCTCATAAACTTGCCTATTTTTCTCATTTTAAGCGTTGAAAGTATTATATTTTAATAGCACATCAACTATCTAACAAACATAGATATGGTTTAACCTCTTGACAATAAAGGACATCAGAATAGGCATGAAATATGCTGATTTGGTCAACTGATCCACAAAGACCCAAATACCATTAGAGACATGAGAAGTGTGAGGGAGACCAATAACAGAGTCTATGATTATCCGCTCCCATTCTACTCAGGAATGGGAAATATTTGTATCAAGCCACCAGGTTCACATACTAATAACATAGGCAACGAGTTATAAAGTCCTCCATATCTCTCTTTATACCACTACACCAATAATGCGACCTTAAATACCTATACATCATAGCTATTATAGGGTGAATGAAATATCTGGAGCTGTGATCCTCATGCAAAATTGACTGAATCAAGTTTCCAACCCTTGAAACACAAATACGACCATCAAATCTCAAAATACCCTCTAAATCTATGGTATCCCTCTTAGACTCACCACTCTACATCTGATCTCGGGTAATACCAAGTCTTATATCCCCAAACTAATGAATCTAAATCTGCTAAAATAGGGTAGACTTTGCCTCAAGAATCTTTCTGGGGTGTGAAATATCGATTCGCACTATCAAGTTGGCTAAGTACTGGTGTCCCATGCCAACGACCTCAAAGAAACTAAGATAGAAGACTAGCTACCCATATTAGCTACCTTCTAGTTGAAGGTAACCGCTACCATATTTGTCATGCATAGATGATACAAAATAGAGATATCATAATCCTAAAACAACTACATCTACCGGCGCTTCCTAGAATTGAGATTGTGTCATAAGATTATTAGACTAGGATGATCCATGAAGATCTCACAATGAATTTCATAAATATAACGTCTCCAAATATAAATGCAAAAACTACAGCCATCAACTCCAAATTATGAGTGTGGTAGTTGCACTCATGCAACCTCAGCTGTCTTGATGAATATGTAATAACTCTACCCTGCTGTATCAACACACAACCCAAACTAGCACTAAAAGTATCACAATATATGGTTAATCCCTCACCCTTAACCAAAAGTTCCAATATAGGTGTTGAAGTAAGAAATCTCTTGAGCTTCTAAAAGCTCGCCTCACACTCCTTGGACTAATGAAGGGAATCTCTTTTGAGTCAATCTGGTCAGAAGTGCTATAATAATAGCAAAACCCTCAATGAATCACCTATTGTAACCTGCAAACCTAATGAAGCTACAAACCTCAAATAGATATGTAGGCCTAGCCCAATTTAATGACTCTTTAGGTTATTTTTTGTATTTCCACTTATTTCCATTATTTAGAGCTTTTAAATAGTTACCCAAAGTCATTTATGACTTGTTTGAACTAACGTCTTGGTTACTGAGTAGTTCGTTTAGTTTCTAGAGCTAATTTCTTATTTTGATATTTTTGTTGGTTCAAATTGGCTACTGGGTAAAAACATCTATCAAATGACCTTGTATGCCAATTCTGACTGTTCCAAAAACTTTGGAATGTCAATTTGAATCTAGATGGACCCTTGGTCAGGGTCCTGAGGCACTCGAGCTTAGTTTGAGATATTGGTCAAAAGTTAAGAAAAATGGCAAATATGCGTGGGACCCATTTTTTGTCAAAACAACCTCGGATGGAAATTTCAACAATGCCATTAAGTCTGAAATGTTGAATTTGATAGGGTAGCATAGTATTTTTATATATATCGGATTCTGCATGAATCTCGAGGGTTTAGCAGAGACTTGGAAAATTCCAAGTCTCAGTTGGTGCTGGTGCACTGATATTCACTAACCTTTTATACTTATACGATCTGCCAGGCACCAACAAGTGTTGCATAAGTGACTTTATTAGTTTCATAAGCAATACCCCTAGCATGAAGTCAAGTATCGCATATGCGATATTGATGTCGTGTAAGTAACTTCTACACCCTTGGCCAGATATCGCGTATACGATCGACAGGTCGCATATGTGATGCTCGTGTATCTAGGAAAGGTATAAATACCTCATTTAGCCTATTTTCACCATTTTTCATCCATCTCCAAGATAGTTGAACCCTAAAAAGTTAGAGATCTTAGGGATAACATTGGTGGGTGACCTTAGAGCTTTGGAAAAGATTATTTATGCAATTCTCCTTCAGAATTATGGTAAGATTTTATCATTTTCATGGTTGATTTTCCCTTCTTCTCTAAAATTCCAAAAGTTTGGTGACTTGATTGTAGCACCAATATAACTTGTAATTCACCCATTTTTTTTATGTTAAACGGTTTTTTAGCATAGAGAGAAATTGAGTTGGTTTGGGAAATGCATTTTTCGTAAATAAGCCCCACGTAGGATTTTAATGTATTTTTGGAACCAAAGAACAATAGTGAAACGTGGGTATCATTTCTCTTATTTTGATGAGTATATTATGACTTTGATAGCATGGCCCTTGCAGAAGCATCTCGGAAAGGAAATCAATGATTTAGCATATTCTTTGGGCTTTCTTCGATGCCTGGTAGGCTAGGCTTACCTTATTCATATATTAAGCTATCTCGTAGTATAATTATGATATTATGATAGATATGGGATGTGATTTAGGTGTTGAAAGTATGAATGAAAATATTTGTCTTAATTGGACCGTTAGGTTATCTTGAAATCGTAGACTTGGATTAGTTAGCGTGGTTATCCATGGCTTGGATGGATTGAGTTTTGTGGACTATATTTAGAATGAAAATTCCTTAATTACTCAAGATAGGTGAAATTTTCGAGTTTCTCATGTTAGGGTAGAATTGTTCTAAATTGTTTAAGTTAAGGGAATTGCCCTAGTTGTTATTGCCCTTGGTAGAATTGCCTTAGTTAATCATGTTTGGTGAGGACTTGTATCCTAGGGTATAATTATGGCTTATTTGACATCTAAGAATGAACTTAGATACTTTAGTCTAGTACGGGGTAGAAATTGCCTAAGATAATCTTCGGGGAATATAAGTGGGCCCCTATATCCTACCTTTGCCCAAGATGTGATAACCTTGTAGGCTCTTTTATGTAAGCTATACTCTTATTGATAGTAGGTTTGTCACCCAAAGTGGTTGAATATAGTTAATGCATATGTTAGTTGAATATTTGAGGGTTGATGCTAATTCTGAGTAATGCTAATGATTTGGCCCATATGTGTGTCTCGTGATATAATTTATAAGTTTAATTATGACTTATGCATGCGATTATGGGTATGACTTCCATATATGATTAATAACTGTAATGCCCCAAAAAATCCAAACAAATATTAGAGCCATGTACCAAGATCATGAATAGTACATCATGGTTATTTTATAGTTTTATGATTAAGTTAGATGTATAATAAGGCTTCAAATAACTCCCAGCTATCAGACGAATCAAAACATTCCTTACCGATTGAATTCCTGAGAAGGATATTGGTATAGTCAACTTCAAACAAGCATATCTCTCAATATACTTGGAATTTTTGAGATCATGACCTATCAACAGATATATAATTGAATTATCTTTCCAACGATGCCAATTTCTCCTAAATCCGATATCAGAGCAAAGCGTTATTCCTATTTTACTCCAGCATATCAGGCTGAAAATAGTGTGACGACATTCGTGGTAGCTTACCACATTTGTGACGCCCTATCACGAAGGTCTTCAGCCTTAGGAAGAAACCAGCTCCTAAGTGACGACATTCATGGTAGCTTACCACATTTGTGACACCCTATCACGAAGGTCGTCAGCCTTAGGCAGAAACCAGCTCCTAAGTGACGACATTCGTGGTAGCTTACCACATTTTTGACGCCATGTCACAAATGTCTTCAGCCTTAGGCAGAATCCAGCTTCTCTGTGACGACATTTTTGATGGCTTGTCATATTTTAATGCCATGTCACAAATGTTGTCAGCCTTAGGTAGAATCCAGCTTCTGTGTGACGACATTTTTTACCGTTTACCATATTTTTGATGCCATGTCACAAATGTCGTCAGCCTTGGCAGAATCTAGCTACTGTGTGATGACATTTTTGAAGGCTTACCACATTTTTGATGCCATGTCACAAATGTCGTCAGCCTTAGGCAGAATCCAGCTTCTATGTGATGACATTTTTGATGGCTTGTCACATTTTTGACGCCTTGTCATAAATGTCGTCAACTATTATTTTCAGCAACTGGGAATTTATTTCATAAAGGTATTTTATTCTTTTCCCTTCACTTACCATGACTTATAACCCTAAAGAGGTGTAATTTTTCCTTTTCTTCAGTTAAGCATCTCAAAAATCCTCTCTTACGCTTTCAACCACAAGATTAGCGTTTCCTCTCAAGATCATCTCCTCAGGAACAAGAACATTCTTTCCCAAAGGGGTTAAACCCTAGTCAAGAAAAATCAAGGGCAAGCCTAAGGATTTCTTCAGGAATCTTCAGAAACATTAGATCTCTTTCAATATCAAGCTTTAAGGTATGCGTAGTGTTCATCTATGGATTCAATTCGTTCATAGAGCTCAAGAATCATGCTTTTAAATGTTATTTTGTAAACTTTTTTTGGTGATATGAGAATTTACTTGTTGATGATTGTTGTTTAAGTTTCAAATGATATCTAAAGGTGTTTTCATGGAATATATGTTGTTGTTAGTTGAAAAATACGAACTTTGGGTGGTTTGATATGATGCAAGTATGAAATCCACCTATTCCTTAAAGAATGCATGCAAGGTGTTTGATAAAATGCCTAGGATGCTAGAAATTCATATTTACATGGTTCCATGATATCTAAATGACAAGTCCATGTTAGCTATAAACTTCAATATAAATTCCATGCTATTGATGTGTTGCTATTGTTGTGGTATGAAGCATGTATGATAATGGAGATATACTATATGTACATGAAATATATCCATGCACTCCCTACCATGCTTAAGATGTTGAAGAACTACATGAAGTATAATATCCCCTACTTATGACAATGTGAATTGTGGACTCCAATCTTATGATCAAGTCAAGCATGTTGTGTCAGTTTCCTTCTATTGAGTCCTGGGAGATTCGTACCCGAAAATATAGATGTGTGCCTAGATCCATGTCATGTTTTCACGATACTCTCAGTCAAGCCATGATCTATAGAAATCAGTCAGTCATGTGACTCAGGAAAACTCAGTAATCTCAGGAGTTTAGTATTCTCAGTAATCTCAGTTCTCAGTAACCTCAGTAATCACAGTAAATCTCAATAACTTTAGTACTCTTAATCAGTCCTCAGAACTCATTATGTTCCATCCGTCATCGAAATCTAGTAAACTCAGTTTTAGCTCCGCTAAATAATACCACTAGTATCAGTTCAGTTAATCAGTATTAATTCAGCAAATTTGTTCAGTTAAGTTATTTAGTTTAACCCAGTTATTCAGTTCAGTATCTTTCAGATGGGAGTAGGATTCAGCACCGAGCGAACCTAGGGATGGGGGCTCACCCGATAGAATAGGACTGAGATCCCTAGAAGCAATCCCTAAGTTCTAGAACTACGTTGCCAGCGTAGGTACAAGAAGTCACCCGTTAGATAGGACTGACATACCCAGGGGTCACCCGTTAGAACATTTATATGTATAGGACTGATCCCAGGAGTCACCCACTAGATTAGGACTGACTCCACAGAAGATGTCTTTACTGGTGGCACGGTACTGACACCCTTCCAGTCAGGGAAGAGATTAGACCCCAGTCATCTTAGCTTGGAGCATGTTGGTCAGATGAATACATCCCACAGTTTCAGTTACAGATTCAGGACTATCAGATATAGTCAACTCAGCTTAGTAGTACAAATTTAGTACTATTAGATACAGTCAATGCTTATCATTGTAAATAGACTTCAAAATCACCCATTAGCTAGGACTGATCTCAACTATGATTAATCAGTATCAGAATCATTAGATTTAAAGATCACCCGCTAGATAGGACTGATCTCAAATTTAGTTACTCCAAGTAGAATGGAACTCAGATAGTTCCATCAAAACTTAGACTATCAGATACAGTCGTATCAGTTATCAGAACTTATGATATCAGTATTTAGCTTCAGGACTGTCAGACACAGTCAACCAGATCAGTTCTTCATAATTTGAACTATCAGAACTAGTCATTCATCTATTCAGTAACTCAGTATCAGTACACTCATGTTGTCAGTATTCAGACTAGTAGTCAGTATCTCCATGAGTTCAGTTACAGTTATATATGCATGTATGTATTCTCACGCTCATATTAGTCAGCATTGTTCATGCATATAACCTTTTGCATTTAGCCTACCTTACTCGTATACTCAGTACATTCGGACGTAAAGACATATTTGTGCTATGGTGCTTTCTCTTATGTTACACCATAGGTTCAGAGGAACGAGCTCCAGATCAGCAGTAGCATTCAAGTGTTTAGAGTTTGTAGTGAGTCCTTCTTATTTGAGGATGATATGATTATTGCTACATTTACTATTCAATTTCTAGATGGAGTTAGTTGGAGACGTATTCCTTCAACTCCTTATTCAGTTCAGTTAGAGGCTTTCTGACT
This sequence comes from Capsicum pubescens, assembly GCA_030864215.1. Taxonomy (NCBI): domain Eukaryota; kingdom Viridiplantae; phylum Streptophyta; class Magnoliopsida; order Solanales; family Solanaceae; genus Capsicum; species Capsicum pubescens. Next base: position 157,070,354 of record CM061547.1, on the reverse strand, counting down.
AGATATCAGATTAGATATTCAGATCTCATTATTTTCAGTATTTATGACTTATTTTGGTATTGTTATACCTTTTTCAGACATTTTGTTATCAGACGTTTATTCAATTTGAACCTTATGGCCTTTCATGTTCATATTTCCATATTTTATGATATATTATACAGTATACAGGTACAAATATCAGTCATGGGTTATCTTGTGGTCTTTCGGGGTTATGAGCATCGTGTAGCATTCTGATTTAGAAAATCGGGGTGTTACAAACATGGTATCAAAGCCTAAGGTTCAATAGAGTCCTAGGAAGTTTGAAATACGCATTTAGTAGAGTCTTGTACATGCGTGTGCTGTGCACCACACTTATGTGCAGGAGGCTATGGGATATTTTAGGAACAGTTTCCCTTCTTTCATGTCTCAGATCGTGCTATAGAAAGGTTCTCTAAGAAAACTCATGTAGATTCTCATCATGCTTCACTCATTTTAATTTCACCTTACTTTCAAGGTAACAAAAATAGTGAAGCTCAATTCCTAAACATAGGGCTTTCTCAGATAGTATCCCATCAGTTAAGTTATGTTCCAAAGTTCTACGGATCTCATTCATGATCATGAGAGCTCATTCTCGAACCCAGATTTAGATATGTCGTCAGATCACTTCTCAAAATCCTATGATAGCATGTGACCCAGAGTTAGAAGCATGAACCCAGGAGTTTAGGAGTAGACAAGTTGGGATACGATATCCAGATTGAATAAATTATATATTCATGGGGATAGTTGTGCTATAATGAATCAGTAGGCTTGAACAGTGTGAGTTAGAAATTTAAGTTTATTGACTTAAAATTAAGCATTAAGGTGTGAATGTGATATTAGTAGTATGTGAGAAAACAAAGGCAGATGATGTGTTTAGTAAGGCGAGCATGTGTTGATCGAAGTGTAAGTATGTGATGATGATTTCAATGCAGTTCAGAGATTAGTTTAGTGTTCATAGACGTATGATGATGGCTTAAAGCTAAGGGAGAGATAATAGATCAAGTAACCAAGTCAGGCTCTTATATTCCAGTAGTAGTGCCAGTATGTACAGAAAAGCAATTAGGGAAGGCAATTCCTGACCCATCCTTATCTCAGCGTAAAGTTTCGTACTTCAGTCAGCATAGTTCCTATGCATGCTTCATGTATTAGATTCCATGGATATAGCTTATGTTCACATGTATTCCATGGAATTGTGTGTCCTTTCAGTTTCCAGTATAGGGAATTTAGTCCTAGATCACTCAGTATAACAAATCATGTTCCACAAACTCAGACATTACAGAATCAGGTCATGCAGCTCATTACTCATGTACACATATCATGATCCCCAATATACTTAGTTTCCATGACTCATGCTATGCCTCCACTGATCAGATAAATCAAGACTATGTCATGTATATCCTCAGTTCATCTCATGCATCATGCATTAGTTTAAGACTCCCGAAGTTTAGTTATAATCTAGTTCGTAGATGCCCTGTGCATCACCCAGTATCTTATTAGTGGGACATAGCATCCTAAGGGGGAGATACCCCACCTTCTCTTAACGCTCTCATGTCTTAGATCTTTTAGTTTCTCCTTGCATAACGAATTCAGTCTGGAATAGAGGGTACTCATAAGTTGACCCTCAAGTTAGAACTCAGTTGTAAGTCAAGCATTCAGATGTTCAGTTCAGTTCATGATATTCAGTCCATATGTCACGTAGAAGACTCAGTCATGTTCTCATGTTTCAGTTCAATCTTAGTGCCTTTATCATGGCATGTTCAGTCGCATGTTCATGAGTCAGTTCAATCATGTATTCATGTATCAGATATGCGTGGTCAACTTATCAGTACTTTCAGTCATGCATTCACGTATCATGTCAATCATATATACATGCATCAGATATGTATGGATTCAACTTATCATTTAAGCATCAGATATGCATTCTCAGTTTGAGAAACTCAGTTTATCGAAACACTCAGTCCTATATTCATAAATCAGCTACCTATGCATGCATGTACAGTATGATATTCTTAGTTTTCATTCATGTCAGCCAAGAAATCATGATCAGTCATTCATGCTATATATGTGTCATTTTATCTTTTCCCCCCTCTCAAGCAGTCATCATTCGAGGACGAATGTTTTCAAGGGAGAGATATTGTAATAAACCAAAAAATCCAAACCAATATTATCGCCATGTACCAAGATCATGAACAGTACATCATGGTTATTTTATAGTTTTATGATTAAGTTAGATATATATTAAGGCTTCAAATAACTCCCAGCTATCAAACGAATCAAAACATTCCTTACCGATTGAATTCTTAAGAAAGATATTGGTATAGTCAATTTCAAATGAGCATATCTCTCATTATACTTGGAATTTTTGATCTCTTGACCTATAAACAGATAAATAATGAAATTATCTTTCCAACGATGCCAATTTCTCCTAAATCCGATATCGGAGCAAAGAGTTATTCCTATTTTACTCCAGCATGTCAGGCTGGAAACAGTATAAAGACATTCGTGGTAGCTTACCACATTTGTGACGTCCTATCACGAAGGTCGTCAGCCTTAGGTAGAAACCAGCTCCTAAGTGACGACATTCGTGGTAGCTTACCACATTTGTGATGCCCTATCACAAAGGTCGTCAGCCTTAGGCAGAAACCAGCTCCTAAGTGATGACATTCGTGGAAGCTTACCACATTTTTGACGCCATGTCACAAATGTCATCAGCCTTAGGAAAATACAGCTTCTGTGTGACGACATTTTTGATGGCTTACCATATTTTTGACGCCATGTCACAAATGTCGTCAGCCTTAGGCAGAATCCAGCTTCTGTGTGATGACATTTTTGACGGCTTACCACTTTTTTGACGCCATGTCACAAATGTTGTAATCCTTAGGCAGAATCCAGTTTCTGTGTGATGACATTTTTGACGACTTGTCACATTTTTGATGCCTTGTCACAAATGTCGTCATCTATTATTTTCAGCAACTGGGAATTTATTTCATAAGGGTATTTTGGTCTTTTCCCTTCACTTCCCACGACTTATAACCCTAAAGAGGCGTAATTTTTCCCATTTTTCTTCAGTTAAGCATCTCAAAAACCCTCTCTTACGTTTTCAACCACAAGATTAGGGTTTTCTCTCAAGATCATCTCCTCAGGAACAAGAATATTCTTTTCCAAAGGGGTTAAACCCTAGTCAAGAAAAATCAAGGCCAAGCCTAAGGATTTCTTCAGGAACCTTCAAAAATATTAGATCACTTTCAAGATCAAGCTTTAAGGTATGCATAGTGTTCATCTATGGATTCAATTCGTTCATAGAGCTCAAGAATCATGCTTTTAAATGTTATTTTGTAAACTTTTTGTGGTGATATGAGCATGTACGTGTTGATGATTGTTGTTTAAGTTTCAAGATAATATCTAAAGGTGTTTTCATGGAATATATGTGGTTGATAGTTGAAAAACACGAACTTTGAGTGGTTTTAAATGTTGCAAGTATGAAATCCACCTATTCCTTAAAGAATGCATGCAAGGTGTTTGATAAAATGCCTAGGATGCTAGAAATTCATATTTACATGGTTCCATGATATCTAAATGACAAGTCCATGTTAGCTATATACTTCAATATAAATTCCATGCTATTGATGTGTTGCTATTGTTGTGGTTTGAAGCATGTATGATAATGGAGATATACTATATGTACATGAAATATATCCATGCACTCCCTATCATGCTTAAGATGTTGAAGAACTACATGAAGTATAATATCCCCTACTTATGACAATGTGAATTGTGGACTCCAATCTTATGATCAAGTCAGTCATGTTGTGTCAGTTTCCTTCCATCGAGTCCTGGGGGTATTCGTACCCGAAAATATAGTTGAGTGCCTAGAGCCATGTCATGTTTTCACGATACTCTTAGTCAAGCCATGATCTATAGAAATCAGTCAATCATGTGACTCAGGAAAACTCAGTAATCTCAGTAGTTCAGTATTTTTAGTAATCTCAATGCTCCGTAACCTCAGTAATCACAGTAAATCTCAGTAACTTCAGTACTCTTAATCAGTCTTCAAAACTCATTATATTCTGTCCATCATCGGAATCTAGTAAACTCAATTTTAGCTCCTTTAAACAATACCACTAGCATCAGTTCAGTTAATCAGTATAAATTCAGCAAATCAGTTCAGTTAAGTTATTTAGTTTAGCCTAGTTATTCAGTTCAGTGTCATTCAGATGGGAGTAGGATTCAGCACCGAGCAAACCTAAGGATGGGGGCTCACCCGCTAGAATAGGACTGAGATCCCTTGAAGCAATCCCTAAGTTCCCGAACTAAATTGTCAGAGTAGGTACGAGATGTCACCCGTTAGATTAGACTGCCATACTAAGGGGTCACCCGTTAGAACATTTATATGTATAGGACTGATCCCAGGAGTCACCCACTAGATTAGGACTGACTCCACAGCAGATGTATTTACTGGTGTTACGGTACTGACACCCTTCCAGTCAGGGAAGAGATTAGACCCCAGTCATCTTAGCTTGGGGCATGTCGGTCAGATGAATACATCCCACAATTTCAGTTACAGATTCAGGACTATCAGATATAGTCAACTCAGCTTAGTAGTACAGATTTAGTACTATTAGATACAGTCAATGCTTATCATTGTAAATAGACTTCAAAATCACCCATTATCTAGGACTGATCTCAACTATGATTAATCAGTATCAGAATCATTAGATTTAAAGATCACCCGCTAGATAGGACTGATCTCAAATTTAGTTACTCCAAGTAGAACGGAACTCAGATAGTTCCATCAAAACTTAGACTATCAGATACAGTCGCTCAGTATCAGTTACATCGGTTAGGCTGATCATCACAATTATATCAGTTTTCTAAACTCATGTATCAGTCATATCAGTTATCAGAACTCATGATATCAGTATTCAGCTTCAGGACTGTCAGACACAGTCAACCAGACGAGTTTTTCATAATTTGAACTGTCATAAATAGTCATTCATCTATTTAGTATCTCAGTATCAGTACACTCATGTTGTCAGTATTTAGACTCAATAGTCAGTATCTCCACGAGTTCAGTTACAGTTATGTATACATGTATGTATTCTCACGTTCATATTAGTCAGCATTGTTCATGCATATAACCCTTTGCATTTAGCCTACCTCACTCGTATACTCCGTACATTCAGATGTACTGACACATTTGCATTATAGTGCTTTCTCTTATGCTACACCATAGGTTAAGAGGCACGAGCTCCAGATCAGCAGTAGTATTCCAGTGTTCAGAGTTTGCAGTGAGTCCTTCTCATTCGAGGATGATATGATTATTGCTACATTTACTATTCAATTGCTAGATGGAGTTAGTTAGAGACATATTCCTTTATCTCCTTATTCAGTTCAGTTAGAGGCTTTCAGACTGGATGTCAGATTAGATATTCAGATCTCATTATTTTCAGTATTTATGACTTGTTTTGGTATTATTATACCTTTTTCAGACATTTTGTTATCAGACGTTTATTCAGTTCGAACCTTATGGCCTTTCATGTTCATGTTTTCGCATTTTATGATATATTATGCAGTATACAGGTACAGATATCAGTCATGGGTTAGCTTGTGGTCCTTCAGGGTCATGAGCACCGTGTAGCATTCCGATTTAAAAAATCAGGGTGTTACAATAACATGGTCTATTGATAGGGTTAATGCTATAGATATCGGTATGCTTAAAGGTTAATAGCTTGTTTGGATGATATGGCTTATAAAGATACAATATGTCTTATATATATAACTTGGCTTATGTACATACGTAATATGACTTATGGGTATAATATGGCTCATGTATATGATTTGGCTTATGTACATGCATATTATGACTTATGGGTATAATATGGCTCATATATATAATTTGGCTTATGTACATGCATAATATGACTTATGGGTATAATATGGCTTATATATTTGATATGGCTTACATACATGCATAGCATGACTTATGGATAAAATATGTCTTATATGTATGTAGTGGCTTACGTATATGCACAATATGGATTACGGATATGATATGGCTTATATACATAATATGACCAAATACATATGGAGAGCCCCATAGAGGTTATATGGCTTATAGATATAGCTAGGCTTATATGTATGGTATGGATTATAGATGTGACTAATGATCTATGGAAACAATTTGATTTGTAACCATGATATAGTTTATAGATACGATTAACGACCTATAGATAAGATGGGTGGCCTATAGATATGGCTATTAATATGGATTCCAGATATGCTAAGTAATATTTCTTATAAATATTAGTATTGATATGGTCTCCGAATATGGCTAGTAATATGGCTTATAAACATGATTTTGAATGAGACCGACGGATATGATTCCTTGTTCCTTTTATAATTATGAGTAAAGAGATCGCCTATAGCTATGATTTATTTGTATGATCTATATAGGTTAGCATATTGAAATGGCTCACCAATATAGTTCATTGATGGAGTTATGAATTATAACTTTTGGTTCAGGTCCAGTAATTACTGATGATATTGATATTGTAAGTTCTGATTCAAGTTCTACAATTGATGATAATAATAATAATGCTATGAGTTTAGGTTTGAATCTGATATTAAGGATTGTTCATGATGTAATATAGGAGGATGGATTCTTAGTTATGGCATGTCGGTTGGTATACTTTGGTTTTTCATTAGATAGATTCCTTGATTGTATCCTCCAGGATTATGGAGGCCTGTACTGGGCTATTTACTTTCTGCACTTATTGGCTTATGGGGGGAAATTTAGTAGTTATAAGTATACGATTGTTGTGTTATCATTCCAGTTCTATTTATTTGTGTATGTACAACAGTGTTGGAGGTTACTTCCAGGTTTTCCCTTTTACCTTGTTTTAGATTATGTTATCTTATATCCAATCATATTTATATCAGGATTTAGCTCAATCGGCCGATGATGCCTAGAAGTACCATGGTTTTGGTACTCATAGTACACTTCTGCACCTTTTTGGTGTAGATCCTAGTACTCGTTGTCGTCGATGATTCGTCGATCGCGTAGAGTTGATTTCAGAGATTAGGTGAGCTCCTGGACTTGGAGTTACCATTTTTCCCTTTGGTTATCTATGTCTATCACTTTTGAGATGGATTATATTAGTGTATTTAGTACTCATAGTTCTTTTGTAGTAGCTCTTGTATTGACATTACTGAGTCTTGAGACATTTATTAGCTTTTATCTATCTATTAGATCCTTATGACTGTTTTATCATTATTTGAATCTTCAGATGTTGATTTTTCTCTTTCAAACCAATTTTCCAACAAATTATCCCATTGAATCTAGCTTTGGGCTATGGTTCGGGTTACCTACTGGCGGGATGGAATAGGTGCCATCATGACTCGTAAATTGGGTCATGACACCCAATCACGAATAGCCTCGATCTTTGCTGGGAATACCATAATCCTATCCTTAGACACCACATATCCTAGGAATATCACCGTCTCAAGCCCGAACTCACACTTTGAGAATTTGGCAAAAAACCTATGATTTCTCGAAGTCTAGAGCACAACCCTTAAATGTTGCATATGCTCCTCTCTACTCCTCGAATACACCAGAATATCATTGATGTCACGACTAGATTTATGAGTCATGATGGCACCTACTAAATCCCGCAATTAGGTAAGCCAATACCATAACCCGGAGGTAACACAATGGGTAAATTTGGTGGGGAACACCCAACACAGGCGTAATTCGATGAACACAAGTTTTAAATAAACAAAGTGTTCTAAAAGATAAAACAATCAATGCATGAATACCAATCCCATGACCTAGTAGATCCAGTACAACAGCATCTAAATAGTAATACAACTCAAATATCTTAGAATAGTCAAACATCTGTCTTGATACAAAATACTAAATCATAATGATAGAAGGAAATAGGTTACTCCGACTGCAAGAGCTCACCCTATCTCTGAAAGATCAACTCTGCATGAGCAACGATCAATGGTGATGGATAGTACTCGGATCTACACCAAAAAAGTATAGAAGTGTAGTCTGAGTACCAAAACAATAAGTACCCGGTAGGCATCATCGTCTGACTGGGCTAAATCATGATATAAGATTGATAAAATGCAAGATAAAATAAGCTATGTGAAAATACAGAAACAAACCTAAATCTCCTCCAATACCACTGTACATAACATATAATTAATCCAGAATAACAATATAACATAAGGAATCAACACATGCCAATATCGTCGTGCTTAATAAATACATAATTTGGAGTAATAATAATAACGCATCATCAAGCATCAACAAATGAAAACATGACTACAAAGTTGGCTCACATACGCCAACTGGTGCAAAAAGGTAAAGAACTCATCATAGCCTCCCATACGATTGGAGACTACACCCAAGAGAAATAAAGGAATTAACTGATATTATAACCAACTTTCATCATCATTTAACCATCATTCCACAATTATCATCAATCGGTTATTACCGACATATCACAATTTACCAACTTTTGATAGTACCCACATTTTGTAATATTCCCATCATCAACCACTTTATCATCGCTACTTAATTAATTCATTAAATAACTAGGCTTCATATAACCTCTAGTCATCACTTAGGAAACTATTCACCACATATTCATTAAGTAGACAACATTCACTAACTAACCATCGTATATCAACTAACAACATTTATTAGCTAATCATCATCATACACCAATTCTCGTTTACCAACTAGTCATTATTACCCACTTAAACAATATCCACTACAAATCCTCATTTAACATCAATATAAAACTTTACCCCTTTATATGCAATTATCACTGGTGTGATATAATCAGTATCCCTATTATCAAAAACATACCCAAATTAGATATAAGTATATATAAGAATGCAATTGCCATACATAGGGCTTGTCTGACTCAAATCGGTAGATGTACACATACGCACATAAATATAATCATCCTCCTTCCTTTCTAGGAATCAATGCATAATCATAATCATCCTTCGGACTTAGTGGGTATATATCATCATAATATCTTCCAGTCTTTTCAAGTTTCAACATCATCGCAATATCCTCCGGTCTTGTCGGGTATCATCATATCATCATAATATCCTCTGGTCTTGCTGGGTATAAATATATGTGTATAATCATAATCGGTGGAAACATCAGTAACATAAGAAACTATATAAAGAAGTATCATGATTTCAAGCATAATTAGTGACATAACTTCCCATAAAATCAGTAAGCATGACTTTAACATAATTCATGGCACCGTTGCTAATATCATCAGAAGAATGTTTTCAAGAATGATTTCTAGCATAATTTCATAGCATGTTCAATATCAAAAGCAATATCATGAGAAATGACCCATTAATAGCATACTCAATGGCCTATCATTTGAAAAAAGATAGTTTATCAATAATTAGAGTAATATCTAATCCATGGAATAATTCGTAGCTTATTCATAGAATAGTCAATGACAAAATTTATGGCTTAGGAAATATCCTAGTCAAGGGATCATTCAATAGTATATTCAAAAGTCCAATAAATAGCATAATCAATGACTCATCATGGGCTTAGCCAATAACTCATATATATGGCATAACCATTAAAGCATTACCTCTAACATTATTCATCATAACCAACAAGTACCAAGGATTCCTCACCTAGCCTCAAAAGGGCATTCTCTAAGCATTTAGCAACGTATAAGGATTTCAAGGGAACTATATCAAATCTTAGCTTAAGGTGGAGTAAAGCACCCACTTCTAAATCCCCGAAGTAGATTCTAAGTCAAACTCTATCCTAGACTAGGCTAAGGTATCTAAATCAACTCTTAGATGTATTGCAAACCACATTTATCCCTAAGGCAGAGATTCTACTCAAGCACTATAACTAAGACCAATGGAACAAGGCAATAATTAAGACCGATGGAACTAGGTAAACTTCAGTATTATAAACAACTAAGACCAATCTAACCTTAATCATGAGTGACAAAGTCACTCCCTTCTAACTAGAGTAATCTAAAGCGTTCTCATGCTAAACATGAGTCATTAAGCCTAATCCACTAAGGTTCAAGGCAACAAAGTAAGCATTTCAACTTTATGGTCTTAATGTCTTAAATGATCCAAATAATCCTAAGTCTTGTATTTCATCAATCCAACACCTAAAACCTATCCCAATTTAATAAGATATCACAAATATAATATGATATAGCACAATCTAACAAGGGGTAAACCTAGCCTACCTCGTCGCTGAAGAAAGCTCAACGAAACCACTAAGCATTCATTTTTCCCTTCCAAGAAGCCTCTTCAAGATGCCAAGCTATCAAAAATACATTCTACTCATCAATAAGAGAATATCGATACCCATATTACACAATTGTGCTTTAGGTCCAAAAATGACATTAAAAACCCCAAGTGGGTCCTACTTACGAAAATTATGTTCCCAAGGCCAACCCAAAATTCTTGCATGATCAAGAAATCATAACCCTCAATAATGGGTGAAAACTAAGATAAATTAGGGTTAAAACCAATCCCTCAAGCTATTAAGGTTTTGGTCAAGAAATCATTAAAATTCACCAAGCAAAGGGTGGAATCTTACCTTAATTTGGATGATGATCAAGAAAATAGATGTTCATCAAGCTCCCAAGTCACACAAAAATCTCAATTTTGAGTTATCACACTCTTTAGGGCTTCTTGTCTTAAGGTATGGGTGAAAATGGGCTAATTCACGACCTAAGGGTTCTATTTATACCCCTTCCAGGTAATCAGGTGATGCAATCACACATCCAAGTTGCAATCACACATCCAAATGTGCAATCACACACCCTAGCATTAGGTGTAGGTGTTGCAATCGTAAAAGCATTTAGTGCAATAGCACTACCCTCTTTGCACACAGTGGTGTGATCTCCACTCAAGAGGTGTGATCGTAGAGGCACAGTTATCAACTGAAACTTGAAAAATTTCCAAGTTTCCACCAATGCCTCAGAATCAATTCGAAATCCGATATAGTAAATGAACTATGTAACTGCACTAAATTTGATATACTGGATGTACTACGAAGTTGGATTTTTCATCCGAGGTTATTTCGACCAAATGTAGGCCCACACCTATATTTCCAAATTATCAACTTTTCGACCAATAGTCGAAATAAGCTCGGCTTCCTTGGGACCCAAACCAAAGGTATACCTAGCCTAAATCGTTATTCCAGAGCTATTGGCCTAGTTAGAATTTGCATCTAAGATCCTTTATTAAAGTTTTCACCCGGTGGCCATTTGTAACTAGCAAATACTTCAATACTAGGAATTGGCTCTAAAGACTAAACAAACCACCCAGTAACTGAACTGTCAGTCCTAGCAAGTCATAAATGACTTGGGGTAGCTATGGAAAAGATCTAATGGAAAAAAATAAGTGAAAATATGGAAAATGACCTGAAGAGTCATTATAATATCCACTACTAAAGGAACTTTTGTCCACGGAAGTTAAAGGTTAAGATGTACCTGAAGTCTTGAACAGGTAAGGATACTAGGCCTGCATCTCGATCTCGATCTCCTAAGTGGCCTCTTCCACTGAACGGTGTCTCCGCTGAACCTTAACTACAGTAATTTCTGTAGTGTGCAACCACCTTATATCACTAGCCAAAATGAGCATCAGCTTCTCTACAATGGTCAAATGCTTATCCAACTAGACTGAGTCCCATCTAAGCACATAAGATGGATCGGGAATATATCATCGTAACATAGTGACATGAAAAACTAAATGCACAGCAACAAATTATGGAGGTAAAGATAATGCATAGTCTACCTCACCAACAGCGTGAACAATCTCAAAAGGGCCAATATATCTAGGACTGAACTTACTCTTTCTCTTAAACCTCATCACATCCTTCATGGGCAATACACAGAGGAATATACAATCACCAACTCTAAATGTCAAGGAATGAATCCTATGGTTTACATAGGCTTTTTGCCTACTCTGGGTCGCTTTCAACCTATACAGAATCACCCTAACTCTATCCAACAACTCCTGAAGCAAATCAGTACCACGAGGTCTAACCTCAAAATTCTCAAACCATCCGACCAGAGAACGACAACTCCTACCACAGAAAGCCTCAAAAGGCGCCATCACAATACTCAAATGGTAGTTGTTGTTATACGCAAACTCTGCCAAGGCTAAGTGTTACTCCCACTGGCCTTAAAAATCCATAATGCAGGCTCAAAGAATGTCCTCAAGAACCTGAATAGTCCCCTTGGACTTACCATCAGTTTATGGATAAGAGGTTGTACATAGATCCATCTGAGAGCCCAACTCCTCATGAAATGATCTCCAAAACCTCAAAGTGAACATAGAACTATGGATTAAAAGGATAGAAATGGGCAACCCATGAAATCGAACTATCTTCTGAACATAGATATGGGTTAATCTCTCACTGAAGAAAATCTAAATAGATATAAAATATGCTGACTTGGTCAAATGATCTAAAATAACCTAAATACCATCAAACCATGAGAAATATGAGGCAAACTACTAACAAAATCCATCGTAATTCATTCCATTTCCATTTAGGAATAGGTAGCCTCTGAGTCAAACCACCTGGTCACTGATGCTCGGCCTTTACCTGCTGAATACATAGGCAACGCGCTATAAAATCTCACATCTCTATTCATACTATTCCACCAATAATGTTGTCTCAAATCTCTATACATCTTGGTTGTGTTGGGGTGAATGGAATATCTAGAGTTGTGAAACTCATACAAAATCAACTAAATCAATTCATCCATATGAGGAACACAAATACAACCATCAAACCTCAAAATACCCTCACAATCAGTAGTACCAGTAATAACAGCATCCGAAGTCTCATCCTCGGATCTAGCAGGTACTGTATACAACTGACCACGCTCACCACTTGGATGGGCACTTGACCGAACTCCACTACTGCCCGCCTAAGAACCTCCTTGAGTACCATAAGAACCACCCCTACGAATATGAGAACCACCTCTAGCTGAGGGATGAACTGCTCTAATAGGGGAAACACTCTGAGGTAATACAACAATCGCCCCACGACTAGGACAATCTCATAAATAGTGACCAGTGAGTACACAAGTAAAATAAAAAACATGAGCTAAACCAAAACCAATAGATTTGGATGATCCAGATTAACCACCATAACTAGAATAATAAGAAGATAAACCCTTCAAAGACTAGTACTACCTGGGCGACCACTAGTACTAGACTGACCTTCGTCAGTAATATAAAGTACTACCCAAATCGGTCGACTAGGCTGACTAGACTGATAGGATAGACATGAGGATACCTACTTTGAGAACTGTCATCTCTAGTTTGGGAACTACGAGGGCTCCCACAAAATCTGCCCTAAAACCTAGGCCTCTTATCATGGCCCTCACGGTGCATCTCCTCCATCACCCTAGCATAATCCAAAACCTCAGCAAAATACCTACACACAACAACTAAACTTTGAGTAGACATACAAATAGGGAGTCTCAACTCTCTAACAAAGCAATGAACTCTCTTATACTCAGTGTCCAGAATAGAAGTTATATGCCTAGAAAACTTGTGAAAATGTGCCTCATACTCTACAATTATCATAGAGCCCTTCTCCAATCTAGAGAACTGATCTATCAAACGATGTTTAAGGCTGAGAGGTATATACTTCTCCAACAACATCTCAAAAAATTGAGTCCAAGTTAAGAAAAAAGATCCAACTAGTCTAGAATCTATATAACCTCTCTACCAATAACAAGCAGACAATTCTAAATAAAATGTAGTGTAATCCACACCACAAGTTTTAAAAGGCCCAAACCATGAAGTCGTTCCTCAAATGCAATCAAAAACTCATATGCATCCTTACTTGAGGACTAGAAAATCTAGGGAGAGCCAATGTAAAGAATCTACCCAAAATATTATGCTCCTCAAAATACATAGCAGGATAAGCAACCACTAGCTGGGAAACTACCAACTAAGCAACTATCAATGCAAGAGAAACCTAACTCTAGGAGTCGTAGCTACAGGCTTCGCCCTTACCTCAGTTCACTCTAATCACTAGACTATACACCTTCAAACAGCACACCCAACTATCCCCAAAAGATGAATTAATGCATCTTCAATCAATGAAGAATGAATTAACCCTGGTGGATCCTGGGATGGTCCCTGGCCCACTACTAGTTATGGCAGAAAAATCTCTAGCTCAGGTGCAGGAATAGGGTCAGGGGAAGGTGTCCTATCCTGGCCCCTAGCTAGGGATACATCATGAAGTTGTCCACGACCACTAGGTCATCCACAAGTCATGATGGCACCTACTAAATCCCGCCAGTAGGTAAGACAATACCATAACCTGAAGCTAATGGAATGTGTTAATTTGATATGCCCAACATAGGCCAAATTTAATGAACATAAGTTATAAATAAACAAAGTATTCTAAAAGATAAAACAGTCAATGCATGAATACTAATCCCATGACCCGGTAGAGCCAGTACAAAAGCATCTAAATAGTAATACAACTCAAATATCGTAGAATAGTCAAACATATATCTTGACTCAAAAGACTGAATCAAAAAGATAGAAGGAAATAGGTGACTTCGACTCCAAGAGTTCACCCTATCTCCAAAAGATCAACTCTGCATGAACAACGGAATGGTTATATCTAGTACTTGGATCTAGACCAAAAAAGTACAAAAGTGTTGTATGAGTACCAAAATGATAGATACTCAATAGGTATCATCGGACGACTGAGCTAAATCATGAAAAAGGAATGATTAAATACCAGATAACGTAAACTAGGTCAAGGTACAGAAACAAACCTGAGTCTCCTCCAATACCACTGTATGTCACAAATAATTAAGCAAGAATAACAGTATAACATAAGGCATCAAAACTACCAATATCTCCATACAAAATAAAGACATAATTAAGAATAATAATAATACATTATAAAGCATCAACACATGCAAACGTGACTACAAAGTTGGCTCCCATAGGCCAACTAGTGCAGGAAAGTAAAGAACTCATCCCATACGATTGGAGAGTACACCCAAGAGAAAAATAAAGGAATTAACCGATGTTATAACTAACTTTCAGCATTATTTAACCATTATTCCACAATTATCATCAATCGGTTATTACCGACATTTAACAAGCTACCAATTTTTGACTAGTCCCCATATTTTGTAATATTCCCATCATTAACCACTTTATTACTACTACTCATTAGTCACCACTTAATAGCAAACCACTTTCCTTAATTAATGCATTAGATTACTAGCCATCATATAATCTCTAGTCATCACTTAGAAAACTATTCACCATATATTCATTAATTAGACAACATTCATTAACTATCATATATCAACTAACATCATTTATTAGCTAATCATCATCATACACCAATTACTTTTTACCAACTAGTCATTATTACCCACTTAAACAATATCCACTGCAAATTCTCATTTAACATCAATATACAACTATATCCCTTTATATGCATTTATCACTAGTGGGCTGTAATAGGTACCCCTATTATCAACAGCATACCCAAATTACACATAAGTATCTACATAAGCATGTAATTGCCATACATAGAGCTAGACGGACTCAAATTGGTAAATGTACACGTCCGCACATCAATTAATCATCTTTTGGACTTGCTAGGTATCATCATATTATCATAATATTCTCCAGCCTTTTCGGGTATTAATAAATGTGTATAATCATAATCGATGGAAACATCAATAACATAAGCAGTTATACAATGAAGTACTATGATTTAACGATAATTAGTAACACAACTTCCCATAAAATCAATAAGCATAACTTCTAACATAATTCAGGGCACCATTGCTAATATCATCATAAGATATATTTCCAAACATGATTTCTAGCATAATTTCTTAGCATGATCAATATCATAAGCAATATCATGAGCAATGACCCATTAGTAATATACTTGAGATTATGTTTATATATCAATTACTTGAGACTATGTTTATATATCAATTAATATATCAAATTGATATATTAGCAAAAAGATTAATTGATATATAAAAAGATAATCTCAAGTATATCAATTGATATATTAGCAAAAAGATAGTTTATATATCAATTAGCAAAAAGATAGTTTATATATTAGCAATATCAATTGATATATTAGCAAAAAGATAGTTTATATATCAATTAATATATCAATTAAACATAATTTCCAAACTTGAGATTATGTTTATATATCAATTAATAGCAATATCAATTGATATATTAGCAAAAAGATAGTTTATATATCAATTACTTGAGAAATAGATAATCCATGTTATAATATTCATAGCATAGTCAATAACATAATTTATGGCTTAGGCAATATCCTAGTCAAGGGCTCATTCAATAGTATATTTGAAATCCCAAGCAATAGCATAAACAATGGCTCATCATATGTCATAATCATTAAGGCATTAATTTTAGCGCCATTCATCATAACCAACAAGTACTAAGGATTCCTCAACCTTGCCTTAAAAGGGTATTGTCTAAGCATTTAGCGACGTATACAGATTTAAAAGGAACTATATCAAGTCTTAGCTTAAGGTGGGTTCGGTCAAAGAGCCTACTTTAAAATACCGGAAGTATATTCTTAGTCAAACTCTATCCCAGACTAGGATAAGGTATCTAAATCAACTCTTAGATAGATATCAAGCTACATTTAGCCCTAAGAAGGAGATTCTACTTAAGCACTATAACTAAGTCCAATGGAACTCGGGTAAACTTCACTAATATAAACAACTAAGGCTAATATCACCCTAAGTATGAGTGACAAGGTCACCCCGTCTAACTAGAGTAATATAATGTGTTCGCATGCTAAACATGATCCATTAATTCTAATCCACTAAGGTTCAAGACAACAAACTAAGCATTCTATTATTATCGGTCTCAAATGACATAAATGATCCAACTAATCCCAAGTCTTACATTTCATCAATCCAACACCTAAAATACATCACAATATAACAAGATATCATAAATATACTATGACATAGCTCAATCTAACAAGGGATAAACCTAGCCTACCTCGTCACTATAGAAAGCTCAATAAACGAAACCTTTGATTTACCCTTTAAGAAGACTCCTCAAGATGTCAAGCTATCAAAAATACATTTTACTCATCAATACGAGAATATTGATACCTATATTTCACCATTGTGCTTTGAGTCCAAAAACAACATCAAAAAACCCAAGTGGGTCACACTTATGGAAAACACATTTCCAAGGCCAACCCAGCATTGATACATGGTCAAGGAATCATAAACCTCAAGAATGGGTGAAACCAAGCTAAATTGGGGCTAAAATCAAGCTTTAAAGATATTAGAGTTTTGGTCAAGAAATCATTAAAATTCACCAATAAAAGGGTGAAATCTTGCCTTAATTCGAATGATAATCACGAAGATAAATGTTAACCAAGTTCCCAAGTTACTCACAAGTCTCAATTTTGAGTTATCATGCTCTTTAGGGCTTTTGATCTCAAGGTATGGATGATAATGGGCTAACTCATGACCTAAGGGGTCTATTTATATCTCTTCCAGGTAATTAGGTAATGCAATCGCACATCCAGGTGTGCAATCGCATTCCCAGACATTAGGAACAAGCGTTGAAATCACCACATCCTTTAGTGTGTTTACACTACCCTTTATGCGCACACGGGTGTGATTGTCACTCAAGAGGTGCGATCGCAGAGGCATTAGTTATCAGTTGAAACTTGGTAAATTTCCACGTTTCCACCCATGCCTCAGGATCCATTTGGAATCTGATATACATAAATAAACTATGTTACCACACTAAATTCGATGTTTCGGATGTAATGTTAAAGTTGGATTTTCCAATCGATGTAGTTTCGACAAAATGTGGGTCCCAAGCCATACTCCCAACTTTTAAACTTTCCAACTAATAGGCCAAAATAAGTTTGGGTGCCTTAGGACCCAAATCAAAGGTCTACCTAACCAAAAATCAATATTTTAGAGTTGCTGGAGTAGTTAGAATTTGCATCCAAGAGCATTTTGCTTAAGTTTTCTCCTAGTGGCCATTTGGAACCAATAAAGACTTCAAAACAGGGAATTTTCTCTAAAAACCAATGGACTGCCCGATAACCAAATATCCAGTCCTAACAATTCATAAATGACTTGGGACAACTATGGAAAAGATATAACGGAAAAAATAAGCAAAATATGGAAATGACCTGAAGGGTCATTAAATTTGATGAATAAAATCACAAAAGAATCTAAAAAAAGCTTGGCATGTGGTTTTTCAAATCCATGAATATTGTTGGGGCATCATTCAACCCAATAGACATCATTAAGAACTAATAATATCCATAACGGGTCCTAAAGGTTGTCTTTGGGATAACCTCTACCTGAATCCTCAACTGATAGTAATCGAACCTCAAGTCAATCTTAAAGAATAGTGCTGCTCCCATAATCTGGTCAAACAATTCATTGATATGAGGCATACGATATCTGTTCTTCATCTTCAACTTATTAAGTTGTCGTAGTCAATACACATACGCAAAGAACCACCCTTCTTCTTCATGAACAAGATATGAGCACTCCAAGGTGACATACTTCGTCTAATGAAACCCATACCTAGAAGATCCTGAAGCTAAGAATTTAGCTTCTTAAGGTCGGTAGGAGCCATACGACAAGGTGCCATGGGAATATATCGGGTTCCAGGCTCAAAATCAATTAGAAACTCAATATCTTGCTTAGGAAGAAAACAAGGTAGGTCATTAAGAAAAATATCAAAAAATTTATGAACTATAGGAACAGAGTGAAACGAGGAACTATCCACACAAATATCAAATATAAGACCGATAAGACTGCAACCCCTAGAAATAAGTTTCCTAGCCTGAATATAATAAATAATCATCATTGGCTCACGGATAAGAGGTCTGTTCCATACAACAAGAGGGTATGTCTGGCATGGCTAAGGTAATGGTCATGGTGAAATAATCCAAGATGGTATGATACTGGGATAAAATAAATAGTCCATGCGTCGAATCACATCTAAATCCAGTATGTCTACTATAATAAGATTAGGTTGAGTATCAAACTCACGAATAGTCACAAACATGGTCTATAAACCAGATCCACTACTAAATAATCACCCCCAGACGTAGATACACAGAATGATACGGATAATGAATCCCAAGGTAACTCTAACTGTGAGGGCATACTAAGTAGATACATAAGAATAAGTGGATCCCAAATAAAATAAAGCAAAAGTCAATTGATAGCACTCTGAAATCATACCTGTAATAATAGCATCTAAAGGCTCAACCTTGAGTCTGGCAGGTATTGAATACAACTGACCATGCCCGCCACCTTGATAGGGTCCTGATCAACCTCATGTCCTACCTACCTGAAGACCTCCACGAGCATCCTAGGGACCACCTAAAAAACCAGTCATACCATCTCTAGCTGGGGGTGGTACTGACCTAATTGGAGGAATACTAAGGTAAAAAAATTATGCTCCACGACTGGGACACACTCTCGGGAAATAGCTAAAGGCCTCACAACCATAACATACTCCAGGCAGTGTATTGAAACCAAAGGATCTGGCTGACACGAAATAACCATCATGGCCAAAATAACCAGAAGATGAACCCCTTAGAGGGTGACCACTACTCTGGACATGATGATAATTGTAAATAGACTGGCCTCCATCAGTAATCTGAAGTGAGGCATGAACGGGACTACTAGACTGACCCTAATGCTAATAAGGCTAACACGGTGGGTACCTTTCCTGAGAACCACTACCTCTGAATCATAAGCCACTACAGCTCTCATTGAAACAACTCTTATATCGCGGCCTCTTATCACTACCTCCTTGGGCCTTGTGATGCATCACCTCCATAACTTATGCAAAATCAGACACCTTATCAAAATATCTACTAGCAGTAACTAAAATTTCCATAGCATGCAGAGAGAAAGTCTTAATGGCCAAACAAAATATTTAACCCGCTCATACTCAATAGGTAAAATAAAAATAGCATGCCTATCCAACTCATGAAATTGAACCTCATACTCCAAAATAGTCATGGAGCCCTGCTCCAACCTCAGTAATTGGTCCCTCAAACAATCTATTAGGCTACGAGGTATATACTTCTCCAAAAAGACTTTAGAAAATGGAGTCTATGTCAAAGGGGGAGATTAAGCTGGCCTGGAATCAAGATGACCCCTCCACCAGTGTCGATCCATCAAATACAATTATAAGGTCATGTAATCCACACTACTAGTCTTACTCAGGCCCAAATTATGGAGCCTATCATCACAAGTAGAAAGAACTCATAAGCATTTTCGTCTAGTGCACAAAAAATCTAGGTAGAGTCAACTGCAAGAATCTACCCAGCATCTTTTACTCCTTAATATATATAGAAGGTTGGGCAACTACCGACTAAGCAACCACCGATATAAGAGGGACCTCAACTCTAGGAGCTGCAGCTATAGGTTGCCCCCACCTTTATACTACTTTTATTCACAAATTATTCATCATCAGACGGTGCCCCACCAACTAATCTAAAGAGCTGAACCAAAGCATCATTAAGTAGTGAAGAAGAAATAAACCTTAGTGGAGCCTGGCTAGTCCCTGGCCCACCGCTGGCTTGAGTGAAAGAATCTCTAGCTCGAGAGAAAGAATAGGGTCTGGTGAAGGCCCCCTATCCTGGTCTCTAACTGGGACTGCATCTCTTAGATGTCCTCGATTCTAGGTTATCCATAAACTGTGATAGGATTCCTAGTTGTGAACAAAGTATCCTCGTCTCGTGTAGCGATAACATGCATCCTAGACATCTTTGAAAGAGTGAAACCAAAGGAAACTTTAGAAACCAACTCAAATAATTAGCACAAAATGAGTGAAAGAAGTGGAGAGTTTCTAAGAATATCCTATATCCTCCCGAAGAAAAGAAACTGCTATTATTGTTCCGATACCCGGGACTCTACTAGAAACTTTCTCTTGTACCAACAATACTAGTAAACTTGATGCTTTGATACCAATATTTCATAAACCGATTTACATTCCATGATGGCACCTTCTTTATCCCACCAGTAGGTAAGCCAAATCGTAGCCCAAAGCTAGAAGCAATGGACTAATATGGTAGAAAATAGTGTAAATGTCAGAAATATGTAAGTAAAATCTTAAAAGAAATAAAACAAGGAATAATAATAGCACGAAATATAAATAAGATAAAGATAACCTCTCATGACCTATAAGTGTTGGTACAACAGCCACTAATAAAAGAATATGAGTACTATAATACTCAAATATACATCAATCTCAAAATGGAAAGACTAAGCAAAAGTAAAAGAGAGAGATAAGGTCAACTCTGGCTCTAAGAGCTCACCCTATCTCTAAATTCTACTGAGCATGATCACGACATCAAAGGCAAAACTAGTACTCGTATCTACATAAAAATAGTTATAGATGTGTAATATGTGTACCAAAGCCACGGGTACTCAGAAGGCGTCATCGACCGATTGAGCTAAATCATAATATAAAAATAATAATGATGCAAGATAAAAAAGTTATGTCAAAAAACAGACAAACTTGGAATCATGCTCTGACTAGTACAAGTAGATAAATAACCCAAAATAATAATAACATGAAATAATGCATAATTATCACTAAAAAACTAGCCCCTATAAGCCAGTAAGTGTGAAAAAGTAAATAACCTTAGGCCCTTATATGCCTCGAGGGTGCAATCAAGAGAAGAAGTAATCAAAATTATACTACATAACCATATCTCAAAACCAAAACTGTGAATCCTTCAATACCATAAGCATATCATGAATAACCTATTAATGTTGGAGTCAAATCGGAACTCATATCATCGTTATTTTCTGAACTTGAACTGGAAATCTTGTGGTCAATAGCCAGACTTAAATCGAAACTCAAAGTCATAAATTACCAAACTTGAACTAGACCTAGCATCAAATCCCAAGTATTAATATAGAATAAGAATCATTTATTAGCCTTCTCAATCTCAAAAATATTAATTTAGATAAAGTAGCATGCCTAAATGTCTACAAGAAGCTATAATAATTTTGTCCTAAGATAGGCGAAATGGCCCACTTTTAATCTCTGAAACCTGTGCTAAAGATAATTCCACCCCAAATTAGTATAAGGTATATAAATTCCCTACTAGATCATAAATGATCCACATTTAGTCCTAAGATAGAAATTCTACCTAAGGATGGGTAATTAAGTCATTTATGCCTTATTTACGGTTCATAAATTTACTAAGAGGTCCAAATTACACTAGATATAATTCCAATACCTAATTCCCAACCCATATCTATCACATTAACATATATATACCATAAATTATCTTAATCTATGAGAAAGGTAAACCTAGCCTACCTGGACACCACAGAAAGCCTGATGAAATTCGCTAAATCATCGATTTCCCCTTTCGAAATGCTCTCGCGTGATGCCACATTATTAAAATGATAATATACTCATAAACATGAGAATATTGGTACCCATATTTTATTTTTATGCTTCGGGTCCCAAATCACGTAAAAATCTCATGTAGGGCCCGCATGTGAAATCGCACTTTAAAAATTGTCAATGCATGCCTTTATGCTCAAGGAACATTTACTCTCAACAATGGATAAATTTTGAGCTTAAAAGGTTATAAAATTGATGCAACCATAATCTAGGAATTTTAGGAAATAATTAGGAACTTAGTCTTGGAATCAATGGGAACTTACCAAGAATTTAGAGAAAAAATGAGTAATCCAAACTCACAAATAACCCAAAATCAACTATTAATGTTTCTTCAAACTTTTCTCACTTTCAAGGATTTTTCACTTGAACTTGTGCGACAAATGGGAGAAAATCAGGCTAATTGGGGCATTTGAGGCTACCCAGCTGCCGCTAAAGCGAGCCTTGGGTTGCTTAAGCATTCACCGCTAAAGCTCCCAGGTGTCGCTAAAGTGGTACCCCCCTATGCCTGGCATACTGCTAAAATAAACAAGTTGATGCTAAAGCAGTATGTGCTTTAGAAGTCAACTTGCCACTAAAGTGGCTCGTTGGGCTGGACAGGCCGCTAAAGAGCCTAGAAGGTTGCTTCAGTGGATGCACCAGCTAAAGACTTGGAATTTTCCAAGTCTACACTGACCTCTCGAGATTCATTTGAATCCCATAAACAAACTATGTAAACTTATGGAATTTGATGTTCTGAACTCAATGGCGCAGTCAAAATTTCCATTCGATGTCATTTTAACAAAAAGTTGGTCCCACACCTAAGTGCCATTTTTATCAACTTCTGGTCAATAGCTCGAAATGGATCTAGAAGCCTTAGGTCCCAAACCAAAGGTGCCCTTAGCCTATAATCAATGTTTCGGAGTTGTTGGAACTTTCAAAATTGGCATACAATGTTGTTTTACTGAAGTTTCTACCCAATAATCAATTTTTACCAATAAAGACTTCAAAATAAGGAATTGGCTCTAAAAAATAAACGAATTGCCCAATGACCTAATTGTTAGCTCCAATAAGTCATAAATGACTTAGGGAAGCTATAAAAGACTCTAAATACCAAAACACATGGAAATATAGAAAATGACTTGGAGGGTCATTAAAAGAAAACTAAAGTCTTGTGAAAAAACTATGCCTTGCGAGACACAGAGCTAGCAGTCGTAATGTTCGCATTGAATATTTTGAGACACATTATTTATGGGGTAAAGTTTGAGGTGTTCATCTACCACCATAGCATTCAACACGTGTTTACTTAGAAGGATATGAATTTAAGACAAATGAGATGTATGGAGTAAATTAAAGATTTGATAGTTCAATATTGTATCACCTGAGTAAGGCCGATGTGGAGCCAGATGCATTAATCCAAAAAACAGTAAGCATGGAGAGTCTAGCATTTCTATATGCACCTATTTTCCCATTAGTAAGAGAGGTATGGGCTTTGGATAATGGTTTTCTATGATTGTAGAAATCTAGTGAAGGCAATATGTTGGAACATGTGGAAATTACGTCCACTTTCTATGAATAGATTAAGAGATGATAGTTTAAGGTAAAAAATTGAACAATCTCAAGGTAAAAGTATTATAAGAAGGCGAAGGGGGGCATTCTATATGACTAAAGGGCCTTGAGAATCAGAGGTTGATTGTGTGTGCCTAGGGAGAACCTTGATTTTTACCATTCTCTTTGAGTATCATAATACCAACTACTCTATATATTTGGATGCCAACAATATGTATAGAGACTTGAGGCAACATTATAAGTGAAGAAGAATGAAACATAACATCATAGATTTTGTGGGTAAGTATTAAAACTACCATCAAGTCAAATACTAACATCAAAAAACTGATGGTACTTTTCAGTGGATGCCTATTATAGAGTGGAATTAGTAATGGTAATGATGGATTTTATGAATGGACTTCTGAAAACCATGATGAAATGCGACACCATTTGGTTCATTGTTGACTGATTGACTAAGTCAGCTCACTTTATTCCTGTGAGGGTTGATTTAATGTAGCTAAGTTGGATAAAATTTATGCAAAAGAAATTGTAAGATTGCATGAGGTATTGATGTCAATTATGTTTAACAGGGGTACTCAGTTTACCTTCAATTTTTATGAAAGGTTTCAGTCTAAGTTGGGGTCTAGATTGGTCCTTAGCATAGCTTTTCGCCCATAGATATTGGTCAATCTGAGGGGACTATCCAAGTGCTTAAGGATATGCTTCAAGCTTGTGTTATGGACATTGGGGGTCAATGGGATGAGTACTTACCATTTCATAAATTTTCATACAACAATAGCTACCACTCTAGTATTGACATAGGCCTTTTTGAGTCCTTATATGGTAGACTATATAGATCCTCAATTAGGTGGTTTGACGTGTTTGAGTTGAGGTCTTAGGGATTGATATGCTCAAGGACTCTATCAAAAAAGTGAGAATCATATAAGAGAAGATCATAATGGCTAAAAGCCAACAAAAAAAAGTAAAAGGATAAAAAGGTAAGAGACATAAAGTTTGAGAAGGAAGAGAAGGTACTCTTAAAAGTGTCACCCATAGAGGGTGTGATGTGATTCGATAACAAGGGCAAGTTGATCCCAAGGTACATAGGAATTTTTTACGTTTTGAAGAAATATAGTTGGTAGAATATAGGATGTCCTAACCCCTAGTATGTCTAGGTTTCAACCCATATTCTCAGTATCTATGCTAAACAAATATCATGGAGATGGTGACTACAATCCGTTGGGACCCAAAATTATTTGATAAGGAATTATCCTATAAAGAGAAACCAATTGCTATTCTAGCTAAAGATGTGAGAGAGTTGAGGACATAAGTTATTTCTTGTGTGAAGGTTCAATGGAGGAATCATACCATTGATGAAGCTACATGAGAGACAAAAGCGAACATGCATAAGTGGTATCTTCATTTGTTCATTGATTTAGGTACCTCCTATTCTAGTTATTATGTTTTGGGAAAGTTTTTATTTGGGGATAAATAACTGCTAAATTAGTATGTAATGAAATGATGTAAAATGTTGCTATCCTGAATTAGGAGGTAAGATTTGTAGGTCCAAAATGTCAACTTCTAAACATTATAATTCTACTTTATAGGTACAAAATGCGTTGATGTAGTTAACCTAACAACAATTACCCATATAGAGTCAAACATACCTAAGGTTGGGGTAGGCCAACTATAATATCCATAGTGATCTGCTTTCGTTCTAATCAATAATGGCCATCCTCTACATCGTATCACCCTATTTATGATGCTCAAACTCACCTCCTGGCATTTAGACACTTAACTATGACTATGATATCTTTCTTTATACCACCCCATCAATAATGTTGCTTTAGGTCATGATAAATCTTAGCTACTTCTGGATGAATTAAATGTCTAGAACAATGAGCCTCCTCCCTGATAAGTCTAACCCATCTGCTAACTCTCGTTGCATAAACTCGGCCACTAATCCTTAAAACACCCTCAAAATCATAAGATGTCACCTTTTTCTCACCACTCAACACCCTATCATGAATCACCCTCAATATATCATCATTAAATAGCTGAACGTAAATCTACTCCATCAAGGAATACCTACCCTCCACAAAAGCCAAAATATGCTCGGGTATCTAAACATCAATCCTAACCAACTAGTTAGTTAAAAACTGAACCTCTAAGGCAACAGATTGCTCTTTTATCAAGAAAAATGATATAAAATCCATACACTCTCCTATAAAAACTAGCCTACCCATGGAAGCTTCTTACTTCACCAATGGATTTTGGAGTTGTCCAATTCTTGATGTCGTCTATCTTAGATTCATCCACCTCAACTCCTATTAGCTCACAACAAATCCCAAGAAAACAACCTTATTCACGCCAAAAGAACATTTTTAAAGATTAGCATACAACTCTTTTCTAAGCATTTCAAACATATTTTGCAAATGTAAGACATGTTCTTCAAGGGATTTGCTATAAACTAGAACATCATCAAAGTATACCACAACAAACTTCCTTATGAACGGCTTCATCACATAGTTCATCAACCGCATAAAGGTATTAGGAGAATTGGTGAGGCTAAAAGGCATGACCAACCATTCATACAGACCAAACTTGGTCTTGAATACGGTCTTCCACTCATCACCCAGTTGCATCAGCATTTGGTGGTACCCTCTCCTAAGATCTATCTCAGAAAAAACACAAGAACCATTTAACTCATCAAGCATATCATCATAATGGGGAATGGGGTGGCGATACTTTATCATTATTTTATTAATGGCTCAGCAATCAACACATATGCGCCATGTTCCATCTTACTTTGGTACTAGCAACACCAGAACCGTACATGAATTCATGCTCTCTTTGATGTATCGCTTGTTGAGGAGTTCCTTAACTTGCCTTTGGAGCTTTTTTATGTCCTTTATATTACTTCAGTAGGCCGGTTTGTTGGGTAATTAAGAAGCTAGCACAAAATCAATGTGATGATCAATTCCCTAAAGTGGGGGTAATCCTTGGGGAAACTCCTTTTGGAACACATCTTTATAGTCCTACAAAATAAGGAAAATAGAATGGGAGATAGTAGATGTATAGTGGTTAGCATGAAAAGCATGGGCTAGTAGGAGCATAGGTGTTTTGTCATCATGCTCTTTGAAAAGATCTTTGTTCCTAGACAACATCACCAAGGGAATCTTCCCTTTCAACCTCATCTTCTCCTCTTCTTCATCCCATTCCTTGGTTTGGTCCTCTTTCTCACCTTGTTTCTTACCCTTATCTTTCAATTCTCTTAATTTTTGGTGACCCTTATTCACATGAGATGGCGAAAGTGGATGGAGAGGGAATTTTCGACCATTCAACTAAAAAAAGTACCAACTGGTCCTCCTGTCATTCTTAGTTTAACAATCATATTTCCATGGCCTCCTAAGCAATAGATGACAAGCTTGCATGGGTATCACATCATAATACACCTTATCATGATAATCCTCTATTTTAAACCAAATCACTACTAGCTTTGTCACCGTCAACTCACCCTAATCATTTAATCATTAAATCTTATATGGTGTAGCATGTTTGGTTGTGGGAAACTTCAAGAAGTCAACCAAAGTATCACTAGCCACATTACCACAACTTACGCTATCAATGATCAAAGAGCACACATTTTTCTTTATAAGACATTTAGTATAGAATATATTCTCTCTTTGACTATGGTCATCTATTACCTTACTATTCATTGCATGCCTCATAATAAAATTTGGAACCTCATACTCTCCATCTTGAGTCCAAGCATCTTCATTAACCTTCTTTACTTTCTCATCTTCTTTGGATCTTTCTCCATCTTGGGCTTTTTTATCGTTCTCATCTTCTAATCCCACTTTTTATCCAAGGTAATACAATTTCCCTTCCCAAAGGATCACATTTCTCTGGTTGGGACATTCACTTTCTTTATGTCTCCATCCTTGATATTTAAAACATTGAAAACCTTTAGGATTTAGAGTAGGATATTTGTTACCTTCATTCCTTGGCAGGTACTTTGGAGTGGTCTTCTCTACGGGCTTCTTATGAATGGACTTGTAGTCCTTGTTCTTGTTCCATCCCTATGGAAATTGGGCTACCTATTTATTTTTACTCCATGTGTTGGTAGATGAGTACCCTTTTGGTTTGTAAGTTGCCCTTTCTTTGATATCCCTCTAAATCTCCAAGGCCGCTTGGAAGATTTATTTTATGGTCTCAAACTTGTGGGTAATCATGCATGAGTATATATCTTTGCTCAACCCAACCTTGAAGTGTATGATGTCATGGTTCATGTTCTCTCGATGATCAAGCCTCAAAATCAATTATCAAAATTCATCATAATAGGCCACAACACTCTTGCTACCTTGCCTGAAGTTGTACAACTTGGCAAGTAACTCATGTCTATACCTCTTTGGAACATACCTTTGCCTCATGAATACCTTCAACGTATCCCATGGATGGGGTTGTCCTTCACTCAACACATTTCCAAATCTTTTGACATAATCCCACCATGTATTGGCATACCCTTCAAAATGGGCTATGGCATAGCAACTTTTCTTCTTTTTGGTGATATCATTAACTTGGAAGATCCTTTCACAAGAGGACTCCCATGAGATATAAACTTCAAGATTACTTTCACCTTTGAAATTTGTAAGACTAAACTTGATTGAATTGATACCCATATCTTAATCCCGATTACTTTATTGGTTCTATTGATCATAACCTTGGGGTCGAATTTCCAAGTTTCCTCTACCATTAGGCGTCGGACTAAATATTCCTCCTTGACCTCGATAACCTCTTTAATCCATTGATCTACCTCTTATTTTCTCTACAATATGTCACCTTCATCGAATGCTCCAAACTCTACTTGTTGTTCTTCTCTTTCTTCCTCATTTATTTTGATAGGTTGGTTTTGGTTAACGGGTGCTTGGAATGGGGGAATTTTTCTTAGTCAAGGTTGGGGTATTTGGGTTTGAGATTCATTATCTTGTGTTTGGTTGAATTGAGGTTGGAGTGGTAGAACAGGATGTTGGTTTTGTGTATATGTAGTGGCTTGAGGAATGTAATCATGTATTTGTATTAGTGGATTGATCATTTGGTGATGGTTATTGGAGAAAATTTGAACCGAAGGATTTGGAGCATGCCCACTAGTCGAAGCATGGTAGTGTTGAGGTGTGGATAGGGATGTTTTTTGTTGACCTTACATTATATCTACTCTTCCACCAATGAGGGATACACTCTCTTTAAGAGAATCCACCTTAATGTCAAGTGAATTTATCTTAGCGTCCAAAGAATCAATTTTACGATTGAGAGTTTCAATGGCCGCTGAGATAGCATTTGTTAAGTGGTAATCCATGGTTTGCAAATTTTTGCCTTCTATAGCCATTGTACCTGTGAATAAAGATACTCACAAAAATAAAAACACATTAATTATAGAGAAATTAACCTCACAAACTCTTAACACCTTTGTTTACCTCACACTTGGATCATAAATGTTGAAAGACGGTTTATACTTCGCGTGGTAATCAAGATGTCAAGTGATACTCTTGATCGGATTGGATTCTTGTTTGAAGGACTCAAATAAATATGTAAGGACTTGAATCAAGAATTAACAACGATACTAAAAGGAGAAAAAATTGAAATAAATGGGACGAGGAATGAATTCGGACTCAAGAACTAATCATCCAACTTAGCAGGTGAACTACTAGTTGTTGATAGTTTTAAGAATCAAGAGTTGAATTTAAGAATCAAGGAATGAAACTAAGGAATAAAACCTGAGAAAATTGGAGTTTATAAGTGTTAGAATGTATTTGGAAACTTGGAATGGCCTTGGAAAAGGATGATCTGTGTTTGAGGTGTGCTACACACCTTGGGCGCAGGTCAAGAGCAGGTAACACACAGGAGATCCTGTCTTAGTCTGCTGCAGCAGATAGAACGCATGTACAAAGTAGGTTGGTCATATGTGAGGCCTTGGATATAGCCTTGAGGTGCGGCCACAGCGCTGGAGCAGACCAGGCGCAACTACAGCGCAGGTCAAGAGCAAGCTGGTCACCTCTAGCTTGTTCAACGGCCGAAAATTCCCCTCTAATGGTCCCCTCTTCACTTTT
Organism: Capsicum pubescens; assembly: GCA_030864215.1. Classification (NCBI taxonomy): domain Eukaryota; kingdom Viridiplantae; phylum Streptophyta; class Magnoliopsida; order Solanales; family Solanaceae; genus Capsicum; species Capsicum pubescens. The sequence continues at coordinate 157,040,193 of CM061547.1, read as the reverse complement.
ATCTTGGAATATGCTTGGATTTCTTTTGAGATGCCTTTGTACAAACACGTTTCACTCTTTTTTCTTCCTTCTTTTTGGATCAAAGGCCCTTTTTTGGATGAACTTTCAATATGAATTTAACAATCTCCTCAAGAACGCACAAAGAACACCATGAACAACTTAGCTTCAAAAGAGTTGAAAATTCAAATTTATGCACTTTTTAATATTCTAAACACATTCCACACATTATTTTTCTCACATTCCTCACCCAACACATCAAATCTTGCAACCAAATTGGAAATCTTCAATCCACTTTAAACTTCTTCAAACCTAAGCTTCCGATGATAGTATAAGGCTCAATCTCACTCTAATTTAGCTCAAATTTGATATATGCACTCTAATAGTGTTAGGGAACTTAAATATAACACTAAAAACATAAGAAACATCAAAAACTCAAAATGTGACCTAAGACCTAAAACATGAATAGTAAATTTTTTTGTGATTTTCAATTTTCTAAGATGACTAGAAGCAAGATTGACTTTGTAAGAACAAAATAAAACTCTGCTTTGATGCCAAATGATACGGAATCAAACTAGGAAAACTAACAATGATAAAAAAGTAAAGATAATCAATAATATAGATAATTAGACACAAGAAAAAAAGTAACTAAGAACAAAAGAGTATGTCAAACTCTAATACCTTTACTTACAATCTAATTGAACACCTAATTCCTACAGGGATCAAGAGGGAGATGAACACCCTCTAAACTTGTAATAGCATGTACTTCTACCTAGCTTAAAATTGTCCCAAAAATATTAAAGACTTACTTTAAAATATAAATCCACTTTTATACATATAGAATTTTCAAGATTTTAACTTTTTATTGTGTGGGAAATTGAATAAGCTTTCCATCGATACCAAATTTGCCTAAATCCGATATCGGGGTAAAAAGTTATGGATATTTTACAGAGAACTATCTGAACTGCCCGGAGCGACGGGCAAGCCGATGGACCGTCGAGCTAGAGACGGACCGTCGCCCAAGCCGTCGCAACTGAGGCAGTAAGACCATCTTCTGGCCTAACTGCAACGGACAGAGAGACGAACCGTTGAGCCAGCGACGGACCGTCGCTCAGACCGTTGCTAATAAGGCAGCAGCCCATTTTCTGGCTAGACTACGACGGACAGAGCGATGAACCATCGATCCAGCGACGGACCATCACCTAAGCCGTCGCAAATCTCGTTCAGTAATTTAAAGTTTTTTTATAAGGGTGTTTGGGTCTTTTCCACCCTTTTTAACACCTAATTATACCAGACCAAAGCTCATAAATTCATTATTCATCTACAACACCAAATTAGGGTTTCTCTCGAAGATCGAGCCCCAAGAACAAGATCCAAGCCCTTCTTCAAGAAACCATAATCAAGGTATGTCAAGTGTTGATTCTTGGGTCCCTTTCACCCATGAAGCTCAAGAATCTCTTTTCAAATTCCAAAGATTGTGTAATTATGAATGTTCATGATTTAGTTGAATTAAAATTCATGTCCATGTTGTTGTTGGGTTTTGATTCATTTTTTAAATTACATGTTCCAGTGATTGATCCTAGTATGTGATGATTTGCATAATATTCATGATAAACCCTTCAAATTGTAAATTTATTTATGCAACAATGATAATTAGATGCATTGATGATGGTATAACCAAAGTATGCTCCCCATATGTTTGATTCAATGCCTATGTGAAGGGAAAAGTGTCATTATAGTATTATAATATGAAATCCACATTCATGTACAAGTTAATGCATGTCAAGTATTTGATGAAATGTCTTAGTCAATGAATTATGGATATATGTATAGCCATTTTTGTGTTTTCGAACTTGTTCCATAAATTACTTTTATGCTATCGAGTCCTGGGGGTATTTATACCCGATAATTTAGCTGTGTTCCTAGAGTTAGTGTCAGTTTTATGATAATCTCAGTCAAGCCATGATCAGTAGAATTCAATCAGTTACATAAAACTCAGTAAATTCAGTATCAGTCCAGTAATCTCAATAATCTCAGTAATCTCAGTAATCTCAGTAATTTCAGTCAGTTATCAGATCTCAGTAATATTTCGTCAGTCAATGGAATTTAGTGAAATCAGTCTAGTTCAGTCCATTATATTCAGTTTAGTGTCTATTCATATGGGAGTAGGATTCAGCATCGAGTGAGCCCAAGGATGGGAACTCACCTATTAGTAGAGGGTGTGATTCTTAGAAGCAATTCTTGCACTCCAGAACTACGTAGCCAGTGTAGGTTGAGACATCAAACATGCTAGATAAGGGTAGATGAGGTGGCTTAACCTGTTAGATGAGGGTCCCGCCGTTCTCATTAGAGTACCTGTTATATGAGGGTCACTTATAGCTTATCCTTACCAGTGACGCGGTATTGACACCCTTCCAATTGGGGTTACAGATTGAACCACAACTCAACTATAATAGCTTATTAGGGGTATGTTGGTTAAATGACTACTTCCCACAGTCTCAGTCTCAGGTCTTAGTAATATAACTTAGATAGTTCTATAGAATTCAGGACTGTCAGGTACAGTCACTCAGCTCAGTACGGAACTCAGCTAGTTCCATCAGAACCTAGACTATCAGACACGGTCGCTCAATATTAGTTATATCAGTTATCAAAAATCCATGTTATCAGTATTCAGACTCAGTAATCAATGTTGTCACAATCTCATTTACAGTTATATATTTATGCTTGTATTCCCACGTTCATGTTACTCAATCAGTCAGTATTGTTCATGCATATGAACCCTTGCATACCAATACATTCAATCGTACTGACGTATTTGCGATATGGTATTTTATACCATAGGTTCAAAAGCACGAGCTCCAGAGCATCGTATCATTCCAATTTCAACAGTCAGACTAGCAGTGAGTCCTCATCATTCGAGGATGTTATTATTTGATTATTTCATTCTTTCAGTACTTAGTTTATTTCAGTAGTTGGACTTAGTTGGGGATATGTCCCATTAACTCCTTATTCAGTCAGTTTTAGAGGCTTTCAGACTATAGCATGTTCAGACAGTTATTTTAGTCATTTTGGTATTGATATACCGTATTTTCCAGATGTTATGTTTTATCAGATATTTGAACCTTATGGCCTTTTAGCCTTTTATTCTATATTTATACAGTATATTATGCAGTGCTTAGGTACAGATATCAGTCATGGGTTAGCTTGTGATCCTTCAGGGTCATGAGCACCGTGTAGCATTTCGGGTACCAGATTCGGGGCATTACAAAACTAATATTTCTAAACCAAAGTTCAACAAAAGTTGTCCAATACTCCCACTCAATGAAAAAGCATTCATCAATTCATCAATATAAAAAAAAACTAAGAGAATGAGCTAGCCTCCAAAGCATTTATAGTTTAGGGTAATTATTATAATTTTAGGGCCCAAAAGTGATCTAATTGCAAGATAAAGCCCACTAGGGGTTGTTTTGATCTGATCTTGAAATGCTAGAGTGGATTAAAAGTAGATCCAAAGTGCCTTGGGCGCAAGTCCCTTTTTAGGGGCTTTCTAACCCCCATCTTGCCTTCTCTTTCCTCCTCCAATGATCCTTGGACCAATGTGAGTGCGATCATCAACAAATGACACCCTTTTGATGGTAAGGAAGCTTCTTCAAGTACCTTTCTCTTCATGAACAATTATTGGATTCTTTGAATCTCCCAATCTTGAATTCTAGTGAATGGATTAGAGCTAATCTAAATTATATAATGAGGTGTAAGGCTTTGGGTTCGAAGTGTAATGGAATGGTTTCGGCATTCGAGGTAGGTTATGGCTTAACTTTTTTAGACTGGGTTGGGTAGTTAATTGTATACAAAATACATGTTAAGAGGATGGGAACTAATCATGAAATTGACTGTCTTAATGTGTTGTGCCCATGTAGAGGACTATATGTTATGTGATTGTTGGTTTTAAGATATTATGTGATATGTGTGACTATGTGGAGTCCTATGTGATGTTGATAGACTGAAATGCATGTGAATAATTATATTTTGTTGTTGAAATGCCTAATGTGGCACCATTAGTGTATTATGATATATTCATACTTTATTGGCATATGAATCATGTGGAATTTCCTGGATAGTGGAAATAATGAGTGGATATTGGCTCACGTGATTGTGGAAATATATTATTGTGGATGATTATGGAAATATATCATTGTGGTTAGTTGTGAAAATACATCATTATGGTTGGTTGTGGAAATACTTATTGTAATTGGTTGTGAGCATTACATCCTCATATCATACTCATTCATGAAACATTGGTACCACTGTGGCAATATCTGAGAAACATTAGCAATACCTTCTGAAAACCCTTCCCGAGGAATGTTCTAAGAAAGAGATATTGTGACATCTTATAAAACTCTCCCTAGGGGATGTGTCAGGAAGGAGATATGGATATGTGGAATGTATACGAGTTGACGAACCTCCCATGGGTCCTACATCGGGAGGCTTTCCTCTGTAGGTGTATACGGAGGTTGTGTGACAATCTCGTACATCATCATAATCATAATCCTTCTTATTGTGTTTACTTTATTATGATTGCGATATGATTGTATTTCTGTTTTGGCTTATTATCTATCTAATTGTTCTATCTTCTTATACTTGTACTCAATGGTCTTGTATGTGTATTATCCTTTCTTATCCTACTTGTATGTGGTATATTGTACACTTATGGTATTTTTTTTATTCATTGCAATATATGTGATATATTAGAACTATTAGTGCAAGCGGTATGGGCTACCGTTGTGGAACATTTTCTGACTGCGGGTGACGTGCCCTTAGTATGTATTTTTTATGCTTTATTTTATATTTTGCTTAGTCAGCCTATGATACCTACTGAGTACAAGTGGACCGTACTCACTCCTACTGTACCCTTCTGGTGCAGATTCAGGTTTGGATACACCCCGTGTTGCTTGACTAAGGCGATTGTTGGAGCTTTCAAGGTAGTGGATGATTTTCAGGTGTTCGGATGTCTTCTACTATCTTTATCTATCATTAGACTATGTCTTTACTAGTTTTTAGAGACAGAGTTGTAACTATTGGATTTCTTATGTATTTTATTTGGATTTGGGTTGTATTAGATACGTTCTCATACTGTTGACATCAGATTTTTAAAGTTGCGACTGCATTGTGATTCATGTCTCTTTCCGCATTTGTCATACTTATATGGTTTGGCTTCATTCTAAAAGCCTTACCTTAGGGTTATTTTTATCTTTTCCCCTTTATGTATCAATTTGGGTGATAGACTTACTTATCAAGATTCACCGCGACAAGTGTCATCATGACCCTTAATGTTTGGATTATGACACTAATTTACCATATTTATTTGTGTTCTATGTTGAAGATACTCAGAATTTTACTTTAATCCAAAAACCTGATCTTCATTATGAAGTAAGCAAGCTCCTCGAATTTTATTTTCAGATGAATATTTCCTTACCAATAAATTAATGAAGCAAAATTTATATTTCTAGATCTCCGATGTAGAAGTCATTAATCTCATCAAATACTCATGTAGCATGTTGTGGCTTATAGAAACCTTAACTTTAATCATCACCAACATGCATAAGGATGGCATCACTCTTTGGATGTCCTTTGACATACAAGGTAACATCAAAGACCTTATCTTTGTTAATAATCGAACAATCATTTCTTTTGTTATGCAATGCAACTTTAATTTTTCTATCTGTTTTGGTTGTCTTATTTTGAGAATTTGAGAAAACCATTTGGGGCTAAGCAGATTTACTACGCACAGAGGCGAACCCAGGATTTGAAGTCTGGGGGTGCATCAGTATAATCAAAGGCACGCATAAGTTCTGAATAAAGACTCAAATTTGTGTTGATCGCTCGCCTCGTTTAATGTGCAGTTTAGGTTCTAATTTATAAGATATACTTTCTCTTGTCAATGAGGCTTTTCTGGAGATACCAACACTAAACAATTGATATTTCACTTAATAAAAAAAAAAAATTGTGTTCATATATTTGCCATTCATGCTTATATTATTAGTCTTGAACTAGACATATGTTTATATATTTTTTCTCCTTTATGCCTTTTTTTGTTAAATCTCACGCTTTATTTGTAATTTGTGCTTAAATATAATGGACCTTGAAGCTTTTTTTGCCCTTTTTTGCTTTTGCTCAGGCGATGAGAATTGTCTTTAAAACTAGAATTTGGTTGAGGAGAATAATATCTATCCATTTCAATTCACAAGAATCAATAACAAATTCCTATAAAATAAAAAATTCATCAAGAATATAAGTAAAAATAATTATTTATTTATTTTTAATCAAATTTCATGAACTTAAATAGAAGCAAGGAAAAAAAATTTACACACTAACTTTCAAGCAACAAGTAAATATTAAAAGCAATTAACATTACCCAAACTTGAATCAAAAAATAAAAAAAAATGGAAGGAAGAAATGTGTACCTATTAGCATCAAGTAGTGTCCAGCCGTATATATTAATTAAGGAGGGGTGGGGTGAGATGAGGTGGCTGCCTAGCTGGTGGCATTTAAATATATAAAGGAGAAGTAAAATGAAAAAAACGAGAGAGTCGATCAGGAATCAAACACGCGACGTCAGGCCAGAAGGGCATCAGCATTTGAGTTCCAAACCAGTGCACCCACACAAGTATTATTATTGAGGGTGCACAATTAAATATATTAACACTTTAGTAGGATATATATATGTATATATACAATTTTTTTTAAAAGTTACTGAGTGCACGTGCACCCTCGAAGCACCACATGGGTCCGCCTCTGACTACGCAGTTGACATATCACAATGAGCACAGCTAGCAAGACACCTAGTAGTAATGTGCCAAAATAACATTCATATCTCAACTTAAGCTCGGCGAAGAATGTGGATGGCGAGCTTCTGGAATCTTGACTTTTTAGTAAAAGTTTTTGAAGTTAGATTTGACTCTTTTTGACATGCTTATATTCTAAATCTGATTGAAGTCTATAATTGAAGTATCTGATTGTGTGACTTGAGCTAAAATAGTGACATGTGTATGAGTCTAGTTTTAAACTTTTTAAAACTGATAATGTTTAATTAAGAAGAAGAAGAAGAAGAATTGGCTCCTTATAAGCTTAAGAAATTTTATCACATCACATTTTAGCATTCAAACTTTGTTGTGTGACTTAAGCTATAGAGAAATGTTAATTGCTCCTCTACAAAATATACATGTGTTATATCTTCAGATATAATAATTGCGAACTTGAAACTATTGAGACACACATTTCTTCTTTGGGGGCAAACTAGTTCACTAGCTGTGTGATTTTGCACATAAAATGTATGCTAGGGAATTTTGTTGTTATTGTTCTTATAGGTAGTGATTCACATTTGAGCTACGTTGGTGTAAAGTTGGGTGACAATCAAATTAATTTTTTTAAGACAAATTTGTGACAATTTTCTACTGTGTACTTCAATTCTAGAAAGCAAACTTTAATGTGTGACAAACTTTAATAATTTTTTTGAGATATACTTGAATTTTCGTGATTATTTTTTTTAAATATGAATCTAAAAGAAAATTTGACAATAAAATGTTGTCTCTATTTTCTTTCTGGATTGATAAATTTATTTAGCTAGAGATCATTCCTTTTGAGACTTAGCTAGCATTTCTGCAACATTAGATGTATCTATGGCATTCCTTGAGTTGAAAATAGTTAATGTCTATGTCACTTAAACATTTGCAATGAGACAAAAGAAAAAATATAAAGGAGTTGGTCATAGCTTTTTCATTTTTGCTCATCAAAAATTAGGCACAAAGAGAAGACATCATTTCTCTTAACTCTGTTTATTTGAATATATATACGAAAAAGCGTTATTATTTGAATAAATAGCTTATTTTATATATATCACTAGTACATTCATTTGTAGCTTTATGTCAATAGAAATTTTTTTTATTAAGATAGAAAGCTCTTCTATTGCTTTGTGTATATTGCTAGTTTTAGTCATAAACAAGATTAATCCACCAAATTCTTATACTGCTGGGAAAGAGGAGAGTGATGAATTTATACTGCTCAATAACTGCAGCTGTTGTAAGAATTGTAAAACGAACAAGTGCATTTGTTCAGTAAATTTCTTATTCATCACTGCTTTTTATATATCGTACTATGTATTCAAATAGTGTCATGAATTATCTTTTCTATTTAGTTGCAGCTCAGTCAGCAAGTGAAGGCATGGTTTAGTGGATTGATTTTACGGCTGTCATAGAGATATTTCATTTTTGAGTACTTATACACTAAGTTATGTGGAGTCTTCACTTTCGATGTTGCATTCATGTCGAATTCTTTAAAAATACACTAATTTTGAAGAATCCCACATGCATCCGCTGATAATTATGAAGAGTTCGAGCAACATAGTCTATACATAATAGGTGTGTGCATCATATTACTGATACGTCAAGTTGAGTGTGCATTAAGTATCTACACCGTGTTGTACCCATTTGACATGAATATGTTTAGGGAATGAATAAATGATACATGCAATATCTATCTTTTTCTTTTTTATTTTTCACCCGGTGTTTGGTACCCGCATTAGAGCTCCGACTAATCTGAATCGCGCATTGCACATTATGGGGTGGCGCTCCCAATAGAATTTTCTCCATACCCAGGACTCGAACTCGAGACCTCTGATTACATAAGAAGGTTGAGAAAATTTAGGATCTAAGTGACCTGTGAATGTATGTTGGTGATGTGTTTAAGCTGTTTAAACTGACTATTATAATGGCTTTAAATTGTAAATGAAATAATCTTGAAAATGCAAATGAGCTATATATAATTTTGATACTTAAATTATATTTGAGAAGTACTACTACAACTAAAAATCATGTCTACACCTTAAATCATTTTCCATTGACATATTTATAGTGTACTCTTATGCATATGTTTTGAAGGAGAAGATACTGCCCAAAGAAAAATCGAAAAATTTGATAGCAGGAATTGAGATGAAGTTAAAGTTTAATTTAAAATATGGTGAAATGGTATATTAGATCTTTGTACTAGTTTGAATTTGTAATGTGAATACTTTTACTTAACCCTTTATCATTTGAATCCCTAAACTCAATAAATCACAATATTTTAAATCCATCTAAGCATTGACTAAACCCAGATAGCAACTTAACAGGTAAGGACAAAATGCATAATTTCAAGCATGTAGGGCAAGCCTAGATAGCAACTTAACATGTAAGGACAAAATGCATAATTTCAAGCATGTAGGGCACGTGTATACATAAAAATTTTAATAAAAAATAATTAAAATTTGGCCCACAATTTCTTTCCCTCATCCTTGCCCACGATTTATTTCCATTAGTAATAAAAGTTACTCCATAAAGTTGTGTTTCAGTATACGTAAAAATATAGAGTTCTTATTTTTAGTAAAAATAATTTAGAGCTATTCTTACAAATAGTTTTTATTGGGTATCTTCTTCATTTTTTTTTATTTGCTCTCTTTTTCTGTTTAGAGTCAAATAATACAAATTTTAACTAACATTTTAAGATGTATTTCTTAACCAGTTTGTAAAAAGAAAAATTATAATTCATAGGTATTTCATATAATTTTTGAATATTTAAATTTTAATTCAAAAAAAATAATTTAATCTAATCTAATTTATCTTTGAAACTTAATCAAATTGACTCACAAAAAAATAAGGGAGTAAATAAAAAAATGAGGGAGTAATAATTTAGAGCTATTTTGCATTCATTAAATAGAAATAAAGATTAATAATTCTTATAAATAAGAAAATTAATGGAGAGAGTACAATTTTCATTCAAAAAAAACTAACAGCTAGATATATTTTTGAGTATGTAGAAAAAATTTATACACGTAAAAATATAGTAATATGTATGTTTTACATATATATAAATTGTCACAGATAAAATGCTAATTGTCAGAGATAATATGTGATTAAAGATACACTGTTTCAGAAGAAAAAAATTTAAAAATTCAAAATAAACTAAAACACTATAAAAAAGCAAGATTTATGTAGGACTCAATAAAATAGCAATGCGAGAAGAAAATTACACTTAACAGTTAAGATTAATTTTGTCTTTCGCCTTGCCCCGCTCCGTTCGACTTAATTTATCATCATGTAATCTTAAGGAGTTACTTCTTATTATGAAAAATCTTCTATTCGCCACTGCACCCACTTACACCTACGTCCACCCTTCTGTTTCCCCTGCATTGCTCTCATTTTCTCTCGTTTTTACCACCACCATCCCAACCACTACTCCATTTTCATCATCGTACCCTTATCACCCTTCATTACCCGTTCATTATTCCCCATTTTTACCACCACCAAATTCCTAATCCTCCATTTTCCACCACCATCATATCTCCACCTCTTCATTTTTTTCACCACCTTTAGAACTACAATTAATGTTTGAGAAGAGACTATCAAAACTAGAATGTTCTCAATTAATAATCCTAACTAAAAATCTTCTCAAATTAAAGAAGAAATTTCAAAGACTAAGTTTTTCAAGAAAATTTCTCAATTTTTTCAATTTATTTGTGATAAGAAACAGAAGGTGACAATTACAGAAGTGGGGATGGTCTGAAAAAACAAATTTTGAAGGTGGTTTTATTGGGTGTGAAGATGAGGAGTGTGCTTGAGAATTGGGTGGACGAAGGTTGTAAAATTTCTATGAATGCGGTAATTGTGAAGCAAAAACTGACAGCTGATTTTTTATGTAAATTATTTGGTCCATTGACCTGCCAAAATTTTTTTATCCATAAAACGTATGGGCTAAACGGATGAAGTAATAGTTGATTTTTGCTTCACAATAAAGAAGAGTTTCTTTGGTATTTGATTGAGCAATGATTGAGTTGTTATTGGAGTTGTTCGTTGCTCTACAAAAAATGATGGTTCAATGGGTTGTGATCGAAAATTAGAGAATAAAGTAAAGGTTCGTTTAATTTTGGGTGTTAGGTGACTTTTAGTGGTATTCCAGTGGTATGGTGGTGTTCCGACGGTGGTGAGATAAGGAAGAAAAAAATGGAGTTGAGAGGAGAGAAGGGAGAAATGTTACCTGAAGAAGAAAAAGGAAAGGGTTGGGGAGAGCCTATTTCATTTTTCTTTTAAAAAAAGATAATTTTCTATCTATTATTGCAAATTAGAGGAGAAAAAGGTTTAAAATTTTGTGTTTTAATGAATTATGAGGGTCAAATAATAAAGAGTTAAGTAAAGATATCTACGTTACAAATCTTGATAAATACAAAAGTCTAGTAGATCATTTCACCTTAAAATATCTATGAATTGACTTATTGTTATGGTTGTTGCTTTTTGAGGATTTAAGGAGTACTCCAGCTACATTTTCAAGCTGAATCCGGTGAAGGAGAATTCTCTCACCAAGTACAATATCGCGAAAGTTGTAGCATTTTATTAGAAGAATCCGTGAACTGTACTTCGTAGGCTTGTCCAATTCGGCTCTACTCTCAGCAAGTGATTTGCTGTCAAGTACATTGATATTGTTAACTAATACGTCGATGAGATGTTCAAAATTTGTATTATATATGTACATCTATATCTATTATAATATATTAAAAGTGTGAAGCGAAAAGTGATTTAAACTTTTTGTCCTTCTTAAAAGACTCTTCTTTAGACAAAATTATGTTTTCACTATTTTATTTAATTTATTATTTAATTATTTTTTATTATATTAGTTAGACTCCTAAAATATGTGAGACTGCTAAAGTATATGAAAGAAGAATCAATTAATATTTTTCTTTATACTGATCAACTAAAAAAAAATACTTCTAAAATAAGGACTCTATTAAGGAAATACTTCTATATAGCCAATAAGATTCTATTAAGAGTTCTACATACACGTTGCGGTTTCATTATTTCTTAGTCTTTCATTAAAAAAAAAGTGAGATTTAGTCTACATATTCATTTCTTAATTATTCTTCCATAATTAAAACTTAGATCAAAATTACTACAAATAATAACTTCTTATGATTTAACATATTTAAAAGTTACTACAAACTTTTCATTGTCTGATAGACACTCAACAATCCCCTCCTTCATAATTTTATTCTTAATTACACATCACTGTTTTTGTCAATATAATAGAATTCAACGTGTGTGTATATATATATATCTTCTTTGTTTTCATTCAAGTCATTCTTTAGAGTCAAAATTTTCGCTTAGACAAGAATTATTTTCATCAAAATCCAAGTTTTGTGATCACTATTGTATTGTTTTGTTGTAGTTTACAGGTCATAGATGAATGTCGATTGACTTTGAGGGATTTCTTATATAAATGTTAGGTTTAATTATATTATTTTGATGTCTTTATTATTGTATTGTTTTATTTTAATTTACAGGTGGTAGGTGAATGTCGGTCAGCTTTGAGAATTTTTTTTAGCTAAAGATTATGTCTAATTGTATTGTCTTAATATCTCTATTAGTTTATTATTTTGTGGTAGTTTACAGGTCGTAGATAAATATCGATCTATCAGGCTTGAGGAATTTTTGTGTGTAAAGTTTAAATTTAATTGTATTATTTTGATATCTCTTTTATCGTATTGTTTTGTTGTAGTTTGCAGGTGGTAGATAAATGTTGGTCGACTTTGAAGATTTTTTTTAGGTAAGGGTTAAATTTAATTGTATTGCTTTGATATCTTTGATTTGAGAATTTTTTTTGAGTAAAGATTAAGTATAGTTATATTATTTTGATATCTTTATTATCGTATTATTTTGTTATAGTTAACAGGTGGAAGATGAGTATCAAACGTTTGAGGAAATTTTAGTGTAAAAATTAGATTTAATTGTATCATTTGATGTCTCTATTATCGTATTATTTTATTGCATTTTATAGGTGGTAGATGAATGTTGATCGACTTTGAGAATTATTTTCGGTAAAGGTTAGATTTAATTAAATAAATTCTCCATCTTTACTTATTTAAAATATGTTGAATTTAATTATTCTATTCATCTTTATTATTTAAACAAATTTTCTATTTAGTGTAATGTTTAAACTCATTAAAATGAGGTACATATGCAAGGCGCGTACATCTAAACTAGTTCTTTATAATAGTGCATCTTCATTATGCGTACTTGAATTAATTTGATTTTGTTTTGGTTGCTTGCAGATAAGAGATATAGAATTAAGCAAGATACTGCTACATATTGGCAGAGACGAACCCAGGATTTGAAGTGTGGGGGTGCACCAGTATTATCAAAGGCACGTATAAGTTCTGAATAAAGACTCAAATTTGTGTTGACCGCTCGCCTCGTTTAATGTGCAGTTTAGGTTCTAATTTATAAGATATGTTTTCCCTTATCAATGAGACTTTTCTGAAGATACCAACACTAAACAATTGATATTTCACTTAATAAAAATAAAAAAAATTCTCTGTTCATATATTTGTCATTCATGCTTATATTATTAGTCTTGAACTAGACATATGTTTATATATTTTTTCTCCTTTATGCCTTTTTTTGTTAAATCTCACGCTTTATTCGTAATTTGTGCTTAAGTATAATGGACCTTGAAGCTTTTTTTGCCCCTTTTTGCTCTTGCTAAGGCGATGAGAATTGTCTTTAAAACTAGAATTTGGTTGAGGAGAATAATATCTATCCATTTCAATTCACAAGAATCAATAACAAATTCCTATAAAATAAAAAATTCATCAAGAATATAAGTAAAAAAAATTATTTATTTATTTTTAATCAAATTCCATGAACTTAAATAGAAGCAAGAAAAAAAAATTTACACACTAACTTTCAAGCAACAAGTAAATATTAAAAGTAATTAACATTACCCAAACTTGAATCAAAAAATGAAAGGAAGAAATGTGTACATATATATTAATTAAGGAGGGGTGGGGTGAGATGAGGTGGCTGTCTAACTTGTGGCATTTAAATATATAAAGGAGAAGTAAAATAAAAAAATTGAGAGAGTCCATCAGGAATCGAACACATGACGTCAAGCCAGAAGGGCATCAACATTTGAGTTCCAAACCAATGCACCCACACAAGTATTATTATTGAGGGTGCACAATTAAATATATTAACACTTTAGTAGAATATATATATGTATATATACAATTTTTTTAAAATGTTACCGGATGCACGTGCACCCTCGAGGCACCACGTGAATCCGCCTCTGCATATTGGTCCGATATGTCTTATTAGTTGAACTTGCAAATTTTACAAAAATAATTCCGCAATTAATTTCTTTTTTCTGGCTGTATAGTTTTTAACATGGAAATGAAGTATTAATTTGTCTCACTATTAGACAGAATCAAGACTAAATTATGAGATGACTTACAATGTGAGTGTATTAGATTCTGAATTTCCAAGAAAATACAAGTGAAAGAATGCATCTGTAAGTGCTTTTTTAATCTACTTTCCACTAAGTGCCTGTTTGGAATTGTTTATTTTTCAAAATAAACACCTATTTTGAGAAAAAAATAATTTTTTTTAAAAACAAGATTGTTTGACAAACTTGCAAAAGTGCTTTTAAAAAAAAAGCAGAAACAATTTTTCTGCTTCTGAAAAGAAACAGAACATATCTACTTTTCAAAAAAAATAAAAGCAAAAGCAAAAAATTATTTTTTTCATGACAAAACTATCCCTATCACTCACTCACTCATTGACACACACACACATATATATATATACCTTATTAATTACATATCTTATAAGTTTGATTAAAGTTGAATTTTGAAATTTTATACTTTATATTTACATCATAATTCTTTATGAAATAATTTTTTTCATATGTAGTGATTTAATTTATGGAATAATTTTTATATTCATTTTTGTTTGATGTTCTTAAATAATATTTCAATTATTTAAGTAATATATCATTATTTAATATTTTTTAATGTATAAAAATATTAATTGAAAATTTTAGAGTACGTACTTTTTAATTAAATTAAAATAAAATTTTAACTAAAAATATTATAATAAATATTTAAAATAATTTTTCTCTATAAATTGATTTTAGTAGTAAAAGTCTATTAATACATATTATTTGTTTCAAAAAAGCAAGTTATTTTATAAAAATGTTTCTCAAATAAGTAGTTTCGTAACAACAATCCCAAAGGGGCTCGAAAGATACTACCTATCACATACTATAATTAGAAATTAGCTTATGTGAATTAAAAATATAAAGATTCCTTACTTGGATTAAGTTTACTTGGGTGGATTTTTTGAACAGTTAATAGACAAAAGGATGCAACTTGATTCTGAAAGTTTCCAAATTGTTGAAATTTGAAACTATAATTAAATATTTATGACCTACAGAAGAATATTTTTCACTTTCAAATTAGTCAAATTGAGATACTAATAACAAGTTTGTTACATCCCAAGAACGACATTATTAGATATTTCCCATAGTTTGGCAGTCATATTCACTCTCTTGAGTAGGTAGTTAAACGGCTGAAGCCTTCTTTTTCTTCTCCTTCCTTCTTTAATTAGTTTATTAACATTGTCTGCTACATTTTACTGGCCATATTCTTATTATGCATTAGTTCGAACTGTCGGCTAAAACTTCTTTATAGTAGCAATTCCTAAGAATAGTATGCTCAATATGGCCAGTTCTATGTTTTAGCATAGAGAGCAGTGTAGTGCCTTATTCCTAACATATTAGTCATTATTCTTGTTTTCTTAAGAATTAAGAAGGGTAAGGTGATACGGGACAAAACAAGGGAACACGAAATCACACCCCAAAACAGTCTACAAATCGCGGATCAAATGGGGACCTCTCTTGGATTCGACAAACACAATAAGAATACAAGATATGTAGGTTTATTTGACACCTAAAAACAGCAACAACAACAAGAGATAATCAACAATATGGTAGGAAGAAACAACACTATGATAACAAGAACTAACGATTACAAGATTACAAGAACAACAAGAACCAATGGTTAACACGACAACACAAACTAAAACATGAAATGTAAAGATAGGAAGTGAGACATACACTACAATAAGATTCAAGAACCCATAGACATATTCCATCTAAGGACCCCTAGAACTTACAATAGCAACACCACACTCTTACGAAGACACGAGAGGGATTCCACCGCTCAAGCACCAATGTTTCCAAGCAATACACATTCACAAGTGTTTCCACACTTGCCATGCCCTAGTTTTTGGCCTAGAGAGCCTTCTCTCAAGTGTTCTTACATCAATATTCAGCAACCAAATGAAATAAACCCTAACATGTTCTATTTATAGACTTATTACAATAAAAGACAAAATGACAAAAGTGCCCCTTAGTGTTAAATGAACAAAATGGCTCTCATGGAGTGCAATAGAGGGACGACTTTTGAGCCCTTTTCACACTCCAACTCATACACTCCGTAGGTTGCATTCAACACACTAAAAAACGTCCATCTTCATGATTGTACCCGTATCATCCTCTCCATCTTGAGAGAAATTTGACCTCAAATTCAGAGCACAAACCAAATGAAAATGATTCCAAAACAACCCACAAAATAAGAAGAAACCGAGAACATAACAACTTCATTTGGAACTTCGGCTTTCTCTCCATCTTGAGATTTGCCTTCAATCTCATTCGGCTCAATTGAGTTTCATTCCCGACCAAGATAGCATCAGGAACGTTGTTATTCATTGTCGCTAAGAAGTTACCTACAAAACACAAACAAATTAGTTGTACAAGAAAGGTCCTCACACTCTCTCTTTATTTTTTGCCTCTCGGATTCCTCACACTTTAATCTCACAAGTGTTGTAAGCTTGCTTGTACTCCGTGAGGTGTTGAGAGGTGAACCAAACGTTTACAACAACTCCAAAGAATAAGAAAAGAAACACACAAGGATGTAAACACAAAGAACGGTTTTCAAAACCAACTCACAATCTAGTAAATGGTCACTAGTTTGTAAGTTGGTATTGGAATCAACAAACGAAACTAGAAAACAACAAATTGAAACTTAAGAGATTAAAATTTGAGCTTAAAATTATCGTGTGAACAGTAAATAATAACGTGGCATCCACGTATTGGTTGTGGTTTTAAAACAAGTTGTTATTTTTCAATTTGGAAGTCTTGGTCAATTTTCAATTTGGATGGTTGAGATTCGGTTAATAGAGGGAAACTACAAGTCTTGAAACTCTTTTCAATTTTCAAACAAAAGTCTTGACTTGGCTAATACTACTCCCACAAAACAAGGTCCTTAAATCATGAAAGGTTGTTGGAAGTGGTTGTAAAGTCTTTGTTTTGTGTAGGAAAAGTCTTGAAAGACCTTAAAACTTGGAAGGTAGTTGGAGAAGGCTTAAGGGTGGTTGAAAAAAGTCTTCAAGACTTACAACAATACCACTCTCTTTCTTCTTGGTGTTAAGATCAAACAACAGCTTTTCTTCAACAAGTTAGGAAGGTGGTGAAGAACACCAAGAACACAACACTTGGAATTCTAAGGTTCATGTTGGGTTCTCCATTATCAATAACACATGTTCAACCTCAAATCTCCAACAACAAACAACAACCCAACGTCCAACTCCAAATCCACAATACAACACAGGGCCAAGCTTGAACAATAATAATATCGCACGGCCACATCAATGTTCACAACAACAACTTTCAACAAGTTTAAGCTCAAGTTTAGATCTAGACTCAAAAATGTTAGTGAACAAGAAAACTAACACTAGAAACGACAAAACAAACAAGAACACTACTAGATCTAGACACACAACAAACAAATCTCGGCCAAGACAACAAGAACACAATTTTCGGTCAAGAAACAAAAATGGACAAATTTCAACTTTTCTGATTTTTTTTTTCAGTTTTCAATTTTTTTTTTCAATTTTCTAAGTAACAAACCCAAGATTGACTTCATAGGAACGAAATCAAACTCGGCTTTGATACCAAATGATACGGGACAAAACAAGAAAATACGAAATCACACCCCAAAATAGTCCACAAATCGCGGACCAAATGGGAACATCTCTCGGATTCGACAAACACAACAAGAATACAAGATATGTAGGTTTATTTGACACCTAAAAACAGCAACAACAACAAGAGATAGTAAACAATATGGTAGGAAGAAACAACACTATGATAACAAGAACCAACGATTACAAGAACAACAAGAACCAATGGTTAACTAGACAACATAAACTAAAACATGAAATGTAAAGATAGGAAGTGAGACATACACTACAATAAGATCTAAGAACCCATAGACATATTCCATCTAAGGACCCCTAGAACTTACAATAACAACACCACACTCTTACGAAGACACGAGAGGGATTCCACCGCTCAAGCACTAACGTTTCCAAGCAATACACATTCATAAGTGTTTCCACACTTGCCATGACCTAGTTTTCGGCCTAGAGAGTCTTCTCTCAAGTGTTCTTACATCAATATTCAGCAACCAAATAAAATAAACTCTAACATGTTCTATTTATAGACTTATTACAATAAAAAGAAAAATGACAAATGTCCCCCTTAGTGTTAAATGAACAAAATGGCTCCCATGGAGTGTAATAGAGGGACGGCTTTTTAGCCCTTTTCACACTCCAACTCGTACATTCCATAGGTTGCATTCAACATACTAAAAAACGTCCATCTTCATGATTGTACCCGTATCATAAGGGATAACACTATAGCAAAAGAAAAAATAGAGAACTGGGAAAGAGAGTTCGCAGCATTAGGTTAAATGTCTCAAAATGAATGATTTGAAAATTGAATTAATGATTTTCTCGGGTGTTAACTACAATGTTTATTAGAGAAAGAATAGGTAATGGTGTACGATCCATAGTCTCTTTTGACAACTAGAGTTTGTGCAGTTGTTTGAGTTGTGGCATTTTTCATGTTGTTCACAATTCTAAGAAGATTGTTAATATTACCTTTTTCAGGAACTGTCCAACACTTTATCAACCTTAAAAGGATTCTCTAAAATCATGTTGAGTATGTAATATATTATAGTTTCTTAAAATATTTTATGGATTATCAACTACTTCAAATATCTGCCGCGAGTTCTTTTTAAATGGGTAAAAGACGATTCATTTGTTGTTCGCTCCAATAATGGCCTCAATTTTAGTCATTAAATTCCTTCCTTATTTTCATGTCGTTATTCTCTTTAAAAAGTATCGAGTTGTTGAATATGTTGATTGAGATTCTTGTACTTC
The DNA here is from genome assembly GCA_030864215.1 of Capsicum pubescens. Lineage (NCBI taxonomy): Eukaryota > Viridiplantae > Streptophyta > Magnoliopsida > Solanales > Solanaceae > Capsicum > Capsicum pubescens. Next base: position 157,021,054 of record CM061547.1, on the reverse strand, counting down.
ACGTAAATAAAAGATCTATCTAATTATTCTTTCTTTCTTTCTCTCTCTCTCTCTATATATATAAAAGAGACTAAGTAGCCTGCTGATGTGCCATGTCTAGAATGTCAAGAAAGACATTTATCGTTTACCATATTTTTTTGACTTTTTTTCACATTTTATATGTTAATTTTTTTTTTATTCATTAAAAGAAAAAACGTAATGGTCACACAATAAGGAACAGTTACATTCTCCACATTCATTATGAATTATTGTATTGTTAACGTTACAGAACTTCAAAGAGCCTCCTTTTAAAACCCCTTAATTACCTTCTCTTTGATATTGATACATAACTTTCCAGGCACTATATAAGGAACATAGACGAACATACAACATAGACGAACATACAACATGCATTCTACATCTTTTTTTTTTTTTTCACAAATCATGTGTAGCAATGTGGATTTGCTTCGTAAAACACATTATATTACATGAAAAACTTTGCATTTATCCTTCAAAACATAAAACACCAATCATGTGGACATAAATTGCCTGACATCTGCTAAATGTTACACGATGGCATGGCTTACGACAATGATCATAGATTTTTTTTGTGGTGGCGTCAGATTAGTGGATTGCGATGGAGCATGACTAAGAAAATCAATGGGACCTGATTGTTATTTCAAGGCTTCCTTTCAAACACAGGTTCTTCACTCTTGTATGAATGCAATTATTTATTTTGTATTTCTTTATCTTTTTCATTATAGAAGAAAATACTAAAGTATTTTTGAGAAATAAATTGAGCATCAGAGTTTTTTCCTACAATTATGAGGAGATAATATTTAAAGAAAATAATAGATGATTGAGTGAAAAGAGGAAAAGAAAAAGGAGAACAAATAAGGAGGAGTAAGAAAAGGAAAAGAAGATATCAAGAAAAAGAAAGGAAAGAAAAGATTTCATATTTCATATAATATGGTTGAAATTGATTCATTTAATGTGTTCCATATTGATTCATTTAATTTGTTCCATATATAGCCCTAATTTGTTTAAGATTTTTTCCCCCAAATTTATAAAAAATAACGATAAATTATTTAAATGGTAAGAGATAATACCTAAAAAGTTCTTAGAATGTTACAAGGAGAAAAAGAAGCGAAACACTTTTACATTGTGCAACATATTAATAGAATTTAATGACATAAATTGTCTAACTTTTACATCTTTTCGTAAATAGCTTAATTAAAAGAAAAATAAAAATAAATAAGTAGGAGTAAGAAAAGGGAAAAAAATGTCAAGAAAAAGAAAGGAATGAAAAGATTTCATATAATATGGCTGAAATTGATTTATTTAATTTTTTTCATACACAAAATTATAAATTTATCTCTTAATTTTTTAAATTAAACAGGTAAAATTGAACAATCATTTTTAATATATTGAATAAATAAAGATGGATGGAGGAAGTAATAAATCAATTTTGAATGTTTCCATTTAGGAGTAGATTATGTATGGAAAAATAAAAGTCAATTTAATATTTCAAAAGTAAGATAATATTCACAGCATTTCCTTGATTTTATTAGTTTTTAATTCACCCATTAAGGTCCATTTGAATTCTGATTCGGTCCATTTGTAATTGCTCAATCAACCGTTCTTTCCTTTTGACTTTTTCTTTATTTATGGGTTATTACTTCCTTTTATTACCTTTTCTTCATAATGGACAATTATTTCTTTTAATTACAATTAGGTTTCTTTGAATTGTTAATTGTTACTGTTAAAACCTGATGAAAGTTTGGCATATTTAATCTTCTATAATAACCATGTTTTTTCTCGTGAAGGAGACACAAAACAATGGGACAAAGAGATCAAAAATTTCTCCTTTTCTTTTCTTTTGTGTTGGTTATCTATTTTTTATAAATAAATCTTTGTTAGTTTGTCTTTTAATTTATAGAATAAAGGAATAAAAAGATTCCATATAATATGGCTGAAATTGATTTATTTAATTTGTTTCATATATAATCTTAATTTGTTCTATATTTTTTTCGCCGAAATTTGTAAAGAATAATGGTAAATTATTAAATGGTAAGAGATATTACTTAAAAATTTCTTAGAATGTTATAGAAAAATCAGTAAATTGCCTTTTGAGATTTTTTTTTTTTGATAACATAAGAAGAATAAAATTATACATTGTGCAACATATTAATAGAATTTAATGACATAAATGACTTAATTTTTACATCTTTTCTTAAATAGCTTAATTAATTTCAATTTTAGCATATGTATAAAATTTAATTATTATGCTAATAACTAAATGAGATCCCATAAAATTTGAATTTAAACTTATTATTTTTCTTATCTATTCCGACTTCTATCGCCTACCATTAATATTTATTCCATAATTTTAGTAAGTTTTTCTTTTCTTTTCTCAAAATTGATACACACCATTTATATTCATCATATATTAAATAATCTCTCTCTCTCTCTCTCTCTATCTATATATAAAAGAGACTAAGTAGTCTGCTGATATGGCATGTCTTGAATGTCAAGAAAGACATTTACTCATTTTTTACCACATGTTTTTGACCTTTTTTCCACATTTTATAATATGTATTTTGTTTATATTCAATGTATATAATAATAATGTACATTATTAATATATATCTGTTGACATAAAATAATAATAAAATATAACTAAAATATTATATTACTGATATATTTTTTTGCTAGAAAATAGTTAATATATATTGCTACTAGATTTGTTGTATCAGTAAAAACATACCATATATACATACAATATTTAATATATATTGCTATAATATTATATCCGCAGAATTATTTTAATTATACAATTTACATACATATAATATTCAATATATACTACTATTATAGATTTACCTTATATACGGTTGATTAAAAAAAATATAAGCATCATTATCCAAATATATAATTAAACAAGTATTTTATCAATGTAAAAATAAAATCAAAGAAAAGGTTATAAAATAGGGAAGTAATAATTGGTCAGCCAACAAATTAGTAGGAATCTATCATTACCTAATAGATTGAAATCGTTTCATCTTTTTTCTTCTTCTTCTTCTTCTTCTTTTTTTTTTGAATTAATTTATACAAAAAAAATTATTTAGGTTTAAATTTTGGCTAATATGTAACTATTCTTTGGCTACTGAATTTTTTAAGACTGTATATTCATATAAAACTCTCTAAAAAAAGGTTATTTGTCAATTGTATTGAGCGTAATTAAGAAATGTGCAAAATTAACATGGAAGAATTAATGTAAAATGAAATAAAAAAAATATAGAAAAGAAAGGTATAAAGAAAACATGAAAAAAGCAGAGAAAAAAAATAATACCGAAGATTTGAATTTGACAATTTAATTATATTCAACTAGTTTTTATTATCAATTTGAATGCATAAACATAAAATTTCTCTTACATATTGGATGAACTTATAAATGAAAAGAAAGGTATAAAGAAAACATGAGAAAAGAAATAGACAAATAAAATATAATATCAAAGATTTAATTTGACAATTTAATTGTATTCAACTAATTTACATAATCAATTTAAATGCATAAATACAAAATATCTCTTACATCTTGGATGAACTTATAAATGAGATTTTTCTTTAATTTGTTGATTTTATTTCATAAATTTATTGATGCTTTATATGATCGCGCGAAGTGCGACTATATTTACTAGTGTCTAATTATTCAGAATGCTACATGAATACATTCAGTTTATTCTGTAAAGTTCTTTGCTAGTAGGCATTTTGATACATTGATTTATTAGTACACGTAGTGCATGATTCAGTTGAATTCTAATGTAGCACATATGAATATGTATTTTTTTTGTATTTTTTTAACTAATTTAGTTATTGAATAACATGATATGTTTGAATAACTGACTACAAGACATATCCAAAATGTAACATTTTAACCAGATTTGCAAGTTGAAATATTTAAAAAATATACTATTTTATAATCTAATAGAAACTTCCACACTTTAGAAGTAAGGTCGTAGGGATGATATGAGTGGCACATATATAAGCAAACGCTACGCTTTATAAGTGTGGCCAATAAAATAACAAAGGCCACACTTTCATAAGTGTAGCTCTACGATGTGAAAATGTTGTAATGTGAGGTACCGCAAAGCATGACTTTTGTTATCTCTAGGTCATGCTTTTGAACCGAGCTTATAGGGTAACACTTAAAAAGCGTGGTCAAATGTCAAAGGTTATGCCTCTTTAGGCCACCTTGGTAAAAACGTTGTCCAAAGATAAAAATTGTGGCCTCCGATCAAAGGCAACACTTACTGATAGTTTAAGCCACACTTTTCAAGGATGGTTGAAGACCTAAAATGTTGTAGTGACATATGGTTGGTTTGTGGTTTTCTATAGACTTAAGGTCTAGTTTGGTTGGAAACTAGTTATTCAGAGATTAGTTATCCCAGAATTGTTATTCCGCTCTCAATATGGAATAAAAATAACACTACATTCCCGAAATAACTAATTCTAAATAAGTTATTCCGCTCTCAACACTTAACACTACGATTACTATTTTTATCATTTCTTATTCCTGATTTTCTTTTATGTCACCCATCTCCCCCCTCCCCCCCCCCCCCCCCCCTTATTTACTATTCTTTATCTTGAGCCGGAGGTCTATCGGAAACAACCTCTCTACTTCTTCGGAGATAGCGGTATGGGTTGCGTACATCTTATCCTCCTCAGATCCCACTTTATGAGAATACACTGAATTTGTTGTTGTTGTTGTTGTTGTGTATCCCAATCAAATATGAAATAAGTTCATCCGAAGTTAATTCAAAAAATTAGTTATTCCTCGTAACTCATACCAAATGAGCCATAAGTTTAAAAAAACCACAAACCAAACATACTTTATAGGGAAAAGGGTCAAAAATATCCCTCTACTTATTAAAATTGGCCAACTTTATCCTCTGTTAAACTATGTGGTCATACATACCCTCGTTAACAAAGTTATCATCTATGCCCCTAAAATGGATGGAAAACCCCAAATTCACTAAAATTATCGATTTTAAGAAAAAACCCACTATCACTCATATGACCCGCCCTGAATATAATCCGCTTCGCCATATGATATTGTTCACTTAGATTAAACCCAAATCTAAAAGTAAAAAGGGTAAGCATGCATTTCTGTTAAAATCACTTTTCATGGTAGATGCACCCATGCTGCTTGACTCTTCATTCTTCTAAGTATTATGTTTCTATTGAGTGAATGGCTGTCGTTGGTTGCAAATTTTTATACTTTTTTTTCATTTTTCTCATAACATGGATACAGCAAATCCTTTTTCACGCTTTTTTCATTTTTCCTTTTTTGCTTATTTTCTGTTTGAGCAAAATCTGTTGCAGAAGTTAATAATAATCCCTTCACTTTGTTCTTATGTAGGTGCTTGACTGGATAACGGAATTAAATAATAATTTGATTTTCTGTTATACCTGTGATAATGGAGGATGAAAAGTTAACTTGATAAAATAAGATGAAAAGTTTATTCATTTGTTTGGGTTTTTGTTATGAACCGGGGCAAGGCAGTAGTTCGTTTTAAATAAATTGGGTAATTTTAATGGATATGGGTTTTTCCATCCATTTTAGGAGCATAGACGATAACTTTGTTAACGGCGAGGGTATATCTGACCATATAGTTTAACGAAGGATAAAATTGATCAATTTTTATAAGTAGAGAAATATTTTTAACCCTTTTCCCTACTTTATATACATCCCGAACACCATGAGGGGGTCTGTAAAGTTGGTGATTTTTGCATGATATAACCGTTCCCACACCATAGTGGGGTTGCAGATGGGCCTAATTTTGATCACACACTTGCTTAACCATAAAAGAAATGCATCTAGTGTCCTCCAAAATGTTGGGTCTTGAATTTTTATCCCTCGAATAAAACTTGCAGTCAATTGAGCAAGTTCAATGTCTTAAAATATCATAAACGTGTCTTATGGACAAGAGCTAAAATGTGCTTTATGAGCAACATATCTAATTTCAAGCATTTGCCTATAATAAAGCAACATATCTAATTTCAAGCATTTGCCTGTAAGGCAAAACTTCTTGTCAATTTGTACAAGTTCATTATCTCGAAATGTTATGAACATTTGCCTTATGAGCAAGAGTTAGAACGTGTACCTTATAAGCAAAAATTATCAGAAGGGGCTAAAAAACCAAAGGTGTGAGGCCCTTTTTGTAAGACTTCTTTTATGGGAGACACAATATCAAGACCAGTCCATGTTATGCAATTTCTGAACTCTGCATAACCTGTTCCAAGTTTATTGGGCTGAACATGAGCTCGTTACTTGAGTCGATCCAAATAACCCAATCTATGTGTGTGGATGCATATATGCCATTTTTCATCTTTTTTGGTTTCTATGCGAAGGTAGAAGTTACTATTTTGATAAATAGATTGGTAATAATACTTTGAGTTGACGCTAGGTATATAAACTACTACCTAATATAGAGTTACCAATTCATATTGACCCTAATGATCTCTGCAGATGAAGAGTTGCAACTAATTGTAACTATTTCTAATGTGCTATTCCAACATTGACCCATCCAGCCAACTTGAACTCCTCTGTCTTTAAATTTAATCTTATTTTTTCCTTTGTCCTGAGCCCTCCAAGACAAGGAATGAGATGCATATAATCCCGCAAAATAATGCACCACTTAAAATATAAGTTACCATAGAAACATTAAATTTGAATAATATACTGAATTGAGTTACTGGTCAAATATAGGTCTTCTATCGTAACAGACCAACTGAAGATAAATATATTTAGAGGCAAAGAAAGCAAATTAATAGCAACAGATTGGAGATGGTCCACCTTATACTCCGAAAAATCTGACTCGAGGACAAAAACAAGTATAGTTAAGGAAGTTCTCTCTTAAGTTTTACTAGTAGCCAGACCAAATAAGACTGCCTTGATCAATTTGTCCAGCTCAAAATTACTTTAGAAAATCCAGAATGTCAACTTAAATATATGAGCACCATAGAAATAACTTTGTTGATCAAAGAAATACTCAAACTCAACCACATAGACGCACAGTAAATATGATATACTAAATGAAAAGATCAGACATGCACGAATCTTAGAAAAGAAATAGTCCTCGGACTGTTCACAAATAATGAGTGCAAAACACACAATAAATACTGACCAAATTGCACAGCTCTTTAAGCTATTATTAAGTAGAAAAAATTGGACTCCTACTTCTACAAACAGGACATAGCACCAATGGATTAAAGTGGCAGTTGTGGCGTCATGAATAACAATACCCGTAATAGATACTTTTCAACTTTAGGCTTTTGCAGCCTTGGTCTTCTTAAAGTCTCACATACAGTGCGGTAGGAATGGGATTAACTTCACTCAGCTCTAGACTGCCCAGCTCGAGAAGACAAGATAATGCCAACAATAAGCCCATAAAGAGCCAAGGCTTCAGCAAAAATGAGAATGAGGATCATCCCAACAAAAAGCTTGGGTTGTTGTGCATTAGCCCTAGAAAATGATTGGTGTTCAGTACGCAGATAGGAATCATTTATAAAGCTACAATCAACTTGGCAAGAGAAATACAAATAAGACATCCCAACCAATGTGAATAGAATGGATCAATCCTAAGCTGAAAAAGTAATATCTAGCCTGCAACAGTCATTAGATTGATTGTTTGGTCCTTACATGTCATCCATAGTTTTGGCAAAGTCCATATATACTCGACAATAAAAGGCAGGGAATTTAAACAGTTTTACTGGGTGATCTCCAGAAGTCATTGTATGCTTTTTCTCTAATATGTAATAGATGTTACCATAAGTTAGGAACAATAACTAAGCATAAAGAATAGGCGAGTGCTAACAGATATTGAGAGAAGGAATCATAGGGAAGAGCAATGGATGAAAGGGGCCCATTCTGTTAAATATACCATACCATATTTCAACTATATTGACTGCAGAACATGCGCCTTCGTCTTAAGCAGTTTGCTCTGCAAGTCAACACCTCAGACCACCTCCAAAGAAATGCAAAGTTTATCCTCCAAGTATTTTTTTCCCTTAAAGGCAGTGTGATCAAAAGTGAAAAGTGCAAAAATGCTCAAAGGTCTGTTGGGGATTAAAGCGCAAAGCGCAAATAAAAGGTGAGCTTCAATGAAAAAAGGCACAAAGGGAGAAAAAGTACAAATCTTTATGTTTAGCCAAGACTGCTAATTATAAGTTTGAATGACAAATATATAAACAAAGAAATTGAAAAACAATAACAATAAAGTGAAATATCAATTGTTTAGTGTCACCTCATCATAAGAGACTCACTGGCAAGGAAAAGTATGTCTTAGAAACTTGATGATCACAATGACGCGCACCTAAAGCGAGGTGAAGTGCTCAACACGTTTTGAGCCTCGCTTTAGGGCTTAAGCGCGCTTTTGAAAACACTGCTTAAAGGTTGACTAACACGCAAATCATGTAAGGTGATTTTGACCAAACTATTTACCTACTACAAATGGGTCACAAAGGGGTGAACCTGTGCTACGTACTATGTTGCTAAGGATTAGGGTTTCAATAGTTCTATCCAAGATTTTTAGTACAGATAGTCCTCTAGAACTAGGAATGGTGCCTGCCTAAAGTTTCAGCTACTTGAACATTGACGTTTCAATTTAATGTCATAAATTCTGCCCATTGAACAATACTTCCCCCAGTTTAGATTAAAAAGATGATTTCCTTCTAAAAAACGTATACAGAGAAGCAACTTTTAGTCTTCTCAGTATAGCTTTGTTCTACTCTTGAAAAAACAAAAGATAACCTATGCAAGACAAATGTTCCCATTATCAAAGGATAATGGTAAACAATGGTTTACTCAGTATTTAATAACTAAGAAATAACAAACAACTCCTTATATTCCAATTCATGTGGTATTATTTCCTTATTAGACCATTCCCAAAACAAGGCCCCTTCCAATATTTGGAAACAATTTAATCTTAAAATTCTCATATGATCCTTAATGGCATTTATGATCATGACAGGTTTAAAACCAAAAGTTTGAAAGTCTTTATGTCTTTCTTGAACTACGTAACGAATCAAACTCTACCGCATAAATTAAACAATTACCAATTTGGAATAAGAGCAAGTATATCTTGCACATGTTTTACTTACTCTTACAGATCTAAGGTGCTTGAGTATTTATATTTTGCTCATTCCTAATTTTTATGAACAGGTGAAAAAGATTGCAGCCCGTCTACTCCTTTCATACTTAGAGTCTTTTAATGACTGAGACATCTGTTGTTTCAACTACGAAACTCAGAGACAATGGGTCCTGCCCAACATCCTCTCCACCGAAAAACAAGACTTGGTTTTGAACTCATGATCGCCAACGATCATATCATGGGGAAATTTTTCTGATCGTGATATTGTTATTTTTTATGACTCCGGAGGTTGGGCCAAGCTTGCACGCACCTCGATTATTCCATTGGGTACCTGATGCCTCCTACCAACACAAGTGCCAGATAAGTTTGATCACCAAAGCTTAGTACGTGGAAAGAAATCACCTTGTGTTTTTTGCCTCTGCTAGGATTTGTACCTGAGAGCTCATGACTCTCCTCCGACTTACTGACCATTAGATGACACCCTTGGGTGCAATAAGAATATTATTACTATATATTTTTTATTTACTTGCAAATTGCAAATTAAAAAACAAACAACTTGCTTCCAAGTTAATTGGGGTTGGTAGTATAATCGGTTGCTCAAGTGGTAAGCACCCTCTACCTTCAACTTTAAGGTTGTGGATTTGAGCAACCAATGGAACAAAAAAAGTGGGAGTTCCTAGGGAGGGGTAAAACTAAATATATCTCACAATACCATAAAAAAGGAAAAAGAAAAGTATACTTTTTTTGGAGAATGGTAATGTTGAAAAAAGAAGAAAAGTATGCTCCTCACTATCAATCATCATTTAGACATGTCTTAATCCATAATTTAACAATTTAATTCTCAAGCACAAAAAAGATAAGAAAAATGATAGCTTTCTTATTCAAAATTATCATTTGATATAGATTATCAGTACAGTGTGATTCAATTTAGTTGTTACGGTATACAGAAGGGGATCAGGCAATTAAGATGGTGAACTGAACAACTAAATTGAACCTTAACTAAATGACCAAGCAATCATGTTCTCTATTTGACCCTTTTTATTTTATTAACCTCCAAAAGTTACCTACAGATGTTAACTAAATGACCAAGCAATTATGTACTCTAATTGACCCTTTTTATTTTATTAACCTCCAAAAGTTACCTACAGATGTTAGACTGCAATTTTCACAACCATAACCTTGTGAAGACATATACCAAGGCATCTTTATCGAGATGCCACACACTACGTTCTACTAGATCCACTCTCGGTCGAACTCTAGATCGACTGCTAAAAAATTCTTATTTTCTTTTTTTATAAAAGGTTCGACAACTGAAAGTTTGTCCCATCCATGACATCAAAAGAATCTTTTTTTTCTTTTTTTTTTTTGTAAAAAAGGTTGGACAACTAAAAATCCTCTCCATGATACCAAAAGACTATCAATGCAAAGACCATCTATCAATTTGTTCTAATAGACTAGCATTAAAAATCAATGTGGAGGAGTTCTTCATATACGATCTTTCACATTCTAACTATTCAATTCAGATTCAACAGGCACTAGCACACAAAGAAGAAAAGGACAAAGAACCAAGAAAAAAAGGGGAAATCAATACCTAACACCAGCATCTCCAACAATACCAATAGCCATTCCAGCAGAAAGGCCAGCAAGACCACAAGCAAGTCCAGATGAGAGATGAGCATAGCCATCAAATAGGTAATACGACTTTGTTTTGGGGTTAATCCCGGTACTGATGATCACAGCAATAATCAAGCCATAAATACCTAACACACCAGCCATAACCACTGGCACAATTGATTTCATCACCAACTCCGGTCTCATCACTCCCATTGACGCCACTCCAACACCACTCTTCGCTGTTCCATAAGCTGCCCCCATACCTACAAATCATCCAAATAAAATAGATTCGTGATCTGTTGCAAATAAGCATAAGATATGCTGGTGTGAATCCACATAAGATGTGTTTGTATCTCCAGTAAAGGTGGATCCACCATTTAACGCTTATAGATGCAAAATCTCATTGTCTTAAGTAGTCATAACGGGAAAAGGTTTAATAAAATAATCAAATTTTTCAATACTATTCAGCTACACATATAATTCAAGACAAAAATTGAATTACTAGCAATAAATAAGCATACTTAGCATTAGCATAAAGAATAAATATGATCAGGGGCTGATCGAGAATTAATTTCAGGCCGGTGGATGCAAATAACCAGCAGCTTTGCTAACATTCTTCAAACAATTCCAACTAAAATAGTTCAGCCGAAGACGAAATTCAATCTAGCGGAGGCAGAGTACCACTGCAATTACTGACGAAATTAACATTACTTGATTTTCAAAAAAATATATATAAAAAAAATAAAATCAAACTACGAATATCATTCGAGTCGAAAAATTAGATTTGTGATCAATCGCAAATAAACATAAGATGTGCTCGTATGTCCACTGCAAAGGCGGATCCAAAATTTAAAGCTTATAGATACAAAATCGCATTGCCTTAGGTGGTCACTACGGGTAAAGGTTTAGTAAAATGATGTAATTTTTCGTTGCTGTTCAGCTAAGGGTCTGTTTGGACATGCAAAATGAAATCATGATGTAAAGTTGATCGAGGCAGATCTGGGGATAGCGTTGGAGAAACTTACAAGAGAAGACAAGGGCAGCAGCGGCGCCAAGGAAGCCGAAGAAGGGAGCAGTTTCATCTCCGGAAAAGGTCGACATTGTCTTTACGATTTGGATCTGACAATTTTTGAGTTTTGCAGTTGAATGGAGAGATCTCTTTCTCCTCCCTCTAGTATCGATTGGTGTTGAAGCAAATGGAATAATTGATGATTTCACATGTTATAATGGGTTTGGGCTTTCGACGTCATTTTGGGCTTATGCACAACTTCCCATCTATTCACCATCGGTATAGTCGTATAGTCTAATAGTGGGTTCTGAACTCCAAATTTTATTTCTTCTTTTTTATTTATTTTTATTTTTTCCTTTTATTTTTTTCTTATTTTAATTTCTTTTTTTCCTTATTTTAATTAATTTGTCTCGCCTTTTTTTTAAAAAAAATTCTTCTTCATTTTTTTTGGTCAAATATTACTATTTATTTTTCATTTTTTTTCTTTTCTAATTCATTTGTTAACCTTTGTCAAATATTTCTTTCTTTCTTATTTGAATAATATTATTATTTCAAAGATAAGAATATTAATCAAAGATAATAATATGAAGTAAAAATTATTTTTTTAAATGAAATAGAAAAGATATAATAACATTAGCAATAAGAGGAACAAGTTATATTTCTACAATTTTAAATAAATACATAACAAATAGAGTTTCATTACATATTGATTAATGAGCTAGTCAATATCAAATACGAAAGGGAAAGCATTAAATTATTAAATTATTCTCTAATTTTTTTTGTTTTAATCTTTTCTCATTTTTTTTATTTTTGTCAAACTTTATTTTTATTTTTTCTTCTCATTTTTGTTTTTCTCAATCTTTAATTTTTTTTTAATTTTTTGTTCTTCCTTTTTTTAATTTTTTATTTTTTATTTTTTCTTAACCTTTATTTTGTTCTTCTCTTTTTTTTTTCCTCAATCGTTATTTTTTTTCTAACTTGTTTGAGAGTTTTTGGAATAAGTCTTGCCCCTAAGGCAAGAGTCATAGAACATCTCATAAATCAAGATACAACGTGGTAGTGTCAACTCTTATCCATGGGGCGTAACTTGTTGTTTGAAAGTTCCAATGTTGAGTCTTGCCTCTAAGATAAGAGTTATAGAACATCTCATAAATCAAAGCACAATGTGGTACTGTCAACTCTTGCTCATGGGAAGTAACTTATTGTTTGAAAGTCTTTGGACAGAGGCAGAGGCAAGGGACAAAGTCTTGCCTCTAAGGCAAGATTTAGAGAACATCTCATCAATCAAGACACAATGTGATTCTGTCAACTCTTGCCCATGGGGCGCAACTTCTTGTTTGAAAGTCATTGGTCTAAGTCTTGCCTCTGAGACAATAGTTATAGAGTATTGCATAAATCAAGACACAATGATGTAGTGTCAACTCTTTCATAGGGATTAACTTGTTGTTTGAAATTCATTGGGTTGAGTCTTGCCTCTAAGGCAAGAGTTATTTAGCATTTCATAAATTAAGACATAATATGGTGGTGTCAACTCTTGCCCATGGGGCATAACTTGTTGTTTGAAAGTCCTTGGGTTAAGTCTTGCCTCTAAGTCAAGATCTAGAGGACACAACTTATAAATCAAGACACAATGTGATAATGTCAACTCTTATTCATGGGAGAGCAACTTGTTGTTTAGTAAGAATCGAAGAAAGAAACAGAAAAGAAAAAGAAAAAAAATAACAGTTGAAGAGAAAGAAAAAACTTTAAAAGTAAAAAAAGAAAAAACAGAGAAAATAAAAAGAGAAAAAGAAAGAAAAAAGGGTTTGAGAGGAGAAAAGAAAAAAATAAAGGTTGAGAAAACAAAACGAAGAAAGAAAAGAAAAACAAAAAATTAAGAAAAATGAAGTTAAGAAAAATAAGAAAAAGAAATAAAAAAGAGAAGAAAAAATAAAAATCAATGAAAAATAAAAAGGAGAAAAAAATATTAAAAAGATAGAAGTTGGGAGGAGAAAAGGAAAAAAATTAAAGATTGAGAAAATAAAAAAAAAGATAAGAAAAATAAAAATCAGCATAAAAGAAAAAAAAATAGAAGTTGAAAGATAAATAAGCATGAAGAGTTATTTAAAAATATTTGAGGAATAGAAGGGCAAATAAGTATTTATATCTATAATCTACCTCTATAATCTATATTTATATCTATAATATATTAAAAGTGTGAAGGGTGTTAGAAATATTGTTTGAACGTTTTGTCCTTCATTAAAAGTCTTTTCTTTAGACAAAATTATCTTTTCACAATTTTTTCCTAATATTTAAGAGTTAAAAATTAATTAAATATATTTATTGTAAAACCTTTCCTTATTAGAAGTGATCGGAATTAATGACAACTAATACTTTTTTCATTAGTTTAAAAATTCTAAATCAATTACATTTGATTTTAAGAAGATTTAAAAAAATCTAGAAATAAATATAAAAGCTTTAGAATAAGAAAAAATTAAAAAGTACCAAATTTTAAAAAGTTTTAAGTACTCAATAAGAATGTAATCAATAATTTTTTAAAGATTGACTTTAAAAACAAAGAACTATTTTAAATATATATATATATATATATATATATATATATATATATATATATATATATATATATATATATATATATATATATATATATATATATATATATAATAGTCATACCACACATATTATTCAAATTGATCCGTCTCTCTTAGCCTCTGGCGGCAAGAGAAAGAGGTATTACATGACAAATACAAAAGTGATGATCCATCAACCACTTGGAACTTCTAATGGTAAAATATATATGTGCTTCCACTAAAATATATGTTTATGTTTACATTATTACATTAAAGTGTGAAGGATTTTTGAAAGGTGATTTGAATTTTTTACACTTCATTAAAAATCTCCGCAATAAACAAAATCATTTAATTTTAAATAATCAAACATTACACATGCGAGACACGTGAGGTTACATTAGCTATTATAATAAAAATAAAAGAAGAAGGAAATACTAGTTTTGTAGGACTTTTCTTACGAGCACAAAAAGCAAAATCACCCATTATGGGGGTCATTTATGTAGTATACCTTCTATTGATGGAGATTTGGAAAATAGCCACTTGAATTGTTAATTTAGTTTTAACTTTTACTAAGGGCGTGTTCGGTATGAAGGAAAATATTTTCTTAAAAATCTTTTCCTATTTTCTCATGTTCGTTTGGCTAAAAAGTTTGAAAAATATATTCTTAGAAAAAAAGTTACTTCAAACTAAGACAAATAAATTTCTTAATCAAGGTAGGAAAATAAGTTGCAATATTCACATCACTCTCAAAATCATCCACCCTTATCTGATCCCACCCCTACAATCCCAACCCCTTCTCAAATGTTTTTACTTAACCGATCCCCTATCAGCACCCCCTCCCCCCCAACCCAAAAAAAATCTTTTTGATTTGTTACTTAAAAATTTTCAATATTTTTTTACCCCACCCTTACCTCAACCCTCCCCCCTTCCCTCCAAAAAAATAAATTTGTTTCTTACAAGATTTCATTTGTTTTCTTACCTCCCCCCCCCCCAAAAAAAAAAAGTCTTTTTTTAAAAAAATGTTTCTTAAAATATTTTAATTTTCTTATTCCATCACTTACGCCGACCCCTACTCCCTATCCGGCCACCCCCTTCCTCCAAAAAAATTTAATTTTTCAAAAAAAGAAATTCAAAACTTTTTTCTTACCCCTCCCCCCCCCAATAAAAACTTAAATTTGTTTCTTAAATTTTTTTTTTCTTACCCCACCCATCCCCTACAACCCCCCACCCCCCAAAAAAATTGTTTATTAAATTTTTTTAATTTTCTTACCCTACCCTTTACCCCCTCCCCTAAAAATAGTTTGACTTTTTTCAAAAAAAATAAATTTTTTCTTACCCTACCCCACCCCATACTATCCCTCCCCCCCCAAAAAAAATTAATTAATATTTATTTTTTAAAACAATTCAAAACTTTATTCTTGCCCCCTCCCAACCAACCAACCTTATTCATTCTCATTGTTTTGTGTTAAATATATACAAATGGCTTTAGAAAATACTTTTTAAATTGCGTAACGAACACAAGAAAATAAGTAAGAAACAACTTATTTTCCTGGTAAATATTTTCTTGAGAAATATTTTTCATGAAAAATATTTTCCTTCATACCGAACACACCCTAACTAAGATCTTAAATTGATGCATGATGCAAAATACTCCCTATGTTTTATATTAGTCGCCCACCTGTCTTAATATACTTGTTCGTGTACTAAATCAAGACAAAATTAATTTAAATTTTCCATTTTACCCTTTCAATTTATATATTTTAAAAGCCTAAATAAGTTTATAAGTTTCAAAAGTATTTTTATCAAATGAGTGGATGGAGGGTAAATTAGTAAAACTAGCTATTTTATTTATGATTTCTATGTGAAAGAAAAAGCGGCTAACTAATATAAAATTAAGGAAATATATTATAATCCTCAATTACACCCAAGAAAAGATGTACGCTGTCTTTAGTAATATATTTACCCAACTATAGAGTCGGGATCGATCCCACGAGAAATAATGTGACTAGGATTGAGAAAAATACGGGATAAAAGTAACTCATTCTAATCCAAACAATTGATACAAGTGTTTTTTTTTGGGAGGGGCGGTTCAATATAAAAACATAATAAGGATAGAACCAATAATAATATAAACAAATTGATCAATGACTTTCACAAACAATGAAAAACTAAGGAAATTGATAACATGAAATTAATTCTATCAATGATCCATTGTATTTAAGTTATTATCCACTAATTAATCAAAAATTTAGCAAATTATCCTTGGAACCTCTAGCATCCGCTAATGTCTCCCAACTAGATTAGAAGCAAATATTTCTCAGCTAAATTCTCTCAAATATTAGCTTAGTGCCAACACAATAGTCCCAATTTCGGGCCCCCATTTATGAAGCCAGGAGGAACACAGTTCTAGTTTCTCTCTTAAATTGATTACAATTAGAAACATCCAAAATTGTCTCTCTTTTTGTTGTTTGATACAAATGCCCCCATTTACTTTCCCACACTTCTTGATATTTTAGTAAGTTTGAGATACAAACTCAGCATATTCCCTGTGGGATCAACCCCAACCTTTGTTAGGTTACTTTACTTGACAATGATCAAAGTATCTTTAGATTGAAGGTGTAGCTTGGGCGTTATCAAATTTTGGCGCCGTTGCTGGGGAATACGGTGTTGATTGGATTCGTTAAAGTTTTGGGTCATTTATTTTCTGTTCTTAGTTGGGTATACATTGTTTTATGCCTAATACTAGGAGTTGAGACAATCACTTTCTCCCATTGAATACTGAACTAGAAAGACTACTACAGCCTAATCGTACAATGAGTGAATAAGTACGGGCAGAAGATTTAGAAGGGGTTCGGGATGACTCTCTTTCTGTACCTCTCCCTGCTCCAGGTGATCCATCGAATATTGATAATGTACAAATGAAGTTGATGTTAGTAGAGACAACTGAACAACAAAAAAGAGCAGCTGAGGAAGCTCGATTGTCTAGCAGGTAGAGCTAGCCAGGCCAAGACTAGTAGTTGATCGTTAAGCATCCCTCAGCGGTGATCGAGATAGAGCGTGAGGTGGCAGAGATCGAGTGATCCCAGCTTATTAGTATCTACCACCATATGATGAAGATGAGGATATGGGATATGTTGAGCCTACTGAGACAAAAACCATTATTCCTCCTATTTTACCCTCAAATGTTAAGTTTGATATTACCCGTGCAGTGATCTAGCTACTAAATTTAAAATATGTATTTTCGAGGTTGTCGAAAGATGATGTGAACATAAAACTTGCCAATTTTACTGGGATCTACACTTCGTATTTCATTTCGGGGGTGGATAAAAAAGCTTTAAGATTGAGGTTATTCCTTTTCTCACTGACCAGAGAAGCATCATTGTGGTTGGGGAAACTTTCTATAGGCTCAGTCACAACTTGGAATGAATTGCATAGACAATTTTTGAATTGATTCTTTCCTTCTGCTAGGATGCTACAGCTAAAAAATGAGATTTATAATTTTTGACAGTTTCCTGTTTGGTCCATGTATGAGGTGTGGTTTCGGTTTAAAAAAAAGCTAAGCATGGTACCTAATCACCGAATTCCAGGATCTAATTTACTGGAAATATTCTACAGAACCTGGAATATAAGTTTTAAGGAAATTGTAGACATAATATCAAGAGGTGAATTTATGCGTCTGTAATGGGATATGGTGCAAAAAATGCTAGACGAGATCTCGTCACTAATCGAGGATGGTATACTCGGGAAGCTTATAAAGGTGCTGGTACATATGCTATTAGAGTTGCCAGTGACTATAGAGTTGGGGATGATTTGGTAGCATAGGAAGTAGCACAACTAAGAACGGATATCATATTTCTTACAAAGTAATTTGCAATATGTAATTCTAAAAAGGTGAATGCAGTAGGAGCACAAGGACTGCTTTCAGAGCCTATGAGTTGGATACAAATGTGGAAGCTAAGTATCTGGATCGAGAAGTGGTGGGTTTCTGAGCCAAAGGGCAAGGAAACCAAGGTCAAAACTAATATCATGACAGATACCAAAATAGAAGTAGAGAGTGAGATTGTGATTAAAGGCATAAAGATGACTATAAAGAGAAGAGTGACAGATATGTTCCACTGGGCAGTCGAGAAATCGAGTCAAGAATGGAAGAAATATTATCCAAGCTGGTGAAAGGCCAAGAGAGTTAGAAAAGCTGTCTTAAGGAGATTAAGGTGGACATATGAGGGTTGAATTAGAAAGTTGAGTCGCATGCCACCACGATAAAACAACTGGAGCAGCAGTTTGGCCAAATGTCGGCCACTTTGAATTTAAGACAACCTGACACTCTTTCCAAAAATATAGTGCAAAATCTAAAAAATAATAGTCATTGTCATGCCTTTACCACTCAGAGTAGTAAAACCATCATAGATCCCCTCATGCCTGCTGTGCAAGAGCTAAAGAATGATGATGATGAGATTGATGTTGCGGATACACCTTTAGCAGGATCTAAAAAATTAATATATATTAAACATACTGGCGATAAGGATAAAAGAAAAGGGAAGGTTGATGAGTTGGTGTTGAATACTATTCCGAGACCTCCCCCACCTTTTCCCCAAAGGCTAAAAAAGAAATAAAAAAGGTAAATATCAAAGTTCCTGTCGATGTTGAAGAAACTATCTGTCAATATTCCCCTTGTTGAGTCATTGGAGGAAATGCCTAGTTACATAAAGTTCGTGAAAGATTTGGGCACTAGGAAACGGATGGTGAGCTTTGAGCTCGCAGACAATGTACACCATTGTAGTTTTGTTGCTTTTTGATTATTAGTAGCTAATAAGGAGGACCCAAGAGCCTTCACTATTCCATGCACTATTAGGTCCTTCAACTGTAACGCCCCGCATTTCGGGCTAGAATAAAATATATGACTCTGATGCGTTGATAATCCCCGAGCCTTAAATCCTATGCCAATTTGGCATGTTAATCAAGTTTGTAGTATGTGAATCCATTTGAGCATGAATTTAGACCATAGAAGTCCTTCAACTCAAGGACGAGTTAAAACTATTTCGATCGATTAAGTTTTAGTGGACGTTGTAATTTGTGTCAAATTCTATTGACCATAACTCATTGTATATGATGAACTAGGTGGCCTACTATATACCAAATTGTATATAATTGAATAAGCTTTCCAACGATACCAAATTCGCCTAAAACGGACACCCGGTGAAGAAATTATGGCCTTTCAAAGTTGAATGTGTCGCCTATGCACATATAGGCGATGCATAGGGCGGCACCTATGCAAATATAGGCGATGCATAGGGAGGCGCCTATGTAAATTTAGGCAATGCAAAGGGCGGCACATAGTTATGGTTTCAGGTGATGAAAATACTCCGTTTTGAGTTACTTTAAGTGCAAGTTAGTCCTTACAAAACCCAAAATCGTCCTTACCCACTCCTAAACGGATTTGGGCCTATTAACAACATTGAAGCCTCCTATAAAATCCCAAAAATCTAATCCTTCAAGAACTTAAGAGAAGGAGCAACTAGGGTTTGAGGAAATAAGCTTGAAGGACCGATCATTCCGAAACTTCTTCGTGAAACAAATTACAGATTCGGAATTCTCTCGACGTAGGCTTCGATAGACACCAAAAATTCGTGGAGAATAAGGTACGCGGGGTTTTCCTAAAATCTCATGGGCATAGAAATCATGTTTTAAGAATTGGGTTTTCAAATTCATGTACATACTCATGTTTCAGAAGCTTTAATGATATTGTTTTGGCCTTTTGGCTTTCCCCCAAAGTGATTTGAAAGTTATATGTATATATATATATATGCGTTTGTCCTGAAATATGAATTTAGAGCATGATTTTCATGAAACCTCTCTCTTAATGTAAATTTTTCCATGTTTCACGTAATATACAATGTTTTGAACACGAAAGAGAGGGTTGTGAATGTTGAATATGCATGTAATGAAAGAATGCATGGTTTTGCCAAAAATACACATAACCACCATATGTTTGATGAAAGTTTTGCATGGATTTGACTTGAGTTTCGGAACCTGACATCTTTAATGCAAATTACATATTTTGGTGGTATAAACTATGTTTTGAATGAAAGCTCTTGCTTAATACATTATGGCTCAGAAATAGGACTTGCAAGTCTTGGTATGACGATACCAACTCAGACAAATGCCATAACAGACACAGACTAGTTCAGAAATCAGATTTTTATCAGACTCTCATGATTTAGAAATTTCAGAATGATACATGTTCAGAAAAGGCTAAAATAGGGCATAAAGAGAGCTTAGGTGGTTCCTTGAAGAAGGCGGGAGTTTCAGACAACTCTTTGCCTAAAACCGTGGTTTGCCGACCCGGGTATACTATTATGCGCTGACTTAAATGTACTGTGGCGTATCAGACTCAGACACTCCAACCCTTGCGGCACACTTGGGTTGGGGGCTTTCCCGCCGAGTCAATGGCGGATTCCATACAGCCCGTGGAATATTCAGACTTGTAGGGGAATACCACCTAACTCAGAAGTAAAACACAGATCATGATTTGAAATGAACAGACAGGTTGCATGTTTTCAGAAAATGCCCATGTATTTTTCAGAAACAATTTTATACATGATGTCTTGATAAAAAATTGCTTTCCCTTAATATATATATATATGTATGTTCCATTATGCTACTTTTGGATTGCTTCGCGTGCCAGTACTTTTGTGCTGACCCCCCTCCTTCCAGGTTCTGAGGCACAGTCTAGGTGTCCAGCTACTCAGTAGACATTCTCGGGTTTGCAGACTTGATGTCACAGTGGTGAGCCTTCTATTATTCGGAAGGCCTAATTATGTCAGACACTATCTTATTTATTATGTTTTTGGTTTACTGGGGGTCTTGTCCCAGCTTTTTTTCAGAAAAATGTTTATGTTCTTAGTAGAGATTTCGCAGACTGATGTCAGATAGTAGTATTCAGAAATATTGCAGGACTTGACCATGTTTTCCGTACTCAGTTTCAATTCCGCATTTTATTATGATTATGAATGTTGTGCATGATAACCAGATAGAGAATGGGTGTTCCGGGCCTTCATGGTTCGGGATGCTCGTCACAGCTAGGGCCTAGGCTCGGGTCGTGACATCAAATTTTTTTGGGTTGTATGTTATCTGGGGGATAACATTAATCTGATTCCACTGGTGGTTTATAAGCAGTTGGGATCGGGGGCACCCAAGCCAAGATCGATGAGATTGTTGATGGCTGACTGTACGGTGAAGCCGCCAGTTTGTATTCTTTGTGATGTGCTCGTTAAGGTACCATGCTTCATATTTCTGGCTAATTTCATTATTCTTGACTGTGAGGTAGACTTCCAAGTCCCAATCATTTTGGGTAGACCCTTCCTAGCTACAAGTAGGGCGTTGGTTGATATAGAATTGGGATATATGAAGTTTAGATTGAACGATAAGTAAGTGATGTTCAATGTATACTAGTCGATAAAGTAACCTGATGATATGCAGGTCATGTCTGTGATAGACACCATTGATAGTAGCATTGATGAGGTTGTTGTGCCCATTGAAGAGAGACTTAGAGTCTAGGTGTTAGCAGCGGTGATTATGAATTTCAAGAGTGATGGATTTGATAAATATGATGAGATAATGGGTGCTTTGTATGGGAGAGGTTCTTACACTTTTGCTCCAAAGAAGCTTGATCTGGACCTGAAAAGTAGAACCACTCCTCACGCTTTATCGTCTATTAAGGACCCATCGATCTTGGAGTTGAAGGCCCTCCCCTCTCACTTGTGATATGCATTTTTATGGGTCCACATTACCTTGTCGGTGATTATTGCAGCTGACTTGGTTGAGACTGAGGTAGAGGCATTATTATTAGTGTTGTAGAGGTTCAAAAAAGCTATGAGTGGACCATTGTAGATATTTTTTTATCCTTCCAGACATTTGTACTCATAAGATCCAGCTTGAACTGGACTGCATTCCTAGTATTGAGCATCAACTTTGGCTAAAACCTCTTATACAGGAGGTGGTAAAGAAAGAAATTATCAAATGGTTGGATGCTAGTGTAGTTTAACCCCAGATGCTAGTGTAGTTTAACCCATTGTGGATAACTAGGGTTGTGGAAACCCTAATAGATTGATGAAGTAGGGGAAATACAATTGTTGATCCGAACCAATACCCATGGCATGCACTGCTTTATCATCATTATAATAGATTTATTAATGGGTAGACACATTAGGATCCCTCCTAGATATTGTTGCTTACTCCAAAAGAGAAGAGAAAAAGATAAAAAACAACAGTAATTTAACATTAATTGTCGATCCATGCTAATCAAGAAATATAGTGAATGACCGTTAACTGTTATTTAATAACTAGATACTCAAAATGTAATAGTTAACTGAGATCAAGATAAGAGTTAGTGAGGCAACATCCTGAGACTCAAAAGGTAAAGGGTGAAATCCTTCTGCTTGTCCAAAAGATTGTAGAAGGTACATAACTTATCGATTCTACATGCAAGATATTGGGTTGGTTCAATAACGCACAATAAGACTATTGATTTTGAAAGCCAGGGGGACATAATCCTAGTGTTCGCCTACACTGGTTACAACCAAAGTCAATATAGTTACTTGTTTGAGATTACTACATTAACCCCCTATTTACTTTTCTTATTTTGCCCGTTGACTACAACTACTGAGATCTGTAAACCACGCGTTCCCTTGGGATTCGATCCCAACCTCTGTTGCATTACTATATTTTAACAGTGATCGTATCATCAACTAATAGGAGGTATTGGTTGGACGTCATCAAAAATTTGGCGTCGTTGCCTGAGAATACAGTGTTGATTTGTAAATTAAAGATGTTGTAGTCTTTAGAGATTTTTCTTTTCTTGTTCTTAGTTGGGCATATGTCAGTGTATGCTTAGCACACAGAGTAGAGGTGATCCCATACTCCCAGTGAATCTGAATATAGAGAGAATCCTACAAACACCTGGTAGGATGTCTGAGCAGAAAAGAAATGAACCTCCTGAAAGGGTTCGTGATGATCCGCCTCTCCCTCCTCCAGATGTAGTATAGGATATAGTTGATCGGCAGACCGGTCAGCTTTTGCCTCTAGAAAAGAACGAGAGAAGAGCAATTGAAAAAGCTCAGCGTGTAGCTAGGAAGACAGAGCTAGCTGATCAGAGACTAGCAGCAAATCACCAAACAACACTGGGAGGAAACCTGAACAGAGTTAGAGGTGCCCGTGTTCAAGTCAACCCAGCATATCAGTATGTGCAACCATATATAGATGATGAGGAAGACTTGGGATACATTGATCCGGCAGAGACTGGAGCCATAGTTCCTCCCGCTTTTCCCCCAAGCTTCAAGTTCGATAAAACGAGTGTAATGATCCAATTTTTAAATCTAAATAGTGTGTTTGCAGGTGTACCTACGGATGTTTCAAAGTTGCACATTAATAATTTCCTTGAGATCTGCAGTTCGTATATAAATCTAGGGGTAAATCAGGAGTCACTTAGACTAAGGCTTTTTCGCTTCTCACTTACATGAGAAACATCTTTATAGTTAGGGGAACTGCCAATAGGCTTTATCACTACATAGAATGAGTTGCTCAAACAATTCTTGAATAGGTTCTTTCCTCTATCTAGGATGTTACAACTCAAGGATAAGATTATAACTTCAGGCAGGTGCAGTCAGAGTCCATGTACGAGGCTTGGTTCAGGTTAAAAAAGAAGCTGAGCATGGTTCCAATCATCAATTATAAGGGACAATCTTATTAGAGACATTCTACAAAGCCCCGACCAACAGCTCTAGAGCCATGGAAGACACCATATCTGGAGGAGCTTTTATAATACTATGCTAAGAGGCAGCTCTGGAGATATTAGATAAGATCTCGCTTAGTAACCGAGGGTGGAAAACTCGAGAGGCTGATAGGGGATTTGACACTTATGCTATTAGTACCTTCTGCAACCAGAAAGTAGGTGATGACACAGTAGCACAAGGATTGCGTTGCTAAGAATTGATCTTGGGGTACTAACAAAGCAGCTTGTAGCAATAACTTTCGAGAAAGTGAATACAGTAGCAACACAGGGATCAACTTCTAAAGCATACGAGTCAGAACTGGAAGTGAAAAAAAATTATCTGTATCATTAGATGGTGGGTTTTTGAGTTCAAGGGCAAGGGTACCAAGGTTAAAACTACTATAACAGATATAAAGACTATAACAAGGAGTGAGATGGTAACTGGAGGAAGAAGGATAACTATAGAGAGAAGGGATATAGGTACATACTGCCTGGAAAATATGATATAGAATCTAGAATGAAGGAGATACTGGCTAAGCTGGTGAAGGGTTAGGAAAATCAGAAGGTTAGCCTTAAGGAGATTAAGGCTAATATTTTAGGATTGACCCAGAAGTTTGAGTCAAATGCCACTGCTATCAAGCAGTTGGATCACCAGTTCAGGTATATATCAGCAACTCTGAACTAGAGGCAACTAGGTACCCTTCCAATTAACACAATGCAAAATCTCAAAAACAATGGTCACATACTTGCTATTACCATAAAGAGTGGTATCACTACTGTGGATCCCCCACAACCTGCTGTAGAGACTATTGATAATGAGATACCTGCTGTTAAGTCTGAGAAGGTAACATGTAATAAAGGTAATATTACTGAAGATAAAGGTGGGGTTCGGTCATTGAGCCAAAAATCAGACAAATTCTGAGACAGCCCCCACCTTATCCCCAGAGATTGAGGCAGAAAAAAGAGGAAGGTAAGTTTAAGCAATTCATTAATATGCTGAAAGAATTGAGCTTGGCTATACCCCTTATCGAGGCATTGGAGCAGATGCTCGGTTATGCTAGGTTCATAAAACAACTGGTCACAAGGAATAAAGGATCAACATTTGAGGATGTTGATGGTATGCACCACTGTAGTGCAGTCACAACTAGTTTTTTGGTGTAAAAAAAGGGTGATCATGGTGTATTCACTATACCATGTACTATTAGGTCATCCCAATTTTATCGAGCCTTGTGTGATTTAGGGACCAATATTAATTTAATGTCACTGGCCGTATTCAAGTAGTTGGGCTTGAACCCTTCAGAATTGACTTTGATGCGTCTGTTGATGGCTGACTGCATAGTGAAGAAGGCCGTGGGAATCTCTTTTAATGTGATCGTGAGGGTGGATAACTTCTTCTTTCCGGCTGACTTTGTCATACTGGACTGTGAGGTTGACATCGAGATTCTTATTATATTAGGAAGACCATTTATGGTCATAGATAGAGCTGTGGTTGGTATGGAAAAAGGTGAGCTGAAATTTTGAGTTAACGGTGAGGAGACAACATTCAACATCTGAAAGTTAGTAAAACAACCAACCGACATGAGGGTAGTGTCGGTAAATGATTGTATTGATGATCCTGGAGGATACTCCTATGGGTATATCGGTGAATTCTGGGCAGTCAAGATACCCGCGTCGTGCTGGAACGTTAAATCAAACACTACATAGGAGGCAACCCATGGGCTTGTTGGTGAAGTTTAAGTAACCAACATAGCCACGTCATGCCACGATGTTAAATCAAGTGCTGAGTGGGAGGAAACTTACTATTTTAGTGCTCACATTTTTATTGTTTTTGTCTATTTGTAGATTTTCAGCTTTTGGACCTTACTTAAAATACGGTAAAAATTGCTATATTCATCGATTTTCTAGTAAGGGGACTGTGTGATCAACCTATAATGGTCACAAGTCCCATATGGTAAGTTGAGTAATAAGTCAAAAAGTTTAAATTTTGAGGATAAAAAATGGCAAGATATGGACTCTGCATTTTATTTTACTTTTGAGATTTAAAACTTAGGTTGCGGTACCATAAGTATCTAGTAAAATTTCAAAACGTCGAGTCCGAGTTGCAAAAAAGTGGGCTAAATTTTTTGGTTCGACACCTGCACCCAACACCTGTAGGCCGCAGGTGGTACCTGCGCCCACTGTCGGGCAACAGGTGTGGAGCACAGGTTGATACCGCGGCTAGGTCACTTTGTGGGCCTAATTTTTAATTTAAATTTTGGGCCCACCAACATTTAAATATGACCTAAATTAGCCCCCACCTATATAAAAACATT
Organism: Capsicum pubescens; assembly: GCA_030864215.1. Taxonomy (NCBI): domain Eukaryota; kingdom Viridiplantae; phylum Streptophyta; class Magnoliopsida; order Solanales; family Solanaceae; genus Capsicum; species Capsicum pubescens. The sequence goes on along the minus strand of CM061547.1, from coordinate 156,994,646 downwards.
CTTACCCTCATTCTAACTTATTCTAATCCTCAAAACTTAACTTTTCTCTTTGAATTCAAACTTCTCTGTTTAAACATAAGCTAACCTCACACTTAAGAAAAAGCTAAATTGAAACTTAATTGAGATACCAACTTGTCCCGACATGCTAGAAACAAGTTTCAACCTTGATTTTTCTTGAGTTCTTCATTATTCTCTTTCGGTTCTTCATATAAAAGGTAACTTTCTCAGCTCCTAACGGTCATATATTAGTTTATCTATAGTTTAAACAAGTTGATATGTGTATTCCATTGCAAAATATATAGAAAATATCATGCTTGTGTGTGGGAGCTGTGAAGTAGCCTAAAATCATAATGTAGGGCCGTGTTTTGAAGAAAAATATAAAGTTAGGCCCTAACTAGAAGTTGAACTCGAATGAATAAAAGTAATACCATTAGTTGAGCATGTTTGTTTTCTTTGAAATTCATAATTCTTGATTGGTGTGTGCACATTGGACTTGTCGGGATTTTAAATAGGTTATAGGGTGTGAAAATTGAGGAAAAATTCAAACTTTTTTCTTCAACTTTTGCTTTCCCTCACTTTTGTTGAAAACTAACAACTATTTTTAGGTACATATAACACCTAAAATAGTTAAGAAGATGAAGGCCAGTACATTGAGGAGATGGGCCGAGTCTCCTGAGCTGAGTGGTTCAGTAGAGGAGTACCCGAGGTAACGACACAAAGATGCTGCAGTTGGGGAGACACGTAAAGTAATGAGAGGAAAGACTCACCAGGCTTCTTAGTAATTGCATCCCGATCAAGGATGAAGTCTGCATGGATGTTATTACCACACACTCCCCCACCTGATGATATGGACAAAGAGATAGAGTCTGAGTCTACCCCACTGGTTTTTGCTCAGGAACCCAGTCTGAGGAAGGGTCTCAGGATTTATCTGATGAGGTTGATCAGGAGTAGTCATCTATGATGCCCCAGTCTGAGAAGGGTACTACTACTCATGTACAAAAGATGGAGGTACCCCAGTCTGACGAGGGTACCGAGCAGCCTTCCTATGATGCTTCCATATAACAGAGTCCCGCTCCTACACCTACCCTATATGTACCTCTTGAGAAGGGACATCAGAGTATATGTGTGGAAGGGATGTGAGAGATTTATGATATCGACAATCATGTTTAAGAGCTAGGTAGTCCTATGAGGTGAATCTATGAGGAGCACCATATTGACCTATCGGGGCTAGATCGAGTACCACAGCTGTAAATAATATTTGATAGATATCATCTAGAGTGGATGACTGGGCCACTGAGTTCCTATAACCCGACTATGGTACACGAGTTTTATGCTTCCTACAAAGCCACCATATACCTTCATATGCATAGACATCAAGTCCTGATTAGATTTGCTAGGCAACCACATCTTTATCATACACTGGTTAGAGGGGACAGAGTTGCTATTATAGAGGAGACTATTTGTAGAGTTATCTTAAGCCCAGATTACATCACTCCTGCATCTACAACTGAGTGCGACCATAGACTGAGGATTGCATGCAATTGACATATCTTGTGGAAGGCTAAGAACCGCTGTGAGAGGGTTAAGATAGCTAAGTCGATAGCCTATTTTATTTCACCACTTGGTGATATGACCCCATGGATTGTGGGGCAAGTTATGATCAAGAAGGGTCTATTGACAGTAGAGGCCAAATTTATGTAATTGCTGATTAGATATCGGCTGATACCCACTGCTTCAGATAATACATTGACATGGAAGAGAGCAATACTAGTTGCTTGTATGATGGCTAGTTATGATGTTGATTTTGCTACTATTATCTGACATGGGTTACATGACAGAGCCTTTAGGGAATTGGATAATCTACCATTTTCTTGCATAATTCAAAGGCTATGTGATGTGGTCGGTGTACCTGAGATACCAGGTGTAGATGAGAGGGTAGCAGTGACAGAGACTGTACAAACGAGGACCACAAAAGGTCTGGCACCTCCAGGAACTTCTAGGAGGTCGAGACAACAGGCAACAGTACTACGGCCCAGTCTGATGGCTCAAAAGTTTCCACAGAGCCTGCTGAGGCACATCGTGAGGATATGGGTATTGGTATTAACATTAAGATAGGGGAGCAGAGAGAGGCTCATAATTCGAGTACACTGGGTGAGGGCAATCAGGCTACTTCTTCTTCAGCCCCGGCTTCAGCCTCTAAGCCAGTGGGTGTATCTTTTGAGTCGACTCGCCCATCTACTTCTTCTCTTGTATCAGGATAATTACTATATCTATCAAGTTTTTAATGAGCTTAGTGGACAGCTAGAGGACCACCGATGCCAGAGTGAGGGTAGTTGAGACAGAGATGACTATCTACTATGAGTAGATGAGATCAGGGGTTAGGACTAGATTTGATCAGGCAGAGGCTTGCTGGGATGCTGCATTGAGTACTGTACTATCCAGGCTATGTGCTAATTTTTATATATATCTCGATGAGTTTGAGAGATGGGTTATGGCCTGATATACAAGGATAACTACACCAGATCCAGCCCAAATGAGGGGGGAGTTTAATACTCTACCAGTAGAGGTATGCTCTCTAACAGAGAGCCGTGTTGCAACCACTCCTCAGTTATATACCAGGGGTCCAGATATCACTTTTACATGTACCGAGATAGTTTGATTTCTTTGCAGAGGAGGATGTAGAGTTCCCAATAGTTAGGACCAAAAGAGGTCACCTAGATGACTCGTAGGATCTTAATATGACATATGGATATGCCATTCAAAGGGTTAGGCATGATTCGTTAGAGACTACATTCATCGATGAGCTGAGGCATACATCTATTTTAGAGGGTGCTTCCACTAGTAGAGCACCTCGTCGCCACCACCTCCGCTAGCTGATATGCCCTCATTTGGGGATGCTTCTGATTTGGGCGCCTAATGAGTCCCAGGTATGTTCTCACTTCTCTCTATTTAATTTGTTTTAGCACATTGAGGATAATGCATGGTTTTAAGTTAGGGGTGGGCGTACTATACTGTTGCGGGTTTTTATTACCGTGCTTCTTTTCTTGTCGGCCGCTGCATGGTTGTAGAATTGGCATGTCTAGAATAATTTTATGTTGTATTAAGTTGTTCTTTGTATTGTGTTATTTTTGTGTGATTACAAGATTTTGAGTATTTAGGGTAGTAGTCATATTTTGACTAATTTTTGTTACCCCTTCAAAAATTTGTGTTTTAAAACTATGTAAATGTATATATGTGTGAACTTTATGGATCTTGTTATGGCATTAGGATTAGGGACATGATAATCACTTTAGCAATTGCATGAATCGGATAGGTAGTAGTTGGTGATATTGACTCTATTCTATGTGTGAGTGAGATACTACCTAGTTCCTTTTATATGTTGAATTCAAAACTTGCCTGGTTAGTCTTGCCTAGATTGTAGGATAGTCGATTAGGAAATGATCATAGGCCATTTTTGAGTTTAGTCCACTTTTATCCTAAATGACCTTCCATGTGTAAATGATATCCCTTGATCCCTATTTTGAGCCTTGTAGCCTATTTTTCTTGTATCACTATTCAATTTTCTATTTATAGTACAATGAATCTATTTTGGCCCTGGTTCATCTCAGACATTATGCACCTCAACTCAAGCAAAATGCTTTAGTTGAGGGTGGCTATCATAAAGGTGCATAGTGTAAAAGGGGTATGAAGGAGGGTAAAATAAGAAAAAAAGTTAATAGGGCTGGACATGGAAGAAAAATAAAAAAATGTGAAAAAGTGAAAAATAAAGAATAAAAGACCACACCCATCCTGAATGTGCAATAAAGAATAAAAAGGGAGAAATAAGGGTGGAATAAAAAGGTAATTGGCTAATAAGTGAGACCCCAAGGTTAGTGTAGTGCCAAGGAGGCTTAGTTACTTGATATGACCACATGTATCATACCAGACCCCAAGCCTACATTACAAGCTGAAAAAAGTCCTATAGTGATCCTAACTTGACTATCTGAATGCTAAGGTAAAAAAAATAAGGGCAAGCCTATGGTATTCAACATGCATTGATTGAAACTTCTTTTTGAGTGTGAGTGTCTCTTGACCGTCCCTGCATTGACATGCATGATTTCACATGAGTAAGTGGGACATCCTTGTTGTGAGGCATTTGAGTCATATTGCCAGCTATTTGCTTGTTTGAGATAGTGTAACTTATATAAATGAGTAGTTGTATGTTGCTAATGTAATTGACATACCTTGATCTCATTTTGTCATACTATTGTGCTTCATGTTCATATAGAGTTGGTTTTGAAAATTGAGATTGGTGAGAAATATTATGTTTTGAGTTTAAGTGTTGATTGCCTGCCTTGAATAACTTAATTTCTCCTAGTTAAGCGTCATTTTTGTTTTTGTTGTGTTTTATTGCCCGAGGACATACAAATGTTCTAAGTTGAGGGTGTTGATGTTCTATAGAAATATAGCAATTTCGATGCTTAAAACGAGAAAAATATGCATGTTTTGAGGCTATTTTGTTAGATATGATCTGTTTTAGGTATGTTTTGAAGAAAATCATGTTTTGGATGTTAAGTTCGTGAAAAAGGAGAAAAATGGTATTTTTGGCCACTTTTTGGAGTAATTATGGATATTCAGGATGTTTTCCATCTTGTTCATGATCAAAGCATGTTCGAGAAGTGAAAAAGTGCTGAAAAGATGACTCTCGACACCTACCAAGACAACCTACGGACTGCTTGTAGGACCTACGGATCGCAGGTGGATAGAGCAGGTTCCAGAGATCAAAATCCCGAGAGCTAGGCTGTAGGAGTTGCACCTGTGGTCTACACATGTGCCTTGTGTCAAGACCATAGATGCTACCTGCGCTCTGTGCCAAACCGGAGGTACAAAGAGCAGGTGGCCACCGACCCAATTTTCTCCTATTTTGTTTGGGATTTAGTTTTAGGGTTTTCTCTTGTACTATAAATACTCTTTATGTTTTTTTTTAGTCAGATTTACACACTTTTGATACTTACAAACATATTTTGATTTCTAGATTCGTCTTTGATCTTGGGATTTTCTTGTATTGATTTTGGTCCAATAATTCAGTTATGGTTGTGGGTTTTTACACTTCTTCTTATTGTAATTTTATCTATGATTTCAACTATGAATGTTATTGATTTCTTCATAATCATGAGCAGCTAAAACCTATAGCTAGGCTTGTGGAAACCATGGCAGATTGACAAAGTAGGGGAAGTAAGATTGTTGATCTGAACCAATACCCATGGCATGTATTGCTTTATCTTCATTATAATAGATTTCTTAATGGGTGTACACATTAGGATCCCGCCTAGATATTGCTGCTTACTCAGAAAGAGGAGCAGTGACTAGGAAAAGATAAAGACAATAGTAATTTGACATTAATTATCGATCTATGCTAATCATGGAATATAGTGAATGACCATTAACTTTCATCTAATAACTAGAGACTCAAAAAGTAATAGTTAACTAGGATCAAAATAAGGGTTAGTAAGGTGACACCCTGAGACTCAAAACATAAAGGGTGAAATCCTTCTACTTGTCCAAAAGACTGAGAAGGTACAAAAATTATCGATTCTGCATGCAAGGTATTAGGTTGGTTCAATAATGCACGATAAGCCTATGGAGTTGAGAAGCTAGGGGGACACAATCCTAGTGTTCACCTACACTCATTACAAGCAAAGTCAATATAGTTACTTGTTCGAGATTACTACATTAAATCCCCCTATTTACTTTTCTTATTTTGCCCACTGACTACAACTGCTGAGATCTGCAAACCACGTGTTCCCTTGGGATTCGACCCCAACCTCTATTGGGTTACTATATTTTGACAACTACCATATCATCATCTAATAGAAGGTGTTGTTTGGACCTCATCACATACGAGGCACTTTATGAGTCATAACTAGACCTTATGCCTTGTGACCAAGAGTCGTAGGGACCTGGGACTCAAACTACCTCCAGGTATTTGGTCTCTGAAGTCATTACGACTCTCAGAACGAGTCGTAGTCACTATGACTCATCACCTTGGGTTGTAAAGATTAGATACCCAGGTAAAGTTGCTTTTATTACCAGGGGGAGGGGAGTCTAGGACCTGTAGTTAGTGTTTATAAGTCGTATCAAGACATGAAACTAGGCTTGACATCTTGGGCCTAGAGGGCCGACTCGGCTCGCTACCCATTCTTTAGAAAGGGGAAATTAACCCAAAATCCACATTCTCGATTTTTGAATTCGGTGACTCCCTCCCTTCCTTTCGTCGACTAAACCAACAAAACAACACTTACAATTCATCCTTTATACTTATTTCTACTGTGCAATTTATACTTAATTCTACTATGCAAAAGCTCCCAAGGTAAAAAATCTCAAGAATTAGGGCTCGAAAGCAAAAAGTTAAGCATTTGAAGAATCAAACAAGTGAAAATTTTTATGTTTAAATTCCTAGATATTAAGTTGAGCCTTCTATGTATGAATTGCTTGGATTTTTGAGTGAAATATATGTGCATAAAACTAGTTGAGCCCTATTTTTGAGAATTTTTACAACGTAATGTGATAATAGGACGTGAATATGGACTTTGTGCTTTAATTGATGAGTAGGGATGAAGTAGGAATTTTGGTAATTGTTCTAATATGTAATGTTGTGTTGGGGAAGTATCGAGATCAATCCCTCTAAAAAACATATTACAGTGGCTACGGGACATGTTAGGATTCGTAGGGTCACATAATGAGTCTTGTAATGACTCATAACTGCTGGTAACATGGTTGATTGGAAGAATATGAACTCTATTAATATTACAACTCACCTCAATGAGTTGTAGTCACACTATACAACTCATATGCAGGTGTCGTAATGTGTTTAAAGGATTGCGTATTATGAGAGTGTTTCTGGTCAACTAATGAATGTTGCTAACGATCCATAGCCTACCATTACGACTCATTAGAAGGACTCATTACCTGACTAGTGAATACTAAGTAGGCTTCTGTCCATCTTATGAGTCTCTTAATGACTCATTTTCAGTGGGTACTACTCGTACCGTTGAGTCATAATGTGCCAAGTAACTACTACACTGACACTAAATTCTTTTGTTTTAATTTCTTTATCATCACTAATAGGTTGCTTCAACATATACCAATGGAACAAAAAATTGAACCATCAGAGAAACAATCAGCAAACCCCAGAAAAGCCTGCCCCAAAAACTAATCATCAGCTAAAAAATAAGGACACCGATGAGTCAAGTGGCTTAGTCAAGGAATATCTATTGGCAGGGCAGGTGGATCTAAGGGAAAAGCGATCTCAGGGTGCAAAAGCAACCTCAGGGTGCAAAAGCAACCTCAGAGAAAGTCACAGCACCTAGGACAGGGTCGAGGATGAAAAATCCTAGAAAATCACCACCTCACTCACCATCCCAGTCGGAAGAGGATGGCGTATAGGAAAGGATCATAGGCCATTTCTGAAAGCAATCCACTTTAGTAAATAACCAACTAAATACGAATAAGAATCCCTTGATCCCGAATTTGAGCTTTAATGGACTTAATTTTCTATTTACACTGATTCATATTCCCATTTTAATTGTAATGAACCTATTTTAGCCCTGGTCCTCTTTGGACACTGTGCACCTCAACTCAAATAAATTGCCTAAGTTGAGGGTGTCTATCATAAGGGTGCACAAGGAAAAGTGGGTATGAAGAAGGGGTGTGAATGGAAAAGAAAGTAGGGCTGGGTATGGTAGAAAAAGAAAAATAAGAAAATTATGAAAAATAGAAACAATATAAAGAAAGTTGTGAAAAATAAGAGAAAAAATTAAAGACTGCACCTAGTCTGAATAAGCGGAAAAAAAGAATAAAATGGGAGAATAAGGGTGGATTGAAAGAAAAGTTGAAAAATAAGTAGACCCCAAAGTAATTGTAGTGCCAAAGAGGCTTAGTCATTGAAAATCCCCAAATATATCATGCCATCCCCAAGCCTACATTATAATCCAAACAAAGTCCTATTGTGATCCTAACCCGACTGTCCAAAAGCTAAGGCAAAAAAAGGTCAAGCCTATGGCATTTGGTGCACATTGTGGAACTTCTTTGTGTGTAAGAGATAGCCTCTTGACCATTCCTGCATTATTATGTGCAATCTATGTGAGTGAATAGGCCTTTTTTATCTGTGAGGGTACATGGGTCACGTTTTTAGAGTACTTACCTGTTCGAATAGTGTGACTTGTAGATATGACGGGTTATTTGTTTCTAATGTATTGCCATCACTTGATTCACTTGGGTCATGTTGTTGTACTTCATCTATATGCACAATTGAGTTTCAAAGTCTAAAAATAGGAGAGGGTAATATGTTTTGAGCTGAAGTTGATAATTGACTTCCAAAGGTATCTTAGGATCTTCCTATTTAAGAATCGTATTTTCTTTTGTTTTGTGTGTCCACCTGAGGACGTGCAAATGTTCTAAGTTGAGGGTGTTGATGTGTCATGGTTTCATGGCATATTCGATGCTTTAAATAGTAAAATTATGCATTGATTTAGGTTATTTCATTAGATATGATGGGTTTTGTATGTATTTCAGGGAAATTAGGTTGAAAGTGGCCGGGAATGAAAGTAGAAGAAAATGCTTTGAAAAGATGAAGTACTGGTTAGAATATGAGTCGTTAAGTCACCTTACAACTTGTAGACATACTCGTAAGGATAACAGTGACCAAATCTAAGTACAAGAGAGAAATAATAGAAGACTAATAGTCGTAAGATCAAACTACGACTCATAGTGTGGAGTCATACTGTGACCAGTATGGAAAGTTCAGAGAATTGATGCTCCAGTGATTGTGAGTGAAGATCATGAGTCGTAATGTCTGACTACGATTCATGGTAAGGAGTCATAAAGACAACAGACTCAAGTGCCCTGAAGGTGAAAAACTAATGGAGTGATTACTACTAGAAGTTTATGACTCGTCAGGTGACTATACAAGTCGTAACGACTGAAGCCCAAAGCAAGCTATGACAGCAGGCAACAAGTCATAATCAGACTTAACGACTCATTGCCAGAGGCATAACCACTAGCGACTTATTTTTTCTATTTTGTTTTAATTAGGATTTCTTTATTATTTTGAGATACTCTAAATACCTAGTGTTATTACTTAGTAATGTTACATACTTTTGAGATATTATTATGCACTTTGACATATTTATTGTTTGTGGTTTTTTTCTTCTTCCATTCTTATGCAATTAATTCTATGTTTTTTTATTGACTTCCATGGATTGTTTCATGACCATGAGTAGCTAAATTTCATAGCTAGGGTTATGGGAACCTTGGTGTAGTAACGAAGTAGGGGAAGTGCAAGATTCTGTGAGATAGTTATTACGGTGTATTGTGATCTTCGTCGGTTTTGAATCCTTTCTTAACGGTTGCAAACATTAAGAATCAGCCTGTATTCAAGATTATCCTAACAAAGGAGGTCAAGATTGGGAAAGGGAGATTACGGCGGTGAGTCTAGGATACTAACCCTTATCTAATAACTTGATACCCACAAGGTAATTGTTAAACTTGGATTGGAGACAAGAATTGAGAAGGTGACACTCTGAAACTCACAAAGTGAAGAGTGAGATTTTCCAATTCGTCCACAAGATAGTTGGTGATACCTATTTGTCAGATTCTACACTTGTAGTAGTCAATTTAGCCAAATTAAGCATGAGAATCCATTCAAGTTACGAAGCGAAGGGTACATAGTCCTAGTTTTTCTCTCGGGTGATTACAACCAGAAGCGTCCAAAATTGTCTCTCTTTTTGTTGTTTGATACAAATCCCCCATTTACTTTCCCTCACTTCCTGATATTTAGAAAGTTTGAGATACAAAGTCAGCCTATTTCCTATGGGATCGACCCTAACCTTTGTTGGGTTACTTTACTTAACAGCGATCAAAATATCAAGTTATATATTGTAGCTTGGGAGTTATCGGTTACATATACAATATCAAGTCGAAGGTATAGCTTGGGCGTTATCAGTTATATATACAATATCAGGTTGAAATTGAACATGAGAGAATAAGAGAGTAACTTAAACACGAGCAAATTCAAAACATGAATCATGTGAAAATCACTTAAAATGGCTATAAGAGCTAAAAATATGAAGGGAATTGCAATAGCAAGAAATCTGTATAAAAGGGCTCTTTCATGTGCGTAATAATATAATCATAAAGGCATAAATTTATTTGTATCCAGTAGTTTCTTGTAACCGACAAACATCATGTGAGCTCATAATGTCCAACTTACAATCTTAGTTGGGGAGGGTTGTCTTATACTTGCCAAGGTATAAAACCTATCTGTCTATTGATCCAAAATTAAGCCTCTTAGGCTAAAAAGATCATTCAATTTGAGAAATAAACCATATCCTATGGTAAAAGAATAGTTTGGTACATGTGCTATCTAGGACTCATGTGTCATGACCCAACCCATTGTGAGTGGCACCCACACTAACTTCCAATGGAAAATGGTCTAACCCCAAAACCAACAAACCCAACACTTAGCCAAAGTAAAGAAAACTTGTTGTTTTACATTAGATAAGATAATGGCATAGACAATTTAAATGATAACCATGGGAAAATAACAAAAGACCTAAATAATCCTCTAGAATCTTAAAGACATTGTACCAAAACACTACAAATATCAATGAAAAGGGTTAAACCTAAAACAACTGAAAATGTTTAAGTCTAAAACAATGCACCAGAAGATAAGTGAAGAAATTATGGTATTCTGAAAGATGTAGCTCACCCTTGAGTAAGAATACTATTTGCTCTACAGTTGAGGTCTTGAACGAAAAATGCTTTGCACTCAACAAAAAGAAAAGCACATATAGTATCAGTATACAAGAAACAATAATATATTGGTAGGACCATCGACCAATCCTAAATGAGATATATGAATAACTAAGCATAACATAGTAAAGCAAGAACAACCATGAAAACCTACTATGTAACCTTACCTCAAGTTCATGACACCTAACCTTATTAAACAACACCATAAAATTCAGTCAATATAAGTCAAAGTGGATAGCAAGTCAAGTCAAGACCATAATAAACAACACGATTCCAAGTCAATAAACCATGACTCAATCAACTATATTGACCACGTATCAATTACACAAGTAAGTAGACAATATAGAGATATGCCAAAACTTTTAATTAAACCTACACCACTCAAGGATCCACTCCAACAATAATAATGGCAATCATGAATCTTGATTTACATCAAGAATCCAAATATAGAAAGTCAACACTTAAACTCGGTTCACTCAAGGAACCAATATAACAGGTCAACACTTAAGCCCGACTCACTCAAGAAATCAATATAACAAGTAAGAACATAATCCCCGATTCACTCAAGAAACCGTGACACTCACCTATACCTTGTACATACATGCTAAAGATCTTATGGTCGCCCACTAGCCTTGACCTGCAGGAAATGAGCTCTTGTCCATGTACCAAATTCTAGACATTAAGTGTATACCAACCTTACACCAACCAATCCCATAAAGATGTCCAAATATTAGTATATCTCACAATAATCAGTAGATATTACAACAATCACAACCACAATGATAACATCAATAATACTTGTAAAACCAACAAGCTTTTCATATAATTTTATTCCATGTGAATAACACTTAGGATATCAAATATCATTCACTTGCGTTGAACATGCATTGTAAAAGCAATACGAAGGAACAATTATCATGCACACATAAAACAAGTTGAGTTTCATCTATATTAAACCATCACCTACATCAATCTAAGCTCGAAATACTCTAACGAACTTGAGCTTTGCCCTTTCTTGCAACCTCATCTTGATTGTGGTCTAAGAATATGAATATAATACATAATCAACCAAATAACATAACAATGTCAAGGATTATAATCTAATCCCAAAACCCTAAAGCCAAATTCATGATCATTCTCCCTATTCTAGGATTTTCTATTATAGTTTCACCTTAATCCTACTAATTTCATGGCCACAGTAGTGAATTATCAACATACAATAGTAAATTAACAATATTTAACCAAACCCAAGGGTTTTAATTTTAACAAAAAAATTAGCTAGGTTAAGTAAAATCCTCCCCAAAAATAAAAAACCTAGTAATTCTAGTAGTTAATAACCAAATTATGAGTTAACGGAAGGAATCACTTACCTTTAGGAAGAGTTTGGATGAAAATTGAGTGGAATTTGCTCAAAATCACCTAATCCCTCCCTAAATCATATTTTGAAATAATGAAATATTTTGGGATATTTTTTTGTATTAGTCAGTGCATATCCTACTATAATAGCCCTATCCCGCTATAGTAACCTCGCTATTGCGGGATTCACCCGCTATGGCAAGATTGACTATGCTGACTCTTGCTATAGCAAGTAAATTACCACTATAAAGGCATAATAATAGAATCCTTCCACCTAATATAGTGGGTGTGGTAAAGTAGAAACTCGAGATTCCTCTTTGTTTTTCCTTTTTATCCAATGCACCCCAAACCATGATACTCTGGACTAACCCCTTTACGTCAAGTTTGATATCAGGAGTTCTACTTACCCAAATTCATTTCCGAAAGCTTCTATGAATTCCTTATCATCTTAAATAACTGAAAAACATGTCAAATCCTTTCACATTTACCCAATCCCTTCTTGGATTTCCCTATACCATACCATGCTCATTTTTTCCTTAGACTTGCCTAGCCTAAAATTTATAACTCCTAATCCGAGGAATACCTTAGTGACAGAAAGGGTCCTTATAAAAAAATAACAATTTACCAATTTTTATCCCCAAATGATCAAACAAGAAAATGGGCAGAGTCAATAGAAAGAAAATTATATATAGCCTCAAACAAGTGAGGTTACTTATTCCATATATCCTTCTCAATTTTCCAAGTAGCCTACTTGATAGAATAATACTTATATTGAACTTTCATATATCAGATTACTTGGTCTGTAGTTTTTGAACATATTAGTTAAGAATAACAATTGTCTCTTCCTAATAGGAAAATTATTATTATGCAAAACCAAATCCCATTTGATAATTTAATCCCCCTCCTAATAATATATCTTAAGCATAGACACAAGGAACATCGGATGAACCCTTAGCAGACTTTATGGCAATGACAACTTGTACGTTACTGGGAATACATCATCAATAACCTTAAATGGACAAATATATCGATGTCTAAGCTTATCTTTTTGCCAAACTGCATGACTTCCTTTATAGAAGATACTTCTAACAATACTTGTTCACTGGGTTTGAATGGCATATCCCTCACCTATGATTCACATATTTCTTTGCCTACTCTAGGCTGCTAATAACTTACTTTAAATGAACCTCACATTTCCTGAGTTTTCTTTACCTAATATATTCCCAAAGACTTCAAATTATCAACTTAGAATCATCCTATGGGTGATCTACATCTCCTCTTTAGAGTTCTTTGAATATAGCCACATGAATGCTAGAATGGTAACTATTATTATATGAAAATTCATACAACAACAAAAACTTATCCCAACATCCACCAAAGTCAATAATAGGCCCTTACCATATCCTTAAGCATCTTAATAGTCCTCTAACTGCCCATCAGTCTGAGGCTGAAAAACAGTGCTGAAATCAAACTTAGTTGTCATGTAACCTATTAAAAAACTTAAAGGTTAATTGGATACCTCTAAAAATGATGGAAATTGGCACCTGATGCAGCATCAATATCTCTTTGATATAAATTTTGGCTACCTGTTTTGAACTATAATCCACTATAACTAGGATGAGATAAGCTGACCTGGTCAGCCTGTCTACTTTAACCCAAATCAAGTCATATTTCCCCAAAGTCCTTGGAAGACCTACTATGAAGTTCATATCTATCCTTTCCCATTTATACTCGAGAATGGGCATATTATGAAGCAAACTTACATGCCTTTGATGTTCTTATTTCACCTGCAGAGAATTATGACACTACACACATACTCAACTATATCCCTTTTCATCCTGGTCCACCAATAGAGGTGTCTCAGGTCACGATATATCTTAGTTGCACCCAAATGAATAGAGTATAAAAAACCATGAGTTTCTACAAGCAATCCTAGAATCAAATCACTAACTAGGGGCACACACATGCATCACTTACTATCAACACACCACACACATATAGTGTGACATTAGAAGTTTCACCACTTACTCCTTGTTTCGAAGTTTATTCAACTTCATATCTTCAAACTGTCTGTCCTTGATCTAATCAAGGAATGATGGCCTTTAGTAACAAAGATGAGGTATAGCCTCTTTCCAAAGTATCTAATCACAAACCACACAATATGATATTTTTATTCGGCTAGTGTTGATATTGAATACTCTCTTATTTTCTCCTTTTTAAGAATAAATCCGAGTATCACAGTCCTATAGTGGAACACATCCTCCATACTTACATATGTTAGTGTTTGACTATCCAGAAATTCCTACATAAAACTCTCACGTAAAATGACACTGGGGCATATTTTTATGCCTCTACATCTTGATCATACATATGGTGGTATAATAAGACATTCTTACACCCCTACTTAACACTCATGTATGATAGCGTTGAAATACATCCATACCCCTTTACGTACTGCACTTTTACTCTCGTCACATATGAAAACACACGCATCTCATGTCATTGCACTATTTTTGAAACATATCAACACATAGGCTATAATAGAGTATAATTAATACAAACTAAATTAGGTGCTCTATTTCCTAGTCTTTTCCCCCTCATCACGCTTGTTGACAATCCATTTCTCTATTCTTCAAACACTCATTAGGAGAATATGTCTATCCAAAATTATCCCAGCTAAGATCACTTTTTTTTTTAAAAATCAATGTGTAGACTAACCACAAGTCTATAGAATTTTTTATTTATTTATTTTTCTTAGAGACAACTATGTTTACGATGGTAATGTTTTATTTTCAACCCTCCTATTTAAAATATGAACAGTTCAAGACATTGTCGGGAAACATGTGTAATACTCTGTATCACTATATAATGCTAGCTCTATTTCTTAGATCTCAATACATATGAATCCCAAACGTACAGAATATTGAAAAATATTTTAAATCTTATCAAGTACAAATCTCCTTAAGTCAACCACCATAAGTGCATATACATTGAACCCTCTAACTATAATGCTCTTACTTTACTCACTATAAAAAACTATCAGTAGCCCCAACATTATCAGAACTTCTATCGACGACCTAGTTAAGCATGTAGGGTTACAAATTGAATATATTACATTTATTATTGGGCTAAACTTTAATGAAAAATTCAACAGTATTTCTTAAAAATCAAACGCAAGATAACATGATTCGAGTCCAAACAAAAGATAACCTCAAGTTCAATTATTCCAAGTTATCACAATAAGTAAGTGCATCATGATTCTGATTTGTGTCCGCACATATTCAATAGACCGCTTAATAATAGTAGGCTCCTCACTTGTAAGGATACCACAACGATATATCTAAGAACTTAGTTTTTTTTTTCTATCTCCATATTGCTTTGCTCGAATTTCTTTTTTAATTTATTTATTTTGCAGTATGAGACAACCTTCATAATTCACATCTTATTCTTTACTTCAATAACTAGTCATGCCACACTGCTCTGAGTATCATACTCAACCGCTAATTATATTCGTCCATAAATTCTTAGGCCTAAGTTTTCTGTTCACTCTCAAGAGTCTAGAATTTCCAAGGGTCTGCTCCATGAACATATTAAGCATCTTGAAGTGTCACTATCATGCTTATAATCAATATACTTAGAGTAGGTATTTTCACGCCAGGTTCATACCTATGACATCACTATCATAACATTACTAGTTATAGTGAATTATTTTTTTGGAAGAAACATTAAGCTTAGGATCATACATATAATATCCTTTAACTATGTTTCACCACTAAATCAAAAAATTTAAACATAGGTACGCTATTACTCTTCTTACTATAACACTACTTTCTATTTCACGTCAGACTCATAATAGAAAGTTATACCTATAACCTTAAATTTAAATAAGTCGTTCTGACTAAAAAATTATATCATTATTTTTCTCCATCCACACAATTTTCTTTTAACAGGCAGATTTATATTTTAAATAAAGTAATCCCAAGATGTAACCAATTCAATCTCAACCAACATCAATGCACACAAATTTTCAGTAATCAGTGTCGCTCTTAATCGTAGATGTATAATTAAATACATCGAAGTCAACTATGCCTTTTAGTAGAGGAGGATATGTCTATCCTAGCCATCTATGAAAAGGAAATTAAAAAATATAAACCATGATTCGTCTTAACACATGAATGATGAAAGAAAGAAGGGAAAACATACTAGATATTTGGTAACTTCAAGGTCATCAGTATGGACGTCTACATACCCACGAACAAGACTCTACCAAACACTGCTCCATGATCTAAGACCTAAAGCCTAGGATCTGATACCAACTTTGTCACGTCCCAAAATAATCCCTAGACATGATTGGAACCTGCTAACACCAAATGTCGGGAGAATGAATCTTCCTTACACTTTACCAATTAATAAGCACTAAGACAAGGTATGTGCAACTTTAATGCATAAATAAATAATGAATAATAATTCAACAAAAATCTGTAATTAAATTATAAATTCAACAATCACTCTTGAACTAATTTTCTATCCCAAATCCTATACTAAGACCATGGATCATCTAAAATAGAGTTACATGAGTTCAACTTTTGGGCATACAACCCGAATGAAAGAAAATATAATCTAACTAGATAAAGCTAAAATAAAAGCTCCCACGAACAATGTGAAGACTCACCTTAGTAATAGAATCCTTATGAAGATATCCTCACCCACTAGTTTCACCTTGCGCGGTAGTATCTGCCGACATGTAAGTAAGGAGTGAGCTATATAAAAATATAACTCAGTAAGATCCACAACCTGCTACTTTAATACCCTTGGAATAAGTATTAGAAAATATAATGAACCACAATTACATAAATTATATGCACAACATATATCTTATAATATAATGCTCAATAAGGCCCAACAAATATTTCAAAAGTCACTGTATATCTCTCAACTCCATTCTTATCATAAACGATAGTTAAGGTGATTAGCCTACCACCCCAACAAAGTCAGAAGCATACACAATGCCCCCAAAGTATACTACAACAACATGTACAAGTTCCCTAACATCTTACAATAGCATACATAATGCCCTTAACATGTTACGATAACTATGTATGCCCTTAGTAAATACATCACGTCAGCAAGTACAAGGCCCCTAACATATTACAGCAGCATAGGTATGCCCCTAACATATTACAACAGTATATGTATGCTAGTAAGTATGTCCAATATCCCAACGTCACCTCACAACTCACCATTAAATGATTATCTATATACTTAACAAAATACATGTCTATGGTTGATCAAAGACAACCAATTCTATCAAGCACACACTTGTACCAACTCATGGACTAGGTAGAAAAATATTTTTTTTTTGTGAAACAGGTTTGAAAAGCATTCATCAAAGTTTAAAGTCTCACTTACCTCAAATTCATAATTCAAGCACTCATTTAATATATCAAATTATGCTCTCGTCAATCCAAATCACCTCAAACTACACCAAAATGGATTTAAAATAATCAAAATCTTTTAAGTGGTAACGTCTAAATTTTTATAACAAGCCACCAATTGGAAACAAGTTCTCAATCTAATTGTTCGTTTGTATAGCCATTTAAAACATAACATCTTCAACAATTAGATTTTCAATTAGTTGAAGCTTTATATTTTATTTTTCTAACATAAATAAATATATATAATATGTAAAACAGTGGCTTCGCAACATGATGGTCCTTAATATTACCCTTATGTTTTCATATAAATTCCAGTACCAATTCATCCCCTAAAATCATGAATTTCCAATCATAATCAAATCATCTCCTTCTAATCCTATTATGAGAGTAGAAACAGAAATTCTTCTTTTTTTTAACTATTATAAAGTCAAAGGATCTACAATTACAATATTAAGACACTAATATATACATACTTAAAGGTTATTATCAACTAAATTGTAGCCTACAAAATTCTTTATAACTGTTCTTGAACTCCGCAAACCTCTATGATGCTTGTTCTATTCCAACAATAAAGGAATTAGAATAAAAACCCCAATATTCTACTTCTCTTACAACTAAAATGTGAAAAAAAAAACCTAAACAAGAAAGTGGGTTTAGGATTTTGACTTTATCACTTTAATTCTCTTAATTAATATTAATAATATAGACAAAATTACCCATTTACCCCTCATTAAAAAGTCTTGAGTTATTACAATCACGAAGCATCTTGCGATTGGTGGAATTCTTGTGGTTTCTCAGAGTCACCAGCCTATTGGTGCAAATGGTTGTGTATATTTCCACCTTCCTCAATGGTACCTGAACTTCATCAACACTGATGGTGGAGAATTTGTAATTTTTCTTTATTTTCTATTTGAGAGTGTATGTCCAATTGATTTTTTCTTCTTCGTAAACTCCTCTGTAGGAGTGTATGGCTCTCTCGCCTTCTTAGATAGTGTTCCACCCTTCTTGGATTTCAATTCATTGACAGGATAAGTTAGATTATCTATCTTTTTGAAGAGCTCATTCTATCTGTCCATGTAGTGAGTTGAACCACTGAAAGGGGTGACTGGGAAATCATCATCTTTTAGAAGGTTAATTTTGGTTTTAGATATATTTATTTTTTCTTGAGCATTCTCAACATGCTTATTAGCATGGCTTCCACCAATATTAATAACTCAACCAGCAAAATCGCTACAAGCAGCAACTAAATCTATTGTAGCAGGTTGGTCATGAAGAGCCTCAACATGAGGCTGACTTTGCCTAACTGCTATTCTTCTGGTTGTTGCACCAGCAGATTCTTTCTTTATTAACTCCACCGTTGGGTATGCTATTGTATGAATGAGACCTAGAGTAATAAAAAAATTCATCCCCAACTCATACTGAGGAGGTACAATCCACAGATGCACCACTTATAATTAAAAGTAGATATGTTTAAATCAGATAATAATTTATAGTCAGTTGGGTAATATGTTAATACAGACAACTTATGCAAAAGATGATATTTTTGTTGCAATAGTTTAACCATCTGTTGTATAAGATTTCCCATCTATTTAATAAGTTTCAGTAGATAGGTAATCTGTTAAGATAAATTAAAATAGATGGACCATATGTTTCAATAGATGGCCCATCTATTGAAATATCTTCCTTTAAGTCAAATTATTTTACTTGAAAGAATACTTACTGCATCATCTGGAGGGTTAAAGAGATCAACCTCCTTAATTTTTATGTTTCTCTTTGCAACCAACCACCTAAGGATCCGTGGATGAGAAACCTCATCCAGGTAATTCTTGACTTGCTTTCGGTGGTGCAAAATGGCTTCAAATACCCAAGCCAAAAAAATGTAAAGAGGAAACAAACAAATAAAGTCATAATAAATATTCAATATAAATTAATACAAGAGTAAATAAATAGTGATTAAATATTTTGATGAAAGCCCAAGGAAAGCCCTATAAGCTGATCATCTTTGGGGATAGTTTTGTCAATAAATATTTGATAATAAACTTGTAGCTGTCATATCTCCAGGGATGATTGCTGAATTTATCAAAATCCTGAGCAAGCACCATCAAATCATCTTCTATGACTTTTTAGACGTCTCTTGCCAATATAACGGAATGAGAAAACTAAACTAAGAACAATTGCTCCTTGTACTTATTTGGTATGGTTTTATCCTTAGGGTCTTCTATCAACATCGTGGCTTTGTAGCCACGTACGACAATGTCCAATAACCCTTCTATTTTTTCCTTGCCTTTGTTCATTTTTGTGGGTGGTCATTGGACAATGTCTTGCCATTATTTGATGGTGATGGTTTGGCTGTCCTCCTTGCCTCAGACTTTTTTTGGGTTGTTTCTTTGAGGAGAGGTTCTTTTGGATGATCGCATCTCAAGCCTGCCACTATGGCAAACTCTTTCATGCCAAAACAAACTGGCATTCCACAGTAGTTAATCCAAATTTCATCCATCTTTTTGCCCCCTCCTTTAAATCTTTATCATCATCCATGTACTTGATCCCGTGCTTGAGAAGACCATATAGCATGCTCATTTGGAAGTGGGCATTGTTGTCCTCAGGCTGCTTAAGAAAGTCTCTAAAGCAGCTGGACCTATAAAAATACTCTAGTTTTTCCTTCTTCGTAATATTCCTAAATTCATCAAAAGGTTTTCCCATAAGAGATTTAACTATGAAATCACCGGTTAAATCTGCAGGGTTATCTATCAGTATCTCAACTTGAAACCTGTCAATACTAATAGTTTTAATAGGATCATGCTGGGATTTCGATTGCAATTCACCTCCCATTGATGATGCATTATCATCATCTTTCTTGTTCTCCTTAGAGTTTCCATCTTCTTCCTCACTTTCCACTTCCTTCTCTTCTTCTTAATCTTCATCTTCTTCCTTCTCATTTTTATTTTACCCACTACCCTTGAAAGAACTTTCTCCACCCCCCTCAACATGGTGTTCCTTACCTTTACCATCTTTTTTAATTTTGTTTTCATACCTTTTCCCAGCTTAACTTTTTCCTGAAATAGATTGTCCAGAAAGCTCCTCTGAATCCATTTGTACTCTATCTTTTTTTGTTAGCTAGTCGAAAGTTGATCCACTTTCACTTTCTTTTCTTTTTAGAGACATAATTTACCTACAAATAAGAGAAAAACAAAAAAAAACATTATAATTAATGTCTTGTCAAGACACGAGCTGATGCCCTATCTGCGATGAGCATCCCAAACCATAAAGGCTCGAGCACCCATCTATATCTGGAAATCATGCACAATGATCATGCAATGTAACGAAATACGGAAAATTATCATACGGAAACATGGTTAATCTCATAAGTAAACTGAATAATTCAAAAGAAAGTGCTTAACATTCAAAACACATGATACTAGTCTGCAATAACATGAAAACCAACATATGTCTAAAAATGGGGACAAAGACCTCAGTCGGACCAAGAGTCAAAATCTGACTAACAATTTTTAACAACCAGGCCTTCTTGAATAGGGGAGGCTCACCAATTGCAAATCTCTGACATACCAATCTACTGCTTAGAGGGACCCCGGGACTGTGTCTCAGATCCTGAAATATAGGGGGTCAATACAGATGTACTGGTATGCAGAGAAATCCAAAATAATAGACTTTTATACAATATAAGTGAGAGCAATTCATAAAATATTTTACATACGATATATGAAAACACATGGACATAATTAAAAGGCTTTGAAACATTTCTTAAAAACATGACTCACTCTTTATCTTACTTCTGAGCTAGGTGGTACACCCTACAAATCTACAATACCATGAGCTATATGGAATCCGCCCTTAACTCGGCAGCCAAGCCCCCAACCCAAGTTTTCCACAAGGGTTGGAGTCTCTATCTTTACTACGCCAAGAGGCACCAGGCCAGCGTACGTTCCCTCTTGGAGACATAATTAAATCGTATCGTCAAAACATGGCTCCTAGGAATGAGCCCTTACACTCATATGCCTTCTTCAGGTAACCATCTAACTCTCTTTAAGCCCATTTTTAACTCTTTAAGACATACACACTTTGAAATCAAAATCTGAAAATTTTACTCTGTTATGGCATTCATCTGATTGGTATCGTCGTACCAAGACTTGCAAGTCATACCTCTAAGCCATACATTACCATGTTACAACTCTCTTTATTCAAAACAATGTTTAGACCACCAAGTCATTCAAATAACACAAGAGGATTTGTATATCGAATTACATGAGACTTACACAAAGATTCTATCTTTCAATTCTTAAAACATGTGGTGGTCCGTTACTTGTAGCAAGGCATGCAACTATTTAAATCATCACTTTTCATTTATATCCACAAGAAACACCCTCTCTTCAGATCATAACCAAAACCAAGTCTTAAACGACAGTAAAGACGTGTGTATCATGCTTCTCAATATGCAATTAAACAATTCACGACATATGAAAACAAGAGGCTTTATAACAAGAGAGGGATTATAAATGTTCATGCTCTCAATTCAACATTCACTCAAAACGCTTACATATATATTCAAGTACAAATCAAATTTAGGAAAAGGCCTCAAGACCAAAATATTATATCATCAAAAGAGTTCACAATGCATGCTTTTAATGTAATTCCTTCATGAATACGTGATTTCTCAACATTCAAAATATTATTAAAAATGATTTCACCATGCCCATGTAGTTTAGGAAAACCCCACATACCTTAGATTACTTAGTTCAAAATACAGAATCCGAATCTTGACTTATTTCTTGGAAATCTTGAACTTAAATGTTGATTCTTGATCTTTGGGAGAGGATTTAGGGTTTTGTTTTAAAGGAATTTGAGTAAATTTTGGCATACTATTCCCTCTTGGACCCCAAAAAGTTATTAAAATAAACTGGTAACCTGACGCATTAAGCAACATTTTGCATTGGTTCCTATCAATGTGATTCCTGATGCGAGGCATCGATATTGCATTGGCCCACTATTTTGATCATCCAAACATGTCTCAAATGTCTTCTGACAAAAGCAAAACTTTCCCGAGACACCCCCTTTACACCCCTGAACATGAATCAACTCAAACATCTATGTCTCAGGGTTGAGAAGATTGATTTAAAAATTATTGAAGTTTAGGAGATTAAAATATGACTAAGTACTTCTGTAACACCCCATAGTTTTCCTAGCTTAAATTCATTCCTAAAATGTTAAGAAATACCTTCCAAAATAAAGAATATTTATTTTGTGTGGAATTTTCCAGATTTAGACCTTCCATTGTGTGGAAAATTTAATAAGCTCTCCATTGATACCAAATTCTCCCAAATTTGATACTTGGTTGCGGATTTAGAGCATTTTTAAGTTGACAGTATCCCACCTGAACAACCACCGCGTCGCGGTGAAGGATAATTTCATAATTGTCAATTTCAGTGGACCTCCATGATATTGGCGCATCACAAAGGGTTAAAAATTCCTAATTTTTGATTTCCAGTGGTGTAACGTGATAGCACCGCATCGTACCAGAGTGCAAATTCGCACTCGTTCTTTTCAAGTATCTTAACGCAATTTCACCGCGTCGCGGTGAAGGGATAATTGCCGTATTCTTGATCCATAATTCAAATGCTTGTATCATGACATTAATACTAAGTATGTGAAGTTCTTATTATGTGAATAATATTTATAGAAGTCACTTAGAGCCAAGTGGAGCCAAGAGCATTAAATTCATTCAAAGTTTGGTGTCCAGTTCTACAAGGATCAACTTTAAAAGTGTATAAATTTCTATGTATGTATAATCTTCCATCTCAAGACCCACCAAATTATAGATAATAAAATTATCTTTCCAACGATACAAATTTCGTCTTAATCCAAAACCCGAGAGAAAAGTTATAGCCACTTTCGTGTGAGACAGTAAACTGCCGCGATGGTACCGTGTCCCAACAAAGAGAAAAATTGGGATACGGGTTACAAATTTCTTCTTTAAATCAATGAGGGGAAATGGAGACTTTTCCCCCTCAACCCAGATCATAATATCATGATATATAGCCATTATTGTGGGATTATTTTACCCCCATTATCCTACTTTACTCCCAAGAACAAACCCAAATTAATTCTCTTCAAGATTCATCCATTCCATCACCTTCTATTCAAGAAAACAACGAAGAATTAAGATTTATATTCTAAGAAGTTCAAGAAAATCATTCAAGAACATTCCCAAGAACATCAATTTGAGTTATCTTCTTCAAGAAACAACATTCAAGAACACAAAAAAGAATTCAAGCCAAATTTACTCATGAATTCTCTTTCAAAAGAAAATCCTAAAGCTCAAACTTACTCCCCAAGAAATCAAATTTTCCTCATCAATTCTCCAAGATAGTTCAAGATTAAAAATTTTCAATTCAAAGAACTCCAAGAACTTATCTTCAAAAGCATCATAGGAATCCAAGATTCAAGCTTTCTCATCTAAGATCATTAATTAAGATATGTGGGTTTATGAACAAGGACAATTCTTTTGTCCTTGTGCCCAAAACTTATTTTAATTATAAATTTACTAAATTTTTATGTGATTTACCATGAAATTGAAGTTAGAGTTTATACCCAATATTGCTATTCATAAGATTATGAGATTTCAAGTGATTTAGAAGTTGAGTTGCATGTTTATGTTCATATTTTCATGCATATTGCAGAAATTTCCAGATTTTGAGTGATTTATTAATATTTACATTATCAAGCATAAGCATTTTGATGTTTTGACATGAGTTTAATGCATGGGTTATTAAGTCCTAATTAGAGATTGCTATTTCAAGATTATTTGTGCTATGAGCACCCTATGATAAGATTATTCTCAAATTTTGATAAAGACTTGACCTTTTGGTCCTAAGCTAAGATAAAGAATCCATATTGTTCATATGACTTGAGATTTAAAGAAAAGAAAGAGCATAATTTGTTTTTTTGTAAACACTTATGCTATTTTTGAAGTGAATTTCTTAAGATCCTGAGCATAAGAATGGGAGTAGTATTTTGCACTGAGATGGGTATGTTACCAAGGTTTCATGCCCCAGAACTACGTAACACCGTACGATTAAGATTATTCCCACTTCTATGTGGATGACTAAGATTGTTATCATTTACGATAAGAAGTTCTATTCTGATGGCAAGGGTAGAAAAATAATCCACAATGTGGGTAATATATTGGACTCCATGAATGCTCACATGGTTTATGTCGGTTAGAAGAACCTCCCAAAAGAAGTCTCCTACTATTAAAACAGTCTATTGGTTTAAAGACTTAAGATAAAGTGTTTTCCTTACAGCTTGATGGTAAAGATTTTTCAGAATAGTTTCTCAGAAAAGAATAATAGAAATCTTTTAGAAAACTAAGTGTAAAGGCTCACTAAGTTTACTCATATTATAATTTACAGAAAGATATTAGCTACAGACTTTAGCTTTCAGATTTTAGATTTAAAGAGTGAGTCCTTTCTACACTTAGACAATATGATTTGAAGAGAGAATACAAGTACAACTCTTTGAACTAAATATTATCACTCACTAGATTTATAAAATATAATTTTTTATTTACGATTATTATTTTCCATAGTTTAGATATTCCAACTTATGTGAGTCATTTACATTTAGCATGCATTGTTTTACAAATTATGATGATGAGATAATGTTTTACTTATGCATTCACCCCCATATACTCAGTACATCCTCAAATTACTGATCCATATATATGTCTATGTGCTACATTATCTCATAATTTAGGTACGAGTTATAGCATGATACCATATTCAGACAGTTTGCAGATTCCAGCCAGCAGATGATGAGTCCTCCTACTTTGGGGACTTTAGTTAGATGTTATTTATGTACTTTAATCTTACTCCTATGTATTGATTAGTGGTAGTTGGGGTCGCATCCTCGCTATCTGTAGTCAGTATAGTACAGGCTTCACAGATGTTAGTCAGAGTCAGTCATGTAATTTTAGTCCCTCTTTTCAAACTTTATTAGAATGTAAAATTTGTACCAGTATTGTATTTTTATAGATTCCATCATTATTATATTTCCAAACAGTAAACTCAGTCATTTTATACATATCTTATTAGTTACTTATCATTATGCTAGTTCATGGGTTAGCTTGGGATTACTTGTGGTCCTAAGGACCGTGTGATGTCTCGATATAGATTTTTAGGGCGTTACAAACTTGGTATCAGAGAACAAGGTTCAATTATCCTAGGGTGTCTGTGAAGCCATGACTAGTAGGGTCTTGCAAAATGGTAAGGAGATATCTGTACTTTTCTTCGAGAGGCTACGAGGCATTTAAGAAAAGTTTCCCTCCTTTCATACTCTAGATCGTGCTGTAAAGTAGTTTCCTCAGAAACTTCTCTCTACTCATGTGTTATCCCAAAAAAATTCTTCATCTATAACTTATTCTCGAGATAATATAATTAGCAAGTTCTAATTCCTCTTCAGATAATACTCTCAGATTTATTGGCAGAAATTTCAGAAGACATACAAAGGGGCTTAGAGGAGCTCCCTAGTGTGTTAAGTTTCTTAAGTTAAAAGTTATGTCTTCATCCTTATGAGTTGTTCAGTTGAGACAGAATTAGATATGTATTCAGATTGACCATTAACCCGTTTAGTACAGATAGTGCTCATAAGAGAAGATAGTATGAACCTAGATTATTGAATGTAGTGTGCATTTGAGTGATATTATGAACTTCAGTGTTGTGATTTATAAATAGTAGAACCTTATTATAGTTGGCAGTATGAGTATAGAAGAGTAGTGATAAGATTGATGGGAATGACGATTGATAGAAAGTATAGGGGTAAACTTATGCATGTTATCAAGTTGTGTTAATATGATATCTCCTTGTGTGTTTGTTTAGTAGAGGGTGAAGAAAGAGTTATTAGTTAAGGTGAATTAATGTTTGCTTAAAGTATGAAAGGAGTTATTAATGGTATTTATTATGTTAGAAAAGTATAGGATATTAATAAAGTGTTTGTTGGTTTAATATCATTAATTTAGGCTTCCTTTGAGGTTGTAAAAAGTAGCTTAGCTGAAACTTATAAAGCTATGATAGTAATTAAGATGTATAGAAGGGTAAATAGTAATGATGTGTAGACGGAGGATGTGTTAATAGATTGTAAATAAGATAGGCATATGATTATGATCGGTTATTATTGTTATAAAGTTCTAGTGGACTAATGTTTCTTGATGATTTATTTTTATAGCTTCCAAGTGAGGATTGTATGTAAGGTGGGTTGTTGAATCATGTTTAGCACTAGACATTAAGTTTGAACAGTTGATAGTCATCAATGTGGATGTAATGAATTCTTGGTTAGTGATGCTAGTTATATAAAAGTGATCTAGTAGGCTTGAATAGTATGTTCAAGAGTTTGAGTCTATTTTAATTCGAAATTGAGTATGATGTTGTATGTTTGATAAAGAAGTATGCCCAATATGATATGGGGTTGTATTATTTCCAAGGTTATTATGTGTTGTGTGCAGTTAGTAGTACCACCGAGTTGCTAAGAGGAAGGAGACTGGTTATATAGTATATGATGTTCTTAATAGCTAAGTTAAGAAGTTATGGGTATATAATGTTGAGTCTTTTTGGTATTATCTTGATTCTCATGGTTTAGAGAAAAATACAAGTTTGGAGATGTGATATTATGTGGTATTAGCAGAGTATGAAGAAATTAGTATGGTTTATAAGAGGTTGATGATATCCGTGTTAAGTGTTAGAATCTAAGTTTGAATCCTTGAAGATAGAGCAAATAGAAATAAGGGTTGAAGCTCTAGATGGGGTGAACTCAGGATGTAGTGATACTCAAGAAGATTCTAAGTTAGTAAGTGTTCAAGATATTATGTGATGATTTGTAGGACTATAGAAAGATAGAGTTGTACCCTGGAAGGAAGTATTGGAAGAGGGTTTTACACTTTCAAGTGTAGTCTTTTAGAGTAAGTTTATTATTTGTGTATATTGTTGTGTTCTTGAATCTAGAGTGCAGTGAGTGTAGTTCGGTTAAGGTATAGCAAATGGTTCCACAGACTTAGAGTGATGGCTTAAAGCTAAGAGGAAGATGATAGAATGAGTAACAAGGTTAGACTTCTAGATTCTAGTAGTAATGATGAATACTTGTGTAGATGCGAGAGAGTAAATGTGTTATGTTTGGGAAGATTGCTGTATGCTTATTTTATGGAGGTCTATAAATAATGGAATATTGAGGTGAAGCTTTTTGTGTATGACTTGGTTAGTTGGGAATAATTTATGTGTGTCTTCCCGAGAATTGAATAGTGCTTGGAAATTGTTCTTGATAGAGGTATTATAGAATTTGAGAAAGGTGCTTTCATGAGTGTTTGTTTATACGTGGTTATGAAGATAGGCTTGAACGTCATGTTGGTATATAAGCGGATAGGTTTGTTGTGCATTAATGAATTCCTAGTAAAAGGTTGAATGTAGTTTTTGAAGTGGAATATACAGTATGAGTTAACCCGTTTAGCCAGTAATTCAGTCTAGCATCCATACAGGTAAGTTTCTATGGTTTTCAATATTTCCATCTAGTCATATCATTCTAAGAGAAAATTTGTTCGCTTCATGTACGTTACGAATTCAGCTCAGTTTTTGTATCATGCATCAGTTTCAGAATCTAGATGATCAGTCATGATTCAACTCGTAAGCTTTCTGTGTGTCATCTCAGTCATTTCCTAGTATTTCAATCAAATCAGTATTATTCGGGGATGAACGATCCCAAGGGGGAGATGTTGTAATACCCCGAGTTTTCATGTCATAAACCTCTTATTCTTTTTTTCTCACAAAATTAGATCCAACCTAAAGTAATGGTTACTCATAAGTTCACGCTCTCATTTCTATCTCCGTTATATAGTTATATTCATGTAAATTCATGCATTCACAGATCAGTTTAGAAGCTCAGTATGCTTTAAATTCAGTTATTCAGTTGTGCATGATAGCTTATAGACTTAGATTCCTCAGTATTTTTTGCATATCTAGCCATATTCGAGGATGAATATTTCTAAGGGAGAGATATTATAATACCCTGTAGTTTTTCTAGCTTAAATTCATTCCTAGAATGTTAAGGAACAACTTAAAAAATATAGAATATTTATTTCATGCTAAATTTTCCAGGTTTAGACCTTCCATTGTGTGAAAAATTGAATTAGCTTTCCATCGATACCAAATTCGCCCAAATCTGATACTCGGTTAGGAGTTAGAGCATTTTTTAAGTTGACAGTGTCCCACCTGAGCAACCACTGCATCGCGGTGAAGGAAAATTTCATAATTGTCAATTCCAGTGGAACTCCATGATATTGGTGCATCGCAGAGAGATCCAAATTCCCAATTGTCAATTTCTAGTGGCGCAACGCGATAGCACCGCGTCATACCAGAGTGCGAATTCACACTCGTCCTTTTCCAGTAGCTTAACGCGATTTCACCGCGTCGTGGTGAAGGGGTAATTGCCATATTCTTGATCCATAATTCAAATGCTTGTGTCATAAATTTAATACTAAGTATGTGAAGTTCTTATTAGATGAATAATGTTCATAGAATTCACTTAGGGCCAAGTGGAGCCAAGAACATTAAATTCATTCAAAGTTTGGTGTCCAATTCTACCTGGGTCAAATTTAAAAGTGTTTAACTTCTTATGTATGGAGAATCTTCCAGCTCAAGACCCATAAAATTGTAGATAATTGAATTATCTTTCCACTGATACCAATTTTGTCTAAATCCAATACCCGAGAGAAAAGTTATACCCATTTTCGTGTGAGGCAGTAAGCTGTTGCGATGGTACCGCGTATCATCAAAGAGCAAAATTGGGATACGGTTTACAAATTTTTTCTTTAAATTAATGAGGGGAAATGGGAACTTTTCAACCCTCAAACCAGGTCGTAATATCATGATATATAGTCGTCATTGGGGCATTATTTTGCCCCCATTATCCTATTTTACTCCCAAGAACAAACCCAAATCAATTCTCTTCAAGATTCATCCATTCCGTCACCTTCTATTCAAGAAAAAAACCAAGAATTAAGCTTTCTATTCCAAGAAGTTCAAGAAAATCATTCAAGAACATTCCCAAGAACATCAATTTGAGTTATCTTCTTCAAGAAACAACATTCAAGAATACAAAAAGGAATTCAAGCCAAACTTACTCATGAATTCTCTTTCAAAAGAAAACCCTAAAGCTCAAACTTACTCTCTAAGAAATCCAATTTTCCTCATCAATTCTCCAAGATAGTTCAAGATTAAGAATTTTCAATTCAAACAACTCCAAGAGCTCATCTTCAAAAGCATCATAGGAATTCAAGATTCAAGCTTTCTCATCTAAGATCATCAATTAAGGTATGTGTGGTTATGAACAAGGAAAATCTTTTCATCCTTATGCACAAAACTTATTTTAATTATAAATTTACTGAATTTTTATGTTATTTCCCATGAAATTGAAGTTAGGGTTTATACCCAATATTGCTATTCATAAGATTATGAGATTTCAAGTGATTTAGAAGTTGAGTTGCATGTTTATGTTCATATTTTCATGCATATTGCAGAAATGTAGAGATTTTGATTGATTTATCAATATTTACATTATCAAGCATGAACATTTTGATGTTTTGACATGAGTTTAATCTATGGGCTACTAAGCCCTAATTAGAGATTGCTATTTCAAGATTATTTGTGCTATGAGCATTCTATGATAAGATTATTCTCATATTTTGATAAAGACTTGACCTTTTGGTCCTAAGCTAAGATAAAGAATCTACATTGTTCATATGACTTGAGATTTAATGAAAATAAAAAGCATAATTGGTTTTCTTGTAAACCCTTGTGCTATTTTTGAAGTGAATTTCTTAAGATCCTGAGCATAAGAATGGGAGTAGTATTTAGCACCGAGATGGGTATGTTACCAAGGTTTCATGCCCCAGAACTATGTGCCACTATAGAATTAAGATTATTTCCTCATCTACGTGGATGACTAAGATTGTGATTACTTAAGATAAGAAGTTCTATTTTGATGGCAAGGGTAGAACAACTCTCCCCAACGTGGGTAAGACGTTGGACTCCATGAATTCTTAAATGGTTTATGTCGGTTAGAAGAACCTCCCAAAAGAATGCTCCTACTCTTAAAACAGTCTATTGGTTTAAAGCCTTATGATAAAGTATTTTCCTTACAGCTTAATGGTAAAGATTTTTAGAAATAGTTTCTTAGAAAAGAATAACAGAAATATTTTAGAAAACGAAGTGTAAAGGATCACAAATTTTACTCAAATTATAATTTACAGAAAGATATTAGCTTCAAACTTTAGCTTTCAAATTTTAGATTTAAAGAGCGAGTATTTCTACACTTAGATAGTATGATTTGAAGAGAGAATACAACTACAACTCTTAGAATTAAATGTTATGACTCACTAGATTTATAAATAATGATTTGTTATTTATGATTATTATTTTTAGTATTTAGATATTCCAGCTTATGTGAGCCATTTACATTTAGCATGCATTATCTTACAAATTATGATAATGAGATAATGTTTTACTTATGCATTCACCCCCATATACTCAGTACATCCTCAAAGTAATAATCCACATATATGTCTATGTTCTACATTATCTCATAATGTAGGTACGAGTTGTATCATGCATACCATATTCAGATAGTTTACAGATTCCAGCCCGCAGATGATGAGTCCTCCTACTTTGGGGACTTTAGTTAGATGTTATTTATGTACTTTACTTTCTTACTCCTATGTGTTGATTAGTGGTAGTTGGGGTCGCATCCTAGCTATCTATAGTCAGTATAGTAGAGGCTTCACAGATGTCAGTCAGAGTCAGTCATCTAATTTTAGTCCCTCTTTTCAGACTTTATCAAAATATAAAATTTGTACCAGTTTTGTATTTTTATTGATTCTATCATTATTATGTTTCTTAACAGTATACTCAGTAATTTTATACATATCTTATCAGTTGCTTATTAGTATGCCAGTTCATGGGTTAGCTTGGGATCACTTGTGGTCCTAAGTACCGTGTGATGTCTTGGGATAGATTTTTGGGGCATTACAAAATTGGTATCAGAGCACAAGGTTAAAGTATCCTAGGGTGTCTTTGAAGCCATGTCTAGTAGGTTCTTGCGGAATGGTACAGGGATGTCTATACTTTTCTTCGAGAGGCTACGAGGCATTTAAGAAAAGTTACTCTCCTTTCATACTCTAGATTGTACTGTAAAGTTGTTTCCTCAAAAACTCCTGTCTACTCATGTGTTACCCCAAAACAATTCTTTATCTATGACTTATTCTCAAAATAACATGATCAGTAAGTTCCAATTTCTTTCCAGATAATGCTCTTAGATTTACTAGCAGAAATTTCAGAAGATATACAAGGGGGCTTGAGAGGAGCTCCCTAGTGTGTTAAGTTCCTTAAGTTGAAAGTTATGTCCTCATCCTTATGAGTTGTTCAGTTGAGACATAATTAGATATGTATTCAGATTGACCATTGACCCTTTTAGTACAGATAGTGCTCAAGAGGAGAGAGTATGAACCTAGATTATTAAATGTAGTGTGCATTTGAGGGATATTATGAACTTTAGTGTTGTGATTTATAAATAATAGAACCTTTTTATAGTTAAAAGTATGAGTATAGAAGAGTAGTGATAAGAATGGTGGGAATGACGATTGATAGAAAGTATAAGGGTAAACTTATGCATGTTATCGAGTTGTGTTAAGGTGATATGTCCTTGTGTGTTAGTTTAGTAGAGGGTGAAAAAAGAGTTATTAGTTAAGGTGAATTGATGTTTGCTTGAAGTATGAAAGGAGTTATTGATGGTATTTATTATGTTAGAAAACTATAGGATATTAATAAAGTGTTTGGTAGTTTAATATCATTAATTTAGGCTTCTCTTGAGGTTTCAAAAAGGAGCTTAGCTGAAACTTATAGAGCTATGATAGTAATTTATATATATAGAGGGGTAAATAGTAATGATGTGTAGAAGGAGGATGTGTTAATAGATTGTAAATAAGATAGGCCATATGATTATGATCGATTATTGTTGTTATAAAGTTCTAGTGGACTAATGTTTCTTGATGCTGTATTTTTAAAGCTTCTAAGTGAGGATTATATGTAAGGTGGGTTGTTGAATCATGTTTAGCACTAGACATTAAGTTTGAACAGTTGATGGTCATCAAGGTGGATGTAATGAATTCTTGGTTAGTGATGCTAGTCATATGGAAGTGATCTAGTAGGATAGAACAGTATGTACAAGAGTTTGAGTCCATTTTAATTAGTAATTGAGTATGATGTTGTATGTATGATGAAGAAGTATGCCCAAGGTGATATGGGGTTGTATTATTTCCAAGGTTATTACGTGTTGTGTGCGACTAGTAGTACCGTTGAGTTGCTAAGAGGAAAGAGACTAGTTATATAGTATATGATGTTCTTAATAGCTAAGTTAAGAAGTTATAGGTTTATGATATTGAGCCTTTTTGGTATGATCTTGATTCTCATGGTTTAGAGAAAAATACAAGTTTGGAGATATGATATTATGTGGTACTATGTAATACCCTATACTTCTACCTAGCTTAAAATCATCCGAAAAATGTCAAAGACTTGTTTTAAACTTGAATCCACTTTTATATATGTGTTATTTTCAAGGTTTTCACTTTTATCATGTGGGAAATTGAATAATATTTCTATTGATACGAAATTCGCCCAAATCCGACACCCGGGCAAAGAGTTAGAGCCATTTTAGTAATACAATGTGCCACCTGAGCCATCACCGCATCGCGGAGCATACCAAAATGGAAATCGTCAAAATCCAATGAGCCTCCATGATTATGTCGCGTCGCGCTAGGGCTCAAATTCAAAATTGTCCTTTTTCCAGTGTCTAAGTGCGATACCACCACGTCTCGGTGAACTTCTAGGTCCCATCCAGTATTGCAACGTGATTTCACCGTATCGCACCGTCATCCCAATTCCCAATTTGCAATTTCCAGTGACACAACGTGATAGCGCTACGTCGCGCCAGCCTTCCAAATTGGAAAATTTTGACAAAAATTAAAAGATGCGTCCAGGATTAAATGGGTCATTTTCCACGACCAGGATCAGTCTTTAACCACAAAATTATGCTCTAAGAACCCTATTACATCACTTTTCCTCACTTTCTCTCAAGAACAAAATCCTTCTCTCTCAAGAGGCAAAAACCCTATCTCAAGAAATCAAGACTCAAATTCAAGAATCTCTTCGTCAATCTTCGTAGAATCAAGAACTAAGGTATGCACAGTGTTCATTCATGGATTTCTTTCATCCATGAAGCCCAAGAATCAAGTTTTAAATCTTGTATTATGAATATTTTGTTGTGGGTTTATTATGATCATGTGATTATGGTTGTATGATTCCCAAGTTGGAATTTTTATGTTTTGATCATGAACCTATGCTAGTATGTGGTCTGAAACATGTGAAATTGAGTTTTGTTGTACTGATTTGATGGCCATGCCTATGCCCTAAGTCATGCATCCTAGGTGTTTGATAAAATTCCTAAGAGAATATAAATTATGCATTATAGTTT
Source organism: Capsicum pubescens (assembly GCA_030864215.1). NCBI lineage: Eukaryota > Viridiplantae > Streptophyta > Magnoliopsida > Solanales > Solanaceae > Capsicum > Capsicum pubescens. The sequence continues at coordinate 156,960,486 of CM061547.1, read as the reverse complement.
AATTGTGACCCAAGTGATAGATTCATGCTTTACCCTATGCTTTACCATAGTGATAGCCAGCGTAGGTTGAGATATACCCTATGAATCTAGGTATTATACGCCTTATTTGAGTTTTCCTACTATGAGGAGTTGATGGAAGAGCTCTCTATCAGAGAGGGTTTACTCACAGCTTGTCTTTACCCGTGGCATGGTACTGGCACCCATCCAGCTGGGGCTACAGGTTGGACCCCACCAGTTCAGTTTCGGGGCATGTTGGTTAGATGATTACCCCCCACAGTTTCAGCTTTAGATTCAGCCTCAGTAATAGAACTCAGTTAAGTTCTACAAATTTTAGGACTGTCAGTTATAGTTCCTCAGCTCGGTACAGAACTCATCTAGTTCCATCTAAATCAAGACTATCAGACATAGTTACTAAGTTAACCATACATTAATTGTACGAAACTCATGTTATCAGTATTCAGTTTTAGGACTGTTAGATAATGTCAACCAAACCAGTTCTTCATAATCAGAACTTTTAGAAATAGTCATTCCTTTATTTGTAATATGACATCAGTTCTTCAGTACTCTATAGACTCAGTTATCCAGTATCCTAGTATTAGCACTCAGATATCAGTAAATCCATGATATCAGAATTCATGAGTCAGTGTTATCGCGATCTTAGTTATAGTTACGTATTCAAGCATATATTCTTATATTTATGTTATTCAGTCTGTTAGTATTGTTCATGCATATGAACTGTAACGACCTGATTTTCTAGAACTGGAACGTCACACGGTACCCATGATCCCGAAGGACCAGAAGCTAACCCTTAACTGATATCTATACCCGAACACTGCATACTATAGATAATAAATGCAAAAATTGGGATTAAGGTTCAAAATATTTAAAAATACTAAAAATTGAAAACTGAATACTGATACATCTGTTCGAAAAGCCTCTAAACTGTCTGAACTGTGCAGTTGATGGGGCATGTCCCCAACTAACTCCGTCTACTAAAAATAAACTAAGTCTGATACGATAATAATAAAAATAAGGATCATCCTCGACTGAAGAGGACTCACTGCTATGTCTACTGCTGCTGACTGGGATAGAGCTGCTAAGGGTACTCTGGATCTCATGCCTCTAAACTTATGGTGTCAAATTAAACACCATAGCGCAAATGCGTCAGTACGGGAATATACCAAATATGAAGATGAGGTAAGGCTAAATGCAAGGGCTTATGCATGAACAATTACTTAACCGAATAATCATGAGAATACTGAATGAGGACATATGCATAAATGCACAAACCATAACTGAAAATATCACAACTCGAAATACTGAAACTCAGATACTGCTTTATTGACATCTAAACTCCCTACTAATACTGAGATACTAAATAACAAAACCTTTGGATATTGATAACTGAGTACTGAAGTTGAGATCAGTCTTATCTAGCGAGTGATCTCGAAAATTGATGATACTAAAATTGATTAACTGAATCTACTCATATCAATGACTGAATTTTGAGATTTCTACTCTCGACTGACTGCATCGAAGATCAAACCTCTCTAATAAATAATTTCAGAATATACTATCATTGATAAGAAAATATTATATCTGATATCAAACCTATCTAACAGAAGATCTCTGAATCTAATAATGAGAATAATCACTGAATCTGAGAATGAGATCAAGCCTATCCGATGGGTGATCTCTGGATATGATAATAAGAATACTCAACTGAATATGAGACTAAGATCAAGCCTATCTAACGGATGATCTCTGGATATGATAATAAGAATACTCAACTGAATCTGAGACTGAGATCAAGCTTATCTAACGGGTGATCTCTGGATCTAATAATGAGATTACTCAACTAAATCTTAGACTGAGATCAAGCCTATCTAACGGGTGATCTCTAGATCTGATAATAAGAATACTCAACTGAATCTGAGACTGAGATAAGCCTATCTAACGAGAAACCTCTGGATCTGATAATGAGATTACTCAACTGAATCTAAGATTGAGATCAAGCCTATCTAATGGGTGATCGCTCGATCTCATAATAAGATTACTCAACTGAATTTGAAACTGAGATCAAGCCTATCTAATGGGTGATCTCTGGATCTGATAATGAGATTACTCAACTGAATCTGAGACTGAGATCAAGCCTATCTAACGAGTGATCTCTGGATATGATAATGAGATTACGCAACTGAATCTGAGACTTAGATCAATCCTATCTAACAGGTGATCTCTGGATATGATAATAAGAATACTCAACTAAATTTGAGACTGATATTAAGCCTATTTAACGGGTGATCTCTGGATCTAATAATGAGATTACTCAACAACTTTATGTGGGACCATGCCTATCTAGCGGGTGGTCCATGAATTAATGGAACTATTTGAGTTCCTTACCGAGACAGGGGACTGTATCTGACAGTCCTGATTTCTGAGTTCTACTCTAAAGATTGATATTGAAATTGCTACTGTGGGAGTGCTCACTTAACCGACATGCCCCGAATCTAAACTGGTGAGGTCCAACCTGTAACCCCAGTTGGAAGGGTGTCAATACCATGCCACGGGTAAATTCCTCTCTGGTCAAGCCTCTCTAACGGGTGACCCTCGTAGGAAGTCAATCCTAAGGCAGTATAATAGTCAAGCCTATCTAGCGGGTGATACACCTTTTCTAACGGGTGACTCCTGCATCCTGCGCTGGCTATGCAATTCTGGAGTTCAAGGATTTCTCTTAACGACTCTGCTTCTATAACGGGGAACCGCCATCCCTGCACTCGCTTAGTGCTAGCTCCTACTCCCAACTAAAAGACCCTGAACTGATTCTTAACTGAACTTAAACTGAGCCGAATACGATACTAATCATGTTTCTCGACTGATCTGACTGATTTATGCTGAATTCACTTGGTTTTGTATCTGACGGAATACTACTAAATCTCGTTGTCTGACTAAATAATACTGAGCTCGGATAGATTACTCGAATACTACTGAGGACTGAACTGAACACTTGATTACTACTAGATCTGAACTGAGTACTGAACTGAGGCTAGAATACTAGCGACACTGAGATTACTGAGATTTCTAAGATTTCTTAAGTTCTGTATCTGTCTGAGAGTACAGAGTTCTATAACTTACTGAGTTCTGAGAATCATGGCTTGACTAAGATTATCGAGAAAACTGACACTGGCTTTAGACTGCAGTTAATTTGTCGTGTATAAATACCCCTAGGACTCAATGCCATAAAAGTAAAACATAACCATTCTTGAATAATCGAGATCATGAACATTCATTCACCATCACAATCACTACCACATCTCTTCGAGCACTTGGAAATGATAAACATGTGATAGTATAGGGAGACATACTATTGGCTCATACTCAATTCAACAAGGTCTTGCATCAAACACTTAGCATGGATTAAAGAACACATAATTGGGGAATTTCATGCTAATAGGTAACAAATCATTCTCTAAGGCTTTCAACAAACACTTGGCATGCATGGGCTTGCACACAATTGGGGATTTCTAGTCAACATGCTATAATAGCTCTAATTCCTTCACATAAGCATTTTATCAAACATATGGGGAGCATGCTTTGCTTATTCAACTATTTCTACACCTAATTAACATGAAAACACCACTTAACAAGCAACTTAAAGAGGTCTTATCATGAACACCACATGAATATCACATACTAGGGTCAAACCTTGAAAACCTTGTAAACAAACATGAATCACAACTAAATAATAGCATGAACATCAATTTCAACCCACATGAATCATGAAAATTCATAAATATAAGATCTTTGAAATTTAGAAAAGGATTCTTGAGCTTCTTGGATGAAAGGGATCCAAGAATCAACATCCGCATACCTTAGGAAACTCTTTCTTGAAGGCTCTTGGAGAGATTCTTGATTTCTTTTAATTTTAATTGAAGAAGAAAAAAGGATTTTGATTTTGTAGAAACCCTAGTTTTTGATGTTAAAGATGAGAAATGAGGTTGTGAGCCTTGATAGGGTATAAATAGGGGCTGAAAAGAGTGGAAAAATACCAAAAATCCCTTAAAACAATTGAGTTAAAAATGCTGAACGAGGTCTACGATGGTTGAAGCGACGGTCCGTCAGATCGTCCATCGCACATTGTATATAAAAATAATACACTTCCTTGATGTGACGGTCTCAGTGATGATCCTTCGCAAATCCGATGGTCCGTTGGATCGTCCGTCGCACATTGGCCAGGATGAGGCCACACTGCCCCAGCGCGATGGTCTCAGCCTCGATGGTCCGTCGTCCTGGCCGTCGCACTTGGGACAGTAAAGGGAGTCACTGCCTTGGTTGCAATGGTATGGGTGACGGTCCGTCACAAGCTCAATGGTCCGTCAACCCGGCCATCGTACCTCAGCGGTTCCGACTGCTTTCAGTAAAATGGCCATAACTTTCTCGCCCGACGTTAGATTTTGATGAAATTGGTATCGATGGAAAGATTATTCAATTATCTACATGAATTTTTTTTTGATATTAAGGAAATTCTACACGGTTCAAAATATTTCTCACTTAGAAAGACACTTCTCAACCTTTTAAGGTCGAATTTACGCTTCACTTGACACGCTCTAAGGCTCAGACTACGAGAGAATTTTGCTGCATCTTACATGAACCCCATGCATTCATACTACCTTACTTGCATACTAGTACATTCAACGTACTGACACATTTGTGCTATAGTGTTTTATACCATAGGTTTAGAAGAATGAGCTCCCGAGCATCCATAGTAGATCAGACGTTCAGCAGCCAGACTAACAGTGAGTCCTCATCTTTCGAGGATAGCATGATTATTCTATTACTTTATTATTTTAGTATTTTTGGAGTTAGTTGGGGCCATGTCCCATCAACTCCACAAATTTCAGACAGTTTAGAGGCTTTCAAACTACAACTTGTTTTCAGACAGTTTATTTAGTTTTGGGTATTGTTATGCCCCATTACAGACATTGTTTTATATTCAGTATTAGTATAGTTTTGAACCATATAGAATGATAACTTATATTTTGCATATTTACAGTATATTATTTAGCGCTCAGTTACAGATATCAGTCATGAGTTAACTTGTGGTCCTCCGGGGTCATGAGGATCGTGTAGCCTTCTGGGTACCAAATTCGGGTTGTTACAAACTTAGTATCAAAGCCTAAGGTTCAACAGTATCCTGGGAATTCTGAAAAGCCGCATCTAGTAGAGTCTTGTGCATGGGTGTATTGCGCACCACACTTATGTGCAAGAGGCTATAAGGTATTTTAGGAATAGTTTCCCTTCTTTCAGTATTCATGTCATGCCAGTAAGTATAAGCTCAAATTTTTCTCTCAATTTAATCCTTTCTTCCTTTCATTTACATAACATGCCTCCCAAAGGGGCTAACAACAGGAGAACGGGAAATCAGTCAGTACCTCAGCCCGTTAAAGCATTTCTTCTAGATTACCTTGTCTCTCATGCATAATTCAGGACTGTATTTACTACTCTGGCCAATCCAGTCGCAACTCAGAATGAATGGCTAACTGCTATTTCGTCTAACCCAGTGGCCAATTCTACTGCAGCCAGGATTCGGGACTTCACCCGAATGAATCCTCCTTTTTTCTCAGGTTCTAAGTCTGAAGAAGATCCACAGAAGTTCCTCAATCAAGTTAAAAAAGTCACAGATATTATGGGAGTGAATTCCAGTGAGTTTACAGAGTTAGCCGCCTATCAACTACAAGATATAGACCATATGTGGTTTAAATAGTGAAAGGTAGACAGGGGTACATGTGCAGAGCCCATAGAATGGGAAGAGTTCGCTATGGCTTTCTTAGACAGATTCTTTCCCCTAGAGAAGAAATAATCCAGTGTTAGAATTCATAAATCTCAGACAAGGTAGCATGAGCGTAAAAGGGTAGTCCCTCATGTTTACTCAGTTAGTCAGGTACGCTCCTCATGTAGTAGCAGACAGTAGGTCCAGAATGAGTAAGTTTGTGTTTGGGATATCAGGTAGAGTGGTTAAGAAGTGCCGAACTGCGATATTGATTAAGGAGATGGACATATCTAGGCTTATGGTCCATGCTCAGTAGATTGGGGAGCAGAAACTTAAGAAGAAGAAGAGGGAAAAGAAGAGAGCCAGGACTGGTAGTTATAGTTTTTCTCAGCCAGGGTCGTAGGGTGATAACCGTTCTTATCATAGATAGAAGTTTTCATCCCCAGTTTTATCTTTAGGTAGTGCACTAACACCAAAGTTCAGAAATGACCGTAGAGATAGGGCGCCAGGCTCCAAAGCCCAGGCTAGTGAGATCAGGGTTTTTACTCATCCACTTTGCAAAGAGTGTGGTAAGCATCATAAGGGTGTGTGTAGAGCTAGCAGTAATGTGTGTTTCAGATGTGGCGAGTTAGGTCACAAGGTCCAAGACTGTCCTAAACTCGGTCCTTGAAGCCAGCATGGTCATCCTTCAGCTCAGTCCGATCGCCCAAATCAGCAGGGTGCCATTTCTAGTGTCGCCAGTGGGCAATTCCCAAACAGACTCTATACACTTTAGTCCTAATAGGATCAGGAAAGTCCTCTTAATGAAACCACTAGTATGTTACAAATCCTTCATTTACACGTTCACGCTTCTTCAGATTTAGGAGTTTTTTTTTTCTTTTGTAACTCCTAGCATAGAAGTCAACTTTAAGTTTAGATCAAATGTTAATAGGACCTTTTTCGGTCTCCACCCCAGTGAGTCAGTCTAACTTAGCCCGACAAGTATACGGGAATTATCCGGTTATGATATCTCAGAAAGACAGGTCTTCAGGTTCTAGTAGTAATGACAGTATGTGTGGAAAATCAATAAGGGAAGATAATTCCCGAGCCATTCCTACCTCAGGGAAAAGTTTTATACTTTAAACCTTCCAATACTTACGCATGCTTTATGTTTCAGTCCCACTAATACAACTTATATCCATGCACTTTTCATAGAATAGAGTATGTTTCAAGTTCCTCGTATGAGGAGTCCAAGTTCATCTAGTGTTGCAAATTATGTTCCACGAATTTAGAAATTTCAAACCCATTTCATACAGCTCATGACTCATGTCATGCTTTACAATATGCTTAGCCCACACGATTCATGACTTCACTCCTAGTGTCCAGTCAAACTCAGATTATGTCATATATACCCTCAGTTTAGATTGCTCGATGAATCCTTAATGTTAATGTTCCATCCCACAGGCCTCAGTTACAGTGCTAGTTCAGTAATCAATATTCAGTATAGGACTCAAATAGTCCTATAGAACCATGGCTTTCAGCTATCAGTTATTTAGCCAACAGAATTTAGTGCTCCGATATTAGTCTAAATCTCAGTTATCATAAAACCAGCATTCAGTCCCAGTTATAGTCTTAGTTACAGTTACAGTCTCAATTACCATCTTAACTACAATATCAGTCCCAGTCCTAAGTCCAGTAGTCAGATCAACAACTCAGTTAGTTTCAAAATTACCCAACCCTGGCATATTGCCACTAGTTACTTAGATATTAGTATTTCAGTACCTCAGTTTACAGAATACCTCTGAATCATTTTAAACGCCTGGTCTTGCGTTCCTAAGGTAATACAGTTTTCCCTCACTCATGCTTATCTACCTTATGTTACCCAGTCAGCCATTACCTTCTATGCATAACACTCTATAGTTTCAGTCCAACTATCCTAAACTAAGTGCAGTTCAGTTTTATACGTCCTATATTCAGCTATCCATCATTCAGTTAATCATGTATATTTATGCGTCATGTTACCCAGTATATTTATGCATTCACGCTCAGTGCCCATGTGAATCTTTTTAGTAGTTTCGGTTGCAGTGCATAAGGTCTAGTCACGTTATCTTAGACGATGTCTCATAGGCCTTGCTAGCGATCTCCTATTCAGATGTCCTGCTCAGGCCAGACAAAGATTCATTTTCTCCCTATAATCACTAGAACTCTATAGAAAGAATTTCATAGAAATGCTCCGGTCGAGTATAAGTTTTCAGTATGAGTTAGTACGCAAATCCAGTACTTCAGTTTAGCAGTCAAATGGTGTGGTTTCCCTATCTTTCTATCTAATCGCACTATTCAAAATCTCATAAATATGATCATTCTAAGATGGACCAACTAGGTAGTTGCGTGTTCAACTTGGTTCATATATCATGCCTTAGTTTTAGATTCCAAGTATTCAGTCCCGATCTAATCTATAGGTGCTTTATGTATCACCTCAATTTTCCTCAATATCTTAGTAAGGTCAAGTCAGTATTCTTCAGGGGCCATAGTTTCCCAAAGGAGAGATTCTCTATAACCCTCGAGCTATCATGTCCTAGGCTCTCCAGCTTCTCTTCACATAATGAATCCATATTAGAGTAGTGGGTACCCATAGGTTGACCCTCTAGCTACAATCTCTGTCGTATGACATGTACTCGAGGACTTAGTTCAGATCACGATATCCAGTCCATGTATCACGTTTCAGACTCAGCCTAAGGTTATAGTTTTCCTTAAGTTCGTTTAACTTATGGTTCAAATAACAGTTAGAAACTATGCTCAGTTTTTATTTCAAACTTGGTATCTTTACCTTTACATGTTCAGTCACATATTCATGAGTCAATTCAGTCATGTATTCACACATCAAATATGCATGATCAGCTTATCAGTACTCTCAGTCATGTAGTCATGCATCAACTCAGTCATAAAATCATGCCTCAGATATGCATGCTCAGTATGAATTTCAGTAATGTAAATCATGTAGTCATGTTTCAGTTGTTCATATTCTATATGTACTCTAGCTTATCATTTATCCCATCTCAATCAGTCTCATTTGAGGATGAATGTTCCCAAGGGGAAGATATTGTAATACCCCATACTTTTACCTAGCTTGAAATCATCCCAAAAATTTCAAAGACTTGTTTTAAATATGAATCCACTTTTATATATGTGGTATTTTCAAGATTTTGACTTTTTATCATGTGGGAAATTAAATAAAATTTCCATCGATATCAAATTCCCCCAAATCCAACACCCAGGAAAAGAGTTAGAGCCATTTTAGTAAGACAGTGTGCCACCTGAGCCATCACCGCGTTGCGGAGCATGTCAAAATGGCAATCGTCAAAATCCAGTGAGCCTCTGCGATTATGGCGTATCGCACCAGGGCTCAAATTCAGAATTGTCTTTTTTTCCAGTGTCTCAGTGTGATACCACCACGTCACAGTGAAATTTCAGGTCCCATCCAGTATTGCAACATAATTTCACTGCATTACACCATCAGCCCAGTTCCCAGTTGGAAATTTCCAGTGACACAACGTGATAGCGCCGCGTCGCGCCAGCCTGCCAAATTGGGAAATTTTGATGAAAATTAAAAGATGCATCCAGGGTTAAATGTGTCTTTTTCCATGACCAGGATCAACCTTTTATCACAAAATTATGCTCTAAGAACCCTATTACATCAGTTTTCCTCACTTTCTCTCAATAACAAAATCCTTCTCTCTCAAAAGGAAAAAACCCTAGCTCAAGAAATCAAGACTCAAATTCAAGAATCTTTCCATCAATCTTCATAGAATCAAAAACTAAGGTATGCATAGTGTTCATTCATGGATTCCAAGAATCAAGTTTTAAATATTGTATTATGAATATTTTGTTGTTGGTTGATTATGATTATGTGATTATGGTTGTATGATTCCCAAGTTGGAATCTTTATGTGTTGTTCATGAACCTATGCTAGTATATGGTATGAAACATATGAAATTGAGTTTTGTTGTATTGATTTGATGGTCATTCCTATGCCCTAAGTCATGCATCCTAGGTGTTTGATAAAATGCCTAAGAGAATAGAAATTATGCATTATAGTTTAATTGTGACCCAAGTGATAGATGCATACTTTACCCTATGACCAAGAATGACTTTCATGATATTTTGTGCATTATGAATGGTTGAGGGAATGTCCATGAGATTAGGTTGATGAAAGTATGACATGTTTATATGAAATTCTATTCATGTACAAGACTATGATAACCATGTGCTTCATGAAATTCCCAAATTAATGTATTATGAATTATTGATGTTGGTCATATATTCAAGGAGTGTCATGTCCTGTCAGTTTCATGCTATCGAGTCCTGGGGGTACTCGTATCTGACAATTTAGCTGTGTGCCTAGAGCCAGTGTCATGCTTTCATGATACTATCAGTCAAGCCATGATCATAGAATTAAGTCTGTCACATAACTCAGGAAAACATAGTAAACTCAGTATCAGTCCAGTTTTACTCAGTATTCTTAAGTAATCTCAGTAATCTCAGTCAGTTATCAGATTTCAGTAGTATTCCACCAGTTAATGGAATTTAGAGAACTCAGTTCAAATTAGTTAAATAATATAATCAATAATAGTTCAGTGCAGTTTAACTCAGTTCAGTGTCTCTTCAGTTGGGAGTAGGATTCAACACCGAGTGAACCCAGGGATGAGGACACACACTGTCAGTCAGTAAAGCGTGTGATCCTTAGAAGCAATCCTTGCATTCCAAAACTATGTAGCCAACATAGGTTGAGATATACCCTATGAGTCTAGGGATTATACACCTCATTTGAGTTTTCCTACTATGAGGGGTTGACGGAAGAGCTCCCTATCAGAGAGGGTTTACTAAAGGCTTGTCTTTAGCTGTGGCATGGTACTGACACCCTTTCAGCTGGGGTTACAGGTTAGACCCCACCAGTTCTGGGGTATGTCGGTTAGATGATTACCTCCCATAGTTTCAACTTTAGATTCAACCTCATTAATAGAACTCAGTTCAGTTCTATAGATTTCAGGATTGTAAGTTACAATCGTTCAGCTCAGTATGGAACTTATCTAGTTCCATCAGAATCAGGACTATCTGACACAGTCACTCAGTTAACCGTACATTAATTGTATGAAACTCATGTTATCAGTATTCAATTTTAGGACTATTAGATAATGCTAATCAGTCCAGTTCTTTCTAATCAGAACTATTAGAAATAGTCATTCCTTTATTTGTAATATGAAATCAGTTCCTCAGTACTCTATAGACTCTATTATTAAGTATCCCAGTATTAGCACTCAGATATAAGTAAATTCATATTATTAGAATTTATGAGTCAGTGTTATCACTATCTCAGTTACAGTTACGTATTCATTCATGTATTCTCACATTCATGTTATCCAGTCAGTTAGCATTGTTTATGCATATAAACCCCATGCATTCAGCCTACCTCACTTTCATACTAGTACATTCAACGTACTGACGCATTTGCACTATGGTGTGTTATACTATAGGTTTAGAAGCACGAGCTCCTGAGCATTCTTAGTAGATCGGACGTTCAGCAGCCAGACTAACAGTGAATCCTCATCATTTGAGGATAGTATGATTATTCTATTACTTTATTATTTCAATAGTTTCAGAGTTAGTTGGGGACATATCCCATCAACTCCACAGATTTCAGACAGTTTAGAGGCTTTCAGACTACAACATATTTTCAGACTGTTTATTTAGTTTTGGGTATTGTTATGCCCCATTACAGACATTGTTTTATATTCAGTATTAGTTCAGTTTTGAACCTTATGGCCTTACAACTTATATTCTGCATATTTATAGTATATTATTCAACGCTCAGTTACAGATATCAGTCATGGGTTAGCTTGTGGTCCTCCAGGGCCATGAGCACCGTGTAGCATTCTGGGTACCAGATTTGGGGCGTTACATATTAGTAGAGTATGAAGGAAGTAGTATGGTTTATTAGAGGTTGATGATATCCGCATTAAGTGTTAGAATCTATGTTTGAATCCTTAAAGATTAAGCAAATAGAAATAAGGGTTGAAGCTCTAGATGGGGTGAACTCAGGATGTAGTGATACTCATGAAGATTCTAAGTTAGTAAGTGTTCAAGATATTATATGATGATTAGTAGGGCTACAGAAAGATAGAGTTGTACTCCAGAAGGAATTGTTGGAAGTGGGTTTTACACTTTCAAGTGTAGTCTTTTAGAGTAAGTTTATTATTTGTGTTTATTATTGTGTTTCAGACTCTAGAGTGCAGTAGGTGTAGTTTGGTTTAAGGTATATCAAAGGGTTCCACAGACTTAGAGTGATGGCTTAAAGCTAAGAGGGAGATGAAAGAATGAGTAACAAGGTCAGACTTCCAGATTCTAGTAGTGATAATGGATACTTGTGTAGATGGGAGAGAGTAAATGTGTTATGTTTGGGAAGATTGTTTTATGCTTATTTTATGTAGGTCTTTAAATGAACGAATATTGCGGTGAAGCTTTTTGTGTATGACTTGGTTGGTTGGGAATAATTTATGTGTGTCTTCCTAAGAATTGAATAGTGCATAAAAGTTTTTCTTGATAGAAGTATTAGAGATACTGAGATAAGTGATTTCATAAGTATTTGTTTAAAAGTGCATACGTGGTTATGAAGATAGGTTTGAACATCATGTTGGTATATATGGGGATAGGTATGTTGTGCATTAATGAATTCCTAGTAAAAGGTTGAATATAGTTTTTGAAGTGGAATGTATAGTATGAGTTAACCCATTTAGCTAGTAATTCAGTCTAGCAGCCATACAGGCAAGTTTTTATGGTTTTCGACCTTCCCATCTAGTCATATGATTCTATGAGGAAATTTGTTCACTTTGTGTACTTTACAGTTTCAGAATCGAGATGATCAGTCATGATTCAACTAGTAAGCATCCCATGCGTCATTTCAGTCATTTCCTAGTATTTTAATTAAATCAGTATAATTTGGGGATGAACGGTACCAAGAGGGAGATGTTGTAATACCCTGAGTTTTCATGTCATAAACCTCTCATTCTTTTTCTCACAAAATTAAATCTAGCCTAAAGTAGTGGTTACTCATAAGTTGACTCTCTCATTTATATCTCAACTATATAGTTATTTTTATGTAAATTCATGCACTCACATATCAGTTCAGAATCTCAGTATGCTTTAGATTCAGTTATTCAATTTATTTCAGTTGTGCATGATAGCTTATAGCCTCAGATTCCTCAGTATTTTCAGCTTGTCTAGCCACATTCGAGGATGAATGTTTCCAAGGGGGAGATATTGTAACACTTCATAGTTTTCCTAGCTTAAATTCATTCCTAGAATGTTAAGGAATAGCTTTCAAATTAAAGAATATTGATTTCGTTCAGAATTTTCCTGATTTAGATCTTTCATTGTGTGGAAAATTGAATATTCTTTCCATCGATATCAAATTCTCCAAAATCCGATACTCGGTTGAGGAGTTAGAGTAGTTTTTAAATTGACAGTATCCCACTTGAGCAACCACTGCGTCATGGTGAGGGACAATTTCATAATTGTCAATTATAGTGGACCTCCGTGATATTGACATGTTACAGAGAGGTCTAAATTCCCAATTGTTGATTTTCAATGGCACAACGCGATAGCACCGCATCGCGCTAGAGTGCAAATTTGCACTCGTCCTTTTCCAGTAGTTTAACGCTATTTCACCGCGTCACGGTGAAGGGGTAATTGCCGTATTCTTGATCCATAATTGAATGCTTGTGTCATGACTTTAATCCTAAGTATATGAAGTTCTTGTTAGGTGAATAATGTTCTTAGAAGTGACTTAGATCCAAGTGGAGCCAAGAACATTAAATTAATTCAAAATTTGGTGTCCAATTCTACCTGGGTCAACTGTGAAAGTGTATAACTTTTTATGTATGTAGAATCTTCCATCTCAAGACCCACCAAATTTTAGATAATTGAATTATCTTTCCAATGATACCACTTTCATGTTAATCCAACACTCGAACAAAAAGTTATAGCCATTTTCGTGTGAGGCAGTAAGCTGCTGCGATGGTACCGAATCACGGCAAAGAGAAAAATTGAGATACAGGTTACAAATTTTTTCTTTAAATTAATGAGGGGAAATGGGGACTTTTCCCCCATCAACCCAGGTCATCATATCACGATATATAGCCATCATTGGGGCATTATTTTGCCCCCATTATCCTACTTTACTCCCAATAATAAACCCAAATCAATTCTCTTCAAGATTCATCAATTCCATCACCTTCTATTCAGCTAGCCAAATCCACCCCTTTAAAAATACCAAATTGCATACATTGAGATGCTGATCTTGAATCTATCGCGACCCAGCTATCAGATCATGCGGGAATCTACTCTATGCCACTCGTATCAAAATAAATACAAGGCAAAAGATACTAAATAATAATCTACTCAAGGGTAATTTTTCTCTACAGTTATGATACTTTCAGGCATGTTACTCATCCACAAATCTTCTTTTGTGAAAAACATATGTTTTTAATGGTTTAATTGTATGGATTTTAATGTGGGTTTTGACGTTGGTTGAGGGTTTTAGAATGGATGATTCTTGAATTATTTTCCCATGTTTTTTATGAGTTGTTCATGTATTTAATTGAGTATTTTTGAAATAATGGGGTGCATGGGCATGAGAATCTTAATGGAGGCTGACATAATCCCCCAAATTGATGTCTTGAACTTGGAAATTGCTTTTGACCAATTGTATTCCCTCAACCCACTTGTGTAAATGGTTTTGAATTAAGGAATTGTCTCTTAGTTTGACTTACACACCTACACTATTGTATTGCATAAATGGTTAAACAATGAACATGGATTTTAAAGGACTTGTTGGCTATGTTTTGATTTAATGAATAAAGGGGGTCGAGAAATTCCTCCAATTTGATTTAATAAACAAAAAGGGGTCGAGGCATTCCCCCAAGTTAATGAAATTGTAATGGCATAATAATGAGCTTGCAAACTAAATGGTATGATGATACCATGGTATGCCTAAATGTATAGTTCCTTGGTTAATAAATGGATTTTGTGAAATTTGTTTTAATTAGTCTTAATGGGGGTTATGTATCTAAGCCACAAGGTGTGTGTCTCAAATGACTTATACTGGAAAATCATGTTTGCTAATGTAAGGGTTGGTCTTGATGACTGTATGCATTGTTCACATTATTGATATATTTTGTATTTAGGATTGAAGTAGGGTTAGGGCATTTTTCGGTCTTCTTTTATATCTCTAATTCGTGCGGCAAACACACATTAGGGCCCTTTCAGTAGGGAGAGTTGAACCTATATAGCTCGTGGATGCCTGTTTATGACGATTGAGCTACATAGACTAGGATAATATTTTACTATCATGATAAACCTTATTCCCTACCCCAACATCTATTATATATATTTGTGCATGTATGTGAACATGTACAATATGTTTAAAATCAAACTTTTGACTGACACTATTTTACCCTTATCTTGAGTTACATGCTAGTGCTCATCCCACTAACCATCTTTGGACGCTGTATCTCCATGCAATGCCGGATCCAAAGGTACTTCTACTTTTCCATCACAATGATAGGTGATCTTAGAGTTTATCATTGCGATAAAGTGGTGAGCTTCCATTCTCCAAATGACTTGATTATTTTATCTGTTTTTCTTTCTTTAATTACAATTGAGGACTTCACATTTATATTTTCATTGTCATTGTTAGGGCCAGGGGAATATTCTGACTTAGGTTGTTTTCTAGTAAGGAATCTTTGTAAAATATTAATGTGGACTGGGTATTGATGATGACATTCTTAGATATCCTTGAGCTTATTATTTTTTATCTTTTTATATATTAAAAATCCATCCACTGGCTAGTATATTATGTTTTGTTTGACTAGGCAAAGGGGGTAGTCTCTGATCCTCGGTGGACTTGAGATACCCATCATGGCGAGGTGCTGGTTCAGGTTGTGACAAAATTGGTATCAGAGTCTAGCTTTGATGTCATTGAGTGTCTACAAAGCCGTGTCAAGTAGAGTCTCTTTTATTGGTGTGTAGCGCTGTAATGACCCTTTAGGTAATTTTTCATGATTTTATTTATTTTCACTGTTAGAGCTTTACCATAGTTTTTCTAAGAAATTTATGACTTACTGGAACTGATAGTTTAGTTATCGAGCAATTCATTTGTTTTTTAGAACCATTTCCCCGTTTAGAAGTTTTTGCTAGTTTCAAATGGCTACTGAGCAAAATTTTAGTGAAATGATATCGAATGTGAATTCTGACTATGCCAGCAGCTCCAGAGTATCAATTTTAGGTTGGGTAGACCTTTGGTTCGGGTCCCGCTGCACCCGAAGTCATTTAGACTATTGGTCGAAAAGTTGATAAATTGGAAATCTGGGTATGATGCCCATATTTTGTTGAAACAACCTCAAACAGAAAATTTGACTTCGTCAATGCATATGGAATATTGAAATCAATGTGGTTGCATGCTTTATTTGCTTATATTGGATCTATATGTATCTCGAGGCATTGGATAAAACTTGAAAAATATTCCAAGTTTTAGCCATCATCTGGTGCAGTAGAGGGTACCATGATCGTTGAGTGTGTATCGCGATCATAATACCGCGATCGCTTCCTATGTGATGGTGATCGTGTGCACCGAGGACCTGGTAAGGAGTATTTAAATGACCTTTTGGTCGAGAATTAGCCATTTTGCTATTGCTTTGAGTCCCATAAACCAAAATAGTGTGTAGTCCACAAATTAAGTCTTGGGTGTTGATTGGGAGCATGAATAACTTGCATAATCGTGATTAACAATGAATCTAAGGTATGAATGCTTCATTTATAGTGTTGAATTCTTGATTATTTGATCAAAATCCCAAATGGCTTGAGGTCTTGATTTTAGCCCAAATATGCTTGATTTGCATCAATTTCTTGACGGATATAACTCTCTAATAGTATTTAAACAATGGGTTGGACTCAGAAACTAATTTTCCATTAGTGGGCCCACTTGGGTTTATTTGGTATCATTTTAGACCAAAAGCACAATGATTCAATGTGTGTACTGATATTCTCATAATAATGTATAGATTGTGTTTTTGATAGCTTGGATCCTTCAAGAAGCATTGAGGAAAGGAAAAGCTAAGGTTATCGGTTGAGCTATATTTGGGTTCGAGGTAGGATAGGCATACTTCTTTTTAGATTGATCTTTATTAAAGTATGAATTTGATATCTTGTTAAGATTGGGAGGGGTTTTAGGTGTTAGAAAGGTAGATGGTGATGTTTGCCATTAGTTGAACAACTTAGGCTATTGAACTCACAAAATGTGATACTTGACTTATAGATTAGAACCCTGGTTAGTTAGACTTGTTATCTCATAAATAGCATGAGAATGCTCTAGTTATCTTAGTTAGACGGGTGTGACCTTATCACTCATATTAAAGAGTAAGTTGACCTTAGTTGGGCATAGTTGTGGAAATTTCCCTAGTAGCTTTGGATGAATTAAGAGTAATACTTGAGGAAGAATTGAACTATAGAACTAGTGTGGATTGATAAAACTCTATGATATGACTTAGATGGCTTAGCTTAGTCCGAGTAAAAGTTAGACTTGAAGAGGAATTCAGGATATTAGAAGTAGATCTTGACCCGCCTTAATCTTAGACTATGTAGTTTCGTTAGTGACCTAGATACATGTTAAATGCATAGAATGTGCCTTTGGTAATATGATGGCTAACCCCGGTAAATGATTTATTCATGATGTTGGTATTGGAAATGATGTGCATAATTTGTTGCTAGATTATTGATAATGCTTGGATAGAAATGAAATGTCTTATAGATTAAACCATGACTATGCTATCACTTATATCATTGATTAAATTACCATGTGGGCCTTGGATTATGTTATTACTCATATTATAGTGACTAAACTAATGTTTGTGCTAAAAATCCTCTTGTGCTAATAATGCGAATCATGCTAATAAACAGGGGCTTTGGAAGGTATAAACTATGGCTTTGTATTTGACAATGCTAATGATTTTGTTATGCCCAATAATGTATTGAGTGTTCATACCATATGCATATACATGTTCATGCACCTATTAATATATTGTATTTATAATCAATGATGAGGTACAATGGTATGTCCTTCCTTACTTCTCTTTCACTCTATCCCTCGTGGGGCTTGCATTTATTATTGATTTGATTTCACATATTGATATTATGATGATGACGGGTAAGTACAGAGGATATATTGATGATGTGATGATGCCTGGTAAGTTCGGAGGATATATTGATGATATGATGATACCCGGTAAGTCCGGAGGATATATTGATGGTGTGATGATGCCCGGTAAGTATGAAGGATATAGTGATGATGTGATGATGCCCGACAAGTCCGGAGGATATATTGATGATGTCATGATGGCCGGCAAGTCCTAAGAATATATTGATGATATGATGATGTCCGACTGGTTTAGAAGATATATTGATGATATGGTGATATTTGCTAAGTCTGGAGGATATAATGATGTTATGTATGGTAAACATATAAATATATATATTTATGTGTGGTTATGATTTTATACGATTACATCCGTATCTACTTTAAAGATAAGATGTTATTCTTGGTATGTTGGTTAAAATTCCTCAATACTAATTACTTGTTAAGCGGTTTAGTTCGTGCTAGTGTTAAAAAGTGAGTAGAAGTAGTGTATGCCAAATAATGAGTTAGGATTAGTTGGTAAGTGGAATATTGTGTAGCATTCGTGGATTCACCTAGTGGGTATAGATAGCATTGAATAAACAGATTAATTGAGGAATATCAACTATTAGATGAGCTATATGGTAACTAGTTGTCTATTAAGTGATTGTTTTACTCGTTGGCTAGAAGCCTAGTGTTCTACCAAAAGAACCTTGTTTAGTTGAAATATAATATTTAGCAATTATGGTTGTTAAGTGGCTAATGATGATAATAGGTTAGCATTGGTGATGACTAATGATATTTATGACTAAGTTATGATGTCGCTAAGCAATTAATTGAGGATTTGTGTATTAATGATGCTAGATAATAAAAGACATTAATGGTTAGATAGATATGTGTTTCAATGATGATTAGTTGTTTTTTTCTAGTTGGGGACTTGTGCGATTATGATGACTAGAATTGTGCTTTGGCTAAATGGCATCTGTGGTCTAGTAGTGAAACTCGACAAGATATTGGATGTTGGTTATTTAGTGAATAATGGTTAGATACCATCCCGTGTATCGTGTCTAAAGATTATGTAAGAAATCGTTAGGCTAATAATTAGAGGTCATTGATGACTAGAGAATTAGTGGTTTATTAATAATCATTGGCTAGCTTATAATGAGTAGGTAGAGTATAATGATGATATAAACATCTATATGCTGTTATGGCTATAGGTATGAGTACTTTGGTATATGTTATTTAATTGCGGTAATGGTTGATGATTATAAATGTGGGCAAATGGCCGTAGATAGGAATATGGAAACCATGGAAAAGGAGAATTTTGTTATATATCTATATACATTGATGATTTAACCCTTTGACGCACTCTCCTAAGGTATGGGACGCCGTGATAGGTTCTTTATTTTTAGGTGTACTCCCCGGTGGTATGGGATGCCATGGTGAGTTCTTTTATATTATGCTCTAAGGAATGTGTGCGGCAACTTGGTATTTACATGGTTGTACTTGTATTAGTGTCGCTTTACGCTTGTAGATCAACTACCCCTTATATATGATGTTATTGGTGTGTACTAATAGGATAGTCGTATTGTCATTCTAGTTGATCATTTATTTTATACAGTGATGATGAAGGTGATTCAGGTTTGATTCTGTACCTTGACTTATAGATATTATCTTGCTTTATATCATTTTTATATATTAGTTGGCCAATGATACCTACTGAGTATCCATTATTTTGGTACTCATACTACACTTCTTAACCTTTTTAGTACAGACCCGAGTACTAGTTACCTCCGCTGTGTCTTTGTAATACCCCAAGTCTGCATCCAGACATCACACGGTGCTCATAATATCGAAGGACCACAATCTAACCCATGACTGGTACCTGTTGTGATAATTGAATAATAATAACTTTGTAATAATGCGGAAATTAGGTTGAATCCTTCATAAGGTTCATAACTAAAATCAAACACTGAATACTGATAAATAAATACTGAAAACTGAACAACTGTCTGAAATAATCTAGTCTGAAGAGCTTCTAACTGAACTGTATGAATATGGATTTTATGGGAAAAGCCCAACTAACTCTGACTACTAAAGTACTGATAACTGAAATAATACTCTATCCTCAAAATATGAGGACTCACCACTAAATCTACTGCTGATAATTTGGGTTGCTAGGTACGGTCAGGAGCCCGTGCGTCTGAACTTATGATATAAGACATCATAGCGCAAAAGAAAGGTATGCTTCCGTACTTTAAATGTACTGGTATTCTAGGTGAGGTAAGGTTGAATGCAGGGGTTCATATACATGAATAGTAACTAGTTGAGAAATCATGTATATAACTGAGTGCGAGTACATGTATATCTGAAACTGTTGTAAAATACTAATTATGCAATGCTATGAACATAACTATGTATACTGTAACTGAGATCACATATAATACTAGATAATGAGTTTTGAAAACTGAATGACTGATATCTCAGTTTACTGATATTCTATTACTGTTAACTGAGTGACTGTTTCTAACAGTCCTGATTCTGTTAAACTGAACTGAGTTCTAAAATGAGTTGGGTGACTGTATATGACAGTCCTAAATCTGATACTTAACTGAGATTTTATACTGAGTCTCAAACTAAAATTGAAACTGTAGGAGTGTTCATCTAACCGGCATACCTCGATTATGAATTGAGTTGAGGTCCAACCCGTGACCCCAGTTGGAAGGGTGTTAGCACCTTGCCAAGGGATACTAACAATGGCTATGAGTTAACCCTCTCTAGAAGAAAGCCCTTTTGTCAACCCTCGCAGGTAGGAAAACTCGTATGAGATGTATCAACCTTAGACTGGCAGGAAGATATCCCAACCTACGCTGGCTACGTAGTTCTGTAATGCAAGGACTGCTACTAAGAGTCAAACCCTTTTTATTAATAGGAATATCCCCATCCCTGGGTTCGCTCGGTGCTGATTCCTACTCCCAACTGAATAGACACTAAACTAATTTCTAGACTGCTGAACTGTTACTGATCGTGCTGTCTAACTAAACTGGACTGAGTTCACTGAGTTCTGTTAACTGACTGGATATACGGAGTTCTGTTACTTACTAAGTACTACTGTACATGACATCACTGAGACTATCCTGAAATTATTTTAAATTTAGGTAACAGCTAGATTGTTGGGCATTAGATACCCCCAGGACTCGATAGCATAGATAGTAAAAACATAGCACAATCTTGAAAACAATTCATTTATTGAGTTATTTTAGCAAACACTCGCATGGCATGAACTTGTACACATACTATTATGTCATGATTCACTATTCAACTCTCATGAACATTATATCAAACACTTGGGGGCATAGTTTATACACATAATACTAGTCAACATGCAAGCATCATGATCACAATTCCAAACTCACAAATTCAAGGGTTTCCAACATGAAACTACATAAAACTACACACATGCTATTTAATTCACATGAATTTTGTAATTAATCATGGACTAGAACCCAAATAAAATCATAATCATGACTATAATTTAACTCAACATGGCTTTCATGAAAGCAATCATCTTGAAATTTTAAAAGAGGTTCTTGAACTCTAAGGGTGGAAGTAAACCCTTGGATGAACACCTAACATACCTTGGTAAGTAAATTCGTGAAGATTGATGGTGTGTTCTTGAAGATTGGTCTTGAAATTTGAATGCCCTAGGGTTTGTTCTTGAGTAAATTTAAGTGAGAATGAGAGATATTGCCTTTAGAGTAGGTTAATCTCGTGTTTTTGGGGCTGATTAAGGGTGGGAAAATCACTCAAATGCCTCTCTGGACGTGGAGTTTTGATGACTGAAAACGTACCCAGTGAATCAGTGAGAGACATGCCGCATCGATGGCATCAATGCGATGACCAACGCGCCACATTAAGTTTGCGTTGGTTCACTGGAATTGCACTGAAAGCTAGGGAAAAATTATCCGTCGACGCGATAGGTGACGCGACACGTCGAGATAGCGTTGACCCACTATTTTGGCCACTTCAATATGATTCAAACGAGGTATGAAAAATCCCAAACTCACCTGAAGTAACCTATTAACACACTTGATCATGATTCAATCCAAGGATCAACATTTTAAGGTCATAAGGGTCGTAAAATAAGATCGCCAAATTATGAAGGCTAAAATAATTCTAGGTGTAAACACTTTGCTGAAATTTCAAAGTCCGGGACCTCTTTTCAAGTTTTAACAGACTGAGTTAAGCTTAGGATTTTGCGGGGTCTTACAATATCTCCCCCTTGGGAACATTCATCCTCGAATGAGACTGACTAAGCTGAGAATACTGATAGAATGAATTTACATACTGATCATGCACAACTGAAGCTTGATTTCATGACTGAATCTACTGATATACTGAACTATCGTACTGATATGTATAACTAAAGCATGACTGAGTTCTGAAGACATGACACATGACTCAATTGTTTCATAAAGGTATGCATGATATGAGAATGCTATGCAACTGAACCGATACAGAGTTGTAAAGGTAACCTGAGCATGGAACTGAGTAAATTCAAGGAAAATTCTAACCTTGAGCTGAGTCTGAGTTTGCGGAGAAGAGGTGAGGATACTTGGTCCGCATATCTGCTTCTGCTTCCCAAGTAGCTCCCCCAACGGACTGATTCCACCAAAGGACTTTGACTAGAGGAACCTCTTTGTTCCTTAGTCTGCGAACCTGAAAATTGAAAATTTCAACTGGGATTTCTTCATAAAAGAGGCTGTTCTGGACATCAATTCCCTCAATCAGGACTACAACGGTTGGGTCACCTATTCTCTTATTTAGAAAGGAGACATGAAACACTGGGTGTAGTAAAGCTAAGTCTAAAGGCAACTCAAGCTCGTAAGATACTTTTCTGAAATGGCTGAGAATTCGGTAAGGAACGACATATCAGGGACCGAGTTTACCCTTTTTGCCAAAACCTCTTCACTCCCTTTATAGGAGAGGTTTTCAAATACATAAAGTCACCAATCTCAAACTCGAGATCCTTTCTTCGCACATCGGCATACAATTTCTGTCGGCTCTAAGCTGTCTTGAGCCTTTCCCTGATCAACTAAACTTTTTCTAAGGCATCAAATACCAAGTCAGGCCCTACCACTGCGGCCTCACCCACTTCAAACCAACCAATAGGGGATCTACATCTCCTCCCATAGAGTTCCTCAAATGGAGCCATCTGAATTCTGGAATGATAACTGTTATTATATGCAAACTCAATTAAAGGCAAGTGGTCATCCTAACTACCCTTAAAGTCAATGGCGCAAGCTCTTAACATCTCTTCTAGAGTCTGGATGGTCCTTTATTCTTGACCATCTGTATGAGGGTGAAAGTCTATATTGAGGTAAACTTGGGTACCAAGACCCTTTTGGAAGGCTATCAAGAAATAAGAGGTGAACTGCGTACCTCTATCTGAAATAATGGACAACGGAACTCTGTGTAATATGACCAACTATCTAACATAGATCTTAGAATAATCCTTGACTGAATAAGAGGTATGAACTGGTAAGAAATGAGCTGATTTGGTCATCCTGTCTACTATGACCCAAATCGAATCATGTTGGCGGCGAGTACGAGGCAAATCTATCAAAAAATCCATGTTCACTTTCTCCACTTCCATGTGTAAATATTGAACTCTTGCATAGACCCACTAGGTTTTTGATGCTCAATCTTAACCTACTAACATATAGAGTACTTAGCCACAAACTCTGCAATGTCTCTTTTCATCCCACTCTACCAATAGACCTGCTGCAAATTGCGATACATCTTAGTGGCCCCTGGGTGAATCGAGTAACGTGCTCCATGCGCCTCTGCAAGAATCCTCTATCTCATGCCATCCTCACATGGCACACATAGTCTACCCTGGCAACGTAACACACTATCTCACCCTTGGGAGAAAACCTCAACTTTTTGATCTTTGACTAGCTCTTTTAGTTTAACTAAACTGGGATCTCTGTTCTGCTTTTCTTTTACCTCGGAAACCAAAGAGGATTCCAAACTATTCTACACCCATACGCTACCCTCTGCTGAGTCGACTAAGAAGACACCTAGTGGGGAAAGCTAATGAACTTCCTGAACTAACTTCTTCTTACCATTCTTCACATGAGAAACACTACCCATAGACATCCTACTAAGAGCATCAGCCACTATATTGTCCTTGCCTAGATCATACAGAGCACTCATGTCATAGTTTTTCAATAACTCTAACCACCTTCTCTGACGTAGGTTCAAGTCTTTCTAATAAAACACATACTTCAGGCTCTTGTGGTTTGTAAACATATCCACATGTACCCTATACAAATAATGTCTCTAAATCTTTAAGGCAAACCTGACAGCTGCTAACTCAAGATCATGTGTGGGGTAATTCTTTTTATTGGGCTTAAGCTGTCTAGAGGCATAGACTATGACCTTACCTCTATGCATCAAAACATACCCTAAACCAACTCTAGAAGCATCAAAATACATAACAAATCTGTCTGAACCATTTGATAAAGTCAAAACTAGGGTTGTAGTGAGTCGAGTCTTTAATTCCTGAAAACTCTTCTCACAAGAATCTGACCACTGAAACTTGACTTTCTTTTGAGTCAATCTAGACATGGGGGATGCAATGGATGAAAATTCTTTAATAAATCATCAGTAATAGCCAACCAATCCCAAGAAACTAATGATATCTGACGGAGAGATGGGTATGGGCTAGTTTCTCACTGCTTTGGTCTTTTGAAGATCAACTCTAATGCCATCACTGGAAACTATATGACTAAGGAAAGATAATGACCATAGCCAAAATTTGCACCTACTGAATTTGTAAAACAACTGATGGGCTCTGAGAGTTTGTAATACTATTCTGAGATGGTCTACATGATCATGTTCACTGCGGGAGTAGTATAATATCCTGAGTCTGTACCCCGGACACTACACGGTGCTTACGACCCCGAAAGACCACAAGCTAATCCATTACTGATATTTGTTGTAAACACTGAATAATAATACTGTAATAAATGCGGAAAATAGGATGAAATGCCATAATGTTCAAAATCTAAAATACTGATAAAGAATATCAACTGTAATAATAATCTGCAAAATTGAATAATGTTTGAAAGTATAGTCTGAAAAGCCTCTAACTAAACTGTCTGAATGTGGAGTTGATGGGACAAGCCCCCAACTAACTCCGACTACTAATAAACTAAAATACTAAAATAAAAGCATGCCCTCGATAGATGAGGACTCAATGCTGAAACTACTATTGATAACTGGATCTGTCTATGTAAGGTCAGGAACCTGGGCATCAGAACCTATGATACGAGACATCATAGTACAAAAAAAGAGTATGCGTCAGTACGTGGAATGTACTGGTATGCTAGATGAGGTAAGACTGAATGCAAGGGTTCATATGTATGAACAATAACTGACTGAATGATATAGAGTAACTGAATGTGAAAGTACATGGATAACTGAAACTACTGTAAATACTGAGTATGCAATATTGTGCATATGCATGTATACTGTAACTGAGCTTTTACTGATGCTGAGTTCTGAGTTCTAATAACTCAGTAACTAATATCTGAGATTACTGATAACTGAGTTACTGAAACTGATTGACTGTATCTAACAATCCTGATTCTATAGAACTGAACTGAGTTCTATCCTGAGACTGAAACTGAAACTGTGGAAAGTAATAATCTAACCAACATACCCCTTTTCTGAGTAGATTTGGGGTTCAACCTATAACCCCAGTTGGAAGAGTTTTAGTATCGTTACATGGGTAAAGAAACTGAAGAGTTACCCTTATCTGGAAGGTACTCTAATAAGAACTGTGGAACCCTCAATTGGCAGGTTAAAACACCTCATCAACCCTTAACTGGCAGGTTAATATCTCAACCTACGCTGGCTACGTAGCTCTGGAATGCAAGGATTGCTTCTAAGGATCACACCCTCTACAGGCAGGTGAGCCCCCATCCTTGGGTTCACTCGGTGCTGAATTCTACTCCTAATTGAAAGACACTGAACAGAGTATACTAAACTAGACTGGACTAATACTGATTTTTCCTGAGTTCTGTAACTGACTGAGTTCTACTGAGTTCTGTAGCTAACTGAATTCTACTAATTGTGACATGATTGATACTATCTATAACTAACACTGGCTCTAGGTAAACAACTAGATTGTCGGGTATTAAATACCTCCAGGACTCGATAGCATGAAAATAAAGCATAGCATAATCTTAGAATACATAACTATAATTACTTGTCCATAATTCATTCATAGAGACATTTTATCAAACACTTGTAGGGCATAAGCTTGTACATATACTAGCATGTCATGATTGCATAATTTAATGGACATTCTGTCAAACACTTGGAAAGCACAACTTAATGCACATAATTATGGATAACATATAAACATTGCAACTAAAATGCCCAAACTTGCAAATTCATGGGTTCAACATGCAATTCATATTATTTCCCATAAATACTATTCTATTTTTATGAATCTTATCATAATCATGGATTTAAAACCAAATTACTATCATAGATATGCGTACAATCAATTTCAAGCATTGGAATTATGAATCTATAACTTATAATTTAAAAAGAGGTTCTTGGGCTTCATGGGTGAAAGGAATCCATAAATGAGCACCTAACATACCTGAATTAATGAGTTCTTGGAGCTCTTAGTGAGTTTCTTGAGCTTTGTTCATGATTTCTTAAGAGCTTGGGTTTGCTAATTGAGAGAGAATGATTTCTTTCTAGAGATAAGTGAGTAATTAATAAGATATTAGGCTATTTAGGGCTTTAATCTCGTGTTTAGGCTGACTAGAATAAGGGAAAAAGACCTAGGCAAACTCAATAAGCTAAGGTCTGAATAGTCCTTTCTGCCTGACCTTCTGTCTGAGGATGGAAAGTTGTACTGAGATGAACTTGGGTACCAAGAACCTTCTGAAAAGCTTTCCAAAAGTGAGGTAAACTGAGTACCCCTATATGATATGATAGACAACGGAATCCCATGCAACCTAAACAACTTTCTAAGATAGATCCTAGAATAATCCTCAGCTGAGTAAGCAGTATAAACTAGCAGGAAATAAGCTAATTTAGTCATTCTGTCTACAATGACTCATATTGAATCATGTTGATGATACGTATGAGGTAATCCTAGCACAAAGTCCATGTTCACCACTTCCCACTTCCAAGTGGGGATACTGAACTCCTTCAATGTGCCACTAGGCCTTTGGTGTTCAACCTTAACCTTCTGATAATTAGAACACTTACTACAAACTCTATAATATCCCTTTTCATACCACTCCACCAATAGATTTCCCGCAAGTCATGGTACATCTTAGTGGCTCCTGGGTGTATAGAGTAACGTGCACCATGTTCTTTCTCCAAAATCCATTGCCTCAAACCATCGACACATGGAACACACAACCTGCCCTGACAACACAGCACACCATCTCCCCCTTGGGAGAAAACCTCTATTTTATGATCTCTGACTAACTCATTCAACTTAACCAAACTAGGATCTCTGTCTTGTTTTTGTTTTACTTTTGCAACCGTGGAAGATTTCAAACAATTTTGAACCCATACACTTCCTTCTTTTGAATCAACCAACCAGACACCTAATCTAGAAAGATGATGAACCTCACTAACTAACTTATTCTTATCCTCCTCAACATGAACAACACTACCCATAGATAACTTGCTAAGGGCATCTGTCACTACATTGGCCTTACCCAGGTGATACAACATACTCATGTCGTAATCTTTGAACAACACAATCCACCTTCTCTGTTGAAGATTTAGATCTTTCTTGGAGAATAAATACTGTAAGCTTTTGTGATCCGTTAACACATCAACATGAACCCCATAAAGATAATGTCTCCATATCTTCAAAGAAAACACAATAGCTTCCAACTCAAGATCATGGATAGGATAATTCTTTTCATAGGTATTAAGCTGTCTAGAGTCACAGGCTATGACCTTACCTCTCTGTATCAACACACAACCAAGACCAACTCTAGAAGTATCACAATAAACTACAAACCCATATGAACCATCAGGCAAAGTCAATACTGGGGCTAAAGTAAGTCGAGTCTTCAACTCCTAAAAACTCCTCACATGAATCTGACCACTGAAATTTGACTTTCTTCTGAGTCAATCGAGACTGAGGGATGCAATAAAAGAAAACCCTTCAATAAACCATCTGTAATAGCCATCCAAACCTAAGATACTCTTGATATCTGATGGAGAGATAGTTCTAGGCCAGTTTTTCACTACTTTTGTCTTTTGAGGGTCGACTCTAATGCCATCCCCGAAAATAATATGGCCAAGGAAAGCTACTATCTTAGCCAAAATCTGCACTTACTGAATTTGGAAAACAACTGATGAGCTCTAAGAATCTGCAATACAATTCTAAGATGGTCTAAGAATCTGCAATATAATTCTAAGATGGTCTGCATGATTATTCTCACTATTATAATAGACAACAATATCATCAATGAAGACTATGACGAACATGTCCAAGTACTGCTTGAACACTTTTTTCATCAAGTCCATGAAAGCTGCAGGGGCATTCGTTAGTCTAAAACACATAACTAGGAATTCAAAGTAACTATACCAATTTTTGAAGGCAGCCTTTGGAATGTCACATTTTCTGACTCTAAGCTAATGATAGTCAGATCTGAGATCTATCTTAGAGAAGTAACTGACACCCTAAATTTGGTCGAACAATTAATCAATCCTATGGAGTGGATACTTATTCTTGATTGTGACTTTGTTCAACTGACGGTAATCAATGTATATTCTAAAAGTACCGTCTTTCTTACACACGAATAAAACTGGAGCACCCTATGGAGAAATACTGGGCCTGATGAATCCATTATCTAAGAGATCTTTCAACTGCTCTTTCAACTCCTTAAGCTCAGCTGGATCTATTTTGTAGGGTAAAATAGAGATGGGCTGGGTATCTGGAAGAAGATCTATTCCGAAGTCAATTTTCCTTTAAGAAGGAACTCCAAAAGGTCTTCAGGGAACACATCTGGAAATTTCTCTTACTACTAAAATGGACTCGAGACTTGGAGTCTCAAAACTAGAGTCTTTGACTTGGAAAAGATGGTAAACACACCCCTTAGCTATCATTTTTCTTGCATTAAGATAAGAAACAATTTGACTCCTAAGCACAGAGGTACTACCCCTCCATTCAATAACTGGTTCATTAGGAAACTAAAACTGAACAACTCAATTTCTATAATAAACTGAGGCATAACATGAGTAGAGCCAATCCATGCCGAAAATGACATCAAAATCAGTCATCTCTAACTCT
This sequence comes from Capsicum pubescens, assembly GCA_030864215.1. Taxonomy (NCBI): domain Eukaryota; kingdom Viridiplantae; phylum Streptophyta; class Magnoliopsida; order Solanales; family Solanaceae; genus Capsicum; species Capsicum pubescens. The sequence continues at coordinate 156,931,164 of CM061547.1, read as the reverse complement.
ACAAGATCTGCTGAGGTAACTCTCTAGGGTACTATAATTGGGTAGATTTTGTATACCCACCTGGCTATAATAGAGCTACCTACGGGAGTAGACACTGACGACTGACACCGAAATTGACGGCTATATAAGGAGTCATAAAAGAAAGTGAAGCTCTGGGGTCTAATAAAGCATAAACATGAATATGAAAAACATGTAACGTACTCATAGCCACATTAGGAGAACTTTCCAGATCCCGTCGAGATTGGAGTGCCTATAATCTATTCTGGCGCTGACCACTGGTTGCGCTGGAAGTGGCAGCCTACTAAGTCGGGAGACCAACTAGAACTAATGATGATTAGAATGACCCTGTTGGCCGCCCAATGGTCAATATCTAACTGTGTGTCCTGGCTTGCCATATCCAAAACATACATCACTGCTAGCTCTACACACATCCCGATGATTCCTGCCATATTTTCCGCAAAGCGAATTAGTACGACCATTGTTCACGCTACCCTAGAACTTGGAGCTTGGCACTCTATCTTGATTATCTTACCTAAACATAGGCATTGGTACACTAGCTGAAGATGGGGATGAGGCTGAAGACTTTTGACTGAACCAATAATAGTTACCACCCTCTGACCTTGGCTGAGAAAAGTTAAAACTACCTGTCCTGGCCCTCTTATTGTCTCTGACTTTTTCCTTAAGCTTCTCTTCCTCAATCTACTGAGCATGAACCATATGTCTAGATAAGTCCATCTCTTCAATCAACATTGCAGTCCTACACTCTTTGACCACATTATAAGATACATTAGATACAAATTTACTTATTCTAGACCTATTATCAGCCACTATCGAAGAAGCATACGTGGCCAACTTAGTGAACTTAAGTGAGTATTCCTTCACACTCATACTACCCAGCTTCAAGTTAATAAACTCCTGCACTTTAGCTTCCCTCAACTCTAATGGGAAGGACCTATTTATAAAATCCATGGAAGAGTCTCCCTATTCTACATACCCTGCCTCAATACCCCTATCCTCCTTCCACTGCTTATATCAAGTGTGAGCTACATCTTGCAAATGGTATGCAGCCAACTCCATACTTTTACTCAAAGTGATACCCCTGATATCTATCACATTCTAAACCATATCAAGAAACTCATGTGGATCGTCCTCAGACTTGGATCCCAAAAAAAAGGGGAATTTATTCGGGTGAAATCCTGAATCCTAGATGGAGATGTATTTTCTACTAGATTAGCTGGGGTAATAGCCTGCTGATTGTTTTGAGCCACTACTAAATGAGATAAGGTAGTGAAAGAAGCTCTAAATTTTTCTATAGAGACATGCTCGTTCAAGGGATCTTCTTGAACATGCGAAGGTGTGGGCTGTTTCCCATCCCTTCTATCGATCTTTATTATAGGAGGCATAGTTTGTAAAAGAATAAAGGATGAGTTATAAAAAGAGTTTAAATAAAGCTCATGCTCATTCGCACGACATAAATACTAAAAGAAGGGAAACTTTTCCAAAAATGTTTCATAGCCTTTTGTCCATAAGTTTGGCACATATCAAACCCATGCACAAGAATCTATTTAACACGTCTGTCAGACTCCCTAGGACACTTTAAAACCATAGGCTCTAATACCAAGTTTTTTCACGACCCGAGGCTACCCCTTAGTCGCAACAACGATGCTTAAGATCACAAGTAAATACAAGCTAACACATGAGCATGTACCTACTGTGAGCACTAAATAAATATGAACATAACCCCTTTGTGAAATATAAATAGAAAAGAAAATATAAATCTGAATACTAAAATACTGAATTTATCATAAGTATGAAACATCTGATAAAAACTAAAAGTGACTGACTGGCTGTCTAACTATTTTGTCTAAATATCTTAAATTCTCTAAACTAACTGAGGGGTTGATGGGACATACCCCCAACTAACTCTGACTGACTAAATAAAATGAAATACTGAAATAACTGAATAATCAAAATATGTCCTCAATGGATGAGGACTCACGACTACGACTGCTACATTACGCTAAGTTGTCTAACTGCGGTTGGGAAACAGTGCATCCGAACATATGATATAAGACATTATAGAACAAAGAAGAGTATGTGGTTAGTACTTTAAATGTACTGGTATATGCGATGAGGTCTGGCTGATATACATAGTGTACTGTGCATATAAAATAAGGACTAAGTGAATAGACGAAGATAACTAAACATGAATGCATGAAAACTATAACATCTAAGAATGCAAGACCAAGCATAAACATATAACTGAAATCTGATAACTGAATAACTAAAAATATATGCCTTGGTCAGGCAACCTAAATTGAAACTATATTGCATACTTTACTAAGACTATGGGAGTTATCATCTAACTGACATGCCCCAATCTGAGCTAATTGGGGTCCAACCTGTAACCCATGTTAGAAGGGTGTTAGTACCATGCCACGGGTACTAACACTGGTTGTGTGGATCCACTTAACTGGTGTCCCAAATAACTTATGAGTCACCATCAACAAGCATGTGCTCTAAAGAGATATGTGTCACCTCAACTGGTAGGTAGACACTTAGTCAAAGCTCAACTGGCAGGTAGACTTCTCTAACCTATGCTGGCTATGTAGTTTTATAACTCGGGGATTACTGCTAATGGTCACACCCTCTACTATCAAGTGAGCCCTTATCCCTGAGTTCGTTCAGTGCTAAATCCTACTCCAAACTAAACTGACATTAATACTGGAATAAACTGAACTATACTGAATATTGTTATATAACTGATAGTGCTCATCATGAAAATAAACATGTAAGTATACTGATAAGAGTTATGGATTAACTATTTGAGTACTTGAAAAGATGAATTCATGTAAATCACATAGGTATCGGGTGCTTATAACCCACCAGCACTGAATGAAATCATTATTAATTCCATATAAAAGCTTTAAAACTATAGCAGGGGATCATTGTTCAAAAACCAACGCTTAGGCCTTTCATCAAACATATGAGAGTCATGAACTTAAGCATGAAAATAGGTAAAGCATGTGAGAATAACATGATTACAAGACTAAAATAATAATTTAAGGTTTTAACGTGAAGATTACAATATTTAAACATGTAATGTCTTATACCAATTAAAAAATCTTATAAACATAACTTATAATTGAATTTACAAGAGATTCATGGAGATATTTCAACTTAAACATGAAAAACTCAAAATTTAAAACAAAAAAAGGATTCTTGGACTCCATGGGTGAAAGGAACCCACGGATGAAAATCACACATACCTCACTAGATGATTTCATAAAGATTCTTGGGAACTTCTTGAGGTTTAAAGCTTGAATTCCTTGATTCCTTGAGAAAGGGTTAGAGTTTGTTCTTGAGGTGGAAGATGATTTTCTTGAGAACTTTTATAAATAAAGGGGCAAATAATGCTCCTTGGGGACCTAAATTTCATGTTATGGATGAGTTTGTGTGAGGGAATTTACCCAAATTCCCTTAAATGACGAGGATAAAAAGATAGACAAAAAAGAGAGATGCGATATGGGCTCAGGAGCATCAGAATAGAGCGGGTAGTATGGGCTCTGGAGTGGTGCATTGGGGGTGCAGCTCAGGCTCTAAAGTGCCGCAATGGGGTGCAGCGTAGGCTAATCTTGGTGTTGGTACTATTTTGGGGATCCAAACACACCCCTACGCTCGTCTAAAATTTTTGAAACACACCCAAGACATACTTTGAACAACCTCAATCATGAATCAACTCAAAAATTGACATTCTGAGGTTGGGAAGATCAAAAATAAAATCATCAAAGTTTAGGGCCTTGAAAATGACTAAGTCCTCAACACGTGGTAAATTTTCTAACATTTGGACCCCTTATACCTGCAATTGAGAGTTGAAATGAGCTAAGACTTTTACAGGATACTAAAAATGATTACATAGTTGTTAGTTAAGTGAAAGGGCAATCACTCAAGTTAAAACTACAATAGCTTTTGTTAGTGGGATTACAACCCCGAAGTTAGTCAATCATAAGAGAAAATGTAGGAGATAAAGGCTTTATATTGTGTTGATATCAATTACATTAAATCATGACATGCTAAGGGGTATGCAATAAAGATGTTAAGGAGTGGACCGACTGATGGATATAGATATAGGCCCAAAAACATTCATATGCTAAATACTGTGTATTTCAAATCATCCATTAGGATACATTAAGTTTTTAGAAAATAAATTCATATAGCTTTATATCCAATGATACGAGGTTTTTGTTTTTGTGAATGTTGTTCATTTGAGTGGATCATACAAATGAATATTTTCTTCAACTAGCATTCATGATAGTGCAGGTATGTTACCTCATATGTATCAAATAAGGCAACTAAACTTATGTTAGAATATAGTGTATATGAACATCACAGATAAACTAAACTACATTGACTTGATAATTTAATGTATCATATGTTGTCTATTTTTAGGTTGCATATTGCTAATAGAATATGGTGTTATAGATATTGAGAATGATTTCTCACGATCATAATTTTTCAAGCATTTAAAAGTGCTTTTGAAGAACATGAAAATACGTGTGTTGTTTCTGATCAGAATGAAAGCATTACAAAAAGTGTAAGTGTTATGTATCAGGATATTCCACACTTTTTTTGTATTTAGAATGTTTGAAAGAATATGTGCACAAACTTTAGGAGAAGAATAAAATGACTTAATGACCTATACTATTCAATGGCCAAGGCTTAAAGAAAAGAGAATTTTGAGTATATTATGGCTAAAGTTGGGAAGGTCAATTACATGGTTAAGAATTACTTATATAATACTGATTATGATAAGTGGGAAAGATGTCATGATCCATAGAGGGAGGATGATGACATTGAATATTGTTGAATGTATCAATGGTTGTCTAGTAGAAGCGTGTGAACTGCCTATCTTGAAATTTCTAAAAGAAGCAAGAATACATTTTGGAGCATGAAATTGCAAATATAGAGAAACAACATCATATACAAAGACTACATTGGGTATAAGGTTTGGAAGAATTCTAGTCCTAAACATTGCAAAATTTACATAGTTGATGGTATGTTTTAGCAGCACATCTCTAATATATTGCAAGGACACACACACCCCAAAAAAGTATATCTGCATTGATTTTAAAGAGTCTGAATACTGATATCTACTTTTTTGGGTTATGTTGATATGAAAATTGTGGATTGTTTTATTATAGATAATTATGTTTTCAATTTCTGGTACATAAAATTTGTTTATGTTGTTATGTTTGAGATTTTTGTGTTTATATTTTTTAACTAATATAAGTTTGATTGGTGATTTGTTGGATAGGTTACGACTTCATTAGTGTATGTATACTTTGTATATGAAGATGGTAGAAGGTACATCGTGAATTTTTAGAGTAAAACATGTAATTATGGAAGGTTTAAACATAACGAGATACCATGTCGGCACACATTGCAGTCTTGAAGAGAAAACACGTAAAAGCTATGGAATCCCACTGTTCACATTATTACAATTCAACAACAATCATCAATACATATTAAGTACCAATAAATTCAATGTTGAAGTACCAATAAATCCTGATAAGTGTTAAAATTACCAAACTTGAAACATTTAATCAAATCTAGCTTACTCACAACAACTTTTTCTGGAAAATAATTTCCCATCACCACACTGGAGGCAAATCTAAGTACTAAAAATCTATTGTATTACTGGTGCATTTCAAATCGATAATAATAGCAAATTCAAATATGAAAAATCTAAGAACAAAATGATTGAGCCATATATAAACTTCATCGAAATTTTCTTATTCTAACTCGAGCATCAAAATGCATTTGGTTATCTAACCTGTGAACTTACAATTTGGTATATTCAGATAAACAACAAAACATGTTTCTCAGAATAACTCAACGACCTCATTGCTCAGAACATCAACAAAGCCAGTTAGATATGAATGTTGCATGCGCTGTAAAACTTCAAAAGATGAGGTGGAATATATTTCATGACATATTTCATGCCCTGCAAACAAACCAATTAACAAAAATATATATGTAATTATTAACTGGATATTCATAATATTGAAAATTCTAACACATAATGTATAATACCAGGATAACATAGAACATGTATATTTCAAAGAAAAAAATGCATAACTGTTATATAACGTTTTGATATTTATGTATCTACAATGCAATAATGTGTAACACCTAGAAGCTATTCCCTGGATGTCACATAGTGCTTAGGAATGTAAGTAGCCCCAAAGATAATCCATGGTATCTACTCACTTATCACTGAATACGAAACAATTTATATAGACGTAAGCAGAAACTTAAACTGATAATGTAAAGTTAACTTGGAATGTCAATTCAATAAAATTAGATAAACCAAACAACACTGAAAGTCTGAAGGTCTAAAAGAAGACAACTGATAGATTATGGCAAGTGTAACGCCCCGAAATATCATCCCGAGATGCCACACAGTGCCCAAGACTACACGTAGCCTCAAGCTAACCCTTTAAACCAAAACACTACCCTTGGGTTCCAACACAAAAACATAAATTCTATGCTAAGGATATATATAGAAGTACATATCATATCACATCGCACATGACACGGAACATCGTTAGACTGTACATATATAGAATGTCTATACACAAACCAACCCAATAATACACTAGTCTGACATAGCCTCTATACAGTAAAATCAACGAGCCATTGGGACAAACCCCCAACTGACTCAACAGACCAAAGGGATCACAAAACAACAACACCAAAACTAGCAACTTGGTCCTCGAACCATAAGGACTCACCACTGAAGGAACATAGATGCGACACTCGGATATCACTGTCGCGGCTGCGGCTGAGTACTTGAACCTACGTCATGGTAAGAATGTAGCCCATAGAGAAATATTTGGGTCAACAGAAGATACGTACAGAGTATGTGGGGGCACATGCAAAATATAAATAATATCATAAATTTCATAAAAACGTACATACGGATCATAATGACACACCTGGCTTGAGTGACATTGAATCATGCAACTCATAACATCTTAGATAAGAAATGTAGGAGAAAACCTCATAAATTATTATAGATCATCATAGGCAACTTGACTCACCACATCAAAACTCGGAGTGACTCGGTATTTTAATAAACATGACTCTTATGGACAGGGGAGTTTCCTATAACTGACAACCCCACGTGAGCTAAGTGGAATACCAACGTTTGAAACCCCCGTTGGTGGGAGCGTCATACTCTTTGCCAGGGAGTACAACCTTAAAACTGCAATAATCACAATCGGGCTCTCTAGCCAATAATATCATCATCAAACTACCCTACGGTGGCACATAGGTTTGGGGAAATACCACTTTTCCCTCTCGGTACTAAGTAATACTCCCCGACAAGCTCAAAATGCGTTAGGAAATCCACCACAACATCACAAGGGTCTATCATAAAGACCAAATCAAATCTCTTTCTCATTTATCAAATCATATCAATTTGTGGATTCCTAACTCAACACACTTTAGCTCAAAATATTTTAATCTTCCTCAACATCAACAAGGTATCAATACATTGAACCATAACCGACTCGACATTTGGACAAGGATATGAAGACTCAATACATAATATTTTCAACAATTTAACTCATCAAAACCATCCAGAAAATACCAAGACTCATTGCAACTTCAATATCAACATTTCTCAATTTGCCATCCAACTCTTATTTAAAGGTACTTGAGACATCAACCCATAGTAGGGATATAGAATTTTCAATATCAATTATAAATTCATAATAAGGAAATAGTGGAATGATAGTATAAATCAAGGCTTAACAAATTAAATCATCATACTCTCATAATCAAATACTTTTTGGACATAATTCCATCTCAACATCAGACACATATCGGATGACATAATCCCATAGCTCATGGAAAATAATATAAGATATAAAACCATATTTCCAATTCATGGTAAAACATGTAAAATCTCATGTCAATGTAATTCAACAAAAATACCGGGCACAAGATCGAAAGGATAATTTTGTTCAAAGCCCCACATACCTAAAAATGAAAGATGAATATGAAATTTCGACTCCGGAACTTTATTCACGAAAATAAAGGGTGCTTCTCGAAGCCCTTAACATGATCAACTCGAATCCCAAATTAATTTGAAATTTCTACGGTTCAATCAAGAGACATAGAATGATGAAATTTGGAGTAGTAGGGTTGGGGTTTGAGCCTTAGGAAATTTTGGAGAAAAATGAGCTATTGAATGCTCTTAATGGACTTAAATCCATAGTTTACCTGGATGGATTGGAGTGGAAATGACCAAAATACCCTTAAAAATCAAATAATGTCAAATCTGTCCTTTGGTGGACTGTTTGGATAGGCTGTAGTAGATCGACCATAACTTTTTTCACCGATGGAAAAATTGGATGAAACCAATTTCATTAGAAAGAGGACTTTTAGAGATTTCTGTTTATATAGAGTATCTCACCCAGATCATTATGTACAAGGATTTATGATCGTTTGAAGTTGACCCGAAAATTCGCCTGGCCTCAGTATTCTTTTCCTGCACATTTACTGTTCACCACTATTCACGATTAGATCGGCATGATCATAACTCATCGCTCGAGTGTCCGTTTTGGATGATCCACATATATTTGGATAGCTTATTCGATGATCTACGCGATGACAGGTCGCATATCCAGAAATTCCACACATAAAAATTATTAATCACGATAAAGAACAGAATACAACACATTTTCGTCCGAGATCTTAATGGATTTTTTTTCGAGGCATCACATCATCTCCCCCTTGGAAACATTCATCCTAGAATGTTGATAGGTAGGTCAAGAATACTATGAAAATGAGTATATAGAGAAAAATCATCTTTCCCAAGCATATACTCCATTCTAGATTTTTTTTGGATATCGTAGAAAACACACAAGCCAAGATAAACATAGCAATAAGGATTAAATCAAAAGATAACGATACCTTTGTCATGCTCAGGATTCATAGGAAAGAGGTGGGGATATTTTGGCTCGCATATCCGCTTCGACTTCCCAAGTAGCACTCTCCACGGATTGATTTCGCCAAAGCACTTTAACCAAAGGAACTTCCTTGTTTCTTAGCCTACGAACTTGAAAGTCAAAAACCTCAACTGGAATCTCTTCATATGAAAGACTATCTTGAATGCCCGAGCTTTCGGAAGGATCAATCACAACAGAATCACCAATAGACTTCTTAAGCATAGAAACATGGAAAACCGGATGGACATTAGATAACTCCGCGGGCAATTCAACCTTATATGCTACCTTCCCAATGCGATCCACAATCTTATAGGGACCAATGTAACGGGGACTTAGTTTCCCTTTTTTCTCAAATCTCTTCACCCCTTTCATGGGTGAAACTTTCAAGTACCCTAAATCACCAACATCAAATTCAAGGTCTTTCCTTCTTACATTTGCATATGATTTTTGACGACTTTGGGCGGTTTTCAACCTTCTCCGAATTAACTTAACCTTCTCCATGGCCTCGAACACCGCATCCGGTCCAATTGCGGTAGCCTCACCAACTTCAAACTAACCAATGGGTGATCTATACCTTCTACCATACAAAGCTTCAAACGGGGCCATTCCAATAGTAGCATGAAAACTGTTATTGTAAGCAAACTCGATTAATTCTAAGTGCTCATCCCAACTACCTTTAAAATCAAGCACACAAGCCCTCAACATATCTTCTAAAGTCTGAATGGTCCGCTCGGCCTAAACATCTGTTTACGGATGGAAAGCAGAACTTAAACGAATTTATGTACCGAGACCCTTCTGGAAAGATTTCCAAAACTAAGAGGTAAACTGCATACCTCTGTCAGAAATAATAGCCAAAGGGATTCCATGAAGTCTGACGAGTTCCCGAATATATATTCTAGCATAATTTTCAGCTGTATACGATGAATGCACATGCAAGAAATGAACTAATTTCGTCAGCCGATCTACGAAAACCCAAATCGAATTGTGATGGCGACGAAAAGGAGGTAAACCAGCTATGAAGTCCATATTCACTTCTTCCCACTTCCAAGTAGGAATGCTAAACTCTTGCATCACGCCACTGGGCCTTTGATGCTCTATTTTAACCTGTTGACACGTGGAACACTTTGCCACAAATTTTACTATGTTTCTCTTCATACCGTTCCACCAATAGATTTCCCGCAAATCATGGTACATCTTGGTAGCACCAGGATGGATGGAGGATCGCGTACCATGCGCTTCCGCCATAATCCTATTATTCAAGTTATCAACATCAGGAACACATAATCTTTCTCAGAGTCTCAAAATGCCATCTCTCCCTTGGGAGAAAACCTCCACCTTTTGGTCTTTAACTAACTCTTTTAACCTGACCAAGGTAGGACCCCTGTCTTGCTTCTCCTTCACTTCCGAAACTAAAGAGGATTCGGAACCGATTTGCACTCCTATACTACCCTCAGTATCACCAAACAACCTAACCCCCAATCTAGCCAAACGATGTACCTCACGGGCCAACTCCTTCTTACCAATCTCCACATGTGCTACGCTACCCATGTACTTCCGACTAAGGGCATCTTCTACTATATTGGCCTTGCCCGAATGATATAGCACGCTCATGTCATAATCTTTCAACAATTCTAACCATCGTCTCTGCCTAAGATTTAACTCCTTTTGAGTGAATACATACCACAAGCTCTTATGGTCCGTGAAGACGTCGACATGGACACCACATAAATAATGTCTCCAGATTTTCAAAGCAAAAACCACGACAGCTAATTCAAGGTCATGGGTAGGATAATTCTTCTCTTGAGGATTTAGATGCCTGGAAGCATAAGCTATAACCTTGCCCTTTTGCATCAATACACAACCCAAACCGACTCAGGAACCATCGCAATACACCACAAAACCATCAACACCGTCAGGCAAAGTCAACACAGGGGCTGAAGTGAGTCGAGTCTTCAACTCCTGAAAACTCTTCTCGCAAGATTCAGACCACAGGAACTTCACTTTCTTTTGGGTTAAACGAGTCATAGGAGACGCAATAAATAAAAACCCTTTAATAAAATGACGATAATAACCAGCTAGACCCAACAAACTTCGGATATCAGAAGGAGAAATAGGTCTAGGCCAACTCTTTATAGCCTCTATCTTTTGAGGATCAACTCTAATACCTTCGGAAGAAACAACATGACCCAAGAAGGCTACAGAGTTCAGCCAGAACTCACACTTACTGAACTTAGCATACAACCGATGAGTTCAAAGAGTTTCCAACACGATTCGGAGATGATCCGCATGATCACCCTCACTTCGGGAGTAAATAAGAATATCATCAAGGAACATTATTACAAATAAATTCATATATGTCCGGAATACATGGTTCATAAGATCCATGAAAGCCGCTGGAGCATTAGTTAACCCGAAAGACATCACTAAAAATTCAAAATGACCATAACGGGTTCGGAAGGCTGTCTTGAGGATATCACATTCCCTAACCTTAAGTTGGTGATAACCGGATCTGAGGTCTATCTTAGAAAAGTAGCTCGCACCTTGCAATTGATCAAATAAATCATCAATTCGAGGAAGCGGATATTTATTCCTGATATTAACCCTATTAAGCTGTCGGTAATCAATACACATCCGCAAAGAACCATCTTTCTTACACACAAATAGGATAGGTGCACCCCATGGGGACACACTAGGTCTGATAAAGCTTTTGTCTAAAAGATCTTTCAATTGCTTCTTCAACTCTTTAAGTTCCGCGGGAGCCATGCGATACAGAGGAATGGAAATAGGTTGAGTATCGGGAATAAGGTCAATCTCGAACTCTATCTCTCTATCAAGAGGTATTCCTGGGAAATCTTCCGAAAAGATATCAAGAAACTCATTAACAACATTAATTGACTGAATGATCGGGGTTTCAGACTTAGTGTCTTTAACCCGAACCAAATGGTGGATGCAACCCTTGGAAATCAACTTCCTAGCTTTGAGATAGGATATGAAATGACCCTTAGGAATCACAGAACTCTTGGACCATTCGAGGATAGGTTCATCAGGAAACTGAAACTTGACTACACGGGCACAACAATTAATAGTCGTATAGCATGAGTGAAGCCATTCCATACCCAGAATGATATCAAAGTCAACTATATCTATCTCAATCAAATTAGCATACATAACCCGATGAAAGATAGTAATGGGACATTTCTTATACACCTGCTTAGCAATGACAGACTCTCCTACCGGAGTAGAAACCAAAATAGGCTTAGAAATTAGTTCAGGATCCGTTTCAAAATTTACAGCAACCAGGGGTGTCACATAAGAAAAACTTGAACCGGGGTCCATAAACACATAAACATCAAAATAGAAAACATGGAGCATACCAGTGATAATATCGGGAGAGTCCTCCTGCTCCTGACGAGGTGGTATAGCATAGAAACGATTCTGGCGTTGACCGCCAACAGTACTAGATGAAGCACCTTGAGGAGGAACTGGACGGGCTGCGGGAGGTGGGGCACTGGTAGTCTGACTCTGGGGATGGGCATCACGACTCTGCTGTCTGGCATACGGGAAGTCTCTAAGTATGTGGCCCAACTTTCCATAACCAAAAGAGCCCCGCTGCCCCAAATAACACTCCCCAAAATGGTCTTTACCATACTTAGCACACGAAGTAGGATGAGGTCGGTTTTTTACACTATCCCGAGACTTGGAAGGTACCGACCTATTCTCGAGCTCCTGCCTGCCCCAATATATGGGAGCACTAGATGAGAAAGACGCAGGTATAAATAAATATCTCTGAAACTGAGGGCGACTCTCTCCGGAAAATCTAGTCTGACCAAACCCTTGTTGCTCCGATCTGACTTTCTTAATCCCTCTTACTCTTTCTCTTTCCTTTATCTTGTCTGACTCAATCTGTTGGACGTGAATCATTAACCTAGGAAGATCAATCTCCCTTTTGATCATAACAGATCTACATTCTTTCACCACATAACTCGACACCCCAGTTAGAAACTTGCTCATACTAGTCCTCGAGTCAGCCATCATATTAGGACCGTACTTCGATAGATGATTAATCTTAAGACAATACTCCTTAACCGACATGGAGCCTTATCTCAAATTCATAAACTCCTCTATCTTAGCATCCCGTAAATCAAGAGGAAAGAATCTATCCAAGAAAGAATCTTGGAACAATTGTCAAGTCACCAGAGCGGTATCTTCCTCTCTACCCTTATTTCACATCTGCACCCAGTCATAGGCAATATCCTTCAACCGATAAGAAGCCATCTCCACACTTTCTTCCTCGGTTACGTGTATAATCTGTGTAATTTTTTTCATTTCATCAACACACATCTGCGGGTCTTACCCTGCTCTCGACCCATGAAACTCTGGTTGATTCATCCACATAAAATCATGAATTCGTGCTGCTGCTGAATTATTTTCCTACGAAGATGGAGCGTTGGCCTGAGTATTGGCGGTAACTGCCCGGGCTAGCATCTGAAAAGCTGCCAAAAATTTGGCATGGGATACCGTCTCATGTAATGGATCAACGGGTTGAGGTTGGTTGTTGTTTCCGCGAGCTCGACAAGAAGGCATTTTCTGTCGTAAAAACGCACAAATTAACAGCAGAAGAAAACAGTTGTAAGCATGCTAGACACTTATAGAAAGAAAGAAACGACTTTTCCTAGAACGCCCCGCAACCTCTTGATTATAGGTGTGACGCGCTACACACCGATGCTCAAGACTCTAAGTAACGCGGCTTGTCAGACTCCCTAGGACTCTTCACAACCTTAGGCTCTGATACCAAGTTTGTAACACCCCAAAATATCATCCCGAGATGTCACACGGTGCCCAAGGCTACACATAGCCTTAAGCTAACCCTTTAAGCCGAAACACTACCCTTGGGTTCCAACACAAAAACATACACGCTACGCTAAGGATATATATATAAGTACATATCATATCACATTGCACATGGCACGGAATATCGTTAGACTGTATATATATGGAATGTCTATACACAAACAAACCCAACAATACACTAGTCTGACATAACCTCTATACATCAAAATCAATGAGCCATTGGGACAAACCCCCAACTGACTCAACATACCAAATGGATCACAAAATAACAGCACCAAAACTAGCAACTTGGTCCTCGAACCATGAGGACTCACCACTGAAGGAACGTAGATGCAGCACTCGAATATCACTGTCGCGGCTGCGGCTGAGTACCTGAACCTACATCATGGTAAGAATGTAGCCCATAGAGAAATATATGGGTCAACACAAGATACGTACTGAGTATGTGGGGGCGCATGCAAAATATAAATAATATCATAAATTTTGTAAAAACGTACATATGGACCATAATGACACACCTGGCTTGAGTGACATTGAATCATGTAACTCATAACATCTTAGATAAGAAATTTAGGAGAAAACCCCATAAATCATTATAGATCATCATAGGCAACTTGACTTACCACATCAAAACTCGGAGTGACTCGGTATTTTAATAAACATGACTCTTATGGATAGGGGAGTTTCCTATAATCGACAACCCCACGTGAGCTACGTGGAATACCAATGTTTGAAACCCCCGTTGGCAGGAGCGTCATACTCTTTGCCAGGGAGTACGACCTTAAAACTGCAATAATCACAATCGGGCTCTCTGGCCAATAATATCATCATCAAACAACCCTACGGTGGCACATAGGTTTGGAGAAATACAAAATTTCCCTCTCGGTGCTAAGTACTACTCTCCGACAAGCTCAGAACGCATTAGGAAATCCACCACAATATCACAAGGGTCTATCATAAAGACCAAATCAAATCTCTTTCTCATTTATCAAATCATATCAATTTGTGGATTCCTAACTCAACACACTTTAGCTCAAAACATTTTATTCTTCCTCAACATCAACAAGGTATCAATGCATTGAACCATAACCGACTCGACATTTGGACAAGGATATGAAGACTCAATACATAATATTTTCAATAATTTAACTCATCAAAACCATCCGGAAAATACCAAGACTTATTGCAACTTCAAAATCAACATTTCTCAATTTGCCATCCAACTCTCATTTAAAGGTACTTGAGACATCAACCCATAGTAGAGATATAGAATTTCCAATATCAATTATAAATTTATAATAAGAAAATAGTGGAATGATAGTATAAATCAAGGCTTAACAAATTAAATCATCATACTCTCATAATCAAATACTTTTTGGACATAATTCCATCTCAACATCATACACATATCGGATGACATAATCCCATAGCTCATGGACAATAATATAAGATATAAAACCATATTTCCAATTCATGGTAAAACATGTAAAATCTCATGTCAATGTAATTCAACAAAAATACCGGGCACAAGATCGAAAGGATAATTTTGTTCAAAGCCCCACATACCTAAAAATGAAAGATGAATATGAACTTTCGACACCGGAACTTTATTCAGGAAAATAAAGGGTGCTTCTCGAAGCCCTTAACATGATCAAATCGAATACGAAATCAATTTGAAATTTCTACGGTTCAATCAAGAGACATAGAAAGATGAAATTTGGAGTAGTAGGGTTGGGGTTTGAGCCTTAGGAAATTTTGGAAAAAAATGATCTATTGAATGCTCTTAATGGACTTAAATCCATGGTTTACCCGGATGAATTGGAGTGGAAATGACCAAAATACCCTTAAAAATGAAATAATATCAAATTTGTCCTTTGGTGGACTGTTTTGATAGGCTGAAGTAGATCGACCATAACGTTTTTCTTCGATGTCCAAATTGGATGAAACCAATTTCATTGGAAAGAGGACATTCAGAGATTTCTGTCGGTATATAGTATCTTACCCAGATCATTATGTACAAGGAGTTATGATCGTTTGAAGTTGACCCTAAAATTCGCCTGGCCTCAGTATTTTTTTTCTGCACATTTACTGTTCACCACTATTTACGGTTAGATCGGAATGATCATAACTCATCGCTCGAGTGTCCGTTTTGGATGATCCACATATCGTTGGAAAGCTTATTCAATGATCTACGCGATGAAGGATCACATATCTAGAAATTCCACATAAAAAAATTATTAATCATGATAAAGAACAGAATTTAACATATTTTCGTCCGAGATCTTAACGGAATTTTTTTTGGGGGGGCATCACAGCAAGTCTCTAAATAAGCTGAAGAGACACTGGGACAAACCCATCTAACCTAAAAGAAACCATAAAGTCTGGACTACAACTTATTAGTTGGGCATCAGAATTAAAATATAATATTGTCCCTCAAAGTATTAGAACTCACCAATAGTCGGGGTGTAGAAAATGGTGATCGTAACTAATTATGCTACTGAGGATGAACATCAAAACCTACATAATGAACAATGTAGCCTCATAGACATATTCGTGGTCAATTTTGGAATGTACTGAGTATATGGGGGTGAATGCAATAAGTAAAAACTGATATGTATCATAATCTTAAAATATTCAAACTAAGTGTAAATTGGATCTCCATGATCATGAAAGGAACTGAAATATGAAATATCTTAAAACACAAATAAAAAAGCATAACTTGATAAACTGAATTAGCATAATCATAAGTCATAAAACAACATCTGAGTAAAGTTTGTGAGCCAATCACACTTGGATTCTAAAATATTCTTTTTGTAGGAGATTCTTATAACCAACATAAACCATGTGAACTAGCATGGAGTACAACGTCTTACCTACATTGAGGAGAGTTGTTCTGCCCTTGTCATCAATATAGAACATTAACTTAGAGTGATCAACAAACTTAGCTCATTTGGGCTAGAAGACACTCTCTGATGAGGCCCCTTAAACCTACGCTGGCATGTACTTTCTAAAAAATAAAATGCGCTAAACCCACATTCCCTCTTGGTGATAAATACTACTCGCAAAATATATATACTTATACTCATACTTATAAAATTCACCCTAAAGTATCATATGAATTTATAAAATGAAGACTAACTATGTTTCTCTTGCTAAAATCATACTCATAAAGAAAATTGTGAATTTTATATCTTATCATAGATCATAAGATCAAAGCTGAAACTTTAATCATGTTGTAATACTTTATGACTTAAACTAGTAAACTTGAACTTCTTGTAAAGTATGAGCATTATGCTCAAATTTCAATCATTTACCATCTCAGAGATATTTTATGTCAAAATATAAAAAATCAATGCATAAGATAAATTTTTTGGATAAAACGTATGTAAACATGAAATATTCTACTAAATAAAGTGCACCTCATGAGGAAGCATAATAATTTCAAAGTATAAGAAAAGTTGGTATGAACCCTAGTTATCAATTTCTTAAAATTCAAGTAAAAATCAAACTTTAGGGTACAAGGATGGAGGAATATCCTTATTCAAACCCCATATACCTCAACTTTATGAATTTTCTTTAAATAAAGCTTGAATTTGAGCCTTGGAAACTTGAATTTTGGAGAAAAATCCTTATTTGGTGTTCTTGAGAATTTGGGAGGAGATGAATCACATATTTTGACTTATGAGGATGGAAATAATCTTTTGTATCTTTATGGGATTAATTAGGAGGTAAAAGACCAAAAATCCTTAAAAAACTAAAGAGAAAACTAAAATTTAGCATTGTCGTGACCTTAGGTGTTGCACGCTCTTATCGCGCCACACTAAGGGTGTGGCACACCCTTAATATGACAACCAGCCGGTGTGGCATGCCTTGGTCACACCAGGCCATTAGTTTTTGTGTTAGGGTGTGACACTCCCTAATTGTGGACCCTTACTATTTTGGAGTCCCAAAATATTTCAAAACATATTTTAAAAGTTTTGAAATACTTCTTAATAGTTCCTTTAACATTCCTTATCATTATTCTACTCAGAAATCACATTAAAACATGAAGGAACTATCAAAATAAAATTATTAAAATTTTGGAATCTAACATGATATGATGATAAATAAATGTTATGTATCTTTTCATCATTTATGTATCTAAATGAAAATGACGATATCTGATACATAATGTATCTTTTCCTCATGCATATCAATCTGTATGGGTATGATATGATTTGATTCATAAATATTATGTTTCAAATTGCATAACTAAGGCATTGATACATAATAATTTAGAAATTTGAAATAAGATCTGTTATTCTAAAGTATTTGAAGCACAATACGTTGATGCAACATATTGACATATCTTTGTTGGAGGCTATTGTTCCTCTATAGGTTTATTTTTGTAGATGATGCCACGAATTTTTTTTGTTTTGTAGACAATTTCTCCTGTAACTTCTTCATCAATGTAGGATCGTCGCGATACTTGAATTTATTTTCAAAAAAATATGTATCTTTTGAATCAAAATTTCCCAAAATAAAATATGTTGGTGGATTATTATCATCTATAGTAGGCATTGCACTTTCTACATCTAATTCCTCCATTGATATATGCTCATCTAATTGGGTTATACCACGAATAAATGTTTTTGTTGATTTCTTTAACTGACTAAAATATGTTTAAGAACATTAAATTTAAGATGTACTGAACTTGAAATTTTTTAAAAATAAACTAACCTCTTTAATGATTTGGAGAAGAAGTATAGATGAGACTGAGAAACAGCAGACACTTGTAAACTTAAGATAAAGTGAAGAAGAAGATGACTTACATTCAAAATCTTCTAAAATTGGAGAAACCGCCACTGCATGCCATTATTTCAGTTACATTTTTTAGCTCACTATTGCTATGTATCAGATTTGGTGGGTTGTGTTACTAATTCTTCCAAAAATGATGTGTTGTGCTATGTATCAGATTTTGTAGAGAGAGAAAGTTCTTTTAGCAAATTTTTGTAATTACTTTGTAAGGATAGAGATTTGTGTAAATAAGGTATGTTTAAGTTGAATGTTTTTATTAATTTTTTGTAAAAAATAAGCATGACACACAAATAGACCAAATGGAGTAATCTATTAATGTTAGTTTAATTATCATTTAATATTCTAATAGATCCCTATTAAGTTAATTTATATAATGACTCTAAACTAAGATTATAATTATTATAATATAAACTTGAAGTCATTGAAATATTTTAATTTAAATAATTCTACAGGAAGAAAAAATATATTTTGCAAAATTCTTTCCACTGAAATCATGAGAGAAACTACAACTCAATAAATATTAAAAGAAAAAATATTTCTATCTATAATTAAAGAAGTACATACTCACAAATTTATAAAAATATCAATATTTTCTATTTATGATCTTCTTTGAATCTTAATTATTACATATTTTAAATCATATTACATTATAAAATATCAAATTACTTATAGCATTTTGATATATTCTAATTCTCTGGTAATACTTTCTTCCTCATAAATTATTTTTGATTAAAAATTATTCAATTATGTTATAAAAACTTTAATAATTATGAAAATTTATCAACGAGACATGTTTAATAGGCCATTAGATTATACTAATTATAAAATAAGAAAATATCTTACATAAATTATATTTTTAAATTTAAATTATTATATTATATCTAGACTTTGGTCCCGGGCTTACCTCAAGCCTAGTAAAACTAATAATTATTAAAGAAAGAAATGAATCATGGTTGATCGTTGACCTAACGGTTCACTTATTGCTTTTCAATAAATTGACTTTGTAATCAACTAAGATTTAAAAAATAGTGTGCATAGGAAATTAAGAGAGAAATAATAAGATAATTTAGTTTTGCATAGATAAGTTAAAATTCTTAGAAACAATTGGTTCATTTTTTTTAAATAAAAAAAATTAAGTGGGGCGAGGCAGGGGAAGGTTCTTGCGGAGCGGGATGGAGCCGGTAAACCCAAAAAATCATGCTATGTGGGGTGAAAGAGATATCACCTCCGTTATTCTAGACACGTGAAAAAGGTGAAAGAGATAGAACCTCAGTGCTCAATTTACAATAATATCCATGAAAGACATATTTATTACTAAAGTTTCATTAGTTGTACATATTTATACACACACACACACACACTAGATATGTGTCATGACCCGGGGCTACCCCCTAGTCGCAACAATAGTGCTTGTGGTCACAAGTGACCACAAACTAATCTATGAACTGGTACTTGCTATGAGCACTAAATAAAATATGAACATAACAACTGTACGGAAGCTAAACTAAGAAGGTACTGTATATCTGCATACTAAAATACAAAATACTAAATATCTGAAACAACTGATAAGAACTGAAAGTAACTAACTAACTATCCAACTGTTTTTTCTGAATGTCTGAAAACCTCTAAACTGACTGAGGAGTTAATGGGACAAACCCCCAACTAACTTTGACTGACTGAAAAAAATAAAATACTAAAATAACTGAATAATCATAAAATGTCCTCGATGGATAAGGACTCACCACTATGGCTATTGGATTACGCTGAGCTGTCTAACTGTGGTCGAAAAATTGTGCATCCAAACCTATGATATAAGACATCATAGCACACAAAAGAGTATATTGTCAGTACTTTGAATGTATTAGTATATGCGATGAGGTTAGGATGATATACACGGTGTACTGTGCATATGAAATTAGGACTAATTGAATAGCATGAGATAATTGAACATAAATGCATGAAAATGGTGACATCTAAGAATGCAAGCCAGAGCTTAAATCTGTAATCTAAAATAAGTCTGAAATCTAAAAGAATGTAAACTGTATAACTGAATAACTAAAAGTTTGCATACTTGGTCAAGAAAACCTGAACTAAGAATACACTAAAATACTGTACCGAGACAATGGGAGGTATCATAAAACTAACATACCCCAATCTGAGCTAATCGGGGTCCAACCTATAACCCCAGTTGGAAGGGTGATAGTACCATCCACGGGTATTAACAATGGCTGTGTAGATCCACTAAACTGGTGCCCCAAAGGACTAAGGAGTCATCCTCAACTATTAGATGCACTAAAGAGATATGTCTTACTCCCAACTGGTAGGTAGACACTTAGTCAACCCTCAAATGGCAGGTAGACATCTCTACCCTACGCTGGCTACGTAGTTTTATAACTCAGGGTTTGCTACTAAGGGTCACACCCTCTACTGTAAGGTGATCCCTCATCCCCGAGTTTATTAGATGCTAAATCCTACTCCCAACTAAACTAACAATGATATTGGAATGGACTAAACTAGAATTAACATTATTACATAATTATTAGTGCTCATCATGATCATAAACATACAAGTTTACTGATAAGAGTCATGGATTAACTTTCTGAGTGCTTGAAAGGATAAACTCATGTAAAACACATAAGTATTGGGTGTTCATAACCCACCAGAACTGAATGAACATGAGTATGCGAATCAAACTTGAAATACATTAGTACGTGATTATGGTTCAAAGACCTAAACATGGCATCTCATCAAAACATGTGAAAATCATACACTTAAACATGAGTATATCTTAAACATGTTGAAACAATAGGATTTTATGGCTAAACTCATAACTCAAGGGTTCATCCTGAAACCAATTGAACATGGCATGGAAATTCCAATACTCAAACATGATACGGTTCATTCTACTTCAAAATACTTATAACCATAACTTGTAATTAAATTAACAAGAAATTCATGGAATTAGTTAAACTAGAACATTTAAAACTCATAATTTAAAACACCAAAAGGGGTTTTTGAACTCCATGGGTGAAAGAAACCCATGGATGAACATCACACATACCTCACTGGATGAATTCGTGAAGATTCTTGGGAATTTCTTGAGGTTTAAAGCTTTAATTCCTTGAATTCTTGTGAAAGAGTTAGGGTTTGTTCTTGAGGAAAGGGATGCTTATTTTGAGAGAATTTGTGATGAAAAAATCAAATAATGGTATTTGGAAACCTAAATTTCATGTTATGGACGAGTTGGGTGAAGGGGAAATGACCTAAATTCCCTTATTTGATGAGGAACAAAAGTTGGACAAAAAGGGGTGAGGGCAATGTGGGCTCTGGAGCACCGGACTGGAGGAGGCGATGTGGGCTTGGAGCAGTCCACTGGAGGGGGCGATGCCCTGCTTTAAGAGCTGTGTACTGGAGGGCACGACGCGGGCTTATCTCGAAGCTGCTATTTTTTGGGGTATCCAAACATGC
This sequence comes from Capsicum pubescens, assembly GCA_030864215.1. Lineage (NCBI taxonomy): Eukaryota > Viridiplantae > Streptophyta > Magnoliopsida > Solanales > Solanaceae > Capsicum > Capsicum pubescens. The sequence continues at coordinate 156,909,031 of CM061547.1, read as the reverse complement.
CCCTACGCTCATTTGAAAATTCCAAATCTCACTTGAGATGTACTTTTAACATCCCCAATCATGAATCAACTCAAAAATTTACATTCTGAGGTCGGGAAGGTCAAAAATAAAATCATTGATGTTTAGGGGGCTTGGAAATGGCTAAGTCCCAGCACTTAAGCTAATTTCTAAGCTTTCGACCCCTTATGCATGCAACTGAGAGCTGAAATGAGCTAAGAATTTTCACGGGGTATTACAATATCTCCCTCTTGGAAACATTAGTCCTCGAATGAGACTAGTTAGCTGAGAACACTGGAAAAACTAAGATCATAAACTGAACATGCATGACTGAAAATATGATTTCATAACTGAGTCTGAAACATGATACATGAACAGAATGTATGCAATGACATGATATGGATTACATAGATGAAACTAAGAATGAAAAAGAGTCAATCTAAAGAAAATCATTACCTTAAACTGAATCTGAGTTCGCGGAGAAAAGATGAGGGTACTTCGTTAGCATATCTGCTTATGCTTCCAGATTGGCTCCCTCAACGGACTGATTCCTCCAAAGAACCTTGACCAAGGGAATCACTAATACAGCTGAATATATATATTTACCAACATAACAACTACAGCTGAATCACTAATACACTTCTTTAATAGGGAAACATGGAACACTGGATGAACTGACACCAAATCTGCAGGCAACTCTAGCTGATAAGCTACCTTCCCAAAATGAGTCAAGATGTTATGTGGGCTAACATAACGGGGACTAAGTTTCCTATTCATGCCAAATATCTTCACTCCCTTCATGAGTGAGATTTTTAAATAAACTAAATTACCAATCTCTAACTCAAGATCTTTTTTTCTCACATCTGTATAGGATTTCTGATGTCTTTGGGCTATCTTCAGCCTCTCCAAAATCAACTGAACTTCCTCCATCACATCAAACACTGCATCTGGCCTTATCAAGGTAGCTTCACATTCCTTAAACCAACCAATAGGAGATCTACATCTTCTTTCATAAAGAGCCTCAAACGGGGTCATCTGAATACTGGTGTGATAACTGTTGTTATAGGCAAACTCAATCAAAGGTGAGTGATCATCCCAACTACCTATCAAGTTAAGAACACATGCTCTCAACATGTCCTTTAAGGTATGAATGGTATTCTCTTCCTGAACATCTGTCTGAGGATGAAAAGTTATACTGAGATGAACTTGGGTACCAAGACCCTTATGAAAAGCCTTCCAAAAGTAAGGGGTAAATTGAGTACCTCTATCGGATATGATAAACAACGGAATACCAATCAACCTAACCAACTCCCTAAGGTAGAGCCTAGCATAATCCATAGTTGAGTAAGAAGTATGAACTAGCAGTAAATAAGCTAATTGGGTCATTCTATCTATATTGACCCATATCGAATTATGCTGACGACGCGTGCGAGGCAACCCTATCAAAAAATCCATGTTCAACAGCTCCCACTTCTAAGTAGAGATATTTAACTCCTACAATATGCCACTAGGCCTTTAGTGTTCAACCTTAACCTACTGACAATTATAACACTTATGAATAAACTCTAAAATGTCCATCTTCATACCACTCCACCAATAGAGTTCCCGTAAGTTACGGTACATCTTAATGTCTCCTGGATGAATGGAATATCATGCACCATGCACTTCAACCAAGATCCACAGCCTCAAACCATCAACACTCAAAACATATAACCTGCCCTGGCAATGCAACACACCATCTCCCCCTTGGGAGAAAACCTCTACTTTCTGATCTCTGATTGACTCTTTTAATCTAACAATAATAGATCCCTATCTTGCTTTTCCCTTACTTCAGTAACCAAAGAAGATTCTAAACTATTCTGAACCTATACTCTGCCTTCAGCAGAGTCAACTAACTAAATACTTAATCTAGAAAGCTAGTGAACCTCCTGGAATAACTTTTTCTTATACTCCTCAACATGAGCAACACTACCCATAGAAAACCTGCTAAGGGTATCTGGCATTATATTGGCCTTGACCGGATGCTACAACACACTCATATCGTAATCGTTTAATAACTCAATCCACCTTATCTAATAAAGATTTAAATCTTTCTATAAGAACAGATACTGTAAACTTTTGTAATCCATGAACACATCAATATGAACCCCATAAAAATAATGCCTCTAAATTTTCAAGGAAAAAACAACAGATGCCAACTCAAGATCATGGGTAGGATAATTCTTTTCATGGGGTTTAAGTTTTCTAGATGCATAGGCTATGACTTTCCTCTCTTCATCAATACAACACCAAGACCAACTCTGGAAGCATCACAGTAAACTATAAAGCCCATCTAAACCATTTGGCAAAGTCAATGCTGGAGTGAAAGTGAGTCGTATCTTCAACTCCTGAAAACTCTTCTCGCAAGAATATGACCACTGAAACTTGACTTTGTTCTGAGTCAGTTGAGACATGGGGGATGCAATAGAAGAAAACCCTTTAACAAACTATCTTTAATAGCCAGCAAAACCTAAGAAACTCTTGATATCTAACAAAGAGATGGGTCTGGGACAGTTTCTCATTGCTTTGGTCTTTTGATGGTCAAATCACATACCATTACTTGAGATAATATGGCCAAGGAAAGATATTAATCTTAGAGAGAATTCCCACTTATTGAATTTGGCGAACAACTGATGAACTCTAAAGGTATGCAACACAATTCTCAGATGGTCTGCATGACTATTATCACTATGGGAAAAGACATGGATATCATCAATGAAGACTATGACGAACATATCCAAGTACTACTTGAACACTCTGTTCATTAAGTCCATGAAAGTTGCAGAGGCATTCGTCAGTCCAAAAGACATAACTAAAAATTCAAAGTGACCATATCGAGTTATGAAGGTTGTCTTCAGAATGTCACCTTCTCTAACTCTAAGCTGATGATAGCCGGATCTAAGGTCTATCTTAGAGAAGTAACTGGCACCCTGAAGTTGGTCAAACCAGTCATCAATTTTGGGTAATGGATAATTATTATTGATTGTGGCTGTGTTCAACTGATGGTAATCGATGCACATTCTGAGCAAACTGTCTTTCTTACGCACAAATAAGACTGGAGCGCCCCATGGGAAAACACTGGGCTTGATGAATCCCTTATCTAAGAGACCTTTCAACTTCTCTTTCAACTCCTTAAGCTTAGTTGGAGCCATTCTATAGGGTTGAATAGAAATAGGCTGGGTATTTGGAAGGAGAACTATTCCAAAGTCAATTTCCCATTCGAGAGGATCTCTGGGAAAGTGTTCAAGGAACACATCTGGAAATTCCCATACTACTGAAACTAACTAGAGACTTGGAGTCTCAGAACTAGAATATTTGAATTTAACAAGATGATAAACACACCGCTCAGAAATAATTTTTCTTTCCTTAAGATAGGAAACGATCTGACCCCTAAGCACAGAGGTACTACCCCTCTATTCAATGACTGGGTCATTAGGAAACTAAAACTGAATGACTCTATTTCTGCAATCCACTGAGGCATAGCACGAATGGAGCCAATTTATGCCGAGGATGACATTAAAATCAGTCATCTCTAACCCTACAAGTTCTACTGATGTTTTTATCTGAGATACTGTAATCGGGCAGTTTCTATATACCTGTCTGGATATAATAATTTACCCAGTAGGGTAGACACTGAGAAGGGTTTTGCTAAAGATTCAGGAGTAATACCAAAATTGACTGCTATATAAGGTGTTACAAATGAGAGTGATTCTCCGAGATATAATAAAGCATAAACATGGAGATGAAAGACTTGTAACGTACCCATAACCACATCAGGAGAAATTTTCTGATCCTATCGGGACTGAAGGCATACAACCTATTCTGATACTGCTTATTGGTTGTGCAGGAAATGACACCCTGATGAGTCGGGCGACTAGCTGGAACTAGATGACGCTTAGACTGACCCTGCTGGCCGACCTTTGCGTAATCTCTGACTTTGTGGCTTGGCTTGCCACATCCAATACACACATCACTGTCGGTTCTACACACACCCTAGTGATGCCAGCCACACTTCCCACAAAGCAGATTTGTATGAACACTGTTCACATTACCTTGGAACTTAGAGCCTGGCTCTCTATCCCAACTATCTTTCCACCCTAGCACTAGCTGAAGATGGCGCTGGGGATAAAGACTTCTGACAGAACTCTCAGAGGTTTCCACCCTCTAACCTTGGCTGAGAAAAGTTAAAATTACTTGTTCTGACCCTCTTATTATCCCTCTCTTTTACCTTAAGCTTTTTTTCCTCAATCTGTTGAGCATGAACCATAAGTCTAGATAAGTCAATCTCTTCAATCAACATTGCGATCCTACACTCCTTGACCACATTATCAAATACACTAGATACAAACTTACTCATTCTAGGCCTGTTATCAGCCACCATCAAAGGAGAATACCTCGCTAACTGAGTGAACTTAAGCGAGTATTCCTTCACACTCATACTACCCTGCTTCAAGTTGATGAACTCAGATACCTTAGATTACCTCAACTCTAATAGAAAGAATTTGTCTAAGAAAGTTGTGGCAAACTAATCCCACTTAACAAGCCTTGCATCAACACCACGATCTTTCTTCCACTTTTTTAACCAGGTGTGAGCTATATCCTGCAACTGATATGCATCTATCTCTTCACTCTTACGTAAAGTGACATCCATAATATCGTTCACTTTCTAAACCATATCAAAAAACTCCTGTAGATCCTCCTCAGACTTAGATCCCAAAAATAAAGGGGGATTCATTCGATTAAAATCTGAAATCCTAGCTATAGTTGTATTTGCCACTGGTTTAGCTGGGGAAATAATTTGTTGATCATTTTGAGCATCTACTAAAGGATATAAGGTAATGAAAGAAGCTTTGACTTCGAAGTAAGAGACATGCTCGTTCAGGGGATCTTCTTGAACAGGCGGTGGTGTTGGCTGGTTTCCGTTCTTTCTTCAGTTATTTCTTTTAGGAGGCATGGTATGTAAACTAAACAAACGATGAGTTAGAAACAGAGTTTAAATAGATACTAAAAGAAGGGAAACTTTTTGTAGAACGTCTTGTAGACTCTTGTCCATAAGTGTGGTGCGCTTCACACCCAAGAACAAGGCTCTACTTAATGCGGATTTCAGACTCTTTAGGACACTTTAAAACTCTGGGCACTGATACCAAATTTTATCAAGACCCGAGGCTATCCCCTAGTCACAACAACGGTGAATACGATCATAAATGACCACAAGTTAACCCATAAGTTGGTACCTACTGTGAGCACTGAATAAAATATGAACATAACAACAATATAAAAACTAAACTAAAAAGGTAACGTATGTCTGAATACTGAAATAAAAAATACTAAATATCTAAAACAACTGATAAGAACTGAAAGTAACTAACTAACTGTCTAACTATTTTTTCTGATTGTTTGAAAGCCTCTAAACTGACTGAGGAGTTGATGGGATAGGCCCCCAACTAACTCCGACTGACTGAACAAAATAAAATACTGAAATAACTGAATAATCATAACATGTCCTCGATGGATGAGGACTCATCACTATATCTATTGGATTACGCTGAGCTGTCTAACTGCGGTCGGGAAATTATGCATCTGTACCTATGATTTAAGACATATAACTCTATGCGGTCAGTACTTTGAATGTACTGGTATATAAGATGAGGTTAGGCTGATATACATGGGGTATTATGCATATGAAATAAGGACTAACTGAATAGCATGAGATAACTGAACACGAATGCATAAAAAGTATGGCATATGAGAATGCAAGACCAAGCACTAATCTGTAATTTGAAATAAGTCTAAAATTTGAAAGACGGTAAACTGTATAACTAACTAACTGAAAGTCTGCATACTTGGTCAAGCAAACCTTAGCTGAGAATACACCGAAATACTATATTGAGACTGTGGGAGGTATCATATAACCGATATGCCTCAATCTGAGCTAATCAGGGTCCAACTTATAACCATAGTTGGAAGGGTGTCAGTGACGTGCCACGGGTACTAACACTAGATGTGTGGATCAACTAATCTGGTGTACCCAAGGACTAAGGAGTCACCTTCAACTAGAAGGTAATCTAAAGAGATATGTACCACCCTCAACTAGTAGGTAGACACTTAGTCAACCCTCAATTGACAGGTAGACATCTCTAACTAATATTAGCTATGTAGTTTTGTAACATGGAGATTGCTACTAAAAGTCACACCCTCTACTGTTAGGTGAGCCCTCATCTCTGAGTTTGCTCGGTCTTGAATCTTACTTCCAACTGAATTTCCACTGATACTGGAATGGACTGAACTAGACTGAACATTAGTACATAACGGTTAGTACTCATCATGATCATAAACATGTAAGTATATTGGTAAGAGTTATGAATTAACTGTCTGGGTACTTGAAAGGATAAATTTATGTAAAACACATAGGTATTCGGTGTTCATAACCCACCAGCACTGAATAAACATAAGTATGCGATATCAAACATTAAATACAGTAGTACGTGATCATGGTTCAAAGACCCAAACATGGAATCTCATCAAAACATGTGGAAATCATACACTTAAACATGAGTATGTCTTAAACATGTTGAAACAATTGGATTTTATGGCTAAACTCGTAACTTAAGGGTTCATCCTGAAACTAATTGAACATGAAATGGAAATTCCAATACTCAAACATGATACAGTTCATTCTACTTAAAAATACTTGTGACTATAACTTGTAATTGAATTGAAAAGAGATTCATGGAATTCGTTCAACTTGAACATTTAAAACTCATAATTTAAAACCCCAAAAAAGGGATCTTAGACTCTGTGGGTGAAATGAACCCATGGATGAACATCACACATACTTCATTGGATAAATTCGTGAAGACTCTAACAAATTTCTTAAGGTTTAAAGCTTGAATTCCTTGATTATTTGTGTAAGAGTTAGGGTTTGTTCTTGAGGGAAGGGATGCTTCTTTTGAGAGAATTTGTGATGAATAGAGCGAATAATGCTTTTTGGAAACCTAAATTCCATGTTATGGACGAGTTGGGTGAAGGTAAATGACCCAAATACCCTTAAATAATGAGGAACAAAGGCTAGACAAAAAAAGGAGTGGCGACGGGGGCTCTGGAGCAATGGACTGGAGGGGGCGATGCAGGTTTGGAGTGGTGCACTTGAGGGGGCGACACCCACTTTAGAGCGGTGCACTGGAGGGCGTGGCGCGGGTTTATCTTGGTGCGGATATTTTTTTTTATCTAAACACGCCCCTACTCTCGTCTGAAAATTCTAAAACTCACCCGAGATGTACTTTTAACATCCCCAATCATAAATCAAGTTTAAAATCGACATTCTGAGGTCTGGAAGGTCAAAAATAAAATCATTGAAGTTTGGGGGCCTTGGAAATGGCTAAGTCCCAACACTTAGGCTAATTTCTAAGTTTTGGACCCCTTATGCATGAAACTAAGAGCTGAAATGAGCTAAGACTTTTTACGGGGTATTATAATATGACTGCTCATGCTATGCACAGGTCTAACATGACCTTGAAGTAGAATTCTTTTATGTTGTGTCCACATTTAATTGCACAAACTAAGACGTAAGATTTATTTATCTTGTTGAAATAAAAATTGGTACATGAATAATCTTCTTTTGTATTGTTGAATGATTTTTTCTATACAAAACACACCTATTTATACACCATAGGGTAGCCAACTTAATAAAGTAAATAAAACCTAACTTAATTACTTAGTAAAAGAAAAAGAAAGAAAATATTATGTGCAGAAAGAAAATATTATGTGTTGCTAAACTAGGAAAAAGATATTCTAATACATACCATACCATATTATGGTATTTGACCAAATTTACAACACACGTAACAATTTTGGGCTTCTTCCACCAGAACTAGGCTTCTTCATATTATTTTCTTGTCACGACCTAATTTCTTAAGTCATGATGGTGCCTACTATAACCTACCTGTAGGTAAGCCAAACTCATAGTCTAGAACGGCTAGTAACAGACTACCAAATAGAATAAGGAAAGAATGCAGAATAAATATAACAAAAGTTCAAATACATGAATAAATCACAAAACCTGGTGGTATCAGTATAATAGCTTCTAATATAATAAGAGTACAAAAGTGTAATAGATGAAATAAATTACACTGATATAACCTATCTCTGAATACAATATAGAGACTAGTCTATACATAAGAGGGAGGAAAGTAATACTCTAAACGTCGAGAGCTTACTCTATATCTCCGAACCATGGCTGCTCTGCACGACGTACACATCAATGGCGATAACCCATACTATGATCTGCAGGCTGCAGAAGTGTAGTATGATTACCAAACAAATGGTACTCAGTAGGCAACTGTCAACTGAGCTCCAAAGATAAAGAAGATATCTACAACATATAAACAGAATGGAAACTACACCAAAGAGTCAAGAAATCATATAACAAGCCAATGAGATAATAAGGAACGACTGTCCTATACATATCCAATAAAACAATATAATAAGGCTAAGTAAGTAATAAAGGTGGACTATCTTATTCCAGCCATACTTAGAAATCTCAACACTATACTATGTATCTTTGGACAATATATGAATAAGGAAAGGAAGAAGAATTTATAATAATATGCAAGGCCAAGGAATGAATAGACAATCTGAACAAATTAAGGAAGGGATATACAGTAAAACCATATATATATATATGTATATATATATGTATATATATATATATTACAAGGTCATCCCAAAGCACAGCCTAGATCATCATATCTTCATTTGAAGTCATCATTATAATCCTATCATGATTTAATACTTCATGCTCAACATTTCTAATCCACATGGCTAGACATGAAATAATCATGCATGATAATGAAATCGTACAATAGAAGAGGCCAAAAATATACCTCAAATCTCGATTTCAAATCAATAACCAATCCATCATAAACTAGCCATAATAATGATCATAATAATATCAATAACAACGCGAGTAACCAGCTATTTCGGACAACCAAATACCATACCAAGCCTATGTGTTTCCCCCACCGCCCTAGGCACAGAAGTATCAATCAGTACACAACAACACAAGGCATTGGCATCACCCATATCTATGCAACTATCCCATACCAGCTAATAAACATAGACGCATACTGGTGATAGGCGATGTGCATGCAAGAATGAATGCAAGGTACACAATCAATATCATAACCATCCTTCAGACTCAAACCGAGTATATATATCATCATCAAAACATCCATCGTCCTTGTCGAGTATTAATATGATCATCACAGTATCCTCAGGCCTTGATGGGTATCACTATCATCATACCAGTATTCTCCGTACTTGCCAATTATCAATATCATCATAACAACATCCTTCGGCCTTATCGGGTATCCATATCATCAAAACCATCAATACATACATATAGATATATATAATAGGTGCACAGACTCAAGTCGTGGCTTAAAGAGTGTAAATTCATAAGTGTGTTACCCAGAATGATCTTCGGGACTAAATCATTGTAAAATATAGAAAGGGTCAGAATATCTCATGATCGGAGTAAATAACAGGGTTATGTCATGGACTAAAATTTTTCTTGGTTCAATCTTTAAACAATATTTTTAACCTCTTTTAAACGTATAAATATTCCATTTAGTAGGCAATTATTATAGTAAAGAAATCTATTGTTATGGTAAAAAATGGGTTTTAACCCTCATTTAGAAACAACTATGTTAAGGTCGCATTTCAGCTAGGATCACATCAATACCGATATAATAATCATGATGTATCGAATCTATGCATGCCATCACCAATATTTAGTAAATAAAATCATAAGCAACATACACATATATGTATCTATATTCTACAAATGTATCCTTTACAGGGATGAATACATCTCGGATATCAAACCAATATCATAACACGACCCTCATCCCAATAATATGTTCGGAACAATCACAACATTGTACTCACAAATTTAGGCCAAATAATAAAAGACAAGTCCCACAAGAGCTAAAGTAAAGTGCGATCCCTACGAAGGATAAAGTAAATGACAATCCCCACGAGGGCTAAAGTAAGTGACAATCCCCACGAGGGCTAAAGTAAAAGAGAAGCGAGGAAGAGCATACCTTCATAACCCATCACTCCTCGTCAAGGACAATTTATCCATAGATATATGAATACATATAACATGAATATTACAATGTATTATCAGATTCAACATGGTTAGTAGCATAGCTTCTCATGTCGTTACTAAATATGCCTTCTAGAGACCTTAGTATCATGACTCACAATATTAGAAACAAGAGGGATTTCTAGCCTAATCACTAATTTGGTTACTAGGCAAATTATAACATTTGTAATATCATAGTCTAAAGTCTGAAATAGTAATCAAGTCAATGATTTAAATGATAATATAGTTGTGGGTTTAATTAATAGCATAATCCATAGCTACACATAGCATTAACAATAATGTAGTCAACAACCATATGCATCACCTCAAATACTATCACCATAACTTTTTTACCAAGGTTAGCCAATATTCTCCCAAGTCCATTCTCTAAGTTTTTAACAAACATCTAAGGTCTTCAATGGAACTATATAAATACAAGCTTAAGGTGGGTCAAAATCCCACTTCTAATCCTCAATTTCAATAATTAGACAAACTATGCCCCAAACTTGGATAAAGAATCTAGTTCAACCTCTAGATGTCAAGTAATCCATAACCAATCTTAAGATATGAACTTTGCCTAGAAATATTGACATTTAAGCCAACATTACCCAAATTATGATTTCAAGATCTCTAGAATAGCCCAACTAAGGTTAAGCATACTAACCATGATTCCAACACATAAACCACATTCTAAACCTAGAATACTACCATATCCATGCTACAAATTAGCTTAACCTAGGAAAAAGGCAATAGGGTTCTAAAAGGGTCATAAACATTCCACCTTACGGGTCCAAAACCATCATCTAATTCCCCAAACATTAATAATCAATACTAAGTTGTTTTATTCATAATCAAGCCTAAAATTCATATTCACATGCCATACATAATATACATCATCTTTGAAGAAGAATACGTAGAAGCCTACCTCAAAGCCGAACTGTAAAACCTTACATCATTCACCACATGCTCGTCTTCACTTCATGATCCCCAAAATTCCATCATGCTACAAAAACATAATCTACTTATCAATATGATTCTAATAATACCTATACTATACTATTGTGCTTGGAGTACAAAAATGACACCAAAACCCCCCCAAGTGGGTCCTACTTATGAAAAATGCATTTTTGAGGCTAACCCAACACTCACACATCATCAAGGAATCATAACCTTTAAGAAATGGGTACAAACAAAGATAATTTTGAGATAAAATTAAGCCCTAAGCGAATTTAGGGTTTAGGGTCAAGAACTAAGAAATTCATCAATAAAGTGATGAAATCTTACCTTAATTCGGTTGATAATCAAGATAATCCATCTCCTAAGTCACCCACACAACTCAATTTTGAGTTATCATACCCATTTAGGGAAAGGCTCTAAAAATAATAGGAAAATTCCCAATTTCGTGATCTTGCGATCTATTTATAGACCCCCCTCCCCCAAGAGATGTGGTATCCCCCTGACAGCAAAGTCAAAAACTTATTTTTAACCCTCGAAACTCATTTAGAATGCACATAACAGATCCAATAGTGAAATTTGAGTGTAAATATCATCAAAACTTTCATCATAGATGATTTCAACAAAAAGAGGGGCCCACAACTATAGTTTCATTTTTCATAAAATCAGCTCAATAACACAAACTAAGTCAGAGAGACTTGGGACCTGAACCGAGGGTCCCCCCTGTCCTAAAATTGATGTTTTGAATACGATAGCTAAGTTAAATTTTCCATCTGAGGTTGTTTTGACCAAATATGGGCCCCACACCTATATTCTCAATTTCCCTACTTTTTGACCAATAGGTCTAAAATGAGCTCGGGTGTATTGGGACTTAAACCAAAGGTTTACTAGCCTAAAATTGATATTCTGAATTAGCTGGCACAGTAAAAAATTGCATATGAAATCATTTCACTAATGTTTTTTCCTGATGGATTGTTAGAACCATCGAAGACCTCAAAATAGGGATTTAATTCTAAAAACCAAACGAACTGCCTGATAACCGAACAGCCAATCCCAGCAAGTCATAAATAACTTTTTATAGATATGGAGAATCCCTAATAGCAAAAATAAGCAGAACTATGAAATGACCAAAGGGTTATTACAATATTCTCTACGAAATAGGAATTTCGTCCCCAAAAGTCAATGGATAGAAAGAATATCAAAAGCTCAAAAGGATGAGGTATTGGACCCGCATTCTCTTAGCATGACTTCTTTGATAATCTCAACGAAGAGAAAATGCTTCTAAGGAATTGTTCCATAGGTATCTCTTTTTCAACCAGCACTCATATTTCACTTCCAAATAGTTAAAACTTGACTTCAACCACTAACTGGCCTCCAACTGAACCGAACATACTGATGCATACAAATTGAACCACAACATACTGATACTATCTTGATACAAGCATAATCCAACTAAGGCTTATCTAAGCCAAAAACAATCCCAAGACTTTTGTCATACCACCAAGTCCAAATCCAAATATAACCTTTCTTTACCATCTTGGACCTGTTATCCTATCTAAACCAGGAGTAAAATCACCTGAGTCTCATCCGCGCAATCTCATCATAGAGAACTCAAAGAGCTAAAGCTAATCCTCTAAAAGTCCATATGGAAACCTTGAGACTAAGCTCATAAGGCGCTATCTGGGCACACAAATGGAGATAATCAATGCATGCAATCTATGTCAATGTTGAAACCAGTCTAGATAGAAATCAACCTAAAATCCAAAAGTATCAAGGCATAACTACTCATCACTAAACATTCCGCTCCAGGATATCTCATACACCGAGATACAAGCCATACTAAATCCTACTCGATTATATTACTCCCACTAAGTATATCATCCAAAATTTCCAAAGAAAGCTAAAACTCGAGGTCAAAGCTAAAAGAACCAATACCAGATTAATGGGCTATCATATAAACACTTATCAACTATAATCCATCCGAAGTTGAGAAGACCCAATACGCAACCACGGAGTAGGACCAACCAGCCTATAAATAAAATCTAAACTGAGATAAGTCCCAAATGAAAGATGCACACAAGCTCTACAACACCAAGCTAAAATATGAATAGTAAGGCTAAATTGCTTAATTTTAACTACCCAAACCAAACCTGAAGATAGGTAGGCATTCATACTCCAATTCTATCAAAATTTCCAAATTATCATTCCAAGGCGTCAAGTCAAAATTAAATCATTAAGACTATATCATTATCTACCACTCAAATCGACTTTAGTATCCAAATCTGATATATACGAGATAAATAATACCAAGCCATAGTCGAGACATATCTGATGAACAAAAATCTACACAGAGATGTCACGACACAAACCAGGGTCTTGCCGTGACGGGTATCTCAAGTCCCACGTGGATTGGAGATCACCCCTTGCACCTAACCAAACCAAACACATCATCCTCAAGGCCGGATGAATTTTAAACATATATCAAGATAGCATGCAACAAGCTTAAGGAAATTTAAAATATATCTATAACAAAAGATCGGTTACCGGGTCGGATGAATTTTAAACATATATCAAGATAGCATGCAACAAGCTTAAGGAAATTCAAAATATGTCTATAACAAAAGATCGGTGACCGGACAAACAACTAACAAACATCACCCAATACCCACAATAATCCAAATAAGGCCTTTTAACGTAAAAAACAAAAACCAATATTAGTCGGGATATGTCCCCGACTCTGACAGATGACAATAAGAATGAAAATAATAATGTTAATGATAATGAAAGTAACTATCAACTCAAATCTAGGAATGAAAGCTGGTGAAATGTCTAATCCTTTTGGGGAATGAAAGCTTACCACTTCACCATAACACAACGAACCGAGTCGATCGACCTAAATCTGCACAGGCAAAGTAGAAGTAGATTTGGTGCCAGCATCATATGGGGATACGACATTCGAAGACGGTTAGTAGGGTGAACACTAGCATGTAACTCAGGGATAGGGATAACATAATGCCACAATCAGTAGTTTAAAATCACTCAAATCTAATGCACATAATCAAATGCATATATATATATTTATATATATATATATATATATCACATGACAGGATAGGAACAAGGCTTAACATGTAATTAAAAACATTAGCCTGGATTATATAGCTCAACCATCATAACTTGCAATGGCACCCATGGTCTATATGGGCCTATCTCTTCTCAGTTGGTTGGCACCCATGGGCTATATGGGCCCAGCTCTCCCCCAATTAAAAGGTCCCCAGAGCGTGTGGTCGCTGATGTGTAAGCCTATGCTAGCACATTTGAGGCTTTTAACTCTAAATAATTGTAAGGTCTTGAGCAACTTTAGTTGTTTTTTATCAGTTTATTTTGATTTTGCAGTAAAAGTAGAGAAAAAGGGGAACCACAAATAGAGGAAGCAGAAAACATGAAATCGAAAGCAAATAACGAACAAAGGATGGCTGATGACATCCATGACATGTCATCAGCCTGGTGATAGGCTGTCGTCAGCCTTAACCAGAGAATGAGATTTGTTGTAACGTTGTGACGGCATGTCGTGATAAGGCATCAGAGTTGTGATAAGGCTTTAGGATCACCGTCAACCTTAGGCAGAAATTATCAAAATAGAAGAGGAGCTGACGACATCCATGACTCACCGTCAGACTCCTGATAGGACGTCATTATCGCCGTCAGCCTGAGATAGGAAAAGCCAAACTTAAAAAGAATCTAACGACGTCCGTGATAGGCCGTCAAACTCCTGATAGGCCATCACGGTTACCGTCATCTATTCCGAGAAAAATCTATAACATTAGTTTTATTTTCTTATTTAGGGTTAACTATTTAAAGCCTTATTTTAGGGTTTTCGAGGGATCGATTGACATATCCCACAAGATAACATATGCGATTACTCTCTCTCTCTCTCTCTCTTTAAGACCAATATTTTGGAGCTTTTCTTGTGATTCAATTCAAAGTATACTTTTGATTTTCTTTATCATTGTAAGTTAATCCTTTCAGTTATAAATTCAATTTGCATACTTGTTTCTTGCATCATGAGTGGCTAAAAACCTATAACCTGGATCATGGGATCTAGGGTTAGGTCATGATAAGGTGTTAAATACTCAAGATTTAATAGGTGTTAGGATTTCTTGGTAATTCTGAGATTATAATTTACGTCTGCTGATTGCAAACAGTAGGTGTACCTACTTTGGTTTGCTTGAGAAAGAAATCATAAACAGTAGGAAGTGAATTATCAATAGGGACTTGGAAAGTCTTTGTTTAATAATCAGCGTTATAACAAGGTTGATTAACCTGAGGTAAAATTTGGATAGTGCATAGCGATTCCCTAAGTTTGAGAGGATTAGGACATTAGATGCTTGAGTAGGTCGAGAGACATTTGAGCATATCATTGATAAAGATAGCTTGTGATCCTAACCACCGTGAGAGTATTGAGTAAATTTTAGCATCTGTTATGTACCGTAAGCCCTAGTGAACTTAATCCTGATTATTTCATAAAATGTTGGTTACATTTATCAAATTCAAAGTCACAATCAATTATCTGTAAAACTTAAACCCCATTTTAGGAAATAGTAAACTACCAGTGAATTAAATCATAAACAACTTGAGTTCACACCTTATTCCCTGTGGGATTCAACCCAAACCTAGTTGGGTTTTATATTGACAATGATTGTTTACACCCTTTCAAGATTGTAATTTGAGCGTTATAAAAAATGGCACCGTTACCAGGGAATACGGTTGTAAACTGAAAGTTTGTGTGTGCTAATTTATTGTTAGTTAAGTTTCCTTGATTTACGTTTATTTGTTTTTTTATCTATTGCAGGTTCTTAGTTTTTTATGCCAAAAACAAGAAGTTTCGGAGAACCATTATTACCAATTAATTCGAAAGCTCCACTAATTAGGAGAATTGCTAAACAATAGGAGGTGGAAAGACTAGCCACTTTGGCCAGGGCTCAGGTGAACGTACAGAATTTGGGTTAACAAGTACGTCACCAGAACCCTGATAATGAAGACTTGGGTGATGAGGAATTTCTGAATCCTCAAAACTCAAGGCGAGCTTAGAAAATTGCCGCACCAGTGCAGCGAAATATTAATAGAAACCGTCTGGTCCGAGGAAGGTATGGTCAACAACCTATTCAATACGAGGTTGATGAAGATGATGAAGTAATGGATGGAGCTGGTGCAACGGGTGCTATCATTCCTCCACCGTTGGTATCAGGTACAAAATTCAGCATAACAAGTACCACGATCCAACTCCTGAATCTGAAGGGGTTGTTTGGAGGCTTACCTAGTGATGATCAAAACATGCATTTGGTGAACTTCATCAGCATTTGCAAATCTTTTGATAATCTGGGAGTAAGCCAGAATGTGATCCGGTTGAGATTTTTTCCTTTGTCTCTGTCTAGAGAGGCAACAATGTGGTTAAATGAGTTAGATCTTGATTCTATAACCAACTAAAAACAGTTGAAAGAGGCGTTCCTAGAACGGTTCTTTCCACCCTCCAGGAATGTACAGTTGAGGGACAAAATCAGTAATCTCAGGCAGCTCCCTACTAAAGCATTGCATGACATTTGTGAGAGATTTAAGAAGAAGCTGGCACAATGTCCGAATCACAATATGAAAGACTTGCACTTGATAGAGACTTTGTACAGAGCTTTTAACTCTGTGACAAAGCTAATTATAGATAATATTACAGGTGGTTCATTCATTGACCTCTCTTTTCTGGATGCTTCAGACATGCTGAATAGAATGGCCAAGCAACGTCGGGTTTGGCACACCAGAGATTTTGTAGTGGCCAACCCGACTATTTCTGGTGGTATAACTGCGAAGCAGCGCAGAAGGGATGAGGATCGAGACTTGGACATGGCCCACTTAAAGACACAGATGGACTTGTTGACCAAGAATTTGCTATTAGTTAATACCGAAATGGTTAACGCTGTGAAATCTCAGGGTACTATTGCTATGAGTGCTGATGCGGAGGCAAACTATGTGAGTAGTCAGAGGGGTTTCTGAGGCAATAGACAAGGGAACCAAGGTCGGAACTTTTATGACAAGAATGATTATAAAGATAAGGAGTAGGGACATTGGAGAAGCAATAATGAAAGAAGTGGTTTATATATTCCTCCTGGAAGTCGGGATGCTACAAAAACTGGCTTCGACAAGATGTCCATGGAGTACATGATGGAAAAGTTGTTAAAGGGAGTGGAAGCTACCAACTCGGGGGTAACTACTATGAAGAGTGAATTCTCTACCCTCAGTCAGTTGGTTAGCTCACACTGTACTTTTATTAAGCAGTTGGAGCAGCAGATGAGTCAACTTTCCGCTACACTGAATCAGAGAAAAAGTGGTACTTTACCTAGTGATACGGTTCAAAATCCGCGGAATGATGACTCATGTATGGCGATCACCACTCGGAGTGGTAAGATATTACTTGGCCCTTCTATGGGCAAATCTGTAGAAGATGAGGTAATTGTTGATGAACCCGAAGAAAGTAATCCAGTGGAGTCTGGGAAGCTAGATAGTTCTTCTGATAATTCGGAGAAGAAAAATGAGAAGGAAGAGGAAGCGGTGTTAAAGACTATCCCTAGACCACCACCTCCCTTTCCTCAACGGTTGAAGAAAAAGGTCAATGATGCAAAATTTGGCAAGTTCATGGCAATGCTCAAGCAATTGACGATTAATGTGCCTTTGATTGAGGCACTTGAGCAGATTCCAGGCTATGCAAAGTTCATGAAAGACCTCATCACAAAGAAGAGAAAGGTCAGCAGTGAGCAGGCAGACAATCTCTACCATTGCAGCGCGGTTTCCACATGATTCTTAGTGCAAAAGAAGGCCGACCAAAGAGCGTTCACTATTCCGTGCAAAGTTGGGTCTCTGGATGTTGCAAAGGCATTACATGATTTGAGTGCCAGTGTGAATCTGATGCCACTGGTTGTATATAAGAAGCTCGATTTAGAAGCTTCGACACCCACTAACATACAATTGGTAATGGCAGATAGGTTGATAAAATGGCCTCTTGGAATTTTGCATGATGTGTTAGTGAAAGTAGCAGACTTTATTCTTCCTGCGGATTTTGTGGTACTGGATTGTGATGTAGTCTTTGAGGTACCCATTATTTTGGGGAGGCCACTCTTAGCAACAGGAAGAGTAATAGTTGACATGGAGTTGAATGAGCTTAAGTTTAGGCTTGGTAAAAAAGAGGCAAAATTCAAAATACATCAACCCATGACCCAAAAAAAATATATGAGTGTCTTCTCAATCTTTGACGTCTTCTATGATGATGGAAAAGAGGTATCAACAGGTTGTCTTGGCGAAGTCTGAGTAGTCATGATAACCCAGTCATGCCGCGATAGTAAATCAGGCGGTATTGGGAGGCAACCCAAATTTTTTATGTTTAAGCAAGTGTTTTTATTTCTTACAATTAGGATTTAGTACGAAGCAGGTGAAAAAATGAGAAGGTCAGCTGAAAGGTCATGACGGCATCCGTGACAAGCCGACACAACTGTGATAAACTATCACGATTGTCATCAGCAAGGCCAAGATTGAGGCATTCTCTATTAAGGGTGACGGTGTTCGTGATAGGCTATCACACTCGTGATAAGCCATCACAAATCATTGTCATCCCATAACCTTAAAAGTTGAATTCTGGGCCCATTTTAAAGCAGATCCGACCTGGACCAACTGTGAAACCTTTTCAAATTTCCGCTAGTTTTATTTTTTTTTCTTTAGTTATTTATTTCCTTAGTTAGTTGATCTCCTACTCTTTTCAAACACTCTTAAGAAAACAAATTCTCTTGTGTTGGTTTGCACTTCACAATCAAGGAGTTCTTCCTATTTCTTCCTCTTTTTGTGCGTGAAACCAGTTTAAGGAATCTATCAGGTATACTCTACTTTAACTCTTTCTTTCTTGTGGTAAGTGATAGAAGAATGTCAACCCAAGTCCCCAAGAGTCTTACACCAAGTTCAACTTGAAAAAAATGCTAAAAATCGCACCTAGGGTTTGTTGAACAGACCCCAGGGTTTAAAAGTCAGCTCACAAATTGGAATTCAAGTGAATTTTGAGAAATAATGGGGACCAAAAATTGAGCAAAAATCGAAAGTGGGTTCTGATAAGAGCTGACGACATTCATGATAGGCTATCAGAATTGTGATGGCTTATCAGTAATGTCATCAGAAGCTGCTAAAAAGAAATTGGACTATGTTTAGGGTTGAAGACATTCGTGATAGGCTATCACAATTGTGATGGCTTACCAAGAATGTCATAAAAAGTTGTTCAAATTTTGAAGGTTTTGTCTGAGGTTGATGACAATCGTGATAAGCTATCACGGTAGTGATGACTTATCAAGAAATGTCGTCACACCTGGAACCTGAGGCATGAATGAGCTTAATTGATTAATGCATTTGTGTTTGTGTTCTTAAGGGTTGACTAATGTTCTTCTATTATCTCCAGGAACGTTATAATGACACCAAAAAGAATGAGCCCCACAACACCAAATAAAGTGGGTAAAGAAAGTGTACGTCGTAAGCTCATTGATGATGAATTTCATTACGAGGAGAAGAAACCCTTGCTCAAGATGCAAAAGAAAAAGCCAAGTTCGAAAAAACCTTCACCACCTCCACCCATTGAAGTGGAGGATAGTGATGACACTGAAACAATAATAGCTTCTGAGCTAGAGAGTTTTGAACAGCATGAGTCTGAACATGCTGAATCTGAAGAAGAGAAGTAAGAAGAGTCTGAGGAGTCTGAGTCTGAGAAAATAATATCGGGGTCCCCATCCACTGAATAACTAGAAGAGAAAGAGTCTCCACCTCGGGGAACACTTATAAAATGTAAGAACCCTGAAGTTCGAGAAAATGCTAGATGGCAAATTCCTAAAGCAGAAAGCATCTACACTGCTGGACTTCGCAGAACTGACAGAAGAAGAGAAAAAAGGCCACTTCAAAAAGAAAAGTTGATTATCACAAAAGGGTTGAGCAGGTACCCGGAGGTAGAATAGAAGTTCCAAGAGTATGGATTGTGGAGGACCACAAAAGGAGGAGGATCATTTTGTCCTGCATTGGTTCGAGAGTTCTACGCAAACTACCAGGCTCAATTAGAAAACATGTGAAGGCCAGGTAAAAGAGTAGCAGACCTACCCCTATTGGATAGATTATAGGTGAGGGGCGTAAGGGTTGATATTTCTATCAGAACCATCAACAGATTCTTGCGTGGCCCCAACTTCACTCCTCAGGCCACTGCACCATCAGTTTATACTCGAATTAAGAACCGGGTGAAACAACGTCTGTGGTTGGCAAGCATCATAGATGATGGAGAAGCAACATGGGCGACAAACCCAAATGAGAGAATCTATAAGTCCTCTTTGACTCAGGAGGCAAAGTTTTGATGGGGTATAGTATGTGTCTGGCTGATTCCCACTGATGGAGAAAACATTCTGGGTAATGACTGAACTATTTTAGTACAAAGCATGGTGCATTAGCTTCTCTTGAACTTCGGGGAAATCATTGCTGATGAGATGAAGATTAGGATGTCGAGAACTGACACTGCTTATCCTTTTCCTTATCTTATCACGGAGTTGTGCCGAGATGCTAATGTGCCAAAGATTGTAGGATTTGATGATGAGGTTCCTTCTCAAAAGACTCACAACCCCATACGGTTTGATGAGAATCATCCAGGATTAAGAGATGATAGAGGTAGCAGCGAACCCTCAGTTACAGATGCAGGAGCAACACCTCATGTGGAAGTGCAAGATTCTAAGACTGGGTTGCTAACTTCTTCAGCACAGGTAGGTTCAGTGCCTGAGACTGAAGCCAGCCCCTCAATTCCCACAGCATCAGCAGGATTTGCATTTCAGCCGATTTATATCAAAAAAGTGGTTAAACAAGCCAAGTGGTGTGAGGCACAGCTACATGTTTTTACCAAAGAGTTTGTTGCTGCTGTGGACAAGAGAATCAAGGCTTTCCTTAAGCCTTTGGTGACTTTTCCTGAGCGGGTTGCATATTTGGAGAACTGATTCGATGCACAGGCAAGAGAAATATTGAGAGCTGATCTTGCTAAATTCTGGGCGACATTAGAAAAAGTAAAAGAAGATGTTGGGGTACTGCAATAACACCAAATTATGATGCCAATAGGTCTGGCCTTTCCTGAATCTGAAGAAGAAATTCCCATACTTGACCTCACCGCAGATTCCCCAAAGAAAAAGAAAAAGAAAAAGGAGGAAAAGAAGGGCAAAGATAAGAGAGAAAAGCCAGACAGTGAGGAAGAAAGAAGAGTGAAAAAGAAGTCTAAGAAGAAGGCCAAAAAGGAGGAGTTGAAGAAGGCAAGATTGGAGTCCCTGGCTGATACAGAGAAATGGGAGGCAGTCATCCGAGCTAGGGATGCAGGTTCTTCATCTAGCCAGGCTCCCACCACTGCTAGGCTAGATGCTCCTGATGGGGAGAAGATAGCAGATAATGTAATAGCAGGGTCGGAGACCCAGGATCCATGTTCTTGATTGTCTTTAGGTATACCCCAACCCTTAGTGCAGTTTATTTTTGATTTTAAGTTGAGGGTGTAGGGTAGGTTATTGTTGTAACATATTTTGTAGATAACTAGGAGTAGTGCAAGTACTTGAGGCAGTTAGCTTTTTTTGTGGTCTGATATAGTGTGTACTGTGCAAATTTCATCCATTGTGACCACAATGTATCTTTTTGTGGCATTAGTCTAGCAACTGACTAACCTTTGTTAAATAAACACATAAACCGGATAAGTAGTGATATGCGAGATACTTGTGTTCCATGTGTATGTAAGGTCTTATTCAGTTCCCGTTGTGTATTGAATCTAGAACTTGCCCTGTTAGTCTTGCCATGGTCATAGGATAGGCGTTAGGAAAGGATCATAGGTCGTTTTTTATTTTTTACTCACTTTAGACAAAATGACTTTCCCTATATGCATAATATCCATTGATCCCCTTTTGAGCCTAATTAGCTTGTTTCTTTCTTCAATACCTCTCACCTTCCCGTTCACATCATAATGAACCTGTTTTGGCCCTGGTCCTCCTTGGATACTATGCACCTTGACTCAGGCAACCAACCTAAGTTGAGGGTGTCTATCATAGGGGTGTGTGATGAAAAATGAGTATGAAGAGAGAGAGAATAAGAGAAATAAATAAAAAGTTAGGTGCGGTGAAAAAGAAATAAGAAAAGAGAAAGCTATGTAAAAGATGATAATAAGATAATCTGATAATTGAAAAGGCCGCACCCACCTTGAGCATGTATGATCAATAAAAGAGGGGAA
This sequence comes from Capsicum pubescens, assembly GCA_030864215.1. Lineage (NCBI taxonomy): Eukaryota > Viridiplantae > Streptophyta > Magnoliopsida > Solanales > Solanaceae > Capsicum > Capsicum pubescens. The sequence goes on along the minus strand of CM061547.1, from coordinate 156,886,592 downwards.
GAAAATAAGGTTAAGAGTTGAAACCTCGAGAGTTTAGAGTAGTGTCAAGGAGTCATAGTCACTTTAAAATATCCATGAATATCTTACCAGCCCCTGGCCTACGTTACAAGCTTAAGAAAATCCCTATAGTGATCCTAATTGACCTGTCTGAAGACTGGGGTACTGACTATAAGGGCAAGCCCCTGGCATTTGAAACGCAATGTTTGGAACTTTATTCTGAGAGTGAGTCTTGTGTTTATCCCTGTGTTTATGTATGAGAATTATGATATGAGTGAAAAAGGGATTTCTTTGTTATGAGGGCATACTAGGTATGTTGCTAATCACTGACTTTCTCGGATAGTGTGATTTGGGTATGTGCTGGTTTTTATTGCTGAATTTTTTCCATATCTTGATCTTTGTGAGTTGCATGGTTGTTTTCAATGATAGACACAGTTGCTCTTAATTTGACTGACTTTGGAGATGGTAAATGTACTCTGAACTGATATGAGTATTTACCTGCCAAATTGTACTCTGTATACTCTTAGTTATGTTATGGTTACTTGAGGACAAACAATTGTTTAAGTTGAGGGTGTTGATGTGTGAGCCTATGATAACACATTTGAAGCTTTTAACTCTAAATAATTATAAGGTCTTGAGCAACTTTAGTTGTTTTTTATTAGTTTACTTTGATTTTGCAGTAAAAGTAGAAAAGAAGGGGAACCACAAATAAAGGAAGCAAAAATCATGAAATCGAAAGCAAATAAAGAACAAAGGGTGGTTGACGACATCCATGACTTGTCGTCAGCCTGGTGATAGGCTGTCAAGGATGCCGTCAGCCTTAACCAGAGAATGAGATTTGCTGTAACGTTGTAACGGCATGTCATGATAAGGCATCAGAGTTGTGATAAGGCGTCAGGATCACCGTCAACCTTAGGCAGAAATTCTCAAAATGGAAGAGGAGATGACGATATCCATGACGCACCATCAGACTCCTGATAGGATGTCATTGTCTTCGTCAGCCTGACACAGCAAAAGCCAAACTTAAAGAGAATCTGACGACGTCCGTGATAGGCCGTCAAACTCCTGATAGGCCGTCACGGTCACCGTCATCTATTCCGAGGAAAATTTGTAACTTTAGTTTTATTTTCTTATTTAGGGTTAACTATTTAAAGCTTTGTTTTAGGGTTTTCGAGGGATCGATTGACATATCCCACAAGATAGCATATACGATTTCTCTCCTCTCTCTCTCTCTCTGAGACCAATATTTTGGAGCTTTGCCTTGTGATTCAATTCAAAGTATACTTTTGATTTTCTTCATCATTGTAAGTTAATCCTTTTAGTTATGAATTCAATTTGCATACTTGTTTCTTGCATCATGAGTGGTAACCTGTAACCTGGATCATGGGATCTAGGGTTAGGTCATGATAAGGTGTTAAATACTCAAGATTTAATAGGTGTTAGGATTTCTTGGTAACTCTGAGATTATAATTTACGTCTGTTGGTTGCAAATAGTAGGCGTACCTACTTTGGTTTGCTTGAGAAAGAAATCATAAACAGTAGGAAGTGAATTATCAACAGGGACTCGAAAAGGCTTTGTTTAATAATCAACGTTGTAACAAGGTTGATTAACCTGAGGTAAAATTTGGACAGTGCATAGCGATTCCCTAAGTCTGAGAGGATTAGGAATTTAGATGCTTGAGTAGGTTGAGAGACATTTGAGCATATCATCGATAAAGATAGCTTGCGATCCTAACCACCGTGAGAGTCTTGAGTAAATTTTAGCATCTATCATGTACCGTAAGCCCTAGTGAACATAATCCTGGTTATTTCATAAAATCTTGGTTACAAACATCAAATTCAAAGTGACAATCAATTATCTGCAAAACTTAAACCCCATTTCAGGAAATAGTAAACTACCAGTGAATTAAATCGTAAACAACTTGAGTTCACACCTTATTCCCTGTGGGATTTGACCCCAACCTAGTTGGGTTTTATATTGACAACGATCGCTTACACCCATTCAAGAGTGTAATTTGAGCGTTATCAGCCGCATGAACTAGTGGATAAATATATAAGCACTATAGGGGACTTGAACCTCCCTGCATATCAAGGTGACACAAGCACCAAATCATGTAATAATATGTGGGGGACTCGAACCTCCCAATCAAATGATATTAATAAGGAGGACTTGAACTACTCGGTCACATAAACCCCGTGTTGGCAACAACGATTTCCAGTGTAGGTCCCTCGGGACCACCACTTTCTTGACTCAGCTACACAACCCTTATTAAAGCCATATTAAAAACATTTATCACACAATCCCATTCATTGAACAAGAATACACATTTAGGCATACATTGTTGGTATAATGATACCAACTACACGTGTAAGGTAATATCAACATGCCATACTAATTTTCTTCACTTGGGGGAATTCACAACCACCTTGGTTCAATTTTAAATTAGCTTGGCTAAATACACAACCCCATAAGGTTCAATTCAAAATCATAATACGATAGTTCAAGAATAGTTCAGATTCACACATTTCTCATAATAAAAACCAATTTCACATTATGGGGTTGGATTCATAACCACTTCAAAAGTCGCAAGTTTGGGAAATCACAATCCCTAGTTTATACACTATTCTCATACATCAAATTGACTTCAAAACAACTATTCAAACTTGAACCATGAAGGGATAAACATGAAACACCACATAAACAATAGTTATACAAAAAATCCCTACCCATGTTTTCAAAATCATCCTCAATATCTCATGATCAACACTTTAAAACTTATGCTTTTAACAAATTTACAATAAGAAAAGAGTAACATGCCTGAAATACCAAGTTTCACGAAAATAATTCAACTTTTAAGCCCTTGGATGACCTACATCATGGAAACACTAAGTATGACTGCTTGAGAGAATTTGATGGAGCTTTTGAAATGTTTGAGTACGTTAAGGATGAAATATAACCACCTTAAGTGCTTTATGGACGTGGGGTTTTAATTGGGTGGGAAGGGAATTGTCCAAAGTGCCCTCAATTTAAAAACTGAAATTTATTCGTCAGTGACTACGGGTCACTATACGACCCGTAAGGATACATTATTACTCATCACAAGGAGTCATAGTCAAGACAGAACCATCAAGGCCCTATACTGATCTGGATATGATTCATGCCACCGACTAGTAACCCCGCTTAACGACTCATAACCACTTCTCGTACTCAGGACAATAACAATTAGGGATGACATACTAGACACCCTACTATTGGGACATAACGACTCTTCATGAGTATTTACGACATGTAGACTCAAATCATAATAAAGACAATGTCTTGGGCCAAACTTTCTGGACACCTTACAACTTTGTCCTTACGCCTCGTAAGAAATCTTGATGACTAGTTGAGAGCCACTAGTACTCAGAGCAAAATACTAAGTTACTTGTTTGGATTAAGTTATAACCGAGTCCCTATGACCCGTTAACACTCCCTACGAATTGTCAGGAAAGTCGTAGTCAGGAAAGTGACGATAAAATTTCAAGGACCAAAAACTCAGGGAGTTACATACTCCTCCCCCCCCTCCCCGAGATCATTTATCCTCAAAAGATAAGATAAGGCATTTATTAGCATGATTTGAATCTACATATAACTACCCTTACCTTTAACAAAAATACTAAGGAAATCACCATTTCCTTTAACAAAATCAGTAAACAAAGATGTCAAGGAAGATGCATACCTCAAGCTCAGTTATCTATAAAGAGAAATAAGAACGGATATTTGGACTTCATGTCCTCCTCGACTTTCTAAGTGGCTTCTTCAACCTTTTGTTTCCTCCAAATAACCTTCACCAAAGCCAAATCCCTTGTCCGCAATCGCCAGACTTGCTGATCCAAAATCCCAACTGAATTTCCTCGTAGGACAAGGAGTTCAAAAGGCCAATTTTTTCCAAAGAAACAACCATCGAAGGATCACCCACACACTTCCTCAACATCAAAACATGAAACACCGAGTTAATGGAGCTCAAACTAGAAGGCAACTCTAATTCATACGCGACATTATCAACCCTCCTCAAAACCAAGTATTGACTAACATAATAGGGACTGAGCTTTCCCTTCTTACAAAACTACATCACTCCATTCATGGGGGACACCTTCAAGAACGCTCAATCACCAACATTGAACTCCAACTCCCTTCGCCTCACGTCTGCGTAGGACTTTTGGCGACGTTGGGCAGCCTTAAGTCTACCCTGAATCACCTTCACCTTCTCCATGGCCTGTGAACCAAATCAGGACCAAACAACTTATTTTCACCGAACTCATACCACCCAATAGGATACCTACACCTCCTTTCATATAAAGCCTCAAATGGAGCCATACAAATGCTAGAGTGATAACTTTTGCTATAGGCAAATCCTATGAGAAGCAAGTAGTCAGTCCAACTACCGCCATAATCAAACACACAAACCCAAAACATTTCTTCCAAGGCCTGAATAGTCCTTTTCGCTTGCCTATCCATCTATGGGTGAAAAGCAGTACTAAGGGTTATCTTAGTCCCTAAACCTCACTGAAAAGACCTCTATGAGTAAGATAAAAATTGATTAACCTAATCAGATATGATGGAAATTAGAGTACCATACAACTTCACAATCTTCTCAATGAATATTTTGGCATAATCCTTCGAAGAAAAATTAATCCTCACTGGGGAAGAATGATCAAACTTAGTCATCCTATCCACGATGACCCATATCAAATCAAGCTGTTGGCAAAACCATGAAAGACCCATAACAAAATCCATATTAATTGTCTTCTATTTCAACACCGACAACTCAATCTCCTGAGTTAACCCACTGGGCCTCAAGTGCTTCACCTTCACTTGCTGACACACCATGCACTTAGCTATAAAATTGGCCACATCCCACTTCATAGTATTCCACCAATAAATCTCCTTAAGATCATGATACATTTTCTTTAAACCAGTATAAATAGTATAATGCGACTCATAAGCTTTGGACAAAATTCTTTTTTGCAATAAATCAACATTGGGAACACATAATCTGCCTTGGTATCTCACGATACCATCACCACCAATCTCAAAAATCATCACTTTCTACATACATATATCTTTCTTAATTTGCATCAAAATAAGATCTAACATTTGTTTCTCCTTCACCTCAACACCAAAAGATGACCTTGCCACCTCTTGAACGATTACACCACCATTCTCGGAATCCAAGAGACAGACACCTAGATTATCTAAACAGTGAATATCCTTCACCCAATCCTGCTTCTCTTCGCCCACATAAGATAAGCTTCACATGGACAACCTGTTAAGAGCATCTGCAACCACGTTAGCTTTACCTGGATGATAGTAAAGACTCATGTCATAGTCTTTGAGAAACTCAAGACATCTCTTTTGCCTGAAATTTAGCTCTTTCTGAGTGAACTCATTTTGCAGTCTCTTATGATTAGAATAAATATCAATATGGACCCCATAAAAATAATGCTTCCAGATCTTTAATACAAACGCCACAGCCAATAATTCCATATCATGAGTCAGATAAGTCTTCTCATGAACTTTCAATTGTCTAGAGGCATAAGCAACCACCTTGCTAAGCTACATCAACACACAACCCTGTTCCATTCGAGATATATCATAATAGAAAACAAAACCATCAGTGCCTTCATGTAGAGTTAAGATCGGAGGCGAATTCAACATATCCTTCAGCTTCTCAAAACTACCCTCACAAGCATCAGACCACAAGAATTTCATCATCTTCAGAATCAACTTAGTCAATGGGGAAGCAATAGAATAGAAACTCTCCCCAAACCTTCTGCAGTAACCGGCTAAACCTAAGAAGCTCCGAATATCGGTTGGAGTCGTGGGTGTAGGCCATTTCCTAACCACTGCAACCTTCTGTGGATCCACCATGATCCCTTCACTAGAAACAACATAACACAGCTAAGTCAGAACATTTAACCAAAACCCACACTTACAAAATTTTGCATACAACTGTTGTTCCATAACGATCTTCAACACAAGGTGGAGGTGATCGGTATGATCCACCTCACTCTTGGAATACACCAAAATATCATCAATAATGAAAATCATGAATAAATCCAAGAACTAACAGAAAACTCGATTCATAAGATCCATAAATATTATCGGGGCATTAGTTAAATCAAAGGACATCACCAAAATCTCAAAGTGACCATATAGCGTTCCAAAACTAGTCATAGGGATATCTACCTCCCTAATCTTTAACTGGTGGTAACCCAATCGACAATTAATCTTAGAAAAAAACTTAGCACCCTGGAGTTGATCGAGCAGATCATCAATCCTCAAAAGGGGATACTTATTCTTCACGGTCACCTTATTCAATTGGTGGTAATCAATACACATCCAAAGGGGCCCAATCCTTCTTGCGCACGAAAAGAACAGGAGCACCCTACAGAAACACACTAGGGCAGATAAAACCCTTGTCAAGAAGATCTTTCAACTACTTCCTGAGTACTTTCAACTAAGGTGAAGCCATTCTGTAAGAAGGGAAAGAGATAGGACGAGTGTTCGAAAGATGATCAATCCCAAAATCAATTTCCCTATCAGGAGGTACACCCGGAAGAACATCAGAGAACACCTCAGGAAATTCACATACCACAAGGACAGTCTGTAAAGGAGGACCTTCGGATATAGAATCCTTAACATACTCTAAGTGATAGTGGCACCCTTTAGAAACTAATTTTCAGGCTCTAATATATAAAATAAACCTTTCCTTAGGAACTAGGGAACTACCTTCCCATTCAATCTTTGGCTCATTCAGGAAATGGAAACCGACCCTTCGGGGCCAACAATCAAGAGACGCAAGAACGAATACAACTAATCCATCCCAAATATCACATCAAAGTCTAACATATCTAACTCTATTAGATCTACTATGGTCTTTCTACCATAGACCAACACCACACAAGCCTTATAAACCCTTCTAACCATAATGAAGTCACCCACTGGAGTGAACACAAAAAGGGATCCAGAATACACTCAGGACCAAAACCAAAATGAATAGCCACGTTACGGGTCACATGACAAATAATGGACCCTGGATTGAGTAGAAAATATACATCATGAGAAAAGAGTTTGAGCATACCAGTAACAACATCAAGAGATGCCAACAAATCCTGGCGAGTGGCAAGAGCGTACTGACGGTTCCGACTAGTGCCGAAGCCAAAAGCAAAAAGTAGAACCCTTTGATGTAGGAGCGGATAAAATAGCTATAGGAATTTTATTTTCCATAGAAGAAACCTTAAAAGGAAAATCCCTCTCCATATGACCAATCTGACCACATTTAAAGCACGTGTTCCTCTCTTCTTCACAATCACCATGGTATGCCTGACCACAAAATCAATAAGGAGGATACGATGGAGTTGATTGAGCCCTATTAGCCCGATGCTAGTCTCTCGGTGCTCTAAACCTATTATTATACTGTGAATGATGATCACCCGATAGATTTGGATAAGGAGCACTAGCGGTAGAGTAGGAACCAAAATTGTCCCATTTTTTCTTAGACCACTTTCAACTATCTCTACCACTCTGCTGCTGACCTCCACCCGGATTCGAGAAGTGAAACTTCTTATTCTGCCTTTTATTAATTTTCTCTTGCTTCTTATTTTTTTCTTCCACTTGTTGCATATACATTATAAGTCTAGAGATGTCCATATCGTTGTGCAACAAGGAAGACTTACTCTCCAAAATAAACTCATAGGACAACCCAGAGGTAAACTTTCTCATTCTAGCCCTCATGCTAGACACCAACTTAAGAGTGTAATGCGACAACTGATGAAACTTCAAGGAATTCTCCTTCACTGTCATCCTACCTTGCTTCAAATTCATGAATTCCTCAGCTTTTGCCTCCCTCAACTCCTGAGGAAAGAAATAATCAAGGAAAGCACTACAGAAATCATAGCACAAAGTGAACTCAGCATCATCACCCCTAGACTGGTCCCACTCCTCATACCATTAATATGCTACATCCTTCAACTGATAAGCAGCGAACTCTACACCCACCATATCAGTAGCATAAACTATACGAAAGATCTTTTCTATCTCATCAATAAAATTTTAAGGGTCCTCCTCAACCTTAGAACCAGTGAAAGTAGGAGGACTCAATCTCATAAATTGGATAACTATAGTGGCCTCAGACAAAGGAGCAACAGAAGCAACACGCTCAGTCTGGGAGGTCACCAACTGGGTAAGCAAATGAATCGATAGGTAAAACTCAACATTAGATATGCCAGCCTGGGTGCCTGGAGAGAAATAAGGGGAACCGATGGAGCTCCCTCAAGGCAATCAGAAGTAGCGACTCTCAACTAGATCTGAACTCCTAGAGTAGGACGAGCTCGATCTATATTATCCTCAAACATTCCAAAAGTGAGCATCAGATCTTTTGGGGGCATGAATTGAAAAACGAACATACAAAAATTAGAGGAGATTCAAGACCTTAGACTCTATAGCTCAAAATAGAAAAACAAGAAAGGGAAACATTTCTAAATGCCTCGTAGCCTCTCCCTCATAAGTGTGGCGTGCTACACACATAAATGGGACTCTACTTGACACGGCTTTATTGGATACCCAATAAAACATAACCTAGGCTCTGATACCATCTTTGTCATGACCCAAACTAGGGCTTGGTAGTGACGGGTATCTCAATTCCCATATGGATCGGAGATCACCCCCCACACCTAAACCAACCAAACACAACATCACTAAGGTCGAATGAATTTCAAACATATATCAAGATAGCATGCAACGAGATTAAGGAAATTCAAAACATGTCCATAATCGATGATCGGTGACCGGAAAAACAACCGACCAACATCACCTAATACCCACAGTAATCCAAATAAAGCCTTCAAACACAAAAACCAACCAATCTTGGTCGAGACATATCCCCGACTCTGACAGATGACTATGAGAATGAAAATGATAATGTTAATGATAATGAAAGTAACTATCAACTAAAATCAGGAATGAAAGCTAGTGAAATGCCTAAGCCTCATGGGGAAAGGAAGCTCACCACTTCTCCATAACACAATGAACCAACAAACAGAGCCGACCGACCTAACTCTAAGTAGGATAAGTAGAAGTAGCTCTGGTGCCTGCATCGCGTGGGGATACAATGTCCAAAGACGATTAGTGGGGTCAACAACAGTTCAAAATCATTCAAAACCAATACAAACAATCAAATATATATATACATACACACATATATATATGTGTATATATCATATCCCGAGATAGCGAACAAGGCTTAACATGTGCTTTAAAAAATTTTCCATGATTGTATAGCTCAACCATCATAACTTGCAATGGAACCCATGGTCTATATGGGCCCAACTCTCCTACAGCTGGTAGGGCCCTAGAGTGTGTGTCCACAAGAATCAGAGAATAAATACATATGCACTATAGGGGACTCGAACCTCCCAACATATCAAGGTGACACAAACACCAAATCATGTAATAAGATATGAGGGACTTAAACCTCCCAATCAAATGATATTAATAAGGGGGACTCGAACAAAAAAATAATATAGACCCCCGCATCATCAACCTCGATTTCTAGTATAGGTCCCTGGAGACCACTAATTTTATGACTCAGCTACACAACCCTCATTAAAGCCCAATTAAATATATTTATCACATAATTCCATTTATTGAACCACAATACACTTTTAGAAATACATTGTTGGTATCGCCATACCAACTACACTTGCAATGTAACATCAACATACCATACTAATTTTCTTTACTTGGTGATTTTCACAACCCCCTTGGTTTAATTTTACATTAGCTTGGGGAATTACACAACCCTATAAGGTTTAATTCAAAATCATAATACAATAGTTCAAGAATAGTTTAGATTCCCCAATTTCTCAAAATTAAAACCAATTTCACAATATGGTGTTGGGGTCACAACCACTTCAAAAGTCACAAGTTTGGAAAATCACAATCCCTAGTTCATTTACTATTCACATGCATCAAATTGTCTTTAAAATCATCATTTAAACTTAACCCATTATGGACAAACATGAGACATCTCATTAATAATAATTATACAAAAACTCTCAACCCATGTTTTCAAAATCAACATCAATATCTCATGAGCAACACTTTAAAACTTATGCTTTTAACAAATTAACAATGAGGGAGGAGTAACATGCCTGAAATACCAAGTTTAACAAAAAGAATTGAACCCTTGAGCCCTTGATGACCCTGTTTCTTGGAAACCCTATGGCTGCTTGAAAGAATTTGAGAGAGCTTTTGAAGTGTTTGAATGCATTAAGGATGAAATATAACCCCTTTAAGTTCTTTATGGATGTGGGGTTTTAATTAGGTTAGAAGGGAATTGTCCAAAGTGCCCTCAATTTAAAAAATAAAATTTAGTCATCAGTGACTATGGGTCACTATACTACCTCTAAGGATACATTATAACTCATCACAAGAAGTCTTAGTCAAGACAAAACCACCAAGGCCCCATACTGGTATGGGTATGATTCATACCACCGATTCATAACCACTCTGAACAACTCGTGACCACTTCTCATACTCAAGACAACAATAATTTTCGATGATACACTAGACACCCTACGATTGTAACGACTTATCATGAGTCTTTACGGCTCATGACCTCAAATCGTAATGAAAACAGTTTCTTAGGCCAAACTTTTTGGACAACTTACGACCCGTAAGAAGTCTTGACGACAAGTTGAGAGCCACTCATACTCAGGGCAGACTACTAAACCACTTATTCTAATAAAGTTGTGGCTGAGTCCCTGCGACCCGATAAGACTCCCTATGACTCGTCAATGGAGTCATAGTCAGGACATTGAGGATAAAATTTAAAAAATTTCAAGGACCAAAAACACAGAGCGTTAAAAGGGATAATTGTCGACTAAAAATGCAAGAAACCAACTCTATATCAACTAGAGGGTACGAAATATATCCATAAAATAGAAATCATACAAAATGATGAATCACTGGATGAAAATACAAATAACCCACTTTATATCCACTGATGAGCATGAACTATCAATATATACTCAAAAACACTCCAAGGGTGCTACCCATACTCGTAATGGAAAAACATTAGTAATGGAAAATTTTCCAAAGAAAACTAAAACTCGAGGTAAAAGCTAAAAGAACCAATACCAGGCCCGTGGGTTATCATCTGAACACTTATCAACTTTAATCCATCTGATGTCGAGAAAACCCAATAGGCAACCACGTAGTAGACTCAACTAGCCTATAAATAAAAATTAAACTCAGACAAGTCCCAAACAAAAGTAGAATGCAACCTCTACAACACCAAGCTAAAATCCCAATACCGAGGCTGAATCGCTCAATTTCAACTACCCAAACCAAACTTGAAGATGGGTAGGCATTCATACTCCCAGTTTATCACAACTTCCAAATTGCCATTCCAAGGCATCAAGTAAAAAATGAACCAATAAGCCTATATCATTACCAACCATTTAAATCGATTCTAAATCTAACATATTCAAGATAAACCTTACCAAGCCACAGTTGAAACATATCTGAAGAACAAAAATCTCCACTGGATAACCGTCAAATGAAAGTGTAACAAACCAATTCTATATCAGCTAGAGGCTACAAAATATATCCACAAAATAGAAATCCTGCAAAAGGATGAATCACTAGTTGAAAATGCAAATAATCCACTTCATATCCACTGAAGGGCATGAACTATCAATATATACTTAAAAACTCTCCAAGGGTGCAAACCACACGAGTAATGGAAAAAGTCTAGCAACTCAATGAAATGCAACTTTAGTCAATCACTAATCAATCCAACACCTCATCTCGGCAAGAGTAGTTGTAGGCATATATCATCAAGGAGAAACACTCCACCAAGCCGCATTATGCTGTACAAACTCTGAAATAGGGATTTCCTAAATTAATAGAAGAATCACATCATCAAGAAGAAATATACTTGTCTCGAAACCAATGTCAAAGTCAAAACCACCACTATAAAATCAATAACTCGAGATAAAGAACTTTTAATTTATCAACTCAAGAAGTGATCACAGGAAAGGCCACCTGCCTCTAACTCTCCAACTCTGCTAGACAAAATAATATCATAGTAAGAAAGAAGTATCTAATCTCCACACTCATAATAAGGGGAAACCATCATAAGGGAACGAACCCAATAAATCCAAGAGATGATTTAACAATATCTCAATATCAATATCAAAATTGTTATCGGATGATGAAATAGCTACAAACGAAGAACAAACCTCAAAATGGCCAATCTCACAAACAGGTTATATCGAAAGGGATAGCCAAAACAAAAGCCTTCGCAACCCAAGAGACAAGTATAAGAATCCCAAACACGAGAATGGGCAATATGGCTAAATTGCCAACTTATGAAACACACAGAATCACGGAAGGTCAACTTGCCTTCGATATCACGATACATCACCAAATCAATCTAACATAACTAAACAAAAGGGAACACAATCAACCTCTCCATGCCAGGGGAAAGAAATCATCAAATCAGTTTATATCTACTCAAGCCACTAAACAGAAATCTCAAGAAAATAAAAGTCTAACTAGATAACACTAGTCTATACAGCTACCCAGTAATAATCAATTACATCAAGCAATACTATCAAATAATATCAAGAACCTCAAATAGTGGTAGCAATATAAACAACAATATCAACATCAATATAATGAATAGGCGGTACCAAAATAAACATCAATATAATGTACCACTCTAGGTCCATAATAAGTCCAATATGCCAAGACTCAAATCCAAAAGCTACACCCATAGGGAAAAAATATCAACACAAATCTACTCCATCCACTACTAAAATATATAAATCACGGGAATAGTCATATAATCATGAATTCAATAACAAGGCATATAATAATCAATATGAACTCAGCAAGGCATATAAACATCAATGGGTATGAAAAGACCCAATACACATAATAAAAGATAAATATAGGAAATAAAATCACACCGATCATGTTGACATCCGCAATCACATGCCTGATAGGCCTAGGGAAAATAAATCTGAATGGGTCAAATTCGAATGACAGACTAAATTATCAACTAAGGCACCAAGTGCACTATCTCTAACTAAAGGTAACATAACATCACAAGGCTGATCTGAATAAGTTGAATGACTAGAAATCTCATGCAGGGGACACTTTCCAGACCAGTAGTTGATCTTTTTGTGGTCTTAACAACTCTTAAAGAATCAAAATAGCAGGGACACAAACTGAGCTCAAATGGTTGGCCAACTGACACTAAGAAAAATCTCTAGAATACTTTGAGATACTGCCCCTCAATATCCAAAATAGATGTCACGGCGTAAAGACTCAAACTAAAAATCTCCACAAGGTCTGATGGAAACTTTGCCCGCTATGATCATCAGAACTAATCTAAGAACCACCCATAGTCTAAAATACTATCTACTTAGAGCCGATACACTGCAAGCAAAGTTGAACTCTACCATAAGGATATTCACTCCTAAATAAAATAGCAATATCACTAAATTGATGGTATGCCTCTTGTTTCCATTTCCCAAAGTCTAAATACATGCTTTCTATGGTTCTCTCATAATCAACAACCTAACGAAAGAAAGACTCAGCTTCTATAAAGTGACTCAATGCCAAATGGAGTAGAAATGCAAAAACTTAAATAATCCATGCACCAATCTCCTAATGAAGGATATTTCATAGGAATAAGTCTAGCCCACGCAAGAAATCCAATCTCATACTCAAAACTGGTAAGGAACCGTAATGAACACCAATAGACCCAAATCTGGTCTGAGAACTGCTAAGTGAATTGAATGTTATCCATGGATGAGAGGGATCTACATCATGATCCGAATTTCCATAGCTGAACCTCAATGGCTAAAGTAGTCATAAGCTCAACTAGGGCCTAAATTAGCCCTAATTCTTTGGCTGATGCTGAAGATCTTCGACATCCATCTCTGACTCTCTAGTCCGATGTTGTGATGGAACTTTGGAAATGTGTTTTTCATTCTCATCCACACATGACCACATCATTGTCCATTTTGCATCATTCATTAGAGACAAAATAGAATCAAAGAATGTGTTCGGGGTTCATAGCAATGCAGACACACGATAAGAAGTCAAGAAGTGAATTTCCTAAAATGTCCTTGTAGCATCCTAAAGATAGGTTACGGACATCTCTGCACCGATTCTATCACAACCTGAGGCTACCCCCTAGTAATAACACGATGCTTAAGGCCAAAAGTGACCCCAAACTAACCCATAATTTGGTACCTTCTATGAGCACTGAATAAAATAATAACACAAGAATCATAGGCGAAAGCTAAACTAATAAAAACTCTGTCAAGATAAAATACTAAAACAATACCCAACTTGTCTGAAACTACTAATAAAATAAAAACAAGTATGATCATATGAAAGCCACTAAAACATAAGGAGTTGATGGGAAAAACCCCAAACTAACTCCGACTAATTAAGATAAAGGGAAATATAGAAAATAGTTATAAATAACTTGTCCTCAATGGATGAGGACTCAACACAACTTTTGTTGAGTGGTACTGAACTAACTAAGGGTGATCAAGGAATTGAGCATCCAAACCTATGTTATAAGACAATATAGCATAAAAGAGAGTATGCTGTCAGTAATTTAAATATATTGGTACGTGAGATAGGGACTAACTTAAATACATGTGGATGATGAACATAAATGTATGAACATGTAAAAAAATTATAAAACCAAGTAAAGCATGTACTGAAATAATCTATTAAACTGATTAACTGAATAGCTAATAAGATAAACACTTGGTCATGCAAACCTAAGTTGATATAACCTGAATACCAAACTGAAACTGTGGGGGCTATCATATATCTGACATGCCCCAATCTGAGCTAATTGGGGTCCTCCATGTAACCCTAATTGGATGAGTGTCACTACCATGCCATGGGTACTACCACTGGTTGTGTGGATCTACTTATTTGATATCCTAAAGCACTAGGGTGTCAGTCATCTACAGGCGGGTGAGCCTTAAGGGAGTGTCAATCCTATACCGGTGGGTGTGATCTCATAACCTAGTCTAGCTACATAGTTTTGGAACTTAGGGACTGCTACAAAAGGTCTCAGTCTCTACTGGCGGGTGAGCCATCATCCCTAGGTTCAATTGGTTCTAAATCCCACTCCCAAATGAACTGACACTTGTATTGAACTAGACTCATAATTGATAAGTTCTCAACATGAAAATTATAATCCAAATATGATGATAAAATCATGATCTGACTGACTTAAAACTTAAAAATCTAAAACAAGTGTTAACATATAGGTATCGAATGATCATAACCCACCAGCACTGAACAACACTTTAGTACAATAGCATCATCAAAATCTGGTAAGGAAATTCATGATTCATAGACCCAAAACATAGTATTTTTCACTAAACTGATCAAATCCATGATTGTGAGTATAGAAAGTATGTTAAACTTATGAGGAAAACATATTCACATTGTTTAATTCATAACTTGATAGATTAACATGGTATCAACTGAACAATACATGAGTGACTGAGATTATAGAGTATTTAAGAACATAATTCACATGGAAAACACTTTACCATGACTTGTATTCAAAATTGTTAAAACAAAATTTTGTAATTTCATACTTAACAATGAAATTTCATGAAAAAGGGAAAATAGTTTATACTTGAACACAAGGGATTTCTTAGGACACAATGGGTGGAAGGAACTCATTAATGAATATCCCACATATCTGAGTTGCTTGAATCCTTGAAGAAAACTTGGAATTGGGACCTTGAATGGTGATTCTTAAGAGAAACTTCCAATTTTTGTGTTCTTTGGAAAAAAAGGAATAATTTTTCATTGTTAACTAATGAGGAATGGGGAAAATAATGGCCCTCTTAGATTTTAAAATGTCAATTGGGTGTTTAGGAAGAGGGGAAAAAGACCAAGATGCCTCCCCCCCGAACCGTAAATAAAGAAGAAAGATTTCATAGCCTCTATGGCATGGAGGCTATCACGGAGACTAGCCTCCATGACACGGCGTGTATCATGGAGACTTACCTCCATGACATAGTCTGTACCACAGAGGGCCAATCTCTGAGACACGTTAAAATTATGGAGACATTCTGCCTCCGTGGTCCAAAAAACCCCAAACCCCTTTCAAAAATTCTGAAACTCTTTCGGATGACCCCTTGAACATCCGTGAACATATTTCAACTCATAAATCAACGTTTCAAACTTAGGAAGGACAAAATAGAATGTTCAAAATCTTGGTATCTTGAAAAGGCCATGTCACTTGTACTTAGTGTAAATTAAATGGCTTGAGGACTTCTAAACATTGGACAAATAGCTTGAACTCGTCTAGAATCTTATGGGGTATTACAGATTCGCATGACTCTACTAACACTTAGATCTTGTATTAATATGCCGGGGAAACCTAGGCTTTGATAATAATTTGTCACGGCCCAATTTCTTAGGTCATGATGGCGCCTACTATAACCTGCCTATAGGCAAGCCAACCCCGTAGTCTGAAATGGCTAGTAATGGACTACCAAATAGAATAAGGAAAGAATGCAGAATAAATATAACAAAAGTTCAAATACATGAATAAATCCCAAAACTTGGTGGTATCAGTACAATAGCTTATAATATAATAAGAGTACAAAAGTGGAATAGATGAAATAAATTACACTGATATAACTTATATTTGAATACAATATAGAGTCTAGTCTATACATAAGCAGGAGAAAAGTAATACTCCGAACGTCAGGAACTCAAACTATATCTTCAAACCATGGCTGCATCACACGATGCTCACATCAATGGGGATGAGTTGTACTATGATCTGTAGGTTGCAGAAGTGTAGTATGAGCACCAAACAAATGGTATTCCATAGGCATCTTCTAACTGAGCTCCATAGATAAAAAAGAAATATACAACATATAAAAAGAATGGAAACTACACTAAGAGTCCAGAAATATTATAACAAGCCAATGAGATAATATGTAACAACTATCCTATTCATATCCAAGAGACCAACATAATAAGGCTAATGAAGTAATAAGGGTGCACTATCTTATTCTAGTCATACTTAGGAGTCTCAACACTATACGATATATCTCTGGCCAATATATGACTAAAGAGCAAAAGAAGAATACATAATGATATACAAGGCTAAGGAACGAATATACAATCTAAACAAATGAAGGAAGGGATATATGGTAATACCATAGCTACATATAACTATATAGAGAGAGAAAGAGAGAGAGATAAATGGATATATAGATACAAGGTCATATCAAAGCATAGCCTAGATCATCATATCTTCTTTTTAAGGCCTCATAATAATCCTATCATGATTTAATATTATCATACTTAGGGTTTCTAATCCACATGGATATACATGAATAAAATGCATCATAATAAAATTGTAAGATAGAAAAGGCCAAAAACATACCTCAAATATCGATAACGAATCAATAACCTATATGTCATAAACTAGCCATAATAATGATCATAACAACAATAATAACAATATCAATAACAACACGAGTAACCAACTATTTCAAACCACCAAATACCTAACCAAGCCTATGCATTCCCCCCACCACCCTAGATTCAAAAGGCTCAATTAGAACACAACAACATAAGGCATAGTCATCATCCATATCCATGCAACTATCTCATACCGGTAAATAGACATAAGTGCATACTGGTGATAGGCGATGCGCATGCAAGAATGAATGCAAGGTACATAATCAATATCACAACCATCCTGCAGACTCAAAATGATATATATATCATCATCCCAATATCCTTCGACCTTGTCGAGTATCAATATTATTAACACAGTATCCTTCAGCCTTGGCGGGTATCACTATCATCATAACAATATTCTCTGGCCTTGTCAGGTATCAATATCATCATAACAATATCCTCCGGCTTTTTCAAATATCAATATCATCATAACCATCAATTCATGTGTATACATATATAGAATAGGTGCACAGACTCAAGCCATGGCTAAAAGAGTATGAATTCATAAGTCGGTTTCCTAAAATAATCTTTGGGATTAAATCATTCTAAAAATGTAGAAAAGGTCAGAATATCTCATGACCGGAGTAAATAATATTATCAAGTCATGGACTAAAATCTATCTCAATCAAATATTTAAACAAAATTATTAACATTTTTATACGTATATATATTCCATTTTGTAGGCAATTATTATAGTAAAGAAATCCATCATTACGGTGAAAAGTGAGTTTTAATCCTTATTTAGGAATAAGTGTTAAGGTCATATTTCAGCTAGGATAACATCAATACCAATATAAAATCATGAATGTACCAAATCTATGCATGCCATCACTTATATTCAGTAAATAAAATCATAAGCAACATAAACATATATGTATCTATATTCTACAACCGTATCCTTTACAAGGATAAATACTTCTCGGATATCCAAACAATATCATAACATGGTCCTAAACCCAATAATATGTCCGAAATAATCATAAAATTGTACTCATGGCCTTAGGCCCAATAATAAAAGACAAACCCCATAAGGGCTAAAGTAAAGTGCGAGCCCCACGAGAGCTAAAGTAAATGACAAGCCCCACTAGAGCTAAAGTAAATGAAAATCCCCTTGAGGGCTAAAGTAAATGATAAGTCCTACGAGGGCTAAAGTAAAAGAGAAGCGAGGAAGAGCATATCTTCATAGCCCAACATTCATCGTCAAGGAGAATTTATCTAGAGATATATAAATACATATAACATGAATATTACAATGTATTATCAGATTCAATATGGTTAGTAACATAGCTTCTAATGTCATCAATAAATATGACTTCTAGAGCCCTAAGTATCAGGACTCAAAATATTAGCAACAAGAGGGCTTTCTATCCTAATCACTAGTTTGGTTACTAGGCAAAGTATAGCATTCGTAATATCATAGTCTAAAGCCCAAAATACTAGTATAGTCAATGATTTAAATGATAACATAGTTGTGGGCCTAATTAATATCATAATTTATAGCTACACATAACATTAACGTTAATATAGTCAACAACCATATACATAACCTCAAGTAATATCACCATAACTCATTTACCATGGTTAGCCAACATGCTTCGAAGGAAATTCTCTAACCATTTAACAAATGTCTAAGGTTTCAATGGAACTATATAAATACAAGCTTAAGGTGGGTCAAGATCTCACTTTTAATCCTCAATTTTCATAATTAGACAAACTATGCCCCAAACTAGGCTAAGGTATCTAGTTCAACCTCTGGATTTCAAGTAATCCATAACTAATCCTAAGATATAAACTTTGCCTAGAAATATGGGAATTTAAGCCAGGACTACATAAATTACAGTTTCAAGATCACTAGAATAGCCCAACTAAGGTTAAGTATACTAACCATGGTTCCAACACATAAACTACATTCCAAACCTAGCATACTATCATATCCATGCTGCAAATTAGCTTAACCTAGTAAAAAGGCAATAGGGTTCTAAAAGGGTCATAAACATTCTACCTTACGAGTCCAAAACCATCATCTAATTTTCCAAACATTAATAATCAATACTGTGTTATTTTTTTCATAGTTCAGCCTAACATTCATATTCACATGCCATACATAACACACATCATCTTCAAAGAAGAGTAGGTAGAAGCCTACCTCAAAGTCGAACCGTAAGACCTTACATCATTCACCACATGCTCGTCTTCACTTTCCAATCCCCAAAATACCATAATGCTATCAAAAATATAATCTACTCATAAATACGAGTCTAATGATACCCATATTGCACTATTATGCTTCGGGTCCAAAAATAACACCAAAAATTCTAAGTGGGTCCCACTTACAAAAAATGTATTTCTGAGGCCAACCCAATACTCAAACATCATTAAGAAATTACAACTCTCAAGAAATGGGTGCAAACAAAACTAATTTTGGGATAAAATCAAGTCCTAAGTGAATTTTAAGATTTTGGGTCAAGAACTAAGAGATTCATCAATAAAATGATCAAATCTTACCTTAATTCGAATGATAATCGCGATATTAGAAATCAAGATCCTAAGACACCGACACAACTCAATTTTGAGTTATGATGCCCATTTAGGACTTTAGGATCTCAAAGATGAATGGAATATGCCCAAATTCGTGACCTTGGGGTCTATTTATTGACCCCCCCTGATGAAGAGATGTGGTATCCTCCTGACAAC
Source organism: Capsicum pubescens (assembly GCA_030864215.1). Lineage (NCBI taxonomy): Eukaryota > Viridiplantae > Streptophyta > Magnoliopsida > Solanales > Solanaceae > Capsicum > Capsicum pubescens. Next base: position 156,866,314 of record CM061547.1, on the reverse strand, counting down.
AAAGTCAAAAACTTATTTTTGACCCTCGAAACTCATTCGATACCCATATAACATGATCCAATAGTGAAATTAGAGTGTAAACCATATTTTAAATTCATTAGAATCATCAAAAGTTTCATCCGAGATCGTTTCAATAAAATGTGAGGTTCACACCTATAGTTCCATATTTTTATAAAATCTGCTCAAGGACCCAAAATAAGTTTGGGAGCCTTGGGACCTGACCCAAGGGTCCTCCTTGACTAAAATCAACATTCTGAATGCGATGGATAAGTTGTATTTTTTATCCGAGGTTTTTTCGATCAAATGTGGGTCCCATACCCATATTCTTGATTTTTCACTTTCCAACCAATAGGTCAAAATAAGCTCGGGTGCATTGGGACCCAAACCAAGGGTCTACCTAGCCTAAAATTAATATTAAGGATCTGTTGGTGTAGTAAAAAATTAATTCGAGATTGTTTCACTGATATTTTTGCTCGGTGGCCATTTGGAATAAACAAAGACTTCAAAATAGGAAATTAGTTCAAAAACCAAATGAACTACCCGATAACTGAACTATCAATCTCAGCAAGTCATAAATGACTTATGGTAGCTATGGAGAATCCCTAACCGCGAAGATAAGAAAAAATATGAAAAATTATCAGAAGGATCATTACATTTCTTGAAGCCCGAAATTGTGTAGTATCCAGCGATAACAAAATCTCAAATCAACTCATTCTTTGTTCTCAGATATTTTGGAAACTTTGAAGTTTCACAAATGAGAAATAAAATTCCAACACAGAAATGAGAAATGAAATTCCAACACCCTTCCTCTCAAGTTGGAGGTGTGGAAGAGACACCCAACTTGCCAAGAAGTTAATGATGCATAGGCCATGTGTAACGCCCCGCATTTCGGGCTAGAATAAAATATATGACTCTGATGCGTTGATAATCCCCGAGCCTTAAATCCTATGCCAATTTGGCATGTTAATCAAGTTTGTAGTATGTGAATCCATTTGAGCATGAATTTATACCATAGAAGTCCTTCAACTCAAGGACGAGTTCAAACTATTTCGATCGATTAAGTTTTAGTGGACGTTGAAATTTGTGTCAAATTCTATTGACCATAACTCATTGTATATGATGAACTGGGTAGCCTACTATATACCAAATTGTAGATAATTGAATAATCTTTCCAACGATACCAAATTTGCCTAAAATGGACACCCGGTGAAGAAGTTATGGCCTTTCAAAGTTGAATGTGTCGCCTATGCACATATAGGAGATGCATAGGGCGGCGCCTATGCAAATATAGGCGATGCATAGGGCGGCGCCTATGTAAATTTAGGCAACGCAAAGGGCGGCGCATATTTATGGTTTCAGGTGACGAAAACACTCCGTTTTGAGTTACTTTAAGTGCAAGTTAGTCCTTACAAAACCCAAAATCGTCCTTACCCACTCCTAAATGGATTTGGGCCTATTAACAACATTGAAGCCTCCTATAAAATCCCAAAAAAATCAAATCCTTCAAGAACTTAAGAGAAGGAGAAACTAGGGTTTGAGAAAATAAGCTTGAAGGACCGATCATTCCGAAACTTCTTCGTGAAATAAATTACAGATTCGGAATCCTCTCGACGTAGGCTTCGATAGACACCAAAAATTCGTGGAGAATAAGGTACGCGGGGTTTTCCTAAAATCTCATGGGCATAGAAATCATGTTTTAAGAATTGGGTTTTCGAATTCATGTACATACTCATATTTCAGAAGCTTTAATGATATTGTTTTGGCCTTTTGGCTTTCCCCCAAAGTGATTTGAAAGTTATATGTATATATATATATGCGTTTGTCCTGAAATATGAATTTAGAGCATAATTTTTATGAAACCTCTCTCTTAATGTAAATTTTTCCATGTTTCTCGTAATATATAATGTTTTGAACATGAAAGAGAGGGTTGTGAATTTTGAATATGCATGTAATGAAAGAATGCATGGTTTTACCAAAAATGCACATGACCACCATATGTTTGATGAAAGTTTTGCATGGATTTGACTTGAGTTTCGGAACATGACATCTTTAATGCAAATTACATGTTTTGGTGGTCTAAACTATGTTTTGAATGAAAGCTCTTGCTTAATACATTATGGCTCAGAAATAGGACTTGCAAGTCTTGGTATGACGATACCAACTTAGACAAATGCCATAACAGACACAGACTAGTTCAGAAATCAGATTTTTATCAGACTCTCATGATTTAGAAATTTCAGAATGATACATGTTCAGAAAAGGCTAAAATAGGGCATAAAGAGAGCTTAGGTGGTTCCCTGAAGAAGGCGGGAGTTTCAGACAACTCTTTGCCTAAAACCGTGGTTTGCCGACCCGGGTATATTATTATGCGCGGACTTAAATGTCCTGTGGCGTATCAGACTCAGACACTCCAACCCTTGCGGCACACTTGGGTTGGGGGCTTCCCCGCCGAGTCAATGGTGGATTCCATACAGCCCGTGGAATATTCAGACTTGTAGGGGAATACCACCTAACTCAGAAGTAAAACATAGTTCATGATTTGAATTGAACGGACAGGTTGCGTGTTTTCAGAAAGTGCCCATGTATTTTTCAGAAACAGTTTTATACATGATGTCTTGATGAAAAATTGCTTTCCCTTAATATATATATATATGTATATGTATGTTCCATTATACTACTTTTGGATTGCTTCGCGTGCCAGTACTTTTGTGCTGACCCCCCCTCCTTCCAGGTCCTGAGGCACAGTCTAGGGGTCCAGCTACTCAGTAGACATTCTCGGGTTTGCAGACTTGATCTCACAGTGGTGAGCCTTCTATTTTTCGGAAGGCCTAATTATGTCAGACACTATCTTATTTATTATATTTTTGGTTTACTGGGGGCCTTGTCCCAGCTTCTTTTCAGACAAATGTTTATGTTCCGAGTAGAGATTTCGCAAACTGATGTCAGATAGTATTATTCAAAAATATTGCAGGACTTGACCATGTTTTCCGTACACAGTTTCAATTCCACATTTTATTATGATTATGAATGTTGTGCATGATAACTAGATAGAGAATAGGTGTTCCGGGCCTTCATGGTTCGGGATGCTCGTCACGGCTAGGGCCTAGGCTCGGGTCATGACAAACTTGGTATCAGAGAACGGTTCATGGTCCTAGGGTGTCTGCGAAATCGCGTCGAGTAGAGTTCTATTTATGGGTATGTAGCGCGCCACACTTATAAACAGGAGGCTACTAGGCGTTTAGGAATGTTTCCCTTCTTTATGATTTAGTTCGTGCTTTAGAGTCTAAACTGTCCCATTATTGGGTTGATTCAAGTGCAAAAGTTTAGAGTATACATGATATAGTCCTTTTCGATTACATTCTATAAGATTTTAAAAATTATGGAAAAACTCGATAGGAGTCTGTTAGTGCATCAATATATGTTGATTCTGATGTAAATATTGATCCTGATGGAATCGTGCATTCCAGCTTAAGGTATTAAGTGTATATTGTCCCTCTCAAAATCTTGTTACAGTTGTGGACAATGTATAGAAGAATGTTGGAACTATATTTCTACCCAAATAGTAGCATAAGTTAAAGTGTTGTTGTCATGACCTATTGGTAGTGATATTGGACCAAGAAGTTGGTGATGTAAAGTCACAAAGTTAGAAGTCAGAGTGAGGGTGATTTTGTGTAAATGAATATTTCAGTTGAATAATCGATGTTTGAGGATAATTTACCCCTTTATAGTGATAAACTAATGTGGTAGCTAGCAGCATGTGTGGATTGTATGGTAGTCCATGGAGGAAGTGTTTTACTAAGATTTTTTTTTATACAGAATAATATGTATATTCTTAGACCATTAAATATTAGGTGTCAATTTTCTATCCCTTGTAATATGTAATCTTGTTATCATGATGGTTTTGAAAAAAAATAAAAAAAAATAATTTAAAGTCTAGTGAAGCCGTGTGGGGCTCTTTCGATTCACTAGCATAGTTTCCTTGTCATCCATCTCATTTTCTTGTTCAAAATACAAAACCAAAGTCTAGTGAAGCCGTGTGAGGCCTGTTTTGATTCACTAGCAACTTGTTGTCCAACTTGTTGTTCTTTCATTGGTTTAATATATGTATGGTTGAATCTGTTTGCATGAGATAGAGTTGGTAATGAAGTGATTCATCCTTGTGTGTTATTAGTTGAAGGTAGAGAAGGAGTTGTTGGTCAGGGTGATTTGTTGATTGCTTGAATGTGGAAATGGCTATATTAGCGAGTAAGTTATGATTATAGACTCATGGTTGTTTGAGGAATTTGAAGGCAGTCTAAATGTATGAATGGGTGAGTAAGTATGAGGTGTGAAATCCGTATAAGTAGATACAATTGTACGGGGTTATAATATAAGATTAAGGTTGACCATGTCTATTATGAGGCTTTAACCCCCTTGACCCTCTTTTCATTGGTAGTTGTAAACTAGTGCTACTTGTGAGAAGGTATGTAGTAGATTTTTGAGATATTTGGGTAGAATATTCCAATTTGATGGATTAGTGTATTTATATTATGTTGCATTCTTCATTGGTGGTAGATGATTGATACTAAACTATAGGCTTGAATTTAAATGGTGTGGTGGTAAATAGTGGCAAGAGTTTGTTGATGCATATTTTGTGGGATTAATTTAGTAGGCTTAAGGTGCTGAAATAGTACATGCTAACGGAATGATGATAAGGTAAACCGTTAGGTCATGATCGATTATTGTGGTTATGAAGTTCTAGTGCACTAGTGTTTCGTGATGTTTACTTATAGTTTCCAAGTAAAATTTTTGTGTAAGTTTGGGTTGTAAGTCATGCATAGCACTAGATATTAAGTTTGAATAGTTGAAGTTCATAAAGGTGGATGTGATGATTTCTTGATCAATGATGTTAGTTATATGAAAGTGATCTAATAGGCTTGAACGGTGTGTGAAATGGCTTAAGTTTAAATTGATTCGTAATGAAGTATAATGTTGTGGGTATGGTGTGTAAGTATGCCCAAGGCGATATGGAGTTGTGGCATTTCTCTAAGACTATTACATGTTGTGTGTGACTAGTGCTACGATGGAGTTGCTAGTTGGAAAAAGACTAGTTAGATGATATATGGTGTTCTAGATAGCCAAGTTAAGGAGCCTTGATTGATAGTGTTGAGCCTTTTGATGTGATCTCGATTCTCATGGTAGAGAGATATAAGTTTGGAGTAGCAATATTGGTATGCTAGGACGGAAGTGGTATGGTTCATCAAAGGCTTGGTGATATCCATGTTAAGTGTTAGAATCTAAGTTTGAGTTTTGAAGGTTGAACGGATAGAAATAAGTGTGCAAGCATTATACTTTGACTATTGGTGGCTATGGAAAGATAGAGTGTATCCCAGAAGGTAGTCATTTGGGTTGAGTTCTATGATATGCATGTATTGTCAATTTTTTCAGACCCTAGAGTGCAGTAAGTGTAGTTCAGTTAGAATCTGGTAAGGGATCTCCCAAACGCTAGATGATAACTTGAAGCTAAGTGGGAGATGATAGAACGAATAACCAAGTAAGGCTCTCAGATTCTAGTAGTTATGCAGTGTGATTTAGAACATCAGAAAGTAAGGGTGAATCTCAACCCATTCCTACCTCAATATTTTTTTATTTTTTTTGTTATTCGGATGCTTACTCATGTCTTACGATGCAGTTCCGTGATAATAGTTCATGATTCCGGTATATGATAGAGAGTCGCATACTCTTCCAATTCCAAGATAATGAGTTCTAGTTCATTCAAGTAGTCGGAATCACATTTCTTATGTTATGAACTCTAGTTGAGGTCATGCAACTCATGACGCATGTACTCACTCTTTATAGTGTGCTCAGTCCCATATAAAGATCTTTTTCACGCTTGAGGGTCTTATGTTTTAACCTTTTAGTGACCCTTCTTATGCAATGATAGTGGTGTTGATGTAAATGTTCTTGTTGATGGAAGATTATAGTATGCTTGTTTAGATAAGGCCATAAGTATGAAGTAAGATTTGGGGTCAAGTCTTTGATACATGTGATGGTTAGTGGAAAAGTTTGTGTGTGTATGTTTTTAGGTTAGCGCGTGGGAGTTATATTGATAGTAGTTTAGAAACTATGTGAAGTATCTACTTATGGGTGTTTTCCTTGAAGTTAACATGTGGTTATAAATTAGGCTTGAACGACGTTTTAGGATTGTAGTGGAAGGTCTCCATATGCATTAGTGACTTCATATTAAGAGTTCAGTGTAGTCATTGAAGTGGTAAGGCATGTTATGCTTAGGATGTGATTTTTAAAAGAGGTATAGAAGGTGGCATCATATGGTTTAGAATAATAATGTGGTGTAGCATGTTGTATTTTTGTGATTTAGAGTTAGGCTTGATCGCGGGGTAAGGATTAAGATATTTTAGACATTAGTAGAAAAAAAAACATTATCAATGCTCATATGAGAATTTTAAGCTGAGTTGAATGAATATGATATTTATAGGGAATAGTATAGTTAAGGGATATTCGGGAAGTGCTCTAAGCCTTAAAGTAAGAAGTTGTATTGCCAAAGGTCTGAAAATTCTATCCTAATTTAGGAGTTATATGTCTATATTCCAGACTGCAGAGTAGTGTCAATGTTGTGATTTCCTCAGTGGGATGTTTTGTGTAATCCCTACCCAAGATTCATGGTTCCCTATTACTGCTAGAGCATCCTTAGAGAGAGTGTTGAAGAGAATACTCCAGTTAAGTATGAGGGTGTAGTATAATTCAGACTGTATGGCCAATAAGTCAGTTTAGCAGTCAGATTCGCATGACTTGTTTTCTTGTCTTTGCACTTATTCATGCTACTCGAAATCTCAGACATGCTACTAGTCGAAGATAGAGTATACCAGTAGTTACGAGTATAGCCCAGTTCATGCATCATGCATTAAATTTAGATTCCAAATGCTTAGATCAGTGTATTTTTATTAGAGGACATGTCATGTCCGCGTTATTCCATAAATTTAAGGCTTCAACAAGTTCCTACCCATCATTCGAGGACGAATGATCCCAAGGGGGGGATAATGTAACGCCCCGCATTTTGGGCTAGAATAAAATATATGACTCTGATACGTTGATAATCCCCGAGCCTTAAATCCTATGCCAATTTGGCATGTTAATCAAGTTTGTAGTATGTGAATCCATTTGAGCATGAATTTAGACCATAGAAGTCCTTCAACTCAAGGACGAGTTAAAACTATTTCGATCGATTAAGTTTTAGTGGATGTTGTAATTTGTGTCAAATTCTATTGACCATAACAAATTGTATATGATGAACTGGGTGTCCTACTATATACCAAATTGTAGATAATTGAATAAGCTTTCCAACGATACCAAATTCGCCTAAAATGGACACCCGGTGAAGAAGTTATGACCTTTCAAAGTTGAATGTGTCGCCTATGCACATATAGGCGATGCATAGGGCGGCGCCTATGCAAATATAGGCGATGCATAGGGCGGCGCCTATGTAAATTTAGGCAATGCAAAGGGCGGCGCATATTTATGGTTTCAGGTGACGAAAACACTCTGTTTTGAGTTACTTTAAGTGCAAGTTAGTCCTTACAAAATCCAAAATCGTCCTTACCCACTCCTAAACGGATTTGGGCCTATTAACAACATTGAAGCCTCCTATAAAATCCCAAAAAAATCTAATCCTTCAAGAACTTAAGAGAAGGAGCAACTAGTGTTTGAGAAAATAAGCTTGAAGGACCGATCATTCCGAAACTTCTTCGTGAAATAAATTACAGATTCGGAATCCTCTCGACGTAGGCTTCGATAGACACCAAAAATTCATAGAGAATAAGGTACGCGGGGTTTTCCTAAAATCTCATGGGCATAGAAATCATGTTTTAAGAATTGGGTTTTCGAATTCATGTACATACTCATGTTTCAGAAGCTTTAATGATATTGTTTTGGCCTTTTGGCTTTCCCCCAAAGTGATTTGAAAGTTATATGTATATATATATGCGTTTGTCCTGAAATATGAATTTAGAGCATAATTTTCATGAAACCTCTCTCTTAATGTAAATTTTTCCATGTTTCACGTAATATACAATGTTTTGAACACGAAAGAGAGGGTTGTGAATGTTGAATATGCATGTAATGAAAGAATGCATGGTTTTGCCAAAAATGCACATGACCACCATATATTTGATGAAAGTTTTGCATGGATTTGACTTGAGTTTCGGAACATGACATCTTTAATGCAAATTACATGTTTTTGTGGTCTAAACTATGTTTTGAATGAAAGCTCTTGCTTAATACATTATGGCTCAGAAATAGGACTTGCAAGTCTTGGTATGACGATACCAACTCAGACAAATGCCATAACAGACACAGACTAGTTCAGAAATCAGATTTTTATCAGACTCTCATGATTTAGAAATTTCAGAATGATACATGTTCAGAAAAGGCTAAAATATGGTATAAAGAGAGCTTAGGTGGTTCCCTGAAGAAGGCGGGAGTTTCAGACAACTCTTTGCCTAAAACTGTGGTTTGCCGACCCGGGTATATTATTATGCGTTGACTTAAATGTCTTGTGGCGTATCAGACTCAGACACTCCAACCCTTGCGGCACACTTGGGTTGGGGGCTTCCCCGCCGAGTCCATGGCGGATTCCATACAGCCCATGTAATATTCAGACTTGTAGGGGAATACCACCTAACTCAGAAGTAAAACACAGATCATGATTTGAAATGAACAGACAGGTTGCATGTTTTTAGAAAGTGCCCATGTATTTTTCAGAAACAGTTTTATACATGATGTCTTGATGAAAAATTGCTTTCCCTTAATATATATATATATATATATATATATGTTCCATTATACTACTTTTGGATTGCTTCGCGTGCCAGTACTTTTGTTCTGACCCCCCCTCCTTCTAGGTCCTGAGGCACAGTCTAGGGGTCCAGCTACTCAGTAGACATTCTCGGGTTTGCAGACTTGATCTCACAGTGGTGAGCCTTCTATTATTCGGAAGGCCTAATTATGTCAGACACTATCTTATTTATTATGTTTTTGGTTTACTGGGGGCCTTGTCCCAGCTTCTTTTCAGAAAAATGTTTATGTTCCTAGTAGTGATTTCGCAGACTGATGTCAGATAGTATTATTCAGAAATATTGCAGGACTTGACCATGTTTTCCGTACTCAGTTTCAATTCCGCATTTTATTATGATTATGAATGTTGTGCATGATAACCAGATAGAGAATGGGTGTTTTGGGCCTTCATGGTTTGGGATGCTCGTCACGGCTAGGGCCTAGGCTCGGGTCGTGACACCATGATAATAACTTAGTGAATATATCAATGATCTAGGAAGAGGATTTCACATATTACAAGGATATCAATTTGGCAAGGTACTATTGATGGACAAAGTGGTAGTCAATTAAGGAATGCTTTATTCATTCATGAAAAATGAGATTCTTGGCGATATGAATGGCGACAAGACTATTGGTGTGAAGAAGTATCAATAAAGGAATTGATATTCAAAGTTCCTCGAAAGTTGAATTATCCAGGTAAGTTTGGCTACTACTCTTCTCATAGAGAGATACTCGGCTTCAACCGAACTGAGAGAGAATATTTTTTTGACTTTCATAAAATAGGAGAAGAACTAAGTGAAATTTAAAACCCACTTACTGATTTTCGTGAATCTATATAGGTATATTAGTCGAAATCACAAAATGCAATCAGTTCAAAATAAGCAAAAGCAGACACAAAAATTCTAAGTCCAGAGCTAGTAAGCAAATGTCGATGAAGTATATCCTTAGAGACTGCAATGGTAGGAGTTATAGGAATAGTATCATAATTGAAAGAGATAGAAGATATTCTTTATGAAAAAGTATATCCTTAGAAACTGCAATTTTCTTAGTTTGTAAATTTAACACTTTATAACCTTTTTTTCATCGGGATAGCTTATGAACAAACAGGGTGAGGCTTTGGGATGAAATTTAGTCCTATGTAAAGGTAGAGTAAAAACAAAACATAAGCAATCAAAACACCTAAAATGATCATAGGATGGTTTATTCCTGAATAACATCTCGAAAGGAGTCTTGGAATTTAAGACACTTGAAGGAAATTTGCTTATAAGATAAGTAGCAGTTAACAGAAAATTCCACAATAATTTATGGGTAGGTGAAATTGAAATAAGAGAGCTCTTGATGTTTTTAATAGGTGTTTATGTTTTATTTCCACCATTTCATTTTGTTGTGGGGGTATAAACACAAGTTGTTTGTTAAATAATTTCTTTGGAGAGAAAAAAATTAGAATGTTCCTTTCATTAACTAATTCAAATGTATTATGTTGATCTGAAAATTGTGGATATTTTTATTATAGATACTTATGGTTTCAATTTCTAGTACATAAAATTTGCTTATGTTGTTATGTTTCAAATTTTTTGTGTTTATACTTCTTAATTAATATTATCTTGACTAGTGATTGGTTGGACATATTACGGCTTCATTAGTGTATGTATACTTTGTATATGAAGATGGTAGAAGGTACATCATAAATTTTGAGAGTAAAACATGTAAATGTGGAAGGTTTCAACTTGACGAGATAGGCATTGCAGTTTTGAAGAGCAAACACATAAAAGACATAGGATCCTACTGTTCAGATTATTACAAGTCTACAACAATCGTCAAGATATATTAAGTACCAAGAAATTCAATCCCAAATATGTAGGATTAAAATGAGCCTAACGAATTTGAAGAGGAAGTGGTCTTACCACTAAAGATTTTAACTACAGAACAACATTTGGTCATACATATATTTAGTGTGTGTGGCATGTCTCATAATTGATACAACTTTTTATAATATCCACATCTTGTCTAAGTGTATGCATCAATTTGTCGAAAGGAATCTTTCCCCATGAAAAATCTCTATATCTCCCATCCTCGACCATATTAAAATTTGCAATGCTCATAGATACATCGATCTTTATTTGAGAGAGAATAAAGGTATAAATAAAGTACAAGGTATCCATCTGGAGTGTATCTTAATAATTTTCAAAATTACCAAACTTGAAATGTTTAATCAAATCTAGCTTACTCATAATTTTTTCAGGAAAATCTTTCCATCAATATACTGGAAGGTAAATTTGGGTACTAAAAATCTATTGTATTACCGGTGTATTTCAAGTAGATAACTCTGAGCACAATGTTATTGACCCATACATAAACTTCATCAGAATTGTCCTGTTCTAACTCGAGCATCAAAATGCATTTAGTTATCTGATCGGTGAACTTACAATTTGGTATATTCAGATAAACACCAAAACATGTTTCTCAGAATAACTCAATGACCTCATTGTTTAGAACATCGACAAAATTAGTTAGATATGCCGGTTGCATGTGTTGTCGAACCTCAAAAGTGAGGTGGAATATATTTGATAAAATATTTCATGCCCTGCAAACAAATCAATTAACAAAAGTATATATGTAATTATTAACTAGATATTCATAACATTGAAAATTCTACCACATAATGTATAACACTAGGATAACATAGAACATGTATCTTTCAAAGAAAAAATACATAATTGTTATGTATCTTTTCGACATTTATGTATCTACAATGCAATAATATGTAATGCCCAGAAGCTATTCCATAGACGTCACACGGTTCTTAGGACTATTAGTAGTCCTAAAAGCTAATCCATGGTATCTACTCACTTAGCACTAAATATAAAACAATTTATATGGACGTACACGAAAACTTAAACTGATAAACTGAAGTTCACTTGGAATGTCAATTCAATAAAACCAAATAAATCAAACAAGACTGAAAGTCTGAAGGTTTGAAAGAATACAACGGATAGATTCTGATAAGCCTCTGAATAAACTAAAGAGCCACTGGGACAGACCCTAGCTGACCCGAAAAAAAGTATAAAGTCTGCACTAATACTTATTAGTTGAGCATCTGAATTAAAATATAATCTTGTCCTTCAAAGCATGAGAACTCACCAACTGTCAAGATGTAGAAAATATTGATCATAGATAATTATGCTACTGAAAATGAACATTAGAACCTACATAATGAAGCAATGTATCCACACAAGCATATATGTAGTCAGTTTTGTAATATACTGAGTATATGGGGGTGAATGCAATAAGTGAAACTGATATGTATCATAATCTTAAAATGTCATGCTAAGTGTAAATAGGCTCACCATGATCATGAAAGAAACCGAAAGCTAAAATATCTTAAAACATGAATAGTAAAGCATAACTTGATAATCTGAATTATCATAATCATAAGTCATAAAACAATATCTGAGTAAAGTTTGTGATCCAATCACACTTAGTTTCTAAAATATTTTGTCTTATAGGAGATTCTTATAACCAACATAAACTATGTGAGCTAACATGGAGTACTGTAACGCCCCGATTCCTGAGAACCGGAATGCCACACGGTGCTTATGATTACGAAGGACCACAAGCTAACCCTTTTCTGATATTTGTACCTGTTCACTGCATAATTTAATAAAATACATGCGTAAACTTTCCATAAGGTTCAAACATCTAGAAATATACAATACCTTAAACCACACACTAATACATCTGTCTGAAAAGCCTCTACACTGCCTGAACTGTGGAGTTGAAGGGACAATCCCCCAACTAACTCCGTCTACTAAAATCAAATACTGTAATAACAATATCCTCGGATGATGAGGACTCACTGCTGCACCCACTGCTTCTATACAAGTGACTTCTAAGATGCTCCAAGTTTCACTCCTCTGAACCTATGGTGCCCCAAAATAAAAGAACACCATAGCGCGAATGCGTCAGTACTAAGATGTACTGAGTATGAAAGCAGGGAAGGCTAAATGCAAGGGCTTATGCATGAACATTTAATCAACGGAATAATCATGAGAATAACGAATGAGTACACATATATGAATGCACAGTTCACAACCACAATAACAATTACAACGACTCCAGATACCACAGCTCGGATACCACTTTACTGTCCTCGGAACTCACTACTGTAATGGGGTACTGCATTACTAAATCACAGGATACCAATACTGATCAATCGAATACACTCACACCCCTGAATCCTGAAGATTTATACTGACACAAAAATCGTGGGAAGTAGTTACATAACTCACCATGACTCCTCATAAGCAACTGAATATGTGGGGGTGCACGCAATAATTTGAATAATATCTTTGATTTTGTAAAACATGCGTACGAAAAACGAAGACTCACATGGCTTGAATTTCATTATCCATACTTCTCATAATATTATAGAGAGGAAAACATAAGTAAAATCCCATAAATCATCAATATTCATCATAAATTCTCATGACTCATCATAGACAATCAAACTTATCAACTCAAGACTCGGAGCAACTCGATAGTTCAAGAAACATACTCTTATGGACAGGGGAGTTTCCTAGAACCGAAAACCCCACGTGAGCCGCGTGGAATACCAACGTTTGCCCTCCTAGGGTGAGCACTCCCATTTGCGGGAGTGTTGTACTCTTGTCAGGGAGTACAACCTTAAAGCTTTCATAATCACAATTCGTCTCTCTGACCAACAATATCATCATCAACAACCCTACGGTGGCACATAGGTTTGGGAAAATACCAAATTTCCCTCTCGATGCCAAGTAATACTCCCCGACTAGCTCAGAACGCGTTAGGAAATCCACCACAACATCACAAGGGTCTATCATAAAGACCAAATCAAATCTCTTTCTCATTTATCAAATTATATCAATTTGTGGATTCCTAACTCAACACATTTTAGCTCAAAATATTTTAATTTTCCTCAACATAAACATGGTATCAATAACAAAATCATTTCGTCTCTGTGAGCTTAAAATCAATATAAATCATCCCGACTCTGTGGATGCAAATCAATATTCTCAAATTATCATTCTTTCATTTCAATATTCAAATCATGACAATAGCTTTTGAAAAGCATTTAAGATCTTCAAATCATAGTAAGATTTTGTATGTTGTAATGTAATTCAAATCATGGCTCTTATATCAAGAATCCTCAAAAAAATAATTTCATAGTAATGGTATGCAATTTATGGCATAAAATCCCAATTCAAGAAAATAAGATAATAAGGTTATTATGTATACCAATATTGGACAATTCAAAGTTCCATAAATCATATCTTGAAAACACTTGAAATATCAACTCATGGTAGAAATATGAAATTCACCATATCAAATCATAACTTGGGAATAATAAAGTAATCATGTACATCAAAGCTTAAACAATTTATATTTTCATAACCTCATAATTCGTCATTAAAACATCTTGGGTATTTACCCACTTTACAAAATCATGAAATTCTAATGATAAAATCAATTCTTTGGGCACAAGAATGAAAAGATATTCTTGTTCAAAACCCCACATACTAAGTTCTCACGAAATTCATTTTAAGTTCTCAAATCATCGGAAATTCATCGATCGTAGCACGACTAAGATTATCGCCGAACTGACTCAGCTCTAGACCAGCAGACTATTTCGGGCATACGTACCCCCAGCAATCAATAACATAAGTAATATGTAGTATACAACAATTCATACTCACATGCCCATAGGCCATCATGCACCATGCATTCATTAACACCTCACACCAATCATTTGAAGATCATATTCATATACAAGTATTGGGATCTCATGCCATTACATCATAGATCATTCAACAAGGATGCATATGTTTAAGGAAGAACACAACATAGCATAGTTCATCCCATCGGGATACACACAAATAACATACATTCAACACATCATGGTTCACTTCTCAAGGTTCTTTCCTTTAAGATCTTGATATATGCAATTTGACCCATAATTAGACATTTCACACTTAGCGTGGCCTAATGGCCTTATCATTTCCCTTAAATACTTACTACACCTTCTATTGGCCCTTACATGATTAGGTTCATAAGCCATAAGAGTTTCACGACATCTTATATTAATACCACCTCAATTCACATAAATACCTTGACAAGACTCATAACATGTATAACATAATCTCCTAATACTTACTACTACCAAGAATCATAACTCTATTAACCAATTCTCCACACGCGGATACATCATGGTATAAACATAGTACACACACATGGAAAACACAATTACCTCAATATCACTCATCTTGGCGTCACAACAATTCGCTACTTTAATCAACATAACCACATAATTTCAACATACTTTTGAAAAGACTCTATAATCATGTTACAAGGTCATCAAGTATCTCTAAAACATCTCTTCGGGCGTTTAAGAATTACATCTAAGTCAAATAATTAATTCATTCTTACTTAGACATTTTCACAATCACCTTGCATGCATTCTTTTAAGGCTTAGATCAAATATTGAATTTCATATCGCATAACACCAATAATTCACACCACTTTCATCCATTATACATAATCATGTTCTAATCACTCAACCATACCATACACCTCAATTTCTATTTACATCTCATCACAACAATTCAACTCAATCCAATGCATAAAAATCACACCTATCATATTAGTATTTATAACATCATCTTTATAACCATACCAAAGTATCAACATCAATTTGATATGACACATATCATGAAAATCATAAACATATGTATATATATATTTTTGAAAATAGGATACTTAGGCTTTATGGACGGAAGAAATCCATAAATTAACACTTAAATACCTTAGATTTCGTAGCTGAAGAGATTGACGGAAGCAATTCGCGAAGCAAAGCCTTGAATCGATTTTTTCCCAATTGAAACCCTAACCCTAACTCCTCTTCTTATATATGTATATATATATATATATGCATATATTTTGAGAGAGAGAGATATAAGAGAAATGAGAGAAAATGAATGACAATTCTCAGCTCAAATAGGGTATATATAGAGGGTTACAATAATGGGAAATGACCAAAATACCTTTAAAAATCAATCAATGTCAAATCTACCCTTCAGTGATCTATCCGATAGGCTGAAGCAAATTGGCCATAACTTTTTACTCCGATGTCCAAATTGGATGAAACTAATTTCATTGGAAAGAAGACTCTCAGGGCTTTTCTTTGATATATATCAGCTCACACAGTTCATTGTGTACAAGGAGTTATGATCATTTAAAGTTGGAGCAAAAATACACCTGGCCTCAGTACTTTTTCCTGCACGTTTTACTGTTCATCACTATTCACCGTTTGATCGGAATGTTCGTAACTCATCGCTCGGGTGTCCATTTTGGATGATCCACATATCGTTGGAAAGCTTATTCGATTCTCTTCGCAACGGTGGATCTAACTCTAGGAAATTCCACATGAAAAATTATAAATCGTTCTAGAAGATAGGACCCAATACATTTACGCACAAAATTTCGATGAAAAATTTTTCGGGGTATTACAAGTACAATGTCTTATCCACATTGAAGAGAGTTGTTCTACCCTTGTCATCAGTATAAAACCTTAACTTAGAATGATCACTAAACTTAGCCCATTTGGGCTAGGAGACACTCTTTGATGAGGCCCCTTAAACCTATGATGGCACGTAGTTTTTGAAAAATGAATACGCTAAACCCATATTCCCTCTCAGTGCTAAATACTACTCACAAAATATATTTATTTTTGCTCATACTTATGAAATTCATCTTAAAATAGCATATGGGTTTATAAAATGAAAAGTAACTATGTTTCTCTTGCTAAAATCATACTCATAAAAAAATTTGTGAATTTTATGTCTTATCATAGATCATAAGATCAAAACTAAAACTTTAATCATGCTATAATAATTTGTAACTTCAACTTGTAAACTTAAACTTCTAGTAAACTATGAACATTATGCTCAAATTGTAATCATTTACCATCTCATAGAAATTTTATGTCAAAATACTAAAACTCAATGCATAAGATAAATCTTGTGGATAAAACATACGTAGACATGAAATCTTATGCTAAATAAAGTGAAACTCATGAGGAAGCATCATAATTTCAAATCATAAGAAAAGTTGGTATAAGTCCTAGTTATCAATTTCTTAAAATTCAGATAAAATCAAATTTTTGGGTAAAGGGATGGAAGAATATCCTTATTCAAACCCCATATACCTCAACTTTATGAATTTTCTTTAGAGATATCTTGAATTTGAGCCTTAAGAGCTTGAATTTTGGAGAAGAACCCTTATTTGGTATTCTTAAGAATTTGGAAAGAGATGAATCGTATTTTCTGACTTATGAGGGTGGAAATTATGTTTAGTATCTTTATGAGATTAATTAGGAGGTAAAAGACCCAAAAAAATCTCAAAAATTGGAGAGAAAACTAAAATTTGGCATCGTTGTGACCTTGGATGTTGCACGCCCTTATCGTGCCACACCAAGGGTGCGGCATGCCCTTAACGTGACAACTAGCCAGCGCAGCACGCCTTTATCACACTAGGCCATTGGTTTTCGTGTTAGAGTGTTTCATGTCTCTGTGGTACTCCCTAATTGCGGACCCTTACTCTTTTGGAGTCCCAAAATATTTCAAAACGTTTTTCAAAAATTTTGAAACACTTCTTAATAGTTTTGTTAATATTTCTTATCACTATTCAAATCAAAAATCATATTAAAACACAAAGGAACTATCAAAATAAAATTATTGAAATTTTGGGATCTAACATGATGTAACCTGATACATAAATATTATGTATCTTTTTATTATTTATGTATCTAAATAAAAATGATGAGTCTGATACATAATGTGTATTTTTCTCATGTATATCAATCTATATGGCTATGATGTGATCTAATACATAAATATTATGTACCAGATTGCACAGCTAAGGTGTTGATACTTAATAATTTAAAACTTTGGAATAAGATCTATTATTCTAAAGTATTCGAAGCACAAAGCATTGATGATACATAATGACATATCTTTGGTGGAGGCCATCATGAGTCCTCTTTAGCTTTTATTTTTGAAGATGACGCCACGACTATTTTTGATTTTGTAGTAAATTTCTCCCGTAACTTCTTCATCAATGCAGGATTGTCCCGATACTTGGATCTATTTTTACAAAAATATGTATCTTTGGAATCAAAATTTCCCCAATTAAAATATGTCGTTGAATTTTATCATCTAAAGTAGGCATTATACTTTCAACATCGAATTCTTACATTGATGTTTGCTCATCTAATTGGGTTATACGAAGACTAAATGATGGTGTTGATTTCATTAAATGAGTAAAATATGTTTAAGAACATTAAATTTAAGATGTACTGAACTTGAAAATTTTGAAAACAAACTAACCGCTTTAATGATTTGGAGAAGAAATATAGATGAGACTGAGAAATAGTAGAAGCTTGTAAATTAAAGATGAAGTGAAGAAGAAGACTTCAATTAAAAAACTTTTAAAATTGGGAAAACCGTCGTTGCATGCCATTATTTCAGCTGCATTTTTAGATCACTATCGCTATGTACAGATTTGGCGGGTTGTGCAATTATTTTAACCAAAAATGATGGATTGTATTATGTATCAAATTTTGTAGAGAGATAAAGTGCTTTTAGGAATTTTTGTAATTACTTTGTAAGGATAGAGATTTGTATAAATAAGGTAAATTAAGTTGTATGTTTTTATTATTTTTTAAACATGACACATAAAATAGACCAAATGGAGTAATCTATTAATGTTAGTTTAATTATCATTTAATATTCTTATAGATCCCTCTTAAGTTAATTTATATAATGACTCTAAATTAAGATTATAATTATTATAATATAAACTTGAAGTCATTGAAATATTTTATTTTAAATAACTCTATAAGACGAAAAAAAAATATTTTGCAAAATTCTTACCACTGAAATCATGAGAGAAATTAAAACTCAAAAAATATCAAAAAAATATTTTTATCTATAATTAAATAAGTAAATACTCACAAATTTATAAAAATATTAATATTTTCTATTTATAAACTTCTTTGAATCTTAATTATTACATATTTTATAAATTATTGAATTACTTATAGCATTTTTGCTATATTCTAATACTTAGGTAATATTTTCTTCCTCACAAATTATTTTTGATTAAAAATTATTCAATTATGTAATTAAAAACTTTAATAATTATGAAAACTTATCAACAAGACATGTTTAATAGGCCATTAGATTATACTAATTATAAACTAAAATAATAAATTACATAAATTATATTTTTAAATTTAAATTATTATTATTATATCTTGAATTTGGCCCTGGGCTTAGCACAAACCTAATATAATTGATAGTTATTAAAGAAAGAAACGAATCATGGTTGATCGTTGACCTAACAGTTCACTTATTGCTTGTCAATAACTTGACTTTGTAATTAAGTAAGATTCAAAAAAAACATTGTATAGTAGAAAATTAAGAGAGAAATAAGAAAATAATTTAGTTTTGCGAAGATAAGTTGAAATTCTTAGAAACAACTGGTACATTTAAAAAAAAAATTAAGTGGGGTAAGGTGGGGGTAGGTTCATGCGGTGAGGGGCAGCGCCGGTAAAAGCAAAACATTATGCTATGTGGGGTAGAGCAGGGTGAAGTCTATGTGGGTTTGCCCCGGACCCCATCTAGTATCATTCCTAAACTAACCCGAGAAGAAGCAATAGAGGAAGAACAACAACAAAGAATAGAAATAAATAAAAATTCGATATATTTCTTACAAGTTTACAAAGAATGAAGTCAAATATCACCTCCATTCTTCTAGAAATGTGAAAAAGATGGAAAATATAGTACCTTAGAGCTCAATTTACAATAATATCCATGAAAGACATATTTATTACTGATGTGTTATTCGTCGTACATATATGTATACACACGTACACACACACGCACTAGATATGACTGCCCATGCTATGCACAGGTCCAACACGACCTTGAAGTAGAATTCATTTATGTTGTATCCACATCTAATTGCACAAACTAAGACGTAAGATTTTCTTATCTTGCTGAAATAAAAATTGATATACAAATAATCTACTTATGTAGTTTTGAATGATTTTCTCAGTACAAAACATCAATATTTATACACATAGGGTAGCCAACTTAATGCAGTAAATAAAACCTAACTTAATTACATAGTAAAAGAAAAAGAAAGAAAATATTACATGCAGCAAAATTAGGAAAAAGATATTCTAATACACACCATCCTATATTTTGGTATTTGACCAAATGTACAACAAAACTATCCATAACAATTTTGGGCTTCTTCCACCAGAACTAGGTATCTTCATACTATTTTCCTGAGGTCCAAAATTGTGTAGTATTCAGAAATAATAAAATCCCAAATCAACACCTTTTTTGTTCTCTGCTATTTTGAAAACTTTGAAGTTTCAAAAATACGAAGCAACATTCCAACACAGAAATGAGAAACGAAATTCCAACACCCTCCCCTCTCAAGTTGGAGGTGTGGAAGAGACACCCAACTTGCTGAGAAGTTGATGATGCACAGGCCACGTTAATGACTTAGTGAATATATCAGCGGGTTAGGAAGAGGATATTACATATGACAAGGAGATGAATTTGGTGAGGTACTGTTGATGCACAAAGTGATAGTCAATTTAGGCATGCTTTATTCGTTCATGAAAAATAAGATTCTTGGAGATATGAATAGAGACAAGACTATCGGTGTGAAGCAGTATCAATAAAGGAATTGATATTCTATGATCCTCGAAAGTCAAATTAGCCAGGTAAGCTTGGCTACTACCTTTCTCATAGAGAGATACTCAGCTTCAACAAAACTGAGAGAGAATGTTTGTTTTTTTTACTTTCATTAAATAGGAGAAGAACTAAGTGAAATTTAAAATCCACTTACTGATTTTCATGAATTTTGATAGGTATACTAGTTGAAATCATAAAATACCATCAATTCAAAATAAGCAAAAGCAGACGCAAAAATTTTAAGTCCTGAATTAGTAAGAAGATACTGAACACCCTCAATGCATCTTTAAGATGAGGTTCACATGAATCCTGCATAAATTAAGTCAAATCTTGCAATGTGAATGACAAATTAGTCCTGATAGATGTTAGATAATTGAACTTGTCCAATAAATATCTATATAAAATAGGGTCTTGGATAGGAATAACATAATTAGCCTGTAATTTCACACTATGATTCAAAGGTGAAGAAATAGGATATAAATCAAGTGTGAATTTTTTTTTTTGAAAAATAAGCATCCCCATTGATTCCCTAACAATTTCCTTGTCAAGAAAAAAATGCAATGGACCAAGATCTTTGATTTTGAACTCCTCGTTTGAAAGTAGTTTTAAAGATTATAATTCACCCTCATTAATTCCTATTAATAGCATGTAATCAATATACACTGCTACAACAGAGATAGGATTACCAAACTTCTTAAAAAGAGAGAATAGTCATTATGGAAATGACTGAAACGTTTAAAATTGAGAGCAGAAGTAAGCTTAGCATGCCATTGTTTGAATGTTTTTTTAAGATCATAAATGAATTTCTTCTTCAAACAAATATGATTAGGAGAGGGTGGTGCGGTGGAAACTTCAAACAAACTTCTTCATTTAGATCACACAAAAAAGCATTATTGACATTGAACTAAAAAATCTTCATTTATTCTTTAATGTAATGGCTAAAATACATTTTCTAGTAGTCATCTTGATTATTAGGGAAAAAGTCTCATTATAATCAATACTTTCTCTTTTCACATCACCTCTAATGACTAATCTGACCTTTAGGTTTTAAATGCTTCCATAAGTGTTCTGCTTCACATTATCGACCCATTTAGAAGGTGGTGTTTTCTTTCCAGCAGGAAGAACAATAACATTCAATGTGTTTTTTAACTGTAAATCTACAAGTTTTTTATCCATGACTTCTTACCAACCTGGATGATGTTCTGCTAGAATATATTTATAATTTTTTGTTTACTAGCAATAGAGTTGTGTATGACTTGATTAGTAGAAGATATATCTCTAAAAGGTAAAGAAGTAGGAGTGGCAGGACTAAAAAAACTGGTGGAAGTCACCTCTGTAATATGAAGAGCATTACAAATACAGTAATAAGATTTTTTATAATTTCTAGAAGATTTTCTTACTATATTTTGAACAATAGAAAATGAAGGAAACTCAAAGTTATATCAAAATTTTACACTGTAGATGAAGCATCATTGAATGTTTGTTTAATATCAAAAATGAATATCTTCTTCAAATAAACATGATTAGGAGAGGATGGTCTAACACCAGGTGAAAACTTTATATAAACTTCTTCATTTAGATCACATGAAAAAAGCATTATTTACATCTGACCAAAATAATCTCTGGTTATTCTTTAATATAATGGTTAATATACATTTAATAGTAGTCATCTTGATTATTAAGGAAAAAGGTCTCATTATAACAATACCTTCTCTTTGCAGATCACCTCTAGTGACTAATCTAGCCTTTAGTTTTTCAATGCTTCCATCAGAGTTCTGCTTCACATTATAGACCTATTTAGAAGGTAGTACTTTCTTTCCAGCAAGAAGAGCTATAATATCCCACGTGTTGTTTAACGATAAATCTATAAATTCTTTATCCATGACTTCTTGCCAACCTAAATGATGTGTTGCTAAAATATATTTAATAATTTCTTGTATACTAGCAATAGAGTTAAGCATGACTTGATTATTAGAAGATAAATTACCAAAAGGTGAAGAAGTAGGACTAGCAGGACTAAAAAAATAGGTGAAAGTCACCTATGTAAGATGAAGAGAATTACAAATATAATCTTCTAAGTAATCAGGTTTCTTATGATTTCAAGAAGATTTTTTAACTATATTTTGAATAATAGGAAATGAATGAGACGCAAAGTGTTATCAGAATTAAATACTGTAGATAAAGAATTGTTGGAATGGAATGAAATAGATATATTGAGAGTTATAAGAACGGTATTATAATAAAAAGAAGGGAATGAATAAGAAGACTATGGTAGAAAATTAGTAGATCCAAACATATCAGAATAAAATAAAACAGGATGCAAAACAGATTTAGAAGAAATGGAAGATATTTTTCATGAAAAACTATATCCTTAGAAACTGTTTGGTTTGTAGATTCAACACTTTACCTTTCTTTTCATAGATATAGCTTATGAAGAAACAAGGTGAGACGTTGGGATCAAATTTAGTCCTATGTAAAGGTAGAGAAAAAAAAAATATAAGCAATCAAAAAATCTAAAATGATCATAAAATGATTTATTCTTGAATAGAATCTCAAGGGGAGTCTTGGAATTCAAAACACTTGAAGGAAATTTGCTTGTAAGATAAGTTGCAGTTAATAGATATTTTTGCAATAATTTATGGGTAGGTGAGAGTGAAATAAGACAACTCTTGATGTTTTCAAGAAGTGTTTATATTTTTTTCACTATTTTATTTTATTGTGGGGGTATAAACACAAGTTGTTTGATAAATAATTCCTTTGAAAAGAAAAAAATTAAAATATTCCTTTCATTACTTAATTCAAAAGTATTATCAGTTCTTATAATTTTAACTTTAAAATTAACACATATTTCTATCATAGAGAGAAAAGATTGCAGAATATGAAAAGCATTAGATTTTTTACTTAGTCGATGTGTCCAAGTGCTCTACTAAAATCATCTACAACTATAGAAAAATATAAAATCCTCATGTGTAGTATTTTTATAAGGACCCTAAGTATCCATATGTATTAGATCAAAAATAGTTATGGTGAAAATAGCACTAGAAGAAAAAGATAATATTGATTGTCTTGCTAAAGGAAAAATAATCAAAAGGAGAAGAAAACTTCGAATAAGATAGAAAAAATTGAAAAAAAATTCTTCAAATTATTTTATGACATATGCCTCAATCTATAGTGTCATAGTTTTTCTGTTACATTTGAATCAAAATAACCTGAACATGAAGCAAATTTATCTCCTAAAGAACTAGATAAAAATAAAATATGAGGACTGAAATTGGGTAGACTCTTTATAGAAATTTTTGGCTGACTTGACTTGAAAATGCATAGAGCTTCTTGCTCTCTACCAATTAGCATGGGGCAATTCAATAAAAGGTCCTACAACGTGAAATGAGAATTAGGAGTGAAAAGAACAAATTTATTAAGTTGTTTACACAATTAACGAATAGAAATTAAATTGAACTTAAAAGAAGAAATATACAAAATATTTTGTAGAATTAGATTATTTAAGAGAAAAATAGATCCTGAATAAGTAATCTTTTGCTTTATGAGAATTAGGAAGAGTCATTATATAAGATTTAGAAAGAAGATTTAATTTAGTGAAACAACTTTTATCAAAAGTCATATGCTCAGAAGCCCAACTATCTAATATCCAAGAGTCACTATCAATTTTAAGTAAATCAACATAAGTATTGAAGAATTTAGTCAAACCTACACATGTTATGTTTGTTGTTGCTTCAAGTGATCCTCAATTCTTTTGGTTCATCTTCTGTAGAAGTTCTAAAATTTTTGCAACATTTTCTTAACTCAAAGCGTTGACATTTGAGGGATTCTGTATATCTTATTGAGATTCTTTCCCTGGGTTAAAAACGTTACTAGCAATAGGTCCCTATTGATACTTTTTTGATCTTGTGAATTTGAAATCAGGAGAAAAATTATGAATATTATAATAAGAAGAATTAATGTCATATCCTATTTTTTGCAGTAATTACAAATCAGAGACTTTTTCTTGATAAGATTTTCAGATTGAGTGTTATATTCATCAAACTTCTTTTTTCTACCATTTGCAATAAAGAAAGGGGTTGATTTTCTTTAATAAGCAAGAGTGACATAAATCTCCCTTTGTTTTTCATCTTAAATAATAAGGGAGTAAGCCTGATCAATAAAGGTAAGAGGAGAAGATAACAAAATATTACTCCTAACCCCTATAAAAGTGTCGTTTAGACCCATAAAAAACAGACGCAACCTTTCATCTTGGTAGACTTGGGCACTTCTTCTTTTGCTCCACGCTCACACTCACAATTACAAGCAAAAAAAGTGTTTAGTACATCTAAATCATTCCACAAACTCTTTATTTATGTAAAATAAGTAAAAATACATAAATTTTCTTGCACTACAACATTTAAGTCCTTTTGAAGTTGAAATAATTTAGCACCACTTGCCTGATCAAACCTATTTTTTAAGTTGGATCATAAAACTTTAGCACTTTTGGATAAGTATAGATTCAATAATTTCTTTGGATAATGAATTGAGCAGCCATGATAATACCATGCCATTGAATTTTTTTCATACCTTTTGAAGAGTTTTATCAGTCGAAAAAATTAGAGATCCAACAATGAATTATAGTTTGTTTTTAGCTAAAAAAAAAGCTATAATAATAGCCATTTTTTCAACCATCGTAGCTCCTACCATCAAAGACAGTGGAGACGAGGTTCATGTTGGAATAATTAGAAGAGTGAATGTAAGAAGTATGTGGTGAATCTACTGCATTGATTGCATCACTCTTATTAGTGATCTTATCACTTTCAGAATCAAACATTTTTAGACAGTTATTAGATAGTATTATCTAAGAAGAAAAAACAAAAATAACTGAGAACAAAAAAAAAAGATAATTAACACTGCTCTGATACTATGTTGAAATAAAAAATGATATATAAGTTTTCTGCTTTTGTATTTTTGAATGATGGTCTCTGTACAAAACTGGCCTATTTATAATACATCATAGGGTAGCCAACTTAGTGTAGTAAATAAAACCTAACTTAGTTACATAGTAAAAGGAAAGGAGAGAAAATATTATGTGCAGAAAGAAAATATTATATACATCTAAATTAGGAAGAAAAATATTCTAATGTACACCATTTTATAGTTTTGTAATTGACCAAATATACAACAAAACTACCTATAACAGTTTTAAGCTTCTTCAACCAGAACTGGGCCTCTTCATATCATTTTTTAGGCCCATAATTGTGCAGTATCTATGGATAACAAAATGAAAGAAGAACAAAAATAGTCATTCTGTGTAAAATATTGTCAACCGAATGGCCATGGAATTTGATTTTTCTTTTTGTGACCTTTTTTATCTCTTTAAATGGTCAAATTTTCACTGCTCCTATACCTTAATTTTTGTGCTTTTATTTTTTATGCTCTTTACTTAAAAAAAAATGGTTTGTCACAGCTACTCCCTTTTTGGGTTTAGGAGTACTCTTTATTTGTTGCTTTTATTTTAAAAAAAATAATAATAATTCTACACATTTAAAAAAAATTGTATTTAATAAATATGATCAATATATATTTAATAAATTTATATATAGAGAGAGAGATACACACACACATTAATTATATTTGTAAATACATTAAGTTATAGTAACTGATCATTTTTTTCCTACAACAAACAAGGAAAAGAGTGTATTTTTAATTACAATTTAAAAAAAAAAAACGATCAATGCATATCTGATATTAGATACATTTTATCCAATAATGATATGATTTTATTCACATTAAATATAAAAACATTATTTATATAATAATTATACAGTTTCTATCCACATCTATACAACCTTTAGCTGCAATAATTATTTAGATAAATATTTTATACAATAATTATACGATTTTCATACACATTCTATACAATCTTTAACTATAATAATTATTGAGATACATATTACTATATATACAATAATTATACAGTTTTTGTACAGATACATATTATATACACTAATTATATAATTTTTATACTTATTTTATACTTTTTTTTAATACAAACACATATTTAATATAATAATTATATAGTTCTTATACACATTAATATCTAGGTAAATCAAAACAACATTATAGATTATTATTATTATTATTATTATTATTATTATTATTATTTGAGAGTCTTCTAATAATATTACAAGTAGAGTCTATAGATTAAGCATTTAAGTATTCAAAAATACTCAAATGATGAAATGAATAAAAATTGATGAAAATCAAAGGAAAGTGTAGTGAGGCGAGACGACATGTCAGGAGACTAGAAAAGGGTGATTAATGGCTAGAAGTTGAAAAAAATAATATGCCGACAGACTTTTTTTGTTTACATATACAAACTTAGGTCATTTTTTTAAAATTGAATGTGCAGTGTCCTTTTTTCCAACAAAAGGGATCCCAAATCTACTCCTTCTTTATCTGCTAGTTCTGAAACTTTGGAGTTTCACAAATAAGAAGCAACATTTAAACATAGAAATGAGAAATGAAATCCCAACATATCTCAAGCAAATCATATATGAAATAAATCAACCTGTTAATTTTGAGCAATCATTTCATAAATAGTAGAATTTGTTCATTCCTATATGTCCAAAACACAACACTTATAATAAATTGAGATATCTTTTTTCTTAGAAAGATATATCTTTCAAAGTAGACAATTGACAATTACAGTGGTGATTCATGTAATCCTCACTCAAGTATCTATCTTCTTTTCTTTTCTTTTGGTTCAACAAAAGAACCTAATGAAAGTGAATTCAACGAATTGAACTACAATGCAACGTTATTAATCTTTCCCCTCTTGCTTGAGCATCTTTGAAAACATCATATTCTACTACAACCTGTATAACACAAAAAGAATTATCCTGGGATAAAATATTATATCAAATATCTTGAGAAAAAATTAAGTTGAAAAGCCTTCACGATAACTCACTTTGCCTCCAACTTTCTTTCAGCAAGTTCCTCATCCGTGTAAGTGATAAGATTTCATGACTATGTGAAGATAGAGGAACTACTACATATACGTATTAACGGTAATTAAAATAAAGTAAATGAAAGAATATCATTTTTTCACTTGTTATTGTGCGCAGCAAAATTTTATTAAATTAATATTCGTATAAAATTCTAATGATATTAAATTCAAAATATATTAGTCCCAAATAAATATTGTGGATTAATATAATTGAATTATAATTTAAGTCAAAACATATATGGATTTAATTAAAGTCCAATATTTATTGGGCTAGCCCATTGATTTGGGCTACAAATAATGAGCCAACTTTGCTAAGCTCAATATATTTGTCATATTCTAGAGGCCCAAAGGAGCGTCACGTATCAAATGACGTGGCATGCCAAGTCAAGTGAAGGATCCAATAGGACCATGCCACAAGTCAAAATGATGCAGCGGGCCTAGTGAAATCAAAAACCCATAAAAACTACCACATCGCTTGAATTTGATTGGTCAAAGGAAGTCCATCTTCATCATGACTCTTCCATTTCTACAACTATAAATAGGGGTGTCATAATTCAGAAAAAAGGACCAACAACTCTAACAAGAAGCAAGAGAAAGCTTGTGGATCAAACGCCGCAACTTCTCTACAAAGCTCAAGCATTCAAATCCAGTTCATCGAGATTCAAGATCAAGAGCGGAAAATTCAAGATCAAGTTCAAAAATCCTTGAATTCAAGGACAAATCAAGATCAAATCTACCAAATTCGCAAATCAAGTTCAAATTCAAGATCAAGCTCGAAGCCCTTGAATTTATTTTTGAAAATGTGAATTAGATAATTCATAGAGATTGTAACACTCACATTGAAATCAATAAAATGATTGTTGCAATATATTTTCTTGTCTCAATTATTTTTTTCAATCTTAAAATTTTATTGTCCAACAAATTCTGACACGCCTAGTGGGACAATCTCTACCTCTCATCTCAATTTTTCCAACTTCGAAGTTCAACAACACTAAAATGAATTCCAAGAAAGTCAACTCTCAATCAACTACTTCCAAGGTTGTTGATTCAAAGTTCTCTGTTGAAGTAGAAAGCATCCTTGGTGTTACTTTCAGAATCTTGGGAGCTGTCACAAGGAGCAAGGCAAGCTTGCTAGGACAATAAATACATCCAGTGTCGTCCGCGCCAACTCCAGTTTTTGGATCTTCAACCCTAAAAGGAAAGAAGTCCAATGCAAGTGCTTCGGAAGGAAGAAACAGTATGGCAGAATCACTTAAGAAGGCTCTAGATCTACTTGAGCATTCTGATTTCAAATACTCTGGAGCAAAGAACGATGGTCGTTTAACAAATATGTTATCTCTACTTACACCGCATAAACTAAGAACTTTAAAGATCAACTTATTCGACAATCCGTGTTACTCTCCAATGTCTTCTTCATGCAAGTAATGGTGACTGCTGCCTCATCTATGGAGAAGCAACTTGTGAATCTGACAAAGACAATTGAGGGCCTGACCAAATATGTTTAGAATCAATATGCTCAGATTGATAAAATAGTCGATAGGATGGAAGGATTAATAGACGAAGAGTCTAGCCATGCACCTGGGAAAACTCCAGAAGGTTAAGAGACCGATCATCTTATAAAACAAATGTCACCTACTAAAGAGGTATAAGTTTCTTCTGAGGGAATGATACTGATTGAGCAATTGAAGAAATTCATTGAAGGGACGCTAAAAAACAAGTATGATGTTGTCACCAAGTCTTCCCTAACATATGCCAAGCCTTACGCGACAAGGATTGATAGCCTCAAAATTCCTGTCGGCTATCAACCCCCCAAATGTCAACAATTTGAGGGCAAAGGGAACCCGAAACAACATGTCACACACTTTGTTGAGACATGTAATAATGCTGGAACTTACGGTGACTATCTTGTCAAACAGTTTGTTCCTTCCCTAAAGAGAAACTTCTTTGACTAGTATACAGACCTTGAGCCTAACTCAATTGATAGTTGGGAGCAATTAAAGCATGAGTTTCTGAATTGCTTTTATAGAACAAGGCGTATGGTGAGCATGGTAGAGCTCATAAATACTCGGTAAAGAAAAGATGAGTCGGTCATTAACTTCATCAATCGATAGAGAAATGCAAGTCTAAACTACAAAAACAGGCTCTGTGAAAACACTATAATAGAGATGTGCATCCAAGGAATGCACTGGGAGCTTCTCTATACCTTACAGGGCATTAAACCTAAATCCTTTGAAGAGTTAGCTACTCGTGCTCATGATATAGAGTTGAGCATGTCTTCTACTAGAAAAGGAGTAACGCCTATCCATGACCCTCAAAGGAGAAAGGATCAGCAAGAACCCAAAAGATAAAGAATGTGTCATGACCCGAGCCTAGGCCCTAACCGTGACGAGCATCCCGAACCATGAAGGCCCGAAACACCCATTCTCTATCTGGTCATCATGCACAACATTCATAATCATAATAAAATGCGGAATTAAAACTGAGTACGGAAAACATGGTCAAGTTCTGCAACATTTCTGAATAATACTATCTGACATCAGTCTGCGAAATCTCTACTAAGAACATAAACATCTATATGAAAAGAAACTGGGACAAGGCCCCCAGTAAACCAAAAACATAATAAATAAGATAATGTCTGACATAATTAGGCCTTCCGAATAATAGAAGGATCACCACAGTGAGATCAAGTCTGCAAATTCGAGAATGTCTACTGAGTAGCTGGACCCCTAGACTATGCCTCAGAACCTGGAAGGAGAGGGGTCAGCACAAAAGTACTGGCACGCGAAGCAATCCAAAAGTAGTATAATGGAACATACATACATATATATATATATATATATATTAAGGGAAAACAATTTTTCATCAAGATATCACGTATAAAACTGTTTCTGAAAAATACATGGGCACTTTCTGAAAACATGCAACCTGTCTGTTCATTTCAAATCATGATCTGTGTTTTACTTCTGAGTTAGGTGGTATTCCCCTACAAGTCTGAATATTCCACGGGCTGTATGGAATCCGCCATTGACTCGGCGGGGAAGCCCCCAACCCAAGTGTGCTGCAAGGGTTGGAGTGTCTGAGTCTGATACGCCACGGGACATTTAAGTCAGCGCATAATAATATACCCGGGTCGGCAAACCATGGTTTTTAGGAAAAGAGTTGTCTGAAACTCCCTCCTTCTTTAGGGAACCACCTAAGCTCTCTTTATGCCCTATTTTAGCCTTTTCTGAACATGTATCATTCTGAAATTTCTAAATCATGAGAGTCTGATAAAAATCTGATTTCTGAACTAGTCTGTGTCCGTTATGGCATTTGTCTGAGTTGGTATCGTCATACCAAGACTTGCAAGTCCTATTTCTGAGCCATAATGTATTAAGCAAGAGCTTTCATTCAAAACATAGTTTAGACCACCAAAACATGTAATTTGCATTAAAGATGTCATGTTCCGAAACTCAAGTCAAATCCATGCAAAACTTTCATCAAACATATGGTGGTCATGTGCATTTTTGGCAAAACCTTGCATTCTTTCATTACATGCATATTCAACATTCACAACCCTCTCTTTCGTGTTCAAAACATTGTATATTACGTGAAACATGGAAAAATTTACATTAAGAGAGGTTTCATGAAAATCATGCTCTAAATTCATATTTCAGGACAAACGCATATATATATATATATACATATAACTTTCAAATCACTTTGGGGGAAAGCCAAAAGGCCCAAACAATATCATTAAAGCTTCTGAAACATGAGCATGTAAATGAATTCGAAAACCCAATTCTTAAAACATGATTTCTATGCCCATGAGATTTTAGGAAAACCCCGCGTACCTTATTCTCCACGAATTTTTGGTGTCTATCGAAGCCTACGTCGAGAGGATTCCGAATCTGTAATTTGTTTCACGAAGAAGTTTCGGAATGATCGGTCCTTCAAGCTTATTTTCTCAAATCCTAGTTGCTCCTTCTCTTATGTTCTTGAAGGATTAGATTTTTGGGATTTTATAGGAGGCTTCAATGTTGTTAATAGGCCCAAATCCGTTTAGGAGTGGGTAAGGACGATTTTGGATTTTGTAAGGACTAACTTGCACTTAAAGTAACTCAAAACGGAGTGTTTTCGTCACCTGAAACCATAACTATGCGCCGCCCTTTGCATTGCCTAAATTTACATAGGCGCCGCCCTATGCATCGCCTATATTTGCATAGGCGCCGCCCTATGCATCGCCTATATGTGCATAGGCGACACATTCAACTTTGAAAGGCCATAACTTCTTCACCGGGTGTCCGTTTTAGGTGAATTTGGTATCGTTGGAAAGCTTATTCAATTATCTACAATTTGGTATATAGTAGGGCACCCATTTCATCATATACAATGAGTTATGGTCAATAGAATTTGACACAAATTACAACGTCCACTAAAACTTAATCGATCGAAATAGTTTTAACTCGTCCTTGAGTTGAAGGACTTCTATGGTCTAAATTTATGCTCAAATGGATTAACATACTACAAACTTGATTAACATGCCAAATTGGCATAGGATTTAAGGCTCGGGGATTATCAACGCATCAGAGTCATATATTTTATTCTAGCCCAAAATGCGGGGCGTTACAGAATGTTTATCCCCAAAAGTGATAACAAGGAATCCATGAATATTGATGTATCTTCTGTGAAGGTCACCACGAAGGTGAGCAAGAAGAAAAGTGTGAAGACGACTTCCAGAGCATGTCTAAATCAGAAAATGTTAAAGGAGATGCAAGAGAAGGAATATCCCTTCCTTGATTCTGATGTTGCTGAGATTTTCAATGAGCTCCTTGCGCATAAGCTCATTGAACTCCCAGAGATGAAGCGACCTAATGAAGCTGAAAGAACCAATGAACCAAATTATTGCAAGTATCATAGGCTTGTGAGTCACCCTCTAGAAAAGTGCTTTATCTTTAAGGACAAAGTCATGCAATTGGAAAATACGAGGAAATTTTCTTTGATGATGAGACGTCCAGTTCTCATCAAATATCTATCACTTTTGGATTGCTTGATCCAATCTAGATATGTGATGCAGAACATAATAAGAAACTATTAGAGCCTGACAGGTCGATGAAGGCGATGATGAAGGTTGGACTCTGGTGACCAGGCGCATACGCTGAAAGACGAGTCTACGAAAGGAGTCATCCGAGTAGCCAACTAGAAAAAAGATGGTGAAGAAACCAAGGAAACAGAAGTTGGTTGAAATTCCAAAGAAGATGAGGGTAATAGAGCTTCACCACCAAAAACCATGGTGTCCAGTAACGTTGAAAGAATTCTTACCATGTTGGTTTTATGCGAAGACTGCTCAAGTCAACCTTGAGGCATCTTATTTTAATACTACCAAAAAAAGGGCAAAGAGTGAAAATCTACGCATGGAAGTTCCTTCATCTTTTGAAAAGCTTGTCGAAACTCTTGACCAAGAGGCACATATATGTGATATAAAAATTATATTTATAAATAACGATCTTTTGCTTGGAGGAACCCTACACAATATTCCCTTGTACATGGTAGGTCAAATTATAGAAAATAAAATAAATAGAATCTTGATTGATGGGGGATCCAGAGTTAACATCCTGCCTATCCGCATGATGAAGGAACTTGGCATCGCTACTGATGAACTGGCCGAAAGTTATATAATGACCCAAGGCTTCAACCAAGGGGGCTAGAGGTCTATGTAATCTATCAAGTTGTGGATTCATATGGATGATTTTCAATCAAATACATTGATGCATGTGATCGATGCCAAACTTCATACAATATATTACTTGGTAGGCCTTAGGTACACGAGAATAAAATTATCTCATCCTTTTACAATCAATGCTTGAAGTACCTCGAAGGCGGAGAGGAAAGAAAGATAGTTGTCGATGATAAGCCATTCACGGAAACTGAGTCACACTTTGCCGATGTAAAATTCTACTTAAAGAATTATGTTGTAACTAAGAAAAGGGTTTAAGATGTTACAAAGACAAAATGTGATGATCTTGCATCTAAGAAGGTCGTGGTGACTGTCAAAAAAGTTGCCACCAAAAAGCCCCTATTCACTTTAAATAAAAAAAGCATCGCATCCATGAAAAAGAAGGCAACTCTTATTCTCCACTATATACCAAAGGTAAAGAAACAGAAAGATCACCTATCTGAGGCCCAAGATAATATGCTAAAGGGGATAACTTTACCTATCAGGAGGATTGACACAATAAATCCATCCTCAAGGCTACTTGGACAGTCTGTGGCTCAAAATCCGCCACAAGATATGACACTCCCTACGAAGCATACAAAAGAGGGCTTCTATCCAAATGTATACAAGTTATTTTGAAAAGGCTGGATATAATCTTAATAAGCCAACAAGGTTGGGAAAACTTTCATCGGAACATACAACTAGGCATGCACGTGAAGGACTAGGATACACGCATCCACCTCTAATTCATTCTCCATAAGAAGTGCGGTTAGTAACTACATCACTGTAGAAGAGGAGTCTATTGCATCCAACAAAAAGCCTTCTATCTTTGACCGACTTGGAGAATCAATCGCAAGAAATTCAGTGTTCAAGAGGTTGGGTCCTCTAAATAAGAAAAGAAGTAACAAGCATCAGAGAAGTTACCAAAGTATGATAATAGATTCTTCACCTAATATCCAGAAGGATTTCCAAAGTTTGATTTCTTCTAGAATGAGACGGTAGACGAAACTGGTGGTTTCATGCAATAAGGTGTTACAAGCTAAGGCTCATACCGTGGTTTATACCAAGAAGCATGAGGAAGATAAAGAAAGTGTTAGCTCTACAAATCCTATTACAACCTAAAATGAGAATAATATTGCATCTCAAATAAAGGTTGATGAAGAGATGGAGGATACTTTCTGGTGTTAACACATATCCACCAATGATGATGATCCTCAAGAGGAGGAAGACGTTGGAGATGCTACATTATAACTTGAAGAAGGAGTGAAGGCCATAACAGATCCATTAAAGAAAGTTAATCTTGGAACTGATGAAGACCCAAAACCAACTTACCTTAGTGCGTTTCTAGAAATGAAGGAGGAAATCATGTATATGAACATACTCAAAGAATATATGGATGTCTTCTCTTGGAGTTATAACGAGATGCCTGGCTTAGATCCAAAAGTAGTAGTCCATCATTTAACGGTCAAGAATGGTGCTCGTCCTGTTAAGCAAGCCCAAAGGCTCTTTAGGCCAGATTTGGTTCCATTGATTGAAAATAAAGTCAATAAATTCATCAAAGCAGGCTCTATTTGAGAAGTTAAATACCCTGCGTGGATTTTAAGTATTTTTTTGGTACGAAAGAAGAACGACCAAATTCGAGTTTGTGTCAACTTTCGGGATCTCAACAACGCCTGTCCTAAAGATGATTTTCCAATCCCTATACCTGAATTGATGATTGATGCCACCACTGATTATGAGGCAATGTCCTTTATGGATGGTTCATCCGGCTACAACCAAATCTGCATGGCACCAAAAGATGAAGAACTCACTGCATTTTTATGCCCAAAGGTATTTATTGTTATAAGGTGATGCCTTTTGGTTTGAAGAACATTGGTGCCACTTATCAAAGAGCTATACAAAACATCTTTGATCGATTTCTCCATAAAAATATTGAATGCTATGGGGATGATCCAGTGGTGAAGTCAAGAAAGAAGGACGAACACTTAAAAGATCGAAGAATGGTATTCGAGTTGCTCTGAAGATATCAGCTTAGGATGAATCCATTGAAATGTGTCTTTAGAATTACTTCTGGAAATTTCCTTAGCTTCATTGTATGATATCGAGGAATTAAAATTGATCAGGAAAAGTTCAATATAATTTTGAAGATGCCCAAGCCTCAAAACATTCATGAGTTAAAAAGTCTTGAAGGAAGGCTAGCATATTTAAGGAGGATCATCTCAAATCTTATCAGGAAATGTCAACCATTTATCCATCTTGTGAGAATGATGATCCTTTAAAATAGGACCAAGCTTATAGCAAGTCCTTTGAGAGTATCAAATCATATTTAATGAAGCCACCAGTTCTTGCGGCACCCATACTTGGGAAACCATTAAAACTCTACATCGCGGCACAAGAGAGGTTAGTTGGACAACTACTGGCTCAAGAAAATAGTAAAGGCAAAGAAAATTCTCTCTACTATCTAATCATAATGATGATACCGAATGAACTAAAGTATTCTCCAATCAAAAATCTGTGTTTGTCATTGGCCTTCTCAATTCAAAAGATGAAACACTGCTTTCAAGCTCATGTTGTCCGTCTTGTGTCTAGGGCAAATCCCATTAAGTTTTTAATGTCAAAACTAGTCCTTAGTGACCGACTTGCAAGATGGTACCTTCAATTTCAACAGTTTGAGATTGTGTACATTTCCCAAAAGGGTATAAAGGGACAGACATTAGTTGACTTTTGGGCAGACCACCCGATACCCGATGATTGGGAACTGAGCGATGAACTTCTTGATGAATATGCAATGGTTATTAAAGCCCGACCCCCGTGGAAAATATGATTTAATGGTGTCGCACATCTAGATGGAGCTGGTGCAGGTATGGTGTTCTCCATTCCACAAGGTGAGGTCATCCCATACACTTTTACCCTAATAATTCATTGCTCTAATAGTGTTGCTGAATATCAAGCGTTAATACTTGAACTTGAGATGGCAGTTGACATGAAACAACTACAATTACAAGTCTTTAGTGACTCCCAATTGGTGATCAAGCATCTTTTGGAAAGCTATAAAGTCAAAAATCCTAAGCTACGACCACATCATGATTATGTACAGAAGTTAATGGGGTGGCTTGGAGAAATAACCCTCCAACATGTGTCAAGGAGATAAAATAAGAAAGTTGATGCCCTAGTTGTTTTGGCCTCAACCTTGACCCTTCCAAATCAGATGTGAGTTACTATCTGCCAAGAATGGGTAGTACCACCATCAAATGAGGATGTAGAAAATAAGGTTGAATACCTCATTTCTGTGTCTGAAGTTGCAAAGAAAGATTGGCGATAACCTATCATTGACTACTTATGTTATGGGATACTTCCAGAGGATCCAAAAAGAAGGACTGACATTCGTCATCATGCACCTCGTTTCCTTTACTATAAAGACACGTTATACAAAAGATCATTTGAAAGAGTACTCTTGTAATATATGGGAGAGGAAGAAATAATTCAAACTTTGTAAGAAGTGTACTCAGGAGTTTATGGATCACATCAGTCTGGATCGAAGCTCTATTTTCACATTAAGAGTATAGGATACTATTGGCCAACGATGGTGAAAAATTGCTTGGACTATGCTAGAAGATGCAAAGCTTGTCAATTCCATGAAAAATTTATACATCAACCTCCTGAAGTACCATACCCAACTGTAGCATCTTGTCCATTCAATACTTGGGGAATGGATGTTGTTGGTCCACTACCAAAATCGTTTGGTGGACACGTATACATATTGGATGCAACAAATTACTTCTCAAAATGGGCCAAAGTTGTTGCTCTCAAAAAAGTAAAGAAGAAAAATGTTGTGAATTTCATCCGAGTGAATATTATCTATCGCTTTGGAATCCCTCAATATATAATAATCGATAACCGCAAGCCATTTGATAAAAAGTTGATGAACAAGATTTGTGATCTCTTTGGTTTTAAGCAGCGTAAGTCTTCTATGTAACATGCTGTCATCAATGCTCAAGCCGAAGAGTTTAATAAGACTTTAAGAAATATATTTAAGAAAGTCTTCTCCAAGTCCAAGCGAGACTGACATGAACGAATGAAAGAAGCTTTATGGGCATATAGAACAACTTACCGCACACCAACGCAAGAAACCCCATATTCACTTGCTTTTAGAGTTGAAGTCGTCTTGCCACTTGAGAGTCAAATACCTTCTTTGAGACTGACTATTTAATAAGGTCTCACTAATGAAGAAAATGATAAATAACGTCTTGCCGAATTAGAAGCTCTTAATGAAAAAAGGCTGGAAGCTCAGCAAAATCTTGAATGTTACCAAGCCCGTCTATCTTGTTGTTTCAACAAAAGAGTTCGCTTGAGGTGCTTCTAAGTTGGAGATCAAGTCCTCGCAGTTCAAAGGCCCAATATTACTTCTCATAAGACTGGGGGGAAATTCACCCCGAAGTGGGATTGTAACGCCCTGCATTTCAGGCTAGAATAAAATATATGACTCTGATGCGTTGATAATCCCCGAGCCTTAAATCCTATGCCAATTTGGCATGTTAATCAAGTTTGTAGTACGTGAATCCATTTGAGCATGAATTTAGACCATAGAAGTCCTTCAACTCAAAGACGAGTTAAACTATTTCGATCGATTAAGTTTTAGTAGACGTTGTAATTTGTGTCAAATTCTATTGACCATAACTCATTGTATATGATGAAATGGGTGCCCTACTATATACCAAATTGTATATAATTGAATAATCTTTCCAACGATACCAAATTCGCCTAAAACGGACACCCGGTGAAGAAGTTATGGCCTTTCAAAGTTAAATGTGTTGCCTATGCACATATAGGCGATGCATAGGGCGGCGCCTATGAAAATATAGGCGATGCATAGGGCGGCGCCTATGTAAATTTAGGCAATGCAAAGGTCGGCGCATAGTTATGATTTCAGGTGACGAAAACACTCCGTTTTGAGTTACCTTAAGTGCAAGTTAGTCCTTACAAAACCCAAAATCGTCCTTACCCACTCCTAAACGGATTTGGGCCTATTAACAACATTGAAGCCTCCTATAAAATCCCAAAAAATCTAATCCTTCAAGAACTTAAGAGAAGGAGCAACTAGGGTTTGAGAAAATAAGCTTGAAGGACCGATCATTCCAAAACTTCTTCGTGAAACAAATTACAGATTCGGAATTCTCTCGACGTAGGCTTCGATAGACACCAAAAATTCATGGAGAATAAGGTACGCGGGGTTTTCCTAAAATCTCATGGGCATAGAAATCATGTTTTAAGAATTGGGTTTTCGAATTCATGTACATACTCATGTTTCAGAAGCTTTAATGATATTGTTTTGGCCTTTTGGCTTTCCCCCAAAGTGATTTGAAAGTTATATGTATATATATATATATGTGTTTGTCCTGAAATATGAATTTAGAGCATGATTTTCATGAAACCTCTCTCTTAATGTAAATTTTTCCATGTTTCACGTAATATACAATGTTTTGAACACAAAAGAGAGGGTTGTGAATGTTGAATATGCATGTAATGAAAGAATGCATGGTTTTGCCAAAAATGCACATGACCACCATATGTTTGATAAAAGTTTTGCATGGATTTGACTTGAGTTTCGGAACATGACATCTTTAATGCAAATTACATGTTTTGGTGGTCTAAACTATGTTTTGAATGAAAGCTCTTGCTTAATACATTATGGCTCAGAAATAGGACTTGCAAGTCTTGGTATGACGATACCAACTCAGACAAATTCCATAACGGACACAGACTAGTTCAGAAATCCAATTTTTATCAGACTCTCATGATTTAGAAATTTCAGAATGATACATGTTCAGAAAAGGCTACAATAGGGCATAAAGAGAGCTTAGGTGGTTCCCTGAAGAAGGCGGGAGTTTCAGACAACTCTTTGCCTAAAAACCGTGGTTTGCCGACCCGGGTATATTATTATGCGCCGACTTAAATGTCCTGTGGCGTATCAGACTCAGACACTCCAACCCTTGCGGCACACTTGGGTTGGGGGCTTCCCCGCCGAGTCAATGGCGGATTCCATACAGCCCGTGGAATATTCAGACTTGTAGGGGAATACCACCTAACTCAGAAGTAAAACACAGATCATGATTTGAAATGAACAGACAAGTTGCATGTTTTCAGAAAGTGCCCATGTATTTTTCAGAAATAGTTTTATACATGATGTCTTGATGAAAAATTGCTTTCCCTTAATATATATATATATATGTATGTTCCATTATACTACTTTTGGATTGCTTCGCGTGCCAGTACTTTTGTGCTGACCCCCCTCCTACCAGGTCCTGTGGCACAGTCTAGGGGTCCAGCTACTCAGTAGACATTCTCGGGTTTGCAGACTTGATCTCACAGTGGTGAGCCTTCTATTATTCGGAAGGCCTAATTATGCCAGACACTATCTTATTTATTATGTTTTTGGTTTACTGGGGGCCTTGTCCCAGTTTCTTTTCAGACAAATGTTTATGTTCCTAGTAGAGATTTCGCAGACTGATGTCAGATTGTATTATTCAGAAATATTGCAGGACTTGACCATGTTTTCCGTACTCAGTTTCAATTCTGTATTTTATTATGATTATGAATGTTGTGCATGATAACCAGATAGAGAATGGGTGTTCCGGGCCTTCATGGTTCGGGATGCTCGTCACGGCTAGGGCCTAGGCTCGGGTCATGACAAACTTGGTATCAGAGCACGGTTCATGGTCCCAGGGTGTCTGCGAAATCGCGTCGGGTAGAGTCTTATTTATGGGTGTGTAGCGCGCCACACTTATAAATAGGAGGCTACTAGGGGTTTAGGAATATTTCCCTTCTTTGTGATTTAGTTCGTGCTTCAGAGTCTAAAATGTCCCCTAATCAATGATCTCTGGTATTACAGTGAAACACGACTATGCCTCCCCGTCACAACATCGATCAGAGTGCTCAGGCAGATGTGGTCCGTCCCATCCATGGGATGCGGACCCGTAATAGAGCTTCCACACCAGAACCTGTCCCTACTCCGGGAGTCCTTCCAGTTCCAACCAGTCTACCTCGGGCTCCGCAGACTAATGTCAACCGTCCACCAACTGCTCAGAGAGATATCTCAAATGCAGAGTTCAGGCGGTCTATCCATATGCTGACACAACTGGTAGCTAACCAAGCTCAACGATCGGAAGATATTGGGTCTGCATCCGTTACGTCTGAGGCTACTAGAGTCGGGCATTTCATGAAGATGAATCCACATAAGTTCTATTGTACAAAGGTGGAGGAAGATCCATAGGAGTTCGTGGATGAGATGGAGAAGATCTTTAAGGTAATGCATGTAGATGAGATTGAAGGAGTGGAATTGGCAACTTATCAGCTTAAGGATGTTGCGAATCA
This sequence comes from Capsicum pubescens, assembly GCA_030864215.1. NCBI lineage: Eukaryota > Viridiplantae > Streptophyta > Magnoliopsida > Solanales > Solanaceae > Capsicum > Capsicum pubescens. The sequence continues at coordinate 156,825,624 of CM061547.1, read as the reverse complement.
GTGGTATACAGACTGGGAAAATGCAAAAGGTGAGAGTGCTGAGCTCACAGTTTGGGGTGAGTTTGTAGAAGCTTTCCTTGACAGATTATTTCCTCTGGAGTTGAGGGAGGCCAAAGCAGAAGAGTTCATGAATCTAAAGCAGGGCAGTATGAGTGTACAGGAGTACACTTTGAAGTTTAATCAACTAGACCGCTATGCACAAGAAATGACTAGCAATATGAGAGCCCGGATGAGGAAATTTGCATCCGGCCTTGCTGATAACCTGATACTTGAGTGCCAGGGGGCGATGCTGAATAGGGAGTTAGACTTTGCTAGACTGACAGTCCACATGCAGCAGGTGGAAGAGAAGAAGAGAAAGATCGCTAAATCTAGAGAGAAGGACAGACAGGCCAAGAGAGTCAAATCTGTGGATCGACACCAGAGTCAGCCGCAGAGTGGTAATTGGGGAAATAGGTGGTCGAAGAAGATGAGGTTTTGGAATAATACATAGTTAGCGGCCAGCGCCCCAGCGCCCAGACCCCCTGCAAATAGACAGACTCAGAGCTTTCAGACTCCTCATGGATCTAGAGCACCAGATACTCAGTCGCAGGGTAGTGTGGCTCAGCAGCATCGCACTTACTCGCGATGTGAAAATTGTGGTAAGAATCATCCGGGGAAATGTCAGTTGGGCACACTTGTATGTTATTCATGTGGTCAGTCAAGCCATTTTCAGAGGGACTGTCCTTCTGCTAGGAGGAGTGCTGGTGGTGCGAAGTTTCAGGGAAATTCCACAGCGCCATCCCTATCTCAGAAGGGCGCCACATCAGTTGCCGGGAACAGTCGCAACCGGTTATATGCCTTGACCAACAGCCAAGAGGCGGAAGCTTCCCCAGATGTTGTTACCGGTACGTTACAAATATTTTCCCGTGATGTCAGTGTGTTACTTGATCCCGGATCCACCTTATCCTATGTGACCCCTTATGTGGCTGTTGGTTTCGGGTTTGAGCCCAGTGTGATTTCTGAACCCTTTTCTGTTTCTACCCCGGTGGGGGATTCTGTTGTTGCTAGAAAGGTATATAGGGGTTGTGTGGTGACTGTTGGTAGTCGGGATATGGTGGCAGGCCTTATAGAGTTGGTCATGGTTGCATTTGATGCTATCTTAGGGATGGATTGGCTCCATTCATGCTACGCCATATTGGATTGTAGGACCCGTAGAGTTACCTTTTCTTTCCCGAATGAACCAATGATAGAATGGGAGGGACATTCTTTAGCACCCAAGGGACACTTTATATCTTATCTCAGAGCCCAAAAACTCATTTCTAAGGGTTGCTTGTATCACCTTATTTGAGTCAAGGACTCTAAAGTTGAAAATCCTCCTCTTCAGTCTGTCTCTGTGGTGAATGAATTTCCAGAAGTCTTTCTCGAAGATCTCCCAGGGGTACCTCCTGATAGGGAGATAGAGTTTGGTATTGATGTGTTGCCAGATACCCGTCCCATGTCTATTTTGCCATATAGAATGGCTCCCAGAGAACTAAAGGAGTTGAAAGAGCAGCTAGCAGACCTCCTAGATAAGGGATTTATACGCCCCAGTGTATCTCCTTGGGGTGAACCTGTACTTTTCGTGCGTAAGAAAGATGGTTCCCTTCGTATGTGCATAGATTACCGTCAGTTGAACAAGGTCATAATTAAAAACAAATATCCTCTTCCGAGGATTAATGATCTTTTTGACCAGCTTCAAGGTGCTAGATGTTTTTCAAAAATAGACCTTCGTTCGGGCTATCATCAGTTGAAAGTTAGGGAGACAGACATTCCCAAAACAGCTTTCCGAACCCGATATGGTCACTATGAGTTTCCCGTCATGTCCTTCGGGTTAACTAATGCCCCTGCAGCCTTCATGGATCTTATGAACAGAGTTTTCCGTCAGTTTCTTGACTCGTTTGTCATTGTATTTATTGATGATATTCTGATTTATTCTAAGAGTAAGGAGGATCATGCCGATCACCTCCGAATCATTCTTCAGACCCTTAAGGATCATCGATTGTATGCCAAATTTTCCAAGTATGAGTTCTGGTTAGATGTTATTGCCTTCTTAGGGCATATTGTGTCCAGTGACGGGATTAGAGTGGATCCCCAGAAAGTTGAGGCAGTGAGAAGATGGCCCAGACCCACGACTCCAACCGATATTCGGAGCTTCTTGAGTTTGGCAGGTTATTACAGAAGATTCGTAGAGGGTTTTTAATCCATAGTGGCTCCACTCACTAAACTGACTCAGAAAAAGGTAAAGTTTGTGTGGTCTGATTTATGCAAAAATAGTTTTGAGAAGTTGAAAGACAGACTGACCACTGCACCTGTTTTGACTCTTCCCGAGGGTGTTGATGGTTTTGTGGTTTACTGTGATGCGTCCCGTGTGGGACTTGGCTGCGTTTTGATGCAACATGGTAAGGTGGTAGCTTATGCATCTAGGCAGTTGAAGGTGCACGAGCGGAACTAACCTACTCATGATTTGGAGTTAGCGGTTGTGGTGTTTGCCCTTAAGATTTGGCGGCACTACTTGTACGGTGTTCATGTTGATATCTTCACTGATCACAAGAGTCTGCAGTATGTCTTCTCGCAGAAAGAATTGAATCTCAGGCAGAGGCGGTGGTTGGAACTCCTGAAAGAATATGATATGAGCCTGCATTACCATCTGGGCAAGGCAAATGTTGTGGCCGACGCCCTCAACAGGTTGTCTATGGGCAACCTTTCTCATGTAGAAGAAGAAAAGAAGGAGATAGTGAAGGAAATTCACTGCCTTGCGAATATGGGAGTGCGACTATTAGATTTCAAAGATGGAGGGGTAGTTGTTCATGAGTTAGCTAAGTCATCCCTTTGTGCTGAAGTGAAGGAGAAGAAGGTTGAAGATCCCATCTTGATGCAAATCAAGAAAGATGTGGGTCAACAGAAGGTGATGTCTTTTGAAATTGATGGTGATGGCATCCTGAGGTTTCAGGGTAGATTATGTGTTCCGAATGTCGACGGGCTTCGAGAAAGAATTCTTGATGAAGCTCACACCTCGAGGTATGTTGTTCATCCTGGTTCTACTAAGATGTACCATGATTTGAAATCTATGTTTTGGTGGAATAATATGAAGCGAGATGTGGCTAACTTTGTTTCTAAGTGCTTGAATTGCCAACAAGTGAAAGTAGAACACTTGAGGCCTACTTCCCAAGAAATAGCGTTGCCCTTGTGGAAGTGGGAAATGATCAATATGGACTTTATTACAGGACTTCCAAAGTCCCAAAATCAATATGACTCTATATGGGTGATTGTAGATAGGCTTACCAAGTCAGCTCACTTTCTGCCTGTTAGGACTAACTATTCGGGGGAAGATTATGCCAAGATGTTCATTGCATAAATTGTCCATTTGCATGGAGCGCCTGTCTCCATCATATCCGACCGAGGTACGCAGTTTTCTTCTCAGTTTTGGAGATCGTTTTAGAAAGGTTTAGGTACCCAGGTGAACTTAAGTACAACATTCCACCCTCAGATTGATGGGCAAGCTGAACGCACCATCCAGACCCTGGAGGACATGTTGAGGGCCTGTGTGATAGACTTTAAAGGTTGTTGGGTTGATCACTTGCCACTGATAGAGTTTGCCTATAACAACAGTTTCCACTCTAGTATTAAGATGACACCTTTTGAGGCATTGTATGGTAGGAGATGTAGGTCTCTAATAGGCTGGTATGAAGTAGGTGAGATGCAGATGTATGGGCCTGATCTTGTTCATCAAGCAATGGTGGATGTGAAACTCATTAGGGAACGACTAAAGGCAGCTCAGAGTCGTCAGAAATCCTATGCCGACGTCAGAAAAAGAGAGTAAGAGTTTGAGATTGGAGATTGGGTTTTCCTCAAAGTTTCTCCCATGAAGGGGGTTATGCGTTTCGGGAAGAGGGGTAAGCTAAGTCCTCTCTATATAGGCCTGTATCAGATTATAAGAAGAATAGGTGGAGTTGCGTATGAATTAGAATTGCCTGCAAGTTTGGGTTCTGTTCATCCAGTATTCCACATATCCATGTTGAAGAAGTGCATAGGAGATCACTCTTTGGCGGTGCCCATTGATGAAATCAAGGTGAGCGATTCCTTGTCTTACGAGGAAGAGCCCGTGGGAATCCTAGATCGACAAGTGAGAAAATTGAGGAGTAAAGAGATAGTCTCAGTTAAAGTGTTATGGCAAAATCAGAAAGTTGAAGAAGCAACTTGGGAGTCGGAGCATGACAAGAAAGTGAGATACCCGAGCCTATTTGAATCAGCAAGAGACGAATTGAAAGGTATAATTCTTGATTTATGTTTCCTTCTATGTATGAATCTGTTTGAAATCGTGCGTGACTATTTCCGCGTCATCATTCGGGGACGAATGATCCCAAGGGGGGGATAATGTAACGCCCCGCATTTCGGGCTAGAATAAAATATATGACTCTGATGCGTTGATAATCCCCGAGCCTTAAATCCTATGCCAATTTGGCATGTTAATCAAGTTTGTAGTATGTGAATCCATTTGAGCATGAATTTAGACCATAGAAGTCCTTCAACTCAAGGACGAGTTAAAACTATTTCGATCGATTAAGTTTTAGTGGACGTTGTAATTTGTGTCAAATTCTATTAACCATAACTCATTGTATATGATGAACTGGGTGGCCTACTATATACCAAATTGTAGATAATTGAATAAGCTTTCCAACGATACCAAATTCGCCTAAAACGGACACCCGGTGAAGAAGTTATGGCCTTTCAAAGTTGAATGTGTCGCCTATGCACATATAGGCGATGCATAGGGCGGCGCCTATGCAAATATAGGCGATGCATAGGGCGGCGCCTATGTAAATTTAGGCAATGCAAAGGGCGGTGCATAGTTATGGTTTCAGGTGACGAAAACACTCCGTTTTGAGTTACTTTAAGTGCAAGTTAGTCCTTACAAAACCCAAAATCGTCCTTACCCACTCCTAAACGGATTTGGGCCTATTAACAACATTGAAGCCTCCTATAAAATCCCAAAAATCTAATCCTTCAAGAACTTAAGATAAGGAGCAACTAGGGTTTGAGAAAATAAGCTTGAAGGATCGATCATTCCGAAACTTCTTCGTGAAACAAATTACAGATTCGGAATCCTCTCGACGTAGGCTTTGATAGACACCAAAAATTCGTGGAGAATAAGGTATGCGGGGTTTTCCTAAAATCTCATGGGCATAGAAATCATGTTTTAAGAATGGGGTTTTCGAATTCATGTACATACTAATGTTGCAGAAGCTTTAATGATATTGTTTTGGCCTTTTGGCTTTCCCCCAAAGTGATTTGAAAGTTATATGTATATATATATATGCGTTTGTCCTGAAATATGAATTTAGAGCATGATTTTCATGAAACCTCTCTCTTAATGTAAATTTTTCCATGTTTCACGTAATATACAATGTTTTGAACACAAAAGAGAGGGTTGTGAATGTTGAATATGCATGTAATGAAAGAATGCATGGTTTTGCCAAAAATGCACATGACCACCATATGTTTGATGAAAGTTTTGCATGGATTTGACTTGAGTTTCGGAACATGACATCTTTAATGCAAATTACATGTTTGGGTGGTCTAAACTATGTTTTGAATGAAAGCTCTTGCTTAATACATTATGGCTCAGAAATAGGACTTGCAAGTCTTGGTATGACGATACCAACTCAGACAAATGCCATAACGGACACAGACTAGTTCAAAAATCCAATTTTTATCAGACTCTCATGATTTAGAAATTTCAGAATGATACATGTTCAGAAAAGGCTAAAATAGGGCATAAAGAGAGCTTAGGTGGTTCCCTGAAGAAGGCGGGAGTTTCAGAAAACTCTTTGCCTAAAAATCGTGGTTTGCCGACCCGGGTATATTATTATGCGCCGACTTAAATGTCCTGTGGCGTATCAGACTCAGACACTCCAACCCTTGCGGCACACTTGGGTTGGGGGCTTCCCCGCCGAGTCAATGGCGGATTCCATACAGCCCGTGGAATATTCAAACTTGTAGGGGAATACCACCTAACTCAGAAGTAAAACACAGATCATGATTTGAAATGAACAGACAGGTTGCATGTTTTCAGAAAGTGCCCATGTATTTTTCAGAAACAGTTTTATACATGATGTCTTGATGAAAAATTGCTTTCCCTTAATATATATATATATATGTATGTTCCATTATACTACTTTTGGATTGCTTCGCGTGCCAGTACTTTTGTCCTGACCCCCCCTCCTTCCAGGTCCTGAGGCACAGTCTAGGGGTCCAGCTACTCAGTAGACATTCTCGGGTTTGCAGACTTGATCTCACAGTGGTGTGCCTTCTATTATTCGGAAGGCCTAATTATGTCTGACACTATCTTATTTATTATGTTTTTGGTTTACTAGGGGCCTTGTCCCAGTTTCTTTTCAGACAAATATTTATGTTCCTAGTAGAGATTTCGCAGACTGATGTCAGATAGTATTATTCAGAAATATTGCAGGACTTGACCATGTTTTCCGTACTCAGTTTCAATTCCGCATTTTATTATGATTATGAATGTTGTGCATGATAACCAGATAGAGAATGGGTGTTCCGAGCCTTCATGGTTCGGGATGCTCATCACGGCTAGGGTCTAGGCTCGGGTCGTGATAGGGATGGACCATATGTTGTACAAGAAGTATACTCAAATAGTTCTTACAAGCTTGTAAATGTAGATGGCGTGGAAATTAGCCCTATCAACGCCGAGATCTTGAAGAAGTACTATCCTTAAAGGAAGGTGACACTCCTGGCCTGCAAGAGTATAAACTGTGTACAGGTCAAAAGAATGTCCACTAGGTTGAAAACCACGAAAGAGGCGGCCTAGGCAAAAGTTAGGACACAAAACAAAAAGAAGAAAAAACACTCACCCAGAACTACGTTGTGACTTGATCCTCTTTACTGAGGTACGTAGGTGCTTGGAATTTCATTCAGAGTTCAGTTACATAAGTGTCAAGAAAAATACATGTCCCTTCTTGATCCGCCATATGAAAGTTAATTCTGCATATATCTCAATTAAGTTTAGCACTTATTCCAAATATTTGTGGCTCAATTGGGGAAACCTATCAAAAAGGGAAGCTCTTTCAATAGGATTTAAAATACCCAAAGCCTACAGTTCACGACATAGATCTGCCACACGTGCAATTATCAAGTTTGTAAGTCAAAAGCTTTAATTCTTAAGGATTTCAAATTGAAGTTTCAAGTTCAACTCGTTTGTGGGAAAAAGACGTTAAGCTGACGAGCAACAAGTTTTGGAGAGAAAAGCTGGAGTTTAATACTACAACATCAACACATCAAAATAAGGAAGCAATTCTTGGAGTTGAAATTCAAAAGAAATATTAAAATAAATGTTCAATATCAAGAAAAAGAGTTTACATTACAACTAATAGGTCTAACTACTTAATAAAAGGGTAAAAGAAAGCAACAAGAAGGTTTGAAGGAAGACATGTCCTAAGGCTAATCTAAGTATTGCTTATAATTCACTAAATCTTGTAAAGAAACCTCTAAGACTTTCTTATTCTTATCCATGACCTTTGAGGCATTTACGGTTGCAAGAGAGACATCAGAACACTTGGAAAACTCTTTTTCAACAGCTGAAACTTTGGACTCCATATCTGCAGCTTCTTGTTTGGCAGTATTTTGTTGAGCTTTTGGCTTCATCACCTTCTTTCTCTCCTTCTCAAGAGAATTGCAAACGGCAGAAATTTCTTCAGATTTCTCATATCTCTCCCTCAATACAAGCTCAATATGTTCTTTGTCTTTCAAATATGGCGATAACTCTTTAATTATTATGTTTTTATCAACAAGGGCGGATCGTGCTTGGTCATAGGAAGTTGCAAGGCCAAATAAAGACCCCCAATAAATTCTGCAAAGGGGAAATACCTCCCCCCATTCCACTCATGTCGTTAAGTATGACTTCGACATCATCTTGGATAGAAGAAGCATGATTCAAAGTAAGGCATGAAAGTTTGGTGCGGATACTAGCCCAAGCCTTCATGATAAATTCTTTTTAAATATCTGAAGTAACCTTCTTACCATAAAAAATAGACATAGTTACCGCTGGTTGCTGGGGAAAGTATGACTCTACATTTTCTTGGACTTTACCGTAAGGGTTAGAAGTGACCACTTTGGATGAAAAAAGTAACTCTCTTAAGTATGGACCCACTATAGACTCGCTACTATCTTATGGCTTACTTTCATAAGGATCTTCCAAAACTTGTACATTTTCTGGCTACACACATAAAGAAAAAATCATATGAGGGGTATATAAAGGCGATGCATATACTATGAAATAGTAGAGAGTTAAGTCGTTACCTTCTCGATGGTTAGTAGAGTCTTTGATAAACAAGAAAGAATATCTACATGGGATTTAGAATCACCTTGCTTTTCCAAGGATGGTTTTACCTTCTTCCAACAATGATCTCTATGACTACTATCGCTCTTGTCTTGAGATGGTCGTTTATTGAAAGCCTGTTGAGTCAGGGTAGGTAGCTCCTCTTTCTGAGTTTCTTCATGTGGTGGTCCCTTGACTTTATATGGAATGACTACCTTAGATTTCAAAACATGAGGCTTTACGACTATTGGGACCTCCTCACCATATTCTTGAGGAGTATCGACAATAGGACCTATGACGTTCACCAAAGATTGCAAGTTAACTTCAAGAAAGTTTCCATAAACTTTGTCCCACCAAGATTTATACGGCGTGGATGAATGTCTTCGCACATTGGGTGTGGCTTTAGAAAAAGTTTCTTTCGACAAAGAACCATGCGATACATAAATTCAATGAAATTTAAGGCCTACATCTAGTGAAGCACTGTGAATATCATTTTCCAAGATTCTGGGAAGTCCTTGATAAAATTCAAATTGACGGGTAAACTGGTGTGGACTGTATGGCTTAAGTATGAATGAACCTCTATATCTAAAAGGGAGAAAGTTAAAACGGAGGCTCATGAAGTAGCTTATCTCTGACTCTTCATCCTTATTATCATCTATAAAATGACAAGGAGCGGACTTGCTTAGCATAGTGGAAGTCCAAATAATATTGTCTTCTTGATGGATGCATTTTCTGGCTAGCTCTCCATCAAAGTACTTTGCCCCACCTTTTCTGGAATAAGTCGTCATCAATGGAGTAGATGGTCAATTAGAAAGTAGAAAGTGTGTCTTAAAATAGTAAGAAAGTCAACCATACACATAATGGATAGGAAAGGATACTCTGAGCTGCTCAAACTGCAAAGATTTATAGACTCTGTTCAGACCATTATAAATGCTCGATAGGACTAGAACTGCATGACTGAAAGTTTGCTTATCCATCATAGCTGCAACTCTAAAAGTTCCTCGACGAATGAAATAACCATTTTTAGAGGGAAATACAAAGGTGCATAACCAACATAATAGGAACGCTGCCAAATATGTATCGATCATATGTTCATACTTCATTCCAAGTTTAGAAAATATGGCATCATCTGCACTTAACCACTTCACTACTTTCGAAATTGTCCCAGTTGGGCTATGGGTTGACTTCAAGCAAGCAAATTTTTTCTCCTTCCTCAGTGGAGCTGACTCATATATTAATACCCTTTTGCACCAAAACTTTATCCACTTTCTTAGAGAAACTCTTGGATTAGAAGCATCTCCTTCTTAAAGATGTTGGAAAGCTACAAACAAGAATTCATAAGAACGAGGGATAAATCTCTCTTTCATTTCATCAACACTTGTAAGCTCCTTCGCTTCGGGCACTACTTCTTTATAAAAAAATAACTCTGATGGACAGACCTATAATTTTGTATAAATCCCAAAGGGATATGGATAGCTCTTCAACTGAAGTAAGCAATGTGTTGGTAGTTGAACGCCGAGCCTCAAAGAATGCCTGTTATATGTTTGAGTTTCGATCATAGGTAAATAATGAAGCATAAACAACATCATATATTTTTTTCTACCTTCAAGGTTTGTGCATTTCTAGCCAATATGTCCTCAACCCATTTCCAATATCCTTGAGTATGATGATATTCACCAGTTATCTCCATAGTGCCCCCAACGTATTTCTCTTTTGAGTACCCGACGTCCTAAGCAAGGAAGTATTCTCACAATGTTTAATTCATATTGGTTGGGAGTCCGAATAAGTCATACTTTAACCGACCTATTAGCATCAATATCATGTTCTGAAGTCCAATCTAACATATGAAGAGAATTTTGCAAGTGTGGCCACAGATCTGCATACCTGCCTTCTGTTGGAGTTTCAGTCAATAGCCTAGTTAAAATCGTACCATCATCGGACTCAATTAGGAGATACTTGCTTTTAGAGGATGAATATGTGGAGTCTCTAAAATGAACCATCTTTGCAAGTTGCATGAACAAAAGAATCTTGGTCAAACACAAAGTCAAGGTTCAGAAAAATACTTGCAAAAATGCCAAAGAATAAAAAGGCCATGCTTTGGCTTTGGTGAAATATAGTCATGTATAATTAAGACGAACTCGTCAGGTCTTATAGTGACGGAGACGAAGTTAAACTCTCGCACCTTAAGCTGACCATTGTAAAGGGCCCATACTTAGAGAAGACTATCGCATAAATATATCGGTGAAAGGGTCCATACTTAAAGAAAATCATTGCATCTTCAAGCAAAATCTTTCGGTCTTAAGGTGACAGAGGCGAAGTTAAGCTCTCGTACCTTAAGACGATGTCCACCGTTTTCAAGAAAAATCTTTCAGTCTTAAGGTGAAGGAGGCGAAGTTAAACTCACGTACCTTAAGTCGATGCCCACCGTCTTCAAGCAAAATCTTTCGGTCTTAAGGTGACGAAGGTGAATTTAAACTCTCGCACATTAAGCCGATGTCCACAGTCTTCAAGCAAAATCTTTTGATCTTAAAGTGATGAAGGCTAAGCTAAACTCTCGCACCTTAAGTCGATGTCCACCATTTTCAATCAATGATTGCATATTGCTATTTGTTTCAACCCTATCAAAAAAGGGGGAAGAAACAAAACAATAATAAATAAATTGAGAAAAAAATAACTCACCAATAATATCCCAACTGCTACAAAACAAATAATCAAACGGGATCAATGCGAGTTGCTAAAGATGAACTATGAACTACAACCACTAAATGGTTAGTAGTTATAAATGCCTAAAGTCGGCCGAAAGAATCAGTGACCAACATGAATTGAGTTTTATAATTTGACTTCTGACAGAATTCAAGTAATACAAGGAATGCCTTATCTTATGCGCTATCAGTCATAGTAAGGATTAAACAAGGATAAATCCTACATTATGATTGGCACGCATAAGTGTAGTAAAAGAAGATAAAAGAGGCGAAAACTATTTTAAGAATTAGGGCGCCTTACCCCTAATCCCTTATAACTTTGAAGAAGGATACATGGAAATTGTATTAAAAGAAAAAAAGAGGTCTAATATGAGGCGGTGGAATTGTGGGATTCCAAATTCTAATTCTATATTGGAATTGTTCTTTAGTTACCGCCTTCAGTGAAGTCCATGTATATAAAAAGAAAAGGAAAAGTGGAACTCCCATGCATGTGACAAAACAAAATAAAGTTTCATGTGCAAGCTAGTTACTTGGCAAGTAATAATCATTTAATTACGTGGCTTGCATGATGGGCATGATCCAATAATAATAATAATAAAAAAGAGTTGCAAAATAGGAATTGAGAGCAAGTAAATGAAAGTGGGTTTTGACATCAAATGCTTAAAATTCAACCCCTTTTCTTTCTCAATTTTGTCATCACAGATAAGAAAAAAAAGAATCAATCCCACAGAAATGAGGGAATGATTTTTTTTATTTGCTATTGGTCAAGATAATTTTTGTACACGCAAATTAAAATGTCAAGTCTATACTTCAAGTTTAGTCTCCAAAAGATTAAATATTTCGATAAGTCTTGAAGTAGGGGACATTTTGTGGCAATAAAATTTTATTAAATTAAAATATATTAGTCCCAAATAAATATTGCGGATTAATATAATTGGATTATAATTTAAGTCCAAACATATGTAGATTTAATTAGAGTCCAATTTTTATTGGGCTAGCCCATTGATTTGGGCTACAAATAATGAGTTCACTTTGCTAAGCCTAAGATATTGTCAAATTCTAGAGACACAAATGAGCACCACGTGTCAAATGACATGGCATGCCAAGTCAAGTAAAAGAGCCAATAGGACCATGCCACGTGTCGAAATGATGCAGCGAGCCTTATGAAATTAAAATACCCATAAAAGGCGCCACGCCACTTGAATTTAAATTCGTCAAAAGAAGTCCATCTTCATCATGACTCTTCCCTTTCCATAATTATAAATAGGTCTCATAATTCAGAAAAGGGACCAACAACTCTAACAAGAAGCAAGAGAAAACTCGTGGATCAAACGCCGTAATTTCTCTATAAAGCTCAACCATTCAAATCCAGTTCATCGAGATTCAAGATCAAGACCGCAAAATTCAAGATTAAGCTCAAAGACTCTTGAATTCAAGCACAAGTGAAGATCAAATCTACCAAATCCGCAAATCAAGTTCAAAATCAAGATCAAGATCAAGCTCGAAGCCCTTAAATTTATATTTAAAAAGGTGAATCAGAAGATGCATAGTGATTATAACGCTCACATTGAAATCAATTAAACGGTTATTGCAATATTTTTTCTTATCTCGATTATTATTTTCGATCTCGAAATTTTATTGTCCAACAATTATATTATAAAAGTATTCAAGAAGTCTGTAGATTAGCTTTTCAGTTAACATTTTTTTCTACAGATGGATATGAATTAGTGCATCCCCCATTCCCCTTCCCCTACCCCCAATTAAAAAAAAAAAAAGAATTAGTGCAAGTTTTCTGTCTTAAATTATGTTCTCTTCTTGAAAATATGTAGTTTCTTCACTTCCCTCTTCATTTTTCGCTATATCACAGGTGCATCAATAATTAAAAAATGAAAAAGATTATGATCGTCTAATTTATTAATCTAAAAAAAATACAAAGTCAGTTAAAAACATAAGAAGATCAAAACAAATAAATAAGAAGCAAAAGTAATTTGAGAACATTTCATTTCAATCAAGTCATAAATAACAAAATATTCAGCATAATTTCATAAGTGAGATTGAGGAGGGATAGACCTTTTCAAAATACATAATCGAGTGCATAGCCCAGTTGAAATAATGTGAACAAAGAAAAAAAAATAAAGAAGAGAAAGAAGAAGTCCTCTAATCCTCTAGTATTCAAAGGGAACTTGGGAAGAAGAAAAGTTGTGATAGCCTGATTTTGAAGAAGAAGAGATATGCTGAAAGTAAATGATAATTGAATCCTCAGAGCAATTTGTGCTAATTTCATTTTCGAAGCACAAGAGTTTGGTAACACTCCAATAGATTCCAACATTTCGAGTTAATAGATTTAGCTCACACTTTGTATTCGAATTTTTTTTTTTATCAAAAATAATGTCTCAAACTCTTTAAAGTTAGCCGCATATATTGAAGTAGAGAGATAATTAAAAAAAATAAAAAAGTTATAAAATTATACAAAAATAGAGATGTTTCCTTGAAGAATTGATTTTTTTATTAGTTTTTCTTCAACATAGGGTTGAAGTATTTAAGGATTAATAATAAGAAGCTCATTTGATTCATCCCCCCATAATTAATGTTTAAAATAACAAAAATAAAAATTAATGTTAAAAAACAGGAAATAAGATGAAAGTTATAAGACCAACCATAAATAAATTATAGAAAGAAAAAGGAAGGATTTTATTTTTGATTTGAAACATCGATAGAGAAAGGGAGGGATCGTATTTAACTACTTGTTGGAAGTTGGAGCAAGAGAGTAGATATTGATTTGCTGCTAGTAGCTAGAGTAGAAGAGAACACATTGATATTTACGTCAAACAAACAACACTGCACAACAAACGATTAATCTTTATTTTAATAAATGAAAGTTATTATTACAATTTTCATTTCACCCTACTGAACTGTTTTGTTCTAAATTTAGATTCTACTACTCAAAAGTGAAACTAGGTTCTCCACCCAAAGAATACAGTATGATAATCGATATTGAAAGCATCCCATCATGGATTTTCTGTAGTACATGCAACAATTGTCCTTGCACATGTCGACGTAAGGTAAAATTTTCTTTTCTTTCATCCTCTTGCTGACACATACTAATCTTTAAAAAGTCTAGTAAATCTAGAATGAGATGATGTAAAGCAACAAATAATCAGAATCTGATATTAGTTATTGACACAGATTTTTTTAAAAAAATTATTGATTGAGCCAATTCACGTGTACATGATTATTTATTGGCATGATCTAACGTAATGAAGTTAGAATTTTTCACAATTGAAATTCATAGACATCATAATGGAGTTTCAATTGCTAAATTCAAACTTTATAACAATGACTATTTTTTTATTTATGAGACTGAAAAATAGTTAATTCGTCCAATTACAATTGACGTGAAAAAAGACTACCGAACCCAAAAAAAATCAAGGTATTATTTTTTCACATTCGTATGCGACTTTTAATAAATAATAATATAATTTATTTTTCTTCTTAGAGAATAAAAGTCTACAAAAATAAAAATTCATTTCATCAATAGAGCTATATTTTCCTTAAACTGTCAAGTACATTAAAAATTCTTCTCCACTGATAAAAATCGTAAAATAACTTTTGTGCTTATCAGTAACGAGATCAGTCATTCATGATCCTTTAAAAAGTGTTGTGGCTTGATTCAATTTCTTTTCAACTCTTCGAGCCTTCCACTTCTTTCAGTTCCTCCATCAATTACCATTAATCCACTATTATTGTTTCCTCTTATGTAGTAGTACTACATTTGTTTACTATAAAATTAATGTTATGTGTAATTTTAAAACTGCTTCATAATTATTTTGTGTCTGATTAACATATGTTCTTTACGTCAATTGTAGTTTGAGATGAACTTCTATGGCACTAGCAAATTATCAACTGCAAGTGTCATTTTATGTTCAAGTTCGGTATGCCCGACAGATGAATACAACAAAATCAATCAATTTTTAGATCTCTACATTTTTGGAGTTCATTTTTTGATATAAATAAAGTTAGTGGGATCGATATTTTTTTCTTTAAAATAAATTAATCTAGAAATAAATCATAACGGTAGTCTCTTATTCTCAACAATTATTTCAGAAAATAATCATTCTAAATTTAAACAATGTCGAATAGTTTGAGTTTATTATCAAGTGTGTTAATGTAAGATCACCCTTCATCATTTTAAGCTTATTCTATTTTTTAAAAATTTAAGATATATATCCCACACATATGGTTACCAAATATACATATATATATATATATATATATATATATATATGATTTTAACATATTTTTATGAATTGACACAAAATAAACGTGCGGCGCACGACATACACATTCAGTTCACAGGATGCACTTGGAAGCAGAATTATATATATATATATATATATATATATATATATATATATATATATTATAATATTATAATAATACAATATAATATAACATAACTTGCGGTGGAGATTAGTTTAATTAAATTTTTTTGCAAAGTAATAATATCTATAATTCACAAGAAAAGAAATAAAAATCGAAACAGAGATATAAACACCAAATTAATTTTATCTTGATTATTTGTAAGAAAATTAATTGAATCAACAACTCAATCAAATATAGCACAGAATTATCAACAGATCAAAAAAGACGGATGAAACAACAATTGACACTAAACTTTAATTACAAAAGTCTTAAGTATGTGATTATACATCATTGTCACTTGAAGAACCTAAGAGTTAATAAAAAGAACCTCATAAAGGGTGATCCAAAAGAAGGTTATATTTGACTCATTCTTACATAATTAATGTCAAAAAGTAGCAAACAAGATAAAAAATAATGTCAAAAAAAATAGCAAATAAAATGAAAGTTTAAAGAACAAGTTTAAGTAAATCATTAAAAAAAGAAGGGTTTGATTTTTGGTATGAAATATAGATAGAGAAAGGGAGGAGTCTCATATAACTGCTAGGCGGAAGTTGGAGCAAGAGGATAGAGAGAGGTTTTAGCTACTAGTTGCTTGAGTAGAAGTGAATGCAATAATTTTTACGTCAAATAAACAAAACAATACAACAAAGGATTAATTTTTGTTTTAATGAATGGAAGTTATTATTATTATCATTTTTTTTTTAATGCTTAGGGCTCATTTGTTTTTGCACTTAATGGTGGTCTGAATCTAAATGGTTCAGACTTCAGACCATTAAGTGTATTTATTTTTTATTAAGATTTTAGTTCTTAATAGGTCTGAATAGGTCTTAAATCAAGCCTTAATATGTCTGAAGAGGTATTCTGATGTTAGATAATATTGAACGTCACTCTATTCATAATCATCACTCACCACTACTAACCACCTCTGCCACCGCCACCATGGTCAACCACCACCCACCACCACCAACTACCTCCATCATCGCAACCACCATCGACAACAAATATCGCTATCAACCACTATTGTCAACCGTTACCACACCTACTATCTCCATTATTTTTATTATATTCATCGCCACCACCACCGTCAACAGCACCACCATAATCAATCACTACCGATCAATCCCTACTATCGACCAACTCATCTATCACAACTAGCACCACCGCTAACTGCCGCTAATACATCATAATCTCCACATATTCTTCGACCGCCACCACCATTATCACTAGTAACGCCACCTCTATCATTACTTCAACCACTACCATCGCTACAATTTATCTCTACTAACAACCACCTCCACCATCACAACTAACAACATCTCCAACTAGCGTCAACACATTGTCACTCATCATGCATTTATTTTTCAGCCATCACAATCAATACCTCCAAGTACTAACATCAAGCAATGTCACATCACAACCACCACCATCACTATCATAACAGTTACTACAATACCAACCATCACAACTATCACTACTAACATTACTGATCAGTAACATCAATCATTGTCACCGCAATCACCATTATAAATAAGGGTGTCAAACGGGCCGGGCCGACCCGGCCCGATTAGCTAACCCGGCCCGGTAAGCCCTAGGGCTTTAGGGTTCTGGGTTTCGGGTCGTTTTTTTTTGTTAAAATGGGCCCGGTTAACCCGGCCCGGATCAAGCCCGATCCAGGCCCGCCGGTTAACTGGCCCGGCCCAGCCCGGAAAAAAATTAAAAAAAAATTTGGATTTTGGGTCAAACTAGCCGTTGGCCCAACGGCTATATAGCCGTTTTTGGGTCCAAACAGCTAGTTTGGGCCCATTTAATAAAAAAAAAAAAAAACTTTAAAAAATATTTTTTAATCCCCAAAAAAAATCTATAAATACCCTACAACTTCAAATCATTTTTCACACAATTTTTCACTCTCTCAAATCTCATTCTCTCTCAAATCTCAATTCTCAATTCTCTAATATTCAATATATTTAATTTCTTAAAGTGTTCACTTTAATTTTTTAATTTTCGTTTACAAAGTACGAGCGGAAGTTTCTAAAGTCGCAATCTTCGGATACTTCCAAAATTTGGTATTGTCGTTCCATCTCTTACGTTTAATTTTTATTTATTGTATTAATTTTTTAATATTTAGTTTTATTATATTTGTGTATTTTGAATATTTTTAGTTTAATTTAATTTATATTATGGATAAATTAAAAAACCTCGCTGCTAAAGGTGTTAAAATTTTTTGTCCCGGAAGCGGTAGTGGTAGTAAAAAGCGAATTACTAGCGGTAGAGGTAGTTCAAGTAATAGATATACCCGTGTGCCTTCATCTCCGGTACCGCTTGGTACACCTTTTGAGGAAGAAATAGGTGTAGGTGCTCACGATATGGATTATGTAGAAGCTCAGGAAAATTACGGTATAGAAGAAGAAAATGAAGTAGATGCAGTTAATTTAGACGAAGATAATGAAAATATTGCTGAAACACCCGCAGTAGGAGATGCTAACGTTAGATCTGAATCAGTTAATCTCCCTTCCCGTCCTCCCAGTGCCCCAAAACCTCGTAAAAGAACTAGTATTGCATGACAATTTTTTGAACGTATATCAGATATTGAGGTGCAGTGTAATATTTGTCAACAAATATATAAGCATAGAAGTGGAGGCAAGCAAGGGGGTACGGGTACGTTAACGAGACATATAGCTGAAGATCACAAAAGAGAGTTAAATATTGCAAAAGGTGGTGGGGATGTTGGTGGGTCAACGCAAACTAGAATGGACCCAACAACCGGTCAAGTAGCGAAAAAGTATAATAAATTGAGGGACAGGGAAGAAATAGCTAAAATGGTAGCTGTGGGTTGTTTGCCTTTTAGTTTTCCTTCTTCTGATGCTTTTATTCGTTATATACAAGCAATTTATAATCCTATGTTTAATAGTATTCCTAGAACTACTTGTCGGTCTGATATTTTTAGACTCCATTCACAATATTATTTTTATTTATCAATATTGTTAAAAAATATTCAATGTAGATTGTCCCTAACTTCTGATCTTGGTCGTGCTGTAAACAAAAATGATTATTTAACCGTTACTTGTCATTGGATGGATAGTAATTTCGTGATGCAAAAACGTATTCTTGCTTTTTTATATGATGAAAATCGTAAACATACTGGACAATTTATTGCTGATTCTATTGTTAAAATTGCCGGATATTATGGTATAGAAAATAAAATTTTATGTATTGCTTTTGATAATGCTTCTAACAAAAAGACTGCTATAACAAAAATAAAATCTACGCTATCTCCACCCTTGCCTGAATTTTTTCATATTAAGTGTGCATGTCATATATATAATTTAATTGTAAATGATGGTCTTGAGTTTTTTGAGCTTTATATTGAAAAAATTCGTCTTGCCGTTGGTTTTATTCAAGGAAATAATCGTAGATCGAGAATTAGAGAATTTAAACTTAAATGTCAAGAAAATGGACTTACACCGATTTTGATGCCTGAGGAAATTGATACTAGATGGAATTCTACGTATGAATTTCTAAAAACTTGTTATAAATATAGAATTCCTATTACACTAGCTTTTAACCAACATTGCGGTTCATTTGCTGATTCTGCTGATTGCATGCTACATAATTCTGATTGGGTTGTAATTAATGATCTTGTTAAGTTTTTAGAAAATTTTTATGTAGCTACGGTTGAATTTTCCGGTGCTTACTATCCTACTGTTTGTAATATTTTGGCATATATAGCCAATATTTCTGGTTTGCTCCAACAATATAAAAATAAAGAAGGTTATAAAGAAGCTGTTGGCGCCATGTTTACGAAATTTAAAAAATATTTTTTCTCGATTCCCCCTATTTACTTGGTTGGTGCTATGCTAAATCCGTGCATGAAATATAATCATATGTGTCACTTTAGTACTCTTATTTATACTAACTTAGAAATAAATACTAACCATGATTCTGAACAAGTACAACCTGATTTGTGGACGGCTACGGCTGATGCAAAGGATTATATAGAAAAATTATATAATCACTATGCTGATTTATTTGATTCAGCCTTACCTACAAGTATCACTCCAACTGTCGCTCCTCATCCTCCCGAGGAGCCATCATCTTCTAAAAGGCCGGCACATAGTGGTTTTTTTGATTCGTTTTATGATTTAAATTATTGGAACAGTGTTGATGAGAGAACTTACACATCAACTTATTGGGAAGAGCTGAAATATTATCTTCGGACGGCACCAGAGGATCGCAGACGACGGATCAACACGCTGGATTGGTGGAGGAATAATGAATCACAATATCATGTGCTTTCAAGATTAGCTAGAGATATCTTGAATGTTCCAATGTCAACCGTTGCATCAGAGAGCGCCTTCAGTCAGGGACGACAGCAGCTTGGAGACAACCGACACTCATTGGGAAGCAATGCAATGAATGTTCTAGTTTGCCTCAAAGATTGGATTAGAGCGGAAAGAAGAAACCAAGAAATGGAACCGGAGCCGAACAACGAGCTGAAACTTGAAGAAATTATGACTTCATGGGAGAACTCCGCAGAATCAAGTCCAATGCATGGTTTTGCCCCCGTTGACTTCGATTATCCTATGCAAGTTCCCATTAATATTAACATGAATGAGTTGGAAAAAATGATGCATAATTTATAGATTTTTCATTCATGTAAATTATAAATTTTGGATCATTTTGCAATCAATAAAATTCCCCAAATTCATTCACTCCTTAGTCGTTGTTTTTTATTTTTTTTTATTTAACGATTTAAAATTTTAAATTGAATTTCTAGTTTTCTACTTTAAATTAAAAACTTACTTCTAATATATTATTAATTTACTACCAAATATTATTAATTTATTATATTAAGTAGCATATGTTTTGTATATTTGTGCATATATCTTCTATAGAAGTGTATATTTAACGTATACATGTGTATATGTTTTATAAATTAGTATATAAGTATATCTATACATATTGTAATGTATATATAATGTAGTATATTTTATAAGTAGTAGTATATATACATTTAATGGTGCGTATACACGTGTATATATCTTCTATAGAAGTGTATATTTAATGTATACATGTGTATATGTTTTATAAATTAGTATATAACTATACAAATATATATTGTAATGTATATACATTATAGTATATTTCATTTAAAGTATTACATATACATAGAATAGCGTGAATGGATCTTCTATAGACGTGTATATTTAACATATACATGTGTATATATTTTATAAATTAGTATATAACTATACAAATATATATTGTAATGTATATATATTGTATATATCTCATTTAAAGTATTACATATACATAGAATAGAGTGTATATATGTGAATAGATCTTCTATAGACGTGTATATTTAACGTATACATTACTTTATGTTTTATAAATTAGTATATATATTGTAGTATATACTTTTTTTAAAGTAATACATATATATTGAATGGTGCGTATATATGTGTATATATCTTCTATAGACGTATATCTTTAAAGTATACAAGTGTATATGTTTTATAAATTAGTATGTAACTATATATATATATACATATTGTTGTATATATATATATGTATATCACTATACTGTAGTATATATTTTATTTAAAGTAGTACATATATATTGAATGGTGCATATATATGTGTATATATCTTCTAAAGTAGTATATATTTAACGTATACATGTGTATATGTTTTATAAATTAGTATATATATATATTGTAGTGTATATATATATATATATATATTATACTATTATAGCATATGTTTTATTTAAAGTAGTACGTATAGTCATATATAATTATATATTGAATGGTACGTATATATGTGTAATTGTTTATACTTTATATATTTTTTTAAAAATATATATTGTATATTGGAGTGTATATAGTGTATATTGGAGTGTATATAGTGTATATTGGATTTTTTATTTATTTTTTAAACGGGTTTGACCGGTTTTTAACCGGGTTTGACCGGGTCTTGGTGGGTTTGACCGGATTGGGTTAAGTGGGCCGGTTACGGGCCCAGTTAACCCCAACCCGGTCCGTAACCAACCCGGAACCCGGGTAAAATGGGAGGGCCGGTTCCGGGTTGGCCCGGCCCGGCCCGTTAGACACCCTTAATTATAAACCATCTACACTATCACTAACAAACATAAATATTTTTTTCAATCAAATAATAATTTTATTGTATTAAATTACATACTTTTTTGATATATAATTATTATTTTTCTTGCATTGTTATTTTTTATTTTATTATATATATAAATATTTTTTTTTTTACATATTCAGATGTTGAAAAACAAACAGTTTTAATCATTCAATTTTCAGATCTAAAGACAACGTCTTAATCATTCAAACGTGTATTCAGACATTTGAATCTTAAAAAAAAAACAAAAAACAGCCTTAATGTTATTGATCACCCTATTTAACGTATATTTTTTGTTTTGTTTTAATTCTATGTTCTACCACTCAAAAGTCAAACTGGATTCTCCATTCAAAGAAAACAGTATGATGATCGATCCGAAAAGTGCTCCGTCATGATTTCTTGTAGTACATGCAACACTTGTCCTCGTACAAGCGGACTTGGAGTAAAAATTAAATTCATACTCTTATTAATACATATTAATCTTTAAAAAATCTAATTAATTTATAATCAGACAATGCAAGGAGACAAATAATTAGAATCCCACATGGCCATAAACAGAAGGATTTAAAAGAAAAAGATTCTTAATTGAGTCAATTAACATGTACATACTTATTTATCATCGTTATTTCAAGTAATGAAGTTTTAATTTTCGCCATGGAAATTTTGAGACATCACAGTGGAGTTTCAACTACTAGATTCAAGCTTTATACAATGGCTATTTTTTCTTCACAAGAATGAAAAATAGCTAGTCCGTCCTATTACAATTGAGGTGAAAACATACATCTACACCAAAATAACTTTATGATATTATTATTTCACATTCATATCTGGATTCTAATAAATAATAACATAATCTATTTTTCTCCTTAGTGAATAAGAGCCTACATAAATACAAATTCATTTAATAGAACTACATTTTCTTTACACTATCAAATGCATTAATAGTTCTTCCCCACTAATGAGAATTGAAAAATGACTATTGTGCTTATCAGAAAAGATACCAATCATTCATGATTATTTTAAGAGATAATACATCGAAACACCCCAACACTCCTGAACTTGCTAGCAAAATTTACTTTAAATCCTAAACTAATTGAGCAATTATTTACTATGTTAAACAGTATAAAAATTATCAGATTTAAATATCACCCGCAAGATAGGAATGATCTCAAATTCAGTTACTCTATATAAAACAGAACTCAGATAGTTCCGTCAGAACTTAGACTGTCAGATACAGTCTCTCAGTATCAGTTCCATCGGCTGGGCCGATCATCACAGTTATATCAGTTATATTAGTCTTCTGAACTCATGTATCAGTTATCAGAATTTATGATATCAGTATTCAGCTTCAGGACTGTCAGATACAGTCAACCAGACCAGTTCTTCATAATTTGAACTGTAAAAAATAGTCGTTCATCTATTCAGTATCTTAGTATCAGTACACTCATGTTGTCAGTATTCAGACTTAGTAGTCAGTATCTCCACGAGTTCAGTTACAGTTATGTATGCATGTATGTATTCTCACATTCATATTAGTCAGCATTGTTCATGCATATAACCCTTTGCATTTAGCCTACCTCACTCGTATACTCAGTACATTCAGACGTATTGACGCATTTGCACTATGGTGTTTTCTCTTATGTTACACCATAGGTTCAGAGGCACGAGCTCCAGATCAGCAGTAGCATTCCAGTGTTCAAAGTTTGCAATAAGTCCTTCTCATTCGAGGATGATTGGATTATTGCTACATTTACTATTCAATTGCTAGATGGAGTTAGTTGGAGACATGTTCTTTCAACTCCTTATTCAGTTCAGTTAGAGGCTTTTAGACTAGATGTCAGATTAGATATTCAGATCTCATTATTTTCTGTATTTATGACTTGTTTTGGTATTGTTATACATTTTTCAGACATTTCATTATTAGACGTTTATTCAGTTCGAACCTTATGGCTTTTCATGTTTATGTTTTCGTATTTTATGATATATTATGCAATATATAGGTACAAATATCAGTCATGGGTTAGCTTGTGGTCCTTTGGGGTCATGATTATCGTGTAGCATACCGGTTCAGAAAATCGGGGTGTTACATGAATGAATTACCTCATGAATAGGAAAGATGGAATAATAGAAATTTTTCTGTCTGATTGTTAGACTGGATTGTTGGCTATATAGACTGAATTATACTGAAAGCCTATATTCAACTGTACATTCCACTTCAAAGCTGCGCTAAACTTGAGGCTACTTAAAATATTCACATGGGCATTGATAACTCTACCTACTGAAGTCTGAGCTGAACCGAATTTTCTCACTATGTTCAAGCCTACTCAAACCCACAAAGTGCACACATGACATTGTAATACAAGTCTGAACCATGAATTCAATACACCCTACAATTTCACAACTCCTCGTCTCAAGAATAATTCTTAATACCACTTCAACAATCTACATTTAACCTCTTACTATATATTCACTAATGCACAAAGCATTAATACACTTATACATCAACATGACATTCAAGTCTATCTTCATAACCACACATGAAATTCTAGGAAAACTACCACAAAAGCGTCTTTATCATACTCTCTAAACCCCTTTCAATAACAACTTCCCTGCACTAACCCAAGAAAACACACATATATTTCTTAACTAACCATTACATATACAAAAACTTAGCTTCAATCTTACTTCATACTTACAACCTTAGATAAAGAAAGAATGCAACAATCTTTGATCAACAAGAAATGTTTACTCTCTCCCATCTAAATAGTGTTTATCATCACTATCTTGACCTAAAGAGGGGTCACTTAAAGGTTAGAACATGAGGACCTGAAACATGAAAGAATACTATGCATAACTTGGACACTTAACTGAGGCCTGAGGAGTAGAGTATCAAAAGCATGAATTAATCAAAAAGAGCTAAACTGAGGACATACATGACATAATCTGAGTTATATTGGTCATTAAGAGTGTAGCATGAGTACATGGAACTGAACATACTGTAAAGGATGAGTACATGAGTCATGAGCTGCATGACCTGAGTTTGGAGTTCATAATTTTATGGAATATGATTCTTACTGCTGAGTGAACTGGAACTCCTCATACAAGGATCTGGAAGAGTACACGATTCTCTATTATGTGCATGAACATGAACTATGATCTTGAAGCTGACATGTAAGACATGAGTAGGTGTTATAATGACTAAAATTTTTTGCACTGAAATAAAAATGGGTTGGCATATTCCTTCCCACCGATGTTCTACAATATACCACATCGCTACAGGAATTTGAGAGCCTGACTTGGTTACTTGTTCTATTATCCCCCTTAGCTTTAAGCTATCACTCTAAGTCTGTGGACCTTTTAATAACTCTAATCTGAACTGCAACCACTTTACTCTAGAGCCTGAGATACATCAATACACATCAATTGTAAACTCAGCCTGGAAGACTACATACGAAAGTGTAAAACCCGCTGGTAGTACTGCCTTCTGATATAAAACTCTTAACTTTCTATAGCCCAAAACTAAGCTGGTAAGAACATCGTATCCTACATAGCCTCATTCACACATAAAAAAACTCATGGGTACTATCTAAGCACACACATTGATAAAACTTAGAAATAATACAATCCTATATCACCTTAGGTACACCCCTAGATTATACAGACATAATCATACTAAATTTCAAATCAACAACTTAAATTCTTGCATACACTATTTTAAACCTACTGATTTATCTTTTATACAACTAGCCCCATGAATACATAATCTACTCGATCCAAATAAGACTTTCCCAACTCTACTACTACTGAACTTCTGGGTCCATGCTTCTAACTCTAGATCAAATACTATCAAGGGATTCTGAGAAGGGATCTAAAAACACATCTGACTTTGTCTCAATACACAATTTTCATGAACATGAATGAAATATATAGAACTTTAGAATATAAGGACAATGATGGGATCCTTTTAATCCCCCATATAATCCCCTAACTATCTGTGAGGACTGATTGAGAAAGCTCTATCTATAGGAATTTTAGCTTAACTATTTCTATTACTTTGAAAACAAGGCAGAGATGGCATGAATAGAGCAAGATAAAAATATGTATAAGTTTCTTAGAAAAACTTCCTATAGCATGATTTTAGATATGAAAGAAGGGAAATATTTCCTAAATAACCTGTAGCCTCTCAAAGAAAAGTACAGACGTCTGCGTACCATTCCATAAGACTCTACTAGATACAATTTCATAGACTCCCTAGGACACTTGAACCTTGTACTCAGATACCAAGTTTTTCATGACCCGAGAATACCGCTAGTCATAACGCGGTGCTTGGAACCATAAGTGATCCTAAGATAACCCATGAACTGGCATACAATTAAGCAACTAAATTAAAATATATTAAATAGTTAGTTTTGTTGTACAACAATATAATCATGATAAAATATAGATGACATGACTGATGCTGACTGACATCTATGAAACCTCTACTTTACTAACTATAGATAGCTGGAACATGCCTCCAACTACCACTAATCAATATATCTGAATAATGAAAATAAGGTACATGAACAATATCTGATTGGAGTCCTCAAAATAGGAGAACTCATCACTTTCTAGATGAAAGCTGCAACTATTTGATTATGATGTGTGGGCTACAGCTGGTACCTACATTATGAAATAATGTAGCCACACAGATGTATATATGGATCAGTACTTCTAGAATATACTGAGTAAGAAGGGGTGAATACCAATAAGTAAAATTAGTTTCATACATAATCTTAAAACATGCATGACTAGGTGTAAGTAGACTCACAAAGAGATTGAAATAGACTGAAAGCTGAAATATCTTAAAACATGAGTAACAAACATAATCTGATAAGCTAGTGAATCACTACACTTAATTTCTTAAAACTCTCTTTTTATAATATAAGTAGAACTGAAGTTGGGATACGATAAAACATGAATACGTGAACATTCTAAAACAAGACTATATGTACTGAACTGATCTGATTGACTGAATAACTAATGCTTGGGTGATAGAATGAGTGAAATCAGAAAAAGAGTAACTACCATATACATAATGAGTAACTGATATATGAATACGAACTACCAATCAACACGAGATTGATGAGCACTAATGCATGAAAACTGTAAAATTTGAGAATGCAAGAACAAGCATAAAACATGATTGTGATATTTTCTATAAAATGAGATACTGAAAAATTGATAATTGAATAACTAATAATTGTATGCTATGTTTAAGCAAACCAGAAACTGAACTCTGAACTGAATACTAAACTGAGACTGTGGGAGCTAGCTATAACTGACATGCCCTAATGTACTTGCAGGTTCCAACCTGTAACCCTTGTTGGAAGGGTGTTACTACCATGCCATGGGTACTAATAATGGCTGTGTGGATCCACTAATAATAAATACGGAATGATGAGGGTATCATGCCTAACTCACAAGAGACCTCTTTAAGTCTACGATATCGTTGTAGGTTTGGAACACAGGGACTGATACTAGAATCCCATGCCTACTGATGGGGGAGACAAATGCCTCATAACTACTGATGAGGGAGATGCCATCCATACATTTACTCGGTGCTAAGTCTTTACTCCCAACTTAAGGACACAGATTACTGGACTAAACTAAGTTTGATTGATATGATAACTGACTGAACTGAAGGTAATCTAATATACACCAAACCATTCTAAAAATACCGTGACTAAGTAAACAACTAAGTTTTTAGGTATTCATACCCCCCAGGACTCGATAACATTACTAGTAGAAACCTACTAAAGCTTTAAATGAATGATAAATAGTCATTGTTAAAAATTCATCTCTTAGGCATTTCATCAAACACATGTAAATCATGAAATTGAACATAGGAATGCTTTAAACATGACAAAATAACATGATTACATGACTAAAATCACAAATTAGGGATTTGCATGGAATTCACTTGAAATAAGACATGGGTGTTTCATAAAAACATGTAAAGATCATTGCTTGAACATAAGAATATCTTAAACATGAGGGAACAATAGAGTTACATGGAAAAATTCATAACTTGGGGATTTATCTTGAAATTAATTGAACATGATATGGGAATTTCATCAAACATGTGAAAATATGAATTTAAAACATGCAAATATTGCTAAAACATGAATTTAGGGTCTTTTATAGAATTCACTTGAATTAAGCATGGGGAAACTTAAATTCATGGCATGAGGAATTCAAAATCTTGCATGAAATTATACATGGGATGCATTGAATTAAAAACACCATGAAAACGTAAAATTCGATCTTTCTTAAACATCTAAAATAACATAATAATCGAAAAATTCATTCTTTAATTGAAAGAAAAGGGTTTTGGGATCCATGGGTGAAAGGGGACCCATGGATTAACTCCCACATACCTTATTTAGATGATTTCTTGAAGATTTCTTGAGGCTTTCTTGAAATTAAGAGCTTGAATCCTTGACTCTCTTAAGAATAAAGCTTGAATTGTTCTTGGGGAAGAATGAGGGTTTCTTGAGAGAAAATTTAAAGAAGATGGGCAAATAATGCCCTTTTGGATGCTATAAATTGTCCTTAGGACGTTTGGGGTTGAGGAGAAAGGACAAACGTGCCCCTTGATCCTTAAGGAGATGAAACAGAGGGGGAATAAGATCTGTGTCACATCAGATATCGCATTGAGAGAGCAATGCATCGCATCACATAAGACATTGAGAAACTAGCGCGCCGCGTCCTAATCGCTTTGGCTTACTACCTCACACGAAAAATGCCATACTTTTTACTCGGGTATCAAATTAAGGAAAAATTTGTATAGTTGGAAAGATAACTCAATTATCTATAATTTTGTGGGTCTTGAGCAGAGAAATTTATGTATATAAAAAGTTATATATGTTCAAATTAGACCCTTGTAGAATCGAATACAAAACTTTGGACGAATCAAAGGCTCTTAGCTCAACTTTGTTTTAAGTGAATCATATGAATATTTTTCACCTCAAAATCACTTCACACATTATTATAAAGATCATGACACATGTATTCAAAATAAATTTAGGGTATCAGAGTTAACACACGTAGGAACGATGCTTCAAAGTCTACCCCAAAAATGTGGGGTGTTAGATTTTTCAATTCTACTGGTCATTCATCAGTCAAATACTAGATTAAAAGTGATGAAAATTTTACTAAAAGGTATTTATCTACCTGCGACCGACGGATGAAGTTGATGACAAAGTTGATGTCTTGTCAACTTAATGATGATCCATCAAGTTGGTCATCAATCCTAACCAGTAAGCTCAAAATTTGGCTAAAAGTTGATGGTTTGGATGACGTCCCATCAAGAGGTTAACGGCCTGTAACTTGGACCATCAAATAAAATTTGTATGCAGTTTAAAAGAGTTTTTTAAGGTATAGTTTAGTCCTTTCCTTACCCAAGTCCCTCCCACATTTTCTAAACACCCAATAATGGTTATTTATCATAAAAGTATCGACAATTTATCTACCAAAACCTTGCCCTTCTCCTAAACTCTCAATCCTAAAGTTTAAAGAAGGATCGAAGATTAAAGTTTCTTTTTAATGATTTCTTATCAAGTTCGTCATCAAGTTTATGTGGAACGAATCCTAGTCAAGTATGTCACCAAATTGGTACTATATATTTCATGTTAGGGTTTCCAATTTCAAGAGTAATTCCTAAATTCTTATCTAAGGTATGTTAAACAATCCTCTTTTGAAGTAAATATATAAATTGTTGGTTTCTTTCTATGTATATATATATATATATAATTTGAAAATGAAAATGGGTCACTTCTATGTTTCTTTCTAGGGTTAAGAATGATTTTATGAATGAAAATGAAAGATTTGATCTTGTGAACCCTTTTATATGATATTATTTTCATTTATTATTTGTACTTGAATTTGAAATTATCACTTGAATTATGAAATATCCAAATTGTTAAATTGTTATTTGGGATATATTGTGGGGGTTAAGAACTCATGCTTTCTAACAAATCATTTTGATATACCAAACATTTAGGGTGAAAGAAGTAAACTACCTCCATGGCTTGGAATTTCTCAAAAATTGATGAACTTATTATGACTCTTAAAACCCTTAATGTATTTCAAATGTACTTATGATTAACATTTAAAATGGTGTGTCTAATAGTTAACGAGTTATATTAAAATGTTATGGCAGGATATGTATGACTTGCAAGTATTGGTATGACAATATCAAATAAATGAGTGCCCCTATAAATATGAAATGTTTTCTAGAACATGAATTATTTTTTGAAAATTTAACAAAATAGGCTTAAAGAGGATTTAGGTAGTTCAGAAAGAAGGTTTACGTCCTAGTGACCCAATGCTTGAAACCTATATTTTGATGTTATTGGGATGGTTTGCTCCTTAACTGGATAACCTTATGATTTCACTCTATGAATATAAGATCATGACCTAAATGGTGTATATATCAGTCCATATAGCAAATATTGATTGAGCCCTTACTGGTTGGGTATAGATCAGACCCATATACTTATGAGTTACATGATGTCTATGAATACAACCTAGTTCAGAACCAAGATAGGCTTATGGTTTGATTTTGAGTCACTGTTTATGTTGCCTTCTTATATTTTAGCTCAAGTTATTAATTTACTTTATAAAATGTATTGTCCCTTTCGTTGGATTTCATACCAGTACTCATTATTTTAACCGTCTCAAGACATTACATTATATATGATATAGAATCACAGGTATTTTCTTATGGTTTTGTAAAGTATTAGGATTTTTTGGGATAACTTCAGCGCTGGTAAGCCCTCCATTCTCTGGAAGACATAGTCTATTTGATTTTCAAAACTTGTCTCAATGTTTGTGGTATTATTGGAGCCCTATCTTAGATTAAATTTTTATTCTTATGCTAGAGGTTTCGTAGAATACATATATGTTGCTTAAATTCCTTATTCCATATGATTTGTTAATTATTAACTATGTTTTAAGAGATTTCTTTAAAGGGTATTTCTTCCGCAAATGCTTAATAGAATTCTCATAATGAATGCTAAGAAGTTCTCTCGGGCCTTTAGTGGTTCCAAGTGACTGTTATGTATAGGTCATAGTCTTGGCCCATGAAATGTGGTGTGAATTCCAGAGAGTGTTCCCTACTAACTTTCCTGTTATGCCTATAGAGTGGGATTTTGATTTTTGTCTTGACATAGACTCCGACACTGATCCCATCTCTATTCCTGCCGATAAAATGGCTCCGACTGAGTTATGAGAGCTTAAGACTAAGTTGCAACATTTGCTTGATAAGGGTTTCAGTTATGCTAGTGCTTCACCATGGAGTGCTCTAGTGTTCTTTGTTAAAAATAAGGATGGTAGTAAGAGAATGTTTATAGATTTTTAATGACCTTCACAATCATTTTTCTTGTTCTCATACATTTTAACTACCCCAAGTTATTTATGAATTGATGGGACTGATAGTTTGATTTCAGGGTGATTCGTTTGAGAATTTTAGTAATATCAAATATATTGTGGAATATTCAATGTAAATTGGCCTTTGGTAGCAATATAATTTATTACCCCTCTAATTTTTTAAATTTTTATAAAATTCTTTAGTTATGAAATACTTATTTTACTTTGTAATATCTTTTATAGTCTGTTAATATTTTATGCAGAGAGAGTTAATCTAGATATGTTAAAATATTATTATTATATAATAGAGGTTTTATTAAAAATTAATTTCTATTAATTATGATATATTTAAAATATGATATTTATTTTGCCATGAACCTATGCAATCCAAGTAAATTCTCATTAGTGATTACATGATGAAAAAAAGTATATGGTGGTGACAACAATACCACAACGTGTAATTAAAATTAAAAGACCTCACATTTTTCTATTACACTTGTCTAGTAATTACAGTATTATGCCTTTTTCTAACATTTTATACTTAATAGCTAACAACTTTGAGTTGCCATATAATTTATAAGTCCACTACCTATATCATTTGATATATATATGTAATGTCAGTAGTGAATCCACTTTTGGAATCTATAATCTTGTTGTCAGTAATTTATTCCAATAATTTCTCCCTTATTCCATTAATTTACATGACATACTCAGCTAATCTTAGATATTATTTTGGTCATTCTTTTTATATACATCTTGGTGCTAGGAGGAAGTTTCATGATGAATATTGTTGATGGTTTATTTGATTATCAAAAATAAAATTGATTATCTACATGAAGTTGTACGTGCCCGGGTTCTAGTGGGGCATTACTCAGAGGCTATTTTGAAAGGTTATTATCTTTGGCATCCAGGTTGGCTAGGCTTACCATATGTAATACCCCACATTTCTGGGATAGAATTCAAATCGCCGTTCCTACGTATGTAAAATCTAATCTAATAATTTGTATATGAATATAAGTGTCATGATAATTTTCCTAGTGTGAAAAGTTCTATCGAGGTGAAAAATGTTCATAGGAAAAAAATTAAAGCGAAGTAGAGTTAAGAGCTTTTGATTTGACCAAATTTTGGTATTTGATCCTACAAGGGTCACCTTTGAATGTATATAACTTCTTGAATATATGGAATTTCGGAGATCAAGACCAACCAAATTAAAGATAATTATGTCCTCTTTCCAACACATCTGATTTTACTTTAATCCAATACACAAGCAAAAAGTTATGAGTATTTTCATGAGGAACCAGTGAGGGTCCGCGATTTCAGCGTGGCCCATCCTCTGTGCTCCATGATTTTGGCATGGCATGCCCCTGTTTCTAGAAATGTTAAAACCCGTGTTTCTCTTCAGTTTTTCTAGGGTAAACTTATTATGTACACCCTATATTTTTCTATACCTAATATAGATATGATTTCATCATCCCACAATCTCAAATTACACAAAATACACAATCCCTCTCTTCCTAATTCCTCACGAATACCAAATAAGGATTCTTCTTCAAAAATTCAACTTTCAAGGATCCAAATTCATGTTTTCCTTTGAGAAGTCAAAAAATTTAGGTATGTGGGTATTCAATGAGGGCCTTCTTTCATCCTCATGGCCCAAATTATGATTTCTATTCATGAATTTTAAGAATTCCATAAACTAGGGTTCCATGAAAACATAAATTCTATTATCTCTCCATGTAATTCTTGAATTCAAGCATTCTTCCATATTTTAAGCATGATAATTCCTTACATTGATGAAATTATTGGATTCTTAAGTTTAATTCTTGGAATTTATTATTATGCCATTACTTTGAAATTATCATATTTAATTGTATTTTTTAATGCAAGTGGGTCAAAACACCTGGTGCCTAGATGATCATGCCTGCTATAGTTTTCAAGTATTTTAAGTTATTCATACCATGCTTGTACCATGAAATTTATAACATTTTCATAATGATCACTCACCAGTGCTATATGTAGTTTTGATAATGAGCAGCTAAACTACAAGGGGTCAAGTCCCTAGATATACAAGGTACTGTACAACTGGTACGCGTTGTTTGTACAATTTTGTCCTCTTGTGTAATAAACTTATAGGTGCTATTTTGTAGTGATTAGGACAACTGGTCTAATGATATTTCAATCCTAATCATCACTCAGCTATAAAGGAAAGATACACCACTTCATCAAATATTTTTTGCAATCACAAAGGGTGAAGAGAGGAAGCAAAAACCCCATTTCAACACTGCTCAAGTTCTTAGCTGATTATGCGAGCTTAAATAAAAATTGTTCTTGAGTGAGCTTTGATTTGTAATTGAACTACTCATGCTATAAGATTAGTGTTTTTATTTGTTGAGACAGTGCTTAGGTAGAGTTGCCTAAGTGTGAGACTGATTAGAGTTAATCAGTAGAGAGGGTCCTTAGATGAGTTACCAAGATGAGCTTGTAGTAGAGTTGATACTAGTAAAAGGAGCCTAGATTTAGGCTGAAAGCTAGACTGTAATCAGGAGGTGATTATAGTGGATTTCTTGATGTGCTTGTGAGGGTAAGACGTGGTTTTCCCCTTCCCGAGTTTCCACGTAAAAATCCTATATTTTTACTAACCTGCACTGCCTTTTTTTTACAAACACCTATATTTGCTTTACTGTTCTATCTCTTGTAATTGAATTGGAGGTACATGGTCCCTCACTGTGTGGTGCAACCCCTAAGAGTTCCAACAATTGGTATTTGAGCGGGTTTACTCTAAAAGGTTCATACCTAGAGTATTCTAGTCATCATGGTTGCTATAACTAAACTAGGGGTGGAAAGAAAGGAAGTAAAAAAAGAGATATTCCTGACCTTGAAGGCTTTAGAGTTTCACCCAGGTAAAGAAGACACTGGCGTTGTACATCTGGCAATAAGAATTGTTAGAGCTATAAAAAAGGGTAATCGTCTTAGCAAAAGAAATGATAAGATTGAAGGCTGTCATAAAGATGGTAGATCTGAGGCATTCATAAGAATCTACCAAACGCAAAAGAATGATCAAAATCCTAAAAAATCAGAAAGAAAGGATGCCACTAGCTGTATAATAAAGAAGGTATTGGCTGTAAGGGAAGAATCCTCAAAAATATCTAAGAAAGATAAGGAAGATGGAGATGGTTTCATGCTGAAACATGAAGAGAAGAAAATAATCTCGGGATCCTGTAACTCTCTAATGGCCACTACTAAAGATAAAGAAGAAAATATGGTGGAAAATAGGGATGACAACCAAAAATGGTTTATGGATAGTGGTTGTTCTAGACACGTGACCGGGAGAATTAATTGTTTTATCTCTGCCAAGTCAGTTCAAAGAGGAGGTGTGTCTTTTAGAAATGGCAAAAAGGGTTACATCTAAGGTGTTTGAAATATTAGGAAATCACTTCATTATTCAATAATGATGTGTATTATGTGAATGGGATAAAGTATAGTCTTCTAAGTGTATCTCAAATATGTGACAAAGGTAATGAGGTAAAATTCTCATCTGATGGATGCACTGTATCAAGCATGAAATACAAAAAGATTATTTTCAAAACCAAAAGGATCAAGAACATATATGTAGTTGATCAGGAGTCTGTGGATGATGGGGAATTAACTTGTTTAAGTGCACAAGGTGAAGATTCTAATTTGTGGCATAGAAGATTAAGGTATGTGAGTTCCTCCCTGTTAAACAAGTTGGTTTCAAGGGACTTGGTCCGTGTCCTACCAAAGCTGAAATTTCTAGACAATAAAGTCTATAATGCTTGTGTTAAAGGTAAATACACCCGATCCTCCTTCAATTTGAAGAAGAAAGTAAGTACTTCCAGGACTCTTGAAATGCTTCACATGGATTTATACAGATCTATTAAAGTTCAAAGTAGAGGAGGGAAGAAATATGTGCTGGTTATTCTAGATTACTATTCAAGGTTCACCCGAATAATGTTTATAAGAACCAAGGATGAAACATATGGGGTTGTTGTGGCTTTTTCCAAGAAAATCCAAGCGAGGCTAAATTTAAAAATTGCTGAATTTAGGTCTAATCATGGGACTGAATTTGAAAATTCTCAAGTTGATGAATTATGTGCTGAGCATGGAATAAGTAACAAATTTTCTTCTCCCAGAACTCCACAATAAATGGAGTAGTTGAAAGGAATAATAGAACTCTCATAGCGGTCTTTCGAAGAGTTTCTGGGCTGAAGAAGTGAATACTGCTGGTTATATGACTAATAGTTGTTTGATTATAACACTTTTGAATAAAACTCCATAAGAGATGGTATTCAATAAAAAGCCTAGGATATACTATTCCAAACCTTTTGTATGAAAATGTTATGTGCTAAATAATGGGAAGAGAGAATTGGGAAAATTTGATTCCAAAAGTGATGAAGTTATGTTTCTAGGCCACTCCTCAACTAGCAAGGCGTAAAGAGTGTTCAATGAAGAAATTCTGTGTGTTGAAGAAAGTATTCATATGATCTTTAATGATTCAAGAAGTCAAATGAACATGGGAGATGGTGAAAGTTCAGAAGATGAAGAACTCATTCTTTTTCAAAGGGATATTATTACAAAAGATGATGATCAATGGATTAATGATGAAGATGAGAGTGATGATATAATACCCTAAACTTTATTAGATTAAATTCATTCCTAGAACGTTAAGAGATAGTTTAAAAAAAGAATACTATTTATTCTATGTGAAATTTTCCATATTTAGACTTTTTATTGTGTGGAAAATTGAATAAGCTTTCCATCGATATAAGATTTACCCAAATTTGACACTGGATGAAGGAGTTATGATATTTTAAGTTGACAGTGTACGACCTAGTCACTTGGCGCATCGCGGGAAAGGAAAAATTTATAATTGAAAAATTCCAGTGGACCTCCGCAATATTTGCCCATCGTGCAGAGGGCTAATTTCCCATTTGTCAATTTCCATAGAGATTTCACGATACTGGCGCATCGTGCCAATAGCCAAAATGGCAAACTAAAGGGCACCGCGATTGTGGAGTATCACAGTGAAAGCCCAGTTCCCATTCTTCCACTTTCTAGTGAGCCACAACGATAGTGGTGCGTCGCGATGGCCCCCAGTTCGGAAAATGTTGCATTTTCAGTTTCATTTAAATGCTTAAAGGGGGTATTTTGGTCAATTTCCAATCCCCTAATCCATCCAAAAAATAAGATTTAACATATTCCAAAGCACTTTATGCTTATTTCATCCACTTTCTCTCAAAAGAAAACCCTAGTTCATCAAAGCTCCTTCTCCAAGAAACCCAATTTCTCCATTAATTCTCCAAGGTAATTCAAGATTTAAAATCCCCAACTCAAAAACTCTAAGAATTCATCTCCAAAGCATTAATAGAGATCCTAGATTCAAGTTTTAGTGTCTAAGATCATCAATTGAGGTATATGGGGTTCTTCAACAAGGATAATCCTTTCATCTTTGTGCCCAAAAACTTATTTTAATTCCAATTTTACTGAATTTTTATATGATTTCCCATGAAATTCAAGTTAGGGTTTATACCCATTATTGTTAGTCATAAGCTTATGGGATTTCCAGTGATTTAGAAGATTAATTACATGATTATGTTCATATTTTCATGTATATTTCAGTAATTTCCAGATTTTGAATTAATTTATCAATGTTTACATTATCAAGCATGGATATTATGATATTTTAATGTGAGTTAGATGCATGGGTCATTAAGCCCTAATTAAAGATTTCTATTTCAAGATTGTTTGTGCTATGAGCACCCTATGATAGGATTATTCTCAGATTTTGATAAAGATTTGACCTTTTGGTCCTAAGTTAAGATAAAGAATCCACATTGTTCATATGACTTGAGATTTAAAGAAAAGAAAGAGCATAATTGGTTTTCTTATAAACCTTTGTGCTATATTGAAGTGGATTTCTTAAGATTCTGAGCGTAAGAATGGGAGTAGTATTTAGCACCGAGATGAGTATGTTACCGAGGTATCATGCCTCACTACTACGTGCCCCCATAACATTAAGATTATTCCTACGTCTGCGTTGATGACTAAGATTGTGATCACTTTAGATAAGATGTTCTATTCTGATAGCAAGGGTAGAACAACTCTCTCCAACGTGGGTAAGACGTAGGACTCCATGAATACTCACATAGTTTATGTCGATTAGAAGAACCTCCAAAAAGAAGTGCCCTACTCTTAAAACAGTCTATTGGTTGAAAGACTTAAGATAAAAGTATATGTTTTGAAAGCTATGGATTTTAAGATTGCTTAAAGTCTTGAGATGAAGTATTTCCCTTAGAGTACACAAGATAATGTGGTGGTTTTCATAAAAGAATAGATTTTAGAACTGAATATAATGGTTCACAATATTCATATTATATTCTTTATTGTTCATGATTTATGATCTTCAGATTTCATATTGCTCAAGGCTATGCGAGTCATTTACATTTAGCATGCATGATTTTATAAATTGTGATGATATTGTTTACTTATTGCATTCACCCCCATATACTCTGCACATCATTAAAGTACTGATCCACATATACGTTTATGTGCTACATTGTCTCATAATGTAGGTTCAAGTGCTCATTCTCAGCAGTGTGAGTGATTTTCGAGCATCTCATCTACATCTCTGCTATTGGTGAGCCCTCATAGTTTGAGGACTTAGGTATTAAAATTTCCTCTTTATCTAGTAGATGATTTAGTATTTATTTTAGACCGTTTGAGTTAGTTGGGGCCCGTCGCAGTGACTCTTTAGATTCAGTCAGTAGTGGCTTGTTGAACTACTAGATTTAGTTTAGACTTTTGATTTCGTATCCAGATTTTTCAGTATTGTTTTACCAAGACTTGTGAGATTAGTATGCTTCAGATAAGATTGCTGCATTTCTTATGTTTTCATATTCGTTTTACCTTATTTTGAGATTCAAATTTAGTAGAAAGCAGCCAGGATTAGCTCAGGACTAGTTGTAGTTCGAAGCATTATGTGGCGTCCCATGAATTAAATTTTGGGGCATTACAAACTTGGTATCATAGACTAAGGTTTAGAGAGTCTAGGGAGTCAGACAAGCCACGTTACATAGAGTCTTGATCAGTAGTATGAAGTGTGCCACATCTATGAGCAAGAGGCTATGGAGCATTTTTCGAAATCATCTCTTTTTTCATGATCTATCGTGTATTCCGGGTCTCTATCTATTTCTAACTCGTTCTTTCAAGTGACAAAAAATGCCACCTCATCGAGATAACTCATGTAGAAATGATAACCAGCCACCTCAGCTAGCAGATCCTTTGAATGAGAATGTGCCACATGTAGAGTTTTGGGTTGCCTTCCAGGCACTAGCCTAAGTTGTGATAGCTAATGTTCAAGGCAACCATCAAGCTACAGTCCCACCCAGAAAGATAGGGACATAGTCGCAGCCAAAATTTGAGATTTTATGAGAATGAACTCGCCAGAGTTCTTTGGGTCAAAGGCATGTGAGGACCCACAATTTTATCTAGATGAGGTGAAGAAGATCACTCAAATTATGCATGTTTCTGAAGACGAGAGTGTAGAATTGGCATCCTATAGGCTGAAGGATGTTGCTTATGATTGGGTAGTGATATGGAAGAAAAGTAGAGGGGAGAATGCAGCTCCCATGACTTGGCAGATATTTCAAGATGCGTTCTTAGACAAGTTCTTCCCACGTGAGATGAGATAAGGTTAGATAGAAGCGTTCATGAACCTGAGGTAGGGCTCTATGATAGTGAAGAAGTATTGCCTCAAGTTCAACCTGTTGTGTAAGTATGCCCCTGATCAGATGGCTGACCCTAGGCTAAGCATGAGTAAGTTTGTGACCGGCATATCTAGGTTGGTAGTTAAGGAGTATAGGACTACTATGTTTATTGGAGATATGGATCTTGCTAGATTGATGATGTATGCACAGTAGATTAAGGTCTTAAAGTTGAAACAAAGAGAGAGACTTAATAAAAAGGCTAGAACAGGGCAGTTTGATTATGGTCAGAATAGGTCTAGAGGAGGAAATCATTCGTAGTTTCAGAATTATTCATCTATGCCTTCACCTTCTTCAGCCAATGCTCTTGTACCCAGAAATAGGCAAGACCAGTGGGGTAAGTCTTCTATGTCAAGATCTTAGAATAGTGTGAGTGGTAGGCCCAGATATCCTCAGTGTACTAAGTATGGTAACACCCATACGGGTGAGTCTTTATAGGGTCGGAAAGGTTGTTATGGATGTGGCCAGCCGGGTCACAGAATCAAAGAGTGCCCACATGCTAGACAGGGAAATAAGGATGTTCGACCCCAAACTCAGGCTAATAGTGCACCAGATTCTCTAGGTCACCCAGCTCCTTCTTAGGGCGCATCATCCAGTAATGGTGGCGGTCAGTGCCATAATCGGTTTTATGCTTTACCATCTCATCAGGAATAGGAGGATTCACCAGATGTCATTACTGGTATGCTTCATGTCTTTTATTTTGATGTTTATGTGTTGTTAGACCCTGGGTTGAGTTTCTCTTATGTGACCCCATTTGTTACTATAATCAACAAACTTCTATGGAACTTATACAAGAAAAAAAATAGATTATGGGTGAAGTGGGTTCACTTATATTATGTGAAACAGGGAACAACATGGGGGGTTCAACCTCCTCAGGCTTCATGGCTTGTGAGAAAAATAATGCAGGCAACTAAAACCTTTGAAACAGCTGGATGGACTGAGGTAGCAGTGCAACAGATTGCGAGATTTTTGATAAAGAGTCTATATTAGAAGCTAAAAGGAGAATATTAGAAGGTGGAGTAGAGGAGATTGATATGCAATACTACAGCTTATCCTAAATGGATTTTCATCCTTTATTTGGGTCTGCTTGGTAAATTACTGACCAAAGATAGACTAGTAAAGTGGGGATGTATTGAAGATGAGATGTGTGTGTTATGTGGAAGTAAGCCTGAAAGTATTAGTCATTTATTTTTTCAATGTACTTTCTCTGCGCACCTATGGAACCTGGTTCTTTCTAGGCAAGGAGTGGGAAGGTCACCTGCTAAATGGGAGGAGAAAGTAGCGTGGGTGATAAATCATTGTAGAGGTAAACAACCGCAGGCTATGCTCTATAGAGCAAGTTTAGCTGTTTGTGTTTATGTCATTTGGCAGGAAAGGAACCTGAGAATTTTCCAGGCAAAATCTAGGAAGCTTAAGGTACTTGTGAGGATGGTTATCCAAGACCTTCATGCGAGGGGCAGCAGAGAACCCAGAATGCAAAATACACTGCTTAGAATTAACTACTACCCTTGTATCTAGAAGGCCTGGTAGCATGATAGTTTGAAAACTTGTGTAGCAAAGTAGCTAGGTAACTGGAAAAATATGGCTACTGCATATTAGGAGATGTCCAGTATAGAGTATTTCTGCTTTGTACTGCTTACTTGGTAATAAATAAAATTTATTTACCAAAAAAAAAATTTGATATAAATTCTGAAAAGATCCTTGAGCCCTTCTTTGATTCTACTCCAGTATGTGAGTCTATTGTTGCTAAAAAAATCTATAAAAAGTGTCATATCACTGTCCTTCATAAATTCATGTTAGATGACTTGATAGAGTTATATATGGTTGGTTTTGATATTATCCTTGGTATGGACTGGGTCAATTCCTGTTATGCTTCTATAGATTGTCGCACCCGAGTGGTAAAGTTTTAGTTTCTAAATGAGCCAGTCTTTTAGTGGTCAGGAAATTCACTATTTCCCAAGAGTCATTTCATATCTTATCTTAAAGCCAGAAAGTTAATTTCCAAAGGTTGCATTTATCATCTAAATCGAGTCAAGGACACTAAGTCCGAGACTCCAACAATTCAGTCAGTCTGAGTGGTCAATGAATGTCCTGAAGTCTTTCAAAAAGATCTCCCAGGGGTACCTCCCGATAGGGAAATAGAATTCAGTATTGAACTTCTCCCAGATACTCAACCTATTTCTATCCCTCCTTATAGTATGGCTCCTGCCGAGATTAAGAAGTTAAAAGAGAAACTCAAAGATATTTTAGATAAAGGTTTTATAAGGCCCAATATTTCTCCATGGGGCACTCCCATCCTATTCATGTGAAAGAAAGATGGTTCTTTGCGAATGTGCATTGATTGTCGTTAGCTAAATAAGGTCACAGTTAAGAACAAATACCCTCTTCCTAGAATTGATGACTTGTTTGATCAATTATAAGGTGCAAGTTATTTCTCAAACATAGACCTTAGATCCATCTATCATCAGCTTAAGCTCTGGGAATGTGATATTCCAAAGATAGCTTTCAGGACCAGTTACGGTCATTTTGAGTTTTTAGTCATGTCTTTCGGGCTAACCAATGCTCCTGCAGCTTTTATGGACTTCATAAATCGAGTGTTCAAATAGTATCTAGACATATTTGTCATAGTATTCATAGATGATATCCTTATGTACTCCCCTAGTGAGGATGACCATATAGGTCATCTTAGAATTGCTTTGCAAACCCTTAGAGATCATTAATTGTTTGCCAAATTCATCAAGTGTTAATTTTGGCTAAGATTAGTAGCCTTTCTCGGTCATATTTTTTCTGTCGATGGTATTAGAGTCGACCCCCAAAACACAGAAGTCATAAGAAATTATCCTAGACCTATTTCTCTGTCAGACATTAGATGTTTCTTGGGTTTAGCTGGCTATTACCTCCGTTTTGTTGAATTCTTCTTATCTATTGTATCTTCTATGTCTAGACTGACCCAAAAATAAGTTAATTTCTAGTGGTCATATTCCTGCGAGAAGAGTTTTTAGGAATTAAAGACTCGACTCACTACAACCCCAATCTTAGCACTACCAGATGTACAGATGCTTTTATGGTGTATTTTGATGCCCCCAGAGTTAGTTGGGTTGTGTGTTGATGCATAGAGGTAAGGTCATAGCCTATGCCTCTAGACAACTTAAGCTTTATGAGAAAAATTACCCAACCCACGATCTTGATTTAGCTCATGTAGTGTTTGCTTTGAAAATCTGGAGACATTATTTGTATGGTGTGCATGTGGATGTGTTCACAGATCACAAAAGCTTGCAGTATGTGATTACCCATAGAAATTTTATTCTTCGTTAGATAAAGTGGTTGGAAATGTTAAAAGATTATTACATGAGTGTGTTTTATCATCCAGATAAGGCCAATGTAGTAGCAGACGCCCTTAGTAGATTATCCATAGGCAGTGTTGCTCATGTGGAGAATGACAAGAAAGAGTTAGCTCGAGAAGTTCATCATTTGGATAGATTAGGTGTTAGATTGGTTGATTCAGCTGAAGGAAATGTTTAGGTTCAGAGTAGTGTCGAATCTTCCATAGTTTTGAAAATAAAGTAGAAGCAAGATATGGATTCTAGTTTGGTCAATTTGAAGAAGTCGGTAAAAGACCAAAAGTTAAAGGCTTTATCCTATGGGGGAGATGGCATGTTGAGATTCCAGAGTAGATTATGTGTTCCATGTGTTGGTGATTTGAGACAACGGATCAAGGCGAAAGCATATGGTGCGCGTTATTCCATTTATCCAGGTGCTACCAAGATGTACCACGACTTGCGGGAAATTTTTGGTAGAGTGGTATGAAGAAAGACATAGCCGAGTTTGTGGCCAAGTGTACAACTTGTCAATAGGTTAAGGTAGAGCACAACAGACCTGGTGGTTCATTGAAAGTGTTTGGTATTCCCACCTAGAAGTAGGAAGAGGTAAATATAGATTTTGTGACTGGTTTACCCCATTTGTGTCATCATCATGATTCGATTTTGGTTATTGTAGATAGATTAACAAAGTCAACGCATTTCTTGCCAGTTCACACATTTTATATAGCTGAGGATTATGCTAAGTTATATATCCGAGAGTTAGTCAGATTTCATAGAGTGCCTTTGTCCATTATTTCAGATAGGGGTACTCAGTTTACTTCCCAGTTTTGGAGAGCCTTTCAGAAGGGTCTTGGTACCCAAGTCCATTTTAATTCAGCTTTCCACCCTAAGACAGATGGTCAAGCAGAGAGGACCATCCAGACTCTAGAATATATGTTGAGGGCATGTGCTCTTGATTTCGAAGGCAGTTGGGATGAGCATTTGCCATTGATTGAGTTTGCATATAATAACAGTTACCATTCCAACATTCAGATGGACCTATTTAAGGATCTTTATGGGAGGAGATATAGATCGCCCATAGGTTGGTTTGAAGTGGGCGAGGCTTCTTTGCTTGGGCCCGATGCAGTGTTTGAAGCTATGGAGAAAGTTAAGTTGATTAGAGAAAGACTGAAACCTACCTAGAGTCATCAGAAATCATATGCAAATGTGAGAAGAAGGGACCTCAAGTTTGA
Source organism: Capsicum pubescens (assembly GCA_030864215.1). Classification (NCBI taxonomy): domain Eukaryota; kingdom Viridiplantae; phylum Streptophyta; class Magnoliopsida; order Solanales; family Solanaceae; genus Capsicum; species Capsicum pubescens. The sequence continues at coordinate 156,782,259 of CM061547.1, read as the reverse complement.
GGTTGGTGATTTAGTGTATCTGAAGATTTCACCCATGAAAGGGGTAAAGAGATTTGTAAAAAGGGGGAAGCTTAGTCCCTGGTATGTTGGCCTTTTCAGAATTGCGAGTCGTTTGGGGAAAGTAGCATATGAGCTTGAGTTTCTCGCAGACTTGTCAGCCATTCATCCTGTATTCCACGTGTCTATGCTTAAGAAGTGCATCAGTGACTCTACTATTGTAGTTCCTTTAGAAAGCTCAGATATTCAGAACAACCTTTCATACGAAGATATTCCAGTCGAGATTTAAAATTATTAGATCCGTAGACTAAGGAACAAAGAAGTTCCCTTGGTCAAAGTTCTTTGGTGGAATCAGTCTGTTGAGGGTGCCACTTGGGAAGACGAAGAATATATGCGAGCCAAGTATCCTCACCTCTTCTCCGCAAACTCAGATTTAGCCGAAAGTAATACTCTTCCTTGATTCAGTTCTTTTCTAATCATGTATTCAGCTATATAGTTGTCCTCATGTAAGTTCATGCACTCACAGAATTACTCAGAAGCTCAATATGATTTAGATTCAGTTATTCAGTTTACTTTGGTTGTGCATGCTATCATATAGCCTCATATTCCTCAGTATTCTTAGTATAACTAGCAACATTCAAGGATGAATATTCTAAAGGGTGAGATATTGTAATACCTCAATCTTTCTTAGCTTAAATTCATTCCTAGAACGTTAAGAGATAGCTTAAAAAATGAATAATATTTATTCTATGTATAATTTTCCAGATTTAAACTTCCCATTGTGTGGGAAATTGAATAAAAATTCCATCGATATAAGATACACCCAAGTCCGACACTCGGTGAAGGAGTTATGATATTTTTAAGTTGACAGTGAGCCACCTGGGCACTTGGCGCATCGCGGGAAAGGAAAAATTCATAATTTTCAAAATCCAGTGGACCTCCGCGATATTGGGTCATATTGGAGAAGTCCAATTTCACATTTTTCAAGTACCAGTGAGCCTTCGCAATACTGGCGCGGCGATTGTGGCGAGTCGCGGTGAAAGCCCAGTACCCATTCGACTACTTTTCTGTGAGCCACCGCGATAGTGGCACATCGTGATTTCCACCCAGTTCAAAAAATATTGTGTCTTATAGTTCCATTTAAAAGCTTAAAGAGGGCAGTTTGGTCAATTTCCAAGCCCCCAATCCGTCCAAAATACAAGATTTAACATTTTCCAAATTCTTTATGCTTATTTCATCCACTTTCTCTCAAAAGAGAACCCTAGATCATCAAAGCTCCTTCTCCAAGAAACCCAATTTCTCCATTAATTCTCCAAGGTAATTCAAGATTTAAAAGTCCCAACTCAAGAACTCTAAGAATTCATCTCCAAAACATCAATAGAGATCCAAGATTCAAGTTTTAGCATCTAAGATCATCAATTGAGGTATGTGGGGTTCTTCAACAAGGATAATACTTTCATCCTTGTGCCCCAAAACTTATTTTAATTCCAATTTTACTGAATTTTTGTATGATTTCCAATGAAATTAAAGTTAGGGTTTATACCCATTATTGTTATTCACAAGCTTATGAGATTTCCAGTGATTTAGAAGTTTAATTACATGATTATGTTCATATTTTCATGCATATTTCTGTAATTTCCATATTTTGAATTAATTTACTAATGTTTACATTATCAAGCATGAACATTATGACATTTTAACGTGAAATTGATGCATGGGTCATTAAGCCCTAATTAAAGATTTCTATTTCAAGATTGTTTGTGCTATGAGAACACTATGATAGGATTATTCTCAGATTTTTGATAAAGATTTGACTTTTTTGGTCCTAAGCTAAGATAAAGAATCTACCTAGTTCATATGACTTGATATTTAAAGAAAGAAAGAGCATAATTGGTTTTCTTATAAACCCTTGTGCTATTTTGAAGTGGATTTCTTAAGATTCTAAGCATAAGAATGGGAGTAGTATTTACCACCAAGATGGGTATGTTACAAAGGTTTCATGCCCTTGTATAATTAAGATTACTCCCACTTCTACATGGATGACTAAGATTTTGATCACTTAAGGTAATAAGTTCTATTCTGATGGAAAGGGTATAACAACTCTCCCCAATGTGGGGAAGACGTTGGACTCCATAAATGCTCACATGGTTTGTGTCAATTAGAATCACCTCCCAAAAGAAGTACGCCACTCTTAAAATAGTCTATTGGTTGAAAGCCTTACGATAAAAGTATATGTTTTAAAAGCTATGGATTTTAAGATTTCTTAAAGTCTTGAGATGAAGTATTTCCCTTACAGTTGACAAAATAATGTGGTGGTTTTCAGAAAAGAATAGATTTTAGAACTGAATGTAATGGCTCACAAGATTCATATTATATGCTTTATTGTTCATGATTTATGATCTTCAGATTTCAGATTTCTCTAGCCTATGTAAGTAATTTACATTTAGCATGCATGATTTTATAAATTGTGATAATATTGTTTACTTATTGCATTCATCATCATATACTAAGTACATCATCAAAGTACTGATCCACATATATGTCTGTGTTATATTGTCTCATAATGTAGGTTCAGGTGCTCAGTCTTAGCAGTGTGAGTGATTTTTGAGAATATCATCTACATCTCTGCAGTTGGTGAGCCCTCATAGTCTGAGGACTTAGCTATTCAAATTTCCTCTTTATCTTGTAGATGATTTAGTATTCATTTAAGATAGTTTGAGTCAGTTGGGTCTTGTCCTAGTGACTCTCTAGATTCAGTCAGTAGAGGCTTGTCGGACTACTAGATTCAGTTTAGACTTTTGATTCCGTATCTAGATTTTTCAGTATTGTTTAACCACGACTTATGAGATTAGAATGATTCAGATAAGATTACCGCATTTATTATGTTTTCATGTTCATTTTCCCCTATTTTGAGAATCATATTAAGTAGAAAGAAGCCAGGGTTAGCTCAGGACCACTTGTAGTTCAGAGCACCATGTAGTATCCCGAGAACTAGATTTTGGGGTGTTACAGATGACAATGATGATGATATAGGATCTCATCCATAATTTCTAGCTCCACTAGAATAACAACCAGATAAAACCAGTCAGAATTCGCAGGTACCTGGTCCCAGTGGTATCAATCTCAGAAGGAAAAATTAGAGGTACAAATCCTCTTATTCCCTTGAGAACTTGACTACACCCTTGGAAATTGGAGTTCAAAGAATAGCTCAAGACGAGAATAATATGGCATTTTTAGCCTTTCTATCCCAATTTGAGCCCAAGAATTTAAAAGAGGCCCTAAAATATGATGATTGGGTTAATGCAATGCAAGAAGAGCTTCATCAATTTGAAAGAACTAAAGTCTAGCATTTGGTTCCCAAGCCTATTGATAGAACTATTATTAGGACCAAATGGGTTTACAGGAATAAGTAAGATAAAAATGGAACTATCAACAAAAAGAAGACATGGTTGTTTTTTTAAGGTTTTAACCATGAAGAAGGGATTAACTATGATAAGACCTTTTCCCCTATAGAAAGAATAGAGGAAATCAAAATTCTTGTTTCATTAGCTGCATATATGGGATGCAAAGTGTTTTAAATGGAAGTCAAAATTTCCTTCCTAAATGGAAATCTGAAAGAAGAAGCAAATAGCGTCCAGGCTTTGAAGATGTAGATTTTCCCCAATATGTACTTAAATTGTATAAAGCTCTTTATGGTTTGGGGAAATTACAAAGGGCCTGGTGTGAGAGACTCTTAAAGTTTCTTTGGAAAATGGCTTTTACAGAGGAAAAATAGTTAATACTCTATTTTTAAAGACCACAGGCAACAACTTATTGATTATCCATATATATGTTGATGACATAATCTTTGGAGCTACTTCTGAATCCCTATGTGAACAATTTGCTAAGCTAATGGGGAGTGAATTTGAGATGAGTATGATGGGTGAATTGAGTTTCTTTCTAGGCTTTTGGATTTAGCAAACTTCTCAAGGGATAATGATTTGACAAGAGAAGTACATCAAGGATCTACTAAAGAAGTATAACATATGATATGCAAAGCCAATTGATACTCCTATTGAAACCCGCTAAAAAATAAACAATGATGATTTGGGTTCTTCAATGAATGAGATAATGTATAGAGGGATAATTGGATCCTTGCTATATCTCACTGCAAGTAGTAGTGACATTGTTTTTAGTATAGAAATGTGTGCCAAATTTCAAGCTTTCCCAAAGGAGTCCCATTGAAAGCTGCAAAAAGAACTCTTAGGTATCTGAAAGGAATAGGGGACCTGGTCCTATACTATCCATCAGGAGACAATATCAACTTGGTAGCCTATGCTGATGTTGACTATGATGTATATTTGGTAGATAGAAAAATTACTTCAGGAATGGCACATTTTCTTGACTCATCATTTATCTCGTGAGGATCTAAGAAGTAACACTAAATTACTCTATCTACTTCTGAGGTTGAATATATTGATGTTGCTTCTTGTTTGCACAACTATTATGGATCAAGTAACAATTGAAAGATTTTGGTATTGTCTCAAATATCATCCCTCTAATATGGGACAACACTAGTTCTCTAAACATGGCCATGAATCCAGTGCAAAATAAAAGGACTAAGCACATTAATGTAAGGCATCACTTCCTAAAGACAATGTTTAGAAAAGGGAAATCGGCATGAAGTTATGCAAGAATGAGGATCAGATAACACATATCTTTACTAAGGCACTTTACAAGGAGTAATGTGTGAAGAACAGGCTAAGGTTAGGCCTAATCAAACTGACCTAACCTACCATGTGAATCAGTAGTTCTCCACAAAATTGACTATAATCATGAGACAAGTATCTTTGGTATAATATATAGTTGTTAGTATAACTCAGTATCATACCTTTTTAGGTATACTCCCATGGAAACAACTTTGGAAGAAAATACATGAAGTATGAACAAATTTGAGAAATCACTCAAAGAAAAAGAGGGACCTGGTCCCATCTCTCAGGTTGGTATTATAAATGTGCATGTTTTTCTTCTTGTTTTATTAGAAAAAGCCACATTCTCTCTCCCCATGTTAGAAAACTTATCTAAGGCAAAACTAAAATCAATTTCATGTTTGTATTAACCCCATGGACCCAGCTGAACACCACTATCCAAATTATCCAAAGAAAAATCCTTTTATTTACTTACTCTTCCATTGAAGATTTCCCCCCAAAAATATATTACTTCTTAGACAGCGCAAAAGAAAATTTGGATGGTCCAAGAAACAAAATAACAGCCTTAAAGAAAAGCCTTCATAGTAAATTCTGAACATCCTATTAAAAGACACTAGATTTCTGAGGGACTCGATCCCAAGAATAAGAAAATACTGATAATGAACCTAGCAGGGTTTGTAAAAGAAGAAAAATAAAAGAAAAAAGCTAGAAAACACAGAAATTTTGTGAGTGCTGGTGCAGAATTAGAAAAATGATAAACTCATGTTGAATGTTATAATTCGAACCAATGAGGATTCTGAGCTTGAATTGTTACACTGTCCTAAGATGACCTTATGTCTCCAAACCTTTCTCCACAATCCTCCACATTTTGTATACAACTTTTGTGGATTTTTTCTATGGAACTTAAATTGTAATCTTTTCACTAAAATGATACATAACCTGTTGAACATGAACGAGTCCTTGCTTTTTTGCTTTTTATCTGATTCTACCTTAAAAATGTTCTTCATGGTAGTGTGGCCCCAGTGGACACTATTTAACTAATTTATGTTTACTATTACTCTTGGTTTATTGTTATTCCTTTTCAATGATGCCAAAAGAGGAAATACTAATCTTTTGTTGAGGAAGGGATCTTTAGGGAGAAATTGGAATTAAAAAAGTTATAATAAGAGTCCTGCAGCTGTTGTAGATATGTGTGATGCTTATAGGGGAATGAAGTGATAAGGCATAGTGATGGATGAAGAAAAAAAGAAGTTTTTGTTGCAAATGAAAACATGGGACCAGGTCCATGTGTTACATAATGGTGATGGAGGAATTATGATGATAGGGGGAACATTGATCGTTAGGTGGTAATCACATTGATTAAATGTGATGAATGTGCATCGACACTCAAAACCGTATAGTTGGTTTTGAATCATCAAAAGGGGAAAATTTCTATATGTGGATTTTATGATGAGCAGCTAAACTGAAAGGGACCAAATCCCTGGATGTGCAAGGTATATTACAACTGGCATGCATTGTCAGCAAAGTTTTATCCTCTTGTGTAACCAACTTGTAGGTGATATTTTGTAATGATTAGGATATCTTGTCCAATGATATTTAAATCCTAATTACCACTCATATAAATAAATAAAGATATGCCTCTTCATCAATTGGTTTTTGCAATTACAAAGAGTGAAGAGAGGCAGCAAAAACCCCATTTCAACACTGCTCAAGTTCATAGTTGATTATGTGAGCTTAAATAGAAATTATTCTTGAGTGACCATTGATTTTTAACTGACCTACTCATGCTATAAGAATAATATTTTTGTTTGTTGAGAGAGTGCTTATGTAGAGTTGCCTAAGTGTGAGACTGATTAGAGTTAATTTGTAGAGAGGGTCCTTTGTAGAGTTACCAAAATAAGCTTGTAGTAGAGTTGCTACTAGCTAAAGGAGTCTAGAGTTGGGCTGAAATCTAGACTGTAATCAGGAGGTTGATTATAGTGGATTTCTTAAGGTGCTTTGAGGGAAAGTAATTGTTTTTCCCTTCCTAGTTTCCACATAAAATCCTGTACTTTTACTTTCCTGCACTGCCTTTGTTTTACCAGCACCTCATAGTTGCTTTATTATTCCGTTACTTGTGATTAACTTTGAGGGACCTGGCCCCTCACTGTGTGGTTCAACCCCCAAGGGTTCCAACAACCAGTATCATATCATTCTAGATACATCAGTTAATATGTTTATGATTACTTAAGCTTATGCATGCACCGTTATTTTCAGAAAACCATAGTTGAGCATATCAATTATTAGTGCATACACTAGTTTATGCTTCGTGTCAGTTCAGTTGGTAGTACTACTTAGCAACGAGCGAATGCAGGGATGGAGGCTCCCCCATCAATTAGGCATGAGTCATTAGAAGCAATCCTTATGTTCTAGACCTACAATACCACCATAGATTATGAGGGGTCCCTCTTCAATAGATGCATGACACCCTCATCCTTAGATGCATGACACCCTCGTCCTTTGAGACATCAATTAAGTGGATCCATACCAACCAGTGTTAGTACCCTTACCAAGGTATCAAATCCCTTTCAACTAGGGTCATAGGGTGGGACTCAATTAGATTAGGTTGGGGTATGTTGATTGAAGTTGGCTCCCACAGTCTCAGTTAAGTATTCAGAACATATCATCTCAGGTTTGCATGAACAAGTATTTAATTTATCAATTATTCAATTTTACAGATTATGATAACATATGCTTTACTTGGTCATGCATTCGTTTCACATATTCATACATTCATGCTTAGTATTCACACACAATTCTTAGTATGATTGTACAGCCTATTAAGCTTTAATTTGAGATTTACATATGCTATTCATGTTTCTATAACTTCCCAGTTTACGAAAATATTTTTGCTCATGATTTAGAAATTCACTATGCCTACAGTTTTTATGTATAAACATGTTTTATATGCATATTCCAGCAAAAGGTTTATATCCTCAATTTTAAAGCAATGAGTTATGTATTTTCATGATTATTGTATGTCTTACAGATTTGGTTCATTCGAAAGTACTGGCCACTTATATGTGTCTGTGGTGACATTCTTTCATAATGTAAGTACCATAGGCAACCCATACATTAGGGTCAGATAGTTCGTAGATGATGTTGTTGGTTACTTTATTTGATGAAAATGATTATGTGCCGGTGACTTTAAAGGTGAACTTTTGTTTAGAAGGTGATGTTGTTGGTTACTTTATTTGTTGAAAATGCTTAAGTTCCGGTGACTTTAATAGATAATTATTGTTTAAAAGGTGATGTTGTTGGTAACTTTATTTGTTGAAAATGATTAACTTTTGGTGACTTTAAAAGTGAATTAGTTTCACTGGAGCCTTTGTTAGTTAAAAAAGCTTAAGTTTTGGTGACTTTAATAGTGAATTAGTGTTTAGAAGGTGAGGTTGTTGGTGACTTCAGTTGTTGAAAATGCTTAAGTACCAATGACATTAATAGTTAAATTTTGTTTGGAAAGTGATATTGTTGGTTATTTTATTTGTTGAAAATGGTGAAGTGCCGTTGTCTACAAAAGTGAACTTTTGCTTAAAAGGTGATGTTGTTGGTTACTTTATTTGTTGAAAATGCATAAATTCCGGTGACTTTAATAGTGAATTAGTATTTAGAATTTGATGTTGTTGGTAACTTTATCTGTTGAAAATGATTAACTTTTGGTGACTTTAAAAGTGAATTAGTTTCGCTGATGCATTTGTTAGTTGAAAAAGCTTAAGTTTTTGTGACTTTAATAGTGAACTAGTGTTTAGGAGGTGATGTTGTTGGTGACTTTATTTTTTGAAAATGCTTAAGTGCCGGTGACTTTAATAGTGAAATTTTTTTTGGAAGGTGATGTTGTTGGTTACTTTATTTGTTGAAAATGCTTAAGTGCCGGTGACTTTCAAAGTGAACTTTTGTTTAGAAGGTGATGTTGTTGGTTACTTTATTTGTTGAAAATGCTTAAGTTCCGGTGACTTTAATACAGAATTATTGTTTAGAAGGTGATGTTGTTGGTAACTTTATTTGTTGAAAATGATTAACTTTTGGTGACTTTAAAAGTGAATTAGTTTCGCTGGTGCCTTTGTTAGTTGAAAAAGCTTAAGTTTTGGTGACTTTAATAGTGAATTAATGTTTAGAAGGTGATGTTGTTGGGGACTTCATTTGTTGAAAATGCTTAAGTGCCGGTGACATTAATAGTTGAATTTTGTTTGGAGGGCGATGTTGTTGGTTACTTTATTTGTTGAAAATGCTGAAGTGTCGTTGTCTTTAAAAGAGAACTTTTGTTTAGAAGGTGATGTTGTTGGTTACTTTATTTGTTGAAAATTCTCAAGTGCCGGTGACTTTAATAGTGAATTAGTATTTAGAAGGTGATGTTGTTGGTAACTTTATTTGTTGAAAATGATTAACTTTTGGTGACTTTAAAAGTGAATTAGTTTCACTGATGCATTTGTTAGTTGAAAAAGCTTAAGTTTTGGTGACTTATGTTTTGGCAACTTTAATAGTGAACTAGTGTTTAGGAGGTGATGTTGTTGGTGACTTTATTTGTTGAAAATGCCTAAGTGCCGGTGACTTTAATACTGGAATTTTGTTTGGAAGGTGATGTTGTTGGTCACTTTATTTGTTTAAAATGCTTATGTGCCGGTGACTTTCAAAGTGAACTTTTGTTTAGAAGGTGATGTTGTTGGTTACTTTATTTGTTGAAAATGCTTAAATTCCGGTGACTTTAATAGAGAATTATTGTTTAGAAGGTGATGTAGTTGGTAACTTTATTTGTTGAAAATTATTAACTTTTGCTGACTTTAAAAGTGAATTAGTTTCGCATGTGCCTTTGTTAGTTTAAAAAGCTTAAGTTTTGGTGACTTTAATAGTGAATTAGTGTCTAGAAGGTGATGTTGTTGGTGACTTCATTTGTTGAAAATGCTTAGTGGCCGGTGACATTAATAGTTAAATTTTGTTTGGAAGGTGATTTTGTTGGTTACTTTATTTGTTGAAAATGTTGAAGTGTCGTTGTCTTTAAAAGTGAACTTTTGTTTAGAAGGTGATGTTGTTGGTTACTTTATTTGTTGAAAATGCTTAAGTGCCGGTAACTTTAATAGTGAATTAGTATTTAGAAGGTGATGTTTTTGGTAACTTTATTTGTTGAAAATGATTAACTTTTTGTGACTTTAAAAGTGGATTAGTTTTGCTGATACATTTGTTAGTTGAAAAAGCTTAAGTTTTGGTGACTTTAATAGTGAACTAGCGTTTAGGAGGTGATTTTGTTGGTAACTTTATTTGTTGAAAATGCTTGAGTGCTAGTGTAATGCCCCGAAATTGGGTCCCGAGACGTCACACGGTGCTTAGGATCACAAGTGACCCCAAGCTAACCCTTCTACTTGCATAACTCATAAGCAACTGAACAAAAAGTAAAAATCTATACAAATCTGCGGAAAATAACTCTTTTAGGAATATGCTAGATACAAAACTAAATTTAAAAGATTACAACTCTGCTTTTACAACGAAAACTGAAATGGAATACATCAACTTCTACTGACTGTCTATCAAGCCTCTACTAGTACTGACTATAGGTAACTGGGTCATGACTCCCGACTATCCTAACTGAATAGGGATGGATAAAGAAAATACAACACTTGTCGAACTGTATAACTAACTCAAGAACTTGAATCAAAAGGACTCATCACCTGCTGGCTGGATGCTGCGAACTGACTGGATCGGAAGATGTACACTATACCTTGTACCTACCTTCTGTGAAAGTGTAGCCCACATACAAATATGTGGGTCATTACCATGGAAACGTACCGAGCACATGGGGTGAAATGCATATATAAAATAATATCTTAATATCATCACAGTTTATAAAATTATGCATGCTGATATAAATGACTCACTTAGCTCGAATTAAAATCATCATAATCATAAGAGAGTAAAATATATCGGGTGAAACATGTGAGTCATCATAATAAATCTCAATTCACTTCCATCTTGATTCCAAATCATCAAAGCAATCAAATCTCATAACAATTCTCTTTGGAATATATGTTCATTAAATCTTTCGAAAACAATGACTTTCTCAAACTCAGTCTTTAAAACAAATATGTTTTTATTCCAGATAGAAGAATAAGACTTGTCATATTAGATAGGAGAATACACACACACATATTGAGAGTCTCTTACAATCGACATAAACCATATGAGCTACATGGAGTCCAACGTCCAACCCACGTTGGGGAGAGATGTCTCATCCTTGCCATCGGAGTAGGACCTTAATCTTTTGTTCACTAGTGATCACTATACCAAATAGCCTTAGGCTCACATCCTATGGGGGCCCGTAGTTCTAGGGAAGTACCAATCATAGCTATACCTCCCACTCGGTTCTAAAGACTACTCCCGCACTTAGCTCAGATCATTTCAAAAGAAAATCCACAACTACACAATTCGACAATTCATATCGGGAGCCATCATGCTACCCCTTTTTCAAAATAAATCAACATGTGCATTTCTTTTCTCATTTGAGTTCAAAAATAACTCTTTCAAGATCAAAAGGTCAAATCATTCAAATATCACGGTGTGTATAACACATTACTTCACCAAAGATCATAATCTCAAAGAGGGTTTAAATCCCATATATCAACACTTGAGAAAACCATTTCAAGATTCATACCTTGTATAGCAAACAAGTATAACTCATATGAAAATATGGAAATTCAACTTTAAACATGCTAGTAACATCAAAACTCAAGGAATTTATCTTTAAGACATCACAAAAATATCATAGTTTCTTGAACAAGTATATAGGATAATAGTTTGCATCTCAAATTCACAATTAAACAAGTAAAATCATGTGTCTTCGTAAAATAACACAAATTTTTTGGCACAAGAAAGAAAGGATGTTCTTGTTGAAACCCCCACATACCTTAAATTTGAAGCTTTGAATGACTCTCCGAATGACGTAATTCTATTCACGAACTTTTGGGTGTCCCTCGTAGCCTTCGTAATGGTGATTCCGAATATGTAAAAAATATAGAATTACCACGGTTGAATCTCTAGCTATTGGGTTTTTTATGTTGAAACCCTAAAGGTTGTTCTTGTTGAATTTTGGTGAAAGTAAACTTGATTTGGTGTTAAGTGAGTTAAATCCCGTGTTATAGACATATATAGGGGTGTTTTTGGCACTTGGAAGTGAAGTACGCGGCGCACATCCCATGGTAGACCTTAAGCTATGCGTGGTACACCTTATGTCATACATTTAAGTGTTCCTCGCACTCCCAATCGAACTCATTTGATTGGGAGGCGCATTGCCCATCGCACACCCTTACTGCCTCTCACAAAAATGGGCATAACTCTTCGCTCGGGTATCGAATTTTTGCAAAATTGGTATCGTTGGAAAGATAATTCAATTATATACAATTTTATAGGTCTTGTGATTTAAAATTCCATGTTTATTAAGATATATTCACGTTTGAAGTTGACCGTTGTAGAATCGAATGTCAAACTTTGGATGAATCAATTGGTCTTAGCTTAACCTTGTTCTAGGTCATTGCTATAAACATTTTCCACCTCTAAACTACTCCATAAACTAGGATAATGATAATGCAACTTGTATTCACGTGAGAATCACTTGTATTATAGCTTAGACGCGCATGAACGACGGTTAGAATTCTAGCACGAAAATACGGGGTATTACATTATCTCCCCCTTGTGAACATTCGTCCTCTAATGTGGATAATTAACCTGAAAAACTGAGGAATATTAGTCTTAAAGCTATCATGTGTAACCGATAGAACTGAATCACTGGATCTCAAGAATAATGAGCTACTGAACTGGTCTGCAAGTGCATGAATCCTCAAGAAAAATAACTATATGGCTAAGATAGAAACGTTAGTGTCAACTTATGAGTAACCATTACTTTGCACTGGATCTGATCTCATGAGAAAAAGATGAGAGGTTTATGACATGAAAACTCGGGGTATTACAACATCCCTTTCTTGGGATCGTTCGTCCCCAAATAATAATAATTTGGTTAAAATACTAGGAAGAGACTGTGATACTACACAGGATACTTACGAACTGAATCATGACTTAATATCTGAAACTGAAACTGATGCATGAACTGAGCTGAATTCATAATTTAATTGGACACAAACACATTGCCTCTTGGAATGTACATACATATAAGAATGTGGATAGTAAGACTAGATGTAAAATTAAGAATCTATAGGAGCTTAGCTCCCTGCTTGCTAAACTAGATTACAGGCTATATGGACTGGATCATACTTACTACCCATACTCAAATGGAGTATTTCTTTAGCACTTTTCTATGAAATTCTATTGACATTAGGGAGCAAAGAATTTTGGGCATGCTCTGAACAAGACATTTGACTAAGGAATTACAACATTGATATAACTCTATAACATGGAATATAATTATATAACTCATAAACTAGGAATGGATTGCTAGGCTGTAGGCAATGCAACTTCTTACTTTCAAGCTTAGCATCACTTCTCAAATGCTCTCTCAACTATACTATTCCCCTTAAATACCATACTCATTTGATTCAACTTATAATTCTCATATTGGCACTTCGAAATCTTTCTACTAAGGTCTAAACTAAACTAAGTTCTCTCACCATGATCAAGCCTAACACTAAATCACAAGATACAACATGCCAAACCACAATACTAGTCTAAACCACAAGGTTCAATATTTTATATCTTCTTAGAGCTCACACCCTAAGCATAACGTGCTTTACCACTTCAATGACTATTTTAAAACTCTTGATATGGATTCACTAGTGCATATTGCATTCATCATCTTACACCCAACATGACATTTAACCCTATCATTAAACATCACATATAACTTTAAGGCAAATACCCCTAAAGTCATACTTCGCATATTCTCTAAACCTTTATCAACAACAATTTTCTTGCACTATTCTTAAAAACATACACACAATTTCTAACTAACCATGACATGATCAATGACTTGGAGTCAATCTTACTTCACACTTTAGCCTTAGATAGAAAAGCATAAATAATCTTTGTTAATGAGGGTCATCAACTCTCTCACATATAAACCATTTCTTATCCACTATTATCACCACTATCTTAACATAGGAAGAGGTCACCGAAGGGCTAACACATATGAACCGGAAGCACGAAAACTACAATACATAACATTAACACTTATCTTTGTCCTGAGGAATAAAATATCAAAGGCATGTATTCATTAAAGAAATCTAAGCTGAGGACATGCACGATATAATGCGAACTTCACTAGTATCATGAGTTTAAAAAATGGTCATACTCTGAAACATGAGTTCATACTTATCATGAGCTATTCAACATAAGACTAGAGTTCATAGATTCATAAGAGATAACTCGAATCACAGAGTGAATCTGTTACATGCTTGCTAGAAGCTGAGAATGGGCTTGAACACATATGATAGGTATAAGCATAGGCCTGTGGCATGGATTTGTCAAGAAAGTGATGGATTTGGTGTCGTAATGACTGAAATCCAAGGAATACTCTAGATTAAGAAGGGATCACTATCTCATCATCACTTATTATTGATATGTATCACAATCTAATTCTCAAAACTCGGTTTGGTTCTTTACTAACCACCTCCTCCTTAGGTCAAAAATGGTATTCTAAGTATGATGGTCTACTTCATATCCTCGAGATTAAGCCATAATTTTATCATTCTATTATCTACACATAAATGCTAAACTCACAAGAATAAACTAATTTTGAACTTACCGACTTCATTCTTGAACAACCCATCCATATGCCATCCTTAATTCCTAGCTTTAATAATCATCATCAAAGACTTACACTCTCATTTGCAACCATATCTGCATCTCTAATCACATACTCATAGCCTACTAAGATCACACTTCTATACTTATATTTTTCCCAAATCATGAGAATAAAATCATACTAAAAAGACTCAATATCTTCAATCATAACTCCTTAACTTAGCTATCAAGAACAACATAAATTATCTAACTAGTTTTTCTCCACCTAGCAACTCAACATTACTACTAACCACACAATATGCAATAATCCTAAAAAAAAATGCATCCCCATAGCACCTTGGGCACACCTCTACACCATACTTAATTATGAACACATGATCTTACACTCTTGCATACACTGTTCAGGCCTACTAGATCACCTCGATATAACTAACATAAACAACTGAACCATCAAATGTTCAAACTTAATGTCTAGAGCTAAACATGATTTACAACCAGATCTCATACACAATTTTCACTTCAAAAATATAGAACATAGCATTAAGAAAAACTAGTACACAATGACAATCGATCATAATCATATGGCCTATCTTATTCATAATCTGTTAACATATCCTCCTTCTTCACATTATTACTATTTACCCATCTTCACACCTAAATTACTTTCATAGATCTATAAATTTCAACTAAACTTCCTCTTGCAATCTCAGGAAAGCCTAAATTAACAATACTCAACTACCAAGTACTTCCATCAAAACCTATACATTCCTAGCACAACAAATACCATCAATAACTCTTTTCATTCTTCAAGAAAACAACAACCCACCTTAACTAATAATTTCCTTCTCTAACTTCACTAAACTAACAAACAAGGGTATATCACTTTATTACTAATTCAATCATAAGAAAAAAATCAGCTATACATATTCAATAAATCGCCCTTACCACCATTCTTTCCACTACACTTATAAACCCACAAGTTCAACTAACATAAGACTTTTAACTAAACGTTGCTACTTTTGTCACTACATAGAAACCCACACTTTTAACTAATACCAGAACAACAAGATAAACAACAAGTTGCTAGTGAATAGAAATAGGCCTCACACGGCTTCACTAGACTTTGGTTTTGTGTTTTGATTAAGAAAATTATATGAATAACAAAGCAACTATGCTAGTGAATCGAAATAGGCCTCACACGGCTTCACTAGACTTTGATTTTTCACAAACATACTGATAACAAGATTACATAATACAAGAGATAGAAACTTGACACATAACATTCAACGATCTAAGAATACACCTTACTCTGTCTTAATTAAATAGCTCATAAGAACGAGGGAATAACTTAAATTTGAAGGACTTATAACACACTAGAAGGCTCCTTTCAAGCCACTTTATGAAACTTCTGAAACTTCTGCCAGCAAATATAAGATCATTATTTGGGGAGGAAATTGGAACTTGATGAACATGTTACCTCAAGAACAGTACATAGATAGAGAAGTATAGATTATCATTATGGATTCTGAGGAGAAATTTGAAAGCATATCTGACTAAGGATTAGTGCACGATTTCTATAGGCCTGATAAAGCACTTTAGCTTTCGAAACTCAAAAGCACTGATGGGATATTTTTCAAGCTCACTTACAAGAACATAACAATCTGTAGATGTTTAAGCTTTACTATTTTTGAAACCTTAAAAATAAGGCAGAGATGGACTGATTAGAATAATATGAGAATCTGTATAAGTTTCTTGGAGAACTTTTCTACAACACGATTTAAGACTTTAAAGAATGGAGACATTTCCTAAATGCCCTGTAGCCTCCCAAAAAAAAGTACAGACGTCTCTGTACCATTCATCAAGACTCTACTAGACACGACTTCATAGACAACCTAGGACACTTGAACTATATGCTCTGATACCAAGTTTGTAAGGCACCAAAATTGGGTCCCAAGACGTCACACGATGCTTAGGATCACAAGTGACCCCAAGCTAACCCTTCTACTGGCATATCTCATAAGCAACTAAACAAAAAGTATAAATCTATGCAAATCTGTGGAAAATAACTCCTTTATGAATATGATAGATACAAAACTAAATTTACAAGATTACAACTCTTCTTTTACAACCAAAACTAAAATGAAATACATCAACTTCTACTGACTGTCTATAAAGCCTCTACTAGTACTGACAATAGGTAGCTGGGTCATGACTCCCGACTATACTAACTCAATACGTCTGGATAAAGAAAATACAACACTTCTCGAACTATATAACTAACTCAAGCCCTTGAATCAAAACGACTCATCATCTACTGACTGGATGCCGCGAACTGACTGGATCTGAAGATGTACACTATACCTTGTACCTAGATTTTGAGAAAATATATCCCATATACGAATATATGGGTCAGTACCATGGAAACATACCGAGCATATGGGGGTACAATGTATATATAAAATAATATCTTAATATCATCACAATTTATAAAATTATGCATTCTGATATAAATGACTTGCTTAGCTTAAATTAAAATCATCATAATCATAAGAGAGTAAAATATATCAGGTGAAACATGTGAGTCATCATAATAAATCTCAATTCACTTCCATCTCAATTCCAAATCATTACAGCAATCAAATCTCATAATAATTCTCTTTGGAATATATGTTCATTAAATATTTCAAAAACAATGACTTTCTCAAACTCAGTCTTTCAAACAAATATGTTTTCATCTCAGATAGAAGAATAAGACTTTTCATATTAGATAGGAGAATACACACACACACATTAGGAGTCTCTTACAACCGACATAAACCATGTGAGCTACATGGAGTCCAACGTCCAACCCACATTGGGGAGACATGTTCCATCCTTCCCATCGGAGTAGGACCTTAATCTTTTATTCACTAGTGATCACTATATCAAACAGCCTTAGGCTCACATCCTACGGGGGCACATAGTTCTAGGGAAGTACCAATCACAACTATACCTCCCACTCGGTGCTAAAGATTACTCCCGAACTTAGCTCAGATCATTACAAAAGAAAATCCACAACTATACAATTCGACAATTCATATCGGGAGCCATCATGCTACCCCTTTTTCAAAATAAATCAACATGTGGATTTCTTTTCTCATTCGAGTTCAAAAGCAACTCTTTCAAGATCAAAAGGTCAAATCATTCGAATATCAAGCTGTGTATAACATATTACTTCACCAAAGATCATAATTTCAAAGAGGTTTTAAATCCCATATATCAATACTTGAGCAAAACATTTCAAGATTCATACCTTGTATAGCAAACAAGTATAACTCATATGAAAATCTAGAAATTCAACTTTAAACATGATAGTAACATCAAAACTCAAGGAATTTATCTTTAAGACATCACAAAAATATCATAGTTTCTTGAACAAGAATATAGGATAATAGTTTTCATCTCAAATTCATAATTAAACAAGTAAAATCATGTATCTTCGTAAAATAACATAAATTTTTGGGCACAAGAACGAAAGGATATTCTTGTTGAAAACCCCACATACCTTAAACTTGAAGCTTTGAATGACTCTCCAAATGACGTAATGCTATTCACGAACTTTAGGGTGTCCCTCGTAGCCTTCGTAATAGGGATTCCGAATATGTAAAAATTATAGAATTACCACGGTTGAATCTCTAGCTATTGAGGTTTTTATTGTCATACCTTAAAGGTTTTTCTTGGTGAATTTTGGTGAAAGTAAACTTGTTTTGGTGTTAAGTGAGTTAAATCCCGTGTTATAGACATATATATGGGTGTATTAGGCACTTGGAAGTGAGGTATGCAATGCACAACCCATGGAAGACCTTAAGGTGTGCGTCGCACACCTTATGGAATACATTTAAGTGGGACTCACATTCCCAATAGCACATATTTGATTGGGCAGCGCATTGCACATCGCACACCCTTACTGCCTCTCACAAATATGAGCATAACTCTTTGCTCGGGTATTGGATTTTTACAAAATTGGTATCGTTGGAAAGCTAATTAAATTATATATAATTTTATAGGTATTTGTATGAAAAATTCCATGTATATTAACATATATTCAAGTTTGAAGTTGACCCTAGTAGAATCAAATGCCAAACTTTGGATGAATCAATTGGTCTTAGCTCAACCTTGTTCTAGGTCATTGCTATAAACATTTTCCACCTCTAAACTACTCCATAGACTAGGATAATGATAATTCAACTTATATTCACGTGATAATCACATGGAATAGAGCTTAGATACGCAGGAACGACGGTTGAAATTCTAGCGCGAAAATACGGGGTATTACAGCCGGTGACTATAATAGTGAAATTTTATTTGGAAGGTGATGTTGTTGGTTACTTTATTTGTTTAAAATACTTATGTTCCGGTAACTTTAAAAGTGAACTTTTGTTTATAAGGTGATGTTGATGGTTACTTTATTTGTTGAAAATGCTCAAGTGTCGGCGGCTTTAATAGTGAATTAGTGTTTAGAAGGTGATGTTGTTGGTGACTTTATTTGTTGAAAATGCTTAAATTTTGGTGACTTTAAAAGTGAATTAGTTTCGTTGGTGCCTTTTTTAGTTGAAAAATCTTAAGTTTTGGTGACTTTAATAGTGACCTAGTGTTTAGGAGGTGATGTTGTTGGTTACTTTATTTGTTGAAAATGAGTAAGTACCGGTGACTTTAAAAGTGAACTTTTGTTTAGAAGGTGATGTTTTTGGTTACTTTATTTGTTGAAAATGCTTATGTACCGGTGACTTTAAAAGAGAACTTTTGTTTAGAAGGTGATGCTGTTGGTTACTTTATTTGTTGAAAATGCGTAAGTGCCGGTGACTTTAATAGTGAATTAGTGTTTAAAAGGTGATGTTGTCGGTGACTTTATATGTTTGAAATGCTTAAATTTTTGTGTCTTTAAAAGTGAATTAGTTTCGTTAGTGCCTTTGTTAGATAAAAAAGCTTAAGTTTTGGTGACTTTAATAGTGACCTAGTGTTTAGGAGGTGATGTTGTTGGTGATTTTATTTGTCTAAAATACTTAAGTATCGGTGACTTTAATAGTGAACTTTTATATGGAAGATGATGTTTTTGGTTACTTTATTTATTGAAAATACTTAAGTGTCGGTGACTTGAGAAGTGAACTTTTTTTTAGAAGGTGATGTTGTTGGTTACGTTATTTGTTGAAAATGCTTAAGTTCCGGTGACTTTAATAGTCAATTAGTGCTTAGAAGGTGATGATGTTGGTGACTTTATTTTTTGTAAATGCTTTACTTTTGGTGACTTTAAAAGTCAATTAGTTTCATTGGTGCCTTTGTTAGTTGATAAAGTTTAAGTTTTGGTGAATTTAATAGTGAACTAGTGTTTAGGAGGTAATATTGTTGGTGACTTTATTTGTTGAAAATGCTTAAATGTCGGTGAATTTAATATTGAACTTTTATTTGGAAGGTGATGTTGTTGGTTACTTTATTTGTTGAAAATGCTTAAGTGTCAGTGACTTTAAAAGTGAATTTTTGTTTAGAAGGTGATGTTGTTGGTTACTTTATTTGTTAAAAATGCTTAAGTGCCGGTGACTTTAATAGAGAATTATTGTTTAGAAGGTGATGTTGTTGGTAACTTTATTTATTGAAAATGATTAATTTTTGGTGAATTTAAAAGTTAATTAGTTTCGCTGGTGCCTTTGTTAGTTGAAAAAGCTTAAGTTTTGGTGACTTTAATAGTAAACTAGTGTTTAAAAGGTGATGTTGTTGGTTACTTTATTTGTTGAAAATTCTTAAGTGCAAGTGACTTTAATAGTGAATTAGTGTTTTGAAGGTGATGTTGTTGGTTAATTTATTTGTTGAAAATGCTTAAGTGCCGGTGACTTTAATAGTGACTTAGTGTTTAGAAGGTGATGTTGTTAGTGACTTTATTTGTTGAAAATGCTAAACTTTGGGTGACTATAAAAGTGATTTAGTTTCGTTGGTGCCTTTATTAGTTGAAAAAGCTTAAGTTTTAGTGACTTTAATAGTGAACTAGTGTTTAGGAGGTGATGTTTTTGGTGACTTTATTTGTTCAAAATGCTTAAGTGCCGGTGACTTTATTAGTGAACTTTTGTTTTGAAGGTAATGTTGTTGCTTACTTTATTTGTTGAAAATGTTGTAGTGCCGGTGTCTTTAAAAGTGAACCTTTTTTTAGAAGGTGATGTTGTTGGTTACTTTATTTGTTTAAAATACATAAATACCTGTGAATTTAATAATGAATTAGTGTTTAGTTGGTGATGTAGTTGGTAACTTTATTTGTTGTAAATGATTAACTTTTGGTGACTTTAAAAGTGAATTAGTTTCATTGGTGCCTTTGTTATTTTTAAAAGCTTAAGCTTTGGTGACGTTAATAGTGAACTAGTGTTTAAGAGGTGATGTTGTTGGTGACTTCATTTGTTGAAAATGCTTAAGTGCCGGTGACTTTAATAGTGAACTTTTGTTTGGAAGGTGATGTTGTTGGTTAGTTTATTTGTTGAAAATGCTTAAGTGCCGGTGACTTTAAAAGTGATCTTTTGTTTATAGGTGATGTTGTTGGTTACTTTATTTGTTAAAAATGCTTAAGTGCCTGTGACTTTAAAAGTGAATTAGTGTTTAGAAGGTGATGTTGTTGGTAACTTTATTTGTTTAAAATGATTAACTATTGGTGACTTTAAAAGTGAATTAGTTTCGTTGGTGCCATTGTTAGTTGAAAAAGCTTAAGTTTTGGTGACTGTAATAGTGAACTAGTGTTTAAAAGGTGATGTTGTTGGTTACTTTATTTGTTGAAAATTCTTAAGTGCAAGTGACTTTAATAGTGAATTAGTGTTTTGAAGGTGATTTTGTTGGTTACTTTATTTATTTAAAATGCTTAAGTGCTGGTGACTTTAATAGTGAATTAGTGTTTACCATGTTATGTTGTTAAGGACTTTATTTGTTGAAAATGCTTAAATTTTGGTAACTTTAAATTAGAATTAGTTTCGTTGGTGCCTTTGTTAGTTGAAAAAACATAAGTTTTGTTGACTTTAATAGTGAACTAGTGTTAAGGAGGTGATGTTGTTGGTGACTTTATTAGTTGAAAATGCTTAAGTGCCGGTGACTTTAAAAGTGAACTTTTGTTTAGAAGGTGATGTTGTTGGTTACTTGATTTGTTGAAAATTCTTAAGTACCGGTGACTTTAAAAGAGAAGTTTTGTTTAGGAGGTGATGCTGTTGGTTCATTTATTTATTGAAAATGCTTAAGTGCCGGTGACTTTAATAGTGAATTAGTATTTAGAAGGTGGTGTTGTTGGTGACATTATTTTTTGAAAATGCTTAACTTTTGGTGACTTTATAAGTAAATTAAATTCGGTGGTGCCTTTGTTAGTTGAAAAAGCTTATGTTTTGGTGACTTTAATAGTGAACTAGTGTTTAGGAGGTGATGGTGTTGGTCACTTTAATAGTTAACTAGTGTTTAAGAGGTGATATTGTTGGTGACTTCATTTGTTGAAAATGCTTAAGTGCCGGTGACTTTAATAGTGAACTTTTGTTTGGAAGATGATTTTGTTGGTTACTTTATTTGTTGAAAATTCTTAAGTGCCGGTGACTTTAATAGTGAACTTTTGTTTGGAAGGTGATATTTTTGGTTAGTTTATTTGTTGAAAATGCTTAAGTGCCGGTGACTTTAAAAGTGATCTTTTGTTTATAGGTGATGTTGTTGGTTACTTTATTTGTTAAAAATGCTTAAGTGCCTGTGACTTTAAAAGTGAATTAGTGTTTAGAAGGTGATGTTGTTGGTAACTTTATTTGTTTAAAATGATTAACTATTGGTGACTTTAAAAGTGAATTAGTTTCGTTGGTGCCTTTGTTAGTTGAAAATGCTTAAGTTTTGGTGACTTTAATAGTGAACTAGTGTTTAAAAGGTGATGTTGTTGGTTACTTTATTTATTGAAAATTCTTAAGTGCAAGTGACTTTAATAGTGAATTAGTGTTTTGAAGGTGATTTTGTTGGTTACTTTATTTATTGAAAACGCTTAAGTTCTGGTGACTTTAATAGTGAATTAGTGTTTACCAGGTTATGTTGTTAAGGACTTTATTTGTTGAAAATGCTTAAATTTTGGTAACTTTAAATTAGAATTAGTTTCGTTGGAGCCTTTGTTAGTTGAAAAAACTTCAGTTTTGTTGACTTTAATTGTGAACTAGTGTTTAGGAGGTGATGTTGTTGGTGTCTTTATTAGTTGAAAATGCTTAAGTGCCGGTGACTTTAAAAGTGAACTTTTGTTTAGAAGGTGATGTTGTTGGTTACTTTATTTGTTGAAAATTCTTAAGTACCGGTGACTTTAAAAGAGAAGTTTTGTTTAGGAGGTGATGCTGTTGGTTCATTTATTTATTGAAAATGCTTAAGTGCCGGTGACTTTAATAGTGAATTAGTATTTAGAAGGTGGTGTTGTTGGTGACATTATTTTTTGAAAATGCTTAACTTTTGGTGACTTTATAAGTAAATTAAATTCGGTGGTGCCTTTGTTAGTTGAAAAAGCTTAAGTTTTGGTGACTTTAATAGTGAACTAGTGTTTAGAGGTGATGGTGTTGGTAACTTTAATAGTGAACTAGTGTTTAAGAGGTGATATTGTTGGTGACTTTATTTGTTTAAAATTCTTAAATGCCTGTGACTTTAATAGTGAATTAGTGTTAAGAAGGTGATGTAGTTGGTAACTTTATTTGTTGAAAATGATTAACTTTTGGTGACTTTAAAAGTTAATTAGTTTCGTTGGTGCCTTTGTTATTAGAAAAAGCTTAAGCTTTGGTGACGTTAATAGTGAACTAGTGTTTAAGAGGTTATGTTGTTGGTGACTTCATTTGTTGAAAATGCTTAAGTGCCGGTTACTTTAATAGTGACCTTTTTTTTTGAAGGTGATGCTGGTGGTTACTTTATTTTTTGAAAATGCTTAAGTGCCGCTGACTTTAAAAGTGATCTTTTGTTTAGAAGGTTCTGTTGTTGGTTACTTTATTTGTTGAAAATGCTTAAGTGCCGGTGACTTTAATTGTGGATTAGTATTTACATGGTAATGTTGTTGGTGACTTTATTTGTTCAAAATGCTTAACTTTTGGTAACTTTAAAATAGAATTTGTTTCGTTGGTACGTTTGTTTGTTGAAAAAGCTTAAGTTTTGGTGACTTTAATAGTGAACTAGTGTTTAGGAGGTGATGTTGTTGGTAACTTTATTTGTTTAAAATGCTTCAGTGCCGGTGACTTTAAAAGTGAACTTTTGTTTCGAAGGTGATGTTGTTGGTTACTTTATTTATTGAAAATACTTAAGTGTTGGTGTCATTAAAAGTGAACTTTTTTTTTGAATGTGATGTTGTTGGTGACTTTATTTGTTGAAAATTCTTAAGTGCCGGTGACTTTAATTGTGAATTAGTATTTAGAAGGTGGTGGTGTTGGTGACATTATTTGTTGAAAATTCTTAACTTTTTTGTGACTTTAAAAATAAATTAGATTCGTTGGTGCCTTTGTTAGTTGAAAAAGCTTAAGTTTTGGTGACTTTATTAGTGAACTACTGTTTAGGAGGTGATGTTATTGGTGACTTTATTAGTTGAAAATGCTTAAATGCCGGTGTCGTTAAAAATGAACTTTTGTTTTGAAGGTGATGTTGTTGGTTACTTTATTTGTTCAAAATGCTTAAATGCCTGTGACTTTAATAGTGACATAGTGTTTAGATGGTGATGTAGTTGGTAACTTTATTTGTTGAAAATGATTAGCTTTTGGTGACTTTAAAAGTGAATTAGTTTCGTTGGTGCCTTTGTTATTTGAAAAAGCTTACGTTTTGGTGACTTTAATAGTGAACTAGTGTTTTAGAGGTGTTGTCGTTGGTGACTTCATTTGTTAAAAATGCTTAAGTGCCGGTGTCTTTAATAGTTAACTTTTGTTTGGAAGATGATGTTGTTGGTTACTTTATTTGTGGAAAATGCTTAAGTGCCGGTGACTTTAATAGTGAATTATTGTTTACAAGGTTATGTTGTTGGTGACTTTATTTGTTGGAAATGCTTTAACTTTTGATAACTTTAAATTAGAATTAGTTTCGTTGGTGCCTTTGTTAGTTGAAAAAGCTTAAGTTTTGGTGACTTTAATAGTGAACTAGTGTTTAGGAGGTGATGTTGGTGGTGACTTTATTTGTTCAAAATGCTTAAGTGCCGGTGACTTTCATAGTGAACTTTTCTTTGGAAGGTGATGTTGTTGGTTACTTTATTTGTTGTAAATGCTTAAGTGTCGGTGTCTTTAAAAGTGAACTTTTATTTAGAAGGTGATGTTGTTGGTTACTTTATTTGTTTAAAATGCTTAAATGCCTGTGAATTTAATAGTGAATTAGTGTTTAGAAGTTGATGTAGTTGGTAACTGTAACACCCCGTAAAAGTCGTGCATGGATTAGCCTTTAACAGAGTGCCCTTAGACTTAAAAACTTGAAAACTTTTCTAAGTGTAATAAGGACTTAGAGTCATTTTAGCTGGCAATCATCGGGATACGACTTTTCAACCCTTTCGATATCCGTTTTTGGATTTTCAAGTTGCGTTATGATCTGTAAAGCTCATAGTACATCTTGGATGAGTTTCGGAATTTTTCAGAACGCATAAGGCTGCGTTTGGATTTCAAAACAGTAGCAAAATGCATAGCCTATTGCCCAGTTTTCAGCATTTCAGGGTCAACTTCAAACGATCATAACTCCCTTTATGTAATGAAATGTGTGAGATATAATATATCAAACGAAAGATCTTTGAGTCCTCTTTCAAATGAAGTTGGTTTCATCAAATTTTAGTATATGAGTAAAAAGTTATAATTGATTTACTCCAGCCTATCAAACTGTTAACTGAGGGACAAATTTGACCTTAACTGTTCCTTAGGGGTATTTTGGTCATTCTCCACCCCTATATATACCACCAACACGGGATTTAATCCCTCAAACACCATAATACACATACTTTCCCCAAAATTTCTCAAGAACTCTCCCAAGGGTTTCAACATTAAAACCCAAGCAACTCAAGATTCAACCGCGGGTTAGTGAAAAGAATTTCAGATTTTGAATCCCCTCGACGTAGGCTTCGATAGACACCCAAAATTCATGGAGAACAAGGTACGCGGGGTTTTCCTAAATTCTCATGGGCATAGAAAAATCATGTTTTAGAATGGGGTTTTAAATTATGTATATATATTTATGTATAAGATGTTTTAACATCATTGTTTTGGTCTTTTGACCATCTCCAAAGCGATTTGACAGTTTATATACATATATGAATGAATGTCTTTCAATTTTGAATACATGAACTTGCTAAAGATATTTGACCACCAGGTGTTTGATCAAATTTCTGCATGAATTGAACTTTAAGTTTCGGAATATGAAATCCTTTACATCAGTTACATGTTTTGGTGGTCTAAACTATGTTTTGAATGAAAGCCCTTGCTTAATACATTATGGCTCAGAAAAATCATGACTTGCAAGTCTTGGTATGACGATACCAACTCAGACTAATGCCATATCAGACTCAGACTAACAGACATTTCAGACTTTCATGATTTTAGACATTCAGAATGTTGCATGTACAGAAAAGGTTAAAAATGGGCATACAGAGATGTTAGGTGGTTCCCCGAAGAGGGCTTGAGTTCAAGAGACTCATTCCCTAAAACCGTGGTTTGTCGACCCGAGTATACTATTATGCGCTGACTTAAATGTCCTGTGGCGTATCAGACGAAGACACTCCAACCCTTGCGGCACACTTGGGTTGGAGGATTCCCCGCCGAGTCAATGGCGGATTCCATACAGCCCGTGGAATATCAGACTTGTAGGGGAATACCACCTAACTCAGAAGTAAAACACAGATCATGATTTGAAATGAACAGACAGGTTACATGTTTTCAGAAATTGCCCATGTATTTTTCAGAAACAGTTTTATACATGATGTCTTGATGAAAAATTGCTTTCACTTAATATGTATATATATATATATGTATGTATGTTCCATTATACTATTTTTTTTTGGATTGCTTCGCGTGCCAGTACTTTTGTGCTGACCCCCCTCCTTCCAGGTTCTGAGGCACAGTCTAGGGGTCCAGCTACTCAGTAGACATTCTCGGATTTGCAGACTTGATCTCACAGTGGTGAGCCTTCTATTATTCGGAAGGCCTAATTATGTCAGACAGATGTTTATGTTCTTAGTAGAGATTTCGCAGACTGATGTCAGATAGTATTATTCAGAAATGTTGCAGAACTTGACCATGTTTTTCGTACTCAGTTTCAATTCCGCATTTTATTATGATTATGAATGTTGTGCATGATAACCAGATAGAGAATGGGTGTTCCGGGCCTTCATGGTTCGGGATGCTCGTCACGGCTAGGGCCTAGGCTCGGGTCGTGACAGTAACTTTATTTGTTGAAAATGATTAACTTTTGGTGACTTTAAAAGTGAATTAGTTTTGTTGGTGTCATTGTTATTTGAAAAAGCTTAAGCTTTTGTGACGTTAATAGAGAACTAGTGTTTAAGAGGGGATGTTGTTGGTGACTTCATTTTTTGAAAATGCTTAAGTGCCGGTTACTTTAATAGTGAACTTTTTTTTTGGAAGGTGATGTTGTTGGTTACTTTATTTGTTGAAAATGCTTAAGTTCCGTTGACTTTAAAAGTGAACTTTTTTTTAGAAGGTTCTGTTGTTGGTTACTTTATTTGTTGAAAATGCTTAAGTGCCGCTGACATTAAAAGTGAACTTTTGTTTAGAAGGTTCTGTTGTTGGTTACTTTATTATTGAAAATGCTTAAGTGCCGGTGACTTTAATAGTGGATTAGTATTTACAAGGTTATGTTGTTGGTGACTTTATTTGTTGAAAATGCTTAACTTTTGGTAACATTAAAATAGAATTTGTTTCGTTGGTGTATTTGTTAGTTGAAAAAGCTTATGTTTTGGTGACTTTAATAGTGAACTAGTGTTTAGGAGGTGATGTTGTTGGTGACTTCATTAGTTGAAAATGCTTAAGTGCCGGTGACTTTAAAACTGAACTTTTGTATAGAAGGTGATGTTGTTGGTTACTTTGTTTGTTGAAAATTCTAAAGTGCCGGTGACTTTAAAAGTGAACTTTTGTTTAGGAGGTGATGTTGTTGGTGACTCTATTTGTTGAAAATGCTTAAGTGCCGGTAACTTTAATAGTGAATTAGTATTTTGAAGGTGGTGGTGTTGGTGACATTATTTGTTGAAAATTCTTAACTTTTTGGTGACTTTAAAAATAAAGTAGATTCGTTGGTGCCTTTGTTAGTTGAAAAAGCTTAAGTTTTGGTGACTTTATGTAACGCCCCGCATTTCGGGCTAGAATAAAATATATGACTCTGATGCGTTGATAATCTCCGAGCCTTAAATCCTATGCCAATTTGGCATGTTAATCAAGTTTGTAGTATGTGAATCAATTTGAGCATGAATTTAGACCATAGAAGTCCTTCAATTCAAGGACGAGTTAAAACTATTTCGATCGATTAAGTTTTAGTGGATGTTGTAATTTGTGTCAAATTATAATGACCATATCTCATTGTATATGATGAACTGGGTGGCCTACTATATACCAAATTGTAGATAATTGAATAAGATTTCCAACGATACCAAATTCGCCTAAAACGGACACCCGGTGAAGAAGTTATGGCCTTTCAAAGTTGAATGTGTCGCCTATGCACATATAGATGATGCATAGGGCGGCGCCTATGCAAATATAGGCGATGCATAGGGCGGCGCCTATGTAAATTTAGGCAATGCAAAGGGCGGCGCATAGTTATGGTTTCAGGTGACGAAAACACTCCGTTTTGAGTTTCTTTAAGTGCAAGTTAGTCCTTACAAAACCCAAAATCGTCCTTACCCACTCCTAAACGGATTTGGGCCTATTAACAACATTGAAGCCTCCTATAAAATCCCAAAAATCTAATCCTTCAAGAACTTAAGAGAAGGAGCAACTAGTGTTTGAGAAAATAAGATTGAAGGACCGATCATTCCGAAACTTCTTCGTGAAACAAATTACAGATTCGGAATCCTCTCGACGTAGGCTTCGATAGACACCAAAAATTCATGGAGAATAAGGTACGCGGGGTTTTTCTAAAATCTCATGGGCATAGAAATCATGTTTTAAGAATTGGGTTTTCGAATTCATGTACATACTCATGTTTCAGAAGCTTTAATGATATTGTTTTGGCCTTTTGGCTTTCCCCCAAAGTGATTTGAAAGTTATATGTATATATATATATATGCGATTGTCCTGAAATATGCATTTAGAGCATGATTTTTATGAAACCTCTCTCTTAATGTAAATTTTTCCATGTTTCACGTAATATACAATGTTTTGAACACAAAAGAGAGGATTGTGAATGTTGAATATGCATGTAATGAAAGAATGCATGGTTTTGCCAAAAATGCACATGACCACCATATGTTTGATGAAAGTTTTGCATGGATTTGATTTGAGTTTCGGAACATGACATCTTTAATGCAAATTACATGTTTTGGTGGTCTAAACTATGTTTTGAATGAAAGCTCTTGCTTAATACATTATGGCTCAAAAATAGGACTTGCAAGTCTTGGTATGACGATACCAACTCAGACAAATGCCATAACAGACACAGACTAGTTCAGAAATCAGATTTTTATCAGACTCTCATGATTTAGAAATTTCAGAATGATACATGTTCAAAAAAGGCTAAAATAGGGCATAAAGAGAGCTTAGGTGGTTCCCTGAAGAAGGCGGGAGTTTCAGACAACTCTTTACCTAAAGCCGTGGTTTGCCGACCCGGGTATATTATTATGCGCTGACTTAAATGTCCTGTGGCGTATCAGACTCAGACACTCCAACCCTTGTGACACACTTGGGTTGGGGGATTCCCCGCCGAGTCAATGGCAGATTCCATACAGCCCGTGGAATATTCAGACTTGTAGGGGAATACCACCTATCTCAGAAGTAAAACACAGATCATGATTTGAAATGAACAGACAGGTTGCATGTTTTCAGAAAGTCCCCATGTATTTTTCAAAAACAGTTTTATACATGATGTCTTGATGAAAAATTGCTTTCCCTTAATATATATATATATGTATGTTCCATTATACTACTTTTGGATTGCTTCGCGTGCCAGTACTTTTGTGCTGACCCCCCCTCCTTTCAGGGTTTGAGGCACAGTCTAGGGGTCCTGCTACTAAGTAGACATTCTCGGGTTTACAGACTTGATCTCACAGTGGTGAGCCTTCTATTATTCGGAAGGCCTAATTATGTCAGACACTATCTTATTTATTATGTTTTTGGTTTACTGGGGGCCTTGTCCCAGCTTTTTTTCAGACAAATGTTTATGTTCCTAGTAGAGATTTCGCAGACTGATGTCAGATAGTAGTATTCAGAAATATTGCAGGACTTGACCATGTTTTCCGTACTCAGTTTCAATTCCGCATTTTATTATGATTATGAATGTTGTGCATGATAACCAGATAGAGAATGGGTGTTCCGGGCCTTCATGGTTCGGGATGTTCATCACGGCTAGGGCCTAGGCTCGGATCGTGAAAAACTTGGTATCAGAGCACGGTTCATGGTCCCAGGGTGTCTGCGAAATCGCGTCGAGTAGAGTTCTATTTATGGGTGTGTAGCGCGCCACACTTATAAACAAGAGGCTATTAGGCGTTTAGGAATGTTTCCCTTCTTTGTGATTTAGTTTGTTCTTCAGAGTCTAAACTGTCCCATTATTGGGTTGATTCAAGTGCAAAAACTTTAGAGTATACATAATATAGTCCTTTTCGATAGGAGTCTGTTACTGCATCAATATATGCTGATTCTGATGTAAATATTGATCCTGATGGAATCGTGCATTCCAGCTTAAGGTATTAAGTGTATATTGTCCCTCTCAAAATCTTGTTACAGTTGTGGACAATGTATAGCAGAATGTTGGAACTATATTTCTACCCAAATAGTAGCATAAGTTAAAGTGTTGTTGTCATGACCTATTGGTAGTGATATTGGACCAAGAAGTTGGTGATGTAAAGTCACAAAGTTAGAAGTCAGAGTGAGGGTGATTTTGTGTAAATGAATATTTTGGTTGAATAATCGATGTTTGAGGATGATTTACACCTTTATAGTGATAAACTAATATGGTAGCTAGCAGCATGTGTGGATTGTATGGTAGTCCATGGAGGAAGTGTTTTACTCAGATTTTTATTTATACAGAATAATATGTATATTCTTAGACCATTAAATATTAGGTGTCAATTTTCTATCCCTTGTAATATGTAATCTTGTTATCATGATGTTTTTCAATTTTTTTTTAAGTCTAGTGAAGCCGTGTGGGGATCTTTCAATTCACTAGCATAGTTGCCTTGTCATCCATCTCATTTTCTTGTTCAAAATACAAAACCAAAGTCTAGTGAAGCCGTGTGAGGCCTGTTTCGATTCACTAGCAACTTGTTGTCTAACTTGTTGTCCAACTTGTTGTTCTTTCATTGGTTTAATATATGTATGGCTGATTCTGTTTGCATGAGATAGAGTTGGTAATGAAGTGATTCATCCTTGTGTGTTATTAGTTGAAGGTAGAGAAGGAGTTGTTGGTCAGGGTGATTTGTTGATTGCTTGAATGTGGAAATGGCTATATTAGCGAGTAAGTTATGATTATAGACTCATGGTTGTTTGAGGAATTTGAAGGCAGTCTAAATGTATGAATGAGTGAGTAAGTATGAGGTGAGAAATCCGTATAAGTAGATACAATTGTACGGGGTTATAATATAAGATTAAGGTTGACCATGTCTATTATGAGGCTTTAACCCCCTTGACCCTCTTTTCATTGGTAGTTGTAAACTAGTGCTACTTGTGAGAAGGTATGTAGTAAATTTTTGAGATATTTGGGTAGAATATCCCAATTTGATGGATTAGTGTATTTATATTATGTTGCATTCTTCATTGGTAGTAGATGATTGATACTAAACTATAGGCTTGAATTTAAATGGTGTGGTGGTAAATAGTGGCAAGAGTTTGTAGATGCATATTTTGTGGGATTAATTTAGTAGGCTTGAGGTGCTGAAATAGTACATGCTAACGGAATGATGATAAGGTAAACCGTTAGGTCATGATCGATTATTGTGGTTATGAAGTTCTAGTGCACTAGTGTTTCGTGATGTTTACTTATAGTTTCCAAGTAAAAATTTTGTGTAAGGTTGGGTTGTAAGTCATGCATAGCACTAGATATTAAGTTTGAATAGTTGAAGTTCATAAATGTGGATGTGATGATTTCTTGATCAATGATGTTAGTTATATGAAAGTGATCTAATAGGCTTGAACGGTGTGTGAAATGGCTTAAGTTTAAATTGATTCGTAATGAAGTATAATGTTGTGGGTATGGTGTGTAAGTATGCCCAAGGCGATATGGAGTATTGGCATTTCTCTAAGTCTATTACATGTTGTGTGTGACTAGTGGTACCATGGAGTTTCTAGTTGGAAAAAGACTAGTTAGATGATATATGGTGTTCTAGATAGCCAAGTTAAGGAGCCTTGATTGATAGTGTTGAGCCTTTTGATGTGATCTCAATTCTCATGGTAGAGAGATATAAGTTTGGAGTAGCAATATTGGTATGCTAGGACGGAAGTGGTATGGTTCATCAAAGGCTTGGTGATATCCATGTTATGTGTTAGAATCTAAATTTGAGTTTTGAAGGTTGAACGGATAGAAATAAGTGTGCAAGCATTATACTTTGACTATTGGTGGCTATGGAAAGATAGAGTGTATCCAAGAAGGTAGTCATTCGGGTTGAGTTCTATGATATGCATGTATTGTCAATTTTTTCAGACCCTAGAGTGCAGTAAGTGTAGTTCAGTTAGAATCTGGTAAAGGATCTCCCAAACGCTAGATGATGACTTAAAGCTAAGTGGGAGATGATAGAACGAATAACCAAGTAAGGCTCTCAGATTCTAGTAGTGATGCAGTGTGATTTAGAACATCAGAAAGTAAGGGTGAATCTCAACCCATTCCTACCTCAATATTTTTTTTTGTTATTCGGATGCTTACTCATGCCTTACGATGCAGTTCCGTGATAATAGTTCATGATTCCGGTATATAATAAAGAGTCATGTACTCTTTCAATTCCAAGATAATGAGTTCTAGTTCATTCAAGTAGTCGGAATCACATTCCTTATGTTATGAACTCTAGTTGAGGTCATGCAACTCATGACGCATGTACTCACTCTTTATAGTGTGCTCAGTCCCATATAAAGATCTTTTTCACGCTTGAGGGTCTTATGTTTTAACCTTTTAGTGACCCTTCTTATGCAATGATAGTGGTGTTGATGTAAATGTTCTTGTTGATGGAAGATTATAGTATGCTTGTTTAGATAAGGCCATAAGTATGAAGTAAGATTTGGGGTCAAGTCTTTGATACATGTGATGGTTAGTGGAAAAGTTTGTGTGTGTATGTTTTTAGGTTAGCGCGTGGGAGTTATATTGATAGTAGTTTAGAAACTATGTGAAGTATCTACTTATGGGTGTTTTCCTTGAAGTTAACATGTGGTTATAAATTAGGCTTGAACGACGTTTTAGGATTGTAGTGGAAGGTCGCCATATGCATTAGTGACTTCATATTAAGAGTTCAGTGTAGTCATTGAAGTGGTAAGGCATGTTATGCTTAGGATGTGATTTTTAAAAGAGGTATAGAAGGTGGCATCATATGGTTTAGAATAATAATGTGGTGTAGCATGTTGTATTTTTGTGATTTAGAGTTAGGCTTGATCGCGGGGTAAGGATTAAGATATTTTAGACATTAGTAGAAAAAAAAACATTATCAATGCTCATATGAGAATTTTAAGCTGAGTTGAATGAATATGATATTTATAGGGAATAGTATAGTTAAGGGATATTCGGGAAGTGCTCTAAGCCTTAAAGTAAGAAGTTGTATTGCCAAAGGTCTGAAAATTCTATCCTAATTTAGGAGTTATATGTCTATATTCCAGACTGCAGAGTAGTGTCAATGTTGTGATTTCCTCAGTGGGATGTTTTGTGTAATCCCTACCCAAGATTCATGGTTCCCTATTACTGCTAGAGCATCCTTAGAGAGAGTGTTGAAGAGAATACTCCAGTTAAGTATGAGGGTGTAGTATAATTCAGACTGTATGGCCAATAAGTCAGTTTAGCAGTCAGATTCGCATGACTTGTTTTCTTGTCTTTGCACTTATTCATGCTACTCGAAATCTCAGACATGCTACTAGTCGAAGATAGAGTATACCAGTAGTTACGAGTATAGCCCAGTTCATGCATCATGCATTAAATTTAGATTCCAAATGCTTAGATCAGTGTATTTTTATTAGAGGACATGTCATGTCCGCGTTATTCCATAAATTTAAGGCTTCAACAAGTTCCTACCCATCATTCGAGGACGAATGATCCCAAGGGGGGGATAATGTAACGCCCCGCATTTTGGGCTAGAATAAAATATATGACTCTGATACGTTGATAATCCCCGAGCCTTAAATCCTATGCCAATTTGGAATGTTAATCAAGTTTGTAGTATGTGAATCCATTTGAGCATGAATTTAGACCATAGAAGTCCTTCAACTCAAGGACGAGTTAAAACTATTTCGATCGATTAAGTTTTAGTGGATGTTGTAATTTGTGTCAAATTCTATTGACCATAACAAATTGTATATGATGAACTGGGTGTCCTACTATATACCAAATTGTAGATAATTGAATAAGCTTTCCAACGATACCAAATTCGCCTAAAATGGACACCCGGTGAAGAAGTTATGACCTTTCAAAGTTGAATGTGTCGCCTATGCACATATAGGCGATGCATAGGGCGGCGCCTATGCAAATATAGGCGATGCATAGGGCGGCGCCTATGTAAATTTAGGCAATGCAAAGGGCGGCGCATATTTATGGTTTCAGGTGACGAAAACACTCTGTTTTGAGTTACTTTAAGTGCAAGTTAGTCCTTACAAAATCCAAAATCGTCCTTACCCACTCCTAAACGGATTTGGGCCTATTAACAACATTGAAGCCTCCTATAAAATCCCAAAAAAATCTAATCCTTCAAGAACTTAAGAGAAGGAGCAACTAGTGTTTGAGAAAATAAGCTTGAAGGACCGATCATTCCGAAACTTCTTCGTGAAATAAATTACAGATTCGGAATCCTCTCGACGTAGGCTTCGATAGACACCAAAAATTCGTAGAGAATAAGGTACGCGGGGTTTTCCTAAAATCTCATGGGCATAGAAATCATGTTTTAAGAATTGGGTTTTCGAATTCATGTACATACTCATGTTTCAGAAGCTTTAATGATATTGTTTTGGCCTTTTGGCTTTCCCCCAAAGTGATTTGAAAGTTATATGTATATATATATGCGTTTGTCCTGAAATATGAATTTAGAGCATAATTTTCATGAAACCTCTCTCTTAATGTAAATTTTTCCATGTTTCACGTAATATACAATGTTTTGAACACGAAAGAGA
Source organism: Capsicum pubescens (assembly GCA_030864215.1). Taxonomy (NCBI): domain Eukaryota; kingdom Viridiplantae; phylum Streptophyta; class Magnoliopsida; order Solanales; family Solanaceae; genus Capsicum; species Capsicum pubescens. The sequence continues at coordinate 156,747,338 of CM061547.1, read as the reverse complement.
GGGTTGTGAATGTTGAATATGCATGTAATGAAAGAATGCATGGTTTTGCCAAAAATGCACATGACCACCATATATTTGATGAAAGTTTTGCATGGATTTGACTTGAGTTTCGGAACATGACATCTTTAATGTAAATTACATGTTTTGGTGGTCTAAACTATGTTTTGAATGAAAGCTCTTGCTTAATACATTATGGCTCAGAAATAGGACTTGCAAGTCTTGGTATGACGATACCAACTCAGACAAATGCCATAACAGACACAGACTAGTTCAGAAATCAGATTTTTATCAGACTCTCATGATTTAGAAATTTCAGAATGATACATGTTCAGAAAAGGCTAAAATATGGTATAAAGAGAGCTTAGGTGGTTCCCTGAAGAAGGCGGGAGTTTCAGACAACTCTTTGCCTAAAACTGTGGTTTGCCGACCCGGGTATATTATTATGCGTTGACTTAAATGTCTTGTGGCGTATCAGACTCAGACACTCCAACCCTTGCGGCACACTTGGGTTGGGGGCTTCCCCGCCGAGTCCATGGCGGATTCCATACAGCCCATGGAATATTCAGACTTGTAGGGGAATACCACCTAACTCAGAAGTAAAACACAGATCATGATTTGAAATGAACAGACAGGTTGCATGTTTTCAGAAAGTGCCCATGTATTTTTCAGAAACAGTTTTATACATGATGTCTTGATGAAAAATTGCATTCCCTTAATATATATATATATATATATATATATTTATGTTCCATTATACTACTTTTGGATTGCTTCGCGTGCCAGTACTTTTGTGCTGACCCCCCCTCCTTCCAGGTTCTGAGGCACAGTCTAGGGGAACAGCTACTCAGTAGACATTCTCGGGTTTGCAGACTTGATCTCACAGTGGTGAGCCTTCTATTATTAGGAAGGCCTAATTATGTCAGACACTATCTTATTTATTATGTTTTTTGGTTTACTAGGGGCCTTGTCCCAGCTTCTTTTCAGAAAAATGTTTATGTTCCTAGTAGAGATTTCGCAGACTGATGTAAGATAGTAGTATTCAGAAATATTGCAGGACTTGACCATGTTTTCCGTACTCAGTTTCAATTCCGCATTTTATTATGATTATGAATGTTGTGAATGATAACCAGATAGAGAATGGGTGTTCCGGGCCTTTATGGTTTGGGATGCTCGTCATGGCTAGGGCCTAGGCTCGGGTCGTGACACTTTATTTGTAAACTACTGTTTAGGAGGTGATGTTGTTAGTGACTTTATTAGTTGAAAATGCTTAAATGCCGATGTCGTTAAAAATGAACTTTTGGTTAGAAGGTGATGTTGTTGGTTACTTTATTTGTTGAAAATGTTTACGTACCGGTCTATTTAAAAGTAAAATTTTATTTAGAAGGTGATGTTGTTGGATACTTTATTTGTTCAAAATGCTTAAATGCCTGTGACTTTAATGGTGACATAGTGTTTAGAAGGTGATATAGTTGGTAACTTTATTTGTTGAAAATGATTAACTTTTGGTGACTTTAAAAGTGAATTAGTTTCGTTGGAGCCTTTGTTATTTGAAAAAGCTTACGTTTTGGTGACTTTAATAGTGAACTAGTGTTTAAGATGTGATGTTGTTGGTTACTTCATTTGTTGAAAATGCTTAAGTGCCGGTGACTTTAATAATTAACTTTTGTTTGGAAGATGATGTTGTTGGTTACTTTATTTGTGGAAAATGCTTAAGTGCCGGTGACTTTAATAGTGATTTATTGTTTACAATGTTATGTTGTTGGTGACTTTATTTGTTGGAAATGCTTAACTTTTGATAACTTTAAATTAGAATTAGTTTCGTTGGTGCCTTTGTTAGTTTAAAAAGCTTAAGTTTTGGTGACTTTAATAGTGAACTAGTGTTTAGGAGGTGATGTTGGTGGTGACTTTATTTGTTCAAAATGCTTAAGTGCCGGTGACTTTCATAGTGAACTTTTCTTTGGAAGGTGATGTTGTTGGTAACTTTATTTGTTGTAAATGCTTAAGTGCCGGTGTCTTTAAAAGTGAACTTTTATTTAGAAGGTGATGTTGTTGGTTACTTTATTTGTTTAAAATGCTTAAATGCCTGTGACTTTAATAGTGAATTAGTGTTTAGAAGCTGATGTAGTTGGTAACTTTATCTGTTGAAAATGATTAACTTTTGGTGACTTTAAAAGTGAATTAGTTTCGTTGGTGTCTTTGTTATTTGAAAAAGCTTAAGCTTTTGTGACGTTAGTAGTGAACTAGTGTTTAAGAGGTGATGTTGTTGGAGACTTCATTTTTTGAAAATGCTTAAGTTCCGGTGACTTTAATAGTGAACTTTTGTTTGGAAGGTGATGTTGTTGGTTAGTTTATTTGTTGAAAATGCTTAAGTGCCGGTGACTTTAAAAGTGAACTTTTGTTTAGAAGGTTCTGTTGTTGGTTACTTTATTTGTTGAAAATGCTTAAGTGCCGGTGACTTTAATAGTGAATTAGTATTTACAAGGTTATGTTGTTGGTGACTTTATTTGTTGAAAATGCTTAACTTTTGGTAACTTTAAAATAGAATTTGTTTCATTGGTGCATTTGTTAGTTGAAAAAGCTTAAGTTTTGGTGACTTTAATAGTGAACTAGTGTTTAGGAGGTGATATTGTTGGTGACTTTATTAGTTGAAAATGCTTACGTGCTGGTGACTTTAAAACTGAACTTTTGTTTAGAAGGTGATGCTGTTGGTTACTTTGTTTGTTGAAAATTCTAAAGAGCCGGTGACTTTAAAAGTGAACCTTTGTTTAAGAGGTGATGTTGTTGGTGACTTTATTTGTTGAAAATGCTTAAGTGCCGGTAACTTTAATAGTGAATTAGTATTTAGAAGGTGGTGGTGTTGGTGACATTATTTGTTGAAAATTTTAAACTTTTTGGTGATTTTAAAAATAAATTAGATTCGTTGGTGCCTTTCTTAGTTGAAAAAGTTTAAGTTTTGGTGACTTTATTTGTGAACTACTGTTTAGGAGGTAATGTTGTTGGTGACTTTATTAGTTGAAAATGCTTAAATGCCGATGTCGTTAAATATGAACTTTTGTTTAGAAGGTGATGTTGTTGGTTACTTTATTTGTTGAAAATGTTTACGTGCCGGTGTTTTTAAAAGTGAACTTTTGTTTAGAATGTGATGTTGTTGGATACTTTATAAGTTCAAAATGCTGAAATGCCTGTGACTTTAATAGTGACATAGTGTTTAGAAGGTGATGTAGTTGGTAACTTTATTTGTTGAAAATTATTAACTTTTGGTGACTTTAAAAGTGAATTAGTTTCGTTGGTGCCTTTGTTATTTGAAAAAGCTTACGTTTTTGTGACTTTAAAATGTGATGTTGATGGTGACTTCATTTGTTGAAAATGATTAAGTTCCGGTGACTTTAATAGTTAGCTTTTGTTTGGAAGATGATGTTGTTGGTTACTTTATTTGTGGAAAATGCTTAAGTGCCGGTGACTTTAATAGTGAATTATTGTTTACAAGGTTATGTTGTTGGTGACTTTATTTGTTGAAAATGCTAAACTTTTGGTAACTTTAAAATAGAATTTGTTTCGTTGGTGCATTTGTTAGTTGAAAAAGCATAAGTTTTGGTGACTTTAATTGTGAACTAGTGTTTAGGAGGTGATGTTGTTGGTGACTTCATTAGTTGAAAATGCTTATGTGCCGGTGACTTTAAAACTGAACTTTTGTTTAGAAGGTGATGATGTGTGTTACTTTGTTTGTTGAAAATTCTAAAGTGCCGGTGACTTTAAAAGTGAACTTTTGTTTAGGAGGTGATGTTGTTGGTGACTTTATTTGTTGAAAATGCTTAAGTGCCGGTAACTTTAATAGTGAATTAGTATTTAGAAGGTGGTGGTGTTGGTGACATTATTTGTTGAAAATTTTAAACTTTTTGGTGATTTTAAAAATAAATTAGATTCGTTGGTGCCTTTCTTAGTTGAAAAAGTTTAAGTTTTGGTGACTTTATTTGTGAACTACTGTTTAGGAGGTAATGTTGTTGGTGACTTTATTAGTTGAAAATGCTTAAATGCCGATGTCGTTAAATATGAACTTTTGTTTAGAAGGTGATGTTGTTGGTTACTTTATTTGTTGAAAATGTTTATGTGCCGGTGTTTTTAAAAGTGAACTTTTGTTTAGAATGTGATGTTGTTGGATAATTTATAAGTTCAAAATGCTGAAATGCCTGTGACTTTAATAGTGACATAGTGTTTAGAAGGTGATGTAGTTGGTAACTTTATTTGTTGAAAATTATTAACTTTTGGTGACTTTAAAAGTGAATTAGTTTCGTTGGTGCCTTTGTTATTTGAAAAAGCTTACGTTTTTGTGACTTTAAAATGTGATGTTGATGGTGACTTCATTTGTTGAAAATGATTAAGTTCCGGTGACTTTAATAGTTAGCTTTTGTTTGGAAGATGATGTTGTTGGTTACTTTATTTGTGGAAAATGCTTAAGTGCCGGTGACTTTAATAGTGAATTATTGTTTACAAGGTTATGTTGTTGGTGACTTTATTTATTAGAAATGCTTAACTTTTGATAACTTTAAATTAGAATTAGTTTCGTTGGTGCCTTTGTTAGTTTAAAAAGCTTAAGTTTTGGTGACTTTAATAGTGAACTAGTGTTTAGGAGGTGATGTTGGTGGTGACTTTATTTGTTCAAAATGCTTAAGTGCCGGTGACTTTCGTAGTGAACTTTTCTTTGGAAGGTGATGTTGTTGGTAACTTTATTTGTTGTAAATGCTTAAGTGCCGGTGTCTTTAAAAGTGAACTTTTATTTAGAAGGTGATGTTGTTGGTTACTTTATTTGTTTAAAATGCTTAAATGCCTGTGACTTTAATAGTGAATTAGTGTTTAGAAGCTCATGTAGTTGGTAACTTTATCTGTTGAAAATGATTAACTTTTGGTGACTTTAAAAGTGAATTAGTTTCGTTGGTGTCTTTGTTATTTGAAAAAGCTTAAGCTTTTGTGACGTTAGTAGTGAACTAGTGTTTTAGAGGTGATGTTGTTGGAGACTTCATTTTTTGAAAATGCTTGAGTTCCGGTGACTTTAATAGTGAACTTTTGTTTGGAAGGTGATGTTGTTGGTTAGTTTATTTGTTGAAAATGCTTAAGTGCCGGTGACTTTAAAAGTGAACTTTTGTTTAGAAGGTTCTGTTGTTGGTTACTTTATTTGTTGAAAATGCTTAAGTGCCGGTGACTTTAATAGTGAATTAGTATTTACAAGGTTATGTTGTTGGTGACTTTATTTGTTGAAAATGCTTAACTTTTGGTAACTTTAAAATAGAATTTGTTTCATTGGTGCATTTGTTAGTTGAAAAAGCTTAAGTTTTGGTGACTTTAATAGTGAACTAGTGTTTAGGAGGTGATATTGTTGGTGACTTTATTAGTTGAAAATGCTTACGTGCTGGTGACTTTAAAACTGAACTTTTGTTTAGAAGGTGATGCTGTTGGTTACTTTGTTTGTTGAAAATTCTAAAGAGCCGGTGACTTTAAAAGTGAACCTTTGTTTAAGAGGTGATGTTGTTGGTGACTTTATTTGTTGAAAATTCTTGAGTGCCGGCGACTTTAATAGTGAATTGGTATTTAGAAGGTGGGGGTGTTGGTGACATTATTTGTTGAAAATTCTTAACTTTTGGTGACTTTAAAAGTAAATTAGACTCGTTGGTGCCTTTGTTAGTTGAAAAAACTTAAGTTTTAGTGACTTTATTAGTGAATTAGTGTTTAGGAGGTGATGTTGTTTGTGACATTATTAGTTGAAAATGCTTAAGAGCCGGTGTCTTTAAAAATGAACTTTTGTTTAGAAGGTTATGTTGTTGGTTACTTTATTTGTTGAAAATGTTTAAGTGCCGGTGTTTTTAAAAGTGAACTTTTGTTTAGAAGGTGATGTTGTTGGTTACTTTATTTGTTTAAAATGCTTAAATGCCTGTGACTTTAATAGTGACATAATGTTTAGAAGGTGATGTAGTTGGTATCTTTATTTGTTGAAAATGATTAACTTTTGGTGACTTTAAAAGTGAATTAGTTTCTTTGGTACCTTTGTTATTTGATAAAGTTTAAGTTTTGGTGACTTTAATAGTGAACTAGTGTTTAAGAGGTGATGTTGTTGGTGACTTCATTTGTTGAAAATGCTTAAGTGCCAGTGACTTTAATAGTGATCTTTTATTTGGAATATTCTGTTGTTGGTTACTTTATTATTGAAAATACTTAAGTGCCGGTGACTTTAATAGTGGATTAGTATTTACAAGGTTATGTTGTTGGTGACTTTATTTGTTGAAAATGCTAAACTTTTGGTAACTTTAAAATAGAATTTGTTTCGTTGGTGCATTTGTTAGTTGAAAAAGCATAAGTTTTGGTGACTTTAATTGTGAACTAGTGTTTAGGAGGTGATGTTGTTGGTGACTTCATTAGTTGAAAATGCTTATGTGCCGGTGACTTTAAAACTGAACTTTTGTTTAGAAGGTGATGATGTGTGTTACTTTGTTTGTTGAAAATTCTAAAGTGCCGGTGACTTTAAAAGTGAACTTTTGTTTAGGAGGTGATGTTGTTGGTGACTTTATTTGTTGAAAATGCTTAAGTGCCGGTAACTTTAATAGTGAATTAGTATTTAGAAGGTGGTGGTGTTGGTGACATTATTTGTTGAAAATTTTAAACTTTTTGGTGATTTTAAAAATAAATTAGATTCGTTGGTGCCTTTCTTAGTTGAAAAAGTTTAAGTTTTGGTGACTTTATTTGTGAACTACTGTTTAGGAGGTAATGTTGTTGGTGACTTTATTAGTTGAAAATGCTTAAATGCCGATGTCGTTAAATATGAACTTTTGTTTAGAAGGTGATGTTGTTGGTTACTTTATTTGTTGAAAATGTTTACGTGCCGGTGTTTTTAAAAGTGAACTTTTGTTTAGAATGTGATGTTGTTGGATACATTATAAGTTCAAAATGCTGAAATGCCTGTGACTTTAATAGTGACATAGTGTTTAGAAGGTGATGTAGTTGGTAACTTTATTTGTTGAAAATTATTAACTTTTGGTGACTTTAAAAGTGAATTAGTTTCGTTGGTGCCTTTGTTATTTGAAAAAGCTTACGTTTTTGTGACTTTAAAATGTGATGTTGATGGTGACTTCATTTGTTGAAAATGATTAAGTTCCGGTGACTTTAATAGTTAGCTTTTGTTTGGAAGATGATATTGTTGGTTACTTTATTTGTGGAAAATGCTTAAGTGCCGGTGACTTTAATAGTGAATTATTGTTTACAAGGTTATGTTGTTGGTGACTTTATTTATTAGAAATGCTTAACTTTTGATAACTTTAAATTAGAATTAGTTTCGTTGGTGCCTTTGTTAGTTGAAAAAGCATAAGTTTTGGTGACTTTAATAGTGAACTAGTGTTTAGGAGGTGATGTTGGTTGTGACTTTATTTGTTCAAAATGCTTAAGTGCCGGTGACTTTCATAGTGAACTTTTCTTTGGAAGGTGATGTTGTTGGTTACTTTATTTGTTGTAAATGCTTAAGTGCCGGTGTCTTTAAAAGTGAACTTTTATTTTGAAGGTGATGTTGTTGGTTACTTTATTTGTTTAAAATGCTTCAAGGCCAGTGACTTTAATAGTGAATTAGTGTTTAGAAGCTGATGTAGTTGGTAACTTTATTTGTTGAAAATGATTAACTTTTGGTGACTTCAAAAGTGAATTAGTTTCGTTGGTGTCTTTGTTATTTGAAAAAGCTTAAGCTTTTGTGATGTTAGTAGTGAACTAGTGTTTAAGAGGTGATGTTGTTGGTGACTTCATTTTTTGAAAATGCTTAAGTGCCGGTGAATTTAATAGTGAACTTTTGTTTGGAAGGGGATGTTGTTGGTTAGTTTATTTGTTGAAAATGCTTAAGTGCCGGTGACTTTAAAAGTGCACTTTTGTTTAGAAGGTTCTGTTGTTGGTTGCTTTATTTGTTGAAAATGTTTAAGTGCCGGTGTTTTTAAAAGTGAACTTTTGTTTAGAAGGTGATGTTGTTGGTTACTTTATTTGTTTAAAATGCTTAAATGCCTGTGACTTTAATAGTGACATAATGTTTAGAAGGTGATGTAGTTGGTAACTTTATTTGTTGAAAATGATTAACTTTTGGTGACTTTAAAAGTGATTTAGTTTCGTTGGTACCTTTGTTATTTGATAAAGTTTAAGCTTTGGTGACTTTAATAGTGAACTAGTGTTTAAGAGGTGATGTTGTTGGTGCCTTCATTTGTTGAAAATGCTTAAGTGCCGGTGACTTTAATAGTGAATATTTATTTGGAAGATTCTGTTGTTGGTTACTTTATTATTGAAAATACTTAAGTGCCGGTGACTTTAATAGTGGATTAGTATTTACAAGATTATGTTGTTGGTGACTTTATTTGTTGAAAATGCTAAACTTTTTATTACTTTAAAATAGAATTTGTTTCGTTGGTGCATTTGTTAGTTGAAAAAGCTTAAGTTTTGGTGACTTTAATAGTGAACTAGTGTTTAGGAGCTGATGTTGTTGGTGATTCATTAGTTGAAAATTCTTAAGTGCCAGTGACTTTAAAACTGAACTTTTGTTTAGAAGGTGATGTTGTTGGTTACTTTGTTTGTTGAAAATTCTAAAGTGCCGGTGACTTTAAAAGTGAACTTTTGTTTTTAGAGGTGATGTTGTTGGTGACTTTATTTGTTGAAAATGCTTAAGTGCCGGTAACTTTAATAGTGAATTAGTATTTAGAAGGTGGTGGTGTTGGTGACATTATTTGTTGAAAATTTTAAACTTTTTGGTGATTTTAAAAATAAATTAGATTCGTTGGTGCCTTTCTTAGTTGAAAAAACTTAAGTTTTGGTGACTTTATTAGTGAACTACTGTTTAGGAGGTAATGTTGTTGGTGACTTTATTAGTTGAAAATGCTTTAATGCCGATGTCGTTAAATATGAACTTTTGTTTAGAAGGTGATTTTGTTGGTTACTTTATTTGTTGAAAATGTTTACGTGCCGGTGTTTTTAAAAGTGATCTTTTGTTTAGAATGTGATGTTGTTGGGTACTTTATAAGTTCAAAATGCTTAAATGCCTGTGACTTTAATAGTGACATAGTGTTTAGAAGGTGATGTAGTTGGTAACTTTATTTGTTGAAAACTATTAGCTTTTGGTGACTTTAAAAGTGAATTAGTTTCGTTGGTGCCGTTGTTATTTGAAAAAGCTTACGTTTTTGTGACTTTAAAATGTGATGTTGATGGTGACTTCATTTGTTGAAAATGCTTAATTTCCGGTGACTTTAATAGTTAGCTTTTGTTTGGAAGATGATGTTGTTGGTTACTTTATTTGTGGAAAATGCTTAAGTGCCGTTGACTTTAATAGTGAATTATTGTTTACAAGGTTATGTTGTTGGTGACTTTATTTATTAGAAATGCTTAACTTTTGATAACTTTAAATTAGAATTAGTTTCGTTGGTGCCTTTGTTAGTTGAAAAAGCATAAGTTTTGGTGACTTTAATAGTGAACTAGTGTTTAGGAGGTGATTTGGTAGTGACTTCATTTGTTCAAAATGCTTAAGTGCCGGTGACTTTCACAGTGAACTTTTCTTTGAAAGGTGATGTTGTTGGTTACTTTATTTGTTGTAAATGCTTAAGTGTCGGTGTCTTTAAAAGGGAACTTTTATTTTGAAGGTGATGTTGTTGGTTACTTTATTTGTTTAAAATGCTTAAAGGCCAGTGACTTTAATAGTGAATGAGTGTTTAGAAGCTGATGTAGTTGGTAACTTTATTTGTTGAAAATGATTAACTTTTGGTGACTTCAAAAGTGAATTAGTTTTGTTGGTGTCTTTGTTATTTGAAAAAGCTTAAACTTTTGTGACGTTAGTAGTGAACTAGTGTTTAAGAGGTGATGTTGTTGGTGACTTCATTTTTTGAAAATGCTTAAGTGCCGGTGAATATAATAGTGAACTTTTGTTTGGAAGGGGATGTTGTTGGTTAGTTTATTTGTTGAAAATGCTTAAGTGCCGGTGACATTAAAAGTGAACTTTTGTTTAGATGGTTCTGTTGTTGGTTACTTTTTTTGTTTAAAATGTTTAAGTGCCGGTGTTTTTAAAAGTGAACTTTTGTTTAGAAGGTGATGTTGTTGGTTACTTTATTTGTTTAAAATGCTTAAATGCCTTTGACTTTAATAGTGACATAATGTTTAGAAGGTGATGTAGTTGGTAACTTTATTTGTTGAAAATGATTAACATTTGGTGACTTTAAAAGTGAATTAGTTTCGTTGGTACCTTTGTTATTTGATAAAGTTTAAGTTATGGTGACTTTAATAGTGAACTAGTGTTTAAGAGGAGATGTTGTTGGTGCCTTCATTTGTTGAAAATGCTTAAGTGCCGGTGACTTTAATAGTGAACTTTTATTTGGAAGATTCTGTTGTTGGTTACTTTATTATTGAAAATACTTAAGTGCCGGTGACTTTAATAGTGGATTAGTATTTACAAGGTTATGTTGTTGGTGACTTTATTTGTTGGAAATGCTAAACTTTTGGTAACTTTAAAATAGAATTTGTTTCGTTGGTGCATTTGTTAGTTGAAAAAGCTTAAGTTATGGTGACTTTAATAGTGAACTAGTGTTTGGGAGGTGATGTTGTTGGTGACTTCATTAGTTGAAAATGCTTAAGTGCCGGTGACTTTAAAACTGAAGTTTTGTTTAGAAGGTGATGTTGTTGGTTACTTTGTTTGTTGAAAATTCTAGAGTGCCGGTGACTTTAAAAGTGAACTTTTGTTTAGGAGGTGATGTTGTTGGTGACTTTATTTGTTGAAAATGCTTAAGTGCCGGTAACTTTAATAGTGAATTAGTATTTAGAAGGTGGTGGTGTTGGTGACATTATTTGTTGAAATTTTTTAACTTTTTGGAGATTTTAAAATTAAATTAGATTCGTTGGTGCCTTTCTTAGTTGAAAAAGCTTAAGTTTTGGTGACTTTATTAGTGATCTACTGTTTAGGAGGTAATGTTGTTGGTGACTTTATTAGTTGAAAATGCTTAAATGCCGATGTCGTTAAGTATGAACTTTTGTTTAGAAGGTGATGTTGTTGGTTTCTTTATTTGTTGAAAATGTTTACGTGCCGGTGTTTTTAAAAGTGAACTTTTTTTTAGAATGTGATGTTGTTGGATACTTTATAAGTTCAAAATGCTTAAATGCCTGTGACTTTAATAGTGAACTAGTGTTTAAGAGGTGATGTTGTTGGTGACTTCATTTTTTGAAAATGCTTAATTGCTGGTGACTTTAATAGTGAACTTTTGTTTGGAAGGGGATGTTGTTGGTTAGTTTATTTGTTGAAAATGCTTAAGTGCCGGTGACTTTAAAAGTGAACTTTTGTTTAGAAGGTTCTGTTGTAAGTTACTTTATTTGTTGAAAATGCTTAAGTGCCGGTGACTTTAATAGTGAATTAGTATTTACAAAGTTATGTTGGTTGTGACTTTATTTGTTGAAAATGGTTAACTTTTGGAAACTTTAAAATAGAATTTTTTTCATTGGTGCCTTTGTTAGTTGAAAAAGCTTATGTTTTGGTGACTTTAATAGTGAACTAGTGTTTAGGAGGTGATGCTTTTGGTGACTTTATTAGTTGAAAATGCTTAAGTGCTGGTGACTTTAAAACTGAACTTTTGTTTAGAAGGTGATGTTGTTGGTTACTTTGTTTGTTGAAAATTCTAAAGAGACGGTGACTTTAAAAGTGAACTTTTGTTTAAGAGGTGATGTTGTTGATGACTTTATTTATTGAAAATGCTTAAGTGTCGGTGACTTTAATAGTGAATTAGTATTTCGAACGTGGTGGTGTTGGTGACTTTATTTGTTGAAAATTCTTAACTTTTGGTGACTTTATAAGTAAATTAGATTCGTTGGTGCCTTTGTTAGTTGAAAAAGCTTAAGTTTTGGTGACTTTATTAGTGAATTAGTATTTAGAACGTGGTTGTGTTGGTGACTTCATTTGTTGAAAATGCTTAAGTGCTGGTGACTTTAATAGTGAACTTTTGTTTGGAAGATGATGTTGTTGGTTACTTTATTTGTTGAAAATGCTTAAGTGCCGGTGACTTTAATAGTGAATTAGTGTTTACAAGGTTATGTTGTTGGTGACTTTATTTGTTTGAAATGCTTAACTTTTGGTAACGTTAAATTAGAATAAGTTTCGTTGGTGCCTTTTTTAGTTGAAAAAGCTTAAGTTTTTGTGACTTTAATAAAGAACTAGTGTTTAGGAGGTGATGTTGTTAGTGACTTTATTAGTTGAAAATGCTTAAGTGCCGGTGACTTTAGATGTGAACTTTTGTTTAGAAGGTGATGTTGTTGGTTAATTTATTTGCGGAAAATTCTCAAGTGCCGGTGACTTTAAAAGTGAAGATTTGTTTAGGAGATGATGTGTTTGGTGACTTTATTTGTTGAACATGCTTATGTGCCGGTGACTTTAATAGTGAATTAGTATTTAGAAGGTGTTGTTGTTGGTGATATTATTTTTTGAAAATGCTTAACTTTTGGTGACTTGAAAAGTAAATTAGATTTGTTGGTCCCTTTGTTAGTTGAAAAATCTTAAGTTTTGGTGACTTTAATAATGAACTAGTGTTTAGGTGGTGATGGTGTTGGTGACTTCATTTGTTGAAAATGATTAACTTTTGGTGACTTTAAAAGTGAATTAGTTTCGTTGGTGCCTTTTTTATTTAAAAAATCTTAAGTTTTGTTGACATTAATAGTGAACTAGTGTTTAAGAGGTGATGTTGTTGGTGACTTCATTTGTTTAAAATTCTTAAGTGCCGGTGACTTTAATAGTGAACTTTTATTTGGAAGATGATATTGTTGGTTACTTTATTTGTTGAAAATGTTAAAGTGCCGGTTACTTTAAAAGTGAACTTTTGTTTAGAAGGTGATGTTGCTGGTTACTTTATTTGTTGAAAAGTCTTAAGTATGGGTCACTTTAATAGTGAATTAGTGTTTATAAGGTTATGTTTTTGTTGACTTTATTTGTTGAAAATGCTTAACTTTTGGTGACTTAGAAATTGAATTAGTTTCGTTGGTGCCTTTGTTAGTTTAAAAAGCATAAGTTTTGGAGACTTTTATAGTGAACTAGTGTTTAGGAGGTGATGTTGTTGGTTACTTTATTTGTTAAAAATGATTAAGTGCCTTTGACTTTAAAAGTGAACTTTGGTTTAGAAGGTGATGTTGTTGGTTACTTTATTTGATTAAAATGCTTAAGTGTCGGTGACGTTAATAGTGAATTAGTGTTTAGAAGGTGATGTTGTTGGTTACTTTATTTGTTGAAAATGTTTTAATGTTGGTGACTTTAAATGAGAATTAGTTTCGTTGGTGCCTTTGTTAGTTTAAAAAGCTTAAGTTTTGGTGACTTTAATAGTGAACTAGTGTTTAAGAGGTGATGCTGTTGGTAACTTTATTTGTTGAAAATGCTTCAGTGCCGGTAACTTTAAAATTGAACTTTTGTTTCGAAGGTGATGTTGTTGGTTACTTTATTTGTTGAAAATACTTAAGTACTGGTGACTTTAAAAGTGAACTTTTGTTTAGAAGGAGATGTTGTTGGTTACTTTATTTGTTGATAATGCTTAAGTGCCGGTGACTTAATTAGTGAATTAGTGTTAAGAAGGTGATGTTGTCGGTGACTTTATATGTTGAAAATGCTTAAGTGCCGGTGACTTTAATAGTGAATTAGTATTTAAAGGTGGTGTTGTTGGTGATAATTTTTGCTGAAAATTCGTAACTTTTGGTGACTTTATAAGTAAATTAGATTCGTTGGTGCCTTTGTTAGTTAAAAAAGCTTAAGTTTTGGTGACTTTATTAGTGAACTAGTGTTAAGGAGGTCATGTTATTTGTGACTTTATTTATTGAAAATGTTTATGTGCCGGTGTCTTTTAAATGAACTTTTGTATAGAAGGTGATGTTGTTGGTTACTTTATTTGTTGAAAATGTTTAAGTGCCGGTGTTTTTAAAATTGAACTTTTGTTTTGAAGGTGATGTTCTTGGTTACTTTATTTGTTTAAAATGCTTAAATGCCTGTGACTTTAATAGTGACATAGTGTTTAGAAGGTGATGTAGTTGGTATCCTTATTTGTTTAAAATTATTAACTTTTGGTGGCTTTAAAAGTGAATTAGTTTCGTTGGTGCCTTTGTTATTTGAAAAAGCTTAAGTTTTGGTGACTTTAATAGTGAACTAGTGTTTAAGAGGTGATGTTGTTTGTGACTTCATTTGTTTAAAATGCTTAAGTGCCGGTGACTTTACTAGTGAACTTTGGTTTGGAAGATGATGTTGTTGGTTACTTTATTTGTTGAAAATGCTTAAGTGCCGGTGACTTTAATAGTGAATTAGTGTTTACCAGTTTATGTTGTTGGTGACTTTATTTGTTGGAAATGATTAACTTTTGGTAAATTTAGATTATAATTAGTTTCGTTGGTGACTTTGTTAGTTGAAAAAGCTTTAGTTTTTGTTACTTTAATAAAGAACTAGTGTTTAGGAGGTGATGTTGTTGGTGACTTTATTAGTTGAAAATGCTTAAGTGCCGGTGACATTAAATGTGAACTTTTGTTTATAAGGTGATGTTGTTGGTTACTTTGTTTGCTGAAAATTTTTAAGTGCCGGTGACTTTAAAAATGAAGATTTGTTTAGGAGGTGATGTTGTTGGTGACTTTATTTGTTTAAAATGCTTAAGTTCCAGTGACTTTAATAGTGAATTAGTATTTAGAAGGTGGTGTTGTTGGTGATTTTTTTTTTTGAAAATGCTTAACTTTTGGTGACTTGAAAAGTAAATTAGATTCGTTGGTGCCTTTGTTAGTTGAAAAAGCTTAAGTTTTGGTGACCTTAATAGTGAACTAGTGTTTAGGAGGTGATGGTGTTGGTGACTTCATTTGTTGAAAATGATTAACTTTTGGTGACTTTAAAAGTGAATTAGTTTCGTTGGTGCCTTTGTTATTTTAAAAAGCTTAAGCTTTGGTGACGTTAATAGTGAACTAGTATTTAACAGGTGATGTTGTTGGTGACTTCATTTGTTGTAAATGCTTAAGATTCGGTGACTTTAATAGTGAACTTTTGTTTGGAAGGTGATGTTGTTGGTGACTTTATTTGTTGAAAATGCTAAAGTGGCGGTTAATTTAATAGTGAACTAGTGTTTAGGAGTTGTTGTTGTTGGTGACTTTACTTGTTGAAAATGCTTAAGTGTCGGTGACTTTAAAAGAGAATTTTTTTTAGGAAGGTGATGTTGTTGGTTACTTTATTTGTTGAAAATGCTTTAGTGCCGGTGACTTTAAAAGTGAACTTTTGTTAAGAAGGTGATGTTGTTAGTTACTTTAATTGTTGAAAATTCTTAAGTGCCGGTGACTTTAATAGTGAACTATTGTTTAAGAGGTGATGTTGTTAGTGACTTCATTTGTTTAAAATGCTTAAGTGTCCGTGACTTTAATAGTGAACTTTTTTTTCGAAGATGATGTTGTTTGTTACTTTATTTGTTCTAATGCTGAAGTACCGGTGACTTTAAAAGTGAACTTTTTATTAAAAAGGGAAGGTGTTGGTTACTTTATTTGTTGAAAATGCTTAAGTGCCGGAGACTTTAATAGTGTATTAGTGTCTAAGAGGATATGTTGGTGGTGACTTTATTTGTTGAAAATTCTTAACTTTTGGTAACTTTAAAATAGAATAAGTTTTGTTGGTGCCTTTGTTAGATGAAAAAGCTTAAGTTTTGGTGACTTTAATAGTGAACTAGTGTTTAGGAGGTGATGTTGTTGGTGACTTTATTAGTTGAAAATGCTTAAGTGCCGGTGACTTTAAAAGTGAACTTTTGTTTAGAAGGTGATGTTGTTGGTTACTTTATTTGCTGAAATGTCTTTAGTGCCGTTGACTTTAAAAGTGAAGACTTGTTTAGGAGGTGATGTTGTTGGTGACTTTATTTGATTAAAATGCTTAAGTGCCGGTAACTTTAATAGTGAATTAGTATTTAGAAGGTGGTGTTGTTGGTGACATTATTTTTTGAAAATGCTTAACTTTTGGTGACTTGAAAAGGAAATTTGATTCGTTGGTGCCTTTGTTAGTTGAAAAAGCATAAGTTTTGGTGACTTTAATAGTGAACTAGTGTTTAGGAGGTGATGGTGTTGGTGACTTCATTTGTTGAAAATGATTAACTTTTGGTGACTTTAAAAGTGAATTAGTTTCGTTGGTGCCTTTGTTATTTAAAAAATTTTAAGTTTTTGTGACTTTAATAGTGAACTAATGTTTAAGAGGTGATGTTGTTGGTGACTTTATTTGGTTAAAATGCTTAAGTGCCGGTGACTTTAATAGTGAACTTATGTTAGGAAGATGATAATTTTGGTTACTTTATTTGTTGAAAATGCTAAAGTGCCGGTTACTTTAAAAGTGAACTTTTGTTTTGAAGGTAATCTTGCTGGTTACTTTATTTGTTGAAAAGTCTTAAGTACGGGTTACTTTAATAGTGAATTAGTGTTTATATGGTGATGTTTTTGGTGACTTTATTTGTTGAAAATGCTTAACTTTTGGTGATTTAAAAATTGAATTAGTTTCGTTGGTGCCTTTGATAGTTGAAAAAGGATAAGTTTTTGAGACTTTTATACTGAACTAGTGTTTAGAAGGTGATGTTGTTGGTGACTTTATTAGTTAAAAATGCTAAAGTGCCGGTGACTTTAATAGTGAACTAGTGTTTAGGAGGTGTTGTTGTTGGTGACTTTATTTGTCGAAAATGCTTAAGTGTCTGTGACTTTAAAAGAGAATTTTTGTTAGGAAGGTGATGCTGTTGGTTACTTTATTTGTTGAAAATGCTTAAGTGCCGGTGAGTTTAAAAGTGAACTTTTGTTAAGAAGGTGATTTTGTTAGTTACTTTATTTGTTGAAAATTCTTAAGTGCCGGTGACTTTAATAGTGAATTAGTGTTTAGAAGGTGATGTTGTCGGTGACTTTATATGTTGAAAATGCTTAACTTTTGGTGACTTTAATAGTGAACTATTGTTTAGGAAGTGATGTTGTTGGTGACTTTATTAGTTAAATATGCTTAAGTGCCGGTGTCCTTAAAAGTGAACTTTTGTTTAGAAGGTGATGTTGTTTGTTACTTTATTGGTTTAAAATGTTAAAGTGTCGGTGACTTTAAAAGTGAACTTTAGTTTAGAAGGTGACGTTGTTAGTTATTTTATATGTTTAAAATGCTTCAGTGCCTTTGAATTTAATGGTGAATAAGTGTTTATAACGTGATGTTGTTGGTAACTTTATTTGTTGAAAATGATTAACTTTTGGTGACTTTAAAAGTGAATTAGTTTCGTATGTGCCTTTGTTATTAGAAAAAGCTTAAGTTTTGGTGACTTTAATAGTGAACTAGTGTTTAAGAGGTGATGTTGTTGGTGAGTTCATTTGTTTAAAATTCTTAAGTGCCGGTGACTTTAATAGTGAACTTTTTTTTGGAAGATGATGTTGTTGGTTACTTTATTTGTTGAAAATGCTTAAGTACCGGTGACTTTAAAAGTGAACTTTTGCTTAAAAGGTGATGTTGTTGGTTACCTTATTTGTTGAAAATGCTTAAGTGCCGGTGACTTTAATAGTGTAGTAGTGTCTAAGAGGTTATGTTGGTGGTGACTTTATTTGTTGAAAATGCTTAACTTTTGGTAACTATTAAATAGAATTAGTTTTGTTGGTGCCTTTGTTAGTTGAAAAAGCTTAAGTTTTGGTGACTTTAATAGGGAACAAGTGTTTAGGAGGTGATGTTGTTGGTTACTTTATTTGATAAAAATGATTAAGTGCCTTTGACTTTAAAAGTGAACTTTGGTTTAGAAGGTGATGTTGTTGGTTACTTTATTTGTATAAAATGCTTAAGTGTCGGTGACGTTAATTGTGAATTAGTGTTTAGAAGGTGATGTTGTTGGTGACTTTATTTGTTGAAAATTTTTGAATTTTTGTGACTTTAAATGAGAATTAGTTTCGTTGGTGTCTTTGTTAGTTGAAAAAGCATAAGTTTTGGTGACTTTAATAGTGAACTAGTGTTTAAGAGGTGATGCTGTTGGTAACTTTATTTGTTGAAAATGCTTCAGTGCCGGTAACTTTAAAAGTGAACGTTTGTTTCGAAGGTGATGTTGTTGGTTTTTTTATTTGTTGAAAATACTTAAGAACCGGTGACTTTAAAAGTGAACTTTTGTTTAGAAGGAGATGTTGTTGGTTACTTTATTTGTTGAAAATGCTTAAGTGCCGGTGACTTTAATAGTGAATTAGTGTTTAGAAGTTGATGTTGTCGGTGACTTTATATGTTGAAAATGCTTAACTTTTGGTGACTTTACAAGTCAATTAATTTCGTTGGTGCCTTTGTTAACTGAAAAAACTTCAGTTTTGGTGACTTTAATAGTGAACTAGTGTTTAGGAGGTGATATTATTGGTGACTTTATTTGTTAAAAATTCTTAAGTGCCGGTGACTTTAATAGTGAACTAGTGTTTAGGAGATGATGTTGTTGGTGACTTTATTAGTTGAAAATGCTTAAGTGCCGGTGACTTTAAAAGTGGACTTTTGTTTATAAGGTGATGTTGTTGGTTACTTTATTTGTTAAAAATTCTTAAGTGCCGGTGACTTTAAAAGTGAAGTTTTGTTTAGGAGTTGTTGTTGTTGGTGATTTCATTTTTTGTAAATGCTTAAGTGCCGGTGACTTTAAAAGTGAACTTTTTTTTATAGGTGATGTTGTTGGTTACTTTATTTGTTTAAATTGCTTAAGTGCCTGTAACTTTAATAGTGAATTAGTGTTTAGAAGGTGATGTTGTTGGTAACTTTATTTGTTTAAAATGATTAACTATTGGTGACTTTAAAAGTTAATTAGTTTCTTTGGTGCCTTTGTTAGTTGAAAAAGCTTAAGTTTTTGTGACTGTAATAGCGAACTAGTGTTTAAAAGGTGATGTTGTTGGTTACTTTATTTGTTGAAAATTCTTAAGTGCAAGTGACTTTAATAGTGAATTAGTGTTTTGAAGGAGATGTTGTTGGTTAATTTATTTGTTGAAAATGCTTAAGTGCCGGTGACTTTAATAGTGTCTTAGTGTTTAGAAGGTGATGTTGGTAGTGAATTTATTTGTTGAAAATGCTAAACTTTGGGTGACTATAAAAGTGATTTAGTTTCGTTGGTGCTTTTATTAGTTGAAAAAGCTTAAGTTTTAGTGACTTTAATAGTGAACTAGTGTTTAGGAGGTTATGTTGTTTGTGACTTTATTAGTTCAAAATGCTTAAGTGCCGGTGACTTTATTAGTGAACTTTTGTTTGGAAGGTGATGTTGTTGCTTACATTATTTGTTGAAAATGTTTCAGTGCCGGTGTCTTTAAAATTGAACCTTTTATTAGAAGGTGATGTTGTTGGTTACTTTATTTGTTTTAAATACTTAAATGCCTGTGACTTTAATAGGAATTAGTGTTTAGAAGGTGATGTAGTTGGTAACTTTATTTGTTGTAAATGATAATCTTTTGGTGAATTTAAAAGTGAATTAGTTTCGTTGGTGCCTTTGTTATTTTTAAAAGCTTAAGCTTTGGTGACGTTAATAGTGAACTAGTGTTTAAGAGGTGATGTTGTTGGTGACTTCATTTGTTGAAAATGCTTAAGTGCCGGTGACTTTAATAGTGAACTTTTGTTTGGAAGGTGATGTTGTTGGTTAGTTTATTTGTTGAAAATGCTTAAGTGCCGGTGACTTTAAAATTGAACTTTTGTTTATAGGTGATGTTGTTGGTTACTTTATTTGTTTAAAATGTTTAAGTTCCTGTGACTTTAATAGTTAATTAGTGTTTAGAAGGTGATGTTGTTGGTAACTTTATTTGTTTATAATGATTAACTATTGGTGACTTTAAAAGTGAATTAGTTTCGTTGGTGCCTTTGTTAGTTGAAAAAGCTTAAGTTTTGGTGTCTTTAATAGTGAACTAGTGTTTAAAAGGTGATGTTGTTGGTTACTTTATTTGTTGAAAATTCTTAAGTGCAAGTGGCTTTAATAGTGAATTAGTGTTTTGAAGGTGATGTTGTTGGTTAATTTATTTCTTGTAAATGCTTAAGTGCCGGTGACTTTAATAGTGACTTAGTGTTTAGAAGGTGATGTTGGTAGTGACTTTATTTGTTTAAAATGCTAAACTTTGGGTGACTATAAAAGTGATTTAGTTTCGTTGGTGCCTTTATTAGTTGAAAAAGCTTAAGTTTTGGTGACTTTAATAGTGAACTAGTGTTTAGGAGGTGATGTTGTTGGTGACTTTATTAGTTCAAAATTCTTAAGTGCCGGTGACTTTATTAGTGAACTTTTGTTTGGAAGGTGATGTTGTTGCTTACTTTATTTGTTGAAAATGTTTCAGTGCCGGTGTCTTTAAAAGTGAACCATTTTTTAGAAGGTGATGTTGTTGGTTACTTTATTTGTTTAAAATACTTAAATGCCTATGACTTTAATAATGAATTTGTGTTTAGAAGGTGATGTAGTTAGTAACTTTATTTCTTGTAAATGATTAAATTTTGGAGACTTTAAAAGTGAATTAGTTTCGTTGGTGCCTTTGTTATTTTTAAAAGCTTAAGCTTAGGTGACGTTAATAGTGAACTAGTGTTTAAGAGGTGATGTTGTTGGTGACTTCATTTGTTGAAAATGGTTAAGTGCCGGTGACTTTAATAGTGAACTTTTGTTTGGAAGGTGATGTTGTTGGTTACTTTATTTGTTGAAAATGCTTAAGTAATGGTGACTTTAAAAGTGAACTTTTATTGAGAAGGTTCTGTTGTTGGTTATTTTATTTGTTGAAAATGCTTAAGTGCCGGTTACTTTAATAGTGAATTAGTATTTACAAGGTTATGTTGTTGGTGACTTTATTTGTTGAAAATGCTTAACTTTTGGTAACTTTAAAATAGAATTAGTTTCGTTGGTGCCTTTTTTAGTTGAAAAAGTTTAAGTTTTGGTGACTTTAATTGTGAACTAGTGTTTAGGAGGTGATGTTGTTGTTGACTTTATTAGTTGAAAATGCTTAAGTGTCGGTGACTTTAAAACTGAACTTTTTTTTAGAAGTTGATGTTGTTGGTGACTTTATTTGTTGAAAATGCTTAAGTGCCGGTGACTTTAATAGTGATTTAGTATTTAGATGGTGGTGTTGTTGGTGACATTATTTGTTGAAAATGCTTAACTTTTGGTGACTTTAAAGGTAAATTAGATTTGTTGGTGTCTTTGTTAGTTTAAAAATCTTAAGTTTTGGTGACTTTAATAGTGAACTAGTGTTTTGGAGGTGATGCTGTTGGTGACTTAATTTCTTGAAAATGCTTAAGTGTCGGTGACTTCAAATGTGAACTTTTATTTAGAAGGTGATGTTGTTGGTTACTTTATTTGTAGAAAATTCTTAAGTGCCGGTGAGTTTAAAAGTGAACTTTTGTTTAGGAGGTGATGATGTTGGTGACTGCATTTGTTGAAAATGCTCATCTTTTTGTGACTTTTAGAGAGAATAAGTTTCATTGGTGCCTTTGCTAGTTGAAAAAGCTTAAGTTTTGAAGACTTTAATAGTGAACTAGTGTTTAGGAGGTGATGGTGTTGGTGACTTTATTTGTTGAAATACTCAAGTGCCGGTGACTTTAAAAGTTTACTTGTGTTTAGAAGGTGATGTTGTTGGTTACTTTATTTGTTTAAAATGCTTATGTGCCGGTGACTTTAAAAGTGAACTTTTGTTTAGAAGGTGATGTTGTTAGTTACTTTATTTGTTGAAAATTCATAAGTGCCGGTGACTTTAATAGTGAGTTAGTGTTTCGAAGGTGATATTGTTTGTTACTTTATTCCTTGAAAATGATTAAGTGCCGGTGTCTTTAAAAGTGAACTTTTGTTTAGAAGGTGATGTAGTTGGTTACTTTATTTATTGAAAGTGCTTAAGTGCCAGTGACTTTAATACTGAATTAGTGTTTAGGAGGTGATGTTGTTGGTGACTTTATTTTTGAAAATGCTTAAGGGTCGGTGACTTTAATAGTGAACTTTTGTTTGGATGGTGATGTTGTTGGTTACTTTATTTGTTGAAAATGATTAAGTGTCGTTGACTTTAAAAGTGAACTTTTGTTTAGAAGGTTGTGTTTTTGGTTACATTATTTGTTGAAAATGCTTAAGTGCCGGTGACTTTAATAGTTAATTAGTGTTTAGAAGGTGATGTTGTTGGTGACTTTATTTGTCGAAAATGATTAAGTGTCGTTGACTTTGAAAGTGAACTTTTGTTTAGAAAGTAATGTTGTTGGTTACTTTATTTGTTGAAAATGCTTAAGTGCCGGTGACTTTAATAGTGAATTAGTGTTTATAAGGTGATGTTGTTGGTGACTTATTTGTTGAAAATGCTTAACTTTTGGTGACTTTAAAAGTGAACTAGTGTTTAGGTGGTGATGTTGTTGGTAACTTTATTTGTTGAAAATGCTTCAGTGCCGGTGACTTTAAAAGTGAACTTTTGTTTCGAAGATGATGTTGTTGGTTACTTTATTTGTTGAAAATACTTAAGTGTTGGTGACATTAAAAGTGAACTTTTGTTTTGAACGTGATGCTGTTGGTTACTTTATTTGTTGAAAATGTTTAAGTGCCGGTGACTTTAATAGTGAATTAGTGTTTAAAAGGTGATGTTGTCGGTTACTTGATTTGTTGAAAATACTTAAGTGTCGGTGACTTTAAAAGTGAAGTTTTGTTTAGAATGTGATGTTGTTGGTTACTTTATTTATTGAAAATGCTTAAGTGCTGGTGACTTTAATAGTGAATTAGTGTTTAGTAGGTGATGTTGTCGGTGACTTTATATGTTTAAAATGCTAAACTTTTAGTGACTTTAAAAGTGAATTAGTTTCGTTGATGCCTTTGTCATTTGAAAAAGCTTAAGTTTTAGTGACTTTAATAGTGAACTAGTGTTTAGGAGTTTATGTTGTTGGTGACTTTATTTGTTGAAAATTCATAAGTTTCGGTGACTTTAACAGTGAACTTTTGTTTGGAAGGTGATGTTGTTGGTTACTTTATTTGTTGAAAATGCTTAAGTGCCGGTGACTTTAAAAGTGAACTTTTGTTTAGAAGATGATGTTGTTAGTTACTTTATTTGTTTAAAATGCTTAAGTGCCGGTGACTTTAATAGTGACTTAGTGTTTAGAAGGTGATACTGTTTGTTACTTTATTTGTGTAAAATGATTAAGTGCCGGTGACTTTAAAAGTGAATTTTTGTTTAGAATGTGATGTAGTTTGTTACTTTGTTTGTTGAAAATGCTCAAGTGCCGGTGATTTTAATATTTGATTAGTGATTAGAAGGTGATGTTGTTGGTGAATTTATTTGTTGAAAATGCTTATCTTTTGGTGACTTTAATAGTGAACTAGTGTTTACGAGGTGATGGTGTTGGTGACTTTATTTGTTGAAAATGTTTAAGTGCCGGTGACTTTAAAAGTTTACATTTTTTTCCAAGGTGATGTTGTTGGTTACTTTATTTGTTTAAAATGCTTAAGTGCCGGTGAATTTAAAAGTGAACTTTTGTTTAGGAGGTGATGATATTGGTGACTTTATTTGTTTAAAATGCTTAACTTTTTGTGACTTTAAAAGTGAATAAGTTTCATTGGTGCCTTTTTTAGTTGTAAAAGCTTATGTTTTGATGACTTTAATAGTGAACTAGTGTTTAGGAGGTTATGGTGTTGCTGAATTTATTTGTTAAAAATACTTAAGAGCCGATGACTTTAAAAGATTACCTTTGTTTAGAAGGTGATGTTGTTGGTTACTTTATTTATTGAAAATGCTTAAGGGTCGGTGACTTTAAAAGTGAACTTTTGTTTAGAAGGTGATGTTGTCGGTTACTTTATTTGTTGAAAATGCTTAAGTACTGGTGACTTTAATAGTGAATTAGTGTTTAGAAGGTGAAGTTGTCGGTGACTTTATATGGTTAAAATGCTAAACTTTTTGTGAGTTTAAAAGTGAATTAGTTTCGTTGATGCGTTTGTTGTTGAAAAAGATTACGTTTTAGTGACTTTAATAGTGAACTACTGTTTAGGAGGTGATGTTGTTGGTGACTTTATTTATTGAAAATTCTAAGGTGTCGGTGACTTTAATAGTACACTTTTATTTGGAAGGTGGTGTTGTTGGTTACTTTATTGGTTGACAATGCTTAAGTGCCGGTGACTTTAAAAG
Organism: Capsicum pubescens; assembly: GCA_030864215.1. Taxonomy (NCBI): domain Eukaryota; kingdom Viridiplantae; phylum Streptophyta; class Magnoliopsida; order Solanales; family Solanaceae; genus Capsicum; species Capsicum pubescens. The sequence goes on along the minus strand of CM061547.1, from coordinate 156,723,257 downwards.
TGAACTTTTGTTTATAAGATGATGTTGTTAGTTACTTTATTTGGTTAAAATGCTTAAGTGCCGGTGACTTTAATAGTGACTTAGTGTTTACAAGGTTATGTTGTTGGTGACTTTATTTGTTTGAAATGCTTAACTTTTGGTAACGTTAAATTAGAATAAGTTTCGTTGGTGCCTTTTTTAGTTGAAAAAGCTTAAGTTTTTGTGACTTTAATAAAGAACTAGTGTTTAGGAGGTGATGTTGTTGGTGACTTTATTAGTTGAAAATGCTTAAGTGCCGGTGACTTTAAAAGTGAACTTTTGTTTAGAAGGTGATGTTGTTGGTTACTTTATTTGCGGAAAATTCTTAAGTGCCGGTGACTTTAAAAGTGAAGATTTGTTTAGGAGATGATGTGTTTGGTGACTTTATTAGTTAAAAATGCTTATGTGCCGGTGACTTTAATAGTGAATTGTTATTTAGAAGGTGGTGTTTTTGGTGATATTATTTTTTGAAAATGCTTAACTTTTGGTGACTTGAAAAGTAAATTAGATTTGTTGGTGCCTTTGTTAGTTGTAAAAGCTTAAGTTTTGGTGACTTTAATAATGAACTAGTGCTTCGGAGGTGATGGTGTTGGTGACTTCATTTGTTGAAAATGATTAACTTTTGGTGACTTTAAAAGTGAATTAGTTTCGTTGGTGCCTTTTTTATTTAAAAAATCTTAAGTTTTGGTGACATTAATAGTGAACTAGTGTTTAAGAGGTGATGTTGTTGGTAAATTCATTTTTTTAAAATGCTTAAGTGCCGGTGACTTTAATAGTGAACTTTTGTTTGGAAGATGATGTTGTTGGTTACTTTATTTGTTGAAAATGCTAAAGTGCCGGTTACTTTAAAAGTGAACTTTTGTTTAGAAGGTGATGCTGCTGGTTACTTTATTCGTTGAAAAGTCTTAAGTATGGGTCACTTTAATAGTAAATTAGTGTTTATAAGGTGATGTTTTTGTTGACTTTGTTTGTTGAAAATGCTTAACTTTTGGTGACTTAGAAATTTAATTAGTTTCGTTGGTGCCTTTGTTAGTTGAAAAAACATAAGTTTTGGAGACTTTTATAGTGAACTAGTGTTTAGGAGGTGATGTTGTTGGTGACTTTGTTAGTTGAAAATGCTAAAGTGCCGGTGACTTTAATAGTGAACTAGTGTTTAGGAGGTGCTGTTGTTGGTGACTTTATTTGTTGAAAATGCTTTAGTGTCGGTGACTTTAAAAGAGAATTTTTGTTAGGAAGGTGATGTTGTTGGTTACTTTATTTGTTTAAAATGCTTAAGTGCCGGTGACTTTAAAAGTGAACTTTTGTTAAGAAGGTGATGTTGTTGTAAAGATTCAGAGAAGGAGATCAAAAAAGGATGATTCTATTAACTCTGAAAGCAAGCTTTTAAATACAAAATATACAACTAACTACACCTAAAGTTCAGGCCACTATCTGCACACTATGCCACTATCTGCACACTATCTACAACTAACTAACTATTCCTAAATATACTCCAACCATCAGAGACTTATTCAAACTATAACAACTAATAACTAGAGTTACATAAAGATAGTAACAAGAGGTAAATAAAGATAGTTAATACACCCCCTCAAGTTAGGTACAGTGCAACAATGCCTAACTTGGAACGACACCTAATAAAGGCTGATTTAGGCAGTGGCTTGGTGAAGGTATCCGCAAGTTGATCACAAGCATGAGTATGAGTAACATGAACTTGATGAGCGTGAACTTGATCACGGACATATGCGAAATCTACAGCAACATGTTTCATACGAGTATGGAACACTGGGTTGTGAGATAAATAAGTCACTCCAACATTGTCACAGTAAATTGTTGGCATCTTCGGAATGGTGACATGTAACTCATGAAGTAAGTTTCGCACCCATGTGATCTCTGAAAGTGCATTGGCTACTGATTTGTACTCTGCCTCAGTGAACGAGCGTGCCACTGTACGTTGTTTTCTGGACGACCAACTGACTGGATTTGGTCCAAAGAAAAGTGTGTAACCGGATGTAGAGATTCTATCATTTGGATCGCCAGCCCAGTCGGCATCAGCATACATATACAAATTGGAGTCAGAGCTGCGAAGGATGCGAAGTCCTGAACTTGCGGTTTCTTTTAGATACCGTAGTACTCTTTTAACTGCTTTCCAATGTTCATCAGTCGGACTATGCATAAATTGTGACAATTTATTGACTGCATAAGATATGTCAGGCCGAGTGAGAGACAGATACTGCAATTTGCCAAGGGTACGCCGGTAGCGCGTGGCATCAGTTGGTGGCGAACCATCAGCTACCCGAAGGGGTACACTGGAACACATGGGAGTGGAAACACCTTTACAATTGTCCATATCTAGTTCAGAAAGAATTTCCAAAATGTATTTGGATTGAGAAAGAATGAGACCATCTGGTACTTGCTTAACATCAACACCCAAGAAGTAGTTTAGATAGCCAAGATCCTTCAATGAAAATCTTTCTGCCAAGGAATTGATGACGAATTTAATCATTTGTGGATGGTTTCCAGTGATTATGATGTCGTCAACGTAGACAAACACATAAATAGTGATAGCCAAATGCTTCCATACAAATAAAGAGGTGTCAGATTCTGTTCTGACAAAGCGCATTTTGAGCAGATGTTCACGCAGAGCATTATACCAAGCCCGTGGGGCTTGTTTGAGGCCATAGATAGCCTTCTTTAGTCTGCAGACATGATTTGGAAATTGGGGATTAATAAATCCATGGGGTTGAGACATAAAGACTTCTTCATCCAATTTTCCTTGTAGGAAAGCATTATTGACATCAAGCTGATGGATTGGCCAATTGTGTTGCACAACTATAGATAGCACCAATCTTACGGTTGTCGGTTTGACAACAGGGCTGAATGTCTCATGAAAATCTAAGCCAGGACGCTGCGTGAACCCTTTTGCAACTAGACGAGCCTTGAACCGATCTATAGAACCATCTGCTTTTCTCTTGATCCTATACAACCATTTGCAATCCACAACATTTGTTGACATGTTTCGCGGCACAAGTTCCCAAGTCTGATTTTTAATTAAAGCATCATATTCCGCTTTCATTGCTTGTCTCCACTCTTCATGTTTATCAGCCTGTTTGAAAGTTACAGGCGTAGGGGTCAAATGGGTTAGAAGTGAAAGTTTTCTTTTAGGCTTGAAAATACTATTTTGGGACCGGGTTATAATACGATTTGAAGATGGTGGTGGAATCGGGGCAGCAGGTATTGAAGGAGAAGGATCAAGTAATTGGTTTGTGGGATTTGAACCTTTTTGGGGAGGCAGGGGTGGAGGAGTGGATTTACTGGTGGTTGGGACTTGTTGGTGGGATTGTAGGTTTGTGGTTTTTCGTCTTTGGTATGTGAGCAAAGGCTTATGTGTAGCAGTGTTATGCACAGGAGGAGAAGGAGAAGGAAGTTGATTAGAAGAAGGAATAGGGAGAGGTGTATTACCTGATAACGCTGGAGCTGCTGGTACTTGGTCGTTGCTGTTGGAGTGAGCATTGCCAGGGGAATAGGTGTTATTGTTGGAGTAGGACTCTACTTGGAGTGGAATAAGGGATGGAATAGAGAGAGGAGTGGTTTGAATTGTTGTTGGACTGTCCTCTTTGGAGTCAATGACTTCCCAACTTAAATGTGAAGTATATTTTTTTAAATGGATGAACATTTGTTTAAAAGGAAATTCTTTTTCAAAAAATTAAACATCACGACTTATGAAAATTTTGGACTGGACGGGGTCAAAGCACATGTGAGCATGGTGAGTCTGAGAGATACCTAAATACACACATGGGGTGGACCGGGGTTCAAGTTTATTTTTGGTATAAGGTTTAAGCCATGGGTAACAAAGACAACCAAAAACTTTTAGGGTGTGATAGTCAGGAGATCGACCAAATAATTTTTGGTAGGGTGACTCATTATTGAGGATGGGAGTGGGAAGTCGGTTAATAAGGTAGACCGCACATTGACATGCAAAAGACCAAAGTTCAGAGGGTAATGAAGCTTCATGAAGAAGGGTTTTAGCAGTTTCAAGAATATGGCGATGTCGACGTTCAGCTATGGCAACACGCTGTGGAGTGTAGGGAGGAGAAATTAAGTGTTCAATGCCATGTTTTTGAAGATAGGGCTGAAAACCGATGAACTCACCCCCTCCATCTGTATAGATTGAGGAAATTTTTGTTTTGAAAAAATTTTCTACTAAAGGATGAAACGTTGGAAATATTGACGCAACCTCACTTTTATTTTTAAGTGTATACAACCAAGTATATTTGGTATACTGATCAACAAAAATGCAATAATACAACTTTTTGTCGAGTGATAAAATGGGCGATGGTCCCCATAAATCACTAAAGATAATCTGAAGAGGAACACTACCGGACAAAGTGAGTCGGTGGAATGGCAAACGATGTATTTTATTAGAAGAACAAGCATTACAAAGTTCAAACGGTTCTTTGCTAGCAACAACTGGTAAGGAAAATTTCCTCAAAATAAAATTTAAAATGCTAGAGTGGGGATGACCCAATCGACAATGCCAAAGTTGAAGTGGGGCATTTGTGGAGGCAAGGTGAATGGAGGGTTTCCTGGATGGCAAACATGGCCACTCATACAGTCCATTTTTGTTCCGACCTTGTACCAGCGGCTTCAGAGTATGCAAGTCCTTCACAACAAAAGTAAATGGAAAAAATTCAATAGACGTGAGGTTATCTTGACAAAACTTAGCAACAGAGATGAGATTCTTTTTGATTAATGGAGCACAAAGTGTGTCAGAAAGCTTAAAAGCAGATTTAGATGCCTGAATTAGAGTTGAACCAGTATGAGTGATGGGAATGGTTTTACCGTCACCCATAGAGATTTCTTCAGTTCCTGTATACTCTTCAAGGTTGTGAGGTTCGGCAGTGACATGGTGAGTCGCTCCAGAGTCTAAAACCCAAGAGTTTCTAGATGATTGCTGCCTAGATGCAAAGTTAGCCTTAGCTTCAAAATGATTGTGCGACTTGGAGCGACAAACATCTGCCATGTGACCAAACTTTTGGCACAATTGACATTTGACAGATTGCTTAGGTGGTCGCCTGTTTTGCTGATAGTTGGAATTTAATTGTTGATTGTTAGAATTCCATTGTTGAGACTGCGATGGCTTTCATGGTTGATTGGTGAAGCGAGGATTATTCTTGTTGAATTGCGGAGGCGTGTTGGACTTCTGAGCAACAGCAGCTGTGATCATAGATGGTTTTTCCAGATCTTGATGTTTTAGGAAAAGCTCATGATCTGTGAGCTTGTGAAATAATTCTTCAAAGCTCAAAGGAGAGTCTCGTGCTCGTATCGCAGCAGAGATTTCACGATACTCGGGGCCAAGGCCACTTAAAATTTTGACAATAAGTTCATCATCATTGACAGGTGAACCATCAACTTTAAGAGCATCAGAGAGGGAACGAACCTCCTGCAAGTATTCTGCAATGGTTTTGGAAGTCTTCTTGGTGTTTTGCAGTTGATCTCGCAAGCTGAAGATGCGAGTATGGCTTTTGTTGGCGTAGGCTGTGTGAAGGAGTTCCCACGCTTTGTTAGCAGATGGTGCTGCTGCAACAGTTGGAGCAATTGTAGGATCGACTGATGCCATCATTGCTTGTTGGATCAATTGATCCTGAGAGAACCAGATCTGATAACTGGAATTTGGTACAGTAAGATCATTTTGGGTAATAGTAGGTGATGGAGCAATTGTCGTTCCATCAAGATGTCCCATGAGTTGATGCCCATTTAGTAGCATTACAAGTTGTGCTTTCCATGTTGAGAAGTTGAGATTACCTTGTAATTTAATAGGTAACTGAGCAACGGGATTAAACTGTACCATATGAGTAGTGGTAGAGACTGCAGAACCAGTGGCATCAGTAGCATCATTTACTTGAGCCATAGATGAGAAAGATTAAGGAGAATGAAATGGATCTAACTCGTTGGAGCTTATGGGGCTCTGATACCATGTAAAGATTCAGAGAAGGAGATCAAAAAAGGATGATTCTATTAACTCTGAAAGCAAGCTTTTAAATACAAGATATACAACTAACTACACCTAAAGTTCAGGCCACTATCTGCACACTATGCCACTATCTGCACACTATCTACAACTAACTAACTATTCCTAAATATACTCCAACCATCAGAGACTTATTCAAACTATAACAACTAATAACCAGAGTTACATAAAGATAGTAACAAGAGGTAAATAAAGATAGTTAATAGTTGTTAGTTACTTTATTTGTTGAAAATTCTTAAGTGCCGGTGACTTAAATAGTGAATTAGTGTTTAGAAGGTGATGTTGTCGGAGACTTTATATGTTGAAAATGCTTAAGTGCCAGTGACTTTAATAGTGAATTAGTATTTAAAGGTGGTGTTTTTGGTGATATTATTTGCTGAAAATTCTTAACTTTTGCTGACTTTAAAAGTAAATTAGATTCGTTGGTGCCTTTGTTAGTTGAAAAAGCTTAAGTTTTGGTGACTTTATTAGTGAACTAGTGTTTAGGAGGTGATGTTGTTTGTGACTTTATTTGTTGAAAATGTTTAAGTGCCGGTGTCTTTAAAATGAACTTTTGTATAGAAGGTGATGTTGTTGGTTACTTTATTTGTTGAAAATGTTTAAGTGCCGGTGTTTTTAAAAGTGAACTTTTGGTTTTAAGGTGATGTTCTTGGTTACTTTATTTGTTTAAAATGCTTAAATACCTGTGACTTTAATTGTGACATAGTTTTTAGAAGGTGATGTAGTTGGTATCTTTATTTGTTTAAAATTATTAACTTTTGGTGGCTTTAAAAGTGAAATAGTTTCGTTGGTGCCTTTGTTATTTGAAAAAGCTTAAGTTTTGGTGACTTTAATAGTGAACTAGTGTTTAATAGGTGATGTTGGTTGTGACTTCATTTGTTGAAAATGCTTAAGTGCCGGTGACTTTACTAGTGAGCTTTTGTTTGGAAGATGATGTTGTTGGTTACTTTATTTGTTGAAAATGCTTAAGTGCCGGTGACTTTAATAGTGAATTAGTGTTTACAAGGTTATGTTGTTGGTGACTTTATTTGTTGGAAATGATTAACTTTTGGTAAATTTAAATTAGAATTAGTTTCGTTGATGACTTTGTTAGTTGAAAAAGCTTTAGTTTTTGTTACTTTAATAAAGAACTAGTGTTTAGGAGGTGATGTAGTTGGTGACTTTATTAGTTGATAATGCTTAAGTGCCGGTGACTTTAAATGTGAACTTTTGTTTAGAAGGTGATGTTGTTGGTTACTTTGTTTGCTGAAAATTCTTAAGTGCCGGTGACTATAAAAATGAAGATTTGTTTAGGAGGTGATGTTGTTGGTGACTTTATTTGTTGAAAATGCTTAAGTTCCGGTGACTTTAATAGAGAATTAGTATTTAGTAGGTGGTGTTGTTGGTGACATTTTTTTTTGAAAATGCTTAACTTTTGGTGACTTGTAAAGTAAATTAGATTCGTTGGTGCCTTTGTTAGTTGAAAAAGCTTAAGTTTTGGTGACCTTAATATTGAACTAGTGTTTAGGAGGTGATGGTGTTGGTGACTTAATTTGTTAAAATTGATTAACTTTTGGTGACTTTAAAAGTGAATTAGTTTTGTTGGTGCCTTTGTTATTTTAAAAAGCTTAAGCTTTGGTGACGTTAATAGTGAACTAGTATTTAAGAGGTGATGTTTTTGTTGACTTCATTTGTTGAAAATGCTTAAGTTCCGGAGACTTTAATAGTGAACTTTTGTTTGGAAGGTGATGTTGTTGGTGACTTTATTAGTTGAAAATGGTAAAGTGGCGGTTAATTTAATAGTGAACTAGTGTTTAGGAGGTGTTGTTGTTGGTGACTTTATTTGTTGAAAATGCTTAAGTGTCGGTGACTTTAAAAGAGAATTTTTTTTAGGAAGGTGATGTTGTTGGTTACTTTATTTTTTGAAAATGCTTTTGTGCCGGTGACATTAAAAGTGAACTTTTGTTAAGAAGGTGATGTTGTTAGTTACTTTATTTGTTGAAAATTCTTAAGTGCCGGTGACTTTAATAGTGAACTATTGTTTAAGAGGTGATGTTGTTAGTGACTTCATTTGTTTAAAATGCTTAAGTGTCGGTGACTTTAATAGTGAACTTTTTTTTCGAAGATGATGTTGTTTGTTACTTTATTTGTTCAAATGCTTAAGTACCGGTGACTTTAAAAGTGAACTTTTTATTAAAAAGTGAAGTTGTTGGTTACTTTATTTGTTGAAAATGCTTAAGTGCCGGAGAATTTAATAGTATATTAGTGTCTAAGAGGTTATGTTGGTGGTGACTTTATTTGTTGAAAATGCTTAACTTTTGGTAACTTTAAAATAGAATTAGTTTTGTTGGTGCCTTTGTTAGATGAGAAAGCTTAAGTTTTGGTGACTTTAATAGTGAACTAGTGTTTAGGAGGTGATGTTATTGGTGACTTTATTAGTTGAAAATGCTTAAGTGCCGGTGACTTTAAAAGTGAACTTTTGTTTAGAAGGTGATGTTGTTGGTTACTTTATTTGCTGAAAAGTCTTTAGTGCCGTTGACTTTAAAAGTGAAGATTTGTTTAGGAGGTGATGTTGTTGGTGACTTTATTTGATGAAAATGCTTAAGTGCCGGTAATTTTAATAGTGAATTAGTATTTAGAAGGTGTTGTTGTTGGTGACATTATTTTTTTGAAAATGCTTAACTTTTGGTGACTTGAAAAGGAAATTAGATTCGTTGGTGCCTTTGTTAGTTGAAAAAGCTTACGTTTTGGTGACTTTAATAGTGAACTAGTTTTTAGGAGGTGATGGTGTTGGTGACTTCATTTTTTGAAAATGATTAACTTTTGGTGACTTTTAATGAGAATTAGTTTCGTTGGTGCCTTTGTTATGGAAAATTTTTTATGTTTTTGTGACAATAATAGTGAACTAGTGTTTAAGAGGTGAAGTTGTTGGTGACTTCATTTGTTTAAAATGCTTAAGTGCCGGTGACTTTAATTGTGAACTTATGTTTGGAAGATGATGTCGTTGGTTACTTTATTTGTTGAAAATGCTAAAGTGCCGGTTACTTTAAAAGTGAACTTTTGTTTAGAAGGTAATCTTGCTGGTTACTTTATTTGTTTAAAAGTCTTAAGTACGGGTTACTTTAATAGTGAATTAGTGTTTATAAGGTGATGTTTTTGGTAACTTTATTTGTTGAAAATGCTTAACTTTTGGTGACTTAAAAATTGAATTAGTTTCGTTGGTACCTTTGATAGTTGAAAAAGTATAAGTTTTGGAGACTTTTATACTGAACTAGTGTTTAGAAGGTGATGTTGTTGGATACTTTATTAGTTAAAAATGCTAATGTGCCGGTGACTTTAATAGTGAACTAGTGTTTAGGAGGTGTTGTTGTTGGTGACTTTATTTGTCGAAAATGCTTAAGTGTCGGTGACTTTAAAAGAGAATTTTTGTTAGGAAGGTGATGCTGTTGGTTACTTTATTTGTTGAAAATGCTTAAGTGCCGGTGAGTTTAAAAGTGAACTTTTGTTAAGAAGGTGATTTTGTTAGTTACTTTATTTGTTGAAAATTCTTAAGTGCCGGTGACTTTAATAGTGAATTAGTGTTTAGAAGGTGATGTTGTCGGTGACTTTATATGTTGAAAATGCTTAACTTTTGGTGACTTTAATAGTGAACTATTGTTTAGGAAGTGATGTTGTTGGTGACTTTATTAGTTAAATATGCTTAAGTGCCGGTGTCCTTAAAAGTGATCTTTTGTTTAGAAGGTGATGTTGTTTGTTACTTTATTGGTTTAAAATACTGAAGTGTCGGTGACTTTAAAAGTGAACTTTAGTTTAGAAGGTGACGTTGTTAGTTATTTTATATGTTTAAAATGCTTCAGTGCCTTTGAATTTAATGGTGAATAAGTGTTTATAAGGTGATGTTGTTGGTAACTTTATTTGTTTAAAATGATTAACTTTTGGTGACTTTAAAAGTGAATTAGTTTCGTATGTGCCTTTGTTATTAGAAAAAACATAAGTTTTGGTGACTTTAATAGTGAACTAGTGTTTAAGAGGTGATGTTGTTGGTGAGTTCATTTGTTTAAAATTCTTAAGTGCCGGTGACTTTAATAGTGAACTTTTTTTTGGAAGATGATGTTGTTGGTTACTTTATTTGTTGAAAATGCTTAAGTACCGGTGACTTTAAAAGTGAACTTTTGCTTAAAAGGTGATGTTGTTGGTTACCTTATTTGTTGAAAATGCTTAAGTGCCGGTGACTTTAATAGTGTAGTAGTGTCTAAGAGGTTATGTTGGTGGTGACTTTATTTGTTGAAAATGCTTAACTTTTGGTAACTTTAAACTAGAATTAGTTTTGTTGGTGCCTTTGTTATTTTAAAAAGCTTAAGTTTTGGTGACTTTAATAGGGAACTAGTGTTTAGGAGGTGATGTTGTTGGTTACTTTATTTGTTATAAATGATTAAATGCCTTTGACTTTAAAAGTGAACTTTGGTTTAGAAGGTGATGTTGTTGGTTACTTTATTTGTTTAAAATGCTTAAGTGTCGGTGACGTTAATTGTGAATTAGTGTTTGGAAGGTGATGTTGTAGGTGACTTTATTTGTTGAAAATTTTTGAATTTTTGTGACTTTAAATGAGAATTAGTTTCGTTGCTGCCTTTGTTAGTTGAAAAAACTTAAGTTTTGGTGACTTTAATAGTGAACTAGTGTTTAAGAGGTGATGCTGTTGGTAACTTTATTTGTTGAAAATGCTTCATGGCCGGTAACATTAAAAGTGAACTTTTGTTTCGAAGGTGATGTTGTTGGTTACTTTATTTGTTGAAAATACTTAAGAACTGGTGACTTTAAAAGTGAACTTTTGTTTAAAAGGAGATGTTGTTGGTTACTTTATTTGTTGAAAATGCTTATGTGTCGGTGACTTTAATAGTGAATTAGTGTTTAGAAGTTGATGTTGTCGGTGACTTTATATGTTGAAAATGCTTAACTTTTGGTGACTTTACAAGTGAATTAATTTCGTTGGTGCCTTTGTTAACTGAAAAAACTTCTGTTTTGGTGACTTTAATAGTGAACTAGTGTTTAGGAGGTGATGTGATTGGTGACTTTATTTGTTAAAAATTCTTAAGTGCCGGTGACTTTAATAGTGAACTAGTGTTTAGGAGATGATGTTGTTGGTGACTTTATTAGTTGAAAATGCTTAAGTGCCGGTGACTTTAAAAGTGGACTTTTGTTTATAAGGTGATGTTGTTTGTTACTTTATTTGTTAAAAATTCTTAAGTGCCGGTGACTTTAAAAGTGAAGTTTTGTTTAGGAGTTGTTGTTGTTGGTGATTTTATTTTTTTTAAATGCTTAAGTGCGAGTGACTTTAAAAGTGAATTTTTTTTATAGGTGATGTTGTTGGTTACTTTATTTGTTTAAATTGCTTAAGTGCCTGTAACTTTAATAGTGAATTAGTGTTTAGAAGGTGATGTTGTTGGTAACTTTATTTGTTTAAAATGATTAACTATTGGTGACTTTAAAAGTTAATTAGTTTCTTTGGTGCCTTTGTTAGTTGAAAAAGCTTAAGTTTTTCTGACTTTAATAGCGAACTAGTGTTTAAATGGTGATGTTGTTGGTTACTTTATTTGTTGAAAATTCTTAAGTGCAAGTGACTTTAATAGTGAATTAGTGTTTTGAAGGAGATGTTGTTGGTTAATTTATTTGATGAAAATGCTTAAGTGCCGGTGACTTTAATAGTGACTTAGTGTTTAGAAGGTGATGTTGGTAGTGAATTTATTTGTTGAAAATGCTAAACTTTGGGTGACTATAAAAGTGATTTAGTTTCGTTGGTGCTTTTATTAGTTGAAAAAGCTTATGTTTTAGTGACTTTAATAGTGAACTAGTGTTTAGGAGGTGATGTTGTTGGTGACTTTATTAGTTCAAAATGCTTAAGTGCCGGTGACTTTATTAGTGAACTTTTGTTTGGATGGTGATGTTGTTGCTTACATTATTTGTTGAAAATGTTTCAGTGCCGGTGTCTTTAAAATTGAACCTTTTTTTAGAAGGTGATGTTGTTGGTTACTTTATTTGTTTAAAATAATTAAATGCCTGTGACTTTAATAGTGAATTAGTGTTTAGAAGGTGATGTAGTTGGTAACTTTATTTGTTATAAATGATAAACTTTTGGTGACTTTAAAAGTGAATTAGTTTCGTTGGTGCCTTTGTTATTTTTAAAAGCTTAAGCTTTGGTGACGTTAATAGTGAACTAGTGTTTAAGAGGTGATGTTGTTGGTGACTTCATTTGTTGAAAATGCTTAAGTGCCGGTGACTTGAATAGTGAACTTTTGTTTGGAAGGTGATGTTGTTGGTTACTTTATTTGTTGAAAATGCTTAAGTGCCGGTTACTTTAAAAGAGAACTTTTGTTTATAGGTGATGTTGTTGGTTACTTTATTTGTTTAAAATGTTTAAGTGCCTGTGACTTTAATAGTTAATTAGTGTTTAGAAGGTGATGTTGTTGGTAACTTTATTTGTTTAAAATGATTAACTATTGGTAACTTTAAAAGTGAATTAGTTTCGTTGGTGCCTTTGTTAGTTGAAAAAGCTTAAGTTTTGGTGTCTTTAATAGTGAACTACTGTTTAAAAGGTGATGTTGTTGGTTACTTTATTTGTTGAAAATTCTTAAGTACAAGTGGCTTTAATAGTGAATTAGTGTTTTGAAGGTGATGTTTTTGGTTAATTTATTTCTTGAAAATGCTTAAGTGCCGGTGACTTTAATAGTGACTTAGTGTTTAGAAGGTGATGTTGGTAGTGACTTTATTTGTTGAAAATGCTAAACTTTGGGTGACAATAAAAGTGATTTAGTTTCGTTGGTGCCTTTATTAGTTGAAAACGCTTAAGTTTTGGTGACTTTAATAGTGAACTAGTGTTTAGGAGGTGATGTTGTTGGTGACTTTATTAGTTCAAAATTCTTAAGTGCCGGTGACTTTATTAGTGAACTTTTGTTTGGAAGGTGATGTTGTTGCTTACTTTATTTGTTGAAAATGTTTCAGTGCCGGTGTCTTTAAAAGTGAACCTTTATTTAGAAGGTGATGTTGTTGGTTACTTTATTTGTTTAAAATACTTAAATGCCTATGACTTTAATAGTGAATTTGTCTTTAGAAGGTGATGTAGTTAGTAACTTTATTTCTTGTAAATGATTAAATTTTGGAGACTTTAAAAGTGAATTAGTTTCGTTGGTGCCTTTGTTATTTTTAAAAGCTTAAGCTTAGGTGACGTTAATAGTGAACTAGTGTTTAATAGATGATGTTGTTGGTGACTTCATTTGTTGAAAATGGTTAAGTGCCGGTGACTTTAATAGTGAACTTTTGTTTGGAAGGTGATGTTGTTGGTTACGTTATTTGTTGAAAATGCTTAAGTAATTGTGACTTTAAAAGTGAACTTTTATTGAGAAGGTTCTGTTGTTGGTTATTTTATTTGTTGAAAATGCTTAAGTGCCGGTTACTTTAATAGTGAATTAGTATTTACAAGGTTATGTTGTTGGTGACTTTATTTGTTGAAAATGCTTAACTTCTGGTAACTTTAAAATAGAATTAGTTTCGTTGGTGCCTTTTTTAGTTGAAAAAGTTTAAGTTTTGGTGACTTTAATTGTGAACTAGTGTTTAGGAGGTGATGTTGTTGTTGACTTTATTAGTTGAAAATGCTTAAGTGCCGGTGACTTTAAAACTGAACTTTTTTTTAGAAGTTGATGTTGTTGGTGACTTTATTTGTTGAAAATGCTTAAGTGCCGGTGACTTTAATAGTGATTTAGTATTTAGATGGTGGTGTTGTTGGTGACATTATTTGTTGCAAAATGCTTAACTTTTGGTGACTTTAAAGGTAAATTAGATTTGTTGGTGCCTTTGTTAGTTGAAAAATCTTAAGTTTTGGTGACTTTAATAGTGAACTAGTGTTTTGGAGGTGATGCTGTTGGTGACTTAATTTCTTGAAAATGCTTAAGTGTCGGTGACTTCAAATGTGAACTTTTATTTAGAAGGTGATGTTGTTGGTTACTTTATTTTTTTTAGAAAATTCTTAAGTGCCGGTGAGTTTAAAAGTGAACTTTTGTTTAGGAGGTGATGATGTTGGTGACATCATTTGTTGAAAATGCTCAACTTTTTGTGACTTTAAGAGAGAATAAGTTTCATTGGTGCCTTTGCTAGTTGAAAAAGCTTAAGTTTTGAAGACTTTAATAGTGAACTAGTGTTTAGGAGGTGATGGTGTTGGTGATTTTATTTGTTGAAAATACTCAAGTGCCGGTGACTTTAAAAGTTTACTTGTGTTTAGTAGGCGATGTTGTTGGTTACTTTATATTTTTAAAATTCTTAAGTGCCGGTGACTTTAAAAGTGAACTTTTGTTTAGAAGGTGATGTTGTTAGTTACTTTATTTGTTGAAAATTCATAAGTGCCGGTGACTTCAATAGTGAGTTAGTGTTTCGAAGGTGATATTGTTTGTTACTTTATTCCTTGAAAATGATTAAGTGCCGGTGTCTTTAAAAGTGAACTTTTGTTTAGAAGGTGATGTAGTTGGTTAGTTTATTTATTGAAAGTGCTTAAGTGCCAGTGACTTTAATATTGAATTAGTGTTTAGTAGGTGATGTTGTTGGTGACTTTATTTTTGAAAATGCTTAAGGGTCTGTGACTTTAATAGTGAACTTTTGTTTGGATGGTGATGTTGTTGGTTACTATATTTGTTTAAAATGATTAAGTGTCGTTGTCTTTAAAAGTGAACTTTTGTTTAGAAGGTTGTGTTTTTGGTTACTTGATTTGTTGAAAATGCTTAAGTGCCGGTGACTTTAATAGTTAATTAGTGTTTAGAAGGTGATGTTGTTGGTGACTTTATTTGTTGAAAATGATTAAGTGTCGTTGACTTTAAAAGTGAACTTTTGTTTAGAAAGTAATGTTGTTGGTTACTTTATTTGTTGAAAATGCTTAAGTGCCGGTGACTTTAATAGTGTATTAGTGTTTATAAGGTGATGTTGTTGGTGACTTATTTGTTGAAAATGCTTAACTTTTGGTGACTTTAAAAGTGAACTAGTGTTTAGGAGGTGATGTTGTTGGTAACTTTATTTGTTGAAAATGCTTTAGTGCCGGTGACTTTAAAAGTGAACTTTTGTTTCGAAGGTGATGTTGTTGGTTACTTGATTTGTTGAAAGTACTTAAGTGTTGGTGACATTAAAAGTGAACTTTTGTTTTGAACGTGATGCTGTTGGTTACTTTATTTGTTGAAAATGTTTAAGTGCCGGTGACTTTAATAGTGAATTAGTGTTTAAAAGGTGATGTTGTCGGTAACTTGATTTGTTGAAAATACTTAAGTGTCGGTGACTTTAAAAGTGAACTTTTGTTTAGAATGTGATGTTGTTGGTTACTTTATTTATTGAAAATGCTTAAGTGCTGGTGACTTTAATAGTGAATTAGTGATTAGTAGGTGATGTTGTCGGTGACTTTATATGTTTAAAATGCTAAACTTTTAGTGACTTTAAAAGTGAATTAGTTTCGTTGATGCCTTTGTCATTTGAAAAAGCTTAAGTTTTAGTGACTTTAATAGTGAACTAGTGTTTAGGAGTTTATGTTGTTGGTGACTTTATTTGTTGAAAATTCATAAGTTTCGGTGACTTTAACAGTGAACTTTTGTTTGGAAGGTGATGTTGTTGGTTACTTTATTTGTTGAAAATGCTTAAGTGCCGGTGACTTTAAAAGTGAACTTTTGTTTAGAAGATGATGTTGTTAGTTACTTTATTTGTTTAAAATGCTTAAGTGCCGGTGACTTTAATAGTGACTTAGTGTTTAGAAGGTGATACTGTTTGTTACTTTATTTGTGTAAAATGATTAAGTGCCGGTGACTTTAAAAGTGAATTTTTGTTTAGAATGTGATGTAGTTTGTTACTTTGTTTGTTGAAAATGCTCAAGTGCCGGTGATTTTAATATTTGATTAGTGATTAGAAGGTGATGTTGTTGGTGAATTTATTTGTTGAAAATGCTTATCTTTTGGTGACTTTAATAGTGAACTAGTGTTTACGAGGTGATGGTGTTGGTGACTTTATTTGTTGAAAATGTTTAAGTGCCGGTGACTTTAAAAGTTTACATTTTTTTCCAAGGTGATGTTGTTGGTTACTTTATTTGTTTAAAATGCTTAAGTGCCGGTGAATTTAAAAGTGAACTTTTGTTTAGGAGGTGATGATATTGGTGACTTTATTTGTTTAAAATGCTTAACTTTTTGTGACTTTAAAAGTGAATAAGTTTCATTGGTGCCTTTTTTAGTTGTAAAAGCTTATGTTTTGATGACTTTAATAGTGAACTAGTGTTTAGGAGGTTATGGTGTTGCTGAATTTATTTGTTAAAAATACTTAAGTGCCGATGACTTTAAAAGATTACCTTTGTTTAGAAGGTGATGTTGTTGGTTACTTTATTTATTGAAAATGCTTAAGGGTCGGTGACTTTAAAAGTGAACTTTTGTTTAGAAGGTGATGTTGTCGGTTACTTTATTTGTTGAAAATGCTTAAGTACTGGTGACTTTAATAGTGAATTAGTGTTTAGAAGGTGAAGTTGTCGGTGACTTTATATGGTTAAAATGCTAAACTTTTTGTGAGTTTAAAAGTGAATTAGTTTCGTTGATGCGTTTGTTGTTGAAAAAGATTACGTTTTAGTGACTTTAATAGTGAACTACTGTTTAGGAGGTGATGTTGTTGGTGACTTTATTTATTGAAAATTCTAAGGTGTCGGTGACTTTAATAGTACACTTTTATTTGGAAGGTGGTGTTGTTGGTTACTTTATTGGTTGACAATGCTTAAGTGCCGGTGACTTTAAAAGTGAACTTTTGTTTAGAAGATGATGTTGTTAGTTACTTTATTTGGTTAAAATGCTTAAGTGCCGGTGACTTTAATAGTTACTTAGTGTTTACAAGGTTATGTTGTTGGTGACTTTATTTGTTTGAAATGCTTAACTTTTGGTAACGTTAAATTTGAATACGTTTCGTTGGTGCCTTTTTTAGTTGAAAAAGCTTAAGTTTTTGTGACTTTAATAAAGAACTAGTGTTTAGGAGGTGATGTTGTTGGTGACTTTATTAGTTGAAAATGCTTAAGTGCCGGTGACTTTAAAAGTGAACTTTTGTTTAGAAGGTGATGTTGTTGGTTACTTTATTTGCGGAAAATTCTTAAGTGCCGGTGACTTTAAAAGTGAAGATTTGTTTAGGAGATGATGTGTTTGGTGACTTTATTAGTTAAAAATGCTTATGTGCCGGTGACTTTAATAGCAATTGTTATTTAGAAGGTGGTGTTGTTGGTGATATTATTTTTTGAAAATGCTTAACTTTTGGTGACTTGAAAAGTAAATTAGATTTGTTGGTGCCTTTGTTAGTTGTAAAAGCTTAAGTTTTGGTGACTTTAATAATGAACTAGTGTTTAGGAGGTGATGGTGTTGGTGACTTCATTTGGTGAAAATGATTAACTTTTGGTGACTTTAAAAGTGAATTAGTTTCGTTGGTGCCTTTTTTATTTAAAAAATCTTAAGTTTTGGTGACATTAATAGTGAACTAGTGTTTAAGAGGTGATGTTGTTGGTAACTTCATTTTTTTAAAATGCTTAAGTGCCGGTGACTTTAATAGTGAACTTTTGTTTGGAAGATGATGTTGTTGGTTATTTTATTTGTTGAAAATGCTAAAGTGCCGGTTACTTTTAAAGTGAACTTTTGTTTAGAAGGTGATGTTGCTGGTTACATTATTTGTTGAAAAGTCTTAAGTACGGGTCACTTTAATAGTGAATTAGTGGTTATATGGTGATGTTTTTGTTGACTTTGTTTGTTGAAAATGCTTAACTTTTGGTGACTTAGAAATTGAATTAGTTTCGTTGGTTCTTTTGTTAGTTGAAAAAGCATAAGTTTTGGAGACTTTTATAGTGAACTAGTGTTTAGGAGGTGATGTTGTTGGTGACTTTGATAGTTGAAAATGCTAAAGTGCCGGTGACTTTAATAGTGAACTAGTGTTTAGGAGGTGTTGTTGTTGGTGACTTTATTTGTTGAAAATGCTTTAGTGTCGGTGACTTTAAAAGAGAATTTTTGTTAGGAAGGTGATGTTGTTGGTTACTTTATTTGTTGAAAATGCTTAAGTGCCGGTGACTTTAAAAGTGAACTTTTGTTAAGAAGGTGATGTTGTTAGTTACTTTATTTGTTGAAAATTCTTAAGTGCCGGTGACTTAAATAGTGAATTAGTGTTTAGAAGGTGATGTTGTCGGTGACTTTATATGTTGAAAATGCTTAAGTGCCAGTGACTTTAATAGTGAATTAGTATTTAAAGGTGGTGTTGTTGGTGATATTATTTGCTGACAATTCTTAACTTTTGGTGACTTTAAAAGTAAATTAGATTCGTTGGTGCCTTTGTTAGTTGAAAAAGCTTAAGTTTTGGTGACTTTATTAGTGAAATAGTGTTTATGAGGTGATTTTGTTTGTGACATTATTTGTTGAAAATGTTTAAGTGCCGGTGTCTTTAAAATGAACTTTTGTATAGAAGGTGATGTTGTTGGTTACTTTATGTGTTGAAAATGTTTAAGTGCCGGTGTTTTTAAAAGTGAACTTTTGGTTTGAAGGTGATGTTCTTGGTTACTTTATTTGTTTAAAACGCTTAAATACCTGTGACTTTAATAGTGACATAGTTTTTAGAAGGTGATGTAGTTGGTATCTTTATTTGTTTAAAATTATTAACTTTTGGTGGCTTTAAAAGTGAAATAGTTTCGTTGGTGCCTTTGTTATTTGAAAAAGCTTAAGTTTTGGTGACTTTAATGGTGAACTAGTGTTTAAGAGGTGATGTTGTTGGTGACTTCATTTGTTGAAAATGCTTAAGTGCCGGTGACTTTAATAGTGAATTAGTGTTTACAAGGTTATGTTGTTGGTGACTTTATTTGTTGGAAATGATTAACTTTTGGTAAATTTAAATTAGAATTAGTTTCGTTGATGACTTTGTTAGTTGAAAAAGCTTTAGTTTTTGTTACTTTAATAAAGAACTAGTGTTTAGGAGGTGATGTAGTTGGTGACTTTATTAGTTGATAATGCATAAGTGCCGGTGACTTTAAATGTGAACTTTTGTTTAGAAGGTGATGTTGTTGGTTACTTTGTTTGCTGAAAATTCTTAAGTGCCGGTGACTATAAAAATGAAGATTTGTTTAGGAGGTGATGTTGTTGGTGACTTTATTTGTTGAAAATGCTTAAGTTCCGGTGACTTTAATAGTGAATTAGTATTTAGAAGGTGGTGTTGTTGGTGACATTTTTTTTTGAAAATGCTTAACTTTTGGTGACTTGTAAAGTAAATTAGATTCGTTGGTGCCTTTGTTAGTTGAAAAAGCTTAAGTTTTGGTGACCTTAATATTGAACTAGTGTTTAGGAGGTGATGGTGTTGGTGACTTCATTTGTTGAAAATGATTAACTTTTGGTGACTTTAAAAGTGAATTAGTTTCGTTGGTGCCTTTGTTATTTTAAAAAGCTTAAGCTTTGGTGACGTTAATAGTGAACTAGTATTTAAGAGGTGATGTTGTTGGTGACTTCATTTGTTGAAAATGCATAAGTTCCGGAGACTTTAATAGTGAACTTTTGTTTGGAAGGTGATGTTGTTGGTGACTTTATTAGTTGAAAATGGTAAAGTGGCGGTTAATTTAATAGTGAACTAGTGTTTAAGAGGTGTTGTTGTTGGTGACTTTATTTGTTGAAAATTCTTAAGTGTCGGTGACTTTAAAAGGGAATTTCTTTTAGGAAGGTGATGTTGTTGGTTACTTTATTTGTTGAAAATGCTTTTGTGCCGGTGACTTTAAAAGTGAACTTTTGTTAAGAAGGTGATGTTGTTAGTTACTTTATTTGTTGAAAATTCTTAAGTGCCGGTGACTTTAATAGTGAACTATTGTTTAAGAGGTGATGTTGTTAGTGACTTCATTTGTTTAAAATGCTTAAGTGTCGGTGACTTTAATAGTGAACTTTTTTTTCGAAGATGATGTTGATTGTTACTTTGTTTGTTCAAATGCTTAAGTACCGGTGACTTTAAAAGTGAACTTTTTATTAAAAAGTGAGGTTGTTGGTTACTATATTTGTTGAAAATGCTTAAGTGCCGGAGAATTTAATAGTATATTAGTGTCTAAGAGGTTATGTTGGTGGTGACTTTATTTGTTGAAAATCCTTAACTTTTGGTAACTTTAAAATAGAATTAGTTTTGTTGGTGCCTTTGTTAGATGAAAATGCTTAAGTTTTGGTGACTTTAATAGTGAACTAGTGTTTAGGAGGTGATCTTATTGGTGACTTTATTAGTTGAAAATGCTTAAGTGCCGGTGACTTTAAAAGTGAACTTTTGTTTAGAAGGTGATGTTGTTGGTTACTTTATTTGCTGAAAAGTCTTTAGTGCCGTTGACTTTAAAAGTGAAGACTTGTTTAGGAGGTGATGTTGTTGGTGACTTTATTTGATGAAAATGCTTAAGTGCCGGTAATTTTAATAGTGAATTAGTATTTAGAAGGTGGTGTTGTTGGTGACATTATTTTTTTGAAAATGCTTAACTTTTGGTGACATGAAAAGGAAATTAGATTCGCTGGTGCCTTTGTTAGTTGAAAAAGCTTACGTTTTGGTGACTTTAATAGTGAACTAGTGTTTAGGATGTGATGGTGTTGGTGACTTCATTTTTTGAAAATGCTTAACTTTTGGTGACTTTTAAAGTGAATTAGTTTTGTTGGTGCCTTTGTTATGTAAAATTTTTTAAGTTTTTGTGAAAATAATAGTAAACTAGTGTTTAAGAGGTGTAGTTGTTGGTGACTTCATTTGTTTAAAATGCTTAAGTGCCGGTGACTTTAATTGTGAACTTATTTTTGGAAGATGATGTCGTTGGTTACTTTATTTGTTGAAAATGCTAAAGTGCCGGTTACTTTAAAAGTGAACTTTTGTTTAGAAGGTAATCTTGTTGGTTACTTTATTTGTTTAAAAGTCTTAAGTACGGGTTACTTTAATAGTGAATTAGTGTTTATAAGGTGATGTTTTTGGTGACTTTATTTGTTGAAAATGCTTAACTTTTGGTGACTTAAAAATTGAATTAGTTTCGTTGGTACCTTTTATAGTTGAAAAAGCATAAGTTTTGGAGACTTTTATACTGAACTAGTGTTTAGAAGGTGATGTTGTTGGTGACTTTATTAGTTAAAAATGCTAAAGTGCCGGTGACTTTAATAGTGAACTAGTGTTTAGGAGGTGTTGTTGTTGGTGACTTTATTTGTCGAAAATGCTTAAGTGTCGGTGACTTTAAAAGAGAATTTTTGTTAGGAAGGTGATGCTGTTGGTTACTTTATTTGTTTAAGAAGCTTAAGTGCCGGTGAGTTTAAAAGTGAACTTTTGTTAAGAAGGTGATTTTGTTAGTTACTTTATTTGTTGACAATTCTTAAGTGCCGGTGACTTTAATAGTGAATTAGTGTTTAGAAGGTGATGTTGTCGGTGACTTTATATGTTGAAAATGCTTAACATTTGGTGACTTTAATAGTGAACTATTGTTTAGGAAGTGATGTTGTTGGTGACTTTATTAGTTAAATATGGTTAAGTGCCGGTGTCTTTAAAAGTGAACTTTTGTTTAGAAGGTGATGTTGTTTGTTACTTTATTGGTTGAAAATGTTTAAGTGTCAGTGACTTTAAAAGTGAACTTTAGTTTAGAAGGAAACGTTGTTAGTTATTTTATATGTTTAAAATGTTTCAGTGCCTTTGAATTTAATGGTGAATAAGTGTTTATAAGGTGATGTTGTTGGTAACTTTATTTGTTGAATATGATTAACTTTTGGTGACATTAAAAGTGAATTAGTTTCGTATGTGCCTTTGTTATTAGAAAAAGCTTAAGTTTTGGTGACTTTAATAGTGAACTAGTGTTTAAGAGGTGATGTTGTTGGTGACTTCATTTCTTTAAAATGCTTAAGTGCCGGTGACTTTAATAGTGAACTTTTTTTTGGAAGATGATGTTGTTGGTTACTTTATTTGTTGAAAATGCTTATGTACCGGTGACTTTAAAAGTGAACTTTTGCTTAAAAGGTGATGTTGTTGGTTACCTTATTTGTTGAAAATGCTTAAGTGCCGGTGACTTTAATAGTGTAGTAGTGTCTAAGAGGTTATGTTGGTGGAAACTTTATTTGTTGAAAATTCTTAACTGCAAGTGACTTTAATAGTGAATTAGTGTTTTGAAGGAGATGTTGTTGGTTAATTTATTTGTTGAAAATGCTTAAGTGCCGGTGACTTTAATAGTGACTTAGTGTTTAGAAGGTGATGTTGGTAGTGACTTTATTTGTTGAAAATGCTAAACTTTGGGTGACTATAAAAGTGATTTAGTTTCGTTGGTGCCTTTATTAGTTGAAAAAGCTTAAGTTTTAGTGACTTTAATAGTGAACTAGTGTTTAGGAGGTGATGTTGTTGGTGACTTTATTAGTTCAAAATGCTTAAGTACCGGTGACTTTATTAGTGAACTTTTGTTAGGAAGGTGATGTTGTTGCTTACTTTATTTGTTGAAAATGTTTCAATTCCGGTGTCTTTAAAAGTGAACCTTTTTTTAGAAGGTGATGTTGTTGGTTACTTTATTTGTTTAAAATACTTAAATGCCTGTGACATTAATAGTGAATTAGTGTTTAGAAGGTGATGTAGTTGGTAACTTTATTTGTTGTAAATGATTAACTTTTGGTGACTTTAAAAGTGAATTAGTTTCGTTGGTGCCTTTGCTATTTTTAAAAGCTTAAGCTTTGGTGACGTTAATAGTGAACTAGTGTTTAAGAGGTGATGTTGTTGGTGACTTCATTTGTTGAAAATGCTTTAGTGCCGGTGACTTTAATAGTGAACTTTTGTTTGGAAGGAGATGTTGTTGGCTAGTTTATTTGTTGAAAATGCTTAAGTGCCGGTGACTTTAAAAGTGAACTTTTGTTTATAGGTTATGTTGTTGGTTACATTATTTGTTTAAAATGATCAAGTGCCTGCGACTTTAATAGTGAATAAGTGTTTAGAAGGTGATGTTGTTGGTAACTTTATTTGTTTAAAATGATTAACTACCGGTGACTTTAAAAGTGAATTAGTTTCGTTGGTGCCTTTGTTAGTTGAAAAAGCTTAAGTTTTGGTGACTTTAATAGTGAACTAGTGTTTAAAAGGTGATGTTGTTGGTTACTTTATTTGTTGAAAATTCTTAAGTGCAAGTTACTTTAATAGTGAATTAGTGTTTTGAAGGTGATGTTGTTGGTGACTTCATTTGTTGAAAGTGGTTAAGTGACAGTGACTTTAATAGTGAACTTTTGTTTGGAAGGTGATGTTGGTAGTGACTTTATTTGTTGAAAATGCTTAACTTTTGGTGACTTTAATAGAGAACTATTGTTTAGGAAGTGATGATGTTGGTGACTTTATTAGTTAAATATGCTTAAGTGCCGGTGTCTTTAAAAGTGAACTTTTGTTTAGAAGGTGATGTTGTTTGTTACTTTATTGGTTGAAAATGTTTAAGTGTCGGTGACTTTAAAAGTGAACTTAAGTTTAGAAGGTGACGTTGTTAGTTATTTTATATGTTTAAAATGCTTCAGTGCCTTTGAATTTAATGGTGAATAAGTCTTTATAAGGTGATGTTGTTGGTAACTTTATTTGTTTAAAATGATTAACTTTTGGTGACTTTAAAAGTGAATTAGTTTCGTATGTGCCTTTGTTTTTAGAAGGTGATGTTGTTGGTTACTTTATTTGTTTAAAATGCTTAAGTGCCGGTGAATTTCAAAGTGAACTTTTGTTTAGGAGGTGATAATATTGGTGACTTTATTTGTTGAAAATGCTTAACTTTTTTTGACTTTAAAAGTGAATAAGTCTCATTGGTGCCTTTGTTAGTTGAAAAAGATTAAGTTTCAGTGACTTTAATAGTGAACTAGTGTTTAGGAGGTGATGGTGTTGGTGAATTTATTTGTTAATAATGTTTAAGTGCCGGTGACTTTTAAAGTTTACTTTTGTTTAGAAGGTGATGTTGTTGGTTACTTTATTTATTGAAAATGCTTAAGTGCCGGTGACTTTAATAGTGAATTGGTGTTTAGTAGGTGAAGTTGTCGGTGACTTTATATATTTAAAATGCTAAACTTTTGGTGACTTTAAAAGTGAATTAGTATCGTTGATGCGTTTGTTGTTGAAAAAGGTTAAGTTTTAGTGACTTTAATAGTGAACTACTGTTTAGGACGTGATGTTGTTGGTGACTTTATTTGTTGAAAATTCTAAGGTGTCGGTGACTTTAATAGTGAACTTTTGTTTGGAAGGTGGTGTTGTTGGTTACTTTATTTGTTCAAAATGCTTAAGTGCCGGTTACTTTAAAAGTGAACTTTTGTTTAGCAGGTGATGTTGTTAGTTACTTTATGTGGTTAAAATGCGTAAGTGCCGGTGACTTTAATAGTGAATTAGTGTTTAAAAGGTGATATTGTTTGTAACTTTATTTGTTTAAAATGCTTAAATGCCTGTGACTTTAATAGTGAATTAGTGTTTAGAAGGTGATGTTGTTGGTAACTTTATTAGTTTAAAATGATTAACTATTGGTGACTTTAAAAGTGAATTAGTTTCGTTGGTGCCTTTGTTAGTTGAAAAAGCTTAAGTTTTTGTGACTTTATTAGTGAACTAGTGTTTAAATGGTGATGCTGTTGGTGACTTTATTTGTTGAAAATGATTAAGTGTCGTTGACTTTAAAAGTGAACTTTCGTATAGAAAGTAATGTTGTTGGTTACTTTATTTGTTGAAAATGCTTAATTGCCGGTGACTTTAATAGTGAATTAGTGTTTAGAAGGTGATGCTGTTTGTGACTTATTTGTTGAAAATGCTTAACTTTTGGTGACTTTAAAAGTGTACTAGTGTTTAGGAGGTGATGTTGTTGGTAACTTTTTTTGTTGAAAATGCTTCAGTGCCGGTGACTTTAAAAGTGAACTTTTGTTTCGAAGGTGATGTTGTTGTTTACATTATTTGTTGAAAATACTTAAGTGTTGGTGACATTAAAAGTGAACTTTTGTTTAGAACGTGATGCTGTTGGTTACTTTATTTGTTGAAAATGCTTTAGTGCCGGTGACTTTAATAGTGAATTAGTGTTTAAAAGGTGATGTTGTCGGTTACTTGATTTGTTGAAAATGCTTAAGTATCGGTGACTTTAAAAGTGAACTTTTGTTTAGAAGGTGATGTTGTTGGTTACTTTATTTGTTTAAAATGATTAACTTTTGGTGACTTTAAAAGTGAATTAGTTTCGTATGTGCCTTTGTTATTAGAAAAAGCTTAAATTTTGGTGACTTTAATAGTGAACTAGTGTTTAGGAGGTGATGTTGTTGGTGACTTCATTTGTTTAAAATGCTTAAGTGCCGGTGACTTTAATAGTGAATTTTTTTTGGAAGATGATGTTGTTGGTTACTTTATTTGTTGAAAATGCTTAAGTACCCGTGACTTTAAAAGTGAACTTTAGCTTAAAAGATGATGTTGTTGGTTACCTTATTTGTTGAAAATGCTTAAGTACCGGTGACTTTAATAGTGTAGTAGTGTCTAAGAGGTTATGTTGGTGGTAACTTTATTTTTTTAAAATGCTTAACTTTCGGTAACTTTAAAATAGAATTAGTTTTGTTGGTGCCTTTGTTAGTTGTAAAAGCTTAAGTTTTGGTGACTTTAATAGTGAACTAGTGTTTAGGAGGTGATGTTGTTGGGTACTTTATTTGTTAAAAATGATTAAGTGCCTTTGACTTTAAAAGTGAACTTTTGTTTGGAAGGTGATGTTGCTGGTTACTTTATTTATTGAAAATGCTTAAGTGCCGGTGACTTTAAAAGTGAACTTTTGTTTAGAATATGATGTTGTTAGTTGCTTTATTTGGTTAAAATGCTTAAGTGCCGGTGACTTTAATAGTGACTTAGTGTTTAGAAGGTGATTCTATTTGTTACTTTATTTCTGTAAAATGATTAAGTGCCGGTGACTTTATAAGTGAATTTTTGTTTAGAATGTGATGTAGTTTGTTACTTTGTTTGTTGAAAATGCTTAAGTGCCGGTGATTTTAATATTTGATTAGTGATTAGAAGGTGATGTGGTTGGTGAATTTATTTGTTGAAAATGCTTAACTTTTGGTGACTTTAATAGTGAACTAGTGTTTACGAGGTGATGGTGTTGGTGACTTTATTTGTTGAAAATGTTTAGGTGCCGGTGACTTTAAAAGTTTACTTTTTCTTAGAAGGTGATGTTGTTGGTTACTTTATTTGTTTAAAATGCTTAAGTGCCGGTGAATTTAAAAGTGAACTTTTGTTTAGGAGGTGATGATATTGGTGAGTTTATTTGTTTAAAATGCTTATCTTTTTGTGACTTTAAAAGTGAATAAGTTTCATTAGTGCCTTTGTTAGTTGTAAAAGCTTAAGTTTTTGTGACTTTAATAGTGAAATAGTGTTTAAGAGGTGATGGTGTTGCTGAATTTATTTGTTAATAATACGTAAGTGGCGATGACTTTAAAAGATTACCTTTGTTTAGAAGGTGATGTTGATGGTTACTGTATTTATTGAAAATGCTTAAGGGTCGGTGACTTTAAAAGTGATCTTTTGTTTAGAAGGTGATGTTGTTGGTTACTTTATTTGTTGAAAATGCTTAAGTACTGGTGACTTTAATAGTGAATGAGTGTTTAAAAGGTGAAGTTGTCAGTGACTTTATATGTTTAAAATTCTAAACTTTTTGTGACTTTAAAAGTGAATTAGTTTCGTTGATGCGTTTGTTGTTGAAAAAGATTACATTTTAGTGACTTTAATAGTGAACTACTGTTTAGGAGGTGATGTTGTTGGTGACTTTATTTATTGAAAATTCTAAGGTGTCGGTGACTTTAATAGTACACTTTTATTTGGAAGGTGGTGTTGTTGGTTACTTTATTGATTGACAATGCTTAAGTGCCGGTGACTTTAAAAGTGAACTTTTGTTTAGAAGATGATGTTGGTAGTTACTTTATTTGGTTAAAATGCTTAAGTGCCGGTGACTTTAATAGTGACTTAGTGTTTAGAAGTTGATACTGTTTGTTACTTTATTTGTGTAAAATGATTAAGTGCCGGTGACTTTAAAAGTGAATTTTTGTTTAGAATGTGATGTAGTTTGTTACTTTGTATGTTGAAAATGCTTAAGTGCCGGTGATTGTAATATTTGATTATTGATTAGAAGGTGATGTTGTTGGTGTATTTATTTGTTGAAAATGCTTAACTTTTGGTGGCTTTAAAAGTGAATTAGGTTCGTTGGTGCCTTTCTTAGTTGAAAAAGCTTAAGTTTTGGTGACTTTAATAGTAAACTAGTGTTTAGGAGGTGATATTGTTGGTGACTTTATTTGTTGAAAATGCATAAGTGCCGGTGACTTTAAATGTGAACTTTTGTTTAGAAGGTGATGTTGTTGGTTACTTTATTTGTTGAAAATGCTTAAGTGCCGGTGACTTTAAAAGTGAACTTTTGTTTAGGAGGTGATGTTGTTGGTGACTTTATTTGGTGAAAATTCTAAAGTACCGGTGACTTTAATAGTGAATTAGTATTTAGAAGGTGGTGTTGTTGGTGACATTATTTGTTGCAAATGATTAAATTTTGGTGTCTTTAAAAGTGAATTAGTTTCGTTGGTGCCTTTGTTACTTGAAAAAGCCTAAGTTTTGGTGACTTTAATAATAAACTAGTCTTTAGGAGGTGATGCTCTTGGTAACTTTATTTGTTGAAAAATGCTTAAGTGCCGGTTACTTTAAAAGTGAACTTTTGTTTAGATGGTGATGTTGTTGGTTACTTTATTTGTTGAAAATGCTTAAGTGCCAGTGACTTTAAAAGTAAAACTTTTTTTAGAAGGTGATGTTGTTTGTTACTTTATTTGTTGAAAATGCTTAAGTGACGGTGACTTTAAAAGTAAAACTTTTTTTAGAAGGTGATGTTGTTTGTTACTTTATTTGTTAAAAAATCCATAAGTGTTGGTGACTTTAAAAGTGAACTTTTGTTTTGAAGGAGATGTTGGTTACTTTATTTGTTGAAAATGCTTAAGTGCTGGTGACTTTAAAAGTAAAATTTTGTTTAGGAGGTGATGTTGTTGGTCACTTTATATGGTGAAAATTCTTAAGTAGCGGTGACTTTAATAGAGAATTTGTATTTAGAAGGTGGTGTTATTGGTGACTTTATTTGTTGAAAATGATTAACTTTTGGTGATTTTAAAAGTGAATTAATTTCGTTGGTGCCTTTGTTAGTTGAAAAAACATAAGTTTTGGTGACTTTAATAGTAAACTAGTGTTTCGCAGGTGATGTTGTTGGTGACTTTATTTGTTAAAAAAGCTTAAGTGCCGGTGACATTAAAAGTGAACTTTTGATTAGAATGTGATGTTGTTGGTTACTTTATTTGTTAAAATGCTTAAGTGCCGGTGACTTTAAAACTGAACTTTGTTTTATTAGGTGATGCTGTTGGTGACTTTATTTGTTGAAAATTCTTAAGTACAGGTTTCTTTAATAGGGAATTAGTATTTAGAAGGTGGTGTTTTTGGTGACTTTATTTGTTGAAAATGATTAACTTTTGGTGACTTTAAAAGTGAATTAGTTTCGTTGTGCCTTTGTTAGTTGAAAAAGCTTAAGTTTTGGTGATTTTAATAGTGAAGTAGTGTTTAGGAGGTGATGTTGTTGGTGAGTTTTTTTTGTTGAAAATGCTTAAGTTACGATGACTTTAAAAGTGAACTTTTGTTTAAAAGGCGATGTTGTTGGTAACTTTATTTGTTCAAAATGCTTAAGTGCCGGTGACTTTAAAAGTGAACTTTTGTTTAGGAGATGATGATGTTGGTGACTTTATTAGTTGAAAATGCTTATCTTTTTGTGACTTTAAAAGTGAATAAGTTTCATTGGTGCCTTTGTTAGTTAAAAAAGCTGAAGTTTTGGTGACTTTAATAGTGAACTAGTGTTTACGAGGTGATGGTGTTGGTTACTATATTTGTTGAAAATGTTTAAGTGCCGATGACTTTAAAAGTTTACTTTTTTTTAGAAGGTGATGTTGTTGGTTACTTTATTTGTTTAAAATGCTTAAGTGCCGGTGAATTTCAAAGTGAACTTTTGTTTAGGAGGTGATAATATTGGTGACTTTATTTGTTGAAAATGCTTAACTTTTTTTGACTTTAAAAGTGAATAAGTCTCATTGGTGCCTTTGTTAGTCTAAAAAGCTTAAGTTTCGGTGACTTTAATAGTGAACTAGTGTTTAGGAGGTGATGGTGTTGGTGAATTTATTTGTTAAAAATGTTTAAGTGCCGGTGACTTTTAAAGTTTACTTTTGTTTAGAAGGTGATGTTGTTGGTTACTTTATTTATTGAAAATGCTTAAGTGCTGGTGACTTTAATAGTGAATTGGTGTTTAATAGGTGAAGTTGTCGGTGACTTTATATATTTAAAATGCTAAACTTTTGGTGACTTTAAAAGTGAATTAGTATCGTTGATGCGTTTGTTGTTGAAAAAGATTAAGTTTTAGTGACTTTAATAGTGAACTACTGTTTAGGAGGTGATGTTGTTGGTGACTTTATTTGTTTAAAGTTCAAAGGTGTCGGTGACTTTAATAGTGAACTTTTGTTTGGAAGGTGGTGTTGTTGGTTACTTTATTTGTTCAAAATGCTTAAGTGCCGGTTACTTTAAAAGTGAACTTTTGTTTAGCAGGTGATGTTGTTAGTTACTTTATTTGGTTAAAATGCTTAAGTGCCGGTGACTTTAATAGTGAATTAGTGTTTAAAAGGTGATATTGTTTGTTACTTTATTTGTTTAAAATGCTTAAATGCTTGTGACTTTAATAGTGAATTAGTGTTTAGAAGGTGATGTTGTTGGTAAATTTATTAGTTTAAAATGATTAACTATTGGTGACTTTAAAAGTGAATTAGTTTCGTTGGTGCCTTTGTTAGTTGAAAAAGCTTAAGTTTTTGTGACTTTAATAGTGAACTAGTGTTTAAATGGTGATGCTGCTGGTGACTTTATTTGTTGAAAATGATTAAGTGTCGTTGACTTTAAAAGTGAACTTTTGTATAGAAAGTAATGTTGTTGGTTACTTTATTTGTTGAAAATGCTTAATTGCCGGTGACTTTAATAGTGAATTAGTGTTTAGAAGGTGATGTTGTTGTTGACTTATTTGTTGAAAATGCTTAACTTTTGGTGACTTTAAAAGTGTACTAGTGTTTAGGAGGTGATGTTGTTGGTAACTTTTTTTGTTGAAAATGCTTCAGTGCCGGTGTCTTTAAAAGTGAACTTTTGTTTCGAAGGTGATGTTGTTGTTTACATTATTTGTTGAAAATACTTAAGTGTTGGTAACATTAAAAGTGAACTTTTGTTTAGAACGTGATGCTGTTGGTTACTTTATTTGTTGAAAATGCTTTAGTGCCGGTGACTTTAATAGTGAATTAGTGTTTAAAAGGTGATGTTGTCGGTTACTTGATTTGTTGAAAATGCTTCAGTGTCGGTGACTTTAAAAGTGAACTTTTGTTTAGAAGGTGATGTTGTTGGTTACTTTATTTATTGAAAATGCTTAAGTGCTGGTGACTTTAATAGTGAATTAGTGTTTAGAAGGTGATGTTGTCGGTGACATAATATGTTTAAAATGCTAAACTTTTAGTGACTTTAAAAGTGAATTAGTTTCGTTGATGCCTTTGTCATTTGAAAAAGCTTAAGTTTTAGTGACTTTAATAGTGAACTAGTGTTTAGGAGGTTATGTTGTTGATGACTTTATTTGTTGAAAATTCGTAAGTTTCGGTGACTTTAACAGTGAACTTTTGTTTGGAAGGTGATGTTGTTGGTTACTTTATTTATTGAAAATGCTTAAGTGCTGGTGACTTTAAAAGTGAACTTTTCTTTAGAAGATGATGTTGTTAGTTACTTTATTTATTGAAAATGCTTAAGTGCCGGTTACTTTAAAAGTGAACTTTTGTTTAGAAGGTGATGTTGTTAGTTACTTTATTTGGTTAAAATGCTTAAGTGCCGGTGACTTTAATAGTTAATTAGTGATTAAAAGGTGATATTGTTTGTTACTTTATTTGTTTAAAATGCTTAAATGTCTGTGACTTTAATAGTGAATTAGTGTTTAGAAGGTGATGTTGTTGGTTACTTTATTTGTTGAAAATTATTAACTTTTGGTGACTTTAAAAGTGAATTAGTTTCGTTGTGCCTTCGATAGTTGAAAAAGCTTAAGTTTTGGTGATTTTAATAGTGAAGTAGTGTTTAGGAGGTGATGTTGTTGGTGAGTTTTTTTGTTGAAAATGCTTAAGTTCCAGTGACTTTAAAAGTGAACTTTTGTTTAAAAGGTGATGTTGTTGGTAACTTAATTTGTTCAAAATGCTTAAGTGCCGGTGACTTTAAAAGTGAACTTTTGTTTAGGAGATGATGATGTTGGTGACTTTATTAGTTGAAAATGCTTATCTTTTTGTGACTTTAAAAGTGAATAAGTTTCATTGGTGCCTTTGTTAGTTAAAAAAGCTGAAGTTTTGGTGACTTTAATAGTGAACTAGTGTTTACGAGTTGATGGTGTTGGTTACTATATTTGTTGAAAATGTTTAAGTGCCGATGACTTTAAAAGTTTACTTTTTTTTTTGAAGGTGATGTTGTTGATTACTTTATTTGTTTAAAATGCTTAAGTGCCGGTGAATTTAAAAGTGAACTTTTTTTTAGGAGGTGATAATATTGGTGACTTTATTTGTTGAAAATGCTTAACTTTTTGTGACTTTAAAAGTGAATAAGTTTCATTGGTGCCTTTGTTAGTTGAAAAAGCTTATGTTTCGGTGACTTTAATAGTGATCTAGTGTTTAGGAGTTGATGGTGTTGGTTAATTTATTTGTTAAAAATGCTTAAGTTACGGTGACTTTAAAAGTTTACTTTTGTTTAGAAGGTGATGTTGTTGGTTACTTTATTTATTGAAAATGCTTAAGTGCTGGTGACTTTAATAGTGAATTGGTGTTTAGTAGGTGAAGTTGTCGGTGACTTTATATATTTAAAATGCTAAACTTTTGGTGACTTTAAAAGTGAATTAGTTTAGTTGATGCGTTTGTTGTTGAAAAAGATTATGTTTTAGTGAATTTAATAGTGAACTACTGTTTAGGAGGTGATGTTGTTGGTGACTTTATTTGTTGAAAATTCTAAGGTGTCGGTGACTTTAATAGTGAACTTTTGTTTGGAAGGTGGTGTTGTTGGTTACTTTTTTTGTTCAAAATGCTTAAGTGCCGGTTACTTTAAAAGTGAACTTTTGTTTAGAAGGTGATGTTGTTAGTTACTTTATTTGGTTAAAATGCTTAAGTGCCGGTAACTTTAATAGTGAATTAGTGTTTAGAAGGTGATATTGTTTGTTACTTTATTTGTGTAAAATGATTAAGTTTCGGTGACTTTAAAAGTGAACTTTTGTTTAGAAGGTGATGTAATTTGTTACTTTGTTTGTTGAAAATGCTTAAGTGCCGGTGACTTTAATATTTGATTAGTGTTTAGAAGGTGATGTTGTTGTTGAATTTATTTGTTGAAAATGCTTAACTTTTGGTGGCTTTAAAAGTGAATTAGTTTCGTTGGTGCCTTTATTGAATGAAAAAGCTTAAGTTTTGGTGACTTTAATAGTAAAGTAGTGTTTAGGAGGTGATGTTGTTGGTGACTTTATTTGTTGAAAAGGCATAAGTGCCGGTGATTTTAAAAGTGAACTTTTTTTTAGAAGGTGATGTTGTTGGTTACTTTATTTGTTGAAAATGCTTAAGTGCCGGTGACTTTAAAAGTGAACTTTTGTTTAGGAGGTGATGTTGTTGGTGACTTTATTTGGTGAAAATTCTAAAGTACTGATTACTGTAATAGTGAATTAGTATTTAGAAGGTGGTGGTGTTGGTGACATAATTTGTTGAAAATGATTAACTTTTGGTGACTTTAAAAGTGAATTAGTTTTGTTGGTGCCTTTGTTAGTTTAAAAAGCTTAAGTTTTTGAGACTTTAATCGTGAACTAGTGTTTAGGAGGTGATGTTGTAGGTGACTTTATTTGTTGAAAATGCTTAAGTGGCCATGACTTTAATAGTGAACTTTTGTTTGGATGGTGATGTTGTTGGTTACTTTATTTGTTGAAAATGATTAAGTGTCGTTGACTTTAAAAGTGAACTTTTGTTTAGATGGTGATGTTGTTGGTTACTTTATTTGTTGAAAATGCTTAAGTGCCGGTGACTTTAATTGTGAACTTTTTTTTAGAAGGTGATGTTGTTGGTTACTTTATTTGTTGAAAATGCTTAAGTACCGGTGACTTTAAAAGTGAACATTTGTTTAGGAGGTGATGTTGTTGGTGACTTTATTTGGTGAAAATTATAAAGTACCGGTGACTTTAATAGTGAATTAGTATTTAGAAGGTGGTGTTGTTGGTGAGATTATTTGTTGCAAATGATTAACTTTTGGTGACTTTAAAAGTGAATTAGTTTCGTTGGTGCCTTTTTTAGTTTAAAAAGCCTAAGTTTT
Organism: Capsicum pubescens; assembly: GCA_030864215.1. Classification (NCBI taxonomy): domain Eukaryota; kingdom Viridiplantae; phylum Streptophyta; class Magnoliopsida; order Solanales; family Solanaceae; genus Capsicum; species Capsicum pubescens. The sequence goes on along the minus strand of CM061547.1, from coordinate 156,689,833 downwards.
TGTGAATTTAATAGTAAACTAGTGTTTAGGAGGAGATGTTGTTGGTGACTTTATTTGTTGAAAAATGCTTACGTGCCGTTGACTTTAAAAGTGAACTTTTGTTTAGAAGGTGATGTTGTTGGTTACTATATTTGTTGAAAATGCTTAAGTGCCGGTGGCTTTAAAAGTGAACTTTTGTTTAGAAGGTGATGTTGATTGTTACTTTATCTGTTGAAAATTCTTAAGTGCCTGTGACTTTAATAGTGAATTAGTGTTTAGAAGGTGATGTTGTTGGTGACTTTATTTGTTAAAAGTGCTTAAGTGCCAGTGACTTTAATAGTGATTTAGTGTTTAGAAGGTGATACTGTATGTTACATTATTTATTGAAAATCATTAAGCGCCGGTGACTTTAAAAGTGAGCTTTTGTTTAGAAGGTGATGTAGTTGGTTACTTTATTTTTTGAAAATGCTTAAGTGCCGGTGTCTTTAATAGTGAATTTGTATTTAGAAGGTGATGTTGTTGGTGAATTTATTTGTTTAGGAGGTCATGTTGTTGGTGACTTTATTTGTTGAAAATGCGTAAGTGTTGGTGACTTTAATAGTGAACTTTTGTTTTGATGGTGATGTTGTTGGTTACTTTATTTGTTTAAAATGATTAAGCGACGTTGACTTTAAAAGTGAACTTTTTTTTAGAAGGTGATGCTGTTGGTTACTTTATAGTTGAAACTGCTTAAGTGCAGGTGATTTTAATAGTCAATTAGCGTTTAGAAGGTGATGTTGTTGGTGACTTTATTTGTTGTAATTGCTTAACTTTTGGTGACTTTAACAGTGAATTAGCTTTGTTGTGCCTTTGTTAGGTTAAAAAGCTTAAGTTTTGGTGACTATAATAGTGAACTAGTGATTAGGAGGTGATACTGTTGGTAACTTTATTTGTTGAAAATTCTTCAGTGCCGGTGACTTTCAAAGTGAACTTTTGTTTCAAAGGTGATGTTGTTGGTTACTTTATTTGTTGAAAATACTTAAGTGCGGGTTACATTAAAAGTGAACTTTTGTTTAAACTGTGATGCTGTTGGTTACATTTTTTGTTGAAAATGCTTAAGTGCCGGTGACTTTAATAGTGAATTAGTGTTTAGAAGGTGATGTTGTCGGTGACTCTATATGTTGAAAATACTTATATTTTGGTGACTTTACGATTGAATTATTTTCTTTGGTGCCTTTGTTAATTGAAAATTATTTAGTTTTGGTGACTTTAATAGTGAACTAGTGATTAGGAGGTGATGTTGTTGGTGACTTTATTTGTTGAAAATGCTTAGGTGCTGGTGTCTTTAATATTGAACATTTGTTTGGAAGGTGATGTTGTTGGTTACTTAATTTGTTGAAAATGCTTAAGTGTCGGTGACTTTATTAGTGAATTATTGATTAGAAGGTGATGTTGTTGCTGAATTTATTTGTTGAAAGTGCTTAAGTGCTGGTGACTTTAATAGTGAATTATTGTTTAGAAGGTGATATTGTTTGTTACTTTATTTGTTGAAAATGCTATACTTTTGGTGACTTTAAAAGTTAATTAGTTTCGTTGGGGCCTTTGTTAGTTGAAAAAGCTTACGTTTTGGTGACTTTAATTGTGAATTAGTGTTTAGGAGGTGATGTTGTTTGTGACTTTTTTTGTTAAAAATGCTTAAGTGCCGGTGACTTTAAAAGTGAATTTTTGTTTTGAAGGTGATGTTGTTGGTTACATTATTAGTTGAAAATGCTTAAGTACCCGTGACATTAAAAGTGAAATTTTTTTTAGGAGGTGATGATGTTGGTGACTTTTTTTGTTGAAAATGCTTATGTACCGGTGACTTTAATAGTGAATTAGTATTTAGAAGGTGGTGTTGTTAGTGACTTTTTTTTGATGAAAATGCTTAATTTTTGGTGACTTTAAAAGTGATTTAGTTTTGTTGGAGCTTTTGTTAGTTGAAAAAGCTGATGTTTTGGTGACTTTAATAGGGAACTAGTGTTTAGGAGGTGATGTTGTTGGTGAAGTTATTTGTTTAAAATGCTTAAGTGTCGGGAACTTTTATAGTGAACTTTTGTTAGGAAGGTGATGTTGTTGGTTACTTTATTTGTTGAAAATGATTAAGTGCCTTTGACTTTAAAAGTGAACTTTGGTTTAGAAGGTGATGTTGTTGGTTACTTTATTTGTTTAAAATTCTTAAGTGCCGGTGACTTTAATAGTGAATTAGTGTTTAGAAGGTGATGTTGTTGTTGACTTTATATGTTGAAAATGCTTAACTTTCGGTGACTTTACAAGTGAAATAGTTTCATTGGTGCCTTTGTTACTTGTAAAAGCTTCAGTTTTGGTGACTTTAATAGTGAACTAGTGTTTAGGAGATGATGTTGTTGGTGACTTTATTTGTTTAAAATTCTTAAGTGCCGATGACTTTAATAGTGAACTTTTATTTGGAAGGTGATGTTATTCGTTGCTTTATTTGTTGAAAATGATTAAGTGCCAGTGACATTAATAGTGAACTATTGTTTAGAAGGTGATGTAGGTTGTTACTTTATATGTTGAAAAAGCTTTAGTGCTGGTGACTTTAATAATTAATTAGTGTTTAGAAGGTGATGTTGTTGGTGAATTTTTTTATTGAAAATGCTTAAGTGCCGGTGAATTTAAAAGAGAACTTTTGTTTAGGAGGTAATGTTGTTGGTCACTGTAGTTGGTGAAAATTCTTAAGTACCGGTGACTTTAATAATTAATTAGTATTTAGAAGGTGTTGTTGTTGGTGACTTTATACGTTGAAAATGATTAACTTTTGGTGACTTTAAAAGTGAATTAGTTTCGTTTGTGCCTTTGTTAGTTTAAAAAGCTTAAGTTTTGGAGACTTTAATAGTGAATTAGTATTTAGGAGGTGATTTTGTTGGTGAGTTTATTTGTTGAAAATGCTTAAGTGTCAGTCACTTTAATAGTGAACTTTTGTTTGGATGGTGATGTTGTTGGTTACTTTATTTGTTGAAAATGATTAAGTGTCGTTGACTTTAAAAGTGAATTATTGTTTAGAAGGTAATATTGTTGGTTACTTTATTTGTTGAAAATGCTTAACTGCCGGTGATTTTAATAGTTAATTAATGTTTAGAAGGTGACCTTGTTGGTGACTTTATTTGTTTAAAATGCATAACTTTTGGTGACTTTAAAAGTGAATTAGTTTAGTTGTGCCTTTGATAGTTTAAAAATCTTAAGTTTTGGTTACTTTAATAGTGAACTAGTGTTTAGGAGGTGATGTTGTTTGTGAGTTTTTTTGTTGAAAATGCTTAAGTTCCGGTGACTTTAAAAGTGAACTTTTGTTTAAAAGGTGATGTTGTTGGTCACTTTATTTGTTCAAAATGCTTAAGTGCCGGTGACTTTAAAAGTGTACTTTTGTTTAGGAGATGATGATGGTGGTGACTTTATTAGTTGAAAATGCTCAAGGGTCGGTGACTTTAATAGTGAATTAGTGTTAATAAGGTGTTGTTGTTGGTGACTTTATATGTTGAAAATGCTTATCTTTTGGTAACTTTACAAGTGAATGAGTTTTGTTGGTGCCTTTGTTAATTGGAAAAGCTTAGGTTTTGTTGACTTTAATAGTGAACTAATGTTTAAAAGGTGATGTTGTTGGTGACTTTATTTGTTGAAAATGCTTAGGTGCCGGTTACTTTAATAGTTAACTTTTGTTTGGAAGGTGATGTTGTTGGTTACTTTATTAGTTTAAAATGCTTAAGTGCCGGTGACTTTAATAGTGTATTAGAGTGTAGAAGGTGATGTTGTTGGTGAATTTATTTGTTGAAAATGTTTTACTTTTGGTGACTTTAAAAGTGAATTAGTTTCGTTGGTGACTTTGTTAGTTGAAAAAGCTTACGTTTTGGTGACTTTAATAGTGAACTAGTATTTAGGAGGTGATGTTGTTGGTGACTTTTTTTGTTGAAAATGCTTAAGTGCCGGTGACTTTAAAAGTGAACTTTTGTTTAGAAGATGATGTTGTTTGTTACTTTATTAGTTGAAAATGCTTAAGTGCCGGTGACATTAAAAGTGAACTTTTGTTTAGGAGGTGATGATGTTGGTGAATTTATTTGTTGAAAATGCTTAAGTACCGGGGACTTTAGTAGTGAATTAGTATTTAGAAGGTGGTGTTGTTGGTGACTTTATTTGATGAAAATGCTTAACATTTGGTGACTTTAAAAGTGAATTAGTTACGTTGGTTCTTTTGTTAGTAGAAAAAGCTTAAGTTTTGGTGACTTTAATAGGGAACTAGTGTTTAGGATTTGATGTTGTTGGTGACTTTATTTCTTTAAAATTCTTATGTGTCGGTAACTTTTATAGTGAACTTTTGTTAGGACGGTGTTGTTGTTGGTTACTTTATTTGTTGAAAATGATTAAGTGCCGTTGACTATAAAAGTGAACTTTTGTTTAGAACGTGATGTTGTCAGATACTTTATTTGTTGAAAATGATTAAGTGCGGTGACTCTAATAGTGAATTAGTTTCTAGAAGGTGTTGTTGTTGGTGACTTAATTTGTTGAAAATGTTTAAGCTTTGGTTACTATAAAAGAGAATTAGTTTCGTTGGTGCGTTTGTTAGTTGAAAAAGCTTAAGTTTTGGAGACTTGAATAGTGAACTAGTATTTAGGAGGTGATGCTGTTGGTAACTTTATTTGTTAAAATTGCTTCAGTGTCGGTTACTTTAATAGTGATCTTTTGTTTGGATGGTGATGTTTTAATAGTGAACTATTGTTTAGAAGGTAATATTGTTGGTTACTTTATTCTTTGAAAATGCTTAAGTGTCGGTGATTTTAATAGTCAATTAATGTTTAGAAGGTGATGTTGTTGGTGACTTTATTTGTTGAAAATGCTAAACTTTTGGTGACTTTAAAAGTGAATTATTTTCTTCGGGGCCTTTGTTAGTTGAAAAAGCTTACGTTTTGTTGACTTTAATAGTGAACTAGTCTTTAGGAGGTGATATTGTTTGTGACTTTTTTCTTTGAAAATGGTTAAGTGCCGGTGACTTTAAAAGTGAGTTTTTGTTTAGAAGGTGATGTTGTTGGTTACTTTATTAGTTGTAAATGCTTAAGTACCCGTGACAAAAAAAGTGAAATATTTTATAGGAGGTGATGATGTTGGTGACATTTTTTGTTGAAAATGCTTAAGTACCAGTGACTTTAATAGTGAATTAGTATTTAGAAGGTGGTGTTGTTAGTGACTTTTTTTTGATGAAAATGCTTAATTTTTGGTGACTTTAAAAGTGAATTAGTTTTGTTGGTGCTTTTGTTAGTTGAAAAAGCTTAAGTTTTGGTGACTTTAATAGGGAACTAGTGTTTAGGAGGTGATGTTGTTGGTGACTTTATTTTTTAAAATGTTTAAGTGTCGGTAACTTTTATAGTGAACATTTGTTAGGACGGTGATGATATTAGTTACTTTATTTGTTAAAAAGGATTTAGTGCCTTTGACTTTAAAAGTGAACAATAGAAGGTGATGTTGTTGGTTACTTTATTTGTTTAAAATGCCTAAGTGCCGGTGACTTTAATAGTGAATTAGTGTTATGAAGTTGATGTTGTTGGTGACTTTATTTGTTGAAAATGTTTAAATTTTCGTGACTTTAAAAACAAATTAGTTTCGTTGGTGCCTTTGTTAGTTGAAAAAGCTTATGTTTTGGTGTCTTTAATAGTGAATTAGTGTTTAGGAGGTGATGTTGTTGGTAACTTTATTTGTTGAAAATGCTTCAGTGCCGGTAACTTTAAAAGTGAACTTTTGTTTCAAAGGTGATGTTGTTGGTTACTTTATTTATTGAAAATACTTAAGTACTGGTGACATTAAAAGTGAACTTTTATTTAGAATGAGATGTTGTTGGTTACTTTATTTGTTGAAAATTCTTAAGTGCCGGTGACTTTAATAGTGAATTAGTGTTTAGAAGGTGATGTTGTCGGTGACTTTATATGTTGAAAATTCTTAACTTTTGGTGACTTTACAAGTGAATTAGTTTCGTTGGTGCCTTTGTTAATTGAAAAAGCTTCAGTTTTGGTGTCTTTAATAGTGAACTAGTGTTTAGGAGTGGATGTTATTGGTGACTTTATTTGATGAAAATTCTTAAGTGCCGGTGACTTTAATAGTGAATTTTGTTTGGAAGGTGATGTTATTCGTTCCTTTATTTGTTGAAAATGCTTAACCTTTGGTGGCTTTAAAAGTGAATTAGTTTCGTTGGTGCCTTTGATAATTGAAAAAGCTTAAGTTATGGTGACTTTAATAGTAAACTAGTGATTAGGAGGTGATGTTGGTGGTGACTTTATTTGTTGAAAATGCTTAAGTGTCTGTGACTCTAAAAGTGAACTTTTGTTTAGGAGATGATGATGTTGGTGACTTTATTTGTTGAAAATGTTTAATTTTTTGTGACTTTAAAAGTGAATAAGTTTCATTGGTGCCTTTGTTAGTTAAAAAAGCATAAGTTTTGGTGAATTTAATAGTGAACTAGTGTTTAGGAGGTGATGGTGTTGGTGACTTTATTTGTTGAAAATGTTTAAGTGCCGGTTACTTTAAAAGGTTACTTTTGTTTAGAAGGTAATGTTGTTGATTACTTTATTTGTAGAAAATGCTTAAGTGCCGGTTATTCTAAACGTGAACTTTTGTTTAGGAGGTGATGTTGTTGGTGACTTTATTTGGTGAAAATTCTTAAGTTCTGGTGACTTTAATATATTATAAGTATTTAGAAGGTGGTGGAGTTGGTGACTTTATTCGTTGAAAATGATTAACTTTTGGTGACTTTAAAAGTGAATTAGTTTCGTTGGTTCCTTTGTTACTTTAAGAAGCTTAAGTTTTGGAGACTTTAATTGTGAACTAGTATTTAGGAGGTGATGTTGTTGGTGACTTTATTTGTTGAAAATGCTTAAGTGTCGGTTACTTTAATAGTGATCTTTATTTTGGATGGTGATGTTGTTGGTTACATTATTTGTGGAAAATGATTAAGTGCCGTTGACTTTAAAAGTGAATTATTGTTTAGAAGGTAATATTGTTGGTTACTTTATTTGTTGAAAATGCTTAAGTGCCGGTGATTTTAATAGTTAATTAATGTTTAGAAGCTGATGTTGTTGGTGACATTATTTGTTGAAAATGCATAACTTTTGGTGACTTTAAAAGTGAATTAGTTTCATTGTGCCTTTGTTAGTTGAAAAAGTTTTAGTTTTGGTTACTTTAGTAGTAAACTAGTGTTTAGGAGGTGATGGTGTTGGTGACTTTATTTGTTGAAAATGTTTAAGTGCCGGTTACTTTAAAAGGTTACTTTTGTTTAGAAGGTGATGTTGTTGATTACTTGATTTGTAGAAAATGCTTAAGTGCCGCTGATTCTAAAAGTGAACTTTTGTTTAGGAGGTGATGTTGTTGGTGACTTTATTTGGTGAAAATTCTTAAGTACCGGTGACTTTAATAAATTATAAGTATTTAGAAGGTGGTGTTGTTGGTGACTTTATTCGTTGAAAATGATTAACTTTTGGTGACTTTAAAATTGAATTAGTTTCATTGGTTCCTTTGTTAGTTTAAGAAGCTTAAGTTTTGGAGAGTTTAATAGTGAACTAGTATTTAGGAGGTGATGTTGTTGGTGACTTTATTTGTTGAAAATGCTTAAGTGTCGGTTACTTTAATAGTGAACTTTTGTTTAGATTGTGATGTTGTTGGTTACTTTATTTGTGGAAAATGATTAAGTGCCGTTGACTTTAAAAGTGAATTATTGTTTAGAAGGTAATATTGTTGGTTACTTTATTTGTTGAAAATGCTTAAGTGCCGGTGATTTTAATAGTTAATTAATCTTTACAAGGTGATGTTGTTGGTGAAATTATTTGTTTAAAATGCATAACTTTTGGTGACTTTAAAAGTGAATTAGTTTCATTGTGCCTTTGTTAGTTGAAAAAGTTTCAGTTTTGGTTACTTTAGTTGTAAACTAGTGTTTAGGAGGTGATGCTGTTGGTAACTTTATTTGTTTTATATGCTTCAGTGCCACTGACTTTAAATGTGAACTTTTGTTTCGAAGGTGATGTTGTTGGTTACTTTATTTGTTGAAAATACTTAAGTGCTGGTGACTTTAAAAGTGAAATTTTGTTTAGATGGTGATGCTGTGGTTACTTTATTTGTTGAAAATACAGGTTCGGTGAATTTAATAGTGAATTAGTGTTAAGAAGGTGATGTTGTCGGTGACTTTATATATTGAAAATGCTTAACTTTTGGTAACTTTACAAGTGAATTTGTTTTGTTGGTGCCTTTGTTAATTGGAAAAGCTTTAGTTTTGTTGACTTTAATAGTGAACTAATGTTTAAAAGGTGATGTTGTTGGTGACTTTATTTGTTGAAAATGCTTAGGTGCAGGTTACTTTAATAGTGAACTTTTGTTTGGAAGGTGATGTTGTTGGTTACTTTATTAGTTTAAAATGCTTAAGTGCCGGTGACTTTAATAGTGAAATAGAGTTTAGAAGGTGATGTTCTTGGTGAATTTATTTGTTGAAAATGCTTAACTTTTGGTGAATTTAAAAGTGAATTAGTTTCGTTGGTGCCTTTGTTAGTTGTAAAAGCTTACGTTTTGGTGACTTTAATAGTGAACTAGTGTTTAGGAGGTGATGTTGTTGGTGACTTTTTTTGTTGAAAATGCTTAAGTGCGGGTGACTTTAAATGTTAACTTTTGTTTTGAAGATGATGTTGTTGGTTACTTAATTAGTATAAAATGCTTAAGTGCCGGTGACTTTAAAAGTGAAGTTTTGTTTAGAAGGTGCTGATGTTGGTGACGTTATTTGTTGAAACTGCTTAAGTACCGGTGACTTTAGTAGTGAATTAGTATTTAGAAGGTGGTGTTTTTAGTGACTTTATTTGATGAAAATGGTTAACTTTTGGTGACTTTAAAAGTGAATTAGTTATGTTGGTTCTTTTGTTTGTTGAAAAAGCTTAAGTTTTTGTGACTTTAATAGGGAACTAGTGTTTAGGAGTTGATGTTGTTGGTGACTTTATTTCTTTAAAATTCTTAAGTGTCGGTGACTTTTATAGTTAACTTTTGTTAGGACGGTGATGTTGTTGGTTACTTTATTGGTTGAAAATGATTAAGTGCCATTGACTTTAAAAGTGAACTTTTGTTTAGAACGTGATGTTGTCGGTTACTTTATTGGTTGAAAATGCTTAAGTGTCGGTGACTTTAATAGTGAATTAGTGTTTATAAGATGATGTTGTAGGTCACTTTATTTGTTGAAAATGTTTAACGTTTGGTAACTTTTAAAGAGAATTAGTTTTGTTGGTGCCTTTGTTAGTTGAAAAAGCTTAAGTTTTGGAGACTTTAATAGTGAACTAGTATTTAGGAGGTGATGTTGTTGGTGACTTTATTTGTTTAAAATGCTTAAGTGTCGGTTACTTTAATAGTGAACTTTTGTTTTGCTGGTGATGTTTTTGGTTACTTTTTTTGTTGAAAATGATTAAGTGTCATTGACTTTAAAAGTGAACTATTGTTTAGAAGGTAATATTGTTGGTTACTTTATTTCTTTAATATGCTTAAGTGCCGGTGTTTTTAATAGTCAATTAATGTTTAGAAGGTGATGTTGTTGGTAACTTTATTTGTTGAAAATTTATAACTTTTGGTGACTTTAAAAGTGAATTAGTTTCGTTGTGCCTTTGTTAGTTGAAAAAGCTTCAGTTTTGGTTACTTTAATAGTGAACTAGTGATTAGGAGGTGATGTTGTTGGTGACTTTATTTGTTGAAAATGCTTAAGTTTCGGTTACTCTAAAAGTGAACTTTTGTTTAGGAGATGATGATGTTGGTGACTTTATTTGTTGAAAATGCATAACTTTTTGTGACTTTAAAAGAGAATAAGTTTCATTGGTGCCTTTCTTAGTTAAAATAGCATATGTTTTGGTGACTTTAATAGTGAACTAGTGTTTAGGAGGTGATGCTGTTGGTGACTTTATTTGTTGAAAATGTTTAAGTGCCGGTTACTTTAAAAGGTTACTTTTGTTTAGAAGGAAATGTTGTTGATTACTTTATTTGTTGAAAATGCTTAAGTGCCGGTGATTCTAAAAGTGGACTTTTGCTTAGGAGGTGATGTTGTTGGTGACTTTATTTGGTGATAATTCTTAAGTACCGGTGACTTTAATAAATTATAAGTATTTAGAAGGTGGTGTTGGTGGTGACTTTATTCGTTGAAAATGGTTAACTTTTGGTGACTTTAAAAGTGAATTAGTTTCGTTGGTGCCTTTGTTAGTTTAAAAAGCTTAAGTTTTGGAGACTTTAATAGTGAACTAGTATTTAGGAGGTGATGTTGTTGGTGACTTTATTTGTTTAAAATGCTTAAGTGTCGGTTACTTTAATAGTGAACTTTTGTTTGGATGGTGATGTTGTTGGTTACTTTATTTGTCGAAAATGATTAAGTGCCGTTGACTTTAAAAGTGAATTATTGTTTAGAAGGTAATATTGTTGGTTACTTTATTTGTTGAAATTGCTTAAGTGCCGGTGATTATAATAGTTAATTAATCTTTAGAAGGTGATGTTGTTGGTAACATTATTTGTTGAAAATGCATAACTTTTGGTGACTTTAAAAGTGAATTAGTTTCATTGTGCCTTTGTTAGTTGAAAAAGTTTCAGTTTTGGTTACTTTAGTAGTGAACTAGTGTTTCGGAGGTGATGCTTTTGGTAACTTTATTTGTTTTATATGCTTCAGTGCCGGTGACTTTAAATGTGAACTTTTGTTTCGAAGGTGATGTTGTTGGTTACTTTATTTGTTGAAAATACTTAAGTGCTGGTGACTTTAAAAGTGAAATTTTGTTTAGAAGGTGATGTTGTGGTTACTTTATTTGTTGAAAATACAGGTTCGGTGAATTTAATAGTGAATTAGTGTTAATAAGGTGATGTTGTCGGTGACTTTATATGTTGAAAATGCTTAACTTTTGGTAACTTTACAAGTGAATTAGTTTTGTTGGTGCCTTTGTTAATTGGAAAAGCTTAAGTTTTGTTGACTTTAATAGCGAACTAATGTTTAAAAGGTGATGTAGTTGGTGACTTTATTTGTTGAAAATGCTTAGGTGCAGGTTACTTTAATAGTGAACTTTTGTTTGGAAGGTGATGTTGTTGGTTACTTTATTAGTTTAAAATGCTTAAGTGCCGGTGACTTTAATAGTGAAATAGAGTTTAGAAGGTGATGTTCTTGGTGAATTTATTTGTTGAAAATGCTTAACTTTTGGTGAATTTAAAAGTGAATTAGTTTCGTTGGTGCCTTTGTTAGTTGTAAAAGCTTACGTTTTGGTGACTTTATAAGTGAACTAGTGTTTAGGAGGTGATGTTGTTGGTGACTTTTTTTGTTGAAAATGCTTAAGTGCCGGTGACTTTAAAAGTGAACTTTTGTTTAGAAGATGATGTTGTTGGTTACTTAATTAGTATAAAATGCTTAAGTGCCGGTGACTTTAAAAGTGAAGTTTTGTTTAGAAGGTGCTGATGTTGGTGACGTTTTTTGTTGAAAATGGTTAAGTACCGGTGACTTTAGTAGTGAATTAGTATTTAGAAGGTGGTGTTGTTAGTGACTTTATTTGATGAAAATGGTTAACTTTTGGTGACTTTAAAAGTGAATTAGTTACGTTGGTTCTTTTGTTAGTTGAAAAAGCTTAAGTTTTGGTGACTTAAATAGGGAACTAGTGTTTAGGAGTTGATGTTGTTGGTGACTTTATTTCTTTAAAATTCTTAATTGTCGGTGACTTTTATAGTTAACTTTTGTTAGGACGGTGATGTTGTTGGTTACTTTATTTGTTGAAAATGATTAAGTGCCATTGACTTTAAAAGTGAACTTTTGTTTAGAACGTGATGTTGTCGGTTACTTTATTGGTTGAAAATGCTTAAGTGTCGGTGACTTTAATAGTGAATTAGTGTTTATAAGATGATGTTGTAGGTCACTTTATTTGTTGAAAATGTTTAACGTTTGGTAACTTTTAAAGAGAATTAGTTTTGTTGGTGCCTTTGTTAGTTGAAAAAGCTTAAGTTTTGGAGACTTTAATAGTGAACTAGTATTTAGGAGGTGTTGTTGTTGGTGACTTTATTTGTTTAAAATGCTTAAGTGTCGGTTACTTTAATAGTGAACTTTTGTTTTGATGGTGATGTTTTTGGTTACTTTTTTTGTTGAAAATGATTAAGTGTCGTTGACTTTAAAAGTGAACTATTGTTTAGAAGGTAATATTGTTGGTTACTTTATTTGTTTAATATGCTTAAGTGCCGGTGTTTTTAATAGTCAATTAATGTTTAGAAGGTGATGTTTTTGGTGACTTTATTTGTTGAAAATGCATAACTTTTGGTGACTTTAAAAGTGAATTAGTTTCGTTGTGCCTTTGTTAGTTGAAAAAGCTTAAGTTTTGGTTACTTTAATAGTGAACTAGTGTTTAGGAGGTGATGCTGTTGGTAACTTTATTTTTTGAATATGCTTCAGTGCCAGTGACTTTAAAAGTGAACTTTTGTTTCGAAGGTGATGTTGTTGGTTACTTTATTTGTTGAAAATACTTAAGTGCTGGTGACTTTAAAAGTGAAATTTTGTTTAGAAGGTGATGCTGTTGGTTAGTTTATTTGTTGAAAATACATAAGGATCGGTGACTTTAATAGTGAATTAGTGTTAATAAGGCGATGTTGTCAGTGACTTTATATGTTGAAAATGCTTAACTTTTGGTAACTTTACAAGTGAATTAGTTTTGTTGGTGCCTTTGTTAATTGGAAAAGTTTAAGTTTTGTTGACTTTAATAGTGAACTAATGTTTAGGAGGTGATGTTGTTGGTGACTTTATTTGTTGAAAATGCTTAGGTACCGGTTACTTTAATAGTGAACTTTTATTTGGAAGGTGATGTTGTTGGTTACATTATTAGTTTATAATGCATAAGTGCCGGTGACTTTAATAGTGAATTAAAGTTTAGAAGGTGATGTTGTTGCTGAATTTATTTGTTGAAAATGCAAAACTTTTGGTGACTTTAAAAGTGAATTAGTTTCGTTGGTGCCTTTGTTAGTTGAAAAAGCTTACGGTTTGGTGACTTTAATAGTGAACTAGTGTTTAGGAGGTGATGTTGTTGGTGACTTATTTAGTTTAAAATGTTTAAGTGCCGGTGACTTTAAAAGTGAACTTTTGATTAGAAGATGAAGTTGTTGGTTACTTTATTAGTTGAAAATGCTTAAGTGTCGGTAACTTTTATAGTGAACTTTTGTTAGGACGGTGATGTTATTAGTTACTTTATTTGTTTAAAATGCTTAAGTGCCGGTGACTTTAATAGTGAATTAGTGTTCTGAAGGTGACGTTGTTGGTGACTTTATTTGTTGAAAATGTTTAAATTTTTGTGACTTTAAAAACAAATTAGTTTCGTTGGTGCCTTTGTTTGTTGAAAAAGCTTAAGTTTTGGTGACTTTAATAGTGAATTAGTGTTTAGGAGGTGATGCTGTTGGTAACTTTATTTATTGAAAATGCTTTAGTGCCGGTAACTTTAAAAGTGAACTTTTGTTTCGAAGGTGATGTTGTTGGTTACTTTAATTGTTGAAAATACTTAAGTACTGGTGACATTAAAATTGAACTTTTATTTAGAATGAGATGTTGTTGGTTACTTTATTTGTTGAAAATGCTTAAGTGTCGTTGACTTTAATAGTGAATTAGTGTTTAGAAGGTGATGTTGTCGGTGACTTTATATGTTGAATATGCTAAAATTTTGGTGACTTTACAAGTGAATTAGTTTTGTTGGTGCCTTTGTTAATTGAAAAAGCTTCAGTTTTGGTGACTTTAATAGTGTACTAGTGTTTAGGAGTTGATGTTATTGGTGACTTTATTTGTTAAAAATTCTTAAGTGCCGGTGACTTTAATAGTGAACTTTTGTTTGGAAGGTGATGTTATTCGTTACTTTATTTGTTGTAAATGATTAAGTGCCAGTGACATTAATAGTGAACTATTGTTTAGATGGTGATGTAGTTGGTTACTTAATATGTTGAAAAAGCTTAAGTGCCGGTGACTTGAATAATTTATTAGTGTTTAGAAGGTGATGTTGTTGGTGAATTTATTTGTTGAAAATGCTTAACCTTCGGTGGCTTTAAAAGTGAATTAGTTTCGTTGGTGCCTTTGATAATTGAAAAAGCTTAAGTTATGGTGACTTTAATAGTAAACTAGTGATTAGGAGGTGATGTTGTTGGTGACTTTATTTGTTGAAAATGCTTAAGTTTCGGTGACTCTAAAAGTGAACTTTTGTTTAGGAGATGATGATGTTGGTGACTTTATTTGTTGAAAATGCATAACTTTTTGTGACTTTAAAAGAGAATAAGTTTCATTGGTGCCTTTCTTAGTTAAAAAAGCATATGTTTTGGTGACTTTAATAGTGAACTAGTGTTTAGGAGGTGATGCTGTTGGTGACTTTATTTGTTGAAAATGTTTAAGTGCCGGTTACTTTAAAAGGTTACTTTTGTTTAGAAGGAGATGTTGTTGATTACTTTATTTGTTGAAAATGCTTAAGTGCCGGTGATTCTAAAAGTGGACTTTTGCTTAGGAGGTGATGTTGTTGGTGACTTAATTTGGTGAAAATTCTTAAGTACCGGTGACTTTAATAAATTATAAGTATTTAGAAAGTTGTGTTGGTGGTGACTTTATTCGTTGAAAATGATTAACTTTTGGTGACTTTAAAAGTGAATTAGTTTCGTTGGTGCCTTTGTTAGTTTAAAAAGCTTAAGTTTTGGAGACTTTAATAGTGAACTAGTATTTAGGAGGTGATGTTGTTGGTGACTTTATTTGTTTAAAATGCTTATGTGTCGGTTACTTTAATAGTGAACTTTTGTTTGGATGGTGATGTTGTTGGTTACTTTATTTGTGGAAAATGATTAAGTGCCGTTGACTTTAAAAGTGAATTATTGTTTAGAAGGTAATATTGTTGGTTACTTTATTTGTTGAAAATGCTTAAGTGCCGGTGATTATAATAGTTAATTAATCTTTAGAAGGTGATGTTGTTGGTAACATTATTTGTTGAAAATGCATAACTTTTGGTGACTTTAAAAGTGAATTAGTTTCATTGTGCCTTTGTTAGTTGAAAAAGTTTCAGTTTTGGTTACTTTAGTAGTGAACTAGTGTTTCGGAGGTGATGCTTTTGGTAACTTTATTTGTTTTATATGCTTCAGTGCCGGTGACTTTAAATGTGAACTTTTGTTTCGAAGGTGATGTTGTTGGTTACTTTATTTGTTGAAAATACTTAAGTGCTGGTGACTTTAAATGTGAAATTTTGTTTAGAAGTTGATGTTGTGGTTTCTTTATTTGTTGAAAATACAGGTTCGGTGAATTTAATAGTGAATTAGTGTTAATAAGGTGATGTTGTCGGTGACTTTATATGTTGAAAATGCTTAACTTTTGGTAACTTTACAAGTGAATTAGTTTTGTTGGTGCCTTTGTTAATTGGAAAAGCTTAAGTTTTGTTGACTTTAATAGCGAACTAATGTTTAAAAGGTGATGTAGTTGGTGACTTTATTTGTTGAAAATGCTTAGGTGCAGGTTACTTTAATAGTGAACTTTTGTTTGGAAGGTGATGTTGTTGGTTACTTTATTAGTTTAAAATGCTTAAGTGCCGGTGACTTTAATAGTGAAATAGAGTTTAGAAGGTGATGTTCTTGGTGAATTTATTTGTTGAAAATGTTTAACTTTTGGTGAATTTAAAAGTGAATTAGTTTCGTTGGTGCCTTTGTTAGTTGTAAAAGCTTACGTTTTGGTGACTTTATAAGTGAACTAGTGTTTAGGAGGTGATGTTGTTGGTGACTTTTTTTGTTGAAAATGCTTAAGTGCCGGTGACTTTAAAAGTGAACTTTTGTTTAGAAGATGGTGTTGTTGGTTACTTAATTAGTATAAAATGCTTAAGTGCCGGTGACTTTAAAAGTGAAGTTTTGTTTAGAAGGTGCTGATTTTGGTGACGTTTTTTGTTGAAAATGGTTAAGTACCGGTGACTTTAGTAGTGAATTAGTATTTAGAAGGTGGTGTTGTTAGTGACTTTATTTGATGAAAATGGTTAACTTTTGGTGACTTTAAAAGTGAATTAGTTACGTTGGTTCTTTTGTTAGTTGAAAAAGCTTAAGTTTTGGTGACTTAAATAGGGAACTAGTGTTTAGGAGTTGATGTTGTTGGTGACTTTATTTCTTTAAAATTCTTAAGTGTCGGTGACTTTTATAGTTAACTTTTGTTAGGACGGTGACATTATTTTTTGAAAATGCATAACTTTTGGTGACTTTAAAAGTGAATTAGTTTCGTTGTGCCTTTGTTAGTTGAAAAAGCTTAAGTTTTGGTTACTTTAATGGTGAACTAGTGTTTAGGAGGTGATGCTGTTGGTAACTTTATTTTTTGAGTATGCTTCAGTGCCAGTGACTTTAAAAGTGAACTTTTGTTTCGAAGGTGATGTTGTTGGTTACTTTATTTGTTGAAAATACTTAAGTGCTGGTGACTTTAAAAGTGAAATTTTGTTTAGAAGGTGATGCTGTTGGTTAGTTTATTTGTTGAAAATACATAAGGATCGGTGACTTTAATAGTGAATTAGTGTTAATAAGGCGATGTTGTCAGTGACTTTATATGTTGAAAATGCTTAACTTTTGGTAACTTTACAAGTGAATTAGTTTTGTTGGTGCCTTTGTTAATTGAAAAAGTTTAAGTTTTGTTGACTTTAATAGTGAACTAATGTTTAGGAGGTGATGTTGTTGGTGACTTTATTTGTTGAAAATGCGTAGGTACCGGTTACTTTAATAGTGAACTTTTATTTGGAAGGTGATGTTGTTGGTTACATTATTAGTTTATAATGCATAAGTGCCGGTGACTTTAATAGTGAATTAAAGTTTAGAAGGTGATGTTGTTGCTGAATTTATTTGTTGAAAATGCAAAATTTTTTGTGACTTTAAAAGTGAATTAGTTTCGTTGGTGCCTTTGTTAGTTGAAAAAGCTTACGGTTTGGTGACTTTAATAGTGAACTAGTGTTTAGTTGGTGATGTTGTTGGTGATTTATTTAGTTTAAAATGCTTAAGTGCCGGTGACTTTAAAAGTGAACTTTTGATTAGAAGATGAAGTTGTTGGTTACTTTATTAGTTGAAAATGCTTAAGTGTCGGTAACTTTTATAGTGAACTTTTGTTAGGACGGTGATGTTATTAGTTACTTTATTTGTTTAAAATGCTTAAGTGCCGGTGACTTTAATAGTGAATTAGTGTTCTGAAGGTGATGTTGTTGGTGACTTTATTTGTTGAAAATGTTTAAATTTTTGTGACTTTAAAAACAAATTAGTTTCGTTGGTGCCTTTGTTAGTTGAAAAAGCTTAAGTTTTTGTGACTTTAATAGTGAATTAGTGTTTAGGAGGTGATGCTGTTGGTAACTTTATTTATTGAAAATGCTTTAGTGCCGGCAACTTTAAAAGTGAACTTTTGTTTCGAAGGTGATGTTGTTGGTTACTTTAATTGTTGAAAATACTTAAGTACTGGTGACATTAAAATTGAACTTTTATTTAGAATGAGATGTTGTTGGTTACTTTATTTGTTGAAAATGCTTAAGTGCCGTTGACTTTAATAGTGAATTAGTGTTTAGAAGGTGATGTTGTCGGTGACTTTATATGTTGAATATGATTAAATTTTGGTCACTTTATAAGTGAATTAGTTTTGTTGGTGCCTTTGTTAATTGAAAAAGCTTCAGTTTTGGTGACTTTAATAGTGTACTTGTGTTTAGGAGTTGATGTTATTGATGACTTTATTTGTGAAAAATTCTTAAGTGCCGGTGACTTTAATAGTGAACTTTTGTTTGGAAGGTGATGTTATTCGTTACTTTATTTGTTGAAAATGATTAACTGCCAGTGACATTAATAGTGAACTATTGTTTAGATGGTGATGTAGTTGGTTACTTTATATGTTAAAAAAGCTTAAGTGCCGGTGACTTTAATAATTTATTAGTGTTTAGAAGGTGATGTTGTTGGTGAATTTATTTGTTGAAAATGCTTAACCTTCGGTGGCTTTAAAAGTGAATTAGTTTCGTTGGTGCCTTTGATAATTGAAAAAGCTTAAGTTATGGTGACTTTAATAGTAAACTAGTGATTAGGAGGTGATATTGTTGGTGACTTTATTTGTTGAAAATGCTTAAGTTTCGGTGACTCTAAAAGTGAACTTTTGTTTAGGAGATGATGATGTTGGTGACTTTATTTGTTGAAAATGCTTAACTTTTTGTGACTTTAAAAGAGAATAAGTTTCATTGGTGCCTTTCTTAGTTAAAAAAGCATAAGTTTTGGTGACTTTAATAGTGAACTAGTGTTTAGGAGGTGATGGTGTTGGTGACTTTATTTGTTGAAAATGATTAAGTGCCGGTTACTTTAAAAGGTTACTTTTGTTTAGAAGGTGATGTTGTTGATTACTTTATTTGTTGAAAATGCTTAAGTGCTGGTGATTCTAATAGTGGACTTTTCCTTAGGAGGTGATGTTGTTGGTGACTTTATTTGGTGAAAATTCTTAAGTACCGGTGACTTTAATAAATTATAAGTATTTAGAAGGTGGTGTTGGTGGTGACTTTATTCGTTGAAAATGATTAACTTTTGGTGACTTTAAAAGTGAATTAGTTTCGTTGGTGCCTTTGTCAGTTTAAAAAGCTTAAGTTTTGGAGACTTTAATAGTGAACTAGTATTTAGGAGGTGATGTTGTTGGTGACTTTATTTGTTTAAAATGCTTAAGTGTCGGTTACTTTAATAGTGAACTTTTGTTTGGATGGTGATGTTGTTGGTTACTTTATTTGTGGAAAATGATTAAGTGCCGTTGACTTTAAAAGTGAATTATTGTTTAGAAGGTAATATTGTTGGTTACTTTATTTGTTGAAAATGCTTAAGTGCCGGTGATTATAATAGTTAATTAATCTTTAGAAGGTGATGTTGTTGGTAACATTATTTGTTGAAAATGCATAACTTTTGGTGACTTTAAAAGTGAATTAGTTTCATTGTGCCTTTGTTAGTTGAAAAAGTTTCAGTTTTGGTTACTTTAGTAGTGAACTAGTGTTTCGGAGGTGATGCTTTTGGTAACTTTATTTGTTTTATATGCTTCAGTGCCGGTGACTTTAAATGTGAACTTTTGTTTCGAAGGTGATGTTGTTGGTTACTTTATTTGTTGAAAATACTTAAGTGCTGGTGACTTTAAAAGTGAAATTTTGTTTAGAATGTGATGTTGTGGTTACTTTATTTGTTGAAAATACAGGTTCGGTGAATTTAATAGTGAATTAGTGTTAATAAGGTGATGTTGTCGGTGACTTTATATGTTGAAAATGCTTAACTTTTGGTAACTTTACAAGTGAATTAGTTTTGTTGGTGCCTTTGTTAATTGGAAAAGCTTAAGTTTTGTTGACTTTAATAGCGAACTAATGTTTAAAAGGTGATGTAGTTGGTGACTTTATTTGTTGAAAATGCTTAGGTGCAGGTTACTTTAATAGTGAACTTTTGTTTGGAAGGTGATGTTGTTGGTTACTTTATTAGTTTAAAATGCTTAAGTGCCGGTGACTTTAATAGTGAAATAGAGTTTAGAAGGTGATGTTCTTGGTGAATTTATTTGTTGAAAATGCTTAACTTTTGGTGAATTTAAAAGTGAATTAGTTTCGTTGGTGCCTTTGTTAGTTGTAAAAGCTTACGTTTTGGTGACTTTATAAGTGAACTAGTGTTTAGGAGGTGATGTTGTTGGTGACTTTTTTTGTTGAAAATGCTTAAGTGCCGGTGACTTTAGAAGTGAACTTTTGTTTAGAAGATGATGTTGTTGGTTACTTAATTAGTATAAAATGCTTAAGTGCCGGTGACTTTAAAAGTGAAGTTTTGTTTAGAAGGTGCTGATGTTGGTGACGTTTTTTGTTGAAAATGGTTAAGTACCGGTGACTTTAGTAGTGAATTAGTATTTAGAAGGTGGTGTTGTTAGTGACTTTATTTGATGAAAATGGTTAACTTTTGGTGACTTTAAAAGTGAATTAGTTACGTTGGTTCTTTTGTTAGTTGAAAAAACTTAAGTTTTGGTGACTTAAATAGGGAACTAGTGTTTAGGAGTTGATGTTGTTGGTGACTTTATTTCTTTAAAATTCTTAAGTGTCGGTGACTTTTATAGTTAACTTTTGTTAGGACGGTGATGTTGTTGGTTACTTTATTTGTTGAAAATGATTAAGTGCCATTGACTTTAAAAGTGAACTTTTGTTTAGAACGTGATGTTGTCGGTTACTTTATTGGTTGAAAATGCTTAAGTGTCGGTGACTTTAATAGTGAATTAGTCTTTATAAGATGATGTTGTAGGTCACTTTATTTGTTGAAAATGTTTAACGTTTGGTAACTTTTAAAGATAATTAGTTTTGTTGGTGCCTTTGTTAGTTGAAAAAGCTTAAGTTTTGGAGACTTTAATAGTGAACTAGTATTTAGGAGGTGATGTTGTTGGTGACTTTATTTGTTTAAAATGCTTAAGTGTCGGTTACTTTAATAGTGAACTTTTGTTTTGATGGTGATGTTTTTGGTTACTTTTTTTGTTGAAAATGATTAAGTGTCGTTGACTTTAAAAGTGAACTATTGTTTAGAAGGTAATATTGTTGGTTACTTTATTTGTTTAATATGCTTAAGTGCCGGTGACTTTAATAGTGAATTAGTGTTCTGAAGGTGATGTTGTTGGTGACTTTATTTGTTGAAAATGTTTAAATTTTTGTGACTTTAAAAACAAATTAGTTTCGTTGGTGCCTTTGTTAGTTGAAAAAGCTTCAGTTTTGGTGACTTTAATAGTGAATTAGTGTTTAGGAGGTGATGCTGTTGGTAACTTTATTTATTGAAAATGCATTAGTGCCGGCAACTTTAAAAGTGAACTTTTGTTTCGAAGGTGATGTTGTTGGTTACTTTAATTGTTGTAAATACTTAAGTACTGGTGACATTAAAATTGAACTTTTATTTAGAATGAGATGTTGTTGGTTACTTTATTTGTTTAAAATGCTTAAGTGCCGTTGACTTTAATAGTGAATTAGTGTTTAGAAGGTGATGTTGTCGGTGACTTTATATGTTGAATATGATTAAATTTTGGTCACTTTATAAGTGAATTAGTTTTGTTGGTGCCTTTGTTAATTGAAAAAGCTTCAGTTTTGGTGACTTTAATAGTGTACTTGTGTTTAGGAGTTGATGTTATTGGTGACTTTATTTGTTAAAAATTCTTAAGTGACGGTGACTTTAATAGTGAACTTTTGTTTGGAAGGTGATGTTATTCGTTACTTTATTTGTTGAAAATGATTAACTGCCAGTGACATTAATAGTGAACTATTGTTTAGATGGTGATGTAGTTGGTTACTTTATATGTTAAAAAAGCTTAAGTGCCGGTGACTTTAATAATTTATTAGTGTTTAGAAGGTGATGTTGTTGGTGAATTTATTTATTGAAAATGCTTAACCTTCGGTGGCTTTAAAAGTGAATTTATTTCGTTGGTGCCTTTGATAATTGAAAAAGCTTAAGTTATGGTGACTTTAATAGTAAACTAGTGATTAGGAGGTGATGTTGTTGGTGACTTTATTTGTTGAAAATGCTTAAGTTTCGGTGACTCTAAAAGTGAACTTTTGTTTAGGAGATGATGATGTTGGTGACTTTATTTGTTGAAAATGCTTAACTTTTTGTGACTTTAAAAGAGAATAAGTTTCATTGGTGCCTTTCTTAGTTAAAAAAGCATAAGTTTTGGTGACTTTATTAGTGAACTAGTGTTTAGGAGGTGATGGTGTTGGTGACTTTATTTGTTGAAAATGTTTAAGTGCCGGTTACTTTAAAAGGTTACTTTTGTTTAGAAGGTGATGTTGTTGATTACTTTATTTGTTGAAAATGCTTAAGTGCCGGTGATTCTAAAAGTGGACTTTTCCTTAGGAGGTGATGTTGTTGGTGACTTTATTTGGTGAAAATTCTTAAGTACCGGTGACTTTAATAAATTATAAGTATTTAGAAGGTGGTGTTGGTGGTGACTTTATTCGTTGAAAATGATTAACTTTTGGTGACTTTAAAAGTGAATTAGTTTCGTTGGTGCCTTTGTCAGTTTAAAAAGCTTATGTTTTGGAGACTTTAATAGTGAACTAGTATTTAGGAGGTGATGTTGTTGGTGACTTTATTTGTTTAAAATGCTTAAGTGTCGGTTACTTTAATAGTGAACTTTTGTTTGGATGGTGATGTTGTTGGTTACTTTATTTGTGGAAAATGATTAAGTGCCGTTGACTTTAAAAGTGAATTATTGTTTAGAAGGTAATATTGTTGGTTACTTTATTTGTTGAAAATGCTTAAGTGCCGGTGATTTTAATAGTTAATTAATCTTTAGAAGGTGATGTTGTTGGTAACTTTATTTGTTGAAAATGCATAACTTTTGGTGACTTTAAAACTGAATTAGTTTCATTGTGCCTTTGTAAGTTGAAAAAGATTCAGTTTTGGTTACTTTAGTAGTGAACTAGTGTTTCGGAGGTGATGATTTTGGTAACATTATTTGTTTTATATGCTTCAGTGCCAGTGACTTTAAATGTGAACTTTTGTTTCGAAGGTGATGTTGTTGGTTACGTTATTTGTTGAAAATACTTAAGGTTCGGTGACTTTAATAGTGAATTAGTGTTAATAAAGTGATGTTGTCGGTGACTTTATATTTTTAAAATGCTTAACTTTTGGTAACCTTACAAGTGAATTAGTTTTGTTGGTGCCTTTGTTAATTGGAAAAGCTTAAGTTTTGTTGAATTTAATAGTGAACTAATGTTTAGGAGGTGATGTTGTTGTCGACTTTATTTGTTGAAAATGCTTAGGTGCCGGTTACTTTAATAGTGAACTTTTGTTTGGAAGGTGATGTTGTTGGTTACTTTATTAGTTGAAAATGCTTAGGTGCCGGTGACTTTAATAGTGAATTAGAGTGTAGAAGGTGATGTTCTTGGTGAATTTATTTGTTGAAAATGCGTAACTTTTGGTGAATTTAAAAGTGAATTAGTTTCGTTGGTGCCTTTTTTAGATGAAAAAGCTTACGTTTTGGTGACTTTATTAGTGAACTAGTGTTTAGGAGGTGATGTTGTTGGTGACTTTTTTTGTTGAAAATGCTTAAGTGCCGGTGACTTTAAAAGTGAACTTTTGTTTAGAAGATGATGTTGTTGGTTACTTAATTAGTATAAAATGCTTAAGTGTCGGTGACTTTAAAAGTGAAGTTTTGTTTAGAAGGTGCTGATGTTGGTGACGTTTTTTGTTGAAAATGGTTAAGTACCGGTGACTTTAGTAGTGAATTAGTATTTAGAAGGTGTTGTTGTTAGTGACTTTATTTGATGAAAATTGTTAACTTTTGGTGACTTTAAAAGTGAATTAGTTACGTTGGTTCTTTTGTTAGTTGAAAAAGCTTAAGTTTTGGTGACTTAAATAGGGAACTAGTGTTTAGGAGTTGATGTTGTTGGTGACTTTATTTCTTTAAAATTCTTAAGTGTCGGTTACTTTTATAGTTAACATTTGTTAGGACGGTGATGTTGTTGGTAACTTTATTTGTTGAAAATGCTTAGGTGCCGGTGTCTTTAATATTGAACATTTGTTTGGAAGGTGATGTTGTTGGTTACTTAATTTGTTGAAAATGCTTAAGTGTCGGTGACTTTATTAGTGAATTATTGATTAGAAGGTGATGTTGTTGCTGAATTTATTTGTTGAAAGTGCTTAAGTGCTGGTGACTTTAATAGTGAATTAGTGTTTAGAAGGTGATATTGTTTGTTACTTTATTTGTTGAAAAGGCTAAACTTTTGGTGACTTTAAAAGTTAATTAGTTTCGTTGGGGCCTTTGTTAGTTGAAAAAGCTTACGTTTTGGTGACTTTAAAGTGAATTAGTGTTTAGGAGGTGATGTTGCTTGTGACTTTTTTTATTGAAAATGCTTAAGTGCCGGTGACTTTAAAAGTGAACTTTTGTTTAGAAGGTGATGTTGTTGGTTACATTATTAGTTGAAAATGCTTAAGTACCCGTGACATTAAAAGTGAAATTTTTTTTAGGAGGTGATGATGTTGGTGACTTTTTTTGTTGAAAATGCTTAAGTACCGGTGACTTTAATAGTGAATTAGTATTTAGAAGGTGGTGTTGTTAGTGACTTTTTTTGATGAAAATGCGTTATTTTTGGTGACTTTAAAAGTGATTTAGTTTTGTTGGAGCTTTTGTTAGTTGAAGAAGCTGAAGTTTTGGTGACTTTAATAGGGAACTAGTGTTTAGGAGGTGATGTTGTTGGTGAAGTTATTTATTTAAAATGCTTAAGTGTCGGGAACTTTTATAGTGAACTTTTATTAGGACGGTGATGTTGTTGGTTACTTTATTTGTTAAAAATTATTAAGTGCCTTTGACATTAAAAGTGAACTTTGGTTTAGAAGGTGATGTTGTTGGTTACTTTATTTGTTTAAAATTCTTAAGTGCCGGTGACTTTAATAGTGAATTAGTGTTTAGAAGGTTATGTTGTTTGTGACTTTATTTGTTGAAAATGTTTAAATTTTGGTGACTTTAAATGAGAATTAGTTTCGTTGGTGCCTTTGTTAGTTGAAAAAGCTTAAGTTTTGGTGATTTTAATAGTGAACTAGTGTTTAGGAGGTTATGTTGTTAGTAACTTTATTTGTTGAAAATGCTTCAGTGCCGGTAACTTTAAAAGTGAACATTTGTTTCGAAGGTGATGTTGTTGGCTACTTTATTTGTTGAAAATACTTAAGTACTGGTGACTTTAAAAATGAACTTTTGTTTAGAAGGTGATGTTGTTGGTGACTTTATTTGTTGAAAATTCTTAAGTGCCGGTGACTTTAATAGTGAACTTTTGTTTGGAAGGTGATTTAGGTTGTTACTTTATATGTTGAAAAAGCTTAAGTGCTGGTGACTTTAATAATTAATTAGTGTTTAGAAGGTGATGTTGTTGGTGAATTTTTTTATTGAAAATGCTTAAGTGCCGGTGACTTTAAAAGTGATCTTTTGATTAGGAGGTAATGTTGTTGGTGACTGTAGTTGGTGAAAATTCTTAAGTACCGGTGACTTTAATAATTAATTAGTATTTAGAAGGTGGTGTTGTTGGTGACTTTATACGTTGAAAATGATTAACTTTTGGTGACTTTAAAAGTGAATTAGTTTCGTTGGTGCCTTTGTTAGTTTAAAAAGCTTAAGTATTGGAGACTTTAATAGTGAATTAGAATTTAGGAGGTGATTTTGTGTGTGAGTTTATTTGTTGAAAATGCTTAAGTGTCAGTTACTTTAATAGTGAACTTTTATTTGGATGGTGATGTTGTTGGTTACTTTATTTGTTGAATATGATTAAGTGTCGTTCACTTTAAAAGTGAACTATTGTTTAGAAGGTAATATTGTTGGTTACTTTATTTGTTGAAAATGCTTAACTGTCGGTGATTTTAATAGTTAATTAATGTTTAGAAGGTGATCTTGTTGGTGACTTTATTTGTTTAAAATGCATAACTTTTGGTGACTTTAAAAGTGAATTAGTTTAGTTGTGCCTTTGATAGTTTAAAAAGCTTAAGTTTTGGTTACTTTAATAGTGAACTAGTGTTTAGGAGGTGATGTTGTTGGTAACTTTATTTGTTGAATATGCTTCAGTTCCAGTGACTTTAAAAGTGAACTTTTGTTTCGAAGGTGATGTTGTTGGTTACTTTATTTGTTGAAAATTCTTAAGTGCTGGTGACTTTAAAAGTGAAATTTTATTTAGAACGCGAAGCTGTTGGTTACTTTATTTGTTGAAAATACTTAAGGGTCTGTGAGTTTAATAGTGAATTAGTTTTAATAAGGTGTTGTTGTTGGTGACTTTATATGTTGAAAATGCTTATCTTTTGGTAACTTTACAAGTGAAGGAGTTTTGTTGGTGCCTTTGTTAATTGGAAAAGCTTAGGTTTTGTTGACTTTAATAGTGAACTAATGTTTAAAAGGTGATGTTGTTGGTGACTTTATTTGTTGAAAATGCTTAGGTGCTGGTTACTTTAATAGTTAACTTTTGTTTGGAAGGTGATGTTGTTGGTTACTTTATTAGTTTAAAATGCTTAAGTGCCGGTGACTTTAATAGTGAATTAGAGTTTAGAAGGTGATGTTGTTGGTGAATTTATTTTTTGAAAATGTTTTACTTTTGGTGACTTTAAAAGTGAATTAGTTTCGTTGGTGACTTTGTTAGTTGAAAAAGCTTACGTTTTGGTGACTTTAATAGTGAACTAGTGTTTAGGAGGTGATGTTGTTGGTGACTTTTTTTGTTGAAAATGCTTTAGAGCCGGTGACATTAAAAGTGAACTTTTGTTTAGAAGGTGATGTTGTTTGTTACTTTATTAGTTGAAAATGCTTAAGTGCCGGTGACTTTAAAAGTGAACTTTTGTTTAGGAGGTGATGATGTTGGTGAATTTATTTGTTGAAAATGCTTAAGTACCGGGGACTTTAGTAGTGAATTAGTATTTAGAAGGTGTTGTTGTTGGTGACTTTATTTGGTGAAAATGCTTGACATTTGGTGACTTTAAAAGTGAATTAGTTACGTTGGTTCTTTTGTTAGTAGAAAAAGCTTAAGTTTTTGTGACTTTAATAGGGAACTAGTGTTTAGGAGTTGATGTTGTTGGTGACTTTATTTCTTTAAAATTCTTAAGTGTCGGTGACTTTTATAGTGAATTTTTGTTAGGACGGTGTTGTTGTTGGTTACTTTATTTGTTGAAAATGATTAAGTGCCGTTGACTTTAAAAGTAAACTTTTGTTTAGAACGTGATGTTGTCTGTTACTTTATTTGTTGAAAATGATTAAGTGCCGGTGACTTTAATAGTGAATTAGTGTTTTGAAGATTATGTTGTTGGTGACTTAATTTGTTGAAAATGTTTAACTTTTGGTGACTTTAGAAGAGAATTAGTTTCGTTGGTGCGTTTGTTAGTTGAAAAAGCTTATGTTTTTGAGACTTTAACAGTGAACTAGTATTTAGGAGGTGATGCTGTTGGTAACTTTATTTGTTGAAAATGCTTAAGTGTCGGTAACTTTAATAGTGAACTTTTGTTTGGATGGTGATGTTTTAATAGTGAACTATTGTTTAGAAGGTAATATTGATGGTTACTTTATTTTTTGAAAATGCTTAAGTGTCGGTGATTTTAATAGTCAATTAATGTTTAGAAGGTGATGTTGTTGGTGACCTTATTTGTTGAAAATGCTAAACTTTTGGTGACTTTAAACGGGAATTAATTTCTTCGGGGCCTTTGTTAGTCTAAAAAGCTTATGTTTTGGTGACTTCAATAGTGAACTAGTCTTTAGGAGGTGATATTGTTTGTGACTTTTTTCATTGAAAATGGTTAAGTGCCGGTGACTTTAAAAGTGAATTTTTGTTTAGAAGGTGATGTTGTTGGTTACTTTATTAGTTGAAAATGCTTAAGTACCCGTGACAAAAAAGGAGAAATATTGTTTAGGAGGTGATGATGTCGGTGACATTTTTTGTTGAAAATGCTTAAGTACCAGTGACTTTAATAGTGAATTAGTATTTAGAAGGTAGTGTTGTTAGTGACTTTTTTTGATGAAAATGCTTAATTTTTGGTGACTTTAAAAGTGAATTAGTTTTGTTGGTGCGTTTGTTAGTTGAAAAAGCTTAAGTTTTGGTGACTTTAATAGGGAACTAGTGTTTAGGAGGTGATGTTATTGGTGATTTATTTGTTTAAAATGCTTAAGTGTCGGTAACTTTTATAGTGAACTTTTGTTAGGACGGTGATGTTATTAGTTACTTTATTTGTTAAAAAGGATTAAGTGCCTTTGACTTTAAAAGTGAACAATAGAAGGTGATGTTGCTGGTTACTTTATTTGTTTAAAATGCTTAAGTGCCGGTGACTTTAATTGTGAATTAGTGTTATGAAGTTGATGTTGTTGGTGACTTTATTTGTTGGAAATGTTTAAATTTTGGTGACTTTAAAAACAAATTAGTTTCGTTGGTGCCTTTGTTAGTTGAAAAAGCTTAAGTTTTGGTGACTTTAATAGTGAATTAGTGTTTAGGAGGTGATGTTGTTGATAACTTTATTTGTTGAAAATGCTTCAGTGCCGGTAAATTTAAAAGTGAACTTTTGTTTCAAAGGTGATGTTGTTGGTTTCTTTATTTGTTGAAAATACTTAAGTACTGGTGACATTAAAAGTGAACTTTTATTTAGAATGAGATGTTGTTGGTTACTTTATTTGTTGAAAATTCTTAAGTGCCGGTGACTTTAATAGTGAATTAGTGTTTAGAAGGTGATGTTGTCAGTGACTTTATATGTTGAAAATTCTTAACTTTTGGTGACTTTACAAGTGAATTAGTTTTGTTGGTGCCTTTGTTAATTGAAAAAGCTTCAGTTTTGGTGACTTTAATAGTGAACTAGTGTTTAGGAGTGGATGTTATTGGTGACTTTATTTGATGAAAATTCTTAAGTGCCGGTGACTTTAATAGTGAATTTTGTTTGGAAGGTGATGTTATTCGTTACTTTATTTTTTGAAAATGCTTAACCTTTGGTGGCTTTAAAAGTGAATTAGTTTCGTTGGTGCCTTTGATAATTGAAAAAGTTTAAATTATGGTGACTTTAATAGTAAACTAGTGATTAGGAGGTGATGTTGTTGGTGACTTTATTTGTTGAAAATGCTTAAGTGTCGGTGACTCTAAAAGTGAACTTTTGTTTAGGAGATGATGATGTTGGTGACTTTATTTGTTGAAAATGTTTAATTTTTTGTGACTTTAAAAATGAATAAGTTTCATTGGTGCCTTTGTTAGTTAAAAAAGCATAAGTTTTGGTGAATTTAATAGTGAACTAGTGTTTAGGAGGTGATGGTGTTGGTGACATTATTTGTTGAAAATGTTTAAGTGCCGGTTACTTTAAAAGGTTACTTTTGTTTAGAAGGTAATGTTGTTGATTACTATATTTGTAGAAAATGCTTAAGTGCCGGTGATTCTAAACGTGAACTTTTTTTTAGGAGGTGATGTTGTTGGTGACTTTATTTGGTGAAAATTCTTAAGTACCGGTGACTTTAATAAATTATAAGTATTTAGAAGGTGTTGGTGTTGGTGACTTTATTAGTTTAAGAAGCTTAAGTTTTGGAGACTTTAATAGTGAACTAGTATTTAGGAGGTGATGTTGTTGGTGACTTTATTTGTTGAAAATGCTTAAGTGTCGGTTACATTAATAGTGAACTTTTGTTTGGATGGTGATGTTGTTGGTTACTTTATTTGTGGAAAATGATTAAGTGCCGTTGACTTTAATAGTGAATTAGTGTTTAGAAGGTGATATTGTTTGTTACTTTATTTGTTGAAAAGGCTAAACTTTTGGTGACTTAAAAAGTTAATTAGTTTCGTTGGGGCCTTTGTTAGTTGAAAAAGCTTACGTTTCGTGACTTTAATAGTGAATTAGTGTTTAGGAGGTGATGTTGTTTGTGACTTTTTTTGTTGAAAATGCTTAAGTGCCGGTGACTTTAAAAGTGAATTTTTGTTTAGAAGGTGATGTTGTTGGTTACATTATTAGTTGAAAATGCTTAAGTACCCGTGACATTAAAAGTGAAATTTTTTTTAGGAGGTGATGATGTTGGTGACTTTTTTTGTTGAAAATGCTTAAGTACCGGTGACTTTAATAGTGAATTAGTATTTAGAAGGTGGTGTTGTTAGTGACTTTTTTTGATGAAAATGCGTTATTTTTGGTGACTTTAAAAGTGATTTAGTTTTGTTGGAGCTTTTGTTAGTTGAAGAAGCTGAAGTTTTGGTGACTTTAATAGGGAACTAGTGTTTAGGAGGTGATGTTGTTGGTGAAGTTATTTATTTAAAATGCTTAAGTGTCGGGAACTTTTATAGTGAACTTTTATTAGGACGGTGATGTTGTTGGTTACTTTATTTGTTAAAAATGATTAAGTGCCTTTGACTTTAAAAGTGAACTTTGGTTTAGAAGGTGATGTTGTTGGTTACTTTATTTGTTTAAAATTCTTAAGTGCCGGTGACTCTAATAGTGAATTAGTGTTTAGAAGGTTATGTTGTTGGTGACTTTATTTGTTGAAAATGTTTAAATTTTGGTGCCTTTAAATGAGAATTAGTTTCGTTGGTGCCTTTGTTAGTTGAAAAAGCTTAAGTTTTGGTGATTTTAATAGTGAACTAGTGTTTAGGAGGTTATGTTGTTATTAACTTTATTTGTTGAAAATGCTTCGGTGCCGGTAACTTTAAAAGTGAACTTTTGTTTCGAAGGTGATGTTGTTGGTTACTTTATTTGTTGAAAATACTTAAGTACTGGTGACTTTAAAAATGAACTTTTGTTTAGAAGGTGATGTTGTTGGTGACTTTATTTGTTGAAAATTCTTAAGTGCCGGTGACTTTAATAGTGAACTTTTGTTTGGAAGGTGATGTTATTCGTTACTTTATTTGTTGAAAATGATTAAGTGCCAGTGACATTAATAGTGAACTATTGTTTAGAAGGTGATGTAGGTTGTTACTTTATATGTTGAAAAAGCTTAAGTGCTGGTGACTTTAATAATTAATTAGTGTTTAGAAGGTGATGTTGTTGGTGAATTTTTTTATTGAAAATGCTTAAGTGCCGGTGACTTTAAAAGTGAACTTCTGATTAGGAGGTAATGTTGTTGGTGACGGTAGTTGGTGAAAATTCTTAAGTACCGGTGACTTTAATAATTAATTAGTATTTAGAAGGTGTTGTTGTTGCTGACTTTATACGTTGAAAATGATTAACTTTTGGTGACTTTAAAAGTGAATTAGTTTTGTTGGTGCCTTTGTTAGTTTAAAAAGCTTAAGTTTTGGAGACTTTAATAGTGAATTAGTATTTAGGAGGTGATTTTGTTGGTGACTTTATTTGTTGAAAATGCTTAAGTGTCAGTTACTTTAATAGTGAACTTTTGTTTGGATGGTGATGTTGTTGGTTACTTTATTTGTTGAAAATGATTAAGTGTCGTTGACTTTAAAAGTGAACTATTGTTTAGAAGGTAATATTGTTGGTTACTTTATTTGTTGAAAATGCTTAACTGCCGGTGATTTTAATAGTTAATTAATGTTTAGAAGGTGATCTTGTTGGTGATTTTATTTGTTTAAAATGCATAACTTTTGGTGACTTTAAAAGTGAATTAGTTTAGCTGTGCCTTTGATAGTTTAAAAAGCTTAAGTTTTGGTTACTTTAATAGTGAACTAGTGTTTAGGAGGTGATGTTGTTGGTAACTTTATTTGTTGAATATGCTTCAGTTCCAGTGACTTTAAAAGTGAACTTTTTTTTCGAAGGTGATGTTGTTGGTTACTTTATTTGTTGAAAATTCTTAAGTGCTGGTGACTTTAAAAGTGAAATTTTATTTAGAACGCGAAGCTGTTGGTTACTTTATTTGTTGAAAATACTTAAGGGTCGGTGACTTTAATAGTGAATTAGTTTTAATAAGGTGTTGTTGTTGGTGACTTTATATGTTGAAAATGCTTATCTTTTGGTAACTTTACAAGTGAAGGAGTTTTGTTGGTGCCTTTGTTAATTGGAAAAGCTTAGGTTTTGTTGACTTTAATAGTGAACTAATGTTTAAAAGGTGATGTTGTTGGTGACTTTATTTGTTGAAAATGCTTAGGTGAAGGTTACTTTAATAGTTAACTTTTGTTTGGAAGGTGATGTTGTTGGTTACTTTATTAGTTTAAAATGCTTAAGTGCCGGTGACTTTAATAGTGAATTAGAGTTTAGAAGGTGATGTTGTTGGTGAATTTATTTTTTGACAATGTTTTACTTTTGGTGACTTTAAAAGTGAATTAGTTTCATTGGTGACTTTGTTAGTTGAAAAAGCATACGTTTTGGTGACTTTAATAGTGAACTAGTGTTTAGGAGGTGATGTTGTTGGTGACTTTTTTTGTTGAAAATGCTTTAGTGCCGGTGACTTTAGAAGTGAACTTTTGTTTAGAAGGTGATGTTGTTTGTTACTTTATTAGTTGAAAATGCTTAAGTGCCGGTGACTTTAAAAGTGAACTTTTGTTTAGGAGGTGATGATGTTGGTGAATTTATTTGTTGAAAATGCTTAAGTACCGGGGACTTTAGTAGTGAATTAGTATTTAGAAGGTGGTCTTGTTGGTGACTTTATTTGATGAAAATGCTTGACATTTGGTGACTTTAAAAGTGAATTAGTTACGTTGGTTCTTTTGTTAGTAGAAAAAACTTAAGTTTTGGTGACTTTAATAGGGAACTAGTGTTTAGGAGTTGATGTTGTTGGTGACTTTATTTCTTTAAAATTCTTAAGTGTCGGTGACTTTTATAGAGAACTTTTGTTAGGACGGTGTTGTTGTTGGTTACTTTATTTGTTGAAAATGATTAAGTGCCGTTGACTTTAAAAGTGAACTTTTGTTTAGAACGTGATGTTGTCTGTTACTTTATTTGTTGATAATGATTAAGTGCCGGTGACTTTAATAGTGAATTAGTGTTTAGAAGGTGATGTTGTTGGTGACTTAATTTGTTGAAAATGTTTAACTTTTGGTGACTTTAAAAACAAATTAGTTTCGTTGGTGCCTTTGTTAGTTGAAAAAGCTTAAGTTTTGGAGACTTTAACAGTAAACTAGTATTTAGGAGGTGATGCTGTTGGTAACTTTATTTGTTGAAAATGCTTAAGTGTCGGTAACTTTAATAGTGAACTTTTGTTTGGATGGTGATGTTTTAATAGTGAACTATTGTTTAGAAGGTAA
Organism: Capsicum pubescens; assembly: GCA_030864215.1. Taxonomy (NCBI): domain Eukaryota; kingdom Viridiplantae; phylum Streptophyta; class Magnoliopsida; order Solanales; family Solanaceae; genus Capsicum; species Capsicum pubescens. The sequence continues at coordinate 156,657,251 of CM061547.1, read as the reverse complement.
TATTGTTGGTTACTTTATTTTTTGAAAATGCTTAAGTGTCGGTGATTTTAATAGTCAATTAATGTTTAGAAGGTGATGTTGTTGGTGACCTTATTTGTTGAAAATGCTAAACTTTTGGTGACTTTAAACGTGAATTAATTTCTTCGGGGCCTTTGTTAGTTGAAAAAGCTTACGTTTTGGTGACTTTAATAGTGAACTAGTCTTTAGGAGGTGATATTGTTTGTGACTTTTTTCATTGAAAATGGTTAAGTGCCGGTGACTTTAAAAGTGAATTTTTGTTTAGAAGGTGATGTTGTTGGTTACTTTATTAGTTGAAAATGCTTAAGTACCCGTGACAAAAAAAGAGAAATATTGTTTAGGAGGTGATGATGTTGGTGACATTTTTTGTTGAAAATGCTTAAGTACCAGTGACTTTAATAGTGAATTAGTATTTAGAAGGTGGTGTTGTTAGTGACTTTTTTTGATGAAAATGCTTAATTTTTTGTGACTTTAAAAGTGAATTAGTTTTGTTGGTGCTTTTGTTAGTTGCAAAATCTTAAGTTTTGGTGACTTTAATAGGGAACTAGTGTTTAGGAGGTGATGTTATTGGTGACTTTATTTGTTTAAAATGCTTAAGTGTCGGTAACTTTTATAGTGAACTTTTGTTAGGACGGTGATGTTATTAGTTACTTTATTTGTTAAAAAGGATTAAGTGCCTTTGACTTTAAAAGTGAACAATAGAAGGTGATGTTGTTGGTTGCTTTATTTGTTTAAAATTGATACAGATTTAAATAATAATTGATCTCATTGATATTGAGGGGGTTACAACTGTATATATAGAGAACTGAAGAATAACTAATTACAGAATAACCCAGATGTATTTAATAATTATATATGTAGTCTATTATCCCCCCGCAAGCTGATCAGCGGTAACGAGGGGCAGCTTGGAGCAGAGAGACTGAAAAGGCTGTAACGGAAGAGGCTTGGTGAGAATATCAGCAAGCTGGTCAGTAGATGGGACATAGTGCGTGGCCATCGCTCCTGCAAGTACCTCATCGCGAACAAAGTGACAGTCAGACCCAACATGCTTCATACGATCATGAAGGACTGGATTTTTGGTAACACAAATAGTGGACTGATTGTCACAATAAATCTGTGGTTTCGTCGGGGGAATGCCAAGTGCATCCGTAAGGTATCGTAACCACATGGCTTCAGCAACACCCGCAGCCATGGCACGATATTCTGCTTCTGTGGAGGAACGGGACACTCGCGTTTGCTTCTTGGTGCACCAGGAAATCAGATTCGGTCCCATCATAACAATATATCCAGTAGTGGACTTTCGATCATCTTTGTCGTTAGCCCAATCCGAATCAGAAAAAACAGATATATCAAACGAGCCCTTTTGAAATAAAATTCCACAGTGAAGAGTACCTTGAAGATAGCGCAGAATGCGTTTCAAGGCCTGAAAGTGTTGTTCTGTGGGAGCATGCATTGATTGGGAGACTCGATTGACTGCATATTGGATGTCCGGACGAGTAACAGCAAGATAATGAAGTCCACCGACGAGGCTCCGATATAGTGTAGGATCGGCAAAGGGAGTATTCGGCCCTGGGGATTGGCGGACTGCCATGGGAGTGACCGCGGGTTTGCAGTCTGTCATTCCAGCCCGATTTAGAAGTTCAAGGGTATATTTTGTCTGATGCATCAATATGGTTCCCGATTTGCGGATGAGTTCGAGGCCAAGAAAGAACTCCAGAGGACCGAGGTCCTTAAGTTTGAAGTCACGATGCATAGCTTCAGTAATTTCAGTGATGAGTGATGACGAGCTGCCTGTAATAACAATATCATCCACATAGATAAGAATGATGACTGTCCCTCGAGAACAGTGAAGGGTGAAGAGGCTGTTGTCATGATGGTAGGTGCGAAAACCAAGACCCTGCAGAAAAGTAGAGAGACGTGTGTACCAGGCACGAGGGGCCTGTTTCAGGCCATACAGTGATTTGCGAAGCTTGCAAACATAGTAAGGACGGTTGGGATTAACATATCCCGGTGGCTGAACCATATAGATTTCTTCCTCAAGATGACCATGAAGAAAGGCATTGCTGACGTCTAGCTGATGAAGCGGCCAATCATAGTGAAGAGCAAGAGACAAGACCAGACGAATAGTCTGTTGCTTAACAACAGGGCTGAAGGTCTCCTTATAATCCACACCATACTCCTGATGATACCCTTTTGCAACCAGACGTGCTTTATAGCGAGAAAGAGATCCATCTGAATTTCGTTTGATGCGAAACACCAATTTGCACCCAATAGACTTTCGGTTACTAGGCAGAGGTACCAAATCCCATGTACGTTGTTCATTCAGAGCCTGAAATTCCTCATCCATAGCTTGGCACCAGAAACTATTTTTGGAGGCTTGGTTGTAGGTAGTAGGCTCAGTTGTGGGATGTGCATCAAAGGGTATTTGAGTGTGGTAGGCTTTGGGTTTGAAGGTACCGGCCTTGGCTCGGGTTGTCATAGGATGAGTGTTGAGTGGAGGGTGATTAGGAAGGGGTGGTGGAGTTGTATGATGTGTGGGCGGGGGTTGGGTGGGGCTGCCGTGGGAGCTGGGATGTGCAGCGGTGGATGGGGTGGCTGTATGTGTGTTAGGAGTATGATGTAGGGAAGTGGTGGGTTATGTGGCAGTCGGCTGGGTGTTCGGGTGGGAGGTTTGGGGTTTCGGGTGGGTAGTGGTGTAGTGGGGTACCGGGTTAGGTGCCGAGTGAGCCGGAGCATGAGCGTGAGAAAAGGACGGAAATAATGGCACAACGCCAAGTGGATTGGGGGAGTATGGAGTAGAGGAAAGACTTGTGTAAGGAAATTGTTCCTCCACAAAACGAACATGACGGGAAACATATGTTTTCTGAGATACAGGATCGAAACATTTGTAACCTTTGATAGTGGGATGATAGCCTAGAAAGACACAAGGGGTGGACCGAGGTTGAAGTTTATGTTGAGTGTGCGGACGCAACCAGGGATAAACTAGACACCCAAACGGGCGGAGATGGATATAGTCGGGTGGATGATTGTAGAGACGGGCATATGGAGTGGAGTTGGAGAGAGTGTGAGTGGGCATGCGATTTATGAGGTAGTTGGCAGTAGCAAGGGCATCAACCCAAAAGGAAACAGGTAAGGTGGAATCATGGAGGAGCGCAACAACTGTTTCTATTAGGTGACGGTGTTTGCGCTCAGCAACGCCATTTTGTTCAGGGGTATATGGACATGAAGTGTGATGAAGAGCCCCTAGATTTTGAAGAAAAACACCAAATGCATTGTTGACAAATTCTTTGCCATTGTCACTTCGAAAAATTTTGATTTTGGCATTAAATTGATTTTGAACCATTCGGTCAAAGTTTACAAAAATAGTATAAGCTTCGGATTTAAATTTCAGAGGATAAAGCCAAGTGAATTTACTGTAATCATCAACAAAACAGATATAATAACGAAAACCTTGAACAGAAGGAACTGAGGTTGGACCCCAAACATCAGAATGAATTAATTGAAATGGCGCAGTGGCCTTGTGTTCAGACAGTGAAAAAGGTAAACGACAAGATTTAGACACTGAACAGGACTCGCAATGTAATTTTTCTGAAAAATTAAAACCTAAGGAAGATAAAATGGATTTGGTGATGGCGGATGATGGGTGCCCAAGCCGGCGATGCCAGGTTGACGAGAGAATGGCTTGACTCACAACAGACGGAGACCTGGATGGAAGAGTGTATAGCCCATGCTCACAGCGGCCCGTGTACCGCACCCGGTTCGTGGTATTGTCCATTATCTGGAAATTGGTGTCATTAAAAATGAGGGTGCAGTTATTTTCTTTAGTAAAGCGATAAACAGATAAAAGATTGGATGTGAGGGAAGGGACGTGGTGAAGGGTTGAGAGATGAAATTTACCATTTGGGGTATAGACATACCCAGAGCCGGTGTTTGTGATGGGAAGGGATTGACCATTGCCTACTGTAATAGTTTCTGAGCCATGATACGGATGAGGAGCTTGAAGTTGTGAATAATCCGACGTCACATGGGTGTTAGCACCTGTGTCTAGATACCAATCGCCAGATTGAGCGTTTGTGGACGCATGCATCGCCCTTGATCCTCCGGACTGGCTATTTACATTCTGCGAGTCATCATAACGATACCAACAATTAGCCGACGAATGGCCCCGTTTAGCACAAATTTGGCACGTCGGAAGATCTCGTGTGGGCATCCGCTGGTTTCCTCGTCCCTGTCCGCGGCCTGACTGGAAGCCGTCCCTCGGTGGAGGCCCGCCTCTGCCTTGCTGCCCGGTGTTTCGACGGTCACCGCTGCCGCTGCCTCGCCCTTGGTTACGGCGATCGTCACCGCGACCCCTGGCCGAGCCTCCGCTGCCAGCCGAGTAAAGAGCCGTGACGCCAGGGGTGGAACTGGCTTCTCCGAGCAGTAATTTGTGTTCCATGTCTAGATTCAATTCTTCTGCATTAAGCCATCCAGACAGTTGATTCAGAGTGATTTCGACAGGCGAGAGGCGAATATGCTGTTTGAGAGAGGAATAGCCAGCCGGAAGACCACGTATCACGGCATTCACCACATCTCGTTCAGGAATAATCTCGTTCACAGCATCTAGGTCAGACAGAATAGAGGCCACATCATCAAGGTATTGAGTCATCGTCTTCGTTCCCTTCCGAAGAGTATGCAATTTGTCACGCAACTGAAAAATATGAGCCGTGGACACAGAGTTGTACCTTGTGGCTAGTGCGTCCCAAAGTGAAGCCGATGTGAGAAAACCCCGGGCGTGTTTGTGCACAGAGGGGCTAATAACTGCGAGAAGACAGGCTCGGATCTGAGTGTCTACGATCATCCACGGAAGGTAGTCGGGATTTGGGAGCTTGACGCCGTCCTTCTCGGCTGTCTCGGGCTGCGGCTTCTCCGCACCGTCAATCCATCCGAGCAGCAAGTTGGCTGCGAGGGCGGTGCGGACGTTAAGTGCCCAGGCCGGGTAGTTGTTGTCAGATAATTTTTCGGGGATGAGATTGTGGAGATTCCTGAGCAGTAATTTTACTCCAGACGGTAATTTTGACAGAGGATCAATAACCTTGTCCATAGCGCCGACCTACGGCGGAGGAGGGAGGCCGTGCGGTGTGGTGTAGACGGTGGCGGCGGCGCACACACGTCGGAAAAGAGGAGAGATTAGGGTTTGGGCGGAAGAAGAAACCCTAGCTTTGATACCATGATACAGATTTAAATAATAATTGATCTCATTGATATTGAAGGGGTTACAGCTGTATATATAGAGAACTGAAGAATAACTAATTACAGAATAACCCAGATGTATTTAATAATTATATATGTAGTCTATTAAAAATTCTTAAGTGCCGGTGACTTTAATAGTGAATTAGTGTTATTAAGTTGATGTTGTTGGTGACTTTATTTGTTGAAAATGTTTAAATTTTGGTGACTTTAAAAACAAATTAGTTTCGTTGGTGCCTTTGTTAGTTGAAAAAGCTTAAGTTTTGGTGACTTTAATAGTGAATTAGTGTTTAGGAGGTGATGTTGTTGGTAACTTTATTTGTTGAAAATGCTTCAGTGCCGGTAACTTTAAAAGTGAACTTTTGTTTCAAAGGTGATGTTGTTGGTTACTTTATTTGTTGAAAATACTTAAGTACTGGTGACATTAAAAGTGAACTTTTATTTAGAATGAGATGTTGTTGGTTACTTTATTTGTTGAAAATTCTTAAGTGCCGGTGACTTTAATAGTGAATTAGTGTTTAGAAGGTGATGTTGTCGGTGACTTTATATGTTGAAAATTCTTAACTTTTGGTGACTTTACATGTGAATTAGTTTCGTTGGTGCCTTTGTTAATTGAAAAAGCTTCAGTTTTGGTGACTTTAATAGTGAACTAGTGTTTAGGAGTGGATGTTATTGGTGACTTTATTTGATGAAAATTCTTAAGTGCCGGTGACTTTAATAGTGAATTTTGTTTGGAAGGTGATGTTATTCGTTACTTTATTTGTTGAAAATGCTTAACCTTTGGTGGCTTTAAAAGTGAATTAGTTTCGTTGGTGCCTTTGATAATTGAAAAAGCTTAAATTATGGTGACTTTAATAGTAAACTAGTGATTAGGAGGTGATGTTGTTGGTGACTTTATTTGTTGAAAATGCTTAAGTGTCGGTGACTCTAAAAGTGAACTTTTGTTTAGGAGATGATGATGTTGGTGACTTTATTTGTTGAAAATGTTTAATTTTTTGTGACTTTAAAAATGAATAAGTTTCATTGGTGCCTTTGTTAGTTAAAAAAGCATAAGTTTTGGTGAATTTAATAGTGAACTAGTGTTTAGGAGGTGATGGTGTTGGTGACTTTATTTGTTGAAAATGTTTAAGTGCCGGTTACTTTAAAAGGTTACTTTTGTTTAGAAGGTAATGTTGTTGATTACTTTATTTGTGGAAAATGCTTAAGTGCCGGTGATTCTAAACGTGAACTTTTGTTTAGGAGGTGATGTTGTTGGTGACTTTATTTGGTGAAAATTCTTAAGTACCGGTGACTTTAATAAATTATAAGTATTTAGAAGGTGTTGGTGTTGGTGACTTTATTCGTTGAAAATGATTAACTTTTGGTGACTTTAAAAGTGAATTAGTTTCGTTGGTTCCTTTGTTAGTTTAAGAAGCTTAAGTTTTGGAGACTTTAATAGTGAACTAGTATTTAGGAGGTGATGTTGTTGGTGACTTTATTTGTTGAAAATGCTTAAGTGTCGGTTACTTTAATAGTGAACTTTTGTTTGGATGGTGATGTTGTTGGTTACTTTATTTGTGGAAAATGATTAAGTGCCGTGACTTTAAAAGTGAATTATTGTTTAGAAGGTAATATTGTTGGTTACTTTATTTGTTGAAAATGATTAAGTGCCGGTGATTTTAATAGTTAATTAATGTTTAGAAGCTGATGTTGTTGGTAACATTATTTGTTCAAACTGCATAACTTTTGGTGACTTTAAAACTGAATTAGTTTCATTGTGCCTTTGTTAGTTGAAAAAGTTTTAGTTTTGGTTACTTTAGTAGTAAACAAGTGTTTAGGAGGTGATAGTGTTGGTGACTTTATTGGTTGAAAATGTTTAAGTGCCGGTTACTTTAAAAGGTTACTTTTGTTTAGAAGGTGATGTTGTTTATTACTTTATTTGTAGAAAATGCTTAACTGCCGCTGATTCTAAAAGTGAACTTTTGTTTAGGAGGTGATGTTGTTGGTGACTTTATTTAGAGAAAATTCTTAAGTACCGGTGACTTTAATAAATTATAAGTATTTAGAAGGTGGTGTTGTTGGTGACTTTATTCGTTGAAAATGATTAACTTTTGGTGACTTTAAAAGTGAATTACTTTCGTTGGTTCCTTTGTTAGTTTTAGAAGCTTAAGTTTTGGAGACTTTAATAGTTATCTAGTATTTAGGAGGTGATGTTGTTGGTGACTTTATTTGTTGAAAATGCTTAAGTGTCGGTTACTTTAACAGTGAACTTTTGTTTAGATGGTGAGGTTGTTGGTTACTTTATTTGTGGAAAATGATTAAGTGCCGTTGACTTTAAAAGTGAATTATTGTTTAGAAGGTAATATTGTTGGTTACTTTATTTGTTGAAAATGCTTAAGTGCCGGTGATTTTAATAGTTAATTAATGCTTAGAAGGTGATGTTGTTGGTGACATTATTTGTTTAAAATGCATAACTTTTGGTGACTTTAAAAGTGAATTAGTTTCATTGTGCCTTTATTAGTTGAAAAAGTTTCAGTTTTGGTTACTTTAGTAGTAAACTAGTGTTTAGGAGGTGATGCTGTTGGTAACTTTATTTGTTTTATATGCTTCAGTGCCAGTGACTTTAAAAGTGAACTTTTGTTTCGAAGGTGATGTTGTTGGTTACTTTATTTGTTGAAAAAACTTAAGTGCTGGTGACTTTAAAAGTGAAATTTTGTTTAGAAGGTGATAGAGTGGTTACTTTATTTGTTGAAAATACAGGTTCGGTGAATTTAATAGTGAAATAGTGTTAATAAGGTGATGTTGTCGGTGACTTTATATGTTGAAAATGCTTAACTTTTTGTAACTTTACAAGTGAATTAGTTTTGTTGGTGCCTTTGTTAATTGGAAAAGCTTAAGTTTTGTTGACTTTAATAGTGAACTAATGTTTAAAAGGTGATGTTGTTGGTGACTTTATTTGTTGAAATGCTTAGGTGCAGGTTACTTTAATAGTGAACTTTTCTTTGGAAGGTGATGTTGTTGGTTACTTTATTAGTTTAAAATGCTTAAGTGTCGGTTACTTTAATAGTGAACTTTTGTTTAGATGGTGATGTTGTTGGTTACTTTATTTGTGGAAAATGATTAAGTGCCGTTGACATTAAAAGTTAATTATGGTTTAGAAGGTAATATTGTTGGTTACTTTATTTGTTGAAAATGCTTAAGTGCCGGTGATTTTAATAGTTAATTAATGCTTAGAAGGTGATGTTGTTGGTGACATTATTTGTTTAAAATGCATAACTTTTGGTGACTTTAAAAGTGAATTAGTTTCATTGTGCCTTTATTAGTTGAAAAAGTTTCAGTTTTGGTTACTTTAGTAGTAAACTAGTGTTTAGGAGGTGATGCTGTTGGTAACTTTATTTGTTTTATATGCTTCAGTGCCAGTGACTTTAAAAGTGAACTTTTGTTTCGAAGGTGATGTTGTTGGTTACTTTATTTGTTTCAAATAGTTAATTGCTGGTGACTTTAAAAGTGAACTTTTGTTTAGAAGGTGATGTTGTTGGATACTTTATTTGTTGAAAATACTTAAGTGTCGGTGACTTTAATAGTGAATTAGTGTTTAGAAGGTGATGTTGTCGGTGAATTTATATGTTGAAAAGGATTTACTTTTGGTGACTTTACAAGTGAATTAGTTTGGTTGGTGCCTTTGTTAATTGAAAAAGCTTAAGTTTTGTTGACTTTAATAGTGAACAAGTGTTTAGAAGGTGATGTTGCAGGTGACTTTATTTATTCAAAATGCTTAAGTGTCGGTGACTTAAAAAGTGAACATTTGTTTAGAACGTGATGTTGTTGGTTACTTCATTTGTTTAAAATTCTTAAGTGCCGTTGACTTTAATATTGAATTAGTGTTTAGAACGTGTTGTTGGTGGTGACTTTATTTGTTAAAATTGATTAAGTTCCGGTGACTTAAATAGTGTATTAGTGTTTAGAATGTGATAGTGTTGGTTACTTTATTAGTTTAAAATGCTTAAAGGCCAGTGACTTTAATAGTGAATTAGAGTTTAGAAGGTGATGTTGTTGGTAAATTTATTTGTTGAAAATGCTTAACTTTTGGTGACTTTAAAAGTGAATTAGTTTCGTTGGTGCCTTTGTTAGTTGAAAAAGCTTTAGTGCCGGTGACTTTAAAGGTGAACTTTTGTTTAGGAGATGATGATGTTGGTGACTTTATTTGTTGAAAATGCCAAACTTTTTCTGACTTTAAAAGTGAATAAGTTTCATTGGTGCCTTTGTTAGTTTAAAAAGCTTATGTTTTGGTGACTTTAATTGTGAACTAGTGTTTAGGAGGTGATGGTGTTGGTGACTTTATTTGTTGAAAATTTTTAAGTGCCGGTGACTTTAAAATGTTACTTTTGTTTAGAAGGTGATGTTGTTGATTACTTTATTTGTTGAAAATGCTTAAGTTCCGGTGATTCTAAAAGTGAACTTTTTCTTAGGAGGTGATGTTGTTGGTGACTTTATTTGGTGAAAATTTTTAATTACCGGTGACTTTAATAAATTATAAGTATTTAGAAAGTGGTGTTATTGGTGACTTTATTCGTGGAAAATGATTAACTTTTGGTGACTTTAAAACTGAATTATTTTCGTTGGTGCCTTTGTTAGTTTAAAAAGCTTAAATTTTGGAGACTTTAATAGTGAACTAGTATTTAGGAGGTGATGTTGTTGGTGACTTTATTTGTTGAAAATGCTTAAGTGTCGGTTACTTTAATAGTGAACTTTTGTTTGGATGGTGATATTGTTTGTTACTTTATTTGTTGAAAATGATTAAGTGTCGTTGACTTTAAAAGTAAGTTATTGTTTATAAGGAAATATTGTTGGTTACTTTATTTGTTGAAAATGCTTAAGTGCCCGTGATTTTAATAGTTAATTAATGTTTAGAAGGTGATGTTGTTGGTGACTTTATTTGTTTAAAATGCATAACTTTTGGTGACTTTAAAAGTTAATTAGTTTCTTTGTGCCTTTGTTAGTTGAAAAAGCTTAAGTTTTGGTTACTTTAATAGTGAACTAGTGTTTAGGAGGTTATGCTGTTGGTAACTTTATTTGTTGAATATGCTTTAGTGCCAGTGACTTTAAAAGTGAACTTTTGTTTTGAAGGTGTTGTTGTTGGTTACTTTATTTGTTGAAAATACTTAAGTGCCGGTGACTTTAAAAGTGAAATTTTGTTTAGAAGATGATGCTGTAGGTTACTTTATTTGTTGAAAATTCTTAAGGGTCGGTGACTTTAATAGTGAATTATTGTTAATAAGGTGTTGTTGTCGGTGACTTTATATGTTTAAAACGCTTATCTTTTGGTAAATTTACAAGTGAATTAGTATTGTTGGTGCCTTTGTTAATTGGAAAATCTTAAGTTTTGTTGACTTTAATAGTGAACTAATGTTTAAAAGGTGATGTTGTTGGTGACTTTATTTGTTTAAAATGCTTAGGTGTCGGTTACTTTAATAGTGAACATTTGTTTGGAAGGTGATGTTGTTGGTTACTTTATTAGTTTAAAATGCTTAAGTGCCGGTGACTTTAACAGTGAATTATAGTTTAGAACGTGATGTTGTTGTTGAATTTATTTGTTGAAAATGCTTAACTTTTGGTGACTTTAAAAGTGAATTAGTTTGGTTGATGCCTTTGTTAATTGTAAAATCTTACGTTTTGGTGACTTTAATAGTGAACTAGTGTTTAGGAGGTGATGTTGTTGGTGACTTTCTTTGTTGAAAATGATTAAGTGCTGGTGACTTTAAACGTGAACTTTTATTTAGAAGATGATGTTGTTGGTTACTTTATTAGTTGAAAATGCTTAATTGTCGGTGACTTTAAATGTGAACTTTTGTTTCGAAGGTGATGTTGTTGGTTACTTTATTTGTTGAAAATAGTTAATTGCTGGTGATTTTAAAAGTGAACTTTTGTTTAGAAGGTGATGTTGTTGGATACTTTATTTGTTGAAAATACTTAAGTGTCGGTGACTTTAATAGTGAATTAGTGTTTAGAAGGTGATGTTGTCGGTGACTTTATATGTTGAAAATGATTAACTTTTGGTGACTTTACAAGTGAATTAGTTTCGTTGGTGCCTTTGTTAATGTAAAAAGCTTATGTTTTGTTGACTTTAATAGTGAACTGGTGTTTAGAAGGTGATGTTGTTGATTACTTCAATTGTTGAAAATGCTTAAGCGCCGGTGACTTTAAAAGTGAACCTTTTTTTAGGAGGTGTTGTTGTTGGTGACTTTATTTGGTGAAAATTCTTAAGTACCGGTGACTTTAATATTTAATTAGTATGTAGAAGGTGGTGTTGTTGATAACTTTATTCGTTGAAAATGATTAAATTTTTGTGACTTTAAAAGTGAATTAGTTTCGTTGGTTCCTTTGTTAGTTTAAAAAGCTTATGTTTTGGAGACTTTAATAGTGAACTAGTATTTAGGAGGTGATGTTGTTGGTGACTATAATAGTGAACGTTTGTTTGGATGGTGATGTTGTTGTTACTTTATTTGTTGAAAATGATTAAGTGTCGTTGACTTTAAAAGTGAACTATTGTTTAGAAGGTAATATTGTTGGTTACTTTATTTGTTGAAAATACTTAAGTGCCGGTGATTTTAATAGTTAATTAATGTTTAGAAGGTGATGTTGTTGTTGACTTTATTTGTTGAAAATGAATAACTTTTGGTAACTTTAAAAGTGAATTAGTTTCGTTGTGCCTTTGTTAGTTGAAAAAGCTTTTGTTTTGGTTACTTTAATAGTGAACTAGTGTTTAGGAGGTGATGTTGTTGGTAACTTTATTTGTTTAAAATGCTTTAGTGCCAGTGTCTTTAATAGTGAATTAGTATTTAGAAGGTGGTGTTGTTAGTGACTTTTTTTGATGAAAATGCTTAATTTTTGGTGACTTTAAAAGTGAATTACTTTTTTTGGTGCTTTTGTTAGTTGAAAAAGATTTAGTTTTGGTGACTTTAATAGGGAACTAGTGTTTAGGAGGTGATGTTGTTGGTTACTTTATTTGTTAAAAATGATTAAGTGCCTTTGACTTTAAAAGTGAACTTTGGTTTAGAAGGTGATGTTTGTTGTTACTTTATTTGTTTAAAATGCTTAAGTGCCGGTGACTTTAATAGTGAATTAGTGTTTAGAAGGTGATGTTGTTGGTGACATTATTTGTTGAAAATGTTTGAATTTTGGTGACTTTAAATGAGAATTAGTTTTGTTGGTGCCTTTGTTAGTTGAAAAAGCTTAAGTTTTGGTGACTTTAATAGTGAACTAGTGTTTAGGAGGTGATGCTGTTGGTAACTTTATTTGTTGAAAATGCTTCAGTGCTGGTAACTTTAAAAGTGAACATTTGTTTCGAAGGTGATGTCGTTGGTTACTTTATTTGTTGAAAATGGTTAAGTACCGGTGACTTTAATAGTGAATTAGTGTTTAGAAGGTGATGTCGTTGGTGACTTTATATGTTGAAAATGCTTAACTTTTGATGACTTTACAAGTGAATTAGTTTCGTTGGTGCCTTTGTTAATTGAAAAAGCTTCAGTTTTGGTGACTTTAATAGTGAACTAGTGTTTAAGATGTGATGTTATTGGTGACTTTATTTGTTAAATATTCTTAAGTGGCGGTGACTTTAATAGTGAACTTTTGTTTGGAAGGTGATGTTATTCGTTACTTTATTTGTTGAAAATGATTAAGTGCCAGTGACATTAATAGTGAACTATTGTTTAGAAGGTGATGTAGTTGGTTACTTTATATGTTTAAAAAGCTTAAGTGCCGGTGACTTTAATAATTAATTAGTGTTTAGATGGTGATGTAGTTGGTGAATTTATTTATTGGAAATGCTTAACTTTTGGTGGCTTTAAAAGTGAATTAGTTTCGTTGTTGTCTTTGTTAGTTGAAAAAGCTTACGTTTTGGTGACTTTAATAGTGAACTAGTGTTTAGGAGGTGATGTTGTTGGTGACTTATTTAGTTGAAAATGCTTTAGTGCCGGTGACTTTAAAAGTGAACTTTTGTTTAGAAGGTGATGTTGTTTGTTACTTTATTAGTTGAAAATGCTTAAGTGCCGGTGACTTTAAAAGTGAACTTTTGTTTAGGAGGTGATGATGTCGGTGAATTTATTTGTTGAAAATGCTTAAGTACCGGGGACTTTAGTAGTGAATTAGTATTTAAAAGGTGGTGTTGTTGGTGACTTTATTTGATGAAAATGCTTGACATTTGGTGACTTTAAAAGTGAATTAGTTACGTTGGTTCTTTTGTTAGTAGAAAAAGCTTAAGTTTTGGTGACTTTAATAGGGAACTAGTGTTTAGGAGTTGATGTTGTTGGTGACTTTATTTCTTTAAAATTCTTAAGTGTCGTTGACTTTTATAGTGAACTTTTGTTAGGACGGTGTTGTTGTTGGTTACTTTATTTGTTGAAAATGATTAAGTGCCGTTGACTTTAAAAGTGAACTTTTGTTTAGAACGTGATGTTGTCTGTTACTTTATTTGTTGAAAATGATTAAGTGCCGGTGACTTTAATAGTGAATTAGTGTTTAGAAGGTGATGTTGTTGGTTACTTAATTTGTTGAAAATGTTTAACTTTTGGTGACTTTAAAAACAAATTAGTTTCGTTGGGGCCTTTGTTAGTTGAAAAAGCTTAAGTTTTGGAGACTTTAACAGTGAACTAGTATTTAGGAGGTGATGCTGTTGGTAACTTTATTTGTTGAAAATGCTTAAGTGTCGGTAACTTTAATAGTGAACTTTTGTTTGGACGGTGATGTTTTAATAGTGAACTATTGTTTAGAAGGTAATATTGTTGGTTACTTTATTTTTTGAAAATGCTTAAGTGTCGGTGATTTTAATAGTCAATTAATGTTTAGAAGGTGATGTTGTTGATGACCTTATTTGTTGAAAATGCTAAAATTTTGGTGACTTTAAACGTGAATTAATTTCTTCGGGGCCTTTGTTAGTTGAAAAAGCTTACGTTTTGGTGACTTTAATAGTGAACTAGTCTTTAGGAGGTGATATTGTTTGTGACTTTTGTCATTGAAAATGGTTTAGTGCCGGTGACTTTAAAAGTGAATTTTTCTACAGAAGGTGATGTTGTTGGTTACTTTATTAGTTGAAAATGCTTAAGTACCCGTGACAAAAAAAGAGAAATATTGTTTAGGAGGTGATGATGTTGGTGACATTTTTTGTTGAAAATGCTTAAGTACTAGTGACTTTAATAGTGAATTAGTATTTAGAAGGTGGTGTTGTTAGTGACTTTTTTTGATGAAAATGCTTAATTTTTGGTGACTTTAAAAGTGAATTAGTTTTGTTGGTGCTTTTGTTAGTTGCAAAAGCTTAAGTTTTGGTGACTTTAATAGGGAACTAGTGTTTAGGAGGTGATGTTACTGGTGACTTTATTTGTTTAAAATGCTTAAGTGTCGGTAACTTTTATAGTGAACTTTTGTTAGGACGGTGATGTTATTAGTTACTTTATTTGTTAAAAAGGATTAAGTGCCTTTGACTTTAAAAGTGAACAATAGAAGGTGATGTTGTTGGTTACTTTATTTGTTGAAAATGATTAAGTGCCATTGACTTTAAAAGTGAACTTTTCTTTAGAACGTGATGTTGTCGGTTACTTTATTGGTTGAAAATGCTTATGTGTCAGTGACTTTAATAGTGAATTAGTGTTTATAAGATGATGTTGTAGGTCACTTTATTTGTTGAAAATGTTTAACGTCTGGTAACTTTTAAAGAGAATTAGTTTTGTTGGTGCCTTTGTTAGTTGAAAAAGCTTAAGTTTTGGAGACTTTAATAGTGAACTAGTATTTAGGAGGTGATGTTGTTGGTGACTTTATTTGTTTAAAATTCTTAAGTGTCGGTTACTTTAATAGTGAACTTTTGTTTTGATGGTGATGTTTTTGGTTACTTTTTTTGTTGAAAATGATTAAGAGTCATTGACTTTAAACTGAACTATTGGTTAGAAGGTAATATTGTTGGTTACTTTATTTGTTGAATATGCTTAAGTGCCGGTGATTTTAATAGTCAATTAATGTTTAGAAGGTGATGTTGTTGGTGACTTTATTTGTTGAAAATGCATAACTTTTGGTGACTTTAAAAGTGAATTAGTTTCGTTGTGCCTTTGTTAGTTGAAAAAGCTTAAGTTTTGGTTACTTTAATAGTGAACTAGTGTTTAGGAGGTGATGTTGTTGGTAACTTTATTTTTTGAATATGCGTCAGTGCCAGTGACATTAAAAGTGACTTTTGTTTCGAAGGTGATGTTGTTGGTTACTTTATTTGTTGAAAATACTTAAGTGTTGGTGACTTTAAAAGTGAAATTTTGTTTAGAAGGTGATGCTGTTGGTTAGTTTATTTGTTGAAAATACATAAGGATCGGTTACTTTAATAGTGAATTAGTGTTAATAAGGTGATGTTGTCGGTGACTTTATATGTTGAAAATGCTTAACTTTCGGTAACTTTACAATGGAATTAGTTTTGTTGGTGCCTTTGTTAATTGGAAAAGCTTAAGTTTTGTGGACTTTAATAGTGAACTAATGTTTAGGAGAAGATGTTGTTGGTGACTTTATTTGTTGAAAATGCTTAGGTACCGGTTACTTTAATAGTGAACTTTTATTTGGAAGGTGATGTTGTTGGTTACATTATTAGTTTATAATGCTTAAGTGCCGGTGACTTTAATAGTGAATTAAAGTTTAGAAGGTAATGTTGTTGCTGAATTTATTTGTTTAAAATGCGTAACTTTTTGTGACTTTAAAAGTGAATTAGTTTCGTTGGTGCCTTTGTTAGTTGAAAAAGCTTACGGTTTGGTGACTTTAATAGTGAACTAGTGTTTAGGAGGTGATGTTGTTGGTGACTTTTTTAGTTTAAAATGCTTAAGTGCCGGTGACTTTAAAAGTGAACTTTTGTTTAGAAGATGATGTTGTTGGTTACTTTATTAGTTGAAAATGCTAAAGTGTCGGTAACTTTTATAGTGAACTTTTGTTAGGACGGTGAAGTTATTAGTTACTTTATTTGTTTAAAATGCTTAAGTGCGGGTGACTTTAATAGTGAATTAGTGTTCTGAAGGTAATGTTGTTGGTGACTTTATTTGATGAAAATGTTTAAATTTTGGTGACTTTAAAAATAAATTAGTTTCGTTGGTGCCTTTGTTAGTTGAAAAAGCTTAAGTTTTGGTGACTTTAATAGTGAATTAGTGTTTAGGAGGTGATGTTGTTGGTAAATTTATTTATTGAAAATGCTTTAGTGCCGGTAACTTTAAAAGTGAACTTTTGTTTCAAAGGTGATGTTGTTGGTTACTTTAATTGTTGAAAATACTTAAGTACTGGTGACATTAAAATTGAACTTTTATTTAGAATGAGATGTTGTTGGTTACTTTATTTGTTGAAAATGCTTAAGTGCCGTTGACTTTAATAGTGAATTAGTGTTTAGAAGGTGATGTTGTCGGTGACTTTATATGTTGAATATGCTTAAATTTTGGTGACTTTACAAGTGAATTAGTTTCGTTGGTGCCTTTGTTAATTGAAAAAGCTTCAGTTTTGGTGACTTTAATAGAGTACTAGTGTTTAGGAGTTGATGTTATTGGTGACTTTATTTGTTAAAAATTCTTAAGTGCCGGTGACTTTAATAGTGAACTTTTGTTTGGAAGGTGATGTTATTCGTTACTTTATTTGTTGAAAATGATTAAGTGCCAGTGACATTAATAGTGAACTATTGTTTAGATGGTGATGTAGTTGGTTACTTTATATGTTGAAAAAGCTTAAGTGCCGGTGACTTTAATAATTTATGAGTGTTTAGAAGGTGATGTTGTTGGTGAATTTATTTGTTGAAAATGCTTAACCTTCGGTGGCTTTAAAAGTGAATTAGTTTCGTTGGTGCCTTTGATAATTGAAAAAGCTTAAGTTATGGTGACTTTAATAGTAAACTAGTGATTAGGAGGTGATGTTGTTGGTGACATTATTTGTTGAAAATGCTTAAGTTTCGGTCACTCTAAAAGTTAACTTTTGTTTAGGAGATGATGATGTTGTTGACTTTATTTGTTGAAAATGCTTAACTTTTTGTGACTTTAAAAGAGAATAAGTTTCATTGGTGCCTTTCTTAGTTAAAAAAGCATAATTTTTGGTGACTCTAATAGTGAACTAGTGTTTAGGAGGTGATGGTTTTGGTGACTTTATTTGTTGAAAATGTTTAAGTGCCGGTTACTTTAAAAGGTTACTTTTGTTTAGAAGGTTATGTTGTTGATTACTTTATTTGTTGAAAATGCTTAAGTGCCAGTGATTCTAAAAGTGAACTTTTGATTAGGAGGTGATGTTGTTGGTGACTTTATTTGGTGAAAATTCTTAAGTACCGGTGACTTTAATAAATTATAAGTATTTAGAAGGTGGTGTTGTTGGTGACTTTATTCGTTGAAAATGATTAACTTTTGGTGGCTTTAAAAGTGAATTAGTTTCGTTGGTGCCTTTGTTAGTTTAAAAAGCTTAAGTTTTGGAGACTTTAATAGTGAACTAGTATTTAGGAGGTGATGTTGTTGGTGACTTTATTTGTTTAAAATGCTTAAGTGTCGGTTAATTTAATAGTGAACTTTTGTTTGGATGGTGATGTTGTTGGTTACTTTATTTTTGGAAAATGATTAAGTGTCGTTGACTTAAAAAGTGAATTATTGTTTAGAAGGTAATATTGTTGGTTACTTTATTTGTTGAAAATGCTTAAGTGCCGGTGATTTTAATAGTTAATTAATGTTTAGAAGGTGATGTTGTTGGTAACTTTATTTGTAGAAAATGCATAACTTTTGGTGACTTAAAAAGTGAATTAGTTTCATTGTGCCTTTGTTAGTTGTAAAAGTTTCAGTTTTGGTTACTTTAGTAGTGAACTCTAGTTTCGGAGGTGATGCTTTTGGTAACTTTATTTGTTTTATATGCTTCAGTGCCAGTGACTTTAAAAGTGAACTTTTGTTTCGAAGGTGATGTTGTTGGTTACTTTATTTGTTGAAAATACTTAAGTGCTGGTGACTTTAAAAGTGAAATTTTGTTTAGAAGGTGATGCTGTGGTTACTTTATTTGTTGAAAATACTTAAGGTTCGATGACTTTAATAGTGAATTAGTGTTAATAAGGCGATGTTGTCAGTGACTTTATATGTTGAAAATGCTTAACTTTTGGTAACTTTACAAGTGAATTAGTTTTGTTGGTGCCTTTGTTAATTGGAAAAGAAGAAGTTTTGTTGAATTTAATAGTGAACTAATGTTTAGGAGGTGATGTTGTTGTCGACTTTATTTGTTGAAAATGCTTAGGTGCCGGTTACTTTAATAGTGAACTTTTGTTTGGAAGGTGATGTTGTTGGTTACTTTATTAGTTTAAAATGCTTAGGTGCCGGTGACTTTAATAGTGAATTAGAGTGTAGAAGGTGATGTTCTTGGTGAATTTATTTGATGAAAATGCTTAACTTTTGGTGAATTTAAAAGTGAATTAGTTTCTTTGGTGCCTTTGTTAGTTGAAAAAGCTTACGTTTTGGTGACTTTATTTGTGAACTAGTGTTTAGGAGGTGATGTTGTTGGTGACTTTTTTTGTTTAAAATGCTTAAGTGCTGGTGACTTAAAAAGTGAACTTTTGTTTAGAAGATGATGTTGTTGGTTACTTAATAAGTATAAAATGCTTAAGTGTCGGTGACTTTAAAAGAGAAGTTTTGTTTAGAAGGTGCTGATGTTTCTGACGTTATTTGTTGAAAATGGTTAAGTACCGGTGACTTTAGTAGTGAATTAGTATTTAGAAGGTGGTGTTGTTAGTGACTTTATTTGATGAAAATGGTTATCTTTTGGTGACTTTAAAAGTGAATTAGTTACGTTGGTTCTTTTGTTAGTTGAAAAAGCTTAAGTTTTTGTGACTTTAATAGGGAACTAGTGTTTAGGAGTTGATGTTGTTGGTGACTTTATTTCTTTAAAATTCTTAAGTGTCAGTTACTTTTATAGTTAACTTTTGTTAGGACGGTGATGTTGTTGGTAACTTTAGTTGTTGAAAAAGATTAAGTGTCGTTGACTTTAAAAGTGAACTTTTGTTTAGAACGTGATGTTGTCGGTTACTTTATTGGTTTAAAATGCTTATGTGCCGGTGACTTTAATAGTGAATTAGTGATTATAAGATGATGTTGTTGGTCAGTTTATTTGTTGAAAATGTTTAACGTTTGGTGACTTTTAAAGAGAATTAGTTTTGTAGGTGCCTTTGTTAGTTGAAAAAGCTTATGTTTTGGAGACTTTAATAGTGAACTAGTATTTAGGAGGTGATGTTGTTGGTGACTTTATTTGTTTAAAACTGCTTAAGTGTCGGTTACTTTAATAGTGAACTTTTGTTTGGATGGTGATGTTTTTTGTTACATTATTGGTTGAAAATGATTAAGTGCCGTTGACTTTAAAAGTGAACTATTGTTTAGAAGTTAATATTGTTGGTTACTTTATGTGTTGAAAATGCTTAAGTGCCGGTGATTTTAATATTCAATTAATGTTTAGAAGGTGATGTTGTTGGTGACTTTATTTGTTGAAAATGCATAACTTTTGGTGACTTTAAAAGTGAATTAGTTTCGTTGTGCCTTTGTTAGTTGAAAATGCTTAGGTTTTGGTTACTTTAATAGTGAACTAGTGTTTAGGAGGTGATGTTGTTGGTAACTTTATTTGTTGAATATGCTTCAGTGCCAGTGACTTTAAAAGTGAACTTTTGTTTCGATGGTGATGTTGTTGGTTACTTTATTTTTGAAAATACTTAAGTGCTGGTGACTTTAAAAGTGAAATTTTGATTAGAAGGTGATGCTGTTGGTTAGTTTATTTGTTTAAAATACTTAAGGGTCGGTGATTTTAATAGTGAATTAGTGCTAATAAGGTGATGTTGTTGGTGACTTTATATGTTGAAAATGCTTAACTTTTGGTAACTTTACAAGTGAATTAGTTTTGTTGGTGCCTTTATTACCTTATAAACAATAGTTCACTAATTGACTTTAATAGTGATCTAATGTTAAGGAGGTGATGTTGTTGGTGACTTTATTTGTTGAAAATGCTTAGGTACCGGTTACTTTAATAGTTAACTTTTATTTGGAAGGTGACGTTGTTGGTTACATTATTAGTTTAAAATGCTTAAGTGCCGGTGACTTTAATAGTGAATTAAAGTTTAGAAGGTGATGTTGTTGGTGAATTTATTTGTTGAAAATTCTTAACTTTTTGTGACTTTAAAAGTGAATTAGTTTCGTTGGTGCCTTTGTTAGTTGAAAGAGCTTACGTTTTGGTGACTTTAATAGTGAACTAGTGTTTAGGAGGTGATGTTGTTGGTGACTTTTTTAGTTGAAAATGCTTAAGTGCCGGTGACTTTAAAAGTGAACTTTTGTTTAGAAGATGATGTTGTTGGTTACTTTATTAGTTGAAAATGCTTAAGTGCCTGTGACTTTAAAAGTGAACTTTTGTTGAGGAGGTGATGATTTTGGTTACTTTATTTTTTGAAAATACTTAAGTACCGGTGACTTTAGTAGTGAATTAGTATTTAGAAGGTGGTGTTGTTGGTGACTTTATTTGATGATAATGCTTAACCTTTGGTGACTTTAAAAGTGAATTAGTTTCGTTGGTTCTTTTGTTAGTTGAAAAAGCTTAAGTTTTGGTGACTTTAATAGGGAACTAGTGTATAGGAGGTGATGTTGTTGGTGACTTTATTTGTTGAAAATGAATAACTTTTGGTGACTTTAAAAGTGAATTAGTTTCGTTGTGCCTTTGTTAGTTGAAAATGCTTTAGTTTTGGTTTCTTTAATAGTGAACTAGTGTTTAGGAGGTGATGTTGTTGGTAACATTATTTGTTGAATATGTTTCAGTGCCGGTGACTTTAAAAGTGAACTTTTGTTTCGAAGGTGATGTTGTTGGTTACTTTATTTGTTGAAATTACTTAAGTGCTGGTGACTTTAAAAGTGAACTTTTGTTTAGAAGGTGAAGTTGTTGGTTACTTTATTTGTTGAAAATACTTAAGGGTCGGTGACTTTACTAGTGAATTAGCGTTTAGAAGGTGATGTTGTCGGTGACTTTATATGTTGAAAATGCTTAACTCTTGGTGACTTTCGAAGTGATATAGCTGGTTACTTTATTTGTTGAAAATGTTTAAGTGACGATGACTTTAATAGTGCATTAGTATTTAGAAGGTGATGTTGTTGGTGAATTTATATGTTGAAAATGCTTAACTGGTGGTGGCTTTAAATGTGAATTAGTTCCGTTGGTGCCTTTGCTAGTTAAAAAAGCTTAAGTTTTGGTCACTTTAATAGTAGACTCGTGTTTAGTAGGTGATGTTGTTGGTGACTTTATTTGTTGAAAATGCTTAAGTGCCGGTGACTTTAAAAGTGAACTTTTGTTTAGAAGGTGATGCTGTTGGTCACTTTATTTGTTGAAAATGTTTAAGTGCCGGTGACTTTAAAAGTGAACTTTTGTTTAGGAGGTGATGTTGTTGGTGACTTTATTTGTTGAAAATTCTTAAGTACAGGTGACTTTAATAGTTAATTAGTATTTAGAAGGTGGTGTTGTTGGTGACTTTATTTGTTGAAAATGATTAACTTTTGGTGACTTTAAAAGTGAATTACTTTAGTTGGTGCCTTTGTTAGTTAAAAAAGCTTATGTTTTGGATGACTTTAAAAGTGAACTAGTGTTTAGGATGTGATGTTGTTGGTGACTTTATTTGTTGAAAATGCTTAAGTGTCTGTGACTTTTATAGTGAACTTTTGTTAGGACGGTGATGTTGTTGGTTACTTTATTTGTTGAAAAGGATTAAGTGTCGTTGCCTTTAAAGGTGAACTTTTCTTTAGAACGTGATGTTGTCGGTTACTTTATTTGTTGAAAATGCTTAAGTGCAGGCGACTTTAATAGTGAATTAATGTTTAGAAGGTGATGTTGTTGGTGACTTTATTTGTTGAAAGTGCTTAATTTTTGGTGACTTTAAAAGTGAATTAGTTTTGTTGGTGCCTTTGTTAGTTGAAAAAGCTTAAGTTTTGGTGACTTTAATCGTGAACTAGTGTTTAGGAGGTGATTTTGTTGGTAAGTTGATTTGTATAAAATGCTTCAGTGCCGGTGACTTTAAAAGTGAACTTTTGTTTCGAAGGTGATGTTGTGGGTTACTTTATTTGTTTCAAATAGTTAATTGCTGGTGACTTTAAAAGTGAACTTTTGTTTAGAAGGTGATGTTGTTGGATACTTTATTTGTTGAAAATACTTAAGTGTCGGTGACTTTAATAGTGAATTAGTGTTTAGAAGGTGATGTTGTCGGTGACTTTATATGTTGAAAATGATTTACTTTTGGTGACTTTACAAGTGAATTAGTTTGGTTGGTGCCTTTGTTAATTGAAAAAGCTTAAGTTTTGTTGACTTTAATAGTGAACAAGTGTTTAGAAGGTGATGTTGCTGGTGACATTATTTATTCAAAAATCTTAAGTGTCGGTGACTTAAAAAGTGAACATTTGTTTAGAACGTGATGTTGTTGGTTACTTTATTTGTTTAAAATTCTTAAGTGCCGTTGACTTTAATATTGAATTAATGTTTAGAAGGTGTTGTTGGTGGTGACTTTATTTGTTAAAATTGATTAAGTTCCGGGGACTTTAATAGTGTATTAGTGTTTAGAATGTGATAGTGTTGGTTACTTTATTAGTTTAAAATGCTTAAATGCCGGTGACTTTAATAGTGAATTAGAGTTTAGAAGGTGATGTTGTTGGTAAGTTTATTTGTTGAAAATGCTTAACTTTTGGTGACTTTAAAAGTGAATTAGTTTCGTTGGTTACTTTATTTGTTGAAAATGCTTAAGTTTCGGTGACTCTAAAAGTGAACTTTTGTTTAGGAGATGATGATGTTGGAGACTTTATTTGTTGAAAATGCTTAACTTTTTGTGACTTTAGAAGAGAATAAGTTTCATTGGTGCCTTTCTTAGTTAAAAAAGCATATGTTTTGGTGACTTTAATAGTGAACTAGTGTTTAGGAGGTGATGGTGGTTGAGACTTTATTTGTTGTAAATGTTTAAGTGCCGGTTACTTTACAAGGTTACTTTTATTTAGAAGGTGATGTTGTTGATTACTTTATTTGTAGAAAATGTTTAAGTGCCGGTGATTCTAAAAGTGAACTTTTGCTTAGGAGGTGATGTTGTTGGTGACTTTATTTGGTGAAAATTCTTAAGTACCGGTGACTTTAATAAATTATAAGTATTTAGAAGGTGGTGTTGTTGGTGACTTTATTCGTTGAAAATGATTAACTTTTGGTGACTTTAAAAGTGAATTAGTTTCGTTGGTGCCTTTATTAGTTTAAAAAGCTTATGTTTTTGAGACTTTAATAGAGAACTAGTATTTAGAAGGTGATGTTGTTGGTGACTTTATTTGTTTAAAATGCTTAAGTGTCGGTTACTTTAATAGTGAACTTTTGTTTGGATGGTGATGTTGTTGGTTACTTTATTTCTGGAAAATGATTAAGTGCCGTTGACTTTAAAAGTGAATTATTGTTTAGAAGGTAATATTATTGGTTACTTTATTTGTTGAAAATTCTTAAGTGCCGGTGATTTTAATAGTTAATTAATGTTTAGAAGGTGATGTTGTTGGTAACTTTATTTGTTGAAAATGCATATCTTTTGGTGACTTTAAAAGTGAACTTTTGTTTCGAAGGTGATGTTGTTGGTTACTTTATTTGTTGAAATTACTTAAGTGCTGGTTACTTTAAAAGTGAACTTTTGTTTAGAAGGTGAAGCTGTTGGTTACTTTATTTGTTGAAAATACTTAAGGGTCGGTGACTTTACTAGTGAATTAGCGTTTAGAAGGTGATGTTGTCGGTGACTTTATATGTTGAAAATGCTTAACTCTTGGTGACTTTCGAAGTGATATAGCTGTTTACTTTATTTGTTTAAAATGTTTAAGTGACGATGACTTTAATAGTGCATTAGCATTTAGAAGGTGATGTTGTTGGTGAATTTATATGTTGAAAATGCTTAACTGGTGGTGGCTTTAAATGTGAATTAGTTCCGTTGGTGCCTTTGCTAGTTAAAAAAGCTTAAGTTTTGTCACTTTAATAGTAGACTCGTGTTTAGTAGGTGATGTTGTTGGTGACTTTATTTGTTGAAAATGCTTAAGTGCCGGTGACTTTAAAAGTGAACTTTTGTTTAGAAGGTGATGCTGTTGGTCACTTTATTTGTTGAAAATGTTTAAGTGCCGGTGACTTTAAAAGTGAACTTTTGTTTAGGAGGTGATGTTGTTGGTGACTTTATTTGTTGAAAATTCTTAAGTACAGGTGACTTTAATAGTTAATTAGTATTAATAAGGTGGTGTTGTTGGTGACTTTATTTGTTGAAAATGATTAACTTTTGGTGACTTTAAAAGTGAATTACTTTAGTTGGTGCCTTTGTTAGTTAAAAAAGCTTATGTTTTGGATGACTTTAAAAGTGAACTAGTGTTTAGGATGTGATGTTGTTGGTGACTTTATTTGTTGAAAATGCTTAAGTGTCCGTGACTTTTATAGTGAACTTTTGTTAGGACGGTGATGTTGTTGGTTACTTTATTTGTTGAAAAGGATTAAGTGTCGTTGCCTTTAAAGGTGAACTTTTCTTTAGAACGTGATGTTGTCGGTTACTTTATTTGTTGAAAATGCTTAAGTGCAGGCGACTTTAATAGTGAATTAATGTTTAGAAGGTGATGTTGTTGGTGACTTTATTTGTTGAAAGTGCTTAATTTTTGGTGACTTTAAAAGTGAATTAGTTTTGTTGGTGCCTTTGTTAGTTGAAAAAGCTTAAGTTTTGGTGACTTTAATCGTGAACTAGTGTTTAGGAGGTGATCTTGTTGGTAACTTGATTTGTTGAAAATGCTTCATGCCGGTGACTTTAAAAGTGAACTTTTATTTCGAAGGTGATGTTGTTGGTTACTTTATTTGTTTCAAATAGTTAATTGCTGGTGACTTTAAAAGTGAACTTTTGTTTAGAAGGTGATGTTGTTGGATACTTTATTTGTTGAAAATACTTAAGTGTCGGTGACTTTAATAATGAATTAGTGTTTAGAAGGTGATGTTGTCGGTGAATTTATATGTTGAAAAGGATTTACTTTTGGTGACTTTACAAGTGAATTAGTTTGGTTGGTGCCTTTGTTAATTGAAAAAGCTTAAGTTTTGTTGACTTTAATAGTGAACAAGTGTTTAGAAGGTGATATTGCAGGTGACTTTATTTATTCAAAATGCTTAAGTGTCGGTGACTTAAAAAGTGAACATTTGTTTAGAACGTGATGTTGTTGGTTACTTCATTTGTTTAAAATTCTTAAGTGCCGTTGACTTTAATATTGAATTAGTGTTTAGAACGTGTTGTTGGTGGTGACTTTATTTGTTAAAATTGATTAAGTTCCGGTGACTTTAATAGTGTATTAGTGTTTAGAATGTGATAGTGTTGGTTACTTTATTAGTTTAAAATGCTTAAAGGCCGGTGACTTTAATAGTGAATTAGAGTTTAGAAGGTGATGTTGTTGGTAAATTTATTTGTTGAAAATGCTTAACTTTTGGTGACTTTAAAAGTGAATTAGTTTCGTTGTGCCTTTATTAGTTGAAAATGCTTTAGTTTTGGTTTCTTTAATAGTGAACTAGTGTTTAGGAGGTGATGTTGTTGGTAACATTATTTGTTGAATATGTTTCAGTGCCGGTGACTTTAAAAGTGAACTTTTGTTTCGAAGGTGATGTTGTTGGTTACTTTATTTGTTGAAATTACTTAAGTGCTGGTGACTTTAAAAGTGAACTTTTGTTTAGAAGGTGAAGCTGTTGGTTACTTTATTTGTTGAAAATACTTAAGGGTCGGTGACTTTACTAGTGAATTAGCGTTTAGAAGGTGATGTTGTCGGTGACTTTATATGTTGAAAATGCTTAACTCTTGGTGACTTTCGAAGTGATATAGCTGGTTACTTTATTTGTTGAAAATGTTTAAGTGACGATGACTTTAATAGTGCATTAGTATTTAGAAGGTGATGTTGTTGGTGAATTTATATGTTGAAAATGCTTAACTGGTGGTGGCTTTAAATGTGAATTAGTTCCGTTGGTGCCTTTGCTAGTTAAAAAAGCTTAAGTTTTGGTCACTTTAATAGTAGACTCGTGTTTAGTAGGTGATGTTGTTGGTGACTTTATTTGTTGAAAATGCTTAAGTGCCGGTGACTTTAAAAGTGAACTTTTGTTTAGAAGGTGATGCTGTTGGTCACTTTATTTGTTGAAAATGTTTAAGTGCCGGTGACTTTAAAAGTGATCTTTAGTTTAGGAGGTGATGTTGTTGGTGACTTTATTTGTTGAAAATTCTTAAGTACAGGTGACTTTAATAGTTAATTAGTATTTAGAAGGTGGTGTTGTTGGTGACTTTATTTGTTGAAAATGATTAACTTTTGGTGACTTTAAAAGTGAATTACTTTAGTTGGTGCCTTTGTTAGTTAAAAAAGCTTATGTTTTGGATGACTTTAAAAGTGAACTAGTGTTTAGGATGTGATGTTGTTGGTGACTTTATTTGTTGAAAATGCTTAAGTGTCCGTGACTTTTATAGTGAACTTTTGTTAGGACGGTGATGTTGTTGGTTACTTTATTTGTTGAAAAGGATTAAGTGTCGTTGCCTTTAAAGGTGAACTTTTCTTTAGAACGTGATGTTGTCGGTTACTTTATTTGTTGAAAATGCTTAAGTGCAGGCGACTTTAATAGTGAATTAATGTTTAGAAGGTGATGTTGTTGGTGACTTTATTTGTTGAAAGTGCTTAATTTTTGGTGACTTTAAAAGTGAATTAGTTTTGTTGGTGCCTTTGTTAGTTGAAAAAGCTTATGTTTTGGTGACTTTAATCGTGAACTAGTGTTTTGGAGGTGATTTTGTTGGTAACTTGATTTGTTGAAAATGCTTCAGTGCCGGTGACTTTAAAAGTGAACTTTTGTTTCGAAGGTGATGTTGTTGGTTACTTTATTTGTTTCAAATAGTTAATTGCTGGTGACTTTAAAAGTGAACTTTTGTTTAGAAGGTGATGTTGTTGGATACTTTATTTGTTGAAAATACTTAAGTGTCGGTGACTTTAATAGTGAATTAGTGTTTAGAAGGTGATGTTGTCGGTGACTTTATATGTTGAAAATGATTTACTTTTGGTGACTTTACAAGTGAATTAGTTTGGTTGGTGCCTTTGTTAATTGAAAAAGCTTAAGTTTTGTTGACTTTAATAGTGAACAAGTGTTTAAAAGGTGATGTTGCTGGTGACATTATTTATTCAAAAATCATAAGTGTCGGTGACTTAAAAAGTGAACATTTGTTTAGAACGTGATGTTGTTGGTTACTTTATTTGTTTAAAATTCTTAAGTGCCGTTGACTTTAATATTGAATTAGTGTTTAGAAGGTGTTGTTGGTGGTGACTTTATTTGTTAAAATTGATTAAGTTCCGGGGACTTTAATAGTGTATTAGTGTTTAGAATGTGATAGTGTTGGTTACTTTATTAGTTTAAAATGCTTAAATGCCGGTGACTTTAATAGTGAATTAGAGTTTAGAAGGTGATGTTGTTGGTAAGTTTATTTGTTGAAAATGCTTAACTTTTGGTGACTTTAAAAGTGAATTAGTTTCGTTGGTTACTTTATTTGTTGAAAATGCTTAAGTTTCGGTGACTCTAAAAGTGAACTTTTGTTTAGGAGATGATGATGTTGGAGACTTTATTTGTTGAAAATGCTTAACTTTTTGTGACTTTAGAAGAGAATAAGTTTCATTGGTGCCTTTCTTAGTTAAAAAAGCATAAGTTTTGGTGACTTTAATAGTGAACTAGTGTTTAGGAGGTGATGGTGGTTGTGACTTTATTTGTTGAAAATGTTTAAGTGCCGGTTACTTTAAAAGGTTACTTTTATTTAGAAGGTGATGTTGTTGATTACTTTATTTGTAGAAAATGTTTAAGTGCCGGTGATTCTAAAAGTGAACTTTTGCTTAGGAGGTGATGTTGTTGGTGACTTTATTTGGTGAAAATTCTTAAGTACCGGTGACTTTAATAAATTATAAGTATTTAGAAGGTGGTGTTGTTGGTGACTTTATTCGTTGAAAATGATTAACTTTTGGTGACTTTAAAAGTGAATTAGTTTCGTTGGTGCCTTTATTAGTTTAAAAAGCTTATGTTTTTGAGACTTTAATAGTGAACTAGTATTTAGAAGGTGATGTTGTTGGTGACTTTATTTGTTTAAAATGCTTAAGTGTCGGTTACTTTAATAGTGAACTTTTGTTTGGATGGTGATGTTGTTGGTTACTTTATTTCTGGAAAATGATTAAGTGCCGTTGACTTTAAAAGTGAATTATTGTTTAGAAGGTAATATTATTGGTTACTTTATTTGTTGAAAATTCTTAAGTGCCGGTGATTTTAATAGTTAATTAATGTTTAGAAGGTGATGTTGTTGGTAACTTTATTTGTTGAAAATGCATATCTTTTGGTGACTTTAAAAGTGAACTTTTGTTTCGAAGGTGATGTTGTTGGTTACTTTATTTGTTGAAATTACTTAAGTGCTGGTTACTTTAAAAGTGAACTTTTGTTTAGAAGGTGAAGCTGTTGGTTACTTTATTTGTTGAAAATACTTAAGGGTCGGTGACTTTACTAGTGAATTAGCGTTTAGAAGGTGATGTTGTCGGTGACTTTATATGTTGAAAATGCTTAACTCTTGGTGACTTTCGAAGTGATATAGCTGTTTACTTTATTTGTTTAAAATGTTTAAGTGACGATGACTTTAATAGTGCATTAGCATTTAGAAGGTGATGTTGTTGGTGAATTTATATGTTGAAAATGCTTAACTGGTGGTGGCTTTAAATGTGAATTAGTTCCGTTGGTGCCTTTGCTAGTTAAAAAAGCTTAAGTTTTGTCACTTTAATAGTAGACTCGTGTTTAGTAGGTGATGTTGTTGGTGACTTTATTTGTTGAAAATGCTTAAGTGCCGGTGACTTTAAAAGTGAACTTTTGTTTAGAAGGTGATGCTGTTGGTCACTTTATTTGTTGAAAATGTTTAAGTGCCGGTGACTTTAAAAGTGAACTTTTGTTTAGGAGGTGATGTTGTTGGTGACTTTATTTGTTGAAAATTCTTAAGTACAGGTGACTTTAATAGTTAATTAGTATTAATAAGGTGGTGTTGTTGGTGACTTTATTTGTTGAAAATGATTAACTTTTGGTGACTTTAAAAGTGAATTACTTTAGTTGGTGCCTTTGTTAGTTAAAAAAGCTTATGTTTTGGATGACTTTAAAAGTGAACTAGTGTTTAGGATGTGATGTTGTTGGTGACTTTATTTGTTGAAAATGCTTAAGTGTCCGTGACTTTTATAGTGAACTTTTGTTAGGACGGTGATGTTGTTGGTTACTTTATTTGTTGAAAAGGATTAAGTGTCGTTGCCTTTAAAGGTGAACTTTTCTTTAGAACGTGATGTTGTCGGTTACTTTATTTGTTGAAAATGCTTAAGTGCAGGCGACTTTAATAGTGAATTAATGTTTAGAAGGTGATGTTGTTGGTGACTTTATTTGTTGAAAGTGCTTAATTTTTGGTGACTTTAAAAGTGAATTAGTTTTGTTGGTGCCTTTGTTAGTTGAAAAAGCTTAAGTTTTGGTGACTTTAATCGTGAACTAGTGTTTAGGAGGTGATCTTGTTGGTAACTTGATTTGTTGAAAATGCTTCATGCCGGTGACTTTAAAAGTGAACTTTTATTTCGAAGGTGATGTTGTTGGTTACTTTATTTGTTTCAAATAGTTAATTGCTGGTGACTTTAAAAGTGAACTTTTGTTTAGAAGGTGATGTTGTTGGATACTTTATTTGTTGAAAATACTTAAGTGTCGGTGACTTTAATAATGAATTAGTGTTTAGAAGGTGATGTTGTCGGTGAATTTATATGTTGAAAAGGATTTACTTTTGGTGACTTTACAAGTGAATTAGTTTGGTTGGTGCCTTTGTTAATTGAAAAAGCTTAAGTTTTGTTGACTTTAATAGTGAACAAGTGTTTAGAAGGTGATATTGCAGGTGACTTTATTTATTCAAAATGCTTAAGTGTCGGTGACTTAAAAAGTGAACATTTGTTTAGAACGTGATGTTGTTGGTTACTTCATTTGTTTAAAATTCTTAAGTGCCGTTGACTTTAATATTGAATTAGTGTTTAGAACGTGTTGTTGGTGGTGACTTTATTTGTTAAAATTGATTAAGTTCCGGTGACTTTAATAGTGTATTAGTGTTTAGAATGTGATAGTGTTGGTTACTTTATTAGTTTAAAATGCTTAAAGGCCGGTGACTTTAATAGTGAATTAGAGTTTAGAAGGTGATGTTGTTGGTAAATTTATTTGTTGAAAATGCTTAACTTTTGGTGACTTTAAAAGTGAATTAGTTTCGTTGTGCCTTTATTAGTTGAAAATGCTTTAGTTTTGGTTTCTTTAATAGTGAACTAGTGTTTAGGAGGTGATGTTGTTGGTAACATTATTTGTTGAATATGTTTCAGTGCCGGTGACTTTAAAAGTGAACTTTTGTTTCGAAGGTGATGTTGTTGGTTACTTTATTTGTTGAAATTACTTAAGTGCTGGTGACTTTAAAAGTGAACTTTTGTTTAGAAGGTGAAGCTGTTGGTTACTTTATTTGTTGAAAATACTTAAGGGTCGGTGACTTTACTAGTGAATTAGCGTTTAGAAGGTGATGTTGTCGGTGACTTTATATGTTGAAAATGCTTAACTCTTGGTGACTTTCGAAGTGATATAGCTGGTTACTTTATTTGTTGAAAATGTTTAAGTGACGATGACTTTAATAGTGCATTAGTATTTAGAAGGTGATGTTGTTGGTGAATTTATATGTTGAAAATGCTTAACTGGTGGTGGCTTTAAATGTGAATTAGTTCCGTTGGTGCCTTTGCTAGTTAAAAAAGCTTAAGTTTTGGTCACTTTAATAGTAGACTCGTGTTTAGTAGGTGATGTTGTTGGTGACTTTATTTGTTGAAAATGCTTAAGTGCCGGTGACTTTAAAAGTGAACTTTTGTTTAGAAGGTGATGCTGTTGGTCACTTTATTTGTTGAAAATGTTTAAGTGCCGGTGACTTTAAAAGTGATCTTTAGTTTAGGAGGTGATGTTGTTGGTGACTTTATTTGTTGAAAATTCTTAAGTACAGGTGACTTTAATAGTTAATTAGTATTTAGAAGGTGGTGTTGTTGGTGACTTTATTTGTTGAAAATGATTAACTTTTGGTGACTTTAAAAGTGAATTACTTTAGTTGGTGCCTTTGTTAGTTAAAAAAGCTTATGTTTTGGATGACTTTAAAAGTGAACTAGTGTTTAGGATGTGATGTTGTTGGTGACTTTATTTGTTGAAAATGCTTAAGTGTCCGTGACTTTTATAGTGAACTTTTGTTAGGACGGTGATGTTGTTGGTTACTTTATTTGTTGAAAAGGATTAAGTGTCGTTGCCTTTAAAGGTGAACTTTTCTTTAGAACGTGATGTTGTCGGTTACTTTATTTGTTGAAAATGCTTAAGTGCAGGCGACTTTAATAGTGAATTAATGTTTAGAAGGTGATGTTGTTGGTGACTTTATTTGTTGAAAGTGCTTAATTTTTGGTGACTTTAAAAGTGAATTAGTTTTGTTGGTGCCTTTGTTAGTTGAAAAAGCTTATGTTTTGGTGACTTTAATCGTGAACTAGTGTTTAGGAGGTGATTTTGTTGGTAACTTGATTTGTTGAAAATGCTTCAGTGCCGGTGACTTTAAAAGTGAACTTTTGTTTCGAAGGTGATGTTGTTGGTTACTTTATTTGTTTCAAATAGTTAATTGCTGGTGACTTTAAAAGTGAACTTTTGTTTAGAAGGTGATGTTGTTGGATACTTTATTTGTTGAAAATACTTAAGTGTCGGTGACTTTAATAGTGAATTAGTGTTTAGAAGGTGATGTTGTCGGTGACTTTATATGTTGAAAATGATTTACTTTTGGTGACTTTACAAGTGAATTAGTTTGGTTGGTGCCTTTGTTAATTGAAAAAGCTCAAGTTTTGTTGACTTTAATAGTGAACAAGTGTTTAAAAGGTGATGTTGCTGGTGACATTATTTATTCAAAAATCATAAGTGTCGGTGACTTAAAAAGTGAACATTTGTTTAGAACGTGATGTTGTTGGTTACTTTATTTGTTTAAAATTCTTAAGTGCCGTTGACTTTAATATTGAATTAGTGTTTAGAAGGTGTTGTTGGTGGTGACTTTATTTGTTAAAATTGATTAAGTTCCGGGGACTTTAATAGTGTATTAGTGTTTAGAATGTGATAGTGTTGGTTACTTTATTAGTTTAAAATGCTTAAATGCCGGTGACTTTAATAGTGAATTAGAGTTTAGAAGGTGATGTTGTTGGTAAGTTTATTTGTTGAAAATGCTTAACTTTTGGTGACTTTAAAAGTGAATTAGTTTCGTTGGTTACTTTATTTGTTGAAAATGCTTAAGTTTCGGTGACTCTAAAAGTGAACTTTTGTTTAGGAGATGATGATGTTGGAGACTTTATTTGTTGAAAATGCTTAACTTTTTGTGACTTTAGAAGAGAATAAGTTTCATTGGTGCCTTTCTTAGTTAAAAAAGCATAAGTTTTGGTGACTTTAATAGTGA
Organism: Capsicum pubescens; assembly: GCA_030864215.1. NCBI lineage: Eukaryota > Viridiplantae > Streptophyta > Magnoliopsida > Solanales > Solanaceae > Capsicum > Capsicum pubescens. The sequence continues at coordinate 156,624,481 of CM061547.1, read as the reverse complement.
ACTAGTGTTTAGGAGGTGATGGTGGTTGTGACTTTATTTGTTGAAAATGTTTAAGTGCCGGTTACTTTAAAAGGTTACTTTTATTTAGAAGGTGATGTTGTTGATTACTTTATTTGTAGAAAATGTTTAAGTGCCGGTGATTCTAAAAGTGAACTTTTGCTTAGGAGGTGATGTTGTTGGTGACTTTATTTGGTGAAAATTCTTAAGTACCGGTGACTTTAATAAATTATAAGTATTTAGAAGGTGGTGTTGTTGGTGACTTTATTCGTTGAAAATGATTAACTTTTGGTGACTTTAAAAGTGAATTAGTTTCGTTGGTGCCTTTATTAGTTTAAAAAGCTTATGTTTTTGAGACTTTAATAGTGCACTAGTATTTAGAAGGTGATGTTGTTGGTGACTTTATTTGTTTAAAATGCTTAAGTGTCGGTTACTTTAATAGTGAACTTTTGTTTGGATGGTGATGTTGTTGGTTACTTTATTTCTGGAAAATGATTAAGTGTCGTTGACTTTAAAAGTGAATTATTGTTTAGAAGGTAATATTATTGGTTACTTTATTTGTTGAAAATTCTTAAGTGCCGGTGATTTTAATAGTTAATTAATGTTTAGAAGGTGATGTTGTTGGTAACTTTATTTGTTGAAAATGCATATCTTTTGGTTACTTTAAAAGTGAACTTTTGTTTCGAAGGTGATGTTGTTGGTTACTTTATTTGTTGAAATTACTTAAGTGCTGGTTACTTTAAAAGTGAACTTTTGTTTAGAAGGTGAAGCTGTTGGTTACTTTATTTGTTGAAAATACTTAAGGGTCGGTGACTTTACTAGTGAATTAGCGTTTAGAAGGTGATGTTGTCGGTGACTTTATATGTTGAAAATGCTTAACTCTTGGTGACTTTCGAAGTGATATAGCTGTTTACTTTATTTGTTTAAAATGTTTAAGTGACGATGACTTTAATAGTGCATTAGCATTTAGAAGGTGATGTTGTTGGTGAATTTATATGTTGAAAATGCTTAACTGGTGGTGGCTTTAAATGTGAATTAGTTCCGTTGGTGCCTTTGCTAGTTAAAAAAGCTTAAGTTTTGTCACTTTAATAGTAGACTCGTGTTTAGTAGGTGATGTTGTTGGTGACTTTATTTGTTGAAAATGCTTAAGTGCCGGTGACTTTAAAAGTGAACTTTTGTTTAGAAGGTGATGCTGTTGGTCACTTTATTTGTTGAAAATGTTTAAGTGCCGGTGACTTTAAAAGTGAACTTTTGTTTAGGAGGTGATGTTGTTGGTGACTTTATTTGTTGAAAATTCTTAAGTACAGGTGACTTTAATAGTTAATTAGTATTAATAAGGTGGTGTTGTTGGTGACTTTATTTGTTGAAAATGATTAACTTTTGGTGACTTTAAAAGTGAATTACTTTAGTTGGTGCCTTTGTTAGTTAAAAAAGCTTATGTTTTGGATGACTTTAAAAGTGAACTAGTGTTTAGGATGTGATGTTGTTGGTGACTTTATTTGTTGAAAATGCTTAAGTGTCCGTGACTTTTATAGTGAACTTTTGTTAGGACGGTGATGTTGTTGGTTACTTTATTTGTTGAAAAGGATTAAGTGTCGTTGCCTTTAAAGGTGAACTTTTCTTTAGAACGTGATGTTGTCGGTTACTTTATTTGTTGAAAATGCTTAAGTGCAGGCGACTTTAATAGTGAATTAATGTTTAGAAGGTGATGTTGTTGGTGACTTTATTTGTTGAAAGTGCTTAATTTTTGGTGACTTTAAAAGTGAATTAGTTTTGTTGGTGCCTTTGTTAGTTGAAAAAGCTTAAGTTTTGGTGACTTTAATCGTGAACTAGTGTTTAGGAGGTGATCTTGTTGGTAACTTGATTTGTTGAAAATGCTTCATGCCGGTGACTTTAAAAGTGAACTTTTATTTCGAAGGTGATGTTGTTGGTTACTTTATTTGTTTCAAATAGTTAATTGCTGGTGACTTTAAAAGTGAACTTTTGTTTAGAAGGTGATGTTGTTGGATACTTTATTTGTTGAAAATACTTAAGTGTCGGTGACTTTAATAATGAATTAGTGTTTAGAAGGTGATGTTGTCGGTGAATTTATATGTTGAAAAGGATTTACTTTTGGTGACTTTACAAGTGAATTAGTTTGGTTGGTGCCTTTGTTAATTGAAAAAGCTTAAGTTTTGTTGACTTTAATAGTGAACAAGTGTTTAGAAGGTGATATTGCAGGTGACTTTATTTATTCAAAATGCTTAAGTGTCGGTGACTTAAAAAGTGAACATTTGTTTAGAACGTGATGTTGTTGGTTACTTCATTTGTTTAAAATTCTTAAGTGCCGTTGACTTTAATATTGAATTAGTGTTTAGAACGTGTTGTTGGTGGTGACTTTATTTGTTAAAATTGATTAAGTTCCGGTGACTTTAATAGTGTATTAGTGTTTAGAATGTGATAGTGTTGGTTACTTTATTAGTTTAAAATGCTTAAAGGCCGGTGACTTTAATAGTGAATTAGAGTTTAGAAGGTGATGTTGTTGGTAAATTTATTTGTTGAAAATGCTTAACTTTTGGTGACTTTAAAAGTGAATTAGTTTCGTTGGTGCCTTTGTTAGTTGAAAAAGCTTAAGTGCCGGTGACTTTAAAAGTGAACTTTTGTTTAGGAGATGATGATGTTGGTGACTTTATTTGTTGAAAATGCCTAACTTTTTCTGACTTTAAAAGAGAATAAGTTTCATTGGTGCCTTTGTTAGTTAAAAAAGCTTATGTTTTGGTGACTTTAATTGTGAACTAGTGTTTATGAGGTGATGGTGTTGGTGACTTTATTTGTTGAAAATTTTTAAGTGCCGGTGACTTTTGGTTACTTTTTTTGTTGAAAATGATTAAGTGTCATTGACTTTAAAAGTGAACTATTGTTTAGAAGGCAATATTGTAGGTTACTTTATTTGTTGAATATGCTTAAGTGCCGGTGATTTTAATAGTCAATTAATGTTTAGAAGGTGATGTTGTTGGTGACTTTATTTGTTGAAAATGCATAACTTTTGGTGACTTTAAAAGTGAATTAGTTTCGTTGTGCCTTTGTTAGTTGAAAAAGCTTAAGTTTTGGTTACTTTAATAGTGAACTAGTGTTTAGGAGGTGATGTTGTTGGTAACTTTATTTTTTGAATATGCGTCAGTGCTAGTGACATTAAAAGTGAACTTTTGTTTCGAAGGTGATGTTGTTGGTTACTTTATTTGTTGAAAATGCTTAAGTGCCGGTGATTTTAATAGTTAATTAATGTTTAGAAGGTGATGTTGTTGGTAACTTTAATTGTAGAAAATGCATAACTTTTGGTGACTTAAAAAGTGAATTAGTTTCATTGTGCCTTTGTTAGTTGTAAAAGTTTCAGTTTTGGTTACTTTAGTAGTGAACTAGTGTTTCGGAGGTGATGCTTTTTGTAACTTTATTTGTTTTATATGCTTCAGTGCCAGTGACTTTAAAAGTGAACTTTTGTTTCGAAGGTGATGTTGTTGGTTACTTTATTTGTTGAAAATACTTAAGTGCTGGTGACTTTAAAAGTGAAATTTTGTTTAGAAGGTGATGCTGTGGTTACTTTATTTGTTGAAAATACTTAAGTTTTGATGACTTTAATAGTGAATTAGTGTTAATAAGGCGATGTTGTCAGTGACTTTATATGTTGAAAATGCTTAACTTTTGGTAACTTTACAAGTGAATTAGTTTTGTTGGTGCCTTTGTTAATTGGAAAAGCTTAAGTTTTGTTGAATTTAATAGTGAACAAATGTTTATGAGGTGATGTTGTTGTCGACTTTATTTGTTGAAAATGCTTAGGTGCCGGTTACTTTAATAGTGAACTTTTGTTTGGAAGGTGATGTTGTTGGTTACTTTATTAGTTTAAAATGCTTAGGTGCCGTTGACTTTAATAGTGAATTAGAGTGTAGAAGGTGATGTTCTTGGTGAATTTATTTGTTGAAAATGCTTAACTTTTGGTGAATTTAAAAGTGAATTAGTTTCGTTGGTGCCTTTGTTAGTTGAAAAAGCTTACGTTTTGGTGACTTTAATCGTGAACTAGTGTTTAGGAGGTGATGTTGTTGGTGACTTTTTTTGTTGAAAATGCTTAAGTGCCGGTGACTTTAAAAGTGAACTTTTGTTTAGAAGATGATGTTGTTGTTACTTAATAAGTATAAAATGCTTGAGTGTCGGTGACTTTAAAAGAGAAGCTTTGTTTACAAGGTGCTGATGTTTCTGACGTTATTTGTTGAAAATGGTTAAGTACCGGTGACTTTAGTAGTGAATTAGTATTTAGAAGGTGGTGTTGTTAGTGACTTTATTTGATGAAAATGGTTAACTTTTGGTGACTTTAAAAGTGAATTAGTTACGTTGGTTCTTTTGTTAGTTGAAAAAGCTTAAGTTTTTGTGACTTTAATAGGGAACTAGTGTTTAGGAGTTGATGTTGTTGGTGACTTTATTTCTTTAAAATTCTTAAGTGTCGGTTACTTTTATAGTTAACTTTTGTTAGGACGGTGATGTTGTTGGTAACTTTAGTTGTTGAAAAAGATTAAGTGTCGTTGACTTTAAAAGTGAACTTTTGTTTAGAACGTGATGTAGTCGGTTACTTTATTGGTTTAAAATGCTTAAGTGCCAGTGACTTTAATAGTGAATTAGTGATTATAAGATGATGTTGTTGGTCAGTTTAATTGTTTAAAATGTTTAACGTTTGGTGACTTTTAAAGATAATAGTGAACTAATGTTTAGGAGGTGATGTTGTTGGTGACTTTATTTGTTGAAAATGCTTAGGTACCGGTTACTTTAATAGTGAACTTTTATTTGGAAGGTGACGTTGTTGGTTACATTATTAGTTTAAAATGCTTAAGTGCCGGTGACTTTAATAGTGAATTAAAGTTTAGAAGGTGATGTTGTTGGTGAATTTATTTGTTGAAAATGCTTAACTTTTTGTGACTTTAAAAGTGAATTAGTTTCGTTGGTGCCTTTGTTAGTTGAAAAAGCTTACGTTTTGGTGACTTTAATAGTGAACTAGTGTTTAGGAGGTGATGTTGTTGGTGACTTTTTAAGTTGAAAATGCTTAAGTGCCGGTGACTTTAAAAGTGAACTTTTGTTTAGAAGATGATGTTGTTGGTTACTTTATTAGTTGAAAATGCTTAAGTGCCGGTGACTTTAAAAGTGAACTTTTGTTGAGGAGGTGATGATGTTGGTTACTTTATTTGTTGAAAATACTTAAGTACCGGTGACTTTAGTAGTGATGTAGTATTTAGAAGGTGGTGTTGTTGGTTACTTTATTTGTTTCAAATAGTTAATTGTTGGTGACTTTAAAAGTGAACTTTTGTTTAGAAGGTGATGTTGTTGGATACTTTATTTGTTGAAAATACTTAAGTGTCGGTGACTTTAATAGTGAATTAGTGTTTAGAAGGTGATGTTGTCGGTGACTTTATATGTTGAAAATGATTTACTTTTGGTGACTTTTCAAGTGAATTAGTTTAGTTGGTGCCTTTGTTAATTGAAAAAGCTTAAGTTTTGTTGACTTTAATAGTGAACAAGTGTTTAGAAGGTGATGTTGCTGGTGACATTGTTTATTCAAAAATCTTAAGTGTCGGTGACTTAAAAAGTGAACATTTGTTTAGAACGTGATGTTGTTGGTTACTTTATTTGTTTAAAATTCTTTAGTGCCGTTGACTTTAATATTGAATTAGTGTTTAGAAGGTGTTGTTGGTGGTGACTTTATTTGTTAAAATTGATTAAGTTCCGGTGACTTTAATAGTGTATTAGTGTTTAGAATGTGATAGTGTTGGTTACTTTATTAGTTTAAAATGCTTAAATGCCGGTGACGTTAATAGTGAATTAGAGTTTAGAAGGTGATGTTGTTGGTAAATTTATTTGTTGAAAATGCTTAACTTTTGGTGACTTTAAAAGTGAATTAGTTTCGTTGGTGACTTTATTTGTTGAAAATGCTTAAGTTTCGGTGACTCTAAAAGTGAACTTTTGTTTAGGAGATGATGATGTTGGAGACTTTATTTGTTGAAAATGCTTAACTTTTTGTGACTTTAGAAGAGAATAAGTTTCATTGGTGCCTTTCTTAGTTAAAAAAGCATAAGTTTTGGTGACTGTAATAGTGAACTAGTGTTTAGGAGGTGATGGTGGTTGTGACTTTATTTGTTGAAAATGATTAAGTGCCGGTTACTTTAAAAGGTTACTTTTATTTAGAAGGTGATGTTGTTGATTACTTTATTTGTCGAAAATGCTTAAGTGCCGGTGATTCTAAAAGTGAACTTTTGCTTAGGAGGTGATGTTGTTGGTGACTTTATTTGGTGAAAATTCTTAAGTACCGGTGACTTTAATAAATTATAAGTATTTAGAAGGTGGTGTTGTTGGTGACTTTATTCGTTGAAAATGATTAACTTTTGGTGACTTTAAAAGTGAATTAGTTTCGTTGGTGCCTTTATTAGTTTAAAAAGCTTAAGTTTTTGAGACTTTAATAGTGAACTAGTATTTAGGAGGTGATGTTGTTGGTGACTTTATTTGTTTAAAATGCTTAAGTGTCGGTTACTTTAATAGTGAACTTTTGTTTGGATGGTGATGTTGTTGGTTACTTTATTTCTGGAAAATGATTAAGTGCCGTTGACTTTAAAAGTGAATTATTGTTTAGAAGGTAATATTGTTGGTTACTTTATTTGTTGAAAATTCTTAAGTGCCGGTGATTTTAATAGTTAATTAATGTTTAGAAGGTGATGTTGTTGGTAACTTTATTTGCCTAAAATGCATATCTTTTGGTGACTTTAAAAGTGAATTAGTTTCATTGTGCCTTTGTTAGTTGAAAAAGTTTCAGTTTTGGTTACTTTAGTAGTGAACTAGTGTTTCGGAGGTGATGCTTTTGGTAACTTTATTTGTTTTATATGCTTCAGTGCCAGTGACTTTAAAAGTGAACTTTTGTTTCGAAGGTGATGTTGTTGGTTACTTTATTTGTTCAAAATACTTAAGTGCTGGTGACTTTAAAAGTGAAATTTTGTTTAGAAGGTAATGCTGTGGTTACTTTATTTGTTGAAAATACTTATGGTTCGGTGACTTTAATAGTGAATTTGTGTTAATAAGGTGATGTTGTCGGTGACTTTATATTTTGAAAATGCTTCACTTTTGGTAACTTTACAAGTGAATTAGTTTTGTTGGTGCCTTTGTTAATTGGAAAAGCTTAAGTTTTGTTGAATTTAATAGTGAACTAATGTTTAGGAGGTGATGTTGTTGTCGACTTTATTTGTTGAAAATGCTTAGGTGCCGGTTACTTTAATAGTGAACTTTTGTTTGGAAGGTGATGTTGTTGGTTACTTTATTAGTTTAAAATGCTTAAGTGCCGGTGACTTTAATAGTGAATTAGAGTGTAGAAGGTGATGTTCTTGGTGAATTTATTTGTTGAAAATGATTAACTTTTGGTGACTTTAAAAGTGAATTAGTTTGGTTGATGCCTTTGTTAGTTGTAAAATCTTACGTTTTTGTGACTTTAATAGTGAACTAGTGTTTAGGAGGTGATGTTGTTGGTGACTTTATTTGTTGAAAATACTTAAGTGCCGGTGACTTTAAAAATGAACTTTTGTTAAGGAGGTGATGTTGTTGGTTACTTTATTAGTTGAAAATGCTTAATTGCCGGTGACTTTAGATGTGAACTTTTGTTTCGAAGGTGATGTTGTTGGTTACTTTATTTGTTGAAAATAGTTAATTGCTGGTGATTTTAAAAGCGAACTTTTGTTTAGAAGGTGATGTTGTTGGATACTTTATTTGTTGAAAATACTTAAGTGTCGGTGACTTTAATAGTGAATTAGTGTTTAGAAGGTGATGTTGTCGGTGACTTTATATGTTGAAAATGATTAACTTTTGGTGACTTTAAAAGTGAATTAGTTTCGTTGGTGCCTTTGTTAATGGAAAAAGCTTAAGTTTTGTTGACTTTAATAGTGAACTAGTGTTTAGAAGGTGATGTTGTTGATTACTTTAATTGTTGAAAATTCTTAAGCGCCGGTGACTTTAAAAGTGAACTTTTCTTTAGGAGGTGAAGTTGTTGGTGACTTTATTTGGTGAAAATTCTTAAGTACCGGTGACTTTAATAATTAAATAGTATTTAGAAGGTGGTGTTGTTGGTGACTTTATTCGTTGAAAATGATTAAATTTTTGTGACTTTGAAAGTGAATTAATTTCGTTGGTTGCTTTGTTAGTTTAAAAAGTTTAAGTTTTGGAGACTTTAATAGTGAACTAGTATTTAGGAGGTGATGTTGTTGGTGACTATAATAGTGAACGTTTGTTTGGATGGTGATGTTGTTGGTTACTTTATTTGTTGAAAATGATTAAGTGTCGTTTACTTTAAAATGAACTATTGTTTAGAAGGTAATATTGTTGATAAAGTTATTTTTTGAAAATGCTTAATTGCGGGTGATTTTAATAGTTAATTAATGTTTAGAAGGTTATGTTGTTGTTGACTTTATTTGTTGAAAATGCATAACTTTTGGTGACTTTAAAAGTGAATTAGTTTCGTTGTGCCTTTGTTAGTTGAAAAAGCTTAAGTTTTGGTTACTTTAATAGTGAACTAGTGTTTAGGAGGTGATGTTGTTGGTAACTTTATTTGTTGAATATGCTTTAGTTCCAGAGTCTTTAATAGTGAATTAGTATTTAGAAGGTGGTGTTGTTAGTGACTTTTTTTTGATGAAAATGCTTAATTTTTGGTGACTTTAAAAGTGAATTACTTTTGTTGGTGCTTTTGTTAGTTGAAAAAGCTTAAGTTTTGGTGACTTTAATAGGGAACTAGTGTTTAGGAGGTGATGTTGTTGGTTACTTTATTTGTTAAAAATGATTAAGTGCCTTTGACTTTAAAAGTGAACTTTGGTTTAGAAGGTGATGTTTGTTGTTACTTTATTTGTTTAAAATGCTTAAGTGCCGGTGACTTTAATAGTGAATTAGTGTTTAGAAGGTGATGTTGATGGTGACTTTATTTGTTGAAAATGTTTGAATTTTGGTGAGTTTAAATGAGAATTAGTTTTGTTGGTGCCTTTGTTAGTTGAAAAAGCTTAAGTTTTGGTGACTTTAATAGTGAACTAGTGTTTAGGAGGTGATGCTGTTGGTAACTTTATTTGATGAAAATGCTTCAGTGCCGGTAGCTTTAAAAGTGAACTTTTGTTTCGAAGGTGATGTTGTTGGTTACTTTATTTGTTTAAAATGCTTAAGTACCGGTGAATTTAATAGTGAATTAGTGTTTAGAAGGTGATGTCGTCGGTGACTTTATATGTTGAAAATGCTTAACTTTTGGTGACTTTACAAGTGAATTAGTTTCGTTGGTGCCTTTGTTAATTGATAAAGCTTCAGTTTTGGTGACATTAATAGTGAACTAGTGTTTAAGAGGTGATGTTATTGGTGACTTTATTTGTTAAAAATTCTTAAGTGGCGGTGACTTTAATAGTGAACTTTTGTTCGGAAGGTGATGTTATTCGTTACTTTATTTGTTGAAAATGATTAAGTGCCAGTGACGTTAATAGTGAACTATTGTTTAGAAGGTGATGTAGTTGGTTACTTTATATGTTTAAAAAGCTTAAGTGCTGGTGACTTTAATAATTAATTAGTGTTTAGAAGGTGATGTTGTTGGTGAATTTATTTGTTGAAAATGCTTAACTTTTGGTGGCTTTAAAAGTGAATTAGTTTCGTTGTTGTCTTTGATAATTGAAAAAGCTTAATTTATGGTGACTTTAATAGTACACTAGTGATAAGGATGTGATATTGTTGATGACTTTATTTATTGAAAATGCTTAAGTGCCGGTGACTTTAAAAGTGAACTTTAGTTTAGGAGATGATGATGTTCGTAACTTTATTTGTTGAAAATGCTTAACTTTTTGTGACTTTAAAAGTGAATAAGTTTGATTGGTGCCTTTGTTAGTTAAAAAAGCTCAAGTTTTGGTGTCTTTAATAGTGAACTAGTGTTTAGGAGGTGATGGTGTTGGTGACTTTATTTGTTTAAAATGTTTAAGTGCCGGTGACTTAAAAAGTTTACTTTTGTTTAGAAGGTGATGTTGTTGATTACCTTATTTGTTGAAAATGCTTAAGTGCCGGTGACTTTAAAAGTGAACTTTTGTTTAGAAGATGATGTTGTTGGTTACCTTATTTGTTGAAAATGCTTAAGTGTCGGTGACTTTAAAAGTGAACTTTTGTTTAGAAGATGATGTTGTTGGTTACTTAATTAGTATAAAATGCTTAACTGTCGGTGACTTTAAAAGTGAAGTTTTGTTTAGAAGGTGCTGATGATGGTGACGTTATTTGTTGAAAATGGTTAAATACCGGTGACTTTAGTAGTGAATTAGTATTTAGAAGGTGGTGTTGTTAGTGACTTTATTTGATGAAAATGGTTAACTTTTGGTGACTTTAAAAGTGAATTAGTTACGTTGGTTCTTTTGTTAGTTGAAAAAGCTTAAGTTTTGGTGACTTTAATAGGGAACTAGTGTTTAGGAGTTGATGTTGTTGGTGACTTTATTTCTTTAAAATTCTTAAGTGTCGGTTACTTTTATAGTTAACTTTTGATAGGACGGTGATGTTGTTGGTAACTTTATTTGTTGAAAATGATTAAGTGCCGGTGACATTAATAGTTAATTAGTGATTATAAGATGATGTTGTTGGTCAGTTTATTTGTTGAAAATGTTTAACGTTTGGTTAGTTTTAAAGAGAATTAGTTTTGTTGGTGCCTTTGTTAATTGAAAAAGCTTAAGTTTTGGAGACTTTAATAGTGAACTAGTATTTAGGAGGTGATGTTGTTGGTGACTTTATTTGTTTAAAATGCTTAAGTGTCGGTTACTTTAATAGTGAACTTTTGTTTGGATGGTGATGTTTTTTGTTGCTTAAGTGCCGGTGATTTTAATATTCAATTAATGTTTAGAAGGTGATGTTGTTGGTGACTTTATTTGTTGAAAATGCATAACTTTTGGTGACTTTAAAAGTGAATTAGTTTCGTTGTGCCTTTGTTAGTTGAAAAAGCTTAAGTTTTGGTTACTTTAATAGTGAACTAGTGTTTAGGAGGTGATGTTGTTGGTAACTTTATTTGTTGAATATGCTTCAGTGCCAGTGACTTTAAAAGTGAACTTTTGTTTCGAAGGTGATGTTGTTGGTTACTTTATTTTTGAAAATACTTAAGTGCTGGTGACTTTAAAAGTGAAATTTTGATTAGAAGGTGATGCTGTTGGTTAGTTTATTTGTTGAAAATACTTAAGGGTCGGTGACTTTAATAGTGAATTTGTGTTAATAAAGTGATGTTGTTGGTGACTTTATATGTTGAAAATGCTTAACTTTTGGTAACTTTACAAGTGAATTAGTTTTGTTGGTGCCTTTGTTAATTGGGAAAGCTTAAGTTTTGTTGACTTTAATAGTGAACTAATGTTTAGGAGGTGATGTTGTTGGTGACTTTATTTGTTGAAAATGCTTAGGTACCGGTTACTTTAATAGTGAACTTTTATTTGGAAGGTGACGTTGTTGGTTACATTATTAGTTTAAAATGCTTAAGTGCCGGTGACTTTAATAGTGAATTAAAGTTTAGAAGGAGATGTTGTTGGTGAATTTATTTGTTGAAAATGCTTAACTTTTTGTGACTTTAAAAGTGAATTAGTTTCGTTGGTGCCTTTGTTAGTTGAAAAAGCTTACGTTTTGGTGACTTTAATAGTGAACTAGTGTTTAGGAGGTGATGTTGTTGGTGACTTTTTTAGTTGAAAATGCTTATGTGCCGGTGACTTTAAAAGTGAACTTTTGTTTAGAAGATGATGTTGTTGGTTACTTTATTAGTTGAAAATGCTTAAGTGCCGGTGACTTTAAAAGTGAACTTTTGATGAGGAGGTGATGATGTTGGTTACTTTATTTGTTGAAATTGCTTAAGTACCGGTGACTTTAGTAGTGAATTAGTAGTTAGAAGGTGGTGTTGTTGGTGACTTTATTTGATGATAATGCTTAACCTTTGGTGACTTTAAAAGTGAATTAGTTTCGTTGGTTCTTTTGTTAGTTGAAAAAGCTTAAGTTTTGGTGACTTTAATAGGGAACTAGTGTTTAGGAGGTGATGTTGTTGGTGACTTTATTTGTTGAATATGTTTCAGTGCCGGTGACTTTAAAATGTTACTATTATTTGGAAGGTGACGTTGTTGGTTACATTATTAGTTTAAAATGCTTATGTGCCGGTGACATTAATAGTGAATTAAAGTTTAGAAGGTGATATTGTTGGTGAATTTATTTGTTGAAAATGCTTAACTTTTTGTGACTTTAAAAGTGAATTAGTTTCGTTGTGCCTTTGTTAGTTGAAAATGCTTTAGTTTTGGTTTCTTTAATAGTGAACTAGTGTTTAGGAGGTGATGTTGTTGATAACTTTATTTGTTGAATATGTTTCAGTGCCGGTGACTTTAGAAGTGAACTTTTGTTTCGAAGGTGATGTTGTTGGTTACTTTATTTGTTGAAATTACTTAAGTGCTGGTGACTTTAAAAGTGAACTTTTGTTTAGAAGGTGATGCTGTTGGTTACTTTATTTGTTGAAAATACTTAAGGGTCGGTGAATTTACTAGTGAATTAGCGTTTAGAAGGTGATGTTGTCGGTGACTTTATATGTTGAAAATGCTTAACTCTTGGTGACTTTCGAAGTGAATTAGTTTCGTTGGTGCCTTTGTTAATTGGAAAATCTTAAGTTTTGTTGACTTTAATATTGAACTTATGTTTAAGAGGAAATGTTGTTGGTGACTTTATTTGTTGAAAATGTTTAGGGGCCGGTTCCTTTAATAGTGAATTATTGTTTAGAAGATGATGTTGTTGGTGACTTTATTTGTTGAAAGTGCTTAAGTTCCGGTGACATTAATTGTGAATTAGTGATTGAAAATGATAGGGTTTGTTACTTTCTTTGTGACAATTATTAAGTGCCGGAGACTTTAAAAGTGAACTTTTGTTTAGAAGGTGAGATAGTTGGTTAATTTATTTGTTGAAAATGTTTAAGTGACTATGACTTTAATAGTGCATTAGTATTTAGAAGGTGATGTTGTTGGTGAATTTATATGTTGAAAATGCTTAACTGGTGGTGGCTTTAAATGTGAATTATTTTCGTTGGTGCCTTTGCTAGTTAAAAAAGCTTAAGTTTTGGTCACTTTAATTGTAGACTAGTGTTTAGTAGGTGATGTTGTTGGTGACTTTATTTGTTGAAAATGCTTAAGTGCCGGTGACTTTAAAAGTGAACTTTTGTTTAGAAGGTGATGCTGTTGGTCACTTTATTTGTTGAAAATGCTTAAGTGCCGGTGACTTTAAAAGTGAACTTTTGTTTAGGAGGTGATGTTGTTGGTGACTTTATTTGTTGAAAATTCTTAAGTACAGGTGACTTTAATAGATAATTAGTATTTAGAAAGTGGTGGTGTTGGTGACTTTATTTGTTGAAAATGATTAACTTTTGGTGACTTTAAAAGTGAATTACTTTAGTTGGTGCCTTTGTTAGTTAAAAAAGCTTAAGTTTTGGATGACTTTAAAAGTGAACTAGTTTTTAGGATGTGATGTTGTTGGTGACTTTATTTGTTGAAAATGCTTAAGTGTCCGTGACTTTTATAGTGAACTTTTGTTAGGTCGGTGATGTTGTTGGTTACTTTATTTGTTGAAAAGGATTAAGTGTCGTTGACTTTAAAGGTGAACTTTTCGTTAGAACGTGATGTTGTCGGTTAGTTTATTTGTTGAAAATGCTTAAGTGCAGGCGACTTTAATAGTGAATTAATGTTTAGAAGGTGATGTTGTTGGTGACTTTATTTGTTGAAAGTGCTTAATTTTTGGTGACTTTAAAAGTGAATTAGTTTTGTTGGTGCCTTTGTTAGTTGAAAAAGCTTAAGTTTTGGTGACTTTAATCGTGAACTAGTGTTTAGGAGGTGATCTTGTTGGTAACTTGATTTGTAGAAAATGCTTCAGTGCCGGTGACTTTAAAAGTGAACTTTTGTTTCGAAGGTGATGTTGTTGGTTACTTTATTTGTTTCAAATAGTTAATTGCTGGTGACTTTAAAAGTGAACTTTTGTTTAGAAGGTGATGTTGTTGGATACTTTATTTGTTGAAAATACTTAAGTGTCGGTGACTTTAATAGTGAATTAGTGTTTAGAAGGTGATGTTGTCGGTGAATTTATATGTTGAAAATGATTTACTTTTGGTGACTTTACAAGTGAATTAGTTTGGTTGGTGCCTTTGTAATTGAAAAAGCTTAAGTTTTGTTGACTTTAATAGTGAACAAGTGTTTAGAAGGTGATGTTGCAGGTGACTTTATTTATTCAAAATGCTTAAGTGCCGGTGACTTAATAAGTGAACATTTGTTTAGAACGTGATGTTGTTGGTTACTTTATTTGTTTAAAATTCTTAAGTGCCGTTGACTTTAATATTGAATTAGTGTTTAGAACGTGTTGTTGGTGGTGACTTTATTTGTTAAAATTGATTAAGTTCCGGTGACTTTAATAGTGTATTAGTGTTTATAATGTGATAGTGTTGGTTACTTTATTAGTTTAAAATGCTTAAAGGCCGGTGACTTTAATAGTGAATTAGAGTTTAGAAGGTGATGTTGTTGGTAAATTTATTTGTTGAAAATTCTTAACTTTTGGTGACTTTAAAAGTGAATTAGTTTCGTTGGTGCCTTTGTTAGTTGAAAAAGCTTAAGTGCCGGTGACTTTAAAAGTGAACTTTTGTTTAGGAGATGATGATGTTGGTGACTTTATTTGTTGAAAATGCCTAACTTTTTCTGACTTTAAAAGTGAATAAGTTTCATTGGTGCCTTTGTTAGTTAAAAAAGCTTATGTTTTGGTGACTTTAATTGTGAACTAGTGTTTAGGAGGTGATGGTGTTGGTGACTTTATTTGTTGAAAATTTTTAAGTGCCGGTGACTTTAAAATGTTACTTTTGTTTAGAAGGTGATGTTGTTGATTACTTTATATGTTGAAAATGCTTAAGTTTCGGTGATTCTAAAAGTGAACTTTTGCTTAGGAGGTGATGTTGTTGGTGACTTTATTTGGTGAAAATTCTTAATTACCGGTGACTTTAATAAATTATAAGTATTTAGAAAGTGGTGTTATTGGTGACTTTATTCGTTTAAAATGATTAACTTTTGGTGACTTTAAAACTGAATTATTTTCGTTGGTGCCTTTGTTAGTTTAAAAAGCTTAAATTTTGGAGACTTTAATAGTGAACTAGTATTTAGGAGGTGATGTTGTTGGTGACTTTATTTGTTGAAAATGCTTAAGTGTCGGTTACTTTAATAGTGAACTTTTGTTTGGATGGTGATATTGTTTGTTACTTTATTTGTTGAAAATGATTAAGTGTCGTTGACTTTAAAAGTAAATTATTGTTTATAAGGAAATATTGTTGGTTACTTTATTTGTTGAAAATGCTTAAGTGCCCGTGATTTTAATAGTTAATTAATGTTTAGAAGGTGATGTTGTTGGTGACTTTATTTGTTTAAAATGCATAACTTTTGGTGACTTTAAAAGTTAATTAGTTTCTTTGTGCCTTTGTTAGTTGAAAAAGCTTAAGTTTTGGTTACTTTAATAGTGAACTAGTGTTTAGGAGGTTATGCTGTTGGTAACTTTATTTGTTGAATATGCTTTAGTGCCAGTGACTTTAATAGTGAACTTTTGTTTTGAAGGTGTTGTTGTTGGTTACTTTATTTGTTGAAAATACTTAAGTGCCGGTGACTTTAAAAGTGAAATTTTGTTTAGAAGATGATGCTGTAGGTTACTTTATTTGTTGTAAATTCTTAAGGGTCGGTGACTTTAATAGTGAATTATTGTTTATAAGGTGTTGTTGTCGGTGACTTTATATTTTTAAAACGCTTATCTTTTGGTAAATTTACAAGTGAATTAGTTTTGTTGGTGCCTTTGTTAATTGGAAAATCTTAAGTTTTGTTGACTTTAATAGTGAACTAATGTTTAAAAGGTGATGTTGGTGACTTTATTTTCTTAAAATGCTTAGGTGCCGGTTACTTTAATAGTGAACTTTTGTTTGGAAGGTGATGTTGTTGGTTACTTTATTAGTTTAAAATGCTTAAGTGCCGGTGACTTTAATAGTGAATTATAGTTTAGAACGTGATGTTGTTGTTGAATTTATTTCTTGAAAATGCTTAACTTTTGGTGACTTTAAAAGTGAATTAGTTTGGTTGATGCCTTTGTTAATTGTAAAATCTTACGTTTTGGTGACTTTAATAGTGAACTAGTGTTTAGGAGGTGATGTGTTTGGTGACTTTCTTTGTTGAAAATGATTAAGTGCCGGTGACTTTAATTGTGAACTTTTATTTAGAAGATGATGTTGTTGGTTACTTTATTAGTTGAAAATGCTTAATTGTCGGTGACTTTAAATGTGAACTTTTGTTTCGAAGGTGATGTTGTTGGTTACTTTATTTGTTGAAAATAGTTAATTGCTGGTGATTTTAAAAGTGAACTTTTGTTTAGAAGGTGATGTTGTTGGATACTTTATTTGTTGAAAATACTTAAGTGTCGGTGACTTTAATAGTGAATTAGTGTTTAGAAGGTGATGTTGTTGGTGACTTTATATGTTGAAAATGATTAACTTTTGGTGACTTTACAAGTGAATTAGTTTCGTTGGTGCCTTTGTTAATGGAAAAAGCTTAAGTTTTGTTGACTTTAATAGTGAACTAGTGTTTAGAAGGTGATGTTGTTTATTACTTCAATTGTTGAAAATGCTTAAGCGCCGGTGACTTTAAAAGTGAACTTTTTTTAGGAGGTGATGTTGTTGGTGACTTTATTTGGTGAAAATTCTTAAGTACCGGTGACTTTAATAATTAATTAGTATTTAGAAGGTGGTGTTGTTGATGACTTTATTCGTTGAAAATGATTAAATTTTTGTGACTTTAAAAGTGAATTAGTTTCGTTGGTTCCTTTGTTAGTTTAAAAAGCTTATGTTTTGGAGACTTTAATAGTGAACTAGTATTTAGGATGGTGATGTTGTTGGTTACTTTATGGATGGTGATGTTGTTGGTTACTTTATTTGTTGAAAATGATTAAGTGTCGTTGACTTTAAAAGTGAACTATAGTTTAGAAGGTAATATTGTTGGTTACTTTATTTGTTTAAAATGCTTAAGTGCGGGTGATTTTAATAGTTAATTAATGTTTAGAAGGTGATGTTGTTGTTGCCTTTATTTGTTGAAAATGCATAATTTTTGGTAACTTTAAAAGTGAATTAGTTTCGTTGTGCCTTTGTTAGTTGAAAAAGCTTATGTTTTGGTTACTTTAATAGTGAACTAGTGTTTAGGAGGTGATGTTGTTGGTAACTTTATTTGTTGAATATGCTTTAGTGCCAGTGTCTTTAATAGTGAATTAGTATTTAGAAGGTGGTGTTGTTAGTGACTTTTTTTGATGAAAATGCTTAATTTTTGGTGACTTTAAAAGTGAATTACTTTTTTTGGTGCTTTTGATAGTTGAAAAAGCTTAAGTTTTGGTGACTTTAATAGGGAACTAGTGTTTAGGAGGTGATGTTGTTGGTTACTTTATTTGTTAAAAATGATTATGTGCCTTTGACTTTAAAAGTGAACTTTGGTTTAGAAGGTGATATTTGTTGTTACTTTATTTGTTTAAAATGCTTAAGTGCCGGTGACTTTAATAGTGAATTAGTGTTTAGAAGGTGATGTTGTTGGTGACATTATTTGTTGAAAATGTTTGAATTTTGGTGACTTTAAATGAGAATTAGTTTTGTTGGTGCCTTTGTTAGTTGAAAAAGCTTAAGTTTTGGTGACTTTAATAGTGAACTAGTGTTTAGGAGGTGATGTTGTTGGTAACTTTATTTGTTGAAAATGCTTCAGTGCTGGTAACTTTAAAAGTGAACTTTTGTTTCGAAGGTGATGTTGTTGGTTACTTTATTTGTTGAAAATGCTTAAGTACCGGTGACTTTAATAGTGAATTAGTGTTTAGAAGGTGATGTCGTCGGTGACTTTATATGTTGAAAATGCTTAACTTTTGATGACTTTACAAGTGAATTAGTTTCGTTGGTGCCTTTGTTAATTGAAAAAACTTAAGTTTTGGTGACTTTAATAGTGAACTAGTGTTTAAGATGTGATGTTATTGGTGACTTTATTTGTTAAAAATTCTTAAGTGGCGGTTACTTTAATAGTGAACTTTTGTTTGGAAGGTGATGTTATTCGTTACTTTATTTGTTGAAAATGATTAAGTGCCAGTGACATTAATAGTGAACTATTGTTTAGAAGGTGATGTAGTTGGTTACTTTATATGTTTAAAAAGCTTAAGTGCCGGTGACTTTAATAATTAATTAGTGTTTAGAAGGTGATGTTGTTGGTGAATTTATTTGTTGAAAATGCTTAACTTTTGGTGTCTTTAAAAGTGAATTAGTTTCGTTGTTGTCTTTGATAATTGAAAAAGCTTAATTTATGGTGACTTTAATAGTACACTAGTGATAAGGATGTGATATTGTAGGTGGCTTTATTTATTGAAAATGCTTAAGTGCCGGTGACTTTAAAAGTGAACTTTAGTTTAGGAGATGATGATGTTGGTAACTTTATTTGTTGAAAATGCTTAAGTTTTTGTTACTTTAAAAGTGAATAAGTTTGATTGGTGCATTTGTTAGTTAAAAAAGCTCAAGTTTTGGTGTCTTTAATAGTGAACAAGTGTTTAGGAGGTGATGGTGTTGGTGACTTTATTTGTTTAAAAAGTTTTAAGTGCCGGTGACTTAAAAAGTTTACTTTTGTTTCGAAGGTGATGTTGTTGATTACCTTATTTGTTGAAAATGCTTAAGTGCCGGTGAATTTAAATGTGAACTTTTGTTTAGGAGGTGATGTTGTTGGTGACTTTATTTGGTGAAAATTCTTAAGTACCGGTGACTTTAATAATTTATTAGTATTTAGAAGGTGGTTTTGTTGGTGACTTTATTCGTTGAAAATGATTAACATTAGGTGACTTTGAAAGTGAATTAGTTTCGTTGGTGCCTTTGTTAGTTTAAAAAGCTTAAGTTTTTGAGACTTTAATAGTGAACTAGAATTTAGGAGGTGATGTTGTTGGTGACTTTATTTGTTGAAAATGCTTAAGTGTCGGTTACTTTAATAGTGAACTTTTGTTTGGATGGTGATGTTGTTGGTTACTTTATTTGTTGAAATTTATTTAGTGTCGTTGACTTTAAAAGTGAAATATTGTTTAGAAGGTAATATTGTTGGTTACTTTATTTGTTGAAAATGCTTAAGTGCCGGTGAATTTAATAGTTAATTAATGTTTAAAAGGTGATGTTGTTGGCGAGTTTATTTATTGAAAATGCGTAACTTTTGGTCACTTTAAAAGTGAATTATTTTCGTTGTGCCTTTGTTAGTTGAAAAAGCTTCAGTTTGTGTTACTTTAATAGTGAGCTAGTGTTTAGGAGGTGATGACGTTGGTAACTTTCTTTGTTGAATATACTTCAGTGCCAGTGACTTTAAAAGTAAACTTTTGTTTCAAAGGTGATGTTGTTGATTACTTTATTTGTTGAAATTACTTAAGTGCTGGTGACTTTAAAAGTGAAATTTTGTTTAGAAGGTGATTCTGTTGGTTACTTTATTTGTTGAACATACATATGGGTCGGTGACTTTATTAGTGAATTAGTGTTAATAAGGTGATGTTGTCGGTGACTTTATATGTTGAAAATGCTTAACTTTTGGTAACTTTACAAGTGAATTAGTTTTGTTGGTGCCTTTGTTAATTGGAAAAACTTATGTTTTGTTGACTTTAATAGTGAACTAATGTTTAGGAGGTGATGTTGTTGGTGACTTTATTTGTTGAAAATGTTTAGGTGCCGGTTACTTTAATAGTGAATTTTTGTTTGGAAGGTCATGATGTTTGTAACTTTATTAGTTTAAAATGCTTAAGTACCGGTGACTTTAGTAATGAATTAGAGTTTAGAAGGTGATGTTGTTGGTGAATTTATTTTTTGAAAATGCTTAACTCTTGGTGAATTTAAAAGTGAATTAGTTTCGTTGGTGCCTTTGTTAGTTGAAAAAGCTTACGTTTTGGTGACTTTAATAGTGAACTAGTTTTTAGGAGGTGATGTTGTTGGTGACTTTTTTTTTTTGAAACTGCTCAAGTGCCGGTGACTTTAAAAGTGAACTTTTGTTTAGATGATGATGTTGTTGGTTACTTAATTAGTTGAAAATGTTCAAGTGCCGGTGACTTTAAAAGTGAACTTTTGTGTAGGAGGTGATGATGTTGGTGACTTTATTTGTTGAAAATGCTTAAGTACCGTTGACTTTAGTAGTGAATTAGTATTTAGAAGGTGGTGGTGTTGGTGACTTTATTTGATGAAAATGCTTAACTTTTGGTGACTTTAAAAGTGAATTAGTTACGTTGGTCCTTTTGCTAGTTGCAAAAGCTTAAGTTTTGGTGACTTTAATAGGGAACAAGTGTTTAGGAGTTGATGTTGTTGGTGACTATATTTCTTTAAAATTCTTAAGTGTCGGTGACTTTTATAGGTAACTTTAGTTAGGACGGTGATGTTGTTGCTTACTTTATTTGTGGAAAATGATTAAGTGTCGTTGACTTTAAAAGTGAACTTTATTTTAGAACATGATGTTGTCGGTTACTTTATTTGTTGAAAATGCTTAAGTGCCGGTGACTTTAACAGTGAATTAGTGTTTAGAATGTGATGTTGTTGGTGACTTTATTTGTTGAAAATGTTTAACTTTTGGTGGCTTAAAAAGAGAATTCGTTTCGTTGGTGCCTTTGTTAGTTGAAAAAGCAAAAGTTTTGGTGACTTTAAGAGTGAACTAGTGTTTAGGAGGTGATATTTTTGGTAACTTTATTTGTTGAAAATGCTTCAGTGCCGGTAACTTTAAAAGTGAACTTTTGTTTCGAAGGTGATGTTGTTGGTTACTTTATTTGTTGAAAATACTTAAGTACTGGTGACTTTAAAAGTGAACTTTTGTTTAGAAGGATATGTTGTTGGTTACTTTATTTGTTAATAATGCTTAAGTGCCGGTGACATTAATAGTGAATTAGTGTTTAGAAGGTGATGTTGTCGGTGACTTTATATGTTGAAAATGCATAGCTTTTGGTGACTTTACAAGTGAATTAGTTTCGTTGGTGCCTTTGTTAATTGAAAAAGCTTCAGTTTTGGTGACTTTAATGGTGAACTAGTGTTTAGGAGGTGATGTTGTTGGTGACTTTATTTGATTAAAATGCTTAAGTGCCGGTGACTTTAATAGTGAACTTTTGTTTGGAAGGTGATGTTATTCGTTACTTTATTTGTTGAAAATGATTAAGTGCCAGTGACATTAATAGTGAACTATTGTTTAGAAGGTGATGTAGTTTGTTACTTTAATTGTTGAAAAAGCTTAAGTGCCGGTGACTTTAATAGTGAATTAGTATTTAGAAGGTGATGTATTTGGTGAATTTATTTTTTGAAAATGTTTAACTTTTGGTGGCTTTAAAAGTGAATTAGTTTCGTTGGTGCCTTTGTTAATTGAAAAAGCTTAAGTTTTGGTGAGTTTAATAGTAAACTAGTGTTTAAGAGGTGATGTTGTTGGTGACTTTATTTGTTGAAAATGCTTAAGTGCTGGTGACTTTAAAAGTGAACTTTTGTTTAGAAGGTGATGTTTTTGGTTACTTTATTTATTGAAAATGCTTAAGTGCCGGTGACTTTAAAAGTGAACTTTTGTATAGGAGGTGATGTTGTTGGTGACTTTATTTGGTGAAAATTCTTAAGTACCGGTGAATTTAATAATTAATTAGTATTTAGAAGGTGGTGTTGTTGGTGACTTTGTTTGTTGAAACTGATTAACTTTTGGTGACTTTAAAAGTGAATTAGTTTCGTTGGTGCCTTTGTTAGTTGAAAAATCTTAAGTTTTGCAGACTTTAATAGTGAACTAGTGTTTAGGAGGTGATATTATTGGTGAATTTATTTCTTGAAAATGCTTAAGTGTCGGTTACTTTAATAGTGAACTTTTATTTTGAAGGTGATGTTGTTGGTTACTTTATTAGTTTAAAATGCTTAAGAGCCGGTGAATTTAATAATGAATTAGAGTTTAGAAGGTAATGTTGTTGATGAATTTATTTGTTGAAAATGCTTAAGTGCCGGTGATTTTAATAGTCAATTAATGTTTAGAAGGTAATGTTGTTGGTGACTTTATTTGTTGAAAACTTATAACTTTTGGAAACTTTAAAAGTGAATTAGTTTCGTTGTGCCTTTGTTAGTCGAAAAAGCTTAAGTTTTTGTTACTTTAATAGTGAACTAGTGTTTAGGAGGTAATGTTGTTGGTAACTTTATTTGTTGAATATGCTTCAGTGCCGGTGACTTGAAAAGTGTACTTTTGTTTCGAAGGTGATGTTGTTGGTTACTTTATTTGTTGAAAATACTTAAGTGCTGGTGACTTTAAAAGTGAACTTTTTTTTAGAAGGTGATGCTGTTGGTTACTTTATTGGTTGAAAATACTTAAGGGTCGGTGACTTTAATAGTGAATTAGTGTTTAGAAGGTGATGTTGTCGGTAACTTTATATGTTTAAAATGTTTAACTCTTGGTTACTTTACAAGTGACTTAGTTTCGTTGGTGTCTTTGTTAATTGGAAAAGCTTAAGTTTTGTTGACTTTAATAGTGAACTAATGTTTAGGAGGTGATGTTGTTGGTGACGTTATTTGTTGAAAATGCTTAGGTGCCGGTTACTTTAATAGTGAATTAGTGTTAAGAAGGTGATGTCGTTGGTGACTTTATTTGTTGAAAGTGCTTAAGTTCCGGTGACTTTAATAGTGAATTTGTGTTTGAAGGTGATATGGTTTGTTACTTTCTTTGTTGACAATTATTAAGTGCCGCTGACTTTAAAAGTGAACTTTTGTTTAGAAGGTGATGTAGCTGGTTACTTTATTTGTTAAAAATGTTTAAGTGCCGATGACTTTAATAGTGAATTAATATTTAGAAGGTGATGTTGTTGGTGAATTTATATGTTGAAAATGCTTAACTTTTGGTGGCTTTAAATGTGAATTAGTTTCGTTGGTGCCTTTGCTAGTTAAAAGATCATAAGTTTTGGTGACTTTAATAGTAGACTATTGTTTAGTAGGTCATGTTGTTGGTGATATTATTTGTTGAAAATGCTTAAATGCCGGTGACTTTAAAAGTGAACTTTTGATTAGAAGGTGATGCTGTTGGTCACTTTATTTGTTGAAAATACTTAACTGCCGGTGACTTTAAAAGTTAACTTTTGTTTAGGAGGTGATGTTGTTGGTGACTTTATTTGTTGAAAATTCTTAAGTACAGGTGACTTTAATAGTTAATTAGTAATTAAAAGGTGGTGTTGTTGGTGACTTTATTTGTTGAAAATGATTAACTTTTGGTGACTTTATAAGTGAATTACTTTAGTTGGTGCCTTTGTTAGTTAAAAAAGCTTAAGCTTTGGATGACTTTAAAAGTGAACTAGTGTTTAGGAGGTGATGTTGTTGGTGACTTTATTTGTTGAAAATGCTTACTTGTCGGTGAGTTTTATAGTGAACTTTTGTTAGGACGGTGATGTTGTTGGTTACTTTATTTGTTGAAAATGATTAAGTGCCGTTGACTTGAAAGGTGAACTTTTGTTTAGAACGTGATGTTGTCGGTTACTTTATTTGTTGAAAATGCTTAAGTGCCGGTGAGTTTAATAGTGAATTAATGTTTAGAAGGTGATGTTGTTAGAGACTTTATTTGTTGAAAGTGCTTAATTTTTGGTGACTTTAAAAGTGAATTAGTTTTGTTGGTGCCTTTGTTAGTTGAAAAAGCTTACATTTTGGTGACTTTAATAGTGAACTAGTGTTTAGGGGGTGATGTTGTTGGTGACTTTTTTCGTTGAAAATGCTTAAGTGCCGGTGACTTTAAAAGTGAACTTTTGTTTAGAAGATGATGTTGTTGGTTACTTAATTAGTTGAAAATCCTTTAGTGCCGGTGACTTTAAAAGTGAACTTTTGTTTAGGAGGTGATGATGATGGCGATTTTATTTGCTGAAATTGCTTAAGTACCGTTGACTTTAATAGTTAATTAGTATTTAGAAGGTGGTGTTGTTGGTGACTTTATTTGATGAAAATGCTTAACTTTTGGTGACTTCAAAAGTGAATTAGTTTCGTTGGTGCTTTTGAGCGTTGAAAAAACATAAGTTTTGGTGACTTTAATAGGGAACTAGTGTTTAGGAGTTCATGTTGTTGGTGACTTTATTTGTTCATAATGCTTAAGTGCCAGTGACTTTAATAGTGAACTTTTGTTTGGAAGGTGATGTTATTGGTTACTTTATTTGTTCAAAATGCATAAGTGTCGATGACTTAAAAAGTGAACTTTTGTTTAGAAGGTGATGTTGCTTGTTACTTTATTTGTTGAAAATGCTTAAGTGCCGGTGACTTTAATAGTGAATTAGTGTTTAGAAGGTGATGTTGTTGGTGACTTTATTTGTTGAAAGTGCTTAAGTTCCGGTGACTTTAATAGTGAATTAGTGATTGAAGGTGATATGGTTTGTTACTTTATTTATTGAAAATGATTAAGTGCCGGTTACTTTAAAAGTGATCTCTTTTTTAGAAGGTGATGTAGTTGGTTACTTTATTTGTTGAAAATGCTTAAGTGCCAGTGACTTTAATAGTGAATTAATATTAAGAAGGTGATATTGTTGATGAATTTATTTGTTGAAAATGTTTAACTTTTGGTGGGATTAAGGGTGAATTAGTTTCGTTGGTGCCTTTGCTAGTTAAAAAAGCTTAAGTTTTGGTGACTTTAATAGTAGACTAGTGTTTAGTTGGTGATGTTGTTGGTTACTTTATTTGTTGAAATTGATTAAGTATCGGTGACTTTAATAGTGAATTAGTATTTAGAAGGTGGTGTTGGTGGTGACATGATTTGATGAAAATGCTTAACTTTTGGTGACTTTAAAAGTGAATTAGTTTCGTTGGTTCTTTTATTAGTTGAAAAAGCTTAAGTTTTGGTGACTTTAATAGGGAACTAGTGTTTAAGAGTTGATATTGTTGGTGACTTTATTTCTTTAAAATGCTTAAGTGTCGGTGAGTTTTATAGTGAAATTTTGTTAGGACGGTGATGTTGTTGTTTACTTTATTTGTTGAAAATGATTTAGTGTCGTTGACTTTAAAAGTGAACTTTTGTTTAGACCGTGATGTTGTCGGTTACTTTATTTGTTGAAAATGCTTAAGTGCCGGTGACTTTAACAGTGAATTAGTGTTTAGAATGTGATGTTGCTGGTGACTTTATTTGTTGAAAATGTTTAACTTTTGGTGACTTAAAAAGAGAATTCGTTTCGTTGGTGCCTTTGTTAGTTGAAAAAGCTAAAGTTTTGGTGACTTTAATAGTGAACTAGTGTTTAGGAGGTGATGTTGTTGGTAACTTTATTTGTTGAAAATGCTTCAGTGCCGGTAACTTTAAAAGTGAACTTTTGTTTCGAAGGTGATGTTGTTGGTTACTTTATTTGTTGATAATACTTAAGTACTAGTGACTTTAAAAGTGAACTTTTGTTTAGAAGGAGATGTTGTTGGTTACTTTATTTGTTTAAAATGCTTAAGTGCTGGTGACTTTAATAGTGAATTAGTGTTTTGAAGGTGATGTTGTCGGTGACTTTTTATGTTGTAAATGCTTAACTTTTGGTGACTTTACAAGTGAATTAGTTTCGTTGGTTCCTTTTTTAATTGAAAAAGCTTTAGTTTTGGTGACTTTAATGGTGAACTAGTGTTTAGGAGGTGATGTTGTTAGTGACTTTATTTGATGAAAATGCTTAAGTGCCGGTGACTTTAATAGTGAACTTTTGTTTGGAAGGTGATGTTATTTGTTACTTTATTTGTTGAAAATGATTAAGTGCCAGTGACATTAATAGTGAACTATTGTTTAGAAGGTGATGTAGTTGGTTACTTTATATGTTGAAAATGCTTATCTTTTGGTGACTTTACAAGTGAATTAGTTTAGTTGGTTCCTTTGTTAATTCAAAATGCTTAAGTTCTGCTGACGTTAATAGTAAACTAGTGTTTAGGATGTGATGTTATTGGTGACTTTATTTGTTGAAAATGTTTTAGTGCCGGTGACTTTAATAGTGAATTAGTATTTAGAAGGTGATGTTGTTGGTGAATTTATTTTTTGAAAGTGCTTTAGTGCCGGTGAATTTAATAGTGAATTTGTGTTTAGAAGGTGATATTGTTGGTTACTTTATTTGTTGAAAATGATTAAGTGCCAGTGTCTTTAAAGTGAACTATTGTTTAGAAGGTGATGTAGTTGGTTATTTTATTTGTTGACAAAGCTTAAGTGTCGGTGACTTTAATAGTTAATTGGTGTTTAGATGGCGATGTTGTTGTTGAGTTTATATGTTTAAAATGCTTAACTTTTGGTGGCTTTAAAAGTAAATTAGTTTATTGGTGCATTTGTTCATTGAAAAAGCTTAAGTTTTGGTGACGTTAATCGTAAACTAGTGTTTAGGAGGTGATGTTCTTGGTGACTTTATTTGTTGAAAATGCTTAAGTGCCGGTGACTTTAAAAGTGAACTTTTGTTTAGAAGGTGATGTTGTTGGTTACTTTATTTGTTGAAAATGCATAAGTGCCAGTGACTTTAAAAGTGAACTTTTGTTTTGGAGGTGATGTTGTTGGTGACTTTATTTGGTGAAAATTCTTAAGTACCGGTGACTTTAATAGTGAATTAGTATTTAGAAGGTGGTGTTGTTGGTGATTTTATTTGTTGAAAATGAGTAACTTTTGGTGACTTTAAAAGTGAATTAGTTTCGTCGGTGCCTTTGTTAGTTGAAAAAGCTTAAGTTTTTGAAACTTTAATAGTGAACTAGTGTTTAGGAGGTGATGTTGCTGGTAACTTTATTTGTAGAAAATGCTTCAGTGCCGGTGACTTTAAAAGTGAACTTTTCCTTCGATGGTGATGTTGTTGGTGACTTTATTTGTTGAAAATGTTTGAATTTTGGTGACTTTAAATGAGAATTAGTTTTGTTGGTGCCTTTGTTAGTTGAAAAAGCTTAAGTTTTGTTTACTTTAATAGTGAACTAGTGTTTAAGAGGTGATGCTGTTGGGAACTTTATTCGTTGAAAATGCTTCAGTGCCGGTAACTTTAAAAGTTAACTTTTGTTTCGAAGGTGATGTTGTTGGTTACTTTGTTTGTTGAAAATACTTAAGTACTGGTGACTTTAACAGTGAACTTTTGTTTAGAAGGAGATGTTGTTGGTTACTCTATTTGTTTGAAAATGCTTAAGTGCCGGTGACTTTAATAGTGAATTAGTGTTTAGAAGGTGATGTTGTCGGTGACTTTATATGTTGAAAATGCTTAACTTTTGGGACTTTACAAGTGAATTAGTTTCGTTGGTGCCTTTGTTAATTGAATAAGCTTCAGTTTTGGTGACTTTAATAGTGAACTACTGTTTAGGAGGTGATGTTATTGGTGACTTTATTTGTTAAGAATTCATAAGTGCCGGTGACTTTAATAGTAAACTTTTGTTTGGAAGGTGATGTTATTCGTTACTTTATTTGTTGAAAATGATTAAGTCCCAGTGACATTAATAGTGAACTATTGTTTAGAAGGTGATGTAGTTGGTTACTTCATATGTTTAAAAAGCTTAAGTGCCGGTGACTTTAATAATTATTTAGTGTTTAGAAGGTGATGTTGTTGGTGAATTTATTTGTTGAAAATGCTTAACTTTTGGTGGCTTTAAAAGTAAATTAGTTTCGTTGTTGCCTTTGATAATTGAAAAAGCTTAATTTATGGTGACTTTAATTGTAAACTAGTGATTAGGAGGTGATATTGTTGGTGACTTTATTTATTGAAAATGCTTAAGTGCTGGTGACTTTAAAAGTGAACTTTAGTTTAGGAGATGATGATGTTGGTAACATTATTTGTTGAAAATGCTTAACTTTCTGTGACTTTAAAAGTGAATAAGTTTGATTGGTGCCTTCGTTAGTTAAAAAAGCTCAAGTTTTGGTGTCTTTAATAGTGAACTAGTGTTTAGGAGGTGATGGTGTTGGTGACTTTATTTGTTGAAAATGTTTAAGTGCCGGTGAATTTAAAAGTTTACTTTTGTTTAGAAGGTGATGTTGTTGATTACCTTATTTGTTGAAAATGCTTAAGTGCCGGTGACTTTAAAAGTGAACTTTTGTGTAGGAGGTGATGTTGTTGGTGACTTTATTTGGTGAAAATTCTTAAGTACCGGTGACTTTAATAATTAATTAGTATTTAGAAGGTGGTGTTGTTGGTGACACTATTCATTGAAAATGATTAACTTTGGGTGACTTTGAAAGTCAATTAGTTTCGTTGGTGCCTTTGTTAGTTTAAAAAGCTTATGTTTTTGAGACTTTAATTGTGAACTATAATTTAGGAGGTGATGTTGTTGGTGATTTTTTTTGTTGAAAATGCTTAAGTGCCCGTGACTTTAAAAGTGAACTTTTGTTTAGAAGATGATGTTGTTGGTTACTTAATTAGTTGAAAATGCTTAAGTGCCGGTGACTTTAAAAGTGAACTTTTGTTTAGGAGGTGATGATGTTGGTGACTTTATTTGTTGAAAATGCTTAAGTACCGGTGACTTTAGTAGTGAATTAGTATTTAGAAGGTGGTGGTGTTGGTGACTTTATTTGATGAAAATGCTTAACTTTTGGTGACTTTAAAAGTGAATTAGTTACGTTGGTTCTTTTTTTAGTTGCAAAAGATTAAGTTTTGGTGACTTTAATAGGGAACAAGTGTTTAGGAGTTGATGTTGTTGGTGACTTTATTTCTTTAAAATTCTTAAGTGTCGGTGACTCTTATAGTTAACTTTAGTTAGGACGATGATGTTGTTGGTTACTTTATTTGTTGAAAATGATTAAGTGCCGTTGACTTTAAAAGTGAACATTTGTTTAGAACATTATGTTGTCGGTTACTTTATTTGTTGAAAATGCTTAAGTGCCGGTGACTTTAACAGTGAATTAGTGTTTAGAATGTGATGTTGTTGGTCATTTTATTTGTTGAAAATGTTTAACTTTTGGTGACTTAAAAAGAGAATTCGTTTCGTTGGTGCCTTTGTTAGTTGAAAAAGATAAAGTTTTGGTGACTTTAATAGTGAACTAGTGTTTAGGAGGTGATTTTGTTGGTAACTTTATTTGTTGAAAATGCTTCAGTGCCGGTAACTTTAAAAGTGAACTTTTGTTTCGAAGGTGATGTTGTTGGTTACTTTATTTGTTGAAAATACTTAAGTATTTGTGACTTTAAAAGTGAACTTTTGTTTAGAAGGAGATGTTGTTGGTTACTTTATTTGTTTAAAATGCTTAAGTGCTGGTGACTTTAATAGTGAATTAGTGTTTAGGAGGTGATGTTGCTGGTGACTTTATTTGATGAAAATGCTTAAGTGCCGGTGACTTTAATAGTGAACTTTTGTTTGGAAGGTTATGTTATTTGTTACTTTATTTGTTGAAAATGATTAAGTGCCAGTGACATTAATAGTGAACTATTGTTTAGAAGGTGATGTAGTTGGTTACTTTATTTGTTGAAAAAGCTTAAGTGCCAGTGACTTTTATAATTAATTAGTTTTTAGAAGGTAATGTTGTTGGTGATTTTATTTTTTGAAAATGTTTAACTTTTGGTGGCTTTAAAAGTGAATTAGTTTCGTTGGTGCCTTTGCTAATTGAAAAAGCTTAAGTTTTGGTGAGTTTAATAGTAAACTAGTGTTTATGAGGTGATGTTGTTGGTGACTTTATTTGTTTAAAATTCTTAAGTGCTGGTGACTTTAAAAGTAAACTTTTGTTTAGAAGGTGATGTTGTTGGTTACTTTATTTGTTGAAAATGCTTAAGTGCCGGTGACTTTAAAAGAGAACTTTTGTTTAGGAGGTGATGTTGTTGGTGAATTTATTTGGTGAAAATTGTTAAGTACCGGTGACTTTAATAATTAATTAGTATTTAGGAGGTGTTGTAGATGGTGACTTTATTTGTTGAAAATGATGAACTTTTGGTGACTTTAAAAGTGAATTAGTTTCATTGGTGCCTTTGTTAGTTGAAAAAGCTTAAGTTTTGGAGACTTTAATAGTGAACTAGAGTTTAGAAGGTGATATTATTAGTGAATTTATTTGATGAAAATGCTTAAGTGTCGGTTACTTTAATAGTGAAATTTGGTTTTGAAGGTGATGTTGTTGGTTACTTTATTAGTTTAAATTGCTTAAGAGCCGGTGACTTTAATAATGAATTAGAGTTTAGAAGGTGATGTTGTTGGTGAATTTATTTGTTGAAAATGCTTAAGTGCCGGTGATTTTAATAGTCAATTAATGTTTAGAAGGTTATGTTGTTGGTGACTTTATTTGTTGAAAATGCATAACTTTTGGTGATTTTAAAAGTGAATTAGTTTCGTTGTGCCTTTGTTAGTCGAAAAAGCTTAAGTTTTGGTTACTTTAATAGTGAACTAGTGTTTAGGAGGTAATGTTGTTGGTAACTTTCTTTGTTGAATATGCTTCAGTGCCGGTGACTTTAAAAGTGAACTTTTGTTTCGAAGGTGATGTTGTTGGTTACTTTATTTGTTGAAAATACTTAAGTGCTGGTGACTTTAAAAGTGAACTTTTGTTTACAAGGTGATGTTGTTGGTTACTTTATTTGTTGAAAATACTTAAGGGTCGCTGACTTTAATAGTGAATTAGTGTTTAGAAGGTGATGTTGTCGGTGACTTTATATGTTGAAAATGCTTAACTCTTGGTGACTTTACAAGTGACTTAGTTTCTTTGGTGCCTTTGTTAATTGGAAAAGCTTAAGTTTTGTTGTCTTTAATAGTGAACTAATGTTTAGGAGGTGATGTTGTTGGTGACTTTATTTGTTGAAAATGCTTAGGTGCCGGTTAGTTTAATAGTGAATTAGTGTTTTGAAGGTGATGTCGTTGGTGACTTTATCTGTTGAAAGTGCTTAAGTTCCGGTGACTTTAATAGTGAATTTGTGTTTGAAGGTGATATGGTTAGTTACTTTCTTTGTTGACAATTATTAAGTGCCGGTGACGTTAAAAGTGAACTTTTGTTTAGAAGGTGATGTAGTTGGTTACTTTATTGTTAAAAATATTTAAGTGTCGATGACTTTAATAGTGAATTATTATTTAGAAGGTGATGTTTTTGGTGAATTTATATGTTGAAAATGTTTAACTTTTGGTGGCTTTAAATGTGAATTAGTTTCGTTGGTGCCTTTGCTAGTTAGAATAGCTTAAGTTTTGGTGACTTTAATAGTAGACTATTGTTTAGTAGGTGATGTTGTTGGTGACTTTATTTGCTGAAAATGCTTAAGTGGCGGTGACTTTAAAAGTGAACTTTTGTTTAGAAGGTGATGTTGTTGGTCACTTTATTTGTTGAAAATACTTAAGTACTGGTGACTTTAAAAGTGAACTTTTGTTTAGAAGGAGATGTTGTTGGTAACTTTATTTGTTTAAAATGCTTAAGTGCTGGTGACTTTAATAGTGAATTAGTGTTTCGAAGATGATGTTGTCGGTGACTTTATATGTTGAAAATGCTTAACTTTTGGTGACTTTACAAGTGAATTAGTTTCGTTGGTTCCTTTGTTAATTTAAAAAGCTTCAGATTTGGTGACTTTAATAGTGAACTAGTGTTTAGGAGGTGATGTTGTTGGTGACTTTATTTGATGAAAATGCTTAAGTGCCGGTGACTTTAATAGTGAACTTTTGTTTGGAAGGTGATGTTATTTGTTACTTTATTTGTTGAAAATGATTAAGTGCCAGTGACATTAATAGTGAACTATTGTTTAGAAGGTGATGTAGTTGGTTACTTTATTTGTTGAATAAGCTTAAGTGCCAGTGACTTTTATAATTAATTAGTTTTTAGAAGGTAATGTTGTTGGTGAATTTATTTTTTGAAAATGTTTAACTTTTGGTGGCTTTAAAAGTGAATAAGTTTCGTTGGTGCCATTGCTAATTGAAAAAACTTAAGTTTTGGTGAGTTTAATAGTAAACTAGTGTTTAAGAGGTGATGTTGTTGGTGACTTTATTTGTTTAAAATTCTTAAGTGCTGGTGACTTTAAAAGTGAACTTTTGTTTAGAAGGTGATGTTGTTGGTTACTTTATTTGTTGAAAATGCTTAAGTGCCGGTGACTTTAAAAGTGAACTTTTGTTTAGGAGGTGATGTTGTTGGTGAATTTATTTGGTGAAAATTCTTAAGTACCGGTGACTTTAATAATTAATTAGTTTTTAGAAGGTGTTGTTGTTGGTGACTTTATTTGTTGAAAATGATGAACTTTTGGTGACTTTAAAAGTGAATTAGTTTCGTTGGTGCCTTTGTTAGTTGAAAAAGCTTAAGTTTTGGAGACTTTAATAGTGAACTAGAGTTTAGGAGGTGATATTATTAGTGAATTTATTTGTTGAAAATGCTTAAGTGTCGGTTACTTTAATAGTGAACTTTTGTTTTGAAGGTGATGTTGTTGGTTACTTTATTAGTTTAAAATGCTTAAGAGCCGGTGACTTTAATAATGAATTAGAGTTTAGAAGGTGATGTTGTTGGTGAATTTATTTGTTGAAAATGCTTAAGTGCCGGTGATTTTAATAGTCAATTAATGTTTAGAAGGTTATGTTGTTGGTGACTTTATTTGTTGAAAATGCATAACTTTTGGTGACTTTAAAAGTGAATTAGTTTCGTTGTGCCTTTGTTAGTCGAAAAAGCTTAAGTTTTGGTTACTTTAATAGTGAACTAGTGTTTAGGAGGTAATGTTGTTGGTAACTTTCTTTGTAGAATATGCTTCAGTGCCGGTGACTTTAAAAGTGAACTTTTGTTTCGAAGGTGATGTTGTTGGTTACTTTATTTGTTGAAAATACTTAAGTGTTGGTGACTTTAAAAGTGAACTTTTGTTTACAAGGTGATGTTGTTGGTTACTTTATTTGTTGAAAATACTTAAGGGTCGCTGACTTTAATAGTGAATTAGTGTTTAGAAGGTGATGTTGTCGGTGACTTTATATGTTGAAAATGCTTAACTCTTGGTGACTTAGTTTCGTTGGTGCCTTTGTTAATTGGAAAAGCTTAAGTTTTGTTGTCTTTAATAGTGAACTAATGATTAGGAGGTGATGTTGTTGGTGACTTTATTTGTTGAAAATGCTTAGGTGCCGGTTAGTTTAATAGTGAATTAGTGTTTTGAAGGTGATGTCGTTGGTGACTTTATCTGTTGAAAGTGCATAAGTTCCGGTGACTTTAATAGTGAATTTGTGTTTGAAGGTGATATGGTTAGTTACTTTCTTTGTTGACAATTATTAAGTGCCGGTGACTTTAAAAGTGAACTTTTGTTTAGAAGGTGATGTAGTTGGTTACTTTATTTGTTAAAAATATTTATGTGTCGATGACTTTAATAGTGAATTATTATTTAGAAGGTGATGTTTTTGGTGAATTTATATGTTGAAAATGTTTAACTTTTGGTGGCTTTAAATGTGAATTAGTTTCGTTGGTGCCTTTGCTAGTTAGAAAAGCTTAAGTTTTGGTGACTTTAATAGTAGACTATTGTTTAGTAGGTGATGTTGTGTTGGTGACTTTATTTGTTGAAAATGCTTAAGTGGCGGTGACTTTAAAAGTGAACTTTTGTCTAGAAGGTGATGTTGTTGGTCACTATATTTGTTGAAAATACATAAGTACTGGTGACTTTAAAAGTGAACTTTTGTTTAGAAGGAGATGTTGTTGGTTACTTTATTTGTTTAAAATGCTTAAGTGCTGGTGACTTTAATGGTGAATTAGTGTTTAGAAGGTGATGTTGTCGGTGACTTTATATGTTGAAAATGCTTAACTTTTGGTGACTTTACAAGTGAATTAGTTTCGTTGGTTCCTTTGTTAATTGAAAAAGCTTCAGTTTTGGTGACTTTAATGGTGAACTAGTGTTTAGGAGGTGATGTTGTTGGTGACTTTATTTGATGAAAATGCTTAAGTGCCGGTGACTTTAATAGTGAACTTTTGTTTGGAAGGTGATATTATTTGTTACTTTATTTGTTGAAAATGATTAAGTGCCAGTGACATTAATAGTGAACTATGGTTTAGAAGGTGATGTAGTTGGTTACTTTATTTGTTGAAAAAGCTTAAGTGCCAGTGACTTTTATAATTAATTAGTTTTTAGATGGTAATGTTGTTGGTGAATTTATTTTTTGAAAATGTTTAACTTTTGGTGGCTTTAAAAGTGAATTAGTTTCGTTGGTGCCTTTGCTAATTGAAATAGCTTAAGTTTTGGTGAGTTTAATAGTAAACTAGTGTTTAAGAGGTGATGTTGTTGGTGACTTTATTTGTTTAAAATTCTTAAGTGCTGGTGACTTTAAAAGTGAACTTTTGTTTAGTAGGTGATGTATTTGGTTACATTATTGTTAAAAATATTTAAGTGTC
Source organism: Capsicum pubescens (assembly GCA_030864215.1). Classification (NCBI taxonomy): domain Eukaryota; kingdom Viridiplantae; phylum Streptophyta; class Magnoliopsida; order Solanales; family Solanaceae; genus Capsicum; species Capsicum pubescens. The sequence continues at coordinate 156,590,228 of CM061547.1, read as the reverse complement.
GATGACTTTAATAGTGAATTATTAATTAGAAGGTGATGTTTTTGGTGAATTTATATGTTGAAAATGTTTAACTTTTGGTGGCTTTAAATGTGAATTAGTTTCGTTGGTGCCTTTGCTTGTTAGAAAAGCTTATGTTTTGGTGACTTTAATAGTAGACTATTGTTTAGTAGGTGATGTTGTTGGTGACTTTATTTGTTGTAAATGCTTAAGTGGCGGTGACTTTAAAAGTGAACTTTTGTTTAGAAGGTGATGTTGTTGGTCACTTTATTTGTTGAAAATGCTTAAGTGCCGGTGACTTTAAAAGTTAACTTTTGTTTAGGAGGTGATGTTGTTGGTGACTTTATTTTTTGAAAATTCTTAAGTACAGGTGACTTTAATAGTTAATTAGTAATTAGAAGGTGGTGTTTTTGGTGACTTTATTTGTTGAAAATGATTAACTTTTGGTGACTTTAAAACAGAATTACTTTAGTTGGTGCCTTTGTTAGTAAGAAAAGCTTATGTTTTGGATGACTTTAAAAGTGAACTAGTGTTTAGGAGGTGATGTTGTTGTTGAAAATGCTTACTTGTCGGTGACTTTTATAGTGAACTTTTGTTAGGACGGTGATGTTGTTGGTTACTTTATTTGTTGAAAATGATTAAGTGCCGTTGACTTTAAAGGTGAACTTCTTTTTAGAATGTGATGTTGTCGGTTACTTTATTTGTTGAAAATGCTTAAGTGCCGGTGACTTTAATAGTGAATTAATGTTTAGAAGGTGATGTTGATGGAGACTTTATTTGTTGAAAGTGCTTAATTTTTGATGACTTTAAATGTGAATTAGTTTTGTTGGTGCCTTTGTTAGTTGAAAAAGCTTACATTTTGGTGACTTTAATAGTGAACTAGTGTTTAGGAGGTGATGTTGTTGGTGACTTTTTTTGTTGAAAATGCTTAAGTGTCGGTGATTTTAAAAGTGAACTTTTGTTTAGATGATGAAGTTGTTGGTAACTTAATTAGTTGACAATCCTTAAGTGCCGGTGACTTTAAAAGTGAACTTTTGTTTAGGAGGTGATGATGTTGGTGACTTTATTTGTTGAAATTGCTTAAGTACCGTTGACTTTAATCGTGAATTAGTATTTATAAGGTGATGTTGTTGGTGACTTTATTTGATGAAAATGCTTAACTTTTGGTGACTTCAAAAGTGAATTAGTTTCGTTGGTGCTTTTGTGCGTTGAAACAACTTAAGTTTTGGTGACTTTCATAGGGAACTAGTCTTGAGGAGTTCATGTTGTTGGTGACTTTATTTGTTAAAAATGCTTAAATGCCGGTGACTTTAATAGTGAACTTTTTTTTGGAAGGTGATGTTATTGGTTACTTTATTTGTTCAAAATGCATAAGTGTCGATGACATAAAAAGTGAACTTTTGTTTAGAAGGTGATGTTGCTTGTTACTTTATTTGTTGAAAATTCTTAAGTGCCGATGACTTTAATAGTGAATTAGTGTTTAGAAGGTGATGTTGTTGGTGAATTTATTTGTTGAAAGTGCTTAAGTTCCGGTGACTTTAATAGTGAATTAGTGATTGAAGGTGATATGGTTTTTTACTTTATTTATTGAAAATGATTAAGTGCCGGTTACTTTAAAAGTGAACTCTTTTTTAGAAGGTGATGTAGTTGGTTACTTTATTTTTTGAAAATGCTTAAGTGCCAGTGACTTTAATAGTGAATTAGTATTAAGAAGATGATGATGTTGGTGAATTTATTTTGTGAAAATGTTTAACTTTTGGTGGCTTTAAGGGTGAATTAGTTTCGTTGGTGCCTTTGCTAGTTAAAAAAGCTTAAGTTTTGGTGACATTAATAGTAGACTAGTGTTTAGTAGGTGATGTTGTTGGTGACTTTATTTGTGGAAAATGCTTAAGTGCCGGTGACATTAAAAGTGAACATTTGTTTAGAAGGTGAAGTTGTTGGTCACTTTATTTGTTGAAAATGCTTAAGTGCCGGTGACTTTAAAAGTGAACTTTGTTTAGGAGGTGATGTTGTTTGTGACTTTAATTGTTGAAAATTCTTAAGTACCGGTGACTTTAATAGTGAATTTGTATTTAGAAGGTGGTGTTGTTTGTGACTTTAATTGTTTAAAATGATTAACTTTTGGTGACTTTAAAAGTGAATTAGTTTTGTTGGTGCCTTGGCTAGTGAAAAAGCTTAAGTTTTGGAGACTTAAATAGTGAACTAGTGTTTAGGAGGTGATGTTGTTGGTGACTTTATTTGATGAAAATGCTTAAGTGTCGGTGACTTTAATAGTGAACTTTTGTTTGGATGGTGATGTTATCTGTTACTTTATTTGTTGAAAATGATTAAGTGCCAGTGACATTAATAGTGAAGTATTGTTTAGAAGTAGATGTAGTTGGTTACTTTATTTGTCGAAAAAGCATAAGTGTTGGTGACTTTAACAATTAATTAGTGTTTAGAAGGTGATGTTGTTGGTGAATTTTTTTTTTGAAAATGTTTAACTTTTGGTGGCATTAAAAGTGAATTATTTTCGTTGGTTCCTTTGTTAATTGTAAAAGCTTAAGTTTTGGTGAGTTTAATAGTAAACTAGTGTTTAAGAGCTGATGTTGTTGGTGACTTTATTTGTTGAAAATTCTTAAGTGCTGGTGACTTTAAAAGTGAACTTTTATTTAGAAGGTGATGTTGTTGGTTACTTTATTTGTTGAAAATGCTTAAGTGCCGGTGACTTTAAAAGTGAACTTTTGTTTAGGAGGTGATGTTGTTGGTGACTTTATTTGGTGAAAATTCTTAAGTACCGGTGACTTTAATAATTAATTAGTATTTAGAAGGTGGTGTTTTTGGTGACTTTATTTGTTGAAAATGATGAACTTTTGGTGACTTTAAAAGTGAATTAGTTTCGTTGGTGCCTTTGTTAGTTGAAAAAGCTTAAGTTTTGGAGACTTTAATAGTGAACTAGAGTTTAGGAGGCGATATTATTGGTGTATTTATTTGTTGAAAATGCTTAAGTGTCGGTTACTTTAATAGTGAACTTTTGTTTTGAAGGTGATGTTGTTGGTCACTTTATTAGTTTAAAATGCTTAAGAGCCGGTGACTTTAATAATGAATTAGAGTTTAGAAGGTGATGTTGTTGGTGAATTTATTTGTTGAAAATGCTTAAGTGCTGGTGATTTTAATAGTCAATTAATGTTTATAAGGTGATGTTGTTGGTGACTTTATTTGTTGAAAATGCATAACTTTTGGAGACTTTAAAAGTGAATTAGTTTCGTTGTGCCTTTGTTGGTCGAAAAATCGTAAGTTTTGGTTACTTCAATAGTGAACTAGTGTTTAGGAGGTAATGTTGTTGGTAACTTTATTTGTTGAATATGCTTCAGTGCCGGTGACTTTAAAAGTGAACTTTTGCTTAGAAGGTGATGTTGTTGGTGACTTTATTTGTTGAAAATGCTTAAGTGTCGGTGACTTTAAAAGTGAACTTTTGTTAAGAAGGTGATGTTGTTGGTGACTTTATTTGTTGAAATTGCTTAAGTGCCGGTGACTTTAAATGTGAACTTTTTTTAGGAGGTGATGTTGTTGGTGACTTTAATTGTTGAAAATTCTTAAGTACTGGTGACTTTAATAGTGAATTTGTATTTAGAAGGTGGTGTTGTTTGTGACTTTAATTGTTGAAAATGATTATCTTTTGGTGACTTTAAAAGTGAATTAGTTTAGTTGGTGCCTTGGCTAGTGAAAAAGCTTAAGTTTTTGAGACTTAAATAGTGAACTAGTGTTTAGGAGGTGATGTTGTTGGTGACTTTATTTGTTGAGAGTGCTTAAGTGTCGGTTACTTTAATAGTGAACTTTTGTTTGGATGGTGATGTTGTTGGTTTCTTTATTAGTTTAAAATGCTTAAGTGCCGGTGACTTTAATAGTGAATTAGAGTTTAGAAGGTAATGTTGTTGGTGAATTTATTTGTTGAAAATGCTTAACTTTTGGTGACTTTAATAGTGAATTAGTTTCGTTGGTGCCTTTGTTAGTTGAAAAAGCTTACGTTTTGGTGACTTTAATAGTGAACTAGTGTTTAGGAGGTGATGTTGTTGGTGACTTTTTTTAGTGAAAATGCTCAAGTGTCGGTTACTTTTAAAGTGAACTTTTGGTTAGAAGGTGATGTTGTTGGTTACTTTATTAGTTAAAAATGCTTAAGTGCCGGTGACTTTAAAAGTGAACTTTTGTTTAGGAGGTGATGATGTTGGTGACTTTATTTGGTGAAAATTCTTAAGTACCGGTGACTTTAATAATTAATTAGTATTTAGAAGGTGGTGTTTTTAGTGACTTTATTTGTTGAAAATGATGAACTTTTGGTGACTTTAAAAGTGAATTAGTTTCGTTGGTGACTTTGTTAGTTGAAAAAGCTTATGTTTTGGAGACTTTAATAGTGAACTAGAGTTTAGGAGGCGATATTATTGGTGTATTTATTTGTTGAAAATGCTTAAATGTCGGTTACTTTAATAGTGAACTAGAGTTTAGGAGGCGATATTATTGGTGTATTTATTTGTTGAAAATGCTTAAATGTCGGTTACTTTAATAGTGAACTTTTTTTTTGAAGGTTATGTTGTTGGTCACTTTATTAGTTTAAAATGCTTAAGAGCCGGTGACTTTAATAATGAATTAGAGTTTAGAAGGTGATGTTGTTGGTGAATTTATTTGTTGAAAATGCTTAAGTGCCGGTGATTTTAATAGTCAATTAATGTTTAGAAGGTGATGTTGTTGGTGACTTTAATTGTTGAAAATGCATAACTTTTGGTGACTTTAAAAGTGAATTAGTTTCGTTGTGCCTTTGTTGGTCGAAAAATCGTAAGTTTTGGTTACTTCAATAGTGAACTAGTGTTTAGGAGGTAATGTTGTTGGTAACTTTATTTGTTGAATTTGCTTCAGTGCCGGTGACTTTAAAAGTGAACTTTTGTTTCGAAGGTGATGTTGTTGGTGACTTTATTTGTTGAAAATGCTTAAGTGTCGGTGACTTTAAAAGTGAACTTTTGTTAAGAAGGTGATGTTGTTGGTGACTTTATTTGTTGAAATTGCTTAAGTGCTGGTGACTTTAAAAGTGAACTTTTTTTAGGAGGTGAGTTGTTGGTGACTTTAATTGTTGAAAATTCTTAACTACCGGTGACTTTAATAGTGAATTTGTATTTAGAAGGTGGTGTTGTTTGTGACTTTAATTGTTGAAAATGATTATCTTTTGGTGACTTTAAAAGTGAATTAGTTTAGTTGGTGCCTTGGCTAGTGAAAAAGCTTAAGTTTTGGAGACTTAAATAGTGAACTAGTATTTAGGATGTGATGTGGTTGGTGACTTTATTTGTTGAGAGTGCTTAAGTGTCGGTTACTTTAATAGTGAACTTTTGATTGGATGGTGATGTTGTTGGTTTCTTTATTAGTTTAAAATGCTTAAGTGCCGGTGACTTTAATAGTGAATTAGAGTTTAGAAGGTAATGTTGTTGGTGAATTTATTTGTTGAAAATGCTTAACTTTTGGTGACTTTAAAAGTGAATTAGTTTCGTTGGTGCCTTTGTTAGTTGAAAAAGCTTACGTTTTGGTGACTTTAATAGTGAACTAGTGTTTAGGAGGTGATGTTGTTGGTGACTTTTTTTAGTGAAAATGCTTAAGTGTCGGTTACTTATAAAGTGAACTTTTGGTTAGAAGGTGATTTTGTTCGTTACTTTATTAGTTAAAAATGCTTAAGTGCCAGTGACTTTAAAAGTGAACTTTTGTTTAGGAGGTGATGATGTTGGTGACTTTATTTGTTGAAAATGCTTAAGTACCGGTGACTTTAATAGTAAATTAGTATTTATAAGGTGGAGTTTTTGTGACTTTATTTGATGAAAATACTTAACTTTTGGTGACTTTAAAACCGAATTAGTTTCGTTGGTTCTTTTGTTAGTTTAAAAAGCTTAAGTTTTGGGGACTTTAATAAGGAACTAGTGTTTAGGAGTTGATGTTGTTGGTGACTTTATTTCTTTAAAATGCTTAAGTATCGGTGAATTTTATAGTGAACTTTTGTTAGAACGGTGATGTTGTTGGTTACTTTATTTGTTGAAAATGATTTAGTGCCGTTGACTTTAAAAGTGAACTTTTGTTTAGAACGTGATGTTGTCGGTTACTTTATTTGTTGAAAATGCTTAAGTGCCGGTGACTTTAATAGTGAATTAGTGTTTACAAGGTGATGTTGTTGGTGACTTTATTTCTTGAAAGTGCTTAATTTTTGGTGACTTTAAAAGTGAATTAGTTTTGTTGGTGCCTTTGATAGTTTAAAAAGCTTAAGTTTTGGTGACTTTAATAGTGAACTAGTGTTTAGGAGATGATGTTGTTGGTAACTTTATTTTTTGAAAATGCTTCAGTACCGGTGACTTTAAAAGTGAAGTTTTGTTTCGAAGGTGATGTTGTTGGTTACTATATTTGTTGAAAATACTTAAGTGCTAGTGACTTTAAAAGTGAACTTTTGTTTAGAAGGAGATGTTGTTGGTTACTTTATTTGCGAAAATGCTTATGTGCCGGTGACTTTAATAGTGAATTAGTCTTTAGAAGGTGATGTTGTCGGTGACTTTATATGTTTTAAATGCTATACTTTTGGTGACTTTACAAGTGAATTAGTTTTGTTGGTTCCTTTGTTAATTGAAAATGCTTAAGTTCTGGTGACGTTAATAATGAACTTGTGTTTAGGATGTGATGTTTTTGGTGACTTTATTTGTTGAAAATGTTTTAGTGCCGGTGACTTTAATAGTGAATTAGTATTTAGAAGATGATGTTGTTGGTGAATTTATTTTTTGAAAGTGCTTAAGTGCCGGTGAATTTAATAGAGAATTAGTGTTTAGAAGGTGATATTGTTGGTTACTTTATTTGTTGAAAATGATTATGTGCCAGTGACTTTAAAGTGAACTATTGTTTAGAAGGTGATGTAGTTGGTTATTTTATTTGTTGACAAAGCTTAATTGTCGGTGACTTTAATAGTTAATTGGTTTTTAGAAGGTGGTGTTGTTGTTGAGTTTATTTGTTTAAAATGCTTAACTTTTGGTGGCTATAAAAGTATATTAGTTTCGGTGCTGCATTTGTTCATTGAAAAAGCTTATGTTTTGGTGACGTTAATAGTAAACTACTGTTTAGGAGGTGATGTTGTTGGTGACTTTATTTGTTGAAAATGCTAAAGTGCCGGTGACTTTAAAAGTGAACTTTTGTTTAGAAGGTGATGTTGTTGGTTACTTTATTTGTTGAAAATGCATAAGTGCAAGTGACTTTAAAAGTGAACTTTTGTTTTGGAGGTCATGTTGTTGGTGACTTTATTTGGTGAAAATTCTTATGTACCAGTGACTTTAATAGTGAATTAGTATTTAGAAGGTGGTGTTGTTGGTGACTTTATTTGTTGAAAATGAGTAACTTTTAGTGACTTTAAAAGTGAATTAGTTTCGTCGGTGCCTTTGTTAGTTGAAAAAGCTTAAGTTTTGGAAACTTTAATAGTGAACTAGTGTTTAGGAGGTGATGTTGTTGGTAACTTTATTTGTAGAAAATGTTTCAGTGCCGGTGACTTTAAAAGTGAACTTTTGTTTCGAAGGTGATGTTGTTGGTTACTTTATTTGTTGAAAATACTTAAGTGCTGGTGACTTTAAAACTAAACTCTTGTTTAGAATGTGATGCTGTTGGTTACATTATTTGTTGAAAATGCTTAAGTGCCGGTGACTTTAATTGTGAATTAGTGATTAGAAGATGATGTTGTCGTTGACTTTATTTGTTGAAAAGGCTTAACTTTTGGTGTCTTTTAAAGTGAATTAGTTTCGTTGGTGCCTTTGTTAATTGAAAAAACTTAAGTTTTGGTGACTTTAATAGTGAACTAGTGTTTAGGAGATGATGTTGTTGGTGACTTTATTTGTTCAAAATGCTTTAGTGCCGGTGACTTTAAGAGTGAAATTTTTTATGGAAGGTGATGTTATTGGTTACTTTATTTGTTCAAAATGCTTAAGTGTCGGTGACTTACAAAGTGAACTTTTGTTTAGAAGGTGATGTTGTTGGTTACTTTATTGGTTGTAAATACTTAAGTGTCGCTGACTTTAATTGTGAATTAGTGTTTAGAAAGTGATGTTGTCGGTGACATTATATGTTGAAAATGCTTAACTTTTTGTGACTTTACAAGTGAATTAGTTTCGTTGGTGCCTTTGTTAATTGAAAAAGCTTCAGTTCTGGTGACTTTAATGGTGAACTAGTGTTTAGGAGGTGATGTTGTTGGTGACTTTATATGTTGAAAATACTTAGGTGCCGGTGACTTTAATAGTCAACTTTTGTTTGGAAGGTGATGTTATTGGTTACTTTATTTGTTCAAAATGCTTAAGCGTCGGTGACTTAAAAAGTCAACATTTGTTTAGAAGGTGATGTTGTTGGTTACTTTTTTTGTTGAAAATGCTTAAGTGCCGGTGAGTTTAATAGTAAATTAGTGTTTAGAAGGTGTTGTTGCTGGTGACTTTATTTGTTGAAAGTGATTAAGTGCCGGTGACATTAATAGTGAATTAGTGTTTAGAAGTTGATATTGTTGGTTACTTTATTTGTTGAAAATAATTAAGTGCCAGTGACTTTAAAATTGAACTTTTATTTAGAAGGTGATGTTGTTGGTTACTTTATTAATTTAAAATGCTTAAGTGCCGGTGACTTTAATAGTGAATTAGAGTTTAGAAGGTGATGTTGTTGGTAAATTTATTTGTTGAAAATGCTAAACTTTTGGTGACTTTAAAGGTGAATTAGTTTCGTTGGTGCCTTTGTTAGTTGAAAAAGCTTACGTTTTGGTGACTTTAACAGTGAACAAGTGTTTACGAGGTAATGTTGTTGGTGACTTTTTTTGATGAAAATGCTTAAGTACCGGTGACTTTAAACGTGAACTTTTGTTTAGAAGGTGATGTTGTTGGTTACTTTATTAGTTGAAAATGTTTGAGTGTCGGTGACTTTAAAAGTGAAATTTTGTTTAGGAGGTGATGATGTTGGTTACTTTATTATTTGAAATTAATTAATTATCGGTGACTTTAATAGTGAATTAGTATTTAGAAGGTGTTGTTGGTGGTGACATGATTTGATGAAAATGATTAACTTTTGGTGACTTTAAAAGTGAATTAGTTTCGTTGGTGCTTTTGTTAATTGAAACAGCTTAAGTTTTCGTGACTTTAATAGGGAACTAGTGTTTAGGAGTTAATGTTGTTTGTGACTTTATTTGTTCAAAATGCTTAAGTGCCGGTGACTTTAATAGTGAACTTTTGTTTGGAAGGTGATGTTATTGGTTACTTTATTTGTTGAAAATGCTTAAGTGCCGGTGTCTTTAAATGTGAACTTTTGTGTAGGAGGTGATGTTGTTGGTGACTTTATTTGTTGAAAATTCTTATGTACAGGTGACTTTAATAGTTAATTAGTATTTAGAAGGTGCTGTTGTTGGTGACTTTATTTGTTGACAATGCTTAAGTGCCGGTGACTTTAAAAGTGAACTTTTGTTTAGGAGGTGATGTTGTTGGTGACTTTATTTGTTGAAAATTCTTAAGTACAGGTGACTTTAATAGTTAATTAGTATTTTGAAGGTGGTGTTGTTGGTGACTCTATTTGTTGAAAATGATTAACTTTTGGTGACTTTACAAGTGAATTACATTAGTTGGTGCCTTTGTTAGTTGAAAAAGCTTAAGTTTTGGAGACTTTAATAGTGAACTAGTGTTTAGGAGGTGATGTTTTGGTGATTTTATTTGTTGAAAATTCTTAAGTGTCGGTGACTTTTATAGTGAACTTTTGTTAGGACGGTGATGTTGTTGGTTACTTTATTTGTTTAAAATGATTAAGTGTCGTTGACTTTTAAAGTTAACTTTTGTTCAGAACGTGATGTTGTCGGTTACTATTTTTGTTGAAAATACTTAAGTGCTGGTGACTTTAAAACTAAACTCTTGTTTAGAATGTGATGCTGTTGGTTACTTTATTTGTTGAAAATGCTTAAGTGCCGGTGACTTTAATAGTGAATTAGTGTTTAGAAGATGATGTTGTCGTTGACTTTATTTGTTGAAAAGGCTTAACTTTTGGTGTCTTTTAAAGTGAATTCTTTCGTTGGTGCCTTTGTTAATTGAAAAAGCTTAAGTTTTTGTGACTTCAACAGTGAACTAGTGTTTAGGAGATGATGTTGTTGGTGACTTTATTTGTTCAAAATGCTTTAGTGCCGGTGACTTTAATAGTGAAATTTTTTTTGGAAGGTGATTTTATTGGTTACTTTATTTGTTCAAAATGCTTAAGTGTCGGTGACTTACAAAGTGAACTTTTGTTTAGAAGGTGATGTTGTTGGTTACTTTATTGGTTGTAAATACTTAAGTGTCGGTGACTTTAATAGTGAATTAGTGTTTAGAAGGTGATGTTGTCGGTGACATTATATGTTGAAAATGCTTAACTTTTTGTGACTTTACAAGTGAATTAGTTTCATTGGTGCCTTTGTTAATTGAAAAAGCTTCAGTTCTGGTGACTTTAATGGTGAACTAGTGTTTAGGAGGTGATGTTGTTGGTGACTTTATATGTTGAAAATACATAGGTGCCGGTGACTTTAATAGTCAACTTTTGTTTGGAAGGTGATGTTATTGGTTACTTTATTTGTTCAAAATGCTTAAGCGTCGGTGACTTAAAAAGTGAACATTTGTTTAGAAGGTGATGTTGTTGGTTACTTTATTTGTTGAAAATGCTTAAGTGCCGGTGAGTTTAATAGTAAATTAGTGTTTAGAAGGTGTTGTTGCTGGTGACTTTATTTGTTGAAAGTGATTAAGTGCCGGTGACATTAATAGTGAATTAGTGTTTAGAAGTTGATATTATTGGTTACTTTATTTGTTGAAAATAATTAAGTGGCAGTGACTTTAAAATTGAACTTTTGTTTAGAAGGTGATGTTGTTGGTTACTTTATTAGTTTAAAATGCTTAAGTGCCGATGACTTTAATAGTGAATTAGAGTTTAGAAGGTGATGTTGTTGGTAAATTTATTTGTTGAAAATGCTTAACTTTTGGTGACTTTAAAAGTGAATTAGTTTTGTTGGTGCCTTTGTTAGTTGAAAAAGCTTACGTTTTGGTGACTTTAACAGTGAACACGTGTTTACGAGGTAATGTTGTTGTAGACTTTTTTTGTTGAAAATGCTTAAGTACCGGTGACTTTAAAAGTGAACTTTTGTTTAGAAGGTGATGTTGTTGGTTACTTTATTAGTTGAAAATGTTTAAGTGTCGGTGACTTTAAAAGAGACCTTTTGTTTAGGAGGTGATGATGTTGGTTACTTTATTTGTTGAAATTGATTAATTATCGGTGACTTTAATAGTGAATTAGTAATTAGAATATGTTGTTGGTTGTGACATGATTTGATGAAAATGCTTAACTTTTGGTGACTTTAAAAGTGAATTAGTTACGTTGGTGCTTTTGTTAATTGAAACAGCTTAAGTTTTGGTGACTTTAATAGGGAACTAGTGTTTAGGAGTTAATGTTGTTTGTGACTTTATTTGTTCAAAATGCTTAAGTGCCGGTGAGTTTAATAGTGAACTTTTGTTTGGAAGGTGATGTTATTGGTTACTTTATTTGTTGAAAATGCTTAAGTGCCGGTGACTTTAAAAGTGAACTTTTGTGTAGGAGGTGATGTTGTTGGTGACTTTATTTGTTCAAAATTCTTAAGTACAGGTGACTTTAATAGTTAATTAGTATTTAGAAGGTGGTGTTGTTGGTTACTTTATTTGTTGACAATGCTTAAGTGTCGGTGACTTTAAAAGTGAACTTTTGTTTAGGAGGTGATGTTGTTGGTGACTTTATTTGTTGAAAATTCTTAAGTACAGGTGACTTTAATAGTTAATTAGTATTTAGAAGGTGTTGTTGTTGGTGACTTTATTTGTTGAAAATGATTAACTTTTGGTGACTTTAAAAGTGAAAATTATTAGTTGGTGCCTTTGTTAGTTGAAAAAGCTTATGTTTTGGAGACTTTAATAGTGAACTAATGTTTAGGAGGTGATGTTTTGGTGATTTTATTTGATGAAAATTCTTAAGTGTCGGTGACTTTTATAGTGCACTTTTTTTAGGACGGTGATGTTGTTGGTTACTTTATTTGTTGAAAATGATTAAGTGTCGTTGACTTTTAAAGTTAACTTTTGTTCAGAACGTGATGTTGTCGGTTACTTTATTTGTTGAAAATGCTTATGTGCCGGTTACTTTAATAGTGAATTAGTGTTTAGAAGGTGATGTTGTTGGTGAGTATATTTGTAGAAAGTGCTTAATTTTTGGTGACTTTAAAAGTGAATTAGTTTTGTTGTTGCCTTTGTTAGTTGGAAAAGCTTAAGTTTTGGTGACTTTAATAGTGAACTATTGCTTAGGAGGTGATGCTATTGATAACTTTATTATTTGAAAATTCTTCAGTGCCGGTGACTTTAAAAGTTTACTTTTGATTAGAAGGTGATGTTGTTGATTACTTTATTTCTTGAAAATGCTTCAGTGCCGGTGACTTTAAAAGTGAACTTTTGTTTTGGAGGTGTTGTTGTTGGTGACTTTATTTGTTGAAAATACTTAATTGTTGGTGACTTTAAAAGTGAACTTTTGTTTAGAAGGTGATGTTGTTGGTTACTTTATTGGTTGTAAATACTTAAGTGTCGGTGACTTTAATAGTGAATTAGTGTTTAGAAGGTGATGTTGTCGGTGACTTTATATGTTGAAAATGCTTAACTTTTTGTGACTTTACAAGTGAATTAGTTTCGTTGGTGCCTTTGTTAATTGAAAAAGCTTCAGTTCTGGTGACTTTAATGGTGAACTAGTGTTTAGGAGGTGATGTTGTTGGTGACTTTATATGATGAAAATACTTAGGTGCCGGTGACTTTAATAGTCAACTTTTGTTTGGAAGGTGATGTTATTGGTTACTTTATTTATTCAAAATGCTTAAGCGTCTATGACTTAAAAAGTGAACATTTGATTAGAAGGTGATGTTGTTGGTTACTTTATTTGTTGAAAATGCATAAGTGTCGTTGAGTTTAATAGTAAATTAGTGTTTAGAAGGTGTTGTTGCTGGTGACTTTATTTGTTGAAAGTGATTAAGTGCCGGTGACATTAATAGTGAATTAGTGTTTAGAAGTTGATGTTGTTGGTTACTTTATTAATTTAAAATGCTTAAGTGCCGGTGACTTTAATAGTGAATTAGAGTTTAGAAGGTGATGTTGTTGGTAAATTTATTTGTTGAAAATGCTAAACTTTTGGTGACTTTAAAGGTGAATTAGTTTCGTTGGTGCCTTTGTTAGTTGAAAAAGCTTACGTTTTGGTGACTTTAACAGTGAACAAGTGTTTACGAGGTAATGTTGTTGGTGACTTTTTTTGATGAAAATGCTTAAGTACCGGTGACTTTAAACGTGAACTTTTGTTTAGAAGGTGATGTTGTTGGTTACTTTATTAGTTGAAAATGTTTGAGTGTCGGTGACTTTAAGAGTGAACTTTTGTTTAGGAGGTGATGATGTTGATTACTTTATTTGTTGAAATTGATTAAGTATCGGTAACTTTAATAGTGAATTAGTATTTAGAAGATGGTGTTGGTGGTGACATGATTTGATGAAAATGCTCAACTTTTGGTGACTTTAAAAGTGAATTAGTTTCGTTGGTGCTTTTGTTAGTTGAAAAAGCTTAAGTTTTGGTGACTTTAATAGGGAACTAATGTTTAGGAGTTAATGTTGTTTGTGACTTTATTTGTTCAAAATGCTTAAGTGCCGGTGACTTTAATAATGAACTTTTGTTTGAAAGGTGATGTTATTGGTTACTTTATTTGTTGAAAATGCTTAAGTGCCGGTGACTTTAAAAGTGAACTTTTGTGTAGGAGGTGATGTTGTTGGTGACTTTATTGGTTGTAAATACTTAAGTGTCGGTGACTTTAATAGTGAATTAGTGTTTAGAAGGTGATGTTGTCGGTGACATTATATGTTGAAAATGCTTAACTTTTTGTGACTTTACAAGTGAATTAGTTTCGTTGGTGCCTTTGTTAATTGAAAAAGCTTCAGTTCTGGTGACTTTAATGGTGAACTAGTGTTTAGGAGGTGATGTTGTTGGTGACTTTATATGTTGAAAATACATAGGTGCCGGTGACTTTAATAGTCAACTTTTGTTTGGAAGGTGATGTTATTGGTTACTTTATTTGTTCAAAATGCTTAAGCGTCGGTGACTTAAAAAGTGAACATTTGTTTAGAAGGTGATGTTGTTGGTTACTTTATTTGTTGAAAATGCTTAAGTGCCGGTGAGTTTAATAGTAAATTAGTGTTTAGAAGGTGTTGTTGCTGGTGACTTTATTTGTTGAAAGTGATTAAGTGCCGGTGACATTAATAGTGAATTAGTGTTTAGAAGTTGATATTATTGGTTACTTTATTTGTTGGAAATAATTAAGTGGCAGTGACTTTAAAATTGAACTTTTGTTTAGAAGGTGATGTTGTTGGTTACTTTATTAGTTTAAAATGCTTAAGTGCCGATGACATTAATAGTGAATTAGAGTTTAGAAGGTGATGTTGTTGGTAAATTTATTTGTTGAAAATGCTTAACTTTTGGTGACTTTAAAAGTGAATTAGTTTCGTTGGTGCCTTTGTTAGTTGAAAAAGCTTACGTTTTGGTGACTTTAACAGTGAACACGTGTTTACGAGGTAATGTTGTTGGAGACTTTTTTTGTTGAAAATGCTTAAGTACCGGTGACTTTAAAAGTGAACTTTTGTTTAGAAGGTGATGTTGTTGGTTACTTTATTAGTTGAAAATGTTTAAGTGTCGGTGACTTTAAAAGAGAACTTTTGTTTAGGAGGTGATGATGTTGGTTACTTTATTTGTTGAAATTGATTAATTATCGGTGACTTTAATAGTGAATTAGTAATTAGAATATGGTGTTGGTTGTGACATGATTTGATGAAAATGCTTAACTTTTGGTGACTTTAAAAGTGAATTAGTTACGTTGGTGCTTTTGTTAATTGAAACAGCTTAAGTTTTGGTGACTTTAATAGGGAACTAGTGTTTAGGAGTTAATGTTGTTTGTGACTTTATTTGTTCAAAATGCTTAAGTGCCGGTGAGTTTAATAGTGAACTTTTGTTTGGAAGGTGATGTTATTGGTTACTTTATTTGTTGAAAATGCTTAAGTGCCGGTGACTTTAAAAGTCAAATTTTGTGTAGGAGGTGATGTTGTTGGTGACTTTATTTGTTCAAAATTCTTAAGTACAGGTGACTTTAATAGTTAATTAGTATTTAGAAGGTGGTGTTGTTGGTTACTTTATTTGTTGACAATGCTTAAGTGCCGGTGACTTTAAAAGTGAACTTTTGTGTAGCAGGTGATGTTGTTGGTTACTTTATTTGTTTAAAATTCTTAAGTACACGTGACTTTAATAGTTAATTAGTATTTAGAAGGTGGTGTTGTTGGTGACTTTATTTGTTGAAAATGATTAACTTTTGGTGACTTTTAAAGTGAATTACATTAGTTGGTGCCTTTGTTAGTTGAAAAAGCTTAAGTTTTGGAGACTTTAATAGTGAACTAATGTTTAGGAGGTGATGTTTTGGTGATTTTATTTGTTGAAAATTCTTAAGTGTCGGTGACTTGTATAGTGAACTTTTTTTTGACGGTGATGTTGTTGGTTACTTTATTTGTTGAAAATGATTAAGTGTTGTTGACTTTTAAAGTTGACTTTTGTTCAGAACGTGATGTTGTCGGTTACTTTATTTGTTGAAAATGCTTATGTGCCGGTGACTTTAATAGTGAATTAGTGTTTAGAAGGTGATGTTGTTGGTGAGTATATTTGTAGAAAGTACTTAATTTTTGGTGACTTTAAAAGTGAATTAGTTTTGTTGTTGCCTTTGTAAGTTGAAAAAGCTTAAGTTTTGGTGACTTTAATAGTGAACTATTGTTTAGGAGGTGATGCTATTGATAACTTTATTTGTTGAAAATTCTTCAGTGCCGGTGACTTTAAAAGTTTACTTTTGATTAGAAGGTGATGTTGTTGATTACTTTATTTCTTGAAAATGCTTAAGTGCCGGTGACTTTAAAAGTGAACTTTTGTTTTGGAGGTGTTGTTGTTGGTGACATTATTTGTTGAAAATACATAATTGTTGGTGACTTTAAAAGTGAACTTTTGTTTAGAAGGTGATGTTGTTGGTTACTTTATTGGTTGTAAATACTTAAGTGTCGGTGACTTTAATAGTTAATTAGTGTTTAGAAGGTGATGTTGTCGGTGATTTTATATGTTGAAAATGCTTAACTTTTTGTGACTTTACAAGTGAATTAGTTTTGTTGGTGCCTTTGTTAATTGAAACAGCTTCAGTTCTGGTGACTTTAATGGTGAACTAGTGTTTAGGAGGTGATGTTGTTGGTGACTTTATATGTTGAAAATACTTAGGTGTCGGTGACTTTAATAGTCAACTTTTGTTTGGAATGTGATGTTATTGGTTACTTTATTTATTCAAAATGCTTAAGCGTCGGTGACTTAAAAAGTGAACATTTGTTAAGAAGGTGATGTCGTTGGTTGATTTATTTGTTGAAAATGCTTAAGTGCCGTTGAGTTTAATAGTAAATTAGTGTTTAGAAGGTGTTGTTGCTGGTGACTTTATTTGTTGAAAGTGATTAAGTGCTGGTGACATTAATAGTGAATTAGTGTTTAGAAGTTGATATTGTTGGTTACGTAATTTGTTGAAAATAATTAAGTGCCAGTGACTTTAAAATTGAACTTTTATTTAGAAGGTGATGTTGTTGGTTACTTTATTAATTTAAAATGCTTAAGTGCCGGTGACTTTAATAGTGAATTAGAGTTTAGAAGGTGATGTTGTTGGTAAATTTATTTGTTGAAAATGCTAAACTTTTGGTGACTTTAAAAGTGAATTAGTTTCGTTGGTGCCTTTGTTAGTTGAAAAAGCGTACGTTTTGGTGACTTTAACAGTGAACAAGTGTTTACGAGGTAATGTTGTTGGTGAATTTTTTTGATGGAAATGCTTAAGTACCGGTGACTTTAAAAGTGAACTTTTGTTTAGAAGGTGATGTTGTTGGTTACTTTATTAGTTGAAAATGTTTAAGTGTCGGTGACTTTAAAAGTGAACTTTTGTTTAGGAGGTGATGATGTTGATTACTTTATTTGTTGAAATTGATTAAGTATCGGTAACTTTAATAGTGAATTAGTATTTAGAAGGTGGTGTTGGTGGTGACATGATTTGATGAAAATGCTCAACTTTTGGTGACTTTAAAAGTGAATTAGTTTCGTTGGTGCTTTTGTTAGTTGAAAAAGCTTATGTTTTGGTGACTTTAATAGGGAACTAGTGTTTAGGAGTTAATGTTGTTTGTGACTTTATTTGTTCAAAATGCTTAAGTGCCGGTGACTTTAATAGTGAACTTTTGTTTGGAAGGTGATGTTATTGGTTACTTTATTTGTTGAAAATGCTTAAGTGCCGGTGACTTTAAAAGTGAACTTTTGTGTAGGAGGTGATGTTGTTGGTGACTTTTAACGTGAACTTTTGTGTAGGAGGTGATGTTGTTGGTGACTTTATTTGTTGAAAATTCTTAAGTACAGGTGACTTTAATAGTTAATTAGTATTTAGAAGGTGGTATTGTTGGTGACTTTATTTGTTGAAAATGACTAACTTTTGGTGACTTTAAAAGTGAATTACATTAGTTGGTGCCTTTGTTAGTTGAAAAAGCTTAAGTTTTGGAGACTTTAATAGTGAACTAATGTTTAGGAGGTGATGTTTTGGTGATTTTATTTGTTGAAAATTCTTAAGTGTCGGTGACTTTTATAGTGAACTTTTTTTAGGACGGTGATGTTGTTGGTTACTTTATTTGTTGAAAATGATTAAGTGTTGTTGACTTTTAAAGTTAACTTTTGTTCAGAACGTGATGTTGTCGGTTACTTTATTTGTTGAAAATGCTTATGTGCCGGTGACTTTAATAGTGAATTAGTGTTAAGAAGGTGATGTTGTTGGTGAGTATATTTGTAGAAAGTACTTAATTTTTGGTGACTTTAAAAGTGAATTAGTTTTGTTGTTGCCTTTGTAAGTTGAAAAAGCTTAAGTTTTGGTGACTTTAATAGTGAACTTTCTGTTTAGAAGGTGATGCTATTGATAACTTTATTTGTTGAAAATTCTTCAGTGCCGGTGACTTTAAAAGTTTACTTTTGATTAGAAGGTGATGTTGTTGATTACTTTATTTCTTGAAAATGCTTAAGTGCCGGTGACTTTAAAAGTGAACTTTTGTTTTGGAGGTGTTGTTGTTGGTGACATTATTTGTTGAAAATACTTAATTGTTGGTGACTTTAAAAGTGAACTTTTGTTTAGAAGGTGATGATGTTGGTTACTTTATTGGTTGTAAATACTTAAGTGTCGGTGACTTTAATAGTTAATTAGTGTTTAGAAGGTGATGTTGTCGGTGATTTTATATGTTGAAAATGCTTAACTTTTTGTGACTTTACAAGTGAATTAGTTTCGTTGGTGCCTTTGTTAATTGAAAAAGCTTCAGTTCTGGTGACTTTAATGGTGAACTAGTGTTTAGGAGGTGATGTTGATGGTGACTTTATATGTTGAAAATACTTAGGTGTCGGTGACTTTAATAGTCAACTTTTGTTTGGAATGTGATGTTATTGGTTACTTTATTTATTCAAAATGCTTTAGCGTCGGTGACTTAAAAAGTGAACATTTGTTAAGAAGGTGATGTCATTGGTTGCTTTATTTGTTGAAAATGCTTAAGTGCCGTTGAGTTTAATAGTAAATTAGTGTTTAGAAGGTGTTGTTGCTGGTGACTTTATTTGTTGAAAATGATTAAGTGCTGGTGACATTAATAGTGAATTAGTGTTTAGAAGTTGATATTGTTGGTTACTTAATTTGTTAAAAATAATTAAGTGCCAGTGACTTTAAAATTGAACTTTTATTTAGAAGGTGATGTTGTTGGTTACTTTATTAATTTAAAATGCTTAAGTGCCGGTGACTTTAATAGTGAATTAGAGTTTAGAAGGTGATGTTGTTGGTAAATTTATATGTTGAAAATGCTAAACTTTTGGTGACTTTAAAAGTGAATTAGTTTCGTTGGTGCCTTTGTTAGTTGAAAAAGCGTACGTTTTGGTGACTTTAACAGTGAACAAGTGTTTACGAGGTAATGTTGTTGGTGACTTTTTTTGATGGAAATGCTTAAGTACCGGTGACTTTAAAAGTGAACTTTTGTTTAGAAGGTGATGTTGTTGGTTACTTTATTAGTTGAAAATGTTTAAGTGTCGGTGACTTTAAAAGTGAACTTTTATTTAGGAGGTGATGATGTTGATTACTTTATTTGTTGAAATTGATTAAGTATCGGTAACTTTAATAGTGAATTAGTATTTAGAAGGTGGTGTTGGTGGTGACATGATTTGATGAAAATGCTCAACTTTTGGTGAGTTTAAAAGTGAATTAGTTTCGTTGGTGCTTTTGTTAGTTGAAAAAGCTTATGTTTTGGTGACTTTAATAGGGAACTAGTGTTTAGGAGTTAATGTTGTTTGTGACTTTATTTGTTCAAAATGCTTAAGTGCCGGTGACTTTAATAGTGAACTTTTGTTTGGAAGGTGATGTTATTGGTTACTTTATTTGTTGAAAATGCTTAAGTGCCGGTGACTTTAAAAGTGAACTTTTGTGTAGGAGGTGATGTTGTTGGTGACTTTTAACGTGAACTTTTGTGTAGGAGGTGATGTTGTTGGTGACTTTATTTGTTGAAAATTCTTAAGTACAGGTGACTTTAATAGTTAATTAGTATTTAGAAGGTGGTGTTGTTGGTGACTTTATTTGTTGAAAATGACTAACTTTTGGTGACTTTAAAAGTGAATTACATTAGTTGGTGCCTTTGTTAGTTGAAAAAGCTTAAGTTTTGGAGACTTTAATAGTGAACTAATGTTTAGGAGGTGATGTTTTGGTGATTTTATTTGTTGAAAATTCTTAAGTGTCGGTGACTTTTATAGTGAACTTTTGTTAGGACAGTGATGTTGTTGGTTACTTTATTTGCTGAAAATGATTAAGTGTCGTTGACTTTAAAAGTGAACTTTTGTTCAGAACATGATGTTGTCGGTTACTTTATTTGTTGAAAATGCTTATGTGCTGGTGACTTTAATAGTGAATTAGTGATTAGAAGGTGATGTTGTTGGTGACTATATTTGTAGAAAGTGCTTAATTTTTGGTGACTTTAAAAGTGAATTAGTTTTGTTGTTGCCTTTGTTAGTTGAAAAAGCTTATGTTTTGGTGACTTTAATAGTGAACTATTGTTTAGGAAGTGATGCTATTGATAACTTTATTTGTTGAAAATTCTTCAGTGCCGGTGACTTTAAAAGTTTACTTTTGATTAGAAGGTGATGTTGTTGATTACTTTATTTCTTGAAAATGTTTAAGTGCCGGTGACTTTAAAAGTGAACTTTTGTTTTGGAGGTGTTGTTGTTGGTGACTTTATTTGTTGAAAATACTTAATTGTTGGTGACTTTAAAAGTGAACTTTTGTTTAGAAGGTGATGTTGTTGGTTACTTTATTGGTTGTAAATACTTATGTGTTGGTGACTTTAATAGTGAATTAGTGTTTAGAAGGTGATGTTGTCGATGACTTTATATTTTGAAAATGCTTAACTTTTTGTGACTTTACAAGTGAATTAGTTTCGTTGGTGCCTTTGTTAATTGAAAAAGCTTCAGTTCTGGTGACTATAATGGTGAACTAGTGTTTAGGAGGTGATGTTGTTGGTGACTTTATATGTTGAAAATACTTAGGTGCCGGTGACTTTAATAGTCAACTTTTGTTTGGAAGGTGATGTTATTGGTTACTTTATTTGTTCAAAATGCTTAAGCTTTGGTGACTTAAAAAGTGAACATTTGTTTAGAAGGTGATGTTGTTGGTTACTTTATTTGTTGAAAATGCTCAAGTGCCGGTGAGTTTAATAGTAAATTAGTGTTTAGAAGGTGTTGTTGCTGGTGACTTTATTTGTTGAAAGTGATTAAGTGCCGGTGACATTAATAGTGAATTAGTGTTTAGAAGTTGATATTGTTGGTTACTTTATTTGTTGTAAATAATTAAGTGCCAGTGACTTTAAAATTGAACTTTTGTTTAGAAGGTGATGTTGTTGGTTACTTTATTAGTTTAAAATGCTTAAGTGCCGGTGACTATAATAGTGAATTAGAGTTTAGAAGGTGATGTTGTTGGTAAATTTATTTGTTGAAAAAAGTGAATTAGTTTCTTTGGTGCCTTTGTTAGTTGAAAAAGCTTACGCTTTGGTGACTTTAATAGTGAACAAGTGTACTTTTGTTTAGAAGGTGATGTTGTTGGTTACTTTATTAGTTTAAAATGCTTAAGTGCCGGTGACTATAATAGTGAATTAGAGTTTAGAAGGTGATGTTGTTGGTAAATTTATTTGTTGAAAAAAGTGAATTAGTTTCTTTGGTGCCTTTGTTAGTTGAAAAAGCTTACGCTTTGGTGACTTTAACAGTGAACAAGTGTTTACGAGGTAATGTTGTTGGTGACTTTTTTTGTTGAAAATGCTTAAGTACCGGTGACTTTAAAAGTGAACTTTTTTTTAGAAGGTGATGTTGTTGGTTACTTTATTAGTTGAAAATGTTTAAGTGTCGGTGACTTTAAAAGTGAACTTTTGTTTAGGAGGTGATGATGTTGGTTACTTTATTTGTTGAAATTGATTAAGTATCGGTTACTTTAATAGTGAATTAGTATTTAGAAGGTGGTG
This sequence comes from Capsicum pubescens, assembly GCA_030864215.1. Classification (NCBI taxonomy): domain Eukaryota; kingdom Viridiplantae; phylum Streptophyta; class Magnoliopsida; order Solanales; family Solanaceae; genus Capsicum; species Capsicum pubescens. Next base: position 156,568,557 of record CM061547.1, on the reverse strand, counting down.
TTGGTGGTGACATGATTTGATGAAAATGCTTAACTTTTGGTGACTTTAAAAGTGAATTAGTTTCGTTGGTGCTTTTGTTAGTTGAAAAAGCTTAAGTTTTGGTGACTTTAATAGGGAACTAGTGTTTAGGAGTTAATGTTATTTGTCACTTTATTTGTTCAAAATGCTTAAGTGCCGGTGACTTTAATAGTGAACTTTTGTTTGGAATGTGATGTTATTGGTTACTTTATTTGTTGAAAATTCTTAAGTGTCGATGACTTAAAAAGTGAACTTTTGTTTAGAAGGTGATGTTGTTTGTTACTTTATTTGTTGAAATTGTTTAAGTGCCGGTGACTTTAATCGTGAATTAGTGATTAGAAGGTGATGTTGTTGGTGTCTTTATTTGTGGAAAGTGCTTAAGTTCCGGTGACTTTAATAGTGAATTAGTGTTTGAAGGTGATATGGTTTGTTACTTTATTTGTTGAAAATGATTAAGGGCCGGTGACTTTAAAAGTGAACTCTTTTTTAGAACGTAATGTAGTTAGTTACTTTATTTGTTGAAAATGCTTAAGTGCCAGTAACTTTAATAGTAAATTAGTATTTAGAAAGTGATGTTGTTAGTGAATTTATATGTTGAAAATGTTTAACTTTTGGTGGCTATAAGGGTGAATTAGTTTCGTTGGTGCCTTTCCTAGTTAAAAAATCTTAAGTTGTTGGTGACTTTATTTGTTCAAAATGCTTAAGTGCCGGTGACTTTAAAAGTGAACTTTTGTTTAGAAGGTGATGTTGTTGGTGACTTTATTTGTTGACAATGCTTAAGTGTCGGTGACTTTAAAAGTGAACTTTTGTTTAGGAGGTGATGTTGTTGGTGACATTATTTGTTGAAAATTCTTAAGTACCGGTGACTTTAAATGTGAATTAGTATTTGGAAGGTGGTGTTGTTGGTGACTTTATTTGTTGAAAATGATTAACTTTTGGTGACTTTAAAAGTGAATTAGTTTAGTTGGTGCCTTGGCTAGCTGAAAAAGCTTAAGTTTTGGAGACTTTAATAGTGAACCAGTGTTTAGGAGGTGATGTTGTTGGTGACTTTATTTGTTGAAAGTGCTTAAGTGTCGGTTACATTAATAGGAAATTTTTGTTTGGATGGTGATGTTGTTGGTTACTTTATTTGTTGAAAATGATTAAGTGCCGTTGACTTTAAAAGTGAACTATCGTTTAGAAGGTGATATTGTTTGTTACTTTATTTGTTGAAAACGCTTAAGTGCCGGTGATTTTAATAGTCAATTAGTGTTTAGAAGGTGATGTTGTTGGTGACTTTATTTGTTGAAAATGCTTAACTTTTGGTGACTTTAAAAGTGAATTAGTTTCGTTGTGCTTTTGTTAGTTGAAAGAGCTTAAGTTTTGGTTATTTTAATAGTGAAGTAATATTTCGGAGGTGATGCTATTGGTAACTTTATTTGTTTAAAATGCTTCAGTGCCGGTGACTTTAAAAGTGAACTTTTGTTTCGAAGATGATGTTGTTGGTTACTTTATTTGTTGAAAATACTTAAGTGCTGGTGACTTTAAAAGTGAACTTTTTATTCGAAGGTGATGCTGTTGGTTACTTTATATGTTGAAAATACTTAAGTTTCGGTGTCTTTAATAGTGAATTAGTGTTTAGAAGGTGATGTTGTCGGTAACTTTATATGTTGAAAATGCTTAAGTGCCGGTGACATTTAATGTGAACTTTTGTTTAGGAGGTGATGTTGTTGGTGACTTTATTTGGTGAAAATTCGTAAGTACCGGTGACTTTAATAATTAATTAGTATTTAGAAGGTTGTGTTGTTGGTGACTTTATTTGTTGAAAATGATTAACTTTTGGTGACTTTGAAAGTGAATTAGTTTCGTTGGTGCCTTGGCTAGTTTTAAAAGCTTAAGTTTTTGAGACTTTAATAGTGAACTAGTGTTTAGGAGATGATGTTGTTGGTGACTTTATTTGTTGAAAGTGCATAAGTGTCGGTTACTTTAATAGTAAACTTTTCTTTGGATGGTGATGTTGTTGGTTACTTTATTTGTTGAAAATGATTAAGTGTCGTTGACTTTAAAAGTGAACTATTGTTTAGAAGGTGATATTGTTTGTTACTTTATTTTTTGAAAACGCTTAAGTGCCGGTGATTTTAATAGTCAATTAGTGTTTAGAAGGTGATGTTGTTGGTGACTTTATTTGTTGAAAATGCTTAACTTTTGGTGACTTTAAAAGTGAATTACTTTCGTTGTGCTTTTGTTAGTTGAAAAAGCTTAAGTTTTTGTTACTTTAATAGTGAGGTAATATTTCGGAGGTGATGCTATTGGTAACTTTATTTGTTGAAAATGCTTCAGTGCCGGTGACTTTACAAGTGAACTTTTGTTTCGAAGATGATGTTGTTGGTTACTTTATTTGTTGAAAATACTTAAGTGCTGGTGACTTTAAAAGTCAACTTTTGTTTAGAAGGTGATGTTGTTGGTTACTTTATTTGTTGAAAATACTTAAGTGTCGGTGACTTAAAAAGTGAACATTTCTTTAGAAGATGATGTTGTTGGTTAATTTATTTGTTGAAAATGCTCAAGTGCCGGTGACTTTAATAGTGAATTAGTGTTTAGAAGGTGATGTTGTTGGTGACTTTATTTTTTGAAAATGCTTAAGTGCCGGTGACTTTAATAGTGAATTAGTGTTTAGAAGGTGATGTTGTTGGTGACTTTATTTGTTGAAAGTGCATAAGTTCCGGTGACTTTAATTGTGAATTAGTGTTTGAAGGTGATATGGTTTGTTACTTTATTTGTTGAAAATTATTAAGTGCCGGTGACTTTAAAAGTGAACTTTTGTTTAGAAGGGGATGTAGTTGGTTACTTTATATGTTGAAAATGTTTAAGTGCCGATGACTTTAATAGTGAATTAGTATTTAGAAGGTGATGTTGTTGGTTACTTTATTTTTTGAAAATGCATAACTTTTGGTGGCTTTAAATGTGAATTAGTTTCGTTAGTGCCTTTGCTAGTTAAAAAAGCTTAATTATTGGTGACTTTAATAGTAGACTAGTGTTTAGTAGGTGATGTTGTTGGTGACTTTATTTGTTGAAAATGCTTACGTGTCGGTGACTTTAAAATTGAACTTTTGTTTAGAAGGTGATGTTGTTGGTCACTTTATTTGTTAAAAATGCTTAAGTGCCGGTGACTTTAAAAGTGAACTTTTGTGTAGGAGGTGATGTTGTTGGTGACTTTATTTGTTGAAAATTCTTAAGTACAGGTGACTTTAATAGTTAATTAGTATTTAGAAGGTGGTGTTGTTGGTGACTTTATTTGTTGAAAATGATTAACTTTTGGTGACTTTAAAAGTGAATTACATTAGTTGGTGCCATTGTTCGTTGAAAAAGCTTAAGTTTTGGAGACTTTAATAATGAACTAATGTTTAGGAGGTGATGTTTTGGTGACTTTATTTGTTGAAAATTCTTAAGTGTCGGTGAATTTTATAGTGAAAATTTGTTAGGACGGTGATGTTGTTGGTTACTTTATTTGTTGAAAATGATTAAGTGTCGTTGACTTTAAAAGTGAACTTTTGTTCAGAACGTGATGTTGTCGGTTACTTTATTTGTTGAAAATGCTTATGTGCCGGTGACTTTAATAGTGAATTAGTGTTTAGAAGGTGATGTTGTTGGTGACTATATTTGTTGAAAGTGCTTAATTTTTGGTGACTTTAAAAGTGAATTAGTTTTGTTGGTGCCTTTGTTAGTTAAAAAAGATTAAGTTTTGGTGACTTTAATAGTGAACTGTTGTTTAGGAGGTGATGCTGTTGATAACTTTATTTGTTGAAAATTCTTCAGTGCCGGTGACTTTAAAAGTTTACTTTTGATTAGAAGGTGATGTTGTTGATTACTTTATTTCTTGAAAATGCTTAAGTGCCGGTGACTTTAAAAGTGAACTTTTGTTTTGGAGGTTTTGTTGTTGGTGACTTTATATGTTGAAAATACTTAATTGTTGGTGACTTTAAAAGTGAACTTTTGTTTAGAAGGTCATGTTGTTGGTTACTCTATTTGTTGTAAATACTTAAGTGTCGGTGACTTTAATAGTGAATTAGTGTTTAGAAAGTGATGTTGTCGGTGACTTTTTATGTTGATAATGCTTAACTTTTTGTGACTTTACAAGTGAATTAGTTTCGTTGGTGCCTTTGTTAATTGAAAAAGCTTCAGTTCTGGTGACTTTAATGGTGAACTAGTGTTTAGGAGGCAATGTTGTTGCTGACTTTTTATGTTGAAAATACTTAGGTGCCGGTGACTTTATTAGTCAACTTTTGTTTGGAAGGTGATGTTATTGGTTACTTTATTTGTTCAAAATGCTTAAGCGTCGGTGACTTAAAAAGTGAACATTTGTTTAGAAGGTGATGTTGTTGGTTACTTTATTTGTTGAAAATGCTGAAGTGCCGGTGAGTTTAATAGTAAATTAGTGTTTAGAAGGTGTTGTTGCTGGTGACTTTATTTGTTGGAAGTGATTAAGTGCCGGTGACATTAATAGTGAATTAGTGTTTAGAAGTTGATATTGTTGGTTACTTTATTTGTTGAAAATAATTAAGTGCCAGTGACTTTAAAATTGAACTTTTGTTTAGAAGGTGATGTTGTTGGTTACTTTATTAGTTTAAAATGCTTAAGTGCCGGTGACTTTAATAGTGAATTAGAGTTTAGAAGGTGATGTTGTTGGAAAATTTATTTGTTGAAAATGCTAAAATTTTGGTGACTTTAAAAGTGAATTAGTTTCGTTGGTGCCATTGTTAGTTGAAAAAGCTTACGTTTTGGTGACTTTAACAGTGAACAAATGTTTACGAGGTAATATTGTTGGTGACTTTTTTTGTTTAAAATGCTTAAGTTCCGGTGACTTTAAAAGTGAACTTTTGTTTCGAAGGTGATGTTGTTGGTTACTTTATTAGTTGAAAATGTTTAAGTGTCAGTGACTTTAAAAGTGAACTTTTATTTAGGAGGTGATGATGTTGGTTACGTTATTTGTTGAAATTGATTAAGTATCGGTGACTTTAATAGTGAATTAGTATTTAGAAGGTGGTGTTGGTGGTGACATGATTTGATGAAAATGCTTAACTTTTAGTGACTTTAAAAGTGAATTAGTTTCGTTGGTGCTTTTGTTAGTTGAAAAAGCTTAAGTTTTGGTGACTTTAATAGGGAACTAGTGTTTAGGAGTTAATGTTGTTTGTGACTTTATTTGTTCAAAATGCTTAAGTGCCGGTGACTTTAATAGTGAACTTTTGTTTGGAAGGTGATGTTATTGGTTACATTATTTGTTTAAAATACTTAAGTGTCGATGACTTAAAAAGTGAACTTTTGTTTAGAAGGTGATGTTGTTTGTTACTTTATTTGTTAAAATCATTTAAGTGCCGGTGACTTTAATAGTGAATTAGTATTAAGAAGGTGATGTTGTTGCTGACTTTATTTGTTGAAAGTGCTTAAGTTCCGGTGACTTTAATAGTGAATTAGTGTTTGAAGGTGATATGGTTTGTTACTTTATTTGTTGAAAATGATTAAGTGCCGGTGACTTTAAAAGTGAACTCTTTTTTAGAAGGTAATGTAGTTGGTTATTTTATTTGTTGAAAATGCTTATGTGCCAGTGACTTTAATCGTAAATTAGTATTTAGAAGGTGATGTTGTTAGTGAATTTATATGTTGAAAATGTTTAACTTTTGGTGGCTATAAGGGTGAATTAGTTTCGTTGGTGCCTTTCCTAGTTAAAAAATCTTAAGTTTTGGTGACTTTAATAGTAGACTAATGTTTAGTAGGTGATGTTGTTGGTGAGTTTATTTGTTAAAAATGCTTAAGTGCCGGTGACTTTAAAAGTGAACTTTTGTTTAGAAGGTGATGTTGTTGGTGACTTTATTTGTTGACAATGCTTAAGTGCCGGTGACTTTAAAAGTGAACTTTTGTTTAGGAGGTGATGTTGTTGGTGACTTTATTTGTTGAAAATTCTTAAGTACCGGTGACTTTAAATGTGAATTAGTATTTGGAAGGTGGTGTTGTTGGTGACTTTATTTGTTGAAAATGATTAACTTTTGATGACTTTAAAAGTGAATTAGTTTAGTTGGTGCCTTGGCTAGCTGAAAAAGCTTAAGTTTTGGAGACTTTAATAGTGAACTAGTGTTTAGGAGGTGATGTTGTTGGTGACTTTATTTGTTGAAACTTCTTAAGCGTCGGTTACTTTAATAGTAAACTTTTGTTTGGATGGTGATGTTGTTCGTTTCTTTATTTGTTGAAAATGATTATGTGCCGTTGACTTTAAATGTGAACTATTGTTTAGAAGGTGATATTGTTTGTTACTTTTTTTGTTGAAAACGCTTAAGTGCCGGTGATTTTAATAGTCAATTAGTGTTTAGAAGGTGATGTTGTTGGGGACTTTATTTGTTGAAAATGCTTAACTTTTGGTGACTTTAAAAGTGAATTAGTTTCGTTGTGCTTTTGTTAGTTGAAAAAGCTTAAGTTTTTGTTACTTTAATAGTGAAGTAATATTTCGGAGGTGATGCTATTGGTAACTTTATTTGTTGAAAATGCTTCAGTGCCGGTGACTTTAAAAGTGAACTTTTTTTTCGAAGATGATGTTGTTGGTTACTTTATTTGTTGAAAATAATTAAGTGTTGGTGACTTTAAAAGTGAACTTTTGTTTAGAAGGTGATGCTGTTGGTTACTTTATTTGTTGAAAATACTTAAGTGTCGGTGACTTTAATAGTGAATTAGTGTTTAGAAGGTGATGTTGTCGGTGACTTTATATGTTGAAAATGCTTAAGTGCCGGTGTCTTTAAAAGTGAACTTTTTTTTAGGAGGTGATGTTGTTGGTTACTTTAATTGTTGAAAATTCTTAAGTACCGGTGACTTTAAATGTGAATTAGTATTTGGAAGGTGGTGTTGTTGGTGACTTTATTTGTTGAAAATGATTAACTTTTGGTGACTTTAAAAGTGAATTAGTTTAGTTGGTGCCTTGGCTAGTTGAAAAAGCTTAAGTATTGGAGACTTTAATAGTGAACTAGAGTTTAGGAGGTGATGTTGTTGGTTACTTTATTTGTTGAAAGTGCTTAAGTGTCGGTTACTTTAATAGTAAACTTTTTTTTGGATGGTGATGTTGTTGGTTACTTTATTTGTTGAAAATGATTAAGTGATGTTGACTTTAAAAGTGAACTATTGTTTAGAAGGTGATATTGTTTGTTACTTTATTTGTTGAAAACGCTTAAGTGCCGGTGATTTTAATAGTCAATTAGTGTTTAGAAGGTGATGTTGTTGGTGACTTTATTTGTTGAAAATGCTTAACTTTTGGTGACTTTAAAAGTGAATTAGTTTCGTTGTGCCTTTGTTAGTTGAAAAAGTGTAAGTTTTGATTACTTTAATAGTGAAGTAATATTTCGGAGGTGATGCTATTGGTAACATTATTTGTTGAAAATTCTTCAGTGCCGGTGACTTTAAAAGTGAACTTTTGTTTCGAAGATAATGTTGTTGGTTACTTTATTTGTTGAAAATACTTAAGTGCTGGTGACTTTAAAAGTGAACTTTTGTTTAGAAGGTGATGCTGTTGGTTACATTATTGGTTGAAAATACTTAAGTGTCGGTGACTTTAATAGTGAATTAGTGTTTAGAAGGTGATGTTGTCGGTGACTTTATATGTTAAAAATGGTTAACTTTTGGTGACTTTACAAGTGAATTAGTTTCGTTGGTGTCTTTGTTAATTGAAAAAGCTTAAGTTTTTTTTACTTTAATAGTGAACTTGTGTTTAGGAGGTGATGTTATTGGTGACTTTATTTGTTCAAAATGCTTAAGTGTCGGTGACTTAAAAAGTGAACATTTCATTAGAAGATGATGTTGTTGGTTAATTTATTTGTTGAAAATGCTTTAGTGCCGGTGACTTTAATAGTGAATTAGTGTTTAGAAGGTTATGTTGTTGGTGACTTAATTTGTTGAAAGTGCTTAAGTGTCGGTGACTTTAATAGTGTATTAATGTTTAAAAGGTGATATTGTTGGTTACTTTATTTGTTGAAAATGTTTTAGTGCCTGTGACTTTAATAGTGAATTATTGTTTAGAAGGTCATGTTGTTGGTGAATTTATTTTTTGAAAGTACTTAAGTGCCGGTGACTTTAATAGTTTATTATTGTTTAGAAGGTGATATTGTTGGTTACTTTATTTGTTGAAATTGATTAAGTGCCAGTGACTTTTAAAGTGAACTATTGTTTAGAAGGTGATGTAGTTGGTTATTTTAATTGTTGAAAAAACTTAAGTGCCGGTGACTTTAATAGTTAATTAAGGTTTATATGGTGATGTTGTTGGTGAGAATATTTGTTCAAAATGCTTAAGTGCCGGTGACTTTAAAAGTGAACTTTTGTTTAGAAGGTGATGTTGTTGGTGAGTTTATTTGTTGACAATGCTTAAGTGCCGGTGATTTTAAAAGTGAACTTTCGTTTAGGAGGTGATGTTGTTGGTGACTTTATTTGTTGAAAATTCTTAAGTACCAGTGACGTTAAATGTGAATTAGTATTTGGAAGGTGGTGTTGTAGGTGACTTTATTTGTTGAAAATGATTAACTTTTGGTGACTTTAAAAGGGAATTAGTTTAGTTGGTGTGTGGGTTGTTGAAAATGCTTAAGTTTTGGATACTTTAATAGTGAACAAGTGTTTAGGAGGTGATGTTGCTGGTGACTTTATTTGTTGAAAGTGCATAAGTGTCGGTTACTTTAATAGTAAACTTTTGTTTGGATGGTGATGTTGTTGGTTACTTTATTTGTTGAAAATGATTAAGTGATGTTGACTTTAAAAGTGAACTATTTTTTAGAAGGTGATATTGTTTGTTACTTTATTTGTTGAAAACGCTTAAGTGCCGGTGATTTTAATAGTCAATTAGTGTTTAGAAGGTGATGTTGTTGGTGACTTTATTTGTTGAAAATGCTTAACTTTTGGTGACTTTAAAAGTGTATTAGTTTCGTAGTGCCTTTGTTAGTTGAAAAAGTTTAAGTTTTTATTACTTTAATAGTGAAGTAATATTTCGGAGGTGATGCTATTGGTAACTTTATTTGTTGAAAATTCTTCAGTTCCGGTGACTTTAAAAGTGAACTTTTTTTTCGAAGATGATGTTGTTGGTTACGTTATTTGTTGAAAATACTTAAGTGCTGGTGACTTTAAAAGTGAACTTTTGTTTAGAAGGTGATGCCGTTAGTTACATTATTTGTTGAAAATACTTAAGTGTCGGTGACATTAATAGTGAATTAGTGTTTAGAAGGTGATGTTGTCGGTGACTTTATATGTTAAAAATGGTTAACTTTTTGTGACTTTACAAGTGAATTAGTTTCGTTGGTGTCTTTGTTAATTGAAAAAGCTTAAGTTTTTTTTACTTTAATAGTGAACTTGTGTTTAGGAGGTGATGTTATTGGTGACTTTATTTGTTCAAAATGCTTAAGTGTCGGTGACTTAAAAAGTGAACATTTCTTTAGAAGATGATGTTGTTGGTTAATTTATTTGTTTAAAATGCTTAAGTGCCGGTGACTTTAATAGTGAATTAGTGTTTAGAAGGTGATGTTGTTGGTGACTTTATTTCTTGAAAGTGCTTAAGTGTCGGTGACTTTAATAGTGAATTAATGTTTAGAAGGTGATATTGTTGGTTACTTTATTTGTTGAAAATGTTTTAGTGCCGGTGACTTTAATAGTGGATTATTGTTTAGAAGGTGATGTTGTTGGTGAATTTATTTTTTGAATGTGCTAAAGTGCTTCAGTGCCGGTGACTTTATTAGTTAATTATTGTTTAGAAGGTGATATTGTTGGTTACTTTATTTGTTGAAAATGATTAAGTGCCAATGACTTTTAAAGTGAACTATTGTTTAGAAGGTGATGTAGTTGGTTATTTTAATTGTTGAAAAAACTTAAGTGCCGGTGACTTTAATAGTTAATTGGTGTTTAGATGGTGATGTTGTTGGTGAGTTTATTTGATTAAAATGCTTATGTGCCGGTGACTTTAAAAGTGATCTTTTGTTTAGAAGGTGATGTTGTTGGTGACTTTATTTGTTGACAATGCTTAAGTGCCGGTGACTTTAAAAGTGAACTTTTGTTTAGGAGGTGGTGTTGTTGGTGACTTTTTTTGTTGAAAATTCTTAAATACCGGTGACTTTAAATGTGAATTAGTATTTTGAAGGTGGTGTTGTTGGTGAATTTATTTGTTGAAAATGATTAACTTTTGGTGACTTTAAAAGTGAACTAGTTTAGTTGGAGCCTTGGCTAGCTGAAAAAGCTTAAGTTTTCGAGACTTTAATAGTGAACTAGTGTTTAGGAGGTGATGTTGTTGGTGACTATATTTGTTGAAAGTGCTTAAGTGTGGGTTACTTTAATAGTAAACTTTTTTTTGGATGGTGATGTTGTTGTTTACTTTATCTGTTGAAAATGATTAAGTGCCGTTGACTTTAAATGTGAACTATTGTTTAGAAGGTGATATTATTTGTTACTTTATTTGTTGAAAACGCTTAAGTGCCGGTGATTTTAATAGTCAATTAGTGTTTAGAAGGGGATGTTGTTGGTGACTTTATTTGTTGAAAATGCTTAACTTTTGGTGACTTTAAAAGTGAATTAGTTTCGTTGTGCTTTTGTTAGTTGGAAAAGCTTAAGTTTTGGTTACTTTAATAGTGAAGTAATATTTCGGAGGTGATGCTATTGGTAACTTTATTTGTTGAAAATGCGTTAGTGCCGGTGACTTTAAAAGTGAACTTTTGTTTCGAAGATGATGTTGTTGGTTACTTTATTTGTTGAAAATACTTAAGTGCTGGTGACTTTAAAAGTGAACTTTTGTATAGAAGGTGATGTTGTTGGTTACTTTATTTGTTGAAAATACTTAAGTGTCGGTGTCTTTAATAGTGAATTAGTGTTTAGAAGGTGATGTTGTCGGTGACTTTATATGTTGAAAATGCTTAAGTGCCGGTGACTTTAGAAGTGAACTTTTGTTTAGGAGGTGATGTTGTTGGTGACTTTAATTGTTGAAAATTCTTCAGTACCGGTGACTTTAAATGTGAATTAGTATTTGGAAGGTGGTGTTGTTGGTGACTTTATTTGTTGAAAATGATTAACTTTTGATGACTTTAAAAGTGAATTAGTTTAGTTGCTTCCTTGGCTAGTTGAAAAAGCTTAAGTTTTGGAGACTTTAATAGTGAACTAGTGTTTAGGAGGTGATGTTGTTGGTGACTTTATTTGTTGAAAGTGTTTAAGTGTCGGTTACTTTAATAGTAACTTTTGTTTGGATGGTGATGTTTTTGGTTACTTTATTTATTGAAAATGATTAAGTGTCGTTGACTTTAAATGTTAACTATTGTTTAGAAGGTGATATTGTTTGTTACTTTATTTATTGAAAACGCTTAAGTGCCGGTGATTTTAATAGTCAATTAGTGTTTAGAAGGTGATGTTGTTGGTGACTTTATTTGTTGAAAATGCTTAACTTTTGGTGACTTTAAAAGTGAATTAGTTTCGTTGTGCTTTTGTTAGTTGAAAAAGCTTATGTTTTGGTTACTTTAATAGTGAAGTAATATTTCGGAGGTAATGCTATTGGTAACTTTATTTGTTGAAAATGCTTCAGTGCCGGTGACTTTAAAAGTGAACTTTTGTTTCGTAGATGATGTTGTTGGTTACTTTATTTGTTGAAAATACTTAAGTGCTAGTGACTTTAAAAGTGAACTTTTGTTTAGAAGGTGATTCTGTTGGTTACTTTATTTGTTGAAAATACTTAAGTGTCGGTGACTTTAATAGTGAATTAGTGTTTAGAAGGTGATGTTGTCGGTGACTTTATATGTTGAAAATGCTTAAGTGCCGGTGACTTTAATAGTGAACTATTGTTTAGAAGGTGATGTAGTTGGTTATTTTATTTGTTGAAAAAACATAATTGCCGCTGACTTTAATAGTTAATTGATGTTTAGAAGGTGATGTTGTTGGTGAGTTTATTTGTTTATAATGCTTAACTTTTGGTGGCTTTAAAAGTAAATTAGTTTCGTTGGTGCCTTTGTTGATTGAAAAAGCTTAAGTTTGGGTGACTTTAATAGTAAACTAGTGTTTAGGAGGTGATATTGTTGGTGACTTTATTTGGTGATAATGCATAAGTGCCGGTTACTTTAAAAGAGAACTTTTGTTTAGGAGGTGATGTTGTTGGTGACTTTATTTGGTAAAAATTCTTAAGTACCGGTGATTTTAATAGCGAATTAGTATTTAGAAGGTGGTGTTGTTGAAAATGATTAACTTTTGGTTACTTTAAAAGTGAATCAGTTTCGTAGGTGCCTTTGTTAGTTGAAAAAACTTAAGTTTTGGAGACTTTAATAGTGAACTAGTGTTTAGGAGTTGATATTGTTGTTGACTTTAAGAGTTGAAAATGCTTAAGTGTCGGTGACTTTAATAGTGAACTTTTGTTTGGTTGGTGATGTTGTTGGTTACTTTATTTGTTGAAAATGATTAGGTGTTGTTGACTTTAAAAGTGAACTTTTGTTTAGAAGGTGATGTTGTTGGTTACTTCATTTGTTTAAAATGCTTATGTGCCGGTTACTTTAATAGTGAATTTGTGTTTGGAAGGTGATGTTGTTGGTGACTTTACTTGTTGATAATGCATAACTTTTCGTGACTTTAAAAGTGAATTAGTTTCGTTATGCCTTTGTTAGTAGAAAAAGCTTAAGTTTTGGTGACTTTAATAGTGAACTAGTGTGTAGGAGGTGATGTTGTTGGTAACTTTATTTGTAGAAAATGTTTCAGTGCCGGTGACTTTAAAAGTGAACTTTTGCTTCGAAGGCGATGTTGTTGGTTACTTTATTTATTGAAAATACTTAAGTGTTGGTGACTTTAAAAGTAAACTTTTGTTTAGAATATGATGTTGTTGATTACTTTATTTGTTGAAAATGCTTAAGTGGCGGTGACTTTAATAGTGAATTAGTGTTTAGAAGGTGATGTTGTCGGTGACTTTATATGTTGAAAAGGCTTAACTTTTGGCGTCTTTAAAAGTGAATTAGTTTCGTTGGTGCCTTTGTTAATTGAAAAAACATAAGTTTTGGTGACTTTAATAGTGAACTAATGTTTAGGAGATGATGTTGTTGGTTACTTTATTTGTTCAAAATGCTTAAGTGCCGGTGACTTTAATAGTGAACATTTTTTTGGAAGGTGATGTTATTGGTTACTTTATTTGTTCAAAATGCTTAAGTGTCGGTGACTTAAAAATTGAACTTTTGTTTAGAAGGTGATGTTGTTGGATACTTTATCTGTTGAAAATGCTTAAGTGCCGGTGACTTTACTAGTGAATTAGTGTTTAGAAGGTGATGTTGTTGGTGACTTTATTTGTTGAAAGTGCTTAAGTACCGGTGACTTTAATAGTGAAATAGTGTTTGAAGGTGATATGGTTTGTTACTTTATTTGTTGAAATTATTAAGTGTCGGTGACTTTAAAAGTGAACTTTTGTTTAGAAGTTTATGTAGTTGGTTACTTTATTTGTTGAAAATGTTTAAGTGCCAATGACTTTAATAGTCAATTAGTATTTAGAAGGTGATGTTGTTGATGAGTTTATTTGTTGAAAATGCTTAACTTTTGGAGGCTTTAAATGTGAATTAGTTTCGTTGGTGCCTTTGCTAGTTAAAAAAGCTTATGTTTTGGTGACTTTAATAGTAGACTAGTGTTTAGTAGGTGATGTTGTTGGTGACTTTATTTGTTGATAATGCTTAAGTGCCGGTGTCTTTAAAAGTGAACTTTTGTTTAGAAGGTGATGTTGTTGGTCACTTTATTTGTTGAAAATTCTTAAGTGCTGGTGACTTTAAAAGTGAACTTTTGTTTTGGAGAAAATGTTGTTGGTGGATTTATTTGTTGAAAATTCTTAAGTACAGGTGACTTTAATAGTTAATTAGTATTTAGAAGGTGGTGTTATTGTTGACTTTATTTGTTGAAAATTATTAACTTTTGGTAACTTTAAAAGTGAATTACATTAGTTGGTGCATTTGTTAGTTGAAAAAGCTTCAGTTTTGGAGACTTAAATAGTGAACTAGTGATAAGGAGGTGATGTTTTGGTGACTTTATTTGTTGAAAATTCTTAAGTGTCGGTGACTTTTATAGTGAACTTTTGTGAGAACGGTGATGTTGTTGGTTACTTTATTTGTTAAAAATGATTAAGTGTTGTTGACTTTAAAAGTGAACTTTTGTTTAGAACGTGACGTTGTTGGTTACTTTATTTGTTGAAAATGCTTAAGTGCCGGTGACTTTAATAGTGAATTAGTGTTTAGAAGGTGTTGGTATTGGTGACTTTATTTGTTGAAAGTGATTAAGTGTCGGTGTCTTTAAAATTGAACTTTTATTTAGAAGGTGATGTTGTTGGTAAATTTATTTGTTGAAAATTCTAAAATTTTGGTGACTTTAAAAGTGAATTAGTATTGTTTGTGCCTTTGTTAGTTGAAAAAGCTTACGTTTTGGTGACATTAATAGTGAACAATTGTTTACGAGGTGATGTTGTTTGTGACTTTTTTTGTTGAAAATGCTTATGTGCCGGTGACTTTAAAAGTGAACTTTTGTTTAGAAGGTGATGTTGTTGGTTACTTTATTAGTTGAAAATTCTTAAGTGCCGGTGACTTTAAAAGTAAACTTTTGTCTAGGAGGTGATGATGTTGGAGATTTTATTTGTTTAAATTGCTTAAGTACCTGTCATTTTAATAGTGAATTAGTATTTAGAAGGTGGTGTTGTTGGTGACTTAATTTGATGAAAATGCTTAACTTTTGGTGACTTTAAAAGTGAATTAGTTTCGTTGGTGCGTTTGTTAGTTGAAAAAGCTTAAGTTTTGGTGACTTTAATAGGGAACTAGTGTTTAGGAGTTAATGTTGTTGGTGACTTTATTTGTTCAAAATGCTTTAGTGCCGGTCACATTAATAGTGACCTTTTTTTTGGAAGGTGATGTTATTGGTTACTTGATTTGTTCAAAATTCTTAAGTGTCGATGACTTAAAAAGTGAACTTTTGTTTAGAAGGTGATGTTGTTTGTTACTTTATTTGTTGAAAATGCATAAGTGCCGGTGACTTTAATAGTGAATTAGTGTTTAGAAGGTGATGTTGTTGGGGACTTTATTTGTTGAAAGTGCTTAAGTTCCGGTGAGTTTAATAGTGAATTAGTGTTTGAAGGTGAAAATGATCAAGTGCCGCTGTCTTTAAAAGTGAACTCTTTTTTTGAAGGTGATGTAGTTGGTTACTTTATTTGTTGATAATGCTTAAGTGCCAGTGACTTTAATAGTGAATTAGTGTTTAGAAGGTGATGTTGTTGGTGAGTTTATTTGTTGAAAATGTTTAATTTTTGGTGGCTTTAAGGGTGAATTAGTTTCGTTGGTGCCTTACCTAGTTTACAAAGCTTAAGTTTTGGTGACTTTAATAGTAGACTAGTGTTTAGTAGGTGATGTTGCTGGTGACTTTATTTGTTGAAAATGCTTAAGTGTCGGTGACTTTAAAAGTGAACTTTTGTTTAGAAGGTGATGTTGTTTGTGACTTTATTTGTTCACAATGCTTAAGTGTCGGTGACTTTTAAAGAGAATTTTTTTTTAGGAGGTGATGTTGTTGGTGACTTCATTTGTTGAAAATTCATAAGTACCGGTGACTTTAATAGTGAATTAATATTTAGAAGGTGGTGTTGTTGGTGACTTTATTTGTTGAAAATGATTAACTTTTGGTTACTTTAAAAGTGAATTAGTTTAGTTTGTGCCTTGGCTAGTTGAAAAAGCTTATGTTTTAATGACTTTAATAGTGAACTAGTGTTTAGGAGATGATGTTGTTGGTGACTTTATTTGTTGAAAGTTCTTAAGTGTCGGTTACTTTAATAGTGAACTTTTGTTTGGATGGTGATGTTGTTGGTTACTTTATTTGTTGAAAATGATTTAGTTCCGTTGACTTTAAAAGTGAACTATTGTTTAGAAAGTGATATTGTTGGTTACTTTATTTGTTGAAAATGCTCAAGTGCCGGTGATTTTAATAGTCAATTAGTGTTTAGAAGGTGATGTTGTTGGTAACTTTATTTGTTGAAAATGCTTAACTTTTGGTGACTTTAAAAGTGAATTAGTTTCGTTGTGCCTTTGTTAGTTGAAAAAGCATAAGTTTTGGTTACTTTAATAGTGAAGTAGTGTTTAGGAGGTGATGCTGTTGGTAACTTTATTTGTAGAAAATGCTTCAGTGCCGATGACTTTAAAAGTGAACTTTTGTTTCGAAGGTGATGTTGTTGGTTACTTTATTTGTTGAAAATACTTAAGTGCTGGTGACTTTAAAAGTGAACTTTTGTTCAGAAGGTGATGTTGTTGGTTACTTTATTTCTGAAAAATACATAAGTGTTGGTGACATTAATAGTGAATTAGTGTTTAAAAGGTGATGTTGTCGGTGACTTTATATGTTGAAAATGCTTAACATTTAGTGACTTTACAAGTGAATTAGTTTCTTTGGTGCCTTTTGTAATTAATGAAGCTTAAGTTTTGTTGACTTTAATAGTGAACTAGTGTTTAGGAGGTGATGTTGTTGGTTACTTTATTTTTTTAAAATGCTTAGGTGCCGGTGACTTTAATAGTCAACTTTTGTTTGGAAGGTGATGTTATTGGTTTCTTTATTTGTTCAAAATGCTTAAGTGTCGGTGACTTAAAAAGTTAACATTTGTTTAGAAGGTGATGTTGTTGGTTATTTTATTTGTTGAAAATGCTTAAGTGCCGGTGACTTTAATAGTGAATTAGTGTTTAGAAGGTGATGTGGTTGGTGACATTATTTGTTGAAAGTGCTTAAGTGCTGGTGACTTTAATAGTGAATTAGTGTTTAGAAGGTGATATTGTTGGTTACTTTATTTGTTGAAATTAATTAAGTTCCAGTGACTTTAATAGTGAACTTTTGTTTAGAAGGTGATGTTGTTTGTTACTTTATTAGTTTAAAATGCTTAAGTGCCGCTGACTTTAATAGTGAATTAGAGTTTAGAAGGTATGTTGTTGGTGAATTTATTTGTTGAAAATGCTTGACTTTTGGCGACTTTAAAAGTGAATTAGTTTAGTTGGTGCCTTTGTTAGTTTATAACGCTTACGTTTTGGTGACTTTAATAGTGAACTAGTGTTTAGGAGGTGTTGTTGTTGGTGACTATTTTTGTTGAAAACGTTTAAGTGCCGGTGACTTTAAAAGTTTACTTTTGTTTAGAAGGTGATGTTGTTGATTACTTTATTTGTTGAAAATGCTTAAGTGCCGGTGACTTTAAATGTGAACTTTTGTTTATAAGGTGATGTTGTTGGATACTTTATTTTCTGAAAATGCTCAAGTGTCGGTGACTTTAATAGTGCATTAGTGTTTATAAGGTGATGTTGTCGGTGAATTATATGTTTAAAATGCTAAACTTATTGTGACTTTAAAAGTGAATTAGTATCGTTGATTCCTTTGTTAGTTGAAAAAGCTTAAGTTTTAGTGACTTTAATAGTGAATTATTGTTTAGGAGGTGATGTTGTTGTTGACTTTATTTTTCTGAAAATGCTTAAGTGTCGGTGACTTTAATAGTGGACTTTTGTTTGGAAGGTGATGTTGTTGGTGACTTTATTTGTTGAAAATGCTTAAGTGCCGGAGACTCTAATATTGAACTTTTGTTTCGAAGGTAATGTTATTGGTTACTTTATTTCTGGAAAATGCTTAAGTGTCGGTGACTTAAAAAGTGAACTTTTATTTAGAAAATGATGTGGTTGGTTACTTTATTTGTTGAAAATGCTTAAGTGCCGGTGACTTTAATAGTGAATTAGTGTTTAGAAGGTGATTTTTCTGAAGACTTTATTTGTTGATAGTGCTTAAGTGCCGGTGACTTTAATAGTGAATTAGTGTTTAGAAGGTGATATTGGTGGTTACTTTATTTGTTGAAAATGATTAAGTGCCAGTGTCTTTAAAAGTGAACTTTTGTTCAGAAGGTGATGTTGTTGGTTACTATTTTTGTTTAAAATGCTTAAGTACCGGTGACTTTAATAGTTAATTAGAGTTTAGAAGGTGATGTTGTTGGTGAATTTATTTATTGAAAATGCTTATCTTTTGGCGACTTTAAAAGTGAATAAGTTTCGTTGGTGCCTTTGTTAGTTTAAAAAGATTACGTTTTGGTGACTTTAATAGTGAACTAGTGTTTATTAGGTGATGTTGTTGGTGACTATTTTTGTTGAAAATGTTTAAGTGCTGGTGACTTTAAAAGTTTCTTTTGTTTAGAAGGTGATGTTGTTGATTACTTTATTTGTTGAAAATGTTTAAGTGTCGGTGACTTTAAAAGTGAACTTTTGTTTAGGAGGTGATGATATTTGTGACTTTATTTGTTTAAAATGCTTAAGTTTAAGTGACTTTACAAGTGAATAAGTTTAATTGGTGCCTTTGTTAGTTTAAAAAGCTTAAGTTTTGGTGACTTTAATAGTGAACTAGTGTTTAGGAGGTGATGTTGTTGGTGACTTTATTTGTTGAAAATCCTTAAGTGCCGGTGACTTTAATAGTGAACTTTTGTTTGGATGGTGATGTTATTTGTTACTTTATTTGTTCAAAATGCTTAAGTGTCGGTGACTTAAAAAGTGAACTTTTGTTTAGAAGGTGATGTTGTTGGTTACTTTATTTATTGAAAATGCTTAAGTGCTGGTGTCTTTAATAGTGAATTAGTGTTTAGAAGGTGATGTTGTCGGTGACTTTATATGTTTAAAATGATTAAATTTTGGTGACTTTAAAAGTGAATTAGTTTCGTTGATGCCTTTGTTAGTTGAAAAAGATTAAGTTTTAGTGACTTTAATAGTGAACTAGTGTTTAGGAGGTGATGTTGTTGGTGACTTTATTTATTTAAAATTCTTAAGTGTCGGTGACTTTAATAGTGAACTTTTGTTTAGAAGTCGAGGTTGTTGTTTACTTTATTTGTGAAAATGCTTAAGTGCCGGTGACTTTAAAAGTGAACTTTTGTTGATAAGGTGATGTTGTTAGTTACTTTATTTGTTGAAAATTCTTAAGTGCCGGTGACTTTAATAGTGAATTAGTGTTTATAAGGTGATATTGTTTGTCACTTTATTTGTGTAAAATGATTAAGTGCCGGTGACTTTAAAAGTGAACTTTTGTTTAGAAGGTGATGTAGTTGGTTGCTTTATTTGTTGAATATGCTTAAGTGCCGGTGACACTAATAGTGAATTAGTGTTTAAAAGGTGATGTTGTTGGTAACTTAATTTGTTGAAAATGCTTCAGTGCCGGTGACTTTAAAAGTTAACTTTTGTTTCGAAGATGATGTTGTTGGTTACTTTATTTGTTGATAATACTTAAGTGCTGGTGTCTTTAAAAGTGAACTTTTGTTTAGAAGGTGATGTTGTTGGATACTTTATTTCTGGAAAATACTTAAGTGTCGGTGACTTTAATAGTGAATTACTGTTTAGAAGGTCATGTTGTCGGTGACTTTATATGTTGAAAATGTTTAACTTTTGGTGACTTTACAAGTGAATTAATTTCTTTGGTGCCTTTTGTAATTGAAAAAGCTTAAGTTTTTTTGACTTTAATAGTGAACTAGTGTTTAGAAGGTGATGTTGTTGGTGACTTTATTTGTTGAAAATGCTTAGGTGCCGGTGACTTTATAAGTCAACTTTTGTTTGGAAGGTCATGTTATTGGATACTTTATTTGTTCAAAATGCTTAAGTGTCGGTGACTTAAAAAGTTAACATTTGTTTAGAAGGTGATGTAGATGGTTACTTTATTTGTTGAAAATGCTCAAGTGTTGGTGACTTTAATAGTGAATTAGTGTTTAGAAGGTGATGTTGTTGGTGACTTTATTTGTTGAAAGTGCTTAAGTGCCGGTGACTTTAATAGTGAATTAGTGTTTAGAAGGTGATATTGATGGTTACTTTATTTGTTTAAATTAATTATGTGCCAGTGACTTTAAAAGTGAACTTTTGTTTAGAAGGTGATGTTGTTGGTTACTTTATTAGTTTAAAATGCTTAAGTGCCGGTTAGTTTAATAGTGAATTAGTGTTTAGAAGGTGATGTTGTTGGGAATTTGTTTGTTGAAAATGCTTAACTTTTGGCGTCTTTAAATGTGAATTAGTTTCGTTGGTGCCTTTGTTAGTTTAAAAAGCTTACGTTTTGGTGACTTTAATAGTGAACTAGTGTTTAAGAGGTGTTGTTGTTGGTGACTATTTTTGTTCAAAATATTTAAGTGCCGGTGACTTTAAAAGTTTACTTTTGTTTAGAAGGTGATGTTGTTGATTACTTTATTTGTTGAAAATGCTTAAGTGCCGGTGACTTTAAAAGTGAACTTTTGTTTAGAAGGTGATGTTGTTGGTTACATTATTTTCTGAAAATGCTTAAGTTCCGGTGACTTTAATAGTGAATTAGTATTTATAAGGTGATGTTGTCGGTGACTTTATATGTTTAAAATGCTAAACTTTTGGTGACTTTAAAAGTTAATTAGTCCCGTTGATGCCTTTGTTAGTTGAAAAAGATTAAGTTTTAGTGACTTTAATAGTGAACTATTGTTTAGGAGGTGATGTTGTTGTTGACTTTATTTTTCTGAAAATGCTTAACTGTCGGTGACTTTAATGATGGACTTTTTTTTGGAAGGTGATGTTGTTGGTGACTTTATTTGTTTAAAATGCTTAAGTGCCGGTGACTTTAATATTGATGTTTTCTTTGGAATGTAATGTTATTTGTTACTTTATTTCTTGAAAATGCTTAAGTGTCGGAGACTTAAAAAGTAAACTTTTATTTAGAAGATGATGTTGTTGGTCACTTTATTTGTTGAAGATGCTTAAGTTCCGGTGACTTTAATAGTGAATTAGTGTTTCGAAAGTGATTTTGTTGGTGACTTTATTGGTTGATAGTGCTTAAGCGCAGGTGACTTTAATAGTGAATTAGTGTTTAGAAGGTGAAATTGTTGGTTACTTTATTTGTTGCAAATGATTAAGTGTCAGTGACTTTAAAAGTGAACTTTTATTAAGAAGGTGATGTTGCTGGTTACTATATTTGTTGAAAATGCTTAAGTGTCGGTGACTTTAATAGTGAATTAGTGTTTAGGAGGTGATGTTGTTGGTGAATTTTTTTGTTGAAAATGCTTAAGTGTCGGTGACTTTAAAAATCAACTTTGTTTAGAAGGTGATGTTGTTGGTTACTTTATTCTTTGAAAATGCTTAAGTGCCAGTGACTTTAAAAGTAAACTTTTGTTTAGGAGGGGATGATATTGGTGACTTTATTTGTTCAAAATGGTTAACTTTTTTTGACTTTACAAGTGAATAAGTTTAATTGGTGCCTTTGTTAGTTTAAAAAGTTTAAGTTTTGGTGACTTTAATTGTGAACTAGTGTTTAGGAGGTGATGTTGTTGGTGACTTTATTTGTTGAAAATCCTTAAGTGCCGGTGAGTTTAGTAGTGAACTTTTGTTTGGAAGGCGATGTTATTCGTTACTTTATTTGTTCAAAATGCATAAGTGTCGGTGACTTAAAAAGTGAACTTTTGTTTAGAAGGTGATGTTGTTTGTTACTTTCTTTATTGAAAATGCTTAAGTGCTAGTGACTTTAATAATGAATTAGTGTTAAGAAGGTGATGTTGTCGGTGACCTTATATGTTTAAAATGCTAAACTTTTGGTGTATTTAATAGTAAACTAGTGTTTAGGAGGTGATGTTGTTGGTGACTTTATTTGTGGAAAATGCTTAAGTTTCGGTGACTTTAAAAGTGAACTTTTGTTTAGAAGGTGATGTTGTTGCTTACTTTATTTGGTGAAAATGCTTAAGTGCCGCTGACTTTAAAAGTGAACTTTTGTTTAGGAGGTGATGTTGTTGGTAACTTCATTTGGTGAAAATTCTTGAGTACCGGTGACTTTAATAGTGAATTAATATTTAGAATGTGGTGTTGCTGTTGACTTTATTTATTGAAGATGATTAACTTTTGGTAACTTTAAAAGTGAATTAGTTTCGTTGGTGCCTTTGTTAATTGAAAAACCTTAAGTTTTGGAGACTTTAATAGTGAAGAAGTGTTTAGGAGGTGATGTTGTTGGTGACTTTATTTGTTGAAAATGCTTAAGTGCCGGTTACTTTAATACTGAACTGTTGTTTGGATGGTGATGTTGTTAGTTACTTTAATGATTGAAAATGATTATGTGTCGTTGACTTTAAAAGTGAACTTTTGTTTAGATGGTGATGTTGTTGGTTACATTATTTGTTGATAATGCTTAAGTGCCGGTGACATTAATAGTGAATTAGTGTTTAGAAGGTGATGTTGATGGTGACTTTATTTGTTGAAAATGCTTAACTTTTGGTGACTTTAAAAGTGAATTAGTTTCGGTGTGCCTTTGTTAGTTGAAAAATCTTAAGTTTTGGTGACTTTAATAGTGAACTATTGTTTAGGAGGTGATGTTGTTGGTAACTTTATTTGTTGAAAATGCTTAAGTGCCGGTGACTTTAAAAGTTTACTTTTGTTTAGAAGGTGATGTTGTTGGTTACTTTATTTGTTGAAAATGCTTAAGTGCCGGTGACTTTAATAGTGAATTAGTGTTTAGAAGGTGATGTTGTTAGTGACTTTATATGTTGAAAATGCTTAACTTTTGGTGACTTTAAAAGTGAATTAGTTTCATTGTGCCTTTGTTAGTTGAAAAGGCACAAGTTTTGGTGACTTTAATAGTGAACTATTGTTTAAGAGGTGATGCTGTTGGTAACTTTATTTGTTGAAAATGCTTAAGTGCCGGTTACTTTAAAAGTTTACTTTTGTTTAGAAGGTGATGTTGTTGGTTACATTATTTGTTTAAATTGCTTAAGTGCAGGTGACTTTAAAATTAAACTTTTGTTTAGAAGATGATGTTGTTGGTTACTTTATTTATTGAAAATGCTTAAGTGCCGGTGACTTTAATAGTATATTATTGTTTAGAAGGTGATGTTTTCGGTGATTATATATGTTTAAAATGCTAACCTTTTGGTTACTTTAAAATTGAATTAGTTTCGTTGATTTCTTTGTTAGTTGAAATAGCTTAAGTTTTAGTGACTTTAATTGTGAACTAGTGTTTAGGAGGTGATGTTGTTGGTGACTTTATTTGTTGAAAATTTTTAAGTGTCGGTGACTTTAATAATTAACTTTTTTTTGGAAGGTGATGTTGTTGGTTACTTTATTTGTTGAAACTGCTTAAGTGCTGGTGACTTTAAAAGTGAACTTTTGTTTAGAATGTGATGTTGTTAGTTAATTTATTTGTTTGAAATGCTTAAGTGCCGGTTACTTTAATAGTTAATCAGAGTTTAGAAGGTAATATTGTTTGTTACATTATTTGTTGAAAATGTTTAAGTGCCGGTGACTTTAAAAGTGAACTTTTGTTTAGAAGGTGATGTAGTTGATTACTTTATTTGTTGAAAATGCTTAGGGGCCGGTGAATTTAACAGTGAATTGGTGTTTAGAAGGCGATGTTGTTGGTGAATTTATTTGTTGAAAATGATTAACTTTTGGTAGCTTTAAAAGTGAATTAGTTTCGTTGGTGCCTTTGTTAGTTGAAAAAGCTTAAGTTTTGGTGATTATAATAGTAAACTAGTGTTTAGGAGGTGATGTTGTTGGTGATTTTATTTGTTGAAAATCCTTAAGTGCCGGTGAGTTTAGTAGTGAACTTTTGTTTGGAAGGCGATGTTATTCGTTACTTTATTTGTTCAAAATGCATAAGTGTCGGTGACTTAAAAAGTGAACTATTGTTTAGAAGGTGATGTTGTTTGTTACTTTCTTTATTGAAAATGCTTAAGTGCTAGTGACTTTAATAATGAATTAGTGTTAAGAAGGTGATGTTGTCGGTGACTTTATATGTTTAAATTGCTAAACTTTTGGTGTATTTTATAGTAAACTAGTGTTTAGGAGGTGATGTTGTTGGTGACTTTATTTGTGGAAAATGCTTAAGTTTCGGTGACTTTAAAAGTGAACTTTTGTTTGGAAGGTGATGTTGTTGCTTACTTTATTTGGTGAAAATGCTTAAGTGCCGCTGACTTTTAAAGTGAACTTTTGTTTAGGAGGTGATGTTGTTGGTAACTTTATTTGGTGAAAATTCTTGAGTACCGGTGACTTTAATAGTGAATTAATATTTAAAAGTGGTGTTGTTGTTGACTTTATTTATTGAAGATGATTAACTTTTGGTAACTTTAAAAGTGAATTAGTTTCGTTGGTGCCTTTGTTAATTGAAAAACCTTAAGTTTTGGAGACTTTAATAGTGAAGAAGTGTTTAGGAGGTGATGTTGTTGGTGACTTTGTTTGTTGAAAATGCTTAAGTGCCGGTTACTTTAATAGTGAACTTTTGTTTGGATGGTGATGTTGTTAGTTACTTTATTTGTTGAAAATGATTAAGTGTCGTTGACTTTAAAAGTGAACTTTTGTTTAGATGGTGATGTTGTTGGATACATTATTTGTTGATAATGCTTTAGTGCCGGTGACATTAATAGTGAATTAGTGTTTAGAAGGTGATGTTGATGGTGACTTTATTTGTTGAAAATGCTTAACTTTTGGTGACTTTAAAAGTGAATTAGTTTCGTTGTTCCTTTGTTAGTTGAAAAAACTTAAGTTTTGGTGACTTTAATATTGAACTATTGTTTAGGAGGTGATGTTGTTGGTAACTTTATTTGTTGAAAATGCTTAAGTGCAGGTGACTTTAAAAGTTTACTTTTGTTTAGAAGGTGATGTTGTTGGTTACTTTATTTGTTGAAAATGCTTAAGTGCCGGTGACTTTAATAGTGAATTAGTGTTTAGAAGGTGATGTTGTTAGTGACTTTATATGTTGAAAATGCTTAACTTTTGGTGACTTTAAAAGTGAATTAGTTTCATTGTGCCTTTGTTAGTTGAAAAGGCACAAGTTTTGGTGACTTTAATAGTGAACTATTGTTTAAGAGGTGATGCTGTTGGTAACTTTATTTGTTGAAAATGCTTAAGTGCCGGTTACTTTAAAAGTTTACTTTTGTTTAGAAGGTGATGTTGTTGGTTACTTTATTTGTTAAAATTGCTTAAGTGCAGGTGACTTTAAAATTAAACTTTTGTTTAGAAGGTGATGTTGTTGGTTACTTTATTTATTGAAAATGCTTAAGTGCCGGTGACTTTAATAGTATATTATTGTTTAGAAGGTGATGTTTTCGGTGACTATATATGTTTAAAATGCTAAACTTTTGGTTACTTTAAAAGTGAATTAGTTTCGTTGATTTCTTTGTTAGTTGAAATAGCTTAAGTTTTAGTGACTTTAATAGTGAACTAGTATTTAGGAGGTGATGTTGTTGGTGACTTTATTTGTTTAAAATTCTTAAGTGTCGGTGACTTTAATAGTTAACTTTTGTTTGGAAGGTGATGTAGTTGGTTACTTTATTTGTTGAAACTGCTTAAGTTCTAGTGACTTTAAAAGTGAACTTTTGTTTAGAAGGTGATGTTGTTAGTTACTTTATTTGTTTAAAATGCTTAAGTGCCGGTTACTTTAATAGTTAATCAGAGTTTAGAAGGTGATATTGTTTGTTACATTATTTGTTGAAAATGTTTAAGTGTCGGTGACTTTAAAAGTGAACTTTTGTTTAGAAGGTGATGTAGGTTATTACTTTATTTGTTGAAAATGCTTAGGGGCCGGTGAATTTAACAGTGAATTGGTGTTTAGAAGGCGATGTTGTTGGTGAATTTTTTTGTTGAAAATGATTAACTTTTGGTAGCTTTAAAAGTGAATTAGTTTCGTTGGTGCCTTTGTTAGTTGAAAAAACTTAAGTTTTGGTGATTATAATAGTAAACTAGTGTTTAGGAGGTGATGTTATTGGTGACTTTATTTGTTTAA
Source organism: Capsicum pubescens (assembly GCA_030864215.1). Lineage (NCBI taxonomy): Eukaryota > Viridiplantae > Streptophyta > Magnoliopsida > Solanales > Solanaceae > Capsicum > Capsicum pubescens. Next base: position 156,542,820 of record CM061547.1, on the reverse strand, counting down.
AATGCTTAAGTGCCGGTGACTTTAAAAGTGAACTTTTGTTTAGATGGTGATGTTGTTGGTTACTTTATTTGTTGAAAATCCTTATGTGCTGGTGAATTTAAAAGTGAACTTTGTAGGTGATGTTGTTGATGACTTTATTTGTTGAAAATTCTTAAGTACCGGTGACTTTAATAGTGAATTAGTATTTAGAAGGTGGTGTTGTTGGTGACTTTATTTGTTGAAAATTATTAACTTTTGGTGACTTTAAAAGTGAATTAGTTTCGTTGGTGCCTTTCTTAGTTAAAAAAGCTTAAGTTTTGGAGACTTTGATTGTGAACTAGTGTTTAGAAGGTAATGTTGTTGGTGACTTTAGTTGTTTAAAATTCTTAAGTGACGGTGACTTTAATAGTAAACTTTTGTTTGGATGGTGATGTTGTTGGTTTCTTTATTTGTTGTAAATGATTAAGTGTCATTGACTTTAAAAGTGAACTTTTGTTTAGAAGGTGATGTTATTGGTTACTTTATTTGTTTAAAATGCTTAAGTGCCGGTGACTTTAATAGTTAAATAGTGTTTAGAAGGTGATGTTGTTGGTGACTTTATTTGTTGCAAATGCTTAACTTTTGGTGACTTTAAAAGTGATTATGTTTCATTGGTGCCTTTGTTAGTTGAAAAAACTTAAGTTTTTGTGACTTTAATAGTGACCTAGTGTTTAGGAGGTGATGGTGTTGGTGACTTTATTTGTTGAAAATGCTTAAGTTCCGGTGACTTTAAAAGTTTACTTTTGTTTAGAAGGTGATGTTGGTTGTTTCTTTATTTGTTGAAAATGCTTAAGTGCCGGTGACTTTAATAGTGAATTAGTGTTTAGAAGGTGATGTTGTCGGTGAATTTATATGTTTAAAATGCTATACTTTTGGTGACTTCAAAAGTTAATTAGTTTCGTTGATGCCTTTGTTAGATGAAAAAGCTTTAGTTTTAGTGACTTTAATAGTGAACTAGTGTTTGGGAGGTGATGTTGTTGGTGACTTTATTTGTTGAAAATGCTTAAGTGCCGGTAACTTTAATAGTAAACTTTGTTTTGAAGGTGATATTATTGGTTACTTTATTTATTGAAAATGCTTAAGTGCCGGTGACTTTAAAAGTGAACTTTTGTTTTGAAGGTGATGTTGTTGCTTACTTTATTTGTTTAAAATTCTTAAGTGCCATTGACTTTTATAGTGAAATAGTGTTTAGATGGTGATGTTGTTGGTGACTTTATTTGTTGCAAATGCTTAACTTTTCATGACTTTAAAAGTGAATAAGTTTCATTGGTGCCTTTGCTAGTTGAAAAAGCTTAAGTTTTGGTGACTTTAATAGTGTACTAGTGTTTAGGAGGTGATGGTGTTGGTGACTTTATTTGTTGAAAATGCTTAAGTGCCGGTGACTTTATGTAACGCCCCGAAATCGGGTCCCGAGACGTCACAGGGTGCTTAGGGTGACAAGTGAGCCCAAGCTAACCCTTCTACTGGCATAACTCATTAAGCAACTGAATAAAAATACAAATACATACAAATCAGCAAAAATTAACTCTTTTCTGAATCTGATAGATACAAAAATGGAATTTTATAGGATTACAATTCTACCTTGACAACCAAAATTGAAACAAAATACATCAATTCTACTGACTGTCTATGAAGCCTCTACTAGTACTGACTGTAGGTAGCTGGGTCATGACTCCCGACTACCTTAACTCAATACGACTGAATAAAAAAAATACAACACTATAACTCTTCATAACTAACCCAAGCCCTTGAATCAAAAGGACTCATCACCTGCTGAATGGATACACTAACTGACTGGATCCAAAAGTGCAACTATACCTTGTACCTACATTCCGAGAAAATGCAGCCCACATCCGAAGATGTGGGTCAGTACCATGGAAAGGAACCGAGTATATGGGGGTGTATGCTGTTGTATAAGCATCATCATCATAAATATTTATAAGAAATATGCAGGATATGTGAAAGACTCACATAGCCCGAAGAAAATCAGCATAATCATGAGAGGATGAAATAAGTATAATAACACATGTTAGTCATCATATAATTTGTCAATCACTTTCAGTTCATCAAGAATATCAATTCTCATAATGTAAATATCATTTAAATCTTTCGAAAGAATAATTTTCACAATTCCACTTTCAAATCACTTCACCATTCACAAAAGAAATAAGGAAACACACACACACTGGGAGATCCTATAACCGACATAAACCATGTGAGCTACATGGAGTCCAACGTACAACCCACGTTGGGGAGAGCCATCCTATCCTTGCCATTGGAGTAGGACTTCCAGTATCAATTCAAAAACACTAATGATCACTATATAAATTAGCCTCAAGCTCACATCCTATGGGGACACGTAGTTCTAGGGAAGTAAGGTTACTTTATACCTCCCACTCGGTGCTAATGATTACTCCCGGACTTAGCTCAAAAATTTAAATCAGCCTCAGGCTCACATTAAAGAAAATCCACAATAAACAATTCAACAATTTTAATCGGGAGCAAATTTGCTACCCCTTTATCATAATTAATAAAAACATGGATTTCTTTCACAGTCGAGTTCAAAATAACTCCATTACGACCAAAAGGTCAAATCATTCAAAACATCTCAAATATTCAACATCAACGTGCATATAGAACACATTTTCTCAAAATAATAATCTCAAATAGGGTTTCAAAAACCCATACATCAATATCACCATAAAACCCTCCAAAGTTTCATACTTTATGACATAAGCACAAAAATAATCACTTAAAACTTAAAATTTCAGCTTTATAATCATATATCTTGGTAAAGAAAATTACCTTTGGGATTCAAATCTCATTGTGCTTATAGCACACAATTTCTCAAAGTGCAATTCCAATTAGGACTCAAGGTCTCATACATCAAAATCATATTAAATTTTCTCAAGATTCATGCTTTTCATCATAAATATATATATAACTTACTTTAAAATCTGGAAAATTCAGCTTTATGTACAAAAATGTCATCATTCTCATTCAATTCAACTTTCAAAACATAAAGAGTATCATAATCTCATGTAAAATCATATAGGGTATAAATTCGTGCTTCAAATTCATATCAAAACATGTAAAATCATGTATATTCATAAAAGAAAAAAAGACTTTTGGGCAAAAGAACGAAAGAGAGTTCTTGTTGAAAAAAACCCCACATACCTTGAATGATGAACTTTAGATCGATACTCGTTTTTGAGATGTTAATCATGTCTTTTAATGATGGTTCTTGGAGTTCTTGAACTAGGAACTTGGAATCTTGAATAAATTTGCAGAATTAATGGTGAACTTTGGAGGTTCTTGAAGTTGGATGTAGGAGCTTAGGGTTTTCTTTTTGAGGGAATTTGATGAAATATAACATATAATGCTTCTAATAGGCTTTAATATAGGGTTTGGACGGATTTTGGGTGAGGGAGAATGACCAAAACGCCCCTAAAAATCAAATAATTTTCGAATCTGGTGGGCTTTTTTATAGTCTGAAGTAGATCAATCATATCGTTTTACTCAGATATCTAAATTGGATGAAACCAATTTCATTAGAAAGAGGACTCTCATATCTTTCCGTTAATATATAGTATCTCACCCAGATCATTGTTTACGCGGAGTTATGATCGTTTGAAGTTGACTCAAAAATTCACTTTTGATAGGCTGAAGTAGATAGACCATAACTTTTTGCTCCGATAGACAAATTGGATGAAACCAATTTCATCAGAAAGAGGACTCACAGAGATTTTCGTTGATATATAGTTGATCACCCAGATCATTATGTACAAGGAGTTATGATTGTTTTAAGTTTGAGCAAAAATACGCCAGGCCTCAGTACTTTTTTTCCTGCACGTTTTACTGTTCACTACTATTCACGGTTCGATCGGAATGTTCATAACTCGTCGCTCGGGTGTCCTTTTTGGATGATCCACATATCGATGGAAATCTTATTCGATACTCTACGTAATGGTGGGTGATAATATAAGCCATTCTGCACAAAAAATTTATGATTCATTCTAGAAGATAGAACCCAACACGTTTACGCACAAAATTTCAATGAAAAATTTCCCGGGTTATTACATCATCTCCCCCTTGGAAACATTCATTCTCGAATGTCGATGAATAAGTACAGAATACCATAGAAATGATGACAAAAGGCTGGGATAACGAAATCAATCAATTTACTTCACTCCAAACTTTTGAATACTTCATAGAACATGCGATTCGTAATGAGAATGGTCACATAGTTGGACCTTAAACAAAGGAGACTGATTTTAAGGAATCGATATCTTTGGTTTATTCAGAGACTGAGAATCAATGGTCTCAAAAGGGATCTCATCAAAAGAAGGAACACTTGCGCCCAAATGAAACATCCCTCAACACTCCCTCCAAAAGATTCAAATGACATTGTTCGGGGAGAAAATGAATCATAATTTGATACAATCCTATCGTATGGGAACAAGGACCCATATGGCATAAATTAAGATAGGAATTTCTAGGTCTTGGCCAACATAACTCCTTGCTTCCAAACTTAGCAACACTTCCCAACTACTCCCTCGACTATGTTCAAGCCTAAATCCAAGTACTCATGAGATACACCACATAACGCTATAATATTAATCTATATCATGAACCTCAATACACACTGAGCCTCACAACTCCTCACTTCAAACATAACTCTTTTTGCTACTCCAACAACCACATACAATCTTATACTAGGGATCCGCTAACTTGCGGTGCATTCTTTTAGATATACAACCATAACATTCAAGCCTATACTCATAACCGCATACGCACTTCACACATGCACCTCTAAACGAACACTCATAAAGCATCTTCCTCACTTTCTCTAAGATTCCATCAACTACATCATTCACATATATTGGTCAATTCTTTAAACGGCACACATAACATTTTCTCAACCAATTGAACCATACACAAAAACTCTGTATTACTATTCCTACAACCTCATAGAAGTCCATAAAACCAATGCACAACAATCTTTCCAAATAAATATTTAAAACTTCAACTAACCATGGAATGTATCAAGGAATTAGCCTCAATCTAACTTCACTTCACCGTCGTGAGCACACAACCTTCTATCATAGATAAGGAAGTATCTTCTCTCCCTTCTAGATAACTGCTCAACACCATTAGCTTGAATTAATGAAAAGGTCACAAAATTTTAAAACATAAAGACCTGAAACATGAAGGGATAATGTAAATATCTTGACTCTCTCTATTTGAGGCCTTAGGAATAAAATATCAAATATAATGGGTTCATTAAGGTATCAAAACTGAAGACACCCATAACGGAAACTGAATCTCACTGATCAATAAGAGTATTGCCTGAGTACTGGAACTGAACATACAGTAAAACATAAGTATATGAGTCATGGGCGGCATGCCCTGAATTTAGAGCTCATAACTTATGGAATGTGATTCCAACTGCTAGAAGAACTGGAATTTCTCATTTTTGGAAACTAGAAGAGTATGTAATTCTCCATCACGTGTATGAACATGAATTAAGATCATGGAACTGAAATGTAAAGCATGAGTAGGTTTTGGGACAGCTGAAAATACTAAAATAACATTGGGTCAAGCACCGATCTTTCTCACAGCAAATTTACAACTTACTGGTACTTCTACTAAAATGTAATAGCTTGACTTGACTACTTGTTCTATCATCTCCCCCTTAGCTTTAAGTCACCACTCAAATTCTCAAATTCTTACTAATTTCGAATCTCCACGAACATCTCTATCGCCGGAATGTACACCATCTAGTGCTTCAACTCTTATTTCTATTAGCTCAACTTGAATACTTTCTAACCTTTTGAAAGATCATGCTACTTCTGTCTTCTCCCTCTAATACCATGCTTATGAACTTATGTTTCTAACCCATAAGAATCAAAATCACACTTAAGAGGCTCAACATTTCCAATGATACGCCTCGCCTTAACTTAGCCATCAAAACATCATCCATTGTCTAACTAGTATTTATCCATCTAACAATCCCATAACTATCTACGGAGAATTAAGCTTAACTATTTCTGATACCTTAAAAATGAGGCAGAGTTGGCCAGAATAGAGTAAGAGGAGAATCTATATAAGCTTCTTGGAGAACCTTTTTATAGCACAATCTTAGACTTGAAAGAAGGGAAACATTTCCTAAATGCCCTGTAGCCTCTCAAAGAAAAGTACAGACGTCTTCGTACCGTTCCGTTCCGCAAGAATCTACTAGACACGACTTCATAGACACCCTAGGAAACTTGAACTCTGTGCTCTGATACCAAGTTTGTAACGCCTCGAAATCGGGTCCCGAGATGTCACATGGTGATTAAGGTCACAAGTGACCCCAAGCTAACCCTTCTAATGTCATAACTCATAAGCAACTAAATAAAAATACAAATAAATACAAATCAGTAGAAATTAACTCTTTTCTGAATCTGATCGATACAAAAATGGAATTTTATAGGATTACAATTCTGCCTTTACAACCAAAATTGAAATAAAATACATCAACTTCTACTGACTGTCTATGAAGCCTCTACTAGTACTGACTGTAGGAAGCCGGGTCATGACTCCCGACTACCCCAACTCAATACGACTGAATAAAGAAAATACAACACTATAACTCTACATAACTAACCCAAGCCCTTGAATCAAAAGGACTCATCACATGCTGACTGGATACCACGAACTGACTAGATCCGAAGGTGGAACTATACCTTGTACCTACATTCCGAGAAAATGTAGCCCACATCCGAAGATGTGGGTCAGTACCATAGAAAAGAACTGAGTATATGGGGGTGTATGCAGTTGTATAAACATCATCATCATAAATATTTATAAGAAATATGCAGGATATGTGAAAGACTCACATAGCCCAAAGAAAATCAGCATAATCATGGGAGGATGAAATAAGTATAATAACACATGTGAGTCATCATATAATTTTTCAATCACTTTTAGTTCATCAAGAATATCAATTCTCATAATGTAAATATCATTTAAATCTTTCGAAAGAATAATTTTCACAATTTCACTTTCAAATCACTTCACCATTCACCAAAGAAACAAGGAAACACACACACACTGGGACATCCTATAACCGACATAAACCATGTGAGCTACATGGAGTCCAACGTACAACCCACGTTGGGGAGAGCCGTCCTATCCTTGCCATTGGAGTAGGACTTCCAGTATCAATTCAAAAACACTAGTGATCACTATATAAATCAGCCTCAAGATCACATCCTACGGGGACACGTCGTTCTAGGGAAGTAAGGTCACTTTATACCTCCCACTCGGTGCTAAAGATTACTTTCGGACTTAGCTCAAAAATTTTAATCAGCCTCAGACTCACATTAAAGAAAATCCACAATAAACAATTCAACAATTTTCATCGAGAGCAAATTTGCTACCCCTTTATCATAATTAATAAAAACGTGGATTTCTTTCACTGTCGAGTTCAAAATAACTCCATTACGACCAAAAGGTCAAATCATTCAAAACATCTCAAATATTCAACATCAACGTGCATATAGAACACATTTTCTCAAAATAATAATCTCAAATAGGGTTTCAAAAACCCATACATCAATATCACCATAAAACCCTCCAAAGTTTCATACTTTATGACATAAGCACAAAAATAATCACTTCAAACTTAAAATTTCAGCTTTATAGTCATACATCTTGGTAAAGAAAATTACCTTTGGGATTCAAATCTCATTGTGCTTATAGCACACAATTTCTCAAAGTGCAATTCCAATTAGGACTCAAGGTCTCATACATCAAAATCATATTAAATTTTCTCAAGATTCATGCTTTTCATCATAAATATATATATAACTTACTTTAAAATCTGGAAAATTCAGCTTTATGTACAAAAATGTCATCATTCTCATTCAATTAAACTTTCACAACATAGAGAGTATCATAATCTCATGTAAAATCATAGAGGGTATAAATTCGTGCTTCAAATTCATATCAAAACATGTAAAATCATGTATATTCATAAAAGAAAAAAAGACTTTTGGGCAAAAGAACGAAAGAGAGTTCTTGTTGAAAAACCCCCGCATACCTTGAATGATGAACTTTAGATCGATACTCGTTTTTGAGATGTTAATCGTGCCTTTGAATGATGGTTCTTGGAGTTCTTGAACTAGGAACTTGGAATCTTGAATAAATTTGCAGAATTAATAGTGAACTTTGGAGGTTCTTGAAGTTGGATGTAGGAGCTTAGGGTTTTCTTTTTGAGGTAATTTGATGAAATATAACATATAATGCTTCTAATAGGCTTTAATATAGGGTTTGGACGGATTTTGGGTGAGGGAGAATGACCAAAACGCCCCTAAAAATCAAATAATTCTCGAATCTGGTGGGCTTTTTTATAGTCTGAAGTAGATCAATCATAACGTTTTACTCAGATATCTAAATTGGATGAAACTAATTTCATTAGAAAGAGGACTCTCATATCTTTCCGTCAATATATAGTATCTCACCCAGATCATTGTGTACGCGGAGTTATGATCGTTTGAAGTTGACTCAAAAATTCACTTTTGATAGGCTGAAGTAGATAGACTATAACTTTTTGCTCCGATAGACAAATTGGATGAAACCAATTTCATCAGAAAGAGGACTCACAGAGATTTTAGTTGATATATAGTTGATCGCCCAGATCATTATGTACAAGGAGTTATGATTGTTTTAAGTTTGAGCAATAATACGCTAGGCCTCAGTACTTTTTTTCCTGCACGTTTTACTGTTCACTACTATTCACGGTTCGATCGAAATGTTCATAACTCGTCGCTCGGGTGTCCGTTTTGGATGATCCACATATCGGTGGAAATCTTATTCGATACTCTACGTAATGGTGGGTCATAATATAATCCATTCTGCATAAAAAAATTATGATTCATTCTAGAAGATAGAACCCAACACGTTTACGCACAAAATTTCAATGAAAAATTTCCCGGGGTATTACACTTTAAAAGTTTACTTTTTTTTAGAAGGTGATGTTGCTGGTTACTTTATTTGTTGAAAATTCTTAAGTGCCGGTGACTTTAAAAGTGAACATTTATTTAGAAGGTGATGTTGTTGGTTACTTTATTTGTTGAAAATGCTTAAGTGTCGGTGACTTTAATAGTGAATTAGTGTTTAGAAGGTGATGTTGTCGGTGACTTTATATGTTTAAAATGCTAAACTTTTGGTGACATTAAAAGTGAATTAGTTTCGTCGATGCCTTTGTTAGTTGAAAAAGCTTAAGTTTTAGTGACTTTAATAGTGAACTAGTGTTTGGGAGGTGATGTTGTTGCTGAGTTTATTAGTTAAAAATACTTAAGTGCCAGTGACTTTAATAGTGAACTTTTGTTTGGAAGGTGATGTTATTGGTTACTTTATTTTTTGAAAATGCTTAAGTGTCGGTGACTTAAAATGTGAACTTTTGTTTAGAAGCTGGTGTTGTTGGTTACTTTATTTGTTGAAAATGCTTAAGTGCCGCTGACTTTAATAGTGAATTTGTTTTTATAAGGACGTGTTGTTGGTGACTTTATTTCATGAAATTTCTATAGTGCCGGTGACTTTAATAGTGTATTAGTGATTAGAAGGTGATATTGTTGGTTACTTTATTTATTGAAAATGATTAAGTGCCATTGACTTTAAAAGTGAACTTTTTGTTAGAAGGTGATGTTGTTGGTTACTATATTGTTTTAAAATGCTTAAGTGCCGGTGACTTTAATAGTGAATTAGTGTTTAGAAGGTGATGTTGTTGGTGAATTTATTTGTTTAAAATGCTTAACTTTTGGTGACTTTTAAAGTGAATTAGTTTCGTTGGTGCCTTTGTTAGTTGAAAAATCTTAAGTTATTGTGACTTTAATAGTGAACTAGGGTTTAGGAGGTGATGTCGTTGGTGACTTTTTTCTTGGAAAATGCTGAAGTGCCGGTGACTTTAAAAGTGAACTTTTGTTTAGAAGGTGATGTTGTTGGTTACTTTATTTGTATAAAATGCTTAAGTGTCGGTGACTTTAAAAGTGAACTTTTTTTTAGGAAGTGATGATGTTGGTGACTTTATTTGTTGAAAATGCTTAACTTTTTGTGACTTTAAAAGTGAATAAGTTTCATTGGTGCCTTTGTTAGTTGAAAAGGCTTAAGTTTTGGTGACTTTAATAGTGAACTAGTGTTTAGTATGTGATGGTGTTGGTGACTTTATTTGTTTAAAATGATTAAGTGCCGGTGACTTTAAAACTTTCCTTTTGTTTAGAAGGTGATGTTGTTGGTTACTTTATTTGTTGAAAATCCTTATATGCTAGTGACTTTAATAGTGAACTTGTGTGTAGGAGGTGATGTTGTTGGTGACTTTTTTTGTTGAAAATTCTTAAGTGTCGGTGACTTTAATAGTGAACTTTTGTTTGGAAGGTGATGTTGTTGGTTACATTATTTGTTGAAAATACTTAAGTGCCGGTGACTTTAAAAGTGAACTTTTGTTTAGGAGGTGATGATGTTGGTGACTTTACTTGTTGAAAATGCTTAACTTTTTGTGACTTTAAAAGTGAATAAGTTTCATTGGTGCCTTAGTTAGTTGAAAAGGCTTACGTTTTGGTGACTTTAATAGTATACTAGTGTTTAGTATGTGATGGTGTTGGTGACTTTATTTGTTTAAAATGATTAAGTGCCGGTGACTTTAAAACTTTCCTTTTGTTTAGAAGGTGATGTTGTTGGTTAGTTTATTTGTTGAAAATCCTTATATGCTAGTGACTTTAATAGTGAACTTGTGTGTAGGAGGTGATGTTGATGGTGACTTTTTTTGTTGAAAATTCTTAAGTGTCGGTGTCTTTAATAGTGAACTTTTGTTTTGAAGGTGATGTTGTTGGTTACATTATTTGTTGAAAATACTTAAGTGTCGGTGACTTTAAAAGTGAAGTTTTGTTTAAAAGGTGATGCTGTTGGTTACTTTATTTGTTGAAAATGCTTAAGTGCCGGTGACTTTAATAGTGAATTAGAGTTTAGAAGGTGATATTGTTTGTTACTTTATTTGTTGAAAATGATTAAGTGTTGGTGTATTAAAAAGTGAACTTTTGTTTAGAAAGTGATGTAGTTGGTTATTTTATATGTTGAAAATGCTTATGTTCCGGTGACTTAAATAGTGAATTAGTGTTTAGAAGGTGATGTTGTTGGTGAATTTATTTGTTGAAAATGCTTAACTTATGGTGGCTTTTAACGTGAATTAGTTTAGTTGGTGCCTTTGTTAATTGAAAAAGCTTAAGTTTTGGTGACTTTAATAGTAAACTAGTGTTTAGGAGGTGATGTTGTTGTGACTTTATTTGTTGAAAATGCTTAAGTGCCGGTGACTTTAAAAGTGAACTTTTTTTTAGAAGGTGATGTTGTTGGTTACATTATTTGTTGAAAATACTTAAGTGCCGTTGACATTAAAAGTGAACTTTTATTTAGGAGGTGATGTTGTTGGTGACTTTATTTGTTAAAATTCTTAAGTACCGGTGACTTTAATAGTTAATTAGTATTTAGAAGGTGGTGGTGTTGGTGACTTTATTTGTTGAAAATGATTAACTTTTGGTGACTTTAAACGTGAATTAGTTTCGTTGGTGCCTTTGTTAGTTTAAAATGCTTAAGTTTTGTAGACTTTAATAGTGAACTAGTGTTTAGGAGTTGATGTTGTTGATGACTTTATTTGTTGAAAATCCTTAAGTGTCGGTGACTTTTATAGTGAACTTTTGTTTGGATGGTGATGTTGTTGGTTACTTTATTTGTTAAAAATGATTAAGTGTCGTTGACTTTAAAAGTGAACTTTTGTTTAGAAGGTGATGTTGTTTGTTACTTTATTTGTTGAAAATGCTTATGTGCCGGTGACTTTAAAAGTGAACTTTTGTTTAGAAGGTGATGCTGTTAGTTACTTTCTGCATTGAAAATTCTTAAGTTCCGGTGATTTTAATATTGAATTAGTGTTTAGAAAGTGATGTTGTCGATGAAATTCTATGATTAAAATGCTAAACTTTTGGTGACTTCAAAAGTGAATTAGTTTCGTTGATGCCTTTTTTAGTTGAAAAAGCTTAAGTTTTAGTGACTTTTATAGTGAATTTGTGTTTAGGAGGTATTGTTGTTGGTGAATTTATTTGTTGAAAATTTTTAAGTATCGGTGACTTTAATAGTGAACTATTATTTGGAAGGTGATGTTGTTGGTTACTTTATTTGTTGAAAATAAATAAGTGCTGGTGACTTTAAAAGTAAACTTTTGTTTAGAAGGTGATGCTGTTGGTTACTTTATTTGTTGAAAATGCTTAAGTGCCGGTGACTTTAATAGTGAATTAGTGTTTAGAAGGTGATATTGTTTGTTACTTTATTTGTTGAAAATGATTAAGTGTTGGTGACTTAAAAAGTGAACTTTTGTTTAGAAGGTGATGTAGTTGGTTATTCTATTTGTTGAAAATGCTTAAGTGCCGATGACTTTAATAGTGAATTAGTGTTTAGAAGGTGATGTTATTGGTGAATTTAATTTTTGAAAATGCTTAACTTTTGGTGGCTTTTAACGTGAATTAGTTTAGTTGGTGCCTTTGTTAGTTGAAAAATCTTAAGTTTTAGTGACTTTATTAGTAGACTAGTGTTTAGGAGGTGATGTTGTTGGTTACTTTATTTGTTGAAAATTCTTAAGTGCCGGTGACTTTAATAGTGAATTAGTGTTTAGAAGGTGATGTTGTTGGTGACTTTATTTGTTTAAAATGCTTAACTTTTGTTGACTTTAAAAGTGAATTAGTTTCGTTGGTGACTTTGTTAATGGAAAAAGCTTACGTTTTGGTGACTTTAATAGTGAACTTGTGTTTAGGAGGTTATATTGTTGGTGACTTTTTTGTTTGAAAGTGCTTAAGTGCCGGTGACTTTAAAAGTGAACTTTTGTCTAGGAGGTGATGATGTTGGTGACTTTATTTGTTGAAAATACATAAGTGCCGGTGACTTTAATAGTTAATTAGTATTTAGAAGGTGGTGTTGTTTGTGACTTTTTTTTGTTGAAAATGCTTAACTTTTGGTTACTTTAAAAGTGAATTAGTTTTGTTGGTGCCTTTGTTAATGGAAAAAGCTTAAGTTTTGGTTACTTTAATAGTGAACTAGTGTTTAGGAGATGATGTTGTTGGTGACTTTATTTGTTGAAAATGCTTAAGTGTCGGTGACTTTTATAGTGACTTTTTCTTAGGACGGTGATGTTGTTGGTTACATTATTTGTTGAAAATGATTAAGTGTCGTTGACTTTAAAATTTAACTTTTGTTTAGAAGGTGATGTTGTTGGTTACTTTGTTTGTTGAAAATGCTTAAATGCCGGTGACTTTAATAGTGAATTAGTGTTTAGAAGGTGATATTGTTGGTGACATTATTTGTTGAAAATGCTTAACTTTAGCTAACTTTAAAAGTGAATTAGTTTCGTTGGTGCCTTTGTTAGTTTAAAAATCTTAAGTTTTGGTGATTTTAATAGTGATCTAGTGATTAGGAGGTGATGCTGTTGGTAACTATATTTGTTGAAAATGCTTCAGTGCCGGTGACTTTAAAAGTGAACTTTTGTTTAGAAGGTGAGGTTGTTGGTTACTTTATGTGTCGAAAATACTTATGTGTCGGTGACTTTAAAAGTGAACTTTTGTTTTGAAGGTTATGCTGTTGGTTACTTTATTTGTTTAAAATACTTCAGTGCCGGTATCACGACCCGAGCCTAGGCCCTAGCCGTGACGAGCATCCCGAACCATGAAGGCCCGGAACACCCATTCTCTATCTGGTTATCATGCACAACATTCATAATCATAATAAAAATGTGGAATTGAAACTGAGTACGGAAAACATGGTCAAGTCCTGCAATATTTCTGAATAATACTATCTGACATCAGTCTGCGAAATCTCTACTAAGAACATAAACCTTTGTCTGTAAAGAAGCTGGGACAAGGACCCCAGTAAACCAAAAACATAATAAATTAGATAGTGTCTGACATAATTAGGCCTTCCGAATAATAGAAGGGTCACCACTGTGAGATCAAGTCTGCAAACCCGAGAATGTCTACTGAGTAGCTGGACCCCTAGACTGTGCCTCAGAACCTGGAAGGAGGGGGGGGTCAGCACAAAAGTACTGGCACGTGAAGCAATCCAAAAGTAGTATAATGGAACATACATATATATATATATATATATTAAGGGAAAGCAATTTTTCATCAAGACATCATGTATAAAACTCTTTCTGAAAAACACATGGGCACTTTCTGAAAATATGCAACCTGTATGTTCATTTCAAATCATTATTTGTGTTTTACTTCTGAGTTAGGTGGTATTCCCCAACATGTCTGAATATTCCACGGACTGTGTGGAATCCGCCATTGACTCGGCGGGGAAGCCCCCAACCCAAGTGTGCCGCAAGAGTTGGAGTGTTTTAGTCTGATACGCCACAGGACATTTAAGTCAGCGCATAATAATATACCCGGGTCGGCAAACCACGGTTTTAGGCAAAGATTTGTCTGAAACTCCCGCCTTCTTCAGGGAACCACCTAAGCTCTCTTTATGCCCTATTTTAGCCTTTTCTAAACATGTATCATTCTAAAATTTCTAAATCATGAGAGTCTGATAAAAATCTGATTTCTGAACTAGTCTGTGTCTGTTATGGCATTTGTCTGAGTTGGTATCGTCATACCAAGACTTGCAAGTCCTATTTCTGAGCCATAATGTATTAAGCAAGAGCTTTCATTCAAAACATAGTTTAGACCACCAAAACATGTAATTTGCATTAAAGATGTCATGTTCCGAAACTCAAGTCAAATCTATGCAAAACTTTCATCAAACATATGGTGGTCATGTGCATTTTTGGCAAAACCATGTATTCTTTCATTACATGCATATTCAACATTCACAACCCTCTCTTTCATGTTCAAAACATTGTATATTACGTGAAACATGGAAAAATTTACATTAAGAGAGGGGTTTCATGAAAATCATGCTCTCAATTCATATATGTATAAAAACTGTCAACTCGCTTTGGAGATGGTCAAAAGACCAAAACAATGATGTTAAAACATCTTATACATAAATATATATACATAATTTAAAACCCCATTCTAAAACATGATTTTTCTATGCCCATGAGAATTTAGGAAAACCCCGCGTACCTTATTCTCCACGAATTTTTGGTGTCTATCGAAGCCTACGTCGAGAGGATTCCGAGTCTGTAATTTGTTTCACGAAGAAGTTTCGGAATGATCGTTCCTTCAAGCTTATTTTCTCAAACCCTAGTTTCTCCTTCTCTTAAGTTCTTGAAGGATTAGATTTTGGGATTTTATAGGAGGCTTCAATGTTGTTAATAGGCCCAAATCCGTTTAGGAGTGGGTAAGGATGATTTTGGGTTTTGTAAGGACTAACTTGCACTTAAAGTAACTCAAAACGGAGTGTTTTCATCACCTGAAACCATAACTATGCGCCGCCCTTTGCATTGCCTAGATTTACATAGGCGCCGCCCTATGCATCGCCTATATTTTCATAGGCGCCGCCCTATGCATCGCCTATATGTGCATAGGCGACACATTCAACTTTGAAAGGCCATAACTTCTTCACCGGGTGTCCGTTTTAGGAGAATTTGGTATCGTTGGAAATCTTATTCAATTATCTACAATTTGGTATATAGTATGCCACCCAGTTAATCATATACAATGAGTTATGGTCAATAGAATTTGACACAAATTACAACGTCCACTAAAACTTAATCGATCAAAATGGTTTTAACTCGTCCTTGAGTTGAAGGACTTCTATGGTCTAAATTCATGCTCAAATGGATTCACATACTACAAACTTGATTAACATGCCAAATTGGCATAGTATTTAAGGCTCGGGGATTATCAACGCATCAGAGTCATATATTTTATTCTAGCCCGAAATGTGGGGCGTTACATTATCTCCCCCTTTGGATCATTCGTCCTCGAATGATGGGTAGGAACTTGTTGAAGCCTTAAAGGTATGGAATAACGCAGGCACGACATGTCTTCTAATAAAGAATATACTGATCTAAAACATGACCATATGGATGGAACTACTGATATTCTGAATTCTTATATCGGACATGCATATCTGATGCATGGAATACACGACTGGAGCTACTCATAAGCTGAGTTCTCATAATGAACATGAATACCTAATGTATGGATTTGTTATTGAGTTGTTCTCATGAACGCAGAACTGAATACACAGATAAGCTGAGCTTTTTCTATGGGACATGCATTTCTAATGCATATCTGACTGAACTGACGTGTGAACGTATGACCGAATACACAATGATAACTGGTGTGGAGCTTGTAATAAAAATCTATGCATGCAACTGAATGGGGTATCTACCCCTTGGGACCCTATGTCCCTCTATGAATGCTCAATTCACGAAGATGCTTAGAAAACTGAGGCAATGCACTAGGCACCTACAAATTTAATCATATCTGAACATCTGGAATCTAAAACGAGCACATGATGCATGAATTAACCTATACTCGCAAATACTAGTATACTCTATCTTGGAATAGTATCATATCTGAGATTTTGGGTAGCATGATTGAATGAAAAGATGAGAAAACAAGTCATGTGAATCTGATGACTAAACTGATTTGCTGGCCACATAGACTGAACTACACTAGAGGCTTATACTCAATCTGGAGTATCTTATCAACACTCTTCCTTACGAAGTCCTGGTAGCATTAGATAGCAAAATATTTGGGCATGAGTCACACTAGACATCCGACTATAGGATCCCAACATTGACACTGTTCTATAGTATGAAACATAGGCATATATCTCATAAACTAGGGTAGAATTTTCAGGCCTTAGTCAATGCGACTTCTTACTTTCAAGCTTAGCACACTTCTCGAGTATCCCTTAACTATACTATTCCCTATAAATATCATATTCATTCAATTCAGCTTAAAATTCTCATATGAGCATTGACAAATTTTTTTCTACTAATGTCTAAAATATCTTAATCCTTACCCCGCGATCAAGCCTAACTCTAAATCACAAAAATACAACATGCTACACCATGCTATTATTCTAAACCATATGATGCCACCTTCTATACCTCTTTTAAAAATTACATCCTAAGCATAACATGCCTTACTACTTCAATGACTACACTGAACTCTTAATATGAAGTCGCTAATGCATGTGGCGACCTTCCACTACAAT
The DNA here is from genome assembly GCA_030864215.1 of Capsicum pubescens. Taxonomy (NCBI): domain Eukaryota; kingdom Viridiplantae; phylum Streptophyta; class Magnoliopsida; order Solanales; family Solanaceae; genus Capsicum; species Capsicum pubescens. The sequence continues at coordinate 156,525,606 of CM061547.1, read as the reverse complement.
CCCAAAACGTCGTTCAAGCCTAATTTATAACCACATGTTAACTTCAAGGCAAACACCCATAAGTACATACTTCACATAGTTTCTAAACTATTATCAATATAACTCCCACGCGCTATCCTAAAAACATACACACAAACTTTTCCACTAAACATCACATGTATCAAAGATTGGCCCAAAATCTCACTTCATACTTATGGCCTTATCTAAACAAACGTACAATGATCTTCCATCAACAAGAACATTTACATCATCACCACTATCATTGCATAGGGAGGTCACTAAAAGGTTAAAACATAAGACCCTGAAGCATGAGAAGATTTTTATATGGGAATGAACACACTATAAAGAGTGAGTACATACGTCATGAGTTTCATGACCTCAACTAGAGTTCCTAACATAAGGAATGTAATTCCGACTACTTGAATGAAGTAGAACTCATTATCTTGGAACTGGAAGAGTATGTGACTCTCTATCATATACAGGAATCACAAACTATGATCACGGAACTAAAACGTAAAGCTTGAGTAGGCATTAGGATCACTGAAAAATACTAAGATAGAAATGGGTTGAGTCTCACTCTCACTTTCTGACGTTCTCTGTCGTCATGATATCACTACTAGAATCTGAGAACCTGACTTGGTTATTCATTCTATCATCTCCCCCTTAGCTTCAAACCATCATCTTAAGTTGTGGGAGATACCGTATTAGACTTTAAACTTAACTGCACTCTGGGGTATGAAAAAATTGACAATACATGCATATCATAGAACTCAACCTGAATGACTACCTTCTGGGATACACTCTATCTTTCCATATCCACCAATAGTCAAAGTATAATGCTTGCACACTTATTTCTATCCGTTCAACCTTCAAAACTCAAACTTAGATTCTAACACTTAACATGGATATCACCAAGCCTTTGATGAACCATACCACTTCCGTCCTAGCATACCAATATTGCTACTCCAAACTTATATCTCTCTACCACCAATGAAGAATGCAACATAATATAAATACACTAATCCATCAAATTGGGATATTCTACCCAAATATGTCAAAAATCTACTACATACCTTCTCACAAGTAGCACTAGTTTACAACTACCAATGAAAAGAGGGTCAAGGGGGTTAAAGCCTCATAATAGACATGGTCAACCTTAATCTTATATTATAACCCCGTACAATTGTATCTACTTATACGGATTTCTAACCTCATACTTACTCACTCATTCATACATTTAGACTGCCTTCAAATTCCTCAAACAACCATGAGTCTATAATCATAACTTACTCGCTAATATAGCCATTTCCACATTCAAGCAATCAACAAATCACCCTGAGCAACAACTCCTTCTCTACCTTCAACTAATAACACACAAGGATGAATCACTTCATTACCAACTTTATCTCATGCAAACAGATTCAGCCATACATATATTAAACCAATGAAAGAACAACAAGTTGGACAAAAAGTTGGACAACAAGTTGCTAGTGAATCAAAACAGGCCTCTCACGGCTTCACTAGACTTTGGTTTTGTATTTTGAACAAGAAAATGAGATGGATGACAAGGCAACTATGCTAGTGAATCAGAAGATCCCCACACGGCTTCACTAGACTTTTTAGTTTCACCAACACGATGATAAAATATTTTCAAGAGATAGAAGCTTGTCACACAACATTCCATACTCTAAGGATACACATCTTACTCCGTAAGAATAAAAATCTGAGTTAAACGCTTCCCTCACAGACTACCATACAATCCACACATGCTACTAGCTACCACATTAGTCTATTGCCATAAGGGGTAAATCACCCTCACTCTCACTTCTAACTTTGTGACTTTACATCACCAACTTCTTGGTCTAATTTCATTACCAATAGGTCATGAAAACAACACTTTGACTCATACTACTATTTTGGTGGAAATACAGTTCCAACATTCTACTACATATCATCCCCCCTTAAGCAAGACATTTGTAACATAAATTTGAAGGGGACTAAACACAATTAATACCTCAAGCTGAAAAGCACGATTCCATCAGGATCAATGTTTACATCGGAATCAATACACATTGAAGCACTAACGGATTCTTAGTCCTTGCACAAATTTTAACTCTTATATGGTTCAATCAGAAAGTACCGTACCATTTAGATTCTAAACTTCTGTACTTGAATCACCTTAATAATGAGACATATTTGAGGACATTAGAGTAAGGAAAGAATGTGGGATGACTTTTTACTTTCGTATGGGCAACACCATAGCACGAATTAGAGTATGAAAGAGGAACATTCTGACTCTATTGCACGAACTAGAACGTGAAGAAAAAGAGACATTCCTAAACGTCTAGTAGCCTCCTGCTTATAAGTGTGGCGCGCTACACACCCATAAACAAGACTCTACCCGACGCGATTTCACAGACACCCTGGGACCATGAACCGTGCTCTGATACCAAGTTTGTCACGACCCGAACCTAGGCCCTAGCCGTGACGAGCATCCCGAACCATGAAGGCCCGGAACACCCATTCTCTATCTAGTTATCATGCATAACATTCGTAATCATAATAAAAATGCGGAATTTAAACTGAGTACGGAAAACATGGTCAAGTCCTACAATATTTCTGAATAATACTATCTGACATCAGTCTGCGAAATCTCTACTAAGAACATAAACCTTTGTCTGAAAAGAAGCTGGGACAAGGCCCCCAGTAAACCAAAAACATAATAAATAAGATAGTGTCTGACATAATTAGGCCTTCCGAATAATAGAAGGCTCACCACTGTGAGATCAAGTAACCAAACCCGAGAATGTCTACTGAGTAGCTGGACCCCTAGACTGTGCCTCAGAACCTGGAAGGGGGGGGGGTCAGCACAAAAGTACTGGCACGCGAAGCAATCCAAAAGTAGTATAATGGAACATACATATATATATATATATATATATTAAGGGAAAGAAATGTTTCATCAAGATATCATGTATAAAACTGTTTCTGAAAAACACATGGGCACTTTCTGAAAATATGCAACCTGTCTGTTCATTTCAAATCATGATCTGTGTTTTACTTCTGAGTTAGGTAGTATTCCCCTACAAGTCTGAATATTCCATGGGCTGTATGGAATCCTCCATTGACTCGGCGGGGAAGCCCCCAACCCAAGTGTGCCACAAGGGTTGGAGTGTCTGAGTCTGATATGCCACAGGACATTTAAGTCAGCGCATAATAATATACCCGGGTCGGCAAACCACGGTTTTAGGCAAAGAGTTGTCTGAAACTCCTGCCTTCTTCAGGGAACCACCTAAGCTCTCTTTATGCCCTATTTTAGCCTTTTCTGAACATGTATCATTTTGAAATTTCTAAATCATGAGAGTCTGATAAAAATCTAATTTCTGAACTAGGCTGTGTCCTTTATGGCATTTGTCTGAGTTGGTATCGTCATACCAAGACTTGCAAGTCCTATTTCTGAGCCATAATGTATTAAGCAAGAGCTTTCATTCAAAACATAGTTTAGACCACCAAAACATGTAATTTGCATTAAAGATGTCATGTTCCAAAACTCAAGTCAAATCCATGCAAAACTTTCATCAAACATATGGTGGTCATGTGCATTTTTGGAAAAACCATGCATTCTTTCATTACATGCATATTCAACATTCACAACCCTCTCTTTCGTGTTCAAAACATTGTATATTACGTGAAACATGGAAAAATTTACATTAAGAGAGGGGTTTCATGAAAATCATGCTCTCCATTCATATATGTATAAAAACTGTCAAATCGCTTTGGAGATGGTCAAAAGACCAAAACAATGATGTTAAAACATCTTATACATAAATATATATACATAATTTAAAACCCCATTCTAAAACATGATTTTTCTATGCCCATGAGAATTTAGGAAAATCCCGCGTACCTTATTCTCCACGAATTTTTGGTGTCTATCGAAGCCTACGTCGAGAGGATTTCGAGTTTGTAATTTGTTTCACGAAGAAGTTTCGGAATGATCGGTCCTTCAAGCTTATTTTCTCAAACCCTAGTTGCTCCTTCTCTTAAGTTCTTGAAGGATTAGATTTTGGGATTTTATAGGAGGCTTCAATGTTGTTAATAGGCCCAAATCCGTTTAGGAGTGGGTAAAGACGATTTTGGGTTTTGTAAGGACTAACTTGCACTTAAAGTAACTAAAAACGGAGTGTTTTCATCACCTGAAACCATAACTACGTGCCGCCCTTTGCATTTCCCAGATTTACATAGGCGCCTCCCTATGCATCGCCTATATTTGCATAGGCGCCGCCCTATGCATCGCCTATATGTGCATTGGCGATATATTCAACTTTGAAAGGCCATAACATCTTCACCGGGTGTCCGTTTTAGGCGAATTTGGTATCGTTGGAAATCTTATTCAATTATCTACAATTTGGTATATAGTAGGCCACCCAGTTCATCATATACAATGAGTTATGGTCAATAGAATTTTACACAAATTACAACGTCCACTAAAACTTAATCGATCGAAATGGTTTTAACTCGTCCTTGAGTTGAAGGACTTCTATGGTCTAAATTCATGCTCAAATGGATTCACATACTACAAACTTGATTAACATGCCAAATTGGCATAGGATTTAAGGCTCGGGGATTATCAACGCATCAGAGTCATATATTTTATTCTAGCCCGAAATGCGGGGCGTTACAGTCGGTGACTTTAATAGTGAATTAGTGGTTAGAAGGTGATATTGTCGGTGAATTTATATGTTGAAAATTCTTAAATTTTGGTGACTTTAAAAGTGAATTAGTTTCGTTGGTGCCTTTGTTAGTTGAAAACGCTTAGGTTTTGGTGACTTTAATAGTGAATTAGTTTCGTTGGTGCCTTTGTTAGTTGAAAAAGCTTAAGTTTTGGTGAATTTAATAGTGAACTAGTGTTTAGGAGGTGATGTTGTTGGTGACTTTATTTGTTTAAAAATGCTTAAGTGACGGTGACTTTAATCGTGAAGTTTTATTTGGAAGGTGTTGTTGTTGGTTACTTTATTTGTTGAAAATGTTTAATTGTCGGTGACTTTAAAAGGGAACTTTTGTGTAAAGGTGATGTTGTTAGTTACATTATTTTTTTAAAATGCTTAAGTGCCGGTGAGTTTAATAGTGAATTAGTATTTAGAAGGTGATGTTGTTGGTAAATTTATTTGTTGAAAATGATTAACTTTTAGTGTCTTTAAAAGTAAATTAGTTTCGTTGGTACCTTTGTTAGTTGAAAAAGATTAAGTTTTTGTGACTTTAATAATGAACTAGTATTTAGGAGGTGTTGTTGTTGGTAACTTTATTTGTTGAAAATGTTTAAGTGCCGGTGCCTATAATAGTGAACTATTGTTTGGAAGGTGATGTTGTTGGTTACTTTATTTGTTGAAAATGCTTAAGTGCCGGTGACTTTAAAAGTGAACTTTTGTTTAGAAGGTGATATTGTTGGTTACTTATTTTTTGAAAATGCTTAAGTGCCGGTGACTTTAATAGTGAAATAGTGTTTAGAAGGTGATGTTGTAGGTGACTTTATTTGTTGCAAATACTTAACTTTTGGAGACTTTCTTAGTTGATAAAGCTTAAGTTTTGGTGACTTTAATAGTGAACTAGTGCTTAGGAGGTGATGGTGTTGGTGACTTTAATTGTTGAAAATGCTTAAGTGCCAGTGACTTTAAAAGTTTACTTTTGTTTAGAAGGTAATGTTGTTGGTTACTTTATTTGTTGAAAATGCTTAAGTGCCAGTGAATTTAAAAGTGAACTTTTGTTTAGAAGGTGATGTTGTTGGTTACTTTATTTGTTGAAAATGCTTAAGTGCTGGTGACTTTAACAGTGAATTAGTGTTTAGAAGGTGATATTGTCAATGACATTATATGTTTAAAATGCTAAACTCTTGGTGACTTTAAAAGTGAATTAGTTTCGTTCATGCCTTTGTTAGTTGAAAAAGGTTAAGTTTTAGTGACTTTAATAGTGAACTTGTGTTTAGGAAGTGATGTTGTTGGTGACTTTATTTGTTGAATATTCTTAAGTGTTGGTGACTTCAATAGTGAAATTTTGTTTGGATGGTGATGTTGTTGGTTACTTTATTTTTTGAAAATACTTAAGTGTCGTTGACTTTAAAAGTGAACTTTTGTTTAGAATGTGATGTTGTTAGTTACTTTATTTGTTGAAAATACTTAAGTGCCGGTGACTTTAATAGTGAATTAGTGTTTAGAAGGTGATATTCTTTATTACTTTATTTGTTGAAAATGATTAAGTGCCGGTGAATTTAAAAGTGAACTTTTGGTTAGAAGGTGATATAGTTGGTTATTCTATTTGTTGAAAATGCTTAAGTGCTGGTGACTTTAATAGTGAATTAGTGCTTAGAAGGTGATATTGTTAGTGAATTTATTTGTTGAAAATGCTTAACTTTTGGTGGCTTTTAAAGTGAATTAGTTTAGTTGGTGTCGTTGTTAGTTGAAAAAGCTTAAGTTTTCGTGACATTAATAGTGAATTAGTGTTTAGAAGGTGATATTGTTTGTTTCTTTATTTGTTGAAAGGGATTAAGTGTTGGTGACTTAAAAAGTGAACTTTTGTTTAGAAGGTGATGTAGTTTGTTATTCTATTTGTTGAAAATGCTTAAGTGCCGGCGACTTTAAGAGTGAATTAGTGTTTAGAAGGTGGTGTTGATGGTAAATTTATTTGTTGAAAATGCTTAACTTTTGGTGGCTTTTAAAGTGAATTAGTTTAGTTGCTGCCTTTGTTAGTTGAAAAAGCTTAAGTTTTGGTGACTTTAATAGTAAACTAGTGTTTAGGAGGTGATGTTGTTGGTGACTTTATTTGTTGAAAATGCTTAAGTACCGGTGACTTTAAAAGTGAACTTCTGTTTAGAAGGTGATGTTGTTGGTTACTTTATTTGTTGAAAATACTTAAGTTCCGTTGACTTTAAAAGTGAACTTTTATTTAAGTGGTGATATTGTTGGTGACTTTATTTGTTGAAAATTCTTAAGTACCGGTTTCTTTAATAGTGAATTAGTATTTAGAAGGTGGTGTTGTTTGTGACTTTTTTTGTTGAAAATGCTTAACTTTTGGTGACTTTAAAAGTGAATTAGTTTTGTTGGTGCCTTTGTTAATGGAAAAAGCTTAAGTTTTGGTGACTTTAATAGTGAACTAGTGTTTAGGAGGTGATGTTGTTGGTGACTTTATTTATTGAAAATGCTTAAGTGTCGGTGACTTTTATAGTGACTTTTTGTTAGGACGGTGATGTTGTTGGTTACTTTATTTGTTGAAAATGATTAAGTGTCGTTGACTTTAAAAGTGATCTTTTGTTTTGAAGGTGATGTTGTTTGTTAGTTTATTTGTTGAAAATGCTTATGTGCCGGTCACTTTAATAGTGAACTAGTGTTTAGGAGGTGATGCTGTTGGTAACTATATTTGTTGAAAATGATTCAGTGCCGGTGACTTTAAAAATGAACTTTTGTTTAGAATGTGATGTTGTTGGTAACTTTATTTGTTGAAAATACTTAAGTGTCGGTGACTTTAAAAGTGAACTTTTGTTTTTTAGGTGATGTTGTTGGTTACTTTATTTGTTGAAAATACTTCAGTGCCGGTGACTTTAATAGTGAATTAGTGGTTAGAAGGTGATATTGTTGGTGACTTTATATGTTGAAAATACTTAACTTTTGGTGACTGTAAAAGTGAATTAGTTTCGTTGGTGCCTTTGTTAGTTGAAAAATCTTAGGTTTTGGTGACTTTTATAGTGAATTAGTTTCGTTGGTTCCTTTGTTACTTGTAAAAGCTTAAGTTTTGGTGACTTTAATAGTGAAATAGTGTTTAGGAGGTGATGTTGTTGGTGACTTTATTTGTTGAAAAATGCTTAAGTGACGGTGACTTTAGTTGTGAAGTTTTGTTTGGAAGGTACTGTTGTTGGTTACTTTATTTGTTGAAAATGTTTAAGTGTCGGTGACTTTAAAAGGGAACTTTTGTTTAGAAGGTGATGTTATTAGTTACTTTAATTTTTTAAAATGCTTAAGTGCCGGTGAGTTTAATAGTTAATTAGTATTTAGAAGGTGATGTTGTTAGTAACTTTATTTGTTGAAAATGATTAACTTTTGGTGTCTTTAAAAGTAAATTAGTTTCATTGGTGCCTTTGTTAGTTGAAAAAACTTAAGTTTTGGTGACTTTAATAGTGAACTAGTATTTAGGAGGTCAAGTTGTTCGTAACTTTATTTGTTGAAAATGTTTAAGTGCCGGTGCCTTTAATAGTGAACTATTGTTTGGAAGGTAATGTTGTTGGTTACTTTATTTGTTGAAAATGCTTAAGTGCCGGTGACTTTAAAAGTGAACTTTTGTTTAGAAGGTGATGTTGTTGGTTACTTATTTTTTGAAAATGCTTAAGTGCCGGTGACTTTAATAGTGAAATAGTGTTTAGAAGGTGATGTTGTTGGTGACTTTATTTGTTTCAAATAATTAACTTTTGGAGACTTTGTTATTTGAAAAAGCTTAAGTTTTGGTAAATTTATTAGTGAACTAGTGCTTAGGAGGTGATGGTGTTGGTGACTTTAATTGTTGAAAATGCTTAAGTGCCTGTGACTTTAAAAGTTTACTTTTGTTTAGAAGGTAATGTTGTTGGTTACTTTATTTCTTGAAAATGCTTAAGTGCCGGTGACTTTAAAAGTGAACTTTTGTTTAGAAGGTGATTCTGTTGGTTAATTTATTTGTTGAAAATGCTTAAGTGTTGCTGACTTTAATAGTGAATTAGTTTAGTTGGTTCCTTTGTTAGTTTAAAAAGCTTAAGTTTTGCTGACTTTAATAGTAAACTAGTGTTTAGGAGGTGATGTTGTTGGTGGCATTATTTGTTGAAAATGCTTAAGTGCCGGTGACTTTAAAAGTGAACTTTTGTTTAGAAGGTGATGTTGTTGGTTACTTTATTTGTTGAAAATACTTAAGAGCCGTTTACTTTAAAAGTGAACTTTTATTTAGGAGGTGATGTTTTTGGTGACTTTATTTGTTGAAAATGATTAACTTTTGTTGACTTTAAAAGTGAATTAGTTTCGTTGGTGCCTTTTTTAGTTTAAAATGCTTAAGTTTTATAGACTTTAATAGTGAACTAGTACTTAGGAGTGATGTTGTTGATGACTTTATTTGTTCAAAATTCTTAAGTGTCGGTGACTTTTATAGTGATCTTTTGTTTGAATGGTGATGTTGTTGGTTACTTTATTTGTTAAAAATGATTAAGTGCCGTTGACTTTAAAAGTTAACTTTTGTTTATAAGGTGATGTTGTTGGTTACTTTATTTGTTGAAAATGCTTAAGTGCCTGTGACTTTAATAGGGAATTAATGTGTAGAAGGTGATGTTGTTGGTGACTTTATTTGTTTAAAATGCCTAACTTTTGGTGACTTTAAAAGTGAATTAGTTTCGTTGGTGCCTTTGTTAGTTGAAAAAGCTTACGTTTTGGTGACTTTAATAGTGAACTTGTGTTTAGGAGGTTATATTGTTGGTGACTTTTTTGGTTGAAAGAGCTTAAGTGCCGGTGACTTTAAAAGTGAACTTTTGTTTAGGAGGTGATGATGTTGGTGACTTTATTTGTTCAAAATGCTTAAGTGCCGGTGACTTTAATAGTTAATTAGTATTCAGAAGGTGGTGCTGTTTGTGACTTTTTTTGTTGAAAATGCTTAACTTATTGATACTTTTAAAGTGAATTAGTTTTGTTGGGGCCTTTGTTAATGGAAAATTCTTAAGTTTTGGTGACTTTAATAGTGAACTAGTGTTTAGGAGGTGATGTTGTTGGTGACTTTATTTGATGAAAATGCTTAAGTGTCGGTGACTTTTATAGTGACTTTTTGATGGGACGGTGATGTTGTTGGTTACATTATTTGTTGAAAATGATTAAGTGTCGTTGACTTTAAAAGTGAACTTTTGTGTAGAAGGTGATGTTGTTGGTTACTTTATTTAATGAAAATGCTTAAGTGCCGGTGACTTTAATAGTGAATTAGTGTTTAGAAGGTGATATTGTTGGTGACTTTATTTGTTGAAAATGCTTAACTATAGGTAACTTTAAAAGTGAATTAGTTTGGTTGGTGCCTTTGTTAGGTGAAAAATCTTAAGTTTTGGTGACTTTAATAGTGAACTAGTGTTTCGGAGGTGATACCGTTGGTGACTATATTTGTTGAAAATGCTTCAGTGCCGGTGACTTTAAAAGTGAACTTTTGTTTAGAAGGTGATGTTGTTGGTTACTTTATTTGCTGAAAATACTTAAGTGTCGGTGACTTTAAAAGTGAACTTTTATTTTGAAGGTGATGCTGTTGTTTACTTTATTTGTTGAAAATACTTAAGTGCCGGTGTATTTAATAGTGAATTAGTGTTTAGAAGGTGATATTGTTTATTACTTTATTTGTTGAAAATGATTAAGTTCCGGTGAATTTAAAAGTGAACTTTTGGTTAGAAGGTGATGTAGTTGGTTATTTTATTTGTTGAAAATGCTTAAGTGCCGGTGACTTTAATAGTGAATTAGTGTTTAGTAGGTGATGTTGTTGGTGAATTTATTTGTTGAAAATGCTCAACTTATGGTGGCTTTTAAAGTGAATTAGTTTAGTTGGTGCCTTTGTTAGTTGAAAATGCTTAAGTCTTGGTGACTTTAATAGTAAACTAGTGTTTAGGAGGTGATGTTGTTGGTGACTTTATTTGTTGAAAATGCTTAAGTTCCGGTGACTTTAAAAGTAAACTTTTGTTTAGAAGGCGATGTTGTTGGTTACTTTATTTGTTGAAAATACTTAAGTGCCGTTGAGTTTAAAAGTGAACTTTTATTTAGGAGGTGATGTTGTTGGTGACTTTATTTGTTGAAAATTCTTAAGTACCGGTTACTTTAATAGTTAATTAGTATTTAGAGGGTGATATTTTTGGTGACTTTATTTGTTGAAAATGATTAACTTTTGGTGACTTTAAAAGTGAATTAGTTTCGTTGGTGCCTTTGTTAGTTTAAAATGCTTAAGTTTTGTAGACTTTAATAGTGAACTAGTGTTTAGGAGGTGATGTTGTTGATGACTTTATTTGTTGAAAATCCTTAAGTGTCGGTGACTTTTATTGTGAACTTTTGTTTGAATGTTGATGTTGTTGGTTACTTTATTTGTTGAAAATGCTTATGTGTCGGTGACTTTAAAAGTGAACTTTTGTTTTTAAGGTGATGCTGTTAGCTACTTTCTTTATTGAAAATGCTTAAGTGTCGCTGACTTTAATATTGAATTAGTGTTTAGAAGGTGATGTTGTCGGTGACATTCTTTGTTTAAAATGCTAAACTTTTGGTGACTTTAAAAGTGAATTAGTTTCGTTGATGCATTTTTTAGTTTAAAAAGCATAAGTTTTAGTGACTTTAATAGTGAACTTGTGTTTAGGAGGTGATGTTGTTGGTGACTTTATTTGTTGAAATTTTTTAAGTGTCGGTGACATTAATAGTGAACTTTTATTTGGAAGGTGATGTTGTTGTGTAACACCGTGTAAAAGTCGTGCATGGATTAGCCTTTAATAGAGTGCCCTTAGACTTAATAACTTGAAAATTTTTCTAAGTGTAATGAGGACTTAGAGTCATTTTAGCTGGCAATCTTCGGGATACAACTTTTCAACCTTCCCGACATCCGCTTTTAGATTTTCAAGTTGCGTTATGATCGGGAAATCTCATAGTACATCTTGGATAAGTTTCGGAATTTTTCGGAACGCATAAGGCTGCGTTTGGATTTAAAAACAGTAGCAAAACGCATAGACTATTGCCCAGTTTTCAGCATTTCAGGGTCAATTTCAAACGATCATAATTCCCTTTATATAATGAAATGTGTGAGCTATAATATATCAAACAAAAGCTCTTCGAGTCCTCTTTCAATTTCAGTTGGTTTCATCCAATTTGATTATATTAGCAAAAAGTTATAATCGATTTACTCCAGTCTAACAAACTGTCAACTGAGGGACAGATTTGACCTTAATTGTTCCTTAGGGGTATTTTGGTAATCCTCCACCCCTATATATACCTCCAACACGGGATTTAATCCCTCAAACACCATAATACAGATACTTTTCCCAAAATTGCTCAAGAACTCTCCCTAGGGTTTCAACATTAAAACCCAAGCAACTCAAGATTCAACCGCGGGTTCGTGAAACAAATTACAGATTATCAATCCTCTCGACGTAGGCTTCGATAGACACCCAAAATTCATGGAGAACAAGGTACGCGGGGTTTTCCTAAATTCTCATGGGCATAGAAAAATCATGTTTTAGAATGGGGTTTTAAATTATGTATATATATTTATGTATAAGATGTTTTAACATCATTGTTTTGGTCTTTTGACCATCTCCAAAGCGATTTTACAGTTTTTATACATATATGAATGAATGTGTTTCAATTTTGAATACATAAACTTGCTAAAGACATTTGACCACTAGGTGTTTGATGAAATTTCTGCATGAATTGAACTTTATGTTAAGGAATATGAAATCCTTTACATCAGTTACATGTTTTGGTGGTCTAAACTATGTTTTGAATGAAAGCTCTTGCTTAATACATTATGGCTCAGAAAAATCATGACTTGCAAGTCTTGGTATGACGATACCAACTCAGACTAATGCCATATCAGACTCAGACTAACAGACATTTCAGACTTTCATGATTTTAGACATTCAGAATGTTGCATGTACAGAAAAGGTTAAAAATGGGCATACAGAGATGTTAGGTGGTTCCCCGAAGAGGGCTTGAGTTCAAGCGACTCATTGCCTAAAACCGTGGTTTGCCGACCCGGGTATACTATTATGCGTTGACTTAAATGTCCTGTGGCGTATCAGAATTAGACACTCCAACCCTTGCGGCACACTTGGGTTGGGGGATTCCCTGCCGAGTCAATGGCGGATTCCATACAGCCCGTGGAATATCAGACTTGTAGGGGAATACCACCTAACTCAGAAGTAAAACACAGATCATGATTTGAAATGAACAGACAGGTTACATGTTTTCAGAAAGTGCCCATGTATTTTTCAGAAACAGTTTTATACATGATATCTTGATGAAAAATTGCTTTCACTTAATATGTATATATATATATATATGTATGTTCCATTATACTATTTTTTTGGATTGCTTCGTGTGCCAGTACTTTTGTGCTGACCCCCCCTCCTTCCAGGTTCTGAGGCACAGTCTAGGGGTCCAACTACTCAGTAGACATTCTCGTATTAGCAGACTTGATCTCACAGTGGTGAGCCTTCTATTATTCGGAAGGCCTAATTATGTCAGACATTATCTTATTTATTATGTTTTTGGTTTACTGGGGCCTTGTCCCAGTTTCTTTTCAGACAGATCTTTATGTTCTTAGTAGAGATTTCGCAGACTGATGTCAGATAGTATTATTCAGAAATGTTACAGAACTTGACCATGTTTTCCGTACTCAGTTTCAATTCCGCATTTTATTATGATTATGAATGTTGTGCATGATAACCAGATAGAGAATAGGTGTTCCGGGCCTTCATGGTTCGGGATGCTCGTCACGGCTAGGGCCTATGCTCGAGTCGTGACAAACTTGGTATCAGAGCATAGTTCATGGTCCCAGGGTGTCTGCGAAATCGCATCGAGTAGAATTCTGTTTATGGGTGTGTAGCGCGCCACACTTATAAATAGGAGGCTACTAGGCGTTTAGGAATGTTTCCCTTCTTTGTGAGTTAGTTCGTGCTTCAGAGTCTAAACTGTCCCATTATTGGGTTGATTCAAGTGCAAAAAGTTTAGAGTATACATGATATAGTCCTTTTCGATTACGTTCTGTAAGATTTTAAAAATTATGGAAAAACTCGATAGGAGTCTGTTAGTGCATCAATATATGCTGATTCTGATGTAAATATTGATCCTGATGGAATCGTGCATTCCAGCTTAAGGTATTAAGTGTATATTGTCCCTCTCAAAATCTTGTTACAGTTGTGGACAATGTATAGCAGAATGTTGGAACTATATTTCTACCTAAATAGTAGCATAAGTTAAAGTGTTGTTGTCATGACCTATTGGTAGTGATATTGGACCAAGAAGTTGGTGATGTAAAGTCACAAAGTTAGAAGTCAGAGTGAGGGTGATTTTGTGTAAATGAATATTTCATTTGAATAATCGATGTTTGAGGATGATTTACCCTTTTATAGTGATAAACTAATGTGGTAGCTAGCAGCATGTGTGGATTGTATGGTAGTCCATGGAGGAAGTGTTTTACTCAGATTTTTATTTATACAGAATAATATGTATATTCTTAGACCATTAAATATTAGGTGTCAATTTTCTATCCCTTGTAATATCTAATCTTGTTATCATGATGTTTTTGAAAAAAAAAATTTAAAGTCTAGTGAAGACGTGTGGGGCTCTTTCGATTCACTAGCATAGTTGCCTTGTCATCCATCTCATTTTCTTGTTCAAAATACAAAACCAAAGTCTAGTGAAGCCGTGTGAGGCCTGTTTCGATTCACTAGCAACTTGTTGTCCAACTTGTTGTTCTTTCATTGGTTTAATATATGTATGGCTGAATCTGTTTGCATGAGATAGAGTTGGTAATTAAGTGATTCATCCTTGTGTGTTATTAGTTGAAGGTAGAGAAGGAGTTGTTGGTCAGGGTGATTTGTTGATTGCTTGAATATGGAAATGGCTATATTAGCGAGTAAGTTATGATTATAGACTCATGGTTGTTTGAGAAATTTGAAGGCAGTCTAAATGTATGAATGAGTGAGTAAGTATGAGGTGAGAAATCTGTATAAGTAGATACAATTGTACGGGGTTATAATATAAGATTAAGGTTGACCATGTCTATTATGAGGCTTTAACCCCCTTGACCCTCTTTTCATTGGTAGTTGTAAACTAGTGCTACTTGTGAGAAGGTATGTAGTAGATTTTTGAGATATTTGGGTAGAATATCCCAATTTGATGGATTAGTGTATTTATATTATGTTGCATTCTTCATTGGTGGTAGATGATTGATACTAAACTATAGGCTTGAATTTAAATGGTGTGGTGGTAAATAGTGGCAAGAGTTTGTTGATGCATATTTTGTGGGATTAATTTAGTAGGCTTGAGGTGCTGATATAGTACATGCTAACGGAATGATAATAAGGTAAACCGTTAGGTCATGATCGATTATTGTGGTTATGAAGTTCTAGTGCACTAGTGTTTCGTGATGTTTACTTATAGTTTCCAAGTAAAAATTTTGTGTAAGGTTGGGTTGTAAGTCATGCATAGCACTAGATATTAAGTTTGAATAGTTGATGTTCATAAAGGTGGATGTGATGATTTCTTGATCAATGATGTTAGTTATATGAAAGTGATCTAATAGGCTTGAACGGTGTGTGAAATGGCTTAAGTTTAAATTGATTCGTAATGAAGTATAATGTTGTGGGTATGGTGTGTAAGTATGCCCAAGGCGATATGGAGTTGTGGCATTTCTCTAAGACTATTACATGTTGTGTGTGACTAGTGGTACCATGGAGTTGCTAGTTGGAAAAAGACTAGTTAGATGATATATGGTGTTCTAGATAGCCAAGTTAAGGAACCTTGATTGATAGTGTTGAGCCTTTTGATGTGATCTCGATTCTCATGGTAGAGAGATATAAGTTTGGAGTAGCAATATTGGTATGCTAGGACGGAAGTGGTATGGTTCATCAAAGGCTTGGTGATATCCATGTTAAGTGTTAGAATCTAAGTTTGAGTTTTGAAGGTTGAACGGATAGAAATAAGTGTGCAAGCATTATACTTTGACTATTGGTGGCTATGGAAAGATAGAGTGTATCCCAGAAGGTAGTCATTCGGGTTGAGTTCTATGATATGCATGTATTGTCAATTTTTTCAGACCCTAGAGTGCAGTAAGTGTAGTTCAGTTAGAATCTGGTAAGGGATCTCCCAAACGCTAGATGATGACTTGAAGCTAAGTGGGAGATGATAGAACGAATAACCAAGTAAGGCTCTCAGATTCTAGTAGTGATGCAGTGTGATTTAGAACATCAGAATGTAAGGGTGAATCTCAACCCATTCCTACCTCAATATTTTTTTTTTGTTATCCAGATGCTTACTCATGCCTTACGATGCAGTTCCATGATAATAGTTCATGATTCCGGTATATGATAGAGAGTCACGTACTCTTCCAATTCCAAGATAATGAGTTCTAGTTCAATCAAGTAGTCGGAATCACATTCCTTATGTTATGAACTCTAGTTGAGGTCATGCAACTCATGACGCATGTACTCACTCTTTATAGTGTGTTCAGTCCCATATAAAGATCTTTTTCACGCTTAAGGGTCTTATGTTTTAACCTTTTAGTGACCCTTCCTATGCAATGATAGTGGTGTTGATGTAAATGTTCTTGTTGATGGAAGATCATAGTATGCTTGTTTAGATAAGGCCATAAGTATGAAGTAAGATTTGGGGCCAAGTCTTTGATACATATGATGGTTAGTGGAAAAGTTTGTGTGTGTATGTTTTTAGGATAGCGCGTGGGAGTTATATTGATAGTAGTTTAGAAACTATGTGAAGTATCTACTTATGGGTGTTTGCCTTGAAGTTAACATGTGGTTATAAATTAGGCTTGAACGACGTTTTGGGATTGTAGTGGAAGGTCGCCATATGCATTAGCGACTTCATATTAAGAGTTCAGTGTAGTCATTGAAGTGGTAAGGCATGTTATGCTTAGGATGTGATTTTCAAAAGAGGTGTAGAAGGTGGCATCATATGGTTTAGAATAATAGTGTGGTGTAGCATGTTGTATTTTTGTTATTTAGAGTTAGGCTTGATCGCGGGGTAAGGATTAAGATATTTTAGACATTAGTAGAAAAAAAAACATTATCAATGCTCATATGAGAATTTTAAGCTGAGTTGAATGAATATGATATTTATAGGGAATAGTATAGTTAAGGGATATTCGGGAAGTGCTCTAAGCCTTAAAGTAAGAAGTTGTATTGCCAAAGGTCTGAAAATTCTATCCTAATTTAGGAGTTATATGTCTATATTTCAGACTGCAGAGTAGTGTCAATGTTGTGATTTCCTCAGTGGGATGTTTTGTGTAATCCATACCGAGGATTCATGGTTCCCTATTACTGCTAGAGCTTCCTTAGAGAGAGTGTTGAAGAGAATACTCCAGTTAAGTATGAGGGTGTAGTATAATTCAGTCTGTATGGCCAATAAGTCAGTTTAGCAGTCAGATTCGCATGACTTGTTTTCTTGTCTTTTCACTTATTCATGCTACTCGAAATCTCAAACATGCTACTAGTCTAAGATAGAGTATACCAGTAGTTACGAGTATAGCCCAGTTCATGCATCATGCATTAAATTCAGATTCCAAATGTTCAAATCAGTGTATTTTTATTAGAGGACATGTCATGTCCGCGTTATTCCATATATTTAAGGCTTCAACAAGTTCCTACCCATCATTCGATGACGAATGATCCCAAGGGGGAGATAATGTAACACCCTGTAAAAGTCGTGCATGGATTAGCCTTTAATAGAGTGCCCTTAGACTTAAAAACTTGAAAAATTTTCTAAGTGTAATGAGGACTTAGAGTCATTTTAGCTGGCAATCTTCGAGATACAACATTTCAACCTTCCCGACATCCGCTTTTAGATTTTCAAGTTGCGTTATGATCGGGAAATCTCATAGTACATCTCGGATAAGTTTCGGAGTTTTTCGGAACGCATAAGGCTGCGTTTGGATTTAAAAACAATAGCAAAACGCATAGACTATTGCCCAGTTTTCAGCATTTCAGGGTCAATTTCAAACGATCATAATTCCCTGTATATAATGAAATGTGTGAGCTATAATATATCAAACAAAATCTCATCGAGTCCTGTTTCAATTGCAGTTGGTTTCATCCAATTTGAGTATATGAGTAAAAAGTTATAATCGATTTACTCCAGTCTACCAAACTGTCAACTGAGGGACAGATTTGACCTTAATTGTTCCTTAGTGGTATTTTGGTAATCCTCCACCCCTATATATACCACCAACACGGGATTTAATCCCTCAAACACCATAATACAGATACTTTTCCCAAAATTGCTCAAGAACTCTCCCTAGGGTTTCAACATTAAAACCCAAGCAACTCAAAATTCAACCGCGGGTTCGTGAAACAAATTACAGATTTGGAATCCTCTCGACGTAGGCTTCGATAGACACCCAAAATTCGTGGAGAACAAAGTACGCGGGGTTTTCCTAAATTTTCATGGGCATAGAAAAATCAGGTTTTAGAATGGGGTTTTAAATTATGTATATATATTTATGTATAAGATGTTTTAACATCATTGTTTTGGTCTTTTGACCATCTCCAAAGCGATTTGACAGTTTATATACATATATGAATGAATGTGTTTCAATTTTGAATACATAAACTTGCTAAAGACATTTGACCACCAGGTGTTTGATGAAATTTCTGCATGAATTGAACTTTAAGTTTTGGAATATGAAATCCCTTACATCAGTTACATGTTTTGGTGGTCTAAACTATGTTTTGAATGAAAGCTCTTACTTAATACATTATGGCTCAGAAAAATCATGACTTGCAAGTCTTGGTATGACGATACCAACTCAGACTAAAGCCATATCAGACTCAGAATAACAGACATTTCAGACTTTCATGATTTTAGACATTCAGAATGTTGCATGTACAGAAAAGGTTAAAAATGGGCATACAGAGATGTTAGGTGGTTCCCCGAAGAGGGCTTGAGTTCAAGCGACTCATTGCCTAAAACCGTGGTTTGCCGACCCGGATATATTATTATGCGTTGACTTAAATGTCCTGTTGCGTATCAGAATCAGACACTCCAACCCTTGCGGCACACTTGGGTTGGGGGCTTCCCCGCCGAGTCAATGGCGGATTCCATACAGCCCGTGGAATATCAGACTTGTAGGGGAATACCACCTAACTCAGAAGTAAAACACAGATCATGATTTGAAATGAACAGACAGGTTACATGTTTTCAGAAAGTGCCCATGTATTTTTCAGAAACAGTTTTATACATGATGTCTTGATGAAAAATTGCTTTCACTTAATATGTATATATATATATATATGTATGTTCCATTATAATATTTTTTTGGATTGCTTCGTGTGCCAGTACTTTTGTGCTGACCCCCTCTCCTTCCAGGTTCTAAGGCACAGTCTAGGTGTCCAACTACTCAGTAGACATTCTCGGATTTGCAGACTTGATCTCACAGTGGTGAGCCTTCTATTATTCGGAAGGCCTAATTATGTCAGACATTATCTTATTTATTATGTTTTTGGTTTACTGGGGCCTTGTCCCAGTTTCTTTTTAGACAGATGTTTATGTTCTTAGTAGAGATTTCGCAGACTGATGTCAGATAGTATTATTCAGAAATGTTGCAGAACTTGACCATGTTTTCCGTACTCAGTTTCAATTCCGCATTTTATTATGATTATGAATGTTGTGCATGATAACCAGATAGAGAATAGGTGTTCCGGGCCTTCATGGTTCGGGATGCTCGTCAGGGCTAGGGCCTAGGCTCAAGTCGTGACACTTTAATAGTGAATTAGTTTTGTTGGTGCCTTTGTTATTTGAAAAAGCTTAAGTTTTGGTGACTTTAATAGTGAAATAGTGTTTAGCAGGTGATGTTGTTGGTGACTTTATTTGTTGAAAAATGCTTAAGTGATGGTGACTTTAATCGTGAAGTTTTGTTTGGAAGGTGCTGTTGTTGGTTACTTTATTTGTTGAAAATTTTTAAGTGTCAGTGACTTTAAAAGGGAACTTTTGTTTAGAAGGTGATGTTGATAGTTACTTTATTTTTTGAAAATGCTTAAGTGCCGGTGAGTTTAATAGTGAATTAGTATTTAGAAGGTGATATTGTTGGTAACTTTAATTGTGGAAAATGATTAACTGTTGGTGTCTTTAAAAGTAAAGTAGTTTCGTTGGTGCCTTTGTTAGTTGAAAAACTTAAGTTTTGGTAACTTTAATAGTGAACTAGTATTTAGGAGGTGATGTTGTTGGTAACTTTATTTGTTGAAAATGTTTAAGTGCCGGTGCCTTTAATAGTGAACTATTGTTTTGAAGGTGATGTTGTTGGTTACTTTATTTGTTGAAAATACTTAAGTGTCGGTGAGTTTAAAAGTGAACTTTTGTTTAGAAAGAGATGTTGTTGGTTACATATTTTTTGAAAATGCTTAAGTGCCAGTGACTTTAATAGTGAAATAGTGTTTAGAAGGTGATGTTATTGGTTTCTTTATTTGTTGCAAATACATAACTTTTGGTGACTTTGTTAGTTTAAAAAGCTTAAGTTTTGGTAACTTTAATAGTGAACTAGTGCTTAGGAGGTGATGGTGTTGGTGACTTTAATTGTTGAAAATGCTTAAGTGCCTGTGACTTTAAAAGTTTACTTTTGTTTAGAAGCTAATGTTGTTGGTTACTTTATTTGTTGAAAATCCTTAAGTGCCGGTGACATTAAAAGTATATTTTGTTTAGAAGGTGATGTTGTTGGTTACTTTATTTGTTGAAAATGCTTAAGTGCTGGTGACTTTAATAGTGAATTAGTGTTTAGAAGGTGATGTTTTCAGTGACATTATATGTTTAAAATGCTAAACTTTTGGTGACTTTAAAAGTGAATTAGTTTCGTTGATGCCTTTGTTAGTTGAAAAAGCTTAAGTTTTCGTGACTTTAATAGTGAACTTGTGTTTAGGAGGTGATGTTGGTGGTGACTTTATTTTTTGAATATTCTTATGTGTCGATGACTTTAATAGTGAACTTTTGTTTGGAAGGTGATGTTGTTGGTTACTTTATTTGTTGAAAATACTTAAGTTCCGGTGACTTTAAAAGTGAACTTTTGTTTAGGAGGTGATATTGTTAGTTACTTTATTTGTTGAAAATACTTAAGTGCCGGTGACTTTAATAGTAAATTAGTGTTTAGAAGGTGATATTGTTTATTACTTCATTTGTTGAAACTGATTAAGTGCCGGTGACTTAAAAAGTGAACTTTTATTTAGAAGGTGATGTAGTTGGTTATATTATTTATTGAAAATGCTTAAGTGCCGGTGACTTTAATAGTGAATTAGTGTTTAGAAGGTGATGTTGTCAGTGATATTATATGTTTAAAATGCTAAGCATTTGGTGACTTTAAAAGTGAATTAGTTTCGTTGATGCCTTTGTTAGTTGAAAAAGCTTAAGTTTTCGTGACTTTAATAGTGAACTTGTGTTTAGGAGGTGATGTTGTTGGTGACTTTATTTGTTGAATATTCTTATGTTTCGGTGACTTTAATAGTGAACTTTTGTTTGGAAGGTGATGTTGTTGGTTACTTTATTTGTTGAAAATACTTAAGTTCCGGTGACTTTAAAAGTGAACTTTTGTTTAGGAGGTGATGTTGTTAGTTACTTTATTTGTTGAAAATACTTAAGTGCCGGTGACTTTAATAGTAAATTAGTGTTTAGAAGGTGATATTGTTTATTACTTCATTTGTTGAAACTGATTAAGTGCCAGTGACTTTAAAAGTGAACTTTTATTTAGAAGGTGATGTAGTTGGTTATATTATTTTTTGAAAATGCTTAAGTGCCGGTGACTTTAATAGTGAATTAGTGTTTAGAAGGTGATGTTGTTGGTGAATTTATTTGTTGAAAATGCTTAACTTTTTGTGGCTTTGAAAGTGATTTAGTTTAGTTGGTGCCTTTGTTAGTTGAAAATGCTTAAGTTTTGCTGACTTTAATAGTAAACTAGTGTTTAGGAGGTGATGTTGTTGGTGACTTTATTTGTTGAAAATGCTTAAGTGTCGGTGACTTTAAAAGTGAACTTTTGTTTTGAAGGTGATGTTGTTGGTTACTTTATTTGTTTAAAATACTTCGTGTCGGTGACTTTAATAGTGAATTAGTGGTTAGAAGGTGATATTGTCGGTGACTTTATCTGTTGAAAATGCTTAACTTTTGGTGACTTTAAAAGTGAATTAGTTTCGTTGGTGCCTTTTTTAGTTGAAAAAGCTTAGATTTTGGTGACTTTAATATTGAATTAGCTTTGTTGGTGCCTTTGTTAGTTGAAAAAGGTTAAGTTTTGGTGACTTTAATAGTGAAATAGTGTTTAGGAGGTGATGTTGTTTCTGACTTTATTTGTTGAAAAATGCTTAAGTGACGGTGTCTTTAAAAGTGAACTTTTGTTTAGAAGGTGATGTTATTGGTTACTTATTTTTTGAAAATGCTTAAGTGCCGGTGACTTTAATAGTGAAATAGTGTTTAGAAGGTGTTGTTATTGGTTTCTTTATTTGTTGCAAATACTTAACTTTTGGTGACTTTGTTAGTTTAAAAAGCTTATGTTTTGGTGACTTTAATAGTGAACTAGTGCTTAGGAGGTAATGGTGTTAGTGACTTTAATTGTTGAAAATGCTTATGTTCCTGTGACTTTAAAAGTTTACTTTTGTTTAGAAGGTAATGTTGTTGGTTACTTTATTTGTTGAAAATGCTTAAGTGCCGGTGACTTTAAAAGTTAACTTTTGTTTAGAAGGTGATGCTGTTGGTTACTTTATTTTTTGAAAATGCTTAAGTCCTGGTGACTTTAATAGTGAATTAGTGTTTAGAAGGTGATGTTGTCAGTGACATTATATGTTTACAATGCTAAACTTTTGGTGACTTTAAAAGTGAATTAGTTTCATTGATGCCTTTGTTAGTTGAAAAAGCTTAAGTTTTCGTGACTTTAATAGTGAACTTGTGTTTAGGAGGTGATGTTTTTGGTGACTTTATTTGTTGAATATTCTTAAGTGTCGGTGACTTTAATAGTGAACTTTTGTTTGGAAGGTGATGTTGTTGGTTACTTTATTTTTTTAAAATACTTAAGTGCCGGTGACTTTAAAAGTGAACTTTTGTTTAGGAGGTGACGTTGTTAGTTACTTTATTTGTTGAAAATACTTAAGTGCCGGTGACTTTAATAGTGAATTAGTAATCAGAAGGTGATATTGTTTATTACTTCATTTGTTGAAACTGATTAAGTGCCGGTGACTTTAAAAGTGAACTTTTTTTTAGAAGATGATGTAGTTGGTTATATTATTTATTGAAAATGCTTAAGTGCCGGTGACTTTAATAGTGAATTAGTGTTTAGAAGGTGATGTTGTTGGTGAATTTATTTGTTGAAAATGCTTAACTTTTGGTGGCTTTTAAAGTGAATTAGTTTAGTTGGTGCCTTTGTTAGTTGAAAAAGCTTATGTTTTGCTGACTTTAATAGTAAACTAGTGTTTAGGAGGTGATGTTGTTGGTGACTTTATTTGTTGAAAATGCTTAAGTGTCGGTGACTTTAAAAGTGAACTTTTGTTTTGAAGGTGATGTTGTTGGTTACTTTATTTGTTTAAAATACTTCGTGTCGGTGACTTTAATAGTGAATTAGTGGTTAGAAGGTGATATTGTCGGTGACTTTATATGTTGAAAATGCTTAACTTTTGGTGACTTTAAAAGTGAATTAGTTTCGTTGGTGCCTTTTTTAGTTGAAAAAGCTTAGATTTTGGTGACTTTAATAGTGAATTAGTTTTGTTGGTGCCTTTGTTAGTTCAAAAAGGTTAAGTTTTGGTGACTTTAATAGTGAAATAGTGTTTAGGAGGTGATGTTGTTGCTGACTTTATTTGTTGAAAAATGCTTAAGTGACGGTGTCTTTAAAAGTGAACTTTTGTTTAGAAGGTGATGTTATTGGTTACTTATTTTTTGAAAATGCTTAAGTGCCGGTGACTTTAATAGTGAAATAGTGTTTAGAAAGTGTTGTTATTGGTTTCTTTATTTGTTGCAAATACTTAACTTTTGGTGACTTTGTTAGTTTAAAAAGCTTATGTTTTGGTGACTTTAATAGTGAACTAGTGCTTAGGAGGTGATGGTGTTGGTGACTTTAATTGTTGAAAATGCTTAAGTGCCTGTGACTTTAAAACTTTACTTTTGTTTAGAAGGTAATGTTGTTGGTTACTTTATTTGTTAAAAATGCTTAAGTGCCGGTGACTTTAAAAGTTAACTTTTGTTTAGAAGGTGATGCTGTTGGTTACTTTATTTGTTGAAAATGCTTAAGTGCTGGTGACTTTAATAGTGAATTAGTGTTTAGAAGGTGATGTTGTCAGTGACATTATATGTTTAAAATGCTAAACTTTTGGTGACTTTAAAAGTGAATTAGTTTCGTTGATGCCTTTGTTAGTTGAAAAAGCTTAAGTTTTCGTGACTTTAATAGTGAACTTGTGTTTAGGAGGTGATGTTTTTGGTGACTTTATTTGTTGAATATTCTTAAGTGTCGGTGACTTTAATAGTGAACTTTTGTTTGGAAGGTGATGTTGTTGGTTACTTTATTTTTTTAAAATACTTAAGTGCCGGTGACTTTAAAAGTGAACTTTTGTTTAGGAGGTGACGTTGTTAGTTACTTTATTTGTTGAAAATACTTAAGTGCCGGTGACTTTAATAGTGAATTAGTAATTAGAAGGTGATATTGTTTATTACTTCATTTGTTGAAACTGATTAAGTGCCGGTGACTTTAAAAGTGAACTTTTTTTTAGAAGATGATGTAGTTGGTTATATTATTTATTGAAAATTCTTAAGTGCCGGTGACTTTAATAGTGAATTAGTGTTTAGAAGGTGATGTTGTTGGTGAATTTATTTGTTGAAAATGCTTAACTTTTGGTGGCTTTTAAAGTGAATTAGTTTAGTTGCTTAAGTTTTGTTGACTTTAATAGTAAACTAGTGTTTAGGAGGTGATGTTGTTGGTGACTTTATTTGTTGAAAATGCTTAAGTGGCGGTGACTTTAAAAGTGAACTTTTGTTTAGAAGGTGATGTTGTTGGTTACTTTATTTGTTGAAAATACTTAAGTGTCGTTGACTTTAAAAGTGAACTTTTGTTTAGGAGGTGATGTTGTTGGTGACTTTATTTGTTTAAAACTCTTAAGTACCGGTGACTTTAATAGTGAATTAGTATTTAGAAGGTGGTGGTGTTGGTGACTTTATTTGTTGAAAATGATTAACTTTTGGTGATTTTAAAAGTGAATTAGTTTAGTTGGTGCGTTTGTTAGTTGAAAATGCTTAAGTTTTGTAGACTTTAATAGTGAACTAGTGTTTAGGAGTTGATGTTGTTTGGGACTTTAAAACATCTCAAGGGTCAACAATGATGACCAGAATCATGTATCTTTCTCAAATTATTAATTCATCAACAATTTGTGGATTCCTAACCCTAACTTCGACTTAAAACATTTCAATCTTGTTCAACATCAACAAGGTATCAATGCATTGAACCATAACCGACTCGACATTTGGACAAGGATATGAAGACTCAATACGTAATATTTTCAATGATTCAACTCATCAAAATCATCCGAAAAAATACCAAAATTCATATCAACATCTATATCAAAATCAATCTTTCTCATAGTCAAAATCATCTCGACTCTGCGAGTTCAAGGTCAATGTACTCAAATGATTATTCTTTCAATTCGACAATTAAATCATGACAACAGCTTTTGAAAAGCACTTGAGACCTTCAATTCATAATAAGAATACATATCCCGTAGTACAACTCAAATCACGGCTTTTATCTCGAAAGCCTTTAGAAATATCAATTCATTGTAGTAGTATGCAATTCATAGCATAAATTCTCAATTTAAGAAGTAGAGTAATGAAGTAATCATGTATATCCATATTGGAAAAAAATTCAAAGTCTTATAAATCCTTCATAAAGTAATTTGAGTGTATACCCATTTTCGAATATCATAAAATTTCAATAATAGAACTCAACCTTTTTAAATGTCAAAATGTAACAATTTATCAAGTCATGACGACATCAATATTTTTGAGAAAATATCAAGACTCGTGGTAACATCTCAAAGGTTATATCTCAATATGCTCAATGATTCAATTTTGTCATAAAGAAGCTTTAAGCTTATCATAAATCTCAAAATCATTCCAAAATACCATTTCAACATATATCTCGAAATCGTTCAAAATAAAAATATGAAATTTACAATTATAGATATCAAGACATCTCATGTCTCAAATATATATTCAATAATTCAAATCGTCATTGGGAAGCATAAATCTTGACACATATCTCAAAATATTATTCCAAAATACCATCTCGACATACGTTCCAAAATCATTCAAAATACCACCTCGTGGTAAAAGTGTGTAATTCGCAATGATAATTATTAAATCATATCATGAAAATATTGAGATAATCATATAAATCAAAGTTTATTCATTCAATCATCATAATCTCATAATCGAATTATTTACACATAATCTCACTTTCAAAATCATGTAAAATCATAATAAAATTAAAGCTTTGGGCACAAGAACGAAAGATTGCTCTTGTTCAAAACCCCACATACCTTGAAATTGACTTCTTGATTATGGAATACTGTTCACACAAATAAGGGGTGCTCCTCGAAGGTCTCGAGATGATGAGTTCGATTATCGGATCAAATTTGAATTTCTACGGTGAAATTGGAAGATATTTGGAGCTCAAAATGGACCTAGGGTTTAGTTCTCTCAATGTTTTTGATGAAAGAACATGAATTTTATGGCTCAATATAGGTATAAATGGACAATTTTCGTCCATGAAGTAAAGGAATAATGACCAAAATGCCCTTAAAAATCAAATAATTCTCGAATCTGTCCTTTGGTGGACTGTTTTGATAGTCTGAAGTAGATCAACCATAACGTTTTACTCCGATATCCAAATTGGATGAAACTAATTTCATTAGAAAGAGGACTCTCATATCTTTGCTTTGATATATAGTATCTTACCCAGATCATTGTGTACGAGGAGTTATGATTGTTTTGAAGTTGACCCAAAAATTCACTGTTGTTAGGCTGAAGTAGATCGACCATAACTTTTTGCTCCGATAGTCAAATTGGATGAAATCAATTTCATTGGAAAGAGGACTCACAGAGATTTCCGTTTATATATAGTAGATCACCCAGATAATTATGTACAAGGAGTTATGATCGTTTAAAGTTGGAGCAAAAATACGCCAGGCCTTAGTTCTTTTTCCTGCACGTTTTACCGTTGATCACTATTCATCGCTATATCGGAATGTTCGTAACTCATCGCTCGAGTGTCCGTTTTGGGTGCTCCACATATCATTGGAAATATTATTCGATGATCTACGCAATGGAAGTTCTAAATCTTAGAAATACTATACAGAAAAATTATTAATCACGCATAGAAAATAGAGCTCGACACGCTTACGCACGAATCTTTAACGAGCAAATTTTCGGGGTGTTACATCATCTCCCCCTTGGAAACATTCATCCTCGAATTTCGATGAATAAGTACAGAATACCATGGAAATGAGGACAAAAGGCTGGGATAATGAAATCAATCCACTTACTTCACTCCAAACTTTCGAATACTTCATAGAACATGTGAATTATTATGAGAATGGTCAAATAGTTGGATCTTAAACAAAGGAGACTGATTTTAAGGAATCGATATCTTTGGTTTATTCATAGACTGAGAATCAAAGGTCTCGAAGGGGATCTCATCAAAAGAAGGACCACTTGTGCCCAAATGAAACGTCCCTCAACACTCCCCTCCAAAAGATTCAAATTACATTGTTCGGGGAGAAAATAAACCATAATTTGATACAATCCTATCGTATGGGAACAAGGATCTATATGGAATAAATTAAGATAGGAATTTCTAGGTCTTGGGAAACATAACTCCTTGCTTCCAAACTTAGCAACAGTTCCCCAACTACTCCCTCGACTATGTTCAAGCCTAACCCCAAGTACTCATGAGATACGCCACATGACACTATAATATTAATCTATATCATGAACCTCAATACACACTGAGCCTCACAACTCCTTACTTCAAACATAACTCTTATTGCTACTCCAACAACCACATACAATCCTATACTAGGTATCCGCTAACTTGAGGTGCATTCTTTTAGATATACAACCGTAACATTCAATCCTATACTCATAACCACATACGCACATCGCATATGCACCTATAAATGAACACTCATAAAGAAACTTCCTCGCTTTCTCTAAGATTCCATCAACTACATCATTCACACATACTGGTCAATTATTTAAACGGCACACATAACATTTTCTCAACCAATTGAACTATACACAAAAACTCTGTATTACTATTCCTACAACCTCATAGAAGTGCATAAAACCAACACACAACAATCTTTCCAAATAAACATTTAAAACTTCAACTAACCACGGCATGTATCAAGGACTTAGCCTCAATCTAACTTCACTTCACCGTGTGAGCACACCACCTTCTATCATAGATAAGGAAGTATCTTCTCTCCCTTCTAGACAACTGCTCAACACCATTAGCTTGACTTAATGAAAAGGTCACAAAATTTTAAAACATGAAGACCTGAAACATGAAGGGATAATGTAAATAACTTGAATCTCTCTATTGAGGCCTTAGGAATAAAATATCAAATACAATGGGTTCATTATGGTATCAAAACTGAAGACACCCATAATGGAAACTGAATCTCACTGATCAATAAGAGTATTGCCTGAGTACTGGAACTGAACATACTGTAAAACTTGAGTATATGAGTCATGGGCGGCATGCCCTGAATTTAGAGCTCATAACTTATGGAATGTGATTCCAACTGCTAGAAGAACTGGAATTTCTCATTTTTGGAAACTAGAAGAGTATGTAATTCTCCATCACCTGTATGAACATGAATTAAGATCATGGAACTGAAATGTAAAGCATGAGTAGGTTTTGGGACAGCTGAAAATACTGAAATAGGAATGGGTCGAGCAAAACCCCTTTCTTACCACTATTGGAATCCTAACACTTAACTCGGTTACTTGATCTATCATCTCCCCCTTAGACTTAATTCATCCCTCTAGGTCAGTAACACAATATACACTTTAATCTAAACTAAAGTCACTTCACTCTAGAGTCCGATACATAATCACACACACAAACCATAAAACTTCACCCAAATGACTACCTCAGAAAGCATATAACCGCATCCTCACACAACTTCTCGAATTACCACCTATCCTTCTATAACCCCAACAATCAACACCTAACACTTGCACACTTTCTAATCTCAAATCCGCATAAGAAACCCGATAGTCGGAGTATACACCATCTAGAGCTTCAACACTTTCATCTTAACTTCGGAATTTCAATCTTAGAGTCTAATGCTCAACTCAAATTTTTCTCATCCTTAACGGACCACACTACCTCTGTCATCGCTTATTAAAATCACGCTTGTAAACTTATATTTCTAAACCATAAGAATCAAAATCACATCTAAGAAGCTCAACCATTACAGTCATACACTAATCCTCAAAATTAAAGCAGTCCCATAATATCTTGGGTGAACTTTCTCATCATAAACACAACATCAAACTTAATCACGAATTAACCAAACTTAGGCTCTTATATCCACTATTCAAGCCTACTAGATCACTTCCTAACAACTAATACCATTAATCAAGAAATCATCACAGTCACCTTCACGATCACCAATCATTCAAACTTAACTTTTAGCACACAATATAACTTAAAACTTTTCGCACGAAATTTCCACTTAGAAACTATAAAACAATCCTCAACAAATGCTAGCCCATTTAAACTTCATAACAATAATAATTGGTCATAATCATATAGCTTATCTTATTCACAATCCATTAACACATCCTTCTTTCACCCGCCACTACTATCTATCCTTCATACACAACTTAACTTAGTTCATAGCTCTCTACGTTTTAACTTAACTTCCTCTTGCAACCCAACAACGGCATAATTTAACAACACTCACTTACCGAGTACTTCCATTACTAACCTATACTCTCTGGCATACAAATACCGTCAACACCCATTTCGTACCTCGAACAAACTACATCACAAAACTGACACACAAGGATATATCACTCTCTATTAACCCCAAATGTATGCTATAACGGATTCCGCTATACTTATGCTCAACAAATCACACTTACCATCCTTCTTACTACTACACCTCCACATCCCACATTTTCAGCCAGTACAAGGAACAAGATGAACTACAAGTTGCTAGTGGATCGAAATAGGCAACATACGACTCCACTGGGCTTTGAATATAAGTTTTGAAAAAAAAATTGAGATGAATAACAAAGCAGCTGTGCTAGTGAATCGAAAGAGACCCACACGGCTTACTAGGCTTTTATTTTTCAACAGCATAATGATAGCAAGATTACGGGAGATAGGAACTTGGCATACCATATTCGATGATCCAGGAGTACGCATCCACTCAGTCTTAGCTGAACAAGTCATAAAGAAGAGGACATAACATGAAACTTCAGGAACTTATAACACACTGGGAGGCTCTTCTGAAGCCACTTTTATGAGACTTCTAAAACATTTTATTAATCAGTCTGAAAACATTATCAGGGAAAGAACCAGGACTTGCTGCTCATACTATCTCAAGAATAGCACATAGATAGAAAAGTACAAACTGTCACTTATAGATCCTGAAAAGAAATTTGGTAGCTTATCTGGTATAAACTTATTGTACGATTCAAGACTTGAAAGAACAACAACCTTTCCTAAATGTATTATAGCCTCTCGAAGAAAAGTACAGACATCTTTGTACCATTCCGCAAGACTCTACTAGACACGGTTTCATAGACACCTTAGGACACTTGAACTCTGTGCTCTGATACCAAGTTTGTAAGATCCTAAAAATCAAGTTTCGAGACGCCACACGGTGCTTAGGGTCACAAGTGACCCCAAGCTAACCCTTTTCATCGGTATAACTCAAAAACAACTGATTAAAACATAATTCTGAGAGAATGAAGTTGAAAATGTCTCAATACAGAATCTGTTCAGTACAATATTGGAATTACAAGATGACAATTCTACTAACACATATACATATACAAGGAGACTGAATACATCAACCACTACTACTGTCTATGAAGCCTCTACTAGTATTGTTTGTACATATTCGGGTCATGACTCCCAACCACCACACTCAATACGACCGACAAAAGAAGATACAATGCTCCAAATTGAAATAACTGACCCAAGTCCCTGAACTGTGAGGACTCTTTACCTACTGACCAGAAACTGCAACTGAATAGAATAATAAATGGGGGTCAGTACAAAGAGAATGTACTGAGTATGTGGGGGTGCATGCAACACTTTAAATAACATCATCAATTTCATGAAAACATGCATACAGATAATGATGACTCTCATGAAAACATGCATACAGACAATGATGACTCACTTGGCTTGAGTTATATCAAATCATACTCTTCATACTTTCATAATAAATATTTCAAATGGTAAAATCTCATAATCCATGTAAATAATCAAAAATCATAAATTATGATAAATCATCATAAATTATCTCAACTCTTTGACTCAAATCTCGGAGTGACTCAGTAATTCAACAAACATGACTTTTATAGACAGGGGAGTTTCCTATAATCGACAACCCCACGTGAGCTACGTGGAATACCAACGTTTGAAACCCCCATTGGCGGGAGCGTCATACTTTTTTCTAGGAAGTACGACCTTAAAACTGAAATAATCACAATCGGGCTCTCTGGCCAATAATATCATCATCAAACAACCCTTCGGTGGCACATAGGTTTGGGGAAATACCAAATTTCCCTCTCGGTGCTAAGTACTACTCCCCGACAAGCTCAGAACGTGTTAGGGATTCCACTTCAAAACATCTCAAGGGTCAACAATGATGAACAAAATCATGTATCTTTCTCAAATTATTAATTCATCAACAATTTGTAGATTCCTAACCCCAACTTCGAATTAAAACATTTTAATCTTTTTGAACATCAACACGGTATCAATGCATTGAACCATAACCGACTCGACATTTGGACAAGGAAATGAAGACTCAATACGTAATATTTTCAACGATTCAACTCATCAAAATCATCCAAAAAAAATACCAAAATTCATATCAACATCTATATCAAAATGAATCTTTCTCATAGTCAAAATCATCTCGACTCTGCGAGTTCAAGGTCAATGTACTCAAATAATTATTCTTTCAATTCGACAATTAAATCATGACAACAGCTTTTGAAAAGCACTTGAGACCTTCAATTCATAATAAGAATACATATCCCGTAGTACAACTCAAATCACGGCTTTTATCTCGAAAGCCTTTAGAAATATCAATTCATTGTAGTAGTATGCAATTCATAGCATAAATTCTCAATTTAAGAAGTAGAGTAATGAAGTAATCATGTATATCCATATTGGAAAAAAAATTCAAAGTCTTATAAATCCTTCATAAAGTAATTTGAGTGTATACCCATTTTCGAATATCATAAAATTTCAATAATAGAACTCAACCTTTTTAAATGTCAAAATGTAACAATTTATCAAGTCATGACGACATCAATATTTTTGAGAAAATATCAAGACTCATGGTAACATCTCAAAGGTTATATCTCAATATGCTCAATGATTCAATTTCGTCATAAAGAAGCTTTAAGCTTATCATAAATCTCAAAATCATTCCAAAATACCATTTCAACATATATCTCGAAATCGTTCAAAATAAAAATATGAAATTTACAATTATAGATATCAAGACATCTCATGTCTCAAATATATATTCAATAATTCAAATCGTCATTGGGAAGCATAAATCTTGACACATATCTCAAAATATTATTCCAAAATACCATCTCGACATACGTCCCAAAATCATTCAAAATACCACCTCATGGTAAAAGTGTGTAATTCGCAATGATAATTATTAAATCATATCATGAAAATATTTAGATAATCATATAAATCAAAGTTTATTCATTCAATCATCATAATCTCATAATCGAATTATTTACACATAATCTCACTTGCAAAATCATGTAAAACCATAATAAAATTAAAGCTTTGGGCACAAGAACGGAAGATTGCTCTTGTTCAAAACCCCACATACCTTGAAATTAACTTCTTGATTATGGAATACTGTTCACACAAATAAGGGGTGATCCTCGAAGGTCTCGAGATGATGAGTTCGATTATCGGATCAAATTTGAATTTCTACGGTGAAATTGGAAGATATTTGGAGCTCAAAATGGACCTAGGGTTTAGTTCTCTCAATGTTTTTGATGGAAGAACATGAATTTTATGGCTCAATATAGGTATAAATGGACAATTTTCGTCCGTTAAGTGAAGGCATAATGACCAAAATGCCCTTAAAAATCAAATAATTCTCGAATCTGTCCTTTGGTGGACTGTTTTGATAGTCTGAAGTAGATCAACCATAACGTTTTACTCCGATATCCAAATTGGATGAAACTAATTTCATTAGAAAGAGGACTCTCATATCTTTCCTTTGATATATAGTATCTTACCCATATCATTGTGTACGAGGAGTTATGATCGTTTGAAGTTGACCCAAAAATTCACTTTTGATAGGCTGAAGTAGATCGACCATAACTTTTTGCTCCGATAGTCAAATTAGATGAAACCAATTTCATTGGAAAGAGGACTCACAGAGATTTCCGTTTATATATAGTATATCACCCAGATCATTATGTACAAGGAGTTATGATCGTTTAAAGTTGGAGCAAAAATACGCCAGGCCTCAGTACTTTTTCCTGCACGTTTTACTGTTCATCACTATTCATCGCTAGATCGGAATGTCCGTAACTCATCGCTCGAGTTTCCGTTTTGTGTGCTCCACATATCGTTGGAAAGATTATTCGATTCTCTACGCAATGGAAGGTCGAAATATTAGAAATACTATAAATAAAATTTATTAATCATGCATAGAAAATTCGAGCTCGACACGCTTACGCACGAATCTTTAACGAGTAAATTTCTGGGGTGTTATAGTAAAGTAGGTTAGGACTTCTTGTAAAGTTTTAAGAAACGTGTAGAATTAGAGAAACTTTTGTTAAGTTTTAGATTATAAATAGAAGGCATCGGAGGCAGAATGAAAGTAAGCCTTCATGCGTTGAAGAAAAAAACTCTCTTGTCTACAACAAATATCTTGCTTATTTATTAAAAAAATAGGTATATTTTAATGGAAAAATCTAAGGAGGAACAAAACTTAGAATTATCAAACCTACCAGAACTGGTATATTCATTTACAGTTATGAATAGCTAAATTCATAAATTCCTAACAATCATGATATGATAAAATAAGTTTATGTTAGTTACTTTATAGTAGAATTATTCGAAGAATAGCATGTTTAGAAGTTTATTAGCAAAGTGGAAACGGAGAAAATCCCTAAGAACTATGTCATCCTAAAGGTGAAACCAATGAGGCAAGAAGCCATGGTGGGGAGTAGCCAGAGTGGAGGCGTTGTTTAAGGGAAAAGTATCTGGATTACCATACTAATAGTGACCGACGAACATGTTATTTAAGAATAATCTAGTATATAGTAATCTAAAATGATCATATTTTATTATGTATATGATTGGAAGGAATATTTTGATAATAGCATTTTATGAAAAATGAATAATTATTTATCTGACGAAATGGTAGATAAATTTAAAATATTTATTTTGTATATGCTTAAGGATATAGAAATAACAGATATAAGAAAAATCATATTAGAAAAAATATTTGGTAAAGATTATATGACTAGAGTAAATTACATACCATACCTACCTAACTACTCTTACAAATACTTACGTACACACCAACCATGATAAATTACATATATCTAGAATTTTGGAAAAAAGATATGAGAAACATACAACTAGTAGAAAACAAATAAAAATAAATTTAGACAAATATATGGAAACTAAAGATATAAAATATATAGAACTTCTTAATGAAAATATGCAAGAATTATTTAGCCTAAAACAAACAACTAGTAAGTATTATGAAAAAGCATTTAATCAAGCCTAAATGACAGATGATATTAAAATACTTGTTTTATATATACTTAGAGATATAGGAATCACGGACATAAAGAAAATAATATGGGAAAAATTACAAGATTATGAAGAGGAAGAATTATTAAATAGTATAGAAAATTTGCGCATATATTATGAACATCAATATTATTTAGATTCAGATGGATATTATTCTGACTAAAAATGTCAGAATATATTAAGAAAATTAGAGAAAACCAAGAAGACCTATATAAAGAAATTAATTATAGAAAAAAATTAGAAAAATAATGGAAAATCTAATAGAAAAATTAAAATGGATAGACGAAACCTTGAAAAAATTAGAAAAAAACAAAGATAAAAGTTTAGATAGTTTAAAAAATTCATTAAGAAGAGAACAAGAAAAAATAGTTAGTAGTATTAGTAACCTCAAACAAGATATTAAATATAGTACAAATAAAATAGATTATTATACATTTACTTTAGAAGAATAAAATGATAACCTACAAATATCTAAAATATTGGAGACAAGAAATGGAAGAAATAAGATTAACAGAAAACCTTTTAAAAATAAATTTAATTGAATATTTTAAAATAAAAGATATAGAATATTTAGAATATCTTAAAAATAATATAGAAGACTTAAAAAAACTAAGAGAAAAAGCTAAAGAATATTATAGAAAAGCATTTAATCAACTACCATTTAATGACCCCCCAAAATATGAATATCAGTAAAATTGAATGTGTTAATAAGATATATTGAAATAAAAGATACAAGAACAAAGAAAAATAGTAAATGAATATTACTACAAAGTATGTAACAATTACATAAATTAATGGACACATCTTACGATAAGAATGAATCATTAAAAGAAATTGAAAATAAACTATATAGTTTATACCTAGAATACAAAAGATTACATAATACCAACGAGGATCCTAGAACACTAGATAATTTAATTACGATAATATCTAATTTAGAATATGAATTAAAAAAACATTTTAAGTTAAGAAGAGAAAAATGAAAATTAATCCAATCAATAATATTCACAAAATACATTATATAAAAATAAATACTTATTACCTCATAACTAGATATTATCTAGTAAAGTTACCGCGCCTAAATCCGTACCCCCTACAATTGGGTTCAAATGCTATTAAACATTTATATAAAGACTACAATATAACATAATTGCCGGAGTTAGTAAAAACTGGTCAATAATTCATCTGAAATAAATTTTTTCGTAATTTCTCTGGTAGTTGGTCGTTTCTCTAGATTAAGTAGTGTCATAATCCATCTTTACGCTTCCTCAATATC
The DNA here is from genome assembly GCA_030864215.1 of Capsicum pubescens. Classification (NCBI taxonomy): domain Eukaryota; kingdom Viridiplantae; phylum Streptophyta; class Magnoliopsida; order Solanales; family Solanaceae; genus Capsicum; species Capsicum pubescens. Next base: position 156,489,515 of record CM061547.1, on the reverse strand, counting down.
TGCTTGTCTTAACTCTCTTGAATTTGAATAAATCATTAGCTGGTCTCTTGAATAATAACTCCATATTGGATTCCCGTTTAGGTAGTTATTTGCTAATTCTTGAATAATTGTGGATATTCCAATAATTCTTTTATTCGCATAAAAATCTGGTATATCTATTTTGGATATTTTAACTTGTTGTTGAATATCTTTGGGTATGATCATATCTCGGGTCATTCCTATCTTCACAACTTATATAACTTGTTTAATTTCATCACACAATATCTCTGTTGGTGCCGTATAGAACTTTACAAAAAATAGGTTGCCCTTGGTTATCTTTTTGTAAGTGGTAATTGCTTTATATATTTATGGTATAGCAGATAATTCACTTCTGTCTTGGGTATATACAGTATTGAGTAGTCCATAACTGAAACAGGTTTTAACTAGGTTTGGGTTAGTTTTTGGTAATACTATTTACTTATTGTATCCTTGTAGTTTTTGGGTTATATAATCTGAATTTGGTTCTTGAATGCTTGTAGCTCTGGGTCTGAGGTTTAAGTAGGTTTGTATCTTATGGATGTTTTTAATATATAATTTGGTTATGTGGTTATAAGTTTTCTTCTCTTGTTTTAGGCTATCTAAATATGTAGTAGTTTGTGGGGGTATAAACAAAGGGTCTTTTGGTGTTTTTGGTATAAATGGCGTGTCAAATATTTTGTTCAAGTTCATATTTGGGTTCCTTTTAACACCTTTGCGTGTACCTGCAGAAGTAGATTGATAAACATTATGGATTTTTTGGAGTGTCCCAACGTCTCCTTCTATCTCTGGAATTTTATTATCTTCCGATCGATATTTCTTTGCACTCTGCTGAGTTATCTGAGTCATAGCTTTAGACTTCAGTTTAACTTCATTAGTCTTTAGCTTTTCTATCTCATTTCCCATACTATCCACTTTCATTGAAAGCGTAGTTAGGGTTTTTAGTATTTCTTCTAGAGAATCGTCTTCTGTAATATCAGTTTGGGTAGCTTTGTCTTGATATGTAATCTACAATAACATTTTTGTTAGTTATAATTACTTCAGTTGTAAATGTAAAATTTAATATATTCAATACTAATCTCCGAATTTCCTTCGTTGTAACTGAATTTTGTATTTTTCTTATTAACCACCATCATACCTGTGTATTATCTGTTCGTAGGATAAACTTGTTATATACAATATATGGCTCAAATGCTAATAAACTTTTGTGTAATGAGCATAATTCTTTTCTATTTATTTCCCATTTTATTTTTGTTTCATTAAACGTTCCTGAGTATATCTACAATGTTGTTCTAATTTTTCTTCTTCATATCTATATTTAAGTACTCCTCCATAACTATATTCACTTGCATTTGCTTATACTATATATGTAAATTTTTTATTTTCGGCTGGAAATTGTAATTTTGGTAATTCTTTACAAAGTATTTTTATTTTCTGTACTTATTTTTTATCTTCTTCGTTGTAATTATACTCTACATTCTCTCTTAATTTTTTCTGTAATGGCTTTAGGTTTTCTGCTAATTTTTGTATATATTCTCTTACTTGGTTTACTAATCCTAAAAATGATTGTAATTTCTTTTATGTATCTAATTCTTCTTTTGAATTTATTATTTTTTGTACTATATGTTGTTGCATTTTTACTCCACTTTTATCTATTTGTATTACTAAAAATTCTCTCTGGTTTTTCAATATTTCTTCTTTCTTTTTACTTAAACTTATTCTTGAATTTTCTATAATACCTGTAAATTGTTCTAATAATTTTAAATGTTCCTCTTTACTTTTTGTATATAGTAGTATATCATCTATGTATACTATAAAATTAGGTAATTGTTTGAAATAACTATCCATAAAGTGTTGGTATCTACCTGGTGCATTTTTATATCCAAATGGTAACACATTTCATTCATAAAATCCTTGTGGCCCTGTAAATGCAATTAATTTTTTAGATTCTTCTTCTAGCTTTAAATGGTAAAATCCTTATTTACAATCGAACTTACTAAAATAATTATATCCTTGTATCTATCTTATTTTTAATATCTTATTTGGCATTGGATAATTATATGTCATAGTTTTTGCATTTAGGTTTCTATAATCAATAACCATTCTACTTTTTCCTCGTTTTTGTTCACTGTGTTTATTTACTATAAATACTGGGCTATTGTGTTTACTATTACTTATTTGTATGTATTGTTTTTCTAATAATTTATCTATATGCATTTCGAATTATTTTAAATCATCAAAGTTATAGGTTAATGGTTTTTGAGTTATTATACTATTTTTATCTATTAGCTCAATTTTAACAATAGTTTTATGTTTTTTCCAACCTTTTAATGGAACTTCACTGTATAATTGTCTCAATTTTTTCTTTATTATCTCTACCTTATCTATTGAAAATATAGTTATTTCTTCTTTATTTATTGAAAATATAACTAGTTCTATTGTGTCTTCAGTATTTTTTAGATTTTCTAATTTTTGTGTGATTTTTTCACTTCCTTTTATCCAATCAGCTTTCTTTCTTATTTTATTAATAACTCTTTTTGTTCTTACCCTTTGTTTACATGGTGTTGTAAACCACCAGGGTGTTTTAGTTATTATATGTGGGTATAGTTTATCTAAAAATGGCATTCCTAAAAGCATATCTTTTAATGTTAGTTCATAATTATAGATCTTTTCTATTGATAATATCTTATCTCATACTTGTATTTTTATATTTCTAACTTTATAGGTATTTAATCTTCCTTCATTATTAAATCTTTTAACTACTATTGGTGTTTTTAGCTTATCTCATTTGTCTTCTGGTAAACAATTATATCTACATAAGTTGGCTTTTGCTCCTGTATCTATCATAGGTGTATAGTATCTATTATAATATCCTTCTACTATTATTTTTATAAGTACATATATTTTCATGTTAAAGCTCTCTTTATTAATATTTTTTCCTTATTATAGGTTATGGTTAATTGTGTATGTGCTATATTGTAGGGTTTTACTTGTTCTAACCATTTTATCCCTAATATTATATCAATTTTTTGCATATCTTCCTTTATTTCAAATTCTATTTTTATTTTTCTGACTCCTATTATTATTTCTTTTACAGTTGTATCTTTAATAGTTATTAAACTTCTTGGTAGGTTAGGGCATATATTACTATTAGATTTTATTTCATCATTTTTCACTAGGTATTTTGCTATATGGTTTTCTTCTTGTCCTGTATTTAGGAGTATTAAATATTCTTTTTTATTTATTGTTCCCGTTATATGATATGGAGTTAAATTAATTGCTGAAGTTTTTTCATAATTTGTTCTTTTCAATGATTCTGGTTTTTCAAAAGCTATTCTTTTCGTTGTACTTATTCTATCATTTATTATTTCTAAATCTTCTTCTATATCTATGTCTTTGTAAGTATAATCATTGTTATCAATTATTTTTACAAATTGTTCAAAAGGACTTTCTATTTGTATTTTATTAATTTTATTTTTTCCTGTTATTTTGTGTTTTGTAGTTAATACATATAGATTCTTACATCTTGCTGTAAATATTTTACTTCCTGGGGTTAGTTCTATTCCTGAAATTTTCCAATATAATACTAATGATTTATCTATATTTTTATCTATTATTGCTACTGAATAATTTGCACTTATTATAAATTTAAATTTTTAGTATATTAAAATTTCCTTTTATTGCAGTTATTATACTTTTTTCTATAGGTCTTATAATTCTATTATCTGTTAAATATAATTCTATTGGTGTATCTATTCCTTCTCTAAAACATGATTTTATTAATATTTTTGTTCCTCCAAGATGTACGTATTTTATTGGGTCTTTACTTTTTATATCGTTTATTTCTTTATTTATTATTATTTTTGCTACTAGTGGTGTATTAGCTTTACCTTTTGTATATCTACAGTCTATTACATGTTCTTTTTGGCGTACTACGTAGTATTCTTCTTTTCGTCTACTAAATATGTTTTTTATTGTTGATATTTTAAATATTTTTTCTACACTTAAATCTAATTCTTTTTCTTTTATTTCATCAAATATATTATTATCAAATATTATTTTTTGATCTGTTCCTTATTCATTTAAATATTCTTCCTTTGTTATTATTTTTATATCTTCTTCAGTCATTTGATTCATCTGATTTACTATCTATTTCATTATCTGTTTCATTTTCCGAAATTTCATATATACTTTCTTCACTTTCTAATTCGTAGTCTATATAATCTATTTGCATATATTCTGCATTTTCTATCTTTATTTCTGATATTTGTTTCTTTTTGGGGGTCTTTAGGCATTTTACAATCTCTAGCTAAATGTCCTAGTTTTCCACAATTATAACAAGTACATTCTTTTATAGATTTCTTTTTTCTATATGGTCTTTTATAATTATAATTTTTTACATAATATCTTTTTCTTGGTTTCTTATACTTATATTTTGACTTTCTATACATCTTATATTTCTTATGTCTTTTTTTTTTCTTATAATATTTTTCTTCACATCCAAATTGAGGTGCAATTTTATCCTTACAACATGCTAAATTCCTTATTAATGTTTTTTCCATTTTTATTTCTTCGCTGTATTTTTAACATAGATTTCTATACTATTGTTGTAGAAATTTTATTCTTGCTCCTATGGTATCTACTATTTTTGCTTCATCCCAACTCTTTATTATTTTTGAACTAAATGGTTCAGGTAATTTACTAAAGTATAATCTTCTTACTTCTTTACTTTCTTCTGCATTTTATGTTCCCTTATAATAGTATTCTTTCAATGCACACATATATTCATCTATATAACACATATTACATATTGCTAGTTTTAACATTAAATTCCTATTTGTATCTTTTTCTTTGTTTTGTTCTTCTTCTTCTATTGTCATACTGCTAAATTCATCTCTTATAGCTATTTCATATTTTTTCAATATGTTTAGAGGTGTTAGTTTAATTACTGTTGTTTCTTCTGCTTTTTTATCAACCCTTAATACCTTTTTACTATCTTCAGTTAAATTTAAAAACCATAATTTTGTTATTCCTATTAGTGTTCTTTCTATATATTCTGGTGTATCTGTTACATTTATACCATTGTTTAATAATTGTTTTGTTATATATCTTATCCATAATTGTATCATTTTATCTACATCTATTACACAGTCTAAGTCTAAGAAGTTATAATTTTTATTAATTATTTGTTTTGTTGTCCATTTGTTATATTCATCCTTTAGATTATACCTTTTAAACCTATCTTTATGTAGGATTTCTCATTTCTGATGTACTAGGTATTATATTTTCACCGTTCTTTTTATTAAGAGTGTTTATTTCCGTGTTTGTACTTTCTAAGTGTAATGCCCCAATTTTCTGAACTGGAACGCTACACGGTGCTCATGACCCCGAAGGACCACAAGCTAACCCATGACTAATATCTGTACTTGTAACTGCAAAATATACATATAAAATGGGAAACATGAATAAAGAGGGCGTAAGGTTCAATCTTGAATAATAAAATATCTGAAATAAGGTGGTATCACAGTACCAAAACAAAACTAAAAATACTAAAGTCTAAATCTGAAAACTCTATAATCGTCTGAAAGCCTCTAAACTATCTGAATAAGGTGTTGAAGGAACATGTCTCCAACTAACTCCCTAAACTGAAAATAAACTAAAATACTGGAATAATAAATGTAACGATCATGTCCTCGAAAGATGAGGACTCACTGCTTACTAAATTGCTATTGTTGATCTGGAATCTACACCTCAGAACCTATGGTGTAACATAAAAAGTAAGCACCATAACGCAAATGCGTCAGTACAACTAAAGTACTGAGCATACGTGGGGGTAGGATAAATACATGGGGTTTATATGCATGAACATGTTGAATAATATGAACGTGAGAATACATACATACATATATACGTAACTGCTACTGAACTCGTGGAGATACTGACTACTTGAGTTTAAACTCTGACAACATGAGTTTCGTGATACTGAGATACTGAATGACTGATAACATGGATGACTGTATCTAACAATCCTAATTCTGGGGAAAACTACCTGAGTTCCAAACTGTATTTGAACATCTAAGTCTGAGATCAGTCCTAGCTAACGAGTGATCTCTGAAACTGATAATGAGAATACTCGACTGAATCTGAGATTGAGATCAAGCCTGTCTGTCGGGTGACCTCTAGATCTAATAATAAGCATCTGAATATGGGACCAAGCCTATCTAATGGAATGGTCCAGGAATCAATGGAACTATCTGAGTTCCTTACTGAGATTGATGATTGTATCTGACAGTCCTGATTCCTGATTTCTACTCTGAAGACTGATACTGAAACTGTAACTGTGACTGTAGGAGGTAGTAACCTAACCGACATGCCCTGATACTATACTGGTGGGGCCTAATCTTTACCCTGATTAGAAGGGTGTCAATACTGTGCCACTGGTAGAGACCTCTACTATGGTCAAGCCTCTCTGACGAGTGACCCTGAACAGGAAATCAAGCCTAAGGCAATATAATAGTCAAGTATAGCCTTAATCTGACGGGTGACTCCTGTCCTACGCTGGCTACGCAGTTCTGGAGTACAGGGATTGCTGCTAAAGGCTCTGACTTTATAATGGGAAAAACTGCCATCCCTGTACTCGCTCGGTGCTAGTCCCTACTCCCAACTGAATGACTCTAAAAAGATTAACTGCACTGAACTGAACTAATGAGATTTCTGAGTTTTTCTGAGTTACGTGACTAACTGAAAGCTATGGAGCATAGCTTGACTGAGGATTTCTTGAAACATGACACTAGCTCTAGGCACACAACTATAGTTTTTGGGTACAAGTACCCCTAGGACTCGATGGAAGAAAACTGATACACATGACTGACTTGATCATAAGAGTAGAGTCCACAATTCACAATATCATAAGTAAGGATTTCATAAGAAGAATGATTCTAAACAAACTATCACATGATCGGGAATGTACACAACATGTATATACTTTCATGGCTTCAATAACATGGTCATTCCATATCACAACAATATCATGAGCATCTCATACAACATCTTTAATTCAAGACAATAGCATGGGGATCACGTTGAACATAAACTTAGAACATGGAATAGTCATTTAGGACTTATTATATCATAAAAGCATGATTTCTATTCCCTTAGGTATTTTCACAAACACCTTACATGCACATCTTAGGCATAGGTGGATTCATCAAGATTATAAATATTCAACCACCAATTTCACATATTTATACATTAAATACCACCATATCCTCACACAAAACATACAAAGATCCCATCTTAGGCATCATCAAACTCCAACCACATGAACATCAACCTCCAACAACATAAACATCATAATACATAATTTAGAAGATGGTTCTTGAGCTTCATTGACGAAAGGAGTCCATGAATCAACTCACGCATACCTTAGAATGAAGATTCTTGATGATTGACGGAGGAATTTCCTTGAAATTGGATCTTCAAGCTTAATTATGCAACCCTAGTTGTTTTTCTCTTTTAGTTCTGTTAGATGATGAACTTAAGATGTTAGTAGGGTTGTAATGTAATTAGGATCTATATATTTTGTAGGGTTAAGTTTAGGGACGTGTAAGGAGTGTTAAAAGACTTAATTACCCTCAAAATAACTCAAAACGGAGTATTTTTGGCACTTGGAACTGGCTTAGGCGGTGCCCAAGTAATCGCACAAGCCAGGTTGGGCGGCGCCTAACCAATCGCCTAAGTTTTTTTGGGCGGCGCCTAACCAATCGCATACCCTTACTGTCTCTCACGAAAATAGGCATAACTTTTCGCTCGGGTATTGAATTAAGGTAAAATTGGTATCGTTGGAAAGATAATTCGATTATCTATAATTTGGTGGGTAGAAATATGCAGAAACACCAATTAACATCAAGTTATACTCGTTCAAATATGACCCTTACGAAATCGAACACTAAAACTTGATGGATTCAAAAACTCTTAGCTTGTATTACCTTAAGTGACTCATATGAACATGCTTAACACATCATAAGCTATCTTATCACTGGGATACTCATTGTAAGTCATGTACTCAAGTATGAATCACAGGATAGGAGATTTCATATGTAGGAAAAATGGTTCGTCTCCTAGCTTAGAAACATGTGGGGTATTACACTAAGTTTTCTTTATTAATTGCTTCTTGTTTTTCATTAATTTCTTGCTTTTCTATATTTTTAAAGATTTTTGTATGTGTTTCACTATCTTCTAAATAATTATCTGTTTCTTCATCATATATTGTATTTATTTCTATTTCATTAGTTTCTAATTCATTACTTCTTTCTTCTAATTTTTCTTTAAATTGATTTATCTCAGCTAATAATTTTTGTTGTTTATCTTTTTCTTCTTTTTCTTTTTGTCTTTTTTCATACAGATCTTTTAGCATTTGTAGTTCTTTTTCTAATTCAGCAATCTTATTATTTTTAGTTTCTTCTATTTTTCGTATTTCTTCTGTAGTTTGTTGTTTTATTTTTTCTATTTCTTTTTTTTGACTATTTCTTTATTTTCTTTTGTTATTCTTACCATAGCTGTTAATTTATCTTCTAATTGTAATTCTTCTTTTTCTTACATTAAATATAAATGTTCACCTATTTTCTTATATCTTCTTCCTAAATTAGAAAATACTATTCTTATTTTTAATCCTTCGTGATTTTCATATGTTTTTTCATCTATTGTGAATTCTTTTTTATTCATTTTATCTATTTAATGGTATATAAATCATGTTGATATATGTATTCTAGGTTATCTATTAGAGATTCTAAATATGATGTTTCTTCCTTTTGTGCTTTTATTGATTTTTGACATACTCCAACAATATGTTATATTGTAGTCTTTCTTTTCTAATTTTTAATTCTCTTCGTTTCCCAGATAATATTTTTTTTAGTTCTTTATATTTTTTAGATTGGTCTATATTATTCATTAATATTTATAATATTTTGGTGGATCTCTAAATCTGATTTAATCATAGTTAGGTGGTATATACCTCATTCTTCTAGATTTTAAATAGATGATTAATTTTGCCTCAATACTGGATATCAAAGTAATTAGGTAATCTAATCTATGGAGGTCTTCTTTTGTTTTATTTAGTTTCTTATATTCTGAATAATTATTATTTAGAATTATTTTAACTTCTCTAAAAGCCTGTATATTTTTAAATGGTCTTCTCATAATTCATATATAACAACATAGTTAACAAGATAACTTGGCTTATAATTAATAATTAAATTAACATATCTCATAACTTTGTTACCAATTGTAGGGGGTGCGGATAGTGCGGATAACTCGGGTAATTTGCATGATTAGTTAATATTAAATTCTTTTCCATGACTATTTCTTATAATTTTATTCATTCCATATCTATTATATTATCTATGTGATCAATTAACATTTATTGTTCATATATAGATAATTTTCCATATTGATTATATAAACTATCATTAATGTATTCTAACATTTTTAACCTGTATAATATCCATCTGAATAGTAATTATCTAGGTATCAAGAGTAGCTATCTTGATTTAAGTGTATTTGTTCTAACTCATCTTCTATCCAATTTTCTAATTCTTCATCTTTAATATTATATCCTTTCCCATATAATTTTCTTTATATCTACTATCTCTATATCCTTAAGTACATATAAAATAAGTATCTTAAATTCATCTATCATTTCATCAGGTAAGTAAGTATTCATTTTTCATATGATGTTATTTTTCAAAATACTCCTTCCAATCATATACATAACAAAATATGATCATCTTAGATCACTATATACTAGATTATTCTTAAATAACATGTTCTTCGATCACTATTAGCATGAAAATCTGGATACTTTTTTCCCTAAACAACGCCTCTACTCTGGTTACTCCCCTATCACGACTTCTTTACCTCACCGGTTTCACCTTTAGGATGGCATAGTTCTAGGAACTTTTCTCCTTTTCCACTTTGCTAATAAACTTCTTATCATGCTATTCTTCGAATAATTCTACTATAAAGTAACTAACATGAGCTTATTTTATTATACCTATGCTTGTTAGGAATTTATGAATTTAGCTATTCATAATTATAAATGAAAATACCTGTTCTGGTAGATTTGATAAATCTGTGCTTTGTTCATCCATAGCTAAGTGTAAAACTGAATATCTTTATTGATTATATAAGAGAAAATTTTATTGTGTACAAGAAGGCTTGCTTTCAGTGTAGAAAGTGTTGCCTTAACTTAGCAAATGTTTCTGCTATTTATAACCTAAAAAGAGAAAATGCATATACTATTCTAGACTATTCCTACATTACACTTGTTATCTTTACAAAAGTAGAAAAGACTTAAAGTATCTTTACAAGAAAAAGTCCAAAAAAAAACAAATCTAATAATGACAATTTTGCCAAAAAAGTCAAAAGGCCGGTAAATGCTACATAGTGTTACATAATAATTTACGTACTCTAATAATTCACATGTCACATAATTATCTTACTAATTAATATGTCATTTTCATAACTTTAATGCTTTGTCTCTTTGTCTTTATTTCTCCATCGGTCTGTGTTGCTTTATATCTTTTGTCGTATATATTCCAGCTAGCGTCCTTAGCTTCTTTTATTCTAGTTGAAATTCTGGAATAATTATATCTTCTCTGTTACATCTCGAACATAGATTGTCTGGATATTTATGCCTTATTAATTTACAGTATCTGGTCAATAATTCGTCTGAAATAAATTTTTCCTTTATTGCTCTGGTAGTAGGTCATTTCTCTGGATTAAGTAGTGTCATAATCAATCTTTGCACTTCCTCCATATCTGTTTGTCTTAACTCTCTTGAATTTGAATAAATCATTAGTTCGTCTCTTGAATAATAACTCCATATTGGATACCCGTTTAGGTAGTTATTTGCTAATTCTTGGAAAATTATGGATATTCCAATAATTTTTTTATTCGCATAAAAATCTGGTATACCTATTTTGGGTATTTCAACTTACTGTTGAATATCTTTGGGTATGATCATATCTGGGGTCATTCCTATCTTCACAACTTGTATAACTGGTATAATTTTATCATACAATATCTCTGCTAGTGCCGTATAGAACTTTACAAAAAATAGGTTGCCCTTGGTTATCTTTTTGTAAGTGGTAATTGCTTTATATATTTTTGGTATAGAAGATAATTCACTTCTGTCTTGGGTATATACAATATTGAGTAGTCCATAACTGAAATAGGTTTTAACTGGATTTGGGTTAGATTTTGGTAATTTTATTAACTTATTGTATCCTTGTAGTTTTTGGGTTATATAATCTGAATTTGGTTCTTGAATGCTTGTAGTTCTGGGTCTGAGGTTTAAGTAGGTTTGTATCTCATGGATGTTTTAAATATATAATCTGGTAATGTAGTTATAAGCTTTCTTATCTTGGTTTAGGTTATCTAAATATGTAGTAGTTTGTGGGGGGGGGGGGGGGTATAACCAAAGGGTCTTTTGGTGTTTTTGGTATAAATGGCTTGTCAAATATTTTGTTCATGTTCATATTTAGGTTCCTTCTAACTCCTTTGCTTGTACTTGCAGAAGTAGATTGATAAACGTTATGTTTTTTTTTGGAGTGTCCCAACGTCTTCTTTTATCTATGGAATTTTGTTGTCTTTCGATCGACATTTCTCTGCACATTGTTGAGTTATCTGATTCATAGCTTCAGACTTTAGTTTAACTTCATTAGTCTTTAGCTTTTCTATCTTATTTCCCATACTATCCACTTTCATTGAAAGCGTAGTTAGGGTTTTGAGTATTTCTTCTAGAGTATCGTCTTCTGTAATATCAGTTTGGGTAGCTTTGTCTTGATATGTAATCTGCAATAACATTTTTGTTAGTCTTAATTACTTCAATTGTAAATGTAAAATTTAATATATTCAATACTAATCTCTGAATTTCCTTCGTTATAACTGAATTTTGTATTTTTCTAGTTAACCACCATCGTACCTGTGTATTATCTGTTCATACAATAAACTTGTTATATACAATATATGGCTCAAATGGTAATAAACTTTTATATAATGAGCATAATTCTTTTCTATTTATTTTTCATTTTAGTTTTGTTTCATTGAATGTTCCTGAGTAATATCTACAATGATGTTCTAATTTTTCTTCTTCATATCTATATTTAAGTACTCCTCCATAACTATATTCACTTGCATCTACTTCTACTATATATGTAGATTTTTTATTTTCTTTTGAAAATTGTAATTTTGGTAATTCTTTATAAAGTATTTTTATTTTCTGTACTTTTATTTTTATCTTTTTCGTTGTAATTATACTCTACATCCTTTCTTAATTTTTTCTGTAATGGCTTTAGGTTTTCTGCTAATTTTGGTATATATTCTCTTACTTGGTTTACTAATCTTAAAAATGATTGTAATTTCTTTTTTGTATCTAATTCTTCTTTTGAATTTATTATTTTTTGTACTATATGTTGTAGTATTTTTACTCCACTTTTATCTATTTGTATTTCTAAAAATTCTATCTGATTTTCATTATTTCTGCTTTCTTTTTACTTAGACTTATTCCTGAATTTTCTATTATACCTGTAAATTATTCTAATAATTTTAAATGTTCCTCTTTAATTTTTGTATATAGTAGTATATCATCTATGTATACTATAAAACTAGGTAATTGTTTGAAATAACTATTCATAAAGTGTTGGTATCTACCTGGTGCATTTTTATATCCAAATGGTAACACATTTCATTCATAAAATCCTTGTGGCACTGTAAATGCAGCTAATTTTTTAAATTCTTCTTCTAGCTTTAAATGGAAAAATCCTGATTTACAATCGAACTTACTAAAATAATTATATCCTTGAATCTGTCTTATTTTTAATATCTTATTTGGTATTGGATAATTATATTTCATAGTTTTTCCATTTAGGTTTCTATAATCAATAACCATTCTACTTTTTCCTCTTTTTAGTTCACTGTGTTTATTTACTATAAATGCTGGGCTATTGTGTTTACTATTACTTTTTTGTATGTATTGTGTTTCTAATAATTCATCTATATGCATTTCGAATTCTTTTAAATAATCAAAGTTATAGGTTAACGATTTTTGGGTTATTTTACTATTTTTATCTATTAGCTCAATTTTTACAATAGTTTTATGTTTTTTTTCAACCTTTTAATAGATCTTCACTGTATAATTGTCTTAATTTTTCTTTATTATCTCTACCTTATATATTGAAAATATAGTTATTTCTTTTTTATTTATTAAAAATATAACTAGTTCTATTGTGTCTTCAGTATTTTTAATATTTTCTAATTTTTGTGTGATTTTTTCACTTCCTTTTATATAATCAGCTTTCTTTCTTATTTTATTAATAACTCTTTTTGCTCTTACTCTTTGTTTACATTGTGTTGTAAACTACCAGTTTGTTTTAGTTATTATATGTGGGTATAGTTTATCTAAAAATGACATTCCTAAAAGCATATCTTCTGATGTTAGTTCTTAACTATAGATCTCTTCTATTGTTTATATCTTATCCCATACTTGTATTTTTATATTTCTAGCTTTATAGGTAATTAAGCTTCCTTCATTATTAAATCCTTTGACTACTATTGGCGTTTTAAGCTTATCCCATTTGTCTTCTGGTAAACAATTATATCTACATAAGTTGGCTTCTACTTCTGTATCTATCATAGGTGTATAGTATCTATTATAATATCCTTCTACTATTATTTTCATAAGTACATATATTTTCATATTAAAGCTCTCTTTATTAATAACTTTTCCTTGTTGTATGTTATGGTTAATTTTGTATGTTCTATATTGTAGGGTTTTACTTGTTCTTACCGTTTTATCCCTAATATTATATCTGTTTCTTGCATATCTTCCTTTATTTTAAATTCTAGTTTTATTTTTCCAACTCCTAATATTTTTTTTCCAGTAGTATCTTTAATAGTTAATAAACTTCTTGGTAGGTCAGGGCATATATTACTATTAGATTTTCTTTCTTCATTTTTCACTAGGTATTTTGCTATATGGTTTTCTACTTGTCCTGTATTTAGGAGTATTAAATATTCTTTTTCATTTATTGTTCCCGTTATATAATATTGAGTTAAATTAACTGTTGAAGTTATTTCATAATTTGTTCTTTTCGATGATCCTGATGATTCTGTTTTTTCAAAAGCTAATCTTTTCGTTGTACTTATTCTATCATTTATTATTTCTAAATCTTCTTCTATATCTATGTCTTTGTAAGTATAATCATTGTTATCAATTGTTTTTACAAATTGTTCAAAAGTACTTTCTATTTGTATTTTATTAATTTTATTTTTTCCATTATTTTATGTTTTGTTGTTAATACATATAAATTTTTACATCTTGATGTAAATATTTTACTTCCTGGGGTTAGTTCTATTCCTGATATTTTCCAATAAAATACTAATGATTTATCTATGTTTTTATCATTATTGCTATTGAATAATTCACACTTATTATTAATTTAAATTTTTGGTATATTAGATTTCCTCTTATAGCAGTTATTATACTTTTTTCTATAGGTTTTATAATTCTATCATCTGCTAAATATAATTCTATTGGTGTATCTATTCCTTCTCTAAAACATGCTTTATTAATCTTTCCGTTCCTCCAAGGTGTACGTATTTTATTGGGTCTTTACTTTTTATATCGTTTATTTCTTTATTTATTATTATTTTTGCTACTAGTGGTGTATTAGCTTTACCTTTTGTATATCTACAGTCTATTACATGTTCTTTTTGGCGTACTACGTAGTATTCTTCTTTTCGTCTACTAAATATGTTTTTTATTGTTGATATTTTAAATATTTTTTCTACACTTAAATCTAATTCTTTTTCTTTTATTTCATCAAATATATTATTATCAAATATTATTTTTTGATCTGTTCCTTATTCATTTAAATATTCTTCCTTTGTTATTATTTTTATATCTTCTTCAGTCATTTGATTCATCTGATTTACTATCTATTTCATTATCTGTTTCATTTTCCGAAATTTCATATATACTCTCTTCACTTTCTAATTCGTAGTCTATATAATCTATTTGCATATATTCTGCATTTTCTATCTTTATTTCTGATATTTTTTTTTTTTGGGGTCTTTAGGCATTTTACAATCTCTAGCTAAATGTCCTAGTTTTCCACAATTATAACAAGTACATTCTTTTATAGATTTCTTTTTTCTATATGGGCTTTTATATTTATAATTTTTTACATAATATCTTTTTCTTGGTTTCTTATACTTATATTTTGACTTTCTATACATCTTATATTTCTTATGTCTTTTTTTTTTCTTATAATATTTTTCTTCACATCCAAATTGCGGTGCTATTTTATCCTTACAACATGCTAAATTCCTTATTAGTGTTTTTTCCATTTTTATTTCTTCTCTGTATTTTTCACATAGATTTCTGTACTATTGTTGTTGAAATTTTATTCTTGCTCCTAGGGTATCTACTATTTTTGCTTCATCCCAACTCTTTATTATTTTTGAACTATATGGTTCAGATAATGTACTAAAATATAATCTTCTTACTTCTTTACTTTCTTTTGTATTGTATGTTCCCTTAGAGTAGTATTCTTTAAATGCACATGTATATTCACCTATAAAGCACATATTACATATTGCTAGTTTTAACATTAAATTTCTACTTGTATCTTTTTCTATGTTTTGTTCTTCTTTTTCTGTTGTCATACTGCTAAATTCATTTCTTATAGCTATTTCATATTTTTTCAATATGTCTATAGGTGTTAGTATAATTACTGTTGTTCCTTCAGCTTTTTTATCAGCCCTTAATACCTTTTTACTATCTTCAGTTAAATTTAACAACCATAATTTTGTTGTTCCTATTAGTGTTCTTTCTATATATTCTGGTGTATCTGTTACATTTATACCATTGTTTAATAATTATTTTGTTATATATCCTATCCATAATTGTATCGTTTTATCTACATCTATTATACAGTTTAAGTCTAAGATAAACCTAAATGCAAAAACTATGACATATAATTATCCAATAAGAAATAAGATATTAAAAATAAGACAGATACAAGGATATAATTATTTTAGCAAGTTCAATTGTAAATAAGGATTTTACCTTTTAAAGCTAGAAGAAGAATCTAAAAACTTAACTGCATTTACATTGCCACAAGGATTTTATGAATGAAATGTGTTACCATTTGGATATAAAAATGCACCAGGTAGATACCAACACTTTATGGATAGTTATTTCAAATAATTACCTAATTGTATAGTATACATAGATGATATACTTCTATATACAAAAACTAAAGAGGAACAGTTGAAATTATTAAAATAATTTACAGGTATAATAGAAAATTCAGGAATAAGTCTAAGTAAAAATAAAGCAGAAATAATGAAAACCAGATTGAATTGTTAGGAATACAAATAGATAAAAGTGGAGTAAAAATGCAACAACATATAGTACAAAAAATAATAAATTCAAAAGAAGAATTAGATACCAAAAAAATTACAATCATTTTTAAGATTAGTAAACCAAGTAAGAGAATATATACCAAAATTAGAAGAAAACCTAAAGTCATTACAGAAAAAATTAAGAAAGGATGTAGAGTATAATTACAACAAAGAAGATAAAAAATAAGTACAGAAAATAAAAATACTTTGTAAAGAATTACCAAAATTACAATTTCAAGACGAAAATAATTTTTTTACATATATAGTAGAAGTAGATGCAAGTGAATATAGTTATGGGGGAGAACTTAAATATAGATATGAAGAAGAAAAATTAGAACATCACTGTAGATACTACTCAGGAACGTTTAATGAAACAGAAATAAAATGAAAAATAAATAGAATAGAATTATGCTCATTAAATAAAAGTTAATTCGCATTTGAGCCATATATTGTATATAATAAGTTTATTATACGAACAGATAATACACAGGTACGATGGTGGTTAACAAGAAAAATACAAAATTCAGTTATAATGAAGGAAATTCGGAGATTAGTATTGAATATATTAAGTTTTACTTTTACAGTTGAAGTAATTAAGACTAACAAAAATGTTATTGCAGATTACATATTAAGACAAAACTACCCAAACTGATATTACAGAGGACTATACTCGAGAACAAATACTCAAAACCCTAACTACGCTTTCAATGAAAGTGGATAGTATGAAAAATGAGATAGAAAAGCGAAAGACTAATGAAGTTAAACTGAAGTCTGAAGCTATGACTCAGATAACTCAGCAATGTACAGAGAAATGTCGATCGAAAGACAATAAAATTCCAGAGATAAAAGGAGACGTTGGGACACTCCAAAAAAACCATAACGTTTATCAATCTCTTTCTACAGGTACAAAAAAAAGATTTAGGAGGAACGCAAATATGAACATGAAAAAAATATTTGACAAGCCATTTATACCAAACACACCAAAAGACCCTTTGTTTATACCCCCCACAAACTAC
This sequence comes from Capsicum pubescens, assembly GCA_030864215.1. NCBI lineage: Eukaryota > Viridiplantae > Streptophyta > Magnoliopsida > Solanales > Solanaceae > Capsicum > Capsicum pubescens. The sequence goes on along the minus strand of CM061547.1, from coordinate 156,472,017 downwards.
TACATATTTAGATAGCCTAAACCAAGACAAGAAAGCTTATAACCACATTACCAGATTATATATTTAAAACATCCATAAGACCCAAACCTACTTAAACCTCAAACCTTGAGCTACAAGCATTCAAGAACCAAATTCAGATTATATAACCCAAAAACTACAAGGATACAATAAATTAATAGCATTACCAAAAACTAACCCAAATCTAGTTAAAACCTATTTCAGTTATGGACTACTCAATAATGTATATACTCAAGACAAAAATGAATTATCTGCTATACCAGAAATATATAAAGCAATTACCGCTTACAAAAAGATAACAAGGGCAACCTATTTTTTATAAAGTTCTATACGGCACCAGCAGAGATATTGTATAATAAAATTAAACCAGTTGTACAAGTTGTGAAGATAGGAATGACCCGAGATATGATAATATATCCTGAAGATATTCAAAAGCAAGTTGAAATACCCAACATAGATATACCAGATTTTTATGCGAATAAAAGAATTATTGGAATATCCACAATTATCCAAGAATTAGCAAATAACTACCTAAATGGGAATCCAATATGGAGTTATTATTTAAGAGACCAGCTAATGATTTGTTCAAATTCAAGAGAGTTAAGACAAACAGATATGGAGGAAGTGCAAAGATGGATTATGAGACTTCTTAATCCAAAGAACGACCAACTACCAGAGCAATTAAGGAAAAATTTATTTCAGATGAATTATTGACCAGATACTGTAAATTAATAGGGCATAAATATCCAGACCATCTATGTTTGAGATATAATGGAGAAGATAACATTATTCCAGATGTTCAACTAGAATAAAAGAAGATAAGGACGCTAGCCGGAAGCTATACGACAAATGATATAAAGCAACACGGACCGATGGAGAAATAAAGACAATGAGACAAAGCATTAAAGTTATGAAAATGACATATGAATTAGTAAGATAATTTTGAGACATGTGAATTATTGGAGTACGTAAATTATTATGTAACACTATGTAGCATTTACTAGCCTTTTTGACCTTTTTGGCAAAAGTGTCATTATTAGTTTTTTTTTTAGGACTTTTTCTTGTAAAGATACTTTAAGTATTTTCTACCATTGTAAAGATAACAAGTGGAAAGTTGGAATATTCTAGAATAGTATACGCGTTTTCTCTTTTTAGGTGATAAATAGCAGAAGCATTTGTTAAGTTAAGGCAAGACTTTCTACACGGAAAGCAAGCCTTCTTGTACACAATAAAATTTTCTCTTGTAGAATCAATAAATATATTCAGTTTTACACTAAGCTATAGATGAACAAAGCACAGATTTATCAAATCAACCAGAACAGGTATTTTCATTTATAATTATGAATAGCTAAATTCATAAATTCCTGATAATCATAAGTATATTAAAATAAGCTCATGTTAGTTACTTTATAGTAGAATTATTCGAAGAATATCATGTTAAGAAGTTTATTAGCAAAGTAGAAAAGGAGAAAATTCTTAGAACTATGCCATCCTGAAGGTGAAACCGGTGAGGCAAAGAAGCTGTGATAGGGGAGTAACCAAAGTAGAGGTGCTGTTTAGGGAAAAAAGTATTCAGATTACCATGCTAATAGTGAATGAAGAACATGTTATTTAAGAATAATCTAGTATATAGTGATCTAAGATGATCATATTTTGTTATGTATATGATTGGAAGGAATATTTTAAAAAATAACATCATATGAAAAATGAATATTTACTTACCTGATGAAATGATAGATGAATTTAAGATAATTGTTTTATATGTACTTAAAGATATAGAGATAGTAGATATAAAGAAAATTATATGGGAAAAGATATTTAATATTTAAGATGAAGAATTAGAAAATTGGATAGAAGATGAGTTAGGACAAATACACTTAAATGAACATACCTACTATTCATACCTAGATAATTACTATTCAGATGGATATTATACAGATTAAAAAATGTCAGAATACATTAATGATAGTTTATATAATCAATATGGAAAATTATCTATATATGAACAACAAATGTTAATTGATCACATAGATAATATAATAGATATGGAAGGAATAAAATTATTAGAAATAGTCATGGAAAAGAATTTAATATTAACTAACCATGCAAATTCCTCGAGTTATCCGCACTATCCGCACCCCCCTACAATTGGTATTAGAGCTATGTGTCATTTAATTATTCACGAGTAGATATATGTTAGTTATGAGATATGTTAATTTAATTGTTAATTATAAGTCGAGTTATCTTGTTAACTATGTTGTTATTTGTTAATTATGAGAAGACAATTTTAAAATATATAGGCTTTTAGACAAGTTAAAAGAATTCTAAATAGTAATTATTCAGAATATAAGAAACTAAATAAAACAAAAGAAGACCTCCATCGATTAGACTATGTAATTACTTTGATATCCAGTATTGAGGCAATATTAATCATCAATTGAAAATCAAGAAGAATGAGGTATATACCACCTAACTATGATAAAATCAGATTTAGAGATCCACCAAAATATTATAAATATTAATGAATAATATAGACCAATCCCAAAAATATAAAGAACTAAAACAAATATTATATGGGAAACGAAGAGAATTAAAAATAAGAAAAGAAAGACTACAATATAACATAATTGTTAGAGTATGTCAAAAATCAATAAAAGCACAAAATGAAGAAATATCATATTTAGAATCTCTAATAGATAACCTAGAATACATATATCAACATGATTTATATACCATTAAATAGATAAAATGAATAAAGAAGAATTCATAATAGATGAAAAAGCATATTAAAATCACTATGGATTAAAAATAAGAATAGTATTTTCTAATTTAGGAAGAAGAAATAAGAAAATAAGTGAACATTTATATTTAATGTTAGAAAAAGAACAATTAAAATTAGAAGATAAATTAACAGCTATGGTAAGAATAACAAAAGAAAATGAAGAAATAGGCAGAAAAAAAAAGTAGATTAAATAAAACAACAAACTACAGAACAAATACGAAAAATAGAAGAAACTAAAAATAATAAGATTGTTGAATTAGAAAAAGAACTACAAATGCTAAAAGATCTCTATGAAAAAAGACAGAAAGAAAAAGAAGAAAAAGATAAAGAACAAAAATTATTAGCTGAAATAAATCAATTTAAATAAAAATTAGAAGAAAGAAATAAAAAATTAGAAACTAATGAAATAGAAATAAATACAATAGATGCTGAAGAAACAAATAATTATTCGGAAGATCGTTAAACATATACAGAAATCTTAACAAATATAGAAAAGCTAGAAATTAATGAAAAACAAGAAGCAATTAATAAAGAAAACATAGAAAGTACAAATACGGAAGTAAACACTCTTGATAAAAAGGACGATGAAAATATAATACATAGTACATCAGAAATAAGAAAACTTATATATTATAATAAAGATAGGTTTAAAAGGTATAATCTAAAGGATGAATATAACAAATGGACACCAAAACAAATAATTAATAAAAATTATAACTTCTTAGACTTAGACTGTGTAATAGATGTAGATAAAATGATTCATTTATGGATAGAATATACAAAAAAAGAATTATTAGACAATGGTATAAATGTAACAGATACACCAGAATATATAGAAAGAGCACTAATAGGAACAACAAAATTATGGTTTTTAAATTTAACTGAAGATAGTGAAAAGGTATTAAGGGTTGATAAAAAAACAGAAGGAACAACAGTAATTAAACTAACACCTATAGACATATTGAAAAAAATATGAAATAGCTATAAAAGATGAATTTAGCAGTATGGCAACAGAAGAAGAAGAACAAAACAAAGAAAAAGGTGCAAATAGGAATTTAATGTTAAAACTAGCAATATGTAATATGTGCTATATAGATGAATATATGTGTGCATTTAAAGAATACTACTCTAAGGAAGCATACAATACAGAAAAAAAGTAAAGAAGTAAGAAGATTATATTTTAGTAAATTACCTGAACCATTTAGTTAAAAAATAATAAAGAGTTGGGATGAAGCAAAAATAGTAGATACCCTAGGAGCAAGAATAAAATTTCTACAACAATAGTATAGAAATCTATGTGAAAAATACAACGAAGAAATAAAAATGAAAAAAACTTTAATAAGGAATTTAACCTGTTGTAAGGATAAAATAGCATCTCAATTTTGATGTGAAGAAAAATATTATAAGAAAAGAAAAAGACATAAGACATATAAGAAGTATAGAAAGTCAAAATATAAGTATAAGAAACTAAGAAAAAGATATTACGTAAAAAATTATAAATATAAAAGACCATATAGAAAAAAGAAATCTATAAAAGAATTTACTTGTTATAATTGTGGAAGACTAGGACATTTAGCTAGAGATTGTAAAATGTCTAAAGAACCAAAAAGAAACAAATATTATAAATAAAGATAGAAAATGCAGAATATATGCAAATAGATTATATAGACTACGAATTAGAAAGTGAAGATAGTATATATGAAATTTCAGAAAATGAAACAGATAATGAAATAGATAGTAAATCAGATGAATCAAATGATTGAAGAAGATATAAAAATAATAACAAAGGAAGAATATTTAAATGAAGAAGGAACAAATCAGAAAATAATATTTGATAATAATATATTTGACGAAATAAAAGAAAAAGAATTAGATCTAAGTGTATAAAAAATATTTAAAATACCAACAATAAAAAATATATTTAGTAGACGAACAAAAGAATATTACGTAGTAAGCCAGAAAGAACATGTAATAGACTGTAGATATGGAAAAGGTAAAGCTAGTATACCACTAGTAACAAAAAGAAAAATAAATAAAGAAATAAATGATATAAAGAGTAAAGACCCAATAAAATATGTACACCTTGGAGGAGCGGAAATATTAATAAAAGCATGTTTTCGAGAAGGAATAGATACACCAATAGAATTATATTTAGCAGATGATATAATTATAAAACCTATAGAAAAAAGTATAATAACAGCTATAAGAGGAAATCTAATATAACAAAAATTTAAATTTATAATAATGTGAATTATTCAGTAGCAATAACAGATAAAAACATAGATAAAACATTAGTATTATATTGGAAAATATCAGGAATAGAACTAACCCCAGAAAGTAAAATATTTACAGCAAGATGTAAAAATTTATATGTATTAACAACAAAACATAAAATAACGAGAAAAAATAAAATTAATAAAATACAAATAGAAAGTCCGTTTGAACAATTTGTAAAAACAATTGATAACAATGATTATACTTACAAAGACATAGATATAGAAGAAGATTTAGAAATAATAAATGATAGAATAAGTAAAACGAAAAGAATAGCTTTTGAAAAACCAGAATCATCAGGACCATCGAAAAGAACAAATTATGAAATAACTTCAACAGTTAATTTAACTCATTATTATATAACGGAAACAATAAATGAAAAAGAATATTTAATACTCCTAAATACAGGACAAGAAGAAAACCATATATCAAAATACCTAGTGAAAAATAAAGAAATAAAATCTAATAGTACTATATGCCCTGACCTACCAAGAAGTTTAATAACTATTAAAGATACAACTGAAAAAGAAATAATAATAAGAGTTAGTGGTATGGACTGCGTACATCTTACCCTCCCCAGACCCCACTATGTGGGAATACACTGGGTTTGTTGTTGTTGTATGCATAAAACAGATATAATATTAGGGATAAAATGGTTAGAACAAGTAAAACCCTACAATATAGAACATACACAATTAACCATAACCTACAATAAGGAAAAATTATTAATAAAGAGAGCTTTAACATGAAAATATATGTACTTATGAAAATAATAGTAGAAGGATATTATAATAGATACTATACACCTATGATAGATACAGGAGCAGAAGCCAACTTATGTAGATATAATTGTTTACCAGAAGACAAATGGGATAAGCTAAAAACACCAATAGTAGTCAAAGAATTTAATAATGAAGGAAGCTTAATTACCTATAAAACTAGAAATATAAAAGCACAAGTATGGGATAAGATATTAACAATAGAAGAGATCTATAATTATGAACTAACATCAAAAGATATGCTTTTACGAAAGCCATTTTTAGATAAACTATACTCACATATAATAACTAAAACACACTGGTGGTTTACAACACCATGTAAACAAAGGGTGAGAGCAAAAAGAGTTATTAATAAAATAAAAAAGAAAGCTGATTGGATAAAAGGAAGTGAAAAAATCACACAAAAATTAGAAAATATAAAAAATACCGAAGACACAATAGAACTAGTTATATTATCAATATATAAAGAAGAAATAACTATATTTTCAATAGATAAGGTAGAGATAATAAAGAAAAATTAAGACAATTATACAGTGAAGATCCATTAAAAGGATGAAAAAAATATAAAACTATTGTAAAAATTGAGCTAATAGATAAAAATAGTATAATAACCCAAAAACCATTAACCTATAACTTTGATGATTTAAAAGAATTCGAAATGCATATAGATAAATTATTAGAAAAACAATACATACAAAAAAGTAATAGTAAACACAATAACCCAACATTTATAGTAAATAAACACAGTGAACTAAAAAGAGTAAAAAGTAGAATGGTTATTGATTATAGAAATCTAAATGCAAAACCTATGACATATAATAATCCAATAACAAATAAGATATTAAAAATAAGACAGATACAAAGATATAATTATTTTAGTAAGTTCGATTGTATATTAGGATTTTACCATTTAAAGTTAGAAGAAGAATCCCAAAAATTAACTGCATTTACAGTGCCTCAAGGATTTTATGAATGGAATGTGTTACCATTTGAATATAAAAATGCACCAAGTAGATACCAACACTTTATGGATAGTTATTTCAAACAATTACCTAATTGTATAGTATACATAGATGATATACTACTATATACAAAAACTAAAGAGGAACATTTAAAATTATTAGAACAATTTGTAGGTATAATAGAAAATTCAGGAATAAGTCTAAGTAAAAAGAAAACAGAAATAATGAAAACCAGATAGAATTTTTAGGAATACAAATAGATAAAAGTGGAGTAAAAATGCAACAACATATAGTTCAAAAAATAATAAATTCAAAAGATGAATTAGATACAAAAAAGAAATTACAATCATTTTTAGGATTAGTAAACCAAGTAAGAGAATATATACCAAAATTAGCAAAAAACCTAAAGCCATTACAGAAAAAATTAAGAAAGGATATAAAGTATAATTACAACGAAGACGATAAGAAACAAGTACAGAAAATAAAAATACTTTGTAAAGAATTACCAAAATTACAATTTCCAGACGAAAATAAAAAATTTACATATATAGTAGAAGCAGATGCAAGTGAATATAGTTATGGAGGAGTACTTAAATACAGATATGAAAAAGAAAAATTAGAACATCATTGTAGATACTACTCAGAAACGTTTAATGAAACAGAAATAAAATGGGAAATAAATAGAAAAGAATTATGCTCATTTTATAAAAGTTTATTAGCATTTGAGCCATATATTGTATATAACAAGTTTATTTTACGAATAGATAATACACAAGTACGATGGTGGTTAACAAGAAAAATACAAAATTTAGTTACAACGAAGGAAATTCGGAGATTAGTATTGAATATATTAAATTATACATTTACAATTGAAGTAATTAAGACTAACAAAAATGTTATTGCAGATTACATATGAAGACAAAACTATCCAAACTGATATTACAGAGACGATACTCTAGAAGAAATACTCAAAACCCTAACTACGCTTTCAATGAAAGTGGATAGTATAGGAAATGAGATAGAAAAGCTAAAGAATAATGAAGTTAAACTGAAGTCTGAAGCTATGACTCAGATAACTCAGCAATGTGCAGAGAAGTGTCGATTGGAAGACAATAAAATTCCAGAGATAGAAGAAGACGTTGGGACACTCCAAAAAAACCATAACGTTTATCAATCTCTTTCTGCAGGTACAAGCAAAGGAGTTAGAAAAAACCCAACTATGAACATGAACAAAATATTTGACAAGCCATTTATACCTAAAACACCAAAAGACCCTTTGTTTATACCCCCACAAACTACTACATATTTAGATAGCCTAAACCAAGACAAGAAAGCTTATAATCACATAACTAGATTATCTATTAAAAACATCCATATGATACAGACCTACTTAAACCTCAGACCCAGAGCTACAAGCATTCAAGAACCGAATTCAGATTATATAACCAAAAAACTACAAAGATACAATAAGTTAATAGCATTACCAAAAACTAACCCAAATCTAGTTAAAACCTGTTTCAGTTATGGACTACTCAATACTGTATATAGCCAAGATAGAAGTGAATTATCTTCTATACCAGAAATGTATAAAGCAATTACCACATAAAAATAGATAACCAAGGGAAACCTATTTTTTGTAAAGTTCTATACGACACCAACAAAGATATTGTATGATGAAATTAAACCAGTTATACAAGGTGTGAAGACAGGAATGACCCTAGATATGAACATACCCGAAGATATTCAACACCAAGTTGAAATACCCAAAATAGATATACTATATTTTTATGCGAATAAAAGAATTATTGGAATATCCACAATTATCCAAGAATTAGCAAATAACTACCTAAACGGGAATCCAATATGGAGTTATTATTTAAGAGACCAGCTACTGATTTATTTAAATTCAAGAGAGTTAAGACAAGCAAATATGGAGAAAGTGTAAAGATGGATTATGGCACTACTTAATTCAGAGAAATGACCAACTACCAGAGCAATTAAGGAAAAATTTATTTCAGATGAATTATTGACCAGATACTGTAAATTACTAGGGCATAAATATCCAGACCATCTATGTTCGAGATGTAACGGAGAAGATAACATTATTCCAAAAGTTCAACTAGAATAAAAAAAGATAAGGACGCTAGCTGAAAGATATACGACAAAAGATATAAAACAACACAGACCGATGGAGAAATAAAGACAAAGAGACAAAGCATTAAAGTTATTAAAATGAAATATGAATTAGTAAGATAATTTTGTGACATGTGAATTATTAGAGTACGTAAATTATTATGTAACACTATGTAGCATTTACTAGCCTTTCTGACTTTTTTGGCAAAATTGCCATTTAGTAGTTTCTTTTTTTCTTTGGACTTTTTCTTGTAAAGATACTTTAAGTCTTTTCTACTTTTGTAAAGATAACAAGTGTAAAGTAGGAATAGTCTAGAATAGTATACACGTTTTCTCTTTTTAGGTTATAAATAGCAGCAGAAGCATTTGCTAAGTTAAGGCAAGACTTTCTACATGAAAAGCAAGACTTCTTGTACACAATAAAATTTTCTCTCATATAATCAATAAAGATATTCAGTTTTACACTAAACTATGGATGAACAAAACACTGATTTATCAAATCAACCAGAACAAGTATTTTCATTTATAATTATGAATAGCTAAATTCATAAATTCCTGACAATCATAAGTATAATAAAATAAGCTCATGTTAGTTTCTTTATAGTAGAATTATTCGAAGAATAACATGTTTAGAAGTTTATTAGCAAAGTGGAAAAGGAGAAAAATTTCTAGAACTATGCCATCCTAAAGGTGAAACTGGTGAGGCAAAGAAGCCGTGATAGGGGAGTAACCAGAGTAGAGGCACTGTTTAGGGAAAAAAGTATCCAGATTATCATTCTAATAATGACCGTAGAACATGTTATTTAAGAATAATCTAGTATATAGTGATCTAAGATGATCATATTTTGTTATGTATATGATTGGAAGGAATGTTTTGAAAAATAGCATCATATGAAAAATGAATACTTACTTACCTGATGAAATGATAGATGAATTTAAGATACTTGTTTTATATGTACTTAAGGATATAGAAATAGTAGATATAAAGAAAATTATATGGGAAAAAATATTTAATATTGAAGATGAAGAATTAGAAAATTGGATAGAAGATGAGTTAGAATAAATACACTTAAATAAAGATAGATACTATTCATACCAAGATAATTATTATTCAGATGGATATTATATAGATTAAAAAATGTTAGAATACATTAATGATAGTTTATATAATCCATATGGAAAATTATCTATACATGAACAACAAATGTTAATTGATCACATAGATAATATAATAGATATGGAAGGAATAAAATTATTAGAAATAGTCATGGAAAAGAATTTAATATTAACTAACCATGCAAATTACCCGAGTTATTCACACTATCCGTATTATCCGGATACAAACAAACCAACACGATTGTACAGGGATATTAACTAAATTGGTCTTCATTCGATTGAATAAAATAGTGAACAAATCCATAATTCATTCAAACCCCATAAACAAATTCAATCATGAAAACACAATTAAAATCTACAATTAATCATCCATACACCATGTCTGACAAAACCTTTTAGAAATATTACTCAATAAAATTAAGGAATGATGAAAAAAAAAGATTTTGAAAATATTACATTAAATAATTGATCTAAACTTTCTTATTGAATCTAATCGGGTAGGAAGTAACGAAATCTATGGTCTGAACTCTTCGCCGCCTCTCCAATACTCTCTAGGTCATAAGTCCCATCTAAAAAGAATTTAGAGTCTATTTATAATATGTCCCAAAAACTCCTGGATGAAAATTCCTTTAATTGAACAGAGTCCAAAAATTCAACCCGTAATATGTGCTGTGTTGCCGCGCAGCTGAAGCTCCTAACACGCAGCTGACCATGCAGAAATTCCCACACCTTTTCTCTCACTGCTTGCTTGTGTACTTGCCTGCGCGCTAGCGCCCAAACATTTCTCAATAGTTTGTGTCATTGCTGCTCATGTTTTGCTGTCTCCAGGTATGTTTCCATCTCTTCTATCATTTTACTTGTTGCCTCTTCAATTTATTAGACGCAGACAAGGTATTCAATTTGTAAGAATTTCAAGTTTCTAACTAATCATTAGCATAAAGATTATTTCAAGCTTTGTCATCTCTTTTTTTTTTTCCTTTCCGTATTAATTCATTCATGCTCTTAATACCTTCATCTTCACATTGCGTTGTTCACATAAATTGATCCTTGAGTCTCAAACTCATTGTTGATTTTCTTTTTGGACTTTTAATCAGACTTCAAAGTCCTAAAGCCCTTGTTTAGCTCCAAAATCAATTATTTTCTCGAGAACACATCCCACACAATAAAACATTTGTAATGAGTATAGGTTCAACATATATAAGCTCAAACTAAATTAAGTGTAGTAAATAATTTTAACGATTCTTTTCATCTCTACGAGCAAGTCTAATGTGAAAAAATTCAGGTTAAGGATTTTCCTGAATCGAGAGTTAGAAAATTTTGGCTAGACTAGTCTTGGATGAAATCAGAGAAAGCAATGGTCTAGGGAAATACGAGAATCGATTGGATAAATGTAATAAATTTTAGCATAATTTAATATTAGCTAAGATGATGAAAAACTCACAAAATTTTTAGAAGTGAATTCGGGTGAGCACAACTCTCGATATCGAACTTGATGCAAAGAGGTTAGTCCAGAATGTCATGATTTGAGAGTGCATAGCAAAAATATAAAACTTAGAGCAATCCCAATTTTCTTCCTCACCACACCTGCTATGGAGGGTGCATGGCCACTATAGTACTGCTCTAGGGCTATCGCTATAGTGGAAGTCAAAATCGGTCAATCCCACTATATCGGATGGATGCGGCTATAGCGATGTTGCTATAACTGAGGCGAGTCACTATAGCGGGATAAATCGTTGTTCATGGTTAAAATTCCCTAAAAATGACATTATTTTTAAACTCATTTTGAGAAAGTCTTTGATGATTTGGGGAGATTTCTCCTATTTTTCGCCCAATTCTTCATAAAGGTATGTTATTTATCGCCATTATCTAGTTTTTTAATGCTTAAACCTTAGAATCACTAGTTTGTGGATTTTTGAAGAGTTTAGCTTGACCTAGCTGAATAATTTGGTGCAAAGGGGTAAATTGGGCATCAAACCTTTAGGTTTTAGTTAAAATTTAATAATTTACTGTTTCATGACTATAGTTCATTAATGTAACAATGAAATTCATAGTTTTAAGGTGAATTTATCTTAGAAAAACCCTAAAATGAGTGCGATGATCATGTACTTGGCCTTGAAGTTTGGAATTAGGTTATAATCCTCGATATTGTAGGTCATTTGGTTGATTATGTATTATATTCTTATTTTTAACCACAATCTATTCAAGGTTGCAAGAAAACGAAAAACTCAAGTTTGCTAGAACATTTTATGCTTGGATTTAGGTAGGTGTTTGTTTAATATAATTTAAACCATACTTGTTTTATAAGTGCAAGATAATTATTCCTTAGTATTTCTTGAGCATGTCCAAGGAAAATGAATGACCGTTTGATACCTAAAATGTTAATCACATGCAATGAACTTATACGTAAAGCTTGTTGGTTATTACATGCGTTTTTTGTATTTATTGAGGGTTATGATAGTTGTGATTTCTATCATTGTTGTGGGATGTATCAATATTTGGATGTGTTCATGGGATTGGTTTGTACAAGGTTGGCAGACACTTGATGTATAGAATTTGGTACATAGACAAGAGTTTATTCCATGTAGGTCATGACTAGTGGACAAACATAAGAATCTTAGCATATATGTACAAGGTACAAGTAAGTGTGATGGTTCCTTGAGTTAATTGAGGATTATGTGTTTTATTTATTATGTTCGTTCCTTGAGTGAACCGGGTTTATGTTCTTGATTACTGAAGGCTATTTCTTTATTTAAATTGAGATATATGATAATTGCCATTGTGGTTGTATTATGAATCCTTGAGTTGTACAAGCTAAATATTTTGGATTAACTCTATGTTGTTTGTTTACTTGTACAACTAGGACATGGTTGGTGTAATTGTTGAGTCATGGAGTCTTATTGGCGGTCATAGTTTTATTTGACTTGTTATCTGTATTGACTCATATTAACTAAACTACACGATGTTGATGAATAAGGTGAAGTGTTGTGAACTTGAAGTAAGGTTGTATGATAGGTGTTCATAAAAGTATTGTTGTACTGTATTGTATTTATGCGTTCATATTGCTTATTTTTGATTAGTCGATGACCTTAGTAGTACACCATTATTTCTTGTGTACTGATACTACACATGTTTTTTTGTTGAGCCTAGAGCATATTTTGGTGACTATTTTGAGACAATAGCTGTGATTCAGATCGTATTCAAACTCAAGGTTATTCCGTATCTTTCGAGCTACCATGAGTTTTTCACTTTTTTCGATTCTATTATTTTGGACGTAGTTATTACTTTTATTCTGGGGGTTGTATCTCTTTTATGAAAATTATTAAAGTTTTGGTACAATGGCTTTTAGGTTCTAGAGGATGGTTTGTTCCTCATATGTTATTGTTATTTTTTTTTTAGAGATATTGATGGTTGTTTTTTCAATTGATATTGGTTTAGTTGCCTAATTTTGGCTTAGTATTTGATGGTCTATTGAGTTAGTTTTTTCTCCCATTGGACGGTTAGTGTGGGTGCCATTCATAATGAAATTAGGTCATAACAAAGTTGACACGCCCCGAAATAGGGCCATGTCGTGTGGGCATCTCAAGCCCAACTTGGATCGGAGATCGCCCCGTTAACCCAATCTAACAATTTATTCAATTCGTATGTGACAGATGAACTTCGACCAAGTATCAAGTAATGAAAAAAATAAAGATAATAGTCAATAGTTAGACAATATCTAACATTTCATTAATGACAAAAATCTAGCCTACATACCTAAGTCCACAGTCATCCACAAAGCCTCTAACAAACCGATGTCAACAATATGTCGGGACATGCCCCCGATAATAGCCAAATACCAAGTCTATACAAGTCTATGAATTAAAGTAAAAGACTATGAAATATATGCCCTCTGTAGAATGGAAGCTCACCACTTCAATATCAACTCCCGAACCGCTCGAAACCTGATCACTGCATAGAAGAGGAAGAAGAAACTCCGACCCCTATGTCGCGTGGGGACAAAGCATTCAAAGACGATTAGCAGTTAGAGAACTAGCATGTATCTCGAGGATAAGGATAAAATAGCACATTTGTTCAATCCATGTCAAACCAGCACATCAAATCACATTTACGTTTGTATAGGTATATATGAAGATACACATACATATGTTTATAGATAGCATGCTAAGTCATGGATAGAGTCATAGCAATCATTCTTAAAGCATTCATTCATGAGACATGGAGTGAAGAGCTTTCAACCTTTCACCTTACAAATTTTAGAACCTTAGAGTTCTCTATTAAATTAGTCAAGGGGATCCAAACCTCAAACCAACTTAACTAATTCAACCAAATTCCTTAGGCAAGGGACTCTAACCATAAGTTATTTCATTGGGCGAGGGACTCCAACCAGAAGCCATTTTATTGGGCGAGGGACTCCAACCAGAAGCCATTTTATTGGGCGAGGGACTCCAACCATAAGCCATTTCATTGGATGAGGGACTCCAACCACAAGCCATTTCATTGGGCGAGAGACTAAACCACAAGCTATTTTATTCGGCGAGGGACTCCAACTACAAGCCATTTTATTGAGCGAGTGACTCAAACCACAAGCCATTTCATTGGGCAAGAGACTCCAACCACAACCCATTTCATTACCATTACTAGTCGACATTTGAGATCTTAACCCCTTTAGTCCATGCCTTAATATCCTTACAATTCATTTCAACTCTTAAGGACTTGAACCATTTATCCGAAACACAACCACATGAGACCATAAGGCCTTTATGGGAACATGTATCGATTGAAAACTTTATTAGGACAATGCCTTAACTCAAATCATCATTATTTGGTGGTCATCAAGACCCTTACCAAACCAATCATTCTTTATTAGTATTTCTATACCACACTTTAGTTCTACACAAAATTCAAGTTCATGTTTAGGGGATTGAATCCCTTCCTTAGCCATCAAACCCACATGGTCATAATTTAACTAATTATATTGCTAACAACATCGTTACAATGCCATTTATCAACCATTCATACTTATGGGGTCATCACACCGTCTAAAGTCATAAATTAATCTATTACATGATTAACAAGATTCTTACCAATCATTCACCAATCATTCAAATTCATCATGACTCTTTATATGCTCAACAAGGCCTTTACCAATAATTTACCAAGTACAAACATGCATTACAACAATATCTTATCTCATTCATATTCAATAGAGAAATACCCTAGTTTAACACACCATTAACATGTGACTAGACAATTCATTTAGACATTCTCACAAACACCTTATGTTCATACCTTTATCAAGACAAAATTCATGGTGGAATTCATCTTTATTAGGGTTATTCAAGACCCATTTGTTAGACCACATACAAAAAGTACCCACACATGAAATCCATCACCAATAACATGTATAATTACAAGCTCAAGCAAGAACAAACATTATTCATCATTGACAACAAAACCTTTTTCATTTGTTTTTAAAACCACCATGTAGACTTACTAATCCAAGTGTGAAATACATTATTTTTGAGTTATTTAACACAGAGGAGATTTACATTCCTTATACAAGTTGATTCAATGAAGAACTTGATACCTCTCTTGCCTCTAGATGAACCCTATTCAAACCCTAGCCTACAATTCTCCAAAATGTTCTTGGGAGAGTATTTAGGATGTTTGATCCTTTAAAATGGATGTTTAGGAGTCTACAAACACTTGCATAGTGAGGAGAATTAGGGGTTTGGGTGTTATGAAATGATCATAAGGGCTTCAACTAAAACCTGGAAAATGAGCCCGTCCTTAGGTACTACTCACATAAGGGAATCGTGCCCTAGGGTACGAGTGGTACCCTAACTCGTACCCTAGGCTCCTCCTAGGTCATTCATACTGGTTAGGGTATGGATATCTACCATTGAGTCATATCCAAAGGGAACGACTCATGGACTAACTCGTAAACTGCACTCGTACCAAAAATAGTCCAAATTTTGATCAAGACACACTCTATACGGTTGGGTTATGCACGACTCGTACACTTAGGTACAATTGGAGGGTGGCTAATTCGTACCTAGGACAGTGAGCAGCCCTCACCAAAATGCCTAGGGTATTAGATAGGAAGGTAAACAGGATACGACTCGTATTCAAGGGGTATGACTCATGCCCCTAGTCGTACCTAGCCTAGTGACATCAAATGAGGAAATTTTCCTCATTTCTTAATGCCTAGGAATTTAAATTCTCCCTTACTTGGATCATTCATCCGCGAATGATAGTAAGACAAGCATAAACACAAGTTAACACATTATCACACTTCAAAACAACCTCTAAACAAGTTAGAACAAGGCATACTACATGGATATAACATTTATCTTGATCGTCATCAACCATTCATTTCATTGTCTTTAGGATTCAAACCCATGATTTATCAAAAACACTTGATCAATTCAATGCTTAGGGACTTGAACCCATTGTCTACCAAAGACATACATCAAATCAAGAAGATTAAAACATACCTTGACCACGAGTTTTTGAAACAAGAAACAAATGTAGATAGTTGGACTTCACGTCCTACTCCGCCTCCCATGTAGCTTTCTCAGACTATTGGTTCCTCCATAGAAACTTCACCAGAGCCACTTTTTTCGTTCGCAATCAGTGAACTTGCCGATCCAAGATCCTCACCGGGATCTCCTCATAGGACAAAGAGTACGAAATACAAACTTTCTCCAAGGGAACACCAAGGAAGGGTCACCCACACATCTTCACAACATAGAGACATGTAAAACTGGTGAAATGGAGTTCAATATAAAAAGCAACTCTAACTTGTAGGAAATATTGCCAATCTTTTTAAAAATCAAATAGGGACCAACATAACGGGGACTAAGCTTCCCCTTTTTACCGAATCACATCACTCCCTTCATGGGAGTCACCTTCAAGAATACCCAATCGCCAACACTAAACCCTAAATCCATATGACTCACACCCGCATAGGACTTTTGGCAAGTTTTAGTGGTTTTCAACCTCTTATGAATCACCCTTACCTTTTCTAAGGCTGGGTGAACTAAATCGAGGTCGAGCAACTTACCCTCACCAACTTCATATCGCCCATAAGTATAACAACATCTCCTACCATACAATGCCTCAAAAGGCACCATGCCAATGCTAGAGAGCAAGTCCAATTAAACTTATAGTTTCCCAGAGACACACCACCCCGAGTGCTTGATTCTAGGTATAGACCACCACTTCCATGTTCAAGCCAATTTAAAGCTAAAAGTAGTAAACTCAAGCCACCATGCACTACTCCTTACATCCATCCCAAACACTACTCTAGCTCAATTACCATTATCATATGCAAACCAAAATTAGACAACATAGGAAGACTATAACCAACCATTATAGCCAAAATCACCACCATGTGATTGAAAATCCAAAGCCATAACACAAGTATTCTATAAAACAATTCATACACATGACTTCCCAAACCTCTTATTCACCCAACACAACTATTGGTGTATCTACCAACCGCAACAGTCAAGCATACCGCTTTTATACTAGTTGTATGATCTATCCTTCGTAGTATTTAACACCCTCTATCATTTTCTTGAAGGTTTTCACCATCCACCTCTTTCCAAAACCTTAGTTCTAGAAGTCTTCTTAGAATCTTCCCCACTTAGGGACTTCTACATCTTCCCATTTTTAAACATCACCATGTTCCCCGAGCCACTATTACCCCAACATAAGAAGCGTCATGGAGGAACAAAACCACAAGAACCACTTATGCCACTTAAGACAAGACCCCCAAAAAATATATGGTACAATAGGAGCGAAGGGTTTCATATCAATTATCTAGGTCATAAATAAGGCCCATCCCAACATAACATACCAAAGAAGGAGTCCTTAGGACTGGACACCAAATGACACACCACTACATATACAATTGGTAACACAATGTAAGGTCAAGATTCACATCTGGGGAACAAAATATATGTAAGATACGAACTTTAGTCATAAGTGATAATAAAATACATTCCATACTAGTAGAGCAACCTCTCGACTGAGATAGGAGAGAGTCACTACAGTACGTAATTGCCTTCCCTTGTGGACCACCGCTAGAAGAAAATTTAAGGTCAACCTTCGACCTTCCTCCCATTTTGTCAATGAGCACAACACTCTACTCTAATGGGTATCACCGGGGAGGTACACTAGGGACACTTGTTCTTCCTATACCGAAAACCATTCTAAAAAGAAGGAATAAGAGTTTGACAAGAGTCCAAAACAAGACTAATCCCACACTCAATATCCCTATTTATCAAATCAAAGAATGTCATGGGGGCATTGGTCAACCCACAGGACATGACTAAGAACTCGTAGTGACCATACTGAGTCCTACAAGCAGTCTTAAGGATATCCGCTTCCCCAACCTTAAGTTGATGATAACCCGACCTAAGATAAATTTTAGAGGAACACTTCACACCTTGAATATGATCAAACAAATCATCCATTCTTGGGAGAGGATACTTATTCCTTATGGATTCTTTGTCCCACAGATAATAATCAATGCACATACAAAGGAAGCCATCCTTCTTGCGTACGAACAACATGGGAGAACTTCAAGGAGATACACTAGGACGAGTGTTCAGATTAAGATCAACCCCAAAATTGATTTCCCTATCGGGAGAAATACCAAAAGAATCACTGAGGAAAATATCTAGAAACTTATTGATCATGAGAACGGGCTCTGGGAAAGAACCTACCGAGTTAGAATCTTTAACTCGGACCAAACGATACAAACGCCCTTTTAGATTAACTTATGGACTCTAATATAGAAAATAAATCTCACCTTAGGCACCAAAGAACTACCTTCCCATGTAATGATCGGATCATTAGGGAATATGAACATGACTCTACGGGTCCGACAATCTAAGGAAGCATAACACGAATGTAACCTATCCATCCCTAGGACAACATCAAAATCAACTATGCCCAATTCTATCGAGTCTATAAAAGATTTTCTACCACTATCAGATACCCCCCCCCTATAGACTCTCTTATAAACCACAGAGTCTATTACTAGGGTAGAAATAAAAAAGGGAACTGATAGAATCTTAGGACAAAAAACTAAGAAGCACAGTCACATATAAGGCCACATAAGAAAGAGTAAAGTTAGGGTCAAGCAAATAAAACACATCATGTGAGAAAAATTTCAACATACCCGCGTCATCATTAGAAGGTTGCCTCGAGATCTCGAGGGATAGTAAGAGCATTGAGATGGTCCCGACTAATGTTGGAGCTATAAACGGCACCCATAGGTCCAAGAGCTAGAGAAGTGGCAACCGGTACCCTTTTTGCCCAAGTGGTAATTATTATGGGACAGTTTCATTGTATGTGATCCAATTAACCACATTTAAAACACTGATTCTTTCCTCTCAACAACCACAATGTGATCAACTGTAAAACTGAAAAGGAGTATAGGTGAGTAAGGATTGGGCCCCTATGACCTGATATTGGGCACCTTGTGCCCTATGGGCATTACCAATTTGAAAACGCCCGCCTCCAAATGCATTCGAGTAGGGAGCACTAGCCGCAGAATAGAAGCGAGGACCCACACAATACTTTCTCTTGGACCACTTTCAACCAACTTGAGCCAACAGAGCAAAAGAGTGAAGGAACCCAACATTTTGAGGTGACTGAGGAGAAATATCACCCCAAAAAGTATGGTTAGTGGGAATAGGTGTAACCCCTCGAGGACAGTCAGATACCACGACCCTTGACCTGGTCTGAATCACAAAAAATTGATGAGCTTTCTCTATATTGCCCTCAGTCGGGATAGAAGAGCTCGACTGAACATCAGATCTTTTTGGATACATGATTTGAAAGATGAGAAAGAAAAAAATTAGATGAATCCAAGACCTTAGACTCTATATAGCTTGAAATTGAAACACAAGAAAGGGAAACATTCTTAAATGTCTCATAGCCCTTCTTTTATAAGGGTGGCATGCTAGACACACATAAAAGATACTCTACTTAACATAGCTTTGTGGACTCTCAATTAAACATGAACCTGGCTCTGATACCAAGCCCAACATAGACTAGAGATTGTCCCGTTAATCCAACCTAACCATCTATTTAATTCGTAAGTCTCGGATGAACTTCGACTAAGTATCAAGTAGAAAAATATAAAGTTAATAGTTAATACTTAGACAATATCTAACATTTCATAATGAAAACAATCTAGCCAACATACCTAAGTCTACAGTCTTCCACAAAGCCTCTAACAAACAAATGTCAATAATATGTCGGGACATACCCCCGAAAATAGCCAAATACCAACTCTATACAAATCTATGACTTAAAGTAAAAGACTATGAAATGTATGAAATCTAGAGAATGAAATCTCACCACTTCAATGTAAATGCCTGAATCGCTCGACAATTGGTCACTATGTAGAAGAGGAAGAAGAAGCTCTGACCCTTATGTCACGTAAGGACAAAGCATCTGGAGATGGTTAGTGGTTTGAGCGCAAGCATGTATCTCAAGGATAAGGATTAAATAGAACATTTTTTCAATCCAAGTCAAACCATCATATAAAATCACCTTTACGTTCATATCGGTATATATGGAGATACACATATATATGTTTATATATAGCATGCCAAGTCAAGGAAAGAGTCATAGCAATTATTCTTAAAGCATTAATTCATGAGGCATGGAGTGAAGAACTTTCCACCTTTTACCTTATCAATTTTAGAAACTTAAAATTCTCTGTTACATTAGTCAAGGGGATTCAATCCTTAAACCAACTCAACCAATTCTACAAAATTCCTTAGGCAAGGGACTCTAACCATAAGCCATTTCATAGGGCGAAGGACACCAACCATAAGCCATTTCATTGGGCGAGGTAGTCCAACCACAAGCCATTTTATTAGGTGAGGGACTCCAACCAGAAGCTATTTTATTGGGCAAGGGAATCCAAGCACAAGCCATTTCATTGGGAGAGGGATTCTAACCACAAGCCATTTCATTGGGCAATGGACTCCAACCACAATCTATTTCATTAGGCGAGGGACTCCAAGCACAAGCCATTTCATTGGGAGAGGGATTCTAACCACAAGCCATTTCATTGGGCAATGGACTCCAACCACAATCTGTTTCATTGGGCGAGGGACTCCAACCACAATCTATTTTATTTGGCGAGGGTCTCAAACCACAAGCTATTTCATTGGGCAAGGGATTCCAACCATAAGGCAATTCATTGGGCGAGGGACTCTAACCACAAGATATTTCATTAGGCGAGGGACTCCAATACAAGCCATTTTATTACCATTGCTAGTCAACATTAAAGATCTTAACCCCTTTAGTTCATGCCATAAAATCCATACAATTCATTTCAACTCTTATGGACTTGAACCATTAACATGTGACTAGATAATTTATTTAGACATTTCCACAAACACCTTATGTTTATACCGTTATCAAGACCAAATTCATGGTGAAATTCATCATTATTAGAGTTATTCCAGACCCATATGTTAGACCACATACAACAAGTACCCTCACATACAAGCCATCACCAATAACATGTCTAATCACAAGATCAAGCAAGAACAAACATTATTCATCATTGATAACGAAAACCCTTTTTATTTGATTTCAAAACCACCATGTAGACTTACTAATCCAAGTGTGAAATACATGGTTTTTGAGTTATTTAACATATGAGAGAGTTACATGATTTATATAAGTTGATTCAATGAATAACTTGACACCTCTCTTGCCTCTAGATGAACCCTCTTCAAACCCTAGCCTCCAATTCTCCAAAGTGTGCTTGGTAGAGTATTTAGGATATTTGATCCATTAAAAATGGATGTTTAGGAATCTACAAACACTTAAATAGTGTAGGATACTTAGGATTTTGGGTGTTGGAAATGACCATAAGGTCCTCAACTAAAAGCTAGAAAATGAGCCCATCCTTAGGTACGACTCACATAAGGTAACCATGCCCTAGGGTATGAGTGGTACCCTAACTTGTACCCTAGGCTTCTCCTAGGTCATTCATACTGGTTAGAGTACGAATACCTACCATTGAGTCGTATCCAAAGGATATAACTCATGGCCTAACTCATAAACTACACTCGTACCAAAAATAGTCCATTTTTTATCAAGACACACTCTATATGGTTTGGTTGTGTACGTCTCTGTAACAACCCGAAGATAGACTTTGGATGCCATATGATAATTACTGTCTTGAAAGACCACAAGCTAATATATGACCTGGTACCTGCTGTGAACACTAAATAGTATGGTAATAAAATACACATGTGCGGAAGTAACTAAATAATGCCAAACGTTTTAAGTACTGAGATTAACATAACAAAGTTCTCAAGTTTTGATTATAAAGGAACATACTATAAATCTAACTAAAAGATTCACAAATGAACTTTTTGTTAGAAATGTTTGAAATCCTCTAAAACTGACTGAAAAAAAGTTGATGGGATAAGCCCCAACAAACTCCAAATGACAACTGTAAGGAAATACTAAAAATACTGAAGTAGAATGAAATTGACTATCAGGTTCTCGATAGATAAGGAATCATCGCGAATACAACTGCTGATAGGATGAAATATCTACACACGGTTAGGAGACTGAGCATCCGAGCCTATGATATTAAACATCACAGCACAAGAAAAGAGTATGCGATCAGTACTTTGAATGTATTGGTATGAGAGATAAGGTTAGGCATATATGTATAGGTACATGTGCATGACTAATAATTGACTGAATGAATAGAATAAGGTAACTAAATATAAATGCATGAAAACTGTGAAATCTGTGAATGCATGACCAAGCATATGATATGATTCTGAAATAAGTTGTAAACTAAAATATTGAAATACTGATAATTGAATAAGTAATAACTAAATGCTATAGTCAAGCAAACCTGAAACTAAAATCTATACTGGATACTGGACTAAGACTGTGGGAGCTATCATCTAACCGACATGCCCCAATCTTAGCAAAATGGGGTCTAACCTATAACCCCAGTTGGAAGGGTATTAGTACCATACAATGGGTGCTAACAATAGCTGTGTGGATCCACTAAAGTGAAGTCCCAAAGTACTAAAGAGTCAACCTCTACTGGTAGGTGCCCTAGTGAGATATGTGTTAACCCTCAACTGGCAGGTTAACATCTCAAACCTACATTGGCTATATAGTTCTTGAATGCAGGGATTGCTACTAAGAGTCACAACCTCAACTGGCAGGTGCGTCCCCATCTCTGGATTCGCTCGGTGCTAAATCTTACTCCAAACTGAATGACACTAACTATAGGACTAAACTTAGCTTAACTAAGCCAACAACGGAACATGATACTAACTGAATGACAAGGATCATGGTTTATCTGAAAACCATTCTAAAAGTACTGTAACTATGTAAACAACTACATTTTGGGTATTCATAACCCCCAGCACTGAACAGAATTAACAATATGGACACATAAAAGCTTTGAAGAACATAATAGGGGATCACAGTTAAAATTCATCTCTGAGGCATTTCATCAAACACTTGAAATTCATGAACTTAAGCATGGGAATGATTGAAACATGTGGTAATAACATAATTATAACACTAAAACCATAAATTATGGATTTACCATAGAATTTCATGCTTGAAACGTGTAAGGGCTACTTTCTAATGAATAACACTTGTAATCACCTTGCATAATTGAAATTCTTAAAAAACTTCATGAAGATAACTCATTATAAACATGTAAATTCATGAATTAAAAAATAAAAATAGGTTCTTGGACTCCATGGGTAAAAAGGGTCCATGGATGAGCATCAAACATACCTTTAAATTCTTAAATTTTGAAAGAGAACAAATTTCTTAGAAAGCTTTCTTGAAATTGTGTTTTTTTAAAGAAAGATGATTTAACTTGATGATTTTGGAGAAAGGGTAGTGTTTATTTGAGAGATAAATAGTGAAATTTAGGCATATAATTCCCTAACAACAGTTTAATCCCATGTTTTTATGAATTGGGGTGCTGGAAAAAGACAACACTACCACTCTGGAATTTTAATTCGTAATAGGAATATCGATTGAAGCCTTACCACGACACAATTAACCCTTTATCACTATACCCACCGCGACGCGGTGCAATCGCGTTGAGCTGCCGGAAATAAAATCCAAACGTGCCTTAATCCTCATTCGAAAAATCCAAAACTTACCTGAGACATGCTCCTTACACCCTTGAACATAAATTAACTCAAAACCTCATGTATCGGGGTTGAGAAGGTCACTTTAAAAATCATCAAAGTTAAGAGGCCAAAAATAAGGCTAAGTCCCCAACACTTAGCTAAATTTTCAAGCTTTACGCCTCTTATGCATGCATTATGGGCTGAACTGAACTAAGGATGATACGGGGTATTATAATATCTCCCCCTTGGAATTATTTATCCTCAAACGTGACTGATTAAGCTGAGAATATTGAGGAACTAAATTTACTTATTGAACATGCATAATTGAAACATGATTACATGACTGAGTCTGAAACATGATACATGACTGAACTCATTCGTGAATGCATGCAATGAAATAAAATGATTATATGGCTAGAAATAAGAATAGAAAAGGGGTAATCTAAGAAAAACTATTACCTTAAGTTGAGTCTGAGTTTGCAAAGAAAAGATGAGGGTACTTGGTTCGCATATCTGCTTCTGCTTCCCAAGTGGCTTTCTCAATGGATTGTTTCCGCCAAAGAACTTTGACCAAGGGAACTTCTTTGTTCCTCAGTCTATGAATCTTATGATCAAGAATATCAATTGAGATTTCTTTATAAGAAAGGTTATCCTTAACCCCTGTGCTTTCTAAAGGGACAACTACAGCTGGATCGACAATAGACTTCTTTAACAAGGATACATAGAACACTGGATATACTGATGCCAACTCTGCAGGCAACTCAAGCTCATAAGTTATTTTTCCAAAGTGGCTCAAGATCCTGCAAGGGACAACATATCAGGGACTGAGCTTCCCCATCTTGTTAAACCCTTTCAATCCTTTCATGGAAGAGATCTTCATATAAAATAAGTCACCAACCTCAAACACAAGATCTCTTCTTCTCACATATGAATAGGATTTATGATGGATTTGGGCTGTCTTAAGCCTATCCCTAATTAACTAAAACTTCTCCATCTCATCAAAAACTAAATCAGGCCCTATCAATATGGTATTATCTACCTCAAACCAACCAATAGGACATATACATCTCCTCTTATAAAGAGCTTCAAATATAGATATCTAGATACTGTAATGAGAATTGTTATTGTAGGCAAACTCAATCAAAGGCAAGTGATCATCCCAACTGATAATGCTCAAATTACACTCTTAAATGAGTGTAAACGATCGTTGTAAATATAAAACCCAACTAGGTTGGGGTCAAATCCCATAAGGAATAAGGTGTGAACTCAAGTTTTTTACGATTTAATTTACTGGTAGTTTACTGTTTCCTAAAATGGGGTTTAAGTTTTGCAGATAATTGATTGTCACTTTGAAATTGATGTTTGTAACCAAAATTTTATGAAATAACCAGGATTGTGTTCATTAGGGCTTACGGTACATGGCAGATGCTAAAATTTACTCAAGACTCTCACGGTGGTTAGGATCACAAGCTATCTTTATCGAGTATATGCTCAAATATCTCTTGACCTATTCAAGAGTCAAATTTCCTAATCCTCTAGGGAATCACTATGAACTATCCAGATTTTACCTTAGGTTAATCAACCTTGTTACAGTGCTGATTATTAAACAAAGCCTTTCTGAGTCCCTGTTGATAATTCACTTCCTACTGTTTATGATTTCTTTCTCAAGCAAACCAAAGTAGGTACACCCACTGTTTGCAACCAACAGACATAAATTATAATCTCAGAATTACCAAGAAATCCTAACACCTATTAAATCTTGAGTATTTTACACCTTATCATGACCTAACCCTAGATCCCATGATCCAGGTTACATGTGTTTAGCCACTCGTGATGTAAGAAACAAGTATGAAAATTGTATTCATAACTGAAAGGATTAACTTACAATGATGAAGAAAATGAAAAGTATACTTTGAATTGAATCACAAGGCAAAGCTCTAAAATATTGGTCTTAGAGAGAGAGAGAGAAAAATCATATATGCTATCTTGTGGGATATGTCAATCAATCCTTCGAAAACTCTAAAACAAGGCTTTAAATAGTTAACCCAAAATAAGGAAATAAAAATAAAGTTACTGATTTTCCTCAGAATATATGACGGCGACCGTGACGGCCTATCATGAGTTTGATGGCCTATCACGGACATTGTTAGATTCTCTTTAAGTTTGGATTTTGTTTTCTCAGGCTGACGACGACAATGATGTCTTATCAGGAGTCTGACGGCGCGTCATGGATGTCATCATCTTCTTTTCTATTTTGAGAATTTCTGCGTAAGGTTGATGGTGATCTTGACGCCTTATCACAACTCTGATGCCTTATCACGACATGCGTCACAACGTTATAGAAAATCTCATTCTATGGTTAAGGATGACGGCATCCTTGATAGCCTATCACCAGGCTGATGGCATGTCATGGACGTCGTCAGCCACCCTTTGTTCTTTATTTTCTTCTGATTTCATGCTCTTTGCTTCCTTTATTTATGGTTCCCCTTCTTCTCTTTTTACTGCAAAATCAAAGTAAACTAATAAAAAAAACTAAAGTTTCTCAAGACCTTACAATTATTTAGAGTTAAAAGCTTCAAATGTGTTATCATAGGCTCACACATCAACACCCTCAACTTAAACAATTGCTTATCCTCAAGCAACCATAACATAACTAAGAGTATACAGAGTACAATTTAGCAGCTAACTACTTATATCAGTTTAGAGTACATTTACCATCTCCAAAAGTAGTCAAATTAAGAGCAACTGTGTCTATCTTTGAAAAGAACCATGCAACTCACAAAGATCAAGATATGGAAAAAATTCAGCAATAACAACCAGCACATACCCAAATCACACTATCCGAGCAAGTCTGTGATTAGCAACATACCTAGTGTGCCCTTACAATAAAGAAATCCCTTTTTTACTTATATCATAATTCTCATACATAAACACAGGGATAAACCCAAGACTCACTCTCAGAATGATGTTCCAAACATTGCGTGTCAAATACCATAGGCTTGCCCTTATTGTCAATACCCTAGTGTTCAGATAGGTCAGTTAGGATCACTATAGGGATTTTCTTAAGCTTGTAACGTAGGCCAGGGGCTGGTAAGATATTCATGGATATTTCAGAGTGACTATGCCTCCTTGACACTACTCTAAACTCTCGGGGTTTCAACTCTTAACCTTCTTTTCTTCCCCTCTTTTATTGATCACACATGCTCAAGGTGGGTGTGGCCTTTTCAATTATCAGATTATCTGATTATCATCTTTTACACAACTTTCTCTTTTCTTATTTGTTTTTCATTGCACCCAACTTTTTATTCATTTCTCTTATTCTCCATATCTTCATACTAATTTTGCATCATGCACCCCTATGATAGCCACCCTCAACTTAGGCTGGTCTCCTAACTCAAGGTGCACAGTGTCCAAAGAGGACCAGGGCCAAAACAAGTTCATTGTGATATGAACGGGAAGGTGAGAGGGATTGAAGAAAAAAACAAGCTAATTAGGCTCAAAAGGGGATCAAGGGATATTATGCATATAAGGAAAGTCATTTTGGCTAAAGTGAGTAAAAAATCAAAAATGGCCTATGATCCTTAACTAACGCCTATCCTATGACCATGGCAAGACTAACAGGGCAAGTTCTAGATTCAACACATAATGGGAACTGAGTAAGACCTTATACACACATGGCACATAAGTATCTCACATATCACTACTTATATGGTTCATACATTTGTTTAACAAGGGTTAGTCAGTTGCCAGACTAATGCCACAAAAAGATACATCGCGATCACAATGGATGCAATTTGCACAGTACATACTATATCAGACCAATGGAGAGTTGTTCAAAAATCACAGAACAAGCTAACTGCCTCAAGTACTTGCACTACTCCTAGTTATCTACAAAATATGTTACAATAACAACCTACCCTACACCCTCAACTTAAAATAAAAAATAAACTGCACTAAGGGTTAGGGTATACCTGAAGACAATCTAGCACATAGATCCTGGGTCTCTGACCCTTCTACTGCATCATTTGCTGTCTTCTCCCCATCAGGAGCATCTAGCCTAGCAGTGGTGGGAGCCTGGCTAGATAAAGCACCTGCAGCTCTAGCTCGGATGGCTGCCTCCCATTTCTCTATATCATCCAGGGACTCCAATCTTGCCTTCTTAAAATCCTCCTTTTGACCTTCTTCTTGGACTTTTTTTTCACTCTCCTTTCTTCCTCACTGTCTGGATATTCTCTCTTATCTTTTCCCTTCTTTTCTCCCCTTTTCTTTTTTTTTCTTTGGGGAATCTACGGTGAGGTCAAGTATGGGAATTTCTTCTTCAGATTCAGGCAAGGCCAGACCTGTTGGCATTATAATTTGGTGCTGTTGCAGCACCCTAATATCTACTTTTACTTTTTCCAATGCCTCCCTGAATTTAGCAAGATCAACTCCCGATATTTCTCTTACCCGTGCATCAAATCGGTTCTCCAAATCTACAACCCACTCAGGCAAAGTCACAAAAGGCTCAAGGGCAGCCTTTATTCTCTTCTCCATAACAGCAGCAAACTTTTTGGCAAAAGCATGTAGCTGTGCCTTACACCACTTGGATTGTTTATCCATTTTCTGATATCAATCGGCTGAAATGCAAATCCTACTGATGTTGTAGGAACGGAGGGGATGGCTTCAGTCTCAGGCACTGAACTTGCCTATGCTAAAGAAGTTGGATGCCCAGTCTTCGAATCTTGCACTTCCACATGAGGTGCTGCTCCTGCATCTGTAATTGGGGGGTCCGCTGCTACCTATGCACCTCTATCACATCTCAATCCTGGATGATTCTCATCAAACCATATGGGGTTGTGAGTCTTTTGGGCAGGAACCTCATTATCAACTCCTACAATCTTTGGCACATTAGCAGCTCGGCACAACTCCGTGATATGACATGGAAAAGGATAAGCAGTTTTGGTTCTCGACATCCTAATCTTCATCTAATCAATAATGATTTCCCCTAAATTTAAGGGAATCTGCTGCACCATGCTTTCTACTAAAATAGCTCGGTCATCACCCAAAATGTTGTCTCCATTAGTGGGCATCAGCCAGACACGCACTATACCCCACTAAAACTTTGCCTCCTGAGTCAAAGAGGACTTACAAATTCTCTCATTTGGGTTTGTAACCCATACTGGTTCTTGGTCAGCTATGATGTTGGCCAACCATGGACGTTGTTTCTCCTAGTTCTTAATCCGAGCATAAACTGATGGTCCAGTGGCCTGAGGAGTGAAGTTGGGTCCATGCAAGAATCTGTTAATAGTTATGATGGAAATATCAACCCTTACGCCCCTCACCTGGACTTTATCCAATAGGGGTAGGTCTGCTACTCTTTCACCTGGCCTGCACATATTTTCTAACTGAGCCTGGTAGTTCGCGTAGAACTCCCGAACCAATGCAGGAAAAAATGATCCTTCTCATTTTGTGGTCTGCCCCAATCCATACTCTTGGAACTTCTTTTCTACCTCCGGGTACCTACTCAACCATTTTGTGATAATCATTTTTTCTTCCTGAAGTGGCCTTTTAGCTCTTCTTTTGTCAGTTCTACGAAGTCCAGCAGTGTAGATATTTTTTGCTATAGGAATTTTCCACCTAGCATTGTCTCGAACTTTGGAGTTCTTACATTTGATAAGTGTTCCTGAAGGTGAAGACTCTTCCTCTTCTTGTTGTTCAGTGGATGGGGACCCTGATGCTGTTTCCTCAGACTCAGACTCTTCTTGCTCCTCTTCTTCAGATTTAACATGTTCAGACTCATGCTGTTCAGAACCCTCTTACTCAGAATCTGTTGTTGTTTTAGTGTCATCACTATTCTCCACTTTAATGGGTGGAGGTGGTGAAGGTTTCTTCGAACTTGGCTTCTTCTTTTGCTTCCTGAGCAAGGGTTCCTCCTCCTCGTAATCAGATTCCTCATCGATGAGCTTATGACATACACTTTCTTTGCCCGCTTTCTTTGGTGCTATGGGGATCTTTCTTTTTGGTGTCATTGTAAAGTTCCTGGAGACAATAGAAGAACATTAGTCAACCCTCAAGAACACAAACACAAATACATTAATCAATTAAGCTCATTCATGCCTCAGGTTTCAGGTGTGATGATATTTCTTGATAAGACATCACTACCGTGATAGCTTATCACGATTGTCGTCAACCTTAGACAGAACCTTCAAAATTTGAACAACTTTTGACGACATTCTTGATAATCCGTCACAATTGTGATAGCTTATCACGAATTCCATCAACCCTAAACAAAAGCCAATTTCTTTTTAGCAGCTTCTGACGACATTACTGATAAGCCGTCATAATTGTGATAGCCTATCATAAATGTCGTCAGCTCTTATCAGAACCCACTTTTAATTTTTACTCAATTTTTGGTCCCCATTATTTCTTAAAATTTACTTGAATTCCAATTTGTGAGCTAACTTTTAAACCCTGGGGTCTGCTCAGCAAACCCTAGGTACGATTTTCAACTTTTTTTGAAGTTGAACTTGGTGTAAGCCTCTTGGGGACTTGGGTTGAAATTCCTCTATCACTTACCATAAGAAATGAAGAGTTAAAGTAGAGTATACCTGATGGAGCCCTTAAACTGGTTTCACGCATAAAAAGAGGAAGAAATAGGAAGAACTCTTGGATTGTGAAGTACAAACCCACACAAGATAATTTGTTTTCTTAAGAATGTTTGAAAAGAGTAGGAGATCAACTAACTAAGGAAATAAATAACTAAAGAAAAAGAAATAAAACTAGCATAAATTTGAAAAGGTTTCACAATTGTACCGGGTTGGATCTGCTTTAAAATGGGTCCAAAATTTAGTTTTTAAGGTTATGGGTTGATGATGATTTGTGATGGCTTATCAAGAGTGTGATAGCCTATCACGAACGTCATAAACCTTAATAGATAATGCCTTAAGATTGGCCTAGCTGAAGACAATCATGATAGCTTGTCACAGTTATGACGGCTTGTCGCGGATGCCGTCATGACCTTTCAGCTGACCTTCTCATTTTTCCACCTGCTCTGTACTAAATCCTAATTGTAAAAAAAATAAAAACACTTTCTTAAACATAAAAAATTTCGGTTGCCTCCCAATAGCGCCTGATTTACTGTCGCGACATGACTGGGTTATCTTGACTACTCAAACTTCGCCAAGACAACTTGTTGATACCTCTTTTCCATCATCATAGAAGATGTCAACGATTGAGAAGACACTTATTTCCTCATCCTATTTCATTGATTTTCCCACATCAAATCGTGCTACATTATCGTTCATCCTGAATAAGAGCTCATTCGCTCTCAAATCGATCAACACACTTCCAGTTGCGAGGAAAGGTCGACCCAAGATTATGCGCACCTCAAAGTCCACCTTGCAGTCAAAAATGACGAAGTCTGTAGGGAATATGAAATTGGAAACCTTTACCAACCCATCATGTAGAATGCCGACAGGTCTCTTTACTGACCTATCCGCCATCACCTGTCTCATGTTGGTGGGTGTGGGATTCCCCAGACCCAACTTTCTATAAATAAAAAATGGCATCAAATTAAATCTTGCTCCCAGATCACATAGTGCCTTGGTGAATTCCATAGTTCCAATTGTGTAGGGAATAGTAACTGTACCTGGGTCTGGCTTCTTCTGCATTAAGGTCCTTGTAGAGATAGAACTACAAACGTAGAGATCTGCCTCCAATTCGCAGCTCACCGCTCGTTTCTTCGTCACAAGGTCCTTCATGAATTTCATATATCTTGGCATTTGCTAAAGTAACTCAATCAAAGGCACATTTATTGTCAATTTCTTGAGCATTGCCATAAATTTGCTGAATTTGGCATCATCAGCCTTTTTCCTCAATCGTTGAGGAAAGGGAGGTGGTGTTCTTAGGATAGTCTTCAACACCACTTCCTCTTCCTTCTTCTTTTCCTTCTCTGAATCATCAGTAGAACTATCCAACTTCTCAAACTCCACGAGATTATTTTCTTCGGGTTCATCAACAATTACCTCATTTTCTATAGATTTGCCCACAGAAGGGCTAAGTAACATCTTACCACTCCGAGTGGTGATCGACATACATGATCCATCATTCTGCGGATTCTGAACCATATCACTAGGTAAAGTAACACTTTTTTTCTGATTCAGTATAGCGGAAAGTTGACTCATCTGCTGCTCTAACTGCTTAATTGAAGCAGAGTGTGAGCTAACCAACTGACTGAGGGTAGAGAATTCACTCTTCATAGTAGTTACCCCCGAGTTGGTAGCTTCCACTCCCTTCAACAACTTTTCCATCATGTCCTTCATAGACATCTTGCTGGAGCCAGTTGTTGCAGCATCCCGACTTCCAGGAGAAACATATAAACCACTTCTATAATTATTGCTTCTCCAATGTCCCTGCTTCCTATCTTTATAATTAGGCTTGTCATAAAAGTTCCGACCTTGGTTTCCTTGGCTATTGCCTCGGAAACCCCCCTGATTACTCATATAGTTTGCCTCCGCATCAACACTCATATCAATAGTACCCTGAGATTCCACATTCTTAACCATTTTGGTCTTACCTAATAGCAAGTGCTTGGTCAGTAAGTTCATTTGTGTCTTTAAGTGGGCCATGTCCTGGTCTCGCTCCTCATCCCTTCTGCGCTGCTCCACAGTCATACCACCAGAAACCGTCAGGCTAGCCACCACAGAATCCCTGGTGTGACAAGCCTGACTTTGCTTGGTCATTCTATTCATCATGTCTGAAGCATCCAGAAAAGAGAGGTCAATGAACGAACCACCTGCAACATCGTCTACAATTGGCTTTGTCACAGAGTTAAAAACTCTGTACAAAGTCTCCATCAAGTGCAAGTCCGTCATATATTATGGTTCGGATATTGTTCCAGCTTCTTCTTAAATCTCTCCCAAGTTTCATGTAATATTTTGATAGGGTGCTACCTGAAATTACTGATTTCGTCCCTCAATTGTACCCTCCTGGAGGGTGGAAAGAACCATTCTAGAAATGCCTCTTTCAAATGTCTCCAGTTGGTCATAGAATTGGGATCTAGATTATTAAACCACATTGTTGGCTCACCAGACATAGACAAAGGAAACAATCTCAACAGGATCACATTCTGGCTCACTCCCGGATTATCAAAAGATTTGCAAATGGTGATGAAGCTCCAAATGCATGTTTGGGTCATCACCAGGTAAGCCTCAAAAAAACCCCTTCAGATTCAGGAGTTGGATCATGGTACTTGTTATGCTGAATTTTGCACCTGGTGCCAATGGTGGAGGAATGATAGCGCCCATTTCACCAGCTCCGTCCATTACTTCATCATCTTCATTAGCCTCGTATTGAATAGGCTGTTGACCATACCTTCTTCGGACTGGACGGTTTCTATTGATATTTCGCTGCACTGGTGCAAAAATTTTCTTAGCTCGCCTTGGGTTTTGAGGATTCAGAAATTCCTCATCACCCAAGTCTTCATCATCAGGGTTCTGGTGACGTACTTTTTGACCCAAATTTTGTACGTTCACCTGAGCCCTGTCCAAAATGGCTAGTCTTTCTGCCTCCTATTGTTCAGCCATTCTCCTAATCAGCTGAGGTTCCGGATTAATTGGTAATAATGGTTCTCCGAAACTTCTTGTTTTTGGCATAAACAACTAAGAACCTGCAATAGACAAAAACAACAAATAAACGTAAATCAAGGAAACTTAACTAAAAACAAATTAGCGCACACAAACTTTCAGTTTACAACTATATACCCCGACAATAACGCCATTTTTTATAACGCTCAAATTACACTCTTAAAAGGGTATAAGCGATCGTTGTCAATATAAAACCCAACTAGGTTGGGGTTGAATCCCACAGGGAATAAGGTATGAACTCAAGTTATTTATGATTTAATTCACTGGTAGTTTACTATTTCCTGAAATGGGATTTAAGTTTTGTAGATAATTGATTGTCACTTTGAATTTGATGTTTGTAACCAAGATTTTATGAAATAACTAGGATTATGTTCACTAGGGCTTATGGTACATGAAAGATGCTAAAATTTACTCATGACTCTCAAGGTGGTTAGGATCACAAGCTATATTTATCGATGATATGCTCAAATGTCTCTCGACCTATTCAAGCGTCTAATTTCCTAATCCTCTCAAACTTAGGGAATCGCTATGCACTGTCCAAATTTTTTCTCAGGTTAATCAACCTTGTTACAACACTAATTATTAAACGAAGCCTTTACGAGTCCCTGTTGATAATTCACTTCCTACTGTTTATGATTTCTTTCTCAAGCAAACCAAAGTAGGTACGCCTACTGCTTCCAACCAACAGACGTAAATTATAATCTCAGAATTACCAAGAAATCCTAACACCTATTAAATCTTGAGTATTTAACACCTTATCATGACCTAACCCTATATCCCATGATCCAGGTTACAGGTGTTTAGCCACTCATGATATAAGACATAAGTATGCAAATTGAATTCATAACTGAAAGGATTAACTTACAATGATGAAGAAAATGAAAAGTATACTTTGAATTGAATCACAAGGCAATGCTCCAAAATATTAGTCTTAGAGAGAGAGAGAGAAAAATCATATATGCTATCTTGTGGGATATGTCAATCGATCTCTCAAAAACCCTAAAACAAGTCTTTAAATAGTTAACCCAAAATAAGGAAATAAAACTAAAGTTATAGATTTTCCTCATAATAGATGACGGTGACCGTGATGGCCTATCAGGAGTTTGAGGGTATATCATGGACGTCGTCAGATTTTCTTTAAGTTTGGCTTTTTCTGTCTCAGGCTGACGGCGATAATGACGTCCTATCAGGAGTCTGACGGCGTGTCATGGATGTCGCCAACTCCTATGCCATTTTGAGAATTTTTGCCTAAGGTTGACAGTGATCCTGACGCCTTATCACAACTCTGATGCCTTATCACGACATGCTATCATAATGTTACAACAAATCTCATTCTCTGGTTACGGCTAACGGCATCCTTGATTGCCTATCACCAGGCTGACGGCGTATCATGGATGTCGTCAACCACCCTTTGTTCTTTATTTTCTTCCGATTTCATGCTTTTTCCTTCCTTTATTTGTGGTTCACCTTCTTCTCTACTTTTACTGCAAAATCAAAGTAAACTAATCAAAGACAACTAAAGTTGCTCAACATTTTACAATTATTTAGAGTTAAAAGCTTCAAATGTATTAGCATAGGCTCACACATCACCAACTAACCTTAAAGTTGATAAAACACGCTCTCAATATGTCCTTTAGGGTCTAAATGGTCCTCTTTCCCTGACCATCTATCTGAGGGTGAAAGCCTATACTGAGACGGACTTGGGTACTAAGACCCTTTTGAAAAGCTTTCCAAAAGTAAGAGGTAACCTGAGTACCTCTATATGAAATAATAGTTAATGGGACTCCATAAAATCTAACCAACTCTATAATATAGATATTGGCATAGTCCTTGAAGGTATGAAATAGGAAGAAATAGGATGATTTGGTCATCTTGTCTACAATAACCGATATTGAATCATACTGGTGATGCGAATGGGGCAACCCTATCACAAAGTCCATGTTCACCTCTTCCAACTTCCAAGTAGGAATGCTAAACTCCTACATTGTGCCACAAGGCCTCTGGTGCTCAACCTTAACTAACTGACAATTAGGACTCTTTGCTACAAACTCAGCAATATACCTCTTCATACCACTCCATCAATAGATTTCTCATAAATAATAGTACATCTTAGTGGCTTCTAGGTGAATATAATAACACACACCATGCTTTTCTAAAAGGATTCGCTGCCTTAACCTATCAACACACATCACACCCAGCCTGCCCTAACATTGTAACACACCATCTCTCTCTTGGGAGAAAACCTCTACTTTCTGATCTCTGACTAACTCCTTCAACATAACTAGGCTGGGATCCCTATCTTGCTTTTATTTCACTTCGACAATCAAAGAAGATTCCAAAATACTTTGAACCCATACACTACCCACAACTGAATCCACCAACCACACACCTAATCTAGAAAGATGATGAGCCTCCCTGACTAACTACTTCTTATCATCCTCTACATGAGCAAAACTACCTATAGATAATCTACTAAGGCCATTTGCCACTACATTAGCTTTTCTTGGATGATACAAAATACTCATATCATAATCTTTCAATAACTATAACTATCTTCTTTGGTGAAGATTCAAATCTTTCTGTGAAAACACATATTGCAAGCTTTTGTGATCCGTGAACACATCAACATGCACCCCATAAAGATAATGCCTCAAAATTTTCAAGGCAAACACAACAATTGCTAACTCAAGATCATGGGTAGGGTAATTCTTTTTATGGGGTTTAAGCTATCTAGAGGCATAGGCTATGAACTTACCTCTCTGCATTAAAACACAACCCAAACCAACTCTGGAAGCATCACGATAAATAAAAAACCCATCTGAACCATCTGGCAAGGTCAATACTAGGCTGAGGTGAGTCGAGTCTTCAACTCCTTAAAACTCTTTTCAAAAGAATCTAACCACTGAAACTTGAATTTTTTCTGAGTTAATCTAGACATGGGGGACGCAATAGATGAAAACAATTTGACAAACTATTTGTAATAGCTAGACAAACCCAAGAAACTCCTGATATTAGACGGAGAAATAGGTCTGGTAGAGTTTCTCACTGCTTTAGACTTTTGAGGATCAACTCTAATATCTACACCGAAAATAATATGGCCAAGGAAAGCTACTGATCTTATCCAAAACTCGCACTTACTGAATTTGGAAAATAACTGATGGGCTCTAAGAGTCTACAATATTATTTTGAGATGGTCTGCATGATTATTTTCATTATGGGAATTGTCAAGAATATCGTTAATGAGGACTATGATAAACATGTCCAAGTACTTCTTGAACACTCTGTTCATCAAGTCTATGAAAGCTACTGGGACATTCGTTAGTCCAAAAGACATAACTAGAAATTCAAAGTGACCATACTGAGTGATGAAAGCTATTTTTGTAATGTCACATTCATTGATGCTGGCTAGATCTAGGGTCTATCTTAGAGAAGTAACTGGGACCCTAAAGTTGGTCGAACAAGTCATCAATTCTGGGGAGTGGTTACTTATTCTTTATTGTGTCTTTGTTCAACGAGTGGTAATCAATACACATCCTAAGAGAATCATCTTTCTATCACATGAAAAAGATTGAAGCGCCCAATAGGGAAACGTTGAGGCTGATGAATCCCTTATCTAAGAGATATTTCAATTGTTCTTTCAAAACTTTAAACTCAAGTGGAGCTATTGTGTAAGGCAGAATAAAGATAGGATGGGTATCTTGAAGAAGGTCTATTCCAAAGTCAAATTCCCTTTCGGGAGGAACTCTAGGAAGATCTTCAGAGAATACATCTTGAAATTCCCTGATCACTGAAACTGACTTGAGACTGGGAGTCTTAGAATTTGAGTCTTTGATTTGTAAAATATGGCAAACACACCCCTTAGATATCATTTCCTTGCTATAAGGTACGAAACAAGATGACCCCTAATCGCTGAAGTACTACCCCTACATTCAAGGATTGGTTCATTCAAAAACTGAAAATTAACAACTCTGTTTCTACAATCAACTGAAACATAGCATGAGTGGAGCCAATCCATGCCGAGAATGACATCAAAATTAGTCATCTCTAACTCTACATTGTCTATTCAAGTGATTTTATGAGATAGTGTAATCAGGCAGTATCTGTATACTCATCGGGCTAGAATAGATTTACCCACCAAGAAATACACTGAGAAAGGCTCTACTAAAGTTTTGGGATTGATACCTAAATTAACAGTTATGTAAGGGGTTACAAAAGAAAGAGAAGATTCGGGATCTAACAAAGCATAAATATGTAAATATAAGAACTATAGCGTACCCATAACCACATCAGGAGAACTTTCCTGATCCTATCAAGATTGGAGTGCATGTAGTCTATTCGGGCGATGATCACTGGCTACGCTGGAGTGGCACCTTACTGAGTTTGGCGCCTGGGTGGAATTAGGGGATGGCTGGACTGACGCTGCTGACCACTCTTTGGGCAATCCCTGACTCTGTTGTCTGGATTGACATACCCAAAGCATATATCACTGCCGGATCTACACAGATCCTGATGATTTCTACCATATTTCTGGCAAAGAGGATTAGTGCGACCACTATTTAGACTACCCTGGGACTTAGAGCCTGGTGCTCTATCCCGATTATCATTTTTGAACTTTGATACTTGAGCACTAGCTGAAGAAAAAGATGGAGCTGATTATTTTTGATGAAACTGAGGATGGTTACCACCTCCAAGCTTGGCTGAGGAAAGTTAAAAATACTTATACTATCCCTCTTATTCTCCCTTTGTTTCTCCTTAACCTTTTATTCCTCAATTTACTGAGCATAGACCATCAACCTAGACAAATCTATCTCCTTAATCAATATCATGGTCCAACACTCGTTGACCATGCTATCAGCTACACCAGAGATAAACTTACTCATCCTAGACCGGTGATCAGACACAACATTAGGAGCATACCTAGCTAACTGAGTATACTTAAGTGATCACACTCATGTTCCCCTACTTCAAATTGATAAACTCCTGCACTTTGTTTTCCCTTAACTCTAAAAGGAAGAACCTGTCTAATAAGGATATGGCGAACTTCTCCCACTCTACAGGCCCTGCTTCTTCGGCTCTATCCCCTTTTCACTACTTATACTAGGTGTGAGATATATCCTATAACTGGTAAGTAGCTAACTCCGCACTCTCACTAGAGGTGAAACCCATAATACCAGTCACCTTATGAACCATGTCAAGAAACTCCTATGGATCCTCATCAAACTTGAATCCCATAAACAAGGGAGGGTTCATTCAGGTGAAGTCCCAAATCTTAGCTATGAGGTATTAGCCACACGATTGGCTAGGATAACAGCCTACTGATTATTCAGAGATGCTACTGAGTGGGCTAAAGTAATGAATGTAGCTCTGAATTAGGCATGGGAGACATGCTCGTTCAGAGAATCTTCTTTAACAAGCGAAGTTGTGGGTTGATTCTCATCTATTATTACATTATTCTTTCTGGGAGGCATGTTCTATAAATGGAAGGAAAATTGAATTAGAAAGAGAGTTTAAATTGATCTCATGCTCATTCACATGACATGAACACTAAATGAAGGGAAACTTTTCCTAAAACGTCTTGTTGCCTCTTGTCCATAAGTGTGGCACGCTGCACACCCATGCACAAGACTCTACTCAACACGGTATTCAGGCTCCCTAGAAAACTTTAAAACCTTAGGCTCTGATACCAAGTTTGTAATGCACCAGAAATACACTCTGGATGCCACACGGTGCTTAAGGTTTCGAAAGACCACAAGCTAACCCATGAACTGGTACCTGCTGTTAGCACTGAATAATAAAGTAATAAAATACACATATGTGGAAGTAACTGAATAATACCAAAGTTTTTTTAAGTAATATTATCATAACAAAGTTCGCAATTCTGGATTATAAATGAACATACTGTAAATCTGACTAAAAAGATTAACAAATCAACTAACTCTTTGAAATGTCTAAAAGCCTCTAAAATTGATAGAAAAAAGTTGATGGGATAGAACCCAACTAACTCCAAATGATAACCGTAAGGAAATACTAAAAATACTTAAGTAGATTAAAATAAACCATCATGTCCTTGATAGATGAGGACTCACCATGACTACTGCTGCTGATAGGATAAACTGTCTATGCATGATTTGAAGTGTGAGTATCCGAACCTATGATATTAAATATCATAGGGCAAGAAAAGAGTATGAAATCAATACTTTAAATATACTGGTATGAGAGATGAGGTTAGGCTGATATACATGGGTACATGTGCATGAATAATAACTGACTAAATAAATAGAATAAGGTAACTGAATATAAATGCATGAAAACTGTAAAATCTGCGAATACATGACCAAACATATGATATGATTCCAAAATAAGTTGTAAAATGAAATAAGGAAATACTAATAATTGAATAAATAATAATTGTATACTATGGTCAAGCAAACCTAAAACTAAAAACAATACCGGATAGTAAACCAAGACTATAGGATCTATAATCTAACCGACATACCCCGATCTGAGCTAAATGGTGTCCAACCTGTAACCCCAGTTGGAAAGGTGTTTGTACCTATAACAAGTTCTAACAATGGTTCTGTGGATCCACTAAAGTGAAGTCTTGAAGGACTAAAGAGTCACCCTTTACTTACAGGTGCCCTGGTGAGATATGTTTCAACTATCAATTGAATGGTTAACATCTCAAACCTATGCTGGCTATATAGTTCTGGAATACAAGGATTTCTTCTAAGAGTTACACCCTTAACTAGCAGGTGAGTCCCCATCCTTGGGTTCGGTCGGTGCTAAATCCTACTCCAAAATAAACGACACTGAATACTACACTAAACTGAGCTTAACTGAGCCAACAACTAAACATGATACTAACTGAATGACAAGACTCATGGTTTATCTATAAACCATTTTGAAAGAACTATAACTATGTAAACGACTATGTTTTGGGTATTCATAACCCCAACACTGAATGGAATTAACAATATGGACACATGAAAGCTTTGAAGAACATAATATGGGATCATAGTTCAAAATTCATATCTTAGGCATTTCATCAAACACTAAAAATTCAAGAACTTAAGCATGGGAATGATTTAAACATGTGGTAATAACATAATTATAACACTAAAACCATTAACTGGGGATTCAACATGGAATTTCATGCTTCAAACATGTAAGGGATACTTTCCAACGAATAACACTTTTAATCATCATGCATAATCAAAATTCCCAAAAAGCAACATGAAGATAACTCATTACAAACATGTAGATTCATAAATTAAAACATAAAAATAGGTTCTTAGACTCTATGGGTGAAAAAGGACCATAGATGAACATCAAACATACCTTTAAATACTTAAATCTTGAAAGCAAACAACTTTCTTGAAATAGAACACTTGAGTTCTTGGTTTTCATGAAAGAAAGATGATTTAACTTGATGAATTTAGAGAAAATGATTAGGGTCTATTTGAGAGAAAAATTGTTAAATTTGGCATATAATTCCCTAACAGTAGTTGAATCTTTTTTTTACGAATTGGGCTGCTAGGAAAAGACAAAACTACTCCTCTGGAATTTAAATTCGTAATTGGAATGCAGATTAAAGGCTTTCCACAATGCGATGAACCTTTCATCGCTATACCCACCACGACGTATTGCAATCACGTTGAGCTACTGGAAAGAAAATCTAAACGTGCCTCAATCCTCATTCAAAAAATCTAAAACTTACCCAAGACATGATCCTTACAGCACTGAACATAAATTAACTCAAAAACACATCTCGGGGTCAGGAAGGTCATTTTAAAAATCATCAAAGTTATGAGGCCCAAAATAAGGCTAATTCCCCAACACTTAGCTAAATTTTTAGGCTTTAAACCTTTTATGCAAGAACTATGGGATGAACTAAACTAAGAATGATATGGGGTATTATAGACTTATACACTTAGGTATTATTTGAGGGTGGATGACTCATAACTAGGACAATGAGTAACCCTCACCATACTTCCTAGGGTACTAGAGAAGAAGGGAAGGAGGATATGACTCGTATCCAAGGGGTACGACCTATGCTCCTAGTCGTACCTAGCCCAGTGATATCAAATGAGAAAATTTTCCTAATTGCTCCAATCCTAGGTGTTTCAAAAGTTTATAGTAGATCCCTAGGTTCGTTGATCTATAGGATTTACAAAATTTTATGGTGATGTATGTACTTTTATTTGAGAGGCTGTATGACTATAGAAAACTAATCGTTCTTTCTTTTTTCTTGTTATAACTTGATTTCAATTGGTATTTGGCAATCTAAATTGGTGTCTAACTCTCTTTATTTTGTTATCTACAAATAGAGAACACTAGAGTAAATGGATTTACAACTGCAACCTAGACCTAGTATCCCCAATGGAGAAACTAGTTGTTTGAGGATGAGGACATCAATGGGATAGGTAAAGGTTAAGATGCAGGAAAAAACTCACCATAAGTGGAGCTCAAGTAATAACGGACCAAGTCTATCAGAGGTTCGTATCACTTTTCCCAACCTAGGATTACTTTGAGAAGAATTAGGTAGCATACAAGAATGTTATAGAGTAGGAGGTGGTAGCCGTAGCTTG
Source organism: Capsicum pubescens (assembly GCA_030864215.1). Classification (NCBI taxonomy): domain Eukaryota; kingdom Viridiplantae; phylum Streptophyta; class Magnoliopsida; order Solanales; family Solanaceae; genus Capsicum; species Capsicum pubescens. The sequence continues at coordinate 156,429,568 of CM061547.1, read as the reverse complement.
AGGAGGAAACCTTTCTCTCATGTCCCCTAAGGTTATTCAACAGGTTTTGCCTTTTCTATATGAGTTGGCTAGCACTAGAGACACTCTCACTACTCAGACTTTCTAGGTTTAAAGTTCTTATCCCAGTACCACTTTATCTCCTAAAATGGATGAGGATTTAGAGATTGTTTTTTTCCCCGATCATATGTTAGGTCCTATTATGACTTACACCGAATATGAGTTATTGACTAAGTTTCTGATAATGAAACCTCTTTTATTTAAAGGAGTTAATACTGATAATGCATTTGATTTCATTGATTGTTATGAGAGGCTATTGAAATTTGTAATTATGTAACAACATTGTGTGAAGTTTGAGACATTCCAACTACTAGAAGATGCCAAGTAGTGTTGGAGAGCCAACATAGAGTGTTTGTCACTGGCCCTACCTTTATTGACTTAGGCTCAATTTTGCATGTTATTTTTGTAGAAGTATGTGCCTCAAACCCTTTGTAATTGCGAGATTGATGAGTTTCTGATCTTGATTTGAAAAGTATGTCAGTTGCAGCTTATGAAGCTAAATTCCATGCTCTATCTTGCTATGCTACCTAGCTATTGGTCACTATAGAGGACATGATCTAATCATTTATTTAGGGTTTGAACACTGATCTTTAGGTAATGTCTATTCTTATCACTTCTAAAAAAATAACTTTCAATAATGTAGCTGATTAGGTAAAAAAGTTTGAGGGAGTTAAGCATGTTCTTTCGGCTATGGCATTATCCATGAAGTCCTAGAGTACGGGTAACTTTAGTGGTTCATATTACAAAGGTTATAGACAATAGGCATATCCAAGTCACCCGACTTAGTTAGCTCTACATCTTCTACAACTGGTTATTTAGGGGCTATTCAATAGCCTTCAAATGCTAGAGGCCAAGGGGCTTCTTATTCTTTAGCCATTAAGAATTCTCTTAAGAGGGGTTGTTGTTATTGTGGTGTTGCAGGGAACTTTAATAGAGAGTGTCCTCTAAAAATGAAAAGTAATCAAGTACAACAATATACTAGGGATGTTGTCCCATCAGGTAAAGGTGTAGGCGGTTGTAACTCCTTGGATTTTGGCCCCTAATTTTTTTTGAGTTTTGAACTCTCTGTCCAAGTTACGACTCTCCCTACGAGTTGTATATGGGTCATAGGACCCTAGTCATAGAGTGACTAGTGAAGATCCCCTTTGTTTCTGTCTTGGCTACGAGTAATTCCTAATGAGTTTTATGGACTCTTTACGAGTCTTAGTGTGCCTTCCTTAACGAAACCAGTGTGATGGACCATGTTTCTATTCAGGGTATGATTATGTCCCTATGAGTGGTATGGTCTATACATGGGTTGTAGTGTACGACTCGTACAGTAAATAGTTAAGGGTCCTTGAGCTACTGCCTTGACTATGACTCATGTTGGAGTGTTATTACAAGTCTTATAGTAACTAGTAGTCATAGGCTATAATTTTTCAGCTTTTAACTAAGGGCACTTTGGATATTTTCCCTCTTTCCCAATTGTGAACCACGACTTAAAACCCCTTTAGGGTATTATTATAACTATGTAATAAATCAAAATAACTTCCTAATCTCTCTCAAATCCCCAAGGTTAAGAACACTAAGGGTTTCTAAGAATTTGGTCAACTAGGGCTCTCAATGGTGATTTCTCTACATAATTCTTATACTTTATGTCTTGTTACGCTTTCTTAACTCTTATTTTATAAAAAAGCATTTATTTAAAATGGTGTGATGGTATGGTTATGAATATGGGTTTTAATATGGATTAAGGGTTTCGGAATGGATCATTCTTGAATTTTTTTCCAATGGTTTTTATGAGTTGTTCATGCTTTGAATTTATTGTTTTTGAACTAATGGGGTTCATGGGCATGGGAATTGAAATGGGGGTTGAGGTAATCCCCCAATTTGATGTTGTGCACTTGGACATTAGTTTTGAACAATTGTATTCCCTCAACCCACTTGTGTAAATGGCTTTGAATTGTGGAATTGTCACTTGGTTTGACTTACACTCCTATAATATTGCATTGCATAAATGTTAAAATAACGAACATGGATTTTGAAGGCCTTATTGTCTATGTTTTTATTTGATAAACTAAAGAAGTTCAAGGAATTCCTCCAACTTGATTTATTAAAAAAAGTGGGTTGAGGCATTCCCCCAAGTTAATAGAATTGTAATGTCATAATTATGAGCTTGCAAGCTAAATGGTATAACGATACCTGTGGTGTGCCTTAATGTTTAATTGCTTGGTTAATGAATGGGTTATGTGAAACTTTTTAAAATTAGGCTTAGTGGGGGTTATGTAGCTACGTCGTGAAGGTGTGGGTATCGAATGACTAATACTAGAAACTCACATTTGCCAACGTGAGGGTTGGTCTTGATGACTGTGTGTATGGTTTTCACTATGGATATATTTTGCATTTAGGATTGACGTGGGGTTGGGGCATTCCATGGTCTTTCTTTTTACCTCTAGTTCATATTGCTATTATGCACAGGGGACCTTTTAGCAGGGGGACCTGAAGTCATATAGCCAATGGGTGCCTGTTTATAATGATTTAGCTACATAGTCCAGGATAATGCTTTACTATCATTCTAAACCTTATTCTATACCCCAACATATATTATATATATGTATGCATGTATGTGAATATGTACAGTAAGTTTGGAATTAAACTTTTTGCTAACATTATTTTACCCTTACGCTGAGTTACATGCTAATGCTCACCCTAAAACCATCACCGAATGTTCTATCCCCATGGAATGCAGGGTCCAACAACCCTTCTACTTTTACTTCATAGTGATATGTGATCTTATAGTTGGTTGTTGTGGTGAAGTGATTAGCTTAAATTATCTATAAGATTTGATTATTCCATCGGTTTTCCTTCCATAAATTAGAATTAAAGAATTCACATTTTGATTGTCATCATTGTTAGGGTTAGGTGCATGTTCTGATATAAATTCTTTTCTGCTGTAGAGGCTTTATGGATATTACTATAGATAGGGCATTAATGTTGACACTCTTAGATGTCTTTGAACTTATTACTTTCTATCTTGTTATATGTCAAAATTTAACCACTGTTAGATGTGTTATGTTCTGTTTGACTAGTCAAAGGGGTTAGTCTTCAGTCCTTGGTGGACTTGAGTATCCGTTATGGATAGACCTCGATTTGAGTCATGAAAATATTAGTAACAGAGCCTAGGTTCATGGTCAATTAGGTGTCTACAAAGATATGTCAAGTAGAGTCTCTTTCATGGGTGTGTAACGCGCCATATTTATAAGGGAAAGGCTATGAGATATTTAGGAATGTTTCCCTTTATTGTGTTCTACTTTTGATCTGTAGGGTCTAAGGTCTTGAAAATACTTTAATCTCAATTTGCGTATTTTAGATCATGCCTCCCCGATGATCTGCTGCTAGTGGAACTTCTTATGTCCCATCTGAAGATAATATGGATGAAACCCATCCTTCTTATGGAGTTTAGACCTGGTCTTGGGCTCCAACTCTAGATTGAACTGCTCCATGTTGAGTTCCACCGGTCCCTACCAGTCTTTCTATGGATCCTCAGGATGATGATGATCATGTCCAACCTCCCTAATGAGATATTTTAATACTGAATTTCGATAAACTATTCGCCTGCTAACCTAGTTGGTGACTTCTCAATCACATTAGTTTAGCCCTGCAGGTACTATTGTGAGTTCTTCTTAGGCTACTCGAGTCAGGCAGTTTATGAGGTTCAATCCTCTGAAGTTTACTGGCTCTAAGGTTGAAGAGAATCATTAAGAATTCATAGATGAGAAGGAGAAGATTTTCCTAGTTATGCATACTTCCAACTCTAAAGGTGTGGAATTTTCCACATATCAGTTAAAAGAAGTGACATATTAGTGGTATGAGGAGTGGTACTATTCTAGGGGTGATAATATGGAGTTGGCACTATAGGATGAGTTTTTGAGTGCCTTCCTAGGCCATTTCTTTTATTAGAAGTTAAGGGAGGCCAAAGTTGAGGAGTTTGTGAATTTGAAATAGGGTAGGATGGCTGAAAAAGGGTATGCTCTAAAATTTCATTAATTGTCCAATTTTTCTCCTGAACTGGTGTCTAGCATGAGGGCTAGGATGAGGAAGTTTGCTTTGGGTTTGTCTCAGGATTTTTTACTAGAGTTCAAGGCCTCCTTGTTAATAGTGATATTGATATCTTTAGGCTTATGGTGTATGTGTAGCAGTTCAACGATGAAAAGAAGAGACAAGCTAAAATAAGGGAAATTAAAAGTAAGAGGTCTAGCTATTATGAGAAGGGTGGTGGCTAGCAGAATAGTGGTAGAGATGGAAGGCAATGGTCTAAGAAGAGGTGAGGAAATTCTAGTTCATATTCTATGGTTAGTGCTCTATATCCTAAGTTGTTTGGTGATTACTGCTTTTAGAGAAATAGTGGGTTTAAGGGATAAGGTGCCCAATCACAGGCCAGTAGGTCCCAGTCAGCCCGCCATATCCTCCTTGTTGATTTTGTTATCAGTTGGACCATGGTTTTTGTAATGAGGGGAGAAATAAGTGTTTTTGATGTGGCCATCCAGGCCATATTAAGAGGAACTGTTGATGAGTGGTGAGTTTACCATTCAATTGCACTCATTATGTGGGTACATTAACTTGTTATGGATGAATAAATAAGACATAATTGCGATTATATACACAAATGACCACTTCTTGCAGGCATAGATTTAAAGGGTTTGGAAGATGTGGATTGGAGCTTAAAATGGTCAAAAAGGGAGAAATAAAGTATATCTGAAGACCTAAAACAGAAGGGCCTTAGGTACCGTGGTTGCGATCTACTGACCGCAGTTGCGGCAGTCAAGGATGATCAACTAATCATGGTCATAGAAGTAAATTGCGATCGTAGTTAGACCTGCACGATCGCGGCCTAGCGAAGGATTTCAGCCCAAACGTAAAACTATAATTACACGTACTGATCCCAATTTGACAAAAATAACTCAAACCCTATCATGGGGGAATCATTCAATCTTCCCCAATTTTTAGGTTTAGTTTTGTGTAGCTCATAGCCTCATTTTTGGAGAAGAAAAAATATTGTATAAATATGGGGTGAAGAATACATTAGAGACTTTCTAAGAGGAAGATTTGCTCACTTCCATTGTTGATATTGTGGGAGAACCAAGTTTGAAGTAACATTCGCTTAAATCTTCAACAAATCATTTCAATGGATATTATGGATATTTCTATGCTTATTTATCTTATGTGTAGCTAAATCTCCCTCTTGGGGTTATGTGTGAATAATGGTTTTAAGGTGTGTGGATTGTTATTATTAGCATCCATTTGGTAGTTCATGTTTATGGGTTTTATCATTGCTATGCTATTTTGGTTGGGATTTGATGGCTGAAAGCCCTAAATACCCACAAGGGTTTGATGGGTGAAAGCTCCAAGATCTAGAAAGTTCAAGGCCATCTTCGAAAGAAGGGTTTTGGGTGAACTTTAGGAATCCATGTCATCCTTGAAAGAGGGATGTGGGGACCAAATCAATGATAGATAATTATGTGTGTAGTTTGCTAAATTTTCACTATCTTAGACATAAGGGTGAATATGAGGTTCTCTATGCCACGGGTATCATCCTAGAAATATGGATGCCTAGATTGAGGTTGTGTCTACCAATTGTTGAACACACCTATTAGGTATTCAAAAGAATCAATGGGTGAAAGTTTGATGTTTTGTTGAAAGACTAGCATCAAAATCTATAACAAAGCCTACCCATATTTGATTTACTAAATTGACGTTAATGATTAACTCCCATAAGTCACTCCCTTAGTAGTGCTTAATCCCAAGATCCGTGTTTAATTGTTAAAACTCTAATTATTCATAGCCCCAAATTTATTCTTGAAAAAACTCAAAAACAAAAATATTATTGTAGGAACCTATCCCCCATTTTATCTTTTTGAACCATTTGTTTGAATTTAACTTGTATCTATCATTTTGAATTAATTTGATTGCCACTCACATTGTTCCTCATGGATTCAACCCCGACTCCAAAGTTGGGTAAATATATTGATGACGACCGCCTTCCACTTAAATTAACGTGTAAGTTGAGCGTTATAAAAAATGGCGCCGTTGTCGGGGAATAATTTGACGTATTAAGTTATGTTGGAATTTTAGTTACTTTCTTGAATTCAAGATTGTATATATTTGTTTGTAATGTTCTTTTATAGGTAGAGTTTAGTTTATTTTTATTTTTATTTTTCTATGGCATTTTCCGACAAATAAGATGTTGGTAGTTGGAAGTTCGATCTTGATGATCCATAGCTATATCACAAAGTGCCATATTTCATGAGCAATTGTGACTACGCTTCCTGGAGATAGAAGGGTTCACCATCTCAATCCTATAGGGAGTATAGGTGTTCTTTATGTAGTGGTCTAGATGGACATTGGAGTGATTGTCCACGTGCCCCTTCCCCCCATTATACTAACCGAGTTTCTAGTACTTCTTATGAGATTGATAGGTATTAGGAAGAGAAGAAGGAAGAGAAAGATACCAAGTCCAATAGCCGTGACCTAAGGTTACAAGCTATGTTGGATCGGTTAGAAGCAACGGAGGAGGGCCTAGAACACATCCATCAAGAATGAACAAGTGTCAAGAAGGAGGTAATGGGCGAATAAGAAAAGATTGAAACTATCATTACCATGCCCATTACTCCAGAGGAGATATGTCAAAAAGAGAAACCAAGCTATGATGATGATCTTGGTAGTGAAGAATCCTCGGTGACTTCCCAACAATACGAATCATTTGAGGAAGGAGAGGCCAAAATAAAATAAATGAACAAGAGTCAAAAGAAGAATAAATACAAAACTCTTAGAACGACTCTAGTTCATTTCCTGATGACAATGCTTTGGAGGAAGCTAACCCAAACTTAGGTGTTGGACCTCATTCAACCCACTTTATAACATTAGGCATATAGGATGTGATGAGGATCCACCCCTTTGACCAAAGGAGGATTGTGGGGAGGTGGAGTCTAAATCTTATGTTTTGCACTTTAACACCCCAAAGAAGCACATGGAACCCCATCCATCAAAGTCCAAGATGCTCAACTTATGAAGTACAAGGAATGTCCTATTGATGAGCACTCTTTTACCCTTGGAACCAATGAAGAAGATCAACGTGAAGTTGGGTAAAAGGTATAAGTCTTCAAAATGGCGAGATCGAAGCTTGCTTGTTGTTTTACCACCTCTTCCAAGTTTTATTTTGGATGATTTAAATTTTTGTCCCTTTGCCGCTCATTGCATATTTAGTGAAAGTCGGGATGGAGATTTAAATTTTCTAAGTAGATACATACAGGGAATGAGTGGAGTTGTCGTGCTGCGACGTTAAACTAAGCGCTCGATGGGAGGTAACACATCAAGCCACGAAAAGTGGCACATATCCTTTTATTTACGCATGCTAGGATAGATTTTGGTTTTTATTTTTGTGAATGCATAATACCTAAAATGTGGTTCCACAAGGCATTTTTATCTAAGTTGAGAAAAAAATGTATGAAATTGGCAAGTTTGAACTGAGCAACAAATGTAAGAAACCCGATTGTTGGCTTCTAGTTATCGCGATCACGGTCCTATTTCCGTGATCGTGGAGGCCATGTGATCGCGATTGCAGTACTATGAACTCTATTGTGGTCAATTCAGTTTAAAAGATCATCCAACTGCCCATCCCCTCCCCCCACACACAATTCTCTCTCAATTTTTTTCATAATCCTCTAAAATTTTTGGTACTCCATTGCATACCCAAGATTCAACTGACCAGTTTGCATCACCTAAATTGGCAAGTGGTCGAACTTTCTCTAGTTTTGATATAAAATTAAATGTTTAGAACTTATAGTGTGGAAAAAGGCCTAAACTAGTGACTGCATTACTTAGTACATATTTGGTTGTAATTTTTGTTGTGGTTGGTTGTTATAGTTGGTGTACATACTGATGGGGAAGTATTGAGTACCCAAGTTTGAGCTTTAAAAGATTAAAGTAATCATGTACCCTATGTGTTTGATTAAATTCCCTAATGCATGCAGTTTGATTTCTTCCAGGTTTAAGGGATACAATCACACACTCTAGGCTCGACTTTACTGATTAAAATGCTATCATACCTAGTTAAAATAGGGAATTAGGATTTAAAATTATATTCTGAACACTGTCCAAAAACTATCATACCTGGTCTCAAGTACCGCAATTTAGGTATCGATGACCGCAATCACTCCACTCAGTTGCGGTCAGTGCTTTGTGATTGCCATACCTCAGAGCAGATTCTGGCAGATGTCAAAATTTTTACACATCCTTAACGACTCCCAAAACTACCCATAGATCTACCATGTGGGTTTATCTGATCGGTCTAGCATGTTGTTGGTGCGATAACACTAATATTAGCCTGAGTTGACATTAATTACAGGTTCTAAGCTTCACAATGGGAGATTACGACCATATCCAATTCATAGACCTAGAATACCAAAGACAATACGATAATGACATCCTACGAGACAAATTGTTAGTTGAGAGTGGCATGTGCATCGATGGGGTTCCATAACATTATCTAGGATTTTTTGGAAGGCTTTCTGCTTTTGGATGGATATGCTTTGTCCCGAATCCTTCTGAGGCAAATGAGCAATGGGTGCGGGAATGTTATACAAATTTGAGCGCTATCTCACTTGCAAACCTAGTAATGAAAATTTCAGGAAGGTATGTGCATTTTGGAGTGCAACAGGTTAATAAAGTGCAAGTGTTTTAGGATTCTAACATGGCAGACTTTGAAGTAAAAGGCTGCAAGTCGGGAACCTGGATGGCCAACATTTTTTACCCAAATAGAGAGTTTTCCTGGGCTTCTACCAAAAGAGGGATCTCCACAAATAAATTCTCACCAGAGAAAAAAATTTGGTTACACATTATCTCTTGCAGAGTCTCACTATGCACTCACATAATGTTAGTCACCGAGTTGTGAGCTCGTATAGTATCCTGCCTGATGACTGATATTAATCTAAATATAGTCTAGATTGTTCTTGAAGACTGGATTCAATACAAGATTTGGGGTGGTACACTACTTCCATTCCATTCTCTTATTATTGAACTGTGCAGAAAAACAATGGTGGAAGAGTATCCTATAGATACCTGGGTGAAACCAAGTCCCCGTATCTCTCCACTCAAACTAAAAGGTGAAGGTGTACCTCGATACAACAAGAAATGAAAAATTGACTCACATAAGTCAACAGCTGAGGAGCCTGAATCTAGTTGGCCATCCACCACTAGGCCTTTGGATGATGTAGGTGTTGATGTCAGGGCCATCAGAGAGCTGTTAGCTAGTTTTCCTTAAGGACTGGGGAAACTATCTTCTAGGTATCATTTAAATATGTCTATTGTAGATTATGAGGAAGACATGAAGGATCAGTAGACACAGGGTGCTATAGTAGCCATCTTAGAGAGATATTATTCAACCTTGGCTACATCTCACAAGGACCTCAAGATGTCACATGAGAAGATATTGAAGGGAAAAAAAGGGAGAAGGCTTGACAGTGATGATGAAGCACATGTTGAGTGGTCGATATAGAGTAAACGAAAGACAACGACTCATGATGCATATTCAGGGAGACCCTCTTACTTTCACTTGATTGCATTTGCAGTGAGGACACTGCATTCTTATGGTTGGGGGTGCCCCCGATATTTACTTTGATGATTATTTTTGGTTGATGTTTTGGATATTATTTTATTTTCAGATGCTACATTTTTTATACTCGAATGGTGCCCACATTTTATGGATTATCATATTTTTACTTTATTTTTGGTAATCTATTGATTTAATTTTATTTCAATCTTGTTGATGCATGACTAGTTTTACCCTATGATGGATCGATCAACGGCGGTATAAAGGGTGAAGCGTCGTGTTTGGGTTTTGAGATATAGATGCAGGGGAATTCTGAGTACTCGTGGCATCAATTTCATGAATGCAAGGAAGTTTTGAGTACCAGTGGCATCTTATTTTGATAAAACTTGGGTCACTTTATACATCATTGGTGAAGTCTGACTAGCCCTATTGTTAGCTTTCCCATTTTAAGCCTAAATGTGAGACTAAGTCCTTGGTTGTATCCGTAGTTTAGAAAATTGTGCGTGGTCCTAATGTAAAATAAACAACCCCCTCCGTCCAAAATTTTTAAAGGAAAAAATCATAGAGCATGGACGCGAGTAACTTTGTAACAAATATTTTTCTCTTTTTGTGGCTCCCCATATTGTTGACTTGTAAATAACATTAAATACTAGAATTTTGTCTCGCGGAAGGGACAATTGAGCCTCCTTGGCAAGTCTTTGCATTCCATGAGTGGTAAACTTTTTGCATTCATCTATCGTATACTTGTGTTATCTAGAACTTTCCCCGTTGGTCTCTCAAGGCTAGTTTTGATTGTATGTGGTTAGAGAAATGATATTAAGCCATCCTTATGAATTTGGAAGCCAATTTATCCTAAAAAGCCTACCCAAATATGAATGTAACCCCTATTTACCCACTTTGAGCCTTTGGACCTTTCTCTGGAAAACACATGATAAGCCGTGAACCATTCTTGTTATCCCTCTTTTGAACCTGTAATACCCCATACTTTTCTTAGCTCTAAAAGTTTCCCCAAGAATGTTAGAAGCTATCTTTGAAAGATGAATATACTTTTATAAACATGGTATTTTCAAGATTTTAACTTTTTGTCATGTGGGAAATTCAATAAGCATTCTATCGATACAAAATTTTCCCAAATCCGACACCCGGGTGAAGAGTTAGAGCCTTTTTAGTGAGACCAGTATCACCAGAGCCTTCAGCGCGTCGTGGAGATGGATCAAATGGAAATTGTCAATTTCCAGTGTTGCTCCACGATAGTGGTGCATCATGCCAAACTTTCAGGTTGCAGACAAGGTGGCAATGCAATAGCTCCACATCGCGCCACAGTGGAATTTCCCATTTGTCACTTTCTAGTGACTTGGCGCGATACTAGTGCGTCGTGCCAAGGATGAAAATTAGAAAATTTTCTCAAAAATTAAATACGTATCCTAGGATTAAAAGGGTCAATTTCCCACCCTATATTAGCCTTATAACACAAGATTTATCCATAATTCAGTAGCTTATACTCAATTACTCTCAATAACTCTCAAGAACAAGCCCTAGGGTTTTCATAGAAGGTTCAATTCCAAGGAAATTCACCATCAAATTTCAAGAATCTCTCCATCAATCTTCGTAGAATCACAAGCTAAGGTATGCGTAGTGTTCATTCATGGACTCCTTTCGTCCATGAAGCTCAAAAATCTCTTTTCTAAGTTTAAGTTTATGGATTTCTTAATGAATTTCATGTTGGGTTAGTTTTGTTTATGTTGAGAATGATCAATTTAATTCAAATCCATGTTGGGTGATCATTTTTCTATGGAATTGATTTGTATAGATGTATATTTATGTGAACCTATAAATAAACCCTAGGATAATGAAATTAGATATGAATCATGATGTCTGATTGTTGTATAATGTTATCTACATATGCTATGCCTATCATGTGTATGATTAAATGCCTAGATGAAGGAACAATGCCCAACTAGTATGATATCATGAAATCCCCATGTATGTACAAGCTTATGCATATCAAATGTTTGATGAAGTGCTTCAATGTATAAATTATGAATTGTGTTGTTGGTCATGTGTTCAAGTAAGCCATGCCATGTCAGTTTCTTCTCATCAAGTCCTGGGGGTACTTGTACCCGAACATTTAGCTGTGTGCCTAGTGCCATGTCTTGTTTTTCATGATCTCTTCAGTCAAGCTATGATCCATAGAACTCAGTCAGTCATGTGACTCAGGAAATCTCAATAATCTTCGTAGTTTAGTAATCTCAGTGATCTCAGTACTCAGTAATCTCAGTAACCTCAGTATTCCCAGTCAATCTCAGTAACCTCAGTATTCTCAGTCAATCTCAGTAACTTCAATATTCTCAGTCAGTTCTCAGAACTCAGTACATTCAGTCAGTCAACGAAACTCAGTATATTCAGTTTCGCTCTGCTAAACAATACCACTAGTATCAGTTCAGTTTAGCTAATCAGTTTAGTTCAGTTAATCAGTTCAACTCAATTAATCAGTTCAGTGTCTTTTAGATGGGAGTAGGATTCAGCACCGAGCGAGCCTAGGGATGGGGACTCACCTGCTAGATAGGACTGAGATCCCCAGAAGCAATCCCTAAGTTCTATAACTACGTAGCCAATGTAGGTTGAGATGCAACATACGCATTTAGGGACATATATACGTCTCATTTGGGTTACCTACCAGGAGGGGTTGACGAAAGAGCTCCCTGTCAGAGAGGGTATGCTTACAGCAGGTCTTTACCCATGGCACAATATTGACACCCTTCCATCTGGGGTTATAGGTTGGACCCCACCAGTTCAGTTCCAGGGTATGTCGGTTAGATGATTAACTCCCAAAGTCTCAGTCACAGTCTCAGTCTCAGTAAAAGAACTCAGATAATTCTTCAGATTTCGGGACTATTAGATACAGTCAAATTTAGATACAGTATAGAACTCAGCTAGTTCCATCATATTCAGGACTGTTAGATACAGTCACTCATGTTAACATTTATATTAATTCTTAGAACTCATGTTATCATTATTCAGCTTTAGGACTATCAGATATAGTCAACGGGACCAGTTCTTCATAATTAGAACTGTCAGAAACAATTATTCATGTATCAGTAACATAGTATCAGTCCCTTAGAATTCAGTAATATAGTATCAATCTTTCTCATTTATCAGCGAATAAAGGGTCAATATCAGTAGACTCAGTATTCAGTGCTATCACGATCTCAGTTATAGTTACGTAGTCATGTATGTAATCTCATGTTCATGTTAGTCAGTCAGTTAGTATTGTTCATGCATATGAACCATTTGCATTTAGCCTACCTCACTTGCATAGTAGTACATTCAAAGTACTGACGTATTTATGCTATGGTGTCTTATACTATAGGTTTAGAAGCACGAGCTCCAGAGAACCAATAGCATCCCAGTTCAAAGATCAGAGTTAGCAGTGATTCCTCATCCTTCGAGGACATGGTGATCATATTATTATTTTAGTTTTCAATTTATTTGAGTAGTCAGAGTTAGTTGGAGACATGTCCCATCAACTCCTTACTCAGACAGTTTAGAGGTTTTAAGACTATAGCATGTTAGACAGTTATTTCAGATTTTGTTTGGTATTGTTATACCATTTCCAGACATTTTTTATCAAATATTCATTTAGTTTTGAACCTTATGGCCATTCAGTTCATGTTTCCGCATATTTACAATATATTTTTCAGTGCTCAGTTATAGATATCAGTCATGGATTAGTTTGTGGTCCTTTGGGGTCATGAGCACCATGTAGCATTTCGGGTACCAAATTTGGGGCGTTATAGAACAATACTCTCCTTGAACTTGAAAATGCAACTTGAGGCTAAAAGCCTATGTTAGGGGTGGTAAAGTTAATAGAAGGAAGTTTAAGGCCATGAAGTGTTAGTAGAATGTCAAGGTGCCTAAGTGATGCAAACAAATGTTTAGAAAAATAAAGGATCCAATAAAGGATAGAATTTAATGAAAGGTTCAAGAAAAAAAGAAACAAGAAAAGTGGTGAACAAAGGAAACAAATTGTAGGCATGACAAAAAAAAGAAACAAATAAGAGCGACCAATAGTTTAAAAAAAGGATTGAAAAGTCTGATGTTGATGTTCAAGGAAGGGAGTAGCCATGTTTTTCCCAAACAATATCCTAGCCTAACCCAAACCTACATTACAAGCTTAGAAAGTCCTTTAAGATCTCCAACTATTTACTTTCATTGTAGTAGCGATTGAAAATAAGGGAAAGCCTATGGTATAACACATGTTTCATTGAGATTTCTTTTGTCAGAGAGAGAGATTTTGTGCACTTAAAATTCCGTGTTATATATTTTGTAGCTTGATTTGAGGAATTCTCTTTCTTGTGAGGACGATATATGAAACAAGTTGAGGTGGGTGATTTTGTCTCCTTCTGGCATTGAGGCTAATGGAGTATGACTTAGTTGTGGTCAAAAGGGAGTCACTTCTAGAGTGTTGGTTTTTATTTCTTGGTCGCTCTTTGAAGTCCTACGTAGCCTTGGTTTTAGTATTTTATAAGGAGGGGTGTAGCAAAGTTAGCTTATCCCATGTGCAATGAGATTTTTATGGTTGTGATTAAAGTTGAGGTCATTGTGATTATTAAGGCTTAAAGGTTGGGCTTAAATGATTGTGTCTCATGATATATAGTAGTGTTGCTTGAGGACAAGTAAATGCATTAAGTTGGGAGTGTTGATGAGTGGTGAGTTTACCACTCAATCATACTCATTATGCATGCACATTACCTTATTATGGATGAATAAATGAGACCTAATTGCGATTAGATGCACTAATATCCACTTCTTGTAGGTATAGAGTTAAATGGTTGGAAAGATGTGGATTGGAGCTCAAAATGATTAAAAAGAAGGTCCTCAGGTACCGCAGTTCCGATCTAATGACCGCGGTCGCGACAGTCAAGGATGGTCAACTAATCATTGTCATAAAGGTAAACCATAGTCATGTAACCGCGATCGCAGTCAGACTCGTGCGATCACAGCCCTAGCAGATGATTTAAGACCAAGCGCAAAACTGTATTTGCATGACTGATCTCAATTTGATAAAAATGACTCAAACCTTATCATGGGGGAATAATTCCATCTTCCCCAATTTTTAGGTTTAGTTTTGTATAGTACATAACCTCCATTTTGGGAGAAGAAAATATTATATAAATTTTGGGTGAAGAATACATTAGAGACTTTCTAAGTGGAAGATTTTCTCACTTCCTTTATTGATATTGTAGGAGAGCCAAGCTTGAAGTAACATTCTCTTAAATCTTCAACAAATTATTTTGAATGGAGATTATGAGTATATCTATGCTTATTTATCTTATGTGTAGGTAAATCTCCCTCTTGGGATTATGTGTGAATAAGGATTTAAGTGTGTGTGGGTTATTATTATTAGCATCTATTTGGAAGTTCATGTGTATAGGTTTTGTCATTACTATGCTATTTTGGTTGAGATTTGATGGGTGAAAGCCCCAAATACCCATAAGGATTTGATAGGTGAAAGCTCTAAGCTCTAGAAAGTTCAATGCCATCTTCGAAATAATGGTTTTGGGTGAACTTTAGGAATCCATGTCATCCCTGAAAAAGGGATGTGGAGACCAAAGCAATGATAGACAATTATGAGTATAGTTTACTAAATTTTCATTATCCTAGACATAAGGGTGAATATGAGTTTAACTATGTCATGGGTATCATCCTAGAAATAGGGATGCCTAGATTAAGGTTGTGGTTACCAATTATTTAACACATTTATTAGGTATTCGAAAGAATCAATGGGTGAAAGTTTGGTGTTTTGTTGAAAGACTAGCATCAAAATCTATGACTAAGCCTACCCATATTTGATTTACTAAATTAACGTTGATGACTAACTCCCACTTGCCACTCTCTTAGTAGTGCATAATCCCAAGATCTGTATTTAATTGTTAAAACTTTAATTATTCATAGCCCCGAATTTATACTAGAAAAAACCCAAAAAGAAAGATTAGTGTAGGAACCTATCCCCCATTTTATCTTTTTATTCCATTTGTTTGAATTTAACTTTAATATATCATTTCAAATTAATTTTATCACCACTCACATTGTTCTTCGTGGATTAGACCCCAACTCCAAAGTTGGGTAAATATATTGACGGCGATCGACTTGCACTTAAATTAACGTGTAAGTTGAGCATTATCAACTATCCCTCCGATGATTTTTCTACTGGCTAATAAAGTTCAGATTGCTTCTTCTTTAGCTCCTGCACCAAAGGGTGCTACTTCAGGATCCGATACCGGTAGAAACTATCTTTATGCTTTTGCCACCCATCAAGACTCTAAGGCATCTCCTGATATTATTATTGACACACTAAAACTTTTCTCTCGTGATGTGTATTGTCTGCTAAATCCTGGGTCTACCCTTTTCTGTGTGACCCCTTATGTGGCTATTCATTTTGGTTTTTTTCCTGAGTATATTCTTGGTCCTTTTTCTATGTCTACCTCAGTGGGTGACTATTATAGCTAGGAGAGTTTATAGGGGTTGCATGGTAACTTTCTATGATAGGGAGACATTGGTGGATTTTATAGAGTTGGAGAGGTTAGATTTTGATGTTACCATGGGGAAAGATTGGATCTATTCGTGCTATACGTCTCTTAATTTTAGGATCCGGAGGGTTAGTTTCCAATTTTCGAATAAGCCGGTGATTGAGTGGTAAGGTAATTCCCTAGTGCCTAATAGAAGATTTATTTTGTATCTTTGAGCCTGGAAATTAATATCAAAAGGATGTCTGTGTCACGTGGTTTGGGTTTAAGATTCTAATTTCAAGGGTTATCTCTTGTTATCTGTCCCTGTAATTTGTTAATTTCTCAAAGTGTTTCCTGATGATCTTCCTGGTTTCCCTTCCTTATAGGATAATTTATTTTGGGATTATTCTTTATTCAGACACTCATCCTATATCTATCCATCATATCAAATTGCTCTGGCTGAGTTGAAAGAACACAAGGACAATTGAAGATCTTCTTAACAAGGGTTTTTATCCGAACTAGTGTTTCCTCGTGGGGCGCTCTGGTACACTTATTCGTAAATAAGTCCCTTCAAATATGTATTGATTTTCGCTAGTTGAATAAGGTGACTATGAAGAATAAATATTCCTTTCCTAAGATTGATGACCTATTTGACCAACTGTAGGGTGAGATGTACTTTTCTAAGATTGACCTTCGGTCGGGTTATCACCTGTTGAATATTAGGGAGGTAAACATCCCTAATACTATTTTCCCTACCCGATATGGTTATTTTAAGGTTTTAGTGATGACCTTTGGTTTGACTAATGCATCGGCAACGTTTATGAATATTATCAACTGGGATTTCTCTCAGTTGATGGAATTATTCATCATTGTGTTTATTGATGACATCTTGGTTTATTCTATGGTGAGGAGGATCATGTTGATCACCTCCGTATAGTGTTTCAGACTTTTAAGGATCAGCTTTTGTATGTTATATTTTCAAATTATGAGTTTTGATTTGATGTCGTTACTTTTTTGGGTCATGTTATTTCTAGTAAAGGAATCATGATGGATAAATAAAAAGTTGTCGTGGTTAAGAAGTGTCCTAGAACCATGAATCCAACCAATATTAAGAGCTTCTTGGGATAGGACTGATATGGTTGGATGTTTTTGGATAGTTTCTCTTCGATTTATATTCCATTTCCTGGATTAATTTAGCAAAAGGTGAAGTTTCTGTGGTCTGACACTTACGAGGGTAGTTTTCAGAAGTTAAAAGATAAATTGACTTCTACTCCTATTTTGACCCTACCCGAGGGTACTGATGGCTTTGTTGTTTATTATGATTCATCTCATGTGGATTTGGGTTGCATGTTGATGCAACAGGGCATGGTTGTGGCATATTCTTCTAGTCAGTTGAAGGTGCATGAGAAGAATTATCCAACTCAAGACTCGGAGTTGTTGATGGTAGTCTTTGCATTGAGATTTGGCGCCATTACTTGTATGGGGTTTATGTTTATATCTTCTTAGACCATAAGAGCTTGCATTACGTGTTCACTCAGAAGGAGTTAAATCTCTGACAAAGGAGATTGCTTGAGTTGCACAAGGACTGTTATCCGTCTTCATCGTTATCCAAGTGTAATGACCCTTTTGGCTTTTTCTCATGATTCTGCTTATCTTTTCTGTTAGAGATTTTCCATGGCTTCCCCAAGTCATTTATGACTTGATGGAACCTATAGTTCGGTTATCGGGCAGTTCATCTGTTTTTTAGAATATCTTCCCTGTTTAGAAGTCTTCTTTGATTCCAAATAGCCATCGAGCGAAAAATTTAGTAAAACTGTATTGGATGCAAATTCGTACTACGCCAGTAACTCCAGAATATCGATTTTAGGTTGGGTAGACCATTGCTTTTGGTCCCACTACAACTGAACTTATTTCAACAAATAGGTCAAAAATCAATAAATTGGAAATTCGGGTGTATGGCCCACATTTGGTCGAAATGACCTAGAATGGAAAATCTGACTTTAGCAACATGTCTAGAACATCAAAATCAATACGGTTGAAAATCTCATTTTCTCATATTGGATTTCTGATGCATCCCGAGGCCATGGCCAAAACTTGAAATCAAATTCCAAATTTCAGCTGTCGTCTAGTGCAACAAGGTGCCGCGATGAGCTGGTAGCTACTGTGAGCACTGAATAATAATAACAAAATATGTATGCAGAATATCTTAATACACCATATTGTTTTATGTACTAAAACATTTCTGAATCATAAATCCAGAAACAACCCCAAAAAAAAAAACTGTCTAAAACTGATAAAATAATGACAAACTTACTGACTGTCTGAAGTGTCTGAAAACCGCTAACACTGTTTGAATAAGAGTTGATGGGAAAGGCCCCAACTAACTCCAACTAACTACTGAACAGAAAGAATGAAAATAAACATAGTCTGTCCTCGAAATATGATGACTCACCACGCTGTTGCAACCGATGTGCTGGGACGTCTAAGTGATGTCGGGAACTTGAGAATCTTAACCTGTGATATGAGACATCATAGCACAAGAAACGAGTATGTGGTCAATACTTTGAATGTACTGATATGCTAAATGAGGTGGGCTGATATGCATGGTTTCTTGTACAGGAGTAATAACTGGCTGAATGAATAGCATGACGTACTGAATAAAATTTAAGAAATTTGTAAATACTGAGAATGCATGACCAAGCATAAAAAATGTTCTTAATATAATCTGTAAATTGAAATACTGAGTACTGATACATGAATAACTGATATCAGTATGCTATGGTCAAGAAAAATTGAAAATGAATTACTGAGCTGATTACTAGACTGAGACTGTGGATCTATCATTTAACCGACATGCCCAAATGAGCAATTTAGGGCTCAACCTGTGACCCCAGTATGAAAGGTGTCAGTACCGTTCCACGGTACTAATACTGGATATGTAGATCAACTAATGTACTATCTCGAAGGACGAAGAGTGTCAAGCCTAAATTGACAGGTGAGCCCTGGGATGGAGTCAAGCCTGAACTGATGGGTGACTCCTCAAATCCTATGTTGACTATGTAGTTCAGGAGCATAGGGACGGCTACTAACGACTATGCCTAACTGACGGGGAAGCCGCCATCCCTGAACTCGTTCGGTGCTAAATCTTACTCCCAACTGAACTGACTCGGAATACCAAATCATTGTAAGTTTATTGATCATGATAACTGACTGAACTAATATTGCTGATAATATGTCTAAAATAATCCTGAAGATACTAAGACTAAGTAACAGTTAAATTTTTTGGTATTCATAACCCCCAGGACTCGATAGAAATAATAGCAAAATAGTACTAAAACTTTGGGGACATAATATGAAAGCATTAATTTAAAATTCATTCTTATAGGCATTTCATCGAACACTTGATATTCATAGTTTAAGCTAAGCATAGGAATAGTTTAAAGCTTGTAGAAATGGCATGATTACAACATCACTAATTATGATTTAAATCAGCGAATAACACTATTTGAATATGTGGGGTTCAATAACAACAATAATTTTATGTAAACATGGCATAGAATCAAGATTCATTGGATTCATGGTTAAAAATAATAATAACTTATAAAATCTCATAACTTTGAATTTTAAAAAAATTAGATTCTTGGGCTCCATGGGTGAAAGGGACCCATGGATGAACATTTAACATACCTTGATTGAAGAATTCTAGAAAGTTCTTGAATTGGAAACCTTGAATTTGAATTATCTTGGAAAAAGAATGGTCAATTTTGGAGTTTCTTGGAGTTGAATGTTGAAGCCTAGGGTTTTCTTGGAGAGTAAATTGATGAAAAATCAATATAATATACTTAGGATAGGTTAAATCTTTTGTTTACACGATTTGGTGGCTATAGGAAAAGACCAAACTAACCTTGGAAATTAAAACTCAGAACTGGACTAAAAATCCCAATTTTGACCTTAAGCGTGATGCGGTGCTTATTACATAGCGCCACTAGAAAAGGACAATCCCCATTTTGCCCAACGGCGCGATGCGGTGCGATCGCTTTGCGCCACTGGAAATGGACAATCCCAATTTGGCACCTTGGCATAATGCGGCGCTATCGTGGTGCTCCACAAAATGTGAATTTAACCCTTGTATGATGTGGTTCCAATGGATATGACACACTGGAAAATGACGAACATGATTTTTGTCATCATCGCGACGCTGTCTAATCGAGATGAGCTACTGACTTTCATTAAAAGTGCAATAACTTCTCACTCGAGTATTGAATTTTGGAAATATTGGTGTCGTTGGAAAGCTAATTAAATTTCCTATTATTTGGTGGGTTTAGATATGGAAATTTTTTAGTATAACAAAAGATAATCTCGTCTAAAGTTTACTATAGCAACACTATTTTTGAAAACTCTATTGGTAAGGAATATTTTGATCTGTATAATAGCTGGGAGTTATTCGAGGCCTTAAGATACATATAACTCACTAATAAAACTACCAAAGAATTATAATGTACTTTGCAAAAGCTGGAAATATGGCTCTAATATCTGTTAGGATTTTTGGGGTATTACAATTTGGGGACCTAGCCATTCAGAATTTTAGTTTATTGAAGTAGCCTGTTCAGTTATTTCTGTTAGATTAAGTCAGCTGGGGGTCCGTCCCAACGACTCTCTAGTTGTTAGTATTAGAGTCTTGTCAGACTACTAGTTATAACTCAGATTTTGAGTGTTGATTGTCCAGACTTTTAAGTCAAGTATTCTCAGATATTATATTCAGTTAATTCCAATGTAGATCAGAAAGAATTCAAAATTCCATCATTGATTATGTGTTTATATTTCTCTATTATGAGTTTCAGATTTAGTAGAAGGCTTACAGGGTTAGCTTAAGATTACTCATAGTCTTGAGCACCATGTGACGTCTCGGGAGCTGCTTACAGGGTGTTACAAACTTGGTATTAGAGCCTAAGGTTTTAAAGTGTCCTAGGGAGTCAGAAAAGCTCTGTTACATAGAGTTTTGATCATGGGTGTAAAGCACTCCACATTTATGAGCAAGAGGCTATAGGATGATTTAGGAAATCATCCTTTTCTTTCATGATCCATCGTGCTTAAAATTGTCTATATATGGTTTTAAATCATGATCTTATGTGAAATAATATACCACCTTGCAGAGATAATGCCTGCAGAAATAATAACCAGCCACCCCAGCCTGTTGATCCTCTAATGAGAATATGTCTCATGATGAATTTCGGGCTGTATTTCAGGTGTTGGCCCAAGCTGTGACTTCCAATATTCAGGGAAATCATTAGGATACAGTCCCTCATCATCAAGAGGGTGATTTAGCTACAGCTAAACTTCATTACTTTATGAGGATGAATCCGCCTGAATTCCTTAGGTCTAAGGTAGGTGAGGACCCATAGTTGGACCTTGAGGAGGTGAAAAAGATCACCCAAGTTATGCATGTTACTGAAGCTAAGAGTGTAGAATTAGATTTTTATTGGCTGAAGGATGTTACTTATGATTGGTTGGTGATTGGAAAAAGGGTAGAGGTGAAAATGCAGCTCCCCTGAGTTGGCTGGTTTTTCAAGATGCATTTCTAGATGGGTTCTTTCTGTGTAAGTTATGAGAAGCACATATTGAGGAGTTCATGAACCTACGGTAGGTGTCGATAAAAGTGAAGGAGTACTACCCTAAGTTCAATTAGTTTTCAAAGTATGTTCCTTATTTGATAGTTGACCCAAGATCGAGTATGAGTAAGTTTGTTACCGGAGTGTCTGGTTTGGTAATCGAAGAGTGTTGGAATGCCATGCTTATTAGGGATATGGATCTTGCTAGATTGATTATTCATGCTCAACAGATTGAGGCAGAAAAGTTGAAGGGGAGAGATAGAGAAAATAAGAAGGCTAGAACTGGGCAATTTGAGTATGACTAACAAAAATTTATAGGGGAAAGAGTTTGCGGTTTTAGGGTCGCCCATCTATGTCAGATCCATTTTCAACCAGTGTTCACGCACTCATAGCCAAGCAGGAATAGTGGGGTTGGACTGTTATGTCTGGGTTTTGGAATAGTGTGGGTGGAAGTCCCAGTTATTCTTCATATGCTAGATATGGTAAGAATTATCTTGGTGAGTGTTTTCTGGGATAGAAAGGTTGTTTTGGGTGTCGTAAGTTGGGTCACACAATCAATGAGTGCCCATATGCTAAGCAAGAAAGCAGGGATATTCATCCCCAAACTCAAGTTACTAGCGTACCAGCTCCTCTAGGTCATCCAAGCCCTCCTCAGGGGGCATCATCTAGTACCGGTGGTGGTCAGTACCAGAATTGATTTATTCTTTGTGATCCCACCATAAGAAAGAGAGTTCAGCAGATGTTGTTACTGGTATGCTTCATGTCTTTTATCTTGATGTTTATGCGTTGCTAGACCTAGGGTCAAATCTCTCTTATGTGACTCCATTAGTTGCGGTGAATTTTGGAGTAGATCCTAAAAAGCTTTCTAAGCCCTTGTTAGTTTCTACCCCAGTGGGTGAGTCAGTTATTGCCAAATAGATCTACAGAAAGTTTCCTATCACTGTCCTTCATAAGATCATATTAGCATACTTAATAGAGTTAGATATGGTATACTTTGACCTTATTTTGGGGATGGATTGGCTTCATTCCTGTTATGCATCTATGATTGTCGTACCCGAGTGGTGAAGTTTTAGTTTCCAGATAATCTAGTCTTTGAGTGGAAAGGTAATTTCATATCTCCTAAGATTCATTTCATATCCTATATTAAAACCAGTAAGTTGATCTCAAAAGGGATCATTTATCATTTAGTTCAAGTCAAAGACACTAAGTCTGAGGCTCCAACAATTCAGTCAGTCTGTGTAGTCAATGAGTTCCTGAAGTTTTTCCAAAAGATTAACCAGGGGTACCTCCCGACAGAGAAATAGAATTTGGTATGGATTTTCTTCCTGATACTCAGGCCATCTCCATTCCTCCATATTGTATGGCTCCAACCAAGCTTAAAGAGTTAAAGAAGAAACTTAAAGAACTTTTAGATAAAGGTTTCATAAGGCCCAACATTTCTCTATGGAGAAATTTCATCCTATTCATGAGAAAGAAAGATGGTTCTCTATTAATGTGCCTTGACTATCGTCATTTGACTAAAGTCACAGTTAAAAATAGATACCCTCTTTCCAAAATTAATGATTTATTTGATCAACTCTAAGGTGTAAGTTACTTCTCTAAGATAGACCTTAGATCCAGCTATCACCAGCTTTGAGTAAGGGAGTGTGATATTCCTAAGACAGCTTTCAAAACCCGTTATGGTCATTTTGAATTCCTAGTCATGTCCTTTGGACTAACAAATGCTCCAACAGGCTTCATGGACTTGATGAACCAAGTTTTCAAATAGTACCTAGACATGTTTGTCATAGTCTTTATCGATGATATTCTTTTTTATTCCCGTAGTGAGAATGATCATGTAGACCATCTTAGAATTGTGTTACAAACTCTTAGATACCACCAATTATTTTCCAAATTCAGCAAGTGTGAATTTTGGCTAAGGTCAGTAGCTTTTCTCGGTCATATTATTTTCGGTGATGACATTAGTGTTAATCCCCAAAAGACCAAAGCAGTGAGAAACTGGCCTAGACCCATTTCTCCTTCAGACATTAGGAGTTTCTTGGGTTTAGTTGGCTATTACATATGGTTTATTGAGGGGTTTTCATCCACTGCATCCCCTATGTCCAGATTGACTTAGAAGAAAGTTAAGTTTTAGTGGTCAGATTCTTGTGAGAAGAGTTTTCAAGAGTTGAAGGCTCGACTTACTTTATCCCCAGTCTTAGCATTACCCAATGATACAGATGGATTCGTTGTCTATTATGATGCTTGTAGAGTTGGTCTGGGTTGTGTTTTGATGTAGAGAGGTAGAGTCATATCCAATGCCTCTAGATAGCTTAAGCCTCACAAAAAGAACTATCCTACTCATGACCTTTAATTAGTTGCTGTTGTGTTCGCTTTGAAAATCTAGAGGCACTATCTGTATGTGGTGTATGTTGATGTGTTTACGGACAATAATAGTTTGCAGTATGTGTTTACGTAGAGAGAGTTAAACTCCATCAGACAACGTGGTTGGAATTGTTGAAATATTATGATATCAGTGTTTTGTATCATTCGGACAAGGCTAACGTTGTGGAAGATGCCGTTAGTGGACTATTGATGGGCAGTGTGGCTCATGTATAGGGTGATAAGAAAGAGTTAGTTTGAGAAGTTCATCAGTTGGCTAGACTAGGTGTGCAGTTAGTTGATTTGGATGAGGGAAATATTTGGGTCTAGAGTAGGGTAAAATCTTCTTTAGTTTCAGAGGTAAAGGAGAAACAAGATAAGTATCCCAGCCTAGTTAAGTTAAAGGAGTCGGTCAGAGATAAGAAGATAGAGGTTTTCTCCCAAGTGGGAGATAGTTTGTTGAGGTACCAGAGTAGATTATGTGTGTTGTGCGTTGATGGTTTGAGGCAAGAGATTATGGCTGAAGTGCATGGTGCACATTACACCATTCACCCAGGTGCTACTAAGATGTATCGAGATTTATGAGAAGTCTATTAGTGGAGTGGTATGAAGAAAGATATTATGGAATTTGTGGCTAAGTGTGTTATTTGTCAATAGGTTAGGGTACAACAACAAAGTCTTGTGGCACTTTGCAGGAGTTTAGTATTCCCATTTGAAAGTGGGAGGAGGTGAACATGGATTTTGTAACACGGTTACCCCATTTGCATAGTCAACATGGTTCGATTTGGGTTATTGTAAATAGGTTAACCAAATCAGCCCATTTCCTGCCAGTTCCTACATCCTACTAAGCCAAAGATTATTCTAATATGTATATTATAGAGTTGGTTCGATTGCACGGAGTTTCTTTGTCCATCATTTCAGATAGGGGTACTCAGTTTACCTTTCACTTTTGGAAAGACTTTCAGAAGGGTCTTGTTACCCAATTCATCTTATTTCAGCTTTTCACCCTCAGACAGATGGTCAGGCAGAGAGGACCGTTCAGACCCTAGAGAAAATTATGAGGAAATGCATTCTTGACTTCAAGGGTAGTTGGGATGATCACTTACCATTGATCGAGTTCGCCTACAATAACAGTTAACATTCTAGAATCTAGATAGCCCCATTTGAGGCTCTTAATGGGAGGAGATGTTGGTCACCAATCGATTGGTTCAAAGTTGGTGAGGCTTCTTTGATAGGGCCAGATGTGTTGTTAGAAGCTATAGAGAAAGTCCAATTGATTTGAGAGAGGATGAAAACAACTCAGAGTCATTAGAAATATTATGAAGATATGAGGATAAAGGATCTTGAGTTTGACGTTAATGACATAGTTTATTTGAAAGTTTTACCCATGAAGGGGGTGAAGAGATTTGGAAAAAAGGGAAAGCTTTGTTCCTGATATGTTGGCCACTACAGAATATTAAGCCATTTTGGGAAGGTGGCGTACGAGAATTAGTTACCTACAGATTTTTCATCCGTTCACCCTATGTTCCAAGGATCTGTAACATCCCGATTTTCGGAACCGAAATGCTACACGACGCTCATGACTCCGAAGGACCACAAGCTAACCCATAAATGATATCTGTACCTTTATACTGCATAATATATCATAAAATGCAGAAACATGAACATGAATGACCATAAGGTTTGAACTGAATAAACATCTGATAACAAAATATCTAAAAAGGGTATAACATACCAAAACAAGTCATAAATACTGAAAATAATGAGATATGAATATCTAATCTGACATTTAGTCTGAAAGCCTCTAACTGAACTGAATAAGGAGTTGAAGGAACATGTCTCCAACTAACTCTAACTACTGAAATAAACTGAAAACTGAAATCATCATGTCCTCGAAACATAAGGACTTGCTTCTAACTCTGACTATTGAGACTGGAATCTACTGCTGATCTGGAGCTCGTGCCTCTGAACCTATGGCGTAAAATAAAACACCATAGCACAAATACGTCAGTACGTCTGAATGTACTGAGTATACGAGTGAGGTAGGCTAAATGCAAAGGGTTATATGCATGAACAATGCTAACTAATATAGACGTGAGAATACATACATGCATAAACAACTATTACTAAACTCGTGATCATACTGACTACTGAATCTGAATGCTGACGACATGAATTTACTATTACTGAGGTACTAAATAGATTATTAACTATTTCTGGCAGTTCGAATTATGAAGAACTGGTTTGAATGACTGTGTCTAACAGTCCTGAGACTGAATACTGGTAACATGAGCTATGCCAACTGATATAACTGATATAACTGTAATGATCGGACAAACAAATATAACCGATACTGAGCGACTGTATCTGATAGTCTAAGTACTAATAGAACTATCTGAGTTCCATTCTACATGGAGTAACTAATTATGAGATCAACCCTATCTAGCGGGTGATCATGAGTATACTGATAATAAGAATGATTTGACTCAGTCTGAGATCTGTCCTATCTAGCGGATGATTTTTAAATCTAATGATTCTGATACTGATTAATCATAGTTGAGATCAGTCCTAGCTAATGTATGATATTGAAGTCTATTTATAATGATAAGCATTGACTGTATCTAATAGTACTGAATTTGTACTACTAAGTTGAGTTGTCTGTGTCTGACAGCCCTAATTCTGTAATTGAAACTGTGGGATGTGTTCATCTAATCGATATACCCTAAGCTAAGCTGACTGGGGTCCAATCAATGCTCTAACTGGAAGGGTGTCAGTACCGCGCCACTAGTAAAGATATCTGTTGTGCAGTCAGTCCTAATCTAGCGGTTGACTCCTGGGATCAGTCCTATACATATAAATTAACTAATGGGTGACCCCTGAGTATGTCAGTCCTATCTAACGGGTGACATCTCGTACCTACGTTGGCAATGTAGTTCTGGAACTTAGGGATTGCTTCTAGGGATCTCAGTCCTATTCTAGTGGGTGAGTCCCCATACCTAGGCTCACTTGGTGCTGAATCCTATTCCCATCTGAAAACTACTGAACTGAATAACTGGGGTAAACTAAATAACTTAACTGAACTGCTTTGCTGAACTGATACTAGTGGTATTATTTAGTGGAGCTAAACTGAGTTTACTGAATTCCGATGACTAACAAAATATACTGAGTTGTGGGGACTGATTGAGAGTACTGAAGTTATTAAGATTGACTGTGAATACAAAAGTTATAGACTGAGTATTGAGATCACTGAGATTACTGAACTACTGAGACTACTGAGATTTTTGAGTTTTTCTAAGTCACATGACTGACTGAATTCTATAGATCATGGCTTAACTGAGAGTATCGTGATAATATGACATGGCTCTAGGCACACAGCTATATTTTTCGGGTACGAATACCCCCAGGAGTCGATGGAAGGAAACTAACATACATGACTGACTTGAGTACTTGACCTACATCAACAACCCAAATATCATAACTTGGGGAATTCCATGAAGTGCATGGATATCATACATTTTGTACATAAGTAGGATTTGCAAGTAAGCATGGCATAATCACATAAGACTAGTTCATGAACATCCCAACAACATTTACAAGACACAATATTAACATGAAAATCATTGGAATATGGTGGCATATCATGAATCCTTCACTTAGTCACAATTTAGCTATAATGCATGATTTCTAGTCTTTTAGGTATTTTATCAAACACCTTACATGCACAACTTAGGCATAGGTGTAAATCATACAATTACTCATCATAAATAATCAAACTTACATTTTTTCAACTCATATGATGTCATAGATTTATAATAACACATAAAGATTCTATCTTGGCATCATTCAACATAAAAACATGATCAACAATCCATTCATAACATGAAAACCATAATATATAGTTTTAGAAAAGGGTTCTTGAACTTCATGGATGAAAGGAGTCCATGAATGAACACACGCATACCTTAGAAAGAAAACCTTGATGATTTGCTGGAAAGTTCTTGGATTGGGAAACTTATTTCTTGATTATCTTGGAAAAAGGCTTGAATCTTGCTTTTGAGAGATGAGTTTGATGAAAACCCTAATCTTGTGGTTGAGAGTGTAAGAGAGGATTTTTAAGATGCTTAACTGAACAAAAATGGGAAAAATTATGCCTCTTTAGGGTTATAAGGCATGGAAGGTGAAGGAAAAGACCAAAATACCCTTATGAAATAATTTCTCAGTTGCTAAAAATCATAGCTGACGACCTTCGTGATAGGACGTCATAAATGTGATAAGCTATCACGAATGTCGTCTCTTAGGGGTTGGTTTCTGCCTAAGGCTGATGACCTTCATGATAGGGCGTCACAAATGTGATAAGCTATCACGAATGTCGTCACTTAGTAGATGGTTTCTGCCTAACGCTGACGACCTTCGTGATAGGGCATCACAAATGTGATAAGCTATCACGAATGTCGTCACTTAGCGGCTGGTTTCGACCTAAGGCTGACGACCTTCATGATAGGGCATCACAAATATGATAAGCTATCACGAATGTCGTCACTTAGGAGCTTGTTTCAGCATAAGGTTGACGACCTTCGTGATAGGGCTTCACAAATGTGATAAGCTATCATGAATGTCGTCACACTATTTCCATCCTGACATGCTGGAGTAAAATAGGCACAACTCTTTGATCCGATATCGTATTTAGGAGAAATTGGTATCGTTGGAAATCTAATTCAAAGATATTTTATTTAATATATAGTAAACCACCCAGTTCATCATATACAACGAGTTATGGTCGATTGAAGTTGACCCTAATTTTGACGCTCACTAAAACTTGAACGATAGGAAAACTTTTAACTTGTACTTGAGTTAGGGGACCTCTATGATCTAAATTCATGCTCAAATAGATTCCCACACTACATAATTGATTAACACACTAAATTTATATGGGATTTAAGGCTTTTGAAACATCCACGCATAGGAATGACGGATTTTTATTCTAGTCCAAAATGTGGGGTATTACAGGATCCTTACTAAAGAAGTATATTAGTGATCCATCTGGTGTTGTACCCTTAGAAAGCATAGATTTTCATGATATCATCTCTTATGAAGATATTCCAGTTGAGATTCTTGATCACCAGATTCGTAGACAAAAGAACAAAGAAGTTCCCTTGGTCAAAGTTCTTAAAAGGAATCAATCTGTTGAGGGCGCCACTTGGGAAGCAGAAGCAGATATGCGAACCAAGTACCCTCATATTTTCACCATAAATTCAGACACAGTTTAAGGTATCAAGTTTCCCTAGATCATCTCTTTTCATTCTAAGTTTCAACTTTATATATTCACTCTCTTAATGATTCTTGCTTTTGTAAACTAACTTTGCCATGCAGTCATGCTTAGAGTTGTGCATGCCAGTGTATAATTTCAGTTCCTTAGCAACCTTATCTTAATTAGTCTCATTAAAGGATAAATGTTTCTAAGGTGGATATATTGTAATACCCCATACTTTCTTAGTTCAACTCAACCCCTAGTATGTGCCCATAACACTTAGAACCTGAAAATAAAGTTTAGTGTTGAGGGGTTTAGTCACTTTTGACTCCCTTTAAACTCCAAGGATTTTTAAGTTGACCTTTCGGGACCCGAGACGATAATTTTGGAGTTAAAGTGTATTCAGGGGTGTAAGTACCATGTCTCGGGTAAGTTTTGGATTTTTCAGACTAGGATTGGATGGTGTTTGGATCAGAGTTCCAGCTTCTCAGCGCGATTCCATTGTGTTTTGGTGAGTATGGCGTCAAGAGGTAAATCACATCGTAGTGTAGTGTAAAAAGGCATTTATCAATTTCCAGTGAGTCACCGCGATGACCCGTTCAGCGCATCGCGGTGAGGTCATTATTGGTGTTCTAGGTTGCGGGATTTAAATCCCCAAGGGTAGTTTAGTCTTTTCCCAAATCCCCACGTTATGAAAAATAGAAAATTAAACCTATTCTGAGGATATTATACCTATTTTTCATCAAATTGCTCTCAAAGAAAACCCTAGATCTTCAATTTTAAACTTCAAGAAATCCTAAATTCACCGTTCCTTTTCCAAGATAACCAAAAATTCGAGGTTCCCGGTTCAAGATCTTCAAGAAACAATCTTCAATAACACAAATAGGAATTCAAAGTCAAGTTCCTTCATCAATTTAGTCAATTAAGGTATGTGGGTTTATGAACAAGGATACTCCTTTCATGCTTGTGCCCAAAACTAGTTTTAAAGTTGAATTTACATGAATTTACATGATTTGCAATTTAGGGTTCATACCCAATTATCATTATTTGAAGATTATGATGTTACAAGTGATTTAAATATTGAATTGCATCTCTTTTTTGTATGTTTATGCGTGTGTCGTGATTATATAAACCATGAGAATTGAATTTTCATTATTTTGACTAGAATTTTTACAGAATTTCAAGATTTTGATTATTGAGCATGAATTGGTGATAATTTCACATGAGTTTAAAGCATGGTTTATTAAGACCTAATTTGAGTATTGATATTTCAAAAAGATAATGCTATTCAACACCTATGATTAGTTCATATTCAGATTTTGAGAAAAAATTTGATCTTTTGATCCACAACTTAGATATGGAATCCACATTACAGTTTTATTATAGTTTATAGTGAACAGATGCATAACTGGTTTTCATTATAAACCGTTATGCTAGTTTTAAAGTGGATTTCATACAGATTGAGCATACAGATTAAAGGGAGTAGTAATTACCACCCAGCGGGATGTGTGGGTTTAGTGCATCCTACTTTCCCAGAACTACGAGTGAACGTAGGTATAAATTCAGATTATATTCCATTTGTATATGGATATAGATACAAATTGTGATCACTTAGGTCAGGTTATACTCCCTGGCAAGAGTATGAAATCTCTCACCAACGTGAGGTTTTTCCTTTAGGTTGATTACATGTTGGACTCCATGATAGCTCACGTGGTTTATGTTAGTTAGAAGAACCTCCCTAACAATAAAGACTTACAAAAAAGCTTTAGAATTTAAGTATGAAGGCTCATAGTTTCATTCAGATATTATTTTACATTAGATATTAGTCATGAGATTTTAGATTTTAGTTTACAAATATAAAAGTGAGTCCTTTATACACTTAGACTACATGATTTAAAGAGACAATACAAGTACAACTTTTAGAACTAAATGTGATGTCTCACAAGACTTACACAGTATGCTTTATCATTTATGATTTATGATTTTCATCTTTTAGTTATTCAAGCCAATGTGAGTCATTACACTTAGCATGCATTCTATCATAAATTTTTATGAACATTGGGATATTTTTTTACTAATGCATTCACCCCTACATGCTCAGTATATTCCAAAAGTACTGATCCATATATATGTTTATGTGCTACATTATTTAATAATGTAGTCTCAGGTGCTAAGTTCCAGCAACGTGATCGACAGTAAATATCTCTATCTACCTCCCGACAGTTGGTGAGTCCTCATAGTTCGGGGACCCAGTTATTCAGACTTTTAGTTTATTAAAGTAGCTTGTTCAGTTATTTTTAGTCAGATTGAGTCAGTTGGGGTCTATCCCAGCGGCTCTCTAGTTGTTAGTTGTAGAGGCTTGTTAGACTACTAGTTATAACTTAGATTTCCTGTGTTGATTGTCTAGACTTTTAAGTCAAGTATTCTCAGATATTATGTTTAGTTAATTCTAGTTTAGATCAGACTAAATTCAGCATTCCAGCATTGATTATATGTTTATATTTCTCTATTATAATTTTCAAATTTAGTAGAAGGCTTACAGGGTTAGCTTGAGACTAGTCGTAGTCTTGAGCACCGTGCGATATCTCAGGAACCACTTTCGGGGTGTTATGTTAGTTGGACTTGTTATCTCATAAATAGATTTAGAATGCTCTAGTTGCTCTAGTTAGACTGAAGTGACATTGTTCACTCATCCTATTAGTAAGTTGACTTAGATATACATAGTTGTTAAATTGGCCAGACTAGTCATAGTCTTAAGCACCGTGTGATATCTCAGGAATGACTTTCGGGGTGTTATGTTAGTTGGACTTGTTATCTCATAAATAGATTTAGAATGCTCTAGTTGCTCTAGTTAGACTGGAGTGATATTGTTCACTCATCCTATTAGTAAGTTGACTTAGATATACATAGTTATTAAATTGTCCTTAGATACTTTGAATGATTTAGGAAAAATACTTCAGGGATTGTCCTATAAAACTAGTGTGGATTGATAAACCTCTGAGAGATGATTTAGATAACTTAGTCTAATTCTGGGTAGAACATAGGCTTGAAATAGATAATTTAGGATATTAGAAGTGGAATTTGACCCGCCTTAAGCTTGGACTTTGTAGCTTCATTAGCGACCTAAATACTTATTAAACTCCTAGAATATAATTTTGGTAAAATGATGGCTTAACCTGGTAAATTATTTATTCATGGTGTTTATTTGGGAATAATGTGCAAACTTGATTTATTATATTATGGCCATTACTTGGATAGCATTGGAAATCATTGTGAATTGAACCAATGGCTATGCTATTACTTAACTTATTGGCTAGTTTACTACGTGAGCCTTGGATTATGTCACGACTCATATTATGCTCAATCCTAGCGACTAAACTTATGTTTGTACCGAAGAATCCCTTTTGTGCTAGTATTGCGAATCATGCCTAATATGAGAAATTCTAGAAGGTAAAACCATGATTTGTAATTGACCATGCTAATAATCATGTCAAGCCTAGTAATGTATTTAGTGTTCACACCATAGGGATATCAATGTTCATGAACTTACTATTGTAATGTATTGATAATGAATGGTGATATACTACGATAAGTACTTCCTTGATTCTCTTACACTATCATTTGTGGGGTTTGTATTTGTCAATGATTTGGATATATATATATATATATATGTATTTATTGATGTAATGATGAAGCCCGATAAGTTTGGAGGATATATTAATAATATTATGATGCCCAGTACATTCGGAGGATATATTGATGATATTATGATGCTCGGTACATCCAGAGGTGATATTGATAATATTATGTTGCTCAGTGCATCTGGAGGATATATTGATGATATTATGATGACTGTTACATCTGAAGGATATATTAATGACATTATGATGTTCGGTACATCCGAAGGATATATTTATGTTATGTATAGTGAACATGTGTATATATGTTTATATGTGATTATGCCTATAAATGATTACATTCGTGCGTGTCTTGAAGATATGATTCAAATCATGGGATGTCGGTTATAATTCTTCAGTCTTTATCACTTGTTTAGTGGTGTAGTTCTCACTAGTATTAAATGATGAGTAGAAATAGAATATACCGAATAAAATGTTAAGGCTAATTGGAAAGTGGAATCTTGTATAGAAATAATAATTCACCTAGTTGGTATGTTTGTCTTGAATAAAGGGATTAACTAAAGAATATTGCCTAGTAAATGAATTGTGTGGTAACTAAATGCCTTTTAAGTGACTATTTTACTTGGTGACTAGAAGTCTAGAATAATAGACAATGAACCATATTAGTTAAAATGTGCTAACTAGCAATTATGATTCTCATGTGGTCAATGGTAGTAATAGGTTAGCATTGATGATGATTAATGGTATTGATGACTAGTATAATGTCTATGGGTTGTTAGATGAAGATTTGTGTATTGTGATACTAGATAATAACAGACGCTGGTTGATAGATAGATATGAGAAATTGATGATAAATAACCTTTCCTATATGATGACTAGTGCGCCTATGATAGGTTAAAATAAGCTTTGGTCTAATGGCATCTATGGATTTGTAGTGCATCTTGAATAGGTGTGGACATTGGCTATTTCATAAATAACAGTTAGCGCTAACTCGTGGTTAAGGATTATGTAAAAAATAGGTTAGCTCATAAATGGAGACCCCACGAGGACTAGTTAATTAGTGGCATAATAATAAGTATTGGTTAGTTAATGATTACTAGATAGAGCAAACTGATTTGATAGATACCTAAATGGCTATATGACTATGATTAGGATTACCTTGGTATATGTTATTCCAATTATGGTAATTGATGATGATTATGAATCTTGGTAGATGACTCTTGATGGGAATTATGGAAACCGTGCAAATTGAGAAGTTGGCTATATGTATATACATTTTGATGATTTGATCCTTTCTTGTACTCTTTAATAGTATGGGATATCGTTATGAGTTCTTTACTTTATATTCTTTTGGGTGTACTCGCCGGTAGTATAGGACGTAGTGGTGAGTTATTTTAATTTATGCTCTAATGGTTATATACGTATTGTACTTGGTGTTTATATGGTTGTAATTGTATTTATGTCTCTTTATGCTTCTGGATCAATTACTCATTTTATATGACGACTTTGGTATGTGTTGATATGACATGTCATATTATTGTTGTAGTTGATTAGTTATTCTGTATAGTGATGATGAAGATGATTAAAGTTTGATTCTTAACCTTGACTTAGAGATATTATCTTGCTTTATATCATCTTTTTATCATAATTTAGCTCAGTTGGTAGATGATGCCTACTGAGTACTGATTGTTTTGGTACTCATACCACACTTCTGTACTCTTTTGGTGAAAAACCAAGTACTAGTTGATGCCGCTGAGTATTGATATCATACAGTGTTGATAATTCAGAGACAAGGTGGGTTCTTGAAGTTTAGAGTCACCCATTTCCCTCCTATCTTTATTTTGTCTTTTGTATTCAAGATGAATGTATAACACTATTTAGACTTTGGGTTGTATTTCCTATTGTCTTACATTGATGCTCTTGTATTTATATTACCTGGTCTTGGGATTGGTATTCATAGTTGATTATCTATTGTGGAAAATTATTGTTTATGATTGTTTTCATCTATGGTGAACCTTGTCGAGAATTTCTACCGAAGTAACCTATTGCCTTAGATCTGGGTTACAGTGTTGGTTTATCTACTGGTGAGTTTTAGAAGGTCCTTCACGACTTATTAATTAGGTCGTAACATAGGTAAAGCTAACGTTATTGTTGATGCTTTTAGAAGGATATATATGAAAAGCTTGTCTCATGTTGATAAGGAGAAACTAGGGTAGGTGAAGGATATTCATCATTTGGATAATCATGGAGTTAATCTTTTAGACTTTGATGATGGTGGTGTGATTGTTCAAGAGATGGTGAATAACTCTTCGAGTGACAAGGTGAAGGAGAAGTAGGTTTCGGATCCTACTCAGATGAGAATCAATGGTGATGTGGTTCACTAGAAGGTGATGGCTTATGAGATATGTGGTGATGGTATATTAAGGTACCAAGGTGGATTGTGTGTTCCAAATATTTATGGGTTGCAAGAAAGGATCTTAGATGAGGTTCATGAGTTGAGGTAAACTATTCATCAAGGTTTAATGAAGATGTACCATAATTTGAAAGAGATCTATTAGAGAAATAATATGTAGAGGGATATGGTCAATTTTGAGGCCAAGTGCATGGTTTGTCAATAAGTAAAGGTGGACCACTTGAGGTTAGGTAGTTAATATCAAGAGATTGAGTTGTCCATGTGGAAGTGGGAGGTGATTAAATGGATTTGTTGCCAGTCTTTCGCGATATCAGAATTAATTTGATTCAATTTGGGTCATCGTTGATAGGATTACTATGTCCGCTCTCTTCTTATCAATGATCAGTACTAATTCGGTGGAGGATTATTCTAAGTTTTTCATTTAGGAAATCATCAAGTTGCATTGTGCGCCTATCTCTATTATATTTGATCGCGGTATGCAGTTCTTATCTTATTTTTGACATTCTTTTCATAGAGGTTTAGGAACTAAGGTGAACTTTAACATTGCTTTTCATCCTCAAATAAATAGTCAAGCAAAGAGAACGATTCAGTATTTTGAAGATATGCTAAGGCCTTGTGTGCTTGATTTTGATGGTAGCTAGGTTGATCATTTTCCTATCATAGAATTTGTGTAGAATAATAGTTTTCACTTAATATTGGGATGGTTCCTTTCAAGGCCCTTTATGGTAAGAGGTGTAGTTCTCCTATTGGGTGGTTTGAGATTTTTGAGAGTAAGTTATTCTGTCCTGACTTGGTTCATAAAGCCATTGAAAAGTTGAAGTTGATTTGGGATAGACTTAAGGCCGCCCAAAGTCCTATGCGGATGTGAGAAAAAGGGAGTTGGAGTTTAATATGGATGATTTAGTGTTCTTAAAAGTATCTCCCATAAAGGGAGTGATGTATTATAGAAAAAAACGGAAGCACAGTCCATGGTATGTTGATCCCTTTTGTGTATTGAGGAGAGTGGGCCATGTGGATTATGAGTTGGAGATGCCGACTAAGTTGCATTCTATTCATCTGCTCTTCCATATTTCGATGTTGAGGAAGTGTTTGGGTGATCCTTCCTTGGTTTTTTCTTTGGAGAGTGTTAGTGTTTCTTATTCCTTGTCTTATGAGGGAGTCCCGATTGAGATCTTGGATCTTCTAGTCCTTCAGTTGCAGACAATGGTTGTGGCTTTGGTGAAGTCTCTAAGAAGGAATCATAGGGCTAAAGAATCTACTTGGGAAGACAAAGATGACATGAAGTCCAAATATCTATTATTATTTTCTGCCTTGGATAATCGTTCTTGAGGCATGTGTATTCCTTAATATCATTATTTTTTTGTCTTTGTTAAAGGTAAGTGTGATCGTGTTCTGTGTTGAATAGGTCTAATGGATTCCGTGTCTCATCATTTAGCGATTAATGATCCTCGGGGGAAGATTGTAACAACCCAAATTTTGGTCTTTGAAATTTTTTTGAGTTTTGAACTCACTGCCCATCTTACGACTCTCCCTACGAGTCTTCAAATTTCTATACAAGTTATATAGATCCACTATGTTTCAATCTTTTTTACGAGTGGTGCCGAAAGAGTCGTATGGACTCTTTACCAATCGTAGTGTGTCTTTCGTAATAAAACCAGTTTGATGGCCCAAGTTTCTGTTCATGGTACGATTAGGTCCTATGAGTCATATAGTCTATACATAATTTGTAGTGTACAACTCGCAAGCTAATCTTTGATGTGTCCTTGATCTACTTCCTTGTCTATGACTCATGGTGATGAGTTGTAGTGGGTCCTTACGAGTCGTATATTGACCCGTAGTCACTAGTGATAATTTTTCAGCTTTATAATTACGGTCACTTTGGACATTTCCCCTCTTTCCCCATCGTGACCCATGACATAAAATCCCTTTATGTTATCATTATCACTCTAAAATAAATTAAAATAACTTCTCAATCTCTCTTAAATCCCCAAGGTCAAGAAAACATATGTTTTCCAAGAAGTTGGTCAACTAGGGCTCTCAAGGGTGATTTCTCTCCAGAGTTGTGATACTTTTAGGCATAATACTCTTCCCCAACTCTTATTTTATGAAAATTATGCATTTTATATGGTGTAATGATATTGTTTTTAATATGGGTTTTGACATGGATTGAGGGTTTAGGAATTAATGATTCTTGAATTGTTTTTCCATGGTTTTTATGAGTTGTTCATGCTTTAAATTGATTGTTTTTGAACTAATAGGGTGCATGGGTTTGGGAATTTGAATGGGGGTCAATGAAATCCCCCAATTTGATGTTGTGCACTTGGAAATTTATTTTGAACAATTGTATCCCCTCAACCTACTTGTGTAAATGGCTTTGAATTATGGAATTGTAACTTGGTTTGACTTACACACCAATACTATTTTAGTACATACATAATTAAATAATGGACATGGATTTTGAAGTCCTTGTTTGCTATGTTTTTATTTGATAAACTAAATGAAGTTGAGCAATCCTCCAACTTAATTTAATGAACAAAGGGGGTAGAGGCATTCCCCCAAGTTAATGGAATTGTAATGACATAATTATGAGCTTTGAAACTAAATGGTATGACGATACCTATGGTAATGTATAATTACTCGGTAAATGAATGGGTTATGTAAAACTTGTTTTAATTTTTCTTAACGAGTGTTATGTAACTAAGCCATGAAGGTGTAGATCTCAAATGACATATACTGGAAACTCACATTTGTTGATGTGAGAGTTGGTCTTGATAACAGTGTGCATGGTAAAAACTAAGGATACATTTTGTATCTAGGATTTATGAAGGGTCAGGGCATTCTATGATATTCCTTGATACCTCCAGTTCATGAGGCTCACACGGACTATAACCCTGTCAGTAAGGGGAGCAGAACCCATATAGCCCGTGGGTGGATGTTAATGATGGTTGAGCTACATAGTCCAGGATAATGCCTTTCAATCATGCTAAACATTATTCCCTACCCCAGCATCTATTATATAAATGTATGCATGTATGTGGACATGTATATTAAGTATGGAATTAAATTTTTGACTGACATTATTTTTCCCTTACACTGAGTTACATACTAGTGCTCACCCCACTGACCACCTCTATATGCTATCTCACTATGCAGGGTCCGAAATCACTTCTACTTTTCTTGCGCAGTAATAGGTGATTTCAGAGTTGGTTGTTGTGTTGAATAGGCGAGTTTCTATTCTTTGAAAGAATTGATCATTCCATCGGGTTTCCTTCCATAAATTAGAATTAAATAGTTCATATTTACATTATCATTGTAAGGGTCGGGAGCATGTACCGATGTAGGTTAGTTATTGGTATAGAGGCTTTGTGGATATTATTATTGATTGGGTATTGATGTTCACACTTTTAGATTTGGTTAAACTCATTACATTCTATCTTATTATATGTTTTGAATTCAGTTGCCATTAGATGTGTTATGTTTTATTTTGCTAGGCAAAGGGGTTGGTCTCCAATCCTAGTTGAGATACCTTTCATGGCCATGCCCTAGTTTTGGATGTATAGTGGTAAAGGGGTTCTCTAAAGGGTAGATGAGGTAATAATCAGGGAGGTCTAGGTGATAACAAAGGTAATGGTAATGCAGGGAAGGGTGAAGTATGACCTTCTAGGGAGGTTGCGCAGCTTAATGATAGAGTTCACTGTTATGCCATACTCGGAAAAACCGAGGCTGAGGTGCCTGATACTATCATTATAGGTATTATTCTCCTTTATGAGCGGATGATACTATTTTATTCGATCCAGGATCAACTTAATCTTATGTATTTGTTAGAGTTGATTTGTGTATGGACTAGGTCTATGAAGTAATCTATTCTAATTTATGTGTGTCCAATAAAGTTGGAGATTTTGTGGTGGTGACCCATATGTATCATTCATAGTCTATTATTTTCATGGATTTCCAAAATTCGGTGTTGATAAGTCACCAATTTGACGACTTTCTAGAACCTTTTAAGCCTAAATTATCATGCTTTTCCATTGAATTAATGTTAATCTCATACTTAATGCTCATTTTTGTAGGTAAAAGTTAGAAAGGGAAGATGAGCAAGTCATTCAAGTCAACAAGAGGTCAAATGTGAAACAAAAGAGTCATCTTCTTTATATCTGCTTTACATCTGCTTTGGATCTGCTTTCCATATGGTCTCTATCTGCTCTCCATCTGCTTTAGGTCCACTCAAGAAGATTAAGACCCCAAGATCTTCTCTTAATTGATTAGGCTCTAATTATTCTTAGCCTTGAGTTAGTCCTCTAGATGCCCAAAAATTTGTTATACTTTTGAAAATGTTCGAAAACCCCCAAATATTTGTATCTCATATTTGAATTTAGCAAGTAACTTCATTTAGAATTTATTCAATCACCATTCATATTGTTCCTCATGGATTCAACTCAACTTAAAGGGTGGTGTTATATTGACAACGATCTCCTTACACTTAAATCGATGTGTGAGTTGAGCATTACCAAATATGGAGCCTATGCTGGGGAACAATTTGGCGTATTGAGTTAGTTTGGAAATTTAGATTACTTACTTTGATTCAAACTTGTAATATTTGTTTGTGATTTTCTTTTGTTTTTTGTGTTAGGTAGACTTTTATTTTTGTCTACTTGTCACTAAGACATTATGGAATGAAAATGAGTTTGGTGGTGGCAAATCATATCTTTGATGATCCATGTTCTTATTTTGGTCGACCACACTTTTGGAAAAATTATATATATGCTCCTTAGAAAGAGGTGTGTGCACCATCTCAATCCTATTGAGAGTATCATTTTTCTTTATATGGTGGTCGAGATGGACATTTGAGTTATTTCCCAAATGTCGTCTCCCTTAGTTATGCTTATGAAAATGCTAGTTCTTCTTATTAGTTTTATAGGTCTCATGATGTGACAAAGAATGAACAATGTGCCGGACAAAAAGGCTTCGAAGTAATATTTCTAACTGTTTTGGATTGGGTAACTACAATGGGGAAGGACATCCATCCTTTACATCAATCCATGCCGGCATTTCAAAAGGAAAGTTAAAATGAAGAAAAAGTTGGTGAGAATATCAATCTTTTAAGTGACATGCATATTCTAAATCCTCAAAATGAAGTTGATGAAGAAGAGATTATCAGACATTAAATTGAGCCAACAATGTGTGATTCCACAAAGGAAAGTTACGAAAATGAAGGAATGGCTCAACTAGAAGAAGAGCAAATCTCGGATTCTATAAGAAAACAAATAAAGAATATGTTGAAAGATACAAAGAGAAAGAATGAAAAATGTGGAAAAGTATTGTCTAAATGCTGGGACTTAGTCCAATATGGTTATGATGATGTTTTTGAAGATATTGACTTTTCCATGCAAGGACTTTTGCAAGAGATTATTGAGTCACAAAATGAAGATAAACTTAACAACGAAGAAATCGTGAGCCCAAAATGGCTGATGAATGAAACCCAACAAATTGAAGTCCATAAGGATCAACCTGATAGTGTGTTAATAATGTTGGATAAAGTCCTAAAATTTTATGTTGACCATTGTCAAGTACGAATTAAATTTGAAATGGCCACTCGAAAATTAAAAACAAAATTTAATACAAGAGTTAAAGCATGTGATGCCCAAAGTCAAATGAATATGCATGATTGTGTAAGAACGGTTTCCAATGAAGATAAAACTGAGCTTGATGTTATAGAATTCTTGGTGATTTTCCAACCAACCGAACCAAAAATAATGAAGGATGTCGACATTGAGGAAATGATACTAGAGTTGCTTTAAAAAGCCAGGAAAATTCTTCGTGAAAGCTCTAGTTCATTTTGGGGTAAGAATTTCAAGAAGAATGAGACTCTGAAATTGGGAAGATAACCTCATTCCAACTACTTTTTGACATTATGCTTAGTGGATGTAATGGAATTTGAAACAATCGAGCAAATGATGAATTGGAGATGAGCAACAAAATCCTTATATTTTGGAGTTCGTCATTACAAAAGGGAGAAATGACATCCCTTACTTGAAGGCCAAGAAGTGCAAAATATGATATTTTACAAGTAGTTTAATGATGTTCTCACCAATACCCAATGAGCCTAATCGACAATTTTATGTGAAGTTGGGTAAAAGGTTCAA
The DNA here is from genome assembly GCA_030864215.1 of Capsicum pubescens. NCBI lineage: Eukaryota > Viridiplantae > Streptophyta > Magnoliopsida > Solanales > Solanaceae > Capsicum > Capsicum pubescens. Next base: position 156,388,004 of record CM061547.1, on the reverse strand, counting down.
GTCTTCAAAGTGGTGAGATAGAATTAGTGTTGTGATTTTCTTTTCTTCATCTCAAGTACCTAGAAGATATATTGATCTAAAGTTTGAATGAAGATTCAAATCATCTATGTGGAGAGATAGGTGATGAATAAATAATGCCATGCTACGACTTTAACTAAGGATCTTCTTGGGAGGAAACCTAAAGAATTTCTTGATGTTTTCTAACATTTTTATTCTCATTTTAACTTGTTTTTGGTGTTTGTAGGAGACATCATAAGTTGATATGTGTGAAGGAATGTACAGGGGCTCAGAACTATGCCCCGAACAAATATTAAGCTAGAATTTCACCTCAAAATAGATTGTTCTAGCTTGGACCTACGCTGGACATGCTTTGGCTCTCCAAGAATAGGCTAAGAGAAACATTACGCAACTGGGCAGCAGCTATACTGGTTAGACCTGTGTTGGACATGCTGAAGTAGTCTAAAGGAAGACCAATAACCTATGGGGCATAGTAGAGTAGGAGCAATACTTCCTGGACCTGCTCTGGACATGATGCAGTAGTCTAGGCAAAGGCCAGGCATAACTTGGGCACAGAATCACAAAACATCTCAGTAAACACTGGTTTAACTTCTGTTGGATCTTCTTGAGCAGTCCAGGAGCAGGACCAACACATATGGCATGCAAATGGGTTGTTCTTTGAGCTAAAATTGTTGAGCATTTCAGATGAATTCTAATGCAAATGGGTTGTTCTTTGAGATAAATTTTTTGAGAATTTTATAGGAATTCAAATGCAGATGGGTTGTTATTTGAGCAAAAATTGCTGACCATTTCACATAAATTCAATCCTATTTGAAGTCTCTAGTTTTTGTTATCTCAATGATGCATCACTGGATAATTACGTTGTACCTTTATTCATCATTTTTCTCTATTAAATATACTTACAACAAGGTATGATCTTTAGTAACATTCTATTTCACATTCTATTTCAAATTGACAATGGTGCTTCACTTCCTTGGTGATTTTTCTTTGAATTTGAGTTACTTAAGTTTATTTTAGTAAATTATGGTTGTTGCGATGAAATTTTTTCAATGTGTGCGTTGTTTTACATGCATAATTACAAATTTTTTATTCCATACAATAATGCACACTATGTGTTCAACGAAACACCCACTTGTAGTTTGTTTGCTTAATTGTGTGGTGGGTGATGTAATTGGGTTAGTATGATAACAAATGGTGTGTTTGGTAATAAATTGGTGCATTGATATTGCTCACATTGTTTTTACTCTCTTTTTCAAGATCTTACCTTACATGCACACCACATGTTTTTAAAATGTTGATAAGAGAGAAATGACTTATATACTTGTAATAGTTAATGTTTACTTTCATGGGAAATTATGTGATCACTTTTGGAGAATTGTTTCGAGTCCAATTGGTCTTAAATGTTGGATAAATGGTTGTTTTTGGGTGATGTAATTGATAAATGATACTTCCATGGTTTGGTTGGTAAATGTGCTTATCATAGCATTCACGTGTGAAGTCTGAATAACCCGGAGACATGAATGTTGCCTTTCCCTATGATAGATCGTGTCATACCATTCTTAAGGGTATAGAATCGTTCGTGTTTCTATTGGTTCCATGAGTGTTTTATGAGATAATGGGGAAATATGTAAAGAAAGAGTGATAATGTCTAGCTCAAAACGTTGAGTGTTGTGAGGAAAGAATACCGTGAAGTGTAACGATAAAGTTGACTTACATCCGCCTATGTTTTTCTTTAATTATTTAGGAAGGGGCAAAATTCCAAAAATACTTTCAAAATGTCATTGGCAAGAAATGAAATGATTTTGAGAAAAAACAAAAAAAATAGTTGTCTTTTTAAAAAATATCAAGGATGTTTTTGAGCTCTCTTTTGACTGAGACAATTAAATTCAATTTTAGGCTCTCTCTTTACAAAGATGAGTCGTCGACTCAAAGTAACTTAATAAGATTAATTTACTCAAATTGCTTGGGATACTAACATTTTTCTCTATGAGTATGATGCGATGTGAGGTGAGATTTTTGAATAATTCTTGTACATTCGTTTAGTCTAGAACTTACCCCGAGTGTATTCAAAGAAAAATTCTAGGCAAGCTTGGTTTGGAGGATGACCTGAGGCTATTTTTGACCTGTTACATTTCCAAATTCCTACCTAAACATTGCTCCCTAGTTAACCCCATTGGGCCTATATACCAATTTTTCTTTCTTCATGTAATGATAACGAGGCAAAAATACCTAAACCCTTTTGAAAATCTTCCTTTTGGAACATACCCTCCTTTGATGCATAACATGTTTCTAAAAATGAAAAATAGGCAAAAACCTAAGTTTTGGAGAGTTTTGTGTAATGTAAGAATAATGTAAAGGTGGTTTAAACTCCTAGTTTAGAGGAAAATGTGATATATTAAGATAAACAAAGAAAGGTGTATGTAAGGTTGTCCACTCATATACTTAATATACAAGAGATGTACCTGATGATAAAGTTGAATAGGCGATCCTATAAAATTGTCAAATGAGGAGCAAAGAAAGGATTGAAGTTAAAAAATTTCTTGAAAAAAATTAAAGAAGTGAAGAAAAAAATGGTGGCTTTGAAATGTTTGGTAAGTGCTAAGAAAAGAGTTAAGGGAGACATGGGAAATGTTTTGAAGATGGATAAGGTCAATTGTTTGGGGTACAAGAGGATAAGCGATGGAATTGAAGGACATCCATTAGTAACTTGACCCACATATACTCCTTCCCGCACATTAAACCTTATCTAGACCCGCAAGACCATGGTGTCCAAACTAAGTAAGTCTACTTTATTGGCGAAAAACACAAAGGGCAAGCCAATGGTTCTACTCATTGTACTTGAATTTCTTTGCAAGAGTGAATGTGTAATACCTCATATTTATCAAGCTTAACTTAACTGTCAACTCATGAGTTATCCAATATAAAACTTTTGAAACGTTCAGTATTTTTTTAGTTTAGAGCCTGTCATTGCGTAGAAAATTGAATTAGCTTTCAAACGATATAAAATTCTCCTAAATCCGATAATCGGGTGAGGAGTTATGGCTATTTTAAGTTTCAGTCGTTAAACACCATCATTCGGGCCAGTAGCATGTCACAGAGTATGTCAAAGTGGCAATTGTAAGTTTCCAGTGAAGTACCGTGATACCGGTGCATCACGCCACAACTTATTTTCATAATTGTCCATTTCTAGTGTACCAATGTGATTCCACCGCGTCGCGGTGAACTTCCAAGTCCCAACCAAAATGGAAATGCGATACCACTACATCGCATCACCATGTATTATCCCAGTTTGAAATTACCAGAGACACGACATGATAGCGCCACGTGGTTCCAGGTGCCTATTTCGGAAATTTTGACGGATATTAAAAGCTTCGTCCAGGGTTAAAACAGACTTTTCCTATGATTTTAACATGCCTGGATACGGTATTTAATCCCTAAAAATATTTTAAGTCATTACTCACACAATTTATCCCTAAATTAGAAGCATTCTCTCTCAAAACAACAAACCCTAGCTTCAAGAAACCAGGAGCAATTTTAAAGGATTCACCAATAACTTCAAGAAACTCACAAATTAAGGTATGTTAAGTGTTTATCTATGGGGTTTTTCACCCATAGAGTCCACAAATCCATTTTTAAAACTACAAGATTGTTGATTTATTAATTACATGCTTGAAATTGAATTGAATTCATGTTCATGTTATTGTTGGGTTTTAATCACTGATTTAAATTACAAGTTCCAAGAATTGATCCTAGTATGTGTTGATTTACATGATATTCATGATAAAACCTTCAATTTGAAAGTTGATTGTTGAAACCATGTCAACCCTAAGTGTTTATGATTTAATGATTCAGTTATGCCTCCCCATGTGTTTGATAAAATGCCTATGTGAATGAAATATTTCCATTATAACCCCATTCATGTATAAGTTAATGCATTACAAGTGCTTGATAAAAAGTCTTTATGAATGAATTATGGGCAAATATACATTGTTATGTATTTCAAGATTATGCTATGCCTTTCTTTTATGCTATCGAGTCCTGGGGGTATTTAATACCCGACAATTTGGTTGTTTACCTAGAGCCAGTGTCAGTTATAGAATCTCAATAGAAATTAGTCGGTTACAAAACTCAAGAAAACTCAACAAACTCATATTGAGTCCAGTCTAGTTCATCATACTTAGTTCAGTGTCTTTCAGTTGGGAGTAGGATTTAGCAACGAGTGAACCTAATGATGAAGGCTCACCTGCTAGTAGAGGGTATGATTCTTAGAAACAATTTTTGCATTTCAGAACAATGTATCCAGCATAAGTTAAGATATCAAACTTGCCAGTTAAGGGTTGATGAGGTGTTTTAAGCTGTCAGATGAGGGTTCCACAATTCTCATTAGGGTACCTACCAGATAAGGGTAACTCTTCAGTGTCTTTACCCGTGGCACAGTACTGAAACCTTTCCAACTAGGTCACAGGTTGGACCCCAACTTAGTTATCTTATTTAGGGTATGTCGGTTAGATGATTACCTCCCACAGTCTCAGTCTCAGTCTTCAGAATAGAACTCAGTTCAGTTCTACAGAATCAGGACTATCAATTATAGTCAATTAGTATCAGTAACCCTGTTATCAGTAACTTCAAATATTAGTTACTCAGTAGCAGAACTCACGACTTAGCTTCAGACAAGCTTAGTCACAGTATTTATTTATAAGTACATTAGTGCATACTTAGTTTTTATAGTAGGATAAGTTATCCATGTACTCTTATGTTTAGTTACTTTATATCATACAGTTATTATATCTCACGCATATGAACCCTTACATTCAGTCTTACCTCATCTAGTATACCAGTACATTCCACGTACTGATGCATACTATTTATTTGTGCTATGATGTCTCATATCATAGGTTCAAATGCTCAGGTTCCCGACCACGCATAGATAGATTCACATTTAGCCACTAGCAATAGATAAGCAGTGAGTCCTCATCATTCGAGGATATTCTTTTATTTTATTATTTCAGTAGACTAAGTATTGCAGTAGGTGGAGTTAGTCGGGGAATTATCCCATCAACTCAACTTTTAGAAAATTTTAGTTAGTGGTTTTTCAGACTAGTTTTTAGACAGTGTTCAGTTTTATAGATTGTTATTTCAGTTGATATACTTAAGTAGTATTTACAGATTTTGAACCTTATGGAATTTCAACCTATTTTCTACATTTATTGCACTATCATGTTTCAGTGCTCATAGAAGATATCAGTTATGGGTTATCTTGTGGTCCTTCCGGGTCGTAAGCACCGTATAGCATCGGGGGTACAGAATCTGGGCATTACAAACTTGATATCAGAGCCTAAGGTTCAATAGTGTCCTAGGAAGTCTGAAAGCCACATCTAGAAGAGTATTTTGCTTGGGTGTGTAGTGCACCACACTTATGGACATGAGGCTATGAGATGTTTTAAGAAATAGTTTCCTTTCTTTCAGTATTCATATCGTGCGAGTGAACATGAGCTCAAGTTAAACTCTCAGTCTAATACATTTCCTTTTTTTTTATAGAACATCCCTCCCAAAAAGACTAACAAAAAAAGAACCAGAAATCAGTCAGCACCCTATCCTTTTCAGGCTGATCCCTTGGACCAGCATGTCTCTCTTGTAGAATTTAGAGTTGCATTCACTACCCTAGCCAACTCCATAGAAGCTCATAATGAACTTTCAGCTACTGTTCTGGCTAATCCAGTGGCCAATACTGCTGCAGCTAGAATTTGTAACTATACTTGAATGAATCCTCCCCTATTCTCAGGATCTAATCTAGAAGAGGATACACAGGAGTTCCTCGATCAGGTTCAGAAAGTCACAGATATTATGGGATTGAATTCCTGTGAGAGTGTTGAGTTAGCCGCCTATCAACTACAAGATGTAGCTTATACATGGTTTAAGCAGTAGAAGGTAGATAGGGGCACAAATGTAGAGCCCTTAGAGTGGGAAGAGTTTGCTACTACTTTTGTAAAGAGATTCTTTCCCTTAGAGCTGAGAGAAGACAAGGTGTTCAAGTTCATCAATCTATGTTATGTCAGTATGAGTGTGAAAGAGTATTCCCTCAAGATTACTCAGTTAGCAAGGTATGCTCCCTATGTAGTAGCAGATAGTAGGTCCAGAATAAGAAATTTGTATCTGGGGTATCAGATAGTATGGTTAAGGAGTGCAGAACAACGATGTTAATTAAGGAGATGGACATATACAGTATCATGGTCCATGCTCAACAGATAGAAGAGGCTAAGATCAGAGAGAGGGAGAGGAAAAAAAAAGAGCTAGAATAAGTAGCTTTAATTTTAATTAGCGTAGGTCAGAGGGCAGTAACTGTTCCCAGATTCATCCAAAATCTCTAGTTCCAGCTCCGTCCTCAGCTAGTTCTCTAGTTCTTATGTTCAAAATTGGTAACAAAGATAGGGATTCAGGCTCTAAATCTTAGGGTAGTGTCAGCAGTGCTCGTACAAATCCTCTTTGTCAGACATATGGCAGAAACCACAAGGGTGTCTCCAAAGCTGGCAGTGATATTTGTTTCGAGTGTGGGAAGTCAGGATACAGAGTTGGAGATTGTCCTCAGTCAGGTTCTCATGGTCAGTATAGTTATTCTTCAGCTTAGTAAGGACACCCGAATCAGTAGGGTGCCGCTTCCAGTGCCACCAGTGGGAAACAGTCAAACAGACTTTATGCACTTCAGTCCAAACAAGATTAGGAAAATTCTCTTGATGTGGTCACTGGTAAGTTACAGATCTTCCATTTACATATTTATTCCTTTCTATATCCAGGAGCTTCTTTATCTTTTGTAACTCCTTATATAGCCATTAAATTTGGAGTCAGTCTAGAAATCCTTGTGGAGCCTTTATCAGTTTCTACCCAGTGGGTAAATCTATCATAGCTCGACGGGTATACAGGAACTATCCGGTTGTGATATCTCAGAAAGTTACTTCAGCAGAACTTGTAGAGCTAGAGATGGCAGATTTTGATGTCATTCTCAGCATAGATTAGCTATATTCATGCTATGCCTCTGTTCATTGCAGAAACAGAATAGTTCATTTTTAGTTTCCAAATGAACCAGTCGTTGTATGGAGGGGTAGAACCATAACGCTTAAGTGTTAGTTGATTTCATACCTTAGAGAGAGAAAAATGATATCCAAGGGATGTATATACCATCTTGTGCGAGTCAAAGACTCTGACTCAGAAACTCCAACTCTTGAGTCAGTTCCAGTAGTAAATAAATTCTCATATGTGTTTGCTGAAGATCTTCCTAAAGTTCGTCCCATTAGGGAAATTGACTTCAGAATAGACCTTCTTCTAGATACTCAACCCATATCTATTCCACCTTACAAAATGACTCCAGCATAACTCAGAGAGTTAAAAGAATAGTTGAAAGATCTCCTAGATAAGGGATTCATCAGACCCAACATTTTCCCGTGGGGAGCACCAGTTTTATTCGTGCGTAAGAAAGACAGTTCTCTCAAAATATGTATAGACTACCGTCAGTTGAACAAAGTCACATTCAAGAAAAGATATCCACTTCCCAAAATCCATGACTTATTTTAACAACTTCAGGGTGCCATTTACTTTTCTAAGATAGACCTCAGATCAGGCTATCATCAGCTCAGAGTCAGAGAATGTGACATTCCAAAAATAGCTTTCAGAACCCAGTATAGTCACTTCAAGTTTCTAGTCATTTCCTTTGGTCTTACTAATTCCCTAGGAGCTTTAATGGACTTAATGAATCATGTGTTCAAACAGTACTTAGACATGTTTTTTATAGTCCTTATCGATGACATTTTTGTCTATTCCTGTAGCGAGAATGATCATGATGATCACCTCAAAATCATACTTAAGATACTCAGAACTTATTTGTTGTTCTCCAATTTAGTAAGTGCAAATTTTGGCTAAGGTCAGTACCATTTCTTGGTTATATTATTTCCGATGACGGCATTAGAGTTGATCCTCAAAAGATCGAAGCGGTGAGAAACTGGAGTAGACCCATCTCTCCATTATATATCCTAAGTTTATTGGGTTTAGCTGGATATTACCATCGGTTTTTGAAGGATTTTCATCTATTGCATCCCCTAAGTCCAGATTGACATAGAAGAAAGTCCAATTTCAGTGGTCAGATTCTTGCGAGAAGAGTTTTCAAGAGTTCAAGACTCGACTCACCTCAGCAGCAGTTTTGACTCTACTATATAGTTCAGATGGGTTTGTTATGTACTGTGGCACATCCAGAGTAGGTTTGGGTTGTGTCCTCATGCATAGAGGTAAGGTCATAGCCTACGCCTCAAGACATCTTAAGACCCATGAGAAGAATTATCCGACTCATGATCTCAAGTTAGCAGTTGTAGTTTTCACCTTAGATATTTGGTGTCATTACTTGTATGTGGTGTATGTTGATGTGTTCACAGACCATAAAAGCCTTCAGTATGTGTTCTCTCAGAAATATTTGAATTTGCATCAGACAAAGTGGTTATAGTTATTAAAAGATTATGATATGAGTGTTCTTTATCATTCAGGCAAAGCCAATATAGTGGTTGATGCTCCCAGAAGACTGTCTATGGGTAGCGTTGCTCATGTTGTGTTGCTCATGTTAAGGAAAGTATGAAGAAGTTAGTTCAGGAAGTTCATCAGCTTGCTCGACTAGTTGTTCGCTTAGTTGATTCAGCAGAAGGCAGTGTATAGGTGTAGAACAGTTTTGAATCCTCTCTAGTTTCTAAGGTAAAGAAAAAGCAGGATAGAGATCCCAGTCTTGTTAAGTTGAAATAGTCAGTCAGAGATTAGAAAGTAGAGGTTTTCTCTCGGGGGGAAAAGTGTGTTGTGTTGTTAGGGTCATTTATGTGTGCTAGTTGTAGATGAATTGAGGCAACGAATTCTTGCAAAAGTGCATGGTTCACATTACTCGATTCATCCAGGGGCTTCTAAGGTGTACTATGTTTTGCGTGAGATCTATTGGTGAAGTGGAATGAAGAGGGATATTGTAGAATTTGTGGTTAAATGCCTTACATATTAGCAAGTTAAGATTGAGTACCAGAATCCTAGTAGATCTATGTAGGAGTTCAGTATTCCCACATGGAAATGGAAAGAAGTGATTATGGACTTATGACGGGTTTGGCTCGTACTCGTCATCAATATGATTCTATATGGGTTATCCTAGACAAGATGAATTATCTTATTTCTTTCCAGTTCATACTTCTTATTCAGCCAAGAACTATGCTAAACTCTATATCAGAGAGTTGGTAAGGTTACACAAAGTTTCAATATCCATTATCTCAAATAGAGGTACCCAGTTTACCTCTTATTTCTGGAAAGCATTCCAAAAGGGTCTTGGTACCCAAATTCATCTCAGTATAGCCTTCCACCCTTAGACATATGGTGAAGTAGAAAGAACCATTCAGACTCTAGAAAACATGCTAAGAGCATGTGTTGTTGATTTTAAGGGTAGTTGGGATGACCACTTGCCTTTGAACGAGTTTGCATAAAATAACAGCTATCACTCCAGTATTCAGATGGCTCCGTTTGAATCTCTCTATGGTAGGAGATGTAGATCTCTAATTGGTTAGTTTGAGGTAGGTGAGGTCACAGTAGTAGGTCCCGACCTAGTGTTCGATGCCTTAGAGAAGGTTTAGTTAATCAGAGAAAGACTTAGGACTTCCCAAAGATGACAAAAAATCATATACAGATGTGAGGAGAAAGGATCTCGAGTTTGAGATCGGTGATTTTATGTTCCTGAAAATCTCTCCCATGAAAGGAGTAAAGAGGTTCGACAAGAAGGGAATGCTCAGTCCCCGATATGTCGGGCCTTACAAAATTCTCAATCATTTCGGAAAGGTAGCTTATGAGCTTGAGTTGCCTTCAGATCTAGCTCCAGTGCACCCAGTATTCCACGTCTCCTTGTTAAAGAAATGCATTAGTGACCCAGCAACCATAGTTCCCTTAGAGGACGTAAATATTCAGAATGATCTCTCTTTCAAAGAGGTTCCAATTCAGATCCTCGATCATCAGATTCATAGACTGAGGAATAAAAAAGTTCCCTCAGTCAAAATTCTTTGTCGAAATCAGTCCGTTGAGGGATCTACTTGGGAAGTAGAAGAAGATATACGGACCAAGTATCCTCACCTCTTCTTCTTAACCTCAGATCCAGCTTAAGGTAAAAGTCTTCCTTAGTTTTACTCAGTTCCATGTTTAGCTATAATTATAACTTGCTATCCATTACCATTTCCTATTTAGTCATGCATTCATGAATCAGTTTAGTGATGTACTCAAGCCTCAGATATGCATGTTCAGTATGAAAACCAACTTGTCAGTAGCTTCAGTCATAAGTTCCATGCTTCAGATATGCATGTTCAGTGTAAGAGATCAGTTTGTCAGTAGTTCAGTCATGTAGTCATGCATCAGATATGCATGTTTAGTGTGTAAACTTAGTCTATAATTTTCTCAACTTAATCAGTCTCATTCAAGAACGAATGTTCCCAAGGGAGAGATATTGCAATACCCCGTATTTCTCAAGATTAACTTAACTCTTAGTTCATGAGTTATCCAATATAAATTTTTTGAAATGCTCAGTATTTTTTTATTTAGAGACTGCTATTATGTAGGAAATTGAATTAGGTTTTCAATGATATAAAATTTGTCTAAATCTGATAACCGGGTGAGAAGTTATGGTTATTTTAAGTTTCACTCGTTAAACACCATCATTCAGGATAGTAGCACGTCGCGGAGTATGTCAAAATGGTAATTGTCAGTTTCCAATGATGTACTGCGATACCAGCGAATCACGCCATAATTTATTTTTATAATTGTCCATTTCCAGTGAACCAACGTGATTCCACCACGTCGTGGTGAACTTCCAAGTCCCAACCAAAGTGGCAACGCGATACCACCGCATCACGCCACCATGCATTTTCCCATTTTGCAATTTCTAAAGACAACACAATTGCACTGCATCACACCAGGTGCCTATTTCGTAAATTATGACGAAGATTAAATACTTGGTCCAAGGTTAAAACAGTCTTTTCCTATGATTTAAACATGCCTAGATACGAGATTTAATCCCTAAAAATGTTTTAAGTCATTACTCGCTCAATTTATCCCCAAATTAAAAGTATTTTATCATAAAACTACAAACCCTAGCTTCAAGAAACCAAGAGCAATCTCAAAGGATTCGCCAAGAACTTCAAGAAACTCACAAATTAAGGTATGTTAGGTGTTCATTTATGGGTTCCTTTCACCCATAGAGTTCATGAATCCATTTTTAAAACTACAAAATTGTTGATTTACGAATTACATGCTTGAAATTGAATTGAATTCATGTTCATGATATTGTTTGGTTTTAATTCATGATTTAAATTATAAGTTACAAGAATTGACCCTAGTATGTGTTGATTTACATGATATTCATGATAAACCCTTCAATTTGCAAGTTGATTGTTGAAACCATGTCAACCCTAAGTGTTTATGATTTAATGATTCAGTTATGCCTCCCCATGTGTTTGATAAAATGACTATGTGAATGAAATAGTCCCATTATAACATTATAGCATGTATTCCCTATTCATTTATAAGTTAATGCATTACAATTGTTTGATAAAATGTCTTTATGAATGAATTATGGACAAGTGTACATTATTATGTATTTTAAGATTATGCTATGCCTTTCTTTTTTTCTATTTAGTCCTGGGGTATTTAATACTCGATAATTTAGCTATTTACCTAGAGCCAAGATCAGTTATAAAATCTAAGTCATGTCATGATCAGTAGTACTCTCAGTCAGTTATAGAACTCAGTAGAACTTAGTCGGTTACAGAAGAAAAACTCAGTAAACTCATATTCAGTCTAGTCCAGTTTATTATACTCAGTTCATTGTCTTTCAGTTGGGAGTAGGATTCAGTACCAAGTCAACCCAAGTCTAGGGGATCTCCTGCCAGTAGAGGGTATGATCCTTAGAAGCAATCCTTGCGTTCTAGAACTACATAGCCAGCGTAGGTTGAGACATCAAACATAGCATTTGAGGGTTGATGAGGTGTTTTAACCTATCAGATGAGGGTTCCACTATTCTTATTAGAGTACCTACCAGATGAGGGTAACTTTTCAATATTTTTACCCATGGCACAGTACTGACACCCTTCAAACTGGGGTCATAGGTTGGACCCCAACTCAGTTATCTTATTTGGGGAATGTCGGTTAGATGATTACCTCCTAAAGTCTCAGTCTCATTCTTCAGAATAGCACTCAATCTAGTTCTACAAAATCAAGACTGTCAGATACAGTCAATCAGTGTCATTAACTTAGTTATCAGTAACATCAGATATCAGTTACTTAGTGTCAAAACTCAGGACTTAGCTTCAGACAAGCTTAGTCATAGTATTTATTTATATGTACAATAGTGCAAACTCAATTTTTACAGCAGGATCAGTTATCTATGCACTCTTATGTTTAGTCACTTTATATCATACAGTCAGTTATTGTTCATGCATATGAACCCTTGCATTCAACCTTACCTCATCTAGAATACCAGTATATTCTATGTACTGATACATACTCTTTTTTGTGCTATGATGTCTCATATCATAGGTTCAGACGCTCAGATTCCCGACCGTGCATAGATAGATTCAAATTCATCCAGCAGCAGTAGATTAGCAGTGAGTCTTCATTATTCGAGGATATTATTTTATGTCGTTATTTTAGTAGACTCAGTATTATAGTAGATGGAGTTAGTTAAGGGATTGTCTTATCAACTCCACTTTTAGGCTATTTCAGTTAGAGGCTTTTCAAACTAGTTTTCAGACAGGTTTTAGGTTTACAGATTGTTCTTTCAGTTGATACACTTCAGAAGTATTTATAGATTTTAAACCTTATGGTATTTCAGCCTATTTTTCGCATTTATTAAAGTATCATGTTTTAGTGCTCACTGCAGATTTTAGTCATGGGTTAGCTTATGGTCCTTCGGGGTTGTAAGAACCGTGTAGCATCTGCAGTACAGTCTCAGGGCTTTACAGAGGGTGAAGTATTTCATTATTTGAGATCCTTTAGAAATTTAAATATCTTTTGTGTGGAGATAACTTTTGCATGTGAGTGGCATCAATACTTTTGTGTAGAGGGTGAAGTCTTACTATCAATTTGGGTAAATAAGTAAGGTTAGTTGCATTATGACGATTGAGATAATTTTTGAAAGTTTTATGTCTCCTCTTAAGATTCTTTGTTGATTTGAAAGGTTTATTTGATACAAAATTGAATCCTTTCTTCATCAATATGTGCTTATTGAATTTATTTTTTTTATTTTTTTTCATGAAATGTTTGGAAAGTCTTTTTAGGACATTTTTAGCTTGGTCCTTCAGTGTATCTTTCTTTTGGATGTACTTGAGTTGAATACCCTACCTTATTGAATTATTCTTGGTTACTTGAGGATAAGAAATAGTTTAAGTTTGGGGGGGGGGTTGATAAGTTGTCAATTTGAAAACTTTCTAGCATCTTTTAAACCTAAATTATCATGATTTTTCATTGCTTTTATGTTAATCTCTTACTTAATGCTCATTTATGTAGGTAAAAGCTGAAAAGGAAAGATGAGCAAGTCATTTAAGTCAAAGAAAAGATCCATCTGCTTTACATCCACTTTGCATCTTCTTTGGATCTACTTTCCATCTTCTTTCCATATACTCTCCATATACTCTGGATCTACTTAAGTATATCAAGAGAAAGGTGGACTTTTTGTAATATTTTCCAAATGTGTAAGTTGGGATTGAATAGGGGTTTTAGCCCATTTTCACCATCTTTTATCACTATCCATTTTTTATCCATCCACCCATCATCTATTTTCTATTTGGGGAACACTATTATACTACTCTTGAGTGAAGAATACATTAGAGTAATTCCTAAATGAAGGATTAGCCATTTCAATAGAAGATTTATTGGAATTTAAAGTTTGGATTTTCATTCTCTTTATCTTTCATGGGTCAATTTGGTGGAAATTTTGGTATATCCTTACTATCTTTATGATTAGATAATTCTTCCTATTGGGGATATACTTGAATAGTTTGTAACGAATTTAACGGTGTGGGTGATTTTTCTTCCTAATTAGCTATTTATTTTGGGTTGTTATTTTACCCCATGCTTGAACTAGGAATTTTGGGTGAAAACCACATTTACCTTGGATCCTATACCATCCTTGAAAGAGGCGTATTGGATGAGGGGTGTTTGCAAACAATAACTTAAGTTAGCTTGTGGGATGGCATGATCTTAGAAATAAGGGTTTTGTTTGAATTTAACACATTTGATGGTACTATATTAGAAATAAGGGTGCTAATTGAGGTAGTGGATTGGTTGTCTTTTGATGCTCATGTGGTGTTTGAAATAATCTAGGAGTGAAATTTAGTGTTTTATTGAAAGATTGACACTAATACCTCGAAATCTAGCCTACCCATTACTCTAGCTAAACTTTAATAAATTCTCAATTACCCATGCATGAGTTCACGCCTAGAATTTCATAACCCCAAGACCCGATATTAATTGATTATACTATAAGTATTCTTAGCCTCGAGTTAGGCCTTTAAAACCCAAAAACTTGTACTTTTGAAAACATTCGAAAGCCCCCAAATTTTTGTATCTCATATTTGAATTTAGCAAGTAACTTTATTTTCTAATTAATTGATCACCACTATTGTTTCTCATGGATTCGATCCAGCCACAAAGTTTGGTATTACATTAACAATGACTGTCTTGCACTTAAATCGACGGGTGAGTTGAGAGTTATCAAGTATATTGATAATTTTGAACATGCTTGATTTTGGCATTATTTTGGGTATGTTGTAGTTGACCATGTTGTCTTGAATTATAATGCTAAGATGATGACTCTAGGAATGTCTAGATGGTATATACTATAGTGGAAGGGAGTGTATAAGTCTAACATGATGAAAATTATATCTACAGTGACCCTCAAGGTAATTTCCTTCATTTCCAGGCATTTGTGGTGTTTCAATCCTTCACATAGCATCTACAGGTCATTTATGACTTGCCAAAACAATTGGTTCAATTAGTCGATTGTTTGTTAGATTTTAGGCTCATTTTTCTATTTTGGAACTTTTGTTGTTTAAGATTTGGTCTTAAACCAAAAATCCTAGTAGATGACCTCAGATAAGAATTTCAACAATGCCATCATCTTTGGAACATTGATTTGAAGCGGGACCCTTGATTCAGGTTTCGAGACGTCTGGATGCATTTTGGGCTATTGTGCAGATTATACGAAAAATGAACTGTAATTGTTGGGCCCATACATAGTAGAAATGATCTTGGTTGGAAGATGATCATGCTCACCTATAACATTACTTTTGTGTAGGACTATCATTATTAATATAATAACCCAACTTGAGTTTGGGTTGAATCCATAAGGAACAATGTGAATGGTGATCAAGTAAGTTCTAAACGAAGTTACTTGCTAAATTCAAATAAGGGATACAAGTATTTTGGGGATTTTGAACGTTTTAAAAGATGTAACAATTTTTGGGATTCTAGAATACTAACTCGAGGCTAAAAATAATTAGAATATAATCAGTTAGGAACCGATCTTGGTGTTATGCCATTCTAGGTGTGAATTCATACATTGATAATTGAGAATTTATCCAAATTTAGTTAGGAGTCGTGGATAGGCTAGATTTAAAGTATTGGCGTTAGTCTCTTAATAAAACACTAAATTGCACTCATGTATTCTTTCGAATACCTCATGAGCATGCCAAGATTACAATTCCAAAACCACAACTTAGCCTCCCTATTTCTAGGATGATGCCCATCAAGCTAACTAAATCACATACCATCCTTATTTCTACGATAATGCCAAGGAAATAACTAGTATCAAATATTTGTTCACAATTACTCATCACCCACATCCCTCTTTTGAGGATGATGTGGGATCCAAGTCAATTGGGGTTTTCACCCACAAATCTCATTCAATTTGGGGGTTTCAAACACAAATCTCATTTCAACTATGGAATAATAACAAAAACCACAAAAATTTGCAAACTAGGTAGATACATAAACAACACCCATGCATAAATCACAATCTATCAAAGCATAACCCCAAGAGAAAGAACTAGCAACACATAAAGATAATAATTTAAAATATACAAAAATCTCAATCAAATTGAATCATGAAAATAAGAAGAATGTCAATCCACACTTTGAATTCCAATATATCTTCAATGGAATTTTCCAAATCATCATTTCAGAGTTGCTCTAATGTATTCTTATCTCAAGATTAGTACAAAATTTTTCTCCATGCTCCAAGTGATATGCTAAAAAGTGAAAATGAAAGATAGTGTAAAACATGGTGAAAATAAGCTAAAACCCCCTATTTAATCCCCAATTCTACATTTGCTAAATATTACAAAAATGCAACGTTCCTCTTGGTCTCTTTAAGTACATTACAATTTTTCCCTTGAATTTTTTCCACCCTATCGCGATCACCATCTCTTAAATGTAATCGCAATACAACAATCACGGTGATCATCTCATAATCACCATTGGTAAACTTGACTGTAAATCACGATTGCGATCCTCAGGCCGTGATCGCGCTAATTGCGGGTCGATTCATGGTCCTGATTTCCAGCATTTGGCTCTTTTCTTTCACATTTCTTCTCTTTTACCTTTTCCTGAGCTTATTTTTATCAAGTTTCCTTGCTCATCTTCCCATTGTAGTTTTACCTACACCAATGAGAATTAAGTAATAAATTAACAACAAATCAACAAAAAAATATGATAATTTAGGCTTAAAAGATGCAAGTAAATTATCAAATTGACGACTTATCAAAACTCCCAAACTTAAACTATTGCTTTTCCTCAAGAAATCGAGGATAATTCAATAAGATATGGTTTTTAACTCAATCCCACCCAAATCAAAGCTATACAAAAGGAATAATCTAACAAAGCTCTACAAAGACTTTCCAAATAACTCATGGCAAAAAGTAAACCAAAATTTTTCAATAAGCACATATTTAGGAAGCAAGGATGCAAGTTTATATCAAATGAACCTTACAAATAAACAAAGAATCTTAAGAGGAGACACAAAATCTTCAAGGATTGTCTCAATCTTCAAAATGCAACATATTTCATCCATTTACCCAAACTGAGAGTAAGACTTTATTGTTTACCTTAATGTATTGATGTCGATCACATGCCATAGTTAGGTCCTTACAAACAAGACATTAAATTTTTTAAAGAAGCTCAAACAATGAAAGAATTTAGACTCACTCTCATAAAGAAATTTGAGCACAACGAGTAGAACCATAGGCTTTTCCTTTGTATTTTACGCCACTAATGTAGACTTACTTAGTTTAGAATCTCCAAGGTCTTGCAGTTCTAGATGAAGGTTGAAGGTGAAGGGAGGAATATATATGTCTCAAGTGACTAAGAGACCTCCTTTAATGCATTCTCTCAACCCCGTCTATCTTAAAATTTTCAAATTATCCACCTTATTCTCCTTTAAATCATTTTCCATATTTTTCTACATTTTTTATTAGAATTTACCAAACCATTTGAAGCCACCATTTTTATTTCTTAATTTGTTTACTTTTTCAAGAGACTTTCTAACTTTAATATCTTCTTAGGCCTCCCATTTGTCTCAATTCTCTTCGCAATCTATGGGCTAGTGTATACAACTATACCATCAAGTATGTCTCTTATCTCTTAAGCACATGATTTGACAAACTTACGTTCCCTTTTCTTGGCTCATCATGACACATCACATTGATCCCTCCAAACTTGGAGTTTAAACCACCTTACATTATTCTCCCAACTACACAAACTCCCCAAACATAGGCTTTTGACTATATTTTATTACTTGGGCTCATGAGATTCATCAAAGGAGGTTAAGTGCCAAAAGAGAATTTTCAAAAGTGTTTAGGTTTTATAGCATGGTTATCATTACAATAATAATGAAATATGGGGAAAAAAGTTTCAAATAGATTAACAAGGGAACAATGTTAAGGTTCAAATTTGGTTATGTGACGAGTCAAAAATGGTCGCGGGTCATCCTCTAAACCAAATTTCCCTAGAATTTTATGTTAAACACACTGGTGAAAGTTCTAGACTACAGATATGTACAAAAATTATTTAAAAGTCTCACCACACATGGCATCATACTCATAGAGAAAAAAGTTAGCCCTCAACGAATTTAAACAATTTGAGCCTTATAAGTTACTCTGAGTCAGAGACTCATCCTTGTATAGAGTGAGTGAAAAATTGAATTTAATGGTCTCACTCAAAAGAAAACTCAAAAACATCCTTGATTTTTTTCAAAAAGAAATATATTTTCTTGGTTTTTTTCAAAATCATTCCATTTCTTGCCAATGACATTTTGAAAATGTTTTTGAACTTTTGCCTCTTCCTAAACAATTAAAGAAAAACTTAGGTGAATGTAAGGCAACACTATTATTACACTTCAAGGTATTCTTTCCTCACAACTTCTCATATCGCCATTTATCTCATAAAACACTCATGGCACGAATTGAAACATAAAAGACCATATACCCTTAAAAATGGCGTCACCAGATCTATCATTGGGCAATGCAAGCATTCATGTCTCTCAGGTTACTCAAACTTCACCTGGGGGTACTATGATAAGAACATTAATCGATCAAACCACAGAAACAATATTCATCAATAATTTCAACCAAAAATAAAGGATTATCCAACACTTAAGATTAATTGGGCTCAAGACTGTGCTGTATAAAATATCGCAAAATGCCTGAAGAAATTTCACATTAACCTTTACAAGCATATAAGGCGTTCCTCTCTTATTGACATATTAATAAATATGTGGTGTGCATGAAAGCCAAAAGCTTAAAAAATAAAATATCAACATATGCGAGAAATCTCAATGCACCAATTAATCACCAAAAACACCATTTGCAGTCATACTAACCCAATTAGATCACCCACTATTCAATTAAGCCAACAAACTATAAGTGGATGTTTCGTCGAACACATAGTGTGCACTAGAGTATGGAAGCAAGAATTTTGCAATTGAGCATTTGAAATAAGGCACATATTCACAAATTTTCATCCCAATATCCTCATTAAACCAAATTAAGCTTAAATGAAATAAATTCAAACCAAAAGAAACTATAGAATGTGATCACTATACATACTTTAAAGAAACTTTAACTAAGGATCATACCTTCTGAGCTTGTTTAAGAGAGGAAAATGATAAAATGAAAGTTCAATATACTTATCAGGGGTTTCATTCTTGAGATACCCATTATAACTTATGCTATCACCTGTAAACACCTCCAAAACAAGCTGAAAATTGAATAAAAAACATTAGAAAACATCAAGAAAAGTTTTGTGGGTTGCCTCCCAAGAAGCACCTTAGTTACAGTCACTACACCACATCTTTTGACTAAAATTTATGTCTCCACTTCGAAGATTTGAATCATCGGCCCAATATTTGATTCGTATATCTTAGAGGTACTTTGGGAAAAGCTAAGGTCACAATGATACATATTCTATCTCACCACTTTGTAGACTTGAATCTTTTACCCAACTTCACATCTAACTCCCGAATAGGCTCTTTGGGTATCAGTGAAAACATCAAGGGACCACAAGATAATCATAGGATTTTGAACTTTATGGCCTTCAAGTGAGGGACGTCATTTCTTCTTTCTTGAATGACAAACCACAAAATATAAGGATTTTGTACCTCATCTATAAAATTCATCATTTTCTTGGATGATTCGACTTTCATCACATCCACCTAGCATAATGTCGATAAGTGTTTAGAATAAGTTTGTCTTCCCAATTTCGAAATTGCATTATTCTTGGAATTCCAATGCCAAAATAAACTAAGCGTTCACAAAGGATTTGCTTGACTTTTTCGCTCAACTCTTGTACCATTTCTTCAATTGTGGCATGCTTCATTATTTTTGGTTTGATTGGTTGTCAAATCGCTAAGAATTCTTTAACATCAAGCTTACCATCAACCACAGAGCTTGATATCTTTTATTTATCAACCTCATTTTGATGATTGGTCATATTCATGGTACTTGAATGATAGGCCTCCTCACCCACCTCTTTTTTTTTTTTTTCAAAATGCCGTCATGGATTGATGCAAGAGATATGTGTTCACCTCTGTTGTAGTCACTAAATCCAAGATTGTTTGAAGTATTGCTTCAATGCTATTGTATTCAGAATGTTGTTCATCCTTTATTACGTCATGAGGCCTATCAAACTCATAAGAAAAACTAGCATTTTTGTTAGCATAACTAGGGGAGGGGGCATTTGAACAATCACTTCAATGTCCATCTTGACCACAAAATAAAGAACAATTGTACTCCCAATAGGATCTAGATGGTGCACACACCTCTTTTGGGGGGAGCATATTTACAATTTTTCCAAAAGTGGGGTCTATCATAATATGGACATGGATCATCAAGAAAAGATTTGGAACCTTCAAATTCATATTAATTATAAGATGCCATAGTAAAAAGTAAACAAAAAGAAAAATCTACCTAACATAAGAAACAAAAGAAAATCACAAACAAATATTCACTAGTTTGAATCAAAGCAAGTAAGATGAAATTCAAAATTACCTAAATACGCCAAATTGTTCCCTGGGAACAACGATATTTTGATCATGCAAAGCTATACCATTTATTTGGTGTAATACGATCATTTTCAATATAATAACCCAACATGAGTTAGGGTCGATTCCATGAGGAACAATTTGATTGGTGAACGAGTAAGTTCAAAATAAAATTACTTGCAAAATTCAAATCAAGGATACAAGTATTTTGGGGATTTTAATGTTGTCAAAGATATAACAATTTTTGGGCTTCTAGAGTACTAACTCGAGGATAAGTATAATTATAGTATAATCAATTAAGAACATATATTATGGTTATACCATTCTAGGTGTGAATTCAAACATATGTGATTGAGAATTTATCCAAATTTAGCAAGGATTCGTGGGTAGGCTAAATTTAAAGTATTAGCTTTAGTCTATCATCAAAATACTAAATTTCACTCATGGATTGTTTTGAATACCTTATGACAATGCCAAACTTACAAATCAAAAACCACAAGTTAACATCCCTATTTCTAGGATGATTCCCATCAAACTAGCTAACTCATATAACATCCTTATTTGCAAGATAATGATAAGGAAATAACTAGTATCAAATAGTTGTTTACAATTACTCATCACCCATATCCCTCTCTGAAGAATGATGTGGAATCCAAGTCAATTTGGGTCTTTACCCACAAATCTCATTCAATTTGGGGGTTTTACCCATAAATCTCATTTAAACTATAGAGTAATACAAAAACCCACAACAAATAGCTAATTAGGTAGATACATAAACAACACCTATGCATAAATCACAATTTATCAATGAATAAGCCCAATAGGAAGAAGTAGCAACTCATGAAGATATTAAACAAAAATATACCAAAATTTTCATAAAATTAATTCATAAAAGATAAAGAGAATGTCAATCCATACTTTAACTTCCAATGAATCTTCAATGGAATTTGCTAATTCCTCACTTCAAAGTTACTCTAATTTCTTCTTAGTTAAAGATTAGTACAAAATTTTACCCTAAGCTCCAAGTAATAAGCTAAAAGGTAAAGATAAAAGATAGGATAAAAGACAGTGAAAATTATCTAATAACCCCTATTTAAGACCCAATTCCACTTTTGCTAAATATTACAAAAATTCCACCATGCTCTTGGTCTCTTTAAGCATATTAAAATTCCCCCTGTACTTTTTCTGCCCTATCACTATCTTCATCTCTTAACTGCGATTGCGATACCGCGATTACGGTGATCATCTCGTGATACTATAATTGTGGTGGTCATTTTGTAATTACTATTAGTTGACTTGACTGTTGGCTATGATTGTGACCCTTAGGTCATGATTGCAGTAACTGAGGGTCGATTCTTGGGCCTGATTTACAGCATTTGGCTCTTTCCTTTCATGTTCTTCTCTGTTAGCTTTTACTCAACTCATTTTATCAAGTTTCCTTGCTCATATTCCTATTTTAACTTTTACTTACACTATAGTATCCCGTAAGATCCTAAGCTCTGTTCAATTGTAGTTGCAAGCTTAAGGGGTCCAACGCTTGAAATTTTCACTATTAAGGACATATTCATTTCAAGAACCCTAAACTTCAAGGAATTTTATTTTGGATTTCCCGACCCTGATACATTGGTTTTTGAGTTGAAAAATGAATAGGGTTGTTAATGGTGTGATCTGAGGGAGTTTTGAGATTTTCAGAGGGGATTCGAGGTGTGTTTGGATTCGAGTCATGATTTCCATACTATTGTTTTAAGCTTTGATATCATATTTTATAATCATTCAGTGTTGGCGGGTTATGAAAACCTATAATACTCTGTACATTTCTTAGCTAAATTCAGTTCCTATTTGCATACATAAGAGGTTTAGAACCTGAAAATTTCACTAATTGTTGGGGACTTAGTCTTATTTTTGGCCTCTTAGATTCGAGGATTTTTAAATGGTTCTTCCCAACCCCGATACATAGGTTTTTGATTTAATTCATGTTCAGGTGTGTAAGGATCATGCCTTAGGGAAGTTTCAGATTTTTTAGACGAGGATTGATTCGTGTTTGGAATTTTATTCTAGGACCTCACCGCAATAGTGGCACTTCGCAGTGGGTATAGGGATGATCCATTCATCGCATCGCATCTAACCTTTAATCCATGTTCCAATTATGAATTTAAATCTCTAAAGTTAAATTAAGTATTTTTTCCTCAATCCAACTCATAAAAACACAAATTAAAACATCGGTTAGGGCATTATATGCCCATTTTCCCTAAATTCTCCTCTATAAAAAGCCTAATCATCCCTAAAGTTCATCAATTTCATTCCTTTCTCTTTAAGAAAATCAAGAAATCAAGAACCCAAATCCAAGATCTCTTAAAAAAAGCATCAAGATTGTGTTTCTCATTCAAGCTAAGGATTTAAGGTATGCGTGATGTTCATCCATGGACCCATTTAACCCATGGAGTCCAAGAATCCCCTTTTGATATCAAATTATTAGTTTTTACATGTTTATGATGAATTTTCTATATGAAGTTGTTATTGATTTTGATTACAAGTTATGTTACAAGTGTTTTTCAATGGAGTGAGCCTTTATATGATTTGAGTATTGAAATCCTCATGTTAGATCCCTAATTCATGGTTTAGTATTGTAACTATGTTTTCAATCACATGCTTTACCCATTCCTATGCTTAAATTCATGACTCCCATGTGTTTGATGAATTGTCTAAATGTTGGGTTTTGAACAATGATCCTTTATTATTGGTTTTAAAGCTTCATATGTCCTTATTGTTATTTTCATCAGTGTGGAGGGTTACGATGTAACTCCCCGAGTCTGTACCCCAGATGCTACACGGTGCAAGTGACCCTGAAGGACCACCAGCTAACCCATGATTGGTACCTACTATGAGCACTAAATAATAATAACACTATAATAACAATATAACTAGTATAAATGTAGAAGTTAGGATGAAAATGCCATAAGGTTCATAACTGACAAAAAAATCAATACTGAATATTGAAACAACTATCTGAAATACTCTAGTCTGAAAGCCTCTAATTGTCTGAATTATAGAGTTGATAGGAAAAGCCCCCAACTAACTTCGACAACTGGAAACTGTACTGAAATATTAAAATAATACTCTATCCTCGAACTATGAGAACTCACCACTAAATCAGTTGCTGATATTTTGGGCTGCTAAGTGCGGGCAGGAGCCCGTGCATCTAAACCTATGATATAAGACATCATAGAATAAAATAAAAGTATGCATCAGTATTTTAAATCTACTGGTATGCTAAGTGAGGTAATCCGATATGCATGGGTTCATATGCATGAACAATAACTGGCTGAGTACATGAACATAACTGAATGAGAGTACATGCATGAATACACAACCTATAACTAAGGTCATGATAACATTGGACACAGAGTTTTGGATTACTGATTCAATGATATCTAGGTTACTGATACTATATAACTAATAACTAAGTGACTATATCTGAAAATCTTGATTCTGTAGAACTGATCTAAGTTCTATATTGATCTGAGTGAGTATCTGACAGTACTAATTTTGTAAAACTGAACTAAATTCTATACTGAGACTAAAACTGAAACTGTGGGAGGTAATCATCTAACCGACATATCCCAAATCTTAACATATGGGGTCTAACTTGTGACCCCAGTTGGAAGGGTTCAAATACCGTGCCATAGGTACTAACACTAGAGAGACCAGGATGCCAAGCCTAACTGATGGGTAACACCTAGGCGGAGGCAACCCTAATCTGATAGGTGACCCCTGGGAGGTAGTCAAGCCTAGTCTTATGGATGAATCTTCATCCTATGTTGGATACAAAGTTCTGGAGTACAGGGATTTCTACTAACGACTCTGCCTACCTGACGGGAAATCCACCATCCCTGCTCTCGCTCGCTGGTGAATCCTACTCCCAACTGAATAGACATTGAACTAATTCTTAGACTATACTAGAATTGATATAGCTGTTACTAATCATACTCTTTAACTGAACTGAACTGAGTTCACTAGGATCTGCTAACTGATGGAATACTACTGAGTTCTGTTAACTAACTGAGTTCACTGAGTTCTAAACTGAATACTAAACTGAGATTGTGACTGATTACTAAGTACTACTGTACGTGAAACAATTGAGACTGTTCTATAACTACTGTAGCTCTAGGTAAACAACTAAATTATTGGGTATTGAATACCCCTAGGATTCAATAGCATAAATTATAAGACATAGTACAATCTTGAAATATGATAACAAATTTCTTGATCACAAATCATTCATTAAGGCATTTTGACAAAACCTTGCATGACATGAACTTATATACATACTATCATGATATGGTTTCACTACTCAACCCACATGAACAATTCATCAATCAGTTAAAGAGCATAATTTATGCACATGACTATAATATAACATCCAAGCATCATAATCATTAACCCAACTCATAATTTAAAGGGGATTTTAACATGAAACCATACAAAAACCCATACATGCCATTTATTTCTCATGAATTTGTAAATTATTTATGGATTCTAACCCCCAACAAACATCATAGTCATGAACACAATCAAATTCAATCATGAAATTCATCAAATCAATCTACTAGAAGTTTTAAAAGAGTTGCTTTGACTCCAAGGGTCGAAGGAACCCTTGGATGAACACTTCAAATACCTTAATGCTTGAATTCTTGAAGATTGATGGTGAAATTCTTGAGATTCGAATCTTGAATAGAAAGCCCTAGGATTTGTTCTTGTGTAATTTAAGAGAGAAAGAGTGTAATTTTCTTAAGAGGAGATAACTTTCGTATTTTAAAGGCTGAATAATTGCGGGAGAAAGACCCAAATACCATTGAGGATGCGGAATTTTAATGACAGAAAAATGACTTAGTGATGCGTAGATCCACGTGTCGCATTGATGGGGTCGCCGTTATGGCCGATGCACCTCATCGAGTCTGTGTCGGTTCACTAAAAATTACACTGGGAGCTAGGGGAAAATATTCATGGATTCTATAGGCAATACGGGCGTTGAGATCACATCGATACACTGGTTTGGAATCCCATACGTGCCACAAATGACGTCTAAAAAATCCAAAACTCATCCGAGAACACCTACTGACATTTCTGATCATGAAACCACTTAAAATTCAACATTTAATGGTCTTAAGGGTCGCAAAATAAGATCGCCCACTATGCAGGCTAAAATAACTCTGAGCATGAATACTTAGCTAAATTTTTTTAAGTTTGGGACCCCTTAGCAAGCTTTAAAGGACCGAATCAAGCTTAGGATTTTGTGGGGTCTTACAATATCTTCCTTTTGGGAACATTCTTCCTCGAATGAGACTAACTAAGATGGGAGAATTGATAGATGGAAAGTACATACTAGAAATGCACAACTGAATCATGATTTCTTGGCAGAGACTACTGATATACTTAGTTATCATACTGAACATGCATATATGATGCATGAGTACATGACTAAACTGATTCATGAATGTATGACTGGGTTTGCAATGCTATTTGATACCAAGTTGGATACTACACTTAAACATAAAACTTAGTAAATTTAAGGAAAACTGTTACCTTGAGCAGAGTCTGAGTTTGCAAAGAAGAGGTGAGGATACTTGGTCTGTATATCATCTTTTACTTCTAAGTAGCTCCCTCAATGGACTGATTCTTCTAAAGAACTTTGATTAGAGGGACTTCATTGTTCCTCAGTCTACGAGTCTAATAATCAAGGATTTATACTGGAACCTATTTATAAGAGAGACTGTTCTGAACATCTATGCCTTCTATAGGGACTACAACTGCTGGTTCACCTATGCATTTCTTTAACAAAGAGACATGAAACTCTGGGTGTACTGAAGCTAAGTCTGAATGCAACTCAAGCTTGTAAGCTACCTTTTTGAAAGGGCTGTGAATTCATTAAGGATCGACATATCGGGGACTGAGCTTCCCTTCTTTCTAAACCTCTTCACTCCTTTCATTAGAGAGATCTTCAAATATACATAATCACTAATGTCAAATTTGAGATCTTTTCTTTGTACATCCGCGTAAGATTTTTGTTGGCTCTGAGCTGTCTTAAGCCTCTCCTAATCAACTAAAATTTTTCTAAGGTATCATATACCAAGTCAGGCGCTACCACTGAAGCTTCACCTACTTCAAACCATCCAATGGAAGATATACATCTCCTCCCATAGAGCACCTCAAATAGAGCCATCTGCTGGAATGGTAACAATTATTATATGAGAACTCAATTAGTTGCAAATGGTCATCCCAACTGCCTTTAAATTCAATGGCACACGCCCTTAAACATATCTTTTAGAGTCTGGATGGTCCTTTCTTCTTGACCATCTATTTGAGTGTGATAGGTTGTACTGAGGTAAACTTTGGTACCAAGACCCTTTTTGAAGGCTTTCAAGAAATAAGAGGTGAACTGCATACCTCTATCTGAAATGATGGTTAAGGGAACTCTATGTAATCTGACTAACTCTCTAACATATGGCTTGGCATAATACTCGGATAAATAAGAGGTATGGACTAGTAAGAAATGAGTTGATTTGGTTATTCTGTCTACAATTACCCAAACTGAATCATGATGCCGACGAGTATGGGGCAAACCCATCACAAAATCTATGATCACTTCTTCCCATTTCCATGTAGGAATACTGAACTCCTTCATGGACCTACTAGGCTTATGTTATTCAATCTTAACCAGCTGACATGTTGAGTATTTAGCTACAAACCCTGCAATATCTCTATTCGTCCAACTCCACCAATAGACTTCCCATAAGTCGAGGTACATCTTAGTGGCCCCTGGGTGAATCGAGTATCACACACCATGCAATTTTGCAAGAATTCGTTGCCTCAAGTCCTATACACCTGGCACACATAGCCAACCCTGGCAATGCGACACAGCATCTCCCCCTTGGGAGAAAGCCTCAACCTTATGATCTCTGAATAATTCTTTCAACTTACCTAGACTAGGATTCCTATCCTGTTTTTCCTTCACCTCGAAAACCAGAGATTATTCCGACCTACTTTACATCCATACACTACCTTCTGCTGAATCGACTAAGGGGACACCTAGTCGGGAAATATGGTTAACTTCTTGAGCTAACTTCTTCTTATCATCTTCCATGTGAGCAACACTACCCATAGACATCCTACTGAGAGCATCAACCACCACATTGGCCTTGCCAGGGTGATACAGGACACTCATGTCATAGTCTTTCAATAACTCCAACCACCTTCTCTAACGGAGGTTTATATATTTCTGAGAAAATATGTATTGCAAGCTCTTATGGTCAGTGAACACATCCACATGCACTCCATACAAATAATGCAACCAAATCTTTAAGGAAAACATTACTGCTGCTAATTTAAGATCATGAATGGGATAGTTCTTTTCGTGGGGATTAATTTGTCTAGAGGCATAATCTATGACCTTACCTCTATACATCAAGACACAACCTAAACCAACTCTACAAGCATCATAATATACCACAAACCCATCTGAACCATCTTGTAAAGTCAAAATTGGGGTTGTAGTGAGTCGAGTCTTTAACTCCTAAAAAATCTTCTCATATGAATCTAACCACTGGAATTTGACTTTTTTCTGAGTCAATCGGGACATAGGGGATGCAATAAATGAAAATCCCTCAATAAACCACTGGTAATAGCCATCCAAGCCTAAGAAACTCCTGATATCTAATGGAGAGATGGGTATGGACCAATTTCTCACTGCTTTGGTCTTTTGGGGATCAACTCTAATTCCATCACCGAAAATGATATAGCCAAGGAAAGCTATTGACCTTAGCCAAAATTTGCACTTACTGAATTTTGCGAACAACTGATGGTTTCTGAGAGTATGTAACACTATTTTGAGATGGTCTACATATTTATGTTCACTACGGAAGTAGACAAGGATGTCATCAATGAATACTGTGAAGAACATGTCCAAGTACTTCTTGAAAACATTATTCATCAAGTCCATGAAAGTTGTTGGGGCATTGGTAAGACCAAATGACATAACTAAGAATTTAAAGTGACCATATCGAGTTCTCAACGCTATTTTTGGGATTTCACATTTTCTGACTCTGAGCTGATGATAGCTTAATCTGAGGTCTATCTTATAAAAGTAATTGTCACCATGAAGTTGGTTGAACAAGTCATTGATTTTGGGAAGTGGATCCTTTTTTTACTGTGAATTTATTTTGCTGACGGTAGTCTATACACATTCTAAGAGACTCGTCTTTCTTTTACACGAATAGAACTGGTGCACTCCAAGGGAATATCAGGGTCTGATGAATCCCTAATCTAAGATATCCTTCAACTATTCTTTTAATTCTCTGAGTTTTGTTGGAGCCATTATGTATGGTGGAATAAAAATGGGTTGAGTATCTGGAAGAAGGTCAATTCCAAAGTCAATTTCCCTCTCGGGAGTAACCTCGAGAAGATCTTCGAGAAACACATTTGGGAACTCACAAGCTACTGATATTGACTTGAGAGTAGGGGTTTTTAAACTTGATTCTTGGACTCAAACGAGATGGTAGACATATCCCTTAGATATCATTTTCCTTGCTCTAAGGTAAGAAACAAGCTGACCCATAAATGCTAAAGTACTACCCTTCGACTTTAGGACAGGCTTATTTGGAAATTGAAATTGGGCAATTCTATTTCTATAATCAACTGAGGCATAGCTTGAGTGAAGCTAATCCATGCCGAGAATGACATCAAAATCTGTCATCTCTAATTCTACTAAGTTTGCTGAAGTGATTTTCTAAGATACCATAACCAGACATTTCCTGTATACCCGCCGGGCTATTATAGATTTACCCACTTGGGTAAAGACTAAAAAAGGCTCTGCTAGGATTTTGGGACAGACTCCGAAGTCAACAACTATATAAGAAGTTACAAAAGATAAGGAAGCTCCTAGATATTGCAAAGATTAAATATGTAAATGATAAACTTATAACGTACCAGTGACCACATCAGGATAAATTTATTGATCTTATTAGGGCTGAAGTGCGTAGAGTATGTTTGGGTGTTGCCCGCTGGTAGTACTAGAAGAAGCACCCTGCTGAGTTGGGCAACCAGTTGGAAATAACGACTGATGGGACTGGCCTTGCTGGCGTAACTCCCTACCTTTCTGAGCAACTACCCGACACTCTAGAATCTGATGGCTTGATTTTCCATACCCAAAGTACATGCCACTGTTAGATCTACACTTTCCTGGATGGTTTCTACCATATTTCTGGAAAAGTAGATTTGTTCGAGCACTACAAACATTACCCTGGGGTTTAGGGCCTGATGCTATATCCCTATTGCTATCCCTAAATTTCTTAACTGGGCCACTGGATAAGGATAGAGCTGGGACTGAAGATTTCGGGAAGAAATGAGATCGATTACTACCCTCTGACATAGGCTGGGTGAAATTAAAACTACCTGCTCTATCTCTCTTGTTCTCCCTATCCTTCTCTTTATTCTTATCCTTCTCTATCTACTGAGCATGGACCATGAGCATGGATATATCTATCTCCTTAATCAACATTGTGGTCCTACACTCCTTGACCATACCTCTAGACAAACCAGACATAAACTTACTCATCTTAGATCTGCTATCTGCTATGACATGAGGGGCATATATATACTAACTAAGTAAATTTAAGAGAATACTATTGTAATTTCATGTTGTCCTACCTCAGATTAATAAAATCTAAAACCTTTGCCTCCCTCAACTCTAGCAGGAAGAAACTATCAAGAAACTCTAAAACCTTTTACCTTCCATTACTTGAACCATGAGTGATCCACATCCTGTAACTGATATGCGACCAACTCAACATTCTTACTAGTAGTCACCCCCATAATACCTATAACTTTCTGCACCTGATCAAGAAATTCCTGTGGGTCCTCATCTGACTTTGCCCTGGTAAAATAGGGAGGATTCATTAGGGTGAAGTCCTGAATCCTTGCTGCAGTAGTATTGGCCACTGGATTGGCCAGAATGGTAGTTGGGTATTCATTCTAGGCTACCACAGAATGAGCTAGGATGGTGAAAGCTACTCTGAATTCTATATGGGATATATGCTCATCTAGAGGATCTGCTTGGGCGGACTGAGGGGCTGGATGATTTCCTGTTCTTCTTTCGTTCTTCTTGGGAGGCATGTTTTGTAATGGAAGAAAGAAAGGATTAGACTAAAAGTTTAATTTGAGCTTATGCTCACTCGCATGACATGAATACTGAAAGAAGGGAAACATTTCCTAAAACATCTCGTAGCCTCCTATTCATAAGTATGGTGCGCTACACATCCATGCACAACACTCTACTTTATGCAGCTTTTAGACTTCCTAGGACTCTATTGAACTTTCGTCTCTAATACCAAGTTTGTACTACCCTAAGTCTGTACCCCGGATGCTACATGGTGCTAGCGACCCTGAAGGATCACCAGCTAACCCATGACTGGTACCTGCTGTGAGCACTGAATAATAATAACACTGTAATAACAATATAACTGGTATAAATGTGAAAGTTAGGCTGAAAATGCCATAATGTTCATAACTAACAAAACACTCTAGTCCGAAAGCCTCTAACTGTCTGAATTATAGAGTTGATGGGATAAGCCCCCAACTAACTCTGACTACTGGAAAATGTACTAAAATATTAAAATAATACTCTATCCTCGAACAATGAGGACTCACCTCTAAGTCTGCTACTGATAGGCTGGGCTGCTAAGTACGGTCAGGAGCTCATGTATCTGAACCTATGATATAAGACATCATAGCACAAAATAAAAGTATGCATAAGTACTTTGAAAATACTGGTATGCTAAGTGAGGTAAGATGATATGCATGGGTTCATATGCATGAACAATAACTGGTTGAGTACATGAAGAAAACTGAATGATAGTATATGTATGAATACATAAACTGTAACTCAGGTCATGATAACACTGTATACTGAGTTTTGGATTACTGATTCACTGATATCTGGGTTACTGATACTATATAACTGATAATTGAGTGATTGTATCTGACAGTACTGATTTTGTAAAACTGATCTGAGTTCTATACTGATCTGAGTTCTATAGTAATCTAAGTGACTGTATCTGACAGTCCTGATTCTGTTGAACTGAATTGAGTTCTATACTGAGACTAAAACTAAAACTGTGAGAGGTAATCATCTAACTGACATGCCCTAAATCTAAACTGATAGGGTCCAACCTGTGACCCCAGTTGGAAGGGTGATAATACCATGCCATGGGTACTAACGCTGAAAAGACCAGGATGCCAAGCCTAACTAACGGGTGACACCTGAGCGAAGCCTAATCTAACAGGTGACCCCTGGGAGGTAGTCAAGCCTAGTCTGACGGGTCACTACAAGAAAAAGGTTTATTTAAGACCAACATTTAGGGATGAGTCAATAATTTGGTCTATAAAAGTATACTTATTAGGACGAGATTAAATTCAGGTCCTTAATATTATATTTTATTACGAAGGTAAAATATCCGATCCCTAATTTTTTTTGAACTGGTCCTAAATTTTAATTTGAAGCTTTAAGCAGGGAAAAAATATCGCCAAAATAAAATTTTAAAATTTTAATGATTTAATTTATTTCACTAAACTTATTAATACGTGCCAATTCTTTTTACTTTTATAACTTTCTGGATAATAAGAGATCGTCGTTTTATTTACCAAAAAAAAGAGCTCATCATTTTTAAAGTCGCATCTCTAGCATAGACGAGTGATGACCAGTACTGTATTACATGCATATCATCGATGCCTTCAATCCTCAAAGAAAATACAACGGTTGGTCGCAAATCAAATAGTATACGCACTAATTTTGCACTGATTTTTCAGTTGCTTCTTTAATTTTGTGGGTTATTGTAACTAATAATTTTTCCTAATCTCTGGTTTATCTAATCTATCACGAATTTGAGGTATGATTTATGTTTAGTGTAGTGTCTCTTTCTTCCAAAGTTGTTCTAAATTAGTTTTATTTCTATCTAAATCTACAATTTTTTTAATTTGTACAACTCGATAATATAGTATGAAATTTGTCAATTTATGGTTGGTCAGTTATTGTCTCTCTATCATCTAGCAGCTAGGAATAGCAATGGGGTGTAGCAGGTATGGATTGGGGCTGGTTTACTGCTACGCGGGGCTGGGCAGGGTGCGACAGAGCCTTAACATTTTAAACTATAGAGGTATGGTGATGGAATCTCTGATATTGTTGGAAGAAGGTTTGGGCCAATAAAGTTGGGTTGGTTTTGTTTTCAAATTATAGAAAAAATTGATTTTTTTTTGTATTTTTTGACACCCTTTTAGTTTCTGTTCATGTGTGTGGTTAACAAATGCTATATGATGAAATGCTTCACGACAACCTTTTGTGTTTTTCCTCATATCGAAATGGATCTTTACTTTCTAATTATAGTTAAAGATTGAATTTTTTTGTCTCTTTATTGGCATCTTTTTAATTTGTGTTATGGGTGTGGTTAACAAATACTATATGGGTAAATGCTTCACTATAATGTTCTATATTTTTCCTCATGTAAAATGGATTTAAATATTGTTTTATTGTTCTTTTTTCTCCCTAATTTTTGTTAATGATTGAATTTTTTTGTTACTTTCTTGGCACCCTTTTCATTTTTGTTCATGGGTGTGATTAACAAATATCCCTACATTATAACAGTCCTTTGTATGTTGTTTTCCTCTTATCAAAATGGGTACAATGTTGTTTTCTTGCTCTTTTTGCTGGCAAATTATAGTAAAAGATTGAATTTTTTTCTCTTTCCGGACACCTTTTTATTTTCTATTCATAGGTGTGGTTGAAAAATACTATAATGTTAAATGTTTCACTACATTCCTTTGTGTTTTTGCTCATATCAAAATGGGTTTAAGTGTTGTTTTCTTGCTCTTTTTGCTCCCTAATTATAGTTAAACATTGATTTTTTTTTGTTTCTGGTCAACTTTTTAGTATCCGTTCATGGGTGTGGT
This sequence comes from Capsicum pubescens, assembly GCA_030864215.1. NCBI lineage: Eukaryota > Viridiplantae > Streptophyta > Magnoliopsida > Solanales > Solanaceae > Capsicum > Capsicum pubescens. The sequence continues at coordinate 156,354,415 of CM061547.1, read as the reverse complement.
TAACAAATATCCATATATTGTAACAATCCTTTCTGTTTCCTCATTCAAAATGGCTACTATGTTGTGTTCTTGCACTTCTTATTTGACAATTATAGTTAAAGAATGTTTTTTTTTAATTTTTTTCTAGACACCCTTTTAGTTTCCATCATGGGTATGGTTAAAAAATTATGGTTTACATGTTTCACCACAATCCTTTGTGTTTTTTTCATATCAAAATGGGTGCAATTTTGTTTCCGGTTTCCTGGTATCCATTGACTTGCTCTATTACTTCTTAGCTTTGGAATATTTTAATTTTGATTGGGTTTTAATGGTAGAAAGAGTAGCTATGGTGTTATTTGAAGCAACTATGGTGGAGTCTCACCCTATAAATGGAACAGTACATGAGTACATATCTATTCCTTTGGTAAGCATGGTTGTAGCATCATTGGCCTTTGCTTAGTAAAATGTTCTCAGCTCCTGACAATATGCTGTAATATTATCATTTTATTGATAAAATTGCTAGTGTAAGGTCGTGATTCCTACTTTATCTTCTTGTGATTCTCTTGTGTGTATCCTCAAGTAGTTTAATGATTCCTAAATGTGTCAACTAAATAAGATAACATAGCTTCACTTCTTGTGTGGGTGTCATTTATTTCTACAACTTGTCAATAAAAGAAAACATTTTTGTAAATCCGGATAGATTTTTGAAAACAAATGAGCCATTTATTTTAGCGGACCAAGCATCTCAAGTATTTTATGTTAATGATAATTCCAACAAAGGTTGTCAAGTAGTGAGGAAGACTCAACCTTGTGATTCCTATGAGACATTGGAAAAAGTGGATGACGATATTGAAATGGATGATGATATTTTAGAGTTAGGAAGTCCGTCACAAAAAAATGAAAAAGAACTAATGATGTAATGTTTTGGTTATCTAAAATAATAATTATGTTGCTAGACATTGTTATGACATGCATGATGATTTCCTGTATTACTATATTGTCCCACTTTTTTTTTTATATTCTTATTTTCACTTTTGGTTGTTTTACAAGTTCAAGATGAAATGATTGAAGATTGAAAATGCGTTTGGATATATTGGAAAGAGTACTATGTATACATTTGTTGCTCCTGATGTTATAGGTAAAGGACGAGGACGAGGGCTTAGATCTTTAGCTGAGAAAGATAATATGTAAACTAATAGTTTATTTCCTCAGTATAGTAATGTTGTCAAGCAATACCTCTAACAGATTTAAACAGGTAAGATACCGATTGAAATTAGGTTGCTATTTATATTCCAGGCTGTGAACAAAAGTTGTCTTCAACGATCACACATGTGGTAAAGTTATATGCCATATATTCATATGAATTTAAATTCTTTGAATATGATTTATTTGTCTAGATTCTATAGGGATGGATCGAGGATAAGGGCATAAATACTCCACCACGTCTGTTAGTCAAGGAATGTAAACCATTGGTAAGAAATATACTCATGAATTTGAAACAAGTTAGTATTTATTCAAATATGTTGTGTTTTTCCAAATCTACTATGTATTTGATAAGATTTAATGACATGTTTTTTTATTTAAGGTGCTATAGGAAAGGGACTGGAGAAAAGAGCTAGATCTTTGAGCTCCTCTTTAGGGATTCTGAAAAAAGGTGGAATCTTTAAACAAGAGCACCCTCTGTGCTAACCAAGATGTGAGAACTCCATCTAAAATCACAAGTTCAAATTCTACCATGCTTTCTAATAAATAAATGCAAAAAATTAATAAAAATTCCTTGATTGTTGTGAAAGAGGATATGCAAGCCAATATTTCATTGCCTCCATCTATTGATCAAGTCATGCAACACTCTCAAAATGTTGAAAAAGGTATATTTTGAATTCATATGTTATTAATTTGATGAGGTCAATTTGATTGTTATAATTTTTATATGGAAGGAAAGGGATCCAGTGGAGTTCGTCTCTTGAAAATGGATCCCATGAGCCTTTAACTCATCATACTGTACTTTACAACATAATAGTGGCCTTCTAGAACCACCTCCAGATAATGAGATATTCACGCTTAGGGGGGGAGGGGGGGAGGGGGGGCAGAGGCAAACAAATAGCTTGGTTCTGTAGAATTAAAAGTAGGATTTATAGAGCTAGGGGAAATAAGAAGTGGATGCTTTAATATGGTCACTTAGTACTTGATATAAACCTCACTTTATATTTTATCACTCTTTAATTCTATTGGATATGCATGTACAAGTGATTCTCACTAAAACTATATTCTAAGTCTTTAATGTATCGAAAAATCATGAGATATTTATTGCATTAGTTCAGACTAATTAGGGTGGAAGTTCTAGTAAGTGTTTGGTAGAATTTGAAGGGTTTGAAACCATATCTAAAATAGCTGAACAATAAAGAATATAAAGGGGATACAGAGAAGACACAACATCTTAAATATGACTTGAAACAGTTGCAACTCAAATTACTAAACTAGCATACACATGCTTTAGTTATGATAGAAAAAGAAACTGTACTTTATCAAGAGAAATAGAATTGTATTGAGAAAAATATTCAACAAATGTAGGCCGCCAAGTTGTGTGCATTTGTAGTATATGATATATTACTATTAATGCATTTGGTTTTGGGATTTATATTGCCTCTTCGTTGGATTTTTTCATTGATTCTAATGGATATTGAAGGTACTTTAAAAATGTTTAGTTTTACGTTCATACTGTTCTATTATAAATGATATAGTTAATGAACTTGAAAAAGTTATTTGGATATAAAGCCAAGACTTTGCTGAATTTACACATTTAATGAGGAGCTTTTATCATACTACTAAAAAGTAGTAGGAAAATAAGGACAAAGGGATATTGTTTTTAATTAACAACTCAAAGTGATCCTCCTTGCCTCCATAATAACACTGTCCAAGCAATTACCCAACCAAGAGAAATTCCAAGAGAGAACTTCAAATGTAGCAAACCAAAATTATCTTGGACACCGCTTGTTGCCATCCCATTATTTTATTTTCTGGAATTGTATCTTTGACAAAAAAGATTTTTCTTTTCTTATATTCTTGTTTTGGTACTACATCTTTGTCTTAGATCAATCATCTTTCTTTTCTTTTGGGATTTTGGGGATTAAAGATCGGTATTTGGGGATTCAAGTGGGAAACAACTTAACCACCAGTACTCCATAGAAAACTAGCATAATTAGATGCATCAAATGTGTTACCTGGTTCTGCAGCTAAGTCTTGATTAAAGGTCTTTTCTGTAGCCCAAAGGTCCTTCCTTACTTCCATAGAAAAATTGCATACTTACTCAATGCATCTACATCCTTAGTCTCCACCTCCGCTGCTTCTTTGAAGTACTCTTCTGCTCTGTTTGTTAAAAAAACACAAAATCAGTCCAAAATCAGTATATAGAAAAAGACAATTGCTTTGTGAAGGTGATTTTTTAAGCACACCAAAACAATTTTTCTATCAAGGAACTATGTGGACCTAAGATATCAAGCTAATTGACCAAAAAGTCATGATACCATTTGTGAGGGGGGTGCGGATTATTAGGTGCGTAGTTTCAACTAGATAATAAATACGTATGTATTTATTTTTATAATGAATATTATTGATTGGAATAATTTTCATTTTTATCTTCTTAACTTAAGATGTTTTATTAATTCATATTCTAAATTAGATATTATCGTGATTAGATTATCTAGTGTTTTAGGATCCTCGTTAGTAATATGTAATCTTTTGTATTCTAGGTATAAACTATATAGTTGAGTTTCTATTTCTTTTAATGATTTATTCTTTTCGTGAGATGTCATTAATTTATTTGGTTTATTATTTTATCCTGTAGTAACTGCAGAGTTACAAATTTCTGTATAATAATTTATCCTATCTGTACTGTAGTATATATCTAATTCTAGATTTTCTATGTCATTTATTATCTTGTGTTGTTCTTCTCGTAGTGAGTTTTTTAAATTATGTAAACTATCACATGTACTTTTTTCTAAATTTTCTAAGGTTTTTTCTATCCATATTAACTTTTCTTTTAGATCTTCCATTATTTTTTTAATTCGGTTTCTGTAATTAATCTCATTGTTTAGACTATCTTGGTTTTCCCTAGTTTTTCTAATATATTCTAACATCCACAGTCTTGATCTGAATAATATCCTTCTGGGTAAATGTCTTCGTATATCTGTTCTAACACATTTATTGTTTCAATTTCGTAGTTTATTACTTCTTCTAATATTATTTTCTTAATATCTATAATTTCTATGTTTTTAAGTATATATAAGATTAAAACTTTAAGATTATCTATCATTTAAAATTGACTAAATATTTTATTATAATATTTTGTATTTGTTTGTTTCAGGCTTAGTAGTTCTTGTATATTTTTATTAAGAAATTCTATGTAATTTAGCATGCTAAGTATTTATAAGAGTAGTTAGGTAGGTATGGTATATAATTTACTCTAGTCATGTAATATTTACCAAATGCTTTTTCTAATATGATTTTTCTTATATCTACTACTTTTATATCTTTAAGTGCATACAAAATAAGTATTTTAAATTTATCTACCATCTCATCAGATAAATAATTATTCATTTTCATGAAATTGCTTTTTTCAAAATATTCCCTTCAACCATGTTCATAACAAAATATGGTCATCTTAGATTACTATATACTAGATTATTCTTAAATAACATGTTCTTCGGTCACTATTAGCATGGTAATCTGGATATTTTCCCTTAAACAGCGCCTCTACTCTGGTTACTCCCCACCACGGCTTCTTGCCTTATTGGTTTCACCTTTAGGATGGCATAGTTCTTAGGGATTTTTCTCCTTTTCCACTTTGCTAATAAACTTCTTAACATATTATTCTTCGAATAATTCTACTATAAAGTAACTAACATGAATTTATTTTATCATACCATGATTGTTGGGAATTATGAATTTAGTTATTCATAATCATAAATAAATATACCTGTTTGGGTAGGTTTGATATTTCTGAGCTTTGTTCATCCATAGATTTTTCCATTGAAATATACCTGTTTTTAATAACTAAGCAAAAATATTTGTTGTAGACGAGAGAGTTTTTTGTGCTTCAACGCATTAAGGCTTTCTTTGCAATGCCTTCTTGCCTCTTTATTTATAGAGTGAACGATCTTTACAAAGTACTTTACATGTTTTTTACATGTTTTCTAAAAAAGCTAAAAAACAAAAATAGACTCAAAAAGTCCTAAAGTCTATTTCCTAGACTACCTAAAAGTCTAAGTCTAAAAAGTAAGTCTAAAAAGTAGTCTTTACAAGAATAGTAGTTTACAAAGACTTTTACGTAAATAAATATCTTGTCTCCGTTGATTTTGTCGTATCTGCTATATCTCCATTATTGCTCCTTATCTTATCTTTCCAGCTGGCGTCTTTATCTCTTTTTATTCTAGCTGAACTGCTGGGACATCATTATCTCCTCCATTACATTTTGAACATTTGTGATCTGGATATTTATGTCCCATAGTCTTGCAGTATCTGGTCAATAATTCTTCCGAAATAAATTTTTCTCTGATAGCTCTGGCAATAGGTTCTGTTTCTAGTTTAAGCAACGTGATAATCCATTGCCTGATAGTTTCCATATCTGTTTCTCGTAACTCTTTTGAATTTGAATATATTAGTACATGATTTCTTGAATAGTAGCTCCATATGGGATTTTGTTTGCAATATGTATTTGCTAGCTCTTGTAAAATTGTAGATAGTCCGATAATCCTTTTGTTTGCATAAAATTTTGGTATCTCGATTCTAGGTATCTCTGGTTGTGAAATAATATCTTGTGGTATAATCATATCTCGTGTCATTCCTATCTTTACAACTTGTATAGGTTTTTTAACTTCATCAAATAATATCTCTGCTGGTGCCGTGTAAATTTTTATAAAAAAACAAGGTACCTTTGGTTATTCTTTTAAAAGTGATAAATGCTTCATATATCTCTGGTATAGTGGATATCTCAGTTCCGTCCGTGGTATATACAGTACTAAGTAGTCCATATTCGTAGCAAGTTTTACTAAGTTTGGTTTGGTTTTAGGTAAGGCAATTAGTTTATTATATCCGGTCAATCTCTGGGTTATATAGTTTGTATCTGGTTCTTGGATATTTGTAGCTTTGGGGTTGCTATTTAAAAAGCTTTGTACATTGTAGATATTTTCTATGTATGTACGGGCTGTGTAGTTGTATGTCTTTTTGTCTTGGTTTAGACTATCTCGGTATGTGGTAACTTGTGGGGGTATAAACATGGGATCTTTTGATGTATTTGGGATATATGGTTTTTCAAATAGCTTATTTAGGTTCATATTTTTTCTAACTCCTTTGCTTGTACCTGCAGAAGTAGATAGATAAACGTTATGGGTTTTATGGAGTGTCCCAACGTCTCCTTCTAGCTCTGGAATTTTACTGTCTTCCGATCGACATAGCTCTGCGCATTGCTGAGTTAGCTGATTCATAACTATAGACTTCAGTTTATCTTCACTAGTCTTTAGCTTTAGCTCTTCTATCTCAGTACCCATACTGTCCACTTTTAATGAAAGCGTAGTTAGGGCGTTGAGTATTTTTTCATGTATATTTTCTTCTATCATTTCAGTCTGTGTAGCTTTGTCTTGATATGTAATCTGCAATAACATTTTTGTTAGTACTGATTACTTCTATTATAAATGTAAAATTTAATATGTTTAAAACTAGTCTCCGAATCTCTTTTGTTGTAACTGAATTTTGTATTTTCTTTGTTAGCCACCAGCGTACCTGTGTATTATCTGTTCGCACAATAAATTTGTTATATACAATATATGGCTCAAATGCTAACAAACATTTATATAATGAACATAATTTTTTTCTATTTATTTCCCATTTTATTTCTGTCTCGTTGAACGTACCTGAGTAATATCTACAATGGTGTTCTATTTTTTCTGCTTTATATTTATATTTAAGTACTCCTCCGTAACTATATTCACTAGCATCTGCTTCTACTATATATATAAATTTTCTATTTTCATCTGGAAATTGTAATTTTGGTAATTCTTTACAAAGTATTTTTATTTTTTGAACTTGTTTTTTATCTTCTTCATTATAGTTATATTCTATGTCCTTTTTTAGTTTTTTCTGTAGTGGTTTTAAATTTTCTGCTAATTTTGGAATATATTCTCTTACTTGGTTTACTAATCCTAAAAATGATTGTAATTTCTTTTTCGTATCTAATTCTTCTTTCGAATTTATTATTTTTTGTACTATATGTTGTTGCATTTTTACTCCACTTTTATCTATTTGTATTCCTAAAAATTCTAGCTGATTTTTCATAATTTCAGCTTTCTTTTTACTTAAACTTATTCCCGATTTTTCTATTATATCCGTAAATTGTTCCAATAATTTTAAATGTTCTTCTTTGGTCTTTGTATATAATAGTATATCGTCTATATATACTATACAATTAGGTAGTTGTTTAAAATAACTATCCATAAAATGTTGATATCTACCTGGTGCATTTTTATATCCAAATGGTAGTACATTCCATTCATAAAATCCTTGTGGTACCGTAAATGCGGTTAATTCCTTAGATTCTTCTTCTAACTTTAGATGGTAAAATCCTGATTTGCAATCAAATTTACTAAAATAATTATATCCTTGTATTTGTCTTATTTTTAATATCTTATTTGGTATTGGGTAATTATAAGTTATTGTTTTTGCATTTAAATTTCTATAATCAATAACCATTCTACTTTTTCCTCTTTTTTGTTCACTATGTTTATTTACTATAAATGCTGGGCTATTATGTTTACTATTACTTTTTTGTATATATTGTTTTTCTAATAATTCTTCTATATGCATTTTAAATCATCAAAATTATATGTTAATGGTTTCTGGGTTATTATGCTATTTTTATCTATTAATTCAATTTTTATAGTAGTTTTATGTTTTTCCCATCCTTTTAATGGATCTTCACTATATAATTGTTCTAATTTTCTGTTAACTATTTCTATCTTATTTATTGAAAATATAGTTATTTCTGTTTTATTTATCGAAAATACGACTAGTTCTATTGTATCTTCTGTATTTTTCATATTTTCTAACTTTTGTGTAATTTTTTCATTTCCTTTTATCCAATCAGTTTTCTTTCTTATTTTATTATTAACTCTTTTTGCTCTTACTTTCTGTTTACATAGTGTTGTAAACCACCAGTCTGTTCTAGTTATTATATGTGGGTATAATTTATCTAGAAACGGCATTCCTAAAAGTATATCTTTTGATGTTAGTTCATAATTATAAATTTCTTCTATTGTTAATATTTTGTCCCATACTTGTGTTTTTACATTCTTAGCTTTGTAAGTGATTAAGCTTCCTTCGTTATTAAATCCTTTAACTATTATTGGTGTTTTTAATTTATCCCATTTACTTTCTGGTAAGCAATTATATCTACATAAATTAGCTTCTGCTCCTGTATCTATCATAGGCGTATAATATCTACTGTAATATCCATCTACTACTATCTTCATTAATACATATATTTTCATTTTATGTTAATGCTCTTCTTAAGAATAATTTCTCTCTGTTATATGTTATAGTTAATTGTGTATGTTCTATATTATATGGTTTTACTTGTTCTAACCATTTTATTCCTAATATTATGTCTGTTTTTTGCATTTCTTCTTTTACTTTAAATTCTATTTTTATTTTTCTTATTCCTATTATTATTTCTTTTTCTGCTATATTTTTAGTGTTTATTAAACTTCTTGGTAGATCTGGGCATATATTATTGTCGGTTTTTATTTCCTCATTTTTTACTAGATATTTTGCTATATAATTTTCTTCTTGTCCTGTATTTAAGAGTATTAAATATTCTTTTTCATTTACCTTTCCTGTTATGTAATATTGGTTTGAATTATCTATTGAACTTGTTTCATAACTTATTCTTTTTGATGAGCTTGATGATTCCGGTTTATCATAAGCTGTTCTTTTTGTTGTACTTATTCTATCATTTATTATTTCTAGATTTTCTTCTATATCTATGTCTCTATAACTATAATCATTATAATCTATTGTTTTTACAAATTGTTCGAATGAGCTATCTATTTGTATCTTGTTAATCTTATTTTTTCCTGTTATTTTATGTTTTGTTGTTAATACATATAAATTTTTGCATCTTGCTGTAAATATTTTACTTCCTGGGGTTAATTCTATTCCTGATATCTTCCAATATAATACTAGTGATTTATCTATATTTCTATCTGTTACTGCTACTGAATAATTTGAACTTATTATAAATTTAAATTTTTGGTATATTAAATTTCCTTTTATGGCAGTTATTATACTTTTTTCTATAGGTTTTATAATTCTATCATCTGCTAAATATAATTCTATTGGTGTATCTATTCCTTCTCTAAAACATGCTTTTATTAATATTTTTGTACCTCCAAGGTGTACATATTTTATTGGGTCTCTACTTTTTATATCGTTTATCTCTTTATTAATTATTCTTTTTGTTACTAGTGGTATACTGGCTTTACCTTTTGCATATCTACAGTCTATTACATGTTCTTTTTGACTTACTACATAATATTCTTCCTTTTTTCTAGTAAATATATTTTTTATTGTTGGTATTTTAAATATTTTTTCTACACTTAAGTCTAACTCTTTTCCTTTTATTTCATCAAATACATTGTTATCAAATATTATTTTTTGATCTGTTCCTTCGTCATTTAAATATTCTTCTTTTGTTAATATTTTTATATCTTCTTCAGTCATTTAATTCGTCTAATTCACTATCTATTTCGTTATCTGTTTCATTCTCTGAAATTTCATATATACTGTCTTCACTTTCTAATTCGTAATCTATGTAATCTATCTGCATATATTCTGTGTTTTCTATTTTTATTTCTGATATTTGTTTATTTTTTGGGTTTTTAGGTAATTTACAATCTCTAGCTAGATGTCCTATTTTTCCGCAATTATAACAAGTACATTCTTTTATAGATTTCTTTTTCCTATATGGTCTTTTATGTTTATAGTTTTTTACATAATATCTTTTTCTTGGTTTCTTATACTTATATTTTGATTTTTTGTATTTCTTATATTTCTTATGTCTTTTTCTTTTCTTATAATATCTATCTTCACATCCAAATTGAGGTGCTATCTTATCTTTGCAACATACTAAATTTCTTACTAATGTTTTTTCCATTTTTATTTCTTCTCTATATTTTTCACATAGGTTTCTATACCATTGTTGTAAAAATTTTATTCTTGCTCCTAGAGTATCTACTATTTTTGTTTCATCCCAATTTTTTATTATTTTTGAACTAAATGGTTCAGGTAATTTATTAAAATATAATTTTCTTATTTCTTTACTTTCTTCTATATTATATGCTCCTTTATAATAATATTCTTTAAATGCGCAAGTATATTCATCTATGTAACACATATTACATATTGTTAATTTTAACATTAAATTCCTATTTATATCTATCTCTTCATTTTGTTCTTCTTCTGTTGTTGTCATGCTACTAAATTCGTCTTTTATAGCTGTTTCTTATTTTTTTAATAATTCCATAGGTGTTAATATTTTTCCTTCTGTAGATTTGTCAGTTCTTAATATTTTTTTACTATTTTCAGTTAGATTTAAAAACCATAATTTCACTATTCCTATTAGTGTTCTTTCTATATATTCTGGTGCATCTGTTACACTTATATTATTATCTAATAATTATTTTGTCATATATCCTATCCATAATTGTATCGTTTTTTCTGTATCTATTACACAATCTAAGTCTAAAAAGTTATAATTTTTATTAACTATTTGTTTTGGTGTCCATTTGTCATATTCATTCTTTAGATTATATCTTTTAAACTTATTCTTATAATATGTAGGTTTCCTTATTTCTGATGTACTAGGTATTATATTTTGATCTTCTTTTTTATCAAGAGTATTTATTTCTGTGTTGATATTTTCTAAGTTTTCTTCATTAATTACTTCTTGTTTTTCATTGATTTCTAAATTTTTTGTATTTGTTAATATTTCTGTATATGTTTCACTATCTTCTGAATCATAATTGTCTGTCTCTTCAACATCTATATTATTTATTTCTAATTCCTTGTTTTTTATTTCTGTATCGTCTATTTCTAATTTTTCTTTAAATTGATTTATCTCGTTTAATAATTTTTGTTCTTTATCTTTTTCTTCTTTTTCTTTCTGTCCTTTTTCATACAGATCTTTTAACATTTGTAATTCTTTTTCTAATTCAGCAATCCTACTATTTTTAGTTTCTTCTATTTTTCGTATTTCTTCTGTAGTTTGTTGTTTTATTTTTTCTATTTCCTTTTTTCTATCTATTTCTTCGTTTTCTCTTTCTATTCTTACCATAGCTGTCAATTTATCTTCTAATTTTAATTCTTCTTTTTTTAACATTAAATATAAATGTTCGCCTATTTTCTTATATCTTCTTCCTAAATTAGAAATTACTATTCTTATTTTTAATCCTTCGTGATTTTCATATATTTTTTCGTCTATTATAAATTCTTCTTTGTTCATTTTATTGTAAATAGTTCATGTTGATATATATATTCTAAACTATCTATTTGTGATTCTAAATTTGATATTTCATCTTTTTGTGCATTTATTGAGTTTTTACTAACTCCGGCAAATATATTATAATTTAATCTTTCTATTCTTATTTTTAATTCTTTACGTTTTTCAGATATAGTTTGTTTTAGTTCTTTGTATTTTTGTATTTTATTCATTCAAACAATATTTATAGTACTTTGGTGGATATCTAAATCTAATTTTATCATAATTAAGTGGTATATGTCTCATTCTTCTAGATTTTAAATGGATTATTAATTTTGCTTCAATACTAGATATTAAGGTAATTAGGTAAGCTAATCTTTGTGGGTTTTCTTTTGTTTTATTTAGACTTATATATTCCGAATAATTACTAATTAAAGATTCTTTAATTTTTCTAAAAACTTCTCTGTTTTTAAATGGTCTTCTCATAATTAATATTGATTAATATTGATTAACTCCATGTTAAGTAAATCCGATCTAAATTCATAAACACATAAACTCAAACATATATAATAAACACATAAACTCAAACATATATATTACTTCTGTATTTTTGAATGAATCTGCCAATTAGATCTAGTTCAAGTTAGCATAATCAAATCAATAAAAATCTAACATCTAAATATGAAAGATAGAAAATTTTGGCACCTGTCATAATCTTGGGCACCAAGAAAAGAAATTGAGCATAATTGGCTAGCAAAAGAGTATTTTGAGGTTTTCAGTGTATCCCCAATTGATACATAAACTGTGTTCTATAATACTCATCGTAATTATCGAATTCAATACTTGCATGTACCGGCGAGACAAATTGTTGCATAGTGTAATGATCCAATACTTCATCTCTCGCTGACGCCTACATCTTAGAAGCCTCATCGATAAGTGAATTCTAAATATGCAACTCCTCTTCGCTAATTTCTTGTTCAAATACACACTCTTCTTCATTGACCCCACCGCTCCTAAGGAAGGTCATTTTCTCCCATATTTGAACTTCTTAGAAGTTAGAAGGGACCAACCAATATTACATCAAAAGAAAGTGACAGGTCCTATATAGTAGAAAATGCCCATAGATGACATAACATACCATAAAAGGCAACTTCACCTAGAAAAATTCAATGCTTTTACACCATATACTCACTTCATTTCACTTGGCCCCTGTTTGAAAAATAATTTTTTCTTTTATTGGTCTATTTTAGCAAATCAAAAGAGTTATGCTACTCTTTTCACATACTACCCTTACTATTAACATGAAGTAGTTATCCTTAGTATTAACATAAAGTAGTAGTAGCCGAATTTAGAGATCCAAAACATCATTAATAAAGTTAGTTTAGTAAAATATATCTCTAATAAAAGTTCTCTTAAGGTTTATGCCAAGTCAACATCACAGGGAGTATAAAAAAGTACAATTCCCAGAAGAATAAGAATATCTTGGATAAGACAAAAAAGTGGCTCTTGAAAGTCTATAGATCCACAATATGAATATGAACATACCTCCCCAATCCTACTGCTGCTTCAAACTTCAAAGCAAAAATAGTTAAACTACTGTTGGTTCCAATTCATTTTTGTCAAATGGTGCCACATAAGTTAGGGAAGTGGGAGTAACATTGTTATCTTACAAACATAAAAACTCATCTTTGATGTGCATCAGGTAGTATTATAGAGGGAGTTAGACAATATTGTCAACAGAAGAGCAGCTGCTTACGTATTTTAACTTGGGTGGAGAAAATTATGGAATGAATTTAATCAAATACTGGCATCTAGGCACACTTAGTGCCATGCCATATATTCTTTTGTGTAATTACACAAAAATATGTGAATTGATTTCAAATGGATCCCAGTTACAGGGAATATGGAAGGCAATATTTCATTGCCTCAATTCGTTGAGCAAGTCATCCAACACACTCAAAATGTTGAAAAGGGTATATTTTGAATTCATATGTTGTTAATTTGTTAAACTAAATTTGATTGTTGTAGTTTTTATCAAATTGTACAACTGTAGGTTCATCTAATCATGGAACGGTGAAAAGAATTTGAGGCAGCAATAAGTGCAAAGAAGTTGCTTCACTTAAAATAGGAGAAAAGCTGAAATTAACCTTTTACAATAATCGAACGGTTAGAAAAAAGGGCAAACTATTTTTGAGGCATTTGGGAAAAATTATTCGTGATTGTAATAGATGTCCGTTGGGAGTATCATTATGGAGTGATATTAGCCAAGAAAAATTGAATCATATATAGGCAGTTGTTAAGGTAATTAACATATCTACTGATTCAGATTCTTTTTTTACTATAAAAACTCTGCTTATTCTTATAAAATCTGAGCTCATCATATTGTTCAAGTTCTGTTCCTTTCTTAGTAAAAAAGTTTGATAGTATGTGCAATGCATTAATTAACTTATCCCATATTTTGATTATTGTAGGATAAATTTGAGGGTGTTGAATTGAGTGATCATCATGAACATATTTTGAGATGGATGAATGAGTTATGGAACAAATGGAGAGGATACTTATATGGAAAATATGTGAAGAATAAGTTATTTCAACAAGCTCTGAAGAATAAGTCATATGGAGTAGACAAGAAACAATGGGAGTCGTTGGTAAAAGAATATTTTTCTTCTGAAGCTTTTCAGGTATGCAAGTACTTTTATATTTTGCAACTCACTGGTTTCGAGATAGATTTCCTTGTTGGGATTTATGTTACTCGCTTTTATTTTATAAATTTTATTTGTATTATTAAAAGTTAGCTTATTATTTTAAAAATATAGGAGAAAAACAAAGGAATGCAGCGAAGCAAGCTAAGTTGACGTTGCTTTATCACATGGGTAGCAAGCCTATTCGAGATTTTATTTTTGAAAAGGTATTATCATAAATTTATTTTCCTAAAAAAATATTTATGTGGTGTTATTTGACATGTTTGTCTTTGAGGTAAAAGAGGGGGTGGGGGGATAGCAATCCACCAGATGTAGGAACTATATTCTATGAGAATCAAAAGAAAGATAACAAGCTCGTTGAACCTGAAGCAATTCAAAAACATGTGCGTTTGATAAATTTAATATGTATATTAATTACTTGAAATTAAATGGAATAACGATAGAATATATTTCTTTCTATATTTTGCAGGCTCAAATAGAAGAAATAGTGAATACAGAGCCATCTTTATCTAGCATTGAGATTGTTGAAAACTGTTTTGGACCTCAAAATCGTAGCCATGTTGTTGCCTTTGGGGGTGGAGAAAAGGCAAAAGACTTAAAAGGTGGCACTTTCTCTAAGGCTGAATTATTGTCCACGCTACGTTCTACTCAAGAGGAAAACAAATACTTGAATGAGGAAAATAAATCCTTGAATGATCGTTTGTCTACCTTAGAAGATGAGATAAATGAAATAAGGAAAATGAAAGAATTCTTTGTTTCTCAATAACCACAAGCAAGAGATACAAGTGGTAACCATATACCTTCTCACTCTCCTATTTATATTTATTATATTGGTTTGAGAAATGTAGGATGGATGAACTGTATCAATTGGTTTGTGTGTGTAGCATGTAATTATTGTGATTTTCTTTTAACGAGATTTTTCCAAAAATCCGAGCTTCCCTAACTGTGATCTCTTTTTTTTTTCTTCTTTTTCCCCCAATTTTTTCTGTTTTTTGCTTTCTGATCTCACCTATTTCTCAACCCATGTGTGTGTTGTGTGTTTTATGGTTGTCTACTCCATTTTAGTGTGTGTGAGTGGAATTGAAGTGATGAATCCAAAAATGACCCTCCCCTATATTCCTCTATATATGTAGTGTATATGGGTGTATTACATTGAAGGAAAATCTAGGGAGTATGTGTGTTTTCGCTGCGTGTATTGTGTGTGTGAATATCTTGATGGAAGGGTATGTGTGTGCAGATCACTGAGGGTGGTCTGTGTATGGTGTGAGAGTGTGTTGTGTGTATATAAATTGTGTGAGAGGCCTCTGGTGATCAAAATTTTAATCTGGGGGGTATGTGTGTTTTTGTTGCGTGTATTGTTCATATGAATATTTTGATGGAGAGGTATGTGTGTGCAGATCAGTGAAAGTGAATTAATTAGGAATTTCTAATTATAATTTTATTTTAGCAATAACCCTTTGTAATACATATGAATCAAACTTTTTCTGCGAGTTTTTCAAAGCAATACCGACCCGAGAAAAGCATCATGTTCATAGTAATATAGGTGCTGATTTATCTGCCTCTTTGTATTCATCATTTATTAATGTGTTTTCATATAGATGATCTTAATGATGAGTCGAGAAACTAATTTTCATTGGTGTATAAGTAGATAGATACTTAGTAAAAACAAGGAACTAATTGAGCTGTTTTGCATGACTGAAGTCAATATTGTAAGAAATGTTTTTCATTGATTTTCGATGTTTTCTATTTCCATCGATGATAACTGATATCATTTTTAAAACTATTCTTCAACTTGTTTCGACTCAAATTTGGATAGTATTGTTAATTTTTAAGCAGTCTTTTATGTTTACTTGAAGTTTCCTCTGTTGCCATACTGTTCCTGCCAATGTCAATCCATAAAGTTCTGCTTTATATAGAGCTTCTTCCTTTCATGTGGGGCACTGCACGATTCAACTTCTTTATCTGGGTCATTTTAATTCATATTATAGCTGATAGTAAAATATGCACAAAAAATAAATTTACAATGGAATCATTCTCCTCCCAGCACAGACCACAATTGCTGATTGTCAATGCCATCAACCTGTCTTTAGTATAACTTGGACTGCTATGAAATTCACTCCACTTAGGTGAGCCAAATAGTTATTGCACATCAATCTTCTCAATGCAATTACTTATGCAATAGTGATAGACCCCGATGGAAGAATTCCAAAGTTAAACTTGAGCACACACAGTACCTTGGTTTAAAAAAATTGTGTTTCTCATATCACACAGTACCTTGGTTCTTTTCTTTTAAAATGAGCACACACATCTGCATTCCAAGAAGCTTGTGGACCTTTGGATTTAAACCTGAGCACACACAGTATCTCTGACTACAGTTTTTTTTTTCTTATTGAAGTAGAATAGAAGCATCCTTGAGAGAACTCTGTTCATCTTCAAATTATAACAATGAAGTGCTACTAAGGTTTGTGTATACTCTTGAACTCTCTCTCTTATTAACTGTTGAAGTATTTGATTATGCTTAGTGTGAAGATATGATGTACATATTGGGCGATACTTTGATCATCTAAATTGATTTTGTAGTATAATGAAACTAATTACTTTACATTTCACTAATCTCACCTTATTTCTTTTTATCTTCATCCAACTGTTGCATATTCATAACTAACCTAGAGAGGTTCATATCACTGATCAACAAAGTTTCCATACTCTCAAGAACCAATTTAGGAGACAATCCTGAAACAAACTTACGCATCCTATCTCTCATGCTAGAAATAATCTTAGGGGCATACCTAGAAAACTGATGGAATCTCAAGGCATACTCCTTAACTGACATCCTACCTTGCATCAAATTCACATACTCTTTTGATTTTCCTCTCCTCAACTCTAGAGAAAAGTAGTAGTCTAAGAAGGAACTAGAGAATTCCTGCCACATGACAGCAATAGCATCCACACCTCTAGTAACCTCCCACTCTTTGTACCATTGGTACTCTACATCCTTCAACTGGTAGGAAGCAAACTCAACACCTTCCACCTTCGACATATGCATAATATGAAAGATCTTCTCTATTTTATTAATGAAATATTGGGGATCTTCCTCAACCTTCATACCCATAAACATAAGAGGGTACTACCTCATGAATTGGCTAACCCTTGTGTCCTCAGAGGATAGAGCACAAGAAGAACCACACTCGAATTGAGAAACTACTAATTGGGATAAAAGGTTGATAAAGTAATGAAACTCAGCATTAAAAGAATTCCCTTGAGGGAACTGAGGAAGAGCGCTACTCTCAAAAGTAGGGTTGGTTGGGACAGGTGTAACCCCATGAGGATGGTCAAATATTGCAGCCTTAGCCTGGGTCTATACCCTAGAAATTAGATGATCTCCACCTATGTTGTGTTAAATCAAGACTAAAGAGTTTGCCTGAGTATCGAATCTCCTTTGAGGCATGATTTGAAAGATAAGGCAAATGGAAATTAGAGAAATCTAAGACCTTAGACTCTTTAGCTTGATATTGAAATAGTTGAAAGGGAAATATTCCTAAAATTTATTAGATCCCTCTTTTATAAGTGTGGCGTGCTTCACACCCATAAAAGAGACTCTACTTTACACGGCTTTATGGATACCCCATGACACCAAAACCTAGGCTCTAATACCAACTTGACACGCCCTAAAATTGGGCCATGTCATATGGGCTCCTCAAGCCCCTTGTTAACCTAACCTAATCTTCACATTAATCACAAGAGTTAGACAAATTTTGATCATATTATAAGATAGAGGAAATCATACTACAAGTCATAACTTAAACATGTGTAACTGTTTTATTAAATTCAACACACTAGTCAATATACCCAAGTCCGCAGTTGTCCACAATGCCTACACATATATTCTAAAGTCTATATATATGTGAGTTAGGACATGCCCCCCGACAATAGCCAATATCAAATTTAAAACATAAGGTAAAAAGACTGAAATATGTTTCTTCCTGAGAATGGAAGCTCACCACTTCAATGTAACACATGATCCACCCGAACACTTGGTCATTGCATATAAAAAAATATGAAGCTCCGCCCCTATGTTATGTAGGGACATAGCGTCCGGAGAAGGTTAGTAGTTGTATCGCTAGCATGTAACTCAAGGATAAGGATAAAATAGTGCATTGTTCAAATCAAAGTCAAACCATCATATGCAAACACATCTGCCTAAGTGTAGGCATATATGAGGATACATGCACATATAGTTACACAACATGCCAAATCATGGAATAAGTCATAGCCAACATTCTTGAAACATTCATTTATGACACATGGAGTGAAGAATTTCAAACCTTCCATCTTTATATTTTCAATGCTTAGAGTTTCTAAGCTATTACAGGCAATGGACCTGAAACTCCCACCGTCATATCTTATATGGTAGGTGTACACAAACCATAACCCAACTCAACTCATATGGTAAATGGACACAAACCACAAACCAACTCAACTGATACGGTAAGTATACATAAACCACTTATCTACTCAACTCTTATGGTAAGTGGACACAAACCACAAACCAACTTAACTCATATGTTAAGTGGACTCAAACCACAAACCGACTCAACTCATATGATAAGTGGACACAAACCATAAATCGGCTCAACTCATATGGTACATGGATACGAACCACAAACCAACTCAACTGATATGGTAAGTGGAAACGAACCACAAACTGACTCAATTTATATGGTAAGTGGACACAAACTATATATCGACTCAACTCATATGGTAAGTGGAAATGAACCACAAACTGACATATATTATCACTAGCCGACTTTGGACTCTAAAACTACCTACTCATGCATTAACACCCATATAATTCAACACATACAGACTCAAACCCATTTAGGTAATTCTAGCCACCAAGGCTATATATCAATACCATAGATAAGTATTTGACCTTTACACAACCATTTAACTACCAATCATTTATATAGGCTAAATTTCTTAATTTAATTTATCATTCAATTCAACTTGTGGTCACCATAACCCTTATAAATAACGTATTCTACACTAGCATTCTCATACCATATTTTAATTCAAACAAAATTCAAATTCATGTTTAGGAAATTGAACCCTTTTTTCTTAGCCATCAACCAACATGGTCATAATTTAAATAATTACACGTCTAACAATATGATCATAATACCATTTATCAATCATTCATACTTATTGGTCAATCACACTTTCCAAAGTCATAAACAAATCCATTACCTAATTAACAAGGTTCTTACCAACTATTTACCAAGCATTCACCTTCATTATAACTCCATACATGGCCAAAGAGGTATTTACAAACCAATTAATATGTCTTTACATTCATTATAAAAATATCATATCTCATTTATATTCATTAGACCAAAACCATAGTTCAATAGTCCATTAACATGTGACTATACAATTCATTTAGACATTTTCACAAACGCCTTCTGTGCATACCTTTATCTAGACCAATTTCATGGTGTAATTCAATATTATTAGAGTTATTCAAGACACATATGTTAAAACAAATATAAAAAGTGTCCATGCTTGTGAAACACTACCAATAATGTGTATCATCACAAGTTTAAGCACGAACAAACATTATTCACCACTGACAACAAAGACCCTTTTAATTTGATTTAAAAATCATGATGTAAACTTACTAATCCAAGTGTATAATACATAGTATTTGAGTTATTTTACAAGGGGAATAGTTACATGCCTTACTCATGATGATTCACCAAGAAAACTTGACTCCTCTTGCCCCCAAGATGAACTCCCCTAAAACCCTAGCCTCCAAATTTTCCAAAGTGTTTGAGAGAGTGTTTTGGATGTTTGATCCACTCAAAATGTGTTTTAGGAGGCCATATACACTTATATAGTCAGGGTACTTAAATATTTGGGGTTAGGAAATGACCATAGGTGTAAGACCCCACAGATTTGTATCATAGTCTGAGCCTTAGAGTGTGTCAAGTGAAGTGTAATTTCGGCCTTAAAAGATCGAGAAGTAACTTCCAAAGTGGAAAATATTTTAAACCATGTAGAATTTCCCTAATATCAACTTTTTTTCATGTAGATAATTGAATAAAATTTTCTTCGATACTAAATTTGCCCAAATCCAACACTCAGGCGAAGAGTTAGAGACATTTTAGTGAGACAATGTTCCACCTGACACTTTAGCGCATCGCGGAGCCAGACAAAATGGCAATTTTTAAATTCCAGTGAGCCTCCGCGATTCCACCGCGTTGCAACATCTTTCCTGTTTGCAACCAAGGAGGCAATGCGATTTCCACCGGGTCGCGCCAAGGCTCAGTTTCCCAATTGTCAAATTTCTAGTAAGCTGGCGCAATTATGGCATGTCGTGCCAGAACGTAAAATCAATATTTTTCCAGTTTCGAATTTTAATTCCAAGGGCAAAAAGGGTCTTTTCCCAACCCCTATATATACTCTTTATCATAAGATTCAATACATTTACACCCAATTATTTGTTTCTCTCAATTTTCTTCAAGAACAAGACCTAGGGTTTCTAATTCAAGACCTAAGTCATCAAGATTCCTCTATAAATCTTCTGAGATTCATATAACAAGGTACGTTAGATGTTGGTTCTTGGGTTCCTTCCACCCAAGAAGTTTAAGAATCCTTTTCTAAATTCAAAGTTCTTATATTTATGAGTTTTCATGATTCATGTGAATTGAAATTGAAGTTTATGTTATTATTGAGTTTTAATTCATGATTTAGACTACCAATTCCAAGAGTTGATTCTAGTATGTGAT
Organism: Capsicum pubescens; assembly: GCA_030864215.1. Classification (NCBI taxonomy): domain Eukaryota; kingdom Viridiplantae; phylum Streptophyta; class Magnoliopsida; order Solanales; family Solanaceae; genus Capsicum; species Capsicum pubescens. The sequence continues at coordinate 156,333,419 of CM061547.1, read as the reverse complement.
GAATTGTATGATGTTCATGATAAACCCTCTTCAAGTTACATGATATTGATGTATTCACGATTATTAAGTATAGAATTTATGGTATAACCAAAGCATGCTCCCCATTTTTTTGATAAAATGCTTATGTGAAGGAATTAGAGCCATCATAGCATTTTGACTAGAAATCCCCAAATTGTGTGTAAGTTCATGCATGCCAAGTGTTTGTTGAAAAGCCTTAGTGAATGAATTGTGACATGTTAGTATGAAATTCCCTAATTATGTGCACTTTAATGCATGTAAAATGTCTGTTGTAAGACCTTGTTGAATAGAGTATGAGCCAGCTGCATGTCTCCCTATGCTATTACATGTTTATGATTTCCAAGTGCTTGAAGAGATGCTTTAATGATTGTAATAGTGAATGAAAGTCCATGGTCATGATTATTTAAGATGGTTATGTTTTACTTGTATGTTATCGAGTCCTTGGGCTAATTATACCCGATAATTTAGCTGCAGGTATAGAGCCCGTGTCAGTTTTCATGATAATCTCAGTCAAGTCATGATTCTTAGAACTCAATCAGTTAAAGAATTCAGTACTCTCAGACAGTTATAGAACTTAGTAATCCAAGTATCATTAGCATTCCAACTTCAGTTCAGTACTCAACTTAGATCTTAGTAGTATTCAATATTTAGTTCAGACCTTAGTAGTATTATGTCAATTAATGGAACCAAGTTAATTCAGTCAGATTAGTCATGAAATATGAACAGTAACAGATTTAGCTAAGTCTTGTACAGTCTAAGAATTAGTTTTGTGTCTATTATGTTGGGAGTAGGATTCAGCACTGAGCGAGGGCAGGGATGGCGGCTTACCTATTATTTAGATAGAGTCGTTAGTAGCAATTCCTATACCTCCAGAACTGCATAGCCAGCACAGGATGAGGAGTCACCCGTTATATTAGGCTTGACTACCTCCTCGGAGTCTCCTATTATATTAGGCTTGGCTCCAACCAGGTGTCACCCATTATTTTAGGCATGACATCTTGGGTTCAGAGAGAAGTGTCTTTACCCATGGCACTATACTGACACCCTTCTAACTGTGGTATAAGTTGGACCCCAACTAGCTAGAAGGGGCATGTTGGTTAGACGACTACCTCCCACAGTCTCGATTTTAGATTTAGTCTCAGTAATAGAATTCAGCTGAGGAGTCACCCGTTATACTAGGATTGACTACCTCTCAGACATCACCCATTGTATAGGCTTGATCTCAGATTCAGACAATCATATTCATTATCAGTAGACTCAAAGATCACTTATATAGGCTTGATCTCAGATTCAGACAATCATATTCATTATGAGTGGACTTAGAGATCACCCATTATATAGGCTTGATCTCAGATTCAAAAAATCATATTCATTATCAGTAGATTCAGAGATGACCCGTTATATAGGCTTGATCTCAAATTCAGTTTATCAAGTATCAGATATCATTACTAGTAAACTCAGAGGTCACCCGTTATATAGGCTTGATCTCATATATAATAAATAAGTATCAGCAAGATTAGACATCAATCTCTATAGACTTAGTTATTTAGTCTCTCAGTATTAGTAAATTCAGACATTAGTACTAGTAGACTCAGTCATCAGTAAGTCAGTATTCAGAATTTGTATCCAGTGTTACTGCAATTTCAGTTATGGGTTCTGCATTCATGCATATGTCCTTATTCAGTACTCTCATGATTATTTAGTTAAGTTATGTCCATGCATAATCCCTTGTATTTAGACTTACCTCATCTAGCATAGCAGTACATTCAATGTATTTACACATGCTTTTCTCTTATACTATGGTGTCTTATACCATAGGTTCCGAAGTGTGTGATCCAGAGCACACTTAGCAGTTTAGACTCAGTCAGCAGCAGTAGATGTAGCAGTGAGTCCTCTTCATTAGAGGATGATCCTTATTTTACTATGACATTAGATTTAGTTTATTTTTAGTAGATGAAGTTAGTTGGGGACATGTCCTATCAACTCCACAGTTCAGATTGTTAGAGGTTTTTAGAATAGATGTATTTGTATTCATTTTTTAGTATTGATTATTTTAGATGTTTTGAACCTTAAGTCAAGTTTTTCGCCAGTTTTCTGCATTATTTAGTATTTTTATACATTTATTGCAGCAGGTACTAGATAAGGGTTAGCTTGTGGTCCTTCCAGATTATGAGCACAGTGTGTCATTCTGGTTCTACAAAATTGGGGCGTTACAATAGGTCCCTTAGTTAAAAGCTAGAAAACAACCACGATGTTGGGTACAACTCACTTGAGTCAACCATACCTTAGGGTATGAGTGGTACCCTAGCTTGTACCATAAGATCTACCTAGGGCATCTACAATGATCATGGTACGATTTCACACCCTTGAGTCATATCCAAAGGGTACGACTCATGAACTAAACCATAACTACCACCCATACCAAAAATAATCTACCCATGTTCAAGACCAGACTCTATATGATTGGTATTGGTATGAAATGTACCTTAAGGTAGGATTGAGGGGAGCCTATCTAGTATAGTGGACAGTATCCTACACTCTTAGGATACTTAAGGTACGAGAGGGGAAGGAAGATTTGGTATGAATCATAAACAATGGTATGAGTGTCTTGCCCAATCATATCTTGGGCAGCCTGCTCAAAAACAAAAAAAAATTGCAAGGCCAAGATCTTGGGGGTTTTTATCTGGTTTGCTTGACCTAGAGTACATATTATAAGTTATTTAGTTATAAAGATTTCAATATTTCTAATTTTAGAGTATCTTAATAATATTTTTATGTTTGGTCTTGCATTCTTAGATATTTCATGTTTATGTATTCATGCTCAGTTATTTTTGGTATTTCATTCTATCCTTATCTCACATACCTGTATATTTAAAGTACTGACCACATAATTTTCTTTGCACTATGTTGTCTTATAACATAGATTTGGATGCTCAGTTTACCAACCATTCTAAGATACCTCAGGGTTTCCCAGCAACAGTAGTGGTGAGTTCTCATTTATCGAGGATATGATATGATATTATGGTTATTTTTGTACTCTCTTTTGTTCAGTAGGTTAGAGATAGTTGGGGATTTTTCCCATAAACTCCTCTTAAATATTTAAAGGCTTTCATACGATCAATTAGATAGAAGGTCAGTTCTTCAGTTTTATTAGTTATTTCAGACCAACAGTTTAGTTTCTAGTATTTTTATTAGATATTTTAGACATGTTAATGTTATGTATTTCAGTATTCAGATTTATAGTGTCTTATTAGTTATATCTTACCATATTTTATAGTACTATTTTACTCAGTTCTCACAGCAGGTATCAACTCATGGGTTAGTTATGGTCACTTGTGGCCATAAGCACCATTATTTTGACTAGGGGTTAGCCTCAGGTTGTGACAAAATTTGGTATCAGAGCCTAAGGTTTTAAAGTGTCCTAGGGAGTCTAAAAGACACATTGAGTATAGTCTTATCATGAGTGTGAAGCGCGCCATACTTATGAACAAGAGGCTATGAGATGTTTTATGAAAGTTTCCCTTCTTTAAGTGTTCATATCGTGTGAAAGATAATGATCTTGATTAAATTCCTTTTTCTTACCAATATTTTATTATGTTTATAGAAAATACCTCTTAGAAGAAACAATGAAAAAAGGAATAAGGATTATCCTTCACCACTACTTGTTCAGGAAGATCCCTTGAATGAGAATGTCTCTCATGCTGAATTTTGGGTCGTTTTCTACAGCTGCATAGAACAACCATTGAGCTGTTTCCCCATCTAATCCAGTGGAAAATACAGCTACTGTTAGGATTGATGCTTTTACTCTGATAAATCCCATGTTTTTTTGGATTGAAGTTTGAGAAAAATCTTAAGGAGTTTATGGATATGGTACAAAAGATGACTGACATTATGCTAGTCACTTAGAGTTAGAGTGAAGACTTGGTTGCATATTAGTTATAGGGTGTAGCTCACACCTATTTTAAATAGTGGAAGGAGGACAGAGGTGTTGAGGTAGGGCCAGTAGAGTGAGAGGAGTTTTCCATGTCTTTCTTAGACAGGTTCATCCCCTAGATTTGAGGAAAGCAAAGGTTAAGAAGTTCATCAACCTAAAGTAGGGTGGTATGAGTGCGAAGGAGTACTCTCTCAAGTTTACTCAGTTGGTGAGGTATGCTCTGACTACGGTGGCTGACTCTAGGTCTAGGATTAGTAAGTTTATGTCTGGTGTATCTGATAGTGTGTTCAACAAGTGTAGGACTGCCATGTTGAATAAGGAGATGGACCTATCTAGACTTATGGTTCATGCTCAGAAGATTGAGAAAGAGAAGCATAATGAGAAAAAAAGAGAGAGAATAAGAGGCTTAGAATAGGTAGGTTCAACTTCTTTCATCCAAGGTCAGAAGATGGTAACCGTTCTTAGTTCTGTCAGAAATTTTCAGCCCCAGCTCCATCTTTAACTAGTGCTTTAGTGCCTAAGTTCAGGTAAGACAGTCAGGATAGAGCGCCAGGATCTAAGTCCCAGGGTAGTGTGAACAGTGGGCGTACAAATCCTCTATGCAGGAAATGTGGTAAGAACTATTAGAGTATGTATAAAGTAGGTAGTCATGTTTGTTTTGGAATTGGCAAGCCAGGCCACAGGATCTAGGAGTGTCCGCTGGTTGCTTAGAGAAGAAGAAGTGATCACCAGATAGGCCAGACTAATTCTTTAGCAGCATCGACTGATCGCCAGATTCAGTATGGTGACATGTCTATTGCCACCATTGGGCACCGCCAGAATAGGTTATATGCTCACCAAAGTTGGCATGATTAGTAAATTTCTCCTGATATGGTTACGGGTACGTTACAAGTCTTCTATGTTTATGTTTGTGTATTGTTAGATCCAAAAGATTCACTTTTCCTTGTTACTCTTTACATAGCTATAGACTTTGTGTCAGCCCAGAAATATTAGTAGAGCCTTTATCATTGTCTACCCTAGTGGGTAAGTCCATTATAGCTAGATGGGTATACATAAATTTCCCTGTCATAGTGTCTCAGAAGGTTAATTCACTCGATCTTTTAGAGTTAGAGATGACTGATTTTGATGTTATTCTCAGCATGAATTGGCTGCACTCATGTTATGCCTCAGTGTATTGTATAAATAGAATTGTCCAATTCAAATTTCCTAATGATCCAATTATCAAATGGAGGTGTGGTACTTCAGTGCTTGAGGGTTAATTTTTTTCCTATCTTAAGGCAAGAAAAATGATATCTAAGGGGTGTATTTACCATCTCATCTGAGTTAAGGAATCAAATATTGAAACTCCAAGTCTTTAGTCAGTTTCAGTAGTATTGAAATTTCCAGATGTATTTCCCGAAGATCTTCCCAAAATTCCACCAAAAAAGGAAATTGACTTTGAAATAGCTCTCCTTCTAGATACCCAACCTATCTCTATTCAACCTTATGGAATAGCTCCAGCTGAGCTTAAGGAGCTAAAAGAGTAGTTAAAGGAACTCTTAGAAAAGGGTTTCATCAGGCCTAACATTTCAACATGGGGTGCTCTAGTTCTATTCATGCATTAGAAAGATGGTTCTCTCAGAATATGAATTGACTACCATCAGATGAACAATGTCACCATCAAGAATAAATATCCACTTCCCAAAATTAATGACTTGTTCAACAAACTTTAGGGTGTAACTTATTTCTCATATATAGACCTCAGATTCGGCTATTATCATCTCAAAGTAATAGAGTGTGACATTTCAAAGACAACTTTTAGAACTCAGTATGGTCACTTTGAATTCCTAGTTATGTCTTTTGTACTAAAGAATTCCCTTCCATCTTTCATGGACTTGATGAACAAGGTGTTCAAGCAATACTTGGACATGTTTGTCATAGTCTTCATTGATGACATCCTTGTCTATTTCCATAATATGAATGATCATGAAAATCTTCTGAGAGCTATGTTGAAGACCCTTAGAGATCATGAGTTATTCATTAAGTTCAGTAAGTGTGAATTTTGGCTAAGATCAGTAGCTTTGATTAGCCATATAGTTTCCGGTGATGGCATCAAAGTTATCCCTCAAAAGACTAAAGTAGTGAGAAACTGGCCTCGACCATCTCTCTATCAGATATCTCAAGTTTCTTGTGTTTGGATGGCTATTACAAGCGGTTTGATGAAGGTTTCTCTTTTATTAACACCTTTATGTACCGATTGACTCAGAAAAATGTCAAATTTTAGTTGTCAGATACTTGCGAAAAGAGTTTTCAGGAGTTGAAGACTCGACTCTCCTCCAACCCAGTTTTTTCTTTGCCAAATGGTTCAATGGGTTTGTGTTTTACTGTGATACTTCTAGATTTTGTCTTTGTTATGTTTTAGTTTAGAGAGGTAAGGTCATAGCCTATGCCTCTAGACATCTTAAACCCTATGAGAAGAATTTTCTGACCCATGATCTTAAGTTGGAAACTATTGTATTTACCTTAAATATTTGGAGGAACTATCTTTATAAGGTTCATGTTGATGTGTTCACGAATCACAAGAGTTTACAGTACGTGTTCACAAAAAAACACCTAAATATTTGCCAAAGAAGGTGGCTTGGGTTGTTGAAAGATTATGATATGAGTATGTTATATCATTTGGGGAAGGCCAATGTGGTGGTGTATGCCCTTTGTAGGTTTTCTATAGGTAGTGTTCCCTATGTAAAGGATGATAAGAAGGAGTTAGTCTATAATGTTCTTCAGCTCTCTAGATTAGGTGTTCGGTTGGTTGATTCAGCTGAAGGTAGTACATGTGTTCCGAATTGTTTGGAACCTTCATTGGTTGCTGAAGTAAAGGAAAATCATGATAGGGATCCTAGTTTTGTTATGTTGAAGGAGGCAGTTAGAGATTAGAAAGTATAGGTTTTCTCCTAAGAGGGAGATGGTGCGCTTTATTGTCAGGACAGGTTATGTGTATCGTGTGTTGATGGTTTCAGACAATGAATTTTAGAAAAAATGCATGGTGTGTGATATTCTATCCACCTTCGTGCAACTAACATGTACAAAGACTTGTGGGAAATCTATTAGTAGAGTCGTATGAAGAAAGATATTGCAGAGTTTATGGCTAAGTATTCACATGTCAAGGTTGAGCACCAAAAGCTTAGTGGTATACTTCAGGAGTTTAGCATCCCCACTTAGAAATGGGAGGTGGTGAATATGGATTTTGTGATAGTATTGCCTCGTACACGTTGTCAGCATGATTCAATATGGGTCATTAGAGATAGAATGACCAAGTCAGCCCATTTCTTACCAGTTCATACATCGTACTCAGTTGAGGATTATGCTAGACTATTTCTTAGAGAGTTGGTTAAGTTGCACTGGATTCCATTGTCTATAATTTCAGATAGAGGTACTCAGTTTACATCTCACTTTTGGAAGGCTTTTCATAAGGGTCATGGTGCCTAAGTTTACCTCAGTGCACTTTCTATCCCCAAATAGATGGTCAGGTAGAGATGATGATTCAAACTATAAAGGACATGTTGAGGGTGTGTGTTATTGACTTTAAGGGTAGCAGGGATAACCACTCACCTTTGATTGAGTTTGCCTACAACAATCGTTATCACTCCAGTATTTTGATGGCTCCATTTGAGGCTCTCTATTGAAGGAGATGTAGATCTCCTATTAGTTGGTTTGAAGTAGGTGCAACTACTTTTATAGGTCCAGATTCAGTGTTTGAAGTGATTGAGAAAGTTTAGTTGATTTGAGAAAGGCTGAAGACAACCCAAAGTCATCAAAAATTTTATGTGGATGTGAGGAGAATATATCTTGAGTTCGATGTTGTGACTTGGTCTATTTTAAAATTTTGCTTATAAAGGGAGTGAAGAGATTTGGCAAGAAGAGGAAACTCAATCCCCGCTATGTTGACCCATATAGAATCTTGAACCATTTTGGGAAGGTAGCTTATGATCTTGAGTTTCCTGCATATTTAGAATCAGTACATCAAGTGTTCCATGTTTCTTTCTTAAAGAAATGCATCAGTGATTCAGATGTTGTTGTTCCTTTAAATAGTATGGAGGCTCAGGATAGTCTTTCCTATGAATAAGTTCCAGTTTAGATCCTTGATGGTAAGATTCATAGTCTAAGGAATAAAGAAGTACCCTTGGTTAAAGTTCCATGGTGGAATCAGTCTGTTGAGGGAGCTACTTGGGAAGTAAGAGTAAATATGCGAACCAAGTACCCTCATGTTTTCTCCGCAAACTCAGATTCAGCTTGAGGTAACGATCTTCCTTACATTGACTCTTTTCCATTCTCTATTTCATCTATGTAACCATTATCATGTCATTGCATGCATTCACAAAATCAATTCATTTCATGTATCATGCTTCAGACTCAGCTATGTAATCACATTCCAAGTCATTCATACTCAGTATATGATCTCAATTGCCTTAGTGTTCTCAGTATAATTAGCCTTATTCGAGGATGAATGTTCCAAAGGGGGAGATATTGTAATACCCCTTAAGATCCTAAGCTTGGCCTAGTTGTAGTTGTATGCTAAGGGGTCTAAGGCTTGAAATTCTCACTACATGTTAAGGACTTAGTCATTTTCAAGACCCCTAAACTTCATGGATATTTATTTGGTCTTTCTCGACCCCGAGACATTATTTTTTAAATAGAAACATGATTAGGGTTGTTAAAGGTGTTATCTGGGGAAGTTTGGGGAATTTTGGATGGGATTCAAGGTGTGTTTGGATAGTGGAGGTCGAGAGACCTCGAGATTGCGTGGCGTGAGAATGGCTCCATAGGTGAGGGGGATCATGGAATGATGGTGGCTTTAGACAAGCAAGGGTCATAGTGGGAGGGCTGCTTCATCCAAACAAAGGTCGTGGCGGGCCAAAGGTATTTCATCTAGCTCTTTGTTAATGAAAATCAAAGGGAAATGGGGTATTTTTCCCTCAACTCAATTCGTCCATAAAACGATTGGGGGTATTCTTAGGAGAAATATTTGCCCATTTCTCTCAAAATTGCTCTAAAGAAGCCCTCCTTCTTTCCCAGGAACAACATACAAGCCCCTTTCACAAGAAATTAAGAGTTCAAGATTCCAAGTTCAAGAAACCCTCGTGAAATCTTTAAGCAACTATCTATTGAGGTATGTGGGTACCTATCGATGTTTCTCTTTCACCCCTTTAGCCCAAAAACCTTGTTTTTAACTTAAAAGTGTTAATCTCATCCAACTTTATGAAATTAATCTATGAATATCTTGTTAAATCAATCACTAGCCATGTATACAATGTTTTCAACTTAATTAAGTTGTATTCATCTTTTGAGTTGCAAGTTTCCATGTCACATTCCATTAAATTCATGTTTAATTCCCCCACCTATGAATTTTGTCATGTATTTATGTTGTTTTCTTATGTTTATCACATTACCATATTCAAGTTCATGTTTCTCTCATATTTGGTAAGATGTTTATGTTCTGGGTTTCTGAAAAATGATTTCCATACTACTGTATTAAGCTTTGACATCATCTTTTATAATCATTCAGTGCTAGTGGGTTATGAACACCAAATAGCTATGTGTTTACCTGATTTTAGATTTTCAAGTAATAAGCGTTACACCATGAATCCTATCTTTTTACTCAGTTGTTATGATTATGTTGCACACTATCAGTTGTAATGTTAAGTTGAACATAAGTTAGTACCAGTATCAGTTTAGTTGGGAGTAGGACTTAGCACCGAGAGAATGCAGGGATGGCGGCTCCCTGATCGGTTTATGCAAAGTCGATAGTAGCAGTGCCTGAGTTCCAGAACTATGTAACTAGCGTATATTATGAGGGGTCATCCACCAGTTTATGCTCTAGTTCCTCTCAGGGGTCACCCATCAGATTAGGCTTGACACCCCTATCCTTCGGGAAAATAGATTAGTGGATCCACATAGCCATGTGTTAGTCTGTGGCAAAGTACTGACACCATTACAACTAGGGTTACAGGTTGGACCTTGATTATCTTATATTTTAAAAAACCCATTAAAAAATATGCTCCATAACGTGACAATCAAAACATGGCTCTTCTTGTACGACGATACAACCTTCACAATGCTGGCCTTCCAGTAGATTTCCTGACTTTGATACACGATGCATGGCTGGATCTATGCTACACAATTGTGCAGATTAGAGACACTTTCAATAGTAGAATTCCCCTTATATCACATATCACGATCATTTATTCTTCTCATGTATTTTTGGTTTCCTTCCAGCCGCATTTTAGCCTAAAATATGCTAATCACATTCTTTAGTTTATCCATATCAATATGGCTTAAATCACAAGAAATATATGCATTTGTTCTCAAAACTAAGTTAGAAGGTTAATAATGGTAATTATGTGTAAAAATATATCCAATATCACCACCCCACACTTTAAGACTTGTTCGTCCTAGAATAATTCATTAGACAAGTCTTAATAACACTGATTTAGGTAGATATCCCATATCAAGTAAAACTATATAATTTAAACATGATCCACCAATCCATTTAATTAGAAAAATTTCAAAACCATAATGTATCTTTGCCTAAAAACGCACAACCTCTAAGACTGACCCAGTGTGCTCAAAATAGGGTAAACTTGATTGAATGCCATACTAAAGTTCTATAGTTCACCAAGTACTCACCATGTTGTGCCCTCAATTTTAGGTGGTTCCTCAAATATCTCATCGTACATTTAGTGTAAGAGGTACCTTCAACAAAAAACAGACTCACACTCCAAACAAAGTTTAAAACATACTCAACATGCCATAAGCTTTTCCTCAGTATAGCTAATTTAAGCAAAGTATTAATTACATAGGATTACAAGGAATTTTCATGGTTTGTAATGTCCTCTAAGGGATGAGTAGGGACCATTTATTTGATAGTCACTGCTATCCCTGTGCATTTTAAAACAATTATATCTCATTTTTATCACTTCCCTTCTTTCAACACCTGCTCTTCTTAAATTGATCCATATCTTCAGAGCCAACAAAGATCTTCCCCCCATTTTATGCAATAATCTGCAACCTCAGGTTATTTTCTCTTCTTTTTCAACTCTTTTTCTTTTTATTTTCTCATTTTCCTCTTTTTTTTATACGAGCACATTTATGTCACACAAGGCATGTGTATCACAATATTCTCATCCTTATACTCTCCCATTATGTGAATCAATTCTATAGCAGTAAGAGTTAATAAAGTGCCTATTATGATCAATTTTATATATGTCCTCTTAAACAAATAGTTATTGGCTATAGAGTATAGCTTTTCAAAGAATTTAGGCTTAAAATTAGAATGGGGCTTGATACGGATAACATAAAGGTTTGTACACCTAACTATGTAAGAACTAGTTTACAAAGAAATGCCTTGATCTTGCCCTATTAATTCGAGACCAAATCCAAAGTTTTGAAAAACATAGGGCAAGTTCTAGATGCATAGTGTATTAAAAACATAGAAATGCTCACCACATGCACAATGGTCTAAAATGGGCTCTCTCGAATTTCAATCCATACACACAACCAAGTTGAATGTTTTACATTATTAAGTCTGATCAATCTACCTTAGTGTTATGTTTAAGAGATTATGTGCTTCTAATGGAGTTTTATAACTTTTATGCTTTTCAAATCGGGTTCTCATAAAGTCTATCATGTATAAAAGTATGGAAACATACCTCTCATCAGGGTAGAGATCTATTCCTTACTCATTAATAAAGACTTATTTTCTCTTAGGACGATCTCTATCCATCCATTATAGAGAAAAGTACCTAACTATGACTGTTATGAGCAACTTATTCCTAAAAAAATATTTCACCCTAAAAACATAAAATTTAATCCTATTCGATAGAAAGGGACTATCCTCTATAAAAGAACCAAAAACAAAATCCAAAGAACCTAAACACAAAACAACTAATACTAAATATAAATGCTACTACCATATCATTGAAATAAATAAATTACGGATTACTAACTATCACAAACCATAAATAGCTGAATGTCATCAAATCACCACAATATCAATCAAAATAAAGTACTTAAACATCAACATACGTCATATAAGAGAAATATGCTAAAACATCATGAAACTGATAAAGGAATTTGTTACGACCAAGCACACACAAAAGTGTACGTGGTCACCCAAGTACTAAAGTGGCCTTTGAAAGCCAAATAACAATCCTACAAGGACTTGGTGACTAACAATTATCAAATTCATCTTTTAATAATACGATTAAATTAGTGCTAGAGTAACCAATTGGTATTTTATGTTTTGTAATTATAACTATGTTATAAAAAATAACAATGGTAATATCTTTGGATTGTAAACAATATAAGGAGATCTTCAAGGGTTGAGACATACTACACAATCATGTATAACTATGCTTTCTAGCAATTATTGGTGTTTATCGTGATTGTTGGTGGTCTATATGCTTGATAGTTAGACTTGGGAATGGTCATCCTCTAAGTCATCTACCCAACATAATCTCACATATATCATCACGTTTAGTTAACCAAGAGGAGCGTTGAGGTATATCTCTATTCTAAACACTAATCATCCTTTAAAAATAAGATTTTAATGATTGAATACATGATACACACTCCTTAATTTCTTCATTCCATACATCAACTCCTATATTTAATTATTTTTGGGACTTAGATTTATCCTAATGTTCATAAAGCTTTACAATAATAAAACAAAAATGTATGACAAATCACGTACTTGATAAACATATAAACCAACCACAAGAGATAGTTATACACCCATTTTTGTATCCTCAATCCTATAATTAGGGTTCTTATATACTTATAGTCTTACAAATAATCACAATAGATGAGTTAATAAAGTAAAACTACATGAAAATAAAGTTTAAGAACAAAGAACCCTAGTTTGAGCCCCTTGCTTGCTTGCCCTCCTTCCAATTCATGAAATGCTACAATGGTGTGTTAAAATTTTCAATGATTTCTAATTTTATAATGTTTTAGGTTGTCCTTGAGTTCCCCAAAACGAAATATATCAAATCACATCATTGCCCTGCCCTTAGGTGGCTTAAAATAGAGTTTTGGACGTCCTTGAGGCTGCCCTGCGCCATGATGCCTCAAGATCAAATTTAGGGTCATATAGCCCACCCAATCAGAGGAAAAAACTGTTACGGGTCATAATAGAGGTCTTACCACACCCCATGTCCTTCCTTGAAGTGTGCAACACAAGGGGTAACCTAAGGTGCTCGATTTTCGCTCGTTTTGGCTCCAATTTTGTCATGCATTGACTCCCTTTTCCAACATCTTAGGTCTTGTTTTTATGACTAATTTATCTTCCAAAACACCAACAATTGTTTCCTACATCATCAAACACCAAGAATTAGTTCATACTACACGAGAGAGTTCATCAAAGTACACTAGAACCAAGCATAGCTCAAGGTAGCACAACTTATTTTCTCTTCCAAACTCTATTTGATCATTTTGATTCTTAGTTTCTTTTAATTAAATCTTAAGAACTATAAAATTTTATTCCACAAATAAATACACAAATACACCATTAATAACTCATTAAGCTCACCAATAAGTCCTTCAAACTATGCTAAACACACATAGATAATGACATTTAGGAGTATAAAATATGCCTAAGATCATCACCCCATACTTAAATCTTTGTTGGTCCTCAAAACTACTCTTTTATATCAAGCATCATCAAGGGAGACTCTAACATCACTACCACAACTAAATACTCAATCTAGAACTACAACGACTTCTATACATTTGAAAACTCATGAACACTACCTCAAAACATACTAGCCTCAATAATTGACTCCACCAAATTGGGAAACTCATGCATAGTACTAAATCAAAGAGATCATATGTAACAACCCATATTTTTAAGCTAGAAATCGAACTATGGTTCCTATGTGTATAAACATAAATCCCTTGATTTGAATTTGAATACATGTATCATGATCATTATACTAGTGTGAAAAGTGCTTATGAAGGGGGGAATTATTCATAGGAATCATTTAGAGCAAAGTTGAGCTAAGAGCCTTTGATTCGACCAAATTTTTATATTTGATTCTACAAGGGTCAGCTTTGAACGCGTATAAATTTTTACATATGTAGAATTATTGCATCTCATGATCCATAATATTATATATAAGTGAATTAATTTTCCAACGGTACCAATTTCGCCTCATTCTAATATACGAGCAAAAAGTTATGACCATTTTTGTGAGAACTACTAAGTTGAACACCCTGTTCTTTTAACACTAAAATAATGCATTCAAAATAACCTTTAGGACCCACATTTAGATGGTAAACCATTCTTAGATGTTATGGGTTGTTTTGGGGGTGTTTTGGATGTTAGAATCAGGTATGTGTCCCCAAATAGACCCTCCGCTAAGGTTGTGCATAGAATAAAAAAGGCCAATAGACACTGGATAGGGTGTGCTTTTGGAGTACGCCGCACACCCTCATGTTTTATTTTGGTGTGTGCCACCCAACCTCTAGTATGCTTTGTCTATGCACCGCCCCGCAAAAGCCAAGTGCCAAAATTACTCTATTTTGACTTAGTTTAAGGGCATTAAGGTCTTTTCATACCTCATAAACCATTTCTAATCATTCATAAATGAACTAAGGGTTCTTAAAACACATAATTTATCACATTTCATGATATTAATTAACATAAACCCTTCCCCTTTTTCAAATAACAAGAAATTCAACCTTTCTCTCCAAGAATTCATGTATCCAAGCTACAAGTTCAAGTTTTCTTAAAGGATTCAAGTAATTGAGGTATGTGGGGTATTCATCAATGGGTTCTTTTCACCTATTAATCCCCAAAACCCTCATTTTGTTCCAAGTATGGATTTTACTCTAATTTATGTTCATCTTCCATGTAAATTATGAAATTCATCCATGTTTATTCCTTTTTTGAAATTCAAGTTATGCTAATATTTTTATCCCATGTGAATTATGTTCCTACATGCTTGAAGTTCCAAAACCCTAGGTCATATTTTGTTGGCATCATGTCAAATTCTTGAGTTATGCTTTAAACTATACAAACATAATATTTTCCCAAGGTTAACTCATTCCCATGTTTACATTCATGAATTTTATTAGAATATTAAAATATATCATGTTTTTGGTCTCCGAATTATGATTTTATGTCACTATTTTAAGTGTTTTTATTAATATTTTGTAATCATTAAGTGTTGGCAAGTTATGAACACGCGAACCTACGTGTTTACTTACATTTCAGAACTTTCAACTAATGAGTCAGTCAATTCATGATTTTATTATTAAATTCCATTTTTTATGATTATGTTGAGCACTATTAATTTAGATGTTATAGATGTTTATAATTACTTCAGAATTGGTATGCATTGTTGTTTTCAAAATACCATGACCTGAGCTTTTCAGTTATCAGTGCATGCACCAGTTAGTATTTCACTATCATCTAGTAGGGAGTAGGATTTAGCACCGAGTGGGATGTTTGGGTTCAACATATCCTACTTACCCTGAAATTACGTGCCACCATAGGTTTACGGGCCTCGACAAAGAGTGTTTCCTTTTGCCCAATATGGGCTCAGTTTTGTGATTACTCCAGTTCAGGTTCTACTATGATGGAAAGGATAAAACAACCCTCCTCATTTTGGGTTAGACATTGGAATCCATGATAGGTCACATAGTTTATGTCAGTTACATGATAGCTTCCACAGTTTCAGTTAATATTCAGTTTATCTCAGTTTAGGTTTGCTTGACCAAGTAATCAAATTTTAGTAATTATACAGTCAGTTTTACATATTATTCATATTATTCAGATTATGTTTGTGCATGGTATACTTTTTCTTTCATTCTCATTTATACATGTTCATGTTTTCATGCTCAGTATCCACACATGATCCTCAGTTCAATTTTACAGCATGTTCAACGTTACATGAGATTTAAATACAATGTTTATGTTTCCATTGCTTCCTAAGTTACAAAAATTTTTCCAGCTTATGAACTTATAAATTTCACTATGACTTATAATTTTCATGTACAACCATGTTTTAAATGAATATTTTAGTAAATAGCATATATGTTCAGTTGCAATGTATTTTTTAAATATTTCCAAGATTTAGTGAATGCCTCCATATACTTAATACATTCTAACATATTGACCGCATTTATGCATTTGTGGCTACATTGCTTCATAATGTAGGTACCAGATATAGTCTACACGCTAGGGTCAGATAGTTCTCATCTTTCAGCCAACAGGTGATATGTGTTGTATTTTGATTATCCATATGTATTGATTAGTGGTAGTTGGAAGCATCTCCCAGCTATTATAGTTAGTATAGTAGAGGCTTCATAGATTTTTAGTCAGAGTCATTTATCTAATCCAAGTTCTTTCTTCAATTTTATCATGTTGTAAGCTTTAGCATTATTATACTTATTCAGATTTTCTCATGATTATATTCTGCAAAGAAATTTTAGCTATATTACACATTCTAAATCAGTTGCTCAAGTATCATTCAAGTACATAGGTTAGCTTAGGATCACTTGTGATTCTAAGAATCATGTTATGACAAAGAGGTAGTCTTAGGTCATGACAAAACTTGGTATCAGAGCACAGAGTTCAAGTGTCCTAGGGTGTCTATGAAGTCATGTCTAGTAGAGTCTTGCAAAATGGTACAGAGACGTTTGTATTTTCTTTGAGAGGCTATCAGACATTTATGAAATATTTCCCTTCTTTCATATCTCAGATCATGTGTTAGAGATGTTCTTTAGGAAACTTATACAGATTCTTGTCTTGCTCCATTCATGCTAACTTTGCCTTATTCTTGAATTAACAGAAATAATCAAACTTAAATTCAAATTGATAATTTTCTTAGACAATCTCCGCAGACAAGTATGAAATTGCACACTAGCTCGAAATGATCCCTTTGTTCCTCTATGTTGTAACATATTATAGATTTCATTCATGTTTATGAAAATCGTGCAGTAAGACAAAGTCATATGTGCCTACAAATCCCTATTCAAAATCCTATGATATGATATGGTCTAGAGTTAGAAGCATGATCCTAGAAGTTTAACAACAGTAAAGTGGAATAGTATTTATCTGGATTTAGTAGATAAGGTATTCATGGAGCTAGTTGTATGAAAGGTGGACCAGTAGGCTTGAAGCAGTGTATGCAAAATTAGAGTTTATTGATTCAAAATTAAGTATAATGGTATGGGTATGATCTAGAGGTGTACCAAGGATATATGGGATTGAATTATTTCTATGATTTAATGTATGTTCTTATATAGTATTGTTGAGTTTTTAAGTGCAAATGAGGCCTATACTATAGTATAAAATATTCTTACCATCTAAGTTATGGGCTATAAAAATCTAAGAGTTGTACTCAGAAGGAAGTATTAGTAGTGGGTTTCATATTTTTAGGTGTAGACATTAAGGGTGAGTTTATTATTTATGTATATTGTTATATCTTGGACTCTAGAGAAAAGTGGTTACAGTTCTATTTAGAGTTTATTAAAGGAATCCATAGACTTAGAATGGTGGCTTAAAGCTAAGGGGAAGATGATAGAACAAGGAACCAAGTCGGGCTCTCATATTCTAGTAGTGATGCCAGTGTATTGTAGAACATTAGTAAGGGAGGAAGATGTCTGACCCATTCTTACCTTAGTGTAAATTTTACACTTTTGTCATCATAACATCTACTCATGCCTTATAAGTCAGCTCCATGATCATAGCTTATATTCATGCACTTTCCACAGAATCATGTACTCTCCAGTTCCTAGTATGAGGAGTCTCAGTTCACTTTACAGTACGAATCATATTCCATGAATTTATGAACTCCAAACACAGGTTATGTAGCTTATGACTCGTGTACTCATGCTTTAAAATATGTTTAGTTCTAGGAACTCATGCTACACTCTTAAAGATCATCAAAATTAAGATTATATGATGTATGTCCTCAGTTTAGATCTCTTTAAAGAATCCATGCTGTGGATACTCTATTCCTCAGACCTCAATTAAGTTTCTAAGTTATGTGTGGTATTATTTCATGTCTAGGGTCCTCATGTTCTAACCTTTCATTGACCTCTCCTTATGAAATAAAAATACTGATGAACAATTTTTAGACGGAAGAGAGTAAACATTCCGTCTTATGAAAAGATTATTTTATGCTTTTTCTATGTAAGGCTATAAGTTTAAAGTAATATGGAGGTAGAGCTTTTGATATATATCATGGTTAGATGAGAATTCTATGTGTGTTCCATTGGGGATAGTGCATGGGGGTTATTTTTGACAAGAGATATTTGAGAATGTGGTAAAAGTTCCTAGGTGGGTTGGTTTACCAAAAGTTTATATGTGGCTAAAACGTTAAGATTGAATGTCATGTTGGTATATAAGTGGATGAATGCATTATGTTCTAGTGAATTCCTAGTAAGAGGTTGAATTTAGTTGTTGAAGTGGTAAGAAAAATTATTCTTGAAATAAGAGTGGTGAAACATGCATGGGGCATCAAATTTATGTCTTAGACTAGTTTTACGATATTATATGTTGTACTTTGCAATTCGAAGTTAGGCTCAAACATGGAAAGAGTATGTAGTTAAACTCAAACTTGGGTTGAAGTAGATCATGGTATTTTAAGGGAAAAATATAGTTGTGGAAGTATTAGATAAGTGTTTCTAAGTTTGAAGTTAGCAATTGCATAGTCTAAGGCATAGTAATTCTATCCTAGCTTATGTTTTATAGGCCTATGTTCAATGTTGCAAAGTTATAGACATATCAAGATTCTTTATTGAAAAATCTTTTTTAAATCATGCCCATGATTCTTTTCTCGTTAATGTTAGTAGGAATTCTTTGAAAGAGTGTTAAAGAAATACTCCATTGAGTATAAACATTTAGAATGAGTTGGTCCATGTAGCCATTAATTTTGTTTTGCAATCATACAGATAAGCACTTATATTTCCATCTTTCCATCTTGTCTTACTATTTGTAGTTTCATGAATGTGGCTATTCGATGAGGTAATTCATTCATGTCCATGCAAGTTGTGAATTCAGTTTAGTCCATGCCTCATGTCACTGATCCAGATATTTAGTTATGATTCAGTTCATAAGTGTCAAGTGAATGACCTCGGTTTTCCAAATATCCCATCTCAGACATTATAATACCCCTTGTACAACTTTAGTCTCGTTATCTCATGATTCGTGCTTATATAATGTACTTGGTGATGCCACGAAGCCATTTTCTTTTTATTTTTATACGTGTTTTGTTGAGAGACAATACTTAATGCGAAGTTATGTACTTTATTCCATTCATAGTAACTCTTGGGATTTTCTTGCATTATTTATCGCTTTGCAGTTTTATATGTCTAATCTTATCATGAACATTTCAAGTAAGTTTTAAACTCTCGGTAAGAATCAGCTCCTTATAATCAATATAGTCAAGTCAGCTCAGAAATTAATTTCATGATGAAAGTTCTAATGGTTTAGCTCAGCTATAACCTTAATTAGAAGACATTTGATGTCTACATTATTTAAAACTTCTAAAGTTTCAAGAAGTTCTTACCTATAATTCGAGGATGAATGATTCCAAGGGGGAGAAAATGTAACACCCCACATTTTTTAATTAGAAATTAAACCATCATTCCTTGGTATATATACTCAAATCCCATGATTTTAATTTGAATACATGTGTCATGATAATAGCCTAGTGTGAAGAGTGCTTATTAGGTGGTAAAATGATCATAGAAATCACTTAAGCAAAGTTGAGCTAAGACCCTTTGATTTGGCTAAATTTTGGTATTCGATTCTGCAAGTGTAAAACCCCATGATTTTAACGCTCAAATAATGCATTCAAAATGAAATTTAGGACCCCCCATTTCAATGGTAAACCATGTTTAGATGTTATGGGTTGTGTTGGGTTGTTTTTGGATGTTGCAACTAGGTGTACATCGCCAAATAGACCCTAAACTAAGACCGTGCGCTACATGACAAACACCAATAGCCACTGGATGGGGTGTGCTTTTAGTGTGCACCGAACACCTTGTGGTGTGCTTTTGGTGTGAGTTACCCAGCCTCAGGTGTACTTTGGCTGCGCTCCACCCAGCAAAACCCAAGTGAAAAAATTTCTCCATTTTGATTTAGTTTAAGGGCGTTGAGATCTTTTCACATCCCTAAACCATTTCTAATCATTCTTAAACGAGCTACGGGGTCTTAAAATTTGTTATTGCCCACTTTTTCATGTGATTAACTCACATAAACTCTTCCCCTCTTTTCAAGAACAAGAAATTCAACCATTCTATCTAAGAATTCAAGTATCCAAAATCCAAGTGCAAGTTTTCTTCAAGGATTCAAGTAACTAAGGTATGCAGGGTATTCATCAATGGATTCCTTTCACCCTTTGAGCCCAAAAACTCTCTTTTTGGTTCAAGTATGGATTTTAATCAAATTCATGATAATATTCCATGTAAATTATGAAATTTATCCATGTTTCCTCCTTGTTTTTCATTCAAGTTATGCTAATAGTTTTATCCCATGTGAATTATGTTCCTACATGCTTGAAGTTCCAAAACCCTAGATTATGTTTAGCTGGCATCATGTTAAATTCTGAAGTTATGCTTTAAATTGTATAAACACAAAATTTTCCCAAGGTTAACTCATTCCCATGTTTTCATTCATGAAATTTACTGTACTATTGAAATTGTAACCCCCCAAGTCTATACGCCGGATGCTACACGATGCTTATAATACCAAGGGACCACAAGCTAACCTATAAATGGAATTTGCTGGAATAACGGAATAATAATACTGCATTATGCAAAAATTAGGCAAAAACTAGCCATAAGGTTCAAAACAGTAAATAAATACTGAGTACTAAAATATAAATACAAATACATCTGTCTGAAATACTCTAGTTTGATAAGCCTCTACTTTCTGAATAAGGGATTGATGGGACAAAACCCCAACTAACCCTGACTACTAAAAATTGATAAACTGAGATACTGAAGTATTAATGATGTTCTCAAACTATGAGGACCCACCACTAGTGTGCAACTGATGGATCAAGTTGCTAAGTATGATCAGGAGCCCGTGCATCTGAACCTATGATATAAGACATCATAACGCAAAAGAAAGGTATACGTCAGTACTTTGAATGTACTGGTATGCTAAGTGAAGTAGGCTGAGATGCATTGGTTCATATACATGAACAATAATGACTGAATAACATGAGTATAATTGAATAAAAGTACCTGCATGAATACGTAAACTGTAACTGAGGTCGTTATAACACTGGATACTAAGTTCGAAATTATTGATTTACTGATATATGAGTTTACTGATACTGTATTACTGTTAACTGGGTGACTGTATATGAAAGTCTTGATTCAGTTGAACTATTTTGAGTTTCGTACTAAACTGAATGACTACGTCTGAAAGTCCTGGCTTCTGTAGAATAGAAATGAGTTCTATTCTAAAGACTAAAACTATAATTGTAGGAGGTATCATCTAACCGACATGCCCCTTTATGAATAGATTGGGTCCAACCTCTAACCCCATTTGGAAGGGTGTCAGTACCGTGCCATGGGTAAAGAAAACTGTGAGTTAACCCTCTCTGACAGAAAGCTCTTTCATCAACCCTCGCTGGTAGGAAAACTTGTATGAGATATATCAACCATAGTCTGGCAGGTAGACATCTCAACCTACGCTGTCTACATAGTTATGTAACATAGGGATTACTACTAAGGGTTAAAACCTTCTGCTTGCAGGAATGCCCCCATCCCTGAGTTCTCTCGGTACTGAATCGTACTCCCAACTGAATAGACACTAAACTGATTCCTAGTACTACTAGGCTTGACTAAATTGTTACTGATTATACAGTCTAACTGAACAAAACTGAGTTCACTGAGTTCCATTGACTGATGGAATACTACTGAATTTTAGTTACTGAGTGAATTTACTGAGGTCTGAACTAGATACTAAACTGGACTGGACTAATACTGAGTCTATTGAGTTTTTCCTAAGTTCTGTAACTGACTGAGCATATATTGATCATGACATTACTAAGATTATTCTATAACTGACACTGGCTCTAGGTAAAAAGCTAAATTTTTGGGTATTAAGTACCCCCAGGACTCGATAGCATGAAAAGTAAATCACTGCATGACTTTAGTAGCATAATGGTACTAGCTTGCTAATAATACGTTCACTTAGACATGTTTGGTCAAACACTTATTATACATGATCTTTTGAATGATTGAAATCACACAATAACATGTTATGCTTGGACTAGTCTAGTAACATAAGCATTTTAACAAACACTTGGGGAGCATGGGTATTTCACATATCAATAAACAAGTAGTAATATCATGGGTTCTACATTCAACTTGCAATTCAAGAGTTTAACATGTAGTTCACAAAATTCAATTCAAAATTAAACTAGTTTGCAAGAAACTTAGGACAAATCATGGAATTAGATCACCATTAACATCATAATCATCAATACATTAAAGATCCAACATGAAATCTATGAAATCAATTAACTTGTATTTGGAAAGAGTTTCTTGAACTCCAAGGGTTGAAGGAAACCCTTGGATGAACACTTCACATACCTTTGTATTTAAATTTGCGAAGAATGATGGAGTGTTATTGAAGGCAAAACCTTGAATTAGAGATCTTAGGGTTTGCTTCATGAGAAATTTTGAGAAAGATGAATGGATTTTGCCTCTAAAGGGGATTAATTTCGTGTTTTTGGGGCTGACATAAGGTGGGGAAAGACACAATTACCCCTGAGGACGTGACTTTTTAATGACTAAAAATTGATTTAGCATTGCGCAGACCGATGTGCCTCATCGTTGGCATCGATGTGATAGCCAACGCGCATCATCGAGTCCGCATCAGTTTACTAGAATTTGCATTGAGTGCTGGGGAAGAATACTCATCGACTTAATGGACGATGCGGCACGTCGAGATCGCGTTAATCCACTAGTTTGAACTTTCAAGTATGTCTCAAACGAAGTCCGAAAAATCCAAAACTTGTTCGAGAACATCTATTGACATTCTTGATAATGAATTAACCTAAAAATTAACATTTAAAGGTCATAAGGGTCGTGAAAAAGGATTTCCAACTTACGAAGGCTAAAATAAATCTAAGTATGAACACTTAGCTGAATTTTTCTAAGTCTGGAACCCCTTACTATATTTTACAGGACTGAATCTAGCTTAGGACTTTGTGGGGTATTACAATATATACTCCTTGGGCACATTCGTCCTCGAATGAGAATGACTAAGATGGGAATACTAATAGACTAAATTTAGATACTGGATATGCACAACTGCAACATGAATTCATAACTGACACTACTAATATGGTGAAATTGCATACTAAACATGCATATCTGATGCATGAGTACATTGCTGAGCATGATTCTTGAATGCATGACTGGGATTGATAATAAGCTGAGTTTCTCATGCTGAAAATGCATATCTAATGCATGAAGTCACAACTTAATATGCAATGGTAACTGGTACCAATTCTATAAAGGAAAATATGAGCATGGAACTGAGTAAGTTCAAGTAAAATCTGTACCTTGGGTTGAGTCTGAGTTTGCGGTGAAGTGGTGAGGATACTTGGTCATCATATATTCTTCTACTTCCCAAGTATCTCTCTCAATAGACTGGTTCAGCCAAAGAACTTTGACTAGAGAAACCTCTTTGTTCCTTAGTCTGCGAATCTTATAATCAAGGATTTTGACTGGAATCTCCTCATAACAGAGGTTGTTCTGAACATCTATATTCCCTACAGAGACTACAACTGTTGGGTCACCTATGCATTTCTTTAGCAAGAATACATGGAACACTGGATGGACTGAAGCTAAGTCTGAAGCCAACTCAATATCATAATCTACCTCTCCAAAACGACTGAGAAATCGTTAAGGACCGATATATCGGGGAATTAACTTCCCCTTTTTGCCAAACCTCTTTAATCCTTTCACAGGAGAGATCTGTAAATACACACAATCATAAATCTCAAACTCAAGATCCTTTCTGCCCATATCTGTTTATAATTTCTGTCGGCTCTGAACTGTCTTAAGTCTTTCCTTGATCAACTGAACTTTTTCTAAGGTATCAAATACCAAGTCAGTCCCTACCACTGCATCCTCACCAACTTCAAAACAACCAAGTGGAGATCTATATTTCCTCCCATAGAGAGCCTTAAATGAAGCCATCTGAATGCTGGAATGATAGCTATTGTTATATGCGAACTTAATCAAAGGCATGTGGTCGTCCCAACTACCTTTAAAGTCTATCATACATACTTGCAGCATATTCTCTAAAGTCTGAATGGTCCTTTCTTCTTGACCATATGTCTGAGGGTGAAAAGTTGTACTAAGGTAGACTTGGGTACCAAGACCCTTTTGGAAGGCTTTTAAAAAATGAGAGGTAAACTGGGTACATCTATATGAGATTATAGATAACGCACCTCCATGTAATCTAACCAACTCCCTGACATAGAGCTTGGCATAGTCCTTAGCTGAATAAAAAGTATGGACGGGTAGGAAATGATCTGATTTGGTCATCCTATCTACAATGAACCAAACTGAATCGTGTTAATGACAAGTACGAGGAAAACCCATCACAAAATACATGTTCACCTCATCCCACTTCCAAGTGAGAATACTGAATTCCTGCATAGACCCACTAGGTTTTTGGTGCTCAATCTTAACCTGCTGACATGTCAAGCACTTAGCTACAAACTCTTTAATATCTCTCTTCTATCCACTCCACCAATAAATCTCCCACAAATTATGGTACATCTTAGTGGCCCCTGGATGAATAGAGTAACGCGCACTATGCACTTCTATAAGAATCTGCTGTCTCAGTTCATCTACACCTAGAACACATAGATGACCCTAAAAACGCAATACACGATCTATCCCTTAGGAGGAAACCTCTATCTTCTGATCTCTGACTAATTTTTTCAACTTAACTAGGCTAGGATCTCTATCCTGCTTTTCTGCCACTTCGGGAACTAGGGATGATTCTGAATAACTCTATACCCATGCACTACCTTCTTCTAAATCGACTAAGCAAACACCTAGTTGGGAAAGCTGATGAACTTCCTGAGATAACTTCTTCCTACCAGCATCTACGTGAGCAATACTACCCATAGATATCCTACTAAGAGCAACATCCACTACATTGTCTTTAACCAGATGATACAGAACACTCATGCCGTAGTCCTTCAACAACTCCAACCATATTCTATAATGGAGATTTAGGTCTTTCTGAGAGAAAACATATTGTAGGCTCTTATGGTCAGTGAACACATCAACATGCACTCCATACAAATAGTACCTCCAAATCTTTAAGGAAAATACTACTGCTGCTAACTCAAGATCATGAGTAAGATAGTTCTTTTCATTGGGTTTGAGTTTTCTAGAGGCGTAGTCTATGAACTTTCCTATTTACCATAAAACACACCCCAAACCAACCCTGGAATCATCACAATACACAACAAAGCTGTCTGAACCATCTGGTAGAGTCAAAACTGGGCTATAGTGAGTCGAGTCTTCAACTCCTAAAAACTCTTCTTATAAGAATCTGACCACTAAAATTTGACCTTCTTCTAAGTCAATCTGGACATAGAGGATGCAATAGACGAAAATACCTCAACAAACTATCGATAATAGCCAGCCAAACCCAAGAAACTCCATATATATGATGGAGAGATTGGTCTGGGCCAGTTTCTCACTACTTCAATCTTTTGGGGATCAACTCTAATGCTATCATCGGAAATGATATGGTTGAGGAAAGCTACTGACCTTAGCCAAAATTTGCACTTACTGAATTTAGCATATAGCTGGTGCTTTCTGAGATGGTCTGCATGATCATGTTCACTGCGAGAGTAGACAAGGATGTCATCTATGAAGACTATGATGAACATGTCTAAGTACTGCTTAAACACACGGTTCATTAAGACCATGAAAGCTTCTGGGGAATTGGTAAGACCAAAGGACATGACTAAGAATTCAAAGCGACCATACCGAGTTCTGAAAGTTATTTTCAGCATGTCACATTCTCTGACTTTGAGATGATGATAGCCTGATTTGAGGTCTATCTTAGAAAAGTAACTGGCACCCTGAAGTTGATCAAACAAGTCATTAATTTTGGGAAGTGGATACTTGTTCTTGACAGTGACTTTATTAAATTGATGGTAGTCAATACACATTCTGAGAGAATCATCTTTCTTACGCATGAATAGAACTGGTGCACCCTACGGGAACACAGTGGGTCTGAATAATCACTTATCTAGGAGATTTTTCAACTATTCTTTTAATTCTTAGAGTTATATTGGAGCCATCCTGTATGGTGGAATAGATATGGGCTAAGTATCTGGAAAAAGGTCAATTCTCAAGTCGATTTCCCTTTCGAGAGAAACTCTGAAAAGATGATCAGGAAACACGTCTGAGAAATCATATGCTACTGATACTGACTCAAGAGTAGGGGTTTCTTATCTAGAGTCTTGGACTCAAACAAAATGGTAGATACATCCCTTAGATATCATTTTCCTTAACCTAAGGTAGGAAACTAGCTGACCCCTAAGTGCTGAAGTACTACCTCTCCACTTTAGGATGGGCTCATTCGAAAAATAAAACTAGACAATTCTGTTTTTACAGTCGATTGAGGCATAACAGGAATGAAGCCAATCCATGCTGAGTATGACATAAAAATCGATCATCTCTAATTAAACTAAGTCTGTTGAAGTGACTATCTGGGATACTATAACCAAAAAGTTCCTGTATACCCATCGGGCTATGATAAATTTACCCACTAGGGTAGAGACTGAGAAAGGCTCTGCTAGAATTTTTAGACTGAATCCAAAGTCAACAACTATATAGAGAGTTACAAAAGACAAAGAATCTCCTTTATCATGCAAAGAATAAACATGAAAATGCTAAACTTATAACGTACCAGTGACCACATCATGAGAACTTTCCTGATCCTAGCAGGACTGAAGTGCATAGAGTTTGTTTGGGAGTTACCCACTTGTGGCACTAGAAGCGACACCCTACTGATTCGGGCAACAAGACTGAGCTGAGGGACAATTATGATGACTTTGTGAACCCACCTGAGGACACGGTCTGACTTTGTGGCCTGGCTTGCCTCATCCGAAACATACGTCACTGCCAGCTCTATAGATACCCTGATGGTTTTAGCCACACTTATTGTAGAGAGGATTTGTTCGGGCACTACTAACACTACCTTGGGGTTTAGGGACTGACGCCCTATCTCTATTTCTATCTCTAAATTTCAGCATGGGAGCACTGGTTGAGGACGGAGCTGGGACTAAATATTTTTGGTGAAACTGAGAATGATTCCCACCCTCTGACTTAGGCTGAGTGAATTTAAAACTACTTGTTCCTACTCTCTTGTTCTCTCTCTTATTCTCCCAATTCTTAGACTCTTCTATCTGCTTAGCATGGACCATGAGCCAGGATATGTCCATCTTCTTAATAAACATTGCGGTCCTACACTCCTTGACCATACTATTAGATATGTCAGACATAAACTTACTCATCTTAGGTCTGCTATATGCTACCACATGAAGAGCGTATCTGGATAATTAAGTAAATTTAAGAGAATAATCTTGTACCATCATGTTCCCTTACATTAAATTTATAAATTCCAAAACCTTCTCTTATTTTTACTCTAGTAGGAAGAACCTATCCACTAAAAGCAATAGAAAACTCCTCCCATTCTATGGGCCCTGTATTTGAGGCCCTTTATGCTTTACACGGTTTGAACCATGAGTAAGCCACATCCTACAACTGATATGAAACTAACTTGACACTCTCACTAGCTGTCACCCCCATAATATATGTAACCTTCTGCACATGATTAAGAAATTCCTGTGGGTCCTCATCTGACTTTGACCCGATAAAAAATGAAGGATTTATTCGGGTGAAGTCCTGAATCCTGGCTGCAACAGTATTGGCCACTTGGTTGGCCAGAATGACAGTTAGAAATTTATTTTTTTTGATACAAAATGAGCTAGGGTGGTTAAAACTACTCTGAATTTAGTGTCGGAGACATGTTCATCCAGGGGATCTGATAGGACGGGCTGAGGTGCTGACTGATTTCCTGTTCTACTTTTGTTAGTCTTTTTAGGAGGCATGTTTTGTAAATAAAAAGGAGATAGTAGATTAGACTAAGAGTTAAACTTAAGCTCATGCTCACTCGCATGACATAAATACTGAAAGAAGGGAAACTTTTCCTAAAACACCTAATAGCCTCCTGTCCATAAGTGTGGCACGCAACACACCCATGCACAAAACTCTACTAGACGAGACTTTTAGACTTTCTAGGACTCTGTTGAACCTTAGGCTCTGATACCAAGTTTGTAATGCCCCGAGTCTGTACCTCGGATGCTACACGGTACTCATAATCCCGAGGGACCACAAGCTAACTCATGAATGGTACCTGCTGCAATAACAGAATAATAATACTGTATTTTACAAAAATTAGGTAGAAACTTGCCATTAGGTTCAAAACTATAAATAAATACGGAGAACTAAAAACTGAATACTGATACTTCTCTCTGAAAGACTCTAGTCCGATAAGCCTCTACTATCTAAATAAGGGATTAATAGGACAAAACCCCAACTAACCTCGACTATTGAAAACTGATAAACTAAGATACTGAAGTAATAATCATGTCCTCAAACTATGAGGACTCGCCACTAGTCTGCTGCCGATGGATCATGCTGCTAAGTATAATCGGGAGCTTGTGCGTCTGAACTTATGATATAAGACATCATAGTTCAAAAGAAAGGTATGCGTCAGTACTTTGAATATACTAGTATGCTAAATAAGGTAGGCTGAGATGCATGGGT
Source organism: Capsicum pubescens (assembly GCA_030864215.1). Classification (NCBI taxonomy): domain Eukaryota; kingdom Viridiplantae; phylum Streptophyta; class Magnoliopsida; order Solanales; family Solanaceae; genus Capsicum; species Capsicum pubescens. The sequence goes on along the minus strand of CM061547.1, from coordinate 156,304,585 downwards.
TCATATGCATAAACAATACTGACTGAATAACATGAGTATAACTAAATGAAAGTAGATGCATGAATATGTAAACTGTAACTAAGGTCGTGATAACACTGGATACTAAGTTCTGAATTACTGATTTACTGATATCTGAGTTTACTGATACTGTATTACTGTTAACTGGGTGACTATATCTAACAGTCCTGATTCTATGGAATTATTTTGAGTATGGTACTGAACTAAATGACTGTGTTTGACAGTCCTGATTTCTGTAGAACTGAACTAAGTTCTATTTTGAAGACTAAAATTGTAACTGTGGGAGGTATCATCTAACTGATATGCCCCTTTCTGAATAGATTAGGGTCTAACCTGTAACCCCAGTTGGTAAGGTGTCAGTAACGTGTGATAGGTAAAGATAACTATGAGTTAACCCTCTCGAACATAAAGCTCTTTCATCAACTCTTGCTGGAAGGAGAACTCATATGAGATGTATCACCCCTAGTCTGGCAGGAAGATATCTCAACCTATGCTAGCTACGTAGTTTTGTAATGCAGGGATTTCTACTAAGGGTCAAACCCTCTGCTAGCAGGAATGTCCCTATCCCTGGGTTCGCTCGGTGCTGAATTCTACTCCCAAATGAATAGAAATTGAACTGATTCCTAGTCCATACTTGGCTTTACTAAACTGTTACTAATTATACTTTCTAACTAAACTGAACTGAGTTTACTGAGTTTGATTGACCGATGGAATACTACTGAATTCTGTTAACTGACAGAATTTACTAAGCTGTGAACTAGATACTGAACTGGACTAGACTGATACTGATTCTACTAAGTTTTTCTTAAGTTCTGTAACTAACTGAGAGTACTACTGATCGTGACATGACTGAGATTATTTTGTAAATGACACTGGCTCTAGGTATAGCTAAATTTTGGGATATTAAATACCCCAAGACTCAATAGAATGAAAAGTAAATCACTGCATGACTTTAGTAGCATAATGGTACTATCTTTCTAATAATACGTTCACTTAGACATCTTTGGTCAAACACTTGTTATACATGAGCTTGTGCATGATTGAAATCACACAAGAATATGTTATGCTTGGACTAGTCTAATCACATAAGCATTTTGATAAACACTTGGGGAGCATGGATATTTCACATATCAATAAACATGTACTAATACCATGGATTCTACATTCAACTTGCAATTCAAGAGTTTGACATGTAGTTCACAAAATTCAATTCACAATTAAACTAGTTTGCAAGAAACTTGGGACAAATCATGGAATTAGATCACCATTAACATTATAATCATTAATACATTCAAGATCTAACATGAAATCCATGAAATCAATTTATTTGTATTTAGAAAGAGTTTCTTGAACTCCAAGGGTGGAAGGAAACCCTTGGATGAACACTTCACATACCTTGTTATTCAAATTTGCGAAGAATGATGGAGTATTCTTGAAGGCTGAACCTTGAATTAGAGATTCTAGGGTTTGCTTCTTAAGAAATTTTGAGAAAGATAAATGGATTTTGCCTCTAAAGGGAATGAATTTCGTATTTTGGGGGCTGACATAAGGTGGAAAAAAATACCCAATTACCCTTGAGGATGCGGCTTTTTAATGACTAATAATTGATTTAGAAACGCATAGACCGATGTGCCGCATTGTTGGCATCGACGCGATAGACAACGCATCGCGTCGAGTCCTCATTGGTTCAATGGAATTTGCTCTGGGAGATGGGGAAAAATACTCATCGACACAATGGACAACGAGGCGCGTCGAGATCGGGTCGCTCCACTGGTTTGAGCTTTCAAATATGTCTGAAATGAAGTCCGAAAAATCTGAAACTTGTCAGAGAACACCTATTGACATTCTTGATTATTAATTAATATAAAAATATATATTTAAAGGTCTTAAGGGTATTGAAAAAGTATTTCCAACTTACAAAGGCTAAAATAACTCTTAGTATGAACACTTAGCTGAATATTTCTAAGTCTGGAATCCCTTACTAGCTTTTATAGGACGTAATCAAACTTAGGAATTTGCAGGGTCTTACAGAAATATATCATGGTTTGGGTCATTGAATTATGATTTTACGTCACTATTTTAAGTGTTCCTACCAATTGTAATCATTCAGTGCTGGCGGTGTATGAACACCTGATACCTACATGTTTAGCTACGTTTTAAACCTTTCAAGTAATAAGTAGTCAACTCATAATTTATTGTTAAATTACATTTGGTATGCTCATGTTAAGAACTACCATTTTACATGTTTATAATTACATCAGAATCTATATGCACTGTTGTTTTCAAAATACCATTACCTGAGCTTATTAGTCATCAGTGCATGCACCCGTTAGTATTTCAGTGTCTTCCAATTGGGAGTAGGATTTAACACCGAGTGGGAAGTGTGGGTTCAATTCATCCTACATTCCCATATACTATGTGCCACAGTAGGTTTAAGGGCTTCGCTAGAGAGTGTTTTGCCTTGCCTAATATGGGTTCAGTTTAGTGATCACTCCCATTCAGGTTCTACTTCGATGGAAAGGATCGAACATCCCTCTTTAAAGTGGGTCAAACGTTGGACTCCATGATAGCTCTCATGGTTTATGTCGGTTACATGATATCTTTCATAGTTTCAGTCAATGTTAAGTTTATCTAAGTTCATGTTTGCTTGGTCAAGTAATCAGATATCAATAATTATACAGTAAGTTTTACAGATTAATCATGTTATTAGATAATGTAAGTATATGGTATTCTTTGTCTTTCATTCTTATTTTTACATGTTCATGTTTTCATGCTCAGTATCCATACACGATCCTTAGTTTAGTTGTATGACATGTTTAGCTTTACATGAGATTTACATACAGTATTTATGTTTCTATCGCTTCTCATCTTAAAGAATTGTTTCATCTTATGAACTTATAAATTTCACTATGACTAACTATTTTCATTCATAACCATGTTTTAAATGCATATTTCAGTAAATAACTTATATCCTCAATTGTAAAGCATGTTTTAAATATTTCAATGATTTAGTGCATGTCTCCATATACTCAGTACATTCCAATGTACTGACCACATATATGCATTTGTCACTACATTCCTTCATAATGTAGGTACCAAATATATTTCATAAACCCGGGTCAGATAGTTCAGCCAGTAGGTGATAAGTCTTTTTCTTTTGGGGACTCTAGTCCAGTACGGTTCTTGTGTTGTATTTTGATTATCCATATGTATTGATTAATAGTAGTTAGAGGCATGTCCCATCTATATATAATGTGTATAGTAGTGGCTTCATAGATGGCCAGTCAGAGTCATTTATGTAATTAAAGTTCTTTCTTCAGTTTTATCATGAGGTAAACTGTAGTAGTATTATACTTATTCGGATTTTCTTATAATTATGTTTTTGAACTGCCAATTTAGCTATTACATACATTTTAAATTATTTTCTCATGCATCATGTCAGTACATGGGTTAGCTTGGGATCACTTGTGGTTATAAGCACCGTGTTAAGACAGGGGATAGTCTGAGGTCGTGACATCATATACGTTACCTAACTATCATCAAACATGCACCCTTACTAAAAGAGAAATTACCATATTCACTCACAAATATGCAATTCATCACAAGAATGGGTACAAGAATTGACTTTTTCTCACTCTCACAAAGAATTGATATACCACATAAGATGAACCATAGGCTTGAGCTTAGTGTAGTATTCCACTAATATCAACACATCAAGAATTAATATCAAATAGGACCTTATGTGTTGTAATGTAGGCTATGGGATGGGTAGGAAAAATTATGGCAAGTAATATGGACTATCTTTTCAAATTACTTTAACACATCACACTATACATTTAAATTCTCTCTAAACAATCAATTTCTACCACTCCTATCCTCCAATTTCTCTTTTACTTTGCCCCATCTCTTTAAGCTAGTTCACACATATTAAGGATGGAGTATTTTCTATCACAACAGGATTAGATTTTGATCCCTTGTTCTATTTTCATTACATTACCCCCAACCAAAACTTATAAACCATTTTTCACACCAATAACTACTATTTTGGGGCTTCACTTTAACCTTTTTCTTTTTTAATTCTACACTCCTTAACCATATTAATTTTTTAACTAAAGCACATAGGATCTTTGGATCAAATTACTGTTCATGAAAGAAGGGGTTAGGTTACATATGATGCTAGAAAATAATAGGCTAAAGGCTTAATGGGGCTAATTAAGATCATACATCAAGGGTAGATAAAAACGGGTCTGGATGTGGAAATAAAAAAATTTCCTTTATCATCTCCTAACCCAACATTCTTTATTTTGCTTTACAAACACAAGGCAAGTTCTAGACATCACTATGTAATGAGAAATACACAAGAAACCTCACATCACACATCGCACATGTGAAAGTCAAGTAAGATCACTATAGACTTTACAACAATCAATTACACAAATTCAAAATTGAGCTAAAATTGCACCAGTCTTAAAAATCAGCCTAGGTATCTAAAAAGCAATCATTCAATACATTCAACATACTTTTCATTAAAAACTATATCTCATCATTTAATCATAGTTAGAAAATAGAAAGAACATCTCACTTATTCCCAATACCAAAAATAAAAATTTACTCTAAAAGGAAGAAGGGATACAAGATTCAAAGGGTACCCCCCAAAAAAAGAATTGAAAAGAAAAACAAGGTGGTTGGGTGATTGTGCCCCTGCTAGACTTACACTACCAAAAACTAAACAAACTAAGAAAATATCTTTTTGCAAATTCTTCAAATTTAGTTGGAAACTAGAAAAAAATAAAAATAAAATTTCTATGGAATCACTTCATCCTAAACCATGGGATGATTCCCCACCCCACAGTTAAAAACACACTTTGTCCCTAAAGTTTAATTCAAAAGAAAGGAAGAAATACTCTCCAAGGGATCTAGGCCTATCTAATAGCATATTTATCATCAATGAGGTTCGTTGTACCCCACACCCAATCTTTTTCATGCTCCTTAGCTTGGGTTTATGGTAGTCAAACTTTCATTCAACCTGTGACTCAAAACAAAAACAAAAACAAAAACAAAAACAAAAACAAAAACAAAAACAAATGTGATATATAAAAGAAAATATAAGAATCAAATACCTACCTTAACTTGGGTTGCCTCTCAAGTAGTGCCTTATTTAGTGTTATGGAACAACCCACATCACTAATTTCAATCTTATTTCTTTAACATTTTCCTCCTATTTGGAGGCCATCTTCTCACTCATTTATGACCTCTTGAGTGCTTACTCTCAATATATGCATCTTTTTCAACACTACCTTTTCCAAAATCTTCTATCAGCTCACTACTTCGAGCTTGAGTTGTGGCTTGGCCAACTCTATGAGATAGAACCGAGAGGTCATTATTGGTTTGCACTACTCTACCACACACTCATCCAATTTCATCATTGTGATCATACACAAATCCTTCTAATGTTAAGGTGGATTGACTGGTTTGCAAACATTGAAAACTAACTCTTCATCAGCCAATATCATAGTCAGAGTGACTTCTCTAACATCAATAAGTTCTCCTTCCATCACAAAGAATGTTTGTCCCAATATGATCAGTACCATGTTACCTACATCATAATCAAGAACAATAAAATTAGCAAGAATAATACACTTACAAACCTTAATAAAGATGTCTTTAATGATTTCCTAGAGCTGCAATGTGGTTTAATCCACCATTTAGAGAACCGCAAAACTCGGCCTTGTCTTTCCCAAGCAAAGAGTATTAAAAACAGTCGGGGGCATCAAATTTATGCTCGACCTTAAGTCACTTGAAGCATGGACCAAATCATTATCACAAATTTTGTTAGGAAGGGTGAAGCTCCCTACGTCCTTAAGCTTCTTTGGAAACTTACTCATCATAATAAAACTACAATACATAGTAAATGCCACCATATCAAAGTCTCCAATATTATTTTATTGGTCACTGATGTTGGGTGTATTTATGCATTCTAGTGTCACTATTTTAGCCTTTTTAGCATTGTTTTAAGAATGATTTGTGTGCAATATGGGTTGATAATGATAATAATGTTCATATAAGTGTTAAATCATATGTTTATAATGTTCAAAGGTAATTCCAAATAAGTTTGTACTTCAATGAATAATTTAGAGTTCAATCAAGGAAACTAGTTTTACTAGCTTGAGCTAGGTGCTTATCTTGCTGATCCCGTTAGGTTAAAACATGTTTAATGAGTTCCTATGGTTATTATTATGCATTTATATATGAAAATACTTTTTTGTAATATTCAAGGGTCAATTGAATCAAGACAAGAGTCAAAACAATAAGCTTAAGATCAAACTGAAGGAAGGCTATGCATAGCTCATGTTTCTAGTTCACCATCTTGGATGTTGTGTTGTTTTGAGCTCTAAATTATTATGTTTAATCTAATAGGATGATTTGTGAATGTATTATGATGATAGATGAAGGATTTAAAAGATTCAAAACTAAGTGTAACCAACTCAGAAAGGCTTGGAATGGATAACGAAAGCACAATGCGCAACTTCACAAAAATTTGGACACCTAAAATGTCATGGGAAAGTGAGTGAGCGTGAAATTGCCTATAGGTGCATATGACACACCAAGAGATTTATAAGACAGCTAAAATAGTGTGTACCCACAATTTTCCCGTGATGCGAGCTCTATTCCAGCACAATGGGGCCCGCAGTGCATACTCTAGAGTTGTGCAATGGTGCCCACAGCACCCCCTCTACTCCTAGGATCAATTTTAACATCAAATCCAAATCCTACACTTCTAAGTCTTGGATAACTATATATACACATGTTTTATCACATTTTCACATACTTTTGGACGTCATTTGATAATTGGAGTCTGCTTTACACATTCTTTAGGGCTTTATTATCTTAACTTTAGTTTTTTCCATAGTTTGTATCATGAATCAAAGAAATTAGATGATGAATAATTCCATTAAAGGCTAAACTCCCTTTCCGGGGTTAAGGCCAAGATCATGAATACTTTTGTTTTGAATTAAGTTCGTTTAATTTGTCTTATCATTTTTGGTTATGTGTTCATCTTTGATTTAATTATTTGATGGATTGATCACTCAGAAAATATATCGATTGTAGATCTTGTGAACTTGAATGAGGGAATAGGGAGATAGAACATAGGGATGAACAAAGTATGGTTCTTATTCTTTTATGAAATAAGGAATTTGAATTAGCATCTAGGATAGAGATGTACTTATAAGCCTTACTTGATTCACACATAGGATGATAACTTAATACACTTAATTGAATTATTGCATTCCCGCTCAATGATGTAGTTGTAATGTCCAAGTTAGGTAAACTGTTAGAGGTCGGGAGACCATGATCATGCGATTAACCCTATGAATGAACAACAAAGATACACAATCTAATGAATGAAGTTCAATAATATAGTATGATTGTTCGTAAACCTTAACCCTAGGCTTCTACCCATTGATTGTCCTAAGTCATTACTTTTCTGCATCAGTTTAGTTTCTTTTTAGTTTACAATTCTAAAATCTTCTTATTTGCTTTTTCTCAATTGTTGAACTAGAATTGGATAGTTGTTTAACAAAAGTCCCTGTGGGTTCGGTATTTGGATTTTTTGAAGGCTACTTTATTACTTGGTATACCACGTACACTTGTGTGTGCACTTGGGCATTGTCATGTTTTTGGTGTCATTGCTGGGGACATGAATTGGCAACTATCTTATTTTTAGTTTTTCAATATTGAGTTGTAAATAGTTTTTGTTTTTTTTATTTTTTTTTATTTTTGTTTATTTGTATTTTTTACTAACCCTTCTTGAGTGTGAATCTTGGATTGATGGTTTTCAAGGGAAGATTATTCTTGTCATTTTTGTGGAGGACCCCACCGTGAGGCTTTTTATCGAGATTATAATCTAAGCATTTGGAAGTGACCTGCTTGTTTGTGACCTGTGTAGCAGACCACGAGTTGGTGTTTGGCTTATGGTAACATGTATCACTCTGCAGATATCTGTACTTTTAATCCTGATTCAGTCATGTTTGTAGGCAATGCTCAATAGACAACTAAAGAGATAGATGTAGTGTTGACTTCCCAACCTGTTACATACAAAGTTGTAGATAATTTGAGGTAGTATAAGTACTTGAAACATGAAGTTGTCAAATAGCTTTAAGAAATACCATAACTACCATCTCCATAGAGGTAGAGAAAAACACAAGAATCGCAGCCACCCAGTTGTTTTCTTTATCTTGAAATTGAAATTAAAAAGGTGAATAAGAGTGAGTGTGTTATTGATAGTGTAAATTTATAAGTGGGATTGATTGGGACTCACTCAAATCACTTTTCTACATTATACTTAGATGATGTCTTGTTTGTGGAATCATCTGAAATAGTGGAAGAGTGTGAAGATGAGGAACAAGAATCCTATATTCTTAATTTTGCACGAGATATGCAAAATAAAAACACACCTCACTTTAAGTCTAAGTGTTTTACAATGCACCATCCATTACTCGGTTCATTAGTCTTTGTACCACCACCCTATGAGTGTGGCAAAAAGATGGATGTAAAGTTGGGGGTGAATTTTATATCCTCAAGGTGTAGGAAAAATTTGATTGGGTCATGCCGCAACACAAAATCAAGTGATTAATGAGGGAAACCCATGTCAAGGTATGTTTTTGTTTTAGTTTTTAGTTTATTCTTATTTCACGTAGTTTTTGCTTTTAGTTGAGTCACAGGTTGATGGGATGTCTGAATACCATAAACCTAAGCTAAGGAGCACGACAAAGACTAAGTGTAGGGTCTCTGGGAATTCTTAGTGTGTAAAGATGCTACTAGGTAGACCTAGATACCCCAGGGAGTATTTCTTTCTCTTAATTTTGAGTTCACTTTGGGGACAAAGTAGATTTTTAAGTGTGGGGTGGGGAAATTCCCAATTTTTGGCTAAATTTAAAAAATTTGGTTGGTGCTATTTTTTTTACATTGTGCAAGTGTTTTAATTGTAAAAGCATGTTGAATGAGTGAATTACAACTTTTGAGACTTGTAGGCTTATGTTGTGACTCTTGTACTTATTGGCTTAAATTTGAATTCATGTTATTGTTTGGTAGGAAGTCTATGATGGTACAGTTGAGTCGAGCATATTCCATGTGTATGTGAGGTTTTTTGTGTATTCCTGGTTGCATGTGATGTCTAGAACTTTCTCCGTGTGTGTGAAATAAAAAATAAAGAGTTTGTGTTTAATTGATGATATAGGCATTTCTTTAATAACCTTGTTTTATACCTTATTTTTTACCTACCTTTGTACATAATACTAGTCAGCCCCATTGAGCCTTTAGCTTTTTCTTTGTTAGCCTCATATGTCGCCTAATACCTTCTTTTATAGACCTAAATTTGATCCAAAAAGGTCCTGAGCACTTTAATGTAAAATTGAGTAATTTAGGAGTCACTATTCCCAAAAGGCTATAAATGTATAATGTATATTGGTTTTAAATGTATAAAGTAGTATATTAAAGTTCTTAGAGAGGTTAGTCACTATTCCTAAATATTTCATACCCACTCCTTAGCTTATATTACAACCCGAAAAAGACCTATTTGATCCTATACTTAACATTCTGATATTAGTGGCGCACTACACTAAAGGAAAGCCTATGGTTCATTATACGTAATTTCTTAATTCCTTGTGAGAGTGAGTGTAATTTAATTTTTATACCCATCATGTTATAAATTGCTTAATTGTGAATGATTATAGGTAACTCTATTGCTGTGAGGGGCACAAGTTTGGTGAATGTGAGTAATTTGTATGATGTCCTTTATTGAATGATAAGCATGACTTTTCCAACTAGGTGAGTAAATTATTGAGTCTAGGATGTTTTGAAGTAGGATTCATAAACTTTTAATTGTGAATATAGAATTCTTAGTGTAGTAACTTGAATTTTGTGTAGTCATTGTAGTACTTGCTTGAGTGTCTTACATGTAGTAGAAGTGTGGAGTATCCTTAGACTATGATATTTAGAGTAAAGATTTGTTGGAGGACGAACAAGACTTTAAGTGTGGGGTGGCGAGGTTGGGTGTATTTATGCATTCTAGTGTCACTATTATAGCCTTTTAGCCTTGTTTTGAGGATGATTCGTGTGCTATATGGGTTGATAATGATAATAATGTTCATATAAATGTTAAAGCATGTATTTATAATGTTCAAAGTGAATTCCAAAAAATTTTGTACTTCAGTGTGTCATTTAGAGTTCAATTGTGGAAGCTAGTTTTATTAGCTTGACCTAGGTTCTTGTCTAGTTGATCCCGCTAGGTTCTAACGTGTTTAATAAGTTTATTAGGTTTTTATTGTGTATATATATGTGAAACAACTTAGTTATAATGTTTAAGGGTCAATTGGATTAAGACAAGAGTCAATATAACAAGCTTAAGATCAAAGTGAATGAAGCCTATGCTTAGCTCGTGTTTGTAGTTCACTCTCTTGGATGTTGTGTTGTTTTGAGCTCTATATTGGTGTATTTAATGATATAGTATTCTTGGTGAATAGATTATGATGATATATGAAGGATATACAAGCTTCAAATAAAGTGGAAACAACTTAAAAAGGCTTGGAATGGATCACGGAAGCACAAGACACAACTTGATGCAAATTTGGACACCTGAAATGTCCTGGGCGAGTGAGGGATCCTGTAAAGGCCTATAGTCACGTCCAACACACCAAAATATTCAGAAGGAACCTAAAACAGTGTGTACCCATGAATTGCCCACGATGCGGGCTCTATTTAAAAAAATTAAAGCCCGCGACACCCCCTCAAGAGCGATGCAATGGTGCCCGCAGAGCCCTCTCTACTCCTGGGCTAAATTTCAACTTCAAATCCAACTCCTACGTGGCTAAGTATTGGATACTATATATACACATGTTGTGTCACATTTTTACACACTTTTGGACGCCATTGGACAATTGGATGCTGCTCTACACATTCTCTAGGGTTTTATTATCTTAACTTTAGTTTCTTTCATGGTTTGTATCACTAATCCAAGAAATTGGATGATGAATATTTCCATTAAAAGCTAAACTCCCTTTTCGGGTTTAAGTCCAAGATCATGATTACTTTTATTTTGAATTAAGTTCATTTAATTTTTTGAATCATTATTGGTTGTGTGTTCATCTTTGATTTAACTATTTGAAGGATTGATCACCCAAAACATATGTCGACCTTGTGAACTCGGGAGAGGGAATAGGGAGATAGAACATGGGGATGAACAAAGTATGGTTCATATTCTTTTATGAAATAAGGTATTTGAATTAACATCTAGGACAGAGATGTGCTTAGAAGCCTCACTTGATTCACACGTAGGATAATAGCTTAATAAAATTAATTGAAATATTTCATCCTTACTCAACGGTGTAGTTATGATGTCCAAGTTAGGTTAACTGTTAGATACCAGGAGACCATGATTATGCGATTAACCCTACGAATCATAAACCAAGATAAGTAATCTAACGTATGAAGTTCAATAATATAGCATGATTGTTCATAAGCCTTAACCCTGGGCTTCTATCCATAGATTGTCCTAAGTCATTACTTTTCCGTATTAGCTTAGTTTCTTTTTAGTTTATAATTCTAAAACCTTTCTATTTACCTTTTTTCAATCATTAAACTAGAATTTGATAGTTGTTTAACACAAGTCCCTGTGGTATTGATATTTGTCTTTCTTGAAGGCCACTTTACTACATGGTAGGCCACGTACACTCGCGTGTACACTTCGGTACTGTCAAGATTTTGGCACCGTTGTCGGGGACTTGAATTGGTAACTATCTTATTTTTAGTTTTTCTATATTGAGTTGTAAATAGTTTTTTTAGTTTATTTTTGTTTTCCTTTATTTCTATTTTTCTCACACTCTTTTTGACATGTCAGTCTTGGATAAATGGTTTTTGAGGGATGATGATTCTTGTCTTTTTTATGGAGAACCCCACCATGAGGCTTTTCATCTAGATTTTGATCCAAGCATTTAGAGGGGACCTACTTGTTTGGGACCTATGTATAAGACCATGAGTTTATGTGTGACTTATGGAAATATGTATCACTCTGTAGATATATGTGCTTTTAATCCTGATTCAGTCATGTTTGTGGGCAATGCTTAAAAGACAACTAAGGAGGTAGATGCAGGGTTGACTTCCCAACCTGTTGCAGATAAAGTTGCTGATAATTTGAGGAAGTCTGAGTACTCAAAACATGAAGTTGTTGAACAGGATCAGGAAATACCATCACCACTATCTCCACAGAGGCAGAGAAATAACAACTACCCAGTTGTCATCTTTATCTTGAGACTAAAATTTAAAAGGTGAATTTGAGTGAGTGTGTTTATAGTGTGAATTTAGAAGTGGGATTGGTTGGGCCTTACTCAAAGGACTTTTCTAAATTATATTTATATGTTGTCTTATCTGGGGAATCATCTCAAATAGTTGAAGAGTGTGAAGATGAGGAACAAGAATCCTATATTATTGATTTTGCATGAGATAAAAAACATAAAAATACACCTCACATTAAGGCCAAGTGGTTTATCATGCCCCATCCATTACTCGGTTCTACAGTCTTTGTACCACCACCCTATGAGTGAGGTAAAAAGAGGGATGTAAAGTAGGGGGTGAAGTTTATATACTCTAGGTAGAGAGAAAAGTTTATTAGGTCATGCCACAACAATAAATCAGGCGCTTCTTGGGAGGAAACCCAAGTTAAGGTATGTTTTCCTTTTATTTTTTAGTTTTTTGTTATTTCATGTAGTTTTTGCTTTTGGTTGAGTCACAGGTTGATGGGAAGTTTGAGTACCAAAAATCTGAGCTAAGGAGCATGACAAAGACTGAGTTGGGGTCTCTGAGTAAGTTCACTTTGGGGACAAAGTAGATTTTTAAGTGTGGGGTGAGGAGATTCCCAATTTTTTGCTCAATTTAAATTTTTTTGTTGGTGCTATTTTTATTACATGGTGCAAGTGTTTTAATTGTAAAAGCATGTTGAATGAGTGAATTGCAACTTTTGAGACTTGTTGGGTTCATGTTGTGACTCTTGTACTTGTTGGCTTAAATTTGAATTCATTCTATTGATTAGTAGGAAGTCTATGATGGTACAGTTGAGTAGAGCATATGCCATATGTATGTGAGGTTTTTTGTATATTCCTTATTGCATGTGATGTCTAGAACTTGCTCGGTATGTGTGAAAAGAAAAATAAAGAGTTTGTGTTATGGAGATGATATACGTATTTCTTTAATAGCCTTGTTTTATAACTTCCTTTTTACCTACTTTTGTGCAAAATACTAGTCAGCCCCGTTGAGCCTTTAGCTTTTTCTTTGTTAGCCTCATATGTCGCCTAATCCTTTCTTTTATAGACCTGAATTTGATCCAAAAAGGTCCGGAGCACTTTAATGTAAAATTGAGTAAGTTAGGAGTCTGAAAAATATGAGGAAATAGGTGAAATTGATGGCCCAAATTTTAGTTATTGGTGTGTGCAATTGCTTTGGTTGGGAGTAGTAAAATATTGTTTGAAAAAGTTCCAAATTTTAGCCTGAATGTGTTACAAGTAACTTGGTTTGGCCCTGGTCCTTCTTGCACATTATGCACCTAAACTAAGGTAAATCGTTTAAGTTGAGGGTGGCTATCATAGGGGTGCATAGCGTAATATGGATGCGAATAAAAGGAAAATAACTTAAAGAATGTTATATTTCCACCATGCGTTTGTGAAAATACTTAAAAGTGATGGGGTAGTCTAAAATTGAGTAGTTTGCTTGTTTAAAATTGGTTTTAAGTGTATAATGTAGTGTATTAAAGCACTTAGAGAGGTTAGTTAGTATTCAAAAATAGTTCCTACACGCCCCTTAGCCTACAATACAACCCGAAAAAGACCTATTTGATCCTACACTTGACATTTTGATATTAGTAAAGCACTACAATAAGGGCAACCCTATGGTTCATTGTATGTCATTTCTAAATTACTTCTAAGAGTGAGCATAATTTGATTTTTATGCCCATCTTGTTATAAATTGCTTAATTGTGAGTGATTATGGGTAACTCTCTTATTGTGACGGGCACAAGTTGGAGGAATGTGGGTGATTTGTATGATGTCCTTTATTGAATGATAAGCATGAGTTTTTCAACTAGGTGAGTAAATTATTGAGTCTTGGATGTTTTGAAGTAGGATTCATAAGCATTCAATTGTGAATATAGTATGCTTCATGTCGTAACTTGAATTCTATGTAGTCGTTGTAGTACTAGCTTGAGTGTATTCCATGTAGTAGAAATGTGGAGTCTCCTTATCGATGATACTTAGAGTAAAGAGTTGTTCGAGGATGAACAAGACTTTGAGTGTGGGGTGGCGAGGTTGGGTGTATTTATGCATTCTAGTGTAACTATTATAGTCGTTTTAGCCTTGTTTTAAGGATGATTCATGTACTATAAGGGTTGATAATGATAAAAATGTGCATATAAGTGTTAAAGAATTTTTTTATAATGTTCAAAGTGAATTCCAAAAAATTTTGTACTTCAATGAGTAATTTAGAGTTCAATCATGGAAACTAGTTTTACTATCTTGAGCTAGGTGCTTGTCTAGTTAATCCTGTTGGGTTCTAACTTGTTTAATGAGTTTCTAAGTTTATTATTGTGTATTTATATGTGAAAAAACTTAGTTATAATGTTTAAGTGTCAATAGGATTAAGACAAGAGTCAATACAATAAGCTTAAGATCAAAGTGAATGAAGTCTATGCTTAGCTCATGTTTCTAGTTCACTGTATTGGATGTTGTGTTTTATTTAGCTAAAAATTGTTATGTTTAATGATATAGGATTCTTGATGAATGGATTATAATGATATATGAAGGATATACAAGCTTCAAATAAAGTGGAAACAACTCAAAAAGGCTTGGATTAGATCACAGAAGCACAATACGCAACTTAATGCAAATTTGGATACTTGAAATGTCTTGGGACAGTGAGGGAGCCTGGAAATGCCTCTAGGCACATGCGATACACCAAAATATTAAGAAGGAACCCAAAATAGTTTGTACATGTGATTTTCCCACGACGTAGGCTCTATTTCAAAAAAATAGGAGCCTGTGGTGCCCCCTCAAGAGCGATGCAATGGTGCCCGCAGAGCCCCCTCTACTCTCGGGATCAATTTTAACTTCAAATCCAATTCCTACATGCCTATGACTTGGATAACTATATATACACATGTTGTGTCACATATTTACACACTTTTGGACGTTATTGGACAATTGGAAGCTGCTCTACACGTTCTTTAGGGTTTTATTATCTTAACTTTAGTTTCTTTCATGGTTTGTATCATTAATTCATGAAATTGGATGATGAATATTTACGTTAAAGGCTAAACTCCCTTTTCGGTGTTTAGTCCAAGATCATCATTACTTTCGTTCTAAATTAAGTTTATTTAATTTTGCTTATCATTATTGGTTGTGTGTTCACATTTCATTTAACTATTTGATTGATTGATCACATAAAAAATATATCAATTGTCGATCTTGTGAACTCGGGAGAGGGAATAGGTAGATAGAACATGGAGATGAACAAAGTATGGTTCTTATTCTTCTATTAATTAAGGAATATGAATTAGCATCTAGGACAGGGATGTACTTAGAAGCCTTAGTTAATTCACATGTAGGATAATAGCTTAATACACACAATTGAATAAATGCATCCCTGCTCAACAATGTAGTTGTAATGTCCGAGTTAGGTAAACTGTTAGAGGTCAGGAGACCATGATCAAGTGATTAACCCTACGAATCAACAACTAAGATAATAAATCTAATGAATGAAGTTCAATAATGTTTTATGATTGTTCGTAATCCTTAACCCTGGGCTTCTACTCCTTAATTGTCCTAAGTGATTATTTTACTGCATTAGCTTAGTTTCTTTTAGTTTACAATTCAAAAACTTCTTGTTTACTTTTTCTCAATCTTTAAACTAGAATTTGATAGTTGTTTAACACAAGTCCCTATGGGATCGATATTTGGCTTTCTTGAAGGCCACTTTACTACTTAGTAGCCCACATACACTTGCGTGTGCACCTAGGAGCTGTCAAGATTTTTGCGCCATTGCCGGGACTTGAATTGGAAACTATCTTATTTTTAGTTTTTCTATATTGAGTTGTAAATAGTTTTTGTTTTTTTAGTTTCTTTTTATTTTCCTTTATTTATATTTTTCTCACACTCTTTTTGAGATGTCACTCTTGGATATATGGTGTTTGAGGGATGATAATTCTTGTATTTTTATGTGGAGGACCCCACCATGAGGCTTTTTGTCAAGATTTTGGTCCAAGCATTTGGAGGAGACCTGCTTGTTTGTGACCTACGTAGCTGACCACGAGTTGGTGTGTGGCTTATGGAAATATGCATTACTCTAAAAATATGTGTGATTTTAATCCTAATTCAATCAAGTTTTTGGGTAATTCTCAAGAGACGACTAAGGAGGTAGATGCAGAGTTAACTTCCCAACCTGTTGCAGAGAATGTTGCTGATAATGTGAGGAAGTCTGAGTACTCGAAACATGAAGTTGTTGAACAGGTTACCATGTCTCCTAATCCCTTCTTTTATAGACCTGAATTTGATTCGAAAAGCTCTTAAGCGCTTCAATGTAAAATTGAGTAAGTTAGGAGTTTGAAATATAACAGGAAATAGGTAAAATTGATGCCCCAAAGTTTAGTTATTGGTGTGTGCAATTGTTTTAGTTTGGAGCTATAAAAAATTATTTGAAAAAAAGTCCAAATTTTAGCCCGGATGTGTTACAATGAACCTGTTTTTGCCTTTGTCCTTCATGGACATTGTGCACCTAAACTAAGGCAAATCACTTAAGTTGAGGGTGGCTATAATAGGGGTGAGTAGTGTAATATGGGTGCAAAAAAATTTAAAAAATTAAAAGAATTTTATACTTTTTCCATGCGTTTGTGAAAATGCTTAAAGAGATGGGGCAAAACAAAAGAATGGGGTAGTAAAAAATGGTGTAGTTTGGTCGTTGGAATTTTTTTTTAAATATATAATGTAGTGTATTAAAGCTCTTAGAGAGGTTAGTCACTATTCCTAAATAGTTCCTACCCGTCCCTTAGCCTACAATAAAACCCGATAACGACCTATTTGATACTATACTTGGCATTCTGGTATTAGTAGAGCACTATACTAAAGGCAACCCTATGGTTCATTGTGTGTAATTTCTGATTTCTTTGTGAGAGTGAGCGTAATTTGATTTTAATACCCATCATGTTATAAATTGTTTAATTGTGAGTTATTATGGGTAACTCTCTTGTTGTGAAGTGCACATATTTGATGAATTTTGGTGATTTGTATGATGTCATTATTGAATGATAAGCACGAGTTTTCCAACTAGGTGAGTAAATTATTGAGGCTGGGATATTATGAAGTACGATTCATTAGATTTCAATTGTGAATATAGCATGCTTAGTTTAGTATCTTGCATTTTGTGTAGTTGTTGTAGTACTAGCTTGATTGTTTTGAATGTAGTGTAAGTGCGGAGTCTCCTTAGCCTATGATACTTAGATTAAAGAGTTATTCAAGGATGAACAAGACTTTAAGTGTGGGGTGGTGAGGTTGGGTGTATTTGTGCATTCTAATGTCATTATTCTAACCTTTTTAGCCATGTTTTGAGGATGATTCATTTTCTATATAGGTTGATAATGATAATAATGTGCATATAAGTGTTAAATCATGTGTTTATAATGTTCAAAGTGTATTCCAAACAAGTTTCAACTTAAATGAGTCATTTAGACTTCTATCGTGGAAACTAGTTTTACTAGCTTGAGCTAGGTGCTTGTCTAGTTGATCCCGTTGGGTTATAATGTGTTTAATGAGTTCCTATGGTTTTTATTCGGTATTTATATGTGAAATAACTTAGTTATAATGTTCAAGGGTAAATTGTATTAAGACAAGAGTCAAAACAATAAGCTTAAGATCAAAGTGAATGAAGCCTGTGCTTAGCTCGTGTTTCTAGTTCACCGTCTTGGATGTTGTGTTGTTTTGATCTCTAAATAGTTGTTTTAATGATATAGGATTCTTTTTAAATGTATTATGATTATATATGAAGGATATAGAAGCTTTAAATCAAGTGTAAACATATCAAAAAGGCTTTGACTGAATCATGGATGCACATTACGTAACTTGGCGCAAATTTGGACACGTTAAATGTCTTGGGCGAGTGACGGAGCTTGGAAAGGCCTATAGGCGCGTGTAACACACCAAAATATTTAGAATTCAACCATAAAAGTTTGTATCCATGTTTTTCCCATGAAACGGGCTCTATTCTAGCACAATGAAGCCCGCGGCGCATACTTCAGAGCGATGCAATGCTGCCTGCAACACCCCCTATACTCCCGGGCTCAATTTCAACTTCAAATCCAATTCCTACATGGATATGGATTGAACCCAATAAGTTTGGAGGGTAAACTAAAATATAGTATAACCCAAACCACCATGACTCACCAAATCTCAAGGTATAACAGGAATCTATCCATATCATGCCACGTCACAACAATTTCCACTTTCGAACGTTAATTGGTATCTGTTGCATCAATATAATAATCCATATCAAGTAAATATCATCAATATCGAACTCAATATCTAGGATCATACCTATATTAATATCATCAATATCATCATCAACATTCAGACTCAAATTTGTATAAATATCATCAATATCATAATCAATATCAAGACTAGAGCTAGTATGCATATCATAAATATCATAATGAATATCTGTATTCAAATTTGTATATATATTATATAGCATAATCAATAGATGAACTTGAACCTATATATATATAATCAAAGGAATGATCCATAGCATATCATATCTCAATATCAACCAATCATAACCATCGAGTTTTACCGTATTTAGCATTAACTCCCAATACCCAACCATCATGACCATTCAGTACTTAGCGTCATCATGATTCACAAATAAGCATTTCAAAATAAACAGCGAGTGTATAAAGGTCTATCATAACAATATCAAGTCTTCGACTAAGGTCGGACAAAGCCCACTTCTAAACACCAAAATTTTATTATAACATATAATCTACCCCAGACAAGGCTAAAGTTTCTAAATCAACTTTTAGAGGTTAAACAAGCCTTAATTTGTCCTAAGGTAGAAATTCTACCAATGATTTAAGAAGTTAAGACAAATATACTCAACTATGATTTCCAGATAACGTAAAAAGATCAAACTAACCCAATTATTGTAATTCATCACACCAACACCTAAAACCCATCCCAAATCTAACACAATATCATAAACATACTATGAACTAGCTCAATCTAGTAAAGGGGGTAAAATCTAGCCTACTTGGACGCCGAAGGAAGCTCAAAAAATCTGCTAAGTCACCAATTTTTCCTTTCGATAAATCTTTTGCAAGATGTCAAGCTATCAAAATTAGAATCTACTCATTATCACGAGAACAATAATACCCATATTGTATCATTGTGATTTCGGTCAAAAAATCCATATGGGTCCCATTTTCGAAAATCATATTTCCTAAGCCAACCCAACATTCCCTCATGCTCATGGAGTAATTACCCTTCAAATGGGTGAAATCCAATCCATATTGATGCTAAAATAAAGCCACCTAGGTTTAGGGATTTTAGGGAATAAAAATGAAAATCAACTATAGAATTGGTGGAATCTTACCTCAAATTCGAAGAAAAATCATTTAATAATCTTTATTCTAGCTCTCCAAATCACCCATAAGCTCTAATATAGAGTTATCCCAAATTTTAGGGTTTAACTCTCATGGAAATGGATGAAGAATTAGAAAAATAGGCTAAAAAGGGGTACTTATACCCTTTCCATGTGTTTGGGAGTCGCTATTGTGGTTAACTATTGCGATCCCAATATATGGTGGCTGTCAGGCGAGTCGCTATCGATACATAGTGAACTGAGAATGTGACATATGGTACCCAACCAAGGGTATAGAGATCACGACCCCTGGCTCTCTATTAGCGAGTGCACCAGTACAGTAGAGAATTGGAATTTTCTAAGTGTCTGCCATTTCCTCATGAATCATCTAGAATCTTGTATATGCAAAAGGACTATGCTACTCTATCAAATTCAACATTTACGGCACAATGGTGTAGTAAAAATTTCCATTCAAGGTCGTATAGGTAAAATGTGGGTCTCACACCCAACATCCATTTTCTTAACTTTCTGACCAATAGGTCGAAATGATCTCGGGTGCCTCGAGACCCAAACCAAAGGTCCACCTAGACTAAAAAAGACATTCCAAAACTGTTGGAACATTAAGAATTGGCATACAAGGACTTTATACAGAAGTTTTTTCTAAGTAGCCATTTTGAACTAGTGAAGACTTCAAAATAGAGAATTGTCTTCAAAAATCAAATGAACTACCCAGTAACTGAACTATCAGTTCCAGGAAGTTGTAAATGAGTTGGGGCATCAATTGGAAAGATCTAATAGAAAACATATGCAGAAATATGGAAAACAACCTAAAGGGTCATTACAATATCAACTACTAAAAGTACTCTCATCCGTCAAATAAAATGATGAAGATGTACCTAAAGTCTCGAACAAGTGAGGATACTGGGTTTGCATTTTGCTCTCGGTCTACCAGGTAGCCTCCTCTACTAGGCGGTGCCTCCACCAAACTTTAAATACAGGAATCTCTCTCGTGAGAAACTGCCGGACATTAATAGCCAAAATAAGCATAGGCTTTTCCACAAAAGTCAACCGTTTATCCAACTAGACTGAATCATGCCTGAGCGTATAGATGGATCTAGAATGTATCACCGCAACATAGAAACATGGGAACCCGAATAGACAATGGAAAAATCTGAAGGTAAGTCTATGTCATATCCACATCGCCAATGGTGCAAAGAATCTCAAAGGATCCAATATATCTGGGTCTAAGCTTTCTCTTCCTCCCAAATCTTATCATACCATTTATGGGCAACACACAGAGGAGTACCTAATCACCAATTCTAAATCTCAAGGAACAAAGCCCTGCCTACTCTGAGCTTCTCTCAACCTATCCTAAATCATCCTAAGTCTATTCAATGACTCTTGAAGCAAATCATTACCATATGGTATAATCTTGAAATTCTCAAACCAACCAACTAGAGAACGACATATCCTACCATACAAAGCCTATAAAGTAATATCTCAATATTCGTATGATAATTGTTATTATATTCAAATTCGACCAAGGCTAAGTGCTACACTCACTTATCTCCAATATCCATAATTTAGGCTAGAAACATATTCTTAATACCTTAATCGTCCGCACTAACTGGCCATCGATATGAGGATATAAGGTTGTACTAAGATCTAACTGAGTACCAAAATCTTCTTGAAAAACTCGCCTAAATCTAGGATTGAATATATAACCTTGGTCTGAAATAGACTATCTCACTAACATAAATTCTAGCCAACCTCTCGATGCTAAAAGACGTCTGAATAAGAATGAAATGTCTGACTTGGTCAACCGATCTACAATAACCTAAATACCTTCAGAACCATGGGAAGTAAGAGACAAACCACTAACAAAGTCTATGGTAATCTGATCCCATTTAACTTGGGAATAGGTTATATTTGAATCAATCCACCTATTCACTGATGCTCAGCCTTCACCTGCTGATAGCATAGGTGACGAGATACCAAGTTTTCCATATCTCTTTTCATCCCACTCTACCAATAATGTAGTCTCAAATCTCTATAGATCTTGGTTGTACCCGGGTGAATAGAATATCTAGAGTTGTAAGCCTCATACAAAATTAACCAAATCAAATCATCAATTCTCGGAACACTGACACAACTATACAATCTCAAAACACCCTCATAATCTATAGTAACCCTCTTGGACTCACCACTCAACACTTGATAATGGAGGATGTAAATCCTACTGTCCTTAAACTGGAGATCCTAAATCAATTCAAATTCTAGAGACCTCACCTCAACACTAGTAAAAATCTTTTGAGTGTATAAAATATAAAGGAGAACCATCAAGTTGGCTAAGACTTAATTTCCTATGCCAACAATCTCTAAGAAACTGAAATACAAACAAAGGTACCCATACACACTGCCCTTTGGCTCAAGGCATCTACTACCACATACTACTTGCCTAGATGATGCAAGATAGAGATATCATAATCCTTAAGAAAATCCATTCATTTAGGGTGCAAAGCATTAAGATCTCTTGGGTTATAAGATACCTAACACAATTATCATCTATAAAAATCTCACAGTCGACACCATAAAGATAATGTCTTAAAATTGTAAGTGCGAAAACTACCGCCGCAACCTCCATATTATGATTAGGTTAGTTGCACTCATTTACCTTAAGCTTTCTTGAAGCATAAGCAATAACACAACCCTACTGCATCAATAAACAACCCCAACCAACACCAGAAAAATTGCAATACATGGTAACCCCTTACCCTTAATAGGAAGAGAAAAAATAGGAGTTGAACTAAGAATCTCCTTGAGATTACCAAAGGTCGATTCACACTTCTTGGACCATTGGAAAGGAAACTCCTTTCAAGTCAATCTAGTCATAGGCTCTGAAACAGTAGCAAAAACCTTAACAAATCATCTATAATAACTAGCTAAACCAATAAATCTATGAATATCAGTTGGAGATGTAGGCCTAGCCAAATCATGATATCCTCAATCTTCGTTGGGTCTACCATAATCCCATCCTTAGATACCATATGCCCCAGGAATGTCACCGACTCCAGGCAAAACTCACACGTAGAGAATTTGAAAAAAAACACATGATCTCTCAAAGTCTAAAGCACAATCCTCAAATGTTTTGCATGCTCCTATCTACTCCTCGATTACACAAAGATGTCATCGATGAACATAATCACAAAGGAATCCAAAATGTCCTGAACATATGGTTCATCAATTTAAATGTAGCTAGGCATTCGTCAACCCAAATGACATCACTAGGAACACATAATGACCATCATTGATCCTAAAAGATGTGTTCGGGATATCCTCAACCTGAATCCTCAACTGATCATAACCAAACCTCAAATAAATTTTAGAAAACATCGCTGCACCCTGAAGCTAGTCAAATAAGTCATCAATGTGACATAGGATAATGGTTATTCACTGTCACCTTATTAAGCTTCTTATAATCAATACACATACGCATGTAGACAATACACTTCTTCACAAACAACAAAGAGCTCCTTAAGAAGATACACTCATCCAATAAAGCCCTTTCTAAGAAGATCCTAAATTTGAGAATTCAATTCCTTAAGCTCAGTAGGATCCATATAGTAAGGTTCCACAAAAATAGATCAGGTGCCAGGATTAAGATAAATAGCAAACTCAGTCTCATAGGTAGGAGGTATGCTAATCAGATTGGTAGGGAAAATATCAGAAAAATCATGAACTACATGAATAGAGTTAATGTATGGACCGTCCATACTAACATCATGAATATAAGTAAGATAAGACTTGAAACGCCTCAAAATAAATCTTTTAGATTAGTATAAGAAATAATTACCATCACCTCATGACTAACAACACCCTTCTACACGATCTGGGGTATGCTGGGCATGGCTAAGGTAACGATCTTAGTAAAAAAATTCATGACCACATGATAGTGGGATAACCAGTCCATGCCCAGAATCATATCAAAATCAACCATGAAAAATATAATAAGATTTGTATAAGTATCAACATCTCTAAAAGTCACAACACATAAATTTAAAATCCGATCCACTACTAAAGAATCACCCGCGGGAGTAGATACACATAATGTCATGGATAATAAATTCAAAGATAACTCTAACCATGGAGAATAATAAATAAACACATGAGAATAAGTGTATCCTGGATCAAATAATGCAAAGTCTGACTAGTGGAACACAAAAATCATACATGTAACAATAATATTCAAAGACACAACCTTAGGCCTAGAAGGTACTTTATATAACTGACCATGGCCATAACCTAGCTGGATCCTGATCGATCTTCTATCCTACCTGCCTGATAACCATCTCAAGAACCTTGGGAATAGGCACTACATCCATGCAAACCACCACTAGTTGGGGGATGAACTGTTCTAATAGAGGGAATAATCTGAGTTGAAGCAACAATCGCCCATGACTAGGGAAATCACGTCAATAATGAGCAAAGGATAAATAACAATAACATGTCATATGAGCTAAACCAGAATAAGAAAATTTGGATGACCTGGAATATCCATCTTAACAAGAATAACGAGAAGATGAACCCCTTGTTGAATGACTACTATCCTTAGCAAGGCAATCACTAACAATGCCTGACCTCTGTCAGGAATCAAGAACACTTTCTTAATGGGTCTACTACGCTAAATCTGAGGTTATACAACTAATTCAGAGGGTACCTATCTTAATAACAATTGCCTCTGAACTAGGAGATACAACTACTCCTACTTAAACTACCCTGATATCTAGGCCTCTTATCACTACCTTCTTATGCTTTGAGATGTATCTCCTCCATTACCTAAGCATGATCCAAAAACGTAGTAAAAGACCTACTCGCAGACACCAAACCATAGTAAAATGCTTACCCGCAACAACAAAAATCTTAGTAGACATGCGAAAAGGAAGTATCAACCCTCTACCAAAGCAACAAACTCTCTCATACTCTGTAGTCAATATAGAAGTAGCATGTATAGCCAACTCATGAAAACAAGACTCATACACCACAGTAGTTATGAAGCCCTACTCTAATATAAAGAACCGATCTCTCAGATTATACCTAAGGCTGTAAGGCATGTTATTCTCTAAGAAGTTCTTAGAGAACTGAGCCCATATCAATGAAGAAGATCTAGTAGGCCTGGAATCAAGAGGACCTCTCCACTAATTTTGAGCTGCCAAGTCCAATTGAATAATAGTCTACACAATGAGTCTAAACTAGTCCTAAATTATAGATCCTATACTCACAATAAATTAGAAACTCATAAAAATCCTCACTCAGTGCGCCAGAAACCTAGGCGGAGCTAATCTCAAGAACCTCCCCAACGTCTTTTACTTCTCGACAAACACAACAGGTTGGGGAACTAACAACTAAGAAACTACCAGCGCTGAAGGGACCATAACTCTAGAAGCCTCAATAACACTCTTATATATAGACTAATCACCATCATATGGCACATTACCAACCAACCCCAAAAGCTAAACCAATGAATCCTTGAGCACCGAAGAAGAAATAAATCCTAGTGGAGCCTGGGCTCCGGTGGATGGCCCGAAAAATCTTTAGCTTAGGTACGAGAATAGGATCTGGTAGAGCTCCCCTATCATATTCCCTATCTGGGGACACATCTCAAGGTTTTCCACGACCTCTATCTCATCTAAAAATAATGACAAGATCCCTAGGATCGATCGTAGGACCCTCATCTTATAAAACCCCGTAAGATCCTAGATTATTTTAGCTCACTCTTACATGTTAAAGGGGTTCAAGACTTAGAAAACATCACTAAATGTTAAGACTTAGTCATTTCCAAAGCCTCTTAAACTTCGATGATTTTAATTCTGACCTTCCCGACCTTAGAACATCAATTATTAAGTTGATTCATGATCAGGGTGGTCGACAACATGTCTTGGGTAAGTTTTGGATTTTTTGAATGAGTTTTGAGGCTTGTTTAGATGTTCAAATCTTCGAGTCAGTGCAATATGGTCATGACGCACTACTTATCTATCACGAACCAAACCGAGGCCCTGGCCGTGACGAGCATTCTCGAACCCGAAGTCCCAGAACGCCCTCTATCTATTTGGTAATCATGCACATAATTCATATGATCAATGACAACAACTAGTACTCGAATCTACATAAAAAAGGTACAGAAGTGTAGTATGAGTTCCAAAATAATGGGTACTCAGTAGGAAATCATTTGTTGACAAAGCTAGATCATGATATAAGCATGATAAAATGTAAGATAACATAACAAAGTCAAGATACAGATAACGAACCTAAATCATATGCAATACCACTGGGCATAATACATAAATAACCAAAATAATAACATAACATAATATTACAGAAGCAATCACAAACTACAAAATTTACTCCCATATGCCAATTGGCGCAGAAAAGTAAAGAACTTTTCACAGCCTCCTGTACGACTGGAGAGCACACTCAAGAGAAGAATAAGAAATCAACTAACATTATAACTAACCTTTAGTTTCATTAAACCATCATTTAACAACATAACCACATTCCATAATGTTACCATCATTTAACAACCTTATCATTGTTTCTCACAAATCATTATTTGTTATCTATCATCACTTATTAATAACATCATTTAAATATTGGAGTTCATTTATATCATACCATGTTATAACCATTTCCTTGCTTTTTGACTTAGACAAATTACTATCTTCAATCTCACTTCTCGATATTGTCAATCATAAAAAGTATGTCATCATAGCATAATATTCCAATCTAGAATCGAATAGATAAATATAATCAATAGTTGGACTCGAACCAGTAATTATATTAATAGCCAAACTCAAATAAATAAATATAATCAATATCCAAACTTAAATCATTCAATAATCAATACCCAAACTTGAACTAGTAAAACATAATCAAATAGTATCATAGTCATCCTACGAACTCAAACAGGGTATATATAATCATTAAAATAATTATCTTTCACACTCAAACTAGATAAATATATATAATCCACATCATAAATAGCATTATCAGTAGGTATAAAGACTAGTATAATTAATAGGCGTCAACCCTCACATTCAATAACATAACCATCAAGTCTCAAAATTCCTCATTATTACTTTAATATACTTCTAAGGGTCTAATAAGCTTAATGGTTTTATCAAAACAAACATATGTCATAGCCTAAAGTGGGTTTAGGCTCCACTTCTAATGCTCAAGTTTCATTTTAAGATATATTCTACTCAAACTAGGTTTGTGGTATCTAAATAAACTTCTTAGATGTATAGCATGCCACACTTGTCCTAATATAAAGATTCATCCCAAATACATTAACTAAGTCTAATAGAAACTAAGGCAACTTTCATGAGTGTAAGCAACTAAGGTCAAACTTATCCTAGTCATGATTAACTAAAGCATTTACTTGATTTAGAGAAAACTAAGTCATTCTAATGCTAAATATGAGTAATGATGTATAATTCAACTAAGGCATAATATTACAACTCAATTTCTCAAGTCATGATGGCTCCTACTATAACCCATCAGTAGGAAAGCCGAATTCGCAGTTTATAATGGCTAGTAACAGATGACTCAATAAAATAAGGAAAAAATGCAGAATAAGTATAACAAAAGTCCAAATACATGAATAAATCCCAAATTCTGGCGGTATCAGTACAAGGGCTTCTAATAAAATAATAAAAGTACAAAAAATAAAATATCAAGGGAAATAAACTGATACAACTTATCTCCAAATACAACATAGATACTAGTCTAACACATAAGAGGAAGGAAAATAATATTTCAAATGTTATCAACTCACTCTACATCTCTGAATCATGGTTTCTCCACATGATGCACATATCAATGATGATAATATGTACTGTAATTTGCAGGCTGCAAAAATATAGTATGAGTACCAAATAAATGGTACTAAGTAGGCAACTGCCAACTGATCTCTACAGATAAGGCAAATATATACAACATATAAAAAGAATAAAAACTATAGCCAAGATTCAAGGAATCATATAACAAGTTGATGAGATAATAAGGAACAACTATCCTATTTATGTCTAATATACCAACATAATAAGGCTAAGTAAGTAATAAGTGCGCACTATCTTATTCAAGCCATACTTAGGAATGTCAACGCTATACTTATATCCCTAGCCAATAAATAAATAAAGAGTGAAAGAAGAATTTATAATAATATACAAGGTAAAGGAACGAATATACAATATGAGAAAATAAAGGACGGGATATACGGTAGTACCATAGCTATATAAAGCTAGATACAGATATACGTATAGTTATGAGGTCACTCAAAGCATAATCTAAATCATCACGTGTTTATTTTAAAAACTCATTATGATCCTATTAGGATTTAATATTATCATACTCAGGGTTTATAATCTATATAGATAGACATGAAATAATCCCATAAAATAAAGAAATCATTAGATAAAAAAGGCCAGAATCATACCTCGAAGCTCAATACCAAATCAATGACCGATTTGACATAAACTAGCCCTAATAATGATCATAATAATGATAATAACAATATCAACAACAACACATATAACCCGTTATTTCGGATAACCAAATACCTAGCCAATCCTATACGTACCCCCACTGCCCCAGGTTCAGAAGTTATAATCAACATAAAACAACACAAGATATATTTGTCACACATATCTATGAAACCATCCCATACTGACTAATAGACATAGGTGCATACTGATGATAGGCGATGCACATGTAAGAATGAATGCAAGGTAAACCAACATTAAAATTTCATCATCATAACCATCTCCATCATCATAATCAACCTCTGGCAGTGTTGTGTATCAACATATCATCACAGCATCCTTCGGCCTTGTCGGGTATTAATATCATCAAAATAGTATCCTTCGGCCTTATCGGGTATCAATATCATTATAACAACATCCTCTGAACTTTCCAGGTACCAATATAATCATAACCATAAATACATAAATCTAGATATAAAATTGGTGCACATACTTAATTTGTGATTAAAAGAGCATAAATCCATAAGTTTGTTTCCCAGAATAATCTTTGGGACTAAATCAATGTAAGAAATGTAGAAAGGGTTGGAATATCTCACGATCAAAGTAAATAATAGTGTCAAGTCAAGGACTAGAATTTATCTTGATCTAATCATTAAAACAATATTTTAAACCTCTTTTATACATATAAATATTCCATTTAATTAGGCAATTATTATAGTAATAAATTCATTATTAAGGTGAAAAGTGGGTTTTAACCCTTATTTAGGAAAGATAGTGAAAACATTGAATTTTAGCTAGGATCATATTAATACTGATATAATAATTGTGAATGAATCGAATCTATGCATGAGATCACCAGTATTCAGTTAATGAAGTCGTAAGCAACATAAACATATATGTATCTATATTCTACAACTGTATCCTTTACGAGGATAAATACTTTTGGAATGTCCAACCAATATCATAACACATCCCTTGGAACAATAATAAGTCTAAAATAATCACAGCCTTAGACTTATATACATATTCGGAACTCATATTGATAATCATATTTATCAGCCAAATCATATATACAATCATCTCACATATAGGAGGCATCTCACCTCGAGGAGGGATAATATCAATAAGTATATCACATCTATAAGACATCTCACCTATAGGTGATACATCATGACTATGAGGTATGTCACCTCTCAAGGCCACTTATCATATATAGGAGGAATATCATCTCTATAATTCATATATCATAATTCGGGGAAAGTCATCAAAATTTATCAATTCACCTAGAAAATCCTATAAATAAGGGCCATTGTCTCAACTAGGATGAACATTTAGAACAAAGTCTACAAGGCCTAATACAAGTCTTGGCCTAAGTGGGCCGGACGAACCCGCTTCTAAACCTCAATTTATATATTTAGGCAATTTACACGCCAAGACTAGGCTAAGATATCTAGTTCACTTCTAGATGTAAAGCAATCCATAACCAATCCAAAGATAGGAACTTCACCTAGAAATATAGGCATTTAAGTCACCTCTGTCCAAATTATGGTTTCAAGACCACTAGATTATCCCAACAAAAGTTAATAATACTAACTATTATTTCAATACTAAAACCACATTGCAAACCTAGCATCATATCATATTCATGCTACAAATTTATCCAATCTATGTAGAAGGAAATAAGGTATTAAAAGGTCATAAGTGTTCCACCTTCTGGGTACAAAACCCTCATCTAATCCCCAAAATTCAATAATCAAGAGAAAGTTATTCTACTCATAATCAAACTTAACATTCACATTCACATGCCATATATAACACACATAATCATAGAAGAAGAGTAGGTAGAAGCCTACCTCAAGGCTGAACCGCAAAGCCTTAATCATTCTCCAAGGTTTTATATTCACTTCATAATCACAAAGGAAATCACACTACCAAAATGGTTATTTACTAATCATTTCTATTCTAACGATACCTATTTTGACTACTTTTGATTTGTGATCAAAATGCACACCCAAAATGGGCTTTTAATAAAGATGGACAAAATCATAACTCCACTTCAAAAATGTGTTCCCCATATTTTTAGAAATCAACACCATAAAACACAAGTCAAATCGAGTAAAAATGAGGTTCAAGTTGAAGAAAAACTATTTTTGAGATTTATCGAATAAAATCTTTTAAATCCAGGTTGAAATCAAGAATTGAAGTTGTTTTGAAGGTTAAATTGATGAAAAACTAGTAATTCTAAGATAAAAAATTATTCAGGTGAAAAAGAGTGAAATAAGGGTTTAAAGTCAAGCCCTAATATTTTGGGGGTTCTGAGATAATAATTAAGCAATTACTGAGAAAAGGTGAGATCTTACCTTAAGTCTATAATATAATTAAGTAATAGATGTTAATCTAGCTTTCCAAGATCCCATAAACTTCACTATTAAGCTTCCATACTATTTTAGGGTTTAACTCTTAAGAGGAAAGATGAAAAATGAGCAAAATGGGCCCAAAACTGCTTTAAATAGTGCAAAAAAATCTACACCAGCTTTTTCCCAGTTTGGACGGACTTCAACGGGGTTATCGGGATTCATTTGGAGTCTGATATATGCAAACTTACTATGTAACCACACTAAATTTGATGCTCCATACACAATAGAAATATCTGATTTTTCTAAAAAAGTCGTTTTCACAGAGGTGACCCCCAAAACCTGAAACAATAATTTTCCAAATCCAGGGATGAAATTATATTTAAAAGCCATAAAATCACAAATAACATATTTCCACCCTAAAATCAGCATTTCAGATCTACTGAAAAAGTCAATTTTTTAGTCCGAGGTTGTTTAGACCAAATGTGGGTCCCACACCCATATTCTCAATTTTTCAAATTTTCTACCGATAGATCGAAATGATCTCGGGTTTGTTGGGACCCAAAACAAAGGTCTACCTAGCCTAAAATTTATATTTTGGATCTACTAGTGCAGTCGGAATTTGTATCCGAGATTATTTCACAAAATTTTTTGCTCGGTAGCTATTTGGAACTAGCAAAGACTTCAAAAGAGGGAAATGGCTCTAAAAGCCAAATGAACTACCCGGTAACCAAGCCGTTGGTCCCATCAAGTCATAAATGACTTGGTAATCTAAGGAGAAGCTCATATAATGAAGATAAGCCAAAATATGTAAAATATCTTAAAGGATCATTACAATATCCACTACCAAAAGAAGTTTTATCCTCGAAAGTCAATGGATGGAAAGAATCTGAAAAGCTCAAAAGAATGAGCTACTAGGCACACATTATCCTTGCATGACTTCCCAAATGACCTCAACAAAGAGATAATATTGTCTAGTATTTTCGCGACAAGGATCCTGAAACACCCCAAAATTTTTCCCCTATAAAAGTTCCTGAATCTTGTACATTATATGCATCGTATAACTCACCAAACTAATCGTATGGTGAGGGTACAGTACAAGGACCCTAGTTTTATTATGGTTAGTGTCACACTGGACATGTTATGTTCTTGGCACAAGAATGTATCATACGACTCAAATAATTATGATACAAGTAGTATAGTGCCAGACCGTATGTTATTTAGTGTTAAGCATTGACATTCCTCTTAGGATATGATTTAAATGGGTACTAGTTGTATGGTAGGGTACGACTCATACTAAGGAGTTGTATTTTGTATAGACTATGGTGTCCAATATTTTGATCAACGTACGAGTGAAAGGTACCACTCGTATGCTGGGGTACGAGTGGAGAGGCCTAATCAAACCCTCATGTGAGTCTTCTGCATCTTTCAAGATGAGGGTAGTTTAGACATTTGCCGCCCTATCCCCTTAAGAATCCACATCTTATAACACTAATTGGTCCCTCATTCCTCACTTTGGAAGATCAAAACACTCTAAAAAACTCTCTCTAAACCTCTTAAGGAGATTGGGCTAGGGTTTCATAAAAGTGACCATCTAGAAGATTAAAGATCAAAATATCTCCATAAATCTTCCAAATTTAGGATGTGACTCTTCATTCTTTGTTAGTTAATAAAAATTATACATTTTAAACATTATTCTTGAATTATAAATGGTGGTTTTAAAATTCATGGTTGGGTGTTTGAATGCCTAATGTTGAATATTGTTCTCTCATGACTTCACTTGTTTTTATACATATTTTTGGTAATGTTTTTACACATGTGGGTGTATGGGAAATATGGTTTAATGAATAGGTCATGGTTAACCCTAACTTGATGATTTTTTATTTGAATAATGGTTTGATAATGGTATGCCCTCATCTTATTTTTGAAAATGCCTATGAGAAGAATCTTGTCAAATGATGAATTGGCTTTTAAACTAATTCTTAGTATAAGAATGTTAATGAAGGATAAAGGATTTGAAAAGGTCTTGATGACCATAAATTGAATTGAAATGTGTTTTAAACTAAGGTATTGGCCTAATAATATAAATGGTTGGTGAATGGTTTCATGAAAGACATTGTTAGACATAAGTTGAATTGAATTGTAACCTTGGTGGTTTAAATAGCTAAATCGGTTTGAGTACCTAAAATTTTAATTGAAGTGATGTCTTTGTATAAACAATGGGTTTGAGTAACAAGTGTTGATTAATGATGGTTATGGCATGTTCTACGCTTGCAAGTGGGGTTGGTATAACAATACCAATGGGATGCCTTTTTATATGTAATTGGATAAATATTTATGTATGTGTGATGAATATTTTAATTAGGCATTAAAGAGGGTTTTGTAGTTGAGTTTTTAAGGTGGATATCCCAAGGGATAAACACTGGAAATTGCATTTTCGATCACTCGTATCAAAATGGCCTGAGGTTTGAGTCCTCTTTCTTAATATATCGGGAGGTTCAAATGGTCCAAATAGCCTGAGGTTCGTATCCTTTTTCTAAATATGATTGAGAAGTTTGAATCACTATATTGCATGATGTGGGAGGTTCGAGTCCCCCATATCATTTAATATGATTGGGTGCTTAAGTCAATTTAGTATATGAGTGGGAAGTTTAAGTCTCCCAAGAATATATATAAGATCATTCTCCGATTTGTGTGGCTACACAGACTGGGCCCAAACAGAGAGTGATAATTAGAGTCCATAAATCCTATGGGTGTTATTAACATAACAGCTAATCTACACAACCTAGGCTAAGATTTAAAAAATACATGCTAAACCTTGATCCTTATCCCGACACGATATATATATATATGTATATATTTGATTGTATATGATGATTTGACTTGAATTTAATGATGGCATTATTTTATTCCTCCATGCCTAAGTTACATACTAGCTCTCCAACTACTAACGTCCTTGGACGTTGTATCCCCACACGATATAGGGATCAGAACTTCTTCTTTATTTTTAATGTAGCGACCAGGTGTTCAAGTGGTTCCTGAGTTGACATTGAAGTGGTGAGCTTCCATAATTCTGAAGGCATTCATTTTATAGTTGTTATATTCTATATCTTAGAATTTATTTTTTATATTATCTGGGGCATGTACTGACATTTTATTGATCTCTCATGGTAGAGGCTTTGTGGATTATTATGGATATGGGTATATTGGTTTAGTGTGTTGTGGTGATGAGCAGTTTAGACGTTTCATAAGCTATTTGCTAGTCTTATTTCTCTATCTTGTTATACGTTCGGAATTCATCTAGAACTTATGATTTATATGTTGGTTAGGTTAGGTAAAGAAGGTGATCTCTGATCCACGTGGGACTTGAGATACCATCATAGCCAATCCCTTGGTTGGGTCATGACAAAGTTGGTATCAGAACATAGGTTTATGGTGAATTTAGTGTCCGCAAAGTCGTGTCAAGTAGAGTCTCTTTCATGGGTGTGTAGCATGCGACACTTATAAGGGAGTGACTATGATACATTTAGGAATATTTCTCTTTCTTGTTCTTCTATTTTGATCTATAGAGTCTAAGGTCTCGAATCTCTTTAATATCCATTTGTTCTCCTTTTATATATACCTATGAAGAGATTTGAAACTCGTGGAAACCTTTTTATCCCACTGGAGGACAAGGTGGATGGAGCTCGTCCTATTCGTGGGGTACAGACCCGATCCAGGGTCGCTGCTTATGATTTCCCTTATGGAATCCCACTGGTCCCTACGGATCATTCTCTAGGTGGTGACACATCTGCTGAGTCACCTCAAGGAGACATTTCTAATATGGAGTTCCACTGTTCTATTTAGTTATTGACCCAGATAGTGGTCTCTCTATCACACCAGTTCGATCTTGTGGGTAGAAGGAGTCCAATGAAGATGAGGGTAAAGGTAAAATGAGAATTTATATATTCAAAGCAGGTTAGGGGTTGGAATAATAGCGGCAGTAATGGGAGGAAATGGACTAAGGAAGAGAGTTAGGGAAAAACTAGTTCTTACCCATCAGTTAGAGCCTCTTACCATAGGCCATTTGGTGGATGTCAATTTTAGAATAGTAGTGGTCCTAGAGAATATAGTGCCCGATATCACTCTAATGAAGCCTAGTTAGTTCCACCCTATCCTCTTTATCAGTTCTGTGGCCAGGGGCAATGCGAGTTCAATCATAAATGGATAAATCGATGCTTTAATTATGGTCAGATCAGTCATATGAAGTGGAATTTTCATTCAAGGATTATTTCTAGGGACAAAAAGGTCCATAATGGAACTTCGTCAAGTCCAGCACTAAAGGGTGCTACCTCTAATATTGTCACTGATCGAAATTATATCCATGCTTTTTCCAGCTGCTGGGAATCTTAAGCATCTCTTGATATTGTCCTTGGTAAGTCAAAAATCTTTTCCTGTGATGTGTACTTATTACTTGTTTTAGGAATCTCTCTCCCTTATGTGACTCCATTTGTCATTGTGAATTTTGGTTTTAATCCTGAGTGTATGTCCGACCCCTTTTCTATCTCTACCCTAGTAGGAGACTCTGTGGTTGTCAGAAGAGTCTATAGGGTGTGT
Source organism: Capsicum pubescens (assembly GCA_030864215.1). Lineage (NCBI taxonomy): Eukaryota > Viridiplantae > Streptophyta > Magnoliopsida > Solanales > Solanaceae > Capsicum > Capsicum pubescens. The sequence goes on along the minus strand of CM061547.1, from coordinate 156,269,415 downwards.
GTGGTATATTTTGTTACTAGAGAAACTCTAGTATACTATATAGATCTTGACATGGTTTACTTTGATATTATTTTAGAAATGTTATGGTTGCACTCGTGCTATACTTCCTTAGATTGTCGAACATGTTTAAATTCCCTAATTATTAAATTATGAGTGGGAGGGTGGATCCCTATCTCCTAAGGGTAGGTTTATATCATATCTTAGAGCTCAGAGATTAATCTCCCAGTGGTGTCTCTATCATTTGATTCGAGTTAAAGATTCTAACTCGGAAGGTCCTTATTTGTATTTGGCTCCTGAGGTAAATGAGTTTCTCGAGGACTTTCTTGATGACCTTCCCAATATCTCCCCTGATCGGGAGATTGATTTTTGTATTGATTTTATTCTGGACACTCATCGTATTCCCATTCTCCCTGTATATAATAGCTTCAGCTGAGTTAGAGGAGCTTAAGGAGTAACTAAAGAACCTCTTATACAAAGGTTTAACCATCTTAGTATGTCCCTAAGGGGATCACCAGTGTTATTCATGTGTAAGAAAGATGGGTTTTTTCGAGTATGTATAGGATGTCGATGACGAGAAAGGAAATTTAGAATAATATCCATATTGGGTTGATCAGCATAATTTTTGAGATATTTTATGGGTAATACATAATCGTTGTTAGATGTTAATCTTAAGTTTTTGATGTTAAGTGTGGTGATAAAGATGTTAACTCGGGGATAGTGATGGAAGATTTGTGGGTGTGAATTACTAGGGTATTATTATATGTGAGAGAGATTGGGTTGACGCCCTATGAAATAGTGGAATATGTAATGGTTGTATAGGTATTGGGCCTCTGTGTTGAGTTAGGAGAGGCGGCTAAATCATTAGATGGATAAGAGTTTTAGGCTACAAGAGTAAAGTACACTCAATTTTGAGTTAGGGGTGCCCTGTATACGTAGCTTATGTTACAAAAGTTTCTGAGCATAGAGAAGTCTAAGGTCTTGTTATATGGTGTTATGTAGAGAAAAACTAGGGGAGGATTAGATACCCTATGTTAACTTTTGGTATAAATTTAGAATCTTTTGAGATAAGAGAATATGATATTGGAGGAGTAATACTATTATTCTAAGGAGTTCAAAGGGGAGTAATGATTGTTTAGAAGCATAGATGTCCAAACTCATAATTAGTAGTTGCAAGTATACGATTTTAGACGTTACTGGATATTTGGTGGGGTAGACCATACAACAGATATAGGAATGGTAGACTTGAACATTGTGATAGGCAGTTAGGAATCCTGATGGGATAGGCTGGTTGTTTGTTGAGATGGGGATAATTAGTATTTTTTTATGGATGTAAGGAAGTAGATCCTCGTGTCCTAAGTTAACCTCTTTTATCTTTGAATAGGCTTAATAATGGGATCAATATATATAGATAAACTCAGGCTCTCTTAGTGATGTGTCTGTGGAAAATTGTAAGATCGATTTTGGTAAGGCGTGATATTCATTGATGATTTCGTTGGGCGAGGACAAAAAGTGGAGTCTTAGTAGAGGTACCTTGGGAGAATCATAAGAAAGAAGGAGCTACTTGGGAAGACGATGAGGACATGAATTCCAAATATTCATTCCTATTCCCGATTCTGAAAAATCGTGCTTGAGGCATGTGTTGTTCTTAACAACATTGTTTTATATCTTGTTGATGATAGATTGTAAATATCTTGGTGTTTGCTTTCGGTCATAATGGTAAAAGTAGAGATGTTTGGGGTTTAATTGTTCTTGTAGTGCCTCATCCACTAATTCGAGGACAAATGATCCTAAGGGGGCGATACTAAAACACCCCAAATATTGGTACTTGCAAAATACCTGATTCTTGGACATTCTGTGCATCATACGACTCACCATACTACTCGTATGGTGAGAGTATGGTTCAAGGACCCTAGTTGTATAATGGTCAGTGTCATGCTGTCCAAGTTCTATTCTTGGTGTGAGAAGGCATTATATGACTCATTTTCTCATTATACGAGAAGTATAGTGCCAAACTGTATATTGTTTAGTATCTAGCCTGGACATTCTACTTAGGGTACGATTTGAATGGGTACTAATGGACAGATTATGGTGTTCAATAATTTGATCAAGGTACGAGTGCAAAGTACCACTCGTATGATGGGGTACGAGGGGACAGACCAAAATGTACCCTCCTGCGAGCCTTCTTTTGATTTTAAGATTAGGGTATTTTAGACATATCCAACTCAAAGACCTTAAGAACCCACGTCCTATAATACTATTTGGTCCCTTATTCCTCACTTTTGAAGATCAAAATACTCTCAAAAACTCTCTAGAAACCTCTCAAGGAGATTGGGCTAGGGTTTCATCAAGATGACTAGCTAGAGGCTTAAAGATCAAAATCTCTCCATAAATCATCACAATTTAGGCATGTGACTCTTCTTTCATTGTTAGTTCATAAAAATCATGCTTTTTAAACATTTTTCTTAAATCATAAATGGAGGTTTTAAAATACATGGTTGGGGGTTAGAATGTCTAATGTTGAGTATTGTTCTCTCATGACTTCACTTTTGTTTATACATGTTATTGTTAATGGTTTTGCACATGTGGGTGTATGTAAATTGAGGTTTATTGAATGGTCATGGTTAACCCTAACTTGATGATTTTTATTTGAATAATGGTTTGATAGTGGTATGCTCTAAACCTTTTTGTGAAAATGCCTATGAGAAAAATCTTGTCACATGATGAATTAGGTTTTGAACTAATGTTTTGTCTAAGAATGTTAATGAAGGATGAATGATTTGTAAAGGTATTAATGATCATAAATCGAATTGAAATGTGTTTGAACTAAGGAATTGGCCTAACAATGTAAATGGTTTGTAAATGGGAAAGACCTTGTTGGTCATAAGTTGAATTGAATTGTAACCTTGCTGGTTTAAATGGATAAATGGGTTTGAGTCCCTAAAAGTTTAATTGAAGTGATGTCTTCATCTTAACAACGGTTTTTAGTCCCAAGAGTTTATTAAAGTTGGTTATGGCATGTTTTAGGCTTGCAAGTGGGGTTGGTATGATGATACCAACAGGATGCCTTTGTTATGTAACATGATAAATGTTTGTGTATGTGTGATAAATTATTAAAGTTACTTTTAAAGAGGGTTGTGTAGCCAAGTTGTGAAGGTGGAGATCCCGAGGGATCAATACTGGAAACTATATTTGCCCGGCGCTAGGGTCAAAACGTCCTAAGGTTTGATTCCTGTTGATTAATATGAGCGGGAGGTTCAAATAGTCAAAATGGCTTGAGGTTTGAGTCCTCTTGGTTAATATGATCGGGAAGTTCGAATCTTCATAGTACATGATATGGGAGGTTAGAGTCCCCCATATCATACTATATGATCCGGTTCTTAAGTAACTTTAGTATACAAGTAGGAAGTTAGAGTCTCCCAAGCATATATGTAAGATCATTCTCCGATTTGTGCGGTTACACAGACTAGGGCCCGACCATGGAGTGAGAGCTGGAGCCATATAGCCCATAGGTGTATTTAACATGACAATTAAGATACACAACCCAGGCTAAGATTTAAAAAATGCATGCTAAACCTTGATCCCTATCCAGGCATGATATATATATATATATACATAGGCTTACATATGATTATTTGACTTGGCTTATTTGACTTGGCTTTAATAATGGCATTATTTTATTCCTCTATCCCTGAGTTATATACTAGTGCTCCAACCGCTAACCTTCCCAGGATGCTGTATCCCCACATGATATAAGGATCGGAACTTCCTTTTTTTTTCTATGCAATGACTAGGTGTTCGAGCGGTTCTTGAGTTGACATTGAAGTGGTGAGCTTCCATACTTCGAAAGACATTCATTTCATAGTCTTTATATTCTACGTCTTAGACTTTGTTTAGACTTGGTTTTGTCTATTGTTGGGGGCATGTCCCGACATTTTAATGATCTCGGATAGTAGAGGATTTGTGGATTACTGTGGACCTTGGTGTGTTAGTTTAGTGTGTTGTGGTGATGAATGGTTTAGACGTTTCATAAGCTATTGCTAGTCTCAATTGTCATATCTTGATATATGCTCGGAATTCATCATACACTTATGGTCGATAAGTTGGTTACGTAAGGTGAAAGGAGTGATCTCTGGTCCATGTGGGACTTAGGATACCCGTCGCGGCCAGGCCCTGGTTCGGGTCGTGACATATCCCTTTTTACCCAATACCCTGCCTTTACTTCTAAACAATAAAAACTTAACTTTGACCACTAACTAGCGTCCAACTGAATTGAAATGGTTGATGCCTACAAATTGAACCACAATACATTGATACCATCTCAATACCCACACAAGTCAATAAAAGGCTCATCCAATCCAAAACCAACCCACGACATGGCCAAATCATTGACTGGAAATCTAAATATAACCCTCATTTACCATTTTGCACCTGTTATCCACTCAAAACCAGGAGGAAATCACCTGAGTCACGTTCGTGCAATCTTATCATTGAAAACTGAAAGAGCTGAAGTTGATCTGCTGAAAGTCTATATAACAAACATAAGAGCCCAAGGTGTTGTATGGTCACACAAATGGAGATAATCAAGGAATACAATCCATGCCAATGCTACAACCAATCTGGATGGAAATCATGACTAGAATCCCAAAGATCAAAGAATAACTAATCATCACTAAATGATCTTCTCTAGGATGTCCCAAAAACTAAGAACAAAGCCATACTGAATCCAACTCAAGTATTTACTGGGTATATCATCCAAATTTCCAAAGAAAACTAGAAACTCAAGGTCAAAGTTAAAATGTCGTATACCAGGCCATGGGCTATCATCTGAGAACTTATAAACTATAATCCAACCAAAGTAAAGAAGACCAAGTAGGAAACTATGGAGTAGGCTCAATCATCCTATAAATGAATTATGAATGGAGACAACTCTAAAACAAATGTTGGACGTAAGCTCTACCACACCGAGCTAAAATCTAAATACCAAGGTTGCATGGCTCGATCTCCACCGCCCAAACAAAACTTAAAGATGGGTAGGCATTTAAGCTCCAAATCAATCATACTTCTAAATTGTCATTCTAAGCTGTCAAAGAAAAAACTGAGCCACTAAGGCTATATCAATGTCTACTATATCAAATCGACTTTAGTATCAAAATCTAACATATTCAATATAAATCATACCAAGCCACAGTCAAGACCTATCTGAAGAACAAAAATCACCACAAGACTAACCACCGACTGAAAATGCAAGAAACTAACTCTATATGAGCTAAATGGTATGAAATATAGATAAAAATATGAAATTATAGAAAAGGATAAATCACCAGCATAGAATTCAATTAACCCACTCTATAACCGCTGGAAGGCATAAACTATCCAAACATACTCAAAAATACCCCAAGGCTGAAAAACCACACTAGTAATGGAAAAAACTCTAGCAACTTGAAGAAATGCAACTTTAACCAGCAACTAATCAATCTAACACTCCATATCGGCAAAGAATGACCACAGGAACATATCATAAAGGAAAATTACTCCACCAAGCTTCATAAGGCCGAACAAACTCTGAAATGGGGATTTCCCAAATCCACCCAAGAATTACATCATCGAAGAAAAATATGAAAATCTCGAAACCATGGTCAAAGTCAAGAACGACACCAGAAAATCAAAAACTTAAGATAAAGAAATTCCAATTTACCAACTTAAAATGTGGACACAGGAAAGGTCACCTACCTCTAAATCTCTAACTCCATATAAGGCAAAACCATATTATAGGAAAGGAGCATCCAATCTCCACATTAATAACAAGGGCAACCCATCATAAGGGAAATAACCAAACAAGCCTATAAGATGAATCCATGACATCTCAATCTCAATATCAAAATGACTGTCAGGTGAAAAAATAGCCACAACAAAGAACGGACCTAAAACTACTAAATATCACAAATGAGTTATATAGGAAGGGATGGACAAAACAAAATCCTTCAGAAAATAGGAGGAAAGTTTGAGTATTTCAAACTCAATAATAGGCAACATAACTAAATTGTCAACTTAAAAACCACACAGAACCACAAAAAGTCAATTTACCTTCTGTAATGCCCCGAAATCGGGTCCCGAGACGTCACACGGTGCTTAGGGTCACAAGTGACCCCAAGCTAACCCTTCTACTGTCATAACTCATAAGTAACTGAATAAAAATATAAATCCATATAAATCAGTAGAAATTAACTCTTTTCTGACACTAATCGATACAAAAATGGAATTTTACATGATTACAATTCTGCCTTTACAACTAGAATTGAAACAAAATACATCAACTTCTACTGACTGTCTATGAAACCTCTACTAGTACTGACGGTAGGTAGTCGGGTCATGACTTCCGACTACCCCAACTCAATACGACTGAATAAAGAAAATACAACACTATAAACTCTGCATAACTAACCCAAGCCCTTGAATCAAAAGGACTCATCACCTGCTGACTAGATACCACAAACTGACTGGATCTGAAGGTGCAACTATACCTTGTACCTACATTCTGAGAAAATGTAACCCACATACGAATATGTGGGTCAGTACCATGGAAAAATACCGAGCATATAAGGGTGTATACAGTTGTATAAACATCATCATCATAAATATTTATAAGAAATATGCAGGATGTATGAAAGACTCACATAGCCCAAAGAAAATCATCATAATCATGAGAGGATGAAATAAGTATAATAACACATGTGAGTCATCATATAATTTGTCAATCACTTTCAGTTTATAAAGAATATCAATTCTCATAATGTAAATATCATTTAAATCTTTCGAAAGAATAACTTTCACAATTCCACTTTCAAATCACTTCACCATTCACCATAGACACAAGGAAACACACACACTTTGGGAGATCCTATAACCGACATAAATCATGTGAGCTACATGGAGTCTAACGTACAACCCACGTTGGGGAGAGCTTTCCTATCCTTTCCATCAGAGTAGGACTTCCAATATCAATCCAAAAACACTAGTGGTCACTATATAAATCAGCCTCAGGCTCACAACCTATGGGGTCACGTAGTTCTAGGGAAGTAAAGTCACTTTATACCTCCCACTCGGTGCTAAAGATTACTCCTGGACTAAGCTCAGAAATTTAATTCAGCCTCAGGCTCACATTAAAGAAAATCCACAATAAACACTTTAATAATTTTCATCGGGAGCCAATTTACTACCCCTTTTATCATAATCAATAAAAACGTGGATTTCTTTCACAGTCGAGTTCAAAATAACTCATTCATGACCAAAAGATCAAATCATTCAAAACATCTCAAATATTCAACATCAACGTGCATATAGCACACATTTTCTCAAAGACACAACTTCAAATGGGGTTCAAGACCCAAATATCAAAATCATAGTAAATTTCTTTCAAGCATCATTCTTTAAGTCATAATTTCATATAAATTCGACTTTTCAAACTCATAAACATCATAATCTCAAGATAACCAAGATAGAATATAGGTTCGTGCTCCAAAATCATAATAAACATATAAAAATCATATCTTCGTAAAGAAAATTAGTTTTGGGCACAAGAACGAAAGATTGTTCTTGTTGAAAAACCCCACATACCTTGAATGATGAACTTTAGATCGATACTCATTTTTGAGATGTTAATCGTTCCATTAAATGGTGGTTCTTGGAGTTCTTGAACTAGGAACTTGGAATCTTGAATAAATTTGCAGAATTAATGGTGAACTTTGGAGGTTCTTGAAGTTGGATGTAGGAGCTTAGGGTTTTCTTTTTTAGGGAATTTGATGAAATATAACATATAATTCTTCTAATATGCTTTAATATAGGGTTTGGACGGATTTTGGGTTAGGGGGAATGACCAAAACGCCTCTAAAAATCAAATAATTCTCGCATTTGTCCTTTGGTGGACTGTTTTGATAGTCTGAAGTAGATCAACCATAACGTTTTACTACAGTATCCAAATTGGATGAAACAAATTTCATTAGAAAGAGGACTCTCATATATTTCCTTTGATATATAGTATCTAACCCATATCATTGTGTACGAGGAGTTATGATTGTTTGAAGTTGACCCAAAAATTCACTTTTGATAGGTTGAAGTAGATCGACCATAACTTTTTTCTCCACTAGACAAATTAGATGAAACCAATTTCATTGGAAAGAGGACTCGCAGAGATTTCTGTTGATATACATTATATCACCCAGATCATGTTTTGCAAGGAGTTATGATCATTTAAAGTTGGAGCAAAAATACGCCAGGCCTCAGTACTTTTTTTCCTGCATGTTTTACTGTTCACTACTATTCATGATTCGATCGGAATGTTCATAACTCGTCGCTCGGGTGTCCGTTTTCGATGATCCACATATCGTTGGAAATCTTATTCGATACTCTACGCAATGGTGGGTCATAATCTAAGACATTCCGCATGGAAAATTTATAATTCATTCTAGAAGATAGAACCTAACACGTTTACGCACAAAATTTCAATGAAAAATTTCCCCGGGTATTACGTCATCTCCCCCTTTGAAACATTCATCCTTGAATGTCGATGAATACGTATAGAATACCATGGAAATGAGGACAAAAAGCTGGGATAACGAAGTCAATCCACTTACTTCACTCCAAACTTTCGAATACTTCATAGAACATGCGATTCATAATGAGAATGGTCACATAATTGGATCTTAAACAAAGGAGACTGATTTTAAGGAACCGATATCTTTGGTTTATTCAGAGACTGAGAATCAAAGGTCTTGAAGGGGATCTCATCAAAAGAAGGACCACTTGCACCCAAATGAAACGTCCCTCAACACTCCCTCCAAAAGATTCAAATGACATTGTTCGGGGAAAAAATGAACCATAATTTGATACAATCCTATCGTATGGGAACAAGGACCCATATTGCATAAATTAAGATAAGAATTTCTAGGTCTTGGGAAACATAACTCCTTGCTTCCAAACTTAGCAACACTTCCCAACTACTCCCTCAACTATGTTCAAGCCTAACTCCAAGTACTCATGAGATACGCCACATAACACTATAATATTAATCTATATCATGAACCTCAATACACACTGAGCCTCACAACTCCTCACTTCTAACATAACTCTTATTGCTACTCCAACAACCACATACAATCATATACTTGGGATCCGCTAACTTGCGGTGCATTCTTTTAGATATACAACCATAACATTCAAGCCTATACTCATAACCACATACGCACTTCGCACATGCATCTCTAAACGAACACTCATAAAGTATCTTCCTCGCTTTCTCTAAGATTCCATCAACTATATCATTCACACATACTGGTCAATTCTTTAAACGGCACACATAACATTTTCTCAATCAATTGAACTATACACAAAAACTCTATATTACTATTCTTACAACCTCATAGAAGTGCATAAAACCAACGTACAACAATCTTTCCAAATAAACATTTAAAACTTCCACTAACCACGACATGTATCAAGGACTTAGCCTCAATCTAACTTCACTTCACCACCGTGAGAACACCACCTTCTATCATAGATAAGGAAGTATCTTCTCTCCCTTATAGACAACTGCTCAACACCATTAGCATGACTTAATAAAAAGGTCACAAAATTTTAAAACATGAAGACCTGAAACATGAAGGGATAATGTAAATAACTTGACTCTCTCTATTGAGGCCGTAGGAATAAAATATCAAATACAATGGGTTCATTAAGGTGTCAAAACTGAAGACACCCATAACGAAAACTGAATCTCACTGATCAATATGAGTATTGCCTGAGTACTGGAGCTGAACATACTGTAAAACTTGAGTATATGAGTCATGGGTGGCATGCCCTGAATTTAGAGCTTATAACTTATGGAATATGATTCCAACTGCTAGAAGAACTGGAATTTCTCATTTTTGGAAAGTATGAACATGAATTAAGATCATGGAACTGAAATGTAAAGCATGAGTAGGTTTTGGGAAGGCTGAAAATACTGAAATAACATTGGGTCAAGCACCGATCTTTCTCACAGCAAATTTACAACTTACTGGTACTTCTACTAAAATGTAAAAGCTTGACTTGACTACTTGTTCTATCATCTCCCCCTTATCTTTAAGCCACCACTCAAATTCTCAAATGCTTACTAATTTCGAATCTCCGAGAACATCTCTATCGCCGGAATGTACACCATCTAGTGCTTCAACTCTTATTCCTATTAGCTCAACTTGACTACTTTCTAACCTTTTGATAGACCATGCTACTTATGTCTTCTCCCTCTAATACCATGCCTATGAACTTATGTTTCTAACCCATAAGAATCAAAATCACACTTAAGAGGCTCAACATTTCCAATCATACGCCTCGCCTTAACTTAGCCATCAAAACATCATCCATCGTCTGACTAGTATTTATCCATCTAACAATTCCATGGCACGACTCCCTACACCACATACACTAATCCTCGAAATTAAACCAGTCCCTTAATATCTTGGGTGAACTTTCTCATCATAATATAATATTAAACTTAATTAGAAGTCAACTACACTTAAACTCTTGTGTACACTGTTCAAGCCTATTAGGTCACTTCCGGCAACTAATACCATTAATATGGAAACCGTCACATTCGGCTTCATGATCACCAATCGTTCAAACTTAAGGTCTCACACTTCACATAATTTACAACTCTATCTCACGCATAACTCCCATGTGAAGATTATAAAACAACACATCCATGAACACTAGCCCACTTAAACTTCATAACAATAATAATTGGTCCTAATCATATAGCCTATCTTATTCACAATCCATTGACACATCCTTCTTTCACCCGTCACTACTATCTATCCTTCATACAAAACTTAACATAGTTCATAGCTCTCTACGTCTTAAGTTAACTTCCTCTTGCAATCTAGAGAGCGCCTAGATTAACAACACTTACCTACCGAGTACTTCCATCACTAACCTATACTCTCTGTCATACAAATACCGTCAACACCTATTTAATACCTCAAACAAACTATATCACTTCCTATTAACCCAATTGCATGCAAAAAGGGATTTCTCCATACTTATGCTCAATAAATCACCTTACCATCCTTCTTACTACTACACCTCCACATCCCACATTTTCAGCCAACACAAGGAACAAGATAAACTACAAGTTGCTAGTGGATCGAAATAGGCCTCACACGGCTTCACTAGACTGTGGTTTTGTGTTTTGATCAAGAAAGTTATATGAATAACAAAGTAACTATGCTAGTGAATCGAAAGAGCCCCACACGGCTTCACTAGACTTTGATTTTTCACAAACATAATGATAACAAGATTACATAATACAAGAGATAAAAACTTGACACACAACATTCAACGATCTAAGAATACACCTTACTCTGTCTTAATTAAATAACTCATAAGAATGAGGGCATAACTTTCAACTTAAGGAACTTAACACACTAGAGAGCTCCTCTCAAACCCTTTGTGTAACTTTTGAAATTTCTTCTAAAAAATATAGAAGCATTACCTGGGGAAGAACTGGAGCTTGCGAATCATGTTATCTCAAAAATAATACATAGAGGGAGAATTATAGATTAACATTGTAGATTCTGAGGAGGAATCTGAAAGCACATCTAACCTAGGCTTAGTTCATGACTTTTATGAACATGAATAAAGTACTTCAATCTTTGGAACGCAAAAGCACTGACAGGATACTTTCTAGCTCTCTTACTATCCCATAACTATCTATCAAGAATTAAGCTTAACTGTTTCTAATACCTTAAAAATGAGGTAGAGTTGGCCAGAATAGAGTAAGATGAGAATCTATAAAAGCTTTATGGAGAACCTTTTTATAACACGATCTTAGACTTGGAAGAAGGGAAATATTTCCTAAATGCCTTGTAGCCTCTCAAAGAAAAGTACATATGTCTCCGTACCGTTCCACCAGAATCTACTAGATATGACTTCATACACACCCGAGGACAATTAAACTCTGGGCTCTGATACCAAGTTTGTAACGCCCCGAAATCGGGTCCCGAGACGTCACACGGTGCTTAGGGTCAACCCTTCTACTGGCATAACTCATAAGCAACTGAATAAAAATACAAATCCATCCAAATCAGCAGAAATTAACTCTTTTCTGAATCTGATCGGTACAAAAATGGAATTTTATAGGATTACAATTCTTCCTTTACAACCAGAATTGAAACAAAATACATCAACTTCTACTGACTGTCTATGAAACCTCTACTAGTACTGACTGTAGGTAGTTAAGTCATGAGTCCTGACTACCCTAATTGAATACGACTGAATAAAGAAAATACAACACTATAAACTCTGCATAACTAACCCAAGACCTTGAATCAAAAGGACTCATCACCTGTTGACTGGATACCACAAACTGACTGGATCTGAAGGTACAACTATACCTTGTACCTACATTTCAAGAAAATATAGCCCACATACGAATATGTAGGTCAGTACCATGGAAAAATACCGAGCATATAGGGGTGTATGCAGTTGTATAAATATCATCATCATAAATATTTATAAGAAATATGCAGGATGTATGAAAGACTCACATAGCCCGAAGAAAATCATCATAATCATGAGACGATGAAATAAGTATACTAACACATGTGAGTCATCATATAATTTTTCAATCACTTTCACTTCATCAAGAATATCAATTCTCATAATGTAAATATCATTTAAATCTTTCGAAAGAATAACTTTCACAATTCCACTTTCAAATCACTTCACCGTTCACCATAGAAACAAGGAAACACACACACACTTTGGGAGATCCTATAACCGACGTAAACCATGTGAGCTACATGGAGTCTAACGTACAACCCACGTTGGGGAGAGCCGTCCTATCCTTTCCATCCGAGTAGGACTTCCAATATCAATCCAAAAACACTAGTGATCACTATATAAATCAGCCTCAGGATCACATCCTATGGGGGCACGTAGTTCTAGGGAAGTAAGGTCACTTTATACCTCCCACTCGGTGCAAAAGATTACTCCTGGACTTAGCTCAGAAATTTAATTCGTCCTCAGGCTCATATTAAAGAAAATCCACAATAAACACTTCAACAATTTTCATCGGGAGCCAATTTACTACCCCTTTATCATAATCAATAAAAACGTGGATTTCTTTCACAGTCGAGTTCAAAATAACTCATTCACGACCAAAATGTCAAATCATTCAAAACATCTCAAATATTCAACATCAATGTACATATAGCACACATTTTCTCAAAGACAATTTCAAATGGGGTTCAAGACCCAAATATTAAAATCACAGTAAATGTTTTTCAAGCATCATGCTTTAAGTCATAATTTCATATAAATTTGACTTTTCAAAGTCATAAACATCATAATCTCAAGATAACCAAGATAGAATATAAGTTCATGCTCCAAAATCATAATAAACATATAAAAATTATATCTTCGTAACGAAAATTACTTTTGGGCACAAGAACGAAAGACTGTTCTTGTTGGAAAACCCTGCATACCTTGAATGATGAACTTTAGATCGATACTCATTTTTGAGATGTTAATCGTGCCTTTGAATGATGGTTCTTGGAGTTATTGAACTAGGAACTTGGAATCTTGAATAAATTTGCAGAATTAATGGTGAACTTTTGAGTTTCTTGAAGTTGGATATAAGAGCTTAGGGTTTTCTTTTTGTGGGAATTTGATGAAATATAACATGTAATGCTTCTAATAGGCTTTAATATAGGGTTTGGACGGATTTTGGGTGAGGGGGAATGACCAAAACACCCCTAAAAATCAAATAATTCTCGCATCTGTCCTTTGGTGGAGTGTTTTGATAGTCTGAAGTAGATCAACCATAACGTTTTACTCCGATATCCAAATTGGATGAAACTAATTTCATTAGAAAGGTGACTCTCACATATTTCCGTTGATATATAGTATCTCATCCATTGTATTGTGTACGAGGAGTTATAATCATTTTAAGTTGACCCAAAAATTCACTTTTGATAGGCTGAAGTAGATCGACCATAACTTTTTGCTTCGATAGATAAATTGGATGAAACCAATTTCATCAGAAAGAGGACTCACAGAGATTTCCGTTGATATATAGTAGATCACCCTAATCATTATGTAAAAGGAGTTATGATCGTTTAAAGTTGGAGCAAAAATACGCCAGGCCTCAGTACTTTTTTTCCTGCACGTTTTACTGTTCACTACTATTCACGGTTCGATTGGAAAGTTCATAACTCGTCGCTCGGGTGTCTGTTTTGGATGATCCACATATCGTTGGAAATCTTATTCGATACTCTACACAATGGTGGGTCATAATACAAGACATTACTCACGGAAAATTTATAATTCATTCTAGAAGATAGAATCCAACACGTTTACGCACAAAATTTCAACGAAAAATTTCCCGGGGTATTACACCTTCAATACCATATTGTATTCCCTAATCAATCTAACACAGCTAACCTAGGGGTAAAAATCAACCTCACCGTGCTATGGGAAAGAAATTATCAAATTTGGCTATATCTACTCAAGCAACCATATTTGATCACAAGGAAATGGAACTCTAACTAGATAACACTAGTCTAAATAGCTATCCATCTAGGATCAATCACATCAAGTAATAATATTAATAACCTCAAGTGGTGATAGCAATAACAACAATAATATCCACATTAATATAATGAATAGGTGGTACCAAAATAACCATCAATGTCATGTACCACTCAAGAGACAAAATAAGGCTAGTGTGCCAAGATAAATGAGACTCTAACCCAAAAGCTACACCTATAGGGAGAAAAATCAATAAAGATCTACTACATCCACTACTAAAATAAATAAATGTAATACCCCGATCGTTTCTTAAGCCTAAATCCATCTTTTGAGTGGATATGTATGACTTCCAAAGTGATTGATGTTTAAACCATTTTGTATTTCTTTAATTTCTATTTTTTTTCATATATAGAATTGAATAAGATTTCTGTCGATACCAACTTTATCAAAATCTGACATCGGATGAGTGAGCTCTGGCCATTTTACTCAATGGTATCAGATTGCCCAGGTTTGACGGTCGACCTTGTGGACCGTCAAGTCCCTGGTGGACCGTCAAGTGCCCCGTCAAGCCAAGGCAGTGACTCCTTTTTCAGGCCATCATGCGATGGACAAGTTGATGGATCGTCAAGAAGTTGACGGACCGCCAAGGGGTCCATCAGGTCGAGACAGAATGTCTCATTTCTGGCCCTCGAGTGACGAACGACTTGGTGGAATGTCAGTTTCCTGACGGACCGTCACTTCAACCATCACGTCGAGGCATAACGTTTCAGTTTTGGCACTCGAGTGACGAACGATCTGGTGGACCGTCAGGAGACTTGACGGACCATCAGATCGACCGTCACAGGTCCCGATCAGCAAATTTTAGCATTTTCAAAAAAGGGCATTTTGGTCATTTCCTCCCCATGTGGTCTTATATATATATCAAAGTGGAGAAAAGACACTCATTTCCTTCTCCTTTCTCTTCCAATTTTCCAAGAATCTCCTAGGAACTAGGGTTTCTACAAGATCCAAAATCCAAATCCTCTTCCAAGAAATTTAGAGAATCTTTCATGAATTTCTCCAAGTTGTTCAAGAACTAAGTTTCCCAAGTCAAAGGCATTAAGAATATTGGCCTAAAAGTGTGAGAAGAGTTCCAAACAAGTTTACACATCTTCAAATCAAAATCCAAGGTATGTGGGGTTTGAACAAGAACACTCCTTTCGTTCTTGTGCCTAAAGATTTACTTTCTATTATTGATTTACATGATTTTACAAGTGAGTTTACACCTAAATTTCTTTATGTATGATTTATGAGACTTTAGTTGAATAAGCTTGATATTTATGGGTATTTCACCATCATTCTTCTTAAATTAAGTATTTATTCCATGAGATGTATATTGTCATTATATATTGATGATTTCTAAGTGATTTATGATAAGTGTTAAGATTTGTATTTTTCTATGAGAAATTTGACTATTGAATATATATATATATATATATCGATATTTGAATTGAAAGTCAAGAATGAGTTTGATGATGTTTCCTTGAAGCTTTGGATTTTGAAATGATTTGATAAGCAAATGTACTTGATGCTTAGAAACATTGTTTAAATTTGAGTCAAGTTAGGAATCCACAGTCGTATATGATTTACCGATGAGATATACTATTTTTTTGTTAATCATGATAGACCCATGAGTTGATATTAATTAAGGTGGATTTCCTAATGCGTTCTGAGCTGAGTCCGGGAGGAGTATTTAGCACCGAGAGGGAAATGTGGTATTTCTCTGAAACTACGTGCCACCGTAAGATTGATGTTGATAATTGTGGGCCAGTGGCCGAGTGTGGGATTGTGATAACGAGATTGAGATTGTACTCCCTGGAAAGAGTATAACACCCCCGCTAATGTGGGGTTCTCTCCTTAGGAGGGAAAAACGTTGGACTCCATGCGACTCACATGGTGTAGTTATGTCGGTTATAAGAAACTCCCACATCCATAATGATCTAAGTACCATGAGTTACCGAGTCACTCTAAGTCATGAGTCAAAGAGTTTGAGATGAGTTATATGATTTATGAGATTTATGAAACATATGTTATTACTGATGACTTACGTAAATGATGTTTTAAATAATTTAAGCGAAGAGAGTTATTATTGTCAGCATGCATGATTTTCTTATACATTTATGATATTATTTAAAATGTTGAATCCACCCCCACATACTCAGTACATTCCCAAGTACTAACTCTCATACTCTTTTGTAATCTATATTTCCTCATGATATAGGTTCAGGTGCTCAGTCTCAGCAGCGACAGTGATCTTTGAGTACCTTCATCTACATTTCTGCGGTTGGTGAGTCCTCATGGTTCGAGGACCTATTTCTCCAATTTTGTCTGGTTAATAGATGGTTGTTTACTTTCAGTTCAGTATGAGTCAGTTGGGGATCTGTTCCAATGGCTTCTCAGTCCTATGTAGTAAAGTCTTTGTCAGACTAGTGTACCAACGTGTACAGAGATTTTAGTATTTTGTTTGTACAGGGCAGTATTACTTCATGTTTCAGTATGTTCATGACATGGTTATTCCTCTTTATCTTAGCATGATTTGTGCTATAATAAGTTCTAAAATTGATGACAAGCTTAGAGGGTTAGCTTGAGGCCACGTGTGGCCTTGAGTACCATGTGACGTCTCGGGATAGGTTTTTGGGGCGTTACAATAAACCACGTAGTAACATAATCATGAATTCAATAATAAAGTACATTATAACAAATATCAATTCATCAAGGCATATAATCATCAATGGGTATGAAAATCCCAATAAATATCATAAAAGATAAATGTGAGTAATAAAAGCACACCTGCCCTGGTGAAATCCGTACTCAAATGACTGATGGGCATAAGTAGAATAAATAAAAATAGGTCAAAACTCAAACTGACTAACTAAATCATCAACTGAAGCGCCAAGCACACTATCTCTAACTGAAGATGCCATAACATCACGGGGCTTATCTGAATGAGCTAAATGACTACAAATTCCATGTTAGGGGCACTTATTAGAACAGTAGTCGATATCTCTATGGTTGTAGTAACTCCGGAAACATCAACATGGCGGGAACACAAATTGAGCTTAAATGGCTGGCCAACTGATGCTAACAGAAATCTCTAGAATTATGTCCATTCTAGAGACGATACACTACAAGTAATTGTCAAGACACTACCCTTCAAAATATAGAATAGTTGTCATACCCTAAAGAACCATACCCAAAACTCCACAAAGTCTAAGTGAAACTTTACCCACTACGATCATCAAAGCTTATTCAAGCACTACTCATAGCCTGAAATACTTTTTTCATTGAGACGATACGCTACATGTTGAACTCTATAGGAAGGATCCTCATTCCCGGATAAAATACCAATAGCACTATACTAATGGCATGTCCTCCCCCGCTACTTTCATATTTCTCAATACTTATGCTTTTTTTGGTCCTCTTATACTCGACATCCTGAAGGAAGAAAGACTCAGATACTATCAAGTGCTCTAACACCGAATAGAGTGACAATGAAAAACCTCAAATAATCCATGCATTATGCTCAGCTCAAAGAGTATATCATAAAATTGTTCTTGGCTTGGTCAAGAAATCAAATTGCATAATCAAAAGATGATCAAGAACCCTAATGAACACCAATAGACCCAACTCTGGGCTTAGGACCGCCTAATGAATTAAATGTCATCCATGGTTGTGAGGTATCTGCAATAGATTCGGGATGCTCAATCCTGAACCTCAAAGGGTTGAAGTAGCCATAAGCTCAATTAGATCCTAAGCTGGCCCCAATCCTTTTGGATAATGCTTAAGGTTTTCAACATCCATCTCTGGCACTCTACTCTGACACTATAATAAAATACTAGAAACGTATATCAAATTCTCGTCTGTATCAATTAACAATGTTGCATCGTCTTTCAGCAATAGAATAAAGTTAAAGAATGTGATCAACATTCTTAGCAATGCAGACACACGATAAGGGGTCAAAAAGTGAATTTCCTAAAATGTCCCTATAGCCTCTTGAAGATAGGTTGCACATGTCTCCACTGATCCACGGGACTATACTAACACTTTGCTCTTGTACTAACATACTGGTAAACCTAGACTTTGATACTTATTTGTCACGACCTAATTATTCAACTCAAGATAGCGCCTACTATAAACCTCCCAGTAGGAAAGCCAACCCTGTTGTCCAAAATGGCTAGTAATGGATGACTCTATAGAATAATGAAAGAATGTGGAATAAGTATAAGAAAAATGTAAATACATGAATAAATCCAAAAAACTACTGGTATTAGTATAAGAGCTTGTAATATAATAAGAGTACAAAAGTGAAATATAAAGGGAAATACAATGGTACAACTTATCTCCGAATACAACATAGAGACTAGTCTATAACATAAGAGGGTGGAAAGTAATACTTCGAACGTTGGGAGCTCACCCTATATCTTTGAATTATGGATGCTCTGCACGACGCACACATCAACAACGATAACTCGTACAATGATCTATAGGCTGCAGAAGTGTAGTATCAGTACCAAACGAATGGTACTCTGTAGGCAACATCCAATTGAGCTCCACAAATAAGGCAGATATAAGCAAAATCTAAACAGAATGAAAACTACACCCAAGAGTTAAGGAATCATAAAAAAAGTCGATAAGATAATAAGGAAAAAATATTTGGTTCATGTCAATTAGACCAACATATTAAGTCTAAGTAAGTATAAGGTTGCACTATTTTTTCAACCCATACTTACGAATCTCAACACTGTACTGTATATCCCTAGCCAATACACGAATAAAGAGCGGAAGCAAAATAATATACAAGGCCAAGGAATGAATATAAAATATGTGAAAATTAAAGGATATACGATAGTACTATAGCTACATATAGCTAGATATAGATATATGTATAGTTATTAGGTCACTCAAAGCATAACCTAAATCGTCACATGTTCATTTGAGGACCTCACTATGATCTTATTAGTATTTAATACTATCATACTTAGGGATTCTAATCAATATGGCTAGACATGAAATAATCACTCATAATAATGCAATTGTAAGATAAAAGAGCCTGAAAACATACCTTGAAGCTCGATACTGAATCAATGACCAATCTATCATGAATTATCCATATAATAATCATAATAACAAAAATACCAACAATAGTTCATATAATCGGTTATTATGGGCAACCAAATACCTACCCAAGCCTATGGATACCCTAACCACCTTAGGCTCGGAAGGTTCAATCAACATACAATAAAACAAGGCATATTCATTACTTATATCTATGCAACCATCCTGTACCGACTGATAGACATAGGCAAATAATGGCGATAGGAGATGCGCATGAAAAAATGAATGGAAGGTAAATCAATTTCACAATCTCATCATCGTAACCATCTCCATCATCATAATCAATATTTAGCCTTGTCGGGTATCAACATATCATGATAGCATCCTCCGGCCTTGTTGGGTATCAATATCATCATAACAGTATCCTCTGGCCTTGTCAGGGATCAATATCATCATAACGGTATCCTTCAGCCATTTCATGTATTAATATCATCATAACAACATCTTTTGGTCTTACCATATATCAATATCATCATAACCATCAATACATATATCTAAATATATAATAGTTGCACAGACTCAAGTTGTGGCTAAAAGAGCATAAATCTATAAGTCTGTTTCCTGAAATGATCTTCAGGACTAAATCATTGTAAAAAATTATAAAAAGGGTCAGAATATCTCATGATCGGAGTAACTAATAGTGTCTAGTCATGGAACGGAATCTATCACGGTCAAATCACTAAAGCAATATGTTTAACCTCTTTTATATGTATGAATATTCTATTTAGTTAGGCAATTATTATAGTAGGAAAATCCATTGTTAAGGTGAAAAGTGGGTTTTAACTGTTATTTAGAAAAGATAGCAATAAGGTATTATTTCAGCTAGAATCATATTAATATCGATATAATAATCATGAATGTACGAAATCTATGCATGCCATCACCAGTATTCATCATACAATGAAATCATAAGCAACATAAACATAAATGAATCCATATTCTAAAATCGTATTCTTTATAAGGATAAATACGTCCTGGATATCGAACGAATATCATAACATGTCCCTTAGCCCAATAATTTGTACAGAATAACAGTAAAATAATAATCACGACCTTAGGCCCATATACATATCTGGAACTCATATTGATAATCATATTTATAAGTCGTAGCATATCTACAATCATCTCACATATAGGAGGCATCTCACATCTAGAAGGCTTCTCACATCTAGGAGTCATAATATTAGTAAGCATATCACATCTATAAGACTTCTCATACCGATAGGTCATACATCATGACTATGAGGAATGTCACCTCTATATGCCAATTATCATATCTAGAAGGAACATTATCTCTATAGTCCATATATCGTAATTTGGGGAAAGTCATCACAATTTATCAATTCACCAAGAAAATCTCATAAATAAGGCTCATTAGTCTCAACTAGGCCAAATATTTGCAACTAAGTCCACAAGGGCTAATATAAGTCTTGGTCTAAGTGGGCCGGACCAACCCACTTCTAATACTTAATTTTCATATTTTGGCAATCTACACCCCCAGACTAGGATAAGGTATCTAATTTACTTCTAGATGTCAAGCAAGCCATAACCAATCCTAAGATAGGAACTTCGCCTAGAAACATAGGCATTTAAGTCAACTCTATCCAAATTACGGTTTCAAGACCACTAGACTAGCCCAACTAAGTTAATCATACTAAACATGATTTCAAAACATAAACAACATCCCAAACATAGAATCATATCATATTCATGCTACAAATTAGTCTAATCTAGGGAGAAGGCATTAGGATTTGTAAAGGTCATAAGCATTCCATCTTACGGGTACAAAACCCTTATCTAATCCCTAAAATATAATAATAAAGACTAAGTAATTTTACTAATAATCAAACTTAACATTCACATTCACATGCCACAAATAAAACACACCATCTTCAAAGAAGGGTAGGTAGAAGCCTACCTCAAGGCCGAACCGCAAAACCTCAAATCATTCTACAAGCGCCCATATTCACTATACAAAACCAAAATTCTATAATACTATCAACATAGTAATCTACTCATCAATATGAGCCTAACGATACCCATATTGACTACTTTAGGTTCGGGATCAAAATGAACCCCCGAAATGGGCTTTTGAAAAAGAAGGGCAAAATTATAATTTTAATTCAAAAATAGGTTCCCCAAATTTTAGAAATCTAAAGTATAAAACGCAAGTCAAATCGAGTCAAAATGAGGTTCAAATTGAAGAAAAAACATTTTTGAGCTTTACCAGGTGAAATCTTTGAAATCCGGGTTAAAATCAAGAATCAGAATTATTTTGAATTTTAAATTGATGAAAAACTAGTAATTCTAGGATAAAAATATTATTCAAGTGAAAAGGAGTGAAATTGGGATTTAAAATTAAGCCCTATAATTTTTGTAGTTTTGAGAAATTAATTAAGAAACTAATAAGAAAAGGGCAAGTTCTTACCTTAAATCCGTAATACAATCAAGAAATAGATGTTAATCTATCTTCCCAATCACCCATAAGCTTCACTTTTAAGCTTTTACACTATTTTTGGGTCTAACTCTCAAGAGTAATGGTGAAAAATGAGCAAAACGAGCCCAAAAAGTGTTTTAAATAGTTCAGAAAAATCTGCAACAGCTTTTTCCCAGTCTGGCAGACATCAATGAGGTGCCCGATATTCGTTCAGAGTTTGGTATACACAAATGAACTATATAAAAACACTAAATTTGATGTTCTGGATCTTTAGTAAAAATCAGATTTTTATACTAAGGTAGTTTCGACCAAATGTGGGTCCTACACCTATATTCTCGATTTTCCAACTTTTCTACCAATAGGTAAAAATAATCTTGGGTGCATTGGGACCTAAACAAAAGGTCTACCTAGCCAAAAATTGATATTTTGGATCTGTTGGTGTTGTCAAAATTTGTATCCAAGATCGTTTCACTAATGTTTTTCCCCATGGCCATTTGGAACCAGCGAAGACTTCAAAATAAGGAATTGACTCTAAAATCTAAAAGAAATGCCCGATAACCAAACCATTGATACCAGCAAGTCATAAATGACTTGGGGAAGTTAGGGAGAAGCTGAAATGGCAAAGATAAGATGAAATATGATAAATGACTGGAAGGACTATTACACATAATGAACAAGTCTAGCATTTTAACTCTACGGTTCTAATTTAGACTAAACGGTCTGTCTAACACAAGTCTTGCATTCAATCAATCCAACAACTAAAACCCAATCCAATATAATATAAATAAGAATACTATGACAAGATGAATCTAACCGAGGATAAACCTAGCCTACCTCGACGCGAAAAAAAGCTCAATGAACTGCTAAACCTTCGCTTTTCCCTTCCGAGAAGCCTCCTCAATATGCCAAGCTATAAAAAATAGATTACCCTAATCAATAAAAGAGTAATGATATCCATACTGCACCATTGTGCCTTGAGACCAAAAATGACATCAAAAACCCCATTGGGTCCCACTTATAGAAATTTCATTACCGAAACCAACCCAACTTTTATACAAGCTCAAGGAATCATTACCCTCAAAAATGCGTAAAAACCAAGAAAAATTATGGCTAAAATTAAGCCCTAAAGGTTTTGGGGTTCTGAGCAAACAATCAAGAGATTTCACCAAAAAAAGGTAATTCTAACCTCAAATCAGAAGATAATCATGAAAATAGGTGTTACACAAGATTCCCAATCACCAAAAAGCTTTAATTTTAAGCTATCATACTATTTAGGGCTTTTTCTCTCAAGAGAATGACTGAAGAATGAGCAAAATCAGGCTAAAGGGTCCAACTTATGCCCTTTCCAGGTCCTTGACAATTGCTATCGTGATCTAAGGCCTTTCTATCGTGGTACCTCTCATCTGTTAGAAGAGTTGCGATCATGATACCCCTTCACAATTATGGCATCTATACTTCACATTGAGTCGTGATCCCAGTCCAAAGAGTGGCGATCACAATGCACCAGAAAACTTGATGCACCAAATTTTCCAAGTCCAAAATAAAGTTTAACTAGGTGCTCGAGATTCATTTGGAATCGCGTATACATAAATGAACTATGTAACCATGCCAAATTTGATGTTTCAAAGTCAATGGAAAAAACAAATTTTCCATCTTAAGTTATTTCGACCAAATATGGGTCCCACGCCCATATTTCATTTTCTTAACTTTTTTAGCAACAAGTCGAAATAAGTCTGGGTGCTTTGAGATCCAAACCAAAGGTCTACCTAGCCAAAAATTGACATTTTAGAGTTGGTGGCATAGTTAGAATTTGTATACAAGATTGTTTTTCTAAATTTTTCACCCGGTGGCCATTTGAAACCAACAAAGAATTCAAAACATGGATATACTCTAAAAAACAAACGAACTGTCCAGTAACTGAATTGCATGTCCCAGAAGTTATAGATGACTTAGGCAGCTATGGAAAAGGTCTAATGGGGAAAATGAGCGAAACTGTGGAAAATTACATGAAGGGTCATTACAATATCCACTATTAAATAAACTTTTGTTCCTGAAAGTTAAGGATTAGGATGTACCTAATGTCTCAAATAGGTGAGGATACTGGGTCAGTATCTCGCTCTCAATCTCCCATGTGACCTCCTCTACTGGGCGGTGCCTTAACTAAGTCGTAAGTACAAGAATCTTCCTAATGCGCGACCGTCTGACATCACTAGCACAAATGAGCACCAATTCCTTTACAAAGGTCAAACGCTAATCCAACTGGATTGAGTCCCATCTAAGCACATGAGATGGATCTGGAATGTATTGTAGCAACATATAGTCCTAGAGAACTGGACAAACAACAGAAAAATCTGAAGGTAAACCTAACTCATAAGCCAACTTATTAATTGCACAAAGAATCTATAAAGGGCCTAGATATAAGACTGAACTTGCCTTTTCTTCCGAACCACAACGCACCCTTCATGGTAGATAAGCAAAGGAATACAAAATCACTAACTCTAAATGTCAAGGCACGAAGCCTACGGTCTGCATAGTCCTTCTGCCTACTCTTAGCTACTATCAACTTATTGTAAATTACCCTGACTCTATACAATGACTCCTGAAGAAAATCAATAACACGGGGCCCAAACTCAGAAGTCTAAAACTATCCTACCGAAGAAAGATATCTTTTACCATACAAAGCCTTAAAAGGCTCCCTCTCTATACTCTAATAATAATTGTTATTATATGCTCACTCTACCAAAGTTAAGTGTTTCTCCCACTGGCCTACAAAATAAATAACATAGGCTAGGGGCATATTCTGTAGTACCTAAGTAATCTACTTAGACTAACCATCTGTCTGTGGATGAATGGTTGTGCTAAGATCCAAGTGAATACCCAGCTCCTCCTAAAAAGCCCTCAAAAATCATGAAGTGAACATAGAACTAGGGTCTGAAATGATAGAAATGGGCACCCTATGCAAATGAACTATCTCCTGAACATAAATATTGGCTAATCACTCAATACTAAAAGACATTTGAATAGGAAATAAATATGCAGACTTGGTCAAAAGATCCAAAATGACCCAACTACCATTAGACCTCAGGAAGTGCAAAGCAACCTAGTAACAAAATCCATGTTAATTTGCTTCTATTTCCACTCAGGAATGGGCAACCTTTGAGTCAATCCACCTGGTCATTGACGCTAATCCTTTACCTACTGACAACATAGGGAACGAGCTAAAAAATCTACATATCCCTCTTTATACCACTCCACCAATAATGTTGTCTAAAATATCTAGGCATCTTGGCTGTGTTGGGGTGAATAAAATATCTAAACCTGTGATCCTCACGCAAAATCAACTAAATCAAGTCATCAATATGCAGAATACAAATGAGGCCCTTAAATATCCAAACACCCTTAAAATATACGGTGTTCCTTTCGGACTTACCACTCAATAACTAATCATGAATGAAGAGAAGTTTGTTATCCATAAACCGACCATATCGAATCTGCTCAAATAGTGAGGACCTTACCTCAACACTAGCAAGAATCCTCCTAGGGTCTTAAATATCAAGGAGAATCATCAAGTTAACTAAGGACAGAATGTTCCATGCCAACGACCTTTGAGAAAGTGAAATACAAGTCAAGCTACCCATACTGGATTTCTTTCGACTCAAGGCATCGACTACCATATTTTCTTTATTGTGATTATATAAGATAGAAATATAATAATCCTTACGCAACTCCATCCATATGTAATATATAGAATTAAGTTCCCTCTGGGTCATAAGATGTTGAAAATTGTGATGACCAATAGAAATCTTATAATGAACATCATAAAGATAATTTCTCTGAATCTTAAGCATGAAAACATCCGCTGACAACTCCAAATCAATAGTGGGGTAGTTTCACTTATGTACATTAAGCTGTCTAAAAGAATGATACGACCTAGGGCCTTGTCCTAATGGGAATCCCAAATTATACTAGGACCGAGGGCTTCACCCCATTACCCAAACAAACCTCCAAATAAGCATACCCTAAGTCGGATGAATTCCAAATGTATAACACGATTGCGTTGATTACAATTCTAAACTCTGGGATAGGTCTATAACTGTAACAAACCCAAACAAGTACAACCATCGAATACAACCCAACAACCATAAAAAAATATATAAACCGAGTTCCTATCAATAACATAACACAAAAGGATGGAACAATCATAAATTCAATTAAATGGTATCAACCCAAATACCAACGCCAATACTAAGGCTGACACCAATACCAACACCACCCATTCAAACCTATAGTAGTACCACAAAGCCTCTAACAAAAGAAAAAACAATATCTGATTGGGACATTCCCCAATCATAGCCAAAACCAATATCCATAAAATGACCAAAGTATGTAAAGACATCCAAGATGTGAAATGGAGCCTTCTATAGTAGGAAAGCTCACCACTTCAATCCATTTGCTGATCCCAAATTTGATCTCTAAATAAGAGTAGTAGAATGGTCGGTTCTTGCATCACATGGGAATACAGCCACCCGAAGACAGGTTAGCGGGTGAATGCTATCAAGTACTCAGTATAGGATAAAATAATGTCAACTCTCACAACCAAGTAAACCAACCATGTGCATTCACAACCATACATACCTATTTATATATAACCATGATGCGAAAAGGGAACTAGGTTTAGCATTCACTTAAAACCATTAACCTTGGTATGTGTAGCTCAACTGTCCTAGAAACACCCAGAGGCTATATGAGTCTAGTATAACCCCCTAAATAGTCCCTGAGGCACGTAGCTGCAGGAACTGGAGATACCATAGGAGTAAGGGATTCCCAAAAAACCTTCGCTCTCCATGATACACATATACGATTGTAACTTAGGGGATTCCCATGTACTCCATATAGTCATCATGACCAAATCCTCATGCCGGAAAACATGAGTTTCTAGTGTCCATCCATTGGACTAATACCCCGCCATTATTGCTCAATTAAAACCATTACCACATAACCAAGAAAACCACTCCATTTGTTATTAACTAGAGCTATAAGTAGTGGGATCATTATACCGACTATTGCTTGCAAGAAATTTCCTTAACCATCCTTTTTAAAAAGAAAGGATTCCTATGTACCCATAGATAGAATTATTACGTTGACTTGGGAGAGTCCCGTGTACCCCATAAGTGTTTTATAATTAGGTTCACTTGGGTGATTCCCTTGTACCCCACAAGGAATGTTTAATTAACCATAACTATTACCACCAAGACCTTACCATTTAACCATTCCAAACCATTTACGCCATTTAGTGTTCCATTACCAACTTTTACCATGTAATAGTTCCATTGAAAGTCCAAGAATATAGTAAAAGTATTCTCAAAGGCATTTTATCAAACATGTGGGAACATAGTGTTTCCAAAGCCAAAACCAATTACCAATTAACCATTCCCATGCAACCAATTGTCCAAACCACCATTAAAGCATGAAAATCCATAGTTAACTCATGGGAAAACTTTAGCCATGCATTTATAACCAAAACCACCAACATATGATTGAAAATCCAAAACCATACAATAATTATGCCGTGAAAACAATTAATAAAATATTCCTTTAGTTGGAACTAACAATGAGGGAGAAGTATCTTTCGTTAGATTACTAAGATGATGGAGAGAAATCACCCGTAAAAGCCCCAAATTTATCCTCTAGATGAAACCCTAGACTTTCTTTACCTTAGAGCCCTAGAGAGAATTTAAGAGAATTTCTAAGTGTTTAAGATTAGGATATTAGTGTAAATGATGTCCCAAAAGAGTTAAGTTTTGGGGCCTTCAGAGGTTAAGTAGGGAAATGTCCAAATTAACCCTACTTAAATGTATAAAAATCCCACAAGAGGGTACGACCACCCCATTCTAGTTGTACCCCACCATCGTACCCATCTCTCATACCCTAAGCTACCCTTTATACCCCAACAATTCCCTACATACGACCAT
This sequence comes from Capsicum pubescens, assembly GCA_030864215.1. Lineage (NCBI taxonomy): Eukaryota > Viridiplantae > Streptophyta > Magnoliopsida > Solanales > Solanaceae > Capsicum > Capsicum pubescens. Next base: position 156,241,290 of record CM061547.1, on the reverse strand, counting down.
CTAAGCTAAGTCGCATCCAATCATACGACCTGTACCCTTGACCGTACCCACCACAAAATGGAAATCAACAAGGATTTGGATATTTTCAACCATAATAGTGAATGGTACGACTCATACCATATCTTATAACTCATGGTAAGCCACTTGCACTTAGATTTAAGTAAAGATTCCAAGTTTCAGATTAAGTGATGGAAAAACCAAACCATACGAACCGATACCTACCATACAACTCGTACCCACCCAAGTTGTACCCACATTAGAAAGGAATCCAGCCCACCAACCAATAATAGTTAATATACGACCAAGACCATGCCAACCATAACCAATCATATGACTAGTACCCCTAGTCGTATGATGTCTAGAAACCAAAAATCAAGGAAATTTTCTAATGTTCAAAAACCCATGGTGTTTCAGTCTTCCCCACTAAGAACATTCATCCCCAAATAACGGGTAGGGTAAGAACAAGCACGAATCATTGCATTATCAAATATCAATCTAGGCTTTAACCAAGTTAGAAAACAAAGATGTGATCAAGAACACATACCATCTGCACTAATATCTGGAGAAAAAAACAAGTGTGGATACTTTGATTTCATGTCCTCTTCTGCTTCCCATGTATCCTCCTCCACCTTATGGTTCCGCCATAGAACCTTAATCAAGGACACATCCCTAGTCCGTAACTGAAAAACTTGCCGATCTAAGGTCTCAATCGGGATTTCTTCATACAATGGAGAGTCCGAGATATCCAATGCTTCTAGAGGAATAACCGCAAAAGGATCACCAAAAAACTTTCTTAACAAAGAGACATGAAATACCAGATAAATAAAGCTCAAACTAGAAGGCAACTCCAATTCTTAAGCAACATTACCAACCCTCCATAAAAGTGGATATGGAACCAAATACCGGGGACTGAGCTTTTTTTTTTTTTCTAAACTGCATTACTCCATTCATGGGAGACACCTTTAGGAACACCTTATCCCCAACCTCAAACTTTAAGTCCCTACCCCTCACATACGCAAAGGACTTTTGGCTTCTTTGGGCAGCGTTAAGCCTATCCTAAATCACTGTTACCTTCTCCATAGTCTTATAAACCAAATCAGAGTCAATCATATTTGCCTCACCAAGTTCGAACCATCCAATAGAAGATCTACACCTCCTACCATACAATTCCTCAAAAGGGGCCATTGCAATGCTAGAATAATAAATATTGCAGTAAGAAAACTCTACAAGATGTAGATGCTTAACCCAACTAGCACCATAATCAATCACACAAGCATCAAACATATCTTCCAATGTCTGAATAGTCCTTTCTACTTGCCCATCTATCTGTTGGTGAAAAAAAGTACTCAGACTAACCTTAGTACCAAAACCCTTCTAAAACGACCACCAAAAGTGAGATGAAAACTGTGTACCATGATTAGAGATAATCAAAATAGGTACCCCATGTAGATTCACAATCTCAATAAGATACAACCTCGCATAATCCTTAGCCAAAAAGTTAGCCCGCACTAGCAAAAAGTGAGCCGACTTTGTTATCTTATCCATGATGACCCAAACCAAATCAAATTAGTTCCAAGACCCAGGAAGAATGGTAAAAGAATTCATATTGACCCTATCCTATTTCAATTTCAGAAAATCCATTAACTGGATAATGCACCAGGCCACATGTGCTCAACTTTCACCTATTGACACACTAAACTCTTGGCCACAAAATTAGCCACATCCTTTTTTATACCATTCCACCAATACATCTCCTTGAGTTAATGATACATTTTCATCAACTGGAATGAACAACATAGCATGATTCATATGCCTCGGCCAATAATTTTCTCACAACCTATCAAAATTAGGAACACATAACCTTTCTTCGTACCGCAAGGTACCATCACCACTGATCTCAAATACCATTACTTTTTGTCCATGTACCTCACCCTTGATTTTTACCTAGATAATATCTAGAATTTGCTTCTCCTTAAATTTTGCACCAAGAGATGATTGAACCACTTCCTGCATAATCACACTACAATTCTCTGAATCCAAAAGGCAAACTCCAAGATTAGCCAAACGGTGAATATCCTTCACCAACTCCCGCCTCTCCTTATCTACATGAGTTGAACTCCTAATGGACAACCTTCTAAGAGAATCAACAATAACATTAGCCTTACCTGGATGATCATGAAGACTCATGTCATAGTCCTTGAGAATCTCAAGTCTTCTCCTCTGTTTGAGATTAAGCTCTTTTGAGGGAACATATACTGTAGACTCTTATGATCAGAAACGATGTCTAAGTGCACTCCATACAAATAGTGCTTCCAGTTTTTTAATGCAAACACCACAGCTAAAAATTTCATATCATGAGTAGGATAATTTCTCTCATGCACTTTCAACTGCCTAGAGGCATAGACAATCACTTTACCATGCTGCATCAAAACACAACCAAGTCCCACCCGGGATGCATCACAGTGAACTACAAACCCCTCATTGCCCTCAGGAAAAGTCAAAACCAGAGATGAAGTTAGCTTATCCTCCACCTTCTCGAAACTACACTCACAAGCATCCAGCTAAGAGAACTTTACCTTTTTCTGAGTCAACTTGGTCAATAGGGAAGCTATCATCGAGAAACTTTCCACAATCCTCTAATAGTACCCAACAAAATCCAAGAATCTCTGAATGTCTATTGGAGTCTTGGGTCTAGGCCATTTCTTAAATACCGCTACCTTTTGTGGATTCACCATGATCCTCTCATTAGAAATAATATGATCCAAAAAAGTAGCAGCGTTCAACCATATTTCACAATTATAGAATTTGGCATACAACTGTTGCTCTTTCAAGGTTTGCAACACCACACAGAGGTAAATGCCATGATCCACCTCGCCCTTAGAATATACTAGGATGTCATCAAATAACATAATAATAAAAGGATCCTGAAATTGATGGAATATCCTATTTATCAAATTTACGAATATCGCCAGGGCATTATTCAAACCAAATGACATCACCAAGAACTCAAAGTGTCTATACCGAGTACGAAAAGTTGTCTTAGGGATATCCAACTCCCTAATATTAAGCTAATGATGCCCGGATCGAAGATCAATGTTTGAAAAGAATTTGGCACCTTGCAACTGATCAAACAAGTCATCTATCCTTGGAAAAGAATACTTGTTCTTAACTGGCACCTTATTCAACTATAGATAGTCAATATACATTCGAAGGGAACCATCCTTCTTACGCATGAATAACACCGGTGAGCCCCAAGGGGACATAGTAGGATAGATGAAACCCTTATATAAAGATTTTTAAGTTGCTCCTTGAGTTCTCTCAACTCAAACGGAGCCATTAAATAAGGAGGAATAGAGGAATAGTTATTAGATGAGTGCCCAAAACTAAATTAATCCCAAACTCAATCTCTTTATCTTTAGAAACACCAGGAAAATCATTCGAAAAGACATCGAAAAACTCATTCACCACCTAAATGAAATGCAAAGAAGAACCTTCTGAGTTATTATTTTTAACCTGGACCAAATGATAGAGACACCCTTTAGAGATTAACCTCTGAGCTCTTAGATATGAAATAAACCTCCCTTAGGAGCTAGGAAACTACCATCCTACTTAATAACTGGTTCACCAGAGAACTTAAAGGCAATCTTACGGGTCTGACAATCTAAGGATGCATAGGATGAGAGTAACCAATTCATCCTCAGTATGACATCAAAATCCACCATATCAAATTCGAACAAATCGACCAAAGTCTCCTTACTACCAGCAGATACCACATACCACTTATAGACTCTTTAGCAACCACAGAGTCACCTACTAGGGTGGAAATAGAAAAAGGATAAAAAATAACCTCAGGATAAAAACTAAAATACACACCCACAAATATGGTCACATAAGAAAGAGTGACCCCAATTCAAGTAAACAATAAATATCCCAAGAAAAGAGTTGTAGTGTACCAGTCACAACATCATGTGATGCCTCAAATTCCTATCGAGTAGCAAGAGCATACAACCTATTTCGGCCTATGCCGGCACCAGAAGCAAAAACAGATACAAAAGCAACACCCTTTGGTATAGGAGTAGAAGAAGAGGCGACCAAGACTCTGATCGCTCCTATAGTTACCTTACCAACCAGACAGTTTCTATGCATATGGCCTGGATTACCACATTTGAAATACCTATCCCTCCCCACATCATAGAATCCCTGATGTAACCGACCATAAAACCCACAAGGAGGGCATGATGAACCTAACCATGCCCTACTTTCCTGAGATTAGGCACCCTGTGCCCTGAAGTTATCCCCATCCTGCTGACGCCTATCACCCGACTATTTTGGGTAAGGAGAACTTTTTTTGGAGAAGGAGACAGAACTCCCCCACTTTATATTTGGCCACATACCACCATCCCGACCACTTTTCTATTGACCACCACCTTGATCAGAGACCTTCAACTTCTTACCCTACCGTTCACCTATCTTATCCTGCTTCCTATTTTCCTCTTCCACCTATTACATATGGATAACCAACCTAGAAATATCCATGTCCTTGATTAGCAATGCAGTCTTACTTTCAAGGATCAAATTTTTAGAAAGCCCTGAAGTGAACTTTCTCTTCTTGGCCCTTATATCAGACAACAATTCTAAAGCATACCTAGACAACTGATGGAATTTAAAGTCATACTCCTTGAAAAACATCTTTCCTTATTTCAAATTAACAATCTCCTCTGTTTTTGCTTCCCTCAACTCTTGAAAAAAAAAAGCAATCCATAAATACATTAGAGAAAGTCTCCTACAAGGATGATTCTTCAACATCACCCCTTACCCTATCCCATTTCTCATACAATTTGTACGCCACATCTTTTTGATGATAAGGCAAAAACTACACCCCTTCCGCTATTTGTACAGAATTAGCGAAGATTCCAAGGCTCAAACCGATGGCTTGACAATAGAACAGAAAGAAGAGAAACATTTTCTGAGTTCCTTGTAGCCTTTCCCTTATGAGTGTGGCACAGTAAAACCCTTAAAAGAGAATCTACTCGACGTCGCTTTGTGGACTCCCATTTGACCATAAACCTAAAGCTCTGGTACTAACTTGATATGAACCCTAATCAGGGCCTTGTCATAATAGGCATTCCAAGTCCAACAAGGATTGGGTACTGACCATGTTACCCAACCTAAACTCCAAATGTGTATACCCTGAGTTGGATGAATTATGAACGTATAACACAATAGCATTAATTATATTTCTAGACTCTAGGATTGGTCGATAGCAATGACCAACCCAAACAATTCCAACCATCCAATACCAACCAACAACCATAACAAAACCAATATTAATCTTATCCAAAACACAACCAAAAAGGATGGAACAATCATAAATTCAGTCAAACGGTATCATCCTTAATACCAATGCAAATACTAAGGCTGACACCAACAACGACACAACTTATTCCAACCCATAGTAGTTCCACAAAGCCTCTACTAAAGGAAAATCAATATCCGATTGGGACATGCCTCGAACCATATCCAAAACCAATATCCATAAAATGATCAAAGTATATAAAGACATCCATGATATGGAATAAAGCCTTCAAAATAAGGAATCTCACCACTTCAAACCAATAGATAATCCTGAATCCGATCACTAAGAAGGAGGAGTATAATGGCCGATTCTTGCATTGCATGAGGATACAATTTCTAGAAGATAGGTTAACGGGTGAACGCTAGTAAGTACTCCGAATAGGGATAAAATAATGGTATCCTTTAAAACCAAGTACACCAACCATGTGCATTCACAACCATACATACCTATATATATATAACCATACTGGGAAGAGGGATCCGAGTTTAGCATGCATTTAAAACCATTAACATGGGTATGTGTCGCTTAACCATCCTAGAACCACCTATGGGCTATATGGGTCCAGTGTAACCCCCTAAACAGGCTTTGATACATGTAGCCGCATAAACTGGAGATACCATAGGACTAGGGGATTCCTAAGTACCCTTCGCTCTCCTTGGTACATATATACGATTATAACTTAGAGGATTCCAATATACCCCTTATGGTCATCATGACAAAATCCCCATGGCAGTAAATATGAGTTTCCAGTGTGTGTCTATTGGACTCACACCTACACGGTTAGATATCACACCCCACCATTATTACCCAATTAAAACAATTACCACATAAGCAAGACCGTCATTCCATTTGTTATTAACCAAGGCTATAAGTATTGGTATCATCATACCAACTATATCTTGAAAGTAATGTCCTTAACCATCCTTTTTAAGAAGAAGGGATTCTCATGTACCCATAGATTACATTATTAAGTTGACTTAGGAGAGTCTTATAAACCTCACCAGTGTTTTTTAATTAGGTTCACTTGGGGGATTCCCTTGTACACACAAGGAATATTAAATTAACCATAACCATTACAACCAAGACCTTAACAATTAACCATTCCAAACTATTTAAACCATTTATGCCATTTAGGGTTCCATTACAAAGTTATACCATGCAATAGTTCCATTGAAAGTCCAACAACATCGTAAAAAGTATTCCCATAGGCATTTTATCAAACATGTGGGGGCATAGTGTTTACAAAACCAATTACTAATTAACAATTCCCATTCAACGAATTGTCCAAACCACCATTAAAGCATGTAAATCCATAATTAAAATAAGGGAAAACCATAATCGAGCATTTATATCTAAAACCCCAATATATGATCAAAAACCTAATACTATACAACAATTATGCCATGAAAAAAATTCATACAATATGCCTTCAATTGGAACTAACATTGAGGGAGAAATATCTTACCTTAGATTATGAAGATAATGGAGAGAAATCACCCGTACAAGCCCTAAATTGATACTCAAGATGAACCCTAGCCTTCCTTTACCATAAAGCCTTAGAATGAATTTAAGAGAGTTTCTAAGTTTTTAAGATTAGAATATTAGGGTAAATAGTGTCCCAAAAGAGTTATAAGTCATGGGGCCTTAACAGGTTAAGTGGGGAAATGTCCAGATTACCCCCACTTAAATGTATAAAAATATCCTACCCCCCTAGGAGTCTCCTTGGACCCCGACACTGCCAAACATAGGACTATCTAAGATAAGTCGTATTCGATCATACGACATGTATCCTCGACTCATACCCACCACATAATGGTAATCAAAGAGGACTTGGACATTGTCCACCATACTAGTGAATGGTACGACTCATACCCTATCTTATATTTCATAGTGAGCCACTCGTACTCAGATCCAAGTTAAGTTACTAAGTTTTAGATTTAAGTGATGTAAAAACCAAACCATACAAACTATCACCCACCATATGGCTCGTACCCATCCAATTCGTACCTATATCAGAAACCAATCAAACCCACCAACCAATACTGGTTACCAAACTACCAAGACCATACCAATTTTACCCCATCACAAGACTTGTACATCCTAGTCGTATGATGTACAGAAACTAGAAATCCAAGAAATTTTCTAAGGTTCCAAAACCCAAGGTGTTTCAAAGCATAAGAAATAAGACAGACCTGTTCAATCAATACACAACCCAAACAAACAATAGAAGAATTACAAAATATGGTGAATCCCTCACCCTTAATAAGAAGAGCTAAAACATGAGCTACAGTGAGAAAATCCTTGAGTTTTCCAAAGCTCAACTCCAACTCTTTAGATCATTAGTAGGGAACCTTCTTTTGAGTTAATCTATTCATAAGCACTGAAATAATAAAAAATCCCTCGCTGAAACATCTTTAATAATAGGCCAAAATAATAGAGCTACGAACCTCAATCAGAGATGTAGGTCTATCCCAATCATGAATATCCTTAATCTTGGCTGGGTCTACCATAATACCATCCTTAGACACCACATGTTCAAGGAATGTCACCAAATCAATCCAAAACTCAAACATAGAGAACATGGAAAAAAGAACATGATCTCTCAAATTCTGAAGCACAATCCTCAAATGTTGCACATGCTCCTCTCTACCCCTTGAATACACTAGGACATCATAGATAAACACAATCATGAATAATCAGTTCATTAAATTCATAAATGGAGCTAGGGCTTTAGTCAACTCAAATGACATTAGTAAGAACTTATAGTGACCATAATGGGTCCTAAAATATATATTCGGGATATCCTCAACCCGAATCTTCAATTGATGGTAACCAGGTCTCAAATCAATCTTTGAAAACATTTTTCCTCCCTAAAGCTTGTCAAATAAATCATGAATACGAGGCATATATATTTGTTCTTCATCGTTACCTTATTAAGCTAACTATAATAAATACACATGTGTATGAAGCCATATTTCTTCTTTAAAAACAATAAAAGAGATCCCAAAGAAGACAAACTCGATCTAATAAAACCATTACCAAGAAGATCCTAAAGCTGGGAATTTAGCTCCTTAAGCTTGGAAGGAGCCATACGGTAAGGTGTCATAGAAATAGGTTAAATGCCAAGATCAAGATCAACAACAAACTCAATCTCAAGGACAGGGGGAATACTAGGAACGCCAATAGGGAACATATTAGGAAACTCACAAACAATAGGAACAGAGTTAAGTGACGAATTCTCCACTCTTGTATCAGAAATATAAGCATGATAAGACTATAAACCTCTTCATATAAGCCTCTTAGCACAAATATAAGAAATAATCTCTATCGGTTCATGACTAATAGCTCCCTACAACACAACTATAGGTACGTCGAGCATGGCTAAGGTAAAAGTCTTGGAAAAATAATCTATGATCGCACGATAGTGGGATAACCAGTCCATGATTAAAATTAATTCAAAATCCACCATATCAAGAATAATAAGATAAACATAAGTATCAACATCACTAATAGTAATAACACATGATCTAAAACTTGATTCATTACTAAAGAATCACCCACGAGAATAGATATGCACAATGGTACAGATAATGAATCACACGACAACTCTAACAGTGGTTCATAATAGGCAAAAATATAAGAATAAGTGGATATCTTATTAAATAAAGCAATGACTAACGGAAGGCACACCAAAATCATACTTGTAACAATAGTATCTGAAGTTTCTACATCGGGCCTAGCAGGTACTGTATCAACTGACCACGCTCGCCACCTGGCTGGGCACCTAACTGGCCTTTTGTCTTACATACCTGAGAACCTCCTTGAGTACCCTAGAAACCACCCATATGACTATGGGAACCACCTCTAGTAGATGGGTGAATTTACCAAATAGGGGAAGATCTCTAAGCTAAAACAACAATTTCCCCATGACTAGGGCACTCATGCAAATAGTGACCAGGAGCTCCACAAGTATAACATAACCCTCGGGATAAATCAGAACCGATAGAAAAAGCTAACATGAAGTAACCACAATGTCTAGAATGACTAGAATATGAACACCACAAAGATTATTTGTCACCCTGACTAGGGCAATCTCTGGGACTAAACTGGCCTCTATCAATAATTATAACCACTTCCTGAATAGGTTGACTAGGTTGACTTTGAGGTTGATAGGATGGACGCGATGAATACACCACATGAACTACTACCTCTCAATGGGGAACTACTATGGCCCCCAATGAAACTGCCATGATATCTAGGCCTCTTATCATTCCCCCTCATCCTTATGATGCATCACCTCAATCACCCTAGAATGATTAGAAATCATAGCAACCAAACTCTAAGTAGACATATGAACGGGAAGTCTCAACCCTCTAACAAAGTAGCAAACTCTCTCATACTCAGTATGCAGAATAGAAGTCATATGCCTAGAAAATACATGCAAAACAACCCTTATACTTTGCAACTATTATGGAGCTCTACACCAATCTCAAGAATTGATCCCTAAAATAATCTCTAAGGGTGCGAGGAACGTACTTCTCTAAGAACACCTCAGAGAACTGAGTCCAAGACAAAGGAGAAGATCTGGCTAGTCTAGAATCCAAATAACCTCTTCACCAATGATGAGTAAAGAAATCCAACTAAAATATGGTGTAATCCATACCACGAGTTTCAAAAAGGCCCAAATTATGGAGTCTATCTTCATGGACAATCAAAAACTCATATGCATCCTCGCCTGGTCTACTTCAAAAGATAGGCGGAGCCAATATCAATAATCTACCAAATATTTTTTGCTTCTCGGTAGACATAGCAGACTAGAAAACTACTTGTTGAGTAGCTTATGGCTGAGAACCTATTAATATAGGAGTAAACTCAACTCTGTGAGCCATAAGGATAGGTTGTAACCCCCTATATACCACTCTAATTAGTGGACTATTCACCATAAGATGGCACACCAACAACTATCCCTATAAGATGAACCAAAATATATCTTAGCTTTGAAGAAGAAATAAACCCTTGTAAAGCCTGGGCTGGTCCCTGGCCTACTCTAGGCTATGGCAAAAAAATCTCTAGCTCTAGAGTGGGAATAGAGTCTAGGAAAGGAATCTTATCTTGTCACCTAGGTGGTGACATATCTCACGGTTGTCCATGACCTTTGGGTCATCCAAGAATAGGAGTAGGATTCCTAGTCACAGTCTCTAAACCCTTATCTCGTGTAATGGTAGAATGTGGCCTAGCCATCTGCAAATGAATAAAGTCAATAGAATATTCTACAACCAACTAATACTCTTAGCTCGATATGAATGAAAGAAGTGATGAACTTCTAACAATGTCTCGTAGCCTTCCAAAGATAGGAAATAGATGTTATTGTTTCGATCCGTAAAACTATACTAGACACTTGCTCATGCAATAACAATGTCGTTGCAACCTAACCTTTGATACCAATTAGTCATGACCTAATTTATAAGTCGTGATGGAACCTACTAAGTCTCTCTAGTAGGTAATTCAAACCATAACCCTAAGCTAACGCAATGGGTTAATTCAGCAGGAATGACCCACAAAGGTAACATAAAGGAACATAATTTATAATTACATAAAGGTTCTATATAGATAAACAATCCATACAAGATACCATCCCATGACCTGATAGAGCCAGTACAAAAGCATCTAGTAATAATAAAATGCAACCCAAGTATGTATAATATTAAATACATTTGTTTTCAAATAAAAGAAAAAATAATAAATATAGAAGGAAATAGGAAACTTGAACTCCAAGAGATCACCGTATATCCAAAAATAAATCACTGCACGAACGTAGATAAATGGTAGCAACTAGTACTAGAATTTGCACAAAAAGGCACAAAAGCATATTATGAGTACCAAAACTATGGGTACTAAGTAAGAATCATCGAACGAATGAGATAGATAATGATATAAGTATGATAAAATGCAAGATTACATGAATAAGTCAAGATACAAACAACGAACGTGAATCATCTCCAAAACCACTGTGCAGAATACGTAAATATCCAGAATAATAACCTAATGAAACATAATATCACATAAGTAATCACAAACTATACAATTTTCTCCTCTATGCCAATTGGTGTAGAAAATTAAATAAATCATCACAGCATCCCATACGAATGGAGAGTACACTCAAGAGATGAATAAGCTCTCAACTGGCAATAAAATTAACCTTTATTATCATTTAACCATCCTTCCGTAACTTATCCATATTACATAATGTTACCATCATTTACCAACCTTTTCTTCATTGCTTACTAATCACCACTTGTTAGCTAATCATCACTTATTAACCAATTTATTTAATTACTAGAGTCCATTTATGCCATACCGCGTTATAACCATTTCCTTGCTTTCTGACTTAGCCAAATTGCTAACTTCAATCTCATATCCCATTATTGTCAATCCTAAAAAGTATGTCATCATAGAATAATATCCATATCTAGACCCGAACTAATAAATATAACCAATAGCCGGACTCAATTGGTATATATATCAATAATTGGACTCAAAGCGACTGGAACAAGTAAATAATCAATATCCAGACTCAAACCGATAAATATAATCAAATAGTTCCATCGTCATCCTCCTGACTCAACCTAAGTGTAAATAATCATCAACATAAGAATCGTCAAATATAATCAAATTATTCTAAATCATCCTCCAAACTAGAACCGAGTATATATAATCATAAACATAATCATCTTTTAGACTCGAACCAAAAAAAATATATAATCCACATCATAAATAGTATCCTCAATATGTATAAATACTAGCATAATCAATAAGCATCAACCCTCACATTAACCAACATAGCCATCAAGATTCCTCAATATTACTTCAATACACATTTCCCAGGGTCTAATAAGTATAACAATTTCGAAAAAACTATCATATGTCATAGCCTAAAGTGGGTTAAGAGTCCACTTCTAATCCTCTCTATCTTAGGAAACTTCTACCTGAACTAGAATTATTCTATATAAATAAACTTTTTAGATGTATAGACAACCATACTAGTCCTAAGGTAAAGATTCTTGCCAAATATATTAACTAAGTCCAATAGAAACTAAGGCAACCTTCATGAGTGTAAACAAGTATGGACAAACTTACCCTAATCATGACTAACTAGAGCATTTTAGATAACCTATATAAAACTAAGGAATTATCATGCTAAACATTAATAATGACGTCCAATTCACCTAAGGCATAAGGAACAAGTCAAGTATTTCAACTCTAAGGTTCCAATTTAGTATTAACAATCCCACTATGACAAGTCTTATATTTCATCAATCCAACACCTAAAACCCATCCCAATTTAACATAATATCATAAGAATACGATGACATATGTCAATCAAATAGGGGATAAACCTAGACAACCTCGATGCCAAAGAAATCTCAACGCACTGCTAAACTTTTGTTTTCCATTTTTAGGAAGCATCCTTAAGATACCAAAGTATCAAAAACATATTTGACTCATCAATATGAGAATAATTCTATCCATATTACACCATTGTTCTTAGGTCCCAACTTACTGAAATTGCATTTCTGCAACCAACCCCATATTAATATAAGCTTAATTAATCATTACCAATTGGTGAAAACTAATCTAAATTGGGGTTAAAATCAATCCCTAATTATTTTGGGGGTTTTGAGCAAATAATCAAGAGATTTCACAAAGAAAAAGGTGAATTCTAAACTCTATTAAGAAAATAATCATGAAAATAGGTGTTGCAAAAGTTTCCTAATCACCAAAAATCTTCAATTCAAGTTACAAACTATTTAGAGTTTTAACTCTCAAGAGAATGAGTGAAGAATGGGAAAAAAAGGGATAAAGGGTTTAATTAATACCCTTTACAGGTCCTGAAAAATTGTTATGTGATCTGAGGACTTGAGATCGTGGTACCTCACGTCTGTCAAATGAGTTGCAATCACGACACCCCTTCACGATCACAGCTTCTCTGCTATATATGAATTCATAGTCGTGGTCCAAAGACTGGTAACACACTTGATGTGGCATGGAAACATGACACTTTCAATGCTTAAAATCATGAATTTATGGGTGAATTTGTTAGATATGATTCACTTTGGTGTGAATTTTAGGTAAAAATGGTCTACAATAGTGTTTGAATGAAAAATTATGAAAATACCTGGAAAAGGCCAACTTTAATCAGTATATGAGTCAGCACTTAAGTAATAACTGACTGATACAACTCATATGCTAAATTGTGAGAATAACAAAACCAACAGTTTAATTGAAGAGCCAAGTATGAGGAAGATACAACTCAAATATCCTAGTCGTAAGGCAGGGTACAACTTTTATGCTAAAGTCATGAGCATAACAGAATCCAAGATACTATTCAAAAATTAAAGTGTTAGAAGGATACGAGTTGGAAGTCTGAGTACGACTCATATAGAGATTTCATATGAAAACCAATGAGCTAGATCTTAAAAGACTGAAGTCCCAGGTGTATTCGAATAAAGAATTTGAGTCGTATATGTGGTTGTGATTTGTAAGCTGAAATCATAAGGTGAACAGAGAGTTGAAGTCGTGCAAAGATTAGACACTCGACTAGTTACAATAAGGCATGGTACAACTCATAAATTGAGGATACGAGTGATGACCGAGTTGTACCGACTATCGACTTAACTTTACCTTTCACCTTTTTAATAAGATTTTTATATTATTTTAAGATACTATAAATACCCTTAGGTTTATCTTTTATTATGTTACATGTAGTGACATTCTTTTACGCATAATTACATACCTTTATAATTATTCTTGAGATTTGAGGCTTTTATTCAATTAAAGACTTTTGAGTTTATTTATCTTAATCTTATGAAATTGGTTTTATGTGTTTTTCATTGATAATCATGATTTCTTGCACAAACATGAGCAACAAATCTCCTTAGCTAGGGTTGTGGGAACCTAGGCGGATTAGCTATATATAGAAAGTGTGACACACATCTATCCTAGGGTTATGCATGTATCCTAATTCTTTTTCACTATAATTGATTTCAAATAACTACAACATCTTGAGATAAAAGCCTGTATTTGCATTATTTCGATAACCAAGAAGCTTGTGATTGGGAAAAGAAGATTAGGACAGTAATTAGGGATTTCTACCTCCACCTTATAGTCCCCACATCAAATCTTATCAATAGATCCCATAACCAAGGATCAGGTGAACTAAGGTCGTAGCAAGGGATAACAAGGAAACAACCAGTGATGATGACCAAGTCTAAGGGTGAAATTTATCTTCGTGCTCAAAAGGTCGTTGATAATACCTATCTTGTAGGCTTTACAAGAACAAAACTAGAGTAGTGGGTTGATCACAAGAAATCTATGGGGTTGAGGATCTAGGGGGAACACAACCCTAGTGTTTGTCAACTATTGATTACAACTCAAAAGCACTCAAGAATTGGTTACTCTTTTCTATTGATAACAAAATTCCCCCCGTTTACTTTACTGTACTGCTTGAGGGTTAAATCAAGCCAAGCAACTGCTGCTATTTTCCCTATGGGATCGACCCCAATCTAGTTGGGTTATTATATTTTCATCGACTACATTATACTTTTGATTGAGGCATAGTTTTGGGTGACATCAAATTTTGGTGTCATTGTCGGGGGAGACGGTTTGAGTAGTGAATTGGATTAGTGAAGTTCTCAAGTTTTGATTTTCTGTTCTTGATTTGGCATATGCTGGTTTATGCCAAGAACTAGGAGTAGAGGCAATCCCTTACTCCCTTTTGATACAGATCCATAGAGAATCCTTCAAACATCGAGAAGGATGTCAGGATAAGTTCATGATGGGGTGCAAGATCCACCACCTATGGACCCAAATATGGAACTCCCGTGTGATACATTAGACATGCAGAATATTGCAGACATACATACACAACAACTATTAGAGTGAGAACATAGAGAAGATGAAGAATCTAGAATGGCTGCTGAAGTTAGTACAACAATATGGACTAGCAAGACCTAGACAGGTTGTTGATCTTCAAGTTCAGAAGGGCAGAGTTCCATATGTTCCATCCTACCAGCACTTATATCCATATGAAGATGATGATGAAGATATGGGTTATGTTAACCCTACTAAGACAGGAGCTATTGTTCCTCCCATTTTAGCCCCTAATGTGAAGTTTGATATTACTAGTGTTATGATCCATCTATTGAATCTGAAAGGCATATTTTCAGGAGAATCTAAGGATGACATGAACATGCACCTTACTAATTTTCTTGGGATCTACACAAACTATAACCTCCTAGGGGTTGATTAGGAAGCATTGAGATTGAGGTTATTCCCATTTTCTTTAAGTAGAGAGGCATATCTATGGCTAGGAGAACTACCAATAGGATCTATCACTACTTGGAAAGAGTTGAAGAAATAGTTTCTGAGCAGATGTTTCCCTCCCGCATGGATACTACAGCTGAAGGATAAAATTTATAATTTCAGAAAACTTCCTACAGAATCAATGTATGAAGCATGGTTTAGATTTTAGAATAAACTGATCCTGGTGACAAATTGACAGAATTAAAAGATCTAATTTTTCAAAAATCTTTTATAGATCATTGAGTGATAGTTCGAGAGCCATGGTGACTATATTTCTAGAGGAGAATTTATGTGTCTTCATTGGGATGTTGCACAGGAATTTCTTGATGATATTGTACTCACCAATAAAGGATGGCATACCAGAGATTCTGATCGTGGTAGTGTTACATATGCTATTGGAGCGACAAATAAATATGGAGTAGGTAATGATATGGTTGCACAAGAGGTATAATGGCTTTTTACTGATATAATATTAGTCACCAAACAGTTTGCTTCACTAAATTATGAGAAAGTAAATGCAGTAGCGTCACTGGGATCTAATCCAAACCATTCAGGATTGAATCTAAAGAAGAGGCTAACTATCTTGATCATAGATTGGCAGATTTTCGAGTCCAAGGGCAAGGGAATCAAGGTCAGAACTATTATAATAATATATATAGAGGTAGGAGTAGAGACAGAGATGGTATTTAGCGATGTAAGGATGACTATAAGGAGAAGAGTGATAAATACATTCCACAATGCAGCCAAGTTACAGAGTCTAGGGTTAAGGTCCTTCTGTCTAAGCAAGTCATGGGACAAGAAAGTCAAGAAATTTCTCTAAGGGTTATCAAATCAAATTTGTTGGGACTAAATCAAAAAGCCAAATCACACTCCACAACAATCAGGAAGTTAGAGCAACAATTCGAGCAAATGTCAGCCATAGTGAATATGAGATAGCTTGGCACTCTTCTAAGAAACACAGTGGTAAACCCCAAAAATAATAGTTAATGCCATGCCATTACTACTCAGAGTGGTAAAGTTATTATAGATCCACCTACACCTACTATTGATGAGCATAAATAGAATGATGTTGAGCCATTTGATGTAGAAAGCAGCAGCAAACTAAATCAAGGAGAAGAAAAGTCTACAGATTCTGTGCTAAAACCCATTCCAAGAACACGTCCTCCGTATCCATAAAGACTGAAAAGGAAACAAGATGAAGGTAAGTATTAAAAAAAAATTATATGCTAAAGGAACTAACTGTCAATATACTACTTGTAGAGGCATTAGAGCATATGTCAGGCTATGTAAAGTTCATGTAGGATTTCATAACAAAGAAAAGAGTAGTTAGTTTTGATCCAGTTGACAATTTCCATCATTGCAGTTATGTAGCCACTAGATCATTAGTAGAGAAGAAAGAGGATCGTGGTGCAGTAATTATACCTTACACCATTGGATATTTTCACTTTGCATGTGTGTTGTGTGATTTGGGTGCTAGTATTAACCTCATGCCATTTGTAGTATTCAAGCAGTTGGGGTTGGATGCTCCAAAACCAACCACCATAAGGCTAGTCATGTCAGATAGAAGTGTGAAAAAGCCAGTCGGTATCTTTTAAGATGTCTTAGTAAAAGTATCTCTTTTTATTTTTCCTACTGACTTTGTTGTGTTAGATTGTGAGTTGCACTTTAAAGTCACTATATTCTTGGAAAACCTTTTAAGGTTATATGTAGAATATTGATTTATCTCGAGCTTGGACATCTGATGCTGAGATTCAATGACGAACTGGTGATATTCGACATATGCAAATCCATGAAGTAGCTCAATGAGTTGAGGGTGACTTTTGTGATTAAAGTGAAATATAAAGAAGCAAATTTATTTTATTATATTTATGCGGTAACTTTGTAGGATGATGGTTTTGATATGATTATTCCTGTTGAAGAAAGACAAGGTGTTGAGGCACTTGCAGCTATGATCATGAATTTTGAATCTGATGGCATAGAAGAATATGAGGAACTTATTGGAACATTGCATGGTAATTGTTACTATTTTGCACCAAAGAAGCTTAATCTAGATTTGAAAAATAGAACAACTCCACCTGCTCGCCCATCTATTGAGGAACCACCAGTGTTAGAGTTGAAGGCCCTCCCATCTCACTTGTAATATGCATTTTTGGGGTCCAACAACACTTTACCAACCATTATTGTAGCTGACCTGAGATAGTCAAAAGTGGAAGCATTGTTGTTAGTTTTGCTAAATTTCAAAAGGGCGATTGGATGGTCCATTGCAGATATATTATGTATTCCACCTAGTTTGCGTACTCACAAAATTTAGCTTTAGCCGGATTGTGTTCCATCTATTGAACAACAATGCCGACTTAATCCTCCTATGCAGAAGGTGGTTAAGAAGGATATCATCAAGTGTTTGGATGCTAGTGTGGTGTTTCCTATTGCTGATAGCTAGTGGGTTAGTCTGATTCAATGCATTCCCAAGAAAGGTGGAATAGCTTTTGTTCCTAATGAGAAGAATGAGTTAGTTCCTAAGAGGTCGGTAACTAGATGGAGAGTGTGCCTAGATTATAGAAAGTTGAATACACAGACCCAGAAAGACCATTTTCCAATGTCGTTTATAGATCAGATGCTAGATAAATTAGTGGGCTGAGGATGGTACTATTTTCTTGAAGGGTACTCAGGTTATAACCAGATTAATATAGCACCAGAAGACCAAGATAAGATTACTTTTACATGCGATTATGGGATCTTTTCATTCAAACGAATATCATTCGGTCTATGCAACGCTGCAGCGACATTTCAGAGATGTATGATGTTTATTTTCTCCGATATGGTGGAAGACACCATTGAAGTCTTTATGGATGATTTTTTGGTAGTGGGCGACACTTTCGGTGATTTTATCATTCACTTGGTAAAATATCTACAAATATGTGAAGAATACAATTTGGTACTCTATTGGAAAAAGTGCCATTTCATGTTTTAAGAAGAAATTATTCTTGGGCACAAGATCTTGAAGTGAGGAATAGAGGTTGATTGAGCAAAGATTGTAGTGATTGAAAAATTACCTTATCCAATTGTTGTGAAGGGAATTAGAAATTTTCTAGGACATGTAGGTTTCTATAAAAGATTATCAAAGACTTCTAAAAAATTGCAAGCCCTCTTTGAAAGCTTCTTGAGAAGGAGGTAAAACTTAATTTTACTAACGCATGCATGAAAGCTTTTGAAACCTTAAAGAGAAGATGCTAACTGCTTCAATCATTGTGTCTCTTAATTGGTCCTTAACATTTGAGATTATGTACGACACGATGGGATTAGCCTTAGGGTCTGTACTAGGCCAATGGAAAGAAATGATCCTTTATCCCATCTACAATACTACGAACAATATCGTGCCTGAGCAAAAGTTGTTGGCAGAGGTATTTTCCTTTTAAAAGTTTAGATATTACTTGATTGGGACCTAGATTAAAGTACACATAGACCATACAATATTACGATCCTTAATGTCTAAGAAGGATGCAAAGCTTAGGCTGATTCGATGGGTGTTGTTATTGCAAGAGTTTGATTTTGGAGTGAAGGACAGAAAAGGCAATGAAGATCAAATTGCAGAAAACTTATCTAGATTAGAGGATGAAGCCATGCAGAAGGTTGCTACAGGAGTCGAGATTGATGACAGTTTCCAGATGAGTAGATATTAGCATCTTCTCAAGATCTTATTCCATGGTTTGCAGATTTTGCAAATTACCTAGCCAGTGATCTAATTCCAGAAGATTTCTAATATCAGGAAAAGAGGAAATTCATGCATGAGATAAGAAAGTTTCTCTGAGATGTACCTTATCTTTTCAAAATTTATGCAAATGGAATCATTCGTAAGTGCATACTTGAGGTGGAGATGATGAGCATACTAGAGGTGTGTCATTCATTACCAGTTGGGGGTCACCATGGATGGGACCGAACATCTCATAAGATCCTATAATGCGGCTATTATTGATCGACCATATATAAATATGAGCATGACTAAGCTGCTACCTGTGATCAATACCAACGATAAGGTACTATTACTAGAAGACATAAACTACCTATGACCCCTATCTTAGAATTGGAAGTATTTGATATGTAGGGCATAGATTTATGAGGACCTTTTTTGAGTTTGTATGGCATGAAGTACATACTATTAGTTGTTGATTATGTTTCAAAATGGGTGGAAGCAATTGCGCTTCCTAATAATGAAGCAAGGAGCATCACGATATTTTTTAGCCTCTGGTTACGGATTATGAACAGGACTCATACCAACTCCAGAACCCAGGGAAGATTCCAAGCGATACGAGTAAAAGAAATGACCCATAATACTAGGTACGAATCATATAGACAATTTGTACCCAGGATTACGAGGTCAGTTCTCAGGTTTGACCAGACTCAAAACTAAAGTAAAAAGAAAAATGCCAACCTGATTAAATACCAGGGACTTCTACCTTATACCCGCATAGTTATCTTCTAAAATTTGAACTCAAATCCTAAGAATCAACTTGTTTTCGACTAAATCTACTTACCAACAACCTCAAATCAGTTGATTAGAGCAATTTTTATTTAAATTCGAGGTTCTTAAGATCCCAAAACTGAAATCTTCTACCCTCCACATACCAAGTATGTTTTTAACCCTATTTTTACTAAATTGTAAGTTGAATGTGTAGCATGAGGTATTATTAACTTGGTTTAAGTGAAATTTCTTCATTTCATAGTTTGTTTGTACACTATCTTTGTTATTTGAAGTGAAAATTAAAAATAGGGAATGAACTAGGGTTTAGGAATGGATTGTTGTGTTTTTTTGTTTTAAATGTTGGATATAGATTAATAAATAAATGGGTGGTTTACGAATTTCATCGGAGTCAAACTTTAAAGGTTGAACTTCTATGTTGCAGTGGATACGAGACTCCTTACAACTCGTACCCACCATTATGGCAGTTGTAATGAAACTCATACCCACTTATAACATGGAAATCTAAGAAATTTAAAGTTTTATAATGGATACGACTCAACCTTATGAGTTGTATGCGTACCTTATGACTCATACGCATTAATCGTACCCATCTGGGAAGAAAATAAATGGAATAAAGTTTTTTACTAGCTTACACCTGTTGGTCACGAGTCGTAACCATCTGGTACGACTGGTAAGGAGGAGTCGTAAGCTATCTAGTAAACAATTATTATGCACTGTCTAGGTTACAACTCAAGTATACGAGTCGTACCCAGTGGGTATGACCGCTATCCACCACTCGTACCCAACTTGAACAAGGAACATTGAAGTTTAATTTTGGATTTTTTTTGCTTTTATTTTATTTTCTTAGCTACTAACCTTAGTGTATTTGCAGGAAAAATTCCTGCAAAGACTGCGTCTTCATCAAAAACTAAGGTAAATAAGGGAAATAAACAATCACCGATAGAAAGTGAGGAAATAACCTTCTCCGAGTCTAAAACCATCTCTGAAAGCAACGGGGAAGAATATACTAGGACCTCATCATAGAAAGGTGCTCAGAAATTCAAGGCACCAACTAAGGCAAAGGGGAAGAGAGCAGCTCCCTAAGAATATGACACACAACTACCTAAGGGTCCGAGAAGAAAGAACGCAACTATCTCTCCATGACATATACCATGGTCTGTGCATGATGAAGATGAGAATAATAATGAGGAAGCTGATTCCAGTTTAGCTAAGGAGAGTTCAGATGAGGGATCCCCGAGGTAAAGGATACCCCAATAAACAGACAAGACCCCTTACTCACACTAGCCCTTGCTTCAATGCCCATTATAGAATGATGGAGCTACCAAGGTATGCAGACGATATTTAACACAGGTCTATCTAAGCTACCAGGAGGTAAGATTAAGAGAGTCTTGTATGAGGAGATACAGATAACTACTATGGGTAAGGATGAGTTTCCCGAATTTGTAGAATGTTTCAGACAGTATGGTTTCGAATGGACAATGAGAGCTCTAGAAAGGTACAGTGAGAGGTTGGTCCATAATTTTTATGAAGCTTATAAGGGAAAGTTGATGAGGCATTATCCATATGGAAGGTTTTACACTTGGGTCTGACTTTGATGTTGGAGAGTTCTTAGCCCGAGAATTGAGACATAGGGATGTTGTAGAGCAGAAGGCGTTGCTAGCATACCACTGCATGATAATGTAGATATGTTTAACTGTGGGGGTATTAGAGATCCCAAGTGATGATGCCATAAGAGAGGCCTGCCGTACTTTTGATATCGGCTTGATTCATGATGTAGACAACCCATTGGCCAGGCCTATGAGGTAGGTAGTAGATTCTATGAAAGAATCTTTCTCGTAAGATGATTAGATAGATATTTTTGCTACTGTTGAGGCTATCGAGGTTGGTGCACGAACTAAGACTGCAACCACAGATATAGTGGGTACTTTGAGTGCTCTACCACCAGTATAGTTCATACTGCCTATGCCATAAGGGATGCCTTTCGTTGTTATGATGATTTCTCAGGTTGCCTGGGAAGAGGTGGTAACTCATTTGGATAAACTCACTATAAAAGTCAACAAAATGGAAGGTGGAGTACAAAGTTGGATGAAATGGTAGCAAGAGGTACAGGAGAGGTGCTACAATAGAGCCTTGATACATTTTAGTAGAAGATCACTCTACAGCTAGGTAGTGGGCAGGTGTCCAATATTGTTGATATACGAGTCAAGGTTGTTGAGATAAAAAATAGTTTCTGAATTATTTTAGAGGACAGTGGTTTCAAAGCCTATTATAGAGATTGTGATCCCCATAGTCGAGGTGTCGAATATTTGGGCAGTCCTAGTAGATAAACAGGCTGAGCAAATTGAGGAAGACAGAAGAGAAGGAAGAAAAAAAACAAAGAAAATAGAAAAGAAGATAGAGCTACTAAGAAGGCCAGACATAATGGCAGCCAGTATGGTCAGCACCAAGAGATGGATAGAAGATCTGGGGGATCAAGAGATCCAATTTCTGATATTGAGGGGGTCGATGCTATGCCCCCTCTTATTTTTTATCTTGTCTCGATTAGGATAGTTGCTGATGAGAATCGGAGGCGACCTGTGAGCCCATGTCCTTATATTGAATCTTTTGCACCTTGAGCGCCTAGGTATGATTTTTATTCCTACTTTTTATATTTTTTAGCATTGAGAATAGTGCAATGTTCTTACGTTGGGGTGAGGTACCTAAAATTTGGGAGCAGTTTGAAAATTTCCAAAAGTAGCTAAAACTGAAAGTCTATTATGACTTGCAGGTTTGGTCCAAGCAACTAAGATAGGGAGTAGACCAGTGTACCTATAGAAGTTGATATTTTTTATTTTAACCATGATTTCTATGGATTTTGAAAATTTCTGATGTACTTAAAGATTTTGATTCACATTTCGATTTTTCGGTGATTGATGTGACACTACTGATTGTTGTAGATTTTTGAACTGATCTTGGGAAAAGTAGTCTTAACTATGCTGAAGATTTGAAAATATAGATCCCCTTCAAATTTTTTTTAAATAAATACGTGATTTGTATATTTGTGTAGAAACTGTTGCGTATCTGGAAATGGCAACATGATTAGGGCTATTACATGTATGGACAAAACAAGTGCAGAGTCAGATAACTAGAACTTACTAATGTAGCCCTGTGCAAGTGTGTTTAAGTTTTACTAAAGTTCTCGATTGTGTTGGGATCTAGAACTTATCCGATTTCTTTTACTGAAATCTAGGAAAGTTAGGTAGGATGTTATCATAGGCCCTTTTTTTATGAATCCAATTGAGCCTAAAATTCCTACACCAAATGAACAAATCCCTTTGATCCAAATATTTAGGCTTTAATAGCCCAAATTTTCTTGTTACACCTATCACATTTCCATTTCACTTGAAATAAACCTATTTACCCTGGTCCTCCTATGGATATTGTTCCCCTTAACCCAGGAAAATAGCATAAGTTAAGGGTGGCTATTATAGGTGTGCCTAATATAAAAATGTGTATGAACAAAAGAGAGAAAAGTGTGAAGTGTTGAAAAAGAATAAGAAAAAAAAGCATTAGAAAAAGCAAAGTCTGACCCAATTATAATATTCTTAAAAATAGATATAAAGGTGGAAATAAATTGAAAAGTGGAAAGTTTGTGAACCCCAAATAAAGCATAGTGTCCAGGAGGTTTAGTCACTAATAGAATCCCCAAAATATATCCTACAAGCCCCTATACTGCATTAAAATCCAAGTAAAGTCTAATAGTGATCTTACCACAACTATCTGAAAACTTAGGAAAAGAGCATAAGGGTAAGCCTATGGTATTCTATGCACATCGGTGATACTTCTTTATGAGAGAGAGAGAGTTGTACGTCATATCCCAAAAATAGATGAGTCTATATATCTAAAGAGTGAATGGGATTTCTATCACTTTGAGTGCACATGGGTCATGCTGTTAGATTGCTTGATTGTTTGACAAATGTAAATTATAAATCCATGCCCAATTGCCTATTGCTAATATAATGCCATCTTCGGATCCCTTCGGTTTTTGCTAGGTCTTTCTGTTTTAAGCATCGCCTCAAGGATAGAAAAAATATTTGGTTTTACTTGCCTGAGGACATGCCAAAGTTTGAGGGTGTTGATATGATGTAGAAACATGAAACTTTTGATGCTTAAACCCCTGAATTTATGGGAAAACTTAGAGTATTTTGTTAGATATAAAGCAATTTGGTGTGAATTTCAAGTAAAACAAGTCTACCATAGTGCTTGAACAAAAAGTGATGAAAATACTTGGAACATACTAACTTTGATCAATATACGAGTTAGCACTTATGTCATAATTGACCGATACGACTCGTATGCCGAATCATGAGAATACAAGAACTAATTGTAAAATAGAAAAACCATGTATGAGAAAGATACTACTCAAATATCCCAATTGTAAGGTAGGATATGAGTCATATTTTGAAGTAATGAGTATAACATAATGCAAGCTGCTATTCAAAAATTAAAGTGTCAGAAGGATATGAGTCGAAAGTTTTAGTACGACTCGTATAGAGATGTCGTATGAAAACCAATGAGCTAGAGCTGAAAAGACTGAAGTCCCAGGTAGATACGGATAAATAATCTTAGTCGTATACATGGTTACAATTCATAATCTAAAATCGTAAGCTGAACAGAGAGTTAAAGTCGTAGGAATTTTAGACATTGGACTAATTACGACAAGGTAGGGTATTACTCGTAAGATGAGGATACGAGTGACGACAAAGTCTTACCGACTGCCTACTTAACTTTATATTTTCCATTTTTAATAGGATTTTTAGGTTATTTTCAGATATTATAAATACACTAGGGTTTATCTTTTATTGCGTTACGAGTAGTGACATTTTTTTATGCACAATTACATACTTTTACAATTATTCTTTAGATTTGAGGGTTTTATTCAATTAAAAACTTTGGAGTTTATTTATCTTATTCTTTTCCAATTGATTTTATGTGTTCTTCATTGATATTCATGATTTCTTTCACAAAGTTGAGCGGCTAATCTCGTTATCTAGGGTTGTAGGAACCTTGGCGGATTAACTTCGTAGAGAAAATGTGACACATATCTTTTCAAGGGTTATGCATGTATCCTAATTCTTCTTCTCTATAATTGGTTTCAAGTAACTGCAAGATCTTGAGATAAAAGTTTGTATTCGCATTCTTTTGATAACCAAGAAGCTTGTGATTGGGAAAAGAGATTAGGACAGTAATTTGGGATTTCTACCTCCACCTTATAGTACCCGCATCCCATCTTATCACTGGATCCCATAACTAAGGTCAAGTAAACTGAGGCCGTAGCAAGGGACAATAAGGCAACACCCGACGATGATGACCAAGTCTAAGGTTGAAATTTATCTTCACGCTTAAAAGGCCGCTGATAATACCTATCTTGTAGACTTTACAAGTAGAGCACTAGAGTAGTGGGTTGATCATGAGAAATCTATGGAGTTGAGGATCCAAGGGGAACATATCCCTAGCGTTTGTCTCCTATTGATTACCTCTCAAAAGTACTCAAGAATTGGTTACTCTTTGCTATTGATAACAAAATTCACCCCATTTACTTTCTTATACTACTCGAGGGCTAAATCAAGGCTAGTTAGTGAAATCGGGATATCTAACTTAGCCACGTCGTGCCACGACATTAAATCAAGCGTTGCATGGGAGGCAACCCAGGTGTTTTTGTACTTTTTTATTTTATAGGGTAATATGTTTGTTCAATGTGCAAGGGTAAAATATACTGATAAAATCCAATGTCATAAATAAAAGGTATCACATAAACTCTATATGAGTTATATCTATATGGTACAACTCATGAGAAGTAGTCATAATGACCTGGGAGATGAATCAAAATAAAAAATTAAGTTCTAGAATGCATATGACTCTCGATATGAGTCATAGCCTCTGGTTAAGGATCGTGACCAGGAGTCGCACCCACTCACGAACCCAAGTAAGATTACAGGCCACACAAGTCAATAAAATATCCTGTAAGCCTGGGTATGAATCTTATCAAAAATTTGTCCCCTGTCTTACTAGGTCAGTTCTTGGGTTTGGCCCGATCAAAAACATCAATGAAAAGGAAAATGTTAACATGATTGAACACTCGAGACTTCTAACTTGTACCCGCATAGTTTTCTTCCAAATTTTGAACTCAAATCCTATGAATCAACTTGTTTTCAACTAAATCTATTTACCAACAACCTTGAACTAGTCGATTGGAGCAATTTTTATTCAAATTCGAGGTTGTTAAGATCGTAAAACTAAAATCTTCTACTCTACACATACAAAGTAAGTTTTCGACCTTATTTTTGCTTAATTATAAGTTAAAATATGTAGACTGAGGTATTGTTAACTTGGTTTAAGTGAAATTTCTTTATTTCATGTTTTGTTGGTACACTATCTTTGCAATTTGAAGGGACAATTAAAAATGGGGGATTAACTAGGGTTTAGGTATGGATTTTTGTATTTTGTTTGTTTTAAATATTGCATATAGCTGAATAAAGAAGTGGATAGTTTAGGAATTTTATTGGATTCAAACTTTGAAAGTTGAACTCTATGTTGCAGTGGATAAGGGACTCCTAATGACTCTTACCCACAATTACAACAGTCGTAATGAAACTCATACCCACTGACAACATGTAAATCTAACAAATTCAAAGTTCTGGAATGGATACGACTAAACCTTATGAGTTTTTTCCAGACCTTACGACTCGTACACATTAATCGTATCTACTTGGGAAGTAAATAAATTGAACAAAAGTTTTTGATAAGCTTATGACCATTGGTCATGAGTCATAACCATCTGGTATAACTGGTAAGGAGGAGTCTTAATCTAGACAATAAACAATGATCATGCACTATCTTGGTTACGAGTCAGGTTTACGAGTCATACCTAGTGGGTACGACAAGTACCCACCACTTGTACCCAACTGGAACAAGGCACATAAAAGTTTCATTTTAGATTTTTCTTGATTTTCTTTCTTTTCTTAGTTACTAAGCTTAGGGTATTTATAAGAAAAATGCCTCTAAAGACTGTGTCTTTATCCAAAACTATGGTAAAGAAGGGAAATAAACAAGCACCAGTAGAGAGTGATAAAATAACCTTCTCTAAGTCTTAAACTATCTCTGAAAGCAACAGGGAAGAATATACTGGAACCTCATCAAAGAAATATGCTCAGAAAGGCAAGGCACCAACTAAGGCAAAGGGGAAGAGATTAGTTCCCAAAGTATCTAACACACCACCACCTAAGGGTCCGAGAAGAAAGAATGCAACTATATCTTGACCACACACACCACAGCCTGTGGATGACAAATACAATGATGATAATGAGAAATATGAATCCAGTTCAACTGAGGAGAGTTCAGATGACGTTCAGGGTCCCGAGGTAGATACTACCCTGATAGATAGACAAGACCCCCCACTCACACTATCCCCTACTTCAGTGCCTATTTTAGAACTAGGGGACTACCCCATTATACAGATGATATTTAACACGAGACTATTTCATCTATCAGAGGTAATATTAAGAGAGTTTTGTATGAGAAGAGATGGATGACTACTACAGGTATGGCAAAATTTCTAGAATTTGCAGAATTGTTCAAATAGTATGGTTTTGAATGGATAATGAGAGCTCCAGGATAGTATACTGAGGTGTTAATCTGTGAGTTTTATGTAGCTTATAAGGGAGAGTTGACGAGGAAATATCCACTGGGCATCTGTGGAAGGCAGTTGATCCTATTCCCTCCCTAATAATTCATAGATTTTGGGTTGATATATCATCTCTAGCCATTGGAAGATATTTGTATGGAACAACATATTAGGTCCTGGCCAATACAATAGAAATGGATTATAGAAAAAATGAAATGAGTAAAATAACCAACCATAACTTAGGTACTGATGACAAGATGGTGATGTTCCAATGGATCGCCTAGAGGATAGTTGAACTGGGAGAGCATACCACTTGGGTTATAGGTAGTATTGGGGAGTCGCAGTAGATAAAGAAGGGTACCCTCAACTTTGAGGTAAGGCTTGGATTACTATAGCCTGTCATGGGCTATGTCCAACTACAGGTAATAATGTGTTGAGTCCATTCTGGGTGCGATGATAATAGGTTTTATAGTTGGGGATAATTTTGATGTTGGTAAGTTGTTTGCCCGAGAATTAAAAGATACGACTATTGCAGAGTAGAAGGAGTTGCTAGAATACCCCGGCATGATCACGCAGATATGTTTAGCTATGGGGATATTAGAGATCCTTGTTAATGATGCCATGAGTGAGACCCACCTGACTTTAGATATCATCCTGATTCGTGATGCATCAAACCCATTATCCAAGCCTATGAGGTAGGCAGCAGATGCTATGGCAGGAGATTTCCCACAAGATGATCAACTAAATATTATTTCTACTACTGAGGTCACAGAGATTGGTGCATGGATTGAGACTGCACCCACAGATACAGTGGGTACTTTGAGCACTCCACCGTCAGTGTACTCCGTGCCCCCTAGGCCATGAGGAATGCTACAAAAGTAAACAACATGGAAGTTGGAGTACAAAGTTTGATAAAATGATAGTTGGAGGTACAGGATAAGTGTGTATAAGAGCGCCTCAGTGAATTTGAGTTGAGGATCACTTGATAGGTAGGTAGTGGGCAGGCGTCCAATGATGCTAATGTATGAGTTAAGGAAGTTGATATACAGAAAATAGTTGCTAAATTATCCAAGAGGCCGATGGTTGCAGAGCTTATTATAGAGACTTTGATCCCTACAGTCGAGGTGAAAAATATTTAGGCAGTCCTGGTGGATAAGAAGGCTAAGAAAATAGAGAAAGACAGAAAAGAAAAGAAGCAAGAAAGAAGACCAAAAAAAGAGGAAAGAGGCAAGAGTTGCGAAGAAGGCCAGACATAATGGCAGCCAGTATGGTCAGCACCAACAGATTGCTAGAGGATATAGTAGATCGAGAGATCCAGTTGTTGATGCTGAGGTGGTCGGTATTGTTCCCCCGCCTGTTGTTGATCCTATCCCAATTGGGATAATTGTTAATGAGAGTGGGACTCGACCTAAGAGCCCACGTCCTGATATTGATGCTCTGATGCCTTGGGCACCAAGGTATGATTTTTATACCTACTTTTATTATTTTTTTAGCACTAAGGATAGAGCAATATTCTTAAATTGGGGTGGGGTATTAATAATTTCGGAGTAGTTTGAAATTTTTTAGATATATCTAAAACTGAAAGTCTGTTATGACTTACAGGTTTGGTGTAGGTAGTTGAGATAGGGAGTAGATCAGCACGCCTATGGAAGCAGATATTTTTTATTTTACCTATGATTTTTATGGATTTTGAAAATTTGGGATGTACTTAAAGATTTTGATTTTGATTTAATTTTATGATTGATGAGACACTGTTGATTGTTGTGGGTTTTTGAACTGATCTTGGGAAAAGTAGTGTCAACTATGCTGAATATTTAAAAATGTTGAGCCCCCTTAAAAGTTTGTTTAAATAAATGCGTGATTTGTATATTTATGTTGAAACTATTGAGTATATGGTAATCACATTAGGATTAGGGATAGTATTGGTAGGGACAAAACAAGTGCAGAGTTGGATAACTAGCACTTAGTAATGTAGCCTTGTGCAAGTATGCGTAAGGTGTACTAAGTTCCTGGTTGCTTTTACCAAAGTCTAGGATGGTTAGGTAGGATGTTATCATAGGCCCTTTTTATATAAGTCCTCTTGAGCCTAAAATGCCTACACCAAATGAACAATCCCTTTGATCCAAATATTTGAGCTTTAATAGACCAAATTTTCTTGTTACACATATCACCTTCCCATTTTACTTGAAATAAACCTGTTTATCCTTCTCCTTCTATGGATACTATGCACCTCAACCCAGGGAAATAGCCTAAGTTGAGGGTGGCTATTATAGGGGTGCGTGAGTGCAAAACATGTATGAAGAAAAGAGAGAAAAGTGTGAAGTGTTGCAAAAGGAAAAGTAAAATAAGCCCTAGAAAAAAGCAAAGCCTGTCTCAATTGGAATATTCATTAAAAAATAAAGATATAAGGGTGGAAATAAATTAAAAAGTGGAAAGTTTATGCACCTCAAGAAAAGCATAGTGTCTAGGAGGTTTAGTCTCTAAATGAATCCCCAAAAGATATCCTACCAGCCCCTAACCTACGTTACAAGACAAATAAATTCTGATAGTGATCTTACCATGACTATCTTAAAACATAGGAAAAGTGGATAAGGGCAACCCTATGGTATTCTATGCACACCAGTGATACTTCTTTGTGAGAGAGAGAGTTGTTCGTCATATTCCGAAAATAGATGATTCTCTATATCTGAATAGTGAATTGGATTTCTTTGACTATGAGTGCACATGGATTATGCTGCTAGGTTGCTAGATTGTTTGACAAATGTAAAGCATATATCCATGCCCAATTGTTTATTGCTAATGTAATGTCATCATCGGATCCCTTCGTGTTTCTATATGTACTGAATTAGTATACGCAAGTATAAGTTGAAAATTTGAAATTTAATTCAAAATCACTTCCATGGGTTGTTTGAGGTCTTCCTATTTTAAGCATCGCCTTAGGGATAGAAAATAGTATTTGGTTTTGTTTGCTTAGGGACATGCAAAAGTTTAAGCTGAGGGTGTTGATGTGGCGTGTAAACATGACACTTTCAATGCTTAAAACCATGAATTTATGTATGAACTTAGGGTATATTTTTGGATATGATGCACTTTGTTGTGAATTTCATGTAAAATAGGCCTACAACAGTGTTTGAAAAAAAAAAGATGAAAAAGCCTGGAACAGACCAACTTTGACCAGTATACAAGTCTACACTTAAGTCGTAATTGACCGATACGACTCGTATGCTGAATCGTATGAGGAACAAAATTAAAATACAAATCGAGAAACCAAGTATGAAGAACATACAACTCAAGTATCCCAGTCATAAAGCAAGTTACAAGTCGTATGGTGAAGTCCTGAGCATAACAAAATCCAAGATACTATCTAGAAATTGAAGTGTCAGAAGGATACGAGTCGAAAGTTTGAGTGCGACTCATATATAGATGTCATATGAAAACTTTTGAGCTATAGTTAAAAAGACTGATGTCCCAGGTGGATACGGATGAACAATCCGAGTCGTATATGTGGTTATGATTCATAAGCTGAGGATACGAGTGAAGACTGAGTCGTACCAGCGACCGACATAACTTTACCTTTTCATTTTTAATAGGATTTTTATGTTGTTTTGAGATAATATAAATACCCTAGGGTTTATCTTTTATTAGGTTACACATAGTTACATTTTTTTACACACAATTACATACTTTTTCAATTATTCTTAAGATTTGAGGGTTTTATTCAATTAAAGGCTTTGGAGTTTATTTATATTATTTTCTTACACTTTATTTCATGTGTTCTTGATTGGTAATCGTGATTTCTTGCACAATCATGAGTGGCTAATCTCCTTAGCTAGGTGATGTTGGGTGTATTTATGCACTCTAGTGTGATTATTCTAGCTTAATTATTCTTGTTTTGAGAAAAACTCATGTGATTTATGTGTTAATATGATATAAATGAGAATTTAAGTTACCAAGTATGTATTTACAATGTTCAACTTGTTTCCCAAATAATTTAGTGCTTAATTGAGTTATTTAGAGTTCAGCCGAAGAAAACAAGTTTGACTAGCTTGAGCTAGGTGCTTGTCTAGTTGGTTTCTTTTGATTCTAATGTATTTAATGTGTTCAAAATTGTTTTAATTGTGTACTTATATATGGAAGAACTTGTTTGTAATGGTCAAAGTTCAATTGGGTTAAGTTAAGAGTTGGAGCGAATATTTGAAGATCATAGAAATTTGCCTTATCTTAGCTCGTGTTTTGATTTGTCGTCGAGGATATTATGTTGTTACGATATTTAATTTGTGGTGTATGATTATGTAGGAATCTTGGTGAGATGAATATGGTGATAAATTAATGATAAAAAGGCTGGAAATTTATTGGAAATACACTACAAAAGGTATAGGAAAAAGGAGGGACGTTCAACATTTAACCAAAATTTTGGAGTCTAATTCCAGTGATCCAAATTGATAGAAATGCGACACACCAGTCCATATATGCTATGACCAATGTGCCGCATTGATGTGCCAAATGTTCTAAGCATTGCTCCGCGTCACTGAGTTCATGCACGGGTAAAATTTACAATTCTTTGGCGACAAGGCTTGGGCATTGTCCCATTATTAATATAATAGAGTGCACACATCATTATGGAGTTGGGGAATATCTTGGATCACGTGAATTATTTTAATCCTACATGTATTAGGATTATTTTATACGCACCTGGTGGGAATCTTTAAAAGGGAAACAATCTTGATAATTCTTGGAGCATTCTTAGACGTATTTGGAGAAAAAGAGGCGGCTACTACTTTTTAGGTTTTTTTTAATTCTTTCATTAGGTTTTTAATTATTCATATCATGTATTCAATTATTTGGATCGTGATTATGAATATAATTGTCTAAACGCCATCTTTTCAGGGTTAAAGCCAAGAACACGAATACTATTGTTTTGGATTAAATTCGTTTAATTTTACTTAACATTATTGGTTGTTTGTTTATTCTTATTTTAATTATTTTGGGGATTGATCACCCAAAAAATACACCTATTGTCGACCTTTTGATATTGGGAGAGGGAATAGGGAGATAGAACGTGGGAATAAACAAAGTATGTTTCTTATTTCTTTATAAAATAAGGAATTTTAATTACTGTCTAGGACAGGGATGTACTTAGATGCCTTTCTTGATTCACATGTAGGATGATAGCTTAAATAAATTAATTGAATTATTACATCCCCACTCAATGATGTAGTTGTAATGTCCATATTAGGTAAACAATTAGAGGTCGGGAGACCATGATCATGTGATTAACCCTATGAGTAAACAACAAAGATAAGCGAGTTAACGAGTGAAATTCAATAATATAGTATGATTGTTCGAAGTTCTTTAACCTTGGGTTTTACTCTATTGATTGTTTCAAGACTTTAATTTACGCATTGTTTTCTTTACTTTAATTTACATTATTCCAAATGCTTTTTGGTTACTCTTGCACTAAATTAATCGTAAAAGTTAACTAGAATTGTATATTTGTTAGATCAAGTCCCTGTAGGATCGATACTTAGCTTCTTGAAGGCCACTTTACTACTTGGTAGACCACGTACACTTGCATGTGCACTTGGGTGCTGTTATATTTTTGGTGCCATTGTCGGGGACTTATTATTTGGACACTATTTATTTTAGTTTTATTTTTAGATTTATTTGGTGTTTTTTACGCTTGGTCTTGGTTATGTTTTTACAGGAAACAGGTTTACAAAAGAAGGCAAGGGATTAGGACTTGGTTGAACCAAGCATCGAACCTGAGCAATTTTTCCATAGACAAGGGAGAGAAGCAAACCTTCTACCCAAAATTCTGAAAATCGC
Organism: Capsicum pubescens; assembly: GCA_030864215.1. Lineage (NCBI taxonomy): Eukaryota > Viridiplantae > Streptophyta > Magnoliopsida > Solanales > Solanaceae > Capsicum > Capsicum pubescens. The sequence goes on along the minus strand of CM061547.1, from coordinate 156,207,603 downwards.
AGAAGACCAAGATAATCCTGCCATCATGGCTGATGAATAAGCAGCCCGTAGGACAATTAGAGAAGTGGCAATCCCACTTCAAACCAATTTGACCTCCCCATTTCAAAAGCCAAAAACTTGAGGAAATTTCAATCTTAAACAGAATATGGTACAACTTCTGATTAGTAGTGGACACTTCACAGGTCTTTCACATGAAGATCCACATGTCCACTTATGAAATTTTCAAGAAATTAGTGATATATTCATTCCTACGTGTGTGAATGCAGATAATGTAAGGATAAATTTATTCCCCTTTTCACTAATTGGGGAAGCAAAAAAGTGGTTGAATGAAGAATTGGAAAACTCAATCACATCATGGGATGACATGGCCAGAAAATTCCTTATTCAATTATTCCCAACCACAGAGCTTAAGGGAACCCGGAATGGCATTCAGACTCGAGGAGTGCCACAAAAAGAATTGCAAGTGTATTGGAGGTAGACCAATTCACAGTGTTATTAACTGAGGTTGCAGCATTGCATAATATGATAAACACTCAATTTAGTAGCCTGAAATTAGGATTTATACAGCCTACCATAGCAGTCAATGCAGTTTAGCAAACTAGTGGTTGGTGTGAAGTTTGTGGTAATAGAAATCATTCTACAGCTATGTGTGCTTCAAATCCAGAATAGATAATATATGTGGTCAATGTTCAGAGGCCTAATTATGGTAATGCCTACAACACGAAATGGTAGAGTCTGCCTTGGAATGCTCAACAATAGCAAATTCAGAAACCACAAGCATAACCAAATCAGTCAACTAGCAACATGGAAGAGATGATGAAATAGGTTCTAGCTAATCAATCACAGTTGGCTAAAAATGTAAAAAATCAGCAAGCAACCCAGAGAATCTAAGAGTTACATTTGGAACAGTTACAACAAGTAGTAAATACTAGGCCTCAAGGTGGTTTACCAGGATATACAGAAAATCCAAAACTAGTTATGGCAATCACTTTGAGAAGTAGTAAAGATTTTCAAGGATAACCTCCCAAAGCAACAAAGGAGGTAGATGAAGATTTTACTAATCCACAGGTAAATGAAAATGTTTCCAAGAAGTCGAGAAAGTCTAAGTACTCGAATGAAAAAACTGTTGAAGAAAAGAAGATGCCGCCACTTTCTTTCCCTTAGAGAAAGGCAAAAGAGGATGTAATGTTTCAGAAGTTCTTTGACATGTTCAGAGAGATTCACATTAAGGTACTTGCCTTTGTTAGACTTTTTGCATGGTATGCCCAAGTATGCTACGTACTTGAGGGATGTGGTTGTGAATAAGGTAAAATTGCAGGATGTGGACACGGTAGCACTCACTGAAGAGTGTAGCGCTGTAATGATACAACAGATGCTGAAAAAACTTAAGGACCCTGGAAAGTTTACTCTTCTCATCCATATTGGAAACAACGAGGTGGTTCAGGTACTTAGTGATTTAGGAGAAAGTATTAAATTGATGCCCCTATCTCTGTTCAATACATTGGGTTTGGGTGATCCTAGACCATACACAGTGCGAATACAGCTAGTAGATGGATCCATTGCCTATCCAAAAAGAATCATTGAGGATATCTTTATAAAGGTTGGTAAATTTGTTATTATGCTGACTTTATTATTCTAGACTTTCAGGAAGACGAACTGATACCAATCATCTTGGGGCATCCATTCTTAGCAACCTAAGGAGCGTTGACTAATGTGAGGAAAGACACACTCAAAATTAGTTTGGAGGATGAAGAGTCTGTATTTAAAGTTTACAAAGCGCTTAACAAAATATCCCAATATAAAGAATTATGTATGATCAATATTATTGAGGAGACAGGTGTGGGGTGGTTAGTCTATCAAGGACTTCTTCAGACACCTTTATTGAGCAGCCAAAGCCTCCAATACCACAACCTGATAAGATGGAAATTAATGAGCTTGAAAAGGCTAAAGTTGAAAAACCTGTTACCCTTGAGAATTCACAGCCAAGAGGGGTAAAAATAATAAGAAGGTGGAGACTGAGGGTGAAAAAGAGAAGAAAAGAGAACAACTAAGTCGTTAAGTTGGTTTGTGCTATGATACCAAATCAGGCGCTGCTTAGGAGGCAACCCAAGTAAAGTAGGTATGTTTTATTTGTAGTTTTTAGTTTTTACTTCACGTAGTTTTTGTTTTTTTAGTCATAGGTTGATAGGAAGTCTGAGTACTGAAAACCTGAGCTAAGTAGCATGGCAAAGACTGAGTGTGGGGTCCCACGGATCTTTTTTATGCAAAAGATGCTACTAGATAGGCCTAGATGCCTCAGGGAGTATTTCTATCACTTACTTTTAAAAATTCACTTTGGAGACAAAGTAGATTTTAAGTGCGGGGTGGGGAAATTCCCAATTTTTGGCTCAATTTAAAATTTTTGTGTAAGATATTTAAGTTGGTACTATTTTTTATTGCATGTGCAAGTATTTTTTTGGTAAAAGCATGTTGATCGATACGAATTACTATTTTTGAGACTTTAGGCTCATGCTTGTAACTCTAGTACTTGTGGCTTAAATTCGAATTCATGCTATTGTTTGGTTAAGATTCTATGATGATCCTATTGAGTTTAGTATGTTCCATGTGTGTGTGAGGTATTCGTATAGTACTTGTTGCATGTGATGACTAGAACTTTCCCGGTGCGTATGCAAATCGAAATAAAAAATGTGAGTTTAGGAGATGATTTAGGCATTTCTTTTATAGCCTTGTTTTATACCTTTTATTACCTACCCTTGTGAGTTATCATAATAAAACCCTTTGAGCCTTTAGATTTTTCCTTTGTATCCTCATTTGTAGCCTAATCCTTTCTTTGGTAAACCTTAATTTGATCTAAAAGCTCCCAGGCACTTTAATGAAAAATTTATTTAGTAAGGAGTTTGAGAAATAAGAAGAAAGATGTAAATTTGATTCCCCAAGGTAATAGTTATTGGTGTTGATAATTTATGTACGGTGGATGGGTTTTCTAGACATTATGCTAGAAATATTACCATGTTTGTGAAAAAGAAAAAGAAAAAGCAAAAATATTGATTCATGTGGTAATAAACAATACTTCCACCATGTGTTTGTGAAAATTCTTAATAAAAATGAGGCAAAACAAAATATATGGGTAGATAAAAATGGTGTAAATTGGTTGTTGGATATTGGTTCTAAATGTATGATGTAGTGTATTAAAGTTCTTAGAAAGTTTAGTCACTATTTCCAAATAGTTCCTACTCGTCCCTTATCCTACATTACGACCCAAAAAAGACCTATTTGATCCTAAGTTCATCATTTTTATATTAGTGAAGCACTACACTAATGTCAAGCCTATGGTTCACTATGTGTAACTTGTGAATTCCTTGTGAGAGTTAGCGTAACTTGATTCTTGTACCCATTACGTTATAAATTGCATTATTATGAGTGATTATGGGTAACTCTCTTGTTGTGAGGACATATGTTTGATGAATGTGGGTGATTTGTATGATGTCCTTCATTGAGTGATAAGCATGAGTTTGCCAACCAGTTTAGTCAAGTCTTGAGGCTCGGGCTCTTCGAAGTAGTATTCATGAGCTTTCAATTGAGTATTTTGCATTTAGTAGAAGTGTAGAGTCTCCTCACCTTATGATTCTTAGAGTTAAGAGTTGTTCAAGTATGAACAAGGCTTTAAGTATGGGGTGGTGATGTTGGGTGTATTTATGCACTCTAGTGTGACAAGTATAGAATAATTATTCTTGTTTTGAGGAAAATTCACGTGCTTTATGTATTAATATGATATAAATAAGCATTTAAGTGTTGAAGTACGTATTTACAATGTTCAACGTGTTTTCCAAATAAGTTTGTGCTTAATTGAGTCATTTAGAGTTCAACCGAGAAAACTAGTTTGACTAGCTTGAGTTAGATGCTTGTCTAGTTGGTTTCATTTGATTCTAACGTATTTAATGTGTTCCAAATTTTTTAAATGGTGTAATTATATGTGGAATAACTTGTTTTTAATGGACAAATTTTAATTGGATTAAGTTAAGAGTCGGAGCGAATAGTTGAAGATCATGGAAATTAGGCTTATCTTTGCACGTGTTTTGATTCGTCGTTAAGGATACTACGTTGTTATGATCTTTAATTTGTGGTGTGTGATTATGTAGGAAGTTTTTTGAGATGAATATCGTGATAAATTGATGATAAAAAGGCTGGAAATTTATTGGAAATACACTACAAAAGGCATGCGAAAAAGGAGGAACGTTCAACATTTGACCAAAATTTTGGAGGCTAATTCTAGTGAGCCAATGCGATAGCAATGTGATACACCAGTGTAGAAATGCTATGACCAATTCACCGTGTTGATATGCCAAATGAGCTAAGCATCGTGTCACATCACTGGGTTCATGCACGGCCAAAATTTGCAATTTTTTGTCGACAAGGCTTGGGCATTGTCCCATTATTAATATAATAAAGTGCACACATCATTAAGGAGTTGGGTAATATCTTGGATCACGTGAATTATATTAATCCTACATAGATTAGGATTATTTTATACACACTTGGTGGGAATCTTTAAAAGGGAAACAATCTTGACAATTCTTGGAGCATTCTTGGACGTATATGGAGAAAAAGAGGCGGCTACTACCTTTTAGGTTTTTTTTAATTCTTTCTGTAGATTTTTAACTATTCATATAATGTATCAATTATTTGGATGGTGATTATGAATATTATTGGCTAAACACCCTCTTTTTGGGGTTAAATCCAAGAACATGAGTACTATTGTTTTGGATTAAATTCGTTTAATTTTGCTTATCATTATTGGTTATTTGTTTATTCTTATTTTGACTATTTAGGTATTGATCAACCATAATAAACATCTATTGTTGACCTTTTAGTCTCGAAAGAAGGAATAGGGAGATAGAACTTGGGAATAAACAAAGACCGATTCTTATTCTTTATAAAATAAGGAATTCGAATTAGTGACTAGGACAGGGATGTACATAGATGTCTTACTTGATTCACACATAGGATGATATCTTAAATAACTTAATTGGATTATTATATACCCACTCAACGATGTAGTTGTAATGTCCATATTAGGTAAACAATTAGAGGTCGAGAGACCATGATCATGCGATTGACCCTATGAGTCAACAACCAAGATAAGCGACTTAACGAGTGAAATTCAATAACATAGTATGATGGTTCGAAGTTCTTTAACCCTGGGCTTTACTCCATTGATTATTTCAAGACTTTAATTTACGCATTGTTTCCTTTACTTTAGTTTACAATATTCAAAATGCTTTTTGGTTACTCTTGCACTATATTAATTGTAAAAGTTAAACTAGAATTGAATCGTTGTTAGATCAAGTCTTTGTGAGATCGATACTTGGCTTCTTTAAGGTCACTTTACTACATGGTAGACCATGTACACTGGCATGTACGCTTGGGCATTGTCAGTAGGGTTGTTGGAACCCTAGCAGATTAGCTACGTAGAGAAAGTGTGACACACATCTGTTCTAGGGTTTTGCATGTATCCTAATTCTTCTTCACTATAATTGATTTCAAGTAACTGGAGCATCTTGAGATAAAAGCCTGTATTCGCATTATTTCGATAACCAAGAAGCTTATGATTGGGAAAAGAAGATTAGGACAATAATTTAGGATTTCTACCTTGACGAGTGGTGTTTTGACCACTCATTCATACTCATTATCCGTTCACAATTCCTTGATTTTAATTCATAAATATGATACACTTATGGTTAGATGCACTAATATCAACTCGATGCAGGTAAAAAAAAGCTAACGAGGTAAAAAAATATGGATTAGATCTGAAAATAATAAAGAGAAAGCATACAAAAGTGCAGTTGAAGACCTGGATTGCACCAGCCCCGGTTACCACGACTGTGGTCCTCTAGCTGTAGTCGAAGTCGATCAAGAGAGTCAGAGAAATATGGTCGCAGAATCTAACCGCGATTGCGTGGGCGCGGTCGCAGTCAAATACATGCAAGAATGGATCAATGGGAACTATACCAAGGGTAGAATTGGAAATTGTCATAGACAAATCTCAAATAATATATAAGCAAAACCCTTTCTTCTTTGGGTATTGCTTGTCTCACAATATAGTTTTGAATTCTAAGCTTGAAACCCTAACTGGGCAAGTGTGTAGTCAACTTTTAAGACTCAAATTTCTTAATTTCTCATTGAAGAATGAATGTTTTGGTTGATCCACATGGTATATCTCTCTTTACTTTCTTCATGAGTAGAAAAATAATTTAGTCTTGGGATTATGTTGAATTAGTGTGTAATTATGTGTGGATATTTTTGGGTTTGCATGGATTTTAGTTGTTGAGTATGGATTTTACCATTGCTTGAGCTTATTAGTTGGGATTTGATGGGTGAAAACTCCAAATTTCCAAATATGTTTGATGGGTGAAAGATCCAAGCTCTAGAAACCCTTTTTCATCCTCGAAAGAGGGACTTAGGTGAATATTAGGTAACCCATAATATCCTTGAAAGAGAGTTATCAGGCGATAAGGAAATGGAGAACAACTTAGTCTATGGTTTACTACTCTTTGCAATCTAAGAAATAAGTGTTTAGGAAGTGTAAATCATGTCAAGATCATCATCCTAGAAATAGGGATGCTTGGTTGAGGTTTTGGGTGGTTACATAAACTCCACACTTATTAGATGCTCGAAAGAGACAATAGGTGAAATCATTGTGGTTTTATCGAAAGATTGACCTCAATGACATTCGACCTAGCCTATCCATTACTTAACAAATAAATACTTTGATAAACCAACAATACGCCACATATGTTACCTCTAAGGAGATATTATCCCAAGATTCCTCCAAACCTTGAATTTAGACCAAAGATAGCATTCACTCCGTACTAGTTAAAGTTTGTGAGAAGAATTTTTTATGATTTCCCCTAATGTACTTATAGATGTCTTTTCCATTAGCATTCAGGGTAACCTCATAGTAAGGTGAGCACCCATAGGTTGGAAGTCTATATCATTCACTTCTTCAGATTTGACCCCAATTTACATTGGGTTTCTTGACAACGATCACCTCATCCCTCAAATATGGGAGTGAGTTGAGCGTTATTAAAATGGTGTCGTTGCTTGGGAGTGAAATATAGATTTTTCTTATGTGGTGCTATTCTTACTTGGGAATACTCGGAGTGGGGTAATTTACTTTATTTGTTATTTTTTACTATTTTGTAGGCAATCAAAGTGTGAACAGAGCAATTAGTATAATGCAAGTAATTTTGGTCCTTTGATGCCCCACTAGATGATGAGGGCACATTGAATGAAGCGGGGAAAACAAGAGTTATCAGCATCCCACCAACCAACAAAAATGGTGTGTTTCATGTGACTAGTGTTATGCTTCACATATTGTAAATGAAAGGATTATATGTAGGTCAAGCATAAGTTTGTGCGCCATTTAACATTGTGCATATTACACAAGAATCTATCCGGCTTTGACTCTTCCCATTTTCACTAATGGGTGAAGCATTTTTATGGATCCAATCACTTCCACCTAGCTCAATAATCTCTTGGGAGGAGCTCACCATGGTGTTCCTTGATATATACTTTCCACCATAAAAAATTCTTCAAAAGCAGGATGAGATTGTAAACTTCCGGCAATTGAATGGGGAACTTCCGGATAAGATGCTTCTTGAGATTTTCTATAGAGCTCATGACACATTGATAAAAATGGTTTTGGATAATATGGCGGGTGGATCTACTGTCAAATTGTATTATCTTGCGGCTTTACAATTGATAGGTGAAGTATCCAAAAAAAACTAGGGGTGGAACACACATGACGCTGATGCTTCTAAAACCCCTTCTACTACCTCCATGGTGACCAATAAGAAATGAAAATGAGAAAAGGAGAAGGAGGAGAACATGGCCAGGATGATGACCCAGCTTGAGCTTCTAATAAAACATGTTTTGGGAGTACCCGTGAAAGCGGTAAATGCCATAACATCAAAGCCGTATGAAGACGATGATGAGGCAAAGAAATTGGATGAAGAAATTTGGTACTTGGCAAACTACTCGGGGGCTTCCCGACCCACCTACTAAAGGCAAGGTGGGAATCAAGTTTAGATAGATCGAAATCAAGATAGAGATAGGAGAGATAAGAAATGTGACTATGACCGCTACATTTCTCCTCATGATAGGGATAAGGCCAAGGAGTCAAATATCATTGACCCTAAAAAGTTTAAGACCAAAGATGTTTAGGCACGAATCTTGAGTAGAGTTGAAGGTACAAATAAAGTAGTCTGTGAGTTAAAGAGTGATTTATCCTTACTCTCCTAAACGGTGGTATCTTACTCCACCTCCATCAAATAATTGGAGACCCAAGTCGGGTAAATCTCCACGCAACTAAAGGCAAGGTCTAGAAGTGGACTTTCGAGTGAAATAATTGTTAATCCAAAGAATAAAGCACAAGTTGTAGCAATTATAACTAGAAGTGGGAAAGCATTTTACTGAAAATATGCCCAAGGCCAAGGTAAAGGTGGTGATACCTTAAAGAAGTAAAGCAAATAATGAGAAAAAGCTAGATGAAAGTGATGAGGAAGTGGTCAAAGTTGAAAAGTCAAAAGGAGAAGCAATGCCAACCATCCATGTTCCTCCTCCGTTCCTTCAAAGATTGCATAAAAAGGAAGAGAGTGACAAATTGAAAGAATTTACGATAAATCATAGCAATCTTTCCATAAATATCCCACTCTTGAGGCGATAAAAGAGATTCCAGGATACGCTAAGTTAATGAAGAAGTTAAGGTCTAAGAAGAAGCTCGTTGAGGGTTCTACCATCAAAATTACTCATAGGTCTAGTGCTATCATTGATGTAAAAGTTGTGGAAAATAAAAATGACCCCAGAGGCTTCACTATCCCTTGCACCATTGGTACTCATGAGTTTGCAAAAGCTCTTTGTGACCTTGGTGCAAGAATCAACCTAATGTCATATGTCATCTATAAGAAAATTGGTTTGGACACTCCTACCCAAACCTCAATGCGACTTTTGATGGTGGACCAGTCAATAAAAAGGCCGGTAGGTACATTGTTTGATATCCTCATGAAATTGGACAAATTCATTCTCCCAGCCGATTTTATTGTATTGGATTGTGAGATGGACCAAGAGGTGTGTATAATTCTTGGTCGTCCTTTCTTTGCCACTGGGAGAACCATTTTAGATCTTGAATTGGGGGAGATAAAATCTTAGGTGCAAGAAGATGAGGTATCATTCAAAATTTGCAAGTCAAAGAAGCAAACCGCGAAGCTCTAAGTAGTATCCGTGGTGGATGTTGAAAATGAGACAGTGAAAAATGAGGGGTTTGAAGACCCACCGTGAGATTAAAAAAAGAAAAACATCGTGCCATGATGATAAATAAGGCACTAGGTGGGAGGCAACCCATAAATTCCACGATAGTGGCTCGTAACCTTTTTGTTATTTTTACGTAGTGTAGATGTTGCCTTTTGCATTTGAATAATCCATGCATGTGTGGCACTTTGGATTGCATTGAATGAGTTTTGAAAAGGGTAATGTATGAAAGTTTACTTTTAAAATCCGAGTAGGATAGTTCTATGAAAATTGTGTAAAATGCTGAACAGGGGAAAATAGGGGAGAAAAAACTACTCTTAGTTACCGCAATTGCGGACACCATGCGTGATCGCTTCTACACTGATGCCCGTGGTCGTGGCCCCTGATCGCGTTGTGGTCATTTCAGTAATTTAACCCCTAGCCTCCTTATTTCCCTCACACTCCCTTTTTAAGATTTTACTTTTAAATCTAAGCTACATTGTTAGCCAACTTGTAAGTTCTCGATCAGCCTCCGTTCACATCTCCCTTGCATCACAACTCCAGTAGGTGACATGAACCCTTGCTTTCATTTTGAAAAATAGGCCATTGAGTACATGATTAAGAGAGGTCCTAGAGTTTTAATTGTTATGCTTTACATGTGGTCATAATTATTAATATTGTGGTGTTGGTTGCTTGATTGAGGTGTGCACACAAGTGGAAAAACCCTGAGTACCCAATAGTATGTATGGTAGACAAATGTAATATGCACACGTTATGTTTGATAAATTGCTCAAATGAACTTTTAATAGTAGAATTTACTTTTGAAGGGCACATTCACATACACTAGTAGCATTGTTCACATAACCTTCATTTGTGCACATATTGTCGAACATACAGGTAGTCTAGAATTAGGAGGAAGTTGAACATGCAGAACTGAGATGGAACCATCCTTAGGTGTCGCCAGTGTGGTCATAGACTGAAACCACGGTAACATAGATGCGACTCTTATACCACGATCACGGTAACTGAGGGAAGGTTCCTATCATTTCAAAAATCTTTTACTCCTAATTTTTAGCCAGGCAATCCCTAGCACCTAGTCCAATGAACTTAAAGGGTCAATCTAGCATAACTTGCATGCTCAACTGACATTCAAAAATATAATGTGTATTTAATGCTTTTAGGAAAATATCATGGACAAGTTTGATCACATCAGATTTATGGCACCCGAACGCCACACTCAATACTACACTGATCATTCAAAGACAAATTTGTTATTCGAAAGAGGAATTTACTTTGAGAATTTACCGGCGAAACTACCAACTTTTCATGACAAACTTGAAGCTATAGGGTGTAGGTGCTTTTCCCTGGATCCATGCATTGTAAATAAGCAATGGGTCCATGAATTTTATGATAATATCAATAAAGTATTTTTCTCAAACCTACTCAATGTGATTGTAAAGATGCAGGGGAAGAAGGTAAAAGTTAGGGCTAAGCAAATCAATGATGTTTATGGTCTCAAGTAGGCAGACATGGGTGAATTCAAGGAAAAGGGGTGTAAATCAGGGAATTGATTGGCACAACGGCTATGTCCCAGAAATAAAGTCTCATAGAACATGAATAAAAGCAACATCTCCATGAATTACTTCACTTTTGAGGCTCGGATATGGTGGCACATCATTTGTAACCGAGTGTCTCACTGCACACACGTGACTCTTATGCCATATGTGTAAGGTTGATTTTATTCATCTCTTGTGTACTTGTGCTATCTAGAACTTTCTCCTCTAGTCTTTCATAGCTAATTTATATTGTACTTGGTTAGAGAAATGATCTTAGGTAATCTTTGTGATTTTGGTACCCACTTTAAGCCTAAAAATCCTACCCTTTCATAAGTGTAATCCCTTGTACCCATTTCGAGCCTTTGGACCTTTCTTTGGCAAACACATTACAAGCCATGAACCATTATTTTTATCCCTTTTTTGAAACATATCCTTCTTGAACTTGAGAATGTAATTTGAGACAAAAATCCTAAGTTGGGGGTGTAAAAGATTGAAGGAAGAAAGCTTGGTGCCACAAAGAGTGAGTGTATGCCTAATGTGCCTAAGTTTTGAAAAGAAGTGAATAGAAAAGGAAAGGACCCAACAAAGAAAAGATAACCTTAACATTGCAAGAAAATTTTTTTTGGTCAAATAGTAAGAATTTTTATTTAACCAAAAGTGCTAAGTTACAGTTCTGCCAGTTTTTTTGGACTCAGGCTGGCTACTCATATTCTAGCATTGCAGTTTCAAGTTGCTTACATTATATTTGATCTAGCTTTAACCATACAAACCATACTACTAATTAGCTAGCTGGGATATGTATTCATTTGTTGTAACTTTGGTTCCCATTTAGGATGTTGTTTCCCTGTTATATGGAGTTGTATTGCTACTTTATAGAGTCTTTGTGTGGTCTCTTATTCCTGGTTTCTGAATCTTCTAGCATTCCTTTCAGCCCAAATTTGATAAAATGTTATAGCATAGCAGAATTCGAGCAGTCCTGCTTGAGGTCTATTGTTGTTGATCTTCTTTGTCAGCCATGCCACTTCATGGTTCTATTATAAGAAATTAAGATAAAAGAAGTTGGGTGACCAAAGGAAGCAAAAAAAAAAAGGCTTGGTAAAAGAAAGAAAGCAAGAAGAGTGGCCCATAGTTATAGAGTAAAGGAAAGAACCTTGAAAAATGTGATGTAGAAGTTCAAGGAATGGTGTAGCCATGTCGTTTCCAAAATGATATCCTACCCTACCCTAACCCTACGTTACAAGCTTAGAAAGTTATTCGAGATCTCCAACCGCTTACCTTCTTTGTAGTGGCGATTTAAAATTTTGGAAAGCCTATAGTATAGTGCTTGTTAACATGGAGAACTTCTTGAGAGAGTGAGGGCTTGCAATTAAACTTCTCTGTTGGATGATTAGTAACAAGGTGTGTGAAATTTTCTTTGTTGAGAGAAAGCATGAGAGCTAGTTGAGGTGGGTGATTTTGTCATATCTCGCACAATGATGTAAATGAGGGTATACATACAAGTCATTTTTAGAGTGTTAGTAGTTGTTACATGGTTGCTCACCAAAGTCTATTTCATCCTTCGCTATTCCACTTTATAATGATGGGAGAGGTTAGAAACTTATTTGTCCTTGTGTGATTTGCTTTAAGTGGTGGAACTCAAGTTGAGTAATCATGATCATTGATTGATAAAATGAGGGAACATATTGTCTCATAATAGAGGGGTAGTGTTGCTCGAGGACAAGCAATGTCTTAAGTTGGGGTGTTAATGAGTGAAGTTTTTACCACTCATTCATACACATTATTCGTGCACAATGTCTTGATTTTAATGCATAAATGAGACAAATATGTGGTTAGATGCACTAATATCCACTTGATGCAGGTAAAAAAAGCTAAGAAGGTCCAAAGGTGTGGATTGGAGCTGAAAATGAAAAAGGGGAAGCATAGAAGAGTGCAGCTGAAAACCTAGATTACACCGATCCTAGTTACCACAACTGCGGTCCTATAGCTACGGTCGCGGTCAGTCAAGATGGTCAGAGGAATGCGGTCGAAAAATCTAACAACGATCGCAGTCAAAAACACGCAATTGCGGATCTACGGGAACTGACCCAAAGGAAGAATTGAAAATGTCATGGACGAATTTCAAATCATATATAAGAAAAATAACCTTTCTTCTTTGGGTATTGCTTGTCTCACATTATAGTTTTGAATTCTATGCTTGAAACCCTACTTGGGAAAGTGTGTAATCAACTTTGGAGACTCAAATTTCTTAGTTTCTCATTGAAGAATGAATGTTTTGGTTGACCCACATGGTATATCTCTCTTTACTTTCTTCATGAGTATCTAAATAATTTAGTCTTGAGATTATGTTGAATTAGTGTATAATTGTGTGTGGATATTGTTGTGTTTGAATGGATTTTAGTTGTTGAGTGTGGATTTCACCATTTTTTGAGCTTATGAGTTGGGATTTGATGGGTGAAAACTCCAAATTTCCAAAATGGGTTTGATGGGTGAAAGATCCAAGCTCTATAAACCCTTTGTCATCCTCGAAAGAGGGACTTAGGTGAATATTAGGTAACCTATAATATCCTCGAAAGAGGGTTATCGGGGGACAAGGCAATGGAGAAAAACTTAGTCTATGGTTTACTACCCTTTGCATTCTTAGAAATAAGTATTTAGGAAGTGTAAATCATGTCAAGAGCATCATCCTAGATATAGGGATGCTGAGTTGAGGTTTTGGGTGGTTACATAAACTCCACACTTATTAGGTGCTCGAAAGAGCCAATGGGTGAAATTGTTGTGGTTTTATCAAAAGATTAACCTCAATGGAATTCGACCAAACCTATCTATTACTTAACAACTAAATCCCTTGATAAACCAACATTACCCCACATATGTTACCTCTAAGGAGACATAATCCCAAGATTCCTCTAAACCTTGAATTTTAACCAAAGATAGCATTCACTCCGTACTAGTTAAACTTTGTGTGAAGAATTTTTGACGATTTCCCCCCATTTACTTATACATGTCATTTTCATTAGAATTTTGGGTAACCTCATAGTAATGTGAGCACCCATAGGTTGGAAGCCTATATCATTCACTCCTTGAGATTCGACCCCAATTTTCATTGGTTTACTTGACAACGACCACCTCATCCTTTAAATATGGGAGTGAGTTAAGCGTTATCATACCTCCACCTTATAGTCCCCGCATCCTATCTTATCCCTTCATCCCATAGGATCAAGTGAACTGAGGCCGTATTAAGGGATAACAAGGCAACACCCGGCGACAACAACCAAGTCTAAGAGTGAAATTTATCTTAGCGCTCAAAAGGCAGTTGATAATACCTATCTTGTAGGCTTTACATGCAGAGCACTTGAGCAGTGGATTGATCATGATAAGTCTACAGAGTTAAGAAGCCAGGGGGCATATACCTAGAATTCGTCTCCTATTGATTACAACTCAAAAGTACTCAAGAATTTTTATTTTTTGCTATTGATAACAAAATTTCCCCCATTTACTTTCCTGTACTGCTCGAGGGTTAAATCAAGGCAAGAAACTGCTCACGTTTTCCCTGTGGGATTGACCCCAACCTAGTTAGGTTATTATATTTACATCGACCTCATTATAATTCAAATTGAGGTGTAGTTTTGAGCAACACCACTAATCATAAATTTTACCTACACTACCATACACCTTCCCTCATTTGAAAAGTGACCGCTCTCTAATTTCCTAGAATCTTCCTTACACCTTACTTGAACTATCCTAAACCCTTACATATCCAATAAGTGACCCCTCAATATTCTCTCAACCAAGTGGACCCCACCCTTGATCGATATATACATAAATAAGATAAAAAAAAATGAAGAGCATTTTTTTAGGACAACACAAGTGATTTTCCATCTTGAACCTCCATTAACGCAATTCTAAAAGCTTTCTCCCTCACCATTAACCTGGCCCTAATTTTCTCAACTTCCTCCATGAACACCAACCCCTATTAATTCTCTATTAATATCTTTAACACTCCCACTCTCTTTAGGTAATTGATAAAATCCCACAACACACCATAAAAGAAGTTTTAATTGGACTCACCCCTACAACTCACTATTTTCTCTATCTCCAGCCACATTCAGTCTATAGACCACCACTAAACTCTACCTAAAACCTCCCTCCTTTACCCAACCCATAAAATCTCTTCATTGACCTCCACTTTGGCCAACTCTTGGCCAAAGAAGCACAGACCAACCACACCTTCTATTTTCTCCCTCTACTCTCGTAAAAAGGACAACCAAAATGGACCCCAAAATTGTTTTACCATAAACAAATCTAAAATTTGATCTAAATTTTTTAGTGGTGCTTTGTTGGGTGTCTTTTATCCCAATCTCATCTTGAAGTGGAATTAAGAGGGGGTTGTCGAGTCAATATTTTTTCGAGGTTTCATGATGCTCCACTTCATTCAGTCTAGATATTTTGGTGGATTGAAATACAATTAAAGGTCCATTTCTTTTTATCCATCTCAGTTTTTCATGGATATCTTATGGATCAATTATGGTTGATGTATCTGTTTATTGAGTGATAATATGTGATCTATTTTTTATTTTACTTTTCTTGATTGAGATGAAATTAGTGTGTGATCTATTTTTGAATTGGTTTTTCTTGATTGCACTGGAATTAGTGTTTATAGGTAGGTAACTTAGCTTGGAGGATCTTATTCTGTTCAAATAAAAATAAGGGCCATTAAGTCGGATAATTCTATAGTTTTATCAAAGTAAGAGGAGTGAACTGGAATAATTATTAATTTTTGTTGAACTAGGTAGTAGACATGGTTAGGATGGGGTTAGGTAGGAAAATGTAGGTTTCAAGTATTGATATTGTATTATTAAATTGTTTGCTTGCATTCTCTTATTTATCTCTTTTAATTCAATGTATTCATTTGCCAGGGAATGCCCGCAGTACTTAGTATTTGGGGGCCATTAGTGAACAAGGCCCAGGATATCAGCTAAAGCACAAATTAGACTAGTTTAGGTAGCATATATTTACTTTTTGCATTTTTCTTTTCTTTTAGATAGTATAATCCAACTGAACATTACTCTTTTATTTTCATGCATGTGCTTGTGTGTTTTCTTGTTTGTGTGAAATTGTTTCATTTATAATGTCAATTTAAGCTGATACGAGTCAACAGAGTGACCATGATAAACAATGGGAGTGAGGGGTGCCTAACACCTTCCTCTTGATCAACAAAATTCCTAAACTAGAATCTCTATTCTCCAATTTGTTTTAAGAGTTAACTGTTTTGAAAAGGATATTTTTAGATGACTTGGCATACCAAAACCAATGTGTAGTGGCGAGTCTGATTTTTAACCGAATCCTTATTGAAACACCATTTCAGTCACTTTTCAGTTTGAAAGCCCTTTTGAACTCTTAAATATTTAGTACTATTCTTTTAGGGTCAATAAAGGTGTGTGAAACCTATTACTAACTTGATAGGAGAGGAAACAACAATGAATATTCCCACAGCGGTGGGAGACGTCAATTTGTCTGTTAAGAAAAAAAATAAGACAACCTAACATATCTTCAAAGGTCTTATTTGGATGATCGAAACGCATATTTATGGTTAACACAAAATAGAGAAACTTTAAATGTATTGAATATACTCCCTATGTTCCAGTCTATTTGATAATTTTCTTTTTAGTCAATTTTAGAAAGAATGACGGGGTGCTATATTTAGTAATAATTTAATTTTAAAATGTCAATTTCATCCTCAATGGGATGAAAATTAATGTTTGATCGCGAAAATTCAAAATCAAACTTAAAACTGTATTTCAAATTGAAAAATAACATATATGCATAGCCCTCATCGAACTACCTCATAGGTATCATCCTAACAATCTACACTCCCATCCCCACCTCCAACTCCCATAGTATTTAACTCAATTGTCCACAAAGATTTTTTAGATAAATTTTTTCACTTACATTTTAAAAAGAATAAAATTAATTTTTTTTAGGGTAAAACATTTTCAAGAAAATATTTTATATGAATTAACATTTTCTTTTGTACTAAACTCATCCTTAGGGGTTGTTTGGTAGGAGCGAATGAGATGGATAAAGTTATCTCGTGACTTGGAATATTTCATGGAATTATATGAGATAATTTATCTCGTCATTATAATAAAAATTGTGGGATAAATAATCCTACAATTAATTAATACCCTTAACCAAATATTGAAATCTTACATTTTTATCAGAAAATTATAACTCTTATCTCAAATACCAAATAACCCCTTAGGGATCATTTGGTAAGTAAACTAAATTATTTCAAGATTATAACCTCATATGATAATGCAAGTACTGTTTTATATACCATATTGGAGGTGGTATAAAATAATCCCATTGTCACTATCTAATTTTTCGAGTTATGGTGACGTCTACTTTAATCCATCGGTCTGTAAGCCAAACCATATCCCAGAACATTAGTAATGGACTAATTGGTGGAAGGTATAAGAAATACCAAAAATAGGCATACAATTGAATTGTAAATAGATAAATATAAGTGAAAAATACTAAATAAAAGCAGAACTGGTTAGTATCAAATATATAGGTAGACTCAAAAGTATAAATTGTCCAAAAATAATATAAGGAGAAAGGAATAGCTCCATCTTTGAAAGTTTGCCCTATCTCCGAGCCCCCAAGCAAGCAAGATAGAACGTCAGTGGTTGTGACTCGTACTCAGATCTACATAAGAAAAAGATACAGAAGTATAGTATGAGTACCAAAGTAACAGCTACTCAGTAGATATCATCAGCTGACTAAGCTAAAACAAAATAAAAGTATAATAAAATGCGAGAAAGTAACATAAGTCATGGATAAGTCTAAATCTTATATAACTACATCAATCTGGATAAAATTATAACTATGGAAGAATAAATAAATTAATACAAATATAGTATAATTATAACCTAATTGGAGCCCCATAAGCTCAAAAGGTGCAAACGTGAAAGAAAGAACCCAATCAAGCCACCATAAGATCGGTGGATACAAATAATGTGGCTATTCAAATAGTGATAAGTATACATACGCTTGTAAGTGATAACATACCTATGTAGACTTGAATCAAAACTTTAATTACTATCATTATAATAAAGAGAGACAAACCGATCAAGAATCCCAAACTTGAACTGAAACTATTATTAGAGTACTATTCGATAAATATGTCAAAAATAACCTCAACAAATAGATGATATGAGATCAATTAATCGTCGGGCTTGAACTAAAACAAGATAAATATTCTAAGTTTCCAAGAATTCCAAAGTCGTAACTTTCCTTAACATTCATTTGTTTATTAGACCCTCAAGTAATTCGGTCGAGTTCATAAAGGAAGTAAATGTTTATTATTTTGTCTATAATATTGCTCTAGAAGCTGAAACCATATCTTACCCAAGGTAAGAAACTAGTTGAAATTCAAGGGAAGGCCTAAGTCATCCTTAAGCTTAAGATTTAGCCTAAGGGAAAATGGAGGGGGCTTTATATTCTAAAAGAGGCTAATTTATCCATTTGACCTAAGGAAGGTCCAATGGGGCCTGCTACTAGTTCCAAAAGTCCATATTTAAGTAAGCATTTACCCAAAAACTAGACTATGGATCTAAAACCTCACACCTAGGTCTTAAATATCCCAAGTCTAACCCTAAAGAATCATCCTAACCATATGTAAGGAAAACGAGGCCAAATTCTAACAAAAAGATCTAAATAGGCTAACTTTAACTCGTAACATATCAAACTAGAAACTAGTCATATATGACTACCCATCGGTAGCATAATACTACACTGATAAAATAATAAAGCTTAATCTATGAAGAAAGTAAGACTAGCCCACCTGGATGTTGATGAAAGCTCAATAAAGTGCACTAGATCAGAGTTTTTTACATCTGAAAAGCCTCCAGATAAGGCCACACTATTGAAATAATAATCTATGTATTAACACGAGAATAACAATACCCATATTGTATATAAATGCTCTAGGTCCAAAAGTAATTTAAAAATCCCATGTGAGGCCCGTATACGGAATCATAACTTTAAGATTATCTACACACCCCTTTAAGATCAAGGATCATTTATCCTAAAAAATGGGTAAAATTTGAGCACAAATTAACCCTAAATCAACTCATAAAGTAAACTATTGATTTGGATTTAAATCAAAAAATTAAACAAGAAATTAGTGGAAACTTATGGAATCAAAGTCAAGGAAATAGATACAACCTCTCCCTTAGATCACCCCCGGTCCTAGTCAACTGAACCTTCATAATAAATAAGATAATAGGGATTTAATGAGGGGTTTTCTCTAAAAAGAATGCCCTAAAAATTATGGTGCTTAAGTCTTAAAAAGACCATCCCCATCACCTATGCAGAATTAGGCTTCGCCATGGTGACCGCACTTAGATAGCCAAGGGGTTTTCATGGGTGATGGCTTGCCAAGGCAGCCTATCGCAAAGGCACACAATGTATTGCCAAGGTAGCCTCAACTAGGTGGCCAAGGGCCTCACTTGGATGGTGGCATGCCAAGGCAGTTGGCTCACCAAGGCATCGCCAAGGAAATGGAACTATCATCAACATTCATCAACACTTGGCCAAGATATTAAGCCTCCAATTGACCCCTCGATAAAAATGGCGAACCAAGAATAAAAGACTGGTCTTGAAGAAATAACTGGAATGATCCAATTTAGTCTAATTATGATTTCCATGTGAGACGTAGCTCTGTAAATCTACTTTCTAATGCAAGAAACTGCAACTGATTCCTATACTCCTATGTTGAGATATGGAATTTACCGTGACGAAGCTCGTTTAGAACCTCATAAGCCCAAACGAACTATGCTACCATACCAAATTTGGTGGTTCCAAACTCAACAACACAAATAAAATTTCCATCTAAGTTTTCGATCAAATGTAGATACCACACCCAAAGGACCTTTTTAACCAATATCTACCTAATAGCCAAAAATGATTCTAGAAGCACCGGGACCCAAATCAAGGGTCCCCCAAGTCTAAAATCATTATTCTAGAGCTGATGAAACTATCAGAATTGGCATCGGAGGTTGTTTACCTAAAGTTTTGTCCCGATACCTAATTCACAACATCAAAGACTGCAAAATAGAAATTGGCTCTAAGTACCAAATAAACTATCTGATACCCAAACTATAAGCTTCAACAAGCCATAAATGACTTGGCACAACTATGGGAAAGCTCTAAAAATCCAAATTGTGTGGAAATGTAGAAAATGACATAGAGGGTCATTACAATATCCACTACTAAAAGGACATTCATTCATGAAAGAAAAGGATCAAGATGTACCCGAAGGTTTGAATAGGTGGGGATGTTGGGCCTGCATCTCACTCACAATCACCCACGTAGCATCCTCGATTGGACGGTGCCTCCATTGAACCTTAATTACTGAAATCTCTATAGAACACAACCATTTGATATCTCCGTCCACTATAGAAACTGAATCCTCCACGAAGGTCAGCCTTTCATCTAATTGAATTGAGTCCCATTAAAGTACATGAGACTTATCCAGAATATAGTATCACAACATAGATACATGGAAAACAAGGTGAACAACTAGAATAACTGAGGGCAAGGAAAACTCATAAGCCACCTCTCAAATAGTCTGATGTAGCTCAAATAGCCGAATATACCTTGGTTTGACCCTATCCATATCCCAAACTTCATCACTTCCTTCATGGGTGATACTTAAAAGAAAACTCAATAAACAATTCCAAATATCAATGTTTGAATCCTACGGTTAGCATAAATTTTTTACGTACTCTGAGTTTTCGGCAACCTATCGTAAATCAATCGCACCCGGTCAAAAAACTCATAAAGAAAATCATTATCACATGGACTAACCTCAAAAGTATCAAATAAGCCAATCAACGATCAATAATGTCTTCCATACTATGCCTCAAATTGTTTCATCTCTATATTCAAATGGTAGTTGTTATTATAAACAAACTCTACTAAGATTGAGTGTTTCTCTCGCTAACCTCCAAAGTCTTATCACACATACCTTTAGAATATCCTCCAAAACCTAAATAGTCCAGTCCAACTGACTATCGGATGAGGGGTGGAATGTGGTACAAATATTATCTTGAGTACCATTTTGAAATATCCTCCAAAAAAAAGAACTGAACACTGAGCCTCTATCTGAAATAATAGACATGGGTACTACATGAAAGCAAACTATCTCATGAACATAGATACGGGATAAACTCCTAGCACTAAAGGAAATAGGAATCTGGATAAAATGGGCTGATTTAGTCAATTGATCCATAATGACCCAGATACTATTAGAACCATGAGAAGTATGAGGTAACCCACTCATAAAGTCCACAGTAATCTTCTCCCACTCTACTCGGGAATGGATAGCCTCCAAAGTAATCCACTTGATGTATAATGCTCGGTCTTTACTTGCCGACAAAACAAACACTAAGATACAAAATTTGCTACATCTTTTTCCTACCACGCCACCTATAATATTATTTCAAATATCTATACATCTTAGTTTTCCTAGGGTGGATCAAATACTAGTATCTATAAGCCTCTCATAAAATCAAATGAATCAGGTTTCCAACCATCAAAACACAAATAGAGATTCAAATCTAAGAATACCCTCTGAATCCAAGATAGCCAAACTAGACTCCTATCATAACCCAAACCAGGGCCTGGCCGTGATGGGTATCTCAAGTCTACCATGGATCGGAGACCACCCTATGTACCTAGTTGTGCCACACACTAC
This sequence comes from Capsicum pubescens, assembly GCA_030864215.1. Classification (NCBI taxonomy): domain Eukaryota; kingdom Viridiplantae; phylum Streptophyta; class Magnoliopsida; order Solanales; family Solanaceae; genus Capsicum; species Capsicum pubescens. The sequence goes on along the minus strand of CM061547.1, from coordinate 156,186,000 downwards.
CTAATAGTGGCTAAATTTGGAGCATATAACAAGATATCTAGGATAAGCTTAAAGGATTTAAGATATATCTATAATAGATAACCGATAATCGACCAAAACTATCCAACCAATATCACCCAAACCATAGTAATATCCACAAAGACTTCTAAAAAAATTGAAATCAATAAAGTGTCGTGATATGCCCCCGGCCCTAAAAATGACAATGACAGTGTTAATAATAATGTGAACTCTCAATTCTAATATATAAATTCAAAAGTGATGAAATGTCCAAGTCTTCCAGAGATTGGAAGCTCACTACTTTACCATTAATGACCGACAAACTGAGCCAATCCACCTAACACTAAACTCGAAAAGTAGAAGTAACTCCGGTGCCTGTATTACGTGGGGACATAGCATCAGAAGATGGTTAGTGGGCTGATCACTAGCATGTAACTCAAGGATAAGGGACAAAATAATGTCAAGCCAAGATCAAATTCAAAACCATATGAACATCATCATATGAAAACATAAATAATATACTAGGAAAGGGAACAAGGATTAGCATGCACTTTAAAACTTTAGCCTGGATTATGTAGTTGAACCTTCATAAAAAGGCACCCATGAGATATATAGGTCCAGCTCTTCCTATAATGGAAGAGCCCAGTGCATGTAGTTGTATGAATTAGAGGATGTACATATGCATAATGGGGGACTCAAACCTCCCAAAATATCAAGGCGAATTAAGCACCCAATCATGTAATATAAAATAGGGGACTCAAACCTCCCAATCATATGATAAGGGGACTCAAACCACACCGTCATTTAGACTCCCGCGTCGGCAATCGTGGTTTCCAGTATTGGTCCCTCGGGACCTACACTTTCATGACTCATCTACACAATCCTCTTTTAAGACCCATTAAAAAATTTATAACACATTCCCATTCATTGAACCATAATAAACATTTAGGCATACGTTGTTGGTATTCTCATACCAACTATACTTGTAAGGTATCATCAATATGCCATCACAATTCTATTCACTTGGGAAACCGATTCCTTTTTTCATTAAATCAAGCAACCATATTTTAATAACCTCTTTATATCATGCGATTGTTCCAAAAATATTTCAATGCAACTTTACTCGTACTCAAAACCACTTTCACAAAATTGTGTTGGGGTTATTACCAATTCAATTATCAATATTCACAAAACTTGGGGTAATCAAAATCCCCTAGTTTATTCACCATACCCATGCATCAAATTGATTTCAAACCCACAATTTAAAACATAATCAACGCATATGTAAGCATTAAACATCACATAAAAACTATCATTCAAAACCCTCTACCCATGTTCCAAAACCAGCATCAAAACGTCATGAATAACTATTTAAAACTCATGCTTTTTTCCAAATAATAGATGGGGAAGAGTAATATGCCTGAGATATCAAAGTTTATAGAGAGAAATCAAGCCTTGTGCCCTTAGATGAACTACTTCTTGGAAACCCTAAGTATCTTGACCTTTGAGAGTTTAGAGAGAAGTGAGCATGTTTGATTATGTTATGAATGAGGAATAACCCCCTTGAGTGCTTTATGGATATGGGGTTATAATTGGGTAAGAAGGGAATTTCCTAAACTTCCCTCAACTTAAAAGATCAAAAATTATCGCCAGTAACTATGGGTCATACTATGACTCATAATGACACATTACGACTAGTCACCACGAGTCGTATCCAAGATAGTGTCATTAGGAACTCATTCAGTTGATTCTATGACTCACATCATATAATTGCTAGGGTACCCTGCGACTCGTAGAGTCCTAGTCATCACCAGGATAGCAAGACTTGGAACACACACTTGTTTGACTATGGTTAGGACAATACGACTCGTAATGAGTCCATACGACTTGTTTGGAGCCACTAGTACTCAGAATACAAAACTTGGCCACGCAAACTAGTCAGGCTATAATTTTAGTCCAATGACTCATAAAGACTCCCTATGACTCATAAAGGGAGTCCTAGTATTGGCAGTGAGGATAAAATTTTAGAAATTTTCAGGGCCAAAAAGATTAGGTGTTACATTCTCCCCCCCCCCAGGATCATTCATCCTTAAATAATCAAACAAGGCTTTTGTTAGCATGATTTGACTCCGAACACAACCACACTTACCTTTAACAAAGATATCAAGGAATTCACAAATTCCATTAACAAATTTGGAAAATAAAGATGCTATGGAATACACATATCTCTCGCACGATTATCCAGAATGAGAAATAAGATTTGGTACTTGGACGCCATGTCCTCTTCAGCTTCCCATGTAGCTTTTTCATACTTTTGGTTCCTTGATAGAACCTTTACCAAAGCCATATCCTTTGTTCACTACCAATGAACTTGTCGATCCAAAATCTCAATTGGGACCTCCTCATAAGATAAGGAATCCGAGATACTCAAACTCTTTAAAGAAATAATCAAGAAAAGATCGCCCATACACTTTTTCAACAACGACACATGGAAGACTGGATGAACAAACCCTAAACTCGAAGGTATTTCTAATTCATAAGGAACCTTGACCATTCATCTTAAAATAAGGTATGGAACAACATAAAAAGAACCGAGTCTTCCCTTCTTTCAAAACCGCATCACTTCTTTCATAGGAGATACCTTTAAGAACACTAAATCTTCCACACTAAACTCTAAGTCACTTTGCCTCACATGTGCATAGGAGTTTAGGTTAGTTTGGGTGGTCATAAGCCTATCTCAAATCACCTTTACCTTTTTCATGGATTGGTGAACCAAATTTGGGCCAAATAATCCAGCCTCGTCAACTTTGAACCATCTAATCGAAGACCTGTACCTCTGACCGTACAAAACCTTAAATGGAGCTGACTAATAATCGAATATAGCTATTTTTATATGCAAATGCAATGAGAGGAAAATGGTCGACCCAATTACCACCAAAATCAAACACACAAGATCTCAGTATATCTTCTAAAGTCTGTATCATCCTCTTCATTTATCCATCTATTTGTGGGTGAAAAGCAGTGTTGAGGTTCACCTTAGTTCCAAAACCTCAATAAAAGGATTATCAAAAGTGATATGAGAACAGAGTATCTCAATTAGATATGATAAAAATTAGATTACCATGTAACTTCATGATCTCCTCAATGAAGATCTTAGTGTAATCCTCTGCCGAATATCTAGTCCTTACTGGAAAAATGTGAGCGGACTTAGTCCTCCTATCCACAATGAAACAAATAGAATCAAACTGATGATGGGACCATGGAAGACCAGTAACAAAATCAATATTAATCACTTCCCATTTCCACATGGGCAACTCAATCTCTTGAGAAAAAACATCAGGCCTTAGGTGTTCCACCTTCACTTGTTGACAAACCATGCACTTAGTTAAAAAATTAGCCACATCCCTCTTCAAGTTATTCCACCAATGAATTTATCTTAATTCACGATACATCTTCGTCAAACCGGGATGAATAGTGTACCTCGACTTATTAGATTCAATCAAAATCCTCTCTAGCATCCCATCAATATCGGGAATATATAACTTACCTTGGTACCTCAAGATACCATCACCACCAAACTCAAAAGACATCACCTTTTGGTGAAGCACATCATCCTTGATCCACATCAAGATAGGATCCAAAACCTATTTCTCTTTTACTTCGGCACACAGTGATGACTTCACAACCTCTGGCACCATCATGCCACCATTCTTCACCAAGTTTTTCTTCACCTCATTTGCATGATATAGGTTTATCATAGCCAACCTACTAAGAGCATCATCAACCTTATTAGCTTTAATTGGATGGTCATAAATACTCAAATCGTATACCTTGGGCAACTCAAGCCATCTTTTTTTCCTTCGATTCAAATCCTTCTGGGTGAACACATATTTCAAACTCTTATGATTTGAGAAGATGTCAACATGAACCCCATATAAATAATGGTGTCAAATATGCAAACACTACCAAAAATTGAGACGATAGTTTTAAATTCATTGCTATAGAGTATCTATAACAATGCTTTCAATAGTTGACAAAAATAATAGTTCTATTAGTTCTATAACCATCGCAACCATCGCTATTGAAAATAAACTATTGCAATTGGTATATATAAAACAACGCTTTTTGTAACCATTATCATAGAAGCATCTATGGAAATACTTAATAAGGAAAAATTGTGTATTGCATCGCTTTGCTTATTAATTTCTACCACAACATTTTACTTACATCCTCCAAAAGACTATTAACATTTTTTTTCTTTCTCAATAGAACATATATTAAGAAAACCATTTTCTTTTTCATCAAAAACCCTATCTCAAAAGCCATTTAGTCAAAAACCTTTGATAATTGATAGAAGACGAGATGGGATTCCCAAAATCTCAAGTATAATTGGAGTGGCTCATCATCTCACACTTACTCAAGACAATTCTTAAACTAGAGACGTTGTAACAAGGGAAGATTTCCATATAGAATTGGGTCTAATCCCATAGTTGTATGAATTTATGGAAGATTTACATTAAAGGTATGGTTTTGTTGGTAAAAAATGGTCGGAGTCCACGGTGCTCTTTTTTCCCTCTCCGTTCATTGAATTAAATCTTCAAGAGGTAAAAAATTTAGTGGTTTCCATTGAGCAAGAGCTCACTGACTATTCATAAGTTATCTTAGGTTTATTTTTAAGTATTTGGTAATATACTAAAACAAAGATCATTTCAATTACATTTACAACTTGTAGGAGATAAACTTTGTGTTTACCAGTTTTAGTTTATTTTTTCCAAATCTAACAACTATAAATTCTATTAGTATTATATGTTTTCTTCTAGCTAGCTGAGATTTTTGGTCCGATTTTGTCATGCCATATTCCTTTTTCCCCAAAATTTTGTATGTTCCTTCCTCTTATTTGAAAATTTTCTATTGTGATTTATTTCCTCTTTGATTTAATGTATTTCCAACGTTGCGGTTCTTAAATCAGAATATTATCACCATAACACTATTTTAGGTATATACTTGTAAGTGAAAACAACTTTTCTTTTGTGTATTTCAATTTCATGAAATAGTAAAAACATTTAAATTTTGAAATTTTTAGAAATTTATATCAAATATGTTTCATGGAGTTCAACTACGAGAAAATGTAAAAAACTTCATGGCCAAATGTTCCCTTTATATTTGTGATATATTTAGTAAGTTTCTTAACACACATATAAAACTTAAATTAAAACTACTAAATTAGACCTAGCTCCAACTCTCTAGACTGTTTTTACTATTCATATTCAGCTATTAGTCAATGAAAATTCGCTTTGTGCTTGTACTTGACACAGATCTTACATAAACTAATTTTAAACCCCAACCAGTGATCCTCTATTCTCAAATGTTGAAACTCCTTTCCATAAGTGTAAGAATCCATTTAGCATGGCAGTAACTGTACTTTCCATATATGCATACCGTATTTGTCAATTGTCAATGTTGCGACCTCTTTTCTCAAGCCCTAAATAAGGTAGACAAGGGGAGGGATTTATTTTGTCCAATTTTAGAGTTTGGATCATTTAACAGATATTATAACCACATAGGAAATATGGGGTTGCTGTTCAGAAAGAGGATGTTCAATAACGCGGACACAAGTAACACTTCTGGTTCTTGACTATTAAACATTATCAGAATATCACAGTAATGATAGTAGTCAGTAGGTGTATGCATCACAAGAATCAACATAAACAAAGCTTCTAGGAGATTGATTCAGGCAACTAACAAAATTCACCACCCAAGACCAAAAAAATCAAGCCAAAGAAGGAAAGTGAATACGTGTTGAGCAGTGAGGCAAGCATAAACAAGTTTTATTGAATATGTTAGAATCCAGTATCTAAGTTTTAGTAATCTTTTACAATCCAATATGGCAAGATAACCCCCAAAGTTCCTTAAAAAGACACCTATCAGATATAAGTTGCTCAATGCATAAAATTTTCTTTGCTTTTATCACTTGTATTTGTATATTCTTCTTGTTCAAAATAATTAGAGCTATATAATAATTTGTTTTTCATAATTTTCCAATAATACAAAGTGATCACCAGCTAATTCTAAGGAGCATTATGATCATCAACCTACTGTATATGTTATTAGTTATTCGTGCTTAAGACCAGTGATATGTAAATTAGTATAACTAACTGAAGTTCAATTCATTTTTTAAGTTAAAGAAGATTTTTTGAAGTATTATAATTTTATTCCTAAGGATTCACAATTAATAATGTTGGTTTTTATACCTCTTTATTTCTGGAGATGTTTTTTGATGTTATGGATCGATGAGTTTTGTATTGCATTCTTTATTTTTATGCATCTGCATTATCATGATATGGACTTGTAAACCATTTAAGTGATGCTTTGCTAATATTTTGTTTTCTTCAAAAGTACAGTTCTGGATATTCAAGTAACCAATTTCAAAAAAATAAAGTAGTTTTGAATTTTTTTTCGTGTTTGAGCTAATTAATTGATGTGTCTATACCAAGCATGTGCGTCGTTGTTTTAGATTCACTGACTTATTGGAATTGTATGCATGAAAATATGGCAGATTTTAATATAATTTCCCATGACATTAGTTATTCCATTTGATTTAGCCTAATTGACAATTCTAGTTCCTTTATATTTTTCACTTGGTGTATTTTGTGATTTAGTCTTTCATAATGCATATCAAATGATATTTTTCCCTTTCCTACCATAAAATATAAAGAATTATCAGGCTCTCAACCAACCGAATTCCACAACTTGGGTATGTAAATGTACATAACGACTAGCTACTAAAAATAGTCATAAATGTGCAGTTCTTGCTCAGTTTTCTTATCTTGACCAAAAATACATACTTAATATACCATATTCTCTACCAGAAAAGCTTCTTGAACCTATATCTAAGAAGTCTAAGGTATGTATGATTCCTTAGAAAAAAGATCTGATCTTTTTGTTCCTTAAATTATTAGTTCTTTCCGTAGTTTCCTCGAGTTATTCATAGAAAGGTAGCTCAATGCAACATCTAGTGTTTTATTTTTTCCATGTAAATGTGTTCATTTGAAGGGTGAAAGATGTTACTCAATGTAGATGGTTGGAGTTGTTACATATACTAGTGCAAAAAGTCATTCAGCATGCTCGATTGTTGGTTGAAAAAATTTGAAAACCCCTTCAGTTAGACACAGATGGTATTTGGTGTGCATTACCAGGATTTTTCCGTGAGAATTATACCTTCAAGATAAAGTATGATTTGGTTCTTAAGATGCATTATTTCCTCAAGTGTTATTGTTGTTGCTCTTTCGTCTATTCTTGTAATCTGTATTGTGTGATATTTATTATTTGCAATGATTTCTGTTTTATAGAGGTTTTTCCATTATATTAAGAGTGGTATTTTTTCTGCTATTATACTGGACATCATGAGGATTATGGATGTGTATTTCAGAGATCTATAGAAGAAGCTGATAATCTTTTATCCTTGCTCAATGTTGAATGTTGATGTGGCAAGAAATAATACAAATGATCAGTACCAGGTTGGAGGGGACTCTAGTCTTGTACTCTGTTTGTTTCACTTTTATATGTTTTTTGCATGACTATTAGTCTATTAGTGTCGTAACCTTGAATAAACTATAGACAGTATTTTCTACTGGATAAAAGAAACTATTTCCTCTTCCATTTTTAAGACTCTTAAGGACCCCATCAATAAGACATATAGAATGCACAGTGAATGCTCAATTGAGTTTGAATTTTATGGACCATATAAGGTGAATAAAAAACACCTAACACACATCTTAAGCAAACTTTAATTTTTGTCGCGACATCACTTTTTGAAAATTTGTGTTGTTTATTAAGGCATGATAACTATGTTGATTATCCTTTGATTTATTTTTTCATGTAGGAAATGATTATTCCTGCTTCCAAGGAAGAAGGTATTCTAATTAAGAGGCATTATTCAATTTTCAATGATGATGATACGCTTATCGAACACAAAGGTTTTGAGATTAAACGTAGTGGTGAGCTAATGCTCATCAAAGTTTTCTAGGTACTCCATTTGTGAATGCCCAATTTATTCATTTCTTTCAAGTAGAAGATGTTTTTTCTCCTATATACTTTCTAAAAGACATGGTCCATGAGTGTTCATAAAGCTGATCCTACTTATTTGGGACCGAGGCGTGATTATTGTTGTGTACTTTCTAAAATCATTTCCTCAAGTGAATGGACATAGCATTTGGAGGAAATGATTACAGGTGATATATTTCCTTCCATAATGGACTTAATATGTTATGACAAATCTGATAACATCTTTTGTTAGATTTTTCTATTATAGGCACAAAAGGGATTCTAATTCCTAATCTCTTGTATAGAAGTCTTAAGTTATACAAAGTTGGCAAAATTAATGAATTTTGATGTTGAGAAAAGTAATTGGAAGAGAACTAGATTGACTTAATTATGGTGTGAGTTAGAATGTCTGGGAATATAAGATCTATTTTTTCTACTGTACTATAAATTCATGTTTGTTAGCTATTCACATCTAAAGTCATGTGATTGTTTCATATTGTATTGTTGGTTGATATCCCTAGGCATTGATCTTCCCATTGCATGTTATTAAATGGATTTATTGTCTGATCTGACAAAAGCTAGTAAAAATTATTTAGGAGGCCTTTGAGAGAGCCTACTGTGGAAGATGTCTCTGTTTTAACCCCTTATGTTTTTGAGTTATCATGGAAGATTGACATGGTGTGCATCTTGGAAATTGAGAATTTCTATCATCTATAAATAGATGTTTGTTTCTTTTTTTGGTTTAGGAGTTGACTTGATTTGTTGCATCTTGCCTTACTTGTAACCTTTAAGGACGTCGTAGCTAATGACTAAAAAGGGAAAATTAGTCTATTTTGGATGCATATATGAATGTTTTATGAAGCATAGTTTTTTTTATTTCTTCATTTATAACAAGGTTTGGTTAAATACTATATGATAACAAGTGAGGATGTTAAGACCATTTCATCATTACTATTGGTCATATTTTATTCTGGACACAAGAAGCTGCTACTCTTTCCATTATAACTAGCTGGCATTTCAAGAACTGGTTAACAGTTTATCCTTTTCTATTTGATTATACTTTACTATACTATGTGATAATTTTAGACACATTCTCTCCTTTGAATAGCTAGTTCAATCTTGAAGAGTTTTACAACTCTAATCCTCTTATATTTTCTCTTTGGTATTCTATTGGTTAGCATAATTTGATTATCAAAGCTACTATTGCCTTTTAAACTCAATCTTGAATAGTATGATCAATGAGGATCCAACATCTGCCCAACTGAAAATTTTGGTGGTTACTTGTTTTATCTATTTTATGTTGTCACATAAATTGATGCTTGAACAAAAACATATTTGCAGGCTGAACTTTTTGACAAATTCCTCCATGGATCAACCTTAGAAGAATGTTATTCAGCAGTTTCTTCTGTGGCCGATTGGTGTCTTGACCTGCCCTATGTAAGTGAAGATTTATCTAAGCAAACTGCTGCGAAGTTCTTAATTTTAAGCATGCTATATATAATTGCAACTTATGGAAATGCGATCAAAAGTTGCATTTTTCCAAATATATTTTATTTGCAGTTATAAGTATATTGTTTTTCCAGAATCAAGGCCAAGATATTGCAGACAGTGAGTTCCAAATATAAGTATAATGTCATCATTAGAAGTGGAAGAGAAATTACTTTTCTGGTTTCTATAGAATACAAATATAAAATACTATAGTTTAAACAAATTGGGATGTGATTCTAATGATCAACTCGAGTTTTCTTGAAGATATTTCTTAGTGATTTGCGATCTACATTAATTGAGTGTTTCTTGGGTAATTGAGATTATATTTTCTCTTAGGTGTCCAAAATGAAGAAGAATATCATGAAGAAAGAATTGATGAAGACATAGACGTGAGAATATTTTTGAATTATTGATATAGATGCTTTAATATCAATCTTTTTGATATTGAATTTCTCTAAACTTATCACCACTCAAACTTGATACTGCGTGGGGAAAACTAATCATTTGACTTTGCTTTTGGGTTTAGATTACTGGTTTGTTTCATATTTATTATTATTATATAAATGAAAGATATTGTTTTATGATGTGTGTGTATATTAATTGTAGCAACAGACCAAAAAATTGATGCAATAGGTATCCAAAATAGTTGCAATAGGTCGTGAAAATTCATTGCAAAATAAAAATAAGCATTGCAACAGATTTTTGAAATAGTTGTGATAGAATAATAAAAGTATTGCAATAGGGTTATTGCAATGATTTATTATCATTGCAATATGGTGTAATGCAATGGTTCAAAACCATTGATATAGCTAAGTGGAGTCGTCCCAATAAGAGGTGTACAAAACCATTGGCATAGATAGCTTTATGGCAACAGTTTCCATAATCGTCGCATAAACAGTTGCCATAGATCTATGACAACGCTCATATATGGGACTCCTTCCAAATAGTTGTGATAGCTCTATGGTAACGTTTTTTGTATCTATATCAACGGTTATCAAACCATCGCCATAGAGGTAATTTCCAGTAGTGAAAGAAAAGATCACAACCAACAACTTTGAATCATGAGTTTTATAGTTCTTCTCATGTACATTTAACTGCCTAGAAGCATATGCAACTACCATGCCATGCTGCATCAACACACAATCTAGTCCCACCCAAGACATATCACAATAAACCACAAAACCATTGATAGCCTCGAATAGGTTCAAAACCAGAGCCAAAGTTAACTTATCTTTCAACTTCTCGAAGCTACCCTCACAAGCATCCGACCATAAGAACTTCACCTTCTTTTAGGTTAACTTAGTCAATGGGGATACAATAGTAGAGAAACTTTCCATAAACCTCCTATAATAACCTTCTAAACCCAAGAAGCTCCAAATATCAGTTGGAGTCGTGGGCCTAGGCCACTTCTTTACCACCGCAACCTTCTATTGATCCACCATGATCCCCTCACTAGAAACAACATGGACCAGATAGGTCACAACATTTAACCAGAACTCATACTTTGAGAACTTTGCATACAACCGCTAATCTTTCAAGGTTTGGAACAAAAGGCGGAGATGATCGACATGAGCCACCTCCCTTTTGGAATATACCAAATTATCATCAATAAACACAATTATGAACAAATCCAAGAATTGACGGAATACCCAGTTAATAAAATCTATAAATTCCATTAGGGAATTGGTCAAGCGAAAGGACTTTACCAAAAACTCAAATGACCATACCGTATTTGGAAGGCAATCCTAGGGATGTCCAAATCCATAATCTTTAATTAATTGTAACCCGACCAAAGGTAAATCTTGGAAAAGTACTTAGCACCCAGAAGTTGATCAAAGAGATCATCTATCTTAGGAAGCGGATACTTATTCTTCACAATTAATTTATTCAACTGGTCGTAATTATACACATCCGAAGGGACCCATCCTTCTTAGGCATGAATAGAATCGAAGCACCCCAAGAAGAAAAACTAAGGCAAATAAAACCCTTATCTAGAAGATCTTTGAACTTCTCCTTGAGTTCTTTCAACCTAGTCGGAGCCATTCTATAGAGAGGGACAGAAATAGGACAATTGTCTGAAATAAGAATAATCCCAAAGTCAATTTTCCTATCGAAAGGAACACCAGGAAGATCATTTCAGAACACCTCAGGAAACTTACAGACCACAGGGACAGACTGCAAAGAAGGACTTTCAGATCTAGAATCCTTAGAATTGAAAAGATGGTAGAGACACCCCTTGAAAATCAATTTTTGGGCTCTAAGATACGAAATCAACCTTTCCTTAGGAACTAGGTAACTACCTTCCCACTCAATTACTAGCTTATTAGGGAAGTAGGAACTAACCCTTTTGTTCCGACAATCAAGAGAGGCATAGCACGAATGCAACCAAACCATCCCTAAAATCATATCAATGTCTAACATGTCCAATTCTATCAAATCCACCAAGGTCTCCCTACCACAGACCGATATCACACAACCCCAACAGATCCTTCTAGCCACAATAGAGTCACTCACTACGTGGACACAGAGAAGGGATCCTAAATAAACTCAGGATCAAAACCAAAATGAATAGACACGTAAGGGGTCACATAAGAGAGGGTAGACCAGGGATCAAGTAGATAATATTTATCCCAGGAGAAAAGTTTGAGTGTACCAGTAACAATATTAGGAGACGCCTCAGAATCCTGGCTAGTGGCAACAACGTACTGATGGTTCTGACCAGTGCCGAAGCCAGAAGCAAAAATAGCACCCTTTGGTGCAGAAGCTGATGAAGTAGCAACATAGTTCTTATTTTCCGAAGAAGCAACCCTATAAGGACAATCCCTCTGTATATGATAAATCTGACTATATTTAAAGTACTTGTTGTTTCCCTCTTCATAAACACCATGATTCACCTGACCACAAAATCTACAAAAGGGATATAATAGAGCTGACTAAGCCTCACTAGCCTAAGGATGGGTAGCCATTGCCCTGGGACTAACACTATTCTGAAAATGATGATTATTTGATAGTTTCAAATAAGGAGAACTATACTTAGAGTAGGAATGAGAATTTCCCCACTTCTTATTAGACCATTTTCCACTGTCTCTACCACTCTACTGTTGACCTCTTCCTTGATCCAAATACCAAAATTTCTTATTCTTCTTTTCACTTATCTGTATTTTCTTCTTTTTCTCCTCTTCCATATATTTTATATACACTAAAAGTCTAGAGATATCCATATCCTTGTTCAATAAGGCAGCCTTATTTTTCAAGATCAAATAACGCAACAACCCAGAAGCAAACTTACTCATTCAAGACCTCATGTTAGACACTTATTCCGAAGCATATCACAACAACTGATGAAACTTCCAGGCATACTTATATACAATCATCCTGGCTTGATTTAAATTCATGAATTCCCCATCCTTCACCTCCTTCAACTCCTACGGAAAGAAACGATCAAGAAAAGTACTAAAGAAGTCATCCCACAAAGTGAACTCAGCATCATCACCCTTAGACTGTCCAATTCCTTATACCATTGAAACGTCATATCCTTCAACTGATAAGCATCGAACTCCACACCCTCCATTTAAGTATCATGCATCACACGAAAAATATTTTCCATCTCATCAATAAAATTTTAAAGATCTTTATTAACTCTAGAACCAATGAAAGTTGGAAGACTCAACTTCATAAATTTGACAACTCTAGTGGCCTTAAAAGATAGAGCAATAGAAGCAACACACTCAGTCTGAGAGGCCACCAACTGGGTAAGTAAATGGATCTACTAGAGAAACTAATTATTAGACACATTAGCTTGAGGTTTCCGAGGAAAGCAAGGGGAAACCAGAGGAACTTCGCATGGGGAAGTACAATCAGGATCTGGAACTCTAGACCAGTTCTGAACTCCATAAATAGTATGAGCTCCATGGATATTTTCTTTAGATGGGATGAAAACGTTTCCACAAGCATCATATCTTCTTAGAGGCATGATCTTAAAAGAGAACATACAGGAATTGGAGAAAATTTCAAGATATTAGACTTTATAGCTCAAAATAAAACAACAAGGGAAACATTCATAAATGCCTCGTAGCCCCTCCAATATAAGTGTGGGGTGCTACACATCCATAAAAGAGACTCTACTTGACATGGCTTTGTGGACACCCAATGACATCAAACCTGGCTTTGATACTAATTTTATTACGACCTAAACCAGGGTCTGGTCGTGACGGGCATCCCAAGTCCATCGTGGATCGAAGACCACCACCTGTACCTGGATAAAACACCACACACTACCTAACAATAGGCCGATTTTTGTACATATAACAAGATACCATAAGATAATCTCAAAGTATTTAAGATATGTCGATAACCGATAACTGGTAACCAACTAAATATAGCAAATCAACATCACCCATGTCCACAGTAATATCACAAAGCCTTATAACAAAAATGAAATTAATAAAGTATCGGGACATGCCCTCGACCTTGATAATGATAATGACGGTATTAATGAGAATGTGATCACTCAATTATAATCTATGAATTAGAAGTTGTTGAAATGTCCAAGTATATTGGAGAATAGAAGCTCACCACTTCACCTCCAATGACCGACAAACTAAGCAAATCCACTTAACACTGTGTGGGAACAATAGAAGTACCTTTGGTGCCTGCATCGCATGGGGATACAACATTTGGATATGATTAGTAGGTTGAGAACTAGAATGTATCTCAAGGATAGGGGATAAAATTACGTCAAGTCAAAATACAATTCAAAACAATATGAACATCATCATATACATATATAAATAATATGTCGGGAAAGAAAAAAATGTTTAGAATTCTCTTTAAACCTTTAGCTTTGATTGTGTATCTCAACTGTCATAAGAAGGCACCCACGAGATATATGGGTCCATCTCTTCCCTAGATGGAAGGCCCTAGTGTGTGTAGTCGCATGAACCCGAGGATGCACATATGCACTATGGGGGACTTAAATATCCTTGCATATCAAGTTGACTTAAGCTCCCAATCATGGAATATATTATAAGGGACTTGAACCTCCGAATCATATACAAAGGGGGACTCAAACCGCCGGATCATTTAGACCCCCGTGTTGTCAATCACGGTTTCCAGTATTGGTCCCTTAGGACCTCCACTTTATCGAATCAACTACACAATCCTCTTTTAAGGTATCATCAACATGCCATCATAATTTATTAAATCATAATACAAATTTAGGCATACACTGTTGGTATCATCATACCAACTACACTTGGAAGGTATCATCAACATGCCATCACAATTCTTTTAACTTGGGGAGACGACTCTTTTTGTTCATTAAATCAAACCACCATGTTTAAATAACCTCTTTATATCATGTGATTATTCTACAAATAGTTCAATGCAATTTTACACATACTCAAAACCACTTTTACAAAATTGAGTTGGGGTTATTACCAATTTAATTGTCAATATTCATAAAATTTGGTGAAATCACAATCCCCTCGTTTATTCACCATACTCATGCATCAAATTGATTTCAAAACTACCATTTAAAATATAATTAATGCATATGTAAACATGAAAATCACATAAACAACAATCATTCAAAACCCTCAACCCATGTTCCAAAACCAACATCAAAACCTCGTGAATAACTATTTAAAATACATGCTTTTACAAAATAATAGATGGGTAAGAGTAATGTGCCTGAAATATCTAAGTTTATGGAGAGAAACAACCCTTGTGCCTTAAGATGAACTACTTCTTGTAAACCCCAAGTATCTTGATCTTGGAGAGATCAGAGAGAAGAGAGTGTGTTTTGATTACGTTAAGAATGGGGAATAACTCCCTTGAGTGTTTTATGGATGTGGGGTTTTAATTATGTAAGAAGGGAATCATGTAAAGTGCCCTTAACTTATAAGATGAAAAATTATCGCCAGTGACTACGGGTTACTCTGCGACTCATAACGACACATTACAACTCATCCCCATGAGTCATAGCCAAGACAGTGTCATTGGGCACATATATTGTTGACCTTACGACTTTCATCATATGACTTGTTAGGGGGCCTATGACTTGTAGGGTCCTAATCGTCAACAAGACAGCAACACTTGGAACACATACTGGTTTGACTACAGTTGGGACATTACAACTCGTAATGAGTCTATACGACTCATTGGGAGACACTCATACTTAGAACAAATAACTTTTCCACACACACTGGTCAGACTATGATTTATGTCCAATGACTCGTTAAGACTCCCTATAACTAGTAGGAGGAGTCGTTGTCTGTACAGTGAGGATAAAATTTCAGAAATTTTCAAGGGCCAATCATACTGGGTGTTACAACTCCCCTCTCAAGACCTGAACATGGATGCCACAAAGTCAATTATCCTCAAACTAATGATCATAAATTTTCTCTACCTAGTTAGACTTAGCCTCAATTAGCATGAATCCTTCTAGGTATGAAATATCAAGTCAAATTTTTAAGTTGGCAAAAGACTGAATATCTAAATCCAATGGTTGCTACAAAAATGAAACCAAAGCTAAGCTACCCATACTCACCACATTCGTCTTGACCAAATGATATAGAATAGAGATGTTATAGTCTTTCAGCAACTCAATCACCTATTCTATGTCAAATTAATCTCTTATGACTCATAAGGTACTGAAGACTATGGTAGTCAGTATGTATTTTGCAGCAAAAAACATTCAGGTAATTTCTCTAAATCTTAATTGCAATAACTATTGCCACCAACTCCAAATCATCAGCTGCCTCGATGCATAAGCAATAAATCAGCCTTACTACTTTAAAACACAACCCAAAACAACACCAAAAAAATCACTATAAAGCTATAAACCACCCGCCCTCTACTAGAAGAGTCAAAATAAGAGTAAAAGTGAGCAAGTACTTGGGATTCCAAAGACTCAACCCACAATCAACGGACCACGAAAAAGGAACCTCCTTCCAAGTCAATCTATATAGAGAGGCTACAATAGTGGAAAATCTCTTACTGAATCGCATGTAGTATCCTTCAAAACCAATAAAACTATAATACTCGATAGAAGAGATAGGTCTATTCCAATCAGAATAACCTTACACATTGATTAATCCTCCATAATCCTATCCATAGACGCCACGTGTCCTAGGAACCTCACAAAGTCTAACTAGAACACATATTTTTAGAACTTTGCAAACAACCTATGATCTCTTAAAGCCTGTAGCACAATCCACAAATGTTATTGTGCTCCTCTATACTCCTCGAATACACAAGGATATCATTGACGAATACGATCATGAAAAAGTCTTAATAGGGTATGAAAACATAATTCATCAAATACATAAACATTGGTGGGGAATTGGTCAACCCAAAAGACACCACCAAGAACTTATAATGGCCATAGCGAGTCTTGAAGGTTGTGTAAAGGATGTCCTCGGCCAAAATCCTCAAAATATTATAATCAGATCTCAAGTCAATATTAGAGAATATTGTCGTACTCTAAAGCTGGTAGAATAAATCATCAATTCAAGAATGCTTATTCTTCACTATCACTTTATTAAATTGCCTATAATTCATTCACATGTGCATAGAACCATCTTTTTCTCAACGAACAAGATAGGAGCACCCTAATGCGATATTCACGACCTAATAAAACCCTTACCTGATAGATCTTGAAGTTGAGAATTTAACTCCTTATGCTCAAAAAGAGCTATATGGTAAAGTTACATGGAAATAGGTTGGGTGCCCTACTCAAGATCAATAGTAAACTCAATATCACACTCAAGAGGAAGGCCTGGTAGAAAACATCAAAAAACTCCTAAACAATAGGAACAAAATCAAGCAAAGGACTCTTCACAATATTATTAAGAACACAAGCAAGATAAGACTCCCAACCCCTCAACACCAACCTCATAGCTCGAACATAAGAAATAATCCTATCAATGCACAATTGAAAGAACCCTACTACACAATTGAGGGTATGCCAGGCATTGTTATAGAAGCGGTCTTAACAAAGAAATCCAATACTACATAATAGGGGAATAACCTATCCATGCCTAAAATCACATCAAAATCCACCATATCTAGGATAATAAGGTCAGCCCCAGTATCAAACTCTTGAACAATCACAACATATTATTTGTAGGCATGATCCACTACTAAAGAATCACCCATACAAGTTGATACATGCAATGAAACAAATAAAGGCTCCCAAGACAACTCTATTCGAGGTGCATAATAAGCAGAAACATATGAATAAGTGGATCCTAGATCAAATATATCAATAGTTATCTGATGGAAA
The DNA here is from genome assembly GCA_030864215.1 of Capsicum pubescens. Lineage (NCBI taxonomy): Eukaryota > Viridiplantae > Streptophyta > Magnoliopsida > Solanales > Solanaceae > Capsicum > Capsicum pubescens. The sequence goes on along the minus strand of CM061547.1, from coordinate 156,168,185 downwards.
ATTGAAATCATTCTTGTGATAATAGCATCCAAAGACTCTACCTCCAGCCTAACAGGTACAACATACAACTAACCTTGTTTGGCTTCGGATTGGATAACTGACCTACCTCCTGTCCAACCAGCCTAAGGACTTTTCTAGAACCATAGGAACTATCCCTATAACCATACGTATCACCTCAACCTAGGGACATCACCATTCTAGTTGGCTGAACACTTTGTCTTGCAGATTAAATTATGCCACACTAGGGACACTCTTTGGAGTAATGACCAAAACCCCAACAATTATAGCAAACCTCATACACTCTGCTCTATCTAGAAGATTCAACTGACAAAGAATAGCCACCTCAACTAGAATACCCAGAATATGAACCTCTAAAAGACTAGCAACTACTCGATCCATTGTAATTGTTATAGCTCGGATGACCTCCATTAATAACTTGAAGTTCGGGTTGAATGGGTTTACTAGACTGATCCTGTTGCTTAGAAGACTGACATAGAGTGTACCTTTCCTGAGAACCTCTACCCCTAAACTATGAGTTGCTTTGGCTCCCACTGAAACCACCATATTGATGTAGTCTACTCCATGCACATCAACCTGAACCAAATACCGGAGCATTTCCTTACAACTAGAAAACTCAAATGCATCTTTGTATAGGGCCCATATAAATCTAGATAAAGCCAATATAAAAAATTATCCCAACATTTTATGATCCTTAATTTTCATAACTAGAGGAAAAATTAATGGTGTAGAACTATCGGTGATGGAGGAATATCTACTCTAGGAGCCACAACTATAGGTTATTCCCCTAAATTAGGACTACTCTAGTCTGTTGATTGCACTATTTTACGGTTCACCACTACAATCCCAACAACTGAATCAAGGTATCTCAGAGCAATGAAGAAGAAATAAACCTAGGTGAGTCCAAGGTTACCCTCTGGACTATCAATGGATGGGGTGGCAAAATCTCTGGAGCTACCTCTAGATCAAGAGAAATGACATAATCTAGAAAAGGCTCCCTGCACGTACCCTTAGCTGGGGATGCAGCTCTATCTTTGTTGTGACCTTTGGGTTAGCCACAACCTCTAGTAAGTGACATGGCTGGAGACTCGAGGTCGTTATCTCTAGTCCTCATGCCTCGCATGCTAACCATCTACTAAAGTGTGAAAGAATGAAAATTTTCAAAACCAGCATAGACTATACGCATAGAATGAATAAAGAAGATAAGGTTTTACTAAGATTTCCCTATAGCCTCCTAAAGATAGGTTACAGACATAACTGCACTGGTCTGTGGGACTCTACTAGACACTTACTTTTGTAACAACAATACCAGTGGACCTAGGCTCTGATACCAATCTGGAAGGACCTTATTTCTCAAGTCATGATGACATCTACTTTAACCCATCAGTAAGTAAGTCAAACCATAGCACAGAATGTTAGCAATGAGCTAATTAGAGAAAGTAAAGAAAATGTCAAAGATAAGAATACAACTAAATTGCAAGAAAATCAATATAAGTTCTAGATATTAATAAAAGCAGATAAAGAAAATCTACATAAAAGTGAATTCCATGACCTAGTAAGGTCAGTGCAAGAGCTATATTCAAAAATAAAAGTACTAGATAGTATCTATTATATAGGTAGTCTTGAAAGTCATGATTATCCAAAAATAGTAGAAGGAGAAAGGATCAGCTTCGGCCCTAAAACCCTATCTCTGAGTCCCAAAAGCAAGTTGAATAGAAGATTAGTGTTGGTGACCAGTGCATTAGAAAAAATATAGAAGTGTAGTATGAGTATAAAAACAATGGATGCTTAGTAGACATCATCGGCTGACTGAGCTAAATCATAATAGAAGTATAATAAAATGTGAGAAAGTAAACTAAGTCATATATAAGTCTAAAATCTAAAATAAATACTCAATCCTCGGTAATATGATAATTATGAAAGAACAATTAAATAAGATAAATATATTTTAATTAGAACCTAACTAGAGCCCATAAGCTTAGAAGGTGTGAACATGAAAGGAAGAACTCAATCGAGCTCCTCCTTACCCTAAACCTCGTGGATACAAATAATTAGGATATACCAATAGTGATAAGTTTAAATATGCTCGTAAGTGATTGCATACCACGAATCTCTTTGTACCATAAATGTCGGACTTGAAACGGAACTATAATAAGTATCATAATAATAAAGTGCCATAAACTGATCAAGAATGTCGAACTTGAACCAAAATTGGTATTATAGTACCGTGTAGCAAATATCCCAAAAATAACCTCGATATAATGGATAATATAAGACCAACTAATTAACAGACTTGAACCAAAAGAAAATAAATAAGCTAAGTGGCCAAGTATTCCAAAGTCGTAATTTTCCTTAACATTTATTTAGTGATGCCCCCAAGTAATTTGATCCTGTTCATAAAGGAGTAAATATTAATTATGCGGTGTAAAATATCACTCTAGAAGAAAAAATGACACCTTACTAGGGGTAGGAAACTAACCAAAGTTCAACGGAATGCCTAACTCATCCTAAAGATCAAGGTTTAGCCTATCGGAAATTGGAGGGGGCTTGTAATTCTACAAGGGGATTATTTATCTATTTGACCTATGGAAGGGCTGGTAGGGGCCCCTACTAGTCCCAAAGGTCCATCGTTAAGAAATCACTTATGCAAAAAACTAGACTAATGTTCTAAAATCTTGCTTCTAGGTCTTGAATACCCAAATCTAAACCTAAAGCATCATCCTAACCATAAATAGTAAATTTGGGCCAAATTCTACAAAAAATATCTAAACAAGCTAAGTTTAATTCACAAAACACCAAACTACCAACCAAGTAGTAAATTCCTATCCATCACTAGAATAATACTACACTAGTTCCATAATAAAGCTAAGTATATGAAGAATGTAAGTCAAGCCTACCTGGATGCCGCTAAAAGCTCAATTAAGTCTACTAGATTGGAGTTTTTCCCTTCTGAGAAGCCTCCACATATCAAAATAATAATCTATATATTAACACGAGAATATCTATACTCATATTACATATAAATGTTGTAGGTGCAAAATCAAGTGCAATATCCCATGCGGAACTCACTTCGGGAATCAAATTATTTAACCCCTCAACACTTCATTCTAATCTCAGGGATCATTTATCCTTAAAAATAGGTAAAATCCAAACACAAACAAAGCTTAAAACACCCTGCAAAGTAAACTAGGGATTTGGACACTTAATCAAGAAATTAATGGAAAATTACGAAAATAAAGTCAAGAAAATGGTCAGAACCTCGCCCTTAGATCACCCCCGGCACTAGTCAATCGAGCCCTAAAAAAAATAACCTCTCAAGTCCTTTAATGGGGGTTTTATGTTAAGAGAATACCATAAAAATCATGGGTCTTATGTCTTAAAAAGTCTAGCCTCATCGCCTAGGCATCACTAGGCTTTACCATAGAAGCCTTGCCTAGGCATCAAAGGGCCTCGCTTGGGCGATGGCATACCGAGGCAGCCTATTGTCAAGTCACATAAGGCATTACCAAGGTGGACTCGACTAGGTGGACAAAGTCCTCTCTTGGGTGATGGTATACTAAGGTAGCCAGCTCCAACCAGCTCACCAAGGTGTCCAAGGCATCGCCAACGTAACATTGCCTATATGACCAAAGCATCACCAAGGCGATGGAACCAACATCAGTATGCACCAACACTTTGCCAAGATTTGAAGTCTCTAATCTCCCCCTTGAGACTTGTTTAAAATCTTGTGAGTACAAAAAAATTATGCTACCATACCAAATTTGAAGTTCTTGACTCGACGGTGACATCAAAATTTCCATCTAAGGTCATTTTGATACAATTTGGGTCCCACACCCTAAGGGTTATTTTAACCAATTTCCACCCAATAGCCAAAAATGAGTCTGAAAGCCTTGGGGACCGAAACAAGGGTTTCTTAATCCTAAATTTAGTGTTTCAAAGATGAAATACCTATCGAAATTTGCATATGAGGTTGTCTAACTGAAGTTTAGGCCCGATACCCAATTCTTAGAAATGAAGACTTCAAAATAGAAAATTGGCTCAAAAACACAAATGAACCATCTGGTAACCATACTGCCAGCTCCAACAAGTCATAAATGACTTGGGAAAGCTATGAAAAAAACTCTAAAGGCTTAAGTAGTGCAAAAATACAAAAAGAAAAAAAAACTGGAGGGTCATTACACCCATGGTTGATGGGGTAAGATGGGTTTATACCAAGACTTAATTTGGTATTAGTTTTATTCCATTTTTGATTGATGGTATAAATTTCTTCCTGGATAAATTTATACCATCAACCAAACATGGTATAAATTTTATCCATGAGATATGTCAAACTTATTCATGGTAAATGATACCTTATACATCCTACCAACAAACCCCTTCGTGCATTTAGATTGACATGGGTGCCGTAACTTGGGGGCAACGCTAGCAGGTTACAATTGATGCAACAAATCTTCACGTTGTAGAAAATTTAATATGCCTATACAAGTCACCATGTCAGCCATCCATTTTATCATTTGTACTCTCTATCCTACAATATATCATATAGACACTTTTAAAATTACTTATATGTAATATTAACCTCAGGTAACCACAAGATATTGTAAAAATGAGTTGAAGTATTTACTAGTCAGGTAAGAACAAGTTAAAATGTCCAGATGATCACTGTTAGAATAAGAATATTTACCTAAGGTACATGTGGTTCTCTTAATTTAATGGACTTGATCATAATTTCCATTGCTAGCTAGAAAATTTCTCCTTCTGTCCTAAATAAAAGTTGATTATAATTGTTGAATTATATGTGCAAATGCATAAAATAGAAGAATAGGTTGTAAGAAAACTAAACAACCACAATTATAATTTATCCTGTGAAATTCTAAAAGTGAGATCTAGAGAGGTAGAGTTCACGCAGGTCTTAACTCTATTTCGTAAAGGGCGAGCTTGAGACTATTTTGGAAGCACCCTCATCTCGAGTGCAACTAAACAAAGTAGTTCTAAAAGGAAAAAATGTGACAATGAATAAGAAACAGTACACAAGGGTTAGAAAAGGAACTGCAACAACAATAATATAGTGCAATTACCTAAACACAGTTAATAACATACAGTAAAAATATTGAAGGCAAGAAACTACATGAATAAGTCTAATACTTGCGATAGACAGGGTGCATCAAACTACAACCAAGTCTAATCCCATCAAAAAATAAGACAACACTCTAAAACCTATTAACCTTTTATCCTAACTTGTGATATTCAAGCCCTCCTATCTAAGATCATGTTCCTAATAAGATGAAGTTGTGTCATCTCCTATCTCATCATCTCTCTCTAACACTTCTTTGTCCTACCACTACCTCCCATTATATACAATGTCTCTCATCTCCACGGAGCATCTGCAAATCATAAAAATGATTTGCTGCATTATCTTCACATAACAAATGTAAGCGGTGTCAGAATTTAAACTTTCAAGGTTCTGAATTCTAGAATAATATTAGTGTTAATTATAAATGAGGTTTAAGTTTAATTTTTTTTATTTCAATAAATTTCTTTATACAAATATGAAATTTAAATTAAAAGCTACTGATTTTCGCTAAACCACAACCTTCTGGTTCGCTTATTTGTTCACTAACCTCTTAAAAATCATTTAGTTAAGTGCATGCATGCTTTTAATGTGCCAACTTTCATTTTCAGGTAATTTCAACTATTTTTTTTTATGGAATTTTTTTTTTCAGTGTAACTTCCAGTGCATAACTTATTTAGGGGTTTAATTTACTGTTCATATCTCAGTTCATTGGCTATTAAACTATTTACATTATTCAACACCGTAAACATGTCTGATCAAAGAAATTCTGCTATCTGTTTGTGCAATCCATAGCATCGTCAAAGTCTTATTTCATGGATAAATAAACAAATTTTAATCATAAGGACAAAATAGAGAAACCATAGGAAATATTACAAATGCACACTAACAAGTTAAGATTCAAATTAAACTAAATGTCATAATGCACGACCATAACATTATACTCTACAATAGCATCCCCACACTGGTCATATGGAACCAATAAGTCTTCGCCAAGGTGATTCCCAAGATAAGTGAAAAACTCCAGACTCCGCGGAGATCAGTATCTCACTGTACTGTTGAAACAAAGGATTCAGGACTAGAATACTCAGGGTTCTACCATTGTACTTGCCGGTTGTGAACACAAAGTTGAGGTTCATGAGAAGGCTAGCCTCATTTGATCAGTTGAACTATAAATCCATTGGGCTCGGCCTACTATTATCGAGTTCTGCCCCAACCATCAGTGTGGGTCGTCCATTATTGCTAGAGAACCGAATAAAGTTGGGAATTTAACAATCATACTGTACTGGGCTATTATAAGCATAATTGGATTCTTCTCTGTAAGTATATCGTGAAAATAGAAATAAAACTTAGTTACCTTTTTCTTTGCATGAGGAAGCTTCTTAAACCATTTTTCAATAGCCGTAGGTCCTAATTCAACACCTTGAGTTATTGGCATAGCAATAACAATGAAGCAAAGCATCAAAACTGTTCGGTTTTTAAGAGGTATGAATGAAAAATGAATAGGTGTTTTTTCTGAAAAAACACCAAGAGAAAGAATATAATTTTAATAGGCACATTTTCGGATGGGATGGTTATCACTTTTTCAAAGGATTGTGACTTTTTCGAAGAGTTGCACCTTTATGAAGAGGTGCACATTTCTGAACCATTGCTTTTCTTCATGGAGCAACACATTGATAGCTATAAATGCCTGAATTTTTCCTCATGTATAGACATGGAATTTGAAAGAAAAAATACTCCTCTTTCTTGAAAAAAACTCTAGTGTGATTTGCTCCTGCTGAGTGCGTTCGTAGTTCGACAGAATTTGAAGTAACACTATTCTGTCGAAGTGATTAATTTTATCCTAGAAGATATATTCCATAACTTCGGATACTTGAGGGGAATAATTTTCTTAAGGACACGCTATGAATTCAGTGCACTTGATCTTTATATTGATTGTTCTTCAACTATTTGAACTTGTGTTTGAGGTTTTGGAAACTTCATTTTAATAGTTCATAAATTGGTCTAACTTGCGTTGAAGTTCTAATTAACATTATATTTTGCTATTTTTCAGAAAATAGTTTGAGCTTCATTTTGTTGATGTTCATAAGTTGGGTTGAACTTATTGTTAAAAGTTCAAAGTTGTAATTATAGAGTTTAAACTTTATTTGATTGTTCATATGGTTAATTGAACGTGTGTTTGAATTTTTTTTTTAAAATACAAATTTTACGAAACCCGAGAAAAACAACAATCTTAACAAAATTAAAAAATATATACATATTTTTTGTGCTTGTTTGGTGAAAAAGAAAAAAAAATATCACCATTTATAAATCAAGTACTTGTTTAATCTATATTTGGTCTGATTTTGTGGAGATTAAATTCTTTTGATTTCTACTCCCTAGGCTAGAAGAATATAAAAAAAACACCACCAAAAAATCTGTGGGGAAATTCGGTTGGAAGAAGATGAAAACTTCACTGATTCGGCAAACTCTATGTACTCGTTTCTGGAGTTTAAAATCTATGGGTTTTCACTCTGTTTGAATTTGATTCTGGTTTGAAGTCATAAAAACTTTGTCAGGTTTCAAAGTTCATTCGGTTGATGATTTGAAGATATAAATTTTTTATCATTAACTAAAAATAAGTTGAATAAAGATTAAAATCTTTGTTGTTAGTATTCTGAAATACTAAAGTGCATGTCAAAGATTGACAGAAAAATGGCAAATAAAACTGAATAACAAATTGATTCGGTTGTGAATGGTGCTACCCCAACGGCAACCAATGTTGCGTCATTATGTCATTCAAATATTTCTCTAGCAAAGAAAACTACAGAGAAACTAAAAAAATATTTTGGTGTGAACTTCAAAGAATGCAGCAAATGATGCCATGCAAATGTTCACAAGTATAGATCCTCATATTTTGAAAAAAAAATAAAAAATAATAAATAAAAATTAATTTTTTGGTTTGAAAGATCTTTTGAGTCATCCCAAGATAGAAGAGGATAATGAGTTGAATGAGAAATCATCAATGGTGGTTGCAAGTTCTGTTAAGGATGATGCTCCAAATAATAAGAAGATGAAGAAGAATTCTGGATAAGAGACAGAACGAAACAAGAAAACGTTCAAAGGCAAGTACTATAATTGTAGTGATGTCGTCCATAAAGCTCTAAATCGTCGAGTTCTAAATAAGAAAAAGAAAAGAGATCAGATAAGCATGTTAGAGACAGCGTGAAAGATTGAAAATTTGTGTGCTATGATCACTGAGAGCAATCTAGTTGGATATCCAAATGAATGGTGGTTTGATTCATGATCCACTAGACATGTATGTGTGAGCAATGCAGTTTTTGCTACTTATGTTACCGCTGGTCTCAAAAAAGTAATATTCATGGAAAATAATGTAACAGCCAAGGTTGAAAGGAGTGGGAAGATATTCCTAAAAATGACTTCTGACAATATTTTGACTCTCAATAATGTTCTTTATGTTTCTATTATTAGGAAGAACTTACAGTCAACAACATTTCTAATTAAAATTGAATTAAAGTGTGTTTGTTTTGAAAAAAATTATAATATCCAAGTATGAAACATACGTAGGAAAGGGCTACCTCAATGAGGACCTTTTTAAACTTGATATAATGTCCATTGAAATAAAAAAAGCTAAGGCTTCTTATAACGTACTTGAGTCAAATGAATTGTGGCGAGAATGTTTAGGACATGTCAATTACAAAACTTTGCACAAACTAATTAACTTAAAAGTTTTGCCTAACTTTGAGTATAATAAATCAAAGTGTTAAATATGTATAGAATCTAAGTATGCTAAGTATCCATATAAGTCTGTTGAAATAAATTTCAATACCTTAGACTTAATCCATACAGACATTTTTGATATGAAGTCAACATCATCTCGTGGTGAGAAATGGTGTTTTATAACTTTTATTGATGAGTGCACTAGATTTTGTTATGTGTATTTGCCAAATGGTAAGGATGAAGCAATAGACGTGTTTAGGCAATATAAAACAGAAGTTAAAAATTAGTTGGATAAAAATAGGACCTAAGACTGTGGACTGTGTGTTCATTGGATATGCTAAAAGCAGTAAAGTCTGTCCAATTTTAATTCATAAATTTAAACATTTGTATATCAATGAAAATACTATAATTAAATCAGATAATGTTGAGTTCTTTGAAAACATTTATCCATATAAAACTGGACATGAGAAGTCTAATAGAGGGTCTAAACAAACTTGAGATAAACCAAACAAGAATGTACTTAATGATGAGAATTCAAGGTGTAGTACACGTCAAAGAACATCAACATCCTTTGGATTAGATTTTGTAATATTTCTTCGTGAAAATGAGCCTCAAATTTTTAAAGAAGCGATGTCATTTTTGGATGCTTTCTTTTATAAAGAGGCAACCAATAATGAGATTGATTCAATCTTGAGCAACCACACTTGGGAGTTGATTGATCTTCCTCCAAGAAATAAAACTTTAGATTCTAAATGGATCTTCAAAAGAAAAATGAAAATTGATGGTACTATTGACAAATACCAGGCAAGACTAATTAAAGGCTTTATACAAAAAGAAGGTCTTGATTATATTGATACATACTCGCTTGTAACAAGGATAATGTCCATTCAGATGTTAGTTTCCTTAACAGAGGTATATTGTCTTGAAATCCATCAAATGGATGTGAAAACAACATTCCTAAATGGAGAATTGGAGGAAGAAAGAAACAACCTGAGGGTTTTGTGGTTCCTGATAAAGGAAAGAAAGTGTGCAAACATGTTAAGTTACTTTATAGACTGAAACAAGCACCCAAACTATTGCAAACAATGTTTGACTAAACCATGTTGGCATACGACTTCAAGATAAATGAATGTGATAAATGTGTTTACATTAAAGACACTCAAATTCTCAAGGTCATTGCATGTTTGTATATGGATGATATGTTGATCATCCATAGAGACATCTTAAACATATATGCTACGAATTGAATACTTAAGAGAAAGTTTGATATAAAAAACCTTGGAGTTACAGATGTGATCTTAGGGATAAGAATCCGTAAAACTCCACAAAGATTGGCATTGTCACTGTCTCATTACAGTGAAATGGACCTTGACAAGTTCAAGCATTTGGATTTGGGTATTGCCAAGACTCCATTAGATATGAGTTTTTCACTTCAAAAGAATGAAGTGAAAGTGACTCCCAGTTAGACTACGGAAGAGTGTTGGAAAGTTTGTTGTATATTATAAATTGTACGTGAGCAGATATAGCATGTGCTATTAGTAAATTTAGTCGGTACATGATTAATTCGAATTAAACTCATTGGATGGCAATGGAAAAAAGTTTTGGGGTATCAAAAACATACTCAAGACTATGTTTTGCATTATAATAAATATCCATTAGTAATTGAAGGATATAGTGATGAAAATTGGATAACTATATCGAATAAAGTAAAATCCACAAGTGAAAATGTATTTACTTTAGGTGGAGGAACAGTATCTTGGAAATCATCCAAACAGACATGTATTTCCCGCTCTACAATAGAATCAAAGTTATTGCATTAGATAATATCGGTGAATAAATTGAATGGTTGTGGAATTTCTTGGAGGATATTCCTTATTGGCTCAAACTTTTGGCACCAGTATGTATACATAGTGATAGTCAAGCGGCAATAGGTAGTACAAGGAGCATGATGTACAACTATAAATATCATCATATAAGATAAGGATATAATACCGTCAAAGAACAACTCTTTAGTGGAATTATCACTATTGACTATGTGAAGTAAAAGGATAATGTGTCGAATCCACTTACAAAAAAGGCCTATCTAGAGAGGGAGTTGAGATATCATCAAAGGAAATTAGTTTAAGGCCTGGGACAAGTTAGAATGGTGGTAACTCTACCTAGCAGATTGAAGATCTCAATAGCTAGGTTCAAGGAGATAAAAAAAGTTGTGATTGATGGTTAAAAATTGTCAATATACTTAATCCATTCTCATTATGAAGACAATGTTTAAAGTACAAGGATAAGGATTATGGTTTAAAGCTTTTTAATGATTTCTAAGTTTTGAAGATTTGACCAAATAGTTTGATCTATAGGATTAAATGTTTGGGAATCACCTATGTGAGGGTGAAGTGGAAGTCGCTTCAAGGAGAATGTTTGTAAAGGCTTATTATCTATGTTCTCATGAAACTGAGATGTGTTCATGGATGAAACAAATAAAATCTCGAGAACCAAAAACGGTAAAAGTCTGGTTATATGACTTGTATTCTCTAGGTGTATATTACAGTTTGACAATTTAAAGATATCAAATCTACCAATTGACCGAGTGTATCCGATGCATGTTCTCTATGAACACATGTGGCAGATTGAAAAGAAAATCCACTTATCTAGATGCAACTAGTCTTTGCTTGTAAATCACATACTTGTCCATAAAGTTTTTATAAAATAGTCATTCCTCATTTATGTGGCAGATTGTTGGATTTTTAAGAGGTGGGAATGAAAAATGAATAGGTATCTTTTTCGGAAAGACACCAAAAGAAAGGATTCAATTTGAATAGGCATATTTTCGGATTGGATGGTTATGACTTTTCCAAAGGGTTGTGACTTTTTCAAAGAGATGCACCTTTTTCAAAGAGTTGCACCTTTCTGAACCATTGCTTCTCTTCATGAATCAATACCTTGATGTCTATAAATATCTGAATTTTTCCTACAGTATAGACATGAAATTTGGAAGAAAAAATACTACTCTTTCGTGAAAAAACTCTTGTGTGATTTACTCTCATTGAGGGCATTCATAGTTTGATAGAATTTGAGGTACCGTTATTCAATCAAAGTGATACATTTTATCCTGGGAGGATATATTTTATAACCTCAGGTACTTGAGAAAAATAATTTCCTTAAGGACACACAGTGAATTCGGTGGACTTAAATCTTTTTGTTTCATCTATTTTTCTTAATGTTGGTTTTACTATTTTTTCACAAAATAGTTTGAACTTCATATTGATAGTTCTTCAACTATTTGAACCTGTGTTTGAAGTTCTTGAAACATCATTTTGATAATTCATAAGTTGGTTGAACTTGTGTTGAAGTTCTTAAAATCTGATTTTGCTATTTTTGGAAAATAGTTTGAACTTCATTTTGTTAACGTTCATAAGTTGGGTTGAACTTATTGTTAAGAGTTCAAAGTTGTAAATAGAGAGTTTAAACTTCATTTTATTGTTCATATGATTATTTGAATATGTGTTTGAAATTTTTTGTTTAAAAATATAGATTTTACTAAACCCGAGAAAAACAACAAGAACTAGGCTTGTCTTATATCTTAATTTGCCTCTCCACTTAATTATATGAGAAAGAATGCATTAATTGTAGATATAAAGATATGAGTATTTATATAAAATTTGTTAGCAGAGGTTGGTTGTCTATAAATTTAAAAGATAATTAGTTAATTTTCATTTACAGTAGATTGACTTAACTATAAATTTTACGTAATGTATTTAATCATTTCAAAACTGAAAGAGAAGGAACAAGAAAATAAGAAGAAGAAGAAGAAGAAGAAGAAGAAGAAGAATACTATGCCATATGTGATACTTCACTATTTTTATGTGCACTAGGGATTCGTACAACTTGTACAATAACAACAACAAAATACTCACTGTATTATGACATAGTGGGTTTTGGGAAACATAATGTGTACGCAGTCCATACCACTACCTCAAATAAAATAGAGAGGTTGTTTCTAATAGACCCCTGGCCTAGGACAGATAACTGTATAAAAAAAGAAGGGATAATACACTACTAGCAAATAAAGGAAACAAGATACCCATGGCAGAATACTATAAATAAGTTATATTTAAATTATAAACATCACCAAACACTATGAACAAGTAACCCCAAACGCAAACAAAGCACTCTTCCCTACTATTACGGATGAACTCATACCCACTAACCCTCTATCACACCAGTGATTTATGAAAAATCACTAATCAACCAGTGTTTTTTCAAAATAACACTAGAATCTCGTCTAGCCCAATCACCTAAACTTTAAGCATCCTACAAATGTTTTACTTAACCTACTCAACCGTTATATGCCTAAAATAACTATAATTGCAACCCCTCTCTGAGTTCTCCAAGTCCCTCAGCACGAAATCTTTTTCTCCCTCATTGTTCAAAATTATATGGAAATAGAACTGTCACCTTTTCCTAATGAGGGCATCCTCAACCAACACTGTACCATACTTTCTCTTGATGAACTTCACTTGGTCAAGGTCATGAGCCCTTCACTCCCTAGCCTTGACAATCCTATACAACTTCTTATCCTCGTCTCTCTTCTGTAAAGCCATATATAAGATCTCGAAAGTTGTTGTCTTAGACATCGTAACTACTAACTTAGCCTTTCTTCTAACTAACTTATACTCCTTCCTATTTGTCTATCTCTCCTCATCATCCTTTCTCTCATCAAACATAGCATAGGCCACATTCTTAGCCTTCAACTTTCACTTAACTTCTTTGATCCACTACCAGTCCCCTAGTGCTTTCCAGATTGGCCTCTCGAGACACCTAATACCTCTCTAGCGGTCTCCTTAATGAAACTGGTAGTCATCTCCCACATACTATCCACATCCCCTCTACTCCTCCAAGCCCCCATAGTCATCAACTTTTCCCTTATTTTAAAAAAACTATCCAAATTCAAGCTACCCGACTTAATCTTGGGTCGATCCTCCTTACTACTCTTATTTCTACTCTTTTTGATAACCAAGTCCATCATCAATGACTTATGTTGAGTTGAAAAATTCTCGCTATGTATGACTTTATAGTCTTTAAAAAATTCCCTATCACCATTCGTAAGGACAAAAAATTCTATCTAGATCTTAGCCATCGAACTTTAAAAGGTTATAAAGTACACATCCCTTTTCGAGAATCTCAAATTTGTCACCTACAACCCAAAAGCCTTGGGAAAATAAAAAAGAGAAATTTCTCCTTTATTTTTCTCCCCAAAATCAAAACCGTCATGCACATCATCATAACCTCTCGATAAAGATCCAATAAACCCATTGAGATCCCCTCCAACAAAAAACATCTCAATTCTAGAAATGCCTCTCAACAACTCATCCAAAACATCCCAAAAGATCTTCTCCTCCTCATCCAATCTTGTTTGTGAAGCGTAGGCACTAATAATATTTAAGCTAGACCCTCAAATGACCATGTTAATTTATATCAACCTATACATAACCCCTCTTAACCTTCACCTCTTTCCCTCTAAGATCTTTATCTATTAAGATACTAATAAAATTTCTACGCCTCACACTACTCAAGTACCAAATACTCATCAACATCCTTCGCCTTAGATCCTACGTATTTGATTTTCCGTACATAATCTATAGTAATCCTCATCTTATAAGAATTTTCATGAGATGTATGGACTTACCATGAAGTGTCCCTATGTTCCAAGTCCTAAATCTCAACCTAGAAGCTCTCTTACCACACCTAACCCTACTATCCCTTGACCCTAACCCCAAAGTCAATCCTCGATTTAATCCTACCCCATTGAAAGACCTAGACCACATCCTCACCATAGACCCTAGTCCAGACCCCAACCCAACCCCGAACTATGACATAAATCTAGTCTACCATGACTACCATAGCGATTAAAAAATTAGAGAAGAGAAAAAAATGGCAAGAAAATCAAAAGGGTTAAAAAACAAATAGGTAAGGCTCAAAAGACACAATGGCAATAATTAGAGGGATCTACATGGAAAATCACGAATTAACCATGTATACCAAGAGACACAAAACCAATAGACTATAACACAAGTTTTGATAAACAATAATCAATAACAAAAACTATACTACCCACAAGACCTTTGGTCGGATTTAGAAAGATTACACCAACACAAGCAGAAAATACTATTACGTGACACGGTAAATAGATATACTAGTCTCAACTAATTCCTACTAAGTAAAAGAGAAACACGAACTAGTAATCTCATAAAATAGTCAATATAATCAGATAATAATCCAAGAAAGAAAGGACTGAAAAATAGTGTAAGACACCATAAAATTCTCTCATAGTCAGAGCCTTAGAGCGTGTCAAGTGAGGTGTAAATCTGGTCCAAAAAGGTTGAGAAGTATCTTCCCAAGTGAGAAATATTTTGATCCATGTAGAATTTCCATAATATCGATATTTTTTCATGTAGATCATTGAATAAGATTTCCATCGATACCGATTTCATCAAAATCCGGCATCGAACGAGGAAGTTATGGCCGTTTTACTGAAAACAGTCGAAACCGCCTAGGTGCGACGGTCGGGTTGACGAACCGTCGAGCTTGTGATGTACCGTTGCCCAGACCATCATAACCAAGTCATTCTGGCCTAAGTACAATGTCTAGGATGATGGACCATCGAAGCTGTGATGGACCGTCGCTGGGACCGTCGCGCTGAGGCAGTGTGACCTAATCTTAGCCAATGTGCGACAGACGATCTGATGGACCGTCAGACCTAGCAACGGACCATCACTTCCACCGTACCTCAAGGCAGTGTATTTTTTTCTGGGCTAATATGCGAGGATGATCTGATGGACCGTCAGACTGAGCGACAGACCACCACTTTGACCATCGCAGTCCCCGATCGGTAATTTTAACTTGATTTTAAAAGGTCTTTTTGGTCTTTTTCCCACTCTTTTCAGGCCCTATTTATATCCGATGAAGGCTCATAATTTCATTCTTCATCTCTAACATCAAAAACAAGGATTTCTACAAAATCAAAACCCTTCCTTCTTCTTCAAGAAATATCTAGAGAAATCAAGAATTTCTCCAAGAGGTTTCAAGAAAAAAGTTTCCCCAAGGTATGTAGATGTTGATTCTTGGGTCCCTTTCATCCAAGAAGCTCAAGAACCCTTTTCTAAAATTCAAAAATCTTATGCTTATGGGTTTTCATGATTCATGTGAGTTGAAATTGATGCTCATACTATTATTGAGTTTTGATTCATATTTGTTTGCAAGGTTTTCAAGCTTTGACCTAGTATGTTATATTCATGTGATGTTCATGATAAAACCTCTTAAAGTTTCTTGTTAAGTGATGTGTTCATGTCAATTAAGTGAAGAAATTGTTGAATAAGCAAACCATGCTCCCCATATGTTTGATAAAATTCTTATAAGAAGGAATTAGAGCTATTATAGCTTGTTGACTAGAAATCCCCAATTGTGTGCAAGACCATGCATGCCAAGTGTTTGTTGAAAAGCCTTAGTGAAGGATTGAGACATGATAATATGAAATTCTCCAATTTTGTGCTCTTTCATACATGCTAAGACCTTAATACATGCTAAGTGTTTGATGAGTGAATTGTGATATGATAGTATGACGTTCTCCAATTGCGTGCTCTTAGACACATGTCAAGACTTCAATACATGCCAAGTGTTTGATGAAATAACTTATTGAATGGAGTATGAGACAATAGTATGTCTCACTATATTATCATATGTTTATGATTCCTAAATGCTTGAAGAGATGCTTTAGTGATTGTGATGGTGAATGAATGACCGTGGTTATGATTAGTCAAGGATGGTTATGTTTTACTTTTATGTTATCGAGTCCTGGGGTATTTATACTTGATAATTTAGCTTTTGTCTAGATCCCGTGTTAGTTTTCACGATAATCCCATTCGAGCCATGATTCTCAGGACTCGGCGAGTTATAGAACTCTGTATTCTCGGACAGATACAGAACTTAAAAAATCTCTGTAATTTATGTAACCTCTGAATCGCTAGTAATCTAGCCTTAGTTATGTACTCATATCAAATCTAGTAGTATTCAAGTGTTCAGTTCTAACCTCTATAGTAATCGAGTACTCTATTCAAGGATCTATGTCATTCATCCAGACGACGTGATTCAGTAGTATTCCGTCAGATACGAAACCAAGGGAATTTAGTTTAACTCAGTTCGACCATTTGAGAAACATGATCAGTATCAGATTCAGCTTAGTTTATGTTCAGTTAAGTATCAGTTCAGAGTATTTCAGTTGGGAATTAGAGCTAGCACCGAGCGAGGTCAGGGATAGAGGCTCCCCATCAGAAAGGCAGAGTCGTTAGGAGCAATCCCTAAACTCCAGAACTGCATAGCTAGTGCAGGATGCAGTAGTCACCCGTCAGGAAAAGCTGGTCACCTGTCAGATAGGCTTGACTATTATATGCCTTAGGTTTGACTTCCTTCGAGGGTCACCCGTCAGATAGGCTTGACCAGAGAGGTCTTTACCCATGGCATGGTATTGACACCCTTCCATCTGGGGTTACAGGTTGGACCCCACCAGTTGAGATTCGGGGCATGTTGGTTAAATGTCTACTTCCCACAGTTGCAGTTTAAGTATCAATCTTTATAAATTAGGACTGTCAGATACAATCATCTATCTTAGTGAGAAACTCAGATAGTTCCATTGATTCATGGACCACCCATCAGATAGGCTTGGTCCCATATAAAGTTATTCAGTATCAGATCTAGAGATCACCCGTCAGATAGGCTTGATCTCAGTCTTAGATTCTGTTGAGTATTATCATTATCAGATCTAGAGATCACCCATTAGATAGTCTTAATCTCAGTCTCAGATTCAGTTGAGTATTCTTGTTATCAGATCTAGAGATCACCCATCAGATAGGCTTGATTTCAATCTCAGATTTAGTTGAGTATTCTTGTTATCAGATCTAGAGATTACATATCAGATAGGCTTGATCTCAGTCTCAAATTTAGTTGAGTATTCTTGTTATCGGATCTATAGATCACCTGTTAGATAGTCTTAATCTTAGTCTCAGATTCAGTTGAGTATTCTTATTATTAGATCTAGAGATCACCCATCAGACAGGCTTGATCTCAGTCTTAGATTCAGTTGAGTATTCTTATTATCAGATCTAGAGATCACCCATTAGATAGTCTTGATCTCAGTCTCAGATTCAGTTGAGTATTATTGTTATCACATCTAGAGATCACCCATCGGATAGGCTTGATCTCAGTCTCAGATTTAGTTGAGTATTCTTGTTATCAGATCTAGAGATCACCTATCAGATAGGCTTGATCTCAGACTCAAATTCAGTTGAGTATTCTTGTTATCATATCTAGAGATCACCCGTCAGATAGGCTTGATCTCAGTCTCAGATTCAGTTGAGTATTATTGTTATTAGATCTAGAGATCACCCATCAAATAGGATTGGCCTCAGTCTCAGATTTAGTTGAGTATTCTTATTGTCAGATTCGGACATGATCTTTCTTATCATTGATAGTAGACTCCGGAATCATCCATTAGAGAGGTTTGATCTCCGATGCAGTCAGTCGAGAGTAGAAAGCTCTGAATTCAGTCATTGATGTGAGTATATTCAGTTAATCAGCTTCTGTATCCTCAGATTCTGAGATCACTCTCTAGATAAGACTGATCTCACCTCAATACTCAGTTATCAGTATTAGATGATTCAGTTTTTCAGTATCTCAGTATTAGTAGTGAGTTCAGGCATCAGTAATACAGTACCCGAGTTTCAGTATTCAGAGTCATAATGATTATGATTATGGTTTGTGCATTCATGCATGTGTTCTCATTCAGTACTCTCATGATTATTCAGTTAAGTAATTGTTCATGCATAAGACCTTGCATTTAGCCTTACCTCATCTGCAAACTCAGTACATTCTCATACTGACGTATTTGCGCTATGGTGTTTTATTTGATACCATAGTTTCAGAGGCACGAGATCCAGAGTACCCTTAGCAACTCAGTCCCAATAAGAAGCAATAAACATAGCAGTGAGTCCTCTTCAGTCGAGGATGATCCTTATTTTACAATCGCATCAGATTTAGTTTATCTTTAGTTGACGGAGTTAGTTGGGGACATAGCCCATCAAATCCACAGCTCAGACAGTTTAGAGGCTTTTCGAACCGATGTATCAGTATTCAGTTTTTAAATTTTGAGTATTTTTAGATGTTTTGAACCTTATGGATAGTTTCCACATTTATTATCTATATTATGCAGTGTTAAGGTATAGATATCAATAGAGGGTTAGCTTGTGGTCCTTCGGGATCATGAGCACTGTGTGACGTTTTGGTTGCAGAAAATCGGGTCATTACAAATAGATATAAAAAGATATAGGATGTATCCACCTCTAAATAGTCAAGAACCTATACTAGACAAACTAGACTGCCTGAAAATATACGATGCAAGTCACCGATAAAAAACTAGTGCCATAATTGGTGCCAGAATATTTTAGTCGATACTTCACCGGAAGGCTGGATCTGATTTACCTATTTGCTCATCAAATCTTGACACAAACCACTACTTCTTGGTCATCTCCAAACTGTTGATTCCTACAGTGGAATTAGTTTGTGTCTCGATGGAAAATATGGGGTACCAGCGAAGACGGTGGTGACCAAATGGAGAAGATGGTGGAGAAAGAGAGAGATGGAGTGGGTAAAGAAAAAAAGTGGAATAGATTTGAGTGAAAAGTAGAGAGAAGAGTACCTTACCTGCTAACATAGAGACTCATCAGTACTGGACTTAACTGTCGATCATTGTCCTTCAAGAATAGATGTTAAAGATAGAGACGTACAACTTGTACTCATAAGTAATTTAAAGAACCTCTTATTTTAAAGTATGTCTAGCTATAGCTATTTTGAACAACTTATTACAACTTTTCATCATTATCATAAATAACTGGTCCAAATTATTTGTCATTATATTTAAGAATCTTAAAGTACATGTAAATATTGACAAGTGAAATGACATAGACGGGGGTGTATTTTCCATACCTCGGGAAAATGCCTATACAGCTCAAGTATGTATCATCTCTAAAATGCATTACCTTAATCTGCACGTTCTAGGCACGACTATTAATTTGTCGTATAATTTTGACTACGATGATTAACAATGTGACGAGTGACAACAATACATAGTCACTTCCTTAGACAAACATTCACTCAAGAAAATTTGAGCATTTTTGTTTCGGACAATGTTACCATTAAACACTTGTAATTGATTCTATAAACTTTGTCTGTCTAATTTGTTTATCTTACTTTTATCTTTTTTAGTTCATTTGAAAAAGAATTTGTTTTTTCTTTCTTTTTTAGCTTAATTGATGCAGAAGTGTACTATGAGTACCAACACAACAGTTACTAAGTGGATAAATTATAATAAAAGTATTATAAAATATGAGAAAGCAAACTGAATCATGGATAAGTTTATATAAAAAATAAATACACCAATCTATGTAAAATAATAAACATGGAAGAACAAATAAATTAAGATAAATAAAGTCTAAATATAACCTAACTAGAGCCCCATAAGCTTAGAAGGTGCAAACATATAAGGAAGAACCAAATTGAGCCGTCATAAGCCCAGTGGATGCAAACAATGAGGAAATACAAATAGTGATAAGTTTAAATATGCTTGTAAGTGATAGCATACCCAAAAATCTCTTGTACCATAAATGATGGACTTGAATTTGAACCGTAATTTGTATCATCATAATAGTACCATAAACTGATTTAGAATGTAGAACTTGAACAGAAACTTGTATTAGAGTACCATGCAATAAATATACCATAAATAACGTCAATATAATGGATGATTTGAGATTAACTAATCGACGAGCTTAAAACGAAGCTAGATAAATGATAAGTGTCCAAGTACTCCAAAGTCGTAACTTTCCTTAACATTCATATAGTCATTAGACCCCCAAGTAATTTGGCTGAGGTCATAAAGGAAGTAAATGTTAATTATGCAGTCTAAAATATCACACCACATGTCGACATAATACCATACCCAGGGTAGGAAACTAATTGAAGTTCAAGGGAAGGCCTGAGACATCGTAAAGCTCAAAGTTTAGCCTAAGAAAATATAGGGGGATTTTAATTCTATAAAAGGCTAATTAATCATTTGACATAAGGAAAGGTTGGTGGGGCCCACTACTAGTCCCAAAGGTCCAGATTTAAGCAAGCATTAACCCCAAGATTTACACAAATACATCGCAACCCAAATATAATTTCACCCTAATCAAGCATAACCCCAAAAGATAGATCTAGCACATCATAAAGATAATGAAAACAAATACACCAAGATGTTCATCAAAGTTATTCATAAGAAAAATAAAGAGAGGACAAACCATACTTCAGACTTAAATGAATCTTCAATAGACAAAGCCAAATTTACACATTAAAGTTCCTCTAATTAATTATGGCCTAATATTAGTATAAATTCAAGCAAGCTACAAGTGATAAACCTTAAACTAAGGATAGGATAATATGTAATATAAAGAAAGGATGAAAAATGAGCTAAAAATCCCTATTTAAGCCACAATTTTACATTTTTCAAATATTACAAAAATGCCATACAAACATTTTTGCTTTACCGCAATCGCCATCCCTTGATTGTGATTGACGTACCACTATCGTGATAGTAATATCGGGATCTCCCTTTGGTTGACTTATTGACTGACCGCGATTGCGACCCTTAGTCCATGATCACGGTAATTGAGGGTCAGCTCTTGGGCCTGCAATTTTAGCTTTTGTTGTTTTTGCTCACATTGCTTCTCTTTCACTTTCTCCTTAGCTCATTTTTATCAAGGTTCCTTTTTTATCTTCTCATTGTAATTTTTACCTATATAAAAGAGAATTAAGTAAGTAACAAAAATCAATAAAAAAAGAATGATAATTTCGGCTTAAAAATGCTAGTTAGTTGTCAAATTGATGACTTATCAACTACCAATCAAAAAATCAATGCTCGAAGCCTATGATAAGAATAAATCTTATGCCTACTCTGAAGTTCCCGCAGTTTATCCTGAATTACCTGCTTCCTTCCCAAAGATAAACAAAGAAAAGCAGTACCTCAAGGACTAACCTTAGAAGTCTCAACCAACCAATTTGAGATCGATAATGCCTACCATACAATGCCTCAAATAGTTCCATATCAACACTCGAATGGTAGATATTATTATTATAAGCAAATTTTGCTAATGCTAAGTGTTTCTCCCACTGATATCCAAAGTCCATAACACATAAATGGAGAATATCCTCCAAAACCTAAATAGTCTGCTCTAACTAACCATAGTTCTATGGATGAAAGATGGTGCTAAGATCATCTTGAGAACCTAAATTCTCTTGAAATATCCTCTAGAATCTAGAAGTGAACACAGAGCCTCTATATAAACTAATGGACATGGGAACTACATAAAGGCAAACTATCCTACAAATATAGATATGGACAAACCTCTCGGTACCAAAGAAAATCTAAATCTTGATGAAATAGGCCAATTAGGAAAACTGATCTACAATGACACAGATACTGTCGGAATCATGGGAAGCATGAGGTAACCCACTCACAAAGTCTATAGTAATTTTCTTCCACTTCCACGCAAGAATTGTTATTATCTAAAATAATCCACCTAGTCTCTAAATCTCGGCCTTTACTGGCTGACAACATAAATAGTAAGTGGCAGAGTCCACTACATCATTTCTTATACCACTCCACCAATAATGTTGTCTCAAATCTCTATACATCTTAGTTATACCCGAGTGAATCAAATATCGGGAGCTTTGAGCCTCCCATAAAATCAATTGAATTAGCTTTCCAACCCTTAAAATACAAATATGACCATCTAATCTAAGCATACCCTCAAAATCTGAGGTATCCCATTTTGTCACGACCCAAGCCGAGGACCTAGCCACGATGAGCATTCCAAACTATTAAGGTCCTAGAGCTCTTCTATCTGACAATCATATGCATAATTCATATATTTATAAAGAAGTGTGGAAAACATAACAAAACGAAAACATGGTCAATATCTTAATCCAATTAAAGTATAAAAAATTTAGTTCATAATATTCAAAAACATATGACACCAGTCTGCAAAATCTCTAACAATACAAGAACCAACATTTGTCTAAAAGTTAGGATAGGCCCCCAGTCAGACAATGAACCGAAACAAAATAACAATATTTTATAAACTTGACCTTTCGAAATAGGGGAGGCTCACCAACTGCAAATCTAGGACACACCAATCAACTGCTTAGCGAGACCCCAGGACTGCACCTCAGATCCTGAAATATAAAAGTCAGTACAGATATATTGGTATGCCGAACAATCCAAAATAAAATACTGATATATAAAATAAGAGAGAGCATTTCATGAAGAGTATGCCATCATAAATCATTTGAAAATCTATAGGCATAATCAATAGGCTTTTAAAATATTTCAATAAATCTCAACTCAACATCTTTGTCTTATATCTGAGCTAGGTGGTACACCCTATAATTTTGATATTATATGGTCTATATGGAATCCTCCCTTGACTCGGCAGCCAAGCCCCCAACCCAAGTTTGCCGCAAAGGTTGGAGTTTCTAATGCTAATATGCCATAGGGAACTAGGCCAGCGTATAATCCCTCTTTCGGGACATAATAAACCTTGATCGGCAAAACACAATTTCGGTCAATGAGTTAGCTGAACTCGTGTTTTTTTCGGGTAACCGCCTAACCCTGTTTAAGCCAAATTTTAGTCTGTTCTAAACATGCATCTTTAAATGATGAAATTATGAAAATCTAAATAAAATCTAAATCATGTTCTGTTCTGAGTCTGTTATGGCATTATCTATTTTGGTATCATCATATTAAGACTTGCAAGTCATATACACAACCATATCATAATACATTTTAGTTCTTTCAATCTGAATCAAGTTAGTTGACCACCAAAAAAAAATATTTAACAATGTAAGATAATTCTTATTTCAAAACATATGTCAAACTATGCAAAGATTCTCTCTTTTCAACATTTCAAAAAATAGTGGTCAATCTCCCAAGACAATTATGCAATTGTTTTGATTATCACACATAGCATTTACAAGAAAGAAATATTTCTCTTTTCAATTCACAACAAACATAATGTTCATAAATGATAGTAAAGCCCTTGGCTTAAGATTTATGACATGCAATTGAGTAACCCATAACTTGTAATTCAAGAAGTAACACAACGAGAGAGGGAAATTTGTTATTCATGCTCTCAATTCATATTTCAAACCAAACACACACACACACATACATATATACACAAGTAAAATTCAAATTTAATGCAAGGCCTCAAGACCAAAACATTCACAATGTATATTTTTTTAATGTAATTCAAAACCCTTCATAAACACATGATTTCTCAACATTCAAAACGTTATTAAAAGCGATTTCACCAAGCCCATGAAGTTTAGAAAATCCCCACGTACCTTAGATTACTTAGTTAGAAGGATAAAACTCAAATCTTGATTTATTACTTGGAAATCTTGACTTAAGAGCTTGATTTTTTATCTTTAGGGGTTTAGGGTTTTCTTGGAGAGAAAACTAAATAATGATGTAACAAATGTTCTTTGGGGACTTCAATCTTGTGTTTTGGATGGTTTTGGGTGAGGTAAATAACCTAATTTCCCTCAAATACGCAGAAACCAAAATTGGAAAATATAAGAGCACACTATGGACTAGGAAAAGGGGGCTACAGAGCATCGAAATGGAGCATGTGACACATCCTTCGCAGCACCAAAATAGATTGGGTGACGTGGGCATATCGCAGGGTGCTACTATTTTTGTGTTCCAAACATGCCCTTACATTCGTCCGAAAATTCAAAAACTTCCCCAAGACATGCCCCTTACATCCCTAAACATTAATCAACTTAAAAAATCTATGTCTTGAGGTTGGAAAGATCAATTTAAGGATCATTGAAGTTCCAGAGCTTAAAATATGACTAAGTCCTTTTTAACACTTACAAAAAATTCAGGTTGTTAGCTCTTTAAGCATGCTACTAAGTGTGGTATCAAGTCGAGAATGTTATGGGGTGTTACATTATCCCCCCTTGGGATCATTCGGACCTGAATGATGGCTCGAAACAAAGACAAGCACGATTTTAAGCATACTAAGGAAAAGATAGAGAGAGTAGTATCTGATTTGTACCTTTTATGTCATCATCCATGGTCTCAAAGAGGTTTGGGTATAAATTTCGCATGTCATCTTCTGACTCCCAAGTAGCTTCCTCACGATTTTTATTCTTCCACAACACCTTAACCGAAGTGATCTCCTTACTTCTCAGTTTCTGAACTTGGTGATCCAAAATAGCGATAAGTTCTTTTTCATATGACAAGTCTTTCACATTAATCTCCTCTACAAGCAACACAAGAGAATGATCTCTAATATACTTTTTAGAATGGATACATCGACTACTGGATGAATAGAAGCAAGACTTACAGGCAAATCTAACTCGTACGCAACCCCACCGATCCTTCTCACAATTTTATATGGTCCTATATAACGAGGACTAAGCTTCCCTTTCTTTCCCAATTGCATGATTCCCTACCTTTAGAAATACCCAATCATCAACTTCAAATTCTAAATCTCTCTTTTTAACATCGGCATAAGACTTCTAGCAACTCTGAGCAGTCTTAAGTCACTCCCTAATGATCTTTACCTTCTCCATTACCTGGTGAATAAGGTCAGGCCCAAACAATCAAGTTTCACCTACTTTATACCATCAAATTGGTGACCTACATCTCCTCCCATAAAGTGTTTCAAAAGGAGCCATCTTAATACTTGAATGGTAGCTATTGTTGTAGGCAAATTATATCAACAACAAATGATCTACCCAACTACCTGTTAAGTCAATCACACAGGCTCTCAACATATCCTCAAGGACCTAAATGATACGTTCATCTTGCCCATCAGTCTAAGGGTGGAAAAGAGTACTCAGGCTCACTTGGGTGCCTAAATTCCTTTGAAAGTACCACCAAAACTGCAAAGAAAATTGTGTACCTCAATCAGATATAATGGACACAGGAGCACCATGAAAACGGACTATCTCTCGAATATATAGTTTGGCATAGTCATCCCCTAAATAATTTGTTCATACTGGAAAAAAATGGGTAGACTTGGTAATCCTGTCTACGATCACCCAAATAGAATCATATTGGTTTTGAGACTTCAGAAGCCCCTTAATAAAGTCCATATTAATCATTTCCCACTTTCACATAGGCAAAACTATTCCTTGGGAAGTGCCAGATGGTCTCAAATGTTATACCTTTACTTGTTGACAATTCAAATACTTAGAAACAAAATTAGAAACATCATGTTTCATATTGTTCAACCAATAAATCGTCTTAAGATCATGGAACATTTTAGTAGAGCCTGGGTGAACAATATACCTTGAAGTGTGAGCTTCATCGAGAATTCTCTCTAGCAACCCATCTACATTCAGAACACATAGTGTACTTTGTTACATCAAAATCCCATCACCTCTAATTTCAAATTCCATCGCCTTCTATTGACTAACATCTTTCTTAATTTGCATCAAGATAGGGTCTTTGGCCTATTTTTCCTTAACCTCAGCACATAGAGAGGACTTTTCTATCTCCTAAACAATTACTCCTACGTATTTGGAATCCAGAAGTTGAACTCCTAAATTTGCAAGCCAGTGAATATCTTTCACCATCTCCATCTTCCCTTTCTCAACATGAGAAAGACTTTCCATTGACAACTAGCTAAGGGCATCAGCCACCATATAGACCTTGCCCGGATGATAGTGAAAACTTATGTCATAATGTTTCAACAACTCCAACCACTGCCTCTGCCCGAGATTAAGTTCTATATGCATGAAAACATACTGCAAACTTTTATGATTATGGAATATATCAATATGCACCCCATAAAGATAATGTTTCCTGATCTTAAGTACAAACACCACAACCGCTACCTATAATTCATGGGTGGAATAATTCTTTTCATTCACCTTCAACTGCCTATATGTATAAGCCACCACTTTACCATGTTGCATAAGTACATACCCAAGTCCCACCCAGGATGTATCACAGTACACGATAAAGCCCTCTGGACCCTCGAAAAGGTTCAAAACTAGTGCGGTAGTCAACTTGTCCATTATTTTCTCAAAGTCATTCTCACAAGAGTCAGACCACAAAAATTTCTCTTTTTTCTGAGTCAATTTAGTAAGAGGAGTAGCTATGGAGGAAAAACTCTCTACAAATCTTATGTAATACCCTGCTAAACCCAAGAAGTTCTGGATGTTAGTTAGAGTCGTGGGTTTGGGTTATTTTCTTACTGCCTCAATCTTTTGGGGGTCAACCTTAATTCCATTACTAGAAACAATGTTCCCCGGGAAAGAAATAGCACTAATCCATAATTCTCATTTGGAAAACTTTGCATATAATTCATGATCTTTTAGGGTCTAAAGGATGATTCGAAGGTGGTTGTCATGTTCCTCCTCACTCTTAGAGTAACCAGAATATCATTGATGAAAATTATAACTAATAGAGCTAGAAATTGATGGAACACCCTATTTATTAGGTCTATAAATATTGCAGGGGGGTTAGTCAGTTCGAAGGACATAACTAGGATTTCATAGTGGCTACATTGGGTTCGAAAAGCTATTTTAGGAATGTCAGCCTCCCTAACCTTCAACCGGTGAAACCTCGAACTAAGTTCTATCTTAAAGAAATATTTAGCACCTTAGAGTTGATCAAATAAATCATCGATTCTGGGAAAAAGGTATTTATTCTTAACAGTGACCTTATTGAGCTGACAGTAGTCTATACACATACGAAAGGAGCTCACGAAGAGTACAGGTGAACCCTAGGGAGAAAAACTAGGGCAGATAAATCCCTTATCAAGAAGATCCTTTAATTGTTCTTTCAACTCATTCAGTTCTACAGGATCCATTCTGTATGGCGGAATAGAAATAGGACAAGTGCACAACAATAAGTCAATACCAAAATCTATCTCCCTGTCAGGTTGTATCCCTGGGAGATCTTAAGGGAAAACTTTCAAGAATTCATTAACCACGAGGACAGACTGAAGGAAAGGATTTACAGTATTAGAATATTTGACCCATATGAGATGATACAGACAACCCTTTGATATAAGTTTTCAAGATCTAAGATAATATATGAATTTTCCCCTAGGTGCTAAGAAATACCCCTCTAATTCTATCACTGGCTCATTTGGAAAAAAGAAAGTAACTTTTCGGGTTCTACAGTCTAACGTGGCATAACACGAATGAAGCCAATCCATTCCTAAAATAGCATCAAAGTCAATCATATCAAGCTCTACAAATTCTTCCATAGTACCACAATGACAGAAAAACATAACATAATTTCTATACACCCTCCTAGCCACAATAGAGTCACCAACAGGGCTCAAAATAGAGAAAGGTTTGCAAATGATTTTAGGCTCAAAACCAAAACTAACGGCCATATACGGGGTCACATAAGACAAGGGAGACCCTAGATCAAGCAACACATACACATTACTGGAGAAAATTTGTAACGTGCCCGTCAGAACATCTTGCAAAGACTCAGTATCCTTATGTTTAGATAGAGCATATAACCAATTTTGACCGCCTCCAATGATTTAAGTAGTACCCTTGGGCGGTGGTGGTGGTGCTGTCGAGTTAGCTTGGGACTTAGCACCACCAAAATTCCCTCTTCTAGAAGGACAATCTCTCTGAAAATGGGCTAACTAGCCATATGTATAACACACCAACTTTCCCAACTGACACTTCCCTAGGTGATGTTTACTGCAAGTCCCACACCGTAGAAAAATCAATGTGGCTGAGCCACACTGCCTTGGGACTGAGAACCCTACACCTTTTAACCACTATTAGGCTGAGGGTTATAAGACCGCTGATCAACTGGAGGTCTGGGCACCGGGGCACTAGCTGATGTCTGAGCATTTCCCCAAAACTTTTTTTTGGGCCACCTATTTCCCCAATTACCACCTTGCTACTAATCAGTATTCTGATCTGTGGACCTAGCTCTTTTTGTATGCCTCTCTTTCTTCCTTGCCTCAGATAGTCTTTTCTTATACTCTTCTACTTTTCTAATGACTAGGAGTAATTTTCCAATGAAATAATTGGGATGTACCATTACTTACAATCAAAAGGGAAAAGAAGATTATTCAAAGCTTCTAGATAAGGTTAAGGGAAAGTTGCAAGCATAGAAGGGTAAACTACTCTCATATGGTGGTAACTAGGTTCTAATTTCAATTGTTCTTCAAAGTGTTCCCGTATATGTGTTATCAAAAGTAGTTCCTCCAAGTTATATCTTAAAAGAGCTTTACATGATATTTACTGAGCTCTTTTGGAATAATAATAAAGTAGAAAGAAGTAAGCATTGGTCATCCTAGGCCAAGATTCATAATAAAGAAGGAGGTCTCGGCTTTAGGTCAATGTTAATGTGTCAAAGGATACGTATGCTAAACTATAGTAAAAATACAAAAAGTAGTTTTTGGTCCAACTTTTATAGAAAACACTACAAAAATAGATTCTTGCCTATATGGGGTGGAATAGAGGTTCTTAGGTTTGGAAATCCATGCTGGAAACAAGAATATAGTGGAACAATTTCTATAGTGAGAGCCTAAAAGAGGAACATCAACTATTTAGTTTGATAATTGGATTAATATTGGGCCCCTTTTTAGGCATCCTAATAACAGTCACACTTTTCATCAAAATGAAAGATATTAACTAATTTCTAACTGATCTAGACTGGTATTTTTTACTATGCAGGATGGAATTCCTAATTATGAGATGGATCACATTAGGAATGACATGAGTAATTCTCAACTGCTAGAGAAAGGTGATAGGCCATAGTGGACTTTAATTATTTAAAGTAGTTTTACTATCAAAAGTGTATGGGAACTCTTAAGAAATAAGAAGGAGGTTGATGAAGAATTGTCACCTATGGAATTCAGATCATAATCCTTCAGCAACTCAATATATCTACGTTGCCTTGAATTAAGCTCTTGTTGGGTCATAATATACTGAAGACTATAGTGATCAGTAATAATTTCAAAGCGAACGCCATAAAAGTAATGTCTCTGAATCCTAAGCGCAAACACTACCGCTTCCAACTCTAAGTCATAAGTAGGGTAGTTACACTCGTGCACCTTTAGCTGCCTTAAATCATATGCAATAATATAGACCCACTGCATCAGAACAAACCCCAAACCAATACCAGATTTGATACTATAGATAGTAAAATACTCATCCTCAATTGGAAGAGTCGAAAAAGGATTTGAAATAAGTAAATTCCTGAGCTTCGAAAAGCTTACTGATAACGCTAAAACTTACATTCAAATTTATATGTAAGGAAGACATTGTCAATATCATTACCCAACTATTGTCGGGGTCGAATCCACAAGGTGCTCGAACTTAGATTTCAAAGCCTACATGTGTTGGAAGTTAACAAGACTTTAACCTGTAGTGTAACATTAAACAACATGTAAAATTAAATTGGGGGATTTGTTTGTACAATTCTAAACACAACTATAATCAAACAATATTGTTAAAAAGATAGAATTGGGAGTGATTCCAAATTAAGAGAAACCTTGGGGTTATGATATCCTAGGTAGGAATTATGCATGGGTTATCAACAATTAGTCCAATATTAGTTAAAGGTTTTTGGTAGGCTATTTAGGGTCTTCGTGTTAATAGTTCAATAAAACACCAAATCTTACTCATGGGATCTTTTGAACACCTCACAAGTGTATCAAATCTACCAATCCACTACCTCAATTAACACCATTATTTCTAAGATGATGCTATTAAATAAGCTACCTCAAATAACACCATTATTTCTAAAATGATGCAATTCAATGAGCTAATTCAAGATATTGTTCAAAATTACTCCTCAGCCACATCCCTCTTTCAAGGATGATATGGGATATAAGACAATTGGGGATTTCACTCCTAATTCTCATTTCAAAGCTGGAATAAAAGTAAAATCCATCACAATTAACTAATAAATTGAAATAAAAATCAATACCCATACATTATTCACCACCTAATCTAACATAACCCCAAGAAATAAGGTTAGCTACTCATGAAATTAAAGGAAAGAAAGATACCCAAATATGTGTTCAATTATCCATCATAAGCAAATTAAGTATAAACCCAAACTTCAATTTCAATCAAAAGCTAAAATCTTTCTTGGAAAAATACACCAACAATTGTTTCCTCACACAAAATATTGTTCTTAGCTCTCCAAAACTAGAAAACTAGATAAAATTCAATGCTAAAATATGAAGGGTAGAGCCTTTTATATCTTGGGACTAAACATCATGAAATAACAAATCTTCCTTTGGATGATTTCTCGATACTCATGATCGCATCCTTTGGTCGAGATCGTGACCTCCAGGATCGCAGTGGTAACTCCATGGTCACCACTCTTTTGACTTTATTGATTGACCGCAATGGCAGTCCTCAAAGTGCGATAGAAATATTTGAAGGTCGTCTCCTAGGGATTATCTTTATTTTTTGTTCTTTTTGCACTCTTTCCTTCTCCTACCATCTTTATCTCAACTCTTTTACATCAGATTTCCCTGTATGATCATAAACACTGGATATTATTGCATTTTCATTGAAGAATTAGTCTCATATATACAATTAACTCACCATAGTGTGTAAGAAATCAGATATAAATAAGTTGCAAACTCTCCACTCATTAACACCCCCAACTTAAAGACTTTGTTTTTCCTTAAGAAACACTAATTCACATTTAGTGAGACTACTCTACCTTGAAGCTCACACTATTCAACAAATGGTCATCATAATTTTGAACTTGATTAGAACTAACAATTAGTCAATATGTATGAGAAGAACTAACTATAAGAACCCCTAGAAAGAAATCAATCTCCTTTTAAAAAATGCAAATAAATTTCAAGAATGATCAAGCAACAACTACCAATTCTCAAAAAGTATGTAACAACCTGATTTTCTAAACTGAAATTCTATAAGGTGATCATGACCTCGAAGGACCACAAGCTAATCCATGACTGATATTTGTACCTGTATACTGCATAAGATAACATAATAATGAAAAAATATGCACTGAAAGGCCATAACGTTCGATCATGAACATAACTGAATAACGTAACATCTGTGTGGAGTAATAGAATACCTAAAACAAAACTGAAGTCTAAAACATAATCGACTGTATCTAGTCTGCATCTAGTCTGAAAGCCTCTACTGTCTGAAGAATCTGAATAAGGAGTTGATAAGATATGTCCCCAACTAACTCCAACTAATAAGCTAATCAATAAGATACTAGAAAATCATTATGTCCTCAAAGGATGAGGACTCACTTCGACTCTGACTGCTGAATCTGGAATCTACTGCTGATCTGGAACTCGTGTCTCTGAACCTATGGTGTAACATAAAAAGAAAGCACCATAGCGCAAATATGTCAGTACATATATACTGAGTATACATATGAGGTAGGTTATATACAATGGTTCACATGCATGAATAATGCTAACTGACTGTCTAACATGAATGTGAGAATACATGTATAAATATGTAACTGTAACTGACAATGTGATTTTGTGATTTTTAAGTCTGCATACTGATAACGTGGCATGCTAGTGACTGATATGACTGATAACATGAAGGACTATATCTGAATAATACTGATAACATGGGTGACTGTAGCTAACAGTCCTAAATCTGATGGAAATATCTGAGTTTCATATTGTATTTGAGTTGACTATATCTAACAGTCCTAAAATCTGAAGAACTATCTGAGTTTTATTACTGAGACTGATTGACTGTATCTGATAGTCCTGGTCTATAACATGAAACTGTGGGAAGTAGTATCTAACCGACATTCCCCAAATATGCTATAATAGATGAGTTGGGGTCCAATTTATGTACCGATTGGAAAGGTGTCAATACCACGCCACTGGTAAGGACAACATGTGAGTAACCCTCATATAACAGGTAGCTCTAGAGAGAATGGTGAGAACCCTCACATAAAAGGTTAAGCTACCTCATCTACCCTCATATAGCAGGCTATGATATCTCAACCTATGCGGGCTATATAGTTGTGGAACACAAGGATTGCTTCTAGAAATCACACCCTCATATAATAGGTGAGTCCCCATCCTTGGGTTCACTCGGTGCTAATTCCTACTCCCATCTGAATAGATGCTAAACATGATTTACTGAACAAAACTAGGCATGGACTGAGTTACTAAATTTTTGTGGCCGACGAAATGCTATTTATATCTGACAACTGACTGAGTCATGAGATCATGGAGATTTTTCCTGAGTCATGAGACTATCTGAAGTCTACGAGTTCATAGCTTGACAGAGAGTATCGTGAAAACATGACATGGCTCTAGGAACACAGCTAATGTTTTGGGTACAAGTACCCCCAGGACTCGATAGAAGAAAACTGACATAGTATGATTTACTTGAAGACCTGACTAACATCATAATACATACTACATTCATAGGAGCATTTCATCAAACATGTAATAGGCATGAACTTGTACATACATGGGGATTTCATGATATCATGCTAGTCAGACAATATTCATTCATCTAGGCATTTAATTAAACATATGACAGGCATGGTACATGTAAATATCATTATTCCATTCTAATTTCATCATTCAAGGGTTTAAATCTTAGGGTTGCATGAATCTATGGCTATAGTAATTAAACCCACATAGAAACTATCAACAATCATGGAGTAGAATCCAATTTCACATTTATCAAACATGAACATGAGCAGCCAAAACATAAAAACATATAGAAAATCCATAACTTGAGTTTAGAAAAGGGATTCTTGAACTTCATGGAAGAAAGAAGTCCATGAATGAACACTATGCATACCTTAGATCATGATTTTATAAAGATTGATGGTGAAACCTTCTTGAAATTGGATCTTCTATGAAAACCCTAGCTTGAGTTCTTGAGAGTATTTGAGAAAAACATCAATATTTTGGATGACTAAGGGCTAAATCCTATGTTTGGAAGCTTATATAGGGGGGAATTAACCCTTTTAACCCTAGACACGTAATTTAAAGTTTGAGTAAAATTTCCCGAATTGAGCCCTTGGCGCGACGCGCCACCATCGTTCCAAGTCACTGCAAATTGACAAATTAGAATTTTCATGGTGGCGCGACGCGGAGCTATCATGTTGCCACCTTGTCTATAACCTGGAAGTTTGGCGCGACGCGCCAGAATTGCGGAGCAACACTGGAAATTGACAATTGTCATTTCACCTATATCCGCGACGCGCTGAAGGCTCACGTCAAACACTGTCTAACTAAAAAGGCCCTAACTCTTCGTCCGGGAATTGGATTTGGGCAAATTATATATCGATGGAAAAATTATTCTATTTCCCACGTGGCAGGAAGTGAAAAATATGGAAATACCACGTGTATAAGAATGAATTCTTATTTCAAAGAAATTTCTAACATCCTTGAGATGATTTTCAAGCTAAGAAAAAAAACACGGGTATTACAATATCTCCCCCTTGAGAACATTCATCCTTGAATGAGACTGACTGGGAGGGGAAATAATAAACTGAACATGAACTGAACATGAATAACTAAAACATGATCTCATGATGGACTTGATTTACATGCTGAACATAACATACTGAACATGTATGTCTGATGCATGCGTAACTGATTCATAAATGCATAACTAAAAGTTTTGAAGAACTAAGTTTTCTCATAATGAGAATGCATGCCTGATGCATAACTATATAACTGATCTGATACATAAATGCATAACTGAATATGCGGTGGTACTTGATACCAATATTATCATGGTATACTAAGTTAATGATGCACACTAATCATGAAACTGAGTAAGCTTAAGGAGATTTGTTACCTTGAGCTTGATCTGAATCGGCGGGGAAAAGGCTAGGGTAATTGGTATGCATATCTTCTTCTTTTTCCCAAGTATCTCCCTCAACTGACTGATTTTTCCAAAGAACTTTAACAAGAGGGACTTCTTTGTTCCTCAATCTACGTGTATGATATACTAGGATTTTGACTGGAATCTCTTCATAAGAGAGGCTGTTCTGAACACCAATGCTCTGAATAAGGACTACGACTAATGAGTCACCTATGTACTTCTCGAGCAAAGAGATATGAAAGACTAGATGATCTGAGGCTAGATCTGAAAGAATTCGAGCTCATAAGATACCTTTCCATAACGATTGAGAATCTTGAAGGGGCCGACATATCGGGGACTAAGTTTTCCCTTCTTACCGAATCTCTTCACTCCCTTCATAGGAGAGATCACGAGGTAGACATGATCACTAATCTCAAACTCAAGATCTTTTCTATGAACATCTACATAATACTTTTGTCAGCTCTGAGCAGCTCAGAGTCTTTCTCTGATCAACTGGACTTTCCCTAAGGCATCGAATACCAAGTCAGGCCCTATGACTGAGGCCTCACTAACTTGGAACCAACCAATCATAGATCTACATCTCCTACCATACAGATATTTGAATGGAGGTATTTGAATACTGGAATGATAGTTGTTGTTGTATGCAAACTTAATCAAAGAAAAGTGGTCATCCCAAATTCCCTTGAAATCAACTACACACGCCCTTATCATATCTTCTAACGTCTGAATGGTTCTTTCTGCTTGACCATCTGTCTAAGGATGAAAGGATGTACTGAGATAAATTTGGGTACCAAGACCCTTTTGGAATATTTTCCAGAAATGAGAGGTGAACTGGGTACCTCTGTCTAAGATAATAGATAACGGAACACCGTTCAATCTGACCAACTCCTTGATATAGAGTTTGGCATAATCCTCAGTTGAATAAGAGGTATGAACTAGAAGGAAATGAGCTGATTTGGCCATCCTGTCTACAATGACCCAAGTTGAATTATGTTGATGACGAGTTCGAGGCAAACCCATCACGAAGTCCATGTTCACAACTTCCTACTTCTAGGTAGGAATACTGAACTCTTGCATTGACCCACTAGGCTTCTTATGCTCTATCTTAACCTACTGACATGTAGAGCACTTAGCCACAAATTTTGCAATATCTCTTTTCATCCCGCTCCACCAATAGATCTCCGACAAGTCGAGGTACATCTTCGTTGCCCCTGGATGAATAGAGTAGCGCGCACCATGCATTTCTGCAAGAATTCATTGCCTTATGTCATCTACGTCTGGAACATAAAGACGACCCTGACAACGAAGAACACCATCTCCCCCTTGGGAGAAAATCTCTATTTTCTGATCCTGAACTGAATCTTTTAACTTGACAAGGTTGGGATCCCTATCTTGCTTTTCTTTCACCACATAAACTAGAGATGATTCTGAACTACTTTAAACACATACACCACCCTCTGAAGAATCGACTAAGCGAACGCCTAGTTTAGCAAGCTGGTGTACTTCTTGAGATAACTTCTTCTTACTATCCTCAACATAAAAAACACTACCCATAGAGAGTCTACTAAGAGCGTCGGCCACTACATTAGCCTTGCCCAGATGATAGAGGACACTTATGTCATAATCTTTCAAGAGCTCTAACTACCTTCTCTCACAAAGATTGAGATCTTTTTAAGAAAAGACATACTGAAGGCTCCTATGATCTGTGAAGACGTCTACATGAACTCCGTAGAGATAATGCCTCTAAATTTTTAAGGAAAAGACTACGGCTGCTAACTCAAGATCATGAGTAGGATAATTTATCTCATGGGGTTTAAGCTGTCTGGAGACGTAGTCTAGGACCATACCATGCTGTATGAAGACACAACCCAAACATACTTTGGATGCATCAAAATACACTACAAACCCATTTGAACCATCTGGAAGAGCTAAGACTGGAGTTGAGGTGAGTCGAGTCTTCAATTCCTAAAAACTCTTCTCGCAAGGATCTGACCACTGGAACTTGACTTTCTTTTGAGTCAATCTAGATATAGGGGATACAATTGATGAATCCTTCAACAAACTATCTGTAATATCTAGCCAAACCCAAAAAACTCCTGATATCTGATGGAGAAACAGGGCGAGGCCAGTTTCTTACTGCTTCAGTCTTTTGAGAATCTACCGTAATGCCATCATCGGAAATGATATGACCAAGTAATGCTACTGACCTTAGCCAAAATTTGCACTTACTAAATTTGGTGAATAACTGATGATCTCTGAGAGTCTGAAGTGCTATTTTGAGATGGTCTGCATGATCTCGCTCAGTGCGAGAATAGACCAAAATATCATCTATGAAGACTATGACAAACATGTCTAAGTACTGCTTGAACATATGGTTCATCAAGTCCATGAAAGCTGCTGGGGAATTGGTAAGACCAAAGGACATAACTAAAAATTCAAAGTGACCATACCGAGTATGGAAAGCTATTTTTAGGATGTCACATTCTCTAACTCTGAGTTGATAATAGCCGGATCTGAGGTTTATCTTTGAGAAATAACTGGCACCCTAAAGTTGGTCAAACAAGTCATCGATTCTGGGAAGAGAATACTTGTTCTAGACCGTAACCTTATTGAGTTGATGGTAATCAATGTACATTCTGAGAGAACCATCTTTCTTGTACACGAATAAGACTGGTGCACCCTATGGGAAATGCTGGGTCTGATGAATCCCTTATCTAAGAGATCCTTTAACTGTTTCTTCAGTGCCTTGAGTTCTGTTGGTGCCATTCCATATGGACAAATAGAGATAGGCTGAGTGTCTGAAAGAAGATCAATACCGAAGTCTATTTCTCTTTTAGGAGAAATTCCTGGAAGATCTTTGGGAAAGACATCTGAATATTCATTCACTACTGGGACTAATTCGAGACTGGGAGCCTCGAAACCAGAATCTGTAACATTAACTAGATGATAAATAAATCCCTTAGATATCAATTTCCTTGCCCGAAGGTAGGAAATAAGCTGACCACTAAATGCGGATACACTACACTTCCACTCTAAGACGGGTTCATTCGAGAACTGAAACTGAACTATTCTGTTTCTACCATCGACTGTGGCATAGCAGAAATGAAGCCAATCTATGCCGAGAATAACATCAAAATTAGTCATCTCTAACTCGACTAAATCTACTGATGTGACTTTCTGAAATATCATAATCGGGCATTTCCTGTATACCCGCCGAGCTATGATGGTTTTACCCACTGGGTAGATACTGAAAAGGATTCTGCTAGAATTTAGGGACTGACTCCAAAATCAACTTCTATATAAGGAGTAACAAAAGACAAGGAAGCTCCTGGATCTAGCAAAACATAAACATGCACATGAAAAATCTGTAACGTACCAGTAACTACATCAGGAGAATTTTCCTGATCCTATCGGGTCTTAAGAGCATAGAGATGATTTGGGTGTTGCTCGCTAGTAGCACTAGAAGTGGAACCCTGCTGATTTGGGTGACCAGACTGAGTGGAAGAGTGATTCTGTTGACCCTGAGAACCTGGCTACGGAGAGTCTCTAAATCTATGGCCTGTCTTTCCACAACCAAAACAAATGCCACTACCTTCTCTAAACACACCCTGATGGTGCTTACCGTAAGTCTAGCAAAGAGGATAGGTGCGGGCACTGCAAAACTGCCCTGGGTCTTAGAGTATGAAGCTCTATCTTTGTTACCCTCTCTAAACTTAGGAATTGGAGAACTGGTTGTAGAGGGAGATGGAACTGATGACTTAGGATGAAATAGGGAATGGTTTTCTCCTTCTGATTTAGGCTGAGCTAAGTTGAAACTACCTATCTTCGCTTTCTTATTTTGTTTCTCCCTCTACTTAATATTCTACTTCTCTATCTGCTGAGTATGAGTTATAAGCCTGGCTAAGTTCATGTCACTATTCAGCATGGCGGATCAGCACTCATTAACCACGCTGTCGTTCACCCCTGAAGCAAACTTACTTATTTTGGCTAAACTGTCTGCAACCACATGAGGGGCATATCTGGCTAATTGAGTAAACTTTAGAGAATACTCTTTCACTATCATATTGCCCTGCCTGAGGTTGATGAACTCTAGAACCTTAGCTTCTCTAAGCTCTTGGGGAAAGAATCTTTCTAAGAATATAGTGACAAACTCCTCCCACTCTATAGGACCTGCATCATCTACCCTTTCAAACTTCCACTGTTTGTACCAAGTATGAGCTACATCCTGAAACTAATATGCAGCTAGCTCAGCACTCTCAACAGTAGTCACCCCTATTATGTTTGTCACTTTTTGAACTTAATCAATGAATTCCTAAGGGTCTTCATCTACCTTAGACCCGAGAAAGGTTGGATGATTCATTCAGGTGAAGTCCCAAATCCTCGTTGCAGCTGAGTTGGCCACTGGGTTGGCTAAAAAAACTGTTAGCCGTTCATTATGAGTAGAAAATAATTGATAAAGAACGGTAAATACAGTCCAGAACTCCGCATGAGAAACATGATCTCCCAAAGGTTCTTCGGGCTGAGGGGCTGGCTGATTTCTTCTCTTAGGAGGCATGTTCTGAAATAAAGAGAAGAAGTGGATTAGACTGAGAGACTGACTTGCTATTATGCTCACTGGCATGATAAGAATACTAAAAGAAGGGAAACTATTCTTAAACATCTCATAGCCTTTTTCACATAAATGTGGCGCGCAACACACCCATGCACAAGACTCTACTAGATGCGGCTTTCAGACTTCCTAGGGATCTATTGAAACTTAGGCTATGATACCAAGTTAGTAATGAGCCAATTTGCTAAACAAAAATGCTACACAGTGCTTATGACCCCGAAGGACCAGAAGCTAACCCATGACAAATATTTGTACTTGTATACAACATAAGATAACATAATAATGCAGAAACATACACTAAAAGGCCATAAGGTTTGATCATGAACATAACTAAATAACATAACATCTGTGTGGGGTAATAGAATACCCAAAACATAACTGAAGTCTAAAACATGATAGTCTATATCTAGTCTGCATCTAGTCTGAAAGCCTCTACTGTCTGAAGAATCTGAATAAGTAGTTGATGAGACATGTCCCCAACTAACTCCAACTAATAAGCTAATCAATGAGATACTAGAAAATCATTATGTCCTCAAAGGATGAGAACTTACTTCTACTCTGACTGCTGAATCTGGAATCTACTGCTGATCTGGAACTCGTGTCTCTGAACCTATGGTGTAAAATAAAATGAAAGCACCATATCGCAAATGCGTCAGTACATATGTACTGAGTATACATGTGAGGTAAGCTATATGCATTGGTTCACATGTATGAATAATGCTAACTGACTGTCTTACATGAACGTGAGAATACATGCATAAATATGTAACTGTAACTAACAACTTAATTTCGTGATTTCTGAGTCTGTATACTGATAACGTGATATGCTAGTGACTGATATGACTTATAACATGAAGAAATATATCTAAATAATATTGATAACATGGGTGACTGTAGCTGACAGACCTAAATCTGATGGAACTATCAAAGTTTCGTACTCTATCTGAGTTGACTATATCTGGCTATCTTGAAATCTGAAGAACTATTTGAGTTCTATTACTGAGACTGATTGATTGTATCTGATAGTCCTGGTTCTATAACATGAAACTATGGGAATTAGTAT
Organism: Capsicum pubescens; assembly: GCA_030864215.1. Lineage (NCBI taxonomy): Eukaryota > Viridiplantae > Streptophyta > Magnoliopsida > Solanales > Solanaceae > Capsicum > Capsicum pubescens. The sequence continues at coordinate 156,127,742 of CM061547.1, read as the reverse complement.
CAAACGGACATGCCCCACATATGCTATAATAGCTGAGCTGGGGCATAATCTATGCCCTAATTGAAAGGGTGTTAATACCGCACCACTGGTAAGGACAACATGTGAGTAACCCTCATATAATAGGTAGCTCTAGAGAGAACGGTGGGAACCCTCACATAACAGGTTAATCCACCTCATCTACCCTCATATAGAAGGCTACGATGTCTTAACCTATGCTGGCTACATAGTTCTGGAATGCAAGGATTGCTTCTAGGAATCACACCCTCATATAATAGGTGAGTCCCCATCTTTGGGTTCACTCGGTGCTAAATCCTACTCCCATCTGAATAGACGTTAAACATGATTTGCTGAACAGAACTGAGCATGGACTGAGTTACTGAATTTCCATGGGTTACAGAATACTACTTATATCTGACAACTGGCTGAGTCATGAGATCATGGAGATTTTTCCTATGTCATGAGACTATCTGAAGTCTAAGAGTTCATATCTTGATGGAGAGTATCGTGAAAACATGGCATGGCTCTAGACACATAGCTAATGTTTCGGGTACAAGTACCCCCAGGACTCGATAGAAGGAAACTGACATAGCATGATTTACTTGAAGACTTGACTAACATCATAATACATACTACATTCATAGGAGCGTTTCATCAAACATGTAACAGGAATGAAATTGTACATACATGGGGATTTCATGATATCATGCTAGTTAGAAAATATTCCTTCATCTAGGCATTTAATAAAACATATGACAGGCATGGTATATGTTAACATCATTATTCCATTCTAATTTCATCATTCAAGGGTTTAAATCTTAGGGTTGCATAAATCTATGGCTATAGTAATTAAACCCACATATAAACTATCAACAATTATGGAGTAGAATCCAATTTCACATTTATCAAACATGAACATGAGCAGCCAAAACATAAAAACATATAGAAAATCCATAATTTGAGTTTAGAAAGGGGATTCTTGAACTTCATGGACGAAAGGAGTCCATGAATGAACACTATGCATACCTTAGTTCATGATTTTGTGAAGATTGATGGTGAAACCTTCTTGAAATTGAACCTTCTATGAAAAGCCTAGCTTGAGTTCTTGAGAGTATTTGAGAAAGACATCAATATTTTTTATGAATATGGGTTATATCCCGTGTTTGGTAGCTTATATAGGGGGGAGAAAATTGACCTTTTTAACCCTGGACACATAATTTAAATTTTCAGTAATATCTCCCAAATTGGGCCTTGGCGCGATGCTCCACCATCGCGCCATGTCATTAGAAATTGACAAATAAGAATTTTCACTATGGTGCGACGTGGAGATATCACGTTGCCACCTTGCCTATGACCTGGAAGTTTGGCACGACACGCCAATATCATGGAGCAACACTGGAAATTGACAATTGTCATTTGAGCTATATCCGCGACGCGCTGAAGGCTACGGTCAAACACTGTCTCACTAAAGAGGACCTAACTATTCGTCCGGGTGTCGGATTTGAGCGAATTATATATCGATGGAAAGCTTATTCAATTTTTCACGTGATAGAAAGTGAAAATTATGGAAATACCATGTGTATAAGAATGAATTCTTATTTCAAAGAAAGTTCTACCATCCTTGAGATGATTTTTAAGCTAAGAAAAAAAGCATGGGTATTACAGAGTGACTCTCTATCAATAGCAAATCAAATATGCTCATTTACCTTTCTTTTGAAAAATGTCAACTTCACCAATTTATCTTAGTCTATATGCCTCCTCAAGAAAGAAAGTCCTAACACACCAAATATTTTTATATGGAACAAGGGAAAAATATGCAAGTACTCACACTCACAAAGAATTTCTCAATGCAAATAAATATTATACCATAAGCTTGCCCTTATTTTCAATCGCTACTAACTCAATGACACATGGTTGGATATATCGAAGGTCTTTTTCAAGTTTGTAATGTAGGTTTTGGGAAGGGTAGGATCAATATTTTTGATAAACTGACTACACTCTCTTTGAACTCCATATAACACACTAACTATATCAAGAATCATGGACCACTTTATTCATTTTCAAATCACACATGTGCCTACCTTTACCATATTAGTTCACCCATCTTTTGAAAACAGTTTTTCTCATTTCTTTCCTTTTTATAAAGTCATACTTTTCTTTCTATTGTTCCTTTCTTTTTCATCATTTGTTTGCTTTTAGGGACTCATTATATGACCCTGGCCATGATTACCTCTTCCAAGTTCCACTACACCCCCAACTTAGGATTTTAGCCTTAAATTAGTAATTTCAAATCAAAGAAGGGTAGGGTTCAACAGAAGGATAACTTTCAAATGGTTAGAGGCTTGTAATATGGTTGTCAAAGAAAGGTCAATAGGATCAAAATTGATTACTAGGGATTCCATTCATGCATGGGTAGTCTTTGTTTCTAAAGTGGTTTTTAATATTCATAAAGTAGGACTAATATCACTTCACCAACCACGTGTAATCAAGATTATCACGGATGGCATCAAAAATGCTTTAGTTTCCTTTAAAATATGTCTTAGGATAACGATGTAGCTGACGCCACATCACCAATATGACGGCGTATCACCAACGTCATCAGATTTCTTCTTCAAACTCAATTCTCTGGTTTAGGCTGACGCCCTTCGTGATGCCTTATCACTAACTTGACGCCTTATCACTAACATCGCCAGAACTTCTTCTCAGGCTTCAAGTTTCTAGTTAAGGTTGACGCCAATGCTGATAAGCTATCACAAGGATGACGATGTGTCACAGAGGTCGTGAGCTATGATTTCATTTCTTTTTCTCAGATTTTCAACTCTTTTGCTCCATTGTCATTTGTTTTTATTCCTCCACTCTTTTACTGTAATATCATGAGCAAACACATCAAAACAACAAGAGTTGCTTCAGAATTCACAATTATTTTGAGCTAAAAAGCATTAAATGTGTTAGATTTTGCTCACACATCACCTCACTACATATCATGAAAGCATAAGAGAGTTAAAGTGGCTCCCTATGACCACATCAAGTGTTTCCATCACTCTTTGTCTCCTCATCGGCTTTATCAGAATCTGTCTCCTCGTCCTCAAACCACCTAGCTGGTATCTCATCATCGTCATATGGTATCACAGATAAAAGTCACTCTTTTAGCTTTAGGACTATCCAAAACCCCTTCACCACTTTCCACATCCAAGTAAAGAACTTGTCTCGCCTCTTCTACCACTTCTTCATCTTACCATGAGACTTACTCAGCTTTTGGTGTAATGGGGCTAAGGATGTGTAGGCCTACTCCAATATATATATGGTGGCCCCCTATGACCTCAGGTCCTCAGGGAGATTCTCTTACTTACTTTGGGAGACATAGGAAGGTCGCCCTACAGAAGATTCACCTAGCCCTTGAGATAATTTAGACACTAACTCTCGAACTATTCACATCTGACTAAAGAGCTCCTTAAATTGTCCTACTGAGAATGGTCTACAAGAATTAAGATCACCATTCACTAAATTACCCAAATCTATCATTCTCTTCTTGCTTTTTGAAGCTTCACTTTCACCCCGTATCTTTAATGGGTAAATTGGTGTCCTTGGGTATATCCAATTATCCCCCAAGTATTCTTTAACCTTGAACCTCTTGCATAATCCACTGATCAGAGAAGAAAACATTAGCATGGTGTTTTATTAGTTCTTATAGTGTCTGAGATCCACAATCACAAAGAGAACAACAATCAAAGGTATGTTGTTTATTAAGAAAGATACCATCTAGGCTCAGATAATCGGGATGTGTGTCATGTTAGTGGAAAGAGAGACACAAATCTAGATGATGGTCAACCAAATACGATCTTCAGTCATGAACTCATTTAAGGTGATCCCCGATTCTGTGGCATCCCATGGAACTTCTCTTCCTGGACATAGCTATGAGACTAGCCAGCTCCCTAGGGCACAATCTTTTTCCTCGAACTCCCTTGGGTCGGCATTCGATAGTTCATATATCTCATTGATCACTTCAGACCAAAACTTAACCACCTTACCTCTAATTGTCGTGACTGGGTTGGATAGACTTACAGCTTTGAGGTTGGCATAATACTCCCTCACCCATTGTTCATTTTCTTTGCATGGATCTTAGGCAAAATATCTTCAACCCATAACCTGTCGTCTCTAATAGAAAGAAGGGAGATTTTTACCACTTGCTCCAATGATATGCCTGGCGTAGGGAGAAAGACCTGTCACACAGTCCTCAGGTCCCGTGATCGCACTCTTCTGAGTCATGATCGTGACACCTGGTAGGCCTATCAGACAGGCCTCAGGTATCGCGATCGTATTTTGGCGAGTTGCGATCACGATACTTGAGGCTTCATCATCCCCAGGTATTTTCATGACCCGAGTCTACCCCCTAGTCGCGACAACAGTGCTTACAGTCACAAATGATCATAAGCTAACCCATGAACTAGCACTTGCCATGAGCACTGAGTATCATAGCAACAAAACACATATATGAAAGATATACTAAGAAACACTGTCATGCCCATCTGAATACAGAAAGTATAGCTATCAAATTTAGAATAACTGATAATATTAAAACGTTTGGTAACTGAATAAACATCTAACTGACTGTATGATTGTCTAAAAAGCCTCTAACTGACTGACTGTGGAGTTTATAGGACGAGCCCTAACTAACTCCAACTGGCTTAAATAGAGAAATACTGAAATAACTAAATTAAAAATAAACTTGTCCTGAAAAGATGAGGACTCACCACTACTGCTATTGTAATGTTGAACTATCAAAGTGCGTTCAAACCTATGAAATAATACATCATAACGCGAAAAAAGTACGTGGTCAGTACTTTGATGTACAGGTATATGATATGAGGTTAGGCTGAAATGTAAGGGTTAACTATGAATAAAATAATGACTGGGTTAGTATCATGAGATAACTAAGTATGCATGCATCAATACTGAAATACTAAGAATGCAAGACAAAGTATATATACATTTCTGAAATAATTTGTAAACTGTAATACTAAAATCTAATAACTAAATAACTAGAAGTCTATATGCTATGGTCAAGCAAACCTGAACAAAATTATGTTCTAAATACTATACTGAGACTGTAGGAGGTATCCTCTTATCGATATACCCCAATCTGATCTAAGCGGGGTCCAACCTGTAACCACAGTTGGAAGGATGTCAGTACTGTGCCATAGGTACTAATAATTACTGTGTGGATCCACTAATCTGTTGTCCTGAATAACCAAATTGTCAAGCCTAAACTAACGGGTAACCCCTAAGAGGAAGTTAAGCCTAAACAGACGGGTGACTCTCAGAGGAAGTCAAGCCTAAACTGACAGGTGACTCCTCATATCCTACGCAGGCTACGTAGTTTTGGAATACAGGGACCGTTACTAACGACTCTGCCTAACAGACGGTGAATCCTCCATCCTTGTATTTGCTCGATGCAAACTCCTACTCCCAACTGAATTGATACTGATTACTAGACTGAACTAAGTTTAACCAAGAAAACAACAGATCATGATAGCTAACTGAATGACAATACTCATGGTTTTTTTAAAACCATTCGTGATATACTGAAATAATGTAAACAGCTAAGTATCGGTTGTTCATAACCCTCCAGCACTGAATGAAATAACTAAAAGGACATATAAAAGCTTTCAGACCATACTAGGGGATTATTGTTCAAACCTCAATTATTACACATGAAATTCATAATCTTAAGCATGGGAACGGTAAAGCATGTAAAAATAACATAGTTATAATACCAAAACTATGAATTAGGGATTCAACATGAAAATTTCATCATTTAAACATGTAAAGACTCATTCCATTGAAAAATACTTGTAAACATAATTTATAATTAAAATTTATAAGAAAATCATGGAGATAATTCATCATAAACATGTACAATCCATAATTTAAAATATAAAAATGGATTCTTGGACTCCATGGGTGGAAAGGGCCCATGGATGAACATCACGCATATCTTAAACCCTTAAGCTTGAAAAGAAACACAATCTTGATGCTTTTCTTGAAAGTTCTTGAACTAGTGAACATGAATTCATGGTTTCCTTAAAGAGAAAGGAATGAAATTGATGAACTTAGGGGTTGATTAGGGTTTGTTTTTTAGAGGAAATTTGAGAATTTGCGCAAATAATGCCCTAACTAACATTTTAATTCATGTTTTTACGAAATGGGTCATAGGGAAAATACACAATTGACCCTTAGGAAATAAAATCCGCAATTGGAATGCGGATTGGAAGGCTACTGTGATGTGATCAAGGGCTCATCACTATACCCACTGCGATGCGCCATTTTCACGGTGAGGTTTTGGAATCAAAATCCAAAAAAAAACAATCCTCATCCAAAAAATCCAAAACTTCCCTGAGACATGCTCCTTACACCCCTAAAAATAAATTAACTCAAGAACCAACATCTAGGGGTCGGGAAGACTTATTTAAAAATCCTCAAAGTTAAGAGGCCTGAAAATTGACTAAGTCCCTAACACTTAGTGAAATTTTCAGGCTTTAAACCTCTTATACATGGAACTAGGAGATGAACTGAGCTAAGAAAAGTACGGGGTACTATAATATCTCCCCCTTGGAAACATTCATCCTCGAATGAGTCTGATTAAGCTGAGACTACTGGGGAAACAAAGATTATATACTGAACATGTATGACAAAAAACATGATTACATGACTAAGCCTGAGACATGATACATGACTGAACTGATTTCATGAATACATGCAATGACATGAGAATGGTTATAAGGCTGAGATAGAAATGATAGAGTCCACTTATAAGTAACCATTGCATCAGGATGGATCTATTTTTGTGAAGAAAAGTTTTAAGGTTTAGAACATGAAAACTCGAGTATTACAATATCTCCCCCTTGGGATTATTCATGCCCCGGAAGATACTGACTTGGCTGAAATACTAAGGAAAGACTGAGATAATGCACGAGGTACTTATGAATTGAATCATGACTAAATACGTAAATTTGAATCATGATGCATGAACTAAGATGAATTCGCAAATTACCAGGATGCAAACATTTTTACCTCTTGGAATAGCCATATTCATAAGACTTCGGATAGTATGACCAGATGGAAAGATGGAAAACCCTAGGAACTTGTCTGTCTGACTGCTAGACTGAATTGTTGGCTTTAGGACTAACTCATACTAAAATCTTATACTCAACTGGAGCATTTCTTCAATATTCTTTCTAAGAAGTTCTAATAACATTAGAGAGCAGGGAATCTTAGGCATGATCTGAACAAGAAATCTATATAAGGAAATCAAAACATAGCCATAATTTTGTAACGTGGATCACAGACCTATTAAACATAAGCTAAGATAGGATTGTTATGCTTTAGAAAAAGTAACTGATACTCCCAAGCTTAGACATACTCCTCAAATACTCTGTCAGTTATACATTCCACTTCAGTACTGAACCTCACTTGAGGCTACTTAAAATATTCACGTTGACTTAGCCCGAATGGGGCCTTGTCGTAATGGGCATCCCAAGTTCACCTAGGACCAGGGAACACCCCCTTAACCCAACCCAACAACCTTATATAGCCTTAGATGATCTGAATTTCAGGCATATAATAGGATTGTGTAATGCTCTCATGAAGACTTTGGGATAGAGTCACAACCATGACCAACCCAACTAAGTTTGTCCATACAAAACCATCCATCCATACCATATCAAACCAAGGAGAATATCGATACATAATAAAAGAGTCAAACCTAAAATGTAATACGATGGAACAATGTGAAATTATGTTCGATGATGCTAGCCTCCCAGCTTATTCCAATGCCAAGGTTGACACCACTACCGATCCCACTCATTCCAACCCACGTAAGTACCACAAAGCCTATATCTAAAAGAATACAAATATCCAGTTGGGACATGCCCCCAACCATGGCCAAAACTAATATTCAGAAAGAAAATAATAAGTCTAAGAATTCCAGACATGAAATAATGCCTTCCAAATGGATGAAAGCTCACCACTTCAGCCCAATAAGTTATCCCCGAATCAAGTACTATGAAGGAGGAGTCGAACATCTAGTTCCTGCATAGCATGGGTATACAGCCACCAATAGACGGGTTAATGGGTGAACACTAGCATAAATCTCGGGATAAGGATAAAGTAATGCCAGATATCAAAACTATGTAGAAACTATCCAATGCAAACAACCATACATATATATATATATATGTAAGTGCTGTGAAAAGGGACCTAGTTTAGCATGCCAATTAAAAACCTTAACCTAGGTCATATAGCTTAGTCGTACTACCACCCATGGTCCATATGGGTTCAACTCCCCCTGCTGAAAGGGTCCCAATACGTGTAGCCGCACGACCAAAAAATAACCCAGGATTGACTAGTACATCCCTCTAATATAAATGTGACACTCGTACGTGGCCATCGAAGACCCCTTATATCAGCAAATATGAGTTTTCATTTTTTATCCCCCTAGGATCGCTACCTTCCATGACTTAACTTACAGTTATCGCCATTAATACCCAATTAAAACCAAGTCCAAATAATACAATTATCCATTTATTAACTAAGGCTATTTGATAAACCAGTTGTATAGTCATACCACCATACTTGCAAGAATTACCCATAGCCAAACCATTAAGATTAAGGGGACTCTCGGTGCCCTTTCGATTTACCAGTTTAACCTCTTGGGAGACTACCATATTCTCTATATGCATTACTAATTAGTCATTAACCTTTGTAAACCATTGGAAAACATTTAAGGTTTCATATATAAGCTGAAAACAAGCAAGAGTTCCATTAACATAAGTCAATACAATGAACATATCTTTATAAGCATTTCATCAAACACATTGGGGGCATAGTACAACCAAAACCAAATTTAATTACCATTAAGCTCTTACCATGCAATTCCATTATCCAAAACCACCATTAATGCATAGAAAGCATAATTAAAATAATAATAAATAATAACCAAGCCTTTTAACATCAAAACTCCAAAATCAATGATTGAAAACTAAAATCAAGTAAAAGTAAAAACCTTGAAATCAACAATATAACCATGCCTTTAATTGAAATTACAAAAAGGGAAGAGAATCATGACTAAAACCAAGAATATTGATGGAAAGAATTCATCAAGACAAGCCCCAAAGTAATCTTTTTACAACCCTTGCTCTTTTCCCTAAAAGCTTTTTAGAGAATTATGATATATTTTGGAAGAGATTCTAAGTGTTTAAGAATAAAATAATAGGGTAAATAACCTCCTAAGTGTATTAGAAGTCGTAGGTCCTTATTAGGGTAAGTAGGAAAATGTCCAGAATAGCCCCACTTAAATCCCATACAACCCCAACACAGGGTCACAACTGACCTCCTTACGAGTCGTAACCTAGCTTACAATTGATACCCACAAAATTGTAACCAATCCTCAACCATGGATCAGAAACTGTTCAGTATACGAATCATCCAACTAAGTCATAACCTCAGCATACGATCCATAACAATAATCTGTATCCCTAGCAGAATATATCACCTGAAGGATCAAACACTGACCACCTTATGAGTTACCTATACAACTTTTAACCATGCCTTACAAATCATACCCTCAAGTCGTATCCATTCCAGTGTCCAATACTATCCCACCAACTAACACTGGTCATCTTATAACAAGTCTTTACCACTCGTTCCCCATCTTACGACTCATACCATGAGTCATAATGGGTCTGAAGAATGAGATTCCTGGAAATTTTCTAAGGGTCAAAAACCTGGATGTTTCACACATGAGCACTGATAACTCTATCCACTAAAGTCCAAGATGATCTCAATTCTCTCACTACACTCAAACCTACTCAAATCTACAAGGTGCACACACATGAAATTCTAAACAAACACCTATAAAAGAATTTTCCTAAAATTCTTCAACCCTTTACCATTAACAACTTGTATGCACTACCCCAAGAAAACACACATAGATGTCTCAACCTACCATGACGTATACAAAAAGCTTAACCTCAATCTTTTTTCAACCTTATAGCCTTCAATAAAAGAAACATAAAATAACCATTCCTTCATAAGGAATATTTCCCTTCCATCTAATCAACTACTCATCACCAATATTATTAAATAAGAAGAGCTCATTGATAGGTTAGAACATAAGGACCTAAAACATGAAAGAATATTATCCATAACTTGGACACTTAACTGTGGCCTGAGGAATAAAGGATTAACTTTATGAATTCATCAACGAGGTCTAAACTGAGGATATAGTTGACATAATAATAATTTTGATGATCATTAGAAGTGTAACATGAGTACCGGAACTAAACATATTGTAAAACATGGGTACCTGAGTCATAAGATGGATGACCTGAGTTTAGTGTTCATGATTGCATGGAACATGATTCGTCCTGCTGAGTGAATTAGAACTCTTTATACTAGGAAATGTAAGCACACATAATTCTCTATGATGTGCATGAACGTGAACTATGATTATGGATCTAACATGTAAGGCATGAGTAGATATTGTGATAACTGAAGTACAAAACTTTGCACTGAGATAAGGATGGATTGGGAATTATCCTCTTATACTGCTATGCTACAACGTAGTAGCATCATTACTGGAATATAAAAGCTAGACTTGGTTACTTATATTATCATCTCCCTCTTAGATTTAAGCCATCATCCTAAGTCTGCAGAACCCTTTTGATAAAATATAAAACTGAACTGCAACCATCCAAGATTCAAACATAGTTCCTAACATGAAACATAGATATTACCAAACTCTCAATGAACTATACTAACTTCTTTCGTAGCCTAATAATATCACATCTCTAAACTTATATTTTCCCTACACCATGAGAATTACCATTACACCAACATCAACAACATATAATTTTGAATCAACAAACTTAAATTCTTCCATCCTCTATTTCAATCCTACTAACTCACCTTTCATACAACTAGCCCTATGGATACATAGTCTACTAAATTCAGATAAAATCTATCCCTACTTTACTGCTTCTAAACTTCTAGATTCATTCTTCTAACTCTAGATCATATATTGTCATAGGATTTTGAGAAGAGATCTAAAAACACATCTGACCCCTAAGCATTGAAGTACTACCCCTTCATTCAATGACTAGTTCATTAGGAAACTGAAACTGAATGACTATACTCCTGTAATCTACTGAAGTAATTTTCTGGGATACTGTAACCAGGCAGTTTTTGTATAGCCATCTGGCTATGATAATTTTACCCACTAGGTAGATACTGAGAAAGGCTCTGCTAAGGTTTCTGTACTGACATCGAAACTGACCGCTAAATAAGGAGTCATAAAAGAAAGCAAAGCTCCGATATCTAATAAAACTTCAACATGAAGATGAACGACCTGTAACATACTCGTAACCACATCAGGAGAACTTTCTTGATCATGTCGGGACTGGAGTGCATACAATCTATTCTGGAATTAACCACTGGTGGCACAAGAAGTGGCACCCAGCTAAGTCAGGCGACAGGATGGAACTTGGGAACGAATGTGCTGACTCTGCTGAACCACCTGTAAGTATTCTTTGACTCTATGTCCTGGCTTGCAACATCTAAAACACATACCACCACTATCCTTACGCATACCCTGATGATTCCTACCATACTTTCCGCAGAGAGGATTAGTACAACCACTGTTCATGCTACCCTGGGGCATAGAGCCTAGCGCTCTAGCCCGATTGTCATTCCTAAACTTTGGCACTGCCGCACTAGTTGAAAAAGGAAATGGGGCTGAGAATTTTTTATGAAACTAAGAATGGTTACCACTCTCTGACCTTGACTTAAAACTACCTGTTCTGGCCCTCTTATTCTCCCTCCCTTTCTCTCTATGCTTATCCTCCTCGCTCTGTAAAGCATAAACCATAAGCCTATATAGGACAACAACGTGCTGATCATTCTAAAAAACTACTGAATGAGCTAAGGTAGTGAAAGTAGTTCTAAATTCAACATGAGAGACATGCTCATTTAGGGGATCTTTCTAAATAGGAAGATGTTTAGGATGTTTCCCGTTCCTTCTTCCATTGTTTTAAATAAAGAGGCACTGTCTATAAACAAAATGAAAGATGAGTCAGAAAGAGAGTTTTAAATAATGTTTATGCTCATTCACAAGGCATGAATACTAAAATAAGGGAAACTTTTCCTAAAATGTCTTGAAGCCTCATGTTCATAAGTGTGGCCGCTTCACACCCATGCACAAGACTTTACTTAAGGTGGCATTTCAAGCTCCCTAGGACACTATAAAACCTTAGGCTCTGATACTAAGTTTTTTCACGACCCGAGGCTACCCCTTGTCGCGACAACGGTGCTTATTATCATAAGTGACCACAAGCTAACCCATAAGTTGGTACCTGTCGTGAGCACTGAGTATAATAGAAACAAAACACATATGCAAAAGATATACTGAGAAACATAGTTATTCCAATCTGAATACTAAAAGTATAACTATCAAATTTAAAATAACTAATAATATGGAAAGGTCTGGCAACTGAATAACCATCTAACTGACTATCTAATTATCTTAAATGAAAGGTTCTGATAACTGAATAACCATCTAACTGACTATCTGATTTTCTAAAAAGCCTCTAACTGACTGACAATTGAGTTGATGGGACTAACCCCCACCTAACTCCAACTGAATAAAATAAAGGAATATCAAAATAACTAAATGAAAGATAAACTTATGCTTAAAAGATGAGGACTCACCACTAGTGTTGTTGTTGTAATGCTGAACTATCTAAGCATGGTCAGGAAACTGTGCGTACTAACCTATGATATAAGACATCATAGCACGAAGAAAGTATGTGGTTAGTACTTTGAATGTACTGGTATATGAGATGAGGTTAGGCTGAAATGCAAGGGTTAATTGTGCATGAAATATTGACTGGCTCAGTAGCATGAGATAACTGAGTATGTATGCATGAAAACTGAAATACTAAGAATGCAAGACCAAGCATATATTCATTTCTAAAATAATCTATAAACTGGAATACTGAAATCTGATAACAGAATAATTGGAAGTCTGTATGGTATAGTCAATAAAACCTAACCTAAATTCTATTCTGAATACTGTACTGAGACTATGGGAGGTATCATCTAACTGACATGCCCCAATCTGAGCTAAGCGGGGTCCAACTTGTACCCTAGTTGGAAGGGTGTCAGTATCGTGCCACGGGTACTAACAATGGCAGTGTGGATCCACTAATCTATTCTCCTGAAGGACCAGGGTATCAAGCTTAAACTGATGGGTAACCTTTGAGAGAAAGTAAAGCCTAAACTAACGAGTGATTCCTTAAAGGAAGTCAAGCCTAAAATAATGGGTGACTCCTCATATTCTATGTTGGCTACGTAGTTCTAAAATACAGGGACCGTTACTAACGACTCTACCTAATTGATGGTAAAGCCGCCATCCCTACATTTGCTTGGTGCTAAATCCTACTCCCAACTAAACTGACACTAATTACCAGACTAAACTAAGTTTAACTGAGCAAGAAAATTATCATGATAGCTAACTAAATAACAATGCTTATGGTTTATCTAAATCCATAATGAAGATACTAAAATTATGTAAATAGCTAAGTATCGGTTGTTCATAACCCTCTAGCACTAAATGGAAATAACTATAATTGTTCAAACCCCAATCATTTATACATTTTATCAAACATATGAAATTTATAATCTTAATCATGGGAATGGTAAACAAAGAAAAAATAATATAGTTACAATACCAAAACCATGAATTAGGGAATCAACATGAAAATTTCATCATTCAAATATGTAAGGGCTTATTCATCAAAAAACACTTGTAAACATAATTTATAATTAAAATTCGTAAGAGATTTAAGGAGATAATTCATCATAAATATGTATAATTCAAAATTTAAAACACAAAAATGGATTCTAGGACTCCATGGGTGGAAAGGCCCCATGGATGAACATCACACATACCTTAAACCCTTAAGCTTGAAAATAAACATAATCTTGATGATTTTCTTAAAAGTTCTTGGATTAGGGAACTTGAATTCTTGGTTTCCTTGGAGAGAAAGGAATGAAATTGATGAACTTGGGAGATGATTAGAGTTTGTTTTTGAGAGGAAATTGGAGAATATGGGCAAATAAAGCCCTAACTGATGTTTTAATTCATATTTTTAAGAATTGGGTCAATGGGAAAAGACATAATTGCCCCTCAAGAAATTAAATCTGCGACTGTAATGCGGATTAGAAGGCCACCACGATGCGATAAAGGGCTTATCTCCATACCTACCGTGGCGCGCCACTATCGTGGTGAGGTTCTGGAATCAAAACCCAAACACGACCTAATCCTCGTCCAAAAAATATAAAACTTCCCCGAGATATGCTCTTTACATACCTGAACATGAATTAACTCAAAAATCATAATCTCGGAGTTTGGAAGACTCATTTAAAAATCCTCAAAGTTAAGAGGCCAAAAAATTGACGAAGTCCGCAATATTTAGTGAAATTTCCAGGCTTCAAGCCTCTTATGCGTGCAACTAGGAGTTGATGTGAGCTGAGAAAAGTACTGGGTATTGCAATATCTCCCCTTGGGAATATTTTTCCTCGAATGAGACTACTAAGAAACTGAGATCATATACTGAACATGCATGACAAAAAACATGATTACATGACCGAGTCTGAGACATGATATATGACTGAACTAATTTTGTGAATACATGAAATGACACGAGAATTGGTATAAGGATAAGATAGAAATGATAGAGTCCACTTATGAGTAACCATTGCCTCAGGCTGGATCTGATTTCCTAAAGAAAAGTTGAGAGGTTTAGGACATAAAAACATAGGTATTATAATATTTCCCCCTTGGGATTATTTCTCCCCCGAAAGATGCTGACTTTGTTCAAAGATTAAGGAAAGTCTGAGATAATGCACGACGCACTTATGACTGAATCATGACTGAATACCTGGATTTGAATCATGATGCATGAACTAAGCTAAATTCACAAATTACTAGGATGCAAACATTTTTACCTCTTGGAATAGCCATATACATAAGTCTTTGGATAGTATGGCCTGATAGGAAGATAGAAAACCATTGGAACTTGTCTGTCTAACAGATAGACAAAATTGTTGGCTTTTAGGACTAACTCATACTGAAAGCTTATACTCACCTAGAGAATTTCTTCAATGCTCTTTCTAAGAAGTTCTAATAACATTAGAGAGCAGAGAATCTTAGGCATGATCTGAATAAGACAACTGTATAAGGAAATCACAACACGGCCAAAATTCTGTAAAATAGATCACAGGCCTATTAAACATAAGTTAGGACAGGATTGCTATGCCTTAGATAAAGTAACTGCTACTCCCAAACTAAACATACTCCTTAAATACTCCCTCAGCTATACATTCAACTTTAGTACTAAACCTTTCTTGAGGCTACTTAAAATATTCACGTGAGCACTAATAACTATAACTACTAAAGTCTGAGCTAAACTGAATTCTCTCACTATGCTTAAGCCTACTTGAATCTACAAGGTGCACACACATGAACTTCTAAATGAACACCTATAAAAGCATTTTCCTCACATTATTCAACCCTCTACCATTAACAACTTGTATTCACTACCCCAAGAAAACATACATAGAATTCTCAACCTAGCATGACGTATACAAAAATCTTAACCTAAATCTTCTTTCAACCTTATATCCTTAGATAAAAGAAATATACTACAAATATTCCTTCACAAGAAATATTTCCCTCCTATCTAATCAATTACTCATCACCACTATCATTACATAAGGAGAGCTCACTGATAGGTTACAACATGTGGACTTAAAACATGAAAGGATACTAAGCATAACTTGGACACTTAACTGCGGCCTGAGGAATAGAGTATTAACGTCATGAATTCATAAATAATGTCTAAAATGAGGATATAGTTTACATAATCTAATTTTTTATGATCATTAGGAGTGTAGCATAAGTACATAGAACTGAACATATTGTGAAACATTGGTCCCTGAGTCATGAGCTGCATAACCTGAGTTTGGAGTTCATGATTGCATGGAACAATATTCGTAATGCTGAGTGAATTGGAGCTCCTTATACAAGGAACTGGAAGCATACATGATTCTCTATGATGTGTATGAACGTGAACTATGATCTTAGAGTTGACATGTACGTCATGGGTAGATATCGTGATAACTGAAGTACAAAACACTGCACTGAGATAAGGATGGATTGGGAATCATCCTCCTTTACTACTATGCTACAACATACTGGCATCAATACTGGAATTCGAGAGCCTAACTTGGTTACTTATTCTATCCTCTCCCCCTTAGCTTTAAGCCATCAATCTAAGTCTACGGGACCCTTTTGATAACATCTAAAATGAACTTCAACCATCCAAGATTCAAACTTAGATCCTAACACGTTACATGGATATTACCAAACTCTAAATTAACCACGCTAACTTCTTTCATAGCCTACTAGTATCACATATCAAAACTTATATTTTACCTACACCATGAGAATTACCATTACACCAACATCAACAACATATAATTTTGAATCAACAAACTTAAATTCTTCCATACTCTGTGTTAAGCCTATTGATTCACCTTTCATACAACTATCCCCATGGATACATAGTCTACTAAATATAGATAAACTTTATCCCCACTTTACTACTGCTAAACTTCTAAATTCATACTTCTAACTATAGTTTATATGCTATCATAGGATTTCAATAAGGGATATAAAAATACACCAGACCCCTAAGAACTGAGGTACTACCCTCTATTCAATGACTGGTTCATTAGGAAATTGAAACCGAATGACTCTACTCCTGTAATCGACTAAAGTAATTTTCGGGGATACTATAATTGAGAAGTTTCTATATACCCTTTTGGCTATAATAGATTTACCCACTAGGGTAGATACTGAGAAAGGCTCTGCTAGGGGTTTTGGAATGACACCGAAACAAAAAGTTATATAAGGATTCACAAAAGAATGTGAAGCTCCAGTATCTAACATAACATGAACATGAAGATGAACGACCTATCACGTACCCATAACCATATCAGGAGAAGTTTATTGATCATGTCAATACTGGAGTACATATAATCTATTATGGCATTAACCACTAGTGGCACTGGAAGTGGCACCCTGCTTACTCGGGCCACTGACTGGAACTCGGAAATGATTGTGTTGACTATGTTGACCCACCTATGGTCATTCTCTGACTTAATAGTCTATCTTGACATATCCATAACACACACCACTACCATCTTTACACACACCCTGATGATTCCTACCACACCTCTCACAGAGCAGGATAGTATGACCACTATTGATTCTACCCTGGGGACTAGATCTTAGCGCTCTATCCCAATTGTCATTCCTGAACTTTGGCACTGGCACACTAGCTAAAGAAAGAGTTGGAGCTGAGAATTTTTTTCAAAACTAAGAACGGTTGCCACTCTCTGGCCTTGACTTAAAATTACCTATTTTGGCCCTCTTATTCTCGTTTTCTTTCTCCCTACTCTTTTCTTCCTCACTCTATCGAGCATTAACCATAAGCCTAGTTAGGACAACAACCTTTTTATCATTATGAACAACTACTGAATGAGCTAAGGTAATGAATGTATCTCTAAATTTGGCATGAGAGACATGCTCATTCAGGGGGTATTCCTGAATAGGTAGATGTGCGGGCTGCTTTCTGTTCCTTCTTTCATTGTTTCTTTTGGGAGGCATTATCTATAAACAAAATGAAGGATGAGTCAGAAAGAGAGTTTTAAATAAAACTTATGCTCATTCACACTAAATAAATACTAAAAGAAGGGAAACTTTTCCAAAAACATCTTGAAGCCTCATGTCCATAAGTGTGGCACGCTTCACACTCTTGCACAAGACTCTTCTCAATGTGGCTTTTAAATCTCCCTAGGACACTGTAAAATCTTAGGCTATGATACCAAGTTTTGTGATAACCTAAGGATACCCCTAGTCGAGAAAACGGTTCTTACGATCACAACTGACCACTAGCTAACCCATGAGTTGGTACCTATCATGAGCACTGAGTATTATAGAAACAAAACACATATAAGAAAGATATACTTATAAATATAGCCATGCATATCTAAATACTGGAAGTATAACTGTCAAATTTAAAATAACTAAAAATACTGAAGGGTCAGGTATTTGAATAACCATCTAACTAACTATCTGATTGTCTGAAAAGCCTCTAACTGACTGACTGTGGAGTTATTAGGACAAACCCCCAACTATATCCATATGACTAAAATAGAGGAATACTAAAATAACTATATTAAAGATAAACTTATCCTCAAAAGATGATGACTCGCCACTATTGTTGCTGCTGTAATGCTGAACTATCTAAGTGCAGTCAGTAAACCGTGCGTTCGAACCTATGATATAAGACATCATAGCATGAAGAAAGTATGCGATTAGTACTTTGAATGAACTAGTATATGAGATGATCTTAGGATGAAATGAAAGGGTTAACTGTGCATGAAATAATGACTGGAAGAGTAGCATAACATAACTTAGTATGCATACATGAAAACTAAAATATTGAGAATGCAAGACCAAGCATACATACATTTCTGAAATAATCTGCAAACTAGAATACTAAAATTTGATAACTGAATAATTGAATATTTTTATGCTATGGTAAAGCAAACCAGATCTAAATTATGTTTTGAATACTGTATTGAGACTATGGGAGGTATCATCAAACCGATATAACCCAATCGAAGCTAATCGGGGTCCAACCTGTAAGCCCAGTTGGAAGGGTGTCAGTACCATTCTACGGGAACTAACAATAATTGTGTGGATCCACTAATTTGTTATCCTAAAGGACCAGGGTATCAAGCCTAAGCTGACGGGTGACCCTTGAGAGAAAGTCAATCCTAAACTAACGGGTGACTCCTCAAGGTAATTCAAGCCTAAACTGATGAGTGACTCCTCATATCCTATGTTGTCTATATAGTTCTTGTATACAGGGACCGCTACTAAAGACTCTGCCTAACTGATAGTAAAACCACCATCCCTGCATTCACTCGGTGCTATATCGTACTCCCAACTGAACTGACACTAATTACCGAACTGAACTAAGTTTAACTAAGTAAACAACTGATCATGATAGCTAACTAAATGACAATGCTCATGGTTTAACTGAAACCGTTCATAGTATCCGGACTGAACTAAGTTTAACTAAGAAAACAACTGATCATGATTGCTAACTGAATGACAATGCTCATGGTTTATCAAAAACCGTTCTGAAGATACTAAAATTTTGTAAATACTAAGTATCGGGTGTTCATAACCCTTCAGCACTGAATGGAAATAACTATAAAGACCTACAAAAGCATTAAAACCATACTAGGCGATTATTGTTCAAACCCCAATAATCTAGACATTTCATCAAACATATAAAATTTGTAATATTAAGCATGTGGATGGAAAAGTACGCAAAAATAACATAGTTACAATACCAAAACCATGAATTAAGGATTCAACATAAAAATTTCATCATTCAAACATGTAAGGGCTCATTCCATCGAAAACACTTGTAAACATAATTTATAACTAACAATCATAAGAGCTTCAAGGAGATAATTCATTATAAACATGTATAATTCATAATTTAAAATATAAAAATAGATTCTTGGGCACCATGGGTGGAAAGGGACCATAGATGAATATCACATGTACCATAAACCCTTAAGCTTGAAAGAAAATACAATCTTGATGCTTTTCTTGAAAGTTCTTGGATTAGGGATCTTGAATTTTTGGTTTCCTTGGAGAGAAAGGAATGAAATTGATGAACTTTATGAATGATTAAGGTTTGTTTTGAGAGGAAATTGCAAAATATAGACAAATAATGCCTTAACCGATGTTTTGTTCATGTTTTTATGAATTGGGTCGATGGGAAAAGACATAACTGCCCCTCATGAAATTAAATTAATAACTAGAATGCGGATTGGAAGGCCACTGCAATGCGATGAAGGGTTCATCTCTATACCCACCGTGACACACCACTATCGTTGTGAGGTTCTAGAATCGAAATCCAAACACGACCCAATCCTCATCTGAAAAATCTGAATCTTCCCTGAGACATGCTCCTTGCACCCCTAAACATAAATTAACTTAAAAACCAATATCTCGGGGTCGGTAAGACTCGTTAAAAATCCTCAAAGTTAAGAGGCCTGAAAATTGACTAAATCCCTAAATTTTCAGGCTTTAAGCCACTTATACATGCAAATAAGAGCTGAACAAATTTAAGAAAAGTATGTGATATAATAATATCTCCCCCTTTGAAAAATTCATCCTCAAATGAGACTGATTAAGATGATACTACTAGGGAAACTAAGATCATATACTGAACATGCATGACTGAAAACTTGATTACATGGCTGATTTTGAGAAATGATACATGACTGAAATGATTTGGTGAATGCATGCAATGACATAAGAATGGTTATAAGGCTGAGATAGAAACAATAGAGTCCACTTATGAGTAACCATTGCCTCAGGCTGGATCTGAATTCATGTAGAAAACTTGAGAGGCTTAGGACATGAAAACTCGGGTATTACAATATCTCCCTCTTGGAATTAGTCATCCCTCAAAAGATACTGACTTGGCTGAAATACTAAGGAAAGTCTGAGATAATGCACGAGGCACTTATAAACTGAATCATGACTGAATATTTGAGTCTGAATCATGATGCATGAACTAAGCTGAATTTGCAAATTACCAGGATGCAAATATTTTTATTTCTTTGAAAAGCCATATTTACAAAAAGTCGAGTAATATTGCCAGATGGATAGATGGAAAACCATAGGAACTTGTATGTCTGACTGCTAGACTGAATTGTAGGCTTTTCTGACTAACTCATACTGAAAGTTTATACTAAGCTAGAGCATTTCTTCAATGCTCTTTCTAAGAACTTCTAATAACATTAGAGAGAAGAGAATCTTGGGCATGATCTTAATAATTCATCTGTATAAGGAAATCACAGCATGGCCATAATTCTGTAGCATGGATCTCAGGCCTATTACACATAAGCTAGAACAGGATTGTTATTCTTTAGACAAAGTAACTGCTACTCCCAAGCTTAGACATACTCCTTAAATACTCCATCAGCTATACATTAAAGTCCAGTACTGAACCTCACTAGAGGCTACTAAAATTAATCATGTGACACATATAACTCTATTTATCACATGACACATATAATTCTATCTATCTACTTAACACTTATGGGCATGATATATGCACATAATACTAAAAAAAACTGTAGGAAACGTGATTCAACTCCAATTACATAATTCCAAGAGTTTCAAAATAAATTCACATGATAAAGCACACACATTAATTAACTCTACATGAATCTTGCAATAAATCATGAATACACTTTAATTCAACTCATGGAAATCATAAAATCACTCTAAATGAAATTTAAAAGAGTTTCTTAGACTCCAAGGGTGGGAGGAACCCTTGGATGAACACTTACATACCTTAGTTTAGGAATTTCTGAAAGTTTATGGTGGAACCTTGAGTTCTTGATTTGAAATTAAAGCTTCTAGGGTTTTGTTCTTGAGCAAATTTGAGAAAGAATGAGTTAATTTGCTCCCTAAAGTGATTAATTTCATGTTTTAGGGGCAAAGGGTTGAGGGAAAAAGACCTAAGTACCCCCAAGGATGCGGTCTTTTAAGGACTAAAAAACTTTACCATCAACGCGCAGATCAACACGCTACATCATTGGTATTGACACGATAGCCAACGCATCACATCGAGTCTGTATCGACTTACTGGAAATTAATGCAAGAAGCTGAGGAAAACACTTATCAACATGATAGTCGACGTGGATCACCAAGATCGCATTGATCCACTATTTTAGGATTCCAAAGAATCTTCAAACGAAGTCTGAAAATTCCGACACTTTTCCGAAAACACCTACGGACATTCCTGATCATGAATTAACTCAAATATCAATATTTAATAGACGTAACGGTCACGAAATAAGATTGACAACTTTCGAAGGATAAAATAACACTAATTATAAATACTTAGCCAAAATATTCTAAGTTTGGGACCCCTTGACAAGCCTAAAGGACTGATTGAAGATAAGAACTTTATGGGGTTTTACATTATCTCCCCCTTCGGGACATTCGTCCTCAAATAATACTGCTGCAACTAAGAATCCAGAGGGACCAGACTTTGATACTGGGCATGCACAACTGAAGCATGGTTTCATGATTAAGATCACTGATACACTGAATTATCATACTGAGCATACATATCTGATGCATGAGTACATAGCTGAATATGATTCATGAACATATGACTGAACATGCAATGGTAACTGATACCAAGTTTGTAAATAAAATCAAAATATAAAACTAAATAAGCTTAAGAAAACTATTACCTTGAGCTGAATCTAAGTTTGCAGAGAAGAGGTGAGGATACTTGGTGTAATACCCCGATCATTTCTTAAGCCAAAATCCGTCTTTTGAGTGAATATGGATGACTTCCAAAGTGATTGTTGTTTATATCATATTGTATTTCCTTAAATTCCACTTTCTATCATGTGGAGAATTGGATAAGCTTTCCATCGACATAGGATTCACCCAAATCGAACACCCGGTGAGGGAGTTAGAGCCATTTTGTAATACCCCGAGACTCTAACCAATAGTGAAACCATGAATCAAGCTCATGAGAAATAAATTATAGTGATTTGGTTTTTTTCTAATCAATGGTGATGTGTATGAAGGCCTCAATGATTTCCTAGAGATTAGGAGAATCAAAACATTCCTTACCGATTGAATTCTTGGGAAGGATTTTTCCATATCCAACTTCAAATGATCATATATTTCATTATACTACAAATCATTGATCCCATTACCTACCAAAATATATATAATTTAATTATCTTTCCCAAAATACCGATTTCATCAAAATTCTATATCAGAGCAAAGAGTTATACTTATTTTACTCCAGCGTGTTAGCCTGAAAACTCCGTGATGACCTTTTGTGACGACTTGTCACAAGCCTAACGGCTTGTCACAAAATTTCATCACCTTAAGGAAGAAATTCACAAAATCCAACCTTTTGTGACGATATTTATGACAGCTTGTCACATGTTTGACGGCTTGTCACAAAATGTCGTCAACCTTAAGCCGAAAATCATAAAATCCACCATTTTTGTGACGACAATTCGTGACGGCCTATCACGGGCCTGACGGCTTGTAACGAATGTCGTCAGCTATTTTTTTCAGCAATTATGGGACATTTTTACAAGGGCATTTTGGTCATTTCCGCCCATTTTGATCCTATATATTTATATATATCCAAGTAGAGAAGAGAAGTTTATTTTCTCTCATTTCTCTTCCAAGAAAGATCTAGAACGAGGGTTTCTTCCAAAATCCTAAATCAAATCTTCTACATGAAAATTCGAGAATCTTCCAAAGATTTCACCAAGTTGTTCAAGAATCAAGTTCTCCAAGTCAAAGGCATCAAGAACTTAGCTCAAAAGTGTGAATAAGAGTTTTCAATCAGGCTTGCTCATCTTAAAATTATAATCCAAGGTATGTGGGATTTTAACAAGAATACTTCTTTCGTTCTTGTACCCCAAAGATTTAATTTCTACTATTGTTCATGATTTTGCAAAGTAGGTTTACACCCAAATTACTTTTTTAATGATTTATGATATTTGAGCTATTCAAGATTGATACACATGACTATTTCATCATTTTATTTCTTAAATTGAGAACTTATGCCATGAGTTGAATATTGTTATTATTAGTTGATGATTTCCGAATGATTTGAGATAAGAGTCATGATTTAAGATTTTCTATGATAAGTTTGATTATTGAATATATATATTGATATTTGATCTTAAGAGTCAAGAATGAGTTCTATGATGTTTTCTTAAAGTTTTTGATACATGATTATTTTACAATTTCCAACTTATGACTTGATATTTAATAATGTGAATTTCATGTTTCTACCATGAGTTGGTATTTCAAGTGCTTTCAAGACATGTGTCAAGCTTTAAGCTTCCTTATGACAAATTAGATTATTGAGTATATTGATTCATGAGATTGAGTTGTTACAATGAGTATTGATATTTCCTCATAGTTATTGATGTTGCCATGACTTAATGAATTGATATATTTTGATAATGAGAAAGATTGATTTGATTTGAGTAGAGTTAGGAATCCATAAATTGATTATGATTTGATAAATGAGAAAGAGATTTGATTTGGTCTTCATGATAGACCCTTGTGATGTTTGTAGTGGATTTCCTAACGCATTTTGAGCTTGTGTCTGGGAGTAGTATTTAGCACCGAGCGGAAAATATGGTATTTCCCCAAAAACTACGTGCCACCGTAGGATTGATATTGATAATTGTGGGCCGAAGGCCGAGTATGAGATTGTGATCACTAAATTTAGGTTATACTCCTTGGCAAGAGTGATGTTAGGCATATTTACACGCCTAAAGCACCTTAATTTACCCATATTTTAGCTAAGTTTTAAAGGACAAAGTATATAATTCCTGCACTTTTAGTCCTTTTTCCTGTAAGTGAGCTAACCAACGTGATTAGCAAGTTTTCAGGAATAAATGATGAAGATTTCAGCATTTTATGGACTGTTAGACGCCAAAGGAAACTTCACGTAAGAAGGAAGGCAGCTTCTGGAAACTTGTGGACTGAAAGTGATGCATGGAGAACTTGTCCCGGGCAAAAATAGCATTTCTAAAGACTTGGGGGATCAATAGTAACTTAGTAGGATTAGGACAAGTATGCAGTAACCCAGTAGGACTAGGACAAGGATAAAAACCCTATTTCAGTAGGACTAGGACAAGGATGTTATAAAAATCCTATTTGCTGAATTTTTCAGCAAGCTTTTTATTATTTACTCATTCATTAATTCAAGTCTTTTTCATTCGACTTTTGCTCCTAATTCACGTTACAATTGTTAACAGAGAAAAACGCTAACTCGTGGGAAACATCAAGAGGAAAAATGTCAACCTTGTTGTGACGCCACACTCCTCTCCAACGTGAGATCATTCTAGTTTTGATATGATGATGATGTTTATTGTGATCTCTGTTGCGCTCATGAGTAGCTAAACTTCTCTGTTAGGGTTATGGAAGCCTTATGAGATACTATCTATTGCTATGAGTTTGTAAATTCTTGATACGTATGCTGCTTATATCATTACTCTCTACATCTTAATTGAATTCTTATGGTTGCAAACATATAGAATACGCCAGTATAGCATTAACTTGTTCGAAAGAAAAGTTACATGTCTGGAAAAGAGAGAATGACAAGGAAATAGGGCTACCAACCCCTGTTTAAAAGTTAGTGCCATAACTGGATTAACCTCTTGGAGAATTCGTACCATTAGTATACGCTTTAAGCTCGAAAGAGTTAAAGTGATATAATCCTTGATGGTCAAAAGACACTAGGATTTACCATAGAATACGAATCTCTATAAGCACATGCATGTCTGAATTCCGCATAACTCATAGCCAATAGATACGTAAAACTCATAAGGTGGACATAAACCTAACTTACAATTCTCATTGATTAAAACCTACTAAACATTCCATTTTTCTTTGTTACTTTGATACTCTTAATTCACGCTACAATTAAATCCCCCCTTTTCGTAGAATTTTCGATCAACAGTCTACTAATCATTGCATACTTTGTGACCAAGTATTCCCTATGGGATTCGACACCCAACCCAATTGGGTTCTATATTTGACAACTACCACTTACACTCTTACGAGAGTTGTAGTTTGAGCATTATCAAATTTTGGGTCGTTGCCGGGGAATACGGTTGTCAACTAAGTTTGTGATAATTACTAGACCCTTTGGTTAAAGATTCTCGTATTTTACTTTTAGTTGTTGTTTTTGTTTTCTGCAAGTTTTGTTCAATGCATGTTCCATACTCAAAGTTTGGGACAACCATTATTACCCATAAACCCTGAACCGCAACTTATTGGCAGGATGGAGGCACAACGTGACATTGAAAGAAGGGCTGCTCAACAGGAGCAGGCTAGATTAGCTGTTTTGGCCGCCGCTCAAGTGCATCAACAGAATATTAATAACCCTGGGCGAGCAACAAATCCTGACGATGAGGACCTAGGTGATGACGAGTTACTAAATCCACGGCGTGCAGATGAGGTGGCAGCGCCTGTGAACAGGAGAGATCGTCAAGCTAGAATAAGACCTAAACGCCGAGCTGTGCAGGCTCCTTTTGATGATGATGATGATGATCTTGATGGGGCTTTTGCCACAGGGGCTATTATTCCTCCACCCTTGGCGCCCGGAGCTAAGTTCAATATCACTAGCACCATGATTTAGTTATTGCAGCTCAAGGGGTTATTTGGTGGACTCGCAGGAGATGATCCGAATATGCATCTGATCAACATTATTTCAATATGCAAGTCGTTTGACAATCCAGGAGTTGGGTAGAATACAATTCGGCTGCGCTTATTTCCATTGTCTCTGTCTGGGGAGGAACCTCTATGGTTGAACGGGCTAACTCCTGATTCTATTACTAATTGGAGGCAACTGAAAGATGCTTTCCTAGAAAGATTCTTTCTGCCATCCAAGAGAGCCCAATTACGGGATGTGATCAGCAATTTTTGACAGCTTCCAACTGAAGCTCTCCACGAAACATGGGAGAGGTTCAAGAAGAAGCTTATGTGGTGCCCAAACCACCAGATGACGAATATCCACTTGATGGATATATTACATAGGGCTTTGAACTCGGTGACAAAGCCAGTGGTTGATAATGTTGCAGGTGAGTCATTCATGGACCTTACTTTTCTTGAGGCAAGTGATATGCTAGATCATATGAAAAAGCAGAGTAGAGCTTGGCATACCAGGGATTCTGAGGTAGCAAGCTCTACTGTATCTATTGGCATAACTGCAGATCAAAGACGAAGACAAGAGGAATGTGACCAGGATATGGCTCACATAAAAATGCAAATGGATCTTCTTACCAAGCACTTATTATCAGGGAAGATCAAAAAGGTTAAGGCCGTTGTATCACAGGGAAGAGATGAATCCGACTCTAAGGAAGAAGCGAACTACTTGAATAATCAGGGGGGGTTTCGAGGCAATGCCCAAGGAAACCAAGGTTGGAACTATTATGATAAATCTGGATACAAGGACCGCGATCAAGGTGGTTGGAAGAATAAGACTGACAGGAGTGGTTTGTATATTCCTCCTGGAAATCGTGAGGCTGTGGTGTCTGGCTCTGGGAAGATGTCCATGGAAGATATGATGGCTAAGCTGTTGAAAGGAGTGGAGGCAACCAACATGGGTGTAACCGAGGTGAAGAATGATTTTTCTTCACTAAACCAATTGGTTGACTCCCATTCTACTGCAATAAAATAGCTGGAGCAACAATTGAGTCAACTATCAACGGCATTCAACCAAAGAAAGTCTGGAACGTTACCTAGCGACACTGTGCAAAACCCAAGGAACGACGGATCATGTATGGCTATTACTACCCGGAGTGGTAAAGTGTTGAAAAATCCATCCAAGGACAAGCAGGTGGTTGATGATATAGCAGAGAATGTTGATGAAGCAGAGTTTGAAGATGCCGTAGAAGCTGAAGTGAGTTCTCATGATGTTACACCTAAACGTCACCAACCTGAAAAGAGTGATAATCAGAAGTAAGATAAAAAGAAAGTGGTAGAAAAAATGATTCCTCTTCCACCACCACCTTTTCCTCAAAGACTGAAGAAGAAGGCTGATGACACTCCTGAAAAGGTTGATAATCGAAAGCAAGATAAAGAGGAAGTGATGGAGAAAAAGATTCCCCTTCCACCACCACCTTTTCCGCAGAGACTGAGGAAGAAAGCTGATGATACCAGGTTCAGTAAATTCATGACTATGTTGAAGCAACTGACTATTAATGTTCCTTTGGTGGAAGAGCTAGAGCAGATGCCCGGATACGCTAAATTCATGAAGGACCTTTTGACAAAGAAGAGCACAATAAGCTATGAGCTGGCAGATAATGTTCATCATTGCAGTGCAATCGCTACAAGATCGCTAGTTCAGAAAAAGGCAGATCCTGGTGCTTTCACTATTCCTTGCACGATTGGATCGTTGGATTTTTCTAAGGCGTTGTGCGATTTGGGATCTAGAATCAATTTGATGTCTCTATCTGTGTATAGAAAGTTAGGGTTGGGTGACCCTACACCAACCAATATGCGGCTCGTGATGGCAGATAGGTCGGTAAAACGACCTGTGGGTATCTTGAATGATGTGTTGGTGAAGGTTTCCACCTTCATCTTTCCTGCAGACTTTGTTATTTTGGATTGCGAGGTGGATTCTGAAGTTCCCATAATCTTAGGACGCCCTTTCCTCGCAACTGGAAGTGTGCTTATTGATTTAAGAGCTAATGAGCTTTTATTTTGGCTGAATGACGAAGTGGTCCATTTTGATATATGCAAATCGATAAAGTAGCCTAGAGATATGGATGTGTTCTCTGTAGCTGATATTTACTACGAGGATGACAAAGGATTATCTATAGAGAAGCAGCTTACTATTGAACCATTGTCTGCTGTGCTGTTGAATTTTGAGCATGAGGATGTTGAAGAATATGAAGAAACTGTTTGTGCTCTAACAGGAATAAAGTCCTATTCTCATGATACTAAGAAGTTGGACCTTGATCTTAGGAATCGACCTTCAACAACAGCAAAGACTTCCATTGAAGATCCATCAGTGCTAGAATCAAAAAAGCTCCCCATTCACCTAAGGTATGCATTTTTGGGAAGTGGAAATACACTTCCGGTGAGTGTTGCGGCTTATTTAGGTGAACAGCACATAGAGGCTCTCATCTCTGCTCTGAAGAGGTACAAGAGAGCCATTGGTTGGTCTATTGATGATATAATTGGTATCCCACCTGGGATATGTATGCACAAGATGTATCTCGAAGAAGATTACATGCCCACAATTAAGCATCAGCGTCGTCTGAATCCATTCAGAAAATGATGCACCAAATATCTCGATGAAGTCTAAGTAATCGAGAGAACTATGTCGTGCCGCGACAATAAATCAAGCGCTTGGTGGGAGGCAACCCATCGTTTTTAATTGTTTTTGTTGTTTTTGTTTTCCTAGGATTTTGTCGAGCCACGACCAAGACTAAGGCGCTTGATGGGAGGCAACCCATCGTTCTAATCATTTTTGTTGTTTTTGAATAAGTGTAGGTGCAAGAGGTGTAAAGGAGGAGATTGGCTTCAAATTTTGATTTGGAAGTATTGCATGTTGAAGGTGGTAAGTTGGGAATGAAGAAGAAAAAGGCTATGAGTTACGCATAGCCTATGAAAATCTAGGCAATGAACAAGGCAAGGCCTATGCTATGGCCTAATCTCTCTAAATCTAGAATGCCATAGCATAGGCGCCGCCTATGCCTAACAATGCCATAGCATAGGTGCCACCTATACCAAGCATAGGCAAATCATTAGGCGTCGCATATGCTCACTTTTTGGTCTCCTAATCCGATTCCAAACGGGTCAAAACCCTACCCAAGATTGTCCTATAAATAGAACCTTAGTCTTAGAACAAAAATGCATTGCAAATTCAACCTAAGCACCGCCTACCTCTCCAAAATCTCTCAAAAAATTTCCTTTTGCTCTTTTAACTTTGCAAGAACATCTTCCGAGGCCATCAACCAAGTAAGTACTTCTTTGCTCTTCTTTTATATTCCGTAAAGTACTACACTACTACGCCTATAATAAATTGTTAAATCTTAAAGTGATGTTGGTGATTTGAATGTAGTTGATTTGTTATGAATCATCTAGTTGAGTGAAAGAATACGTATGGGTGTTCTTGAATTGGTTCCGTCTTGTAGTTGATTTTTATACACTATCATACTTTTGTGAAATCGAAATAGTGAAGTTAATTGCATACTCTTCAAAGTTGAATGCTTGGATGTTTGAATGACTCGTTCATCGAGATAAAGATCATGATTGAATACAAGCATGCGATGTTGTGATTATTTATATGCCATAACTTGATACGATCTTTATGTTGTAGTCTTGTGCAAAAGGTGCGTTAATCCACACATGAAAGTATAGTGAAGATTACATGAAATAGAGTTGGAAAGGATAGTAAGATGACATGAAAGTATGACTGTGCTGAACATATTGTTGGAACATATCACCTAAATGTATGTCGATGAAGTCTGAGTAATCGACATCATTCACTTAATTAGTTTGTGTCAACAAATTAAGTGTGGGGTGGTGCCACTATTGTCTGTTTATCGATTAAATCTTCTGAGATGAGCTAGCATGAATTTATTTTAGTCTCAGATAAAATGGCACCAAAAGGTCGACCAGGAAAATAAAAAGCGTCCACCTCACAGAAAGGTCAGAAAATGGGAAGAAAAGAGCAAGCTGAATCCTCCTCTCTGCAAATACCTTGAATGACGATGTGAAGGACAACTCTGGTAATGACGACTCTGATGATGATTCCGACGCAGGGGGTTTGACCCCAGACATAGAAAAGGATTCCGACTAATCAGGTTTTCCTTACTTATTTCCACTGAGGGCAGTGTGTCCCGTCTAAGTGTGGGGTGAGGGTATTTGTATGCTGTAGCATACTTCTTTGCCTGTATTTATTCTCGTTCCTGCATTTATTATCGTTTGTAGTTAAATTTTTTGATTTTTAGATTTTTTTAGATTTTGCATGAAATTGTTCTGATAGGTGGCATGGTATTATGACAAGAGTTTGTGCTAAAATCATTGCTATTGAGACGTTTAGGCTCCAAGTGTGACTCACTGTGTGATATTTGTGTGGTTTAATTCATTCATTTGTTGGGTCAAGAGTCTATACTACTCCCAATAAAGTTAACCATGTGCCTTGTGTGTGTGAGGTTATAGTATATTCTGTGTTGTGACTGATGCTAGAACTTGCCTGGTGTGTATGTAAAGTGAAATAAAGAGTGCAAGTTTAGGAGATGATTTAGGCATTTCTTTGGCAACCTGTATTTGTTTACCTTCCTTTTACCTACCCATGGACATTACCTTAGTTAACCCCCTTTGAGCCTTTAGCCATTTTCTTTGACAACCTCATATGTAAGCCTAATCCATTTTTTTTCAAGACCATAATTTGATCCAAATTCCTAAGTGCTTTAAATTGTGAAGTCATGTGACAAAATAAGAGGAAATTGGGTGAGAGTGATGCCTTAGAGTGTATTGGTACTTGAATTTGTTATGAAAAAGAGTGGCTATCATAGAGGTGTGTTATAAAAAAAAAGAAATAGAAAAACAAAAAGATAAATTGTGTTTATGATTAAATAAAAAGGTAGTTATGCTTGAATGGCAAAATAGGTGAAAAGGGGTGATAGATGAAAGAAAGGTAGCAGGGTTGATTAAAAGAGAGTGTTAATGGCATAATGTGATGTATTAAAGCGCTTAGGAACATAGTCACTATTTCTGGCCAAAATAGTCCTACCCGTCCCTTAGCCTACATTACAACCTGTAAAAGACCTATTTGATCCTAAGCTTAGCATTCTGATATTAGTGGAGCATTACACTAAGGGAAAGCCTATGGTCATCAGTTGAAACATATGAATTCTTTGTGAGAGTGAGAGCAAGGAGAAGCTTATACCCATGTTCTGCAAAAATGAAATACTTGTGAGTAATTATGGGTGATATATTGTGAGACACACATAGTTGATGAGTTTTGGGTAGTCTTGTATGATTCTTTGTGCCTTAACTATTGAATACGAATTAACCATCATCACGAGTGTATGTTGGAGGTTGAATTGTTTCTAGAAGTGATTAGAAAACTACTCTTTGTTAATAATTGTTGTGCCTGTCTTGATGAATATTTTGTGTTGTTACTGTGAAACCCTAAGTAGATGTTTATATGGACATGATATATTGTCCGAGGACGAACAAAGATTTAAGTGTGGGGTGTTGATGTTAGGCGTATTTACACGCCTAAAGCACCTTAATTTACCCATATTTTAGCTAAGTTTTAAAGGACAAAGTATATAATTCCTGCACTTTTAGTCCTTTTTCCTGTAAGTGAGCTAACCAACGTGATTAGCAAGTTTTCAGGAATAAATGATGAAGATTTCAGCATTTTATGGACTGTTGGACACCAAAGGAAACATCACGTAAGAAGGATGGAAGCTTCTGGAAGCTTGTGGACTGAAAGTGATGCATGGAGAACTTGTCCCGGGCAAAAACAGCATTTCTAAAGACATGGGGGATAAGCAGTAACTTAGTAGGATTAGGACAAGTATGCAGTAACCCAGTAGGACTAGGACAAGGATAAAAACCCTATTTCAGTAGGACTAGGACAAGGATGTTATAAAAACCCTATTTGCTGAATTTTTCAGCAAGCTTTTTATTATTCACTCATTCATTAATTCAAGTCTTTTTCATTCGACTTTTGCTCCTAATTCACGTTACAATTGTTAACAGAGAAAAACGCTAACTCGTGGCAAACACCAAGAGGAAAAACGTCAACCTTGTTGTGACGCCACACTCCTCTCCAACGTGAGATCATTCTAGTTTTGATATGATGATGATGTTTATTGTGATCTTCGTTGTGCTCATGAGTAGCTAAACTTCTCTGTTAGGGTTATGAAAGCCTTATGAGATACTATCTATTGCTATGAGTTTGTGAATTCTTGATACGTATGCTGCTTATATCATTACTCTCTTCATCTTAATTGAATTCTTATGGTAGCAAACATATAGAATACACCAGTATAGCATTAACTTGTTCGAAAGAAAAGTTACATGTCTGGAAAAGAGAGAATGACAAGGAAATAGGGCTACCAACCCCTGTTTAAAAGTTAGTGCCATAACTGGATTAACCTCTTGGAGAATTCATACCATTAGTATACGCTTTAAGTTCGAAATAGTTAAAGTGATATAATCCTTGATGGTCAAAAGACACTAGGATTTACCATAGAATACGAATCTCTATAAGCACATGCATGTCTAAATTCCGCATAACTCATAGCCAATAGATACGTAAAACTCATAAGGTGGACATAAACCTAACTTACAATTCTCATTGATTAAAACCTACTAAACATTCCGTTTTTCTTTGTTACTTTGATACTCTTAATTCACGCTACAATTAAATCCCCCCTTTTCATAGAATTTTTGATCAACAGTCTACTAATCGTTGCATACTTAGTGACCAAGTATTTCCTGTGGGATTCGACACCCAACCCAGTTGGGTTCTATATTTGACAACGACCGCTTACACTCTTACGAGAGCTGTAGTTTAAGCGTTATCAAAGAGTACAACGCTCCCGCCAATGTGGGGTTTTCTCCTTAGGAGGGAAAAATATTGGACTCCATGTAGCTCACATGGTTTATATTGGTTATAAGAACCTCCCAAGTCCATAAGAGTTCAAGTTTCACGAGTTACCGAGTCACTCTAAGTCATGAGTTAAAGAGTTTGAGTTGAGTATAATGATTTATGAGATATATAATGCTTGCATTACTATTGATAATTTACAAGGAATATATTTCAGTTAATTCAAGAAAAGAAAGTCATTATCGTCAGCATGCATGATTTTCATAATCATTTATGATATTATTTTTAATGTTGCATTGCACCCCCACATACTCAGTACATTCCTCAAAGTACTGACCCCCATATATTTCTACGTGCTATAGTGTCTTATAATGTAGGTACAAATTGTAGCGTAGATACCTCATTCAGTCAGTCCGCCGCTCTCAGTCAGCAGGTGATGAGTTCTTTTGATTTGGGGGCTTAAGTTGGTTGTACAGTTCGAGAAGTATTGTATTTTCTTATTTTAGTCGTATTGAGCTTAGATAGTTAAGAGTTAAGACCACGCTATCTAAATTTAGTACTAGTAGAGGCTTCATAGATAGTCAGTAAAAGTTGATGTATTCAATTTCAGTTTCGTTTGGTAAAATTAGAATTGTAATCATGTAAAGTTCATGTTTATATTAATCAAGTTCTGAGAAGTTCTATGTTTTCACTGATTTTATATAGATTTAAGCATTTTATCCAATTACTTATGAGTTATGCCAGTAGGAGGGTTAGCTTGGGTTCACTTATGCCCCTAAGCACCGTGTGACGTCTCGGGACCCAATTTTGGGGCGTTACAAACTTGGTATCAGAGCACAGAGTTCAAGTGTCCTAGGGTGTCTATGAAGCCGTGGCTAGTAGAGTCTTACGGAATGGTACAGAGACATCTATACTTTTCTTTGAGAGGCTATAAGACATTTAGAATAGGTCTCCATTCTTTCATATATTAGATCGTGCAATAGAAATATTCTTTGAGAAACTTATGCAGATTCTCATCTTCCTCTATTCAGGGCATCCCGACCTTATTTTTGAGGTATTAGAGACAGTCAAGCTCAACTCTTTGTAGATAGTACTTTCTTAAGTAATCTCCACAGATAGTTATAGAGTTTTACCTGAGCTAGAAAGTATCCAATTAGTGTTTTATCTTGCCTTTCTTATGAATCGTGCAATAAGCCCAAGTCAGTTGCGCTTCCAAATTCCTTCTCAGAATCTATAATGATAATCTATACTTCTTTATCTATGTACTGTTCTTGAGGTAACATGATCTGCTACTTTTTATTTCCTTCCCTAACAATGCCCTTAGACTTGCAAGTGAGAAATTTCAAAAGTCTCACAAAGCAGCCTAAGAAGAGCTTACCAACGTGTTATAAGTTTCCTAAGTTCAATGTTATTCCCTCTCCCTTATGATTCATTCAGTTAAGACAGAGTAAGATGTGTATTCTTAGATTATCGAATATTGTATGGTGATTTTCTACCTCTCGTAACCTTGTTATCCTCATGATATTTGAACTGAAAGTCTAATGAAGCCATATGGGGCTCTTTTGATTCACTAGCATAATTTCTTTGTTATCCATCTTAAATTCTTTTTCAAAATGCAAAATCAAAGACTAGTAAAGTCGGGTGAGGCCTATTTTGATTCACTAGCAACTCTTTGTGTATCTTGTTTCCTTGTACTGGTTGGAACTGGGTTTAGAGGTGTAGTGGCAAGAAAGGTGGAAAGTGTGATTTATTGGAAGTATGTATAGCCAAGCCTTTTGCATGTGATCGAGTTAGTGATGAAGTGATATTGTTCTTGCATATCAGCTAATAGAAGAAAGAGAAGCAGTTATTGGTGGAGATAAACAATAGTTTACTTAAGGTATAAAAAGAGTTGTTGACAGTGTGTTGCACAAGATAAGTATAGGTTATGGATGAGGATACTTAGTGGATGAGTGTTGTTAACTTAGGTGCTCCTAAGATTGCAAGGGGAAGTTAAGTTGAGGCTTGGAAAGTTATGAACTAAGTTAATCTGTGTATGAAGGATAGATAGTAATGATGGGTAGAAGGGAGGAAGTGTTGATGGATTATAAATGAGATAGGCCATATGATTATGACCAATTATTGTTATTAGGGGGTTTAGGTGGGCTAGTGTTTATAGACATTTTGTTTTATAGTTTCCAATTGAGAATTGTGTATGTGAGGTAGAGTTGTAAGTTATGTTGAGTGTTAGGCATTAAGCTTGGTTGATTGGTGGCTATGAAGGTGGATGTGATGATTTCTTGGTTAATGTTGCTAGTTATAGAGAAGTGATCTAATGGGCTTGGACAGTGTATGCAAGAGCTTGAGTCTAATCAACTTGTAATTATGTTTGATTTTGTGTTGTTAGTGAGAAATCTTGCCCAAGGTGCTATGGGGATGCTTTATTTTCTAGGGTCATTATATGTGGCATAATTAGTAAGTGTCGTGGAGTTTCTAGGTGGAGGAAGACTAGTTCGGCAATGAACTATGTTCCTAATAATTGAGTCAAGGAGTGTGATGACTTTAGTCTAAGGGGGAGATAGTAGAACGAGTAACTAGGTTAGGTTGTCAGGTTCTAGTGGTTGTGCCATTAAGTTGTGGAACAGCTCTGAGAAGGGATACTGCTCGACCCATTTTATTTTAGTATTTTTAGTCATTCCAGTATTTATTTATGCTTTGTGTTTCGATTCCATGATCATGATTCATGTCCAGGCATGCCATAAAAAATTTTGTCCTCACTTAGTTACCAAAATGCGGAGTTTCAGACCTTTCACCGGTTGGAATCACATTTCATTGTTATGAATTCCCAATTTAGGTCATGCAACGCATGACTTATGTACTCAAGTTTTGTGACATGTTCAGTTCCAATGTTCAAGCGCTACTTTTAATGATCAGCAAAGAAAAGAATTTAGATTTATATCGTGCATGTCCCTGGGCCGTATTTCTTTGATGGGTTTATGATGTTAAATCCTCTATTCCTCAAGCCTCAGTTGAGTGTCAAGTTATTCATAACATCTATTCATGTGTCAGATCCTCATGCTGTAATCTTTTAGTTATCTTTTCTTACCCAAGATAGTGGTGGCGAATAGTTGTTTAGTCGGGTAAGAGGAGTTATCTCCTTATCAACGATAGAGGGTGGCATACCTACTTTGGCTTGGAGGTAATGTGAAATATGATTGAGGCTAAGTCTTTGATACATATTATGGTTAGTTGAAGTTTTATGTGTTATGATTGGGAAGATTGTGGTGTGTTCATTTTGTATAATTCCATGAGTTGGAAGAAATATTGGAGTGAAGCGATTGTGTAGGACTTGATTAGATAGGAGTATGTCAGGTGTGCTTGAGGTGAGTGCATGGAAATTTTTCTTGATAAGAGGTGTGTAGGGTATGAAGATAGGCTTGAATGTCGTGTTTGTATGCATGCGGATGGGTACATTGTGCATTAGTAAATGGCTAGTACTAGGTGGATTAGAGTTGTTGAAGTGGTAATGAGAATTACTCTTGAAGTGAGAGGTTGTAAGAATGTAGATGTGTGGGAGCTCATGATTCAGAATGGGGTTATGTGGCAAATCTTCTAGTTCTAGGTTAGGCATGAAGACGATGAGGGGGTTTGGTTCGAGGGGATACGAGTAGATGGAAGTATCAGTGTCATGTGAGAATTGTAAGTCGAATCAATCAAGTATAGTATCAGAAGGGTATAGTATAGTCGAGAGAGTGTTTGAGAAGTGTGGTTGAGTTTGAGAGTAAGGAGTTTCCTTTCTTGAATCTTAGTACTTTTATCCTGACTTGTGATTCATAGGTTTAGGTTTCAAGTTATGGAATTATGGTAATTCTATGATCTCTGATTCAGATGTCTTGTTTAGATCTTGCCTAAAGTTCTTTGCTCCTTCAGACCATTAGAATTCCTTGGGCGGGTGTTGAAGAAATCCTCTACTTAAGTATGAGTATCTAGTACAATTCAGTTTGCATAGTTAGCAACCCAGTTTTTAAAATTTGGCAGATAGATTTCTATGGTCTTCCATTCTTTCGAACTAGTCTGGTCTTACCACTCAAAGTTTCATAAGTACGGGAAATATGGTAAGTAGTTGCTCGCACCCAAAATCTACGAATTC
Source organism: Capsicum pubescens (assembly GCA_030864215.1). NCBI lineage: Eukaryota > Viridiplantae > Streptophyta > Magnoliopsida > Solanales > Solanaceae > Capsicum > Capsicum pubescens. The sequence goes on along the minus strand of CM061547.1, from coordinate 156,090,245 downwards.
AGTTCAGTATGTGTATCAGGCATCAGTTTTAGATTCGGATATATAATTGTGATTCAGTCTGTAAGCATTCATTGAACAATCTTTGTTTTCCAAGTATTCTAATCCAGACAATTTAATACCCATTGTGTAGTCATATCCTTGTTTCTCATGACCTATGCCTGTATAAATTATCTTTTCACCGTCTATGAGTACGATTACACCCATATCATATCAAGTGAATTCTAAACTCTCAGCATGAGTCCGCTCTTTAATATAAGCAGAAGGCAAATCAGCTCAAATTCAGTCGAGAATTACAGTTGTCCTCTATCTATTCTTTTCCAGTCTCGAATCCAGCGGTATAGCTATTCTCATCATAAGTTTATACATTCAAAGAAGTACTTCAAAGTTTATAAAGATATAGATTCAGATTAGAAAGTTATTTCAGCTGTATGTCTTCAGTTTTCTCTGTATTTTTGGCCAAACAGCACCATTCGAGGACAAATGTTTCCAAGGGGAGATATTGTACTACCCCAATCGTTTCTTAAGCCTAAATCCATCTTTTGAGTGAATATGGATGACTTACAAAGTTATTTTTGTTTATATCGTGTTGTATTTCCCTAAATTCCACTTTCTATCATGTGGAGAATTGGACAAGCTTTCCATCGACATAAGATTCACCTGAATCGAACACCCGACGAGGGAGTTAGAGACATTTTGTAATACCCCGAGACTCTAACCAATAGTGCAACCATGAATCAAGCTCATGAGAAATAAATTATAGTCTTTTTGTTATTTTCTAATCAAGTGTGATGTGTATTAAGTCCTCAAAGATGTCCTGGAGATTAGGTTAATCAAAACATTCCTTACCGATTGAATTCTAGGGAAGAATATTACCATATCAAACTTCAAATGAACATATATCTCGATATACTACGAATCATGGAGTCCATGACATACCAAAAGATATATAATTGAATTATCTTTCCAACTATACCTTTCGTCAAAATCCGATATCCGAGCAAAGAGTTATGCTTATTTTACTCCAGCGTATCAGCCTAGAAACTCCGTGACGACCTTTTGTGACGACTTGTCACAAGCCTGACGGCTTGTCACAAAATGTCGTCACCTTAAGGCAGAAAGTCACTAAATCCAACCTTTTGTGACGACATTTTGTGACTGCTTGTCACAAGTTTGATGGGTTGTCATAAAATGTCGTCAACCTTAAGCCGAAAATCATAAAATCCACCATTTTTGCGACGACAATTCATGACGGACTATCACGGGCCTGACGGCTTGTCACGGATGTCGTCACCTATTTTTTTTCCAGCAATTAAGGGACATTTTTACAAGAGAATTTTGGTCATTGTCGCCCATTTTGGTCCTATATGTATATATATCCAAGTAGAGAAGAGAAGTTCATTTTCTCTCATTTCTCTTCCAAGAAAGATCTAGAACTAAGGTTTCTTCCAAAACCTTAAATCAAATCTTCTACAAGAAAATTCAAGAATCTTTCAAAGATTTCACCAAGTTGTTCGAGAATCAAGTTCTCCAAGTCAAAGGCATCAAGAACTTAGCTCTAAAGTGTGAAGAAGAGTTTCCAATCAAGCTTGCTCATCTTAAAATCATAATCCAAGGTATGTGGGCTTTGAACAAGAACACTTCTTTCGTTCTTGTGCCCAAAGATTTAATTTCTACTATTGAAATTCATGATTTTGCAAAGTGGGATTACACCCAAATTACCTTTTTAATGATTTATGATATTTAAGTTATTCAAGATTGATACACATGACTATTTCATCATTTTATTTCTTAAATTGAGAACTTATGCCATGAGTTAAATATTGTTATTATGAGTTGATGATTTCCGAATGATTTGAGATAAGAGTCATGATTTAAGCTTTTCTATGAGAAGGATTATTGAATATATATATTGATATCTGAGCTTGAGAGTCAAGAATGAGTTCCATGATGTTTTCTTGAAGTTTTTGATACATGATTAGTTTACAATTTCCAAATTATGACTTGATATTTAATATTATGAATTTTAAGTTTGTACCATGATTTGGTATTTCAAGACATGTGTCAAGTTTTAAGCTTCCTTATGATAAATTGAATTATTGAGTATATTGATTCATGAGATTGAGTTGTTGCAATGAGTCTTGATATTTCCTCACAATTATTGATGTTGCCATGACTTAATGAATTGATACATTTTGATATTGAGAAAGATTGATTTGATTTGAGTCGAGTTAGGAATCCACAAATTGATTATGATTTGATAAATGAGAAAGAGATATGATTTGATCTTCATGATAGACCCTTGTGATGTTTGTGATGGATTTCCTAACGCGTTCTGAGCTTGTTTCTGGGAGTAGTATTTAGTACCGTGCGGGAAATATGGTATTTCCCTCGAAACAATGTGCCACCGTAGGATTGTTTTGATAATTGTGGGCCGGAGGCCGAGTATTAGATTGTGATCACTAAATTTAAGTTGTACTCCTTGGCAAGAGAACAACGCTCCCGCCAATGTGGGGTTTTATCCTTAGGAGGGAAAAACGTTGGACTCCATGTAGCTCACATGGTTTATGTCGATTATAAGGACCTCCCAAGTCCATAAGAGTTCAAGTTTCATGAGTTGTCGAGTCACTCTAAGTCATGAGTTAAAGACTTTGAGTTGAGTATAATGATTTATGAGATATATAATGCTTGCATTACTATTGTTGATTTACAAGGAATATATTTCAGCTAATTCAAGAGAAGAAAGTCGATATCATCAGCATGCATGATTTTCATAATCATTTATGTAATATTTATAATGTTGCATTGCACCCCAACATACTCAGTACATTCCTTAAAGTACTGACCCCCATTTATTTTTATGTGGTACAGTGTCTTATAATGTTGGTACAAATTGTAGCGCAGATACCGCATTCAGTCAGTCCGCCGCTCCCAGTCAGCAGGTGACGAGTCCTTTTGATTTGAGGGATTGAGTTGGTTATACAATTCGAGAAGTATTGTATTTTCTTATTTTAGTCGTATTGAGCTTAGATAGTTGGGATTTATGACCTGGCTATCTAAAGTCAGTACCAGTAGAGGCTTCATAGACAGTCAGTAGAAGTTGATGTATTTAGTTTCAGTTTCATTTGGTAAAAATAGAGTTGTAATTTTGTAAAGTTCATGTTTATATTGATCAAGTTCAGAGAAGTTCTATGTTTTCGTTGATTTTATATAGATTTAAGAATTTTATCAAGTTACTTATGAGTTATGCCAGTAGGAGGGTTAGCTTGGGGTCACTTGTGCCCCTAAGCACCGTGTGACGTCTCGGGACCCAATTTTGGGGCGTTACACTTGGTCCGCATATCTGCTTCTGCTTCCTAAGTAGCTCCCTCAACGAACTGATTCCTCTATAGAACTTTGACTAGAGGGACTTCTTTGTTCCTAAGTCTGCTAATCTGATAATAAAGGATTTCAACTGAAATCTCTTCATAAGGGAGGCTATTCTGAATATCTATGCCCTCTATGGGGATTACGGCTGATGGGTATCCTATGCATTTCTTTAGCAAGGAGACATAAAACACTGGATTGACTTAAGATAGATCTGAAGGCAACTCAAGATCATAAGCTACCTTTCCAAAATGGCTGAGAATTCAGTAAAGATCGATATATCGGGGATTGAGCTTCCCCTTCTTGACAAATCGCTTTACTCCTTTCATAGGAGAGATCTTCAAGTACACATAGTCACCAATCTTAAACTCGAGATCCTTTTTGTGCATATCTGCATACGATTTTTGCCGGCTCTAAGTTGTCTTAAGTATTTCCCTGCAACTGACTTTATCTAAGGTATCAAATACTAAGTTAGGCCCTATCACTGTGGCCTCACCCACTTCAAACCAACCAATGGGAGATCTACACCTTCTCTCATAAAGTGCCTCAAACGGAGCCATCTGAATACTGGAGTGATAATTGTTGTTATATGTGAACTCAATCAAAGGTAAGTGGTCATCCCAACTACCTTAAAGTGTATTTCACATGCTCGCACTATATCCTCTAAAGTCTGAATGGTCCTTTCTTCTTGACCATCTGTCTCAGGATGAAAAGTTATACTGAGGTGAACTCGGGTACATAGACCCTTTTAGAATGCTTTCCAAAAATGAGAGGTGAACTGGGTACCTCTATCTGAGATAATGGACAACGGAACATCGTTCAATCTAACTAACTCCCTGATATATAGTTTAGCATAATCCTCAGCTAAGTAAGAGGTATGGACTGGTAGGAAATGAGCTGATTTGGTCATCCTGTCTACAATGACATAAACTAAATCATGTTGACGACGAGTACAAGGCAAACCCATCACATAGTCCATGTTCACTTCTTCCCATTTCCAGGTGGGAATATTGAACTCCGGCATAGACCCAATAGGCTTCTGATGCTCAATCTTAACCTGTTGACATGTTGAGAACTTAGCCACAAACTCTACAATATTTATTTTCATCCCACTCCACCAATAGATCTCCCGCAAATCACGGTACATCTTAGTAGCCCCTGGATGAATAGAGTAGCGTGCACCAGGCTCTTTTGCAAGAATTCACTGCCTTAAGTCATCGATGCCCGGCACGCATAGTCAACACTGACAATGCAAAACACCATCTTCCCCTTGGGAGAAAACCTCTACTTTTTTATCTCTGACTGATTCCTTCAACTTGACTAAACTGGGATCCCTATCCTTCTTTTTCTTTACCTCGGAAACCAGGGATGATTCTGAACTACTCTGCACCCATACATTACCTTCTGCTGAATCAACTAAGCGGACACCTAGTCGGGCTAGATGATGAACTTCCTAAGATAACTTTTTCTTACTGTTCTCAACATAAGTAATACTACCCATAGACATCCTACTGAGAGAATCGGCCACTACATTGTCCTTTCCCGAGTGATATAGAATACTCATGTCGTAGTCTTTCAACAACTCTAACCACCTTCTATGACGGAGGTTTAAATCTTTCTAAGAGAATACATACTGCAGGCTCTTATGATCAATGAACACATCAACGTGTACCCCATACAAATAGTTCCTTTAAATCTTTAAGGCAAATACTACTGCTGCTAACTCAAGATCACGAGTAAGATAGTTCTTCTCACGGGGTTTAAGCTTCCTAGAGACATAGGCTATGACCTTACCTCTTTTCATTAGAACACACCCCAATCCAACTCTGGAGGCATCATAATATACAACAAAGTCATTTCAACCATCTGGTAAGGTCAAAACTGGAGTTGTAGTGAGTCGAATCTTCAACTCCTAAAAACTCTTTTCACAAGAATATAACTACTGGAATTTGACCTTCTTTAGAGTCAATCTGGACATAGCGGATGCAATAGATGAAAATCCCTCAACAGACCATCGGTAGTAGCCGGCCAAACACAAGAAACTACAGATATCTGATAGAGAGATAGGCCTAGGCTAGTTTCTCACTACCTCAGTCTTTTAGGGATCAACTCCAATGCCATCACTGAAAACAACATGACCAAGGAATGTTACTGACCTTAGCCAAAACTCGCACTTACTAAATTGGGTGAATAGCTGATGGTTTCTGAGAGTCTACAATACTATTCTGAGATGGTCTGCATGATCATATTCACTGCGGGAGTAAACAAGATGTCATCTATGAAGACTATGATGAACATATCCAAGTACTGCTTGAACACACGGTTCATCAAGTCTATAAAGGCTGCTGGGGCATTGGTAAGACCAAAGGACATGAATAAAAATTTGAAGTGACTGTACTAAGTTCTAAAAGCTATTTTAGGGATTTTACACTCCCTGACTCTAAGTTGATGATAGCCTGATCGGAGGTCTATCTTTGAGAAATAGCTGGCACCCTGAAGTTGGTCAAATAAGTCATCGATTCTGGGAAGCGGATACTTGTTCTTGACCGCGACTTTATTTAACTGATGATTGTCAATACACATTCTGAGAGAACCATCTTTCTTAAGAACGAATAAAATAGGTGCGCCCCAAGGGGACACACTGGGTCAGATGAATCCCTCATCTAGGAGATCCTGTAACTTTTCGTTTAATTCTTTAAGTTCTTTTGGAGCCATTATGTATGGCGGGATAGATATGGGTTGAGTATCTGGGAGAAGATTGATTCCAAAATTAATTTTCCTTTTGGGACGAACACCAGGAAGTTCTTCAAGAAACACATCTGGGAATTCACATGCTACTGACATGTAATACCCCGATTGTTCCTTGAGTCTAAATCCGTCTTTTGAGTATATGGAAATAACTTCAAAAGTGAATAATGATAGAAACATGTAGAATTTCTCTAATTTATACTTTTTTCATCTAGAGCATTGAATAAGTTGTCTATCGATACCAATTTCATCAAAATCCGACATCGGACGGGGGAGTTATGGCCGTTTTACTAAAAAATATCAAAATTGCCCAGGACTGAGGGTGGACCTGACGGACCGCCAAGTCCTTAGTGAAACGTCAAGTGTCCCGTAAAGCCAAGGCAGTGATCCCTCTTTTTGGTCATCGTGTGACGGCCAAAGTGGTAGACCATCAAAAAGTTGACGGACCGTCAAGGGGTCAGTCAGGTCAAGGCAGAATGTTTCATTTTTACCCCCCCCCGAGTGATGGACGATCTGGTGGACCTTCAGATTCCTGACGGACCATCACTTCGACTGTCACTCCGAGGCAGAACATCCCAGTTTTGGCACTCGAGTGACGGACGACTTGGTGGACCGTCAGTCCCTCTGACGGACCGTCAGGTCAATCGTCACAGGCCCCGATTAGCGAATTTCAGCTTTTTCAAAAGGGTATTTTGGTATTTTCCACCTATTTTAATATTATAAATATATCCAAGTAGTAAAGGGAAGATCATTTTCTCTTATTTGTCTCCAATATCTCCAAGAATTCTCCAGAAGCTAGGGTTTTCTTCCAAGATCCAAAAAAAAAAAATCCAATCTTCTTCCAAGAAATTCAAGAATCTCCCATAGATTTCTCCAAATGGTTCAAGAATCAAGCTTTCCTAGTCAAAGGCATCAAGAATATTAGCCTAAAAATGCGAGAAAAAAGTTCCAATCAAGTCTCTTATTCTCATATTTATAATTCAAGGTATATGGGGTTTGAACAAGAACACTTCTTTCATTCTTGTGCCCAAAGATTTAATTTCTACTATTGAAATCCATGATTTTGCAAAGTGGGTTTACACCCAAATTACTTTATTAATGATTTATGATATTTGAGCAAATCAATATTGATACGCATGACTATTTCATCATTTTATTCCTTAAATTGAGAGCTTATACCATGAGTTGAATATTGTTATTATGAGTTGATGATTTTCGAATGATTTGAGATAAGAGTCATGATTTCAAATTTTCTACAAGAAGTTTGATTATTGAATATATATATATATATATATATATATATATATATATATATATATTGATATTTGAGCTTGAGAGTCAAGAATGAGTCCTATGATATTTCCTTGAAGCTTTTGATATTTGAAAATGATTCGAAAAGTAAATGTACTTGATATTAAGAAAGAATATGTTGAGTTGAGTCGATTTAGGAATCCACAAGATGTTTATGATTTACATATGAGATATATAATTATGTTTATGTCTTTATAATAGACCCATAAGTTGATATTGATTAAGGTGGATTTCCTAACGCGTTCTGAGCTGAGTCTGGGAGGAGTATTTAGCATCGAGCGAGAAATATAGTATTTCCCCAAAACTACATACCACCGTAGGATTGATGTTGATAATTGTGGTCCAGAATCCGAGTATGGGATTGTGATAATGAGATTGAGGTTGTACTCCCTGGAAAGAGCACAACACCCCCGCCAATATGGGGTTCTCTCCTTAGGAGGGCAAAATGTTGGACTCTATATGGCTCACATGGTGTAGTCATGTCGGTCATAAGAAACTCCCAAGTCTATAAGAGTTCAAGTTTCATGAGTTACTGAGTCACTCTAAGTCATTATTTAAAGAGTTTGAGTTGAGTATAATGATTTGTGAGATATATAGTGCTTGCATTACTAATGATGAGTTTCAAGGAATATATTTTAATTAATTCAAGCAAAGAAAGTCGTTATCATCAGCATGCATGATTTTCATAATCATTTATGATATTATTTATAATGTTGCATTGCACCCCCACATACTCAATACATTCTTTAAAGTACTGACCCTCATATATTTCTATATGCTATAGTGCCTAATAATGTAGGTACAAGTTATAGCGCAGATACCGCATTCAATCAGTTTACAGCTTCCAGTCAGCAGGTGATGATGATTCGAGGGCTTGAGTCAGTTATACAGTTCGAGGAGTATCATATTTTCTTACTTTAGTCGTATTGAGATTGGATAGTTGGGAGTCATGACCCATCTATCTGAAGTCAATACCAGTAGAGGCTTCATAGACAGTCAGTAGAAGTTGATGTATTTAGTTTTAGTTTCATTTGTAAAAGTAGAGTTGTAACCTTGTAATGTTCATAATTATATTGATCAAGTTCAGATAAGTTCTATGTTTTTGCTGATCTCATGTAGACTTGAGCATTTTATTCAGTTGCTTATGAGTTATGCCAGTAGAAGGGTTAACTTAGGGTCACTTATGCCCCTAAGCACCGTGTGAGATCTCGGGACCCAATTTTGGGGCGTTACAAACATGGTATCAGAGCAACGAGTTCAAATGTCCTAGGGTGTCTATGAAGTCGTGTCTCGTAGAGTCTCGCGAAATGGTACGAAGACGTCTGTACATTTCTTCGAGAGGATACAAGGCATTTAGGAAAGGTCTTTATTCTTTTAAGTCTTAGATTGTGCTATAGAAAGGTTCGTTGAGAAACTTATATAGATTCTCATCTTACCCTATTCGGGGCATCCCCACCTTATTTTCAAGGTATTAGAGACAGTCAAACTCAATTCTTTGCATATAGTACTTTATTAAATAGTCCCCACAGATAGTTATGAAGTTGTAAATGAGCAATAAAGTATCCTATTAGTGCCTTATCATGTTTTGGTTATAAATCGTGCAATAAGCCCAAGTCAGTTGCGCTTCCAGATTTTCTCCTCAGAATCCATATTGATAGTCTATACTTCTTTATCTATGTACTATTCTTGGGGTAACATGATCAGCGAATTCCAATTTTCTCCCTCTGATAATGCTTTCAGACTTACTAGTTTAGAGTTTTAGAAGTTTTACAAAGCGGCTTGAGAGAAGCCTCCCAGCGTGTTATAAGTTCCCCAAGCTTAATCTTTTGTCCTCACTCTTACGAGTCATTCATTTAAGATAGAGTGAGATGTGTATTCCTAAATCATCAAATATTGTATGCCAAGTTTCTACCTTTCGTAATTTTGTCATCATTATGTTGTTGATACTGAAAGTCTAGTGAAGTCGTGTGGGTCTCTTTCAATTCACTAGCATATTGTTTTGTTATTCACCTCAAATTCTTTTTCAAAATGCAAAAATCAAAGACTAGTGAAGCCGGGTGAGGCCTATTTTGATTCACTAGCGACTCTTTATGTATCTTGTTTTCTTGTGTTGATTGGAACTGGGTTTAGAGGTGTGGTGGAAAGAAGGGTGGTAAGTGTGATTTATTGAAAGTATGTATAGCTGAGCCTTTTTGTGTGTGATCGAGTTAGTGATGAAGTGATATGTCCTTGTACATTAGCTCGTGGAAGGAGGAGAAGGAGCTATTGGTTAAGGTAAATAGTAGTTTGCTGAAGTACGAAAAGAGTTGTTGATGGTGTGTTGCATAAGATTAGTATAGGTTATGTACGAAGATACTTTGTGAATGAGTGTTGTTAACTAGGGTGCTCCCGGTATTGCAAGAGAAAGTTAAGTTGAGGCTTAGAGAGCTATGAACTAAGTTAAGCTAGGTACGAAGGATAGATAGTAATGATGGGTAGAAGAAGGATGTGTTGATGGGTTGTAAATGAGATAGGCTATATGATTATGACCAATTATTGTTATGAGGTTTAAGTAGACTAGCATTTATGGATATTCTGTTTTATAGTTTCTAAGTGAAAATTTTGTGTGTGAGGTAGAGTTGTAAGCTATGTTGAGCGCTAGGCATTAAGCTTGGATGATTGGTGGCCATGAAGGTGGATGTGATAATTTCTTGGTTAATGGTGCTAGTTATAGAGAAGTGATCTAATAGGTTTGAACAGTGTATACAAGATCTTGAGTCTAATCGGCTTGTAATTAAGTTTGATATTGTATCCATGATAAGGAAGTTTACCCAAAATGCTATGGGGATTTACTATTTTCGAGGATCATTGCATGTGGTGTAGATAGTGGCATTGTGGAGCTACTTTGTGGAGAAAAGACTAGTCAGGTAATGAATGATATTCTTGATGGCGGGGTTAAGGGGTTTAGATTGAAAATATTGAGCCTTTTTTTGTGTGAGTTTGATTCTCATTGTTCGGAAATATAAGTCTACAAGCGTGATATTAGTAGGTTATAACGGTAGTAGTATGATCCATCAAAGGTTGGCAAGCATTCAAGTTGAGCATTAGAATCTAAGATTTGAAATTCAAAATTGAGTTAATAGGAATGAGGGTTGAGCGTTAGGTGGTGTGTACTCTGACTATAGGGATGATCGTGTGGATATGAAGTTAGTGAGCGTGCAGGTATCATATGATGACTACTGGAGGTATAGGGGGACAGGATATAATTCAGACGGTGGTGTAAGGAAGTGGTTGTATAATTTCAGATGTAGTCACTCGGATTAAATTCTATTGTTCTTGTGTATTGATTATATCCCGAACTCTAGAGTAAAATGATTTCAATTTAGATTAGTGAGTATATGGTGGTTCACCTATTCAGAGTGATGGCTTAAGTCTAAGGGGGAGATGATAGGACGAGTAACCAAGTTAAGCTCCCAGATTTTAGGAGATGTGCCATTAAGTTGTAAGGTACCAGTGGGAAAGAATTATGCTCAACCCATTCTTATTTTGGAACTTTTCAATTTTTCCAATAATTACTCATGCATTACGCTTCAGTTCCATTATCATAATTCATGCATACCATAAAGAATTGTTCCCTCTCTTAGTTCCCAAAATGCGGAGTTTCAGATCTTTAGCAGTTGGAATTACATTCCATAAATTGCAAGTTCCAGTTTAGGTCATGCAGATCATGACTCATGTACTCAAGTCTTGTGGTATGTTCAGTTCAAGTACTCAAGTAATGCTTCTAATGATCAATAAAAATTCAGATTTATGTCGTGCATGTCCTCGGGCTATATTTCCTTGATAATTTTATGATGTTAAATCCTCTATTATTCAAGCCTCAGTTGAGTGTCAAGTTATTCATAGTATCTATTCACGTGTCAAATCCTCATGCTCTAATCTTTTAGTTTCCTTTCCTTAATCAAGATAGTAGTGGTGAATGGTTTTTTAGACGGGAGAGAGAAGATATTTCCTTATCAACATCAGAGGGTGGTATGCTTACTTTGTCTAGGCGGTAGGGTGAAGTAAGATTGAGGTTAAGTCTTTGATACATGCCATGGTTAGTGGAAGTTTAATGTGTTATGATTGGAAAGATTGTTGTATGTTTGTTTTGTGTAATTCCATGAGTCTGAGTGGAAAATTAAAGTGAAGCATTTGTGTGGGACTTGATTTGTTAGGAGTATGTCGGGTGTACTTGTCTAAGGTGAGTGCATAAAAGTTGTTCTTGATAAGGGGTGTGTAGGACATGAAGAAGAGGCTTTATACTTTGTAAGTGTTTGATTAGGAATGCATATTTGGTTATGAAGATGGGCTCGGAGGTCAAGTTTGTGTACGTGTGGATGGATACATTGCACCTTAGTAAATGACTAGTACTATATGGATTGGAGTTGTCGAAAAGGTAATAAGAATTACTCTTGAAGTGAGAAGTTGTAAAAATGTAGATATGTGGAAGTCAATGATTCAGAATGGTGTCATGTGGCGAATTTAGTGGTTCTAGGTTAGGCATGAAAATGATGAGAGGGTTTGGTTTGAGGAGATATGAGTAGATGGAAGCATCGGTGCCATGTGATGATTATAAGTCGTATCAATTAAGTATAGTATTAAAAGGGTATAGTATAGTTGAGAGAGCGTTCGAGAAGTATGGTTAAGTTTGAGAGTAAGAAGTCGCATCACTTGAGGCCTAGTACTTCTATCCTGACTTATGATTTACAGGTTTATGTTCCAAGTTAGGGGATTATGGCAATTCTATGATCTCTAATTCAGATGTCTTGTTTAGATCTTGCCCGAAGTTCCTTTCTCCTTCATACCGTTAGAATTCCTTAGAAGGGGGTTGAAGGAATCCTCCACTTAAGTATGAGTATTTAGTACGATTCCGTTTGCATAGTCGGCAACCCAACTTTTAAAATTTAGCAAATAGGTTCTATGGTCTTCCATTTTTGAAACTAGTCTGGTCTTACGACTCGAAGTTTCATAAGTACGGTTAATCCGGCAAGTGGTTACTCGCACCCAAAAGCTACGAATTCAGTTCAGTATATGTATCAAGCATCAGTTTCAGATCCGAATATCTAATTATGATTCAGTCTCTAGGTATTCATTGAACGGTCTTTATTTTTTCCGAGTATTCTAACCCAGACAATGTAATGCCGATTGTATAATTTTACCCTTGTTCCTTATGACCTACGCTTGCATAAATTATCACTTCGCAGTCTATGAGTACGACTGCACCCTGATCACATCAAGTGAATCCTAAACTCTCTACATGAGCCCTCTCTTTATTATAAGCAGAAGGCAAACCAGCTTAGACTTAGTTAAGAATTAAAGTTGTCCTCTATTCTATTATTTTCTAGTCTCGGATCCAACGGTATAGCTATTCTCACCATGAGTTATACATTCAGCAAAGTACTCCAAAGCTTAGAAAGATATAGATTCATATTAGCAAGTTGTTTCAGCTATGTATCTTTAGTTTTCTCTGTGTTCTTGGCGAAACTAGCAACATTCGAGAATGAATGTTTACAAGGGGAAATATTGTAATACCTCGATTGTTCCTTGAGTCGAAATTCGTCTTCTGAGTATATGGAAATGACTTCCAAAGTGAATGATGATATAACCATGTAGAATTTCATCGAAATTCGACATCGGATGGGGGAGTTATGGTTGTTTTACTAAACAATATTGAAATAGCGCAGGCCTAATGGTGGACCTGACGGACTGCCAAGTCCTTGGTAGACCGTCAAGTGTCCCTTCAAGCCAAGGCAGTGACCCTTATTTTTGGTCATCGTGTAACGTCCAAAGTGGTGGACCATCAAAAAGTTGACGGACCGTCAAGGGGTCCATCAGGTCGAGGCAGAATGTTCCATTTTTGGCCCCCAAGTGATGGACGATCTGGTGGACCGTCAAATTCCTGACGGACCGTCACACCGAGGCATAATATCCCAGTTTTGGCGCTCGAGTGACGAACGACTTGGTGGACCGTCAGTCCCTCTGACGGACCGTCAGGTCGACCGTCACAGACCCCGGTCAGCAAATTTCAGCTTTTTCAAAAGGGAATTTTGGTATTTTCCGCCTATTTTGGTATTATAAATATATCCAAGTAGTAAAAGAAAGATCATTTTCTCTCATTTCTCTCCAATCTCTTCAAGAATTATCTAGAAGATAGGGTTTTCTTCCAAGACCCAAAAAAAAATCCAATCTTCTTCCAAGAAATTCAAGAACCTCCCATAGATTTCTCCAAGTGGTTCAAGAATCAAGCTTTCCTAGTCAAAGGCATCAAGAATCTTAGCCTAAAAGTGTGATAAAGAAGTTCCAATCAAGTTTCTTATTCTCAAATTTATAATTCAAGGTATGTGGGGTTTGAACAAGAACACTTCTTTCGTTCTTGTGCCCAAAGATTTAATTTCTACTATTGAAATTCATGATTTTGCAAAGTGCGTTTACACCCAAATTACTTTATTAATGATTTATGCTATTTGAGCAAATCAATATTGATACACATGACTATTTCATCATTTTATTCCTTAAATTGAGAGCTTATACCATGAGTTGAATATTGTTATTATGAGTTGATGATTTCCGAATGATTTGAGATAAGAGTCATGATTTGAGATTTTCTACGATAAGTTTGATTATTGAATATATATATATATATATATATATATTGATATTTAAGCTTGAGAGTCAAGAATGAGTCCTATGATGTTTCCTTGAAGCTTTCGATGTTTCCTTGAAGCTTTTGAAAATAATTTGAAAAGCAAATGTACTTGATATTAAGAAAGATTGTGTTGAGTTGAGTTGAGTTAGGAATCCACAAAATGTTTATGATTTACAGATGAGATATATAATTATGTTTTGGTCTTTATAATAGACCCATGAGTTGATATTGATTAAGGTGGATTTCCTAACACGTTCTGAGCTGAGTTTGGGAGGAGTATTTAGCATCGGGAGGGAAATGTAGTATTTCCCCAAAACTATGTGCCACTGTAGGATTAATATTGATAATTGTGGGCCAGAGGCCGAGTATGGGATTGTGATAATAAGATTGTGGTTGTACTCCCTGGAAAGAGCACAACACCCCCGCCAATATGGAGTTCTATCCTTAGGAGGGCAAAATGTTGGACTCCAAGCGGCACACATGGTGTAGTCATATCGATTATAAGAAACTCCTAAGTCCATAAGAGTTCAAGTTTCATGAGTTGCTGAGTCATTCTAAGTCATTAGTTAAAAATTTTGAGTTGAGTATAATGATTTATGAGATATGTAATGCTTGCATTACTAATGATGAGTTTCAAGGAATATATTTCAATTAATTCAAGCAAAGAAAGTTGTTATCGTCAGCATGCATGATTTTCGTAATCATTTATGATATTATTTATAATGTTGCATTGCACCCCCACATACTCAGTACATTCTTTAATGTACTGACCCCCATATATTTCTATATGCTATAGTACCTTATAATGTAGGTACAAGTTATAGCGCAGATACCGCATTCAGTTAGTTTACAGCCTCCAGTCAGCAGGTGATAAGTCCTTTTGATTCGAGGGCTTGAGTCAGTTATACAGTTCGAGGAGTATCGTATTTTCTTACTTTAGTCGTATTCATATTAGGTAGTTGGGAGTCATGACCCATCTATCTGATGTCAGTACCAGTAGAGGCTTCATAGACAGTCGGTAGAAGTTGATGTATTCAGTTTTAGTTTCATTTGTAAAAGTAGAGTTGTAACCTTGTAACGTTCATAATTGTATTGATCAAGTTCAGATAAGTTCTATGTTTTCGCTGATCTCATGTAGACTTGAGTATTTTATTCAGTTGCTTATGAGTTATGTCAGTTGAAGGGTTAGCTTAGGGTCACTTATGCCCCTAAGCATCGTGTGACATCTTGGGACCCAATTTTGGGGCGTTACATGACACTGATTCAAGAGTTGGGGTTTCTGAACTAGAGTTCTATACTCAAACAGGATGGTAGACACATCCCTTAGCTATCATTATTCTTGCCCAAAGGTAAGAAATAAGTTGACCCATAAGTGCTGAAGTACTACCCCTCCACTCTATGATGGGTTCATTTGGTAACTGAAACTGAAAAATTATGTTTCTATAGTCGACTGAGGCATATCAGGAATGAAGCCAATCCATGCCGAGAATGACATTAAAATTAGTTATCTTTAATTCAACTAAGTTTGCTGACATGACTTTCTGCGATACCATAACCGGAAATTCTTGTATACCCGCTGGTCTATGATAGATTTAACCACTATGGTAGAGACTAAGAAAGGCTCTGCTTGGATTTTATGACTGACTCCAAAGTCAACTTCCATATAAGGTGTAGTAAAGGACAAAGAGGCTCTTGGATCTACAAAGCGTAAACATGCAAATGATAAACTTTTAATGTAGCAGTGACTACATCAGGAGAACTCTCTTGATCCTATCAGGACTGATGAGCATAGAGTCTTTTTGGGCGTTGCCCACTGGTGGCACTGGAAGCGGCACCCTACAGATTCGGGCAACCTGACTGAGCTAGGGGACGATTATTCTGACCTTGAGAACCTGACTGGGGACAATCTCTGACTCTGTGGCCTGAATTTCCACACCCAAAACATACATTACTACCTGCTCTATAGATACCCTGGTGGTTTCTGCCACATGTAATACCCCTATATTTTGGACTAAAATGAAATCCGTCATTCCTATGCGTAGACGTTTCAAAGGCCTCTAATCCTATGTAAATTTAGTGTATTAATTAATTATGTAGTGTGGAAATATATTTGAGCATGAATTTATATCATAGAGGTTCCCTAACTCAAGTACACGTTGAAAGCTTTCTTATCGTTCAAGTTTTAGTGAGCGTCAAAACTTGAATCAACTTCAATTGGTCATAACTCCTTGTATATAATGAATTATATGTCCTACTATATATAAAATGAAATATCTTTCAATTATATTTCAAACAATACCAATTTCGTCCAAATCTGACACCCGAGAAAGAAGTTATGGCTTTGCAAAGTGGAGTACGTCGCCTAACGTAAGGTGTACGACACACGACCTAAAGTATGCCATAAGGTGTAAGACGCAAAACCTAATATGTGCGATAAGGTATGCAACGCATACCCTAATATGTGATATAAAGTGTGCACCACACATGTTGTAGTCTAGGTGACTTAAACAGTTCATTTTTGGGGCAAAATGGTCCTTTTCCCACCCCTATATAATGCCTAAACATGAAATTAAGCCCTTATTTCACCAAAACATATTCTTTCTCTCAAAATCCTCTCAAGAATACAATCTAGGGTTTTTATTTAAGATTCAAGTTCAAGAAATTCTCTCTATCAATCTTCATGTAATTAAGAAATAAGGTATGCCTAGTGTTCATCCACGGATCCCTTTCATCCTAGAGCTCAAGAACCATGTTTTAAATAATAAATTATGATCTTTATGTTGTTGTGTTATTATGTTCATGTTGATGGTTGTTAATTATGTTTCAAGATGGTATCTGGAAGTGTTTCCAAGAAGTGTATGGTCATGTTAGTTGGAAACCCATGAATTTGAGTGGTTCAAGATTTCTAAATTTGTTAAGTACACCTATGCTCAATATTGTGCATGTAAGGTGTTTGATAAAATTCCTAGAATAATAAAAATCATGTATTATAACTTAGGGGTGAACTATATGATAAATTCATGCTAGTCTATTATGTTCAAAGATCTCAGTTGTCATTGTTGTACAATATATGTGTTAATGGAATGTACATGATGATTGGGGAATGGATTCATAGTTTTTCTATATGCCTTCCATGCTATGAACAAGATCATGATTTTGAAGTATCACATGAGTTATCCCCAAATTATTACAATATGAACTAAATGTTATATGTTTTCCATTCCCTTATGCTTAAATGGTTTCCATGCCATTGTTTTGAATAGTAGAATATGAGATTTATGACTTGATTATAAGCATTCATATTCATGTTAGATATTATGATGACCATGTACTTCATGAAATCCCTCACTCATGTATTATGGATTGTTATTGATGGTCATGTACTCAAGAAAGTCAAGTTGTGTCAGTTTTGTTCCATCGAGTTCTGGGGGTACTTGTACCCGAAAAATATAGTTGTGTGCCTAGAGTCATGTCATGTTATCACGATACTCTCAGTCAATCCATGATCTATAGAATTCAGTCAGTCATGTGACTCAGGAAAACTTAGTAATCTCAGTAATCTTAGTAGTCCAGTAATCTCAGTAATCTTAGTAGTCCAGTAATCTCAGTAATCTTAGTGCTCAGTAACCTCAGCAACCTCAGTATTCACAGTTAATCTCAGTAACTTTAGTACACTCAACCAGTCCTCAGAACTCAGTACATTTCATCAGTCATTTGCATCCAGTAAACTTAGTTTAGCTCCGCTAAACAATACCACTAGTATCAGTCCAGTTAACCAGTATCAGTTCAGCTAATCAGTTCAGTTTAGTTATTCAGTTCAGCTTAGTTATTCAGTTCAGTGTCCTTCAGATGGGAGTAGAAGTTAGCACCGAGTAAACCCAAGGGTGGGAACTCACCTGCCAATTCAGGGTGTGATTCTTAGCAGTCATCCTTGTGTTCCATAACTACGTAGCCAGCGTAGGTTGAGACATCTTAACCTTTCAGAATAGGGTTGATGAGGTGGCTTAGCACTGCCAGATGAGGGCCCTACCATTCTCTTTTGGGAACACTATCAGATGAGGGTTACCCACAGTTGTCTTTACCAGTGGCGCGATATTGACACCCTTCCTGTCAGGGCCGAGATTGGTCCCCAACTTATCCATAATGGAACATATAGAGGCATGTCGGTTAGACAACTACTTCCCACAGT
This sequence comes from Capsicum pubescens, assembly GCA_030864215.1. Lineage (NCBI taxonomy): Eukaryota > Viridiplantae > Streptophyta > Magnoliopsida > Solanales > Solanaceae > Capsicum > Capsicum pubescens. Next base: position 156,071,967 of record CM061547.1, on the reverse strand, counting down.
TTCAGTTTCAGTCCCAGTCTCAGTAAAAGAACTCAGATAGTTCTTCAGATTTCAAGACTGTCAGATATAGTTAACACAGAAATAGAACGGAACTCAGATAGTTCCTTTAGATTTATAGATTGTCAGATACAACCACTTATGCTATCAGATATATTAGTTCTCAAAACTCATGTTATCAGTCATATCAGTTATCAGAATTTATGATTTCAGTATTTAGCTTCAGGAATATCAGACACAGTCAACCAGACCAGTATTTAGGTATCAGTAACATAGTACTAGTCCCTCAGTATTTAGTAATACAGTATTAGTTCCTCACTTATTATTGATTTACATACTCAGTATTTAGTTTCAGGATTGTTAGACACAGTCAATCAGACCAATTCTTTATAATTCAAACTGTCAGAAATAGTTGTTCATCTATTCAGTATCTCAATATTAGTACACTTATGTTGTCAGTATTCAGACTCAGTAGTCAGTATCTCCACGAGTTTAGTTACAGTTATGCATGCATGTATGTATTCTCACATTCATATCAATCAGTATTGTTCATGCATATAACCCTTTGCATTTAGCCTACCTCACTCGTATACTCAGTATATTCAGATGTACTGGCGCAGTCCTTCTCATTCGAGGACAATATGATTATTTCTTCATTTACTATTTTAGTTCAGTTGCTAGATGGAGTTAGTTGGGGACATGTCCCTTTAACTCCTTATTCAGACAGTTTAGAGGCTTTCCAGACTATAGCATGTCAGACAGTTATTTCAAATTTATTTTGGTATTGTTATACCGTTTTCAGACATTATCTTATCAGATGTTTATTCAGATTTGAACCTTATGGACATTCAGTACATGTTTCTGTATTTTCACTTTATATTATGCAGTGTATAGGTATAGATATCAGTCATGGGTTAGCTTGTGGTCCTTCGAGTAATGAGCACCGTGTAGCATTTCGATTCAGAAAATTGAGGTGTTACACCACACATCTGACAAAGGGGATTGGTTCGGGAACTGTTAACACTGCCTTGGGGTTTAGGGCCTGGTTCCCTATCCCTATTACCGTCTCTGAATTTTGGAATAGAAGCACTGGCTGAGGACGGAGCTGGAACTGAAGATTTTGGCAGAACTCAGAATGACCTCCACTCTCTGACTTAGGCTGCGCAAAGTTCAAACTATTTGTTCTAGTTCTCTTGTTCTCCTTATTCTTCTCCCTATTCTTAGACCTCTCTATCTGCTGAGCATGGACCATGAGCCTGGATATGTCTATCTCCTTAATTAACGTTGCAGTCCTACACTCCTTGACCACGCTGCTAGACACCCCTAACATAAACTTACTTATTCGAGATTTACTGCCTGCCATCACATAAGGAGCATATCTAGCTAATTGATTAAACTTGAGAGAATAATCTTTCACTGTCATATTACCCTGCTTCAAATTGATAAATTACAGAACCTTCGTTTCCCTCAACTCCAGTGGGAAGAACCTATCCAGAAAAGTAGTGGCAAACTCCTCCCACTCTATGGGCCCTGCATCTATGGTCCTCTCTGCCTTCCACTATTTAAACCATGAGTAGGACACATCCTGTAACTAATATGTATCCAACTCAGTGTTATCAACAGCAGTCACCCCCATAATATCAGTAACCTTTTGCACCTGATCATGAAATTCTTGAGGGTCCTCATCTGACTTAGACCTGGTAAACAATTGAGGGTTTATTCGAGTAAAGTCCCAAATCCTAGTAGCAGCAGTATTGGACACTGGGTTGGCCGAAATAGTAGCTGGGCGTTTATTCTGGGATACGAACTAGGGTGACGAAGGCTGCTCTGAACTCCGCATGGGAAACATGCTCACCCAAAGGATCTGGATGGACGGGCTGAGGGGCTGAATGGTCTCCCATTCCTCTTCCATGAGTCCTTTTTAGAGGCATATTCGATAAACTGAAGAGAATCTAGGATTAGAAAGAGAGTGTAATTGGAGCTCATGCTCACTCGCATGACATGACTACTGAAAGAAGGGAAACTTTTCCTAAAACATCTTGTAGCCTTCTGTCCATAAGTGTGACGCGCAACACACCCATGCACAAGACTCTACTAGATGTGGCTTCCAGATTTCCTAGGACTCTATTGAACCTTAGGCTTTGATACCAAGTTTGTTATACCCCGATTCTATACCCCGAACGCTACACGATGCTCATAATCCTGAAGAACCACAAGCTAACCCATGACTGGTACCTGTTGTAATAACTGTGTAATAAATACTTTAATGATTGCGTAAATAGGTGGAATATATGCCATATGGTTCAAATCTGTAAATAAATCTGAATGTGGTATCAAAATACCAAAACTGAATATAGGTACTGAAAAACTGAACAACTGTCTGAAAATACTCTAGTCTGAAAAGTCTTTACTGCTTGAACTGTGGAGTTGATGGGACAAGCCCCTAACTAACTCCATCTACTAAAATAAAACTGAAGTACTATAAATAATAAGCATGTCCTCAAACAATGAGGACTCACCACTATTCTAAAAGTTGAGAATCTAAACTACTACGGGTGCTCTGGAGCCCGTGCATCTGAACCTATGATATAAGACATCATAGCGCAAGAGAAAGGTATGCATCAGTACTTTGAATATACTGGTATTCTAAGTAAGGTAGGTTAAAATGCATGGGTTAATATGCATGAAAAATACTGACTGAATGACATGAAAATAACTGAATGAGAGTACATGCATGAATACGTATACTATAATTGAGATAAAAAACACTGGATACTAAGTTCTGAATTACTGATTTACTGATATCTGAGTTTGTGAATACTGTATTGTTGATTGTCTGAATGACTATATCTCATAGTTCTAAATACTGTGGAACCATACTAAGTTCTATACTGAGTTGTGTAACTATGTTTGTTAGTCCTGAATTTGTAGAACTGAATTGAGTTCTATTCTAAGACTGAGACTGGAACTGAGACTGTGGGAAGTAATCATCTAACCGACATGACCCTTCTCTAACTGATTTGGGGTCCAACCTATAACACCAGTTGGAAAGGTATCAATACCGTGCCATGGGTAAGGACAAGTACTGAGTCACCCTTATCTAGTAGGTACTTTGAATGAGAATGGTGGTACCCTCAACTGGCTGGTAGATCACCTCATCAACCCTCAACTGGTAGGTTGATATTTTAACCTACGCTAGCTACGTAGTTCTGGAATGCAAGGAATACTTTAAAGGATTACACACCCTCTACTGGAAAGTGAGTCCTCATCCTTGGGTTCTCTCAGTGTTGAATCCTACACCCAACTCAATAGACATTGGACTGAATTTTAAACTGTACTAGGTTGGACTGAACTGTTACTGATCGTACTGTATCACTGAACTGAACTGATTTTACTGAACTAAGATAGACTGATTCTAAGTTCATTGAGTTTTCCTAAGTTCTATAACTGATGAAATTCTACTGATTGAGACATGACTGATTCTACTCTGTGACTGACCATGGCTCTAGACAAGCTGCGAAATTGTCGGGTATTAAATACACCCAAGACTCGATAGCACAAACTTAAAAGACATGGATTAATTCTTGAGACATGGTAACTAACTACTTAGTCATCATTCATTCATTTGGGTATTCAAGCAAACACTTGCATTCTTGCTAAACATGATATAATTTCACTATTCAACTCACATGGACAATTCATCAAACACTTATGGGGCATGATATATGTACATAATACTAAAATAATATGTAGGTAACATGATTCAATTCCAATTACATAATTCTAAGAGTTTCAACATGAATTCACATGATAAAGCCCACACATCAATTAACTCTACATGAATTTTGCAATAAATCATGAATACACTTGAATTTAACTCATGGAAATCATGAAATCACTCTAAATAAACTTTAAAAGAGTTTCTTGGACTCCAAGGGTGGAAGGAACCCTTTGATGAACACTTCACATACCTTAGTTAAGGAATTTCTAAAAGTTAATGGTGGAACCTTGAGTTCTTGATTTGAAATTGAAGATTCTAGGGTTTTGTTCTTGAGAAAATTTGAGAAAGAATGAGTTTATTTTCTCCCTAAAGTGATTAATTTTGAGTTTTGGTGGATGAAGGCTGAGGGAAAAAGACCTAAATACCCCCCAAGGTCGTGGTCTTTTAATGATAAAAAAACTGTACTATCAACGCACAGACCGATATGCCGCATCATTAACATCGACGCGATAGCCAATGTGTCGTGTTGAGTCTGAGTCGACTCACTTGAAATAATGCGGGAAGCATAGGAAAATACTTATCAACGCGATAGTCAACATGGCACACCAATATCGCGTTGATCCACTATTTTAGGATTCCAAAGGAGCTTCAAACGAAGTCTGAAAAATTAGACACTTGTCCGAAAACACCTACAGACATTCCTGATCATGAATTAACTCAAATATCAACATTTAATGGACATAAAGGTTGCAAAATAATATTGTAAACTTTCAAAGGCTAAAATAATACTAAGTATGAATACTTAGCTAAGATATTCTAAGACTGGGACCCCTTGACAAGCCTAAAGGATTTATTTAATGTAAGAACTTTACGGGGTCTTACATTTCACCATCCATAAGTTTCTTCTTTGAGACCAAGTTCTTAATGAACTTTGAATACCCTGGTATCTTTCGAAGAGATTCTAATATTGAATTCTTTATCGAAAGGTTGCTAAATTTTTCAAGAAACTTTTTGAACTTGGCTTTGTCATCTTTCTTGTTAAGCCTTTGTGGGAAGGGTGGAGGAATATTAATTGGTGGTAATGGAACACTTTGTGTTTCATTCACTATTATCCCATCACTGTAAATACTTTAGGAGTTTCCTCATCACTACCTTTCTCTTCAACTACCTTTGATTTCTCAACTACTGCTTCATTGGACTTTGGAACATTATTACTTGGATTTTCTAGACGCTTTAATTTTGCACTTTCTTGGTTATCATGTGACTATTCATTGGGATTATAATTAACCTCAACCACATCATCACCATGGGCTCAGCCACTTCTAGTCACTTTTGCCATAATATGAGCATAATTCTTGAGTTTTACCACTATATCACTAGGCAAACCTTCTTTTGGCCTCGCATTGAGTTGAGTTGAGATTTCGTCTACTTGCATTTCTAATTTCTTAATGGAGCTGAATGAGAGTTCATGGTTTGTCTTATTTGAGAGAAATCACCTTTGATCTCCCTTAATATTTTGTCGGTCCCTTCTACACGCATTAGAATTGAGGCCAAGACATCTTCACTCTTGAATTTTTTTCAAATCAATGAAGATCGACTCATTCTCCTTAGGTATTTAATGAGGGGGTATGTACCAGTTATAAACTCTCTCCTAGTCTCTCAAATTCTAATCTCTATCCCTCCAATCTCTATCTTGGTCTCGATTCTTCCAACCTTGATTCCTGCCTTGCCTTTGATAGGTGGGCCAGGAACCCCAATTGGTTTGATAAAACCCAAATATCCTCATGAAGATTCTCCGCTTCTTCATTATTATAAGCGCTAGTACACTTGGAATCAATGGTATAGAATACCTTGGGAGAATCCCCCATTATATGTTTAGTGAGAAGGTCAAGTTGGGTTATCACCTTGGCCATATTCTCCTCTCTTTCCTTCTTCTTTTTTCATATTTTCTTACAAAAAATGCCATGAGGGACCCACAGCAACCTCGATGTCCCTTGTATGACATCCTCTATATTGTCTTGTAACTTGCTCTAACAAAGTATCCGCAACACCATAATATAACTTGACAAGAGAACCCTCGACTGCATTATTAACCACCATTTTGTTCACCTAATCCAATGCCCTCTAGAAAATTTAGAGAAGCATTTTCTTCGGCACGTCATGATTTTGGCATTGCATCAATTTATCATTGAACCTTAGCCAAACTTTGTACAATGGTTCTCCATTAAGTTAGCAAAATATTATGATCTCATCCCTTAGTTGGAACATCCAAGAAGGGGGAAGTACCTAACCAAGAATGCATCCATAAGCTCAACCCGTGAAGTGATAGATCCAGCGGCCAAAGACCATAACTATAAGACCATTTCACCCATCAAAGAAAATGGTAAAAGACGTAATTGAATGGACTCTTGAGAGATATGAACAATGTCAAATGGTGCACACACACTAATAAAATTCTTCAAGTGAAGATTTGCATCCTAATATGCCTGGCATCCAAATAACTCTATCATCTGAAGAAAATAAAGCATTATACTAGTAACATGAACCACTCTATTTCCTTCAACCAGTGGAATATGAATAGCACTAGCTTAACTCGTATCTCTAAGATGATCCATATCCTTGAGCCCATCAAAAGAGCCATCATTACTACTGTGTTGTCTCATAGTATCGTGTATGCTATGATCGTCACATGATAAAAGACAAAAACAAAAAATAATGTAAGCTAAAACACTACGGCTAACCCAAGGTCACTAACACCACCACAATAGTAAAAACTATGTTTCACTCACCGGCAACGGCGCCATTTTTGATAACGCTCAAACTTACATTCAAATTTAGAAGTAAGGTGGACGTGGTCAATATAATTACCCAACTATAGGTGGGGTCGAATCCATAAGGAGTTAAAACTTAGATTTCAAAGCCTACATGTGTTAACAGTTAACAAGACGTTAACCCGTAGTGTAACATTCAACAACAAGTAAAATTAAATTAGGTGATTTGTTTGAATAATGTTAAGCACAACTATAATCAAACACTATTGTGAAAATTATATAGTTAGAAGTGTTGAAAAATCAAGAGAAACCTTGGGGTTATGCTATCCTAGGTGGGAATTATGCATGGGTTATCAACAATTAATCCAAGTTTAGTTAAAGGTTTTGGGTAGACTAGATTTAGGGTCTTGGTGTTAATTTTTTAATAAAACACCAAATCTCACTCATGGGTTCTTTTAAACACCTCACAAGTGTATCAAATCTACCAATCCACTACCTCAATTAACACTCTTATTTCCAAGATGATGCTATTAAATAAGCTACCTGGAATAACACCCATATTTCTAAGATAATGCAATCCAATGAGCTAATTCAAGTTATTGTTCACAATTACTCCTCACCCAAATACCTATTTCAAGGAAGATATGGGATCCAAGACAATTGGGGTTTTCACTCCCAATTCTTAATTCAAACATGGAATAAAAGAAAAACCCATCATAATTAACTAATAAATTGGATTAACAATCAATACCCACACATTATTCACTACCTAATCAAACATAACCCAAAGAAATAAGTTTAGCTACTCATAAAATTAAAGGAAAGAAATATACCCAAATTTACATTCAATTCATACATTATAAGCAATGTACGTATAAAACCAAACTTTAGTTTCAATCAAAACCAAAATCTCTCTTGGAAAAACACACCAATAATTATTTCTTCACTCACAATATTGTTCTTAGCTCTCCAAAACTAGAAAATTTGGTAAGATTCAATGTTAAAAATGTAAAGGGTAGCCTTTTATATCTAGGGACATATCTAGGGACTAAGCAGCGTGAAATGACATATTTTCCCCTAGAATATTTCCCGATACTCGCAATCACATCCTCTGTCGCAACAATGACACTCATGATTATGGTGATTATTCCACGATTGCCACTCTTTTGACTTTGTTGACTGACTGCGATCTCAACCCTTAGAGTGCGATAGAAACATCTGAGGGTCTTCTCCTGGGTCTTATCTTTAACTTTTGTTCTTTATGATCACTTTCCTTCTCCTACCAGCTTTGTCTCAACTCTTTTTTACTATATTTCCTTGTAAAATCACAAACACTAGATATTAGTGCATTTTATTCAAGAATTAGTCTCAAATATGAAATTAACTCACCATAGTATGTAAGAAATAAGATACAAAAACTTGGATAATTCTCCACTCATCACTCACCTTACCACTCGCAAACCACTAAAATGGAACTGTATTCCTGGTCAATCTAGCCATAGAGGTTGTAATAAAAGAAAAACCCTCAATGAAGCACCTATACTAACCTACCAACCCAATCAAATTGCGCACCTCAGTAGGCAATGTTAGCCTCAATCTTTTCTTGGATTACCATAATACCATCTTTGGACACTAAGAATAGCCAGAACTTGCAATTTGAGAATTTGGCATAAAGTTAATGATCTCTCAAAGTATGGAGAATAGTCCTTAAATGTTGCTCGTGTTCCTTCATACTCCTCAAATATACCAGAATGACATTAATGAAAACTATCACGAAAGAGTCTAAATACTGCCTAAACACACAATTCGTCAGAATCAGAAAAGTGGTTAGGGCATTAGTCAACCCAAAAGACATCACTAGGAAATCATAATAACCATAAAAATTCCTGAAGGCTATCTTAGGGATGTACACAACCCTAACTCTCAATTGATGGTATCTAGACCTCAAATCTATCTTAGAAAATATGATTGCACTCTGAAGTTAGTCAAGCAAATCATACAAGGAATAGGATACTTATTCTTCAATATGACCTAAGTTAACTACCTATAGTTGATACATATACACATAGATCCATCATTTTTATTCATAAAAAGAACAATATAATCCCATGGTGACACACTCGGTCAGATAAATCCCTTACCCAGAAGATCCTAAAGTTGACAATCTAGCTCTTTTAGATCAAAAGGAGCCATATAATAAGGAGCCATAAGAATAGGTCAGGTTTCTAGCTCGAGATCAATAATAAACTCTATATCACACTTAGAAAGAAGGCCAGGTATGTTGGTATGAAAAATAGACAGAAAATTGCAGTCAATAAGAATAGAGTCAAGCGATGGACTCTCATCACAAATATACCAAACATAATCAAGAAATGACTCATAACCCCTCAATATCAATTTTCTAGTTTGAATGTAAGACATAATCCCAACTATTGCATGGATAATAGAGTCCTACCATATAATCGGGGGAAACCAAGCAGGACTAAGGTAACAGTCTTAGCAAAATAATTCAAGATCGCATGGTAAGGAAGTAACCAATCCATGCATAAAATCATATTGAAATCTACCATATCTAGCATAATGATATCTACTAGAGTATCAAACTATTGAATAGTCACCGGAAAATATCTACATACTCGATCCACTATTAATGAATCACCTATAGGGTAGATACATTCAATGGCACAAATAAATACTTCAAGCACAAACCCAACGACGATGCAAAATTAGTAGAAACATATGAAAATATAGAATCGGGATCAAATAAAATAGAAGTTGACCGATGGCAAACAGAAATCATATATGTAATTATAGCATTCGAATCCTCAGCCTCTAGTCTACCTGTTAAAGCATACAAATGACCCTATCTAATACTGGACTGGGTGCATGTTCGTCCACCTATAATACCTCCCTATGAACCATCTCTAAAACCCTTATGACCACCCTCATAAACCTATGCATAACCCCTAGCTGGAGACTATACTAATTTAATCGGTTGTGCAATCTGAATTAAAGGCTCAATCATCCTACGATGGGGACACTCACTGGTAAAGTTACCAACAACCCCATAGTCATAACATGCCCCAGGCACCTTGGTGTATCAAGAAGGTTCAATGGATCCAGAATGATCATCCTAACTTGACATACCTAACTGAACACCCATCTGAGGCTGACTATCGCTCTAACCATTACAATCACTAGATCTGGGTTGACCCCTATCTGATACTTAAAGTGATGTCTAAGCTAACTAACTAGGCTAACCCTGATAAAGATAAGGTTGTTATTAGGGTACCTACTATGAAACCCTCAACCTCTAAATTATGAGCCATTGTGGTTCTGAATGTAACAACCCTGGTAGTGAGGTCTCTTATCGCTTCCCCTTGGGCCTAAGATATATCTACTCTATAGAATAAATATGCTCAGCTATATAAAAAAAAGACTTTCCTAAAGTCACAAAACTCTATGTATCCTTACAAAGCGGTAATCTCAATCCCCATACAAAGCATCAGATCTGCTCATACTGCACTGGTAGAATCATATAGTGTGCCTGGATAACTTATGAAATCTTGCCTCATACTTAGAAATAAATCCATCTCTGGATGTTGTATCCTAATGTGATGATGGTGTTGGAGCTTCTTCTACTTTTCCTGCACAGAGTTAGGTCGATCAGTTCAATTCGTTAGTTTATGGTGTTATGGTGAAGTAGTGATATTCCATTCCCCAGAAGGCTTAGGCATTTCACCAATTTTCATTCTTAGATTAGAATAGATATATATCTTTATTATAATTAACATTATTAATTTTATTTTTATTATCATCTATCAGAGTCGGGGACACATCCCAACCAAGATTGGTTTTGGTTCATTATTTAGAAGGATTTATTTGGACTACTGTTAATATTAAGCAGTATTGGTCGGTTGTTTGGCAGGTCATGGGTGTCATTTATAGGAATCTTTTAAATCTCCTTAAGCTTGTTGCATGTTATTTTATTATTTGTCCAAAATTCATCCGACATTTGGAGATGATGTGTTTGGTTTGGTTAGGTGCAGGGGTGATATTCGGTCCATGTGGGACTTGAGATACCCATCATGACTAGGCCCTAGTTTGGGTCATGACATAGATGGTATCAGAGCCTAAGATTAGTGTCATTGGGTGTCCAACAAAGTCGTGTAAAGTAGAGTCTTATTTATGAGTGTGTACACTTATAAGGGAGAGGCTATGAGGTATTTAAGAATGTTTTCCTTTCTTTTTGTTCTATTTCAAGCAATAGAGTCTAAGGTCTTGAATCTTCTCTAATTCTCATGTGTTTACTTTTCAGATCATGCCTCCCAGAAGATCTAATGCGCGAAGCAACTCTTCTATCCCTTCTGAGGATAATATGTATGTATCTCATCCTACTCTATGATTTTAGAATCGGTCTAGCATCTCTGCTTTTAATTACCCTAAGGGAGCTCTATCGGTTCCCCCTATCCCTTCTCAGGCATCCCAAGTAGGTGTGTCTAATGCTGAGTTTTGCCTGTCGATTCATTTTCTTGCCCAATTGCTAGGCTCTGAAACTAAGTGTGTTGCTTCTATTGCTCCATCATCTTAGTCCACTAGAGTTGGGCAATTTATGAGGTTCAGTCCTCCCATTTTCCCTGGTTGTTAGGTTGAGAAATATCCTTAAAACATTATTGATGAGATAGAAAAGATCTTCCATGTGATGCATACTACTAATATGGAGGGTGTAGAGTTTGTTGCTTATTAGTTGAAGGATCTAGTATACCAATGGCATGAGGAGTGGAAACAATTTAAGGGTGATGATACTAAGTCCACTTTATGGGATGATTTCACTAGTGCTTTCCTTGATCACTTATTTCTTCAGGATTTGAGGGAAGGAAAGGCCAAGGAGCTTGTGAATTAGAAGCAAAGTGTGATGTCAATGAAGGAATATGCCTTAAAGTTTCATCAACTATCGTATTATGCTCTAGAATTGGATTCTAGAATGAGGGCTAGAATAAGGAAGTTTTCCTTTAAGTTGCCCCATAAGTTAATCTTGGAGAGCAAGGATGCCTTGTTGAACAAGGATATGGATGTCTCTAGAATTGTGGTATATAACAATAAGTGGATGAAGAAAAGAAGAAACAAGCAGAGATAAGTGAAAAGTAGAGTAAGAAGTTTCACTATTCAGATTAGGGTGGAGGTTAGTAGAAAAGTGGTAGAGATGGTGGAAAGTGGTCTAAGAAGTGGGGAAATTTTGGTTCCTACTCTACGGCTAGTACTCCTTATTCAAAGTCATTGGGTGATTATCTTTCTCAGTATAACAATGGCTTTAGATCACCAGGATCCTAGCTTCAGGATAGTGGGCTCATTTCACTCCATATTATATACTTCTTGTAGATTTTATGGCTAAGTGCATCATAATTTTTGTGAGGGCGAGAGGAACAAGTACTTTAAATATGGTCAGACTGGTCATCTGTAGATGGATTATCCTTCTAAGGTTGCTTCTGGGGAAAAAAATATTCATATTTCCACTTTATTAGCTCCTGCACCAAAAGGTGCCACTTCTGTTTTTGGCTCCGGCACTGGTCAAAACAGTCTGTACGCTCTTGTCATTCGCCAGGATTCAGAGGCTTTCCCCGATATTGTTACTGGTATGCTCAGACTCTTTTCTTGTGATGTATATTGTCAACTTCATCCCAGGACTACTACATGGCTATTTATTTTAGTTTTGATCCAAAGTATATTTTGAATCCCTTCTTCATGTCTACCTAGATGGGTGACCCCGTTGAGGCTTCAAAGGTCTATAGGAGTTGTGTGATGTCGATACATGGTAGGGAGACCTTGGTGGATCTAATAGAGTTGAACATGGTAGACTTTGACGTGATTTTGGGGATGGATTGGTTGTATTCGTGCTATGTGTCTCTTAATTGCTTGACATGAAAGATCAGTTTCCATTTCCCAAATGATCCAGTAATTATATGGAAAGGTAGTTACCTAGTTCCTAAAGGAATGTTTATTTCATATATTAGAGCCCAAAAATTAGTTTTTAAAGGGTGTCTCTATCACTTAGTACATGTTAAGGATTCTAGATCTGAAGTTCATTCTTTGCATACTATCTCTATAGTCTATGAATTTTTTAAGGTATTTCCTAATGAACTTCTTGGTATTCCTCTCAAAAGGGAAATTAATTTTTCGGTTGATCTTCTTCCATACACTCATCCTATTTCTATTTCTCCTTATAGAATGGCTCCGGTAGATTTAAAGAAACTCAAGGAGAAGTTAAGGGTCCTTTTAGATAAGGGTTTTATCCTCCTCTTGTATGTCTCTGTGTGGTGCTCTTGTTCTTTTCGCGCATAAGAAGGATGGTTTCCTTCTAAGAGCAAATTGAATAAGGTGACTATGAAGAATAAGTATCAACATACGAGGATTGATGATCTGTTCGATCAGCTCTAGGGTGATAATTTCTTTTCTAAGATTGATCTTTAGTCGAACTATAATCAGTTGAATATTAGGGAGGTGTATATCCCTAAGACTGCTTTCCGAATGCAGTATGGTCACTTTGAGTTTTTGGTAATGTTCTTCAGTTTGACTAATGCCGCGAAGGCATTTATGGATCTTATGAATTGGGTTTTCTATTAGTTATTGGATTTTTTTGTGATTGTCTTTATTGATGATATTTTTGTATATTCTAAGAGAGATACGGATCATGCGATCACCTCCGCCTTGTGTTGCAGACCCTAAAGAATTAATATTTGTACATAAAGTTCTCTAAGTGTGTGTTATAGAAGAATATTGTGACTTATCTGGGTTATGTTGTTTCTAGTAAAGGGATCATGTTGGATCCACTGAATGTTATGGTGGTTAAGAAATAAACCCAATACTCTATCCAACATTCAGAGCTTCTTGGGTTTAGCAGGTTACTATAGAGGGTTTGTGGAGAGTTTTTCTTCAATTACTTCCCAATTGACAAATTGACTCAAAAGAAGGTAAAATTCTTATGGTCTGATGCTTATGAGGGTAGTTTCAAGAAGCTGAGGGATAAGTTGGCTTCGGCTCCAGTTTTGACTTTGCCTAAAGGCACTGATGTTTTTGATATCTTTTGTGATGCATCTCGAGTGGGACTAGGTTGTGTTAATGTAGTAAGGCAAGGTGGTTGCTTATACTTCTAGACAGTTGAAAGTTCATGAGGAGAATTATCCAACCCATGATTTAGACTTGTTGGCTATGGTTTTTGCATTAAAGATTTGGTGGCATTATTTGTATGGGGCCCATGTTGACATTTATTCTAACCATAAGAGCTTGCAATACGTGTTCACCAAGAAGGAATTAAATCTCGAGAAAAGAAGATGGCTTGAGTTGCTCAAGGACAATCACATGGGTCTTCATTATCATCGAAGTAAAGCTAACATAGTTGTTGACTCTCTTAGCAGGTTGTCCATAGGAAGTTTGTCTTATATGGATGAGAAGAAGTGAGATTTGGTGAAGGATATTCACCATTAGCTAATCTTGGAGTTCGTCTCCTAGATTCTGAGAATGGTGGTATGATTGTTAAATAGGTGATAAGGTCATCTCTTGGTGCTGAAATAAAGAATAAGCAAGTGTTGGATCCTATTCTGATGCAAATCAAGAATGATGTAGGCACGCAAAAAGTGATGGTTTTTTAGATTGGTCGGGATGGTGTCCTGAGGTCCCAAGGTAGATTATATGTTTTGGATGTTGATGGGTTGCGATGAAGAATTTTGGATGAAGCTCATGAGTCGCGTTATACTATTCATCTTAGTTCGACAAAAATGTATCATGATCATAAAGAGATTTATTGGTGGAATAATATGAAGTGGGATATGGCTAATTTTGTGACTAAGTTCCTGGTGTATCAGCAAGTAAAGGTAGAGCACTTGAGGCCCGGAGGGTTGACTCAAAAGATTGAACTACTAGTATGGAAAGGGGAGATAATTAATATGGATTTTATTATGGGTCTTCTGCGGTCTCGCCAGCAATTTGATTTGATTTAGTTCATCATGGTTAGCATGACTAAGTCTGTGAACTTGTTGCTAGTGAGGACTAATTCTCTTCTGAGTATTATGCCAGGTTGTTCATTAAAAAAAGTGTGAAGTTGCATGTTACTCTAGTTTCATCATATTTGATTAGGGTACCCAATTTTTGTCTCACTTTTGGAGATCGTTCCAGCAAGGTTTAGTGACTAAGGTAGTATTTAGCACTGCCTTTCACCTACAGATGGATGGGCAAGCTGAAGGATAATTTAGGTTTTGGAAGATATGCTTCGGGCTTATGTTTTTTATTTTGGAGGTAGTTGGGTTGACCACATGTCTCTCATAGAATTTGCCTATAACAATAGTTATCACTCTACCATTGGTATGGCTTTTTTTGAGACCTTATATGGTAGGAGGTGTAGATCTCTTATTGGGTGGTTTGAGATTGGTGAGAATAAGTTGGTTGGTACGGATCTGGTTCACCAAGACATGGAGAAGGTAAAGGTGATTCAAGATAGACTTAAGGCCGCCAAAAGTTGCCAAAAGTCCTACATAGATCTAAGGTGAAGGGAATTGGAGTTCAGTGTTGCTGATTGGGTATTTTTTAAGGCGTCCCCAAAGAAAGGAGTGATACGATTTGATAAGAAGTGAAGCTCGGTCCCCATTATGTCGGTCTGTACTTAGTTTTAAAGAGGGTTGGTAATGTCGCTTATAAATTGGATTTGCCTTCTAGGTTGAGCTCCATTCATTCGGTGTTTTATATTTTGATGTTGAGGAAGTATATGGGTGATCCTTCGACAGTTGTTCCTTTGAAAGAGGTGGGTATTTTGAATTCCTTGTCCTACGAGGAGGTCTCAGTTAAGATTCTGGATCGAAAAGTCTGTCGGTTACAGATCAAGGAGGTGGCTTTGGTAAAGGTTCTTTGGAGTAACCTTGAGGTTGAGGAAGCTACTTGGGAAGCCGAAAGGACATAAATTCTAAATATTTATTCCTATTTCCTATTCCGGATAACCGTGCTAGAGGTATGTGTATTCCTTAACATCTTTGTTTTCTGACTTTGTTGAAGAAAATGGTGGTTTCCTTGGCATCTTTGTTTTCTGTCTTTATTAAAAGTAAGAGTAGGGGTATGTGGAGTTAAATCGTGCTAATAAATGCCTTGTCCTGCCATTCTAGGAGGAATGATCGTAAGGGGGAGTATGTAATGCCCCAGGTTTTTTATCCTTGAAAATTTCTGCAATTTTATCCTCACTGTCCTGACTATGTTCATCCTATGAGTCATAAGGTGTCTTGATGGGTCAGGTGACCCTAGTCATAAGGTTTCTAGTGAATGGTGTTTGAGTTACTATCTTGGGTACGACTTGGGTACATAAGTCGTAAATACCCATGACGAGTTGTTGGAATCGAATCGCACCAAATTAGAAATTAAGTGGCAAGGTTCTTCTCTGACTATGAGTGGCTCACTATGAGTCATAACGACTTGTTATGAGTCAATGGGAGCAAATCTTAGGATGTCCAGTGTTCACCCAATTGGGTTCTGTGTGGATTATGATTGGACCCTACGAGTCGTAGGGTCCCATAATGAGTGGTACCAGTTGAGTCGTAGGTTCAATAGTTATGGGTGTCCCAAGGACTGTCTTGGTTACGAATCAGGGTGACGAGTCGTAATGTGCCTATACGAATCATATAGTGACCCATAGTCACTTACGACAATTTTTCAGTCTTACATTAAGGGAACTTTGGACATTTCCCCTCTACCCTAATTGTAACCCAAGACTTGAAACCCTATTGGGGACCCTATTAACATTGTTAACTCACTAAAACACTTTTAAAAAGCTCATTTCAATTCTCTCAAGCAGCCATACTTAGGGTTTCCAAGAAGTAGGTCATCCAAGCGCTTAAAGGTTGAATTCCTTCTGTGAAACTTATTAGTTTAGGCATGTTAATCTTCTCTCATTGTTAATTTGTTAAAATCTTGTGTTTTAAAGTATTGTTCATGAGATATTTATGTGGATTTGAAATCAAGGGTTTAGGGTTTTGAAAGCTTCTTGTTGAACAATGTTTTCCCATGGTTAACATATGATTATTTGTGCTTTAAGTATGGTTTTGAACTTGTGGGTACATGGTACCGTTAATGAACTAGGGAATTGTGATTTTCCCAAACTTGTGACTTTTGAAGTGGTTATGACCCCAACCCCATAATGTGAAATTGGTTTTAAATTTTGAGAAATGTGGGAATTTGTAGAATAAAACAAAGGGGTTGTGAGTTCCCCCAAGTGATGTAATTGTTTTGGCATGTTGTTGCTACCTTGCAAGTATAGTTGGTATGGCGATACCAACAAGGTATGCCTTAATGTTAAATATGGTTCAATGAATGGGAATGTGTGCTGACTTTTTTAATTGGGCTTTAATGGGAGTTGTGTAGCTGAGTCGTGAAAGTGGGGGTCCAAGTGACCGATACTAGAAACCGTGTTTGCTGAAGCAGGGGTCAAAGTGACCATGGAGGTTCGAGTCCCTCGTATTATTATTACATGATTAGGGAGGTTCGAGTCCCTCGCTCATCATTACATGATCGGGTACTTAAGTCACCTTAGTAGAAGATTGGGAGATTTAAGTAGCCCATGCATATATATGATATTCTCTGATTCGTGCATCTAAACGCACTGGGGCCCGACCAGAGGGTGAGAGTTGTATCCCATATAGCCCGTAAGTACATGTTTGACGGTTGAGCTACTTAATCCAGGCTAAAGTTTTAAAGCGCATGTTAAGCGTCATTCCCTATCTCGGCATGTGATATATCTATATGTATATGCATTTGATTAAGTGCATTGGTTTTGACTGATTTTGAACTATTGATCTTGGAATTAAGTTATCCTTATCCCTGAGTTATGTTCTAGTATTCAACCCACTAACTGTCTCAAGAAGATGTATCCCCATGTTATGCAGGCACTGGAGCTTCTTCTACTTTTCCTGCATGGAGTTAGGTCGATCAATTTGGTCGGTTGGTTCGCGTGTTATGGTTAAGTGATGAGCTCCCGAAAGGCTTAGGCGTTTCACTTGATTTTATTCTTATATTTGAATTGATAGTTATCTTTATTATCATTTTCATTATCATTGTCATCTGTCAGTGTCGGGGACATGTCCCGACCAAGACTAGTTTTGGTTCTTTGTTTAAAAGGCTTTGTTTGGATTACTATTGATATTGGCGAGTGTTGGTCGGTTGTCCGGTCATCGATCGTTGATTATAGACATGTTTTAAATTTCCTTAAGCTTGCTTCATGTTATCTCGTTATATGTTCAAAATTCATTCGACCTTGGAGGATGATGTATTTGCTTTGGGTAGGTGCAAGGGGTGATCTCCGGTCCATGTAGGACTTGAGATTCCCATCATGACTAGGCCCTAGTTCAAGTCGTGATAGAGATCCAGCTAGCCTAGAATCAAGATAACCTCTCCACCACCTTCTCATTGTTGTTTCTTGATGATAAGCTACAAGGTTTACTCCATGTGACTCGACCAACTGCAAATTCTGCAACCTCTCCTCACAACTGGACATGAACTCATCAGCATCATACCCTGGGGTCCCAACAAATCTAGGTAGAGACAATCTTAGAAATTAGCACAATATTTTTTCTCCTCCACGTACATTATTGACTGGGCTACTACTGGTAGTGGGACTATAGATGCTCGTGAAACCTCTTCCCTAGGCATCGCTGTTGTAGGTTGTTCCCCTAAATCAATACCACCTTGTTAGGCATTGTTGTTGTAGGTTGTGCCCCTAAATCAATACCATATTGTTCATCTAGTTGAGCTCCCTCAGTCGATGGACCGCCAATTAACCTTAATAACTATACCAATGCATCTCGAAAGACCGAATAAGATATAAACCCGAGTGGAGCCTGGGCTTCCCCTTGACCCACTTGTTGTGGTGGTGGTGAATACATAGAGTTGTCTCAGGCTCAGGTTCTATTATAGGATCAGGTGATGGATCCCTAGCCTGATCTCAAATTTGGGTTGCTACTCTATCTTTCCCACAATCTAGGTCGACCACAGCCCCTAACTGGAACTCTAGTAGAAAGTGATCCCTAACCCCCGCACCTTGTGTCCTAGCCATCTGTATAAAAAGTGAATAAATAAAAATTAAAAACTAACTCAGACCCAACACACAAAAATAGATTAAGAAAATGAGATTATTCCCTAGAAACGTATCGTAGCCTCCCAAAGATAGGATATTGATGTCAGCGTACCAATCTATGGGACTCTACTAAACATTGGCTCTAGTACCAACTATACTAGTGAAACCTAGGCTCTAATACCAAACTTTCATGACCCAATTTCTTGAGTTATCCCACTACTAGTCAAGCCAAGCCATAGCCTAAAATGATAGGTAACGGGCTAACAGGCAAAAAACAGAAAAAACAGATATAAATAATAAGAGTAATAAAAATATACGAAAATAGAAGGAGAACATATAAAATATATAAAAAATGAGAGAATAAAAAGGACCAAAATATATAAATGAATTCCTCCCAAGACCTAGTAAGGTTTGTATGAAACCCATTACTAAAAGACATCCAGAGTGCTAGGAAAAATCCAAAATATACAAAATACATACAAGCAGTCTCAAGTACAAAACATTCAACTGGAATAGATAAAGGATAAAAGAGGATTAGCCTGGGACGACAACAAGCTCACCCTATACCATATCAATACTAGAAAAGAGGAATCACATTATCATCGGCTTCTAGTACTAGAATCTGCATCAGGGAAAAGATGCAGAACTGTAGTATGAGTACCAAAGCGATAGATACACAGTATTCATCATCAATCGACTGAGCTCAATACAACAAAAGTATAACTAAAATACAATAGGGTAGTTGAAGCCAACAGTAAATAGGTATAGAAAGTAAACAATTGTTGAGTGACGCAAATGCAATAAAGGAAGATGTAAAAGTTATATAGAAAGATAAGTAACACAGTAATGAGAATGAAAACCAAACATAACTGCACAAGAGGTAATTTAAAGAAAAGTGTAAATAATATATAATCGAACAAATCCCAAGAAACCATGGTCGCCATCCAAATGTGAATCGAAATTGAATCGGCACCACTTGGTAGTAACGAGAGGCCAGATGTCGCGCTCGAATCGATAGTGGTAAATAATAACAAAAGGCCATATATCGGTTTCAAACTGGAAATAGTAGATAAAAATGAGAGGCGACATATATGATATACAATAGAACTTGTAATCAGGTGTCGAACTCAAACCAAAACTTGAAAGAAACATAACTCCCAAAACAACAGTAATCAGTACCAGAACTCCCGAATAATATCACAACCAGATGTCGGACTTGAACCAGAACTCATTCTAACCATGCTCAATTGCAAAACTAAAACCCCAATCATATCATAACCAATGCCAAACTAGTGCCAAAATTCACAATAAATAAAAGAAATAGAATATATAGTGGCCCTAGATTGTAGCTGAAATACATTTAAATAAACATTTGCATAACCTAGTTAAAAGGGAGGAATCCAAGTTTTCACAACGAAGTACCACGCCTAAGCTCATAAATACTACATCATAATAAAATATAATGGGACCAGAATTTAATAGAACATGGTCCTAAGCGGATAAACAAGGCATGAGATATTTCAAATGATACACTAATCGAAATCTTGAAATTGAACATGTCATGAGGCCCTCGAAAGACAAGGAATGTGCACTCAAATTTTGAGCACATATGGAGTCTCTATTGGGGCTTAAATCATCCCCAAAGTTTTAGAGAAATAAAAGAGAAAATCTATATCGTACGGATAACTTTGAGAGAAAACTAACAAGGAAATTAGCGAGGAATGATCACTTTAACAACCGCTACTCATGCTTAACTCTAATAGATGATTTCCCATAAGTTTTTGGAGTTCCTAAGGATAGAATGGAAGAAATGGATGAGTAAAATAATAAAAAGTCAGGGAAGACGGGATTATATACTACCAGGGATTTGTCCTTCGCAAATGCGATGACCAAGAACAATACCCTTCCCGAATGCGGCCAAGTGGTCGCAAACGCAAAGGCAAAGAGAGAGGAACTTTGTGAATGCGGGCAACAAGTCACGATTGTGAACAAAAATTTGATCGAGTCGGGGCTAACCCATATTGGAAAAATGAAGGAGAAGGCTCACGAACGTGATGGTCAATATTTTGACCCTCCACAAATATAGGCTACTCCTCTGGTAAATGAGCCCTACACTAGACCTGGTAAACCAGCAATTTTCCTAAGTCCCAATAGACTCCAATCAGGTGCTTGAGATTCGTTTAAAATCCCATGCGCACAAACAAACTATGCTACCATACTGAATTGACATTTAAGACTCAATAGAACCATCAAAGCTTTCATCTGGGATTGTTTCAATTAAATATGGGTCCCATACCAAGTTTTATTTTTCATTAAGTCTACCCACTAGCCCAAAATGAGTCTGAAACCCTCGAGACCTGAACTTCCCCCTAGCCTACAATCAGTATTTCCAAGATAATGGCATTGTCGAATTTCTTATCTGAGGCCATTTTCTAAAAGTTTTGGTCCAAGATCAACTCTTTAACAACAAAAGCTCCAAAATAAGGAAATGAGGCTAAAACTCAAATGAACCATTTGATAATCTAATTGAAAAATTTGACAGGTTATAAATGACCTGTAGACGCTATGGAAAGGCTCAAAATACTAGAAACGTGTAGAAATTGAGAAAATGACCTGGACGGTCATTACAATATCCACTACTAAAAGGACTTTTGTTCGTAAAAGTCAATGGATAGAAAAAGCCCAAAAGTTTGAAAGGATCAATTCTTGGGCCCGTATGTTCCGGGTAATACTCCTCAAATAACCTCTAAGGCATACCAATTTGTTCAAGGAATTTTACCAAAAGTATCCCTTTTTCACCAACTTTCTTACTGTACTTTCCAAATATCCAAAGACTCAACCTCAATAATCAATTGGACTCTAATTGAACCGAGAATGACCAGTGAAGGTAAATCCATCCATAGTACACTGATATCACACTGATATAAGCACAAGAGAGTGGAAAATCATCTAAGATAAAGTAAATCCAAGGCATGAACCATATAACCAACTCTAAATTCCCAAATCCAACACCCTCTTGCCATTCTAATATTGTTATACACTCTGATTTGCATGAAAAATGTCATCCCAGTCCTGCCCACACAATCACATTATACTGACCTCAAAGAACTAAAGTTCATCCACCAAAAATCCATAATGGCAAGCTTAGAAAAAATCTCATAGGGTGTTACCTAAACAAACAAATGTAGATGATCAAAGCCTGCGATCTCTAGTCAAAGCTAAAACTAGCTAGAATGACCCTTGAAACTGACAGTTAGAAGTCTAAAGCACAAACTCTAGAGACAGGATGATTTGCTCCAGGGTGTCCTACCAACTGTGGAGGAAACCATGCTAAGTACAACTCAAGAACACTTCTCCTACTAAATAGACAACCCAAAATTCTGACAAAAATTGAGAATCAAGGTCAAGAGCAGTAGAAACCAATATCGCATACCAATGGACTGTCCTCAGAGAACCTATCAAACACAATCTACCTGAATTGAGGAAAATCGAACTGGAAGATAATAAGTAGGCTTAGTCAGCCTATAAGAAAATTCTAAACTCAATCAAAACCTCAAAATAAGTCTACAGCCGAGTTACTCAATCAATAGTTATAACCTCAACTTAGAAGTTGAACTATTCATCCTTAACTAACCAAACTGATCCCGTTGGCAAGAAAGCATCTACATACCAAAATCCATTGCGACTCGTAAGTCATTATTCAAAAGACTCAAAAATCACAACTAGAGTTAATAACTCTTCACGAAGATAAAATACCTTCAATCAACATCATTACCAGAAACCAACCATATACCCTAAACCCATCTCACCTTTAGAAACTAAGCATATATCCAACGGCTCTCACAAGGGATGAAATTGAAATATTGCTAAAGACATAACCACAGCTGAAGCGAACCATATGCTAATGATACGAACAATCAAATCCACATCTGTTGGAGGGCATAGTGCATCTAAGCATAGCCAAGGACTCACCAAGGCTGCAAAAAATACAAGGAATAGCCAAAACTCGAGGAACTTAGAGAAATACACCCTTATTCTAAATTTGGTCAATTCAATACTCAATCTATGGCAACGAATACCATAGGCAAATATCACCAATGAGAAGCACTCCACGAAGTCACATTAGGCCAAATGATTGTTGAAAATGAGAATTTCCTAAATTCACTTGTTTACACCAACTCTAGCTCAACTGAATTGTGAACCACATCGTAGCAAGAACGGAGTACCCAACTCACTATCACATCAAGATCAAGACAACTACTGGGCAATGAACTAGCCAAATCAAAAGAACAAATTTTGAATTTATCAACCTCAAGAACAGGCTATAGAAAAGATAGCCAATACTAGAATCTCAGCAAACTAGAAAAGCAAGACTTAGACTTTTTCACATTAGAAATGGTCAATAGGACTAAATTTCCAACTCTAAAATCACAAGATATCCATGGAAGGCTAACCTACTTTCACTCCTGCTCAACAACCAGTCTAACTCTACTAATCGACAAGCAAAACAACCAACCTCACCTTACTAAAAGAGAGAACCAACAAACAGAGTTAGTCATCTAAGCCAATGAATGATAATCGCAAGAAAGGGGATTCTAACTAGATAACGCTAATCTAGTCATCTATCAAGTAAGAATCAATTATCTCCAAAGTAATAATGGCAACAATAACAACATTAGCACAAAGTTTAGGAGGCACCAAAATGAAAAATCACCACATTACCACTCTATAACCACAATAGGAATAATATGTTGAAGAAAATGGACTTTAACCCAAATGCAACACCCCTAGGAAATCACAATATAGATCAACTCAATCCATGCTAAAATAATCTATCACGGGGGTATATGTTTAGGTGAACCCCTTTACTTTATTAATACAAGGAGGGGGGACATACAAAAAATACTAGTATGAGGCATATATCTAACCTCCGACCCTATGGTGGTTCATAAGTTGTCCATCCTACTAAGGACGGCCAACTCATCCTCGATACTAGAAAATAAAACCTAGATATACTATGCATCTAAGATTGGAGGACACCTCTCAAATATAATATATATGTAGGAAATGCATAAATAAGGGAGACTCTTACCTTACAAAGGAGAATGTCTAAATAAACTATAACATCTTCATATGAGCTATGACTAGAATAAGAAAATGCCTAAATAAAGAAGAAAAGTAACACAAAAATGGGTACAAGTGACAACCTGTACCAAAACTTGGAAACAGCTTCAAAGTTATGAAGGTTTCTTTATCCTTTTCAATTTCCTTCTTTTAAGATTTTCCACTCTAATTTTATCAATCTTGTCATATCCTCTTATCTCTTTTGGTTATTATTGTAGATTGTAGAAGTGTTGAGAGTTTTGCCAGTTTATGACTAAATTTGGATAAAGCATCAGTTGTGAAGTTAGCTTCTCTGAAGATATGGTTGCATTAAAAATGATCTGGTCGTTTGACTAATTGTTTAAGATCAACAAAATATTCCTTGGATGTTCCACAGGGTTAATCAAATAAGCACAGATCTACACAAAGGCATACATAAATCAATTATTATAGTAATCAAGGCATATAATCGTTGATCAATATGAAAACCCCAACTCAAATAAAAAAGGAAGTAAAAGATAATAAGTGGAACAACACATATATTGATGGAGACTGAAGTTGTAGTACTGATGTGCCCAAACAAGTACAAATTTGAGCATGTCTAAGCCTAGACTGACCATCTGAATTACCAACAGAGTCACTAAGTGCACTACCTCTAATTAAAGATACCACCACAGTATGAAACTGATCTAGGTGAGCTTAATCACTAATAATCCCATGTCGGGGACACTCTCTTGACAAATAACCTATCTCTGTAAAGTCGTAACAAACCCCCTAAAGTTCTAACCTAGAGAAAAACATGAGTTATTCCCAACAGGCTGACCAAATGATGAATGGGACACTCTCTACTACAATGATCATCCTCCCCGCAATAATAACATAGCTTAGGAGCTCTGGGATGGTGAGAAATATGTGTTGACCTTGTCTAAAAAACCAACTCACGCCAAGGGCACACCCTAGACCAATGATCAACCTCTCCACAGTCAAAGCATACCTCTTGAGCTCTCTAATGTACTACGCCGGATGACCCAAAATGGCCACCATGGCTCGAAAACATAGGCTAAGAATTTTGTATATCTAACTAGAACTCTATCCACTCTGACAACCACAACTTTTCTAAGAGTCATGTCACCAGAAACTGATCCTAAGTCCAATCACTAAGTAAAAGGTATAGTATTACCAATAATTGAATTGCGTGGGGATACAGCGTCGAAGATGGTTATCGGTTGGAACGCTAGCATGTAACCCAGGCATAAGGATAAAATAGTGCCAATAGTTCAAAACCAATCCACCAAAGAACATACCAATGCAACATATACATATATACAGGTATACCATGTCGAGGTAGGGAACAAGATTAGAATGAACTTTTAAATCATTAACATGGTCTGTGTAGAATAACTGTTATATAATAAGGCACCCACAGGCTATATGGTCCTAGTTCTCCCCTAGCTGGAAGGGCCCTAGGGCGTGTAGCTACATGAACTAGAGAATATCCATAACCGTATATGCCTATATGGGGGAGTCGAAACTCCTAGAAAAATCAAGGTGACTTAAGCACCAATATAAGTGTAAGAAGGAATTGAACCTCCCTTTCATATGTTTATTCGAGTGACTCAAATCACCTAGTCATATGACACTCGTACCACTAGCGCAGTTCCCAGTGTTAGTCCTTCAAACTTTACCTTCACGGCCCTTCTACACTTCCCACTGTAAAGCCCAATTTAAAACCATCATTTCACATGCACAACCATTTATATAATTACTTACCAAAGGAACTTCGTTGGTATCTTCATACCAATACCACTTGCAAGCGTATAATATGCCATTACCATTATCGATCAACCATTCATTTATTTGACTTTGGGACCCGAACCCATTGTCTAACAAAGACACTTTTTCAATTCAAAGTTTAGGGACTCAAACCCATTATCAAGTGAAGACATGAATCAATTCAATGTTAGGGACTCAAACCCATTCAACCAATTAAACTAACAAGGTTACTATTTAAAATCATTACATGGCAAACAAGGCCTTCACAAACCATTTACCAACTATTTATTTGCATTAGGCCAATGCCTTAGTTCTAAACACTATTTAAAATCAACATATGATCATCAAGACCTTTACAAAAGCATTTATCCATCATTAGCGTTCTTATACCAAGCTTTAGTTCAAAACACAATTCATCATGTGACTAGTTTATTCTCTTAGGCATTTCCACAAGCACCATGAGGGAATACCTTTTCCAAGACCCAAAACCAAAGTAAACACCATAAAGTTTAGGGTTAGTCATGACTCTTTTGATAAACCATATTTACCTAGAACCCACATGTGAAAACCATTACAAAAAACACATATAACCACCATTTAAATCAAGAGTAAACAATATGCACAAAAACCCTCAAAATTGGATTTCAAAACCACCATTAATGACTCATAAACAATGTTTATATCACATGATATTTGAGAACTATAAATGAGGGAAGAGTCACATGCCTTGTATACAAAGATTTATGGAGAGATTCTTGGTCTTCAAGCCTCTAGGTGTCCTCTTTGATGAACCCTAGCTCCAATCTTGTTGGAGAAATTTAGAGAGGATTTTGGAGTGTTTTTTATCCAGTTAAGGGAAGAATGAATGACCAAATAATCATATACACCGTGAGTATTAAGGGTTTTGTAATGGGAAATATCTAAAATGCCCCCATCTTAAAAGCTGAAAAACACACGCAGGAGGGTACGACCCATCCCCTTTAACTCATACCCTAGGATATGAGTGGTACCCTTACTCATACCTTAAACCTCCCCTTGGACCCCCATACTGATCAACACACGACCATACTAAGCCAAGTTGTACCTTAACATACGAGTGGTACCCCTTAGATTCATACCTTGGTCAGAATTATCTAGACCATACTTAAGACATCATACGACTTGGCAACATACCACTCGTACACTATTATGTGATTGGTATGAGGCCTAGTCGTACCTAAGGCAGTAACCAACCCAAACACACTATCTAACATACGAGAGAGGGTCCCTAACCCATACCCAAACATACGACTTGTACCTTTTAGTCGTATGTTGTCTAGAATCTCAAACTTAGGCAATTTTCTGAGGGTTCAAAGCCAAGGTGTTTCAATTCTCCCCCACTTGGACCATTCTTCTTCGAATGACAGGTAAAGAAAATCACAATCATAAGTTAACACATTATTTCACGTCAAACTAACCTTTAACCAAGTTAGAAAATAGTGACATACAACAAAGAGAAGAAGATCAACACATACCTCAAGCATGAGTTTCTGGAACTGGAAACAAATATAGATACTTGGAATTTATGTCCTCTTCTGTTTCCCAAGTAGCTTCCTCAACCTTATGTTCCCTCTAAAGAACCTTTATCGAGTCCACATCATTCGTCTGCAACGTACGAACTTAATAATCCAAAATCTCAAACGAAACTACTTCATAAGATAAGGAATCTGAGATACCCAATTCATCCAAAGGAACAACCAATAAAGGATCACCCATACATTTCCTTAACATAGAGATATGGGAAACCGGATGAATGGAGCTCAAACTAGATGGAAACTTCAATTCATAAGCAACATTGCCAACCCTCTTCAAAATCAAGTATGGTCCAACATACCGAGAACTCAACTTTTCCTTCTTACCAAATCGCATTACTCCCTTCATGGGTAATACCTTCAAGAACACCCAATTGCCAACATTGAACTCTAACTCCCTGTGCCTCACATCTACATAGGATTTTTGGCGACTTTGAGCGGCTTTCAATCTATCACGAATCACCTTCACCTTCCCTAATGCTTAGTGAACCAAATCAGGGCCAAACAACTTACCCTCACCAACTTCATACCATCTGATAGAAGAATGATACCTCCTATCATACAATGCCTCAAAAGGAGCCAAGCCAATGCTAGAGTGGTAACTGTTATTATAAGTTAATTCAATCAAAGGTAAATAGTCATACCAACTACCACCATAGTCAATCACGCAAGCACGAAGCATATCTTCCAATATCTGAATGGTCATCTCCGTTTATTCATTCGACTGTAGGTGGAAAGCGGTTCTAAGGCACACCTTAGTTCCCAAACCTTTCTAAAATGACTTTTAAAAGTGAGATGAGAACAGAGTGCCACGATTCAAAATAATCCTCTGCTGAATAACTAGTCCTCACCGGTAAGAAATGAACGGACTTGGTCATCCTATCCATAATGGCCCAAATCGAATCACATTAATTCTGAGACTGAGGAAGACCGATAACTAAATCTATGTTAATCACTTCCCACTTCTATTCAGGCAACTCAATCTCTTTATACAAACCCCTGGGTCTCATGTGCTCAACTTTCACTTATTGACACACCATATACTTAGCCACATAGTTAGCTACATCTCGCTTCATATTATTCCACCAATAGAACTCTTTAGTATCATGATACATCTTTGCAGAACCAGGATGAATAGCATAACGAGATCCATGAGCTTCGGCCAAAATCCTTTCCCTTAAACCATCGACGTCGGGAACACATAACCTACCTTGGTACCTTAAGATACCATCATTACCAATCATAAAATCAACCATTTTTTGCTGACCCACATTTTCTTTAATTTTCATCAAGTCAGGATCCAACATTTGTTTTTCCTTTATCTCAACAACAAGAGACAACTGAGATACCTGATCTACAAATACGCCACCATCCTCAGAGTCCATGAGACAAACTCCAAGACTAGCCAAACGGTGAATGTCCTCCACCAACTCCCACTTATCTTCATCCAAATAAGTTAGACTCCCCATGGATAACCTGCTAAGAGCATCAGCAACCATGTTAGTTTTACCTAAAAGGTAGTGAAGACTCATATCATAATTCTTGAGAAGTTCTAGCCATCTTCTTTGCCTGAATTTAGCTCTTTCTAGGTAAACACGTAGCGTAGGCTCTTATGATCAAAAAAGATATCCACATGAACCCAATAGAGATAGTGACACCAAATATTCAATGCAAATACCACAACTAATAACTCCAAATCATGAGTAGGGTAGTTTTTCCCATGAACCTTCAATTGCCTAGAACCATAGGCCACTACCCTACCATGTTGCATCAACACACAACCAAGCCCAACATGAGAAGCATTACAATACATCATCAAGCCATCATTACCCTTGGTCAAGGTTAAAACAGGACATGAAGTCAATTTATCCTTCAACTTCTCAAAACTACCTTCACATGCATTCGACTACAAGAACTTGACCTTTTTCTAGGTCAACTTAGTCAATGGGGAGGCTATAGTTAAAAAACATTTCACAAATATCCTATAGTAACTGGCTAACCCAAGAAGCTCCGAATATCGGTTGGAGTCGCGGGTCTAGGACACCTCTTAACCACGGCAACCTTTTGTGGATCCACTATGATCCCTTCACTAAAGATAACATGAATAAGGAAAGTCACAGCCTTCAACCAAAACACACACTTAGATAACTTGGCATACAAACGATGATCCTTCCAGTTCTATAACACCGCACGAAGGTGATCTACATGATCTACCTCACTCTTAGAGTAGACCAAGATGTCATCAATAAAAATAATAACAAATAGATCCAAAAATAGATGGAAGACCCTCTCATCAAATCCATGAACGTCATTAGGGAGTTGGTCAATCAAAAAGACATGACTAGGAACTCATAGTGACCATACTAGGTCCTAAAGCCAGTCTTAAGGATACTCACCCCCCTAATCTTATGTTGGTGGTAACCCGACCTAAGAATAATATTAGAGAAACACTTCGTACCATAAAGTTGATCAACTAAATCATCGATCCTAGGGAGAGGATATTTATTCTTTATGGTCGCCTTATTCAACTAATAATAATCAATGCACATTCAAAGGAAACCATCCTTCTTATGCACGAACAACTCCGGAGCACCCCAAGGAGACATACTAGGATGGATGAAACCTTTATCTAAGAGATCCTTTAATTCTCCTTAAGTTCCTTCAACTCAGCCGAAGCCATTCTATAAGGAGGGATATAGATAGGACAAGTGTCCGAAACAAGATTAATCCAAAAATCAATTTCCATATGGGGAGGAATACCGGGAAGATCCTCAGGGAACACTTCGAGAAACTCATTTACCACCAAAATGAATTTTAGAGAAAGACCTTCCGAGTTAGAATCTTCAACCCGAACCAAATGATACAAACACCCCTTAGAAATCAACTTTTGGGCTCTAATATAAGAGATGAACCTCCCTTTAGGCACTAAAAAACCACCTACCCATACAATGATTGGCTCATTAGGGAAGTTAAACATGACCCTATGGGTTTGATAATCTAAGGAAGCATAACACGAATGCAACCAATCCATTTCCAATATGAATTCAAAGTCAACCATATTCAACTCTATCAAATACACAAGAGCTTCTTTACTACCAATAGCTACCACACACACCCTATAACTTCTTTTAAGAACCACACAGTTTCCTACCGAGGTAGAAACAGAAAAGGGATCAGAAATAAACTAAGGACCAAAAACAAAATGTACTTCCATAAATAGGGTCACATAAGAAAGAGTGGACCCCAAATCAAGTAAACAATACACATCACATGAGAATAGTTTCAACATACCAGTGATGACATTGGGAGATGCCTCAGAATTTTGATGAGACTGAAGAGAATATAACCAATTTCGGCCAGTGCCAGTACCAGAAGCAGAGACAGATGTAGAAGCAGTACCCTTTGGTGCAGGAGCATATAAAAAGCCAATGGGAACCTTGTTAGCCCCAAAAGATCCTAACCCAACAGTCATATTGCATGTGACTAATCTAACCATAATATAAATATATATTCTTCCCTTCCTAACAGAACCCATAGTGTTGACTGTCCACAAAATTTATAAGGAGGGTGAGATAGGGCCGACTGAGTCCTACTAGCCTGAGATTAGGCACCTTATTCTTGGAACCCACCATCATACTGAGACCAGAAATCACCCGATAGCTTTGGGTAACGAGAACTAGCTGAGAAGAAAGAACTAGAACTCCCCCACTTCTTATTAAGCCACTTACTACCATCCCTACCACTTTGTTCAGAAGGACTAAATTTCTTTCCTTGTCTCTCACTAAACTCTGTCTGCTTCCTTTTCTCTTTCTCCACTTGTTGCATATATAATGTACTCCTAGAGATATCCATGTCCTTGATCAGTAAGGCAGACTTACTCTCAAGGATAAACTCATGAGACAATCTCAAAGAAAAATTATACATTCTAGCCCTCATGTTAGAAACCATCTCTAGAGAATATCGACATAATTGATGAAACTTTAAGGTATACTCCTTGTCTGACATCATTCCTTGCCTCAGATTAAAAAACTCCTCCATCTTTGCTTCCCTCTACTCTTGAGGAAGAAGTGGTCCAGTAATATATTAGAGAAATCCTTCTAAAAAGATGACTTATTTATATCACTCCTTGCTTGATCCCATTCATCGTACCATTGGTACTCCAGTCCTTCAACTGATAGGCCGCAAACTCCACCCCTTCCACATTAGTGGCATGCATAACTCTAAAAATCTTTTCCATCTCATCCAGAAATTTTGAGAATCCTCCTCCACCTTAATATCGGTAAAGATCGAAGGACTCAACCTCATAAATTGTCCAACCATTGTGTCCTTAGAAGATAGAGTAACAGATGAACCATTCTCATCCTGAGAAGAAACCATCTGAGCAATCATATGAATCAACTGACAAAACTCATCATTCGTCACGTAAGCCTGAAGAACTGGAGGAGGACTAGAGAGAATCGATGGAACTTCAAGACCATCAGGAACTGAACCCCTAGACCGAGTCTGGACCCCATAAGTAGAGTGTGTCCATCAACATCGTCCCTAAATGGGGCAGAGGATTTTCCATGAGCTTCACATCATCGACTAAGCATGATCTAAAAAATGAGCAAACGAAAATCAAAAGAGTCCAAGACCTTAGACTCTATAGCCCGAAATATGATAACGAGAAAGTGGAACATTCTTAAATACCTCATAGTCTCTCTCTTATAAGTATGGCATGCTACACACCCATAAAAGAGACTTTACTTGACACGACTTTGCGGACACCCAACTGAACATGAACCTAGGCTCTGATACCAATATGACACGACCCAAACCGGGGCCTTATCATACTAGGCATCTCAAGCCCAACAAGGACCAGAGATCCCCCCCCACTTCCTAATACATCCACCCATCATATGCCCTAAGTCAGATAGATTTTGAACATATAACGAGATAAGATTATTTACAACACAAGACTTTGGGATAGGTCCAATGACATGACCACCCGAACAAGTCCAACTATCCAATACAATACCCAACCAACAACTATGACAAGAACAAAGTTATAACCATATTTATATCCACACCATAATGTACCTAAGTCCACAGTTTGTCCATACAAAGCCTCTAAAAGAAATCCAAAAGTATTTGGTCGGGACATGCCCCCAACCATGGCTGAAAACCAACATCCAAGTATAAACTAATAAAGACATATGAAAAACTCAAACAAGAAATAGAGCCTTCCAAAGTATGGAAGCTCACCACTTCAAGTCACCAGAAATTGATCATAGGTCCAATCACTAAGTAGAAAGTGTAGTGTGACCAATATTTGTATCACGTGGGGATACAACCGCCAATATGGTTAGTGGTTGGAACGCTAGCATGTAACTCAAGGATAAGGATAAAATAGTGCCAAAAGTTTGAAACCAATCCACCAAAGCATATACCAATGCAACACATACATATATATATATAGGTATACCATGCCGGGGTAGGGAACAAGATTAGCATGAACTTTGGAATCATTAACCCAGTGTGTGTAGAATAACTATCATATAACAAGGCACCCACTAGCTATATGGGTCCAGCTCTCCCCTAGCTGGAAGGTCCCTAGGGTGTGTAGCCGCACGAGCCAAAGAATATCTATAACTGTATATGCCTATATGAGGGACTCGAACCTCCCAGCAAAATCAAGGTGACTTAAGCACTGATACAAGTGTAAGGGGGACTCAAATCTCCCTTTAATATGTTTATTCGGGTGACTAAAACCACCCGAACACATAACACCCGCACCGTCTAGCGCGATTTCCAGTGTTAGTCCTTTGAACTTTACCTTCACGGCCCTTCTACTCATCCCGCTGTAAAGCCCAATTTAATACCATCATTTCACATGCACAACTATTTATATAATTACTTACCAAAGGCACTTAATTAGTATATTCATACCAACACCACTTGCAAGTGTACAACATGTAATTACCATTATCAATCAACCATTTATTCATTTGAATTTAGGACTCAAATCCATTATCTAACAAAGACACTTGTTCAATTCAAAGTCTAGGGACTCAAACCCATTATCAAGTGAAGACATAAATCAATTCAATCTTAGGGACTCAAACCCATTCAACCAATTAAACCAACAAGGTTACCATTTAAAATAATTGCTTGGCCAACAAGGCCTTCACAAACCATTTATATGCATTAGGCCAATGCCTTAGTAAACCTTATTTCAAATCAACATATGGTCATTAAGACCTTTACAAAACCATTTATCCTTCATTAGCATTTTTATACCAAGCTTTAGTTCAAAACACAATTCATTTTATGACTAGTTTATTGTCTTAGGCATTTTCACAAACACCTTGAGGGAATACCTTTTCCAAGACCCAAAACCAAATTAAAGACCATCAATTATAGGGTTACTCATGAATCATTTGTTAAACTATATTTACCAAGAACCTATATGTTCAAACCATTACCAAAAACACATATAAACACCATTTAAATCAAGAGTAAACAATACTTAACAATATGCACCAAAACTCTCAAAATTGGATTTTAAAAACATCATTAATAATTCATAAACAATGTTTAAATCACTTGATATTTGAGAACTAACAATGAGGGGAGAGTCACATGCCTAACGTACGAAGATTTACCGCAAGATTCTTGGTCTTCAAGCCTCTAGGTGGCCTCTTTGATGAACCCTAGCTCCAATCTTGTTGGAGAAATTTAGAGAGGATTTTGGAGTGTTTTTTATGTTGTTAAGTGAAGAATGAAAGGCCAAATAATGTTATGCGTCGTGGGTCTGAAGGGTTTTGGGGTGAGAAATATCCAAAATGTCCCCATCTTAAATGCTAAAAAATACATGGAGGAGGGTACGACCCATCCCCCTTAACCCGTACCCTAGGGTATGAATGGTACCCTTACTCGTACCCTAAACCTTCCCTTGGACCCCTATACGGATTAACATACAAGCATACCAAGCCAAGTCATACCTTAATAAATGAGTGGTACCCCTTAGAGTTATACCTTGGTCAGAATCATCTAGACCATACTTAAGACATCATACGACTTGGAAACATACCACTCGTACACTATCATACAATTGGTATGATTCCTAGTCATACCTACGGCAGTAACCAACCCAAACATATTGTCTAATATATGAGTGAGGGGCCCTAACCCGTTCTCAAACATACGACTAGTACCTTCTAGTTGTATATTGTCTAGAATCTCCAACTTAGGCAATTTTCGAAGGGTTCAAAGCTAAGGTGTTTCATATAAGTATATATATATATATATATATATGCACACACACATATTGGAATAACTCAAAGGTAATAACCTGAGGGAGACAACCTAACATCTCATGGAATCCTAACTAAGTAGAAAAGCTAATACTTGCATAATCAAGGTCTCTGACCATAATTCCTAACCATGACATAAACCATCAATAATGAAACTTACCATAATAGAGAAGGGAAAACAAAAATGTATTGCCAATATCAGATACCAGTACATAACCATCATGTCACGAACTAACCATGAAGACCAACAATAAAGTAACCGACTAGTCCAGACAAACAATAATTTAATCAGACTCCAATAAGCTTGGAAGGTTCAAGCAATCACTCAACACACAATAATCATAGCTTATACTTATACAATCCCCCATAAAATAGATATAAGCACCATCCAATTACACTAGTAATAGGCAATGCATATGAATGTATGCAACATAAATCAATAGTAAACCATATCCCAATCTAAGAGTCAAATGTACCAAGTGTATACAACTCATCCAGCTCAATAGCTCACAAAGGCAGGACCTATGGCGTCCATCCTTCTCCAGCACTGTGGCTCACGGACGAAAGGTCCATAAGGGACATAGAATATCCATATGGATTATCTGGTCCCGACTTTCAATAACCATCATAATCAATCTATTCCATCTAGTATTAGATATATATATATATATATATATATATATATATATGAGTTTACTAAGTGTATGGACTCAAACCATGACTAAAAGAATGTAAATTTGCAATTCCATTGCCCGAGATCAATGTCGAAACTAAATCTGCATAATGGCATAAAAATGATCAAAGTCTCTCTCGACCAAAGTAAAAAATAGTGGGAAAATAGTGGAATAGTAATGGATAAGAATCATTCTCGGTCTAGTTTCTAAAATATCACATTTAGTTTCAAAGATCATAATTCATTAAATAAGGTGGTAAGATTCCCCTTATAAGAGAAATGCATTTTTAAAGTGAAGGGTATGAATAAATCCCTTATTAGAAAATAGAAGTAAAATCAAGGGTTTGGTTGGAACATACCACTAAGTGATCATGAATGCACCTAAAAGTATGCATGTCATCACCAGTATCCAAACAATTCGATCATAGGCATTTATACATCAATAACTATAACCGCATTCTCTCTAAGGATCAAGTACTAACCTGGTGTCCAACTGACATCATAACCCCGGCCTTAGGCACAAAACTTTATAATCAATATCATAAAGCCTCATAACTCAGGAAACAATGGTAATCAAGGGAATAAATCACTAAAAGGATCTAATCATAAAAATACCACCCAATTCACTAAGTCAAATGGTAAGTCTTATATTATGGGATCTATAATGTTAATCTATGACTAAATAAGTCTATATTCAAGGATAATAGGATTCTATGACCATGAAAAGTATTTTGGGCTAAAGTTCGGGTCACTTTCTATCCCAAATTCCCTAAATAGGTTAAGTTATGGTATACTAGTCATCAACCTATCCTATAATTTCTACATAGCATGTAATCTATACTATACACAA
This sequence comes from Capsicum pubescens, assembly GCA_030864215.1. Lineage (NCBI taxonomy): Eukaryota > Viridiplantae > Streptophyta > Magnoliopsida > Solanales > Solanaceae > Capsicum > Capsicum pubescens. The sequence continues at coordinate 156,036,110 of CM061547.1, read as the reverse complement.
TCTCATATAGAAAAATAGACCGAAGCCTACCTCGATGTCGAACCACATTCTTAAACCATCCACAAATTGCTTGTCTTTGCTCTACAATCTCAAAAATAATATTGCACTATTAAAATAATCATCTACGCATTAATAGGAGTAAAACAATACTCATATCGCTATATAAAACTCCAAGCCCAAAATTGGATCGAAAATGCACCCGCGAGGCTCGCTAACGGAATCTCAAAATTGAATCCATCATAAGGTCTCTCTAAGTACAAGGAATGTGTGATTAAATTAAGCATAAATGGAGTCTCTATTGGGGCTTAAATTAACCCTGAGGGTTAAGGAAAATAAAAGAGAAAATCTAGAGTTTACGAATAACTTATGACAAAAACTTACAAAGAAATTAGCGGAGAATGATCACCTCAACACCCTCTACTCATCCTAAACTCCAATAGATGATTTCTCAGAAGTTTCTTGAGCTCCTCGATCTAAAATAGTAGAAATAGGAGAGAAAAATGATGAAAAATCGAAGAAGAGTGGATCATACATTGCCAGGGATTTGGCCTTTGCAAACGTTGGGGCAAAGGCCCATGAACGTGAAGACTAAGAATAATACCCTTCACAAATTCAGCTAAGTGGTCAGGAATGTGAATGAAAGGGAAGAGGGTGTCACGACCCGAGACTACCCCTAGTCGTAACACAGTGCTTGGAACCACAAGTGACCCCAAGCTAACCCATGAACTGGCATACTATTGAGAAACAGATTTAATATGTATAAAATAGCTGAGTTTACTGTGCGGAAACATAATCATAAAATAATCTGGATAAATACAATACTGATAAAGTTTACAATCTGATAAAATTGAGGAAAGAACTCAAACTACATGACTAAATCTGACTGACGTCTACGAAACCTCTACTATACTGACTATAGATAGTTGGGGCATGCCTCCAACCACCACTAATCAATACATATGAATAATAAAAATAAAGTACATGAACAACATCTAACTGGAGTCCTCGAAATAGGAGAACTCATCACCTGCTAGCTGAAAACTGCAACTGTCTGATCATAATGTACAGGCTACAACTAGTACCTACATTATGAAACAATGTAGGAGATAGTTGAGACATGCCTCCAACCACCGCTAATCAATACATATGAATAATAAAAATAAAGTACATGAACAGCATCTAACTGGAGTCCTCGAAATAGGAGAACTCATCACCTGCTAGCTGGAAACTGCAATTGTCTAATCATGATGTACAGGCTAAAACTAGTACCTACATTATGAAACAATGTAGTCACATAGACGTATATGTGGATCAGTACTTCTGGAATGTTCTGAGTAAACGGGGGTGAATGCAATATGTAAAACTAAATAGGTACATCATCTTAAAACATGCATGCTAAGTGCAAGTAGACTCATCAAGACACTGAAATCAACTAAAATCTTAAGTAGCTTAAATCATAAGTAACGAACATAATCTGATAAATTGGTGAATCATTACACTTAGTTTCTTAAAACTTTGATCTTGCAGAATAAGTAGGACTGAAGCTGGGATATGGTAAAACATGAATACATGAACATACGAAACTAAACATACATATACTGAGCTGATCTGATTAACTAAATAATTGATGCATGCGTGATGGAATGATTGAAATATAAGTAAAGGGATAACTAATGTGTATATACTGGGTAGCTGATATATGAATATGGACTACTAATATCCAAACACTGAATAGTTGATGACTAAATACTGAACGACTGATATCTTACTACTGATTATGTAAAACTGAACTATACTTAGTTGAAATAATTGGACTAAAACTGTGGAGTACTGTCCATATGAGATAAGGAGTGACTGAACCACATGAAATAGCTGAGCATGAATGCATGAAAACTGTAACATCTGAGAATGCAAGACTAAGCATAATCATATTTCTGAAATAATCTGCAAACTAAAAGACTGAAATATGATAACTGAATAACTGAGAATCGGTATGCTTTGTTCAAGCAAACCTCAACTGAAACTACACTAAATATTGTACTGAGATTGTGGGAGGTATTATCTAACCGACATACCCCAATCTGAGCTAATCAGGGTCTAACCTATAACCCCTGTTGGAAGGATGTCAGTACCGTGCCACAGGTATTAACACTGGTTGTGAATCACCCTATCCTGGAAAAAATGCTCATGAGATATGTGTCAACCCTAAATTGGTAGGAAGACATCTCAAACCTACGTTATCCACATAGTTTTGTAACTCAGGGATTGCTACTAAGGGTTAAATCTTAAACTGGCAAGAATACCCCCATCCCTGGATTTGATCGATACGAAATCTTACTACCAATTGAAAGACATTGAAATACTGACTGGTGAATGCACTGATAACTGATAAGCTCAGGTCATGGTATTTTGAAAACAACAGTGCATACAGATTTTAAAGTAATTGTAAACATGTAAACTGATAGTGCTCAATATGATCATAACAAATTGAGTTTAACAATAAAATCATGAGTTGACTGACTCATTACTTGAAAGGTCTGAAATCCTGTAAAAACATATAGGTATCGGGTGTTTATAACCCACCAACACTGAATAACAATAAAGCACGATCTCAACACTTAAAACTATAGTATGGGAATCATGTTTCAAAGACCCAAAATATGAACATTCCACCAAATATATGAGAATCCTGAACTTGAATGTGGGGTATGCTTTAAACATGAGGAAATGGCATGATTACATGACTAAAATCATAAATTAGGGACTTAACATGGAATTCACTTGAAATAGTACATGGAAAACTGAAATTCATAGCATGAGAAAGTCAAATCTTGTATGGAGTCATACATGAGCTGAATTTAATTTAAATCACCATGAAAACATGAAATTCAATCTTTCTTGAACATACAAAATACCATAATGATAGAAAATTCATTATTTAATTGAAAGAAAAGGGTTTTGGGACTCTGTGGGTGGAAGGGGGCCCATGGGTGAACTCCCACATACCTTAATTTCTTGATTTCATGATGAAAGCTTGAAATTGAACTTGAATTTCTTGAAGAAGAAATCTTGAATTTTTTGTTCTTGAGAAGAAACCCTAATCTTATTGTTCTTGAGATTCTTGATGATGGGAGAAAGAAAAACGTGTTAAGGGACTTTGGATGGGGGAAAAATAACACCATCTTATGTTTTTAAGTCATGGGGGTAGGGTTTGAGGTGAGGAAAAGACCAAAATACCCTTCCGAAGCTGAATAAAAATTGATGGAATTTTCTTTAGTTGATGACTTGGTTGATGGCATGTCAATTGGTTGACAGCCTATCAGCCTAGTCGTCAACTCAGTTTCATGTTCTGGTTATGGGTGACGACTTGGCTGATGGCTTGTCAACTGGTTGACAGCCTATCAGCCTAGTCGTCAACTCCATCAGAGTTACTGCCTAAGGTTGACGACTTTGGCTAATGGCTTGTCTACTAGTAAACAGCTTATCAGCCTAGTCATCACTTTGAAGAAAGATGGATATGCTGAGGTAAAATGGTCATAACTTCCCACTCTGATATCGAATTAAGGTGAAACAAGTTGCATTGGAAAGAAAACTCAAAGATCATTTGATATATAATAGGACATCTGAATCAATATATTTTAGGACATACACTCACCTAAAGTGGACCCTAGATGGAGCATCTGTCAAAACTCTATCATTAGAAAAGTCCTCAACTTGTTGAGTTATAAGGGTATTATGACCTTTATTCATATACAAAGATATTCCCACACCATAGATTTGATAATCACACATATATATACATAGAATAATTGGGTTCAAGTCTGTACATATAGGACAACGATTTGAATTCTAGCCCGAGAATGTGGGGTGTTGCAAAGGGCCATCGCGAACACGGGCAACAAATTGTTATCATGAAGAAGGAATCAAATCGTGTCGAGGTTGATCCGCATCGAGAATGCGAAGGAGAAGGCTCACAAATGCAATGGCCAATATCTTAACCCTTCATGAATGCAGCCTACCCATCATAAACGCAAAAGGTAAATGAGACTTTCACCAGAAATGGTAAACCAGCAATTTTCCTAAGTTCTAATGGACTCCGATCGGGTACTCGAGATTCTTTCAGAACCCCATGCGCACATCATACAAAATTCGACATTCTGGACTCAATGAAACCATCAAAACTTTCATATGAGATCATTTTGATTAAATATAGGTCCAATGGATAGTTTTATTTTTCATTAAATCTATCTAATAGCCAAAACAAGTTTGTAAGCCTCGGGACCTGAAACAAAGGTCACCATAGCCTAGAATCAATATTACAGAGCTAATGGCATTGTCGGATTTCTCATCTGAGGCTATTTAGTAGGAGTTTTGTTCTTAAATCAATTCCTTAACAAAAAGCTCTAAAATAGGGAAATAAGCCTAAAACTCAAACAAAATGTCCAACAATCAAACCGACAGTTTCGACAAGTCATAAATAACCTATAGCCGTTATGAAACGGCTCAAAACATCAAAAGTATGTGAAATCAAGAAAATAACCTGGAGGGTCATTACAAAACCTCCTAAGAGTGTTGTGATGGAAGTGAACTATATCAATAATTTAACGTTATCAGTAACAGTAAAAGTACAACATTCTCTTTGGGAAGGAAATACCCTTGCTGATTTTTTCACTAACCTACTTTTCTCTTTTGCAGGTGATTACTTATTTGAACGGTTTCAAGATATACCTTCCAAGGGTAGAAGAATTGTAAACTTGGATGAAGCAGGAGTACCACATATAAAAAGGCAAAATACTGAAGATAAGGGATACACAGTGTTGTGGGGAGTTCTTGTTCAAACAGTTCCAATACTTTTCAACCAAGGGCAAATAGATAAAACAGGGATAACACAAAATCAAGTCCTAGTACTGATGCATAGACAACTACTGATTTGGGTCAATATGTTGCATGTAATAACAAATTCAATAGTAGTTGCGTAGTTATTTTCATCTATTCAAGACTGATGTGCGGGCCTTCTGTTACCACATTTAAGACTTTTAACTTGGAATAATTGTAAGTTCTTAGGTAACCATCATTGTTTTTTATGGTATTTCATGTGATTTTGTAGGAAAGTGAAGAAGCATGGACATATAGGAAAGATACGTTGAGATGGATGATTTTTTGTGAAAGATGCAAGAAATTAAGTTCTAAAGATTTCATCTGACGACTTGGTCTAATAAGCTATCGAATATGTGATAAGCTATCAGAACATGTCGTCACACATAGGCAAAGAATAAGAAAGGTGAAGAATTCCTAACGACATTTTCTGATATGTCATCAACTTCCTGATAAGCAGGACCTTTCGTCAGCCGAAGGCAGCAATCATGGAATTTGAAGAGGAGTTGACGACATTTTATGATAAGTCGTCAACTTTCTGATAAGCCGTTAGGACTTGTCGTCAGCCAAAGGCAGCAAACATAGAATTTGAAGAGGAGTTGATGACATTTTTTGATAAGTCGTCAGACTCCTGACAAGTCGTCACACATGTCGCCAGATTTGTGATAAGTCTTCACAAATGGCGTCAGCTAAAGGAGCGACAATCTGAATTTTTAGTTTCGAATTTCCTTTAAGTTACAGATATCAATAGCAGCTTTTAGGGTTTCATTGAGTATCTGGAACTTATTCCAAAGGCTAGTTTACTTCTTTTCTGGGTCTCTGAACTTTGAACTGAATTTTTAATTCTTTGATTGAGTTGTGGGATATTCTTCTTGAACTTGGAAGAGCAATCAACTTCAGACTTCATCTTTTGTAAGTTTAATTTCTCTAAATGAGGAATACAGTTGTTGCTATCTCTTTCTTTCTCATGTGGAACTAAAACCCATAACTAGGGTTGTAGGATTTATGATTATTCGTCCATGGATTTAATAGTTGGTTAGGGTTTGAGAGATTGTGGAAACATCTTGATAATTCCTTTGTAATGATTGTTTTCTATTGGTTGCAAACAATAGATCTAGCCTTATGTTTGTTTGCTCGAACTGAGAAATAAACTAAAGGTAGTGAATTATCAACGAAGATTTGGGAAGGTTAATTTTCCATCTAATGATTAATGGTGTAAGAAGATTAATCAACTCGAGATAAAATCAGTGTGAATAGAAGGTTTTCCTAAGTTCGAGAGAATTAGGGAGCACAATATCTAGGTAGGCTGAGAAACACTTAGATGGACTGTCGATACTGATAATTTGGTGTTTCCCACAAGTCATAAGAATCCAGTATTACAACTATTATTCAATGAGGGGTTAATAATCATAGTGATCATAACCCTAGTTTCTCTCTATCATTGATTTGAACCATTGAAATTTTAGCTTTGAGTTCTGAAGCAAGTCGAAACTTTTATCAACCATTAAAAACTCCTCATTTTATCTTTTTGTATCATTTTTTTGAAGTTAACTTGTAGCTATAGTTTCAAATTAGTTTAATCGCCACTCACATTGTTTCTCGTGGATTCGACCCTGACTCCAAAGTTGGGTAATTATATTGACGACGACTATCTTGCACTAAATTGACGTGTAAGTTGAGCGTTATAAAAAATGGCGTTGTTTCCGGAGAACAATTTGGTGTATTGAGTTGATTTGGAATTTTAGCTTACTTGCTTGAATTCAAACTTGTAAATATTTGTTTGTAATTTTCTTTTATTTCTTGTGTTTGGTAGATTTTTATTTTAGTTTATTTATTATTGTGGCATCTTGGAATGAATGTGAGTTTTATGGTTGGAAATCCTACCTTGATGATCCATGTCCATATTGTGATGGACCTCACTTTTGGCAAGATTGTAGATATGTTCCCCGAAGAGAGATGTATGCACCATCTCCATCCTACTAGGAGGATGATTGTTCTTTATGTGGTGGTCAAGATGAACATTGGAGTGATTGTTCAAATGCCCCCTCCACCTGTTATGCTAACTCAAATTCTAGTTCTTCTTATGATTTTGATAGGTCTTATGGTCAAGACCAGGAAAAACGAAGCACCGGAACGAGTCGCATTGAAACTATGTTTCAACAGATTTTGGATAGCAAGGAAGAAATGCTTCAAGACATGAGGGAATGGAAAAAGGAAAGAAAAGGGATAGAGGAGATGAATATAGAGGTCAATCATTCAAAGCACTTTTCAACATTATGTTTAGATGATATCCTGTTTGTGGAATCATTTAAAATAAGGGAAGAGTGTGAAGATGAGGAGCAAGAATCCTATATTGATGTTAAGCTTGATGATGAGCAACCCTCGGGGATTTTCCAACCAACCGAACCAACCATGAGAGTTGATGCCAAGATTGAGGAAATGGTGCTGGAGGCAAAAGAAGAAACCAAGTCAATCTCTTATAAAGACTCTAGCCCAATTCTTGGTGAAGAGGTCGAGAAGGATGCAACTCCGAAATTAGGAAGAAGACCTCACTCGAATCACTTTTCAACATTATGCTTGGTGGATGTGATGAAAGTCGAATCACCCAAGCAAATGATGAATTTTGGAAATGAGGAGGAAAATTCCTAAATTTTGAAGTGTCTTTCCGAAAGGGTATAATACAGCCCCAATCTTGAAGGCCAAGAAGCTTAAGGATCGATGTCCATTTAGTGGCTTTTTAAGATTATCACTGTTGTCAAATGCGCCCACACAAAATTTCGATGCAAAATTGGGCAAGCGGTTCAAGTCTTCGAAGTGGCGTGATAGAACTTTCCTTATTATGCTCTCATATTTGCCCAACGTACCTAAAAGATGTAAAGATCGAAAGATGGGCCGACGATTCAAATCGTCTAAGTGGAGGGATAAAGGATGAAGCACTTTCAAGGTATCTTGATAAATTCTGAGTAGTCAAGATAACCTAGTCGTGCCGCGACATTAAATCAGGCGTTGCTTGAGAGGCAACCCAAGGAATTTTGTTGTTTGTATTTGTATTATGTGATTGACATCAGATCTCTGCACATACGGTGCCACAGGTATATTTCTAACTCTCTTGTTTTAGTTTGATGCATTGGGGACAATGCATGATTTTAAGTTGAGGGTGAGACTGCTTGTGGGTGTTGATGTCCTCTTGGGATTTTTGTTGTCGTGCCTCATTTTCTCAGAGTCTTGTTCCTAGTAGAGCCGGTATGTTTAGGCGTACTGTGTTTTGTTTTGTGATGTGTTGTGGTTAATTAGGAGAAAAATAAGTATCTGGGGTAGTTGACACATTTTGTTGATTTTTGGGAATGGTAAATACCTCTCCAATTGTCTATTTCGTAACTGTGTGATGTGCATCTATATGCGACTACTGTGAATCTTTTTATGGCATTGGTATTAGGGACATGATAATTATTGCTAACAATTGAATGAACCGGATAGGTAGTAACTTGTGATGTACCTTTGTGCTATGTGTTTGTGAGATACTACCTAGTTCCCGTTGTGTGTCAAATCCAGAACTTGCTCGGTTGGTCTTGCCCTGGTTGTAGGAGAGTGGTTAGGAAAGGATCATAGGTCATTTTTTATATTAGTCCACTTTTAGCCTAAATGACCTTCCATGTTTGAATAATATCTCTTGATCCTGATTTTGAGCCTAAATGCCTATATTTTTTTTATTATTATACCTATCACCTTCCCACTTGTATCATAATGAACCTGTTTTGGCCTTGGTCCTCCTTGGACATTGTGCACTTTGACTTAGGCAGATCGCCTAAGTTGAGGGTGGCTATCATAGGGGTGTGTGATGTAAAGTGAGTATGAAGAAGGGTAAAAGAAAATACAAGGTTGGGTGTGGTAGAAAAAAAATTATGAAAAAGAGAAAATAAAAGACTAAAGGACCGCATCCAGCCTGAATTTGCTGTAATAAAGAAAAGGAGAAATAAGTTGAAGGTTGATAAGTGAGACCCCAAAAATAGTGTAATGCCAAGGAGGCTTAGTCACTTTAAATATCCTTGCGTATCATATCATCTCCAAGCCTACATTACAAGCTGAAGAAAAGTCATATAGTGATCCTAGCTTAAACTATCTGAAAGCCTCGGTGATGAAAATAAGGGCAAGTTTATGGTATTTGGCATACATTGACTGAAACTTCTTTCTGAAAGTGAGTGTCACTTAACCATCCCTGCATTTCGTGCTTGATTTCATATATGAGTGAAGAGGGATTTCTTTGTTGTAAGGGCAAAGCGGTTGCATTGCTAGTTGCTTACTTGTTTGGGTAGTATAACTTGTACATATGCATGGTTATTGTTGCTAATTTGATGTCATATCTTGATTCCTTTCTGTCACATTGTTGATCTTCATTGATATACACAGTTGGGTTTAGAGTGATTGAACATGGAGAGGGTGATGTGTGTTGAGCTAAAATTGATAATCAATTGTCATAGGTATCTTATGTTTCTCTTAGTTAAGCATCGTAGTATGGTGTTATGTAGTTGCTTGAGGGCAAGCAATTGTTTTAAGTTGAGGGTGTTGATGAGCTGGCCTTTTGTTAGAACATTTAAGACTTTTAACTTGGAATAATTATAAGTTCTTAGGTAACTATCATTGTTTTTTATGGTAATTCATGTGATTTTGTAGGAAAGTCAAGATGCATGAACATATAGGAAAGCTACGTTGAGATGGATGATTTTTGGTGAAAGATGCTAGAAATTAAGTTCTAAAGATTTCATCTGATGACTTGGTCTGATAATCTATCAGATATGTGATAAGCTATCAGAACATGTCGTCACACATAGATAGAGAATAAGAAAGGTGAAGCATTTCTGACGACATTTTCTGATAAGTCGTCAACTTCCTGATAAGCCGTCAGGACTTGTCATCAGCCGAAGGCAGCAAACATAGAATTTGAAGAGAAGTTGACGACATTTTCTGATAAGTCGTCAGAATCCTGATAAGTCATCACACATATCGTCAGATTTGTGATAAGTCGTCACAAATGGCGTCAGCTAAAGGAGCGAAAATCTGAATTTTTAGTTTCGAATTTCCTTTAAGTTACAGATATAAATAGCAGCTTTTGGGGTTTCATTGAGTATCTAGAACTTATTCCAAAGGCTAGTTTACTTCTTTTCTGGGTCTCTGAACTTTGAACTGAATTTTTAATTCTTTGATTGAGTTGTGGGATACTCTTCTTGAACTTGGAAGAGCAATCAACTTCAGACTTCATCTTTTGTAAGTTTAATTTCTCTAATGTGGAATACAATTGTTGCTATCTCTTTCTTTCTCATGTGTAACTAAAACCCATAACTAGGGTTGTGGGATCTATGATTATTCGTCCATGGATTTAATAGTTGGTTAAGGTTTGAGTGATTGTGGGGACATCTTGATAACTCCTTTGTCATGATTGTTTTCGATTGGTTGCAAACAATAGATCTAGCCTTATGTTTGTTTGCTCGAACTGAGAAATAAACTAAAGGTAGTGAATTATCAATGAGGATTTAGAATTTTTCATCTAATGATTAATGTTGTAACAAGATTAATCAACTCGAGATAAAATCAGTGTGAATAGAAGGTTTTCCTAAGTTTGAGAGAATTAGGGCCCGTTTGGCCATGAAATTTTTTCCTTTTTTTCCAAAAAAAAAAAATCGGAGTTGAAAATTGTGGTGTTTGGCCATGAAAATTCGGAAAATTTTTATGAAAAGGGAAAATAGGTTTTTGTTGTTTTCACAATTTTCTAACTCCAATTCCAACTTTTATTATTATTACATATAACCCCAATCTTTTAAATTTTTACATAAAACTCTCCTTATAACATTACTTTTTCAATATTACGTATATAGCAGTTTTAAAGAATAAGATAATTATAATTTCAAACCTAATGTTATCCTAATTAATATATATCTTTTTTTCTCTCTCATCATTATTTTTATCCCTTATTTAATTTTCTTCCTTATTTAAGACATTATTTTACTGTTAATTTATATTTATACCCATAAATATATAAAGTATTATATTTATAATAGAAATATACAAAATATGTTATATATAAAGTTTATACCATGTATATACCATATACACACATATAAATATACAAAGTATTAAGAAACAGACTAAGCATATTTATAATATAAATATACAAAGTATGTTATATATGAAGTTTATACCATGTATATACCATATACACACATATATAAAAATACAAAGTATAAAAAAACATACTAAGCATATTTATATATTTATGGTATATGATATAATATACCATAAATATGCAAAGCATGTTTTACATAGAAATAATTTATTCACATACAGTAAAATCTTTCATGTATAAGAAAATTAAAGAAACAAATTAGCGAAACCCTAAAATTTAATAACAACTCATCATTTTCTACTTTTTAGGAATGAAAAATGAAAGAAATAAATTAAATAGATTCCTAAAAAAATAAATTTGTTTGAAAGATAATATTTGTTACCTAAAAAACAGGAAGCAGTGATCTGTTAATATAACATCCATATTTAAAATTTTCAAATATGAGAAAATGGCTATTAATGTAAATATTATATATGTCATAATTGAAATTCATTAAATATGGTCATGTATATGTAATTATTTTTATAATAGTGGCTAATTGTGTTCTTTTTTCATTAGTAGGTAATTTTAGTTGGATGATTTTGATAGTTTATAAAAGTTAGGACATAAAATCATATTTTAAAAAAAAAATCAAAAGTCAAAAAACAAATTCAAAAAAAGACATGGTCAAACACAACTCCAACTCCAATTTCAACTCCAACTTCAACTCCAACTCTGAAAAATTTAGTTTTCATGGCCAAAGGGCTACTTAGGGAGCACAATATCTAGGTAGGTTGAGAAACACTTAGATGGACTGTCGATACTGATAATTTGGTGTTTCCCACAAGTCATGAGAATCCAATACTACAACTATTATTCAAAGAGGGATTAATAATTATAGTGATCATAACCCTAGTTTCTCTCTATCATTGATTTGAACTATTGAAATTTTAGCTTTAAGTTCTGAAGCAAATCGAAACTTTTATCAGCCATTAAAAACTCCCTATTTTATCTTTTCGTATCATTTGTTTGAAGTTAACTTATAGCTATAGTTTCAAATTAGTTTAATCGTCACTCACATTATTCCTCGTGGATTCGACCTTGACTCCAAAGTTGGGTAATTATAATGACGACGCTCACCTTACACTAAATTGACTTATAAGTTGAGCGTTATCAAAGACATAAGATTAGAAGCATTTCTAGTTGGTTTGAGTACGCACCTCATGAAAGCATTTGAAGTAAATTCAGATGCCGAATCAGGGTCTTAGAGCTTTGGATGAAGTGAATTTGTACGACTTTAACTGATGGTCTAAAGATTTACCTGTTACATTACAATGGCTATGAGATATACAAATTGGCATGCCCTATTTTTTCCAAGGTCAAACAAAACATGACTTATTGGACTCTAAAGAATTGAAATTTTGTATAGAATCGCCACCTAATTTTTAAAGGAAAATAAGAAAACCTATTTATTTGTTAATACATATGATTAATGTTTTAGTCTGCGAAAACCTATTAAGACTCTAGGTAAGGGTTCAAATTATCCCGAAGGAAGGGGTTAGACACCCTTCAGAATCCACAAATATGGTACCCGACTAGACTAAACTTATCAATGGGGGAGGAGATATAAATATTTAAAATAATATAAAAGTATGTGTATTAAATATAAAATAATTCTTTGAAAAAAATATAAATGTTTAAAACCATGTAAAAGTATATGTATATTAACTATGTAAATAAAAACATGTAAAAGATATGTATAAAATGTATAAATTACATGTGAAAAAGAAAAGTATTTCATGACGTACGAAAATAAATGTATTTTAATGTGTCATGAAAAGAAAAGGTATTTACAAGTAATATTTTTATTTTATTTAAATTATGAAAAAGTAAAATTTATTTGAGAAAAAAAAATTACACAATACGTGAATTACTTAATTAACTTGATTCTTTTATGTAGATATTAACGGCCTAAGTTTTGCCTAAAAGTGATAAATTATGTAAATAATGAATATCTCTCCCCCGCACCCAATAAGTAAAGTTTTCACTTTTTTTTTATCTTTATGTACAACTATACAAATGAAAATAAACTACAAACATAAAGCTCGAGAATTATGTATAAGTGCTTGATAAAGTAATAAAATGAACAAATAATTATTAAAGTAAGTGAAATAATGTGCACACATGTACATATAGATGTACATATAAAAATAAAATTTTGCTATAACGCGGGCTCGGATTAAGTTTTAGACTCGCCATGACTACGAAGTGGTTGCTCAACTAATCGGCCGTCCTAAATCGCCTTGCCAAGATACGAATCATAAAACCTTTTGTGTTGTCGTGGTGTTATAAAATTTTCGTCATTGCCCGAAATATTTAATTTTTTTACTACGTATTTATATACGTAATATCCGTCTTTTATTTGTGGAAGCCTCAAAAATCGATGGAGAATTTATTCATCGGCCAAGCATTTATTTTTTATGTAAATAAGTGAACTTTGAGAAATAAAAATCCATTTTTTGTTACGAGGTGGCCTCAAGTATCCAACGGAGAGATAATGTCATTGGTCAAATGTTGGTCCTCGGTATAAAATAATAAATTTGAGAAAATAAAGTCCTTTTATAATGGGGTGGCCTCAAATATCCGACGGAGAGATAGTGTCATCGGCCAATTAATTAATGGTATTTAATAACAATAAAAAATAACAAAAAATTAACAAGGTCACTGAACGCATATCAATAGTAATTCAAATGATTATCAAAGATTAAATAATAAAATAACAAAAAGGTCAAAGTTAATGAATAAAAATGATGTAGCCATGACGAAATAATTAAAAATAACAAAAAATAGAGTAAAATTTCTAATTGTGTAACAAAGTAATGGAATAAAATAGAAATAGTTCAAACATGATTGAAAAATGTGAACATTCACTGAGAAGTGACAATAACCATCATTAAGCATCCATAAACAAAGAAATACGGAAATAAATTCACATAAAATATCAACCAACAAAATCCTTAAAAAACATAATGAAGATTGATGGAAATGGATAAAAGAAAGAAAGTCACTGGGACACAAAATTTCGACCATGAACAGTAAGAAAATATGAATAGCAACAACACTTAGGAAATATATATATATATATATAAAAAAAAAAAAAAAAAAAAATGGAATCAGCATAATCCCTAGTAAAAATGGTGGAATTTCACCAAAATAGAGAGCAAATATTTAATTTATTTTTATGTGTATATGTGTATTTTTTGTGTGTTTGAAAAAGAGAAAAAAAAGGAAAAATTTGTGTGTATTTGTTTATTCTTGAGAGAGAAGAAAAAGAACATAATGTGTGTGTGATTAAAAAATATGCATATGCATTTGTGTATTTTTTGGAGAGAAATTAAAAAATGAGGAAAGATTTTTTCTTGTGTTTTTTGTGTATGTATTTGAGAGAGAAAATGTGTGGGTGTATGAAAATGTGTGTATAGAGAAAAGATGAATAAAATTGTCTTCCACCCTTGCCTATTTATAATAAAATTGGGCACTTCCTATTATCCAATGGATAAAGGGGTGTCCCCTCTTTTTATAATAGCACATCCTTTAGTCCTTAAGATATTGACCAAAGGATGTTCATCCTTTTGTCATTATCGGATATGAAAAGACATCATTATGTAGTCATTGTCGGATGTGACAAGACATTATTGTGTGGTCGTTGTCGAATGCGATAAGACATTGAATTATTATACTGTGTAAAAATAATTGATCCGACTTAGCATTTGCAGACCGTAAAAATGTACAAAATGCAAGTATTGATTTGTAATTATAAAAAATGTAAAGAATGTTGAAAATATTTAAAAAATGTAATTTAATAAGAAAAATATTATAAAAATGTGATGTCATGTCGTGTACGTATGCAGATAATTGTAAAATGTTAAAAACGATAATGAATTGATAAAAATCCTATTATAAGGAGGATTATTAATAAATTATAAAAAGTAAAAATACGACAACAAATTGATAAAAATCCTAAAGTAAAGATGATTATCAATACTTTGTCAACAATTATAAAAACGATGTGAAAATTATATTGTCTTTTAACGATCAGGAAGCCTGAAGACGTTAATTTTAGGCACGGAGAGCAAAAATTGGGTGTCAATAGTTGCCCCTTTTGTTTGAGGACGATGTAGAAGTCTTTGAAACGAAAACGTTGATGTGTAGCCAATTTTGCTCGACAAAAAATGATTTTATTTTGTTATAAAAAAATTCGACCGAACTCTAATTTAGAGTTGCCTACATACCTCAAGTTAATGAGGATCAGGTCGGGTGTAGTTCAAAAGAATAAGCAATTTGTTTCTTGCCTTGTTGTTGGGAGCGGGTGATCATGTAGAATGATTATTGAGAGGACTGTTTGGAAATGGAAGTGTTCATCTATTCCCGATGCTCTTTTCAAATTGCCCCAGTATCGATCTGTGGAATACTGGGGATGTAAGATTGTGTACTTACAGGGGAGAAAGAATAATCGTGGTTGTGACGACTGAACTCTGCACAGAGTTTCCTACATATCTCGAATGTCACGAGAATTAGGTCAATGTAGTTCGAATGAGGAAATGAGAAAATTTTGAGATGGTTCTCAAAATTTGCCCCAGTTTATGATATATGGGATTTAAAAAAGAAGTGTTGTTGCTCTGAATTGTACCCTTTGTTGAAAAAATATATGATGTCTCCGATTATCTACGGGGACTTGAGGATGAATGACGGGTGTCTTTGATTGTTTGTGAAGATTGATATTGATGAATGAAAGATGTCTTCGATTGTCTACGAAGACTTAATGCATGACATCTCCAATTGTCTATAGCTGATGTTAAATGATGATGTCTTTGGTTGTATACGAAGACTTGATGCATGACACCTCCAATTGTCTATGGAGGCTGGTGTTGATTGTTGTCTCCGATTGTTTATGGAGACTGTGATAAATGATGATGTCTTCGATTGTCTACGAAGACTTGATGCATGACGTCTCCAATTGTCCATGGAGACGGATGTTGATTGTTGTCTCCGATTATTTACGGAGACTGTGATGAATGATGATGTCTTCGATTGTCTACGAAGACTTGATGACATCTCCAATTGTCTAAGGAGACGGATGTTGATTATCGTCTTCGATTGTCTACGAAGATTGTGTGATGGTCGTCATCAATTGTCTATGAAGACTAAGGTCATCAACCGATGAGGTAATGGCCTCTCGATTGGTGGAACAGCTGGAAGGTAATAGCCTCTCGAGAATGTAAAAAACCTCTCGACTAGCGGGGTTTTAAAGGTAATAGCCTCTCGACTGATGGGGCTATGAAAATGTAAAAGCCTCTCGACTGGCGGGGCTATGAAAATGTAAAAACCTCTCGACTGGGCTATGCAAATGTAAAAGCCTCTCGACTGGCGGGGCCTTAAAAGGTAATAGCCTCTCGACTAGCGGGGCTATGAAAATGTAAAAGCCTCTCGACTGGCAGGTCTATGAAAATGTAAAAGCCTTTCGACTGGCGGGGCTATGAGAATGTAAAAGTCTCTCAACTAGCGGGGCTTTAAAAGGTAATAGCCTCTCGACTGGCGGGGCTTTAAAAGGTAATAGTCTCTCGATTGGCGGGGCTATAAAAATGTAAAAGCCTCTCGACTGGCGGGGCTATGAGAATGTAAAGCCTCTCAACTGGCGGGCCTCTCAACTGGCGAGGCTATCAAAATGTAAAAGCCTCTCGACTGGCGAGGCTTTGAAAGGTAATAGCCTCTCGACTGGCGAGGCTATAAAAATGTAAAAGCCTTTCGACTGGCAGGGCTATAAGAATGTAAAAACCTCTCGACTGGCGGGGCCTTAAAAGGTAATAGCCTCTCGACTGGCGGGGCTATAAAAATATAAAAGCTTCTCGACTGGCGAGGCTATGAGAATGTAAAAGCTTCTCGACTGGCGGGGCTTTAAAAGGTAATAGCCTCTCGACTGGCGAGGCTATGAAAATGTAAAAGCCTCTCGACCGACGGGGCTTTAAAAGGTAATAGCCTCTCGACTGGTGGGGCTATGAAAATGTAAAAGCCTCTCGACTGGCGGGGCTTTGAAAGGTAATAACCTCTCGACTGGCGGGGCTATTAAAATGTAAAAGCCTCTGAGAACACCCAATTAAAAAGCAAAATGTTCGTGTTTG
This sequence comes from Capsicum pubescens, assembly GCA_030864215.1. NCBI lineage: Eukaryota > Viridiplantae > Streptophyta > Magnoliopsida > Solanales > Solanaceae > Capsicum > Capsicum pubescens. The sequence continues at coordinate 156,018,959 of CM061547.1, read as the reverse complement.
AGGGTTGTATCTTAAAGAGAAAGGTCAATTATTGGTATTCGGAGATAGGCGTCTTGCACGTAAAGTGTGATGTATGTCTGTGAAGGCATGGTTTGAAAGGAAAGAGTTTTTTTTTGTATTTTCGTTGTAAAAATATGTTGAAAGATGAAAAATGTGAAAGACTGCTTTGTGTTTTATTTGTAAGAAATGTTGAAAGGTAAAAATGCAAATCATTATTTGTATTTTCTTTGTAAGAATGCAGAAAGGTGAAAATGTAGAAGATTGTTTTGTATTTTCTTTGTAAGAAATTTTGAACAATGAAAAAATATAATTGTGTCTTGACTACAGTTGGTACCAACAATTAGTAGTGTGTATAAGAATCCCCCTATCTCTTTTCCAGCTAACTGAGATTGACTTCAGGGTAACTTCTATAGCTTCGAGTGGTACCTCAAATATACCTAAGTATCGACAAGATTTGTTCGTCTTGCTTCAAACAAAGATTTTGAACTATGCATGTTCCCATGTTTCAAGTGCCCTCTCCATAAAGAATGTCTTGTTCTCACACATATTTGAGTATTATTTTTCTCTTGAATTTGGAGATGTCTAGAGATATACGCTCAGATTTAGAAAGAAGTTCAATGAATGTAATTGTGATATCATAGGTTTGGCCTTCATGTAAGTATCCACTAATGTGAGAAAACTTAGAGTAGGATCTTGTAGGACTTGTTATTGGCTTGTAATGTAGGCTTGGGGTCGGGTAGGATAACATTTGGGATAAAAGTGACTAATTCCTCAATGAGCATTGCACTGTATCCGTGCTTTTGATGCTCGATCTTCTTTATTGTGCTTCTTTGCCCCTTGTTTTGTATTTGTTTCGACTTCTTTTGAATCTTGTGTTGGAGTTTTTCCCCCTTTCGATATATTTTCCTTCTTTTTTTTTTCTTTTTGGGGGATGATGATTCCCCACCTTTATCAGAGTTATCTCTTTTTTTTTCTTTATGGGGGTCTTGCTCCTTCTTTCTTTGAAGTCGTCTTTTATTTTTGTTCTTCTGGGGATATACGTCATTTGCCTTTGGCAACTTTGATCTTGAATCTTCATTCGCAACTTGCACGTACTTAGTGCGCTCAATGAGGTGGGCCAAAGAGGGATAGTGCATTACTCAAAAGGTATAGGCTCAAATGTGGTTATTCCAAAGAAAAGGTTTCAGGCTCAAAGGGAGAAATACTAGGGATTGATGTCATTTGGTAGGCTGTGGAAGGCACAATCTAGTCAAGAAAGACCTACAATTCTTTCCCAAACTAAGTGTAACTCAGAATTTCGCCTCAACAGACATTCAGGCCAAGTTTTGGATCAATAATGCAATGCAATGAACTAGTCTAAAGCTCACCATACAATGCACTTGAAACGATGGGGTTGGCTTTGTTCTTATCTTAGATGTATGCAAGAGAATTTTCCAGTGTTACTCAGGTTTGACTAAGAGGTACCAAAAGAATCTATGGTTTATCGTGAAGTCAGTCCTCTCCATCATACCAATCTGTTCTTTCTCATGCACATTCCTAATTGTGTTGGTACCAATCAAGTCAAAATTTTATTTTATTTAAAAAAAGAATGGGATCAAACCCAAATGAGGGTTGCCTACGTATCTTGTGAAAACAAAAATCAGGTCTGCGTAGTTTAGGCGAATTTAAAAAATTTTATGTAGCATGTATGAATGTACAAAAATAGTGGTCATCTTTGAAAGTAATGTGAAAGACGATCAGGAAGGAATTGATTGTATCAGCAAAATTGGTTCGATCAGCTGATCGAGAGGATGGATACCGAGCATGAGGAGAGTTTTGAAATTACTTCAATATGTTGACGAGATTGAAAAGGTCAGACATTGAAGAAGTTATGGCATTATTTCACCGTAGTTAGCAGGATTGTTATGAATGAAAGAATATTAAACCCTTGCTTTGACAGTTGGGATCAATACACCGTAAATTTAATGATTTACGACGTTCGAAAGAAGAAGCTAGGTGTTCTCGAACCAAAATCGGGTGAAGATTTGGAGGTAGGTCGCCTAAACACTAATGTTATTGAGATTTGAATTTAAGAAATCATTTATTTACGCTCTTGAAGACTTTTGGAGAGCATTTTTGAACTGTTTTAAAAAAATTGCCCCAGTATGAATATTGAAGGAATTATTTTGAAACAATGAAGAGACCGAGCCCTCATACAGGGATGCATTCGTATCTTGTCAAGACAAGAATCAGGTCAAAACGTTGTTCAAATAAATTTGAGTTTGTATACAGCATGACATATTTCTAAAATAGAAATTTTCCTAAATGATTAAGAGTAAGGCTGAATAATTGGGAAAAGGCACACTAGCCTAAATGCATCAATTCTGAAACTAAGAAATCCAAAGAAGGTTCGGAGGAGTGCAGTACACCCCTCGCGTGTTCAGTGTGTGAATTGTGTACGGCCAAAAACTCAATGAAATTGTGAATTATGATTAAAAGAATAATGTGTAACAGTTTCGATAGATACATTGTATTAAACAAATAATGAATAAAAGAATTGATAAGGCAGCAAAATTGATTTGCGCAAATAATATAAAGAATTCATAAAAAAAATCTACACAATTTTTAATATGAACAGATAAAGAATCAAAGAATTAATGTATACAAAAATATAAAAATATCTCCCTCCATTAAGAAATTGAGTCTATCATGGTTAGAACCTGTTGTAATTCCCCAGCAGAGTCGTCATTCTGTCATGCCCTATTTTTGTCAAGGTTAAACAAAACATGACTTATTGAACTCTAAAGAATTGAAATTTTGTATAGAGTTATCACCTAATTTTTAAAGAAAAATAAGAAAACCTATTTATTTGTTAATACGTATGATTAATGTTTTAGTCTGCGAAAACCTATTAGGACTTTAGGTAAGGGTTCAAATTATCCCGAAGGAAGGGGTTAGCCACCCTTCAGGATCTACAAATATGGTACCCGGCTAGACTAAACTTATCAATGGGGAGGAGGTATAAATATTTAAAATAATATAAAAGTGTGTACTAAATATAAAATAATTCTTTGAAAAAAATGTAAATATTTAAAACCATATAAAAGTATATGTATATTAACTATGTAAATAAAAACATGTAAAAGATATGTATAAATTACATGTGAAAAAGAAAAGTATTTTATGACGTATAAAAAGAAATGTATTTTAATGTGTCATGAAAAAAAAAGGTATTTACAAGTAATATTTTTATTTTATTTAAATTATGAAAAAGTAAAATTTATTTGAGAAAAAAAAATTACACAATACATGAATTACTTAATTAACTTGATTCTTTTATGTAGATATTAACGGCCTAAGTTTTGCCTAAAAGTGATAAATTATGTAAATAATGAATATCTCTCCCCGGCACCCAATAAGTAAAGTTTTCACTTTTTTTTTATCTTTATGTACAATTATACAAATGAAAATAAACTACAAACATAAAGCTCGAGAATTATGTATAAGTGCTTGATAAAGTAATAAAATGAACAAATAATTATTAAAGTAAGTGAAATAATGTGCACACATGTACATATAGATGTACATATAAAAATAAAATTTTATTATAACGCGGGCTCGGATTAAGTTTTAGACTCGCCATGACTACGAAGTGGTTGCTCAACTAATCGGCCGTCCTAAATCGTCTTGCCAAGATACGAATCATAAAACCTTTTGTGTTGTCGTGGTGTTATAAAATTTTCGTCATTGCCCGAAATATTTAATTTTTTTACTACATATTTATATACGTAATATCCGTCTTTTATTTGTGGAAGCCTCAAAAATCGATGGAGAATTTATTCATCGGTCAAGCATTTATTTTTTATGTAAATAAGTGAACTTTGAGAAATAAAAATCCGTCTTTTGTTACGGGGTGGCCTCAAGTATCCAACGGAGAGATAATGTCACTGGCCAAATGTTGTCCCTCGGTATAAAATAATAAATTTGAGAAAATAAAGTTTGTCTTTTGTAATGGAGTGGCCTCAAGTATCTAACGAAGAGATAGTGTCATCGACCAATTAATTAATGATATTTAATAACAATGAAAAATGACAAAAAATTAACAAAGTCACTGAAAGCATATCAATAGTAATTCAAATGATTATCAAAGATTAAAATAATAAAGTGATAAAAAGGTCAAAGCTAATAAATAAAAATGATGTAGCCATGACGAAATAATTAAAAATAATAAAAAATAGAGTAAAATTTCTAATTGTATAACAAAGTAATGGAATAAAATAGAAATAGTTCAAACATGATTGAAAAATGTGAACATTCACTGAGAAGTGACAATAACCACCATTAAGCATCCATAAACAAAGAAATACGAAAATAAATTCACATAAAATATCAACCAACAAAATCCTTTAAAAACATAATGAAGATTGATGGAAATGAATAAAAGAAAGAAAGTCATTGGAACACAAAATTTCGGTCATGAACAGTAAGAAAATATGAATAGAAACAATACTTAAGAAATATATATATATATATATATATATATATATAAAATGTAACCAACATAATCCCTAGTAAAAATGGTGAAATTTCATCAAAATAGGAAATAAATATTTAATTTATTTTTATATGTATATATGTATGTTTTGTGTGTTTGAGAGAGAAAAAAAAAGAAAAAATTTGTGTGTATTTGTTTATTCTTGAGAGAGAAGAGAAAAAAGAACATAATGTGTGTGATTAAAAAATATGCATATGCATTTGTGTATTTTTTGGAGAAAAAATAAAAAATGAGGAAAGATTTTTTCTTGTGTTTTTTGTGTATGTATTTGAGAGAAAAAATATGTGTGAGTGTATGAAAATGTGTGTGTAGAGAAAAGATGAATAAAATTGTCTTCTACCCTTGCCTATTTATAATAAAATTGGGCACTTCCTATCTAATGGATAAAGGATATCCCCTCTTTTTATAATAGCACATCCTTCAGTCCTTAAGATATTGACTAAATAATGTTAATCCTTTTGACCAATGAATAGAGTTATTGTTCAAAGGGTAGTGTCATTGAATTGTCATTATCAGATGTGAGAAGACATTATGTGTTGTCATTGTCGCATGTGACAAGACATCATTGTATAGTCATTGTCGAATGTGACAAGACATTATTGTGTGGTCGTTGTCGAATGCGATAAGACATTGAATTATTATACTGTGTAAAAATAATTGATTCGACTTAACATTTGTGGACCGTAAAAATATACAAAATGCAGATATTAATTTGTAATTATAAAAAATGTAAAGAATGTTGAAAATATTAAAAAAATGTAATTTAATAAGAAAAATATTATAAAAATGTGATGTCATGTCGTGTATGTGTGCAGATAATTATAAAATGTTAAAAACGATAATGAATTGATAGAAATCTTATTATAATAAGAATTATTAATAAATTATGAAAAGTAAAAATACGACAATAAATTGATAAAAATCATAAAGTAAGAATGATTATCAATAATTTGTCAACAATTATAAAAAAATATGAAAATTATATTTTATGTCTTTTAACTATTAGGAAGCTGACGACGCTAATTTTAGGTACGAAGAACAAAAATTGAATGTAAATACAAATTCATGGTTTAAACTTTTGTTCCTGGAAATTTGGTGGTGGTATCAATCTCATAAGAGATTCAACCCACTAATTGAAGGAAAAAGTAGGGTAAACGACGAAAAAGCATGCTAATCGACATAATCAGATATAAAACTAAGGGGAGATAAAGAGAGGCGGATTCATACAGTTTGCATCATTACTGTAGCACTCAGCTCAGATTCACGAAACATGGGTGTTAATTTAACCCATATCCTTAGATATGATAGTTATCTATTGATATTAAAGAGTAGAGTAAAGATTGGCACTTATCTCATAGATTCGAGCTATCTACAGTGATGGAGGATTAGAAAATTGATGGTTGACACTGATCTTTTTGACCTGAGCTAGATGTAATGGTAGATGGGCTTGAAGGAAGACAAGGGTACAGCAATAGGGAGCCTCCACAGTTGAGCTTATGGTTGAGCTTTCCATTTTCCTAAAATTCCACAATCTCAACAATGGGTTAGACAAATTGTTCGAAAAGAGAAAGATTAAGAGAGCAGAAATTTTTTCTACTCTCATAAATGTTTAAGGTTTTCTTTGTCTGGTGGTCGGTGTGCCTTGATTGTTTGTTTTGGGCAGGTCACTTTTGGGTCTGACCTTTTGTAAATATTGATTTCTTTTCAATAAAAGGGCTAACAGTCCAATTTAATTTTTAAAAAGAAATCATGTGGTGGACCCTCTTGGATTGTTTTAAGAAATGTGGATGAAAAATGAATTGGAGTTTTAATGAAAAGTAATCAGAAGAAAAGATATCAGTTGAATATTTTTTTTTTCACATGAAATAGATTGTTATTTTTCTAAGGCACAATTACAAAGTGCTAAGGGTGTTTTGGGTGTTCTTTGATTTCGATATACACTGGCGTTTGAAGTACCCCTACACCAATGTAGTTTATCTGTTATATTTTTTTGGATAAAATAATTCTATTTCTCAAATACTAGGAAGGAATTAAGTTTTTTAATAACACATCATGAATTCAATGAACTTAAATATATTTCCTTTTTCATCTCCATTTATAGTTTAGTTTGTTTAAAGTTTCAGTACTTTATTTTTCCAGTACAACAATTTTAACAGCTTCTCTTGTAAGTTAAAAGGGGATTCTGTGCTTTTGATTAATTCAAGCTCGATCTTTCACTGTCCCATTACACACCCTGTTTTCTAAATTTTCCATTTTGATCTTGTTAGGGGTGTCAAATGAGCAAGTTTTACTAAGTTTTGACTTAATATCTAAACAAACCCCATAATACAAACAGCAACAAGACCATTTATCATCCTTCAGAAAAATATATGCTTGATATGCTATATCTCAATATGAAAAAATAATGAATAATATGTTACAACATAGAAAGAAGCCATATATGTATATATATAAACAAACCCCGACTGTTGGTCAAGAAATCTTGGGAAATCAAAACCTCACCCTCTAACCTTTCCCAAAATTATGCACACAGGAAGAAATTGCCAGGCCGGTGGATCAATCAGCTTAAACGAGACGTCGAGAACACTCATTCCCTCCATTGCACATTTCAGGTATCGGCTGTGATAGAACTTCCAGTTCTGCAATCAACTTCTCTAATTCTTCGCCAAGACACTATACGAGTCTAAGTATTCTGAATCATGCAACAGGATGTAATGTCCATCCTCTATAGTCTTTATGTGTTCCCCATTGTACCATGTTACAGTTCCTGCATAAACCAATTTAATATTAGAAGTATAAAAATACCTATTTTCCATATATGCATATCTAGCTACAAAAAGATCACATTCCTATTTCGACTTCCACTATGATAATATAACATCAGGAGTACAAATGTATGTCTGCCAAAAAACGTGTTCAAGATGCTTGACGATCATCCCAAATGGAATAGCTAGCAAGGATGATATGTCAAATAATATGACTTTGAAGAATATATTCACTCTTGGTGATGATGCACCATACTTCAAAGTAACGGAGAAGTAGCACTAATCACGCTTAGTTCAACATCATTTTTTTAAAGGAGTGCAACAGAAAGATACGATGACATCCACAATTTAAAAAAAAAAAAAAGAGAAGATACAATGGCATCCTTGTTGTAGATAATAGGCAGCAGAGTATCTAGAATGAACGTATATATTAATATGTGAGGCTTAAAGCTTCCAGCAAACCTTTAGTCTTATCCATACCTTGCACGGTAACTGGTTCCTGTTCTCTCGTGATATGGAGCATGATTGTTCCTGAAAGTACTGTTATAAATCCACATATTGCAGAAACTATGTCGCTGCCACTTTGTCCTGCCCAGTCCTGCAAAGCGAGATAGATATTTATAATACCCTGTATCCATATTCATAGAGGACCATAACAAGAAGGGCTTCAATTGACAGAATACCTTGAACATTATTGCACTTGCGATGATGGTCATGGTGGTGAACATTACATAATAAATTGGAGAAACAATTGCGGTGTTGAATGTATCCAGTGCCTATCAAATCAAGTATAGATATCAGAAATGCTTTTAAACTTCCCAAAGGGAACCATCTTGAATGACCCATAACAGTCATACATTTCATAAACTCCAAAACAAAATTACACATCTCATGTTAATAGTATACATTTTAATGAACTAATATTTTAGTTGTCCAGCAGCAGTGAAAAGGTTTTCTCAATCAGTCAAGCATCAACTATGCATTCCCCGTTCATGTAATTAGGAAAATTTAATATGACATTAGACCAGAATATTAACAGAAAACTTATTGTGCTAGATTAGCAAACAGAATTACTTGTTTGAGATATAAAAAATTATGCTGCTAAATCATCAAGCTCTTAAGAAAGACCAACAAGTGACTCGAGGAACTGAACTGTGATACCCTGTTTCACTACATAGGATGAGAACATTCCTAGAGGACTGCTCAGGTTGGACATTAAAATATTCATGTGCATCTAAGAGCTTCATCACAAAAATCTTTTAGCTGAATTATATTTCCAAATTACAAAACATGAAAAGAAACATAAACAAAGTCTGCATTTTTGGAGAACGCTCTAGCATAGTTGGGATCAATTCTCATTATCAAGTTTATGCTTTATCTTTGTAAAAAAATACCAAGACACTATGAAATAATTATCATCAATAAAAGGGGTGCATAAAGGCTAAATAATTACTTTAATATCTAAATCTAAATGAATGATAGCAAATATTCACATGGATCATAGAAGTATGACCTAACCTACTCACGGATATGGGAAAGCAAAAGTTTGCTAGGTTGATGTGAATACACCAATTAAGAACAAATCAATCACAAATTAGTTGGATTTGGCTTCTCGAATCCCCTATATCCATTCTGCTCTAAAGATAAAGTATTACCTTATTAAGGTAATTTAGCTGTGTGACAACGCATATCACTGCAACAGAAAGAAAAAACCATGTCTGAGGATAAGCAACTTGACTAATTCCTTCCAAAGTAAGTTTTATTGCAATTCCAATAGCCTTTATGCTGACAATCTGCAAGGAACATGAAAAAAATACAGCAACCAATCTCTGGACAAGGTAGCAAACTGTTGATATGTGCAAGACACACCACATCCAGAAACAGTTTTGTGTCCACATTGCAGCTAAGAATAGTAGCTTAAAAGAAAACACATTTACCGTAAATGAACCCATTAAGGAACAGATTCCTAAGTAAACCAGTATATTTGTCTGCCCATAGCGAGGCTCAAAATGTAAAATCAAAGCTAGCACCATCGATAAGGTTGCAGCTACATAAACCAAAAATGCTGCAGACAGAGACAGAAACGAGGAAATTTGTAATAACTTCTACAAGTGCGATGAGGTTTCTCTAACCTATGGCGTGATAAACAGAAAGCATGTATGTTAAAGACACAAAACTCGAACCTGGTTGAGTTGCCAACATCCAGATTTCTTGTAAAGAAGCTGGCATATTCTCCTGAGGTGCATGGATAACAATAACAACTGAGCCTACAATGCATGAAATGCATCCCAGTACACCTAATCTTTGCAATCGTTCTTTCAACATAAAGTGCGCCAAAAGAGCACTATGCAAAAATTTACCAAGGTCAGTTTGCAAACACCTCTCATGCTTGATTATTAGAGTTTAAAAACAGTTCATAAGCTTCAAAATCATACCTGATAATTATACTCAAAACACCAAGAGGGGTCACCAGAACTGCAGGAGCATAAATATAAGCCACAAAATTGGCCACCTCCCCAACAAGCACTGCATAATCCAAATCCAAAATTTTCATCGAAATCCAAACCACACAATACCAATAAATTCCTAATCCAGAAAGGGTATTAAGGTATGGAGACAACTCATGATCTACTCACTTGTTATCATGCCTGTCCACCAAAGTGGTTCAAGTAAATAAGCATAGCCTCCAACTCCTGCAGTAAATACCAGAATTAACTGTTTGAGTGACCTGAAGTTGGCACAGTATGTGATGAGGACAAAATGATCTTGTTTATCTTTGACAAGGACAATGTGGCACTAAAAGATTTAAGAAAAACTGAAAATAAGTAAATGAAACATTGCAGTTTTAATTTAAAAAACAATAGAAGTGATATATCAATTTGTAAAAAGAAACAATTTGTAAAAAGAGAACAGAAGAAATTTCAATAACAATTTGTAAAAAGAAACAAAGAAGAAGACTGAAGTATTTTATATTTCTAACTGTTCCCAACTCAATCACAATAAATAGTAATCACACCTGACATGGACTAAGCTCATCAAACACCATTTAATCTCAAAACTTCTTTAATCACCTCAGCCATAGCCATATATATAGCACCATAGAAGATAATGTGACAAGATGTTGCAATGGTGCTTTCCAGCAACCAACAAAGCCGCCAATACAAACAAAGGTATTACTCTTTTTCCACAACTTCAAACATATATCTAGAACTTCCACACTGATATCTTTTCTGGATGACAAGGGAAAGCAGACGCTACCCTTCTGGTGCATACAGAGTAAACGTCACTCTAATGTATAGCTTGCAAACCACACTAAGCAAGCCCCGTACGATGAGCTCGACCGAGAAGCATGCAGGGGTGTTTCAAATCTAAGTACCCCCATGTGGAGATCCCTTGCTAAACCACTCGGCCCCTTGCAAGTACATTCACACGGATTCCTATGAATGCACTCACAGAACATGGACAACTCGTGATTTCACAAACTAACATTTTGTTAAATTTCCATATGATCATTGCAAACATAATATAAAGTATATTGGAATGTGCAACCCAGGCCATATATATCATCCTTCTTCATCTTGCTTGGAACTAAGCAGTTGATGGTCTGAAATGTGCAACAAGAGGAGTATTCACAGGTTTTGCATCTTTCAGGCCAAATCTCTGCAAGGCTTCGCTGAATAATTTTATAATGCCAACAATAGCTTCCTAACTCATCAATCTCTCTTGATCTCCATGAAAAAAAATTCTTAATTACTCCCTAAAGTGATTCATTTCAACTTCTTAGTTCAATTGTATCTTCAATGAGAGTTTCTATCAAATCCTGAACACATCTTAAGATGCCATAACTTGAATTTGGCAATCCCAATCAAATTTCTCAAGATAAACCCTTTCTTCAAATTGACTACTAAAACTGAACCTAAGAACCTCATCTAGGTACCAGATTGTCAAGTTCAAGTTTCAAAAAAATTTGAAATTTCTTAACAAGCCCTTAACGACAACAATTAAGATAATAAACAGAATATAGCCAAAAAAGAAACACAATAATAAATGTCATTCAGTCATTTCACCTATGTCCATGGTCAATACAACAACAACAACAAGTGTAATCCTGTACATAGATAGTAAAGAACACTCTAATAATCTTGGAAGTGGCACAAGTAAAATAACCTCATATGGGTTCCTTCACTAAATACTCACATGTTACCTAAACATAGATTTTGTCGTCAAACGGCTCTCTAACTCTGAATGATTTACATTATGAATTGTATAACTAAGAAGGAAAGGCCTCTATTTAACAATTTTAACAATTTCTCAAAGAAAAGAAAAAGTCCAAAATGCTGATTTACAATTCAATTGAGAGAAAAGATTAACAAACCTGCTCGAGTACCAGCAGCAGCAGCACGTTTGAGACCTTTCTTCTTCAAAATAAAGCTGGTTCCAATAAACAAGCTTGATGATATTGCCAGAATTAGCCCTCTGGTGTTGTCCGAAATCGTCATCCTCTTCCTTACTTCCTCAGCTAAAATAAAAATGGTCAATTATGTATCCAATACAAAATCCCAACAAAAAAGGACCACGATAAAGACCTGTTTAAATTCAAAATTACAAAATCTAAGAAGAGGACAAATCCAATTTCCCGCCCAAAAGAAGCTCAATTATCACCTCGGAAAAAAACCAAAGTAGAAGAAATGACATTCCCAACCAACAAACCAGCCAAGTCAAGACACTAATTGAGGATAAATGAAAATGACTTGATGAAGGGAAAATATGAGAGAAGTTTATCGAATCGGGTTACCAACATAACGAGTGTAGGGAAGGATCAAGCTTAAAAGGACTGAAAGGGCGTAGGCTTAATAGTGAATGCAGACAGACCCCTTCAAATAGAAAGTCTTCGGAGTTGGAACAATCTATTAAATATAATCTACAATACGAGTAGATCTATGAAGGGGTTTAGGAGAGGGAAAACTGAATAATTTGAGAAGAAGAATATTAGCTCCCTCTCGGTCTCCCCTATGCATCTACGGCTTAAATTGTTGTCGTATTACTGTCTGAAGCTTCCTATTATGGATTCACTGTGTGATGATGATGACGAAGGATGGGGACACTAGTTGAAAATGGATGCGAACACCGGCGGTATATTTGAAATATTACCACATTAAGTGCACAAATGCTCCGCCAACAATGGCACTAGCGGAGAACCCCAAAAAAATTTCGGGCATTGACTTCAAGCAATGGCAGCATCTTTTGCCTCACCACTTTATGTCTGCAATGATTCACTAGCGAAGATGCTCCTGAGATGTCCGAGGAAACCTTAAACAAAGACCGCTTCGTTATTGTAGAAGCTTAAAAACATTCGTTATTGTAGAAGCTTGGAAACATTCGAACTTCCTTTGCAGGAATTATATTCTGAGTGGTCTCCAAGACGACCTCTACAATGTTTATAGTGGAACAAAGATATCAAAGGAACTATGGGGGCACTTGAACGAAAATATAAGATGGAGGATGCGGGAATTAAGAAATTCATTGTTGCAGGGTTTCTGGACTTCAAAATGATAGAGAGCAAATCTGTTGTCTCTCTAGTACAGGAGTTGCAAGTCGTCATACATGATCTCATAGCAGAAGGTTTAATTGCAAATGATGTTTTTCATAGAGCAGTGATAGTTGAGAAGCTACCACCTTTGTGGAAAGACTTCAAAAACTACTTAAAGCATAAACGCAAGGAGATGACTGTTAAAAATCTTATTGTCCGACTTCGTATTGAAGAGAATAATAAAACTGCCGAGAGAAGGTCAAAAGAGAATTCTACAATTAATGGAGCACATATTGTAGAAGATGACCAAAACAATTCGAAGAAAAGAAAGAAAGTTGAAAATGGAAGCAATCAACCCAAGAAAAAGCTCAAGGGAAAATGCTTCAATTGTGGCAAAATTAGCCACAAGTCCATAGATTGTCGAGCCCCGAAGAAAGGTAAGAAAAAAAATCAAGAAAATATGATTGAATCCAACAAAGAATGCGATGATTTGTGTGTTATATTCTCAGAATGCAACTTGGTGGGGAATCCTCGCGAATGGTGGATGGATTCTGGTGCCACCCGTCATGTATGTGCCAACAAAGAGTTGTTTTCGTCATTTGCTCCGGCTCAAGCAGAAGAAATGATCTACATGGCTAACTTTGCTACTGCTAAGGTGGAGGGAACAGGAAAAATTTGCTTAAAGATACTTCTGGCAAGGTCTTGACACTGACCAATGTGTTATATGTTCCGGAGTTACGTAGGAACTTAATTTCTATTTCATTCCTAGAAAAGAACGGATTCAAATATGTAATCGTTTCTGGAAAAATTGTAATTAGCAAAGGAGAAATGTATGTAGGGAAAGGCTATCTGACCGAAGGCCTTTATAAGATGAATGTAATGACTGTTGAAATAAATAAAAGTTCGAATTCTTCTTATTTTCTTGAGTCTTATGATTTATGGCATGAACGTTTAGGCCATGTTAATTACAAAACGTTACAAAAACTGATTAACTTAGAAGTTTTGCCAAACTTTGAGTGCAATAAATCAAAGTGTCAAACGTGTGTGGAATCGAAGTATGCAAAGCATCCTTATAAGTCCGTTGAAAGGAATTCCAATCCCTTAGACTTAATACACACTAATATTTGTGATATGAAGTCAACACCATCACGTGGTGGGAAAAAGTATCTCATAACTTTTATTGACGATTGCATAAGATATTGTTAGATCCACTTGCTAAATAGTAAGGATGAAACAATAGATTCGTTTAGGCAATATAAAACTGAAGTTGAAAATCAGTTAGACAAAAATATCAAAATGATAAGAAGTGATAGGGGCGGAGAATATGAATCTCCCTTTGCGCAAATATGTGTAGAGAATGGAATAATCCATCAAACTACGGCCCCATATTCACCTCAATCTAATGGAATTGCGGAAAGAAAAAACCGAACTTTGAAGAAAATGATGAATGTCTTACTTATAAGTTCTGGTTTACCGCAAAACTTATGGGGGGAGGTTATCCTTACGGCCAATCGTATACTCAACAGAGTTTCCCATAGTAAGATACAATCAATTCCTTACGAAAAATGGAAAGGAAGAAAACCTAACTTGAAATATTTCAAAGTGTAGGGGTGTCTAGCGAAGGTTCAAGTTCCTATACCTAAAAGGGTTAAGATAGGACCTAAAACGGTGGACTGCGTGTTCATAGGATATGCTAAAAGTAGTAAGGCATGTCGATTTTGGTTCATAAATCCGGATATTAATGAAAATACGATAATTGAATCAGACAATGCTGAATTCTTTAAAAATATTTACCTGTATAAAATTAGACATGAACAGTCTAGTGGAGGATCTAAACGACCTCGAGATGAACCAAGTGAGAATGTACATAATGAAGAAAATCCAAGACGTAGTACACGTCAAAGAACGTCAACTTCGTTTGTGTAACACCCCGTATTCAAGTACGTGTATTGGCATATTCAAGTACGTGTATTGGCCTTATTTATATGGAATTAATTTTTTATTTTATTTATACCAAAATTTGCCCGTCCAAGGTTCCATGCGAAGGTTATTGAATAAGTTTTCCAACAATATAAAGATTTCCAAAAATGGATAGGTTTCGGATATAATCGAGCACGTTCGAAACTATAAAACGATGGTCGTGATATTTGGGAATAGTAAATGTGCAGGAAAATTTCCTGCACACAAACTAC
Organism: Capsicum pubescens; assembly: GCA_030864215.1. Classification (NCBI taxonomy): domain Eukaryota; kingdom Viridiplantae; phylum Streptophyta; class Magnoliopsida; order Solanales; family Solanaceae; genus Capsicum; species Capsicum pubescens. The sequence goes on along the minus strand of CM061547.1, from coordinate 156,003,938 downwards.
TGAGGCCAGCTGAATTTTTGTGTCAACTTCAAATGATCATAACTCCCTTAATATAATGAACTGGGAGAGCTGCGACATATGAAAAAAAAGATCATTGAGTCTTCTTTCCAATGCAATTAGTTTCATCCAAATTCAACGTCTGTGTAAGGAGTTATACTCGTTTTACTTTAGTCTATCAAAACAGATTTTTAGGGTCAACTTCAAACGACCATAACTCCTTGTACAGGATGAACTGGGTGGCCTACTTTATATGAAATAAAAGCCCTTTGAATTATACTTCCAACGATACCAATTTCACCTAAATCCGATATCGAAGTAAAGAGTTATGGTCGATCTACTTTAGCTTAACAAAACAGTCCACCAAAGGATAGATTTGACATTATTTAAATTTTAAAGGCATTTTGGTCATTTCCTATTATATTATGGACGGGAATATATGTATATATACATGTATATGAGTTCAAAAACTCATTTTCATCATCAGTCATTGTGAAAGAACAAACCCTAGCCAAATTTGACCTTTAAATTACTTTTGATTCAACCGTAGAAATTCCAAAGTAATCCGATAACTGCGTTTGTCATCTCGAGAGCTTCGAACGGCACCTATTACTTGTGCAAACAAGATTGCATAATCAAGAGGTGAATTCTAAGGTATGAATATTATTTGTCTTTGTTCTTTTCCATATGTATATGTGTGATAGAGGATTATATGTATTGGTTGTTATTGAAAGGTGATGGAAATAGGGTTATGAACTATTTTGCATGGTTTGGTTGTATTGAATTGTGGAAGGTGGATATGGTAATTGAGTTATGGAAGGTGGATATGGTGATATACTATTGAATTGATGATTATTTATGTCTATGGCTTAATTTGGTTTAATGGATTGGTTGGAAGGATAAATGAATCCAAACTTGATATTGGAGGATGTTGTATGAATATGCATGACATGTGAATGTAATTGGAGTATAAGAGGGTTAAAGTGACACCCTTTATGGTGTAATTAAGGCTTACTACTTAACCACTAGTTTGGTGAATTCAAATAATTGAATTGTGACGTTTGATTGTTAATATTAGATTGTTATATATGTTCATTATAGATAAGTAATCCGAAAAGAAGGGAAGTCCATTTGGGACTAGTATTGAAGGTTAACAGTCAGGTATGTAAAGCATACTCTATACCATATCTTTGGCATGAAAGTGAACAATTGTTCTATTAAGAAAATTTCCAAAGTTATTCAATAACATGTGATCCATAATGGTTTTGTATGATGTCCTATGTTACCAATGAACTTGTTTCCACCCTACAAGATGTCAAGACATTCCAATACTTACTTGTTTTCCAAATACTACATGTTTATTGCACTAATGAATGTCAGAAGGTATCCGGTTACTCCAACAAGATCCATGTGCTATTAATGACTCCAAAACGTTTCATTGATATACCAATAAGTTCCTACTTCATTGTTATGGCATTGATGACTCCAAAATACTTCATTGATGTGCCAATGAGTTCTTACTTCATTGTTATTGCATTGATGGTCTATTTATATGTCTCTTATTGATGTATCATTGTTTCAAAGTATCAAAAATGTGGTGGCGACCGAAATAACAATCTCAAAGATTAATTGAACTAAGTGATGGAAGTTCTCTCTTATCGGGTGGTATCCTAGGGGCATAAGCCTATCATGGGTTGATCCCTATTTATGTGTTTATGGGTGGTATACCAGGGGCATAAGCCTATCATGGGTCGATCCCAGTTGATATGTACTGGAGGCAGACTAATGGTCACAGTACAGTACAGTAATGATTACAAAGATGATAAGAACGAAGGTAAAGTGATTGAATAAATACAATGTACAGGTTGTCACAAGTTCTAGTAAGTGTGGTCCACTCCTATTACGATTTATTCACTTGTTTCTGATTTCTATTGAGCTCCTATATCATATGTGATTATCTACAGCTTTACATACTCAATACATATTTCGTACTGACGTCCCCCACGGGGGACCTATATTTCATGCTGCAGGCACAGGTACCTCAGCTCATACACCGCACAAATAGGAGCCAGGATATCCAACTGCTTTTGGTGAGCTCCAGTTTGCTTCGGGGCTTTCTGTGTCATATCCAGTCACTTTTGGTATTGTATAGAAGTTAGTTATATGACGGGGTGTGTCTCGACCTTAGTTAAACTCTGTGTATTGTCTAGAGGCTTTGTAGACCTAATGTATAGTCAAGGTGGTGTTTTGTTAATAGACGTGATGGCTCCAACGGCCAAGTATTGTATATACATATATATGTGTGCTCGAGCTTATACAGGTGATTATTTCCCTTTATATGCGACATGATTCTGTCCGAATTTTGGGTTGTCATAGAGGTATTCATGGGAAGTATAAGGTTATGAGCTGGTTCTCCCGGGCCTCCTCGGTTACGGGTGCCAGTCCGCCCCAATAGGATTTGAGACGTGACAAAAGTGGTATCAGAGAAGTTCATCCTAGTGAGTCTACAAAGCCGTATCTATGTAGAATCTTGTTTATCGGTGTGTCGTGCACCGCATCTATAAACAGGAGGCTATGGACATTTAGGAATTGTCTTTTTTCTTCATGTCTTAGATCGTGCGATAGATCCTATATTGTATATGAAGTCATAGTTGACCACTGAATCCATTTGTTTCTCTTATTATAGTAATGATGTCGGTTACCAGAAGCAAGAATACCGGTAAGCAAGTAGATGTGGCTGCCGGAGAGGGGACTAGTAAGTCACCTACTATACCAGCAAATCAAAGTGAGGCTCCAACTGAGCATGCATCAGAAACTTCTTCCACTCCGGAAGAAATAAGGGGGAGGAGAACTATATCCCCAGAGCCACTTATTAATGTTGCTGATCAAGATCTTAGAAATGCAGTGCTACTTTTGACTCGTATAGTTGTTGGGCAAGATTAAGGGCAAGACATTCCTACCACGAGTCCTAGTGGTACAGATAGGGCGGCTAGCCTTCGAACACAGGATTTTCTTAAGATGGATCCTCCCACTTTTACTGGATCAGATCTTAACGAGGACACACAGGACTTTATTGATCAAATTCAAAGGTCCTTAGATGTTATGCATGTAACGGGTAGAGAGACATTGGAGTTAGCAACGTATAGATTCAAAAGGGAGGCTATATATTGGTACGAGGACTGGAAACAATCTAGGGGTATTGATGCACCCCCAGCTACTTGGAAAGAGTTTTAAAAGGAATTTATTGATCATTATCTTCCATTCGAGATTCGCTAGGCCCGTGCAAATCAGTTTTTAAATCTTTGTTAGGGGAATATGAGCGTGAGAGAGTATAGTCTTCGATTTAATTCCTTGTCGAGATATGCTCCTAATGTTTTAGCTACTATAGATGACAGACTTCATCAATATGTGGATATGTTGGATCCATATCTGGTTAGAGATTGTACTATTGCTGCTTTGAACAAAGATATGGACATAGCGAGGATCTAAGCTTTTGCACAGAAAATGGAAGATCAGAGGCAGAGGAGAAGAACACAGGAATTAGAAAGAGGATATTACAAGAGGGCCAGATCTACAGGACAGTTCATGGCATCCCAATGAGGGTTTAGACCACAGTTTTCTGCTAGACCACCTAGGCCATTATCTTCTTATTCTGCAGCTAGTGCCCCACCACAGTTACAAGGGTCCAGAGGAAATCAATTTAGGCACAGAAGTGAGAGTCAGAGTTCGCGGACAGTGGGGTACCAAGGGCAAGGGAATATGAGCCAATCGAGACCTCCCGAGAGCCATGCAATAAATGTGGAAGGTATCATTTGGACGCATGTCGGCTGGAGACCAATGTTTGCTTTTGGTGCGGTATGTCGGGGCATATGATGAGAGAATGCCCACGAAGGGGCATAGGGGGTATGACACGACCTACAGGGTCATTTGTCGCATCATCATCATCGATGCCTTATTCAGGAAGGGGTGCACAACCAATAGGTCATATTAGAGGTGATAGAGGAGACACGGGTTCTAGCGGGGCTCAAAATCGTACGTATTCTCTAGAGGATCGACAGAATTTAGAGGTTTCCCCAAATGTGGTTATGGGTACGCTGTCTATCTTTTTATTCGATGTATATGCCTTAATTGATCCCGATTCTACATTATCTTATGTTACTCCATTGGTTGCTGGAAAGTTTGAAAGAATATCCGAACTGTTAGTTAAGCCATTTAAAGTGTCCACACCGGTTGGGAAATCTATTATAGCTAGAAGGGTTTATCGAAACTGCATAGTAGCTGTTTGTGGTCGTGATACGATGGCTGATCTTGTGGAGTTAGAAATGGTAGATTTTGATGTTATAATGGGTATGGACTGGTTGGCGTCTTGTTATGCCACAATTGATTGTTGCATGAAAAAAGGTATATTTCCATTTTCCAAATAAATCAGTCCTTGAATGGAAAGGTGAAATTGGCGCGCCAAGAGGTAGATTTATTTCTTATTTTAAGGAAAGAAGAATGATTTCCAAGGGATACATATATCATTTAGTTAGAGTAAGGGATACAGAAGCGGAGCCACCAACTTTTCACGCTGTTCCGGTGGTAAATGAATTTTCTGATGTATTTCCTGAAGATCTTCCAGGTTTGCCTCCTGAACGAGAAGTAGAGTTTGGTATTGATGTAATACCAGGCACCCAACCAATCTCCATTCCTCCGCATAGAATGTCCCCAACAGAATTATGAGAATTGAAAGAGCAATTAAAAAATTTGCTAGAGAAGGGATTCATAAGGCCTAGTATGTCCCCCTGGGGAGCACCAGTGTTATTTGTGCGCAAAAAGGATGGCTCGCTGAGGATGTGTATTGATTATCGGCAATTGAATAAGGTGACTATTAAGAATAAATATCCTCTCCCAAGAATTGATGACTTATTTGATCAGTTACAGGTCGACAAGTGCTTTTCTAAGATTGATTTGAGGTCAGGTTACCACCAAGTGAGGGTCAAAGAGAAGGATATACCCAAGACAGCTTTTCGAACACGGTATGGTCATTATGAGTTTCTAGTTATGTCATTTAGGCTAACAAATGCACCCACAACTTTTATGGATTTGATGAATATGGTGTTTAAGCCATTCCTGGATGTATTTGTGATAGTTTTTATAGATGATATTCTAGCTTATTCTAGATCAGAAGAGGACCATGCCAATCACTTACGACAAGCATTGCAGACTCTTCGTGATTGTAAGCTTTATGCAAAGTTCTCTAAATGTGAGTTTTGGTTAAAGTCGGTGGCATTTTTGGGTCATATTATATCTAGTGAAGGGATAAAGGTTGATGCTCAAAAGATAGAAGCTGTGAAGAACTGGCCAAGGCCCACAATGCCTACGGAGATTTGTAGTTTTCTCGGGTTGGCCGGTTATTATAGAAGGTTTGTTGAAGGCTTTTCTTCCATTTCAGCACCCTTAACCAAGCTAACCCATAAAGCATCCAAATTCCAATGGAATGATGCCTGTGAGAAGAGTTTTCAAGATTTAAAGAACAAGTTGATTTCTACACCCGTGTTGGTACTTCCAGAAGGCACCGAAGGGTATACAGTGTATTTTGATGCTTCCAGAATTGGTTTAGGATGTGTATTGATGCAACAGGGTAAGGTAATAGCATATGCTTCTAGACAATTGCGGCCATATGAGAAAAATTATCCTATGCATGATCTTGAGCTGGCAGCAGTTATTTTTGCTTTAAAGATATGGTGCCACTACTTATATGGGGTTCATGTTGATATATATACTGACCATAAGATCTTGCAATATATTTTTAATCAGAAGGATCTAAATTTAAGACAGTGGAGATGGCTTGAACTATTAAAGGACTACGATATTGATATCTTGTACCATCCAGGAAAAGCAAATGTGGTAGCTGATGCGTTAAGTCATAAGTCTATGATGACGCCTATAAAAAGGCAAGGGATGATTAAAGATCTTCACCAGTTAGCTAGTTTGGGAGTTCGCCTTCTTGAAACTCCAAATAAAGAGCTTATCGTACATAATGTTGCGGAATCTTCATTAGTAGCTGAAGTGAAAAAGAAGCAATATGCAGATCCTATTTTATTACAGCTTAAGGAGAACGTTCAGAGTGGTGCGACCAAGGTATTTGAGCTTATGCGAGAAGGAGTACTTCAGTGCCAAAATCGATTGTGTGTGCCGGATGTAGACAGGCTAAGAAAGAAGATTATGACAGAGGCATATTGTTCAAGGTATTCCATTCATCCAGGATCAACCAAAATGTATCAAGATTTAAAAGATATGTATTGGTGGAATGACATGAAGAAGAGCATTGCAGAATTTGTAGCCGAATGTCCAAATTGTCAAAGAGTTAAAGTTGAGCACCAAAAACTCGGAGGTTATATGCAATGCATTGATCTTCCAAGATGGAAGTGGGATATGATCAACATGGATTTCATTATTGGTTTGCCTCATACATCCCGAAAGTTTGATTCTATATGGGTGATTGTTGATAGGCTTACCAAATCCACACATTTCTTACCAGTTAGGACCACTTACACAGTTGAAGAGTATGCAAAGCTGTACATTAAAGAGATAGTCCGATTACATGGAGTGCCAATCTCTATTATATCAGATCGGGGAACCCAATTTACCGCAAACTTTTGGAAGTCTTTTCAGAGGTGTTTGGGAACACAAGTGAAGTTGAGTACAACTTTTCGCTCTCAAACAGATGGACAAGCAGAACGTACCATCCAAACACTTGAAGATATGCTACAAGCTTGTGTAATAGATTTTAAGGGCAATTGGGATGATCATTTACCTCTTATTGAGTTTGTCTACAATAATAGCTATCATTCAAGTATCAAAATAGCACCATATGAAGCTCTATATGGAAGGAAGTGTAGATCACCAATAGGATGGTTCGAAATGGGTGAAACTCTTTTGTTCGGACCAGATCTTGTTTATCAAGCCATAGAGAAGGTTAAAGTAATTCAGCAATGACTGAAAACATCCCAAAGTCGACACAAGTCATATGCGGATAGTAGAAGGAGAGGGCTAGAGTTTTCTATAGGTGATTGGGTATTTTTGAAGGTATCACCAATGAAAGGGGTAGTGATATTTGGTAAGAAAGGGAAGTTGAGTCCACGTTATATAGGCCCGTATAAGATCACTCGAAGGTTTGGACAAGTTGCATATGAATTAGAGCTACCCCAAGAGCTCTCATCAGTACATCCGGTATTTCATGTGTCAATGCTTCGAAAGTGCATCGGAGATCCATCACATATCACTTCTACTGAGGATGTGCAAGTTGCGGAAGATCTTACCTATGAGGAAGTGCCTATTGCTATTCTAGATCGCCAAGTTAAGAAGATGAGAAATAAAGAGATAGCATCTGTGAAAGTACGTTGGAGAAATCGTCAAAGGAAAGAGATTACATGGGAAGCTGAGGAAGCAATGAAATATAAGTACCCTCATTTGTTCAAATATGAAGGGGAAGTTCAAGAAACGGAGTTAGAACATTAACAAGTAAGTTTTTTTTATATATGCATAGTATTTATGTGATGATGTGAATATTAATGATGGACTTGAACTTGTTTCGATTGAATAACTACGCTAACATTCGAGGACGAATGTCCTAAAGGGGGGAAGGATGTAACACCCCATATTCAAGTACGTGTATTGGCATATTAAAGTACGTGTATTGGTCTTATTTATATGAAATTAATTTTTTATTTTATTTATACCGGAATTTGCCCGTCGATGGTTTCATGCGAAGGTTATTAAATAAGCTTTCCAAAGAAATAAATATTTCCAAAAACGGATAGGTTTCGGATATAATCGAGCACGTTCGAAACTATAAAACGGTGGCCGGGATATTTGGGAATAGTAAATGTGCAGGAAAATTTCCTGCACACAAATTACTGAGGCCAGCCGAATTTTTGGGTCAACTTTGAACGATCATAACTCCCTTAATATAATGAAATGGGAGAGATTCGACCTATGAAAAGAAATATCTTTGAGTCTTATTTCCAATGCAATTGGTTTCATCCAAATCCAACGTCTGAGTAAGGAGTTATACTCGTTTTACTTCAGCCTATCAAAACAGATTTTTAGGGTCAACTTCAAACGACCATAACTCCATGTACAGGAGGAACTGGGTGGCCTACTTTATATGAAATGAAAACCCTTTGAATTATACTTCCAACGATACAAATTTTACCCAAATCCGATATCGGAGAAAAGAGTTATGGTCGATCTACTTTAGCTTAACAAAACAGTCCACAAAAGGACAGATTTGACATTATTTAAATTTTAAAGGCATTTTGGTCATTTCCTATTATATTATGGACGGGAATATGTGTATATATACATGTATATGAGTTCAAAAACTCATTTTCATCATCAATTATTGAGAAAGAACAAACCCTAGCCAAATTTGACCTTTAAATTACTTTTGATTCAACCGTAGAAATTCCAAAGTAATCCGATAACTGCGTTTGTCATCTCGAGAGCATCGAACGACACCTATTATTTGTGCAAACAGGATTGCATAATCAAGAGGTGAATTATAAGGTATGAATATTGTTTTCCTTTGTTCTTTTCCATATGTATATGTGTGATAGAGGATTATATGTATTGGTTGTTATTGAAAGGTGATGGAAATAGGGTTATGAACTATTTTGCATGGTTTGGTTGTATTGAATTGTGGAAGGTGGATATGGTAATTGAGTTATGGAAGGTGGATATGGGGATATAATATTGAATTGATGATTATTTATGTCTATGGCTCAATTTGATTTAATGGATTGGTTGGAAGGATAAATGAATCCAAACTTGATATTGGAGGATGTTGTATGAATATGCATGGCATGTGAATATAATTGGAGTATAAGAGGGTTAAAGTGACACCCTTTATGGTGTAATTAAGGCTTACTACTTAACCACTAGTTTGGTGAATTCAAATAATTGAATTGTCATGTTTGGTTGATAATACTAGATTGCTATATATGTTCATTGTAGATAAGTAATTTGAAAAGACGGGAAGTCCATTTGGGACTAGTATTGAAGGTTGACAGTCAGGTATGTAAAGCATACTTTATACCATATCTTTGGCATGAAAGTGAATAATTGTTCTATTAAGAAAGTTTCCAAAGTTATTCAATAACATGTGATCCATAATGGTTTTGTATGATGTCCTACGTTACCAATGAACTTGTTTCCACCCTACAAGATGTCAAGACATTCCAATACTTACTTGTTTTCCAAATCTTACATGTTTATTGCACTAATGAATGTCAGAAGGTATCCGGTTACTCAAACAAGATCCATGTGTTATTAATGACTCCAAAACGTTTCATTGATATACCAATAAGTTCCTACTTCATTGTTATGGCATTAATGACTCCAAAACACTTCATTGATGTGCCAATGAGTTCTTACTTCATTGTTATTGCATTGATGGTCTATTTATATGTCTCTTATTGATGTATCATTGTTTCAAAGTATCAAAAATGCGGTGGCGACCGAAATAACAATCTCAAAGATTAATTGAACTAAGTGATGAAAGTTCTCTCTTATCGGGTGGTATCCTAGGGGCATAAGCCTATCACAGGTCGATCCCTATTTATGTGTTTATGGGTGGTATCCTAGGGGCATAAGCCTATCATGGGTCGATCCCAGTTGATATGTACTGGAGGCAGCCTAATGGTCACAGTACAATACAGTAATGATTACAAAGATGATAAGAATAAAGGTAAAGTGATTGAATAAATACAATGTACAGGTTGTCACAAGTTCTAGTAAGTGTGGTCTACTCCTATTACGATTTATTCACTTGTTTCTGATTTCTATTGAGCTCCTATATCATATGTGATTATCTACAGCTTTACATACTCAGTACATATTTTGTACTGACGTCCCCCACGGGGGACCTATATTTCATGTTGCAGGCACAGGTACCTCTGCTCATACACCACACAAATAGGAGCCAAGATATCCAGCTGCTTTTGGTGAGCTCCAGTTTGCTTTGGGGCTTTCCGTGTCATATCCAGTCACTTTTGGTATTGTATTGAAGTTAGTTATATGACGGGGTGTGTCCCGACCTTAGTTAAACTCTGTGTATTGTCTAGAGGCTTTGTAGACCTAATGTATAGTCAAGGTGGTGTTTTGTTAATAGACGTGATGGCTCCAACGACCAAGTATTGTATATACATATATATGTGTGCTCGAGCTTATACAGGTGATTATTTCCTTTTATATGCGACATGATGTTATCCGAATTTTGGGTTGTCATTTAGGTATGCATGGGAAGTATAAGGTTATGAGCTGGTTCTCTCGGGCCTCCTCGGTTACGGGTGCCAGTCCGCCCCAATAGGATTTGAGGCGTGAAAGTTTGGATCGGATTTTGTAACATTTCTCTTAGAAAATGAGCCTCAAACGTATAGAGAAGCGATGTCGTCGTCAGACTCATCCTTTAGGAAAAAGGCAGTTAATAGTGAGATAAATTCAATCTTAAGCAACCATACATGGGAATTGGTTGACCTTCCTCCCGGAAATAAATCTTTAGGTTCTAAATGGATCTTCAAAAGGAAAATGAAGACGGATGGTACTATTGACAAATACCAGGCAAGACTTGTAGTAAAAGGCTTCAAACAGAAGAAAGGTCTTGATTACTTTCATACATACTCGCCAGTAACAAGGATAACCTCGATTCGAATGTTAATTGCCTTGGCGACGGTATATGATCTTCAAATCCATCAAATGGATGTGAAGACCGCATTCCTAAATGGAGATTTGGAGGAAAAAATATACATGGAACAACCTGAGGGTTTTGTGGTTCCAGAAAAAGAAAATAAGGTGTGTAAACTTGTTAAGTCACTTTATGGACTAAAACAAGCACCTAAGCAATGGCATATAAAGTTTGACCAAACCATGTTGGCAAACGGATTCATGATAAATGAATGTAACAAATATGTATATATTAAAGACACACCAAATCACCAAGTCATTGTTTATTTATATGTGGATGATATGTTGATCATCAGCAGAGACATTTGTGACATGAATGCAACCAAACGAATGCTCGAGAGCAAGTTTGATATGAAAGACCTTGGAGTTGCAGATGGATCTTAGGCATAAGAATCCATCGAACTCCATAAGGGTTAGAATTGTCACAGTCTCATTATATCGAAAAAGTACTTGACAAGTTCAAGTATATGGAATTCGGTATTGCCAAGACTTCATTGGATGTGAACTTTGCACTTCAAAAGAATGAAGGTGAAAGTGACTCATAATTGGAGTACGCAAGAGTATTGGGATGTTTAATGTATATAATGAACTGTACACGACTAGACATAACATGTACAATTAGTAAATTGAGTCGGTACACGAGTAATCCCAACAAAACTCATTGAATGGCAATGAAAAGAGTTTTGAGGTATCTTAAATACACTTAAAACTATGCTTTGCATTCAATAAATATCTTGCAGTACTTGAAGGATATAGTGATGCAAATTGGATCAACGGATCAAACGAAGTAAAATCCATAAGTGGATATGTATTTACTATCGGTGGAGGAGCAGTTTCTTGGAAATCATCCAAACAGACTTGTATCGCTTGCTCTACAATGAAATCTGAATTTATCGTATTAGATAAAACGGGTAAAGAAGCAGAATGGCTTCGGAATGTTTTGGAAGATATTCTATATTGGCCCAAGCCAGTGGCACCAGTATGTATACACTGTGATAGCCAAGAGGCAATAGGTAGGGCAGGGAGCATGATGTACAACGGTAAATCTCGTCACATACGACGGAGACATAATACCATTAGGGAACTTCTCTCTAGTGGAATTATCACTATTGACTATGTAAAGTCAAAGGATAATGTGTCGGGTCCACTTACAAAAGGCCTATCTAGAGAAGAAGTGGAAAGAACATCCAAGGGAATGGGTTTAAGGCCTAGGACGAGTCAGCATGGCGGTAACTCTACCTAGTAGACTGGAGATCCCAAGAGCTAGGTTCAAGGAGATCAAACAAAGTTGTGTCTGACAGGTTCAACATTGTCAATTACCCAACTCATTCTCATGATGTAGATAATGTATAGTAAAATAGGATAAGACTTAAGGTGAAAAGTCTTTTAATGACTATCTAAATTTGGCAGATTTGACCAAATAGTTTAATCTACAGGATTGAATGTTTAGAAATCACCTATGTGAGGGTGAAGTGGAAGCCGCTTCAAAGAGAATGTTAGTAAAGGCCTATTCTCTAAGCTCTCATGAAACCGGGACGTGTTCATGGCTGAAAAGAATAAAACCGTGAGAACCATAAATGGTAAAAGGCTGGTTGTGTGACATGTGTTGTCTCGGTATACATTAAAGCTCGACGGTTCAAAGATATCAAATCTACTGATTGACTGAGTGTATCCGATGCATGTTCACTACGGAAAGTTCAAAGGAAACCCACTTATCCTGATGCAATCAGTTTTTGCTTGATGATCACATACTTGTCCGTAAAAGTTTTACGAAAAATAGTCATTCCCCATTCATGTGGGGGATTGTTGGGTTCATAGTAGATGAAAGAAGTGTGAATGGAAAAATAGAGAGTAAAAAAGTGGAGGGAAGGAGACACAAAAATGGAAAGTGTACTCCCAAATTGGCAAGTTTACTCTTTCTCCCACATTGGTGGAAGAAGAGAACTTGAGGGTGTTTATATTGAGAAACACTAACTCCACACGGATAGTGAGGCAAGAACTAGATGATGCCTCACGCCGTCGTCGTCGCTCGCTCGGCTTCAACTTCGAATTTGGATTTGGATTTGTCAAATGATCGATCGATGAGATCTATCTTTTTGGACAAATTTTATTTGACAGAAATAAATAAATTCAATCCGAAAATAGTGTTTTGAAACTTCATTTATAAATGCTTGCTGGTTCACTGGTTTGAACGAACTGGTGCCACTGTTTCATGAACTAGTGTACATTTTCGAACTGATGTTGCTGCAGAAGATTACACTGCTTCATGAACTGATGCACTATTTTCGAACAGATGCTACAGAAAGTTGCAATTGTCCAACGAAAATACACACTGACTTACGAAGTGACATACCTATTCGGAACAGATGCACTATTTAGGATAAACAAACATGCATTTTCAGGAAAAAGTTACACCTCTAAATTAAACCAATGCCACCTTTTCGAAGAGGCATGTTATGGCTATAAAAACCTATTTTCTTCCACAGGTTTTTAATATGAATTTTTCTGAGTTAAAAACATTCTTCTTATCATCAAAATACTCTGTGTGATCATAAAAACCGTTGAGTGCATTCGTAGAATCCGACCATTTGAGGTACCGCTATAGTTGTATTGTTGGCCATTTTATCCTGGGAGGAAAAATTTCACAACCTCGGATACAGTGAGGGGAATTATTTCCTTAAGAAAACACCGTGAATTCGGACGACTTGGCCTATTTATTTTTGTTTCATCTTTATTTTCTGGAAAAAAAATACACCTCTTGGAAAGGTCATTTTGATCTTGTGTTAAGGGTATTTGATATTTCATTGTGTTCTTGTTTATACTTGAACTAGATTTGAAGTTTTTGTTGTAATATACAGATTCTGCATACCCGACTATATTATGAGAAATAACAGACCTCACCAACCAGGCTGCCAAAATCCTAAATTTGTTTTCTGACCTGGGCCACTTGTCGCTCTTTCACATTGTTCAAAGTTGTCTCTTTTGTTTTTTAATTGTTTTGTTTAATTAATCATTCTAGAATAATCATTATTCTCTTAGGACCGTTTGGACATGATTAATTACAGGTCTTTTATTTAAAAAATAAAATCAAATCAAGCAAGAGGAAAACTGGATGGGTTGTTCAAAACCAAGATATAAATCTAATTAGAGTATTTGTTATTTCCACCAAAAACTCTTTCTGACCTTTTCGGCCAAATGTTCTCATTATCCTATACTTCTTTTCCATTGAAACAATTGGTTTCTCCATTTTTATATTAACGTTTTAAATTAAGTAAGAACTTTAAAATAAATAAGAAATGTTTGTGAGCCACTTGGCGGTCTTCATTTTTGGTATTAGAATCCAGCCAAGGAAGAAAGAGCTTAAATCACGTAATAAGCACGTGGTGGTCCCAATAAGAAGATTGAAAACCATCCGATGGATCTTTTATATGTGGGGGGAGGGGAGGGCATTCAGACAATTGAGGTTTTTTTTAACAACCAACATACTATTTATATTAATTCATAGTAAGTTTCAGAGTGTTAAAAGATGCTATAGCATCTTTTACAATCCAACTCGGATAATTAGCAAACCAAACAGAATTTTGTAACAATGAAATAGAGAACTTTGCTAAACTATGTGCTATTTTGTTCTAAGATCTAGGGATATGCACTACGTCTACAGTTTCAAAGAAATCCATCAACTTCCAAATATCCTCGCAAGTTATTTCTATCTCCCAAGATGCAACACTTCTTTTTTGTATCATATCCACCACGTTCTTTGCATCCGATAATACTTGAACTCTCGTCCATCCATTTTCCATAGATTTTCCCAATGCTTCACGAATCGTCAACGCTTCAGCAGTGATGACCTTCCCAACAAATTGAATTGGGGCGCCAAAGGCTTGAAGCAACTTACCGCAGCTATCCATCGCTGTCACTCCAATGCTTGTCATCTTCCTCTTCTTATGTAAGCTAGCATCTGCAAATATAATAACACCATCTTGTACAGTAGTAATATTCTTATCATTAGGACATTTAGTTATCCATGGAGTAGAAAGATTAGTAAGTAAGTTATCTTTATATTCATGGTAGTCAAAAAGTGCTTTTTGTACTATTTCATTAGGATCATAGTTTTCTCTATTGAATACTAAGGCGTTTCTAGCTTTTCAGATTTGCCACATAACGGAGACATTTAACTTAGTTAGCTCAATAGAATCAGGATATCGATTAGCATTATGAACCTTATCGTTCCACCAGCTAGCAAAATTCATAGTGTTCTCTACGTTAGGCCAATTTATCAGACATACTTTCCAAACTAGTTGGGCTTTATGACATCTAAACAACATATGCTCAACTATTTCACTTTCCAAACCACATTTTTTACAGACCTCACAATTATGTTTTAACCTTTTTGAAACAATATGGTTAACAGGAAGCACATTTATAATGTATTTTCAAATAAAATGTTTATATTCATTTTTAATATTCATAGACCATAGAAAATTCCAGAAACTTTTTGGAAAGGAATAATAGCTAGATTGAGGTCTTTCCGAACTAGCTTGTTGGCATCTAACCATATCTCTATTTAAATGATAACCCGATTTTACCTCATAATTACCTGATTTAGTATGATACCACATGATCCTATCTGTTATTCCAGTAGTAGAGCTAGGGATAGAGATTATAGCTTGTACATCGGTTGGGCAAAACAAGAGTTGGAGCTCTGGCATTTTCCAAGTATGAGTATTTTGGTCTATAAGATCCTTAACTTTCAGATTCATATTCACCTGACTCGGATAAAAGCTAGGTTTTAAACCACTAGAGTTTGGTATCCAAGGGTCCATCCACACATTAATATGCTCCCCCGAACCTATTCTCCATCTAACCCCTTTTTGTAGGAGGTCTCTTCCCCATATAATACTTTTCCATATCCAAGAACTAGAAGACGAGTAAGTGGCCTTGAAAAAAGACATATGTTGAAAATATTTACTTTTAAGAATTCTAGCTAGAAGAGACTCTTCATGGGTCAAAATCCTCCAAGCTAATTTAGCTAACAACGCTTGATTAAAAGAAGTTAACTCTCTAAATCCTATGCCCCCTTTGTATTTTTCTAAACAAATATTTTCCCATTTCTTAAAGTGCATTTTTCTCCTATTATCATCATGTCCCCACCAGAAATTTGAGAAAATAGTCGTAATTTTCTTACATAAAGTCTCCGGCAATTGAAAACAGGATAAGGCATACAAAGCAATAGCAGATAAAACCGACTTGAGCATCACTTTTTTTCCCGCAGGACTTAAAAAATTATTTTTTCAACCTTTTATTTTCGCCTTCACCATGTCTTTTATGAACTCTAGCATTTTTTCTTTGAATTTTCAAGTACCGCAGGTAAACCAAGATATATTCCTAAATCATTTTTACGAAGTTGTCCTAACACCCTATTAATCTCATCTATCTCTACCTCAGAAGTATTTTTACTAAAGAATACTATTGATTTTTCAAAGTTAACATTCTTCATAATTGCTTAAAATTTTAGAAATTTTCGACGCATTTTGAAGGGTTGCATTACAGAAAATAAAAGAATCATCCGTAAAAAATAAATGGTTAACGGTAGGTCCCCCTCTAACTAGACTTAACCCCTGAATATCTCCTCTTGATTCTTCTTGATTTAGAAGTCTAGAAAGGCCTTCAGCACATAGTAAAAAGAGGTATGGAGAAAGAGGATAGCCTTGCCTTAGACCTCTAGTAGGCCTAACTTTCCCAGCTATATCCCCATTGATGTTAAATTTATAAGTAGTGGTGGTAATACATTGCATGATTCATCTAACGAAGATTTCATGAAATCCCATTTTAAGAAGTAAATTATGTACATAATTCCATTCCACTCGGTCATAATCTTTGGCCATGTCTAATTTTATAGCCATATACTTTAGCTTTCCTTGTCTTTTGTTTTTCAGAAGGTGGATGAATTTATGCACAAGCACAACATTGTCAATAATCTGTCTTTAACCTATAAAAGCAGACTGGTTTGGAGAAATAATATTAGGCAAGTAAGTTTTGAGCCGTGCGACTATGATCTTAGCTATAATTTTGTACACTGTAGAACATAAACTTATGGGTCTAAATTGGCTAATATTACTAGACTTTTTCTCCTTAGGAATCAACGTTATAAGGTCCTGGTTCCAAGAAGGTAGTAAATATCCTAAGCGAAAAAAACTTGTTACATCTTCACATATATCATTAGACAGAATTTTCCAATATTTTTGAAAGAAAAAAGAGGTCATGCCATCTATTCTTGGGGCTTTTAAAGGGTGTATATCAAAAGCTGCAAGTTTTATTTCATCATAAGTGACCTCTCTAATGAGCATATCATTAACAAAATTATCTACTAGCACAGGGATTAAATTCAAGATGGGATCCAAGTTAGTTGGTCTAGACGTAGTGAATAAATTCCTATAATATCTAGACACTTCATCAACAATATCATTATGCTCAGCTACCTAATTACCATTCTCTAACTGAAGTCCCTTAATATTGTTACACTTTCGCCTCTGAATAGTTTTCATATGAAAGAAAGAGGTATTTTTATCGCCTTCTTGTAACCATAAAGCTCTGGATTTTTGTTTCCAGTAGGCTTCTTCATCCTTATACGCTTGCCCTAACTCTTTTCGAAGCAACTTCAACTTAGTAAGATCAAAATTACTAGGATTACTTTTAAGCTCGTTGATTCTATCCTTAATGCCTTGAATTTTTTTCCTCGAATTTCCCTGTCCCCCTCGAATCCAAGCTACCAAAGCGTGTCGACAATTTTTTATTTTGAAGCTAACTTTTAACTGTTTACTCCCTCCCACCTGTTTATTCCAAACTTGCATAATAGTGTCGTTCACTTCTTTTTTTTCGTTGCAACATTTATCAAAATAAAACCTCTTCTTTTTATTCCTAAATTCGGCCTCTGTATTTAGGAGTAAAATACTATGAGCAGAAGCTTCTGTTTATAAGTGTTGGACATTAGCAAGGTTGAAATCTAGTCTCCATTCTGGGGAACTAATAAGTCTGTCTAGCCTCTCTTGAATTACCCCATCATTTTCTCTAAAGCACCACCACGTCCAAGGTTTTCCTTTGAATCCTAAGTCTATAGCTCCTATATCCCATAAAAAGTTTTTAAAATCTCTAAAAGACGTGTCATCTCTAGTTCTACCTCTTACCTTTTTAAATTGGTCAATAATATCATTGAAATCTCCTGCTATTACCCACCTCGTGCCCCAGTTACACGATTTCCACACAAGTTCTTGTAATTAATTTCTATGAATGATCTTATCAGTGCTTAAGTAAATGAAAATACACCAATATCAATAGTCCGCTACCAAGTCACATATGTATGTTTCAATATAAAAAGAAGTTGAGTAAGACTAACGTACCTGTATATTGTCATTCCATAGTAAGCACAAACCTCCAGATAGTCCAACCGGATCCACCATAATGATATTCGTCATAGTGAGCTGCTTTTGAACTCGTACTAGCATTTTTTCTTAATTTTTTGTTTCACTTAAGAAAATCATGCTCGGGGAATGAAAACATGATGTTTCCTTCAGAAAATGAATTGTCAAGGCGCCCCCCATTCCTTGATAATTCCACACCAGAGTCTTCATTTAATTAAGGCAAGCCATTTAGGGCTGGCTTCCCAATCCACCTTGATTTTCTATTTTTTGCCTTTGCTATAATTAATCTGCCTATCCTCTCCTTTGCGTTTCTCTCCCAGATGTTCTGTGTACAACTCGGTAACCATAACGTCCACTAAATTATCATCTACACTATTCAAAGCCATGGTTTTTTTCCTTCTCTTAATAGATTAGTTCTAGCAAGCTTTTTCCAGTTTTTCTTACTTGTTGATTCCTTTTCAAATACTTCCTTTTGCTTAGAAAATCCTGGTCCAGCATCTTGTAACACCCCTATTTCTTTAGCATTTTTAACATCAGATTTTTCCTTAGAGATATTCTCCGGGATAAAAGATACTTGTTTGTACGTAATTTCCACCTCGGACAGTTTGTATTTTTGACCTTGTACAGCTGCGTTCTTCGAAGTCATTGGATAACCCTCGTGCTCCTTTTCTATTTGTGTGGCCATATCAATGTTGATTGGATGGTTTCCAGCCCCGCAACATTCTCGTTGGGCTGTTGTAATAATTTTGTTTGCTTGTTTTGGATCTGCCGCCATCAAGTTGTTGTAGTATCTATCGATATCATCTTGATCAAATGTATAGCCCAACCCCATTTTTGATATAATATAGTATTCTCTTGCTTCCCTACCTACTGTATTATCTGCAAAGTCAGAATCATTTGATACATCCATCTTCTGTGAGTTTCCCGACACCAAAGCACCCACTTGCACAATCATCTGGTGCATAGCCGCTGAAGTTCCCCCCTTCATTTTCTCATCAGTACCACATTATCTATGCAACCTTTTCCCAGCATTGTTTACCTCCTACTCAACGAAATAATCTTCCTCAATAGGGCTCCCGTTCTCCTGGTTCTTAAAGAAATCGTGTGGTTCAAACAATTGAGGTTTTTTGGGACTCCCAGTATGATGTTGTATTTCCATTCCACCTCCATGGTGTAGCAATTCATTTGATCCAGTCCCTTTCACACGATTCAGTACGTTTTTTTCTTTACCAGTTGCATCTACAGGGAGTCGCATGTTTGTATTACCTTGACGCCTTGAATTTTTGCCATTCCAGCCATGATTTTCTGCCCTCATCCAAGCACCAAACTGCTCCTTCTTCATATTACCTGTGTGCACATCTTCCTCACGAAGTACGCAGGATCTTTCTGTATGTCCTAGTATCCCACAATAATAACAAACATATGGCATATTTTCATATCGAAATTCGACCCATTTTTCCTCCAATCCCATTTTAATCAATTTTCCACGAGGTAGAGGTTTGTTGATACCCATTAGAACCTTCAGACATATGTATCGCCCATCCCGACTTCCAAATTCTGGAATAGCAACATCGGTCGTCCCTCCCAAAGCATGTCCAATTTTACTCCCTACTTCATTAGATATCCAATGTACCGGCATGTTCCAAACTTGAATCCATAATTCACATAAGTTAAAGACATGAGAATTAGCATTCAGTTCTGGTTTCCATTGTTGGATATTGAGCAGATACTTATCGTAAATCCATGGCGTCCCGTATAGCACCTTTTTCATGTCTTCTTTGTGTCGAAACACGAATTGAAACAAGTTCTTGCCCACCATTAAGACTTTCAGTCCCATCGGGCCACCCCAGACCTGATTCATTGTGTTCCTCACCCTGACCATACTCACCTGTTTGTCCGCAATCACCTTTCCGAGCAGACTAACTTCACAGTGTTCCATGCTAGTCATAATATCTTGAACTTCGATTTCAACAGAGTCTTTTTCCTCTTCCGTTAGGATGAACTGTCGAAGTCTATCCGCGATATCGTCGGCCATTAGACTTGACTGTTACGTTGATATTTATCCTATTAGTTGCTATAGACTAGGTAGATTTTGTTTAAGGAAATATAGGTGAATGTTGTTTGAGAAAGTAGAAGGAAACAACAAAAACAACGCAAAAAGTTGTAACATAAGATTAAAAGGAAGTTATAACTAGTTTATGGAAGAAACAGGTAAGGAGAACGTAGATTTTAGTTGATAAAACGTGGTTAGTTTTCTTCATAAAATGCATAAGTCTGATCATGACAATTGACATGTTCAATACATTTAATAATTTTCTTCATAAAATGTATAACTTTCTACTGTTAACAAGAATTAAGGTCACCCGAATTTCTATCTTGTGTAATTTCATATTGATCATAATACTATACCAATAGGTAGAGTCATAGGGTACTAGTAGGACTTTTGGAAATTGGGGTTATTAGTTTTAGGCACATTTAATATGAGTAGGGATAATATAAAATATAAATTTGTAATACAATTCGATATCCAATCCAAAATTCATACTTCTTCCATTTCATTTTGCTTGTTCTTTTTACAAAAGAAAAATAGTTATGTTAATTTAGTTGTTCAATTTATGAAATTAAAAGAATTTTATATATATATATATTTTTTAACCACGGCATTAAATGAGGGAAAAGCTCTAAATATGTCATCAAATTATTAGAAATGACTTGTTATATCATCCACTATAAGTTTTACTCATATATGTCACTGTCGCCTTTAAAAGTTTGATTCATCTATGTCATTATCACTACAGAAAAATTCATTTGTGTCATTATTTTACAATGGTGATTTTGCAAAATTATTGTGGCCTCTTATTAAAAGTCCATGTCACCAAATACAGATAAACCAATATTACTTAAAATAAAATTAAAAATCGGATCCATTAAAATAAAAGTTGATTCACACCGTTAAAATAAAAATTGGACTCATTAAAAATAAAAATCAAACCTATTCGGATTTAATTTTAATGGATTCGATTTTTATTTTTATTTTAAGTAATATTGGTTGATTTAGATTTGGTGACATAGACTTTTTCTTTTTTTTGGTAAACTATCCATATTGTATTAATCACAAAAACTGCCTTTACATCACCATTGCTAGTCTACCACAACGTATTAATCACCAAAACTGTCTTTACATCACCATTGCTAGTCTACCGAAACTAGTTATCTCAATTCAAACTAACAGAAACCAAAGCCTAGCTAGAAAATAAACTTTTGCATGCTATTTCTAATCCCTGGTGAGGCTCGAAGACATGTAGCATAAGCAATTTCTTTAGCCATTTCAGCTCTCATGCTCTTTTTTCTTTTTAAAGACCCTTAAATTGTGTCCTATCCAAATAGAATAGACAACTTCAGCAAAAACCAACCTAAATATCCTGACAAAGTGTGTTTTTCCTTTAGCATGTTGTATAGACCATAATAGATATTGATTTCAACCCCCACAAGTAAACAAAGGTCCCTTTTTCCAGTGTACTATTTCGCCCC